>JBAMBE010001187.1:0-2527500 GCA_037043585.1 Drosophila mimica
ATCTTAAATATTAATATAATTACTTATTTTATATTCGACATATATTATGTTGCTCAGATTATCATTTACTCTTTAGCATGTTTATCTATATACATAAATATACAAGCATAGTCAAACTAACATCGGATGTTCAATAAATTTATTTATGGCCATTACATCAAGCACTTTATTATGACGGATATATTTGGGCTTATCACATTTTGCCAGAAATTTAATTAAGTATGTTTAGCAGACATAATCGATAGCTAATCGATCACAAAACGAGCATTTAACTACATGAGTCCAAGAACAAAAAAGAGTTTTGCATACGATTTTTTTTCTCACTCAATTAAAAATTTCACAAATTATCAAATTCTTATTAATTGATAAACTTGCCAAACTTCTTAGATCTACTGTAAGACAAGGTATTTTAATTTTTTAACTCATGTGAGAAATAAAAAAATATTCTAATAATAATATTTTTATAGTTAGCATATTTTCCAATCGAATATATTGTTTTCAATACTGAAATACTCAATATTTCAGATTCATAACAACCGCCGTGTCCAATTGGTTAATAAAATTTATGGACAAGAAAATGTAAACAATAAAATCTATTTCAGAAATTAATATTTACGCCATATTGTTTTTTGTACTGCGGAAATGTTTTCAAATGCAAATTGTTTGTATTAAGTGGGGTTTTTTTTTATTTTGGCAAGGCCATTTGGAATAGAAAGGACTTCGAGTGAAAGAGAGAGAGAAAGAGTCAAAGTGTTCCGTTTGAAGTTCAAGTGCAAGCGTTGCCAGACATTTGTTATGACCATGATTGATCGTGCTTGGGAAAACAAAAAAAAATTAAGAGAAAAATAGCGGCAACGGCGACGTGAGTTGTTACGTGTTCGCTGCCTAAGTTTTGGGTGTCAAACAACTGTTAACATCCCAAATGACATACATACATAGAGACAAATGCGGACAGACAGACAGACGACACAAGCATTCCATTGAGTATTAAAATCAAGAAGAAGACCGACTGAAATTTGAGAAGAAAGCGAATTCGATTTCAAAACAGAATTGACGTTTTGGCTTGCGTTGAATTTGGTTGCGTTGCGTTGAGTTCAACGCATAACGAAAGAGGTTAACAAAACGGAATGTGCAAGCGCACGTATAAAAGTATACACACACACACATACACGCACACATGTGTACATAAATATTAAACGCGTTTTAATATCACCCCTCCCTCCTTCAACCCCTTTGCCAAACTGGTATACTAAATGGAGATGAAGTCGAAGAAGAAGAACAAGTGCGACAGTGGGAGAGAGTGTGAGAGAGAAATACACAAATTGATTTCACTAAATTTTAAATAGGCGACACGCCGGCACCACACACACATAAACACACGTCAAACAAAATATATGTTTAACATTTACTTATTTCGGGCAAAAAAGTCATGCGAAAATTTTCATTGGAAAAAATCAAAATAAATGCTAAATATGCATGCGTGTGTGTGTGTATGTGAATATGTCTCATGCATGAATAAGGTAAGCGGAAAAGGCGTGTGAGTGTGTGTGTGTTGTGTGCCTTGTCTTATCAGACAAATGGCTATTCTTATCAGCAATATCTTTGAAGAGACAATTTTCAGGCACGCTAAAAAAATGCGACTCATTTACATTTCTTTGGCTTTGCACGATAAAAGCCACATTGTAAACATTGTTTTTTTTTTGGTAAAAAAACGAGTGTTAAGTTTCAAGCTAAATTTACAATTCTTCTTCTTATTGCCTTGCATGCAATTTTTAGCTGACAAAAATTGGTTCGTAAAAAAAACAGAAAAGAAGAAGCAGAAATATTGCGCATACAATAAAAAAAATGTTGTTTACGTTTTGACAATCAAAACGGGCAAAATATGCGGGAAGCCAACAAGAGTGAGTGAGTGGAAATAGAGAGAGAGAGAAAGCAATACACTCACTACACATTTATATAAGTGTGTGTGTGTTTGTGTTTTGGGTTTTCCACGAAAGCCGGCTGGAAAACCACAATCATAATAACAGAGTTACAGTTAGAGTTACTGCTTCTCACCTTGCTAAATCCTCATCCACATTTTGCTCGCGTCGCAATCGGATTGGTGGAACGGGTGGCAAGTCTGGAACACTAACTGAAACTGAAGCTGGAGTTGGCACTTCCTCTCCATCCTCTTCCAGTCGGTGTGCTGGCAGCGATATCGCCGCTGCTGCCGCCGTTGCTGCCGATATTTGCGTTAGATATTCAATTGTACGCACTCTTCGCTTGTTGTGTGACATTTCTTCTTGGAATTCCTTAACAGTTCACCAACACATACACAAACAAACACACACACACTCACTCTTTCTCTATCGCACACTCACACGCGTATTTTAGCACGAGCTCTTCGAATTGTTGTTGTTGATTGTTGGCGATGTTTCTCTGGCTAATCGAATTTTATTTAAATTTCTTACTTTCACGACGCACGCATAACGGGACTGAGATTTGAAATTTTTTTACCGAGCAATCAGGTGACAAACGTGAGTGCGTCTTACCTGGGCAATATTGCGGTTTTAACTGCCAGTGTGACCGCATTTGGATAGTAATATTATTCCAATAAGAAATGCAACCGGTGCGCGCAGTCAGCTGACATTGGCATTCTTTTAAGCAAGTCAACGAATCCCAATGCTCGATGATTAAAATGTATAACTAGTGTGTGCATTAAATCAAATAAGATATATTCGAATTCTTATAAGCAGTTTTGAGTACGTGTCTAACGTTGCCGGACAAATTCAAAGTCTCTTTTTGAAAATTGTACCTGTTGTTTTTAATTTTAAGACTAGCCACGAAATTAATTTGAGCACAGCTTAATATTATAATTGTTTTATATACGACTCAATAATATAAAACCTCTACAAGTAAATAGCAAGTCTAAGCAAAATCATTTCAAACTGGAACACAATAGCAAAGCCATGCTAATATTGCCAGATAAGCGAAGTTACGTGTTAAGTTAACGACAGCAAGCTGCTTGCTCTATTGCAATTTAAAATTTCGTGATGTGTACTCACTGGCAGTGGTTTTAAATTGGCGCGAAATTTAAACAGTTGCTAATTAAGTTTTTGAGCAGAATTTAATTAAATTAAATTACAAAAACATTAAATGTCATGAAAATAACTTTCGAATACCTTATTGTGATGGAGATATGGAAATTATTGCCTTGATTTAGTTGGCGCACCAAGATATAAATCAATTATTTATTTATTAATTTATTTATTTTTGATTTCTTCTTTAGTTGATGATAACAAATTTGTTTTCACAATTGTCACACATTTTATATTAGAGTCGCATCCAGCTATTTGCACAGCTTTTGCGGACAAAAATTTAATTAGCCTCCATTGACAATTGTCAATGTGTTTGTGTGTATTTTTCAAATTAGTTGCAATTTAATAATTGAGCCATAATGTCTACTTCAAGCTGAGCCCCATTTTTTTGGGGTAACTTTGCCTTTGCATGATATGAGATCCTCAAACAAAATATGCCAAACAAAAAAAGCAAATGCTAAAAATCTTACAGTAGTATTTGAATCGTACGTGATTTTGTAATTAACACATTCTTGATTCATTCAACAAATAATAATAAATAATTCGATTCTGCTTGCGAGTTTCCAATTCGAAGCGGTGAATTGCTGCTGCTGCTGCTTCTTCTTCTCTTCATATGACAGTTTCACTTTTATTCACCAGCTGCAAATTTGAGGGATTTCTTTCGTCGATATCACTGCATGGTAACAGCAGTCCTGTTATATGGTTATTTTTATATTTATAGCAGTTAACGTTAGTAAACAACCTACTAACGGTAGATAGCCGTTATCGATATTTTGGAAGAGATCCAACATGGATTGCCCTGTTTGACAGCAGTCATCGCTTATCTTTTCTCTGATTGTCAACACAATGATGACTTTTTGTACTTTGTAATCTAAAACAATAGGTAAGAAAAAACCCCATTTTCCACCTACTCATTGTCAACAACAACAATAAGTGCGAGCGACAGAGAGAGAAGAGTGCTGTGTCCCAGCTTGGGAAAGATCACATTACGAATTCGATTCGTAATCTTTACTCTATAATTTTATTACATTGTAATGAACCAAGTATGAAGTTGCCGATAGCTTCTTGCCTTAAATATGTAGTCAAAATGTAGTTGTATATTTATTCATAATATAGAATACAATTTGTTCACTTATTCTAAAATATATAATAATATAAAATATGAGCATAAAAATATATTTTTTTTTCACTAAACAAAGCGCATTACTAGGTAATGGTAGTCGCTGCTGTTTACACGTGGTGAACTCCTATTGACGTTGTACAGCAATAAGCATGTGTAAATAGCATTACAGTTGCATATGCACCTAGATGCGGTATATGTGCGTTTGTCTTGCATGCTAATTAGCACAGACTATGACGATGATGACAAGCACTCTCTACTGTTATCAGCATCTAATAGCGATAAGTGATCTCTTCTCTTCTCTATTTGATTACATGAAAAATCAACAACAATTGGTTTGTTTGTATGTGTACCAGTTACAGGTAGATATGACTTGAATTAACATTTCACACACATGTATGTATGCATGTAGCTCTGCAAAAGGCAGCCCATTCTTCGATTGCATGCAACAATGCGTGCTCTCTGCGTTCTCTTTCTCTCTGTTTCCAGAAAGCAGCGTGGGAGCACAAAGCACGAACACGAGAGAGCACTACTTCGTGTGTCGTTGCGAGCTTTGACGATGATCGTGGTTTGGAACTGCTCGCTGGAGTTCGCTCAGTTAGTCAGTTAGTCAGTTGTTATCGAGCGTTACTTGAAGCTGGTTGTCACTACCTGTGTAGCTGTGTTTGTTGTTAGTGTTTAGTGTTTAGTATTAGTCGTGTGCGCGCTGCGAAAATCACCCCCCTGCGAAGACACCCACACTCCGCAACTCCCTCGCGTTGTCGCCGCCCCGTCTTCGTCGTCTTCTCTGCCCAGTTTTATTTGTGTGAGTGCCCAATGACTGCCCAAAGAGAAGAAAAAAAAAGAAGCGGTTACCATTAAAATATACAACTACAAACATACAAGAAAACACACTCACACATACATTCACAGAAATCGCTTCGAAGTAAAGCTTTGGCATTGTGTTGCCAAGCGTCAAAAAGCAGCAGCATCTGTTACCATACAACAATTAATAATTGTATTTATTTCATATATTCATAAGTATATATATATATATGTGTGTATTAATGTGTGTGTATTTTTGGCCACATGCATACAATTATGTATTTGCGGCAAACAAACGACTCATTGTTTCTCTCTCGCACAGAAATCTTAACAAAAGCGACACAAGTAAAAAAAATAATAATAATAAATAAATAACAATTTTTTTTTTTGTCGCAGATAAAAACACAACGTCAACGGCAAAAGATCACGAAATGCGGTACACGCCGCTTTTGTCGTCGCTTTGACGTTGTCGCAGACGGAAAACAAATTCACACACACCACAGACACACACCCGCATACACACATACACACAAACACAGACACATTTGTGCACGAGTCGCTTGAAAAATCCACACTGGAGATTTGCACAAGTGCAAAGCCCAAAAGAAACAAGAAAAATAAACGATTTCTTTGAATTTATTTTCTTTGGCATTGACTTAGTCAGCAAGTCAAATTTTCAATTAGTCACAATTATGTATGTAATGAGCTTCAAATAAGAGTAAAGATCTGCAAATAAAATGAAGAAATATCTCAGAAATGTATGAAAAGTTCGTGACCAAAACCAAAACAGTTGATTCATAGTCGCAAAAAATATAAAAACATTTCGAATAATACAATTGTGAGAGTGTTGTGAATTATTTTTGTAATTACTTAGAATTTTTTACGTTTTTACACGCAGATTCATTCATAAAGAACAACATAAAGAACAAACAACAACAACAAAAGACGCGGAAATGGATTATATTGTGAAGGCCTACAAGGACTGGAAATTGCATTCGCAAGTAAGTACAAAGAAAATCCAAATGACATTAATATCTCTGAGTGTTTCCCATTAATCAAATGAATACTCAATATTACTCACTCTCTGATACAAAATATACAATATATACTCATCTGCGTTTAGGTACTTGGTGAATTTTTGGGGTTGTCTAAGGTTAGGGTTGGGATCTTTGGATATTTTAAAAAATATTTTAAACTGACTGGGCAACAAAATCAAATCTCATCTTTAATGAGATCAACTCTAACTTAAATACCCAACATACCAAATCGCTTTAGTAAATCTACAATCGATTGATCAAATGAAACTTTTTTGCAATATATTTTCACTACATACACACAAAAAGCAAATTATATATTTATGTATATACAGTTGCTCAAAGCGAGCGTTAAGCAGCGACAAGCAAAAAGTTTAATTGCTTGCCATAAACTCATTATTTATTATTTTTCAAAAATTCCAAAGACCGATGGCAGGTACATATATGAACCACCGAAATGAATATATGACCCTAATAAACGGGAATTTCCACACCCGTTAGGTCGGGTTATGTAAGAAGTACCTAAGTTTTTGGGTCAAACCCAACAACAAACAGTTACATTGTAGACACCTGGGTGCCATAAAACCCGGATTTTTTTACCTAAAGTGAAATTTATTCGGTATAAATAGACCAATCCTTCGTAGTCAGTTAAGTTTTTTCCTGCAATTCGGGTGCAATAAGCCAACAAGGACCATGGGCAAACTGACCACCATTGAGCAAAGGAAACTCATCCTGGAACACTTAAAAATTGGATATTCATATCGCCAATTAGCTAAAATGGTCAATCTAAACACCTCAACTGCATTCTGCATCATTTGGAGTTTCGTGGACGAAAATTGGACGGAGGACAAGGGCGGAATGGCACCAAACCCGATTTTCGCCGAGCAGGACGAGCCGAGGATCATCAAGATTTCAAGGGGAAATCTTAAGCTATCGGCTCAAAAACTGACTCAATAGGTGCAGGATGAAATAAAGAAAAAGTTCAGTATGGGAACTGTGCTCCAAGTTCTGCGAAACCATGACTTTGATGCCCGAGTACCACGGAAAACGAATTTTACAAGCGCAGAAAATATAGGGTCTGGGATGACGTTCGTCAAAATCCACTTGGACAAGGATTTGAGTTCTGGAACACAGTCATATTTGAGTATGAGTACAAATTCTACATTTTTTGCCAGGACGGATGGAATTATATGTGGCGACAGTCCAATACTGAGCTGAATCCCAATCACTTAAAGACAACAGTCAAGCACGGCGGAGGAAGTGTAATGGTATGGGCATGTATCTCGGCAGCCGGTGTCGGAAATTTTGTGATTATTGAAACAACAATGGACAGGAATGTGTACTTCGATATGCTGAAGGAAAATTTACTCCAAAGTGCCGAGAAGCTAGGAATCCCACGTACTTTCCGGTTCTACCAGGACAACGACCCCAAGCATAAGTGCGGAATAGTACAGTCCTGGCTTATTTGGAACTGCCACCACGTGATAATACCACCGGCCCAGTCTCCAGATTTAAATGTTATTGAAAATTTGTGGGCTTTGCTGGAAAATAACATACGGAAGCACAACATATCCTGCAAACAGGATCTCCAAAATGCTCTGCTGGAGGAGTGGAGCAGGATCAGCTCAGAAACTACCCGGAAGCTGGTATCTTCCATGAAAAATAGGTTAAGCGAAGTTGTTAAGGCTAAAGGATATCATACTAAGTATTAACATCCTTATTTAATGTTTTATACGCCAAATATTTAACTTTTCTTAAGACTGCTTAACTCTGGCTTTGACCTGTATTTTGGATATGTTTTCAGTTTTTGATTAATTTTAATTAATTAATTAATATTTTAATAAAAACTAAAGTTTCTTTTTGAAATGTGATATAACATTAAACAAATTGGCATTTAAATATTTTGAATTTGTTTCCTTGTTTAAACTTTATAGCACTTTAAATTTGTTGCTTGTCGCTGCTTAACGCTCGCTTTGAGCAACTGTATATATATATAATATATATATATACATATATTGAAGTCATGCCAGCAGGCGGTCGTTAGCTCTTGGTTTGGTGGTGGCTTAAAGCCAATACGAGTGCCATAAGACAGCAGACTTATCTGAGAACTGTCGAAGTTCAAATACCCTTGCAAAAATGAATCATTTGTTTTTGATATCGCCTCGAGCTACATTTCGAGTTGGCTGAGT
Source organism: Drosophila mimica (assembly GCA_037043585.1). NCBI lineage: Eukaryota > Metazoa > Arthropoda > Insecta > Diptera > Drosophilidae > Drosophila > Drosophila mimica. Next base: position 8,225 of record JBAMBE010001187.1, read on the forward strand.
TTTGGGTAAATTTCCTTAAATAATAAATTTTGTTTTTTATACATTGTCTGATTGTTCTTCAAGCTTAAAGACGTAAAATTGTTTATTGATAAGTTTGTTCATGCTTTTTAAAAAGGAAATTTAAATTATACAGTCGAACTTAACTAACTCAGCCCAACATATTGTATACTTTTCTATTTAGAACACTTAACGACTTCCGATATTTAATTGAAAGCTTATCTGCATAATTGATTTAATACTGAAAGAAGCCGTCGTGATTTTAATAATAATAATAATAAATAGAGTTAAACTGATTTAATACAATCATAGTTTTTGAGAGCATAACTTAATCCTACCTCGATTGTTCTTCAAAAGTTTTTCAGTACATTCATGCTTAAATTTTGATAACGTTAATATTGATACAAAAAAAAAAAAAAAAAAAAATTAATAAATATAATTTCAAATATCAGGAAAACTTGTTTAATACAAGAACTTTATCTAATCTTTTCTTAGCATAACAGTCATGGATATTTGAAGATGCACAGAAACGCTCTTGGTTTTATTTATGAAGTTATTAATACTAATCAAAAGGAAAATTACAAATATACAAATTATAACAAATTCAGTGTCAAACGACTCTTAAAGAAGCCAGAAGAAATGCCAGAATGTATATCTTTTTGATGAAAACTTAGATACCTCAAATACCTCAGATACCCTCAGATAGAGTATAAAAAGAATGTATCCATGTGCGTTTGTGTGTGTGAGTGTGTTGCTTTGTGTGGCAACAACAGCAGCCAGCACACAAAGTCAGAGTCAGCGATCTATTAAAGACACAGTTTGGCGGCGACTGCAGAAACTGTTGAAGCTGTATTTGTATCTGAGGTTTGCTGAGGTTGAGGTGCCTAACCGCATTTAAAGATTTCAAAGAAAAGGCAACGATGACGTCAGACGGACGGACAGGTAGACACGGGGTGTTCAAATATAATTCTCATGAAACACGATCGTGTCGAAATAGTCTCGCATTACCCAAGAAAAACCACTTTGAATGCAGCGTTTCTGTTGCTTATTTTTTACTTTTCTTAAATATTTCGTGTTTTGTTTTTCATGTTCTTGTTGTTGTTGTTTTTTTTTTGTTTGCGTTGTGTATGCGAATGCCACCAAAGTGTGCAGCTTAGTGGCGGCTCGTGGCCAACGAACCAGGCGATGAGTAAGCAGCCGTCGCACATCTGGCCAAAAGCAGCAAGTCAGCCAGTCAGTCAGTTAGCCAGTTTGCCAGCCAGTTAGCAATGCGGCCAACTTGTGCGACTCTGTCTGAATTGCAAATGAGTGCACGAGTGAATAAAGCCAAATGCATTTATGTGTTTACGCTTGTGCAGCGCTTATTACTTGTTGCTTTAGCTGTTGTTATTACCAGCAGTTGTTGCTGCTAATTAGGCCAAAGCACAAAACAACTCGAAACTGCATTATATACATACAAACATACATATATATATATATATATATATATATATATATATATACACAATCTATAAATATCCTTAGCCTTGGTCTGAGTCTGCGTCTGCGTCTTTGTCTTCATCTTTGTCTGCTGCTCCTCGCAACGGGTTCAATGCCCAAAACCGAAACCAACATCGAAACCAAGCCCAAGTCCCACCTATGGACAAAAACCCAGCTGCCAGATTAAGCGCAAGAAGCCGCGGGCCGGTTTTTTTCAGCAGACGCCGCCATTTTAACGTTTTTGTGTTTTAAGCTGTTGATTCTACTTGGCTAGAGTCACAAACTCTTTGAATACATGCTGAGAAAAGGTATTGAAAAATATCTTCTGTGGTTTTTCATCCGATTTTGATGAAATATTAGCAGTTGTTCATTAATATGCATATTCTATCGAAAAACGAAATGTATCGAGGCAGTTATCGGTAAAATGAAGGAAACTTGATTATTACTTATTTAAAGTCGACACAGAAAATTACATAATTTAATTAATATTTACATGTAAATTAAAATTTTTTTTTATATTTTTATACGAAATGGTCATCACCTTTTTAAAAATTCCGAATAAGTATGAATTTGATCAAAAATATATATACTTTATTGGGTCGGAGATGCTTCCTTCTGGCTGTTACATGTTTTTGCACAAAACCATTTTAACAATTTTACACAGTTTAAATGGAGTCAGGGTACGATGTGAAAATGCACTAAATGCTTATAGCATAACAATAACCATTAATTCATAGGCAGAGAGAAGCGCACAACAAACAAAAATAAAATAAGAATAATAAATGTTATCGAAGAAATAGACTTAAGATCATTAGTGCTTAATTAAAGTTAATATGCAAATTTATGTGGCGTAGCAAGTAAATTGTTGGCAGAAAGTACTTAATATTTAAAAACAACCTGCAAGATTTGTCATGAGTCGTGTTATTTTGTGGCTGCCATAAAAAAAGCCACAAATGTTATTTTTAATTTTATGAAACAATGAAAGGCTTTTAAAAATATAATGCAATTATAGCGTTGCAACATTTTGCGGTTTTAAGAATGCTTGCGAACTGCTTACATTTTTTTTCCGACACATGTTGCCATTTTTTTTTTTTTGTTTATTTTGCTGACATCATAATACCGTAATAAAACAAGCAAGAACCGTTATGTGTGGGACACCTCTGTTAATAGTTTGCCTACTAATAAATGTTCTGTCTCTTTCTGATTGTAGCACTTATTACACCAGCAAATAAATTGATAATGCCGAAAACAAACCTGACTGATTAAAAGTCAGTTTTGCACAAGGAATTTTCCTATCTCCCTATCTTCCAACTTGTAACACAAAGTACTCGATTCATAACACATTTCGTTTCTTATGCTCCAGTTATAATGATCGCTATGCCTTAATTTGTGGTATCACGTATTTTTGTTAGTCTTAGGTCATTTGTCTAATTGTTCACGATCATTGTGTACTTCAAAGTTATGATTTCCTCTTTTTTTTTAGTTTTTGCTTTAATCAAACTTTAATTTAGATGTTCGGCCTTACTGAGATTGTACAATTGTTAAAGGCTATAATTATTTCAATTAAAACATTGTATGTACAAATTTCCGGGAACTCCAAACGTCAGTTAAATTAAAGACGAAAAAGAATAGCAAATTTTCGTATCTTTTGGCCTTAAGTACGTGGTAATATCGCACAGGGTTGGCCTAGTTGCTTTGCCGCAAATAGTCGCAATGGGGGCAACTCGAAAGGTTAAAAAGCTCTGCTCGCTTATCGTTGCTTATCAGTCTGCTCGCTCGCACAATTGCACAAATATTTATTATACGCAGCGTTAGCAATTCAATTAACTGTAATTTTGTATAATGTGCGATTGACCCTGTTTTTAGCCCACCCAGTCTGCCACGCCTACACACACATTAAATTTGCATATTAAAAGGTGTGAAGAGGCCATGACTTCGAGTTTGCGGGATATCCAAAGAGTGACTCAGTTATTTTGGTGTGGTTATAAAAATCATACCTTAATATGGCTTTTTCACCACCATTTTGCTCGAGATGATCCATTTGTTGGGATCGGTTAACGTTTCCTGCTGCAATTTTGCTGTTAACCGGTTCTGCTGTAGTTGTTAGTTACCAATTTGCCCATATTTTAATACCTAAACCTGCTCGGGTGCTTTCATAAAAATATTCTACATGCTACATTCTCATTATCAATTATAATATATATGACAGACACTAAACTAACACACTAAAAATATATAATAATGAAGAAGTGGAAGCCACTAAATATTTCTAGGCAGTTATCATATAAATATATATATGTATGTGTTTATATTCATTTAGCCTTGACTGGCTGTGATACCACTTCTGCCACAAGCGGGTTTTTCTTTCATTTAAAGCGACAAATTGCGATATCGAAACACTTTTTGTTCTTTTCTTTCTTCCACTGTTTATTTTATATGGGTATCAATCATATTTTAAGCCACTAATAAACATGCATATTGACTATAAATAAGATTCTAGCCTTGATCGAGACATTCACAATCTTATCTAGTGGTTTATTTGTTATTTAGCCCAACCGTAAATAAAAACAAAAGAATTCAATTTCAACAACAGCAACAGCCGCACAGTTGTATAAATCATAATAAAATACACTCGATGGCTGGTCAAATAATAATTTAATGATGAGAATTAAAATTAATTACACCCGTATAATCAATCATACCAAACTCGACTGCAGCAGTCATTAAATGCAAACCTTACGGAGATTGATATATATATATATATATATATATATATGTATCTGTGTAATATCTAATCCCGTAAAAGCCTGCAGCTATAATTAATTTAAATATTTAAAGTCTCATTTGATTTACAATTAAATGCATGCGAGAACATACACAAGCTCTGTAATATGTATATTATTATATATACATATATATTCAGACAGCAAAGCAGTAAGTGGTTTAACAACATATATATCGACTATATATATATATACAGAATATTTACTAAATGTTTATGTATCTGTTTCCCAGTAGCACATAAAGCTGCTAACGTGCGTAAAAGGCAATCAAATATTATTATTATTAGAGTTCGTCTTCTAGAAAATGCCCTTCACATTTGTATTTTGTGGCCCGTTAAAATGCCACTGGCTAAAACTATTTTGCGAATCACATTTGAAATATCATAGAATGTCACGTTGATTATTATATTGCACGTAGCAGATGTCCCGCAGTGAAAACTATATGCGAATGCAGGTAATACAGTGATACCTCGAAAAATCACAATTCTTAATATTAGATGTGATCTTATCTATTGAATATTTAAATAGTAGTACACATTTTAATACCTTTGTTGACATGATGAGTGTAATACATTGATAGAGTCCGAGTCCCCTAAGGTATACATATTTTTTTATTAGCATCAGCATCAGCATCAGCATTAGGCGAGTCTATATAACCTTGTCCGTCTCTTATAAGAAATCATAATGCAATTTAGCAGATATTGTTATTATTGCGTTCCACTTTAGCATCTGGGTCCAATAGAAACAATCAATCAAAAGATGAGTTTTAAGTTGTTGGATCGAGCCAGGCTTATACAATAATGTCACCAGTATTAGAAAAAAATTTGTTTTTTTTTTAAATCATTTGTTAGAAAAAAAATGATTTATAATATATTAAAATTTAATGACTATCTCTCTGGAAATCCATATCCTATAGATCTCTTTATATTTAAAATCTATCTCCAGGCAGATAGTCATTACTTTTATTTTTGTTATAATACTAAACTCCGGCCTATATTCAGATGACAACAGATCCAGGTTGATTAGACATGCTTTCTTGATATTTGTTTATTTTAATTATAGCTGATTTTAATTGCAAATCTACTTTCGATAGCCTACTGTACACTGTGTAACTGTGGCAGCGATGACGTTGCCCTTCAATTAGAGACACACACAGATAGTTAAACAACTTAATAAACACAAGTACACTTAAATAAATACTCGTCGTCGCATCAAATAGTGCTCGAGCAGCAACTATTCAGTAAGAACCCATCCATTTTATTTATCAGAAAATATATGTGTAAATGCCACTTAAGATACTGGCACTTGGTGGACTGGCGGAGCTTTGCATTTCTCAAGTGCAACCTGGCTTATACAATGGATGCGATGTGTGACAACTTGAGCATATATAAGTATAGAAGGTTTAAAAGTGTTTTTTTGTGTTAAGCCACAAAATCATGATAATAAAAGCAAACACAACATGTTGAAGCAAATGAACTTTCGATTCGTCATGATATGATATACCAGCCCCAGCCCCAGCCCCAGTAAAAGTTGGGTATGTCTGTGTTTTGAGCACAAAACACCCCCTTTTGTTAACTGAGTAATGCTTGAAAGTCTTTGGTTGGATGTGAGTAAGTCATTATCAGTTAATTACGCTTGCTGACCAGAGTTATCAACGGATCTCTTACCAATTGTAAATGAACAGTGCTAATTTCGACGTTTCGTTCGATGCTCAAAGTTGGTCATGCATAATAATTTCGAAATTAAGCTTCCATGTAGTATTTGTGTCACGTACGATTTGGTTTGGTTTTAATTTCATTTTCGCTTGTTTGTTTGCTGCCAGAATCAATTATCAATTTTGCAATTTCCTATTTTGTTTGTTTTAATTAATACTAAAGATAGTGCGTCAAAGTAACTGTTACTTAAATTCAACCTTCAATTCCGATTTTTTCCATAAATTTTGACACACTTACATACATAACAACAACAAATAGCAACAAAATGATTGAAATAGATTGCGAGCGATTTCATTAAATTTATGGGTTTTGAGCGCTTTTTGCTATACGATTATTTATGATTGTTTGCCGTTCGACTTTAATTTTTGCCTTTTCAACTCGTCGTCGAGAGTGTTGCAATTATGTGCTTGACCTTCGATGGGATCCCACCAAGTTCTTTGGCATCCATTGAGCCAACCCACGGTAATTTTTTTTATTTTAATTTCCCAGACCCGATCAAAAAATTAATGAATCACATGTTAAACTTTTGATTGTATGCCATACATTTTCATTTAGCGCGTCTTTTTCGATTAATCGAATATGCGATTTCACAGGTTTTGCACGGTCTGATAGACATAAACAATTAAACAACAATAAATAATTAACATGTCTGAATTTGAGCGTCTTGACGAAAATTCCCCTCTTCATTTTGTTATGGTTGCTCATGAAAAGATCAGTCGACCGATTTTGCAGAGCATTGACAATTTCAAGAGCTTTAAAAAATAAGTGTTTGTACGAGCGATATACTTAAAGCTATATATAGTATATATATATATGTATATAGCTATATGTATAAAATTAGCAAAGTCAATTGAGGGAAACCCGGCGCGTGACTAGCTTCTGTGATATTTTGCTGGGCATGTCAATGACCGGTTTTTACATATATTTATTTTTAATGGATCTATGCGAAATTTAGGTGAACTTCTGGAACGACTGAATCGTCTGACATTTGAAGAATAAGCGCGCTGCGCTTATTAGCAGCGTGTCCATATTTGTTATTTATAGCTTTATCAAGCTTTCGTAAATAAAATGAATAGCCATTGTTTTTTGAATAAAAATGGTATTGTTTTTTTAGGACACCTAAATCCATATGACATTTCTACAAACAGTCATTGTTTAAATGGCTTTGTTGTTGTTGTCGATTTTGATTTCCTTGTATTTCGAATTCTAGCAGCACTGCTTATCAGTTTCACCATAATATCAGTTAATAATGCCGAACATAGACTGCTCTCTATACACACACGTACACACATGCAAACATACATGCGTACAGAGTACAAAGTGTTGTTGGTCACCCACTGTTATTGCAGAAAACACTGACAGCAATTGCGCCAACCTGTTGTTCACCTTAACAGCAGCCAAAAGCTATTAATGTAAATACCTAACACATACAGACGTATACATGCTTAGGTGTGTTTGGTTTTTCTAAGTATGCTGTTCTTTTAAGTTGCAATCGAAGCCAAGGAAGTAATTGCTGCCCTAATGTATTATTAATAAACATTAGAATACACTGGGAGGTGTTACCTTTAATACAAGCATATTTGAATTCACATGTTAATTAGCAGGCATGCCGGTAATTCGATTTGGTAATTTACATACATATCTACACAAACATATGTACATTGCAGCTAACTGCGATCGTTGTTTTTTCTTTTTGAGTGGGTCGAGACAACGTCGATAGCGTTGTTACTTTGTTCAAACAGGTTTAACCGTCTAGCAAAACATTTACAAATACATTGAGAGCAATTTACGTTTAGTGGGCTATCACGTGAAAAAAATTATTATGCGCCCTCGTAAGCAAAAAAAAAATAAAACAATCGTAAAATTAGCATTCGCTTCGAAACAAAAGACAACAAACAAACACGCGCTCACCTGTGCTACACTTGCAACTCTGCGCTCATTGCAATTATCGATAACAGCATCATCAAACTAGGTCCGCCCGCGCCGGAGACGAATATAAGAAAAATATGCCAAACAATCAGAAATAGTGAAAGGAAATTCAATTATCGTGTCTGCATTCGCAATTCATTCGCCCATCTCTAGCGTGTATTGCATAATTTGGTATGTGTCTGTGCCTAGCTACGGTCACACTGAGTACCACAACAACAACAGCAACTTGTAAACACGTAGTTTGCGAAACTGAAAATCAGCAGTGCTAAAAAATTAAACGAAAACAAATCAAATGTTCGCATTATTTTGTATGTAGAAATCAGAAAAGTGAGTGAATTCATTACAATATAACAAATGCAGCGAGAAATTAAAATGCGCCATCAATTTTGCTAAAAGGTTGCAATCGTATTGGTGTTTTTCGATTTTTTGGTTTCGCTCGATTGCAGTCACCACAGGAGGGGGTGTTTAGGTGAGAAATTAGGAAATCAGAGAAATTTGCCTGTGCCGCTGATTATATTTATAGCAAAATTTCTATACATACGCACAGGTTCTTGTGTTTTATTTTTATTTTATAATCTATGTGTGCGTTGCAATAACATCACAGCTTTTTGTATTTTATTTGTTTGTTTCTTGTGTCTATAATAAAAAAAAAAAACAACAAAAAGGAGAGTAAAATATTTAACACTTTCACCGTTTTGTGGATCAATTGCAGTTTCAAGAGATAGTGCCTGATATGGATGATTCGGAATTCATGTTCAACGAAAAGCAATCGATACGCGACTCCTCACGCACCCTCAAGAAATACGGCAGCACTTGCTGCAACAATCTGCGCAATAATGAAATCCTCATAAGGCACACCGTCGAGAAAACGGACACATTGCAAGGCATTTCCCTCAAATACGGCGCTACGGTAAGTAACAAACTAAAAGAAACATCATGCATGCATCATCGATTTGAGCTAGAAGACCTTCTAAAGGTGCACGTATACTCGACACATGAGTGTGTGCTTCGTGCAACTTGCAATGGCTTCATTTTAACCGGGCAGATGGTAGTGTGGCACACCAATTCTTTGAATCTCGTATGCCATCAGAAATGCCAGTTTACTTTCAACTATATCGATTTAATCACACTCTGTAATTTCATATTCCACTCAGATCAGGTTTTCAAATTAGTTTTTGTTGAATCATTGCTCAGTCACATATTTAATTACTTCTCTCAAACAATCACAATCAATCTAATCTTTTTAATAAAAGTTATACAAATAAGAAATTCATTATAAAATCCACACGACAAATCTAAGAAAATGTAAAATTTTCCAACAAATCAGAAAATCAAGTTTTAGAAAGTAAATTATACGAACTTAATAAATACCGTTGCACAACAGCTAAACAATATATATATGTATTTGCAATAAAAATATCTTTAAAAACTTCCCACGATTAGTATAGAATGAATTTATGGTTCAAAGAAATCGTAAATTTATGCAAATTAAAAAATTGCAATAAAAACTAGTTTTTAAAAAGTGAATCATAAAAAATTTTTTCAACAAACAATTAATGCTATTAATGCTGATATTAAATATCTAAAAATCTAGAATAAAAAATTCCTTGGAAATATCCCGAATATTCCCCATTTCTTTAGAATCTAAATCGCTTACAAACAAATCACAAATTGTCTTATTATTGCTAGTTAAAAAAAAGAGTTTCCACAAACTATTAAATATTAATTAAATGCTGTTTTAAAAAATCGTATCTGTTAGTTTTGATCACTTCCTGTTACGTACTTCTCATCTATAGACATTTATCTCTATTGCGAATATTTTTAACAATGTTGCTATCTAAGCAAAAATGCTACCGTACAAAAATATATTTAAATAATTTTTTTTTGTTTTTTTTTGTCTAATATTTATGAGCAATTCCACACCTGTGCTGCTGCGAGCTCGTCTTGACAGTGATTTGAGTAAACAAGATAGTCTTAATATAATTTTGGAGTTATGGGTTAGGGGGGTGGGTATGGAACATGGTGTATACCCTGCAGAACGACGACTTGTCTAATTGTTTATCCGCTGTGCTTTATCGCACAGAAAGTAGTGCTGCATGTGCCACAACATTTGCTGCATATAATTTATATAGAGTCACGAGTGGTTTAAGAATCTGGACTAATATTGTTGTAGTTGTTGTGTCAACATTTGGTCAGCTTCTTAAACCCAGATAAGTAGCTGAAGTTAGCTTAATTTTGTTGGGTTACCTCGCCTAATTAATCATTGTTCAACTCAAATCAAATGCTTTGGCCATATACGGATTGTGTCACCGCCTCCAAACATCGATCAATCAAGCGATCGATCAATCAGTTGCCACTCATGAAATTGCAAATAATTGACAATACTCTGATGAGTTCTTACATATATATACTCACAATTATCTATATTATATATATACATATGTACTTTACAGACGGAACAAATACGCCGTGCGAATCGCCTATTTGCCTCGGACAGCTTGTTCTTGCGCCAATTTTTGCTGGTGCCGGTGGAGAAGACGTCACCCTACTATTTGCAGGCAAATGGGGCTGAAATGTTGGCCGATGTACTCGAATCGCCGCCAACGACACCCGATGCGAATGTGCAACGTGAGGCGCTCAACAATGCGAACAATTTAAGTCAAACGGAATGCTGTTACAATAGCAGCAGCAACAACAGTTGCAACACCAACAGCTCATCATCATCGTCAGCGTCATCATCGTCGTCGTCCACCTCAACGATGAGCACACGTTCCGGTCAGTTGCACGGCACAGCACCACGTCCATATTCGATTGCCGGCGAACTGTTGGTGGTTGGTGCCAGCGATGAGGATCCGGCGCTGATGCACAATCACAGTGCGTGCAACAGCAAGCAGAGCAAGTCTTTGGACTCTGTGGCAGCGATGACGCCCGAGGAGGAGAATCGCAAGTGCATGAATGATTTTCTCAACAAGATTGACAACACAATTTCCGAATCGCGCAAATACGTTGAACGTTCCAAGGAGTAAGTGATATATATCCGTAAATTGAACTTATTTCCCTATTAATACTTTCCTCCTTTGCTGCAGTTTGGTTAGTAGCCAGAGTGATGCGGATATTTGTAACAGTTTCGGTTGCACCGATGCCTTTCCGCAGCGTCGTAATCATCAGCTGAATAACTCCTACAAGAACAGCAACAACAACAACAACAATCGTCCGCCGCAGCATCAGCGACACAGTTCGACGGGTAGCGGAAATTCGGATACGGCACAGCTTTTGAATACGACGCAAACGCGACGCGTGCAAAATTCCCTGAAGCGCCTGGAAAAACAGCAGGATGATTTCTTTGAGTTGTAGCAGCTGTTTGCCAACACATACACTGAGCAAATTAACCAAGCGCTACGACATTATAACTAGTTTTAATTACAGTGCAAAAAAAAAAAGAAAGAAAAACAAAAGAAAGAAAATACCGCGAGAGAGAGAAAGAGAAAGTTAATTTTACAAATTGTTTTTAATTGCTGCACATCGTGGGATAATACGAAATGCTGCACTAAATGTAAATTATATATACATATATATATCAAGCTACACACATACTATATACACTATATACATACATACTTATATATGTTAAGCAGCGCTGCGCTATTTAAAAAACCTGTACTATATACTACATACTATGACGTATGAGATGACGACGCAGTTGTCGAATGTTTTATTGATCTTATTGTTATGTTAGTCCAACTGTCAGCCCTTTGTAATTGCCGCCAATTTGCTTGCAAAGCCTACCTAACTACCCCCAAACTAGCCCCAATCCCCCTCCAAATACCCCAATTAATGCCACAATTTATGATTATTTTTTGTATGACTAGCTTTAATTATTCGTTTAATGCTTAGTTAAGCTATGAGAATTATTAATCTTAATTCACACACACACACACACAAGACACACACTTAGTTGTTAGTCAGTACACCTTGATTCACATAAAATGACTGCTCTTTTTGTCATAACTGTTTGCAAATTTGTAATTGGCCCTCCACCCACACGAGATACCAACTGATAAATGTTGTGTGTAATCGGTAATCTGTCTATAATTATAATTTATTTGTTATTGCCTGTCAATAGTATTGTTAATTTAATCGTACTTCATGTCCACACACAATACAGCCGAGAACCTTTCCAAAGGCCAAATAAAATGCAAATCAAGTTGTACGAGAAGATTAAAAAACAAAAAATGAATTAGGAATGTGTTAAATTTGATTGATTTCTTAACTGATGGAATTTTTGGGCGACGCATGCGCCGTTGTAGTTCACCTTGGCCACAGGTTGTCCTGGCAACCAGTTGAGCCAAACAAACAAGCAAAACCAGGTGGCATTAAATTTCAAGCATTTAGAGTAGAGTCCGGACCATGCTTGATCAGGAATTGGATACGGCCATTAAGGCAACCCAGCAGAGCTTGGGCAAATATCTGAAGAAACCGCCATTGACGGAGAAGTTGCTGAAGAAGCCGCCGTTCCGCTATCTGCTGGATATTTTTACTGCGGTAAAGATTAGTTTTCCTACTTGGTTAAGTTTTCTACTGAAAATTTCAAGTTTAGTTCATCAAGGAAACGGGCTGCTTTGAGGGTCTGTATACGCCGGAGGAGCAGCTGTTCGAGAACATAGGCGATCGAAATGACAAGACGCGATTTTTGCAGAAGATGATTGATGTCACAAGTGAGTCATGGCCAGAACACATATATATCATATATATACCAAATATAAATTTCCGACAGAGCTCACCACGAAACTGGATCTGAAGGTGCGTACCTCGAAGATTGTGGCCGGGCACGAGCCCAAGTTGACCAACGAGCTGCTGCAGGCGATGGCCAGCGTTGTGGAACAGCGTCTTGAATGGCAGGATGCAGTGCAGCTGGTGCTGGACAGCGATCCCGACAAGGCCAAGAGTCAGACTAAGCCAAAGCCAACGAAAACGACAAGCAAACAAATATCTCCCACTGGCAAGGAGTCGACGATGACGCAGCGCAAGGAGAAACGCATCTCGCCGCAGGAGCAGAAACTGCGCAAGGTCACCGAGCTGGCGGCACGCACAACGCCCACCGACAAGGAGAAGCCACAGCGAAGGCACAAACCATCGCCGGAGACGGTGGAGGCCAAGCCAAAGCTGACCAAACAAGGCTCCAAGCAGAAGAGTCCCTCACCCACAAAGCCGACCTCCAAATTAAAGCAACAAGTCTCCTCGGAAAGTGAAATAAAATCCATGTCACCAGCACCGGCGGCGCCAGTCAAGCGGCCATCGCCAGTCAAGCAACCATCGCCAGCCCCCTCGCCCAAATCCAATGCCCCAAAGAGTCCGTCGCCCAAGGATAAACCCGCACCAGTAGTGGAGCCCGTCAAGCAGCCTTCGCCGCCACCAACAACAGCTGCTCCTGCTGAGCCGCCAGCAGTAGGCAATTTGGAGCCGGAAACCCGCAAATCCTCCAGCAAGAGTCGACGCTCCAGCGCCAGTCAGCGACAGGCAGCAACTGCCGAAGCAGATGCCATTGAACTGCTCCGAACAACTAATGAATCCAGGGAACATTCAGCAGCACATAGCCCGACCAGTCCAGCAGTTGCCGACTCCAACAGCAACAATAGCAGCAGCGAATCCAAGAGGGAACGGGAGGGCACTTTTACGCGTGACAACTCCAAGGAATCCACCAGCTCGGTGACACGGCCGCGCACCTCGTTACGTCCACCCAGCGCACGTCCAGCGTCGGCACGTCCTGGTGCGCCTCGACGCCGCAATGTGGAGATTGTGTTGCAGCCACATGAACAGCTGAAAATGTCCGGCGTCAATGTCAAGCTGGAGACGTTCGGAGATTTCGACGATGATGGCGAGAATCTGCTGGTCATTGAGGATGCTAATGCGCATGACATAGAGGCGGGCACAGCGGATCCACAGCTCGATCTGCACGATGGGCATCAGGGCCGTTTGGTCCAACAGATACTGGAGACCCAGAAGGAGCTCGTTCAACAGACCAACGATCCTGACAAGGAAGATGCCCAGTCAAAGACGCATTCGGCAGGCACGCGTCAGAGCTCGGCGCGTCAAGTGAACGATCTGCGCGACATCATTCAGACGATAACCAAATCGGTTAATCCACTGGGAAAACTAATGGACTTCATACCCGAGGATATCGATGCCATGCAGCTGGAATTAACCATGTGGCGGGAGGCGTACTCGCAAGCAGCCGTGGAGCTGAAACGGGAGCGGACTCTAACCGCATCTGCAACGGAACCGATGAAGCAGCAGCTGCTCTCCATCGAGGCCAGCATTGTGGAGTACAAGGAGCTGGTGGACGAGAGTCGCCACAAGATTCTGCAGAACAACGAGCGCATACTCAAAATGTTAATGGAGCAATAAAATTGTAAAATTGTTTATTTAATAAGATCTCATTTTAAAAAAATAATATATAAATATATATTATAAATTGATTGTATAATTTGTAGAATAACAGTTTAATGGGTGGTAAACATTATTATTTTCATTATCTAAGGTCACTTAGTGTTCAAACCGAAACCGAAACGTGTTTAAAAAAAGACTTACAATTGGGCACATTCACAGTGGGCAATGCGTGCAAAAAATTATTGTAATTGTCCCACTGTGAATACAGCCTTTAAATATATTTATAATTGTATATACAAACGACGAATGTTGTTTTTTAGGCATCGATTTCAATGGCATCCTGCCTAGTGTCCGTGTCTGATTTCTCAGTCTCCTTGTCTTTGCCCTTTGGCTTGTCCTTTTCCATGTCCGGATCATGTTCCTGCTCTTGATCCTCATCGCCCAGCACATACTCAATGACATCGTCGATGGGAAAATTGTTGAGCAGCGACTTTATCGAGTCGTTGTGAATGACCACCGTGAAGAGGAGCTTGCAATATTCACGCATGCGACTGCCATAATCCAATTCGGCATAGTTCTCGCCGCCCTTGTCCAGATCGTGGCCACAGTTCTCGATGACCTTGCAGAGCACCGACTCCTCGGTGCTGTTGGGCCAGCCGTATTTCTTGAGTGTCTGCGGATCGACAAGCATATCAATTAACTTGGCTATGTTTTCCTTGAGCTTCAGATCCTCTTCGGTGAGCACCTCGCCACTGAAATCATCTTCGCTCAACGGCTCATCCTGATTATCCGCTATGGCAGCGGCCAAACTGGCCGCCAACGATTTCCGTTGCTCCTTCTTGACCACTGGCGGCACGGCCTTTTTCTGCTTCTCCTTGGATTCGGCCTTGACATCGCCCTCAGCTGACGTCGCTTCAGTAGCACCGGCAGCGGCACCCTCCAAGGGCAATATGGTGTACACCTCATTTTCGAGGACAATTGTCTGGGCGCTGCCGTCACCCTCATCCACAAGAAACTCGCGCACCACAACCCCATTGCCATCTGTTTGGCTGGAGATAAGCGAGCCGGCCGAAGTGTTGGCAGCCGGCACATCTTCCCCATCATCCTCCTCCGCGTCTTCGTCGTCAAGCTCTATCGGTGCCACAACTTTAACGGTCTTCTTAGCCCGCCGCTTTGCGGGCGGTGGCTCTGTGCCAAAAATGTCATCCGGATCGCACTCGTGCACGCTGCGAATGTGATTCCTCAGCGTATCGGTGCTGTCAAAGTTTTTGTCGCAGATGGCGCAATCGGTGCGCTCAATCGCCTTGGCCGAGCGCTTCGCCCTCACCTGCTTATCAGCTAAAAGCGGGGAAAACCACTTGGTCAACATAAATGTGAAAAAGTTAGAAGGCGGTTGTGACTCACGTGAGTGATCGCCAGCATCAACATGCTCCTGCAGCAGGGCGCTAGTGCGGAAACTTCGGGGACATTCCGAGCAGGGAAAGGAGCGCCGCTTCTGCCGCGAATGCTCCTTAACGTGACGCTCGAGTCTGAATGGTTAAGAAAAATGAATTCATTTAAGTTAACGTTATGGCAATTAACAGAAAATGGCATAGTTATTTGTTGGTTGGAAAAATCTTACTGTTTCTCTGTCTTAAACTTTTCGGTGCACTTGGAGCAGGGGTAGGGACGCAGATGCGTCTTGGAATGCGTGCGCAGCTGTGTGGCCTGAATGAAGCTCTTGCCGCACTCGTTGCATTTGTGTGGACGCTCACCTGTGTGCCGTTTCATGTGGCGATTGAGCACCTCCTTGACGGCAAAAGATTGACTGCACTGCAATGAAAAAATATAGAAAAGTTGTTTAACAAGGAATAAGGAATAGCTCTGCAGCAGTCACCACTTACCACTGAACAGGTGTAGGGTTTCTCGCCGGTGTGATAGCGTCGATGCTTCTTAAGCGCCACCAATGCGGAAAACTTCTTGTCGCAAAGATCGCAATCGAAGGGCTTCTCTCCAGTATGGGTGCGTATGTGTATGCTTTAAAGATTTCAAATGGATTTAGTATATAAGCTCGACTACTTAATACCCATTACTTATTATATTATTATTATTATAAAAAATTGGTAAATTATATAGGAAATAGTGCCACCACCTTTCGAAATCATAGAGACTTAAATATTCTGCAGATGGCAGATCTACTAGAGATCTATGCTATCCTACTGATAGATTAATTTGTCCTGCCCAAATATAATTTCAATAAGTCTAGAATATTACATATTATTTCAACTAGAATATTACATATTATTTCAACCCATATGGTTATTACCATTTATAAGAACCTAGGTAACTATGTTGTACCCTTTAAGTTAAGCATAAATAGTGGAACAATTTAATTTGACTCACTTGAGCGTCGACAGACTGTAGAAGCAATTCTTGCACACATGACACATGTATTCTGGCTTCTTGACCACCTGGGTGCCAAGGTGCTGTTTGAGATGGGCGCGCAGATTGTCGAGGCGATAGAAGACGCGATCGCATACCTTGCAGCTCATGGTATCATTCTCGTTGGCCGAGCACGATGAATACTTCTGGTGGCGCTTCAAGTGGTACGAGCGCGTAAAGTCCTTGCCACAGATCTTGCAGGCGAAGGGTTTGCCACGCAATTGATGCTGCTGCTCGTGCAGTTTGAGTAAGGCGGCGCTGCGCAATTTCGCATTGCATATTGAGCATGGATAATCATTGCACTCGGAGTGAGTGATGAAGATGTGTCGCTCATAGCTGGTCTGTGTCTTAAACGACTTGGGACAATCGGGGCAATTGATGTGGCCCAGCTGTATGATCAAATAAAAGATCAAATTAGACATATTGAATGTAATTAAATAAATTAGATTAAATTACATGGAAGGTGTCGTAGCTCTCGCTGCAGCAGAAACAGATGTCCTTCTTCTCCATAACTACAGCATCTTTTTCGATCTTCTCCAGATTGTTGAGCATGTCCGCTTTGCGCAGATGATACCCACTATCATAGCGGCAGAATTCCAAGTGCTTTTTCAGGCTCTTGACGCGCCTGAATGTCTTGTAGCACTTGCCGCACACATGCTCCAAAATCTCCTTGAGTTCACTGTTGTTGCCGGCATTGCGATTCGTTGCACCAGTGCCCTCTGCGGTGCCCTCATCATCATCATCGTCGTCGTCGTCTTCCTCCACACCGGAGACAACGAACTCATCGTCGTTCTCCTTGGCGGCACCCAACTCGACATCGTCGTCGGCCAGTATAAAATCAATGGTATCGTCATCATCCTCGATCTCCACGCTGCTGGCCGTCGTATTTTCCAATTTGCTGTTCTCACTCTTTATGGCTTGCAGCACATAGTGATCCATTTTCTTCTTTTTACCGGGCGATGTCTTAATCTTGGCCGTGTCCACGGGCGTCGAGGTCGGCGCAATGCGTTTCTCATTCAAGATCTTGACGACAGATGGTGCAGCGGCTGCTTTGCCAGCGGAGCGCCTTTCGCTGCTGCCTTTGGGACTGTTTGCTAAATCATCGTTGTTGAGTATTTTGATGCTGCTTCGTTTCTCTTGCTTGACGCGTGGAGAGATTTTTGCCTTAGCCGCTGTCACATCGTTGAGCAGTTTCATGCGGGTGCCAGGACGTTTATCCTTGACTGATGCTATTTTCTCAACATCCAAGATTTTGATTACGTTGCCTCCGCCATCGCTGCTGGAGCTGAGGGAGTTCGCCTCGGAGGCGTCCTTTCTCGCGCTCATTGGAAGTGATCTGTGGATGGAGTGGGAATTTGTGGAGTAGGCGGAAGGATGCTAAGGATCAGTGTGTGGTTGCGTAATTTAGCCTACTTTTAGGCTCGTGATTTATTTAAAATTATCACAGCACAGTCAGCACAGCGAGCGTCACGTCACCAACGCCTAGAAGCAGAGCGTACAATAAAATGGCGGCGCCCCTGACTTTTTGATCGTGCGAGTGCGAGCGAGAGCACCGTACTGTACAAAATGACTGGGTGAGGAATCGAAAAAGAACGCAACAAGTTTGCTGCGATGTTCGGCGTCGGTGCAGTGAAAAATATATTTAGGGTTGAAAATAATTCTAATGTAAATTGAAATTGTTGCATACTTTTCACTATTTAATAATTTTGTTGCCGGCTTCGGAGGAAGTACGTCCAGTACTTTGATTTGAAATAAATTTTCGGAGTCAATGCTTGGTTTAAATACTATATTTGTTGCATTCAAGTTACACATACTCACACTGCAGCCGTAGTTTCTCTAATTAAGTGTGAAACTTGCGCCAATGAAAGTCATACGTTGTCTGAACGTGATGCTGATCTGAACTCACTGAAACGAGGCGCAAGGGAAATAGTTATACGCGAAAAACTCCAAGTGAGAGCGAGAGAGTTAGCGAGCGCTTCCTATTTACTTGTAAGTCTAGCCAATATTATCTTCACTGACTGGAAATTATGCTTTTCAAATAACGTGTGTGTGACAGTGAAAAGAAAGGATACTTTAAAAATACTTAATGTATGCTTATTTAATAAAAATTTCACTTACAGTTCACAGCACAATCGCAGGCACGTATACAATGGCGTTAGCGTCTGACTATTCACTGGATTCGTGCACAGCCGATCAGCTGTTCCGAAATAAATGGGACCAGCCATTACGATCAGTTATTGTTACTCGATAGAGCTTGTCAAGAGACTATATTTTACATTACATTTTGAAAACAAAATTAGTAATATTTATATTTGTTCAGCAGACTCAATATTAATTTCTGGAAAGTTGAATTAAAATCGCAACAAGTGCTACCATTTGAATACTGTGCATTAGGGCTGGTCGCTGCAGCAGATCAGACCAGGGAACTATCGATTAATAATGTAAGAACACTCACGAGCTAATTTTTTCATCGATAGCATTGTTAGCGACATTATCGAAACTTGGTGTTTATTTTCCATTTCATATTGTTGACTAAACTATTTTGTGAAACCAATCCAGGTAAACTTTTGAGAATATTTTTTAAAGTAGGTTATAAATTTGTTCATTCACTATTAAGCACAATGGCTGGCCTGTTCGATTCGACGCACACCGAGGGACCCGGCTTTGTGGGCATTCGCTTTTGTCAGGAGTGCAACAACATGTTGTACCCCAAGGAGGACAAGGATAACAAAATCCTAATGTATGCGTGCCGCAATTGTGACTACAAGCAGGAGGCCGATTCAAATTGCATATATGTGAACAAAATTATGCACGAAATCGACGAGTTAACGCACATAGTGCCGGACGTGATATCCGATCCCACGTTGCCCCGTACCGAAGATCACGCTTGTCCCAAATGCTCGCATCGCGAAGCTGTGTTCTTCCAGGCGCAGACCCGACGCGCCGAAGAAGAAATGCGACTCTACTATGTGTGTACAAATCAGAACTGCACTCATCGTTGGACTGAGTAGAAACAAAACAAAAAGCCGGTTTCATATACACGATTGTATAAATTGCAATTAGTTCTAGGTATAATTTTTATATTTTGTAAGCCAAGCATGTTTGATAGAAATTGCACATTGCACAGGTTTGATAGCTGCGACATTGACGCAGCCACAAATACTTCTCACTGAACGTAACAGCAGTTCCAAGTATTTGTTATTCAATGCAGTATTCAATTTATTACCAATGAAAGACTGCTTGAGAGAGAGAGAGAGCGACAGAGAGAGGGAGAGAGAGAGAGAGAAAGATTTACTCTCTCTCCCTGATATGCAAATATATCACACATCTTCGCAATGACAAAATTCAATATGTATATATATCTATCAAACAAAAATTCAACTACAATAACAAAAGAATAAAGCAAATTAATAAACAAGTTTCTTGTGCGTATTTTCAAGCTGTTATTCTAGCCTGCCAGCCCAGCCAGACGACAGTTTATTGTTAGAACTTGGTTGTTTAACATGTAGTAAACGCTCATGAGAGCGCAACAATAAAAACTAAAATTAAAAAGAATTCGAAGTCGAGCAATGGCAAAAACAAATCAAAGTGAACCTACGGCGGCGGGGGCGGCGGCAGCTTCGGCTGCCCAGGAGGAGCCCAAATTGAATTATTTGCAAAAATTGTGGCGCTATCGGCAATATTTGGTCATTGAGCCGTTTTTCTTTTTCTACTTTATGGCATCGGTTTTCAACCAAGTGGCCATGCAGAATTTTCCGCTGGAAAAAGCGTGTCGCGTTAATCTCGGATATAATAAAATCACATGTACCACCATGCTGGACAAATCCGAATTGGGGATCGATTGTGATGATTTCAATTTCGATAATACCACAACAGGACCTACAGCGGAGCAGAGTCTTTTGGACATCTATTCTGGCGGATTTAATTATACCGTTTGCAAGGCGGAAATAGAGGCGCAAAAACTATCCGCTGATGTTTCGGGAAAACGTGCACCAATTGGTAATATAAACATCCAAACATGTATTTATTTATATTTATATATATGCCCACACATACATATACATTTGTTTTTTTTATATATGTAAATGCAACCAGTTTTGAATCTTCTCATTCCCCATTTTTCATCTTTCAGGTTTCATTAAAAATAAATGCCAAATAGCTAAGCAAAAAAAACAAAATCAAATGTTTCGCATTATGAGAATGAATATAAATGTTTGTAGACATGAACATATTGAAAAATATGTTGGTACATAATTAGCAGTTGGTGGTTTCCCCGATCATTAAATTGCAATCATTAGCCTGTTTTATCTGATGAATTCTCTAAATTCTTTTCGATTATATAACTTCAAGTATTATGGGCGATATAATTTAAGCTCTGCTTAGTCTTAAGTCATAGCCAAGTTAGTGTCCAAACCGGTTAGTTACACAGAATGTGTTTTGTGTTGTGTTTATTTTTGGATATATTTTAACCTTTAAGTTATTGCCATTGCCAAGGCAACTAATTTGTGATTAAAAATTTGCAAGCTTTAATAGCTAAGTAGTTGATTTATTGTCAATAAAATGTTAATTGAAACTCATTACATCAGCATTGTAAGATAAACATCAATAGTTTTATTAATATAATGACTATTGTGCGTTTTGTGGTTAATTTATTCAATTTACATATGTATGTGCAACAATGTGAACTGAAATTTATGTAGTCTTCAAGAGTCAAATGATTAGGCATTTATAATTATTATTCGCAATCACTGAGCGAAATATTCAGAATTGCTTACTCATTTCAAGTACAACCTCAGTACGTCCAAATTGTTAATATTTTAGTAATTTGAAAATAAGATAAAGATTTAGAAAATAAATAACCCAGCTACCGGATATATACGAAAATCGTTTTCTATTTATAATAGAAAAGTAAAATTATTATTTCCAACCAATCAGCAAATAAAATCAAAATTGCTTATTCACTACTAGTACAACGTCAGAAGTTTCAAATTTATAGTATTTTACTAATTTGGTATTTGTGTTAATTGATTACAGATTTAGAAATAGACTACCGTTCATTAAAGACGAAAAATCGTTTTAAATTATAAGATCTAAAAGTATATTGTGTAATATATTTAATTTAAAAAAGTAATGTTAAAAACAATAATATTGCTCTAGTTGAGAATAGTTTTGGGGCATTATTTTATAATTAATTTTATCGAAAATCCAAGGAATCAACATTTGAAGTAATGCTTAAGCAAAAGTTCTTATCATAATCAAACGACTGCTTATGAAAATTAAGTAAGTTCCAAATGAGTTTTGAGACGGAATTTTGTCATGAACTTCAAGCAATAATCGTATTCCCATATTTTCTAAAATTGTTCCATTTCAGCCGCCATATTCCCGCTGATTGTGCTGCTATTCGCTGGAGGATGGTCAGATAGATATAACAAGAGAAAACCATGCATGATATTGCCCATCGTAGGCGAGGCGTTGTCGTTTACCTGTAAGTGTGAAACGGTCAAGATTTGTACATTGCTAAACTGTATTGTCTGCTTCAACTGGCAGGTTTGATGATTTCGGCCATTTTCTTCGATAGTTTACCAATGGAGTTTGGCATGTACCTTGAGGTCATTGTGCCCTCACTTTGCGGTGGCTTAACCTTCTGTCTAATGGCTGTGTACAGTTATATAACGATAGCCACACCCGAAGAGGATCGAATCTTTCGCTTTGGCATCTTTGCCATGTTTGTTACCGGTGTGCCCTTCCTGGGCGCCGTTAGTGGAGTGCTCTTTACCACGTTTGGCTATGTCAGTAAGTTCGATAAGTATAAAAGGTTACCCAGAATTCATTGAGTTAAAACAATTTTTGAAATTTCAGTATCATTCGCTTCTGCTGTTGTTTTTCAAATTATTGCCATACTCTACATTGTCTTCTTCATCAAGGAGATTAAGCCAAAGCCAAATCCCCCTAATGAGCCAAGTAGTACTGAGCCGCCCAAATCTCAGATACATGCAGCTGATAATATGGCCTATGAGATAACCAACTTGGATGAGCTGCCGGTCAATAAAAATGTAAATTTCCAGCTGACGCCACAGTTGGAGCCACCCAAAGTGGAGCCACCTCCAGTGCCAGAACGTCGCTCCTTATTGAAGGAACTGTTCGATCCCACGCTTGTGATGGACTGCCTCCGACTTCCGCTGGTGAAGCGCAAGAATAATGGACGCCTCCTACTGATTCTGTTGATATTAGCCTACTTTTTAACCTTGGGACCCGCCGTGGGTGAAAATGATTATTGGTATCGTTTTACATTGAAGAAGCTGAACTGGAATGGCAACGACTTTAGCATCTTCTTGACCATCTCGGGCGGTGCGGCTCTGGTGGGCACATTTATTGGCACCGCCATTCTCAGTAAATTGCTCAAATTCTCCGATCCAACTATTGGCATTTTGTCTGCCCTCGCCATTGTGTTCTCCCGCGCCCTATATGTAAGTTTCTTATTCTCTGATCTGGGAGTTTTGTTAAATTTTATTTATATTCAACAGGCCTTTGCCACCACCACCACATCCTTCTATGTGGCCAGTGTGGTGGACATGTTTGTCAGTCTGCGCGTCATCGCCATTAAAACGATTGGAGCGAGTATTGTGGCTGGGGATGAGCTGAGTGAGTCCCTGCATTATATGCCCAAAAAATTATCATAAATAACTCACTTCTATTTTAGGCAAAATGTATTCCATCTTTGGCATCAGTGAACCCATTGGCCAGTTCATATTTCCGCCCATCTTCAGTGTGATTTATAAAAACACCGTCGACTCTTTTCCAGGAGCCTTCTTTCTGTTTGGCGAAGTCTTTTATATTCCCAATGTGCTCGTTTTTGTGTAAGTCTTTAAAATAGTATGCTTATATACCTTATGCTATTCGTTTCTATTAGTTTTACTCTAATTTTAACTAATCCATCTTATATTTATAGACTCTGCTATTTCCTGATGCGTCGCCGCAAATCCAACGAGAAAAAAGATGCCGTGGAGCTGGCACAAAATAACGAAGAGAATGCACAATCGAATCCTGCCAACGGCACTGAGATTACTAGTCTTTAAATCCATATATATTTCTATATATATCTTTCTGTACATATGTACATAAATACTTTATTGCTATATATGGCAAAAAAGCCAAGTTTAGATTTTCTGCTAAATATAAACCTAATACGTAAGCCAGTCAAAGAATTTGGGTGTTGATTGCTATGCGAAGCGCTTCAGGCGAAATACTCAGCAGAAATAAAAAAAAAATAGAAAATAAAATTGGAATGAAGCTTAAATACTCTTGAAAAAACAGACGCTACGTGGGCTACGTGGGCACATCTGTATTTAATGATGTTAATTAATCGATGACAAAAGAGTTTTATCGAGATTAATAATCCTAAAATGAATGTTTCAATCCGGATACAGCCAAAGTTAGCCTCACAACTGACTTAGCTTTTGATGCTGATATATATATGTATATATAGAATACCCGTTGTGGGTAGGAAAGGTTCCAATTGATGCAGATATACCCCATATGGGATGAGAAAGGGATTCTTGAATGCGTTACACACCTCTTGAGAAAATTCTTATATACTCTGCTAGGGTATAAAAATCCAAACCCTTTTACTTTAACTACTCAGCTACAGTGCTTTATGCCTTGGCAGATTTCTTTTGCACTTGTGGCAAGTGGCAATTTTCCAATCAGCAAATGCATTCAATTTGATCAGCCAGCCGGTTGCCGGGGGCGTGGCAATGTGGGCGCTAAATGCCACATTGGCCACGCATGAAAACAATTGCCAACTAATAATCTCAGTTAATCTGCATGTGCTAGAGGGCTAGAAGGCATATCAAAAGAGGAGGCGAGTGGGAGGGAAAAAAGCTACCCCTTTTTGACGGAAACTACGTTTATGGCCGTGTGATTTTAACGAAATTGCACTTTGCTCCTGAACATATAAAAGGCGATGTGAGCAGCAATGAAGGCTCAGACACTGCTTCGACCTGGTTGTGTGTGGTTTTGTCCAGAGTTATTTCTTTATTGTGCATATTTTTGTTATAAACAAAGTTTCGCATTTTAAAGTTGTGTACATACGTAGTGCTTAGTTTTGGTTGTTTGCTTATACACTTCAGAGTCATCGATAATCATGTTGCGTGTCTTGTTGCTGCCACTGTTGCTTTTCACCCTCTCCATGGCCTGCATGGGGCAGACATTTCAGTATTCTCGGGGCTGGACAAATGGCAAAAGAGCACCGCCAGCAGCTCTCCTGACAAATGGTCATAATCTGGATCTATTGGATCTGTACGATATTCAGGATAAGCCTAGTGATCTTAAGTTGGAACGGTAAGCAAATTGTGATAAAAATATCTTACTCTCAGTGAAAATCAAGAAGAATTGTGGTATAATTTTCATTTATATATTTTTCAAGTTTATATGCTTAATAACTGTGTATACTTTCTTACATAATTAATAACTTTAAAGAATACCTAATAACCTTCTTTGACTAAAGCCTTTATAATTAAATTGCTGAAATTTTCTATACAAGCTGATTTATTTTGTTTCTGAAGATTTAATATTGATTTAAATTGTTGATTACTATAAATCACAGCTAAAGATAATCTATGTTATAAATTTAAGCTGTGCAAAACAAACTAACAATTATAAATGTAAAATTGTTTAATTCTTTTTGAGATTGTTTGAGCTTAATTTAAATACAAAATGTTTCCATATTTTTTTTTTGAGTAATTGCAGTTGAAATCAAACTCCAAAAATTCTCTCACTTCACAGGTGCCTGGTGCAACTGCAACACTTTGTAGGCAATGCGATGCTGCATCGGTCCTTTGCCAACGCTTTGGCCTACAATGCCAATAGACCCGAGACGGAACCCGAATCTCGTGGCCTAAACATTCATCCCCGTCCCAGTGCCAATAATAACAACCATGATGAGAACAGTTTGTATCCAAACGCAAATCATCATCAATCAAATGAGATATTCGAGGCCCTCGCAGCCTCTGCGCCGGGCGTTGATTCCGTGGAGCCCAACGATTATGGCAAGCATTAAATGGATCCAAATCTGATTAAATTGATAGTTATTGTTATTAGCAAGAAATGCTACAAAAATATTGAAAAAAAAAGATTTAGTGATTTATTTAATACTTATATTATTATTGCAGTGAAATAAAAGTTGTATTTAAACTAAATTAAAACTTATATTTGGACAGAATTTGAACTCTGGAATCTCCAATAACAAAAGTCATCATCTTTTATAAAGGGGTTAGCGTTTTAGTCAGCTTTTCCGCTTTTATATCCTCAATATTTGCAAGTAAATTATGTTTACTTTTATTGAAAAGTCGTCAAAAGTAACAAAAAACGGTTACATTTCCCATTGCGGCTGGTTCATGTATCGGCTAAGTGGGTTGTAATTTGCACTTGCACGACAGTGGCGCCATCTTAAGTTGAAGCGTGCAGCACTTGGAGGCCAGTGGGATTGATTGCAAAACGGTTATATTACATAACCGTTACAATTAAACATTTCTATTAAAGGAGTATTTAGAAATATATTCTAGATAATAAATACATATTAATTATTAAAACAAACAGAAAGAAAAACATTTAAAATTCCAATACAGATATGAATTCTACTATTAAAATATTTTAAATTGTGTTTTTCGGCTATATTCTTCTCTAAATTAAAATAAAACATTTTCAACTGTTGAGAGAATCTAATAGTTAATAAATCTGCTACTAAATGCCGTTGTCTAAGAGCCAATAATGCTTGCAGTTAATGTGAAATTCCGAATTGGCATCATCAATCAAAAAAGCTCTTCAAAACATTTAAGGGGATGGAGTTGAACGATTATGGAAAACATTAAATCGAAACGGGTTGAAAAAATCAATAGGAACGAAAATGCGGTAAAAGCTGTAATATATAATATTTATAGACATTTGTAAGTATGTAAATGGACCAACATGCAGATATATATACCGAATTTAAGTGTTGTGCGTTCATTCAATATTAATACTGTAATTGAATGAATCATAATGTTCTATGGATGTTGGATATAATTGCGCATTTATGACAAATGCTGTGTGCGCCAAGATGCGAAAATGTTGTTTTGTTGGCACGTTTTTGTGCCGCCTGCCTTGATGAAGAACAGCACACATTTAATTTGGCCAGGGGATGAAGTGAATACTGACAAGCCGAGAAGTTGAGCATCCTTGTAGCTAATTACTTTAAGTGGTTTGAGAGCGTTAGTTGAGGCCAAAATGTGCCTTGTGTTCTGTGCATTGTGCCTTGTGCCTTGTGCACCTGTTACTGCTGTAGTTGAACTCAAGTGAGTCGCTAGTGACCGATATGAAATCAAACGTGGCTGCCATAAGGCTGAACCAGCTCATCATTCACGCAATCCCTTCATAAAAAAGATATATGAAATAGGCACGCAAAAAATGCAAAGCAAAGGAAAACAAAACAAAACGCAGTTTTCCAATTGAATTCCTAACAAGCTAATCGATCCTCGGGGAGGGTGTGCGAGTGTGCGAGTGTGTTTGTGTGTGTGCAGGACACACATACAGAAACAGACGGACACACTTCGCACGCACGTCCTCGGGTGCTTGGGGAATATGAATTTATATCTTTTAATCTGCGACAGGCCGATGCGCAGGACTATTTCATTTCCCATTGCGGAGGCTGGCAAAAATAAAAGTGAAATTAAGGACGCAGGACATATTTCAACAATGCAGCAACGCAAACGATGCGCTGTTTATTGTTAACGTCAAGTGGGCCTTCGGGGGTGTCAAGTGAGGCAAAGACTGCCTCTCTCTCTCTGTCACACACTTTCTATCTCGCTCTCTCTCTCAATCCCACTGGCTTGGGTTGGGTGGGGTTTGTATGAAGAATGAGTTGTAATTGTATTAAAATGCAATTGGAATTGCTGTTCGTTCAGCTCTGTGCTCTGCTGTCCTGTGTTTTCCCAGACTCTTTTCGCCTCTCGTCATCGACATTGCTCTTGAGTGCTCTTCTGTGCATTGAGCGTAGGTGTCGTCATGTCGCCAATCCTCCCTATGTAGGTGCCATGTGGCTACGTAAATTGTATGGAAAGCTGCTTTTAACGTCCATTCAAGCGGATATCACTGAGTTCAAGTGACCAGCCATCAAGGACAGGTCCTTGTGCAGTTGACATGTAACTGAAATTGGTTTTAACAACTGAAAATCATTGTCCAAAAATGTCTTTTAAAAAAATTGCTTCAGAGCTATTATGTAATTTTATTCCCATATTTATTTACTTAAGGCAAAAATAAAATCAGTTATAAAATTCGTTAACTTCGTTGCCGTTAAACTTAATGTCTTTTCCACAAATACTAACTACTGATTCAAGAGATGAGCTAAAAAATATTAACCACAATGTCAATAAGTTGTTCACTTTAGTCAATTAAATATTTTTGTAAAAAAGGTAAAGAAAAACTTTGGATCACTTGCATAAAATTATTACATATACTAAACTTCGTTACAGCGACTTAGTGTTTGTTTCACACAAAGATGTTTACTCGATTATAAACAAAATTAATGAATAAATAAATAAAAATTCTGTAAGCTATAGAAAACAGTTCTTATATCAGGAATGGCTTTCTATCAACAAAATATATTTTTCCTTTAGTAAATTTCTGAATTGAATTGAATGAAAAGGGAAGAATCCGACGTTCTACTTCAACTAAATGATTGCCATCAATATAATACGATGATATATCATCGGTTTAATCAAGATCATCAGCTGAATTAAAGTTCTAACACTTATTGATATTTTTCTTTCCTAGTGCTACAAACTTAAGCTTATAATTTAACTATAACTAGGCAGTAAAGTTATATATACCATATTAACATTGTATAGATATTAACTATTAACGATTAGAATTTAAATTAGTTTTAATGGTTTTCTTATGTTATATTTAATTTCATAAATTTAAAATTTGATATTCATTAAGATCGATTGAATTTTACTCAAATTTCATGTTTTATCATTTAATTATCATTCGTGATTTGATTGTGGAAATCTTTCTGTTCCCAAAATTTTTATTTAAAAAAAAAAAAAAAAAAATTGTTTAATGCTCATCAAAATTTTGCATTATTTATTGTAAGCTTTTCTGAATGGGATGTGCTCCCTTTCCTTAATTGAATATTATATCCTTCTAATACATATATAAATGTAAACTTTCCCAGGACACTTAACTCAAAGTGCATTTGTAGCATCTGCTGTTGATCACTCGGGGGTCAACTGTTATCAGCATCAATTGCTGAGAAAATCTCAACACTTGCAAAAGCACACAGCAAACAGCAACTGAAACGACAACAAACAGCAAACATCACTCCCCCTTCACTTCCCCCCACCCCCACGGAACAAATAGACAAACGGATAACAATTATATTAAACATGCAAGCAAAACAGCATTGACACTGGATTTGTAACAGGATACGCGTGTAACCACGAAATGGCAAGTCCTTCAGTCAACGCAACAGCGAACAGGCCAACAGGCGAACAGCAAACAGCGATAATGCGTAAAACACCCTTTCAATTAAATATTTGAAAACAACATTTGGCAATTACACAATTGACACCAGCTGAGGGGTGGTAAAAACCACCCTAAACACATCCTGCTCCTGCAGAATCGCTCCTTGCCATTATTTCGGCGCAACTTCATCAATTTGAAATGCTGGCGAAGCGGATGACTTGGATGGAGGCACGCGTGTCAATTCTCGCCGCGATCCGGTCTCGGTCACCGCAGGGATTTGAATAGAGGCAGGGGGAGGGGCAGGGAGGCACAAACAGTGGCAGGTTCATAAACAACATCAACAAGGACAAGTTGCGCTCGTTAAACATTAGTCAACATGAACATGACATGCCCATGCTCCTGTTGCCGTTCCTGTTCCCGTTCCTGTTCCTGTTCCCGTTCCTGTTCCTGTTCCTGCCTCGTTTTCACGTTCGTTTTTGAAATGTCGTAAGTCGTGGGCGGTTTTTTTTGTTGTTGGTTTTTTTCTTTCTTTCTTTTTATTGTTTGGGCCATTCGTTTGTCGTTTATTTTTACAACAAGCCATTTATTTGGCCAGCAAACGGGACACAAAATCTGTGGGACTTGCGTATTTTAATATGCATTTGGGAAAAATTTGGCAAAGCAAATGGAATGGAAGCATTTTCTGAGCTGGTGGCTTGAGAAGGCTTAGGCGGATATATCTAAATGAGTTTCGTTTCATTTCAATTTCCGTGTCTGCTGCCACCGCCCCCTTTTATTCTGGAAATGCGTGAACATTTTTGGCCTCGATGTGATTGAGGCCATTGCCGGGCTTTGCTGCTGCATTATTTATGGCCCAGCTACGACCTTTGACTTGGCTCAAGGAACAACAACAAAAAGAAAATTACGCAAAAATCAAAATTTACCCAGAAGGCCACTTACAAAAGTCCGGAGCAGTCGGGCAGTTTAGACAAAGGCCAAAAACTAGCTGGCCAAAGAGGTCAATTTCTCTTGAAGCAAATAAAAAATTCAAATGCTGCGCGTCCATGAAATGGACAATTGGGAATGAGGGCAATCAAAAAGCGAGGAAATAACACAATACAAATAAGAAACGGAGAACCAAAAAGAAGTTGATGAAGAATGAGAGTAAGGTAAGCTACAAATGAAATGAAAGTCTCGCTTTTATAAGTGGAAATCTTGCTCAATTTGCCAGCTTAATTTTAATATTTCAACAGGCGGTGCCTAAATAGACTTTTGAGATTTCCACCAAGAATCATTTGTGTGTTTTGTCTTTTGGAAGTAGTTTGATTATTTAGCAGCCTCTACCCCTTAGTTGCTTCCCCTCTCTTTTTAATTGGGGCATTCACATTTGCATAGCAAGAGCATCCAGGCAATTTTCACGCTGTAACTCTAATGGAATTCGGCATAAATTTTCCAGTCTTTTTTTAATATTTGATGAGGCTTTTCTTTTTGTGGACCAATCGAAGCAATAAAATTGAAATGTTGTTTTCCTTTTCTGGCGTAGCTCGTCAATGTCAGCGATTTTGTTGCTGTTACTGTTTTATTTACAGCGTTTTATTGCCTGGTCATAAATTTGTGTGTTTAGCAATAAATACATACATATATATATATATATATATATATATATATATATAGAAAATCGGTGCTCTCGAAATGCTACGTGAATTTGACCCGGGGTCCAAAATGCTGCTAGCTGTTGACATTTGTAGCCACGGCTCGGGGAAAGTGGGGATTCTGGAAGCGGGGTACTATAAAAAGCAACCCTCGTAGCATGGCTGACCACTCAATTCACATTGAGTTATATTGTCTGTCTGTCTCTCCGTCTGTCTGTCTGTCTGTGTGATTGCTTGCCTATTGAAGTGGAGTGAGATTTTGGCACTGGGCACGGTCTTCGTCCTGCTCCTGGCACTTTACACTTTCCACTCCACTCCTGGCTTTTAACTTTTTATGCTGCTGATGTGATTTTGCACTCAATTGAAAACAACATTATTAAATTTTCATGTTGCATGGAATGTGTGAAACACACAACTCCATCACGTTTCCTAATGCACTCCGTTGTATTTTATTTTATTATCAAATATAAATCATCGCATTGCTCAATTGAATAAGGCGAACTAGACTTAACTAGTTTGTCTCAAGTAGATTTGTATAGTCATATTGAGCATAATGATTATAATTCATACATAAGATAACTAGAATAACTGATTATTAGTGAAAGTGGAGTTTACCTTATAGAGGCAACATTTTTTATAATTATTCCCACTATTGCAACTTAAATTGATTTGATTATCCTTAAAATTATACTTGGTGAAGTTCGAGATTTTATAAAACTATAAATTTTACTAAAGACTATAAAGTTAACTCAGCTGTATTTTATATGCACCATCCAATTATTTCTATAGATATTAATAAATACAAATTTAATTATATAATTATTTTACAGAGCTAAAATATAACTGACTGATATTTATATTACAGATACTAATTTATATTCCCCACATATTTATCAGACATGTAATAGTATGAATAAATAACAACTAATTAAAATCTATTATAAATATAGAAATACGGATTAGCAGTTGAAAGCTTTGTTATTTAGTGTTGCACTTAGTGATTAAACTGCCTGTAAACTAAGCATTTTTACAAGGGTATTTAGCATTTTATTGTTGTTTCAGATAATTTATATTCTCATGGGTGCTATATTGTTGCAAGTTTTGACTGGCAGATTGTGCATGTGTGCGGGTGGAGGGACCCTCTCCAAAACATTTAGCCAGTCAATTAATTGCCAACAGCAACAGTAAGAATAACAACAACAACAAACAACATGTCATCATGAGTAGCAATTAGCATATTCTTTGCCCACAACAAACTTAAATGCCATATGAGAAACTAAACAAAAAACTAAAACAAATAAAAGCACAACAACAAAAAATAATAAACAACAAACTGAGCCTAATGACAAGCCAAATGATTAATTCACCGAGCGGCGCTGTGTGGTCATTAGAAGTGCTGTTAGTTATCGCCGTCGCACCGGATCCCAGGTTCTGGTGGTAGATCCGCACAAAAAAAAAACAAAAACAAAAAAAAAAACTGAAAAAAAAAACTGTCCCGTTTGGGCATAATGGCTGCCCCTGCTATCGGGGGTTGCATGCCTCCGCACTCCATTTACTCCATTTTTAAACTCATTTTGTGTCGCGACCTCTTGTGTACTACTTTTAATAGAGTACAGGTATTTACTATACCATATGTACATATGTGCAGACAAAGGCAACTAATGACAGTATGTCCTCTGTTTGACAGACATGGTTTTTACTATAAAGATACCCAGTAATTTTGTTGAATCTGTAGACTTGCTTATAGATAATCTATGTTGACTTTACACAAAAAAAAATTTCG
Organism: Drosophila mimica; assembly: GCA_037043585.1. Classification (NCBI taxonomy): domain Eukaryota; kingdom Metazoa; phylum Arthropoda; class Insecta; order Diptera; family Drosophilidae; genus Drosophila; species Drosophila mimica. The sequence continues at coordinate 40,851 of JBAMBE010001187.1, forward strand.
AATAAAGAGTTAATTTCTTTACGAATTTTCCTTAGAGCTTGTACCGCAATTATTAATATTTTATTTATGCATTCAATCATGATTGAAAAAATCAAAAATTATTTTCGTTTCTGCATTCATAAAGTATTCCCATCATTATTGAAATAAAATCAAAGGAGTTTTAAAAAAAATAAACACTTGTCAACAGCAAACAATAAAATTAATTTAGATTGAATCATGATTGAAAATTATATTTCGAAAATCAAGTAATTTTGTGTTTTCTTACAGATACAAACAAAAAGTGTTTGCTTACTAAAAAATAGTAAAGGGTATCGCTTATTCGACTGCATTCTCAGCTTGATGGTTTTTAGGTACGCTGTTAAAAATGGTTTCCTTTATGACATTGTTTTTTATGACTGTCATGTGGCAGGTTGACAGGCCAACCAGCGACGACCATAATTAGAGGCTAGACGTGCCACCGTTAGCAAAAGGCAACTACAACTGTAACTGTAACAACAACAACTACACACAACAAAAGCGACTCATATTTAATTTAAATGTCTCCTGATGGCCGCTAATTATTTGCCGTCACTGTGTGCCTTCTACTGTGACTGCCACAGCTATTGTGACTCTGGCTGCAGACAGTCAAAACTTAGTTTATTTTGTTTTTATTTTATTTTTTTTTTTTTTTTGTGTATTGTCAGCTATTCCCCAAGCTTTCCATTCTTTGCTATTGTTATGAATGCTGTTAATATGAAAATTGCAGCTAGAAATTTCTTGTTGGCTGAAAAACTAATTTGAAAATGGGTCTGCTTTGTGGACAGACTGGTAAATTTTGAGTGAGTGTGTCCGGTATATGGCGCCCAGTTGCCGGACTTAAATCCCTTTCAATCTATCCATAATCCAAATTGACATGGCAGACATGGCCAAGAGGCTTCACACGAAACTCTCCGCCGGCACACAGTTCCTGCTGTCTTGTTGACCAACCGCAGGGCTGTTCATTTGTATTTTTCATATCCACTCTGCCATCACACACACACACACACACACACACACATGCACACACTCGTTGCAAGGTGGAGTCCGGTTGAAACCACCCTCTCCGGTCACTTTCAATTTGCGTTTCTTTTTGCTGATTTTTGGGCTACAAAACTTTTATGCCCGAAGCAGACCTGTGGCGCCTGTCATTCCAATAAGTGGGCACAAATAGATTGTGTTCTGACTACGGCTTCAGTTACGGCTACGGCTTCCAAGTGCCTGTCCGCAAGTTTGCTCAATAATCAATCAAACCTGGTAGCGCTGCAAGACTTGGCAGCCAATTAGAGCCACATCCCCATCAGCACTCGCCAGTCGGCATTTGTTGCATGCAATGGTGGCACAAAGTAAGCTAACGAATAAATGGAGGAGCATCCTCATTACACAGAAAAATATGGTAAGGTATAAAACAAAAATTGTCCAATTAAACGCAATTTATGCGAATTTCCAAGTAGTCCGTACACTAAAAAAAAAGAGAAAAAGTGAGTGATCGGTGTTTGAAATTCAAGCACAACTGGTATTGAATTAAATTATTTTCTATTAATATTCATTAACAACACTTAAACTATCTTGACAAAGTCGATCTTCAAATTTTCATAAGAACATAATTTAATCAAGTACAAAATATTTTTTCCAATTATTTTTACTTTTAAACTTATTTTATTTTCCATTTATTGAATTAGTTAGTTTCCTTCCAATTAATTAGCTATTTTCTAAACATTTAATAAATTCGACATTATATATTTTAGCAAAAGCAACTTAGTGCATATATATATTATATATATATATTAGTTTCTAAATACGTTAATAATGCAAATTTGCTAAAATTTTAAATTTATATGAATACTCAATGAACCGAAAGCCTTAACTGCTATTGCAATTGAATATAAGCTGGCCTTAAGTTTTTGACTATAAGTAAGCTTTATATATTTATAAACAAAAAGAATATTCTTGAAATAATAATTTCGTTCTTGATCGAATTTACGAAACGTGTGTGCTCTTTTTCTTTGAGTGTATACAAAGGAGTAGCTGGAGCAACAGCGGCAAATGCCAAATTAAAAAGGTGTCTCTGTTGAAGTTTCAACAAAAGAGCATTTGATCGCTGACCGACAGACTGACAAACAGACAGACGAAGAGACCGGACGAACCCCGAAGGTCTGCAACTTTGTGGGCGCCGTCTTGCAACTTGTTGCCGAAAATGGTTTACTTCCGCACAGGCGACCATCAGACCACCAGCAGCCAACGCCAACTTGTAGGAGTCCAAGTCGAGAGCCGGCAGCCGACGCTAATGTGACAGCGGCCAACACTTTAAGGGCCTGTGATCCTAAATATATGTATATATAGGGGATTGGCCTACCTGCTGTCGTCGGAGTCAGGCGGCGTCTGTTTGTTTTGCCTTTTAGCGCAAAAAACACGTAATATATTTATAATGAAAGGCCGCTGGATATAATATTCAAGTTCATGGTCCCCGACTTACTAATTGTTGTTGGTTTTTGTTTGGATTGAGCATATGGCTGATTCCTTCTTATATTTTCCTATAGAAGACGCATTGTATATCCGGCCAATTACTATCGATAAATCATATTTAACATCCCTTAATTCCCAATAAATCAATATTTCTTGTTTGTGTTCTTTGATTTCGTAATGTATTTATTTTCATTTCATTTTGTTTTATGTTAGTTATACGTTTAATATTTATTATTTAATTGTATAATACTAGGTTATGCCATTCGACTTACGACTAATGTACAATACAAGCCATATATTTTAAATTTTGTATATTTATTATATTTGTTTTAAAGTTGACATTTTGAGATGCATTTTTGTTGTTGTTGCGTTGTTTGCCTTCAAGTGTTGAACAATAAACAAAAAGGAAACACTGCGCTACACAACTAAGAGAAACTACTTAAACTTAAATCGAGTACTTAGCAATCTAAGTGAATATATAGTTATAATAGTGTATGCCTAAGAAGTAAAGCTAAATATTTACAACTTGCAACAACATGTTGATTAATTCACAGTGAATTTTCTCACTGTACACATGATTTTTTTGTTTTTTTTTTTTTTTTTTGCAATTTACTCGTATCTCGTATCTATATACAAAGCAAACTTTATCACAAATAAACCTCATACTCATACATATATATACTTCTGCCATATATATATATGCTATATATATGCAGACGATTAGCAGCCAGCGGCATGCGACGCCTCCGCCCAAGGCTGCAGACCGTGCAGCGCCGCCAGTGGAGCTCCATTGACGCCGGTCTGAGAGTTCAGTGGAGCTGACGGCGGCGCGAATCCTTTGCTAATGGCTTCCGCCTGTAGGGATAACATCAGGCGATTGGCCGCCTGTCTCTCCGCCTCGCGTTCCTCCGCCGTTTGACGTCTGCAAGAAAGAAAGAGAGAGTGCGATATTGAGTTATTGTTGCAATGAAAACTAGTGAGAGTACTTTAATTATAAGAGACAATTCCTGACTGGAAAGTACCCCCGTCATAGTATATATTTATAGTAAAATTTATATCAAGAAGGAACAGCTATCTTAGGGTTGCTATAAATTGCAGACCAGAGTTCACCTGCTCATCAAAACTCCTGACTGGAAGATACTCTATACCTAGTCCTAAAATTAAAAAAAGTTAACCTTAAAGCAAGAATGTTAATAGTTAACTTTATGGCAAGAAGGAAGAGTTATCTTAGCGATGCTATTGATGAAAATCAGAATCCACATATTTAAACATTAATTTCCTCAAAATAAAGGGAATAGCCAAAGATTCCTCAATAAAGCATAAAATACAATTCACTTAACATACGCTATTCAAGCGTACACAAAGATTTGATGAGGTTTATCAATTCAATGACATCGGTTAATGTGAATATTCATTATCGAAAAGCAATTTGTCTAATCGAAAGATGGGGGGAGGTGGAGTCGAGGGGTGGCTCATCAAGTCATTATGTGGGTGGCTTATTAAGACCATTTAAAACTAATCAAATCAAGTATGCTGATTGCCACAATCCCTGGACGCAATTATGGCCACGCTGGAATGGGATTGTTTCGCTTTTGCTTATTGAAAATTAATTTCAAATTGCCTTGCGTAAAATTACATTTTAAATGTTGCGCTTAAATGGGATTTAAGCCGAACAACAACGGCCACTGGCAGTTTGTGTGTGTGTGTTTGTGTGTGTGTGTGTCAATAAATTATTCAACTGCAATTGCAACACGTCCTTTTGCCACTGTTGCTGCTGCTGCTGTTGCAATCCTGCTGCAGTTATTACCTTCCATCTGCATGCCTCGTTCTAGTTTCCCTCCATTTTCCTCTTGCCCCTTTATTTTGCGTTTGCGCAGCATTTATGCTCTAATTGTGGCCACCCCCATATAAACTCACACACACCCACCCACATACACACACACAAACACACATGCATGAGGGTTGTTTTTGCCATCGCTCGCCATATTGAATATTTCATGATCTAATGAAGTTCTTTCGGTTGCCAGCTAAATACGATGACGTCTACTTAGAAAACTCGAGCTCAAACTTGTGTTCCTTAATTACTATCCTAAATGCTCTGCTCGTTAGTGTGCGACTGTGTGTGTGTGTGGATGTGTGTGCGACCCCACACATGCCATGATTGTATTATAGTTTAATATGCTATCATTACGGCTTTCATCAGCAATATCATCATTCAAACTACAAGTCCATAACTTTAATGCGAACTTATTAAAAATTCATTTACAACATTTCAGTCGCACCATGTGCAAATTTGAGGCAGGAAGATATAAAATGATTACTGGTGTGGCCTATTAAATTGTTAAGAACTTTAACGAAAGATTTCAATGGAGAGTACAGATTTTATTTTAATTCAATTTTATTTATTTGGTTCTCTAACGATTTTTATAATACTTCATGAAAGTATCTCTATAGGTAATTAATATTTTATTTTCTTTATTTGATTTATTTATTTATTTCTCAATCAATTTGAATAATGTTTTTTATGCAAAGCTAGAAAGGTACCCACTGTACACATCTGTTTCTCTAATTAAATTATTGACCATAGGTGGCAGCAAAAACAGACTTGTGCTCGTTGTTTGTATGATATCTGTGCAACAACTCAATTGTCTGGCTCTGGTTCAAGTGAATTATTGTGTGGGGAGTATTTTTCACTTTTACTTTCTGGCATTTTTGGATGCTTTATCTGCGAGTTGTTTTACAGCTACCGCATAAAAAATTCAACGAAAATTGATTAAAAACTCCAGTAACACGTAAACAAATGTACGAGTGTGTGATTGAGTGTGTGTGTGCGTGTGTGTGTGTGTGAGTGTGAGTGTGTGTGTGTGTGTGTGGGCTTAATTTAAGCCGTGCTCTCTTGTGCGGGCAGAGAGAGAGAGAAACATGAGGCACGATTGTAATTTATCTTCAGCCACGAGAGCTTTGGATGTGGAAATGAAAATGCAAGAAACACTTTACAAATGTTAACTGTTTGTCTTTTGGCGCCAGGGCGATGAAAATGTTTTTGCCCGTTATTGTTGTTGTTGTTGTTGTTGTCGCTGTTGCTGTTATCCACGATAAATAATGGCCAGACATTAGGCTAAAATGTTTATTAAAGCTTGACGCATAAATCGGTTGACTGCACACTGCTGGAGTGGGAGAGGGGAAGTGGCAGGGGCAGTGAAAATGGAGAAATAGAGGTTAGATAAATGTTACCACAAATTTAATGGCAAGTCAATTGTCGCACTGTTAGCAGCTGCTCACAGGTTTCACTGGGTCCGGTAATTAAAATCATTTCACACACAAACAGCCCACAAAACGACGTCAGCAAATTACAACGACAAAATAGCCATGGCCAAAATTTATTTGGGGCTGCCCCACAGAGGCCCTTGGACAAACACAAAAAAAGGACCTCTGGTACTTATCTTGCGAGACATAACAATTTAGCCAGACCATTAATTGGCTGGCATTTGTTTATTCCTGTGGGACTTTCCACTAAGATGAAGATTTCGGCCTCGCTTCCGGGGCAGGACACGTGCCGGCCAAAATAGCTTCAAAGTTAATTTACAAATGGCCAACACAGCTGTAATTAATTTCATTTGATTCTCCACTTTTGGCTAAAACTTTGCTCTCTGCCAAATTGATTTTTGCCTTGTGGTTCAAGTTTTCCAAGAACTTCACACACACACACACACACACACACACACACACGCACACATGTACAGTTCATTTGTCATTTGCTTGCGAGTGTGTGCGTGTATAAATTTTTAATTAGACAGCTTTCAGCAGCGTCATGAAAACTTTTCCATATGCCAAGCAATTAATTTCGTGTGAGTTTTCGTACTCTAATTTAAGATTTGCCCAACCAGCTGAATCTTTTGAGTGTGAAGCAGTTTTTTGATGCATGGCCGTATAATTAAAAAGGGTTTTAGAACTCCTTGATTTATGTGCCGGTTGCTAATTAAATTATGTGCACATACATATATCTATGTTGCAAGCAACAGCAGGCAGAATAAGTTAGAATTATTAAGGTAAGACTATTTTTTTGTAGATGTTCTGTACTTGGATTTGTGATAAAATATGTTGCGAAATTATGAACAAGAATTGGATATCAACAGGCAGAACAAGTAAGAATTATTTAATAAATGCTACTTAATGATTAACTTAGATTTCTGAAGGAACATGTTAAGGAATTAAAGACAAGAAAATAATTGAACATGGCTTTATCATGTACCAAAAAGATTTAGAAAAACAGACATATTTTTAGTTGTGTTATTTTTCTGTTTTCTTAAAACTAGGATTAGTATTTTTATACCCTTAACCCGTTAAAAATAATTCGGGCTTGTGAGTAAAAATACTCTTTGCCAATAAAACTAGAATATATTTAACAACTGGGTTAAGGGTATATCGTAGTCGAGCTAACTCGACTACAGCATTTTACTTGTTTTAAATTAAAATACAGAATTTTTAGTAATGAATATTCCGAAAATTCAGTCAATTGTTTACTTGCTTCTTTTTTTATGTTACTACAAAAATAGTTATTTAATGGCATGTTTCATGATGCAAAGTTCTTATCTCTTTTTCCACATCAGACTCTCTGATGTATTTTTGTGATTCGTATAAATAAGTTGAATCCTGCGAAAAGGACTAGCAAGACCAGGCCAGACATCCATTAGACAGCGCAATTTGTTTAGGCCCCCCTTGCCAAAAGTTGGCAATGACAAGCAATTTATTGTTTTTTGTCTCATTCGCTCCTCACAATGCCTTCTTTATGCTCTCTCTCTTTCTCACTCAGTCTGTGTATCTAAATTTTGACTGTGGCTTGTGTCTTTAGTGACTTTGTTTCTTGTTTCCTCTGCGTATTTTTTTCACTTATTTATTTTTCGCTAAACACATTGTCAAATTGACAGGCAACAAGCGTCATTCAATCGCTCAGTCTTTGAGCCAAGTTACTCGTGCATTGTTGTTGTTGTTAATTATTAATTATTTATTGATGTTGTCGTTGCTTTTACTGTAAGCAATCAAAGCATTTATAAGCTTTACATTGCTGTTGTTGCCATGGCCGGCCAAACGGGTTGCATTTTATTAAAAATAAGTAAAAAAAAAACAACGTTCAGTAATCTTTGGGCCAAGCAATTGACACATAACTGAAAACAACTACATAACTTATACGCCATGTTGGACGGTGCTAATTATTCAAATTACTTGGCGCGCAGTGTTCAGCAATGCATTGAGGCAATTATGTGAAATGTTCGCATGTGTGTGCCTGAGTGTGTTTAATATTTACGAGGTATATATAATCAAGCGGCTTGTATAATGCCGTTGCCATTTCACTTAGCCACAAACGAGCCGTGGCCATTGCCGTTAACAAAATTGCGTTTTACATCATTAATTTTTACGAGCTAAAATAGGCCCAAAATGCCTGATAAGCTGTAAGAGCCAACAGCAAAGAGGACTTGAACTCAATGGCCAATGGGTAAATGGGCAAAAGGGGGGCGTGGTGTATCTTGGCTCTTGCGTCTGGTTTCTGGCATTGTCGGTCCGCTAAGCGTGCAATTAGCGCGTCTTAAATGCGCCCACAGTCGACACAATGTTGCCAGTTATCAGAAAATATTAAAAAAAGGTTCTTAGACTGCTTTATTATAATGGTAATTGCATATGAAACATATTATGGGGTATAACTGCTTTATACAGAAACATTTTGTTATAATTCTAATGCCAGTAATAAAATATAAAACAATTTCAGACACGCAACTGTGCTCAACGCATCAATGCCTCATTAAATTAGAGACACACAAGCGCGTGACATGTTTATGTGTCAGACATACATAAATATGTAGACATATATATATTTACATACATATTTACAGAAGCTAGTGGGGTAACTAATTCTATGAGCCCAAGTTGGAATTACTCGTTAATTGAAATGGGAATGCCAGTTCTTTCACTATAAATCAAAATAATAATTAACAGATGCTAGTTTTTAGGCTAAGTAAAAGTTGTACATAAATATTAATCACTTACTATATCATATATCAATTATATATACATTTATGGATTATATCTCTGTATGTATTATAAATTTATTTATAAAAAATCGCGTCAACGTTCATTAATTCACAAAATCATATATAAATTATTTCAAAAATATCAAATCTTATTAATTGTCATTTTGCCATTATTATTTATAACTGGACAAATGCAGCTCGTGTTTAACTATTTTTAAATATGAGCAAACTTTTTTTAAGCTTTTCCGGAATATTTCATTATTTTCATGTCCGCCATTTTGAGATTATGACTATCATTATTAGTTAACGCTACAGAGGGCTGGCTACACCCTCCGTAGACACAAAAGAATGAATCCACCCCCACAGTTTACCAACCCCCAGACCAAGAACCAGGAACGTTGCCGCCTGCTCTTTTTCATTTAATGTGCTCATGCATAATGGATAAACCTTTTACCCCCAGTTGGCAAGGAACGCTTTATTTTTGGCTTTTTACATTTTTTTTTTGTTTTAGACAAAGGCCTTTTGTACATTTTATAGTTTAAAGTGTCGAGTAAATGGGGAGCGGGAGTTTGGGGCGAAAAAGGTGCAACCTGTCAGCACTTTTGAGGAGCTTATTGATTTTTTTTTTTTTTTTTCTTGGCTCGTGAAACTTACCTCCATTTGGTGCGACGATTTTGGAACCACGTCTTCACCTGTGCATCGGTCATTTTGAGTCCTCGCGCCAGAGCCGCACGTTCCGCAGATGCCAGATACTTTTGCTTGTGGAAACGCTTCTCCAGCTCGGCCACTTGGATGCGTGTGAAGGATGTGCGCGGCTTTTTTCGCTTGGGCGGCGTGCGATTCTGATAGGGATGTCCAATCCGACGGGCAATCGGAAAGGCAGCTGTAATTCAATTGAAGAACGAGATGGAATTTAAGTACGGGTACATATATATGTGGCTAGGTAAGTGTCCTATCCAAGCAATTAGCAAACAATAAATTCCATTGCCAGATAACAAGCAATTTCCGATATTTGCTTCCGGTGCGGCAAACGGCACCTGTGTGCGGCTACTTAGCGACCATAGCGCCGCCTTGCTACCTGCCCCGCTGTGAAATCAATTTAGTCGAGCCCAGCCCCTAAAGAGTCAGTGACTCCGGCCTCTAAGCGCCTAATTGCCACAGTCTGAGGACCGATCTTTAACCTTTATCATAGAGACACAGACGCATCGTCTTGTAGACAACGCACGCGACATCAATTTCATTCAAAGCCGCCGTTCAGTCGTCTTCCAGTCATTTGTTCAGGTTGAGTCATAAAGTCGCGGGTTCCTAGGATGCGTATGTGACCCAGTCTCTGTTCTCCTTAGCTGCACCTCATTCTACCTCTCCCTATCCCTCTCTCTCTCTTTCTTTTGAGTGGGCAACAGTCCATGTTTCTGCTGGCGCTGAACCTTTTAAAATTCCAGCCAGTCGACTTACTTTTGCCTTTTTGGCATGCGTGTTGTTGTTTATTATATGCGATAAGGCTGGCGTGGCAGTGGTCACCAAACAAAAATATTAAAACGATGTCGTTGGTCGTCGTCGTCGTCCTCAGTGACAACTGGGAAACCGGCTTGACCATCGTCACTTGGGGTCATGTGATAAGTCTCGCTCTAGCTGTGAATTTCTTGGCGAATTTCTATGGCCAAAACTAGGTAAGCTTAAACAAATAAATTTGCCTTTTAAGGCTAACCAAGAGCTTGGAGTGCTAACATTTAGTGAATTTTGAGATTGGTCTCCGTTTAAATTCATTAGTATATGTGACACCATTTTTAAAAGACATCCGAATGACACTTGGTGGAAAAAATACATACAATTTTGAGAATTCAACAGTAGAAAACTAAGTATCTGTTTGAATTCTTTACTGAATAAAGTCAACAAAAATATGTTCCTATTATTTATAGAGGATTCAAATTATCCATTTAATATTACAAGCGTTAAATGTTCTTCAGATACTATATAAATATTGACATTTTTATATTTATATTTTTATATCAAATAATTATTGTTTGAGGAATGTGTGCTTAATGATTATTTTAATTTTTGTTAAACATTTTTGTAATATTTGATATAAGTTTACTCATAGGCTATTTGTAATTACAAATATCTGTGTTTTGCTATTCGTAATATTCCATGGATTCCCAAACTTTCAATAATATTTTTTTTATATTTCTCCAAAGATCAATCTAATAATAAAAGGCATAGTAACTGCATACGGCAATATAATTATTATGTTTAGGATGTAAGAACCACAGTTTATTTGACAGGTAAATGTACGTTTTATATCTAGATATCTGTAGAGTTTTTCATCCACCCCCATAAAAACCACATCAGAATGGGTGAAATTTTCATCAATTGGCAGAAACCTCAATGGCAGAATGTATGGTTGGTGTTAAACTGACAAATCATGTTTTTTATTGCGACTTTTCCCAGGAACCCTTTTTAAATTTGTGCCCAAATAAATATTAGACTCAAGTGTGTAAATTCCGTGAACGCAATTCCCGTGTGGGAATTGGCCACCATTTGAATATTTCAAGCAATATCAATTTCAATAAAAAGCCATTTATCGCACCACATAAGCAGGCGCTCGATTTGCGCAGTGCACCACTTATATCCTTAAAGGATTCGTGGTGGGATCCATTCGCGTAAGCATAATTTTATGGCTTACCAGCGCTTTACCGTTCCCCATTGCCACACCCCACTTTTTTGCTGTTTGCCTACTTGTGTGTGTGTGTGTGAGTGTGTGTGTGTGTGTGTTGTTCTTATTTATGATGTTTTGGCTCTGTTCTTTGCGTATCTTAAAGATACTCACAACCTGTCTGTGGGCTGCGGCTTCTGCTGGAGCTGTGACTGCTGCCTGTAAGCTGCCTTCCCAAAATACGTAAAATAATGCTAAAAGCTTTTAGCATGCATTATTGATGGCGCCTGTGGCCGAAACCGAGCACAAGTCTGAGTCTGAGGCTCTGACTGTGACTGAGACTTCAACTTCAACTTCAACTTCGACTGTGCCTGAGCCTGCCCCGACGACCCACATGATACCATGCGCAATGTGCGCCAAATATCTACACTCAAGTGTCTGCACTTTGACCCTTTAGTTAGTTGTGGTTGTTATTTGCAGTTTTTGGCTATTTGGCAAATTGCATAAAGGGTTGCGTTTTGACCCGGACCAAAAACAGAAAATATAAAAAAATAATTGGCGCCTGCTGCGCCGCCTGTCAGCAAACTCAACAGCATTCCAATTAACATGCAATGGTTATTAATCATATGGCTGCGGGGGAAGGCGGGCAGCGGGGATCGGATCACGGCAAGGGTCAGTTTGTGTTACGGTTGCAGAGTCGCTCGTTTGTCTTGTTAATGAAAAAAGCCAAGGCGCCAGCTTATCAGCAAGCCAAGCGACACAATACACACACACACACACAGTCACACACACAAATATATATACATATGCACACACTCATATACTGCAAGTCAAACACTGACGAAGATGTTGACAAAACGAAACTGGTCAGAAGATGGCTCGGTTTGCTTAGCATGACTGCCTCAAAAGTGTGGCCGAGTTCTACTAGGGTTTGTGCTCTCTCTCTCTCACTCACTCATTCATTCGCTGTCTCTCTCTCACTCTGTCCGTCTCAGTGGCTAATTAAAAGCTGCCCATGTCAGTTGAGGCCCCCTCACATTGAAGTGTGGTATGCAGCGATAAATAAGCAGAGAGTCGAGTCTTAGCGTTGAGCTGGACGACCGCCCAATGTGTAATTAATTCCTTTTCGGGGGCACAGCGCGAAATTAAAAAGTCATGTAAACCAGCTCATTAAAATAACTAAAAAGGCTCCGGTGGCGGCGGCGGCGGATGTTGGCCATAAAAGCAATCGCAACGATCGCCACGATGCTTGATGCTTGATGCTAAGCAGCTTTTCTGCATGGCCAAAATGGTCCCAAATATGAGTTACAGCCACATCGATTGGCATTCGGATGGCCCCAACTCCTGACAGAGTAGGGACAGCTGATAAACGAAAATAAATAAATAAAAAAAAATGATACACTGCACTCCCCACCCCCCCCAACTGGTGGCAGCTGAGGCGTAATAAAATCAACGCGCACTCATTAAATAATGCGGCTCGCGCTGCGACTGCCGCTTGTAGCTACAACTGAAGCTCATAATGTAAACAAATTAACGAAAAGACGCAGGATCTGCAGCCGGCCATATGCAAATGTGGCAATTGTGAGTCTCTCCCTCTCTCTCTACGCACTGAGCCAGAGCTTTGCTTCTGGGCGGTGGCGCAGCGTTAAGTTTTTTGGTTGTTGTTGTTGTTGTTGGGGTTTTTTCTTTTCTTTAACTTAAGCTGCGATTGCGCATTTGAAGGCAAACATGTTTTTATACTTTAGGGCGCTCAGCTACAACATTGGATGTTGTGTGTGTGTGTGTGTGCGTGTGTGTGTGTGTGCGTTAGTGTGTGTGTGAGGTCTGGGTGCGCGAATGACATGCCGACAGGCATGTTGGCTTAAAAGACTTCTCTGATCGCGCTTATTAGCCTGGGCCACAATCATGGGCGTGGCTAGGATACCAGTTAGGGGGGTCGGTCCAAAACATATGAATAACAAGGTTTCTGCAAAAGCTTTGAATGTGTTGCTTTATTTATATGACTTTTATTTCACATGGCTAACTAATGTGCAACAAAAAATACTGTTAAATTCTTTTATCGATTTTATAAGAAAAGCATTTTAAATGAATTTTCACTTTCCACTTAATAGATGTAAGACAAACATTTCAAACACTTTGATATCTAGAGTTTTTTTTGTTAATCATTTTCAGAATATTACTTTACTATTTTTAACAAATTTGACTTTAAAATAATTTTCCTAAATATATTTCAGAAGTGTTTTTTGATGGCTGCAGGTTCAAGATTTTTCTTAAACTTTGTTTATACTCCGATTTAAATTATAAAAAAATCAATAATTATATTGATCAGGAACCAGCGAAAAAAAGTTTAAAATATAACAAAAGGTCACCACAATTTTTTCCATACGAATATATCCATAAAATACAGTAACTCAGTGTTTATATATATATATATATCAAAATATATATTCGCTAAGTGTCTTATGCATGTCTTTTGTAATATTTTCCCCTTTTGGCTACGCCCATGACCAAAAATAAGACACAGGCCAAACGCAGCTTGGATTTTAATAAGACGCACTCACATTCATGTGCGTGCCACATGGTAATCAGGACTGCAATCCACCAGCAAATCCAAAACAGTAGCCGCTTGTTTTGGCTACCGTTGTCGGATGCCAACGAGCGGATCATAAAAGTTTGGGGCACAGCATGCATCAAAGTATATGTTTGGCATGATGATGAAATTGCCACTCAACTCACCTGCAAGTCGATCCTTGACCGCCTGATGGGCAAGCGCCGCATGATGCAACGGTGGCAGCGCCCAGGTCAGCGGCGTACGCTGCGGTGGCACTCGCAGCACATGACCAGCGGCGGCCGCTGCTGCCGACGGATAGAGATGCGGATATGTGTACAGGGCAGCGGCGCTGCCATATGTCGAGTTGGCGATGCTGGTGGCCAGCTTATAAGCGGCCAGTTCGTGATCCGCTTCAGCTTGCAGCTCCTTGTCCGCCGAGTTTCTATCGGAGCTGCTGTTATTGTTGTTGTTGTTGTTGGGGCTGCTGTTGTTGTTGTGCAGTGTGCTGTGGCTGTTGTGGTTGTTGTTGTTGTTGTTATTGGTCTCGAAGGGTTTCGATAGCAGCCTCGATATGCTGAAGGGCAGATTCTCGCTGGACGAGGAGCGCGTCTGTTCCGATTGCAGCGATTCACTGGACAACAAAAAACACGAGGAAAACACGAGATATAAAAAATGTTGCTGTTGTTGGCTCATTAATACAAAAAAAAAATAAATAAATAAAAAATAAAAGTGTCGCATGATAAGCAGACAGAACAAATTATTAATTAATATGGCCAACTAAGTCTCGAGACCAGTGTTGCCCACACATATCCCCTGCATACGTAGTGACTTTTTTCTCTTGCTGTTGCCATTTGCTGGCAGAGATAAGGCTCAAAGTATTTGGCCCGAAACACGCAGAAATCATGTTTTCGTTGCCGTCGCAACACGCGGCGAATGCGTAACATTTCAGCTGCGACTCTGTGGCAAATTAAGTAATTATGCAAATGCGAAACGAGGCATTTGATTTGAATTCTATAAATCATCGAGCAGCACATTCAAGTCACGATCGTCATTTCATTTTATAAGCACCAATAATAAAACTCATTTCAAATCGTCTAATGTAAACTTTCAAAAAAAAGAAAAAAAAAAAAAAAATACTTTAACTAAAAGTCGTAGCAAACTTGTTATAATAAATATGTGGTATTCAGCCTATGATCTGTCTTTCGGTCGTCGCTGTTTGCCTCCGGACTCATTCCTTTTTTTTATAGGATTTTTATAGCGCCCCCTCTATTAAAATGTTAATCCAATATGCATGGGGCCCACAAACTGTGGCTTTGTTGCGGAACTCGTTTAGACCCATTTGGGTATTGTTATCAGCGCGCGCTTTTGGCGCCTTGCTAATGTGCGTTTTATCGCCGTCCACTGTCCCCAGTCCCCAGTACCCAGTCACCAGCCCAATTCCCCAAGCCCCTATCCCCGATACGATACCTGTACCCTATTACCCCAGCTGCCAAATGGTACCTTGTCATTAAATTCAGGAAGTTTCTTTTAGGCTGCTGCGGCAATTTATTAGTGTTTAAGAGGTTTCTTCACGCCACAACACAAATTGGATCGAGTGTTGTGAATGAAAAGCATTTGTGGCATTATATTCAGCCTATTGCCTAGTTTGTTAGCTATTCAAAAGCCAGACAAAGCTGAAGACATTTGAATATACGCCTTTTGTATTCATCAATGATCGTTAAATTATGAATAGAAAAATAAAAACATTGCTCCAAATCTAAGAAACAAAAAGAGCTTCAAATGAAAACGACGTTTTCTTACTAAGAACAAAATATTGCAATATTTTATTCTAAACTTATATCGCAAACAAAAAAAATGAAGTGAATATTCGTTTGTTCCTCGAGGTTTTAATTAAACCCTTTTAAATATTCTTGCTTTGTAAAAGGGGCGAACTTGTCTTATTAACATTTCTTTTCTTAAAAGTCCTAGGATTATTGGTAATACTCCTTTCCTTTCCTTCACAAATTTATATATAAAATTATACCTTCGGTATCATAGTATAACAAGTGCCCAAATCCACCTTAGTAAGGTCTGGACACTTTATTCCTTCTTCACTTCCAGACCAAACCTAACAACGGTTTCCATAATTATACTGTGGTTCTTTTCGACCAGATGAGTCAGAGTTTATGCCAATGTATGAATATATTAGCTTGAACATGTACGTATGTTTATATTTATCATATTTAATTTGAATCTATTTTCAACAATAATTATTGATGGTCCCTTATTTGATATATGTTACCTAAGCGGAGTCTCCGATTCATCGTAGCAACTGCCACCGTCCATATCCACATCTGAGCCGCTGCCGCAGGACATTCGGGAATCGGAATCGACATCGACATGTATCTCCTGCTCCTCGACATCGTCGCCATTCTCGTGATCGTGCTCGTGTTCATCCTCCTCGTGGCTGGACATGTTGACAGCTAGTGGCGCCAATTCGAACAGTTATCTTAAGCAAAAGCACTAATCACGATTCACACTTTCGTCACTTGGTCTTGTTTCTAACAAAATATGCCCTTCTATTTGCCTTGCAACACACACACCACACTTGACGGCAATTCGTTTGGTTGGCAGTTGTAGTTTTAATTATTAACTTGGCTCATTGATTGAGTTGCGCGACGCGACGACAACAATTCGTTAACCGACTCGACAAATTGAACGGACGCCGCTTGACTGAGATGCGATCTGCAGAATGCTGTGCTTGGGAGCGGGCGCGTGTTGGCGGGCGTAAACGCTTTTCATCAATGCAACCAAAAATATGCCGACGGACTCTTGCGACTCTCTGTCGCAGCAACTCTCTCTCTGCTGCTGCTGCTGCTGTTGATGCTATTGCTGCCGCCGCTGTTGCTGTTGCCGTTGCCGTTGCTGCCGCTGCGAAGCTTGTTAGTCAAATAATATTGAGCCCAAAGGCAGGAGCCACCCCGCTGGCAGCAAGAAAAAAAAATATATATATTCATATATGAAACAAGTAAAACCAGTTCCGCTGACGCCGGCAGCGATGCTTCAGCCACCGCTGCTGCCGCTGTTGCTGCCTCTGCTTCCTTCCTATTTGGTTAACGTTAACGAGCCTGTTTGCCACCTTGTTTGAACCTAACCTACCATAATAAACGTTAGCCAGCCCTCTGCCTCCGCCCCCGCTACCCGCTGCTGCTTGTGCTTGTGCTGAACTGAGCTGAGCAGCACTTGGTGGTTGCTCTTGGTTGGTTGGCCCGCCCCATACGCCACTCCATCTCGCTCAGACAACACAACACACAAGCGCTCGCTCTCCCTCTCGCTCGCACTGACACATGGCACATGCGCTGGGACGGCTCTCTTTTGAAACAGGTTTCGCTCTGCACGCTGCTTGGCAGCACTGGCCAACAACTGGCCAACAATTGATGCAGTGGGCGTAACGCTGCCCGCCTCCCATTGGCTGCTGCTGCTGCCGGCCAAGAGCCAAGTGCGCAGTCGGGGGGAAGAATGGAGCTATGGGGGGTAAAACAGTGGGAGCTTTGCATTTGCGACGACATTTTAAATGGAAAACGTTTTGCTTTTGGGGTTTTTATTACGAATAGACGAGAGCATGAAGAGAATGTATTTTCATTTTGATTGTTTCTATTTTCGGTTTAGCCAAGCGTGGCCCGCTTGCAACGCCCCTCATCTCCCATTCCCGCCGGACAGAAATAAAGCTCAACTGAGTGTGTGTGTGTGTGTGTGTGTGTGTGTGTGAGTGAGCAGGCCAGCGAATGGCCTGGAGAAGTGCAAATGTGGCAGATTAATAGCACAATTGGAAATAGCAGCGTTTTGTCAGTTTGAGTTCACAAAGCGACGGGGCGGGATCGGGCTGCGGCGGGTGAACGTACATGTCTTTGCCTGTGGTCCACTTTCCTGCGGTTTTTCCTAATGTCCGTCCATTGGCAGTTCAGTTTCGCTTTGAGTTCTCTATTAGCGCCAGCGCAGCAATGTTCGCTCTATTATCTCTCGCCTGGCATTCTGGCAGTCAGCGATAAGATATAACCTCCTTCCCAATCCCCTCCTCCATGGCTAATGCCCTGGCTTTGTTTGGTGTCTATGCAAAAATGGAAATTATTTTGTATGCGTTTGTGACTGGCATCTTTTTTTCTGGGTTCACTTAAAGGTTAATTGACAGTTTTATTGGCGTGTCTTGGCCTTGAGCACGGGTCCAGCTCAGGTGGCATCCAAAGCAGGAATGCTGCCACTTGATTGTGGCATGCCATGCCGGAATGAAAAGCTAAGAAACTGCATCTGCTATGTTGGCATGTGCCATGTACACGCATCGCAAGAGAACTGAATTAGAAATGAGGACTGCAACCGAGAGAAAGGGAGAGAGATGGAGCTGGAGGAACAGCGTATTTTACTCTAGGTACCATTTGATTATGTGCAGCTTTTCCTCGTGTTCCGCAAACCAAAAAATTAATCACAAAAATTCAATTTTGCACTTAGGCAACGCTTTTTGGTACCAGCCATGCAAAATCATGGCCAACAATGAAACGCGCAATTACTGCATATTCAATTGAGCGCATGAGCCAACACAACCAAACTCGTGCTACACTGAGCGAAAAATATTGTGACTAGCAGCGAGTTAGAAAAATCAAAAAAACCTTGCAAACTTGTGTGTTTAAAAAATTGTGAGTGATTACTGAAAACAGTTCACAATTTTTAAAATAGAAATTAAGTTGCAAATTAAATTATATTAAATTAAAATTAAACTAAAATTGAAATATTAAATGAAGACTTAAAATAAAATTTTAAATAAAGGATATAGTTGTGATGTAAAACACTTGACTTGGAGCCAGCAAAAAACTAAATTATAAGTTATAAAATTGCTAAGTGTTAATATTTAATTTATAGAAAAAATAGCTTGAAAACAAAAGTAAATTAAACAATCTGAATTTTAAGTTCAACTTGCATTAATTGAAAATAAAGAATTTAATTTCTAAAATCATTTCGAGGAACTTCTGTATCCAAAATAGAAGACTCAAAAAGCACAGCTCAATTTCGTAAGATGTTTGATGATTGTGTACGTTTTTCTCACAGTGCCTGCATCTCCATACAATGTCATAGACTCACACAGATACACACACACAATTACAAACGCAGATTCAGACACAAAAGGACTTTGCCAGTCACGACGCATCGCCATCGACGTTGTTCGTAGGCCGTGTTACCAACTAATTGGATTTCATTTGAACAGCAACAGAAACGAGCAACAATTGCCATAATAAAACAGCAACAGCAGCAGCAATAATAACAACAGCAACAACAACAACAACAGAGGTCTCGACTTCGGCAATTGCAATGCAATTTTAATGCAAAATAAGAGGCGGGCCACATTTTTATTGCATTTTTACTTTTATTTCAGTTAATAGCAGGCGAAAACAACAGCAACAACAACAATAGCAGCAACGAGAAATTGGTGCTTGGTATGAATACAAAATAAGGCCAAGATGCCACTACACAACCGGAGTGGGGCAGGGGCATGGCAAAATTAGTATGCATCAGCTTACTGCAGTCAACAGCATCAGCAACAGCAGCAGCAACAGCAGCAACAGCAGCAGCAGCAGCAACAACAAAATCAGCTTACGGGTTGCCCCAGCTCCGGTTTCCATTTGCAGGACTTGCCACTTGACTTTATTGGCAACTTCATGGAATATTCAGCAGCTAAGTTCTGCGCAAGTGCCTCCAAATGGCGACTACTTCCCCGCATTTTACTTCTCTCTTTCCCTCCCTCTCTCCCTCCCTCTCTTTCTCTCTCTCTTCTCGCTGCTCGTTGCAGTGTTTGCCAGCTTCATTTGGTATGTATTTTTATTTGGCTCATATACAAATGGTGGGTAGTGGGTGGTGGGGCAGCCCGAATGTCACTTCAATTGCCAATACTGATTATGGCCGTCTCTGTCCGTCGTTGCGCGAATTTTATGTGTGGCCAGCGGTGCGCTATTATTGGTGACAGTTTTACCTTTATGGCGATTCTCTTCTCAAATGCCCACGGAATCGCCTGAAACAGAGACTGAGACAGAGACAGAGACAGTGACAGCGACAGAGATGGAGACACTATGTGTATTTTTGTTGTATTTTATTTTTCCTTTTTGCCATTTGTGTGATTTCCCTTAACACGTGAAGCACTTTCTTTTGGTTGGCCTGGCCAATGCCCCAGGCCATCGTGATTGCTTTCCAAAATTCTTTTCGCATGTCCACACTCGACATCGATTTGGTTGGGGGCCAAGAAACCAGGGTCTATGCGTGATTCCGTTAGTGAATTGACCACACAATTTGCTAAGCGATAAATTAACACATTAATTATTTAATCGCCATGTGGGCGTCAGAAGGCATTGGGGAACTGCTCAAAAGGTCGACTTGTTGAGCATCGATAGCATCACAGAGCACTGATTTGCACTTGGGGGTAAGGAGAGTGTAGTCAGCCCACTGCTGAGATTATTGATTTTGAGTGCTGGAATTAACAAAGAATTCCAATTGAAAAGCAATTTATCAGTAATTTAGCCATAAGCCGATTTCTCAGTAATTATGATTATATTTTGTTATGCACTGAGCCCATTAAAATGGGTATACAGACAGATGCAATAGTTATAAATATATGTATATATATGTATATATATTTATATATATATATATATATATACAATAGGTCGCCATATCCATACAAATGGATAACAAATTCTCAAGTTATAGTTGATATCGATTTATTTTACTAATCTCACACAATTGCTTAAATTTGAGACTACAAAGCTGCTTACAGGGAAATTTGGCAATATATCTAAAATATATAGGGTATATAATTCAGGTCATCTCGTAGCCGTATTTGACCATACCATTCCTGCCTACTTTTATCTGTATTATTTCAATATTTTATAAATGAGATACGCACTTCTGGTTAGTAGTTTCTTTCAAGGATATACAATTGCTATAAAGACTTAGCTTTATAAACTATACTCTATACAAATAGAGAATAGGATATTTGATAGAAGTATCTTTAATTTTAAAAGAATTACTTTTGTGTGCTTATTTAAGCCAGTCTTATATAAAAGGCGTCGCTAAGCAAGTGGGTCTAAATTTTATTTTTGCTGCGCTTAATAATCGCTGCATGTGAGAGTGTTCTTAATTAATTTCGCACCCACTCTGCGCAAGAACCACTGATTTTTATGCAACCACACTCACACACATGCACACACACACACGCACACACACTCACACACACACACGCACACACACATACAAACATATGAATATAAATGTGGGGATATGAATATTTAATGCTATATGGGCATTTTTAATAAGTAACCGATTTTTTCCACGCATCTTGCTTGCTACATAATGCTTTCGCCTTTGTGGCACCCTTAGTAGCTGCTACAAGTACCAGACCCCCACCACTTCGTCCTGCATCTGCCCATCGACAATTTGGTGAGCGCCATTTTGGTCGTTTTATAAATTAAATATGCTTCTCGCGCAATTTCAGCCAGCGATTGTTTCCATACCCTGTACAACAGTTGTGCAAGGGGAGTATTAGTTGTGTTGCCAAAACGAGAAAATAACTAGCAGTTAAATATAAATTCCTGTTAAGCAATACACATTTTACTTATTTTGCAAATAAACTGCACGATTATAGGGTATTGTTTATTTCACACACAAGATTTGCTGTTGAGTTTTGTTGTTGCTATCGTTATTTGGTCGCCGCAAACGCAAATTTGGCACAGTTTTTTGGTCCGGGTTAAATGGAATACAATGGGGTTGTTAAGGGTTTGGGATTCGTCCGGGGGTTGGTGTTGGTCTTGAGGGTGTGGGTGTGGGTGGGGTGCTCGCTAAATGTGCGACACGCCGTTAAGCAGTTCATTTGTAGGCAATTTTCGTATGATTACAAACAATCTCCGTTGTTTTCGCTCGGAGTTCGTGCGATTAGCTGCAATATTTATGGATCCTACTTAGCTGGTTTACAGGAGCAGCCATGATTTTTATTGCCTCAAGTGGGTAAAAGAGAGAGAGAGAGAGAGTGCGAAAGAGAAAGGCAAATTTGGGGTGCTTGTACGAACTTAATATGTGCTTCAGAAATTTGTTTGAAAGTCTGTTTTGTGCTTATACATTTTTGGCACATTTCACTAATTTGTATAACAACTTTGTTGCGGTAAAGTGTGTTAAGGTATTCCCAGTATCTTACGGCATTTTGAGGCATAAAACTAATTAAATCAGATACGCTCGTAAAAATTCAGATCTATCGCATTTATTCGTGACACACGCCTCCGCTAAAAGCCTAAACAAAGCAAAACCTCTTTATAAAAACATATATAAATATACATATTGACGTTAAATATTTGGAAAGTAAATTATAACATTAAAAACTCATAAAAATGCACAGAATTGATCCAATATGATCACGTTCAAATTTCCTTACAAAAAGGTAACTCTAAAATACGATATAAAATCGAACTCACGACATGTTTCTGATTTGCATACGCAAACTGGCTAAAACGAAATGCATTACAATCGCTTAGATTGAAATACATTCACATAAATGTACACTCAGAAAAATAAAGAATATTGATAAACCCAGAAATAATTGTGTCGCCTTGCCTTGAAGATGAATTAGGAAAACATGTCTTAAGGAAGACACAGAAATCCTCAGACTAAGAGAAAAAACTGGAAGTCCTGCTTGAATCAGGGGTGATAAAAGGACTAGACGCTCAGTGGGGGACACAATTGATTTAAGTGGATTATAATAATAATAATTTTATGTAATAAAATTGTTAATTCAATCCTGAGTTAATCTTTAAATGAAAGTAAATCAGTTTGAATCTAGAATTTAAGTTCTTAATTTAGCCCTATTGTCTTTGAAGTAAGTGTAGTATTTCTCTAAGCGTACTGAAATCATTTCTCAGCATTTTGAAATCATCTACATAAAACGACACCTCTTTGAGAATTAGAGCTGAAAGTAGTTAAGAGTGTGAGCCACTTATCTCAACTAGCCAAGTTAATTGCTTAATCTGCACGAGGGCAGCCCAAATCCCAAACCTAGTGCATTAGACGCTGCCAGTTCTGTTTGGGTCAGTTATGCTGCTCCTACCTGTGCCACTTGCTCTGCTCAGCTCAGCACAGCTCTGCTCTGATCGTGGCCGTGTTACATGAGTCATGCCTCTCTGGTCACATTTCGGAGCGCAATTTGCTTATCGAGACGAGAAATGTGAGTCTCCTGGCGGTGGCTTCAATAATTTTATAGCCCACGTTGCCGCAGCTACGTTGCTGCAATCAATTAGCATTGTGACCTGTTTTTCCTCTTCCCTCAACTGAGCTCTCTCCCTCTCTCTCTTTCTCTCTCTCTCTGTCTCTCTCTCTCTCTCTGTCTCTCTCTCTCTCTCTCTGACATACCATCTCCTCGTCTTTATCAGTTTGACGCGCTTGTTAATGAACGAGCGAGGCTTTCCTCTCATATTTTGATACATCGATTTCAGACTGACTTGTTTGTCTGATTTTTTTTTAATTTTTAAACAATTTTTTTTTTGTTGTTATTGTTTGTTGTTATTTTTATTATTGATATGGGCAGTTTCTTAAAAGCTTTTTGATACTCATTTTAAATGCTAATTAAAATGTATTTAAGTATATTTGTTCAGTTAGCTCATTAACCGTTCGCAACGTTCGCATTTTTAATTTGCATATGCTTTAAAAAATTGTTAACATTCTCGAATTGTGCGAACTCAAACAAATTGTTGTTGATGCCATTTATTATAAATGACTTGCACTTTGCACAGCGCAATCATTTTTCAAGTGTGCCTACGACAATGCAAAGAAATAAAGCAGTTCCGTGTAACAAATGAATATTTTCATTTTTTCTGTCCGCCTTTTCCCAAAACAATTAAAAATGGCAATGGAACGGACCAGGGCTCGGAGCTGAATCAGAGTTTGTAGCTCGACTATCTCGTTCATCATCCGAAATGCATTTTAGTTGAAATTAAAAAATCCTGTACCCTGCGGACCGAGCTCTGCCAAACAAACAAGCGTCATGAATCTCAGATCATTAATTTAAAATGTCCTTAATGCTCCACGTGCTGGTCCAAGCAAAGGTGTTGGTGCCTCTTGCAGCCAGGCAAGCTCAAGGACCAGTACAACCAGGACCATAAAGGCTGAGAGACAGTGGCATCAACTCACAAAATGCTTTTTTTGCTAACTGACACATGAAACAGGCTTACATGAAGCTGGCTTACATGAAGCAGTTGACGCTGCAACATCAAATCCCAAGGCTCTGGCCACACAATGTCTCTTCACAACAACAACGGCAACAACTTCAACAAGAACTACTTCTCTGACAAAACACACATAACTCAGCCAGTCACAAGTTCTAGTATAATATATTAAATCGTTTCCTAAAAGAATATGAATCGTTGTATATGATAACTATATATTTATTTATTTGTATATTTGATTTATCTAAGTCCCAGCGTACTTCAAGAACAAATGTTGAATTACCTTAAGCGTCCAGTTTCTTGGAAATCGGTTTAATTATAGATGTATATAGACGAAGAATTTTATATTAAGTTACAACCTCCGGTCTTTTAATTTTAGTTGCAAGTAAAGTATAATAAATTAAAATTCAGTTTAAAATATAAAAATGTTTCATCAGCACTATCTGATTTGCTTAGTCTTCGTACCTTAGATTATAAGCAGTCTTGACGATTTATTCGTATTTTTGTAAAGGCACAATATACTCGTATATCGGAATCGGACAACCTTAACATATATTTGCCTTGAGAACAATCAATCGAAAGATGAGTTTTAAGTGACACGGGGATCAAATTTTTAACAATAATTAATATGTCAGCAGAGTAAGTCTGCAAATGTAGAAAACTTTTGAAAAATTTAAAAAAAATCTGATTTATTGGTCGATTTTATTTTGAAGTTAGATGGTCCCATTCTGGCCAAAGCGATTTTCTTTGTGTGGAATTCTATAAATTATTTGTGGAATGTTTAAGGATGCCTGGTCAATAAAAGAAGAAAGCAAACAAATAAGTTGCAAATGGTTAACTTAATTTAATTTGTATAGGAAAGAAATTATACATAAAAAGTGATATTAAAATATGTTAATATTTTGTTATAAGTGTCAGAGTAGTTTTGGACATTTAAAGTGAATTTATGGACTTTCGAATGCTTTTAGTAGCACATAAAGAACCATTAAACAAGCAACAACAATCGCCAGCCAAGTGACAAAGTCTGATGCATGTGTAGCTGCCTCTTTACCCCTCACACACACTACTTGGGAGGAAGGTGGGAGTTTGTCAGTGGTGCATATCCATTACACCCACTCGTGTTTTGCATTGTCGTCCAATTGCTCACTTAATGGATTGCAAGCGCAGTTAATAACTTAGACAACAAGGAGGACAACAACGAGACAGGCGACAAAAGTGTGCCAAGTGGCAAAGTCGTTGGCTTCGCCTGCAAAAGAGGCAATTAAGCACACTCAGCCTCAAAACAGTTCTTAATGACATCGAGCATGGAGACTGACGAGGCGGGGGAAGAGCCGAGTGGCGTTGAGAAGAGCTGACCACGTGTGACAAATTGACGCTTTTTAATTTCGCCAGCGTCAGACACCACTTTAAACGGAAAGCGCCACACGAATCACCAATAACGATCCACGTATAACGAGTCCAGAAATGCGAATCATGCATACGCCGTGTAGTCCCTCCCCTCCTTCCCCCCACCGACTCCTTCGAACCGAAATTGGGGCTGGCACATTCTGTAAATGGCTTCCAGGCTGCCGTTGTCAACTGATACTGATTGACGACGTTGTTGCGACTGTTGTTGTTGTTGCTGTTGTTGTTGCTGCTGTTGTTGTTGCTGTTGTTGTTGCTGTTGTTGCTGCTGTTGTTGTCACTGTTCCTGTTGCTAAAAAGGTGTTTTCATTTTGAATGCAGAAACGTCGCCTTGATTAATTGCCTCGCACAAGCATCGCCTGTTGTCCGACAGACAGTTAGTCCGAGTGGTATACATTTGTACAACTACACAGAGAAAAAAATCCACTCTTTTCATACAGAAGTCTTACTAAAGTCGAGTATTTTGATCTTATTTTAAATACGATTTCAATTATCCAAGTATTTTTGTATTTAAGATGTAGAAAGTAGGAAAAACATTTTAAATAAGTATTTAAGTATAGTATTTATTTTAAAGACTTAAGCAGCTTTTTATAGACTTGCACATCTGAAGATATTTATAAATGCATATAATTAATTAATAGGAATCGCTAAGATTTGAAATTCTTATTTGTTGTTTTTTTTAGTAATCTTATTTTAAGCTTAAGCATTATTAGACTTATTGGAAGAATGTTGCTGATCTTGGAGAATATGTGCAGTAAGTCAAGACTTAATGTTCGATTTGGGAACTAGTTATAAGAATTCTGTACATCTTTAAGGAAAATATGTTTAAACATAATTTAGCTCTGATATTGTTCACTGTGTATATATGGAGATCTGCAAAATCTGACGCTGACTTCGTCTCCTCATCCAACTCCTCATTGGACTCCCTGACTCTGAATGTGACTCTACTTTATTTAACAAATGATGTGCATGCCTTGTGCGCTGATAATATGAGAGCCTGTCCTGGTGGACTTCTTGTGGACTTTAGAGGAGCGTCCGTGTCTGTGAAACCAATCAAAATGTTAATGACACTCTCAATACAGTTATCAGAACAGCGTCAACTTCGATGATATGTGGAGGGGGGTTAGGGCGGTAGAAGGTGGAAGGTAGAAGAGTTGTCCACTTGATCGAGCCTTTTAACATTTCTGCTTGTTGTTGTTGGCGTTGCTGTTAAGTTGTCATTTCCATTATGACCATGTCGCTTTAGCATTTAACAAATAGTTGAGACATTTACAAGCATCGATAAGCGACGCGGACTGGCCCCCAACCTAGGGGGACAGCTCCAAATGCAGCATTTAAGCCAACGAACACACAAACGAATGGAACAATTTGTGTTAATGTATTTAGATTTGGGGCTTAAGCCGGCGGCTAATTTATGTCGCTTTTAAATGGCCAGGCATAGTTTAATATTCATATGGCTTTGTTCGCGACACACGCTGTCACACATTAATCAAAGGCAGCATCCATAAAAGTTACAAATATCTGAAGTCAAAGCCAAACTCAAAAGCCAATCATTGGCCAAGGCAGCGCCGGCCCACACACACAATAACACACAAGCACACACACACAGGCAATAGCAAAAAACACTCAACTAGCTGGCCATAATAATTGCCTGGCGCTTTTGACATGCTATAACATGATAATATGACAGACAAGTCAACGGCGCATCAAGAACTTATCAAAGACAACACCGGATGTGCTGGAGGGGGCAAGGGGCAAGTGGTCAATGGTGGGGGAAATTTGAATGCACTAAGGGAAAAAACCGGTATCATTAAATTACAAATTCAATTCTCTTCATGTCATTCTATATTCTACTTGCATGAATTATTAGTTTAAAAAAAAAACATAAATTGTTGATTTAAGTTGGCTTAGTTTAATTTTAATCGAATTCATTCCATTTCATTTTATACTTTACTTTAAAAATTCTCAAATTCATTAGAAGTGTGAAACAACACAGTTTAAAATATAATAAATAAAAGCCTTGATTCAAGCTGATTTAATTTTTTTTTATTAATGTTCAAGGTTTGATTTAAGAACTTGTACAAACTACTTTAAGTTAGATTTAAATGTTATACTCAAACCAATCAAGTTATTGTCTTCAGAAAAAGCTAGTCTTGATTTTAAAAACTGTTTTATATGGGAACAATCTTATTTAATTTATACAGAAACAATCTTTCTATTTTTAGATTAAAAGAAGGGTTGAGACTATTTAATTTTTAGTTGCCTTTATTTATTATTATTTTCTGTTTTATTATTTTTTTTAGAGTGTAGGGATGCGCTTGAATGGCGCCCATATTCTGTTGACCTTTTATGAGTGTGTGTGTCTGTGTGTGTGCGAGTGTTGACAAAAGGAAAAATTATCAATTGATAATGCAGCAAATTGTGGGCATTAAAAACATATCGAAAACAGTTTGTGTAATTTATCAAAAGATATGAGAGCGTAGAATCGTTAGGTGGGCGTTATTGTTTATAGAGCTAATGAGAGACAGACTGTAACAATTTTAAATCCATTTGTCATTCAAGCAAATATGGAGAGCGAGTGAGAGATAGAGAGAGAGAGAGAGAGAAAGAGAGAGAGACCATATGGCCGTCACTTCCTTTTTTTGCTGGCCTCTCTTTAAAAGAGCTCGCACATAAATCATTCTCGTTGATCGGTTTCCGTGAATCGATCCAAAGATGAGAGTGAGAGAGAAGACCTTTAAAAAAAGAAAAACCAAAAGCAAAAGATAACTAAGCAACTGGCAATCAGTAAAAACACTTCCGATGATTTGTTGCAGATCGATTAGCCATTTATTGCAGATCTTTCAACCTCCATCTTTGAGATTTGATGATGCAATGACCACGTACAGAGTAAAACCTTTGCGTAATTTGCACAAAACGTTTTGTTTGAAATTGAAATTGGTTTTCTTTCGTCAGACAATTTAACCGCAAATCGAGTAAAACGATGGCGACGACCATTATGAAAAGACGCTGAGAACGGCGAGAAATGCGAGAACTGAGAACTGAGAACGCGCACAAAAAGATTAATTCGAGCATGCGAATGCGAGGCAAATGTTAAACTTTCTGTACGATTTAGCATACCCTACAATGAGCGAACTATATAATTGGACACGGCGCATCAGGCAAGCAGGCACGTTTCGTATTAACAAAATCGTCGAAAGACCAGATAGACAGATAGAGATAGAAAGAGAGACGAAGAGAGAGAGAGAGGGGTAGAGTGCAGCGGTCAAAAGCATGCAATTGGCTATGAAAATGATGGCAAATCGCACAGAATGAATGCTATTCGTATTCGTATTCGCCTTCGCATTCACATTTGCATTCACCACGAATCAATTTCATATAGCCATCCATCATCATCATAATGATCATTGCCATCATTATGAAGAAGTCATCGCTGACTGATTGCCGCAAAATCATTTCTAGCAACAACAACAATAACCAAAAAAAAAAAAATATAAAAAAAATAACTCTTTTGAGCTGATGTTGATGAAAACGATTTTAAATTATTTTATTTCAATTGCAAAATTGTATTGCCCGTCTTGGCTGCAAGGCTTGGTAACGGGCCTTAGCTGCAGCTATGCTTGGTCGCTTAGCTTTTGCTTCGGATCCGTATATGGCTATGACTATATCAATGGCTATAGCTATAGCTGTGGCTGGTTTTGAATCGCCTGCCAACTGGCAACTGAGGCTGCCGCATGGCTGTATCAATTTTCTGCGCTTTTTCTGTTTTATTGCTACTCCATTAAAATTGAATTGACTTTTTGTTGTTGTTATTGTTGTTGTTGGTATATTGCCTGTTAATGTTGAAAATACAATAATGGTCATTACGCTGAAGCAGAAACGATTGTGCGATTGATGTTAAATTAAAAATTATTGATTATGCAGCAAAACACCAGCTGCAAAATATTCGTACAACGATGCAAAATTTAAGCGAAAGAAATATTTATAAAAGTAAAATAATTGATATAGAAAAATATTTAATGAATTCAATTGTAAATGGATCAATTATCATATTTAAATAATGTCTCTTTTCGCCATATATAGTTAATCACTAGAATATATATATGTTACAACTCGTAACGTATATGTTCTAGTGCTTAACTATGTATAATTAATTAAATCTTGTTTCTGCTACAATAATAACTTACTCGCTAGTAATTAAATTGTTGCACATGTTGTATAGGGACACACAAATCTAGTCGCAAATAAAAAACACTTCGTGTACCAAAAAGGGTTTTCCGTTTGCTGTTGCAGTTTGCATGTTCCTATTGAGGACAGCGCGGGCACGCACCAGTGGTACAAGTCAGGTTTCTGCATTGGCTAAATTGCGCTCAAGTTAAAAAATGAGGCATACTTTGAGGGGCACAGAGAGGTTATTTAAAAAGGCTATAACTCGGACATATACTTGTAGACTTTTTTAAGACATGATGCGTTAGAATCACTATGATCTGTTATAATGAACTTCATGCAGAGATTATGAGATCATCTATGCATATGTAAAACATTTCGCGATCTGGTTACACGGGATTGGCTAATTAAGAATTAGCAATTTTACATTCAACTTAAGATCAGAGGGGTAATTTAATGATTTAGCTAAGACTTAGGTTATCTACACATATTTTATTAGGGATAAGTAATCATATTTTGCTGATAAATCCCTTAAAATATATTTAATATTTGTTTCACAGTTTTTCACTTAAATGGTTAAGTATTCACTGCTTGGCAAGCAGTGCCAGGAGCAACAAAGGCACTTCAGATTTTGTTTGACAGTTAATTCAATTGCCAGTAGATGGCGCATATAAAAGTCTGCACGATTCGTGTCTTGGCTAAAAGGTATTGACATCTGCTTCAACTTAACGAAACGGGCTCCACTCAACGAATTAACGACTCATTAGCAACATAACGATTAAACGAAACCGGTTAAAATTGCTGCCCTGTAAAAACCTTGACTACCTATCGACAGAGTGCGCCTCTAAGGGAACTGTAAGGACATGATCGATAACACTAGAACCATAATTTAACATTTCGTTTCATGATGTGCTTTGTCTGCCAAGAGCAACTACGAGTCGTATATGTTTTGATTATAATCTCAAATGGCACACACAATTTGCAAACTGCCATAAAAAAAAATTAATAAATAAATAAAAAAATAGTCAAGGAGGAGTGCTGCAGTCAAGCCTCATTAATAGCCGCCTGTTCTACATGGACCGCCCTGAGGCTCCTCCGTTCAGGGGACTGCAGTTGCAATGCTTTTGATTTTTATGTGATTGTTTTAAATTAGGCGATGTCAATGAAGATTCGCTGCAACTCCCCTCTCTGTCTCGCTCTATGTATCTCGCTTCCTCTCTCTCTCTCTCTCTCTGGCTCTGCATGCGCGAATTGTGTGTTAATTGAAGTGGAACGGTAAACGCAGTTGGCGTCGCCGTAGCAGAGATTGTCGCTGGCAGCAGCAGAACACTCATACGCACCGTTGCTGTTAATGAAGGGAAATGATAATTACAGCTACACACACACACGCACACACACGCACACACACGCGCACATACAGCTGCAATTTTTGTGGAAAAACGTACATAAATAGCAACAATCTCATTAAAAAATCTTCACCAAGAGCTCCCTAATGAGCGCTTACAACAACAACAAAAACAACAACAACAATAACAACAACAAATCAACAAACTCCAGAAGTCTGAGCTGAAAGCAACCCAACAAAATGTAATTATATCGCATTATTTGTCATTTCGAGCAAATGAATTGAAACAAATTTAGTGTGACAAATGAATTGTTTATATGAGCCCACATAATATGGCCCTAGACATAAGTATGTATATAAAAATATATATATGTGTATATATGCTATGCTATGTGTAGGCAAATGTCTATGTGAGAGATACAGTCAATTTGCTTTTGGCTTTCTAGCCAATTTCATTTCATTTGAATGCGTTCGTTATAAAACTTTGGCTGTTATTTGGCTGTGTTGTATCTTTTGGCCATCGGTTTTTTGGCTTTTACCTAATTCAACTTTATGAGCCATGTCTAATTACCAAATGAATTGTGCAATTATTTATTTTTGCTTATTAATCAGCTGCCTTACTAATGAGCCCCCTAATACAAATAGGCAGCCATCTACCAGCCAAAACCAGATGTGTTGAGATGAGTCATCTTTGTGCCATTGACTGACTGACTGACTGACTGATTAACGGTTTGACGGACAGGGCTAGAGATAAATGTCATGATCTGCAGCTTGTGGTTACAACCATCGAATCGGAAAGCCCATCGATATTTATATTGTCTGAGTGGGCTTTGGGCCATCATTCAATGTGCGTTATTTGCGGTTGTGGAGCTCAACGAGCGGCTTTTGGCAATACAATGTTGCCAACGCCAGCGGAAGCAGCCAGCACAAAGAGCCATTTATGCAAAGTGCTCAAGCATTTAATGCTGGTCCGCTTTTCTGCCTCCTAGCCCATTGTGCAACTCATTAGCACTTATTAAAATTAAGTGCACTCAAAAGGCCCTATTGTCATGTCAGAGTACACTTAGAAAAAGCCTATACCCTAGAGAATATAATTTTTTTGCTTTTCTATCGAAATTTGAACGAAATTAATTAAATCCATTAATGGATTTTTGGGACTGTGAATTAAGGGCAAGCGATTTTTTATGAAATAAATTTCGTCATTTTAATTATGCTTAAAACAACACAACAAATATTTATATAAATTGGCTATAAGCAAAAATAAGTAAGTGCAATTAGCATTGCTAATTTAACATGCCAAAAAAATCCACCTTCCAAAATTTAAATTTGGTTTGGCTAAGTAAAAAATAGAAAAAAACATATATTTGTTCGAATATATCTGTGTTTTTAGAGATCTGACTTAATTTGAACTTTTTTCTACCGTATTTTGTTTTCTTCAATGTTTCCTTTCCGGTGATTTCCATTTTAGGGCAATGTTAAAAAATTCTGTAGATTTTTTTTATTACATTTTTTGAGTGTAGGCGGAAATGATGAGCCTAGATTTGTGGTGCGGGCTGTTTCAGCTGCCAAATGCAAGCGTAGAGCTGTGAGTGCAACATCATCATCAGCAACATGATCTCAGCTCCAGTTGTTGCTGTTGCTGTTGCTGTTTATATTTCTGTTGGTTGCTGCTGCGTCAGTTGTAATCAACTTTTCAGCAATTGTCAGTTACAGATGCAGTTGGTTGTGGTTGATATTACTCTTGCTGCTGCAGCTATAGTGGTTGTTATTGTTGTTGCAAGTGTGCAGTGGCGCGTGTCGCTAGCTGTGGAATAAACAAACAGAGAAACAGTCAAAGATACAACAGCATAAACATAAACAGAAACAGAAACTAAAACGGAATGCGCCTCAAAATGGCGACCAATTATCGTGGCTGCCATATTTGTTTTGTTTGTTTTTGTCTTTGTTTCTGTCTCTGTTTGTTGTTGTCTGTTGCCGGGCAATAAAACATTTCATTTATTAGCCAGGCTAAAGCCACCACCATCAATCCATTCCAGCGAGCCAAGCTGAGGCGTGCCACAATCCAAAAGCTGCATTCATTATTTTGCCTGCAGTTTCATTGATTTTTATTTTCTTGTTTTTCTCTGCTGTTGTTCGAAAATTGTTTGGTCGTGTCAGTAGGCAGTTAGTTTAATTCGTGTTTGGCTGGCAGCTGTGGCCCCAAATCGGGAACACGCCTCTTTGCAGCCACAACCCACGAACACTTCACACTTTCACACACAGAGGTCCAAGTCAAAGGATGCGTCAAAAAAAAAAAAAAAAAATACATATAATAATAAAAAGGAAGCAAATTAAAACAAATTGGTCAACACAATTTCATTATAAAAGCAATAGCCACACAGAGAGGCAGGCAGACAGACGGACAGAGAGACGGACAACCACAAATTCACTCACACATCACATTAGGGACAGCTGCAGGCGCCGCGATGAGAGCGTCAAATCGATTATCCTTTTTGCTGGCCCCAATCCTTTTGCATACATCGTGCCGCACCTGTTGTCATGGTTAATCGACAGGCGCATCACAACATGGATCATTCTCGTTCTGTCTCGCTCTCTCATCTGCTCTGCTCTGCTCTCCATTAAATGATTTTAGCCATGCGATATTCAGCCAAGATGATATCGCTCTAATGGCGACTTGGCCATCAAATTTGCCTGGCCATTAATGGATGACGTGCTCGAAGGCTTTGTTTGAATTGGACACGGGCAACAGGATGCATGCTAAGAGAGCATGCCACAACAAACTCGGAGCTGCCCGATGAGGAAGGTGTGAAGTTCGGTGTCGCCTCAAAGTGTTGCCTGCCTTTGCTCTTTGTTGGTTGCTGTTTGCTGTTGCATAATTATATGCAATTTATATTGAGGCCCTGAGCATGGTCCTTCTAGGAAACTCGGCGACGGCGGCTACTGTGTTACCTGGACCTGAACTGCAGGTTGCATGCCTCCTCTACGGAAGATCAGGGGTCACTCGCATTAGTCGGCGTTTCAATGAATACACGATCTATTCTTCTATCAGTGGGTGTAACTGGGCTGGCGGACAATTGATCGTCGTCCTTTGTTGCAGCTGCATGTTTCCGGGCGTTTTAAAACGCGCACAAATAACGCGCGTGTTTTGCGGATACTAACTTGGTTATAACTTGCTTAATTAGCAGTCAATATCACGCACTTCATACTGTCCAATTAATTTAGCATATTACTCCAGCTAACTACAAGCAGTCTACAAATTGTTGTTGTTGTTGTTGTTGGCTAGCTGGCAATTACCTGTGCTGCATCAAACTGGATGGCTGATGGATGACGTTGACGGCTTCGTTTGGCTGATGTTGCTGGTGTTGCTGCAACAACACCGTTGACCGACATGCAAAACTAAAATCAGCATATTGCATGTTGTCGCAGTCATGCCCATAGACTAGGCCACCACCCCAACCCCCTACGGCTCCCTAGCCAAGGGGCGCCTAATAATAGAGCCTGTCGGGTGGCGCAGCAAAACGTCAAAACGTCAAGCATCTATTAGCTCTATTTTTTTTGTTCTTCTTTTTTTTTCTGTTGCATGCGTCGTCGTTCGTCTAGATTCAACGCCTTGTCCTGCTTCTTGTTGCCAGCAACACCCTCGGGCCAATACTTGGCTATATAACTACAGTAAATACACTCAGAAATAAATTGTTTCCTCAGAATATCAAATATTGTAATTTACACAACGATTTTTGTATACCCTTGTCGAAGGCATTAGAATTTAGTCTGACGCAATGAAGGACTTGTCCAACCCCATAATCTATATATATTTTTGATTAGCATCAAAAGCCGAGTCGATGTATGCCACGACAGTCTGTCCGCTTTTTAAATGTGTGGGACATGATGTAAACATGATGAAACTTTGAACAATGGGCCAAACGACTTTAGTTGTGAGAGCGAGACAGGCATTTTCAGACATGCAACTATGCAAATGTTGCATACTTGCTTCACAGCCAGTAGAGAAATAGGCAAAATAAATACATTTTTTAGAAAGGAAAAAAATTATTTTAGCGAAATTAAAAAACACAAAAAATGTATGAAAACTTAACCTTGTTTTTTGCTTTTCATTTTAAATTAAATAGTATTACTTACTTACTTACTTATATAACTTAGTGTTAATGGTATTAATTCCATTAATTAATTAATGGAACTAAAATATATATATTTTTATTTTTCCTCCTATCGGTATCTTTTTTCGTAAATTTAATTTTTTTAATGTACAACTAAATATGTTTTAGTCATTTATAATATTCTTAATCAAAATTAGGCGATGCTTTTTTAAAATAGTATTTATTAAATTTATAAACTATTTCAATAAAACAAATGTGTTTTGTTTTAGTTGAGATTTATTTCTAAGGATGCTTACATCCATCTGCACAAAGAGCCAAACTTTTGGTTGAGGTGGGTCAATGGGGGTGTCAAGAACCGCTTTAAGCTAACTTTATCATATTTTTCTCTTAGTGTAGGCCACAATCACATACAAACGAGCACACACATCCACATGCGATTTGCATGCCCTGCGCTATTTTTAATCAGCTAACAAAGTCGGGGCTCAGCTTTGAGTTTGTTTTGTGTTCGTTAACATTGTGCTATGCAAATGCCAGAGTTGAGTGTTGCATGCAACCGATATTTTGTTCTTGCTGCTGTCGCTGTTGCTGCTGCTGCTGCTCTGTAATTGTTGTTGTTGTTGTTAAGCAATATTTAGTGAATTCATATTTAGTTGTTGCTATTGCACATGTCTCTGAAATTCGAGTCATGCGCCTGTGTAATTTAGCGTTTAATGAGAAGGCGTTTGCTGGCCATTAAACTATCGCCTCACTCGCCCCTTTTGCCTTCTCCGTCACGTAATTGTGACTTGACTATTTTTTTTTTTTTTTTTGTATATTTTGTGGTAATATATCTGGTATAGCCGCCTATTACTTGCACTAAGCAGCTTGTAACACACTCATTGAGCAAGTTGCGTGCTAGTTTTGCGTGTTTTTAGTCGCCTTTTTTTGTTTAGTTTTTATTAGTTTCGGCTTAGTGTGTAATCAAGGGCCAAGAGGTGGGCTTAAAGATGTGTGCCATAATTGGACACCATCAAAATATAATTTAACAATTAAGAATAATCAATGGTATTGACAGAGCTAATAGCACATCAGCTGTTCATACGATGATTAGAAAAAATAACTTGGCTAGTATTAAACGATTAAATTAATTAATGGCCATTAAAAAAGCTATATTATGTTATATAGAGATGACTGTACGGAATAAATTGAGTTGTTTTCAGATAACATAAATAATTTAATTTAATGTGTGCATATTGCAAACGGTTAAATGTCAATTTATTTCGAATTGTTGTTGGCATTTCGAATTGCACAAAAATAATAACCGCAATTAATTTGCGTCTCAAATACGAAAATGTCGAATGAAAAATGCATGTGAAATGCAATTAATTCAAGAACTTTAAAGCACACAACAACATCCCATCGACACAACACCCACAAGCGGCAACAATGATATTTATTGTGATGAATAAAAAAATATAAATTTAATGACAATGTTGCCGCCATTTTTAAAATTGTGCCACAAATATCTGATTGTGGTTCTTGTTGTGGCCTGCTTATTCATGGTTGTTGCTTTTGTCATTTGTGTTGCATTCGTTTTAATTATAATTATAGCGCTAGCAAGTTGCAAAAGTATCTCATTTTCCAAATTACACACAAAAGCGAGAACCCAACACCAACTCCGATTCCAGTTCCAATTTCAATTCGAATGTTGCTGCCACCAACTGGCATTTAAGTTGAATATTTTTTTGTCTGTTTGTTTTCTTTGTATGGCCTTTTGTTGATATTGCTGCATTTAAATTGGCGCATTAGTTGGCTAAATGTGCTTTGTTTGCCTTGGCTCAAAAGCAGCAACGAGACACAACGGACGCCTGTGATGAATTGCCATTGCCAAGAACTGCCCCGACTGAAGAGCCCCATACCCCACACCCCACAACTCACACCCCTCCCCTTGCCCATGCCTATGTATGCAGATGCAATTGCCACGCCCTGTGCCACAGCCGCAACTACGAGCCTTATTTGTAATTCATAAGCTTGACGGCGGCTTTTTGATGTTTCTTCTTTTTTTTTCATTTGTTTGTCTTTTTTTTTTCCTTCAATTTTGGATCATGCATTTGTCATTTGGCGGCAAAAACTTTTCCTCCAATTACACGTTGCAACAATATAATGACATAATGTATCAGGCGATTCACATGGCTGGCTGTTCCTGCACCCAAACCCAAATCCAAACCCCAGCTCCATTTTCATTTTCACATTCATATTCAAATTGTGTTTATTCAAATCGCACAAGTCTGCGGCTTATAATTGGCAAACAGTCGGCTATTGCAGCTTCATAAATCCTGGCCAAGTTCAGTACTCGGTCCAGTTCAACATTTCAATCGGCAGACGAAAGAGTCTTGCCAAGTCTTAAACTGGAAACTGGCCGCTTTGATTGGCCAGCTGAGGCAGACCGCCATTTGCCATTAAGTTGAAGCGTGGCTTAGGAGGCGGCTTTGTCGGGAATCTGTCTGTACACTCACAGAAATATATGTCCAGAATGAGGCTGTTTGCCTTATTCTTAATAGTGTTCATATTAAAAACGAACATAAAAAGTTACTTTAACCTTTCTAAAATTTATAAATATATTTAATAATTTCCAGGCTATTTTATAAATTTTTATTAAATGCGCACTAAAATGTAAAACTAAAAAAATGTTATCTTGTTTTTAGATATAGTTTACATACCCTGGAAATTGCACTTTTAAGTTAAGAACAGAAATGTGGTTTTTAGAAAGTCCGAAACTTCCGTTTGAAAAAAATAATCTCTAAATAATTAGGCGAGTTAATCTTGATACTGAAATTATAGCGACTTTTTAAAATTTAAAGCTTTTACTTTTTTGAGTGTGTCTTCCTTTTTTTATATTTTGTATATTAATGTATAAGTAAGTAAGTTATTTTTCTGACCATACTTTTTCTTGGTGTAGCCAGCACGTAATGTGCGCCTGCCGCCATATTGTGCATCATTAGCTTTTGGCCGTTGCAGTCTTCTTGGCCTTATTCGCATTCGTTATGAGCGCTCAGTCCTCATCTTTAGCTTCTCCATCAGCCTAATTGCCTTAATTGCGAGTTGTAGTTGCCATGAGTGTAAATTTTAAGTGTTAATTTTGTATCTACAGCCAAGCATAATTATCAGGTGGGCAAAGTCTGGAACCGAGCCTCATGTGCTGCAGCCTATTCCGATGTGACTGCATGTGACTGTTTGGACATTGGACTACGAAAGTTATTGTTAACTCGGAGTTGAAGCCACACATCGATTCGGCCTATGAGGCCCGATATAATGGCGGTCGGCCATTTGAGTTGCTAACCAAAAGGCACAAAAATAAATCAATTAGCTGCCGGACTCTGTAGTGTTAGCCTAATGGCTGACTAAACTAATTAGTGGATACCGATCACATAGTCAGAAACTATCTTTGTGGCTGTGACTGCGTCGATTAATTCATTTTAGGTTTCACCAATTAACACATTTTGTTTATGGTAATTTCGATATCGCAAATGATAACGCATACTTGACCGTTGATACACATATAAACATATATATGTGCATATATATATATATATGATTTCGTTAATTTGAATAGTAGCAATAGTATATATATTCCATTCGTATATGACTTTAATTTGCACATCGCAAAAGTATCACGCAAAACAAAACGGCCACAAAAAGCTGCTAATTGAAATTAGTTAAAACCCATTTGAACCCATTGTATTTAGTATTGCGCAAATCACGTCCAAATCAAGCTCGGACTCGGACCGGGGCCTGACAGCATTCCTGGCAAACAAAAATTAATTAGTAGCTACTGTTCCAATCGGTAGCCGGGCCCGTCTCCAGCGATTATGAGAAATCGTGACCAAGTCATCAAAGCATCGATTTAATCAGTAGTTCGAATTACAAACAAATTCTGATCTCCAAAAGTAACATTTAATAATAGGAAGATGATAACCAAAATATGTTTTTTAAGGAAGAACTTAATTTACTTAAGTGTTTATTTTACGACTTTGGAGTATTTTTAGTCAGAAGGTTAATATTATTAACAACAAATGAAATGCATATTAAATATATTATAAAGAATTAAATATACATACTGTGATAACCTCCTGATTTAGTATTAGAATTGAATTTAGCAGAACCTGGCTATATTTATTATGAACACAAATCAATTAGTTAGCAGCTCGCACTGGGCATGAGTTTCATTAGCAACGTGGCCATAATTAAGACAAGCAATCAAAGCCAGCAATTGTCATAAGTTAGTCATGGCAACAGATGAAAACATTCAGCCAGGTAGACAGATACACAAACGATCTAAACGACGCCAATTAACATTAATATACGTCAAGAAAAGTCACATTCGAGGTAACTAGAAGTTTAAGTCTAAATGACAAGTCAAACTTGGCGCCAACTGTACCCCGAACGAAACAAAAAAGAGTCGTTTGGGATTATTATTTATTCGAGTTTTATTCAATTCAATTGATGTATGCTTAATAAAACTTAACGTTTCGTATAATTCTTATGAATTGGCAGCGATGCATGCCAAATGACGAAGAACAGATAGATATATATATACATATATATACATATATATGTATATATATGCATATATATTCATATAGAAACCGGGACTTTGGCTTTATGCTTGGCTGGGAGCCTGGGAATCGGACTGGAGACCATTTGGCGTTGGCGGCACTTAAAAATTCATATATGCATTAGCCGTAGCGCTTCTTTTCATTTGTATATATGTATATACATGTATATGTATGTATTTTGTATCTCTTTTTTCGTTTTGGGTGCTACATCACATCCGGCACAGATATATATAGCTGTGTCTGATGTGTTATTATTTCTGCTAATTGGACTGTCAGTTTGTTGAGTGGCTTTTGTTTGCCGAATTTAACTGGCATAAATTTCACTTTAGTCGAAAACGCCCACTTTCCACGAATTTGCTTATTTAACATAAATAAAAGCTTCATCTTATCCTCTTAATTATTTGCTTAATATATTAGTTTTGTAACTGTATCATACCCATAACTTAACATCAATTTATTTGGTTTTAATTCTGGCAGAAATAAATACACATTTATTTTCAAATAAATTTAACAAATTACTTGCAAGAGTGAATCACTGTAAACAAAAAAAAAAAAAAAAAAAACATTTTTTAAGAATATGATCATAAATGTAATTTTTCTTCTTAGCTATGTTTGCTTTAGTATTTGCTTAATATATCAATTGTATAACCAGATCATAGCCATTTCTTGGCAACAAATTGTTTAGTTTTAATTTTGTCAGAAAGAAATTTCCTTGTTCATTTTAATAAATTTTGACAAATTATTCGCTAGAGTAGATTTTAAACAGGGTATATAAAATAAAATAAGTAAATTCTTTCTTTGTAGATATTTGCTTTATATATTAGTTTTAGAAATGTATACAACAATTTATTTACCTAAAATTCTATACAAAATAATAGAATTTTTTATGATTAAATAAATGTGACAAATTATTCGGTAGAGCAGATTTTATACAGACTAAACAGAACAGATTGAAATAAATATTCACGTAAATAAATTTTCATCTAGTCAGTGGGTTTTTTGAAATGTCTGAAAAGTGTTTTGTGCATGCCTCAATGCTGCGGCACAGTTGTTAATTAAGTGCCATTAACTGAAGGATATAAACGCAATTAGCGCCGAGCGGATCTCAAGCAAATCTCGAGCAAACTCAAATCTTCCCCCGAACCCCACCTCCCCTAACCCATCCTCCTCCACTGTCACAGCATTTATAAACACGCCCGGCGCTGTTGTAGATGTTGCGTAGCCGCGAGCAAAGTGCCGTCTGCTTAATTAGTCTGCGTCAGTCACATACATATGCTTCTATATAATATAATACAAATAAACATATCTATATGTATACCAGAGAGTGAGAGAGAGAGAGGGAGAGTGGGTGACTGTGTCCCAACTCATTTAAGTCGCATTTAATAAAATCAAAATCCATTACGCGTAATTTTGATTAAAACATTGGGTGTGCAGAGCTCACCGCGAGCAGCGACTGCTCATTAAATTGTCACGCATGTTGTCTCAGACCCAGGAACGATCACTCCCAGTTCCAATCCCAGACCCGGCCAGCACTTTGAAGTTGTTGCTGCAGGCCGCCAACGCTGACACTTGCCTGACATCCCGTTTGACAGTTTGCATTGTGGCATGACACACACACACACACACACACACACACACACACTTGCACACACTCTCGCACACACACTTTTTAGACATTTTGCTGATTTTTCCATAACATCTCTCTGCTCCTATATTGGCCCCTTTTGTGTGTTGTGATTGGCTTGTGTGAGGTTTCCCTGTGTTTTGGTGTTGCCAGTGTCACCTCGATCTAAGTATTTGCAACATCTGTCCACGGGGTGGGAAAATGGGAAGCCGCCTCAGCGGCATTCTTAAAAACGATTTAATTTAATTTTTATTGTTGACATAAACGTAATTGTCAGACCATTTATCCGCATTAAGCCTTGTGATGCGTAAGGATAACAACAACAATAACACCAACAACAACAGCAACATCAACATCAACGACGACGGCGACGACAACAGTGACAACGACAACAATAACAGCCACAAACAAATATGGCGACAGCATTGGGTGTCTATAGGGGGTAGGGACTGTGGAACAAATGTGAAAACCTAAACATAAATTAAAACCAAATTTAAGATCGATTTTAATGACGGTTAAAATTTTAATCAACATATAATTAAAAAATAATGAAATATGAATCTATCATGCAATGCTAATTCAAAAAAGACTTCAATATAGGACTTGTTTCCCTTAGATACTGCATTTTTTTTTGGCTAAGACGACACAATCAGTAAGGTTTCGCTACTTATTAAAACCATAGTTCAGGTTGGTGTCCTATCCTAGTGTCCTAGTGTCCTGTGTAGGAATGAATCAATAGTCTGATTATAGCTGCCTATAATATTAAGCATAACATAAGAAAATGATTAGAAATATACTTAAAATTCGAATAGTCGATGTCAAAGGCCTCCATATTGTTAACAAATCATATTTATCTGTTATCAAATAATAAGCTTAAGCTTCTGAATAAAAACAAATAAAATATTAGTACATTATTTACAAATAGTCACGTTCACTCTATATATTACGAATAAACATTAATATTTAAAAATTTAAAGATATCAGATATTTAAATTTTTAGTTTGTGCATCAAATAAATACAACAAATATATAATTTTTACTATAAATATCTAAAATTATTATTACTCTTATTATAAGTATTTTAGATATATGTTTTCGATTTATACACTTCGCACTCTCATCGCAACCACTGTGCGTAGTAGGGAAAAGGCATAAATATTTACAATTTCGCACACCGTAAAATGAGTTTAACTTTATATCTCCCTTTGTGGTTGTTTACCAGATTCAGGCTTATTCTGGTGTCCTGGGCTTATCTAAAGCCCGAGTAGACATTTACGTTTGTTTCGTTGGTTATTTATATGCAAGTCAGGTTTTGTCAACAAAATGTTGTACGTAATGGCGTCAAAAGTGTGTTGCACAAAAAAAAAGGAGGCGGATCGTGCAACGTGAAGGGGCAGGCCGGGCGGTGAGGGTTAACGCGCATCACGCGCCTCACTGGACACTAATGGAAAAACTCGACCACCCCAGACAAAACAACACGACACAACATTGACCGGGTCTCAGTGGTGGTGGTGGTTGTTGCCACTTTCACGCCCAGGCAGCTAGCTGAATGTGTAACTGGCAAAACGGTTGTTGTTGAAAACTTTTGAGTTTTTGGCTGGAATGGCGGCTCTTGAGGATTGATGGCTGCTATGAATTGGCTCAATTTGTGTTCCGCTTTGTGATATTGAAAATAAATAAATCAATTTGTTTGATTTGCAATTAATGCGGCCACATGCTGAGTTTTGAATTTCCGCTGGGTGCGGCACGTGTGTGCGGTTTGGAGTTGGAGTTCGAGTTGGAGTTGGAGTGGGTGTGACTTAAATTACATGCGAGTCATGATACAAAATATAATAAATAATGAAATAATTTAATAACGTCTCCTTACTTTCACATGTGTGCAAGCTCCCCTTTCACATTACACATTTCAAATTTAATTTAATTATGCGATACTTTCGCTGTACTCTAATGATGATGTAATATATACTCAACTGATTAAATCGGGATAATTTGACGACTGAAAGTTGCCTACATTAAATTCTAATTAAAGCAACAATGTCAAGAAATGTTGCCTGACACAAGGCCCGGCAATTGCAATTAGCATTTACATAAAACAAAATGGCAGTAAAGTTTGCCTCCATCTCCATCCATCTCCCACTCCTACTCCTACTCCCTAAATAGTTGGCCATTTTGGGCGTTGGCTCGAGGCACACAACATGGCGTATAATTAATAAATTGTACACGCGCTCCAAATGCCCATTATTTAAGTTGATTGTGGCGGTCTGGCGTTAATTGCACAAATACGTTTTTGAGCAGTCCATTTTTGGAATTACTTAGACTCCGTTTGCTTCCCCTTTACCCAGTTCTGTCCGCCCCCCTCTCTCCATTATTCTATTCATCCAAGTTGCGGC
Organism: Drosophila mimica; assembly: GCA_037043585.1. Classification (NCBI taxonomy): domain Eukaryota; kingdom Metazoa; phylum Arthropoda; class Insecta; order Diptera; family Drosophilidae; genus Drosophila; species Drosophila mimica. The sequence continues at coordinate 84,422 of JBAMBE010001187.1, forward strand.
GCGCGTCAAAAGCGGAAATTTGTTTATAATCGTTGTTAGCGTGTGGTACAAGACTACTATATATTTATATACATATATATATATATATATATTACTGCAGGCCTTTGCCATATCAATTGCCTAAATGATTCCGTTGCCTGCGAACCGTAAGCGCACCAATCAAGCCAAACAAACCCAAAACCCAAAACCCAAAACTTGAGGCTGAACTAAATTGATACATTACCCCGCAGCTCTCGGGGCCCTTAGGCTGCAATATTTCAATTTCTGTGGCTGGGCTGGGTTCTCCAGCACTCCAGTTCTTTGTTCTTGCTTCTGGGTGTTCCTGCGACTTCCAAACACTCCTATTGGGCCATATGACATGGCCACTTTCCTTGGCCCATTGTCTGTTGTATCTCTCATTTATTTATTTCTTTTATTTTCTCCTAATTTGTTCGTTGTGTAATTTTCGTCTTGCCTTTCTTTAATAAATTTTTTATTGTTTGTTTGATGGCAGCAACAAAAGCGACGAGTCGAGAGTCCAAAATATTTGATGGCCTCGGAGCACGCTCTAAAATGTATCTATTAGGCACTGCAGTATCTATTAGTGGGCCTTTTCTTTCTAATAGACAGAGCTGGGGATGGGGCATGGGAACCCTTTTGTGCGGCTGTGTTTCTATTGTTTTGATAAAGGATTCTAAGGTCGCCTAATTGCCGTGTTGCCTGCTGGTATTTTATATATATATTTTTTTTCTTTTTTAGTAATTTGCCGCCTGAAAACCGCAACGAAAATGCACAACATATGAGCGTCATTAGAAAATTGTTTTGCCAAATGGTTTTTAAATTGTTTTTGTTTACACTCGTCATCCGGCAAGCGTTTCTAAACGCTTTCTACTCGTATCAGCCAGTTGCCAACTGCCAACAGTTGTTTGTTAACCGCTGAAAATGAGTTAATCTCTCTCTTTCCCCATGTCCGTCTCTTTGCTCTTCCCTGTATGTTGTCTTGTGGTTTGCACCGAACGATTAGCGATTTAAGGCCAAAACGCTCCAGCAACTGTTGTTTGACTTGGATTTAAATGTGGATCAGTTCCAGCGTGTCATTGATTGGCATTAATTAGTGTCATTTTGGATTGATAATTTTTATCAACTGGTACCAGTTGAAGGATCTGCTAATTGAAGACGATGTTAAACCTATTCTCATGGCTCTTAATAAAAAAAAACTGTTCGCTTGGATGCTAAACAAATTTTATCGGTAACTTTTGTTGGCTGAAATATTTGCAGTGTAGATATACAATGTTGACAAGGCATCAGCTGATGTGATCTTACTCATTCCGAGGCTTTATAAAACTCGTATACTCGTAATTCAATTAACTGTAAAAGCCGTCATTAAGGCCTTATAACGTACCTGGACAGAGAGGGTTAATGGGGGCCCATACACAAGTAAGTAGCCCCCATATCGTCGTCGGCATCATAAAAACTGAACAACAAAGTCACACCTCAAAGCGGTACGATAAATCAGCCAGAGATCTGACCAATCTGCCTATAGTAGAAGCTAATGGTGAAACTGGCCAACGCTTGCGGGCGGCCAATTTTAATTACCAAAATTATGACAAAGTTGTTTATGACATTTTAACATGAGTTTTTGGTTCGTCGGAACGCGCTCAGAAAATTTGTCTGGAAATTTATTGATTTTTAAAAGTCTTGCGCGGCAGCTCAAAGCTACAACTGCCACACACACACAAACACAATTTATGCAGATATACTCACCAGTATATTGTATACATATATAGATCCGCTTAGCCGTTGTGCCCCATCAATAAACAACATTTGAGAGCCATAATAAAACAGCAACAAAAGCGCTAAACAGTTGCCACCGCCAACAGGCAATGCTGATGGGGCAGGGGTTTGGGGCAGGTACAGCTCGCTACCGTTTTGCGGATGGGGGAGATCGACAGCCCCAAGCGTTGTAATTTTCATGAGAACTCTTAAGACCAACCACTACCAAAAAAAAAAGAAAACATGCCACACGAATTCATAATTTGAAACTAACCAAAACCAAAAAAAAAAAAATGATGCATAAAGTGCGTCTGCGGCTTTGCATCAACACAAAAATCGATTTAATCCTTGGATGCATTGTTGTCTGCCCAGCGCCCGCCCAGCCGCACGCTCGCTCCCAAATTAATTGCTCAGACGCCAGACGTAGCTGGGGAACTGAGGACCTACAGCAGCGCAGCGAGTCATCTGCCTTTTTGGTGTGACGATATGTACGAGTGTGTGTGTGTGTGTGTGTGTGTGTGTGTGTGGAGGAATGCGAGGCTGGAGAATCCAATAAAGCCAAAATTATCAATTTATTTCACGCCTTAAAATCACAGTGCGAACGAGTCAGAGATACAGAAAGAGAGTGTGTGTGAGAGAGATAGAGAGAAAATGGGAGCTGGAGTTGCTGTGCCTTTGCCAGCCAACGGCTTAATTATAGTCGGGCTATGTGGCAGCATTTGATGAGGCTGCGGAGGCACGTAGCAGGGGAACAAAATAGAGGCCTTACAAACCAAACAAAAATAGGATATTAGCAGCCAACTCAAATACACGTTAAGGACAACAAATAATGTACAACCCAACCAAGTAATACCTGTAAATTTTGACCACATCTAAAGATTAAAGACAAATGGAATTGATACTACCTAAAAAATTTTTTGAATTATTTATATATGCGGTCAAAATAATATTAGTTCAGACGTATGAAAACATTAAAAAAAAAAAATACTTAAAATCTAGTTTAAAAATTATAAAAATCTCATTTGTCCCAAAGTCTTTAACTCGATCACAAGTCAGTAAGTCAGCCAAAATAAAAGTAATGGAAGAGAAGTGGAGCTTTCTTGGTATTCCTTGGCGCCTGATTATATTTATAACAAGTTTATATGAAGTGGAGATATATTATATGTTAAATTCAAAAATTTATATTTGTTTTTTTTTTATCTATGCTGCTAAATTATATACTAAAACTTAAAACTCAAAATAAAAGTAATGGAAGAGTGGTACTTTATTAGTTTTCCTTGGGACCAGATTATATTTATAAAAAGTTTATATGACGTGGAGATATATTATATTAAAATATTTATATACATATTTTTTTTTTATCTACATATGAAACTAACTTATATTCTAAAACTTAAAACTTAAATAGCAATTGCAGCTAAGGCTTTTAGTTCTTTGAGTGCTCGTTTCAACTAAAATGTTTACAAATTTAAAGAAGATTTTTTTTTTTAATTTGGGTCGTTTTCACCCCATGTTATGTTTTCGTTATTAAATGAATTTAAAATTGACAATGAAGGGATTTTCGTTAGCCAATATGGGCTCATTCGATTCAATCAATGATTGGCCAATACTCTTTCTTGAGCAATTCACTTTGTGTTTGTGCCGCAACACAAACAATGTGCTTGGTAGGCGTTAAGAGGGTGTTATCCTTTAGCGCCTTCACTTTATGCGAACCCAACCAAAAATCGGCAGCAAAGCGTCCGTCTGTCCACTCCGTCTGTCCTCATCCCGCACACACGTAATTGTAGCCTCGACCCAGAGCCAAGCCCTCAAACACAAAAGAGAATTTATAATGCCCGCAAGGACAACAACAACAACAACAATAACAACAACAACAACAATAACAACAACAACAAGAATAAAGGCAAGACGTGCGACTCTAGGCCCATTGTTGGCTTTGCCAATTCCATCGTTATTTTTTTTTCTTCTTTTATTTTTTGCATTGTGGTCAAATCGAGCAGCAACGTCGACCACCGCCTGCTGTCCATAATGAATGAATTCCATTAAAGATTTATGCCAGTTTGATGATGCCGCACAAGGATCGAGGAGGAGCAACGCCCAGGATTGTCTTGATTGAAGGTTGATTTGTTGCGTTTAGTCGGCCGATCTGTCGGTCGTTTTGAGCCGAGATTAGCACACGTGTTGAACACGCACAAACCATTGTCTGTGGACTGTGGATTGTGGACTGTGGAGTGGGAGCCAGCAAACGGGGACATTGACTAAGGATCGGAGGCGACGATGAAGGCGTTGCGTCGGCTGCTTGAAAGGCTGTTCAATTTTATTTTGACAAATGACATTTCAATTGCAATTGTTCACACAGCATGTGGCCAAAAAACGATCGTTTCTCTCGCTCTCTATCTGTCTCTCTTTCTCTCTCTGAGTAGAGCTCTGTTGCAATGCAGCCGGGGCATAATTCAAATTGAAACTGCGCAATTCATTTGGGGCAGATCAAACAAATCGTAAAAGGCAAGCAGTGCGCGAAAAAACGTGATTGGAGCCACCTCAAGCTAACGCCACCAAGTTGCCCGACCAGGCTACCCAGCCAGGTTGCCCAGACGGGGCCAAGAGCAAGTGTGTTTTTTGAGAGTTGCCTTTTTGATTGGCCCCGCTACACTCAACGAAAAAAATGTTGTTACATAAACTTTATTATACAATTCTTGATTAACTAAATACCTTACCTTATGGTATCATGTAATTCTTGATTTAAGAAATATATATTATCAATGTGTGTTAACCTGTCAATAGGTTGATCAATGTTTCAAAATATAATAGGACCTAGCTTAATTATATAGATTTATATACCTATAATATTAAAAAATAAATACAAAAAATATCTGGGCATGATTTAAGATCGCACTTAGCTTTTCCCAAAACAGAGTTATTTTGACCAAAGAAATATATTCTTGACAAAAGAATTTACTTTTCGGACTTAGGATCGCACTTATCTTTTAATTAATATATGTTGTCTAAGAAAAATATAAAAATTAAAATATATCTAAATATTTTTTTATATCACACTTTTTTATCTCAAAACAGACCAACACTAAAGGGTTTTTCCGAGCAAGGAAAATATTTTTAAAGGAACAATTTTGTTTTCTGGCTTAGTATTTTCGATCTGGAGAACGCTTTTATCCGATTTAAGTACAAAAATATTGAATATTTTTTAAAGTGTACCTACAGCGTCGCTCGCTGCAGCAAAGTGATTTGATCTTTGCACCAAAGTGGTAATCCGCATCTAATAATGTGAAGCATTCGGTGCACGATCCGATGGAGATGGAGCCTAAGCCTCTGGCCACACTGTCTCTGGCCAACAACAGCAACTGAGACCTCCCAGTTCGACAGCCGCCTCTCTCTATCTATCTCTCTTCTCTCTCTCTCTCTCTCTCTCTGTCGCGGTGTCTCTTTTTCTCTGTGTGTGTGCTGAGGCAGGCGGTCTGCCCAAAGTTGATTGGAGTCAACGATGGAGTTATTTGTACGATTGCAAAGGCCGAGGCCGCTGCCGCTTTGGACCAGCTGCTGGTTCGCCAATTTGCCGATCTTGCGATCTGCTCGCTGCTGGCTGCTGGCTGCTGATCAGTGATTGCGCCGCGTATAACAACAAATTATATGCGTGCCGCGTAATTGAGAAATATTGAGACATTATAAACGGCGTCGCGCGATATGAGCAGAATCATGCAGAAAGAACAGAAAGAGAGGGGGGAGCAGCTATTTCAAAGGTGTGTCGAATTTACAAGCAAACTGTCCAAATTTGAACCACATTCCAATTTCCGAATACTCTTCTGGCATTATTTCTAATTACAAATAGTGTGGTCTGCAATCCCGACTGCTTCGACTGCTGCGTCATTCCCATTCCCATTCGGATTCCCTCCATTCTCGTTGCGGGCGCCGTGGCAACAAAACGAACGGTGATTTTATTTCATAGATAATTCGCTTAAATTATGGCGCAGCGGCGTCGACTTAATGCCCCAAAGCGACCTACAGCAGCGCCTGATTGGATCGCTCTACTCCACTCTACTCTGCGCCTCCACTCTCCTCTGCTCCCACCCAGAGATCAATATCGATTGAGCGGCGTCAATCATGCCACGATTTGAAGAGAAAGAGACCAAAGCTGTCCAGCAGTGTGCAACAAAATGGCCGCAACTAAGCATACCACCAACTAATAAGTAAATATGAAAGACCAACAATGGATCGAAGAAGTCGTGCAGATTAAATATTCTCTGATCTGAACTATTATAAAAGCTATTAAAAACTCATATTTCAGCTTAAGCAATCAATACGAGTTTTTTGAGGACACTTCTATCCCTGGTAATGCAAATGCATAAAGATCTATGAGTTTCTCAATTAATGATCAAATGACAAGATTAACAAGGTTTTTGCAATGCTAATGGAAATAGCAAAAAAAGCTGATTGGAATATGATAATATTACTTGCATCTTTACAAATAATCATAATAATATGCAAAAACAACAACAGCAACTCAAATTCATCGCATTATGATTATTATAAAAATGTTGTGTGTGTGTGAGTGTGTGTGGTTGTGTGTGTGTGCAATTGAAAAGAGCTGTCATGCATATTTTATAACCGTATTGCAGTGAGGCATTTAGCGGAATTAAAACACGCCTCCGGCACAAAAAGTCATGTGCCCCAAACGGAGACACTTGGCCGGGGTGGCGGATTGTGGAGGTGTGGGTAAGCGAGATTGACAAATTGAAACGAATGTGGCCACTCACTTGGAAAAGTTCATTAAAGGCCCACCCCTACCAGCTGGGAGGCATATCATAAAAGGCAGGACGACATGGGTATTATGACAATATGCCAACACCTCAGAAACTGGCTGGCCTAACTGGCCCAGCGAGCACTTGCTCATGGAATTGAAAATTCTTCGCAGTCATCAGAGAGAGAGAGAGAGTCGAGGAGGTCGTCATCCAAGTTTATGTCCCTGGATCACCCCGAACCACCCCAAAAAGCGTAACACATTTCCGCTTCACATTTGCACCTGCATTCATTATCCTGTGAAATTGTTATCGTTGTTGTTGTTTTTTTGTTTTTTTTTTTTTTTGGTATGCGTAACTAAGTTTTTACTGTCAGTTTTTATGTCCGCCGCATAATGAAGTCGAGTCGAAAGCAGGCGGACCATTTTTGGGGGTGGTCTTTGCAACTGTGCTGTATGTGAAAATATATATTCAATTTATGGTACAAGTGCGCGTGTCCGATCCGATTTAATGCAATCAAGTGACATTATTTTTATTAGCACAACTTAATGAACTTGAAGTTTCAAGCATTTATTACAATTTCCTTTTTGTGTGTGGTGAAATTTGAAATTAGAAAGTCGAGTGATTTATGAACGTGCCGTGACTGAAGATTAACTGTCTAAAAAAAGCTAGAAAAACTTATTGTTGCTCGGCGTTGTTTTGACTGACTCTCAATTAAAGCAAATGGTCAAGATTGTAGTTAAGTCCCACAGATTTTACAAATTAGAATTATTATAATTATTATTGTAATAGATTTTGCAAATTTTAATTGTTAAATACTGACTGTATGTGCTTTATTTTGCACTCAATAAATTATTATTATTAATAATAAATAAAAATATGAAAAAATTAATTATATATTATAGAGCTTCGTTTTCAAGGGTTATTTTTTGCTTAATTTTGGCATTTCGAATTTTGTTGTATATTTTTGTCCATAGAAAATTTCCTTTGTTAGAAAATGTTATCCATAATTTTTTACATATAAATAATTTCCATATCCGAATATCCATATTTAAATAAAGCTTTCTAAAGCACACACATCAGATGTTGTTAAACATTGTTTACTAATTTACCCCCAACCACAAATCACACCCCACCCACACCGCTGAACACAGTGAACGCTTTTGAGCCGCCGGAACCGCCCAAGTGGTTCATTAATGAGCGCAAACGATGCATTTGATGGCAATGCAATCAACAGATAAAACTGCGGGAAAGTTTAATTGCAGCTTTTTAGCTTAAAAGCAAAAGTACTTTGTAATTATATATGTTTATGTTGTTGCCAGCATATATCTATACGATTAGGGACGAGGCGGCGAGGTGCTGGCCATGACGCATGCGCGTAATTGCTGTAACGCACACGAAAATTGTACAAGCCGAAGAAAACAAAGAAAATGAGGGGGAAATACAAAGAGGAAAAACGTCAAATAACGGTCACATGCAACGATTAACAACCAACAACAAGCAAGCAACAAACAACCAGAAGAAGGGTGATATGTTGCGGCCATTGTTGCCTTATTTATATGGCCTGCATTGTTGTCTACCGATGACGCGACGAGTCGTCATCGTCGCTGCAACTTGCAACTTAGCCAAATCGCATTCTCATTACTTACGAGGCGGTCAGAACCTGGCCTACACCTAAAAAAAAATTGTATCTATCTAATTGTTAATTATTATTTATTACGAGCTATAAAACATTTAAATACTAATTTTATTACTATTAATAAGCAAAGTCAGAGATATTAATTATGAATATTTTTTCAGAATTTATGACAATAAGTTTCGATTATGTTTTTCGTTGGCTCCAGATTCAGCTTCAGAAAGATATTCGAAGATATTCACAGAAAATTTGTCTTAATATCCAAAAATTTAAATAAAACAAAATATATAAAATAGTTTTTTTTATATTTAAATATAAAAATAATTTTTGAAAATTTAATTTTATTTACTAATTATTATTATTTTATTTTTTTTATAGTGTACTTAGTAGTTATCTTATGCAGGCATAGTTAAAGGGGTATTGAGGCAAGACACCATTAACCATTAACGTCAGACTCGCGTTAAAAATCAATAGATAGTTGAGCTTGAGCACTGGCAACTACTGAGGACCGGAGACGCCTCGTGGTCGCCAACGAAGCTCAACGGCGGAGTCCAAAGGCGATTTGAGGCGATCTCTTGACTCTCGTTGGCGGCATGCGGCACAGATCAAAGCGCGCGAAAAACCACCATCATCTTCTTAAAGGTGGTAATTATGTCTCGACGATGCGTCGTCTTCTTGCCGGGCTGTCCCATGGCTGGAGTTAGTCAAAGTCAGTTGGCCAAATCGTTCTGACTGCGCTCTTTTTGTGAGCCAAACGTCTTGTTGATAAAGAACAACGCTTTGGAATCTCTCGCTGATCAGTGATCAGTGATCGCGGATTGGGGATCGGTGATGGGTGATCGGTGATCGCTGATCGAAGCTGCTCATTCTGGGACTCGTTGCCAGTGAAAGCTTCGCAGTAAATTTGTACACACTTGTGGCCAAAAAAAAAAAAAAAAAAAAATGGCCGACGGCTGTTCGGCAGTTGGCTGCATAACCCCAAATTTAATTTAAGTAGCCTTATAGCGATCCGCAGCCCTTCATAATAACTCAGCTGTCAGCTGCATGTCACTTTTGTGGCTACCGTTGCTGTCGATGCCGATCGAAATTGTAGACGCAATTAGTTTGAAATATTATTATCGACACGTACTCCACATTCTCCGTATGGCTCGGGCCCATGTGGAGCCGGTTGCCGATGTGGTGCTGGTGCTGGTGCTGTGGCCGCACCACAATTACCCTCAATTGAAGGGAACATCATTCGTGTTAAACTCTTTGACCACACTCTCGCACTTGCCACAAGTCAGTTGAGCTGATTTCACTTGCTCCCAAACCCCGAGGAACATATATCGTATATTTATATATATATATATATGTATATATTTTGAGATATATATGTATATTTGAGTTGCTTCAAGTGAAGAACTGCTGACAAAAGTTGTCATTGACGATCTTGCCCAAACCGCTATTTGAAAATCAAATTGCGCCATTAAGTGGCGGCAATTAGTGAACCCAGACACGGACATATTAGTATTATAGATAGATGTATATTTGTTATGGACATATATCTGAAGAGACCAGGCCCAGTCTGCCAAACAGTAGTGGAACGTTACTTTTTCAATTATGAGTAGAGAATGATTGTTTCGTGCCACGCAGAATGATAAATGGATGGTTGGCTGGCTGGCTGGAAGTGAGGGGCATACAACATTGTAGACAATGCCAGGCGACGAATACTTTTTTCTAAGGCCCCAAAGCTCCAAAACCGAAGTCATCAAGCCTAATGGGCAACAATAGACGCACTCGTCTCTCGCCTCTCTCGTGTTGAAGGCGGCGGTAATTAATTTGTGACAGACAAACAGACAGAGACAGGGCTTATTAATTAGACAATGAGCCTCAGTTGAGACCTCTTCAAAGCTGACTGGCGTCCCTCATTCACAAATGAATATGAATATGAATGCGAGTGTGAGTGCGAGTGCGAATGTGAGTGCGAGTCCGAGTAATAAAAGCTGAAACCTAAAAGCGCAATTATCAATAATAATATGATATTATAATTTAGGTAAATGTATAGAGCTCGATTATATACAAAGTATGGGCATACAAATTATAGGTATACCTATCTCTCTAAGTCTTTCTCTCCCTTTCTCTCTCTCACATTTGAATGACACAACAATCGAGCTCTGTCATGTGAATTAATTTCATTAATTTGTATTTGAGTGTCGAGGCGCAATGCAATTGGCAAAAGAGTGAAATATATATGTATATGTAAACAGTGAAGACTGCGAATGGTGAACACATATGGATTTGAATGCACATAAGCTATGAAAATTTATGCATTTTTTATTCTTAAGTCTTTAATAGTCTTTACGAGTAATCACTTAATTTAACGAGTTTTTTTTTAGCTAAGATGATGTCTTTAATCAAACAAAAAAAAATTCTATTCACAATTGAAAGGCCAAATTTGAGTATGAAACTGTGTTGAACAACACATAAATCAATCAATAAAATATTCATTTTTTGGTAAAATATATATATATGTATATTTAATATAAAAGATTATAATTATGTTTAAGAACTGCACAACAATGACTATGAAAATATAAATACTGTAGATGAACAATTTTTTATGATGTACATTGAAAAACAGGTTGACTGTACTCCAGCCAGCCAATGTGTGTGTGTGTGTGTGTTTGGCAAAGACAAAACACCCACAGAAAATTACACTGAAATTATAGCAACAATTATTTTCAAATTGAATTACATCCAATTACAAATAAAATGAAATGCAGATGGCATGAAGATAGCGACGCTCTCATTCAGCATAATGGTTTCGTTGGACGAGACTCGGGGCTAGTCCGAGGACGCAACTCTCCACCTGGAGTGTTGTAGGCGGGTACAGTTTGCGGGTTTGGTTCTGACTCTGGATATGGATGTGGATGTGGATGTGGGTGTGGGTGACTTTCTGTACAGAGACGCCAAAAAAAAGGCAAAAACCAATTAGAGACTTGGTCTGTGCTGCCTGCGGCTGTCAGAGTCGGGCGGTGTCTGCTCATAAGTTATTATCCAGCAATTAATTTGGCTAAATGTTCCTCCTCAACTGCTCTGCCTTGGCTCGTCTGAGCGTTTTTGCGCCGACGCGCAGCGCAGGCGCCTGAATGGGCCACGCTGATTGGCTGCTGGACACGGTGACGTCACTGTTGCAAGAGACACGAAAGACACGCCTGCAACACGGGCTTAAGCTGTTGCCAGAGACAGAAAGATAATGAGAGATACAGAGAGTGAGAGAGAGAGACAGAGAGAGAGAGAGTCAGATACAGTGATGGACAGAAGAAGAGAGAGAAATAAGTTGGAAGTGTCTTGCTGGTGTTGCAACGTGTCTGATGTTCGATGTTGCGGATGAAAGTTGCGAGCAAATTATTGTTTCTATATACAACTTATTTTAAGTTTAGATAAAAATATTAAAGAAAAATACATGTTTGGAATGTAAAATAAGTAATCAAATTTTTTGTGGGTATAATTTTTATATATAATTCAAGCTAAAATCGCCATTTCGCTTTTAAGCCTTGATTAATTCCTTAGGTAATAAAAATCCATTTTTCATTTCCATGGCAGTGGAAATTAAAAATCGAGGTTTTCATGTTTTTTAATTTTTTCAGTCAAAATATTATCATGCATTTTGGCAAAAACTATATTTATAAATTTAACGAGAGGTCAAACTACGATAAAAAAAAGTATTATTTTAATAATTGAATTAATTTTAACAGTTCACTAGGATTTTCTAGGTCAGAGTTTGATGATTTTGTAAATTGACGACAAACTGATAGTCAAACTAACTTGTGAACTAAACCTGAACATAAAATATTTGAAGGCTTGGGAAAACAATACTGTTCTTAATGCTATCGCAATACTTTTATTGTAAATACTAATTAATTTAGATAAAAACTAAGCATCAGCTAATCTCCAACTCAATTTCAGTGAAGCCCACACACACACACACGCACACACACACAGAGAGAGACTGTGATCCATATTGATAGCGTTAATTTTTAGGTTTCAACAACTGCTTTCTCGTGCTTATTGGAAAATGGTGGAAACCTTTTAAGCACCGATGGACGCCTTGAACTTTGGGGCAAGTTAGCAACGCTGTGCTCGGCGACTTGTGTGGCAAATTAAAATTCAATTTTTCAAAATATCAAATCAAATCGAATCAAGTCGAACAAAAAACAAAAAAATAAACCCCCCAAAGGCCCTTAACAATTTTGGGCAATCAGTTTGATGCATGGCAATGCACATTATGGCCCAGAGCACAAATTGAATGTCAGTCCACTTAATTCGATTTATTTTAATACACTCTTTGTTAAAAGTTACACTCTTGTTGTGTGTGTGTGTGTGTGTGTGTTTCTGTCAGCGCGTGTGTTAATGACGCTTCACAAATGTAACAAATGCAATAGGCCAACACAGAGATTGAGGATTGGTGCGAAGCTGCATTGTCTGAGGCGAAAAGGATGCGTAACAAATGCGACTCACAAAAAGGGAATTGGCACAGGTTTGCCAGCGGGTCTAGGAAAACTCATTATAAAGCGTGTGATAATCCACAGCCAGGCACAAAGGGACACATTAGCCACACATAGTTAGCGCAAGGACCTGCTAGCGTCCTTCGGTGTAGGTGGCTAATGGACTCTCGGCGAGAGAGCACTTTAGTTTTGGTCAATGCCTTTCACACCTACAACGACGGAGCGTGAAGAATCGTAAATAAGCGTTAGAGAGAGATAGAGCGATAAAGAGAGAGAGAGAGAGGGAGGCAATCTGAGCTGATCCTTTTGTATGCCTATCTTTGATCAGTGCCGACTCACACAGGTGCCGATCGGCAACAGCAACAAACCCGGCCAATAGCCATGCCGCAATTAGGATTTAATACGCATCCGAATTGGAATTTGTACACAGATTTATAATTGTATTTAAAAACTAAAACTCGCATTCACATTTCATGAGAAACCAATCCGATCCGACACAATCTGATCCGATCTGAGGGCGTTAAACTATTTGCTCTTAAAATTTAAAAGCTAATTTACACATTTTGCTGCAACAACCAAAAAAAAAAAATATATTTAAGAATAAAAATGTAGCGTTACAGCGTTAATTGTCGACAACCCTCAAACGCTTCCTTCTAATCTCAATATCGGCATCGTCATCTGCATCTGTCTATTCACGCCCCATATTAATCTCCATTATTTGGCGCTACCCCAAAAATAAAAATCTCTCAACGCGCGGAAGCAATAAAAACTCAAATTACTTTTCGTTTACATCCTGACTACGACTTGGACTTGGACTCTGTCTTTGTCTTTGTCTTGTGTCTCTTGTGTTTAGCTCCTGCCACTCCTAATTCTCATGTTAATGACAGCAATTAATTTTCCTTCGCCCACACACACACACACACACACACACACACACACACAGAGAGTCGTATCTGTGGTGACCCAAAAAGTCGAAAAGTCAAACAAATCGAGAAACATATTTTTATTGTCGCATCGCAAAATGCCGCTGGGAGCGATTAATTACTCAAAATGTAGTCCCCCAAATCTGTAACTTGGTTTGTCTATCGTAGCGAATTCTTATCCCTTTTCAATTACACCAAAACTTTCTCTAACTCCCTCTCTCTCTGTGTCTCTCTCTCTGTCTCTCTCTCTCTCTCTGTCCCTCTCTTTCATTCTGTCTGCATTTGGCATTTCGCCCACGCAAAAGTGTCGCCTTTGCTGATTTATGGCCGGAGCAACAATAAATTTCAGCACTCCAGGTGCTGAAGCACATAAATCAATCCATTAGTTTTCCGCACTCACATGTATTTCGATTTGTTGACGGCGACTTTTATTGTTGGGGGTTGTTGTCTTGACCCTTGGGGGGTGCTGGGTGCTGGGTGCTGGGTGATGGTTGCTCCTGGGGTTCAATTCAGTCAATTCGTTGCACAGTTTGTTTGCGAGCTTTGCTTTGAATGACAATAAATTATGGCCATGATTAGTCTAAATTTGCCAAATAAACGTTACCAAATGCGGAAAGATGCTGTTGCTGCTAATTCCCACAGCATGGCTAACTTTTTTTGACTTAATCGCAGCGTTTCACAACTTTCCCAAAAACTTTTCTCACGGCAACAAAAGAAAAATGTTGCGAAAATTGAAAAAAAGCAGCGCAACTAAATCATTAGCGGACATCAATAATAATAATGTGCGAATCGACAAAAATGCCAAGAAATGTGCAACGCCGCAAGGTATGCAGCAATTTGCGAACAGTATTTTGTGTAATGTGTGAGTGTGTGTGTGTGCGTGTATGTGTGTCGTGAGTGTGTGTGTGTGTGTGTGCGTGTGTGTAGTATGCGTGAGCAACACAGGTGGCAATGTGGCCATTATGGCTAATGGGTAAACGCAAATAGCCCTCGAGGCCAAATGAGTTAACCCAACAAGAAGCAGAAGACGAAGCAGCAGCAAACAGAAACAGCTCAAAGTAAGCGTTAAAGTAAGCCATAAAAAAGACAAAGCCGTCATTTTTCTAATGAACCAGCAGCGGCAGCCGCAGCCGCAGCCGCAGCCGTAGCAGCATCATCAGCAGAAGAGAGAAGATACGTTCTTATATTGTAGAAGCCAGAATGCTGACCAAGTAGAAGCCAGTTAAAGACTTTAGTTGCGCCTTTAAAGCCAAGTTAGCTCAGCCAATCACGCAGCTGCGCCAAACTTCAAAGTCAAAATCAGACAGTTGGCTGGTGCGGCGCGGATATGAGCCGCTTAACGCAGCCAGCGATACGCACACCAACACACACACACACACACACACACAAACACACACACATACAGGTAAAGATAGCAATACAGACGCAGTGGGGCCTCAGCTTTGATAAATGAGCAGACAGGCGTACAAAGTGGAGAATAACGAGCGAAAAACAGGCTGCCGAGGAGGCTTTCAACTCTCGACTCTCTGAGAGTGTGTGTGTGTGTGTATCTGTATGTGTGTATGCGTGTGTGTGTGTCTGTGTGCAAAGCAGGCTTAATCACATTGCTTGGCCATTGGCCAGGCGGCAAAAGATCAAAGTGCGCTTTAGCTGTTAGATGTGGCTAGCTTGGTGGTCGCCGGGTGGATGCCTCGGCTTCCTCGGCTGCCTGGGCCGCCTGGGCTGCCTGGCTAGAATGATTGCTAGGTAATTGGCAGGTAGCTGACGCTGCATCCAAATGACATGCCAATGCCATATATCTGAGCGACAACAAAAGGAAGAAGTATGTGTAAAGAGCGAAAAAAAAAGCTCTTCCTCTGTCAGATTCCCAAATGTGATATTTTGCCGACTTGCCTCGACTCGGATTCCCATGACATTTCAGTAGGGCCCAAACGATCGATCTCCTCAGCGGAAGTGGCAAACTGTGTGGCGTTTCATGACGCCGCCGACACCGTCAACAGATCTTCCCCCCTGCTCGTTATTTGGGCGCATATTTCGCATGCGAAATGCGACAAAAGTGACATGACAAAATTCTGTCAAATTAAAGTCAGTCATGGCGATGGCAACGCCCCGAAACCGAAACCGAAACTGAAACTGAACCGACTCATGATATCATTAGCATAACTGTCAAAGCCACCGGCAGAGGAGGCCCATCACAAAGGGCGTCTCAGTGGCGTCTGCGGACTAAAGAGGAGGCAGGCAGTCAGCTTGCCACGCATCGCTGCCAAGCAGACAAATCTTAAATGAATAACTACAAGCGAATTCGCAGTAGACATAAAACACATACGAGCCACAGTGATAACTCCGCAAATGGAAGCTTTGAGGCATAAGAATTGTCATTTCTTCTGTTCAAGTTAGGATCTCAAGTGTAATAATAACAACGATATCAGAGGTGGTTAATAAATTTCGCCATTTTGATTGGTCCTTGATTTGCCAAAAGGTCAATCAATCTCTTACTGACAAGTATCTGGCAAGAACTGAAGAAATCTCTTGGAGATTTT
This sequence comes from Drosophila mimica, assembly GCA_037043585.1. Lineage (NCBI taxonomy): Eukaryota > Metazoa > Arthropoda > Insecta > Diptera > Drosophilidae > Drosophila > Drosophila mimica. The sequence continues at coordinate 100,511 of JBAMBE010001187.1, forward strand.
TCTTTAGCCTCCTTGTTTTTTTAAGCATTTATATTTTTATTGATTTACAAACTTTAATAAACGTTAGATATTGTATATCACTAAGTAATTATTATGATTATAGATTCTAATTAACGGCAAAGTAGAAGCGACTTCGCAACCGAAGCGTTTTCCAAGTGATCACTGTACTTGCACACACACACACACACACACAATTGTTGTATATTCACTCAGATATACCAATGAATTTATGATTTATTTTTGAAGTTGAATTGCAACTGCTGTTGCCTTCCTCAAGCGATCAACTTGAGTGGCTTAATAGCTGCCGCTTAGTAGCCAAAATGAGGCACATCCTTAAGGAAATGCAGGACATGCACTTCCCATGCTTAACGGCACAAGTGCCACCAAAGACGCGCAGCAAATTTGAGACTAATTGCTGTAAAAAATCGGGTGGGGAAACAACAAAAAAAAAACGAAGGCAAAGAAAAACAATAATAAATGTACAATAACAATCAAAACACACTTGCAACGCCCTCTCGAGTGGCCTTTGTCAGCCTAAAACAACAAATAAAGCAATCAAACTGCAGAGCTGAGATACGCCGAGTAACTCACAGATACAGATACAGATACAGATACATCTACAGGGAGTTGCAGGCAGCGACATGTGTTCTCACACGCGGCACCTTTGTCCATCAGCATTACGTCAGACGGACACAGAGAGAAAAACAAATTGTGGCATATTTATAAACGTCAAAATAGCCCAAAGGAGCGGAGCGAAGAGGAGAGAGTTATTTCTGTGGGGGACGAGATCTGTGAGATCCCTGAAAATATTTTTTATGACGCACCGACAAGTCGACAAGCCCCAGGGCGTGTGAGTGGCCAATTCTGGCCATAAAATGAGAAAGACACAGCAATCTATAGATTGACATTGGCATTGGATCGAGTATCGGCTACTATCTATATAGTCTCTCTCTCTCTCTCTCTCTCTGTGTGTGTGTGTGTGTGTGTGAATAGAAACATCAAATAGTCAAAGGCTGCAAGGAGGAGGTTGCCATCAAAGCGGCAGCCACAAATCGTAAAAACACCGACAATTTCACACTCGCCTTTTTTTCCACTAGTTTTTTTGTTCTTTCTGCTTTTGGGTCGTAATAAAAATTAAACGGTAGCTAGTTAGGATGTGTTCTTGGAGTTCTGGAATTTTGTTTGCATTGATTCCGCTTCGGTTGGTGTCGGCGGTTTTTATCTGCTGGGATTTTCATTAACAAATCAACTTTTCGGGGAAATATGAAATCGACGGCGCTTTTGAAGCAGGTTCCCGGAAGAGAGGGGGGTTTTGCACTAGCCACAGGCCAAAATATTCTCCGATTGCTGCTAATTAAAGCACATTTTTAATGACATTCCCCTCTCACTCTCTCTCTCCCTGTATCTCGCTCTCGCTCTCACACAAATGTAAGTTTTTAAATTTGTTCCGGTACATTCAAACGGCGGATAGATAGGCAATATATATATATATACCTATTAGTACTATCACTTGAACAGTAGATCGGCGAGGAATACTGATCGCATGATTGATGACCCCGCCGAATCGAAAAGAATCGATGTGTGCAGAATTGTGGCAGAGCTGCGTACCTGGCGTGTGTGGCAAATAAATAACGAACTAATCATTGAGATATTAATCACAAATCAACAATTTGGCTGCTAATTAAAATGTTTACGCAAATGAATAAGTCGATAGTCAACAGTCGATGCGATGGCAATGAATATGCATGAGGCATAGACTTAAAATAAATTAAATTAAATTTAAATTTAAACGAAAATCAAGTCGAGCAATGAAATAAATGCCACCGACAGCGCTTCACTTTGCTTGCCCCACTAACAAAATTAATTAATTGCTTGCTCTGAAAGTCAAAGAAACCGCTCCAACGGTAGCAACGGAACACTTACCGAGAGAAACCCAAAATGTTGGCCATAATAAATTCAAAATAACGATCAAAAAATTAGTGGCAACATCAACGATCCGGGGCCAATGGACCAATTGACCAATGGCAAAGGTCTTGCAACTAATCAGAGTTTATTAGCTTTATAGCTGGTGTCGTTGTTGCTGTTGTTGTTGTTGTTGTTGGTGTTGTCACCTGTGACAGCATCAAATCAAGCTGTCGACTGTAACAACTAACAACAAATCATTGCCATTAAAAAAATCATAAATAAGTCATCAGCTTTTGCCCATCTGCGAATATCCCACATGCCAAATGGTATATGAGGTTATTTGCTCTTGCGTACAGTAGTCACCACTGTGGTTGAACCTACGTTCAATAATATTGAAAAGGAAACATTTATTTAGATAAGTTTTTAAATTTATTTACGTATTTAAAATACGACTATCAGATAAACTGATAATTGTCTATTAAAATCGATAATCAAAAAGGTTTTGCTGTAAAATACAGGAGTTCAAAATTTAAACTGAATTAAGAATTTTTTTTCCTATTTTAAATTTGTAGAATTTCTAAAAGCAATGAACACTTATATTTAAAATTAAATATATTGATTTGAGTAAAATATATTCTTCTGATTTGCCTACACAGTTGCTTAATAACTTAATTACTCAGTTCTAAAATCAAATCGGGTAATGAATTAATTATTATTTATGTTACTTTTGTTTCAAAATTTTGGCTCTATTGGTCTCTTTATTGCAGAGCTTACTGTACTGGTCCACCATTTTAGTGCTGAGCATTTAATTTCGTAGAGATTTAATTGACTGAACGCCACTAAATAAAAAAAAAAAATGGAGATGAGATTTATGCTGCAATTTGCGAAAAATTATGTTAATTGCTGTCAGAGCGATGAGGATGATGTGAGGGGGTGGGCGCTTGGCAGGGGAAGTTTTTATATGCAGTTGTGCGCAAAATAAAAAAAAATGTATATTTATATATACGTATATCATTGATTTAAATTAATGGACATGTCAGGCAATTAATAAATGCAAAAACCATGGCTGTCTGGCCAGGGAGCAGGAAGAATGGGGCGTGAGACGAGGCTAATGAATGCCAGCCAACGATATTTTCCGCTATATCTGTGTCTATCTATATGTGTGTGTGTCTGTGTGTGTGTGTGAGAGTGTGCAAAGTGTGGCACACGAGAATATCGCACATCTCACATGAGTATGCCATTTATGGCCTATTCGCGTTCTGTTGATCACTTGAGGGCTCATAAATAACTGATGCATTTGCCACATTTCTGCTGAAGTCGCCAGTTTGTCCATTGGTCGCGCTGTCAATCAAACAAACTGGGACTGAGTCGCTCACCCTTGAAATCCGTTTCATTTTGACTTTAATAGACTCATAAATGTATATAGAAGTTAGTGAGAGGGAGCGAGCAAATTTTCGACGCCCAGCTGCATGTGTTGCCAATCAATTGGGCCCATTGTCCTGATTGTGTCCTGATTGCACTCGATTCTCGAGGCTCGAGACTCTAATGAGTTTTCGATTAAGTGTGACATGCTAACTTCTTCTACGGCTAATCGATGAGCATATTGTCTGCCAACTGCCAACTGGCAACTGGCAACCCCAAACCCCCTTTTTGGCAACCCTCTCGTTGTTGTTTTGGGACGCTCCATTTTCCACTCGAGTGCAACAATTTAATTTGTATACATTAAAATGCCATAAATTCGAGTACAGTTGAGTGCGTCGCTCAGTGGGTGACAGTGGGGCAGTGGGAGAACCCAATAACTGTGCAGTCATGTCGCATGCGCCAAGTTGTGAAGTTGGAGATGCCTTCATTTCCGGTTGGTAATCGCTTCGACGGATCGAGTACGGTAGGTATTACTGGCACTCGCCATATTCACACTCATGCAGCTAATGAGCAATAAAGCTAAATGAAAATGCCGCTAAGGAAAACCCAGCTTTGGCTAAAAGAACAACAACAAAAAGTCACTCAGAACAAGACAAAAAGAGAAAAACTCGCGCACAAAAGCGAAGCCAACAAATCGATTTGGTCAATTTGTTATTGTTGCAGTTGCAACGTTGCTTTGGCCGTTTCCAGTGTTGCCTGATGCTCTGTTGGATGCTGTGCGCTCTCCCCAACATACTCTGACCCATCCTGCTTTTGTCAGAATTTTTTCTGCTGTTCTTTTTTTTTCTTTTTTTTTTTTGCACGGGGCAGAGAGCGCGAGAACAGCGTGCAAAACTGGAGTCTTCTTGGGCTTTTGCCGGCAAAGTTGAAACGTGTCGGCATCCTTTGATCAGTTCATATTATAAAATACTATGGTCACGCCTTAAAGGCATTAAACGAGATGGCGCTCAGCTCCACACACACACACACACACAAACACACAGAGAGTAGAAGCGGGGACAGTGTGTGGCAATAGATTCCAGCTTGCAAGTTCTTTGCTGCATCGGCTTCCTCATGAACAACAAGCAGCTTCGGCCTCAGCCTCAGCCTCATCATCATGAGTCCAAGCCAGTTCTCTGCTCTCGCAACAGGAATTGTTATTTCCACATATGGGTGCGCAAAAAAAAAAGAAAAGAAACGAAAACGAAAAAAAATCAACAACATTTCCCCGCTTCCTGCCACGGCCTTAACTTGCGACTCGGGAACTGGAGGTAGCGTCGCAAATGCAACGTCATCTGAAGCGCGGCGCGCGGCAATCAAGTAATGTGCTCTCAGAGCTCTTCTTTGGGTCCAGGGCCAGAGCAAGGGCCAGGGCCAGAGCCAGAGCCAGGGCCAGTGTCTGGGCAGCTCTTAATGCTTACTCGAGGCGTTGTGGACCACCAAACAAGCGGCTGACTGCAAAACTCCGAGGTGTTTGAAATGCGCTTTTTAACTGCATTGTAGTTGATTTGATATTCATACGTGCGCGCAATGCCCCAGCTGCCCCTTACCCTACCCCCTCCCCTCCTGCTACTCGGAAGATGCTTTGTAAATATGTATGTATTTTTGCGTGCATGAGGGTCTTTAGTAACAAAAAAACAACAATAACAACAACAAAAACTTGAGAGATAATACCAGTGCTAACAGCTAGTTGTAGACCTTATACTCTTTATATTATCATCAGAATTTATTTTCAAATTTGTATTTAATTTCATTTATTTAAGGGCTCATTTAAAAAATAAATTTTTTGTGAAAATTAATGTTCAATTCAAAGCTTAAAGTCGGCATTTTTCTAGCCCTTAGATTAATAATCTAGTTAGAAACTTAATTAATTATCATTCGAAATAAAATGATTAAATTATTTGATTTAAATTATTACAGTTTTTTGGCAAAATTCGTGTTAAAATTTTTCACTTTTTTATATATATATTTAAAGTTGGAAACTCTCTCATAAGATGTAATTTGCACATTTGTAAGCCATCAATAATACATTTATTGTAAATACAATTTCTGTTGAAATTTGACCTTGGTTTAATATATTATTTAAAGTTCAACAGATAATTTATAGATTCTCATTATTCATTTACGAAATTAATTTATAATTTATGACAAAGTTTAAAAATGATATTTGAAAAGTTGAATATACAAATGCCTTAAAGAAAAACTTGTAAGTGCTTGCCTTAACTTATAAATTGATATTTGCAATAATAGAAAAACGTTTAAATGCTTATCTAAATATATAAAATTTTATTCATAATAATCTTTATGCAATTTACATAAAAAGTTAATAAGCTCGCTTAAAGAGTATATGCAGTGCCATATAATTATTCTCGTGTAATTTGCATACAAGTGTTGATTGCATTTGCTACTCTAGAGAACTGCAACAACAACAAAAACCATAACAATAACAACAACAAAAGAAAAAGGAAAAACTTGGTTATTTCCGCTGGTCGATTGCTATGGCTACTGTAATTGCCACTTGCATTAATTACGTTAAACACAAGTCTCAATATTTAAACAAGCAGACGCCGAAAAAACACAAAATACAAAAACAACTACATCAACAAAAACAACAACAACAAAAAAGTGCAATCCAAATGGCAGTGAACCGTTTGTTTGCGCACGGCCAAAACCAAGCATAGAGTCAAAGAAAAAGGCCGCTCAGCCTCCGCCTCCGCTCCTCCTCCTCCGCCTGTGACTCCGAGTGTTGCCCCCATCAAAGCGGGCCGCGACAGCCAATGCTGGAGTAATTATCACACATCGGTCAAAAATGAACAACATCCACGCGCAGCTTCTGGCCAACAGCTCAACTAACTCAATTAAGAGGCCAACGCACAAATATTTGTATGCGGCATTCACTCGAAAAAGTATCTAAACAAAGTTCTCAAGAGATGTAAATGTGCCGCCACCGAGCATCGAGTGGCGTGGAACGGGCCGGCGCGGAGTGGAGCGTGTGAGTAGCTGGATCAGGGGTCAATATTGATATAGCTGAGAATGTGAGGTTTATCTATCACGTATACCGAACGCAACTCGAGACACACAGAACCATATGTGGCTATGTCCAGTGCCAACTCGATTTGAGCCGCTTTGCACCACCAAATCGCTTTACTAAACCCACTCGAGTTACTTGTAACTATGAATGATTCTGTGAGCATCTTGTGTGATGGAAAACTAGATACCACGGACCTTATTTAATATTTTTGAGATCTTTCTGTATCTATTTCATTATATATTTTCAATTTTATAAATCTGTGGGATACTTTGTGTGAAAAATATATATTTGGAAAAATACTACTTTTTCATCACATTTAAGTCAACCAGATTTTTTCCACAGTCCAATAAATTTAAATTCTGTCGAAATATTTGACAGTTAATATTTCCTAAATAAAGTAAAATTATTATTATTCCGAAAATATTACAGATGAATTATCTGCTCAGATATATAGTCCAAAAACTTAATGAATTCGAAATACTTAAGCCAAACAAATACAACAATTTTTTAATAATAATAATAAAGCTTGTACTATAAATTAATAGTTGATCGTTGATCGATTCTTAAACCAATTAACCAATTCATTTGACAAAACGCTTGCAATGACAATACTTAAATCTTTATAAAGACAATAAAATTTGGAGTGCACAGGGTATCTGCACTTTCATAATCTGGAGTGCAATTTTTGACATTAGAAGAAGCAGATTTAATTCATAACTGTTGTTAATAAAACTAATTCTTAAAATCATAATATTGCTAAAATATTTTAAGTACTTATTTCCAGTTATGCTAACTGCTAGTCGAGTGTGGTTTGTTCTAAATATAAACTTACAGGGTATTACCCAACAAATTTAACATTTCAATTTGAGTATCGCTTTAATTAGCATTCGTTTGTTCATTGTTTTCCATTTTTCGTGCTTTCCATTTGCAGCGAGCGTTTGATTTGTTGTCGTTGTTTCTCGCTTTTGGCTTTGAGCTCTTAACTTTTCAGCTATTAGCTTTTAGCTGCGCATTGTGGAGTTTGGGCTTGATTAGCGTGGCCGAGTGCTGCTACCAATGTTGACCTGAAAGCCACAAGATTTTCTTTGCCTGCTCTTTGACAGCGATGCTCTCAATGTGGGTGGCCATAAACGGCTTAGTTCGATTTGCTACTTTTTTTTCTTCACTTTTTAAGTTTTTTTTTTTTGTTTTTTATTGTTTTTGTTTTTTGACTGTCTCGCACTTTATTTGTGTGTTGGGCCAAGCTCTGTTGGCCATGCTGCTGATTACTGTGAAATTGGCAATGTTTAATGCTTGCTCGAGCTCAAACTGCTGCCACACATTTCTGTGTCTCTGTGTCTTTACGCTTAGGTCTAACTACTTTTTTGATGAGTTTTCTTCATCATTTGCTGGCACCAAAAACATTGAAGAAGTTTCAGACTTTCTCTACAACAGTGGCTGAGATCCACTTTGAACGTTTAAAGTTTAACGTTTTTATGTCAGTGGGGAAAATTTGCCCCCGCAACAAAAGAAGAGAGTTGCTAAAAAATGTATGTCATTATCACAGACGCATTCAAGAAGTCTCCGACATCCATATATACATATATAGCTGGCGGCTGTTAGTGTCACAGTCCAAAAAGACTAAACAGGACCACTTTATCATATAGCTGCCAGAGGAGCACATGTCCCGGAGAAAATGCCCGAGGAGAATATGTCAAATACGCACTAAAATTTAAGTACCAGCAGACTAACTCCGGTCTACTCGGCTATATAATCTTCGCCAGCCTTTCTTTTTTTTGTTAAACTTATTTTCAAAACTTCAAAAATTCATTATAATATTTTTATTACTGGTATTTTTAAGCATTAACCGCTCAAAAAATATTCAAGAAAAACACAAAATTAATTCGTGCCAAATACCATTTCATGTATTTATTATGTTAATAATATTAACAACTTATTTTGACATATCGCACACTATTATATGTGTACAAATCGGAATAGATTAAAAGATCTTTGCATAATCACATATCACAATACATAGGAAATCAAATTGAATTCGTTTAAAGAACGAAATCATTAAGTATGGAGTAAATTCTTGGCCAAATCGAACACACCCATATTGATTAACCGGAACCAGTCGTTAGGCATCAGTAAATTCATAATTATAATATAAATTCATAATAATTTTAATGTGTAGTCGGGTGCTTTTCGATATGCTACCAAAACGGCAGCGATTCGCTTATCTGGCACAAAAATCAGCGTCGCCAGTCTGTCAAGTGGCAATGACAGCCATGTGTCAATGCTGTGTGGGTTGTCGGGCTGTCGAGTTGTCGACTTTGTCAAGTTGCGTCGAGCTGTGAGCTGTGAGCTGTGAGCCATGGCAACCGACTCCGTGGCATATGCAAATAGGCAGCTCGCTGCTCCCACATAAGAACTGTGGAAACTGGAAAAACTCTCAAAATAAAAATGAAATAAAAATAATCAAATAAAGTGGAAGCTGTGAGTCGCTGTGTTTTTGTGGCAGCGGCTGCTGTTGAAAGCTTGCTAATTGACAATTACAGGCAAGTTTCTGTTGTGGCCATGAACCGGTGCCCGGAGCCACAAGCTCATATCAAAAATGTCGTAGTGGGCGTTGCGCCTGTTGCCTTTGAGAATGTGCCGCATAATTTGGCATTTTACTTGCAGTCAATATTAAAACTAAAGTGGTAATCATTTAGACCGATTGCTAGAGCGATATCCGGTGATAAGCTAAATCAGCTAATTTATGGATAGTATTTGAGCAGCGCATTTCCGCAGCTGGCCACTGTTGTGGTGTGATGCAGCTGCCCCGGTTGATTATGCCCCTTAACCCCAGTAGCGATAAATCAATGAAATCGTCGCCATTTGCTGCACATTTGAATATTAATGAACCCTTTCCACCACTTTCACCGCAGGAACGGCAAGGGGCACCACAATTTATCAGCGTGTGAATGAAGCCACACACATTCACACGGGGAGTAGACGAAGAGGCAGCAGCAGCAGGCACAGGTGTAAAGTGTAAATTGACTTTCCAATGCGAAGGATTGATCGAAAATTGGCTTTGCTCAAGGACTTTGCCGGCATAATTAACACCGCAGGTTTTCCCACGCAGCGTGCCGCATCTCTCTCTCTCACTGTGTATGTGTGTATCTAATAGATACACTAATAGCCGCCAAGAAGAAGGAACGAAATAAGAAATTAGAATTATAAAAAAAAATCAAATAAAATAAAGGCGCTGTGGCAATACAGAAGCGCTAAAGTCAAAAATCAAACGTGCCGCTTTATTTTGGCCGCCGCGGCGAAACTCAATCACAAACCGAATGCTCAAATATTTGTGTGATTAGTCCTTATCAACAATGGTCTTAGCTGACCGCCAGGTAGCCGTGCTCTCTCCTCACCCTGTGACCCTCTCCTTCTCCCGGGACCCACTGCTGCTAAAGTCGAGCGCTTCTGCTGCTGCTGCTGCTGCTTCTGCCGGCTGGTGGTCGCTGCCCCTGCGCCGGCAATTCCTTTTTTATTTAGCATCCTGCAGCGACGGCAATTGGTTTCTATTTTCCTTTTTTCTGTTTTTTTTTTCGATTTTCTTTTGATTTTTGGTTGCGTTTAGCTAATAGACTCTTGGCCTATTGTTTTCAGACGCCTTGACGCCTTTTGTATTCTGTTTGGCCTTTTGTTCTGCATTTTGGGTGTTGGAGTAATGCGCATTTGTTTCAATTAAAAGGATTATAAGTGCTCGGCCGGGCCTGTAAATGTCAGCAATCTGTTTAAGTCCAACAAAACGTGTCGACAACTGGACAATAAACTGAAGAAGCTGACGAATACAACAGAGTATGAATTTGGGCTAAGAACTAGAAATTTGTTGACTGAGATTGTTTATTTCGATATGCAGATTAACGCTCAAAATAATCTATGTAAAATTGAATGTCCGCTGAAAGATTTGAATCTTCAGAAGTAAAAGTCAACATTTTCTATTGTCATCTTCTGCTTTTAAGCAAGTTCAAAGTAAATTTATGTATCTGATAAGAACACATAATCCTGAACTCTTGATTTAAAGTCAGAAATTTTAATTTACATGCAATAAGTACATATAAATCTATAACATAATATGTTGCAATATTGAAAACAATGTTCTTTCTTTTTAATAAATAACAATATCTACCAATTTATCTGATTTTAATAATAAGAACAATTCTTCTCTTCAACGTCCGAAAAAATTTAAAATTTCATTGATTTATTTATTGATATGTAGCTGTAAGAATCTGATATTTATTTGATGTCTTAATTTCGTTTGATTCTCGAAATCATTTCGATCCTACATTTACTCCTTAGAATTCCCTTGATGATTTACTTGAATTCCTTATATGTAATTTTATAATATGAGAAATTTATGTAATGCGTTAATCTAGTTTTACCCAACAAAATCACATTTGCTGTCACCTCAAATTAATTAAACGTTTTTCTTGCCACAAATTTAATGCAAACGTTTGACAATTATACCCGATTGCTGTAGCAGCTGCTGCTGCGACTGTTGGCAGCGCCGCTCTGGAGGCACGGCTGATAGTCTATGGTATGCGTCATTAAAAAGCATAGACCTTGGAGCACAAGGAGCAGAGCGAGGGGAAGCGACAGAGGCGAGTTTCTGTCGGCGTCGCTGCCGAAGTTGTGAAAACTTTTGCAGAGGCTGAAATACTAAATACAGTCTCGTTACAAGCTGAGGAGCGTCGCTGTGTCGTTTGTGTTGGAGTTTTATTTTTTTTCATTTGCTTTTTGTTCTCGTCTCGTGTCGCGCACACCTTGGCAGCTGTTGCTATCTCGCTCGAGCGCGTGGCGCATGATGAACGCCATAATTACCGTTACGTATACGCCACCATTGCTATTTTTTGTTAGCGTCGCTTTCCGGCCAGCCGATTGGCTGACGCGCAAGAGAGCGCACAATTGTACGCCGACTCGTTCGCACACATGCCGGCAATCTGGAAACTGGTTGGCACTGAGAGCGAGAGAGCGAAAGAGTGCGCGTAGAGAGCGTAACGCTTGTTGTGCAGTTATGATTTGATTGCCGACTTTAACCACCGACAAACGAGACACGACGACGAGAGAGCAAACGATGTTAAAGAGACGGCACACACACACACACACACGCAAGCATGCACAAACGAGCAAAGACAGAGAGGCGAAGTGAGCATCGCGGAGAGCGGCGCGGGCAGCAAAAGAACTGAAGAAATATCGACGTGTCTAGTTAGCAAACCAATCTTCAATCTAGTTTCGAACAGTTGACTGTGAAACGTCGAGTTGAGAGGTCCTCCTATTGGATCAGCGTCGTTTTCGTTGTCGTTTAGCGTTTATCGTTGCACGTTGCACGTCACTAATATTGGTATTAACATCCGTACATATATATACATATATATCTGTATATATTAATATATTTATTAACAAGACGCAAACAGAAAGTGAAGAAAAAAGAACGCATTTCGTTTAGTGCTTTGACTGGCAGCAAAGTGAGAACTTGTCCTTATTGTGTGTTTGTGTGTGTGTATATAAAAGTTTTAGAACTAGTGCCAGTGCTTAAATGCTCTGTCCGCCCACAATGCGTCCGGCCAGCCCTGCCGAATCCGAGATCTCCGTCGGTGGTGCTCCAAGCCCTTTGCCCACCCAGCATCATCATCTTCAGCATCAGCATCAACATCACCATCAGCAGCAGCAACAGCAGCTGCATCATTCGCGCAGCGGCACTATCGATCTCCTCCAGCAACAGCAGTTGCTGATGCAGCAACATGCTGCTGCCGCAGCCGCTGCTGCTGCCGCCGCCGCCGCTGGATTGACGCGCAGCGCCGTCGGCACATTGCCCGAGGATTACTTCCAGCCGTTGAAGCGCCTGCGCATGTCCTCCTCCTCATCGGAGACCAGGGAGCAGACGCCTAGTCCACCAGCTGCCCCAGCAGCAACAACTGCTGCAACTACTGCAACCACTGGCAACAACAGCACTACAAAGTCCGCCATTGAGGGTGTCAAGAGCTTCTCGATAGCTGATATTTTGGGTCACTCGGAGAAACAGCGATGTGCGTCGAGTTCACCACCGCCAGCTGGCACACTGCTGGCACCACCGGCGGCACGGCCTGTTGGCGGCGTGTTGCAGCCACGCTCCGACCCCCTGGACATGCATCCGGCTGCTGCGGCGGCGATGCTGTTGCCCGGCGCACAGATTGTGCGTCCCTGGGATCATCTGCTCGGTCCGATGCCGGTGCGTCCGTTCATTCCATCGGCACTGCTCCACTACGAGCAGCGACTGGCTCTGGACTATCATCGTCAGCTGCAGGAACACTTTAATGCCCAGGCGCAGCTGTTGCGTCACATGGGCATGGACATCATTCCATCGGAGAGTGGCTCCGATCGCTCCAGCTCTGCCGCCAGCGATTGTTGTTCGCCAGAGATTGCTCGCGACACGGCTGCTGCCGCTGCTGTCGCCGCTGGTGCTGCCATGCGTCGCAGCCATAGTCCCCAATCCGCAAGCCAAACCGAGCGGGAACGGGAACGTGAACGACATGCATCCAGTGGCTCGGGAAATGCCGCCTCGAGTCCCTCGCATGCGGGAGGCACTCCGAATGCGGCTGCTGTTGCCGCCGCAGAGGCCAAGGCCAAGGCGAATGGGACACCGCTCGATGCCCTCTTCCAGATGACCACCAAGGACTTTGATGAGTCCCAAGGTAAATATCACAAATATCAATTAGTTGTTGTGCGCATAAATTGACTCAAAATACGTTCGATCGATTAGCATACAAATGTCCCATTGACAAATGTCTCAATTTGTTCGCTCTCAAAACATCGAAAATGAATTTATTTTTGGCTGTTTTTTTTCTATTTGTTGTGGGGCCTTTTTACTCAGCTCCACGCAATTAATTTTGTAGCAATTTCCAATTGAAACGAATGCACACAAAAAATGTTTGCTTTTTAGATGTTGTGTTTCTTTTATTTTTTACTGCCTAATTGATATAAACGATCGTTCCGTTTATACCATTATCATTCGCAGTCTCAGAGTCAATCTCATTCCGATTTCGATTTCGAATCCGAATCCGATTTGTGTTTCTATCTCTACTCTTTCGCTTTTGTTATGCAAATGGCTTTGGGACTAATTCTCTGTCTATGTGTGTGTGCGTGTGTTTATGTGTGTGTGTGTGTGTGTGTGTATTCTCAATTAATTGGCGGCATGTGCCAAAAGCCCAAAACAAATTACACAAATTAAATAGTTGAAACAACTTTTTATAAATACTCACTGGGTAGTCGCTGATACACTTAAAAAAAAGTGTGTGCTACTCTTTCGAAAACTGCTACTTTATTTTAATTTGTTGTTTTAATATAATATAATAATAATAATACTTTACACAAATTAGTTAATTTCTTTCTATTTCTCATTGAAAGCAATTCGAAATTTAGACAGTTTTTCTCAATTGTAGCACATACACATTTTTCAAGTGTGGCAGCTGTGTGTAGCATATTCCTTTAGGTAATTGCTTCAATTTTCCATATCATCGAGAATCCAAACGCATCTGTCACACTCGACGCAGTCACAGTTCATGTTTACACTAATTTTCTGTATTAAGTGGGCGTTTTAGTGTCAAGCCCCAACCGCAAAACTCGCCTCCCCACCCCCACTCTCACTCCCCCATTTAGCCCCAGAGGAGCTCACTTAATTTGTGTGTGTTTTCATGGTAATTACTGTTTAATAACCATAGCATACACCAGGTACATCTATCGACGGAAAATATTCGAACAGAGTCAACACTCGTATCCGTATTTTGAGTGCATTCGTGTCGATTCTGCAACGATTAGCAACAATTAGCCAGCGGCCAACTTTTGCTCATGTTCATTATCTAATAGTGTTTGACTGTTTATTTTTTTTTAAATTTTTTTTATTGCTGTTGTTGGTTTTAACAACAATTAACATGCCGTTTCCATTTGGTTAAATTATTGCTGCTGCTGTTAGAAACTAATGGCTGACAAGTCTCAGATGTAGCTGATAGTCGTAAGCATATTTATAACTATTGCAGTGTGTGTTGTTGTTGTTGTTGTTGCAAGTATATTTATCGTAAACTGTACAGCCAAAAGTCGAAATATTTATGACTGCAACGCAACTGTAAATATGAATAGTGTTTACTGCCCTCCCTCGTTAGTCAATCAGCAACAAGAAGTCGCGCCGATAAACATATAATATGTAATAAATAGTATATTCATATAAGCTCCTACAGACTATCGTTAAGTGAGTGTTGCACATTAATATCATTGACACTCCGAGGGAGAGCAGGCAGCGAGAGTTCACAATAGAATAGATAGTATTTCAAAGATACATTCAGCATGTGTATCCAGGGATTTACTGATATGCCCACCAATGCAAATAGAAATTTTTAGGATTATGCTTTTTCCAAAAAAAAGTTTAAATATATTGATAATTTTTTTTTTTAATTTGCACATTTTGTAGTTATTGAAAATTCTTTCAAAACTATTTGAACAAACCAAAGATGTGGTTTACCATAAAGAGATGCACATAAAAAGTTGGAAATCAATAACAGTCCACCTTTTTTTGAGAATCTCTCACAGACCTTGCCAGACACACTGTCGTCGTCCAGTCTAATTCCTGGTATTTGAAAAAATTAAAACACAAGATTGTTGACTGCAACTGTTGCAGCAAGGGAGCATAGATTCCTCAGAAAGAAATCAGAATTCAGATGTGGCTTGGCCATTTAGCAGTTGTAGTCGAATTTCAACGAATACAACATATTTTAACATATTGTAGGCAGTGAAAGGTTTCCAAGTAGACAACGAAAACACTGACAAATGCAACCAAAACAAATCCACCCCTTAATTTGAACAAAGCGAACATTTCTCCAGTGTAAGTGGACACCTGAGACCCTGAGGCAGGACCCAAGTGGACAGCATATTTCACTCTCGCTCTGCCTCTGCCTCTGCCTCTCTCTCTTCGACAGTCAGATAAGTCATGGAAATTACTTAATGAGCCTCTGATAATAACAAAAATAATAAATATATGTAGATTTTTGCTGTGTGTTTGTGTGCTTATGTTGTAACTCGTGTATTAGAGGGAGGTAAAAAAAGGAATAAGAAAAAAAAACAGACACCAGCTCAAGTGCCTAATGGGTTTTTTGTTACAAAACGTGCTCGAGATAACAAATAGGCTAAATTAATGCGTTTTGCATTTGAAATATACAAATTTAGTCGGGGCTCGAAGCGTTTAATTAGTTTTTAATGCTGGGTTAGTTTGTTTGACAAGCAATCGGAATTGGAATGGGCGTGAAGCACTCCGATCCGACCGGTTCAACCTAGCATATGAGAGTCGACAAACTATATATCTGCATATTTATGAATAGCAACAGCTGTTGGGAGGGGGGGCGGAGGGTTAAAGGAGAAATAGTTTCACAGTAGCATATGAAATTCAATAGTGCCTATAAATTAGCTTTGAAATGAGCCGCGCTCACAGCTCTCATCTAATTGTCCGACTCGAACTCAGATTCAGATTCAGATTCAGTTTCAGACCAGGAAGCATTATGCAAGCTGAATAACAGCCATAACTGCTCATTAATCAGGCAACAATATGAACAATTGTGACTGATTCGTAGGTGTCAATAATTAAAATGTATAAATCAGACATCAAACGAGACAAATGATCGCAACTTGCACGTAGCCAAAGTCCGGACGGTGGCAAGTCAATGACGCCTACAACATGGGGCAATTAATCATATTGAAATTATATGGAAAGACACGTACGAAAAGCGCATGCAATTAAATCATTTAAATTTATTAATCAAAGCGCTTTAATTAACACTCGCCCAGCAATCGCTCCTCCCAAGCAATTAAAAATTATCTCTAATGCGACTTACAAATTCGCTTGTTAGCACTCGACTTCGAGTACTTAATCGAACCGGTTTTATATATATATATATATATATATATTTATATTTCTTATTGTTTTTAAACACAACATGTCGAGTAAATTGGTCGTTAATCTCATATTTGTGTCGCTCTGTTTGTGTCTCCTTCAGATAAATCGCATCTGGACATTTTCTCGAATCGTCCGCAGCCGAAGAAGAAACGCAAATCACGCACCGCATTCACAAATCATCAGATCTTTGAGCTGGAGAAGCGTTTCCTCTACCAGAAATATCTGTCGCCCGCCGATCGTGATGAGATCGCCGCCTCGCTGGGTCTCTCCAATGCCCAGGTGATCACCTGGTTCCAGAATCGACGCGCCAAACAGAAGCGCGACATCGAGGAGCTAAAAAAGGATTTCGATAGCGTCAAGGTCTTCTCGGCCCACAAATCATTCCTCGAGAATGTCAACGATTTAAGCATACTGAAGAAGAAACCGATGCACGAGGCGGACATGGTCGGATTGGCGGCGGCAGCTGCTGCCGCTGGCATGGTGGGCGTCGGAGTCCCAGTTTCAGCTGCCCAGGCACAAGCACAGGCACAGGCACAGGCCGCTGCCCAGGCGCTGAATGCGCCACCCAAATGAGTGGGCGGCGGGATGCGTTTAGCGCATTTGCAACCTGATGAATGGTACAGAAAGTGAGCAAAGTATTGAGGACGACATTAATCATCGACTGCGACTGCGAGATGAGTTGCATTTGTGCATTTTGTTTAATTTTGAGCCAAGTGCGAGAGGAGGCCAATACTGGGCACTGTTGCACCCCCTCCCCCGAACCACCCCACTCAGCACTTGCAGCAGAGATTTTCAAGTGTGCGAGACTCCAAGCCAGCAGTTGGAGTCTCCAGCGATTTTATTTGACACGGATGTGACAATATCGAATGGATCTGGCAGAGGCGCAGAAAGCCAAGCCGAACAAAACCCCAAATGGACACACGCCACAAATGTGGCATGCAACCGGTCTACGGCGTTTTTCGGTCAGCCCTGCAGCAGGGCATCAATAATCCCACCAGCCACGACACATGTAGAGAATCCTACGGATAACTCTACAACTACTCAGCGAAAAGTGAACACGAAGAAAACCAATCGGCTCTTTTCAGAGCCACCAAAGCATTTCTCAAAGAGTCTTGAATTCATTCAATCCCTAATAAATTTCAATAAATTAATCATTTAACTAATTTTAAAAAAAACATGTGATTTCATTATTTTAAGATTTGCAATTTGCAAGCCAAATAGGGTACAAATTACTATTTTAACATATTAAAATTTTGAAATAAAATAGAAATTTTTAAAATTCACATAAACAATATTTCATCTATACTAAAAATTGCTGCAAAATGTTGTACTTTATTAAGTGATCCGTATTCAATTCAATATTCAATTACATAATTATTTAAAATATTATTCTCCAAAAATATCCGCTTAGTCTATATAGATCTATATCGGATGATCGCGATATGCCGGCTATTAAAGTTTAAGCAGTTGTTTTATACACTTCTTAACCCATTTTATGGCATGCAAATTCACTCAAAAGCTGTTGCCAATAAATTTAAGCATATTTAAGCAAACAACGCAGAAGTCGTGGGTCATTAGGGGAACGAGTTCAGAGAGCTACCATTTCTCCGGATCGCTGCCCGGTTGCTACCGCTCTCGAATCGTTTGCATTCAGCTCGAATTTAAATTTTAAAATTCTTCTAGACAAAAAAACATTTAATAATGTTGCTGCGTATTTTGTTGGCTATGTGGATTTGAACACGATCTCGAGTTCGCAGCTCTTAAAATATAAAATAAAAGAAATCTTTTTTAATTTTTATTAATGATTATTTACAACCGTTATTCAAAATTTCAACTAATTAATTATTAATTTAATCACTTGGCAAAAACAAAGAAACAACAAAAATAAAATAAAAAAAACGAGTTGACTACACATAAAGTATACAAAAATTCAAGCGCTCCAAGTGTTTAAAGCCGAGCGCGTTTTGCAGCTCGCAACACGGCAAACGGCGCCAATTTGCATACAAAAATTCACTGAAATTATTTCAATGTTTATTAATTTTCTACTAATCATGGTACCCTCTAATAGTCTACCCCTTAAGGGGTATATAATACAAATCCATGCGGATCACATAAATAAATTTAGGGTATATTTTGAAATCAAACTCGAGTATTACTTCATTCTCAGCTCTTTATATTTTAACTATTTGAATTAAATTAAAGAAATATCAAAATTCGACCACTATCGTCTCACAATTATTCTACAACTTTTCTTAGTTAAAAAATTATTAGGTGATTTTTTTTATTTGTGTTTAGGAATTTTTGAATAAATAATTTTGAGCGAATATAGTGCCTTTTTGGAAATAATTAATATAGGTAAAACCTGTGCTTAAGTGAAAATTACTAGTTATTATTTTTAGGATAAGTGATATTAAAATTAATCTTAATTATAACAATAAGTAAATTTAGAAATTCAGAATGAGAATTATCCGTTTCTCCTACCATGTTGACAAATGCCACAAACTAAAATTGATGTATTTTTTTATATATATAATTGTAGGGTATTTGTTAGTCTATCACTCTGTCTGACCATGCTATTGCTTGTTTTTAAATATTTCGAAAAGAAACAGACGGACTTATCTTACGTTGGCTACCGTTTGCGGCCAAGTTCAAAGGTTTTGAACGCCGCCGCCGGCGCACACATTTTTCACTCTCAACTCGAGTCAACTCTTCCACTCTGACTCGGAGTCGCTGTCTGTGACCTGGCGGCACCTGAGCACTTTTCGAAAACTGAAGCGCGCCATCAATCGTCGCTTTTGGCCTGGTCAACAACAGCAACAACAACAACAACAGCAACAACAACAACAGCAACAAAACTCCAACAAGTCTAACCACCGTCCGCCGATCGTTTGTTAATAATTTGAATAATCAAGCTATCAATTCCGCTGCTAATGATGCCGACCAAACGATTTGGGAAGAGAGCTTCAGCTCGGCTAGTGGTAGCTCCAGATCAGCTCAGTTTTTTGGTATCGGTTTAATTTGGCGCTTATCGCGCGACCAACGAACGATTCGATTGTCTCTAACAGTTCGTAAAATAGGCGGAAAACCCTATTGCATATGCATGAGATCGCCATAGGGATTGGGTCGCGTTCGACATTGGGATTGGGACTGCGATTGGGATTGGGATGGTGATTTCGAGTTGGACAAGAGCCCTAGCATTTAGTTAAAAGCAATTTATTTTCATTTTCAAATGTGTGACACTGCGACGCATGCCCCAAGATAAAGAAACTTTGTGACTTTCCGACTGCCCCATCTCCCATCTACCATCTACCATCTTCCCGCCCCCTAACCCCTTAGCCAACTGTCGACTCTCTTCTATACTGGGCGTGATTAATGCGTTTTGAAAGTGCTGAGCGAAAGTTGCAATGGATACCGTTTAATTAAAATCAACTCATTGGTTAGTTGAGGCGAAAAAGAGATCGAGATATGGAGTGAATATTCGTGGGAGAAAGAGAGAGGCAATTAGCTGAATAGGGTATGGGAAGGGGACAAATGACGGACCGGTAATGGCAGCATTTACTTTTAGTAGCTGAGAAATTTTTGCCCGGGCAAATCGAGGCAAGCCGTGGCTCTAATTATGGGAAAATCTCTTAGCACATCCGTGAAAGCAAATAGAAAACCATCCGAGAGCTGCAAACGAACACACAAACATGGGGGGGTTATTACAATTGTTGTTGTTGTACCAGAAATGCGTAAATGTCGAGACACATTAATCGAATCAACTAAAAATGACTAATGAACGCACCTCACGACAAGTTGGCTGCTCTGCTCTGCTCAACTCTGCTCAACTCTGCTCAACCCCTTTTATTTTCCTTTCTTCTCTCCTCGAGTCGTTTTCTCTTGGTTTAATGAACGAAGAGCAGAAGAGCACTCATAAGTTCATTGTGCAGTTAAGTGAATAGCTTTTCAAATTAGCATTATGTTGCAACCGATTAGGGGGCAAGAGCAGGAAGCTCAGATTGAGTACATATTTGAATATTATACAAGTACACAAAGATACTCATTTTTCCTTGATAAGATATACAATACATATTATTATCATATGGTAAACATAGAAAAAGAATCAACCTGAATTTTGAAAAAAAAAAATATTACGATTTTACAGCAATTTGAAACAAGTGTTTGCATTTCTAGAAATATTTTGTAATAATAATATAAATATTAGAAAAATGTTAAGAAATTTTTTGCGCATATTCGGAAAATATTTATAAAACAAAAAATAACATGTTTAGTTTTCAACGCGATTTTATTTCTGAGTGTATAGTTGTTCCGCAGCAGAATTGACATAAGCACTATAATCCATATAAGAAACCAAATTGACTTAATTAAGTTTGCAGAGTCTATTTATAAATAAATAAAAAATTTGATACATTGCCAAAAACAAAAATTGAATCAAAAATTGAAATTCTATATATTTGAGAAATTCAACATTTTTGTAATTGAAAGGAATTAAATTTTGGTAAAGGGTATTTCCAGCAGCTCACCCGTTTAGAAGATGTTTTACACATAATTTACTCCATTGGATATTAAACTCTTTACTCACTTCCTGCTCAGTCACATTGTCAGCAATTACTCTACGTTACCCTGGGTACCCTCCCCACAAGTGGCACGATCAAGTGATGGCCTCAGTCGACCTACATCATGCCTCAGATGCAGACCCTGGAGCCGGGCCCCTCTGCTGCTGTAATGTGGCAATGCCAGTTGGCCGGGTTAACTGGCGCCGTTGCCAAAAGAAAAGTTGCGCCCGCGGCGCTTGCAGCCAACTTTTGCCAAGTGCCTGATTATGATAAATGTAAACAATTCAGCTTAGCACACAAATGCAATCAAAGGACTGCAATTACAACTTTTGCAAACCAGTTAAGAGACAGAGACTAAGAGAGAGAGACAGTGGAGACAGAGAGAGATAGAAAGAGAGAGAGAGAGAGAGAAAGATATATATATAAAAGGAGGTCGAGAGACCGGACAAACGGCTCTCTCATGTTGCAGCATCTCCCAACTGAATTGTTGCCCCCCCAAAGCGACGATCAGTGCATCCGCATCTCTCAGAATGCCTCTGTGTTTGAGAACGCGTATGTGTGTGTGTGTGTGTATCTCTGTGTGTTTGTGTGTGCGATAGAGATATAAAAGCTAAATTGGTAACTCATACTTAATTTGGTGGCGGTGCCTTTGAACATGCTTCCAATTAGCTTACAGCCGACACCTTGGGGCTCTTTAATACCGAAAATGCCGCTCGGGAACTTCCATTGCCTGCCGCGTCTGCTCTCTCAGTGTGTGTATGTTCGTGTGTCTGTGTGGCCAAAAGGATAACTATGCATACAAAAATACAAAAAAATAAAAAAGAGCCAAAATGGAAATGGAAATGATACAGCAGAAAATGGCAAGCCGAGCAACGCACTCAAAGCAATTTGTTTCATTCATCCATCCACCCATTTAGTTGTTTCAACCGATTCTTCAGTTCAGATCGTGATGCGGCGTATTTCTAACAATATTACACAACATCACTGATTCGTATTCATGAATGAAACTTTATGATTCGTTTCGATCCGAACATATTGTTAATGAAGTTGTAAATTATGAAAAGTAACATCAAAAAACGGGCAATTCGAAATGAAAATATTTTTTGGGGCACATGCAAACAATTAATGACTGTCAGTTATTAAAGGAAGAGATTTCGGAAGTAGTATGTCTTATAAACAAGTTTAATATTCATATTTTTAAATGCTTGTCAGGTATCAGTGAGAGATATTTGTCAGTTTAAGGATATTCAAACTTTGGAATTTTTAAGTTAAATAAAAATTCATTTCAACTTTCCTTAAACACTATTTCCAGATTTATTCTTATATTTAAATATATATATATTGGTTTTTTGGCTATTTATTATTATTGTTATTTTTATTTTGACCTACTTAAGAAAATTAAAAGCTTTAAATTAAATAATTTAAAGATTTAAATTGAAAAAATATTCTTAAGCAGGAATATTATTATTTACTAAAGAATAAAATAACACCACATTTACTGCGAGGATTGGGGAAACCCAGAAAATATAACAGACCAAAAATTGTTAAGCATTAGTTTATTAATTATTAATAAGGAAAGTAAAATGTTAATAAGGGAGAGAGACTGATAAAGAATGAGAGAGCAAATAAACCAAAGATAAGGAAATTTCTAAACATTCAAATACCATTAATAACGAATATATTTGCTCTATTCTGTAGGGAAGGGTATAAATCACAATATTTGTGTATCTCTCGAGAGATTAAACTGCAATCAACCCAAATAATGTGCAGCTTCCATGCAGCAGCAGCTGCTGCTCTTATCTTCAAGATGCACTGCTCCATTTAAGACTGATAAATTCAAGCTATAGGCCAACTTTGAAGATCACACACCAAAGCCGCCGAATCAAAATCAAAAATACATATCGAGACCCATTAACCAGCTACCAGCTTCAAGCTACCAGCCAATTAATTTCTTCTCGTGCAGAACACACACGTTGTGCGCCCCCAAGCGCCCAACTTTATGTATACAGGTATATATATATGTATATATATATATATATATATCTTGTATATATCTTGTATATATATATATAGGTAATGTGGAATGTGATTCACGCGCCTGCGGTGTGTCCCATTCCAAAAGTCGTTATGGCCACTTAATTCGTTTGATGCCAATGAATTGACGTTGACGCCATACCGCTATATCATCGATAAGAAGAAATAGAGAGACCCACACAGAAATTGTGAAAATCAAAAGTTTCACAGCTCAAACTACAAAAGTGTTAATGTCTGTCACTTAAGTAAAAGAGTCCCACTCTTGCCCCGATCTCTGCATTGATCCACACACAAACACATGACATTAAGCTTCATCAGAAATTCAACTTCAAACTCCAATTTGCATACAAATTAAAGACGAGCACTCAGAAATGTATTTCTTGGGTTTTTTTCTTCTTTTTTCTTTTTTTTTTTTTGGTTTCGATCTTTTGTAGTGTTCAGTTTTCAGTTAAGGTTTCTTTGTTGCTGACCACAGCAAAGAGCCGAATAAAATCGACTTTAAATGCACCCAAAGGGCAAACAGCTACCGATTTCATTATTGATAATGTTTTGATTTATCACAATGACACACAAATTGCCATTGACCAGACTGTCCCCTTACCACTGATCACTTTTCCGTATTTTTTGGCCACATTTTGAGCTCTCCATAATAATAATTTGAGTGTGGTAAGCGGCAGCAACTGCACTCAAGTGGCAACAATTTTGTTGTTGACACTTTAGTGTTATTCTTGCGGATATCTTCTGTTCCTGCTCCACTTGGAGACTCAATTTGATTGCACGATTCTGCAATAATTACTAGATATATATGTACATATATCTGATTGCATGACACAAAGTGCTTTGGGCTGCTTGTGGTCGAGATCTGCATAATTGTTTGGCCGAGAAAAAAACAAAATGTTGACAGCTGCAGGTGTAGACAAAAGCTGAGATTTAACTGCAACTCTATGGGCCGATCCGTTTGTGGCACTCATCATCATCATAAGCGCATTCGTCACAGTCTCTTGAGCACAGTTTGAGGCAGGATCGAGCTGCAAGCGGTTCTTAATTGGCATGCATTTCGGGGTCTGCAACGTTTTGTTGTTGATGTTGACAACTAAATGGCACAACTTCATCAACAGACGCACACTTGGAGAAACAAATTGGGGCATTTTTTATATCGATAATCGAAGAAAATAGAGGGGGCACCCAAGTGGCTTAGATTAATATTGATGGAAACATTACAACTGGCACCCATTACAAAATTCACAGCTTTTGTCACAAGTTAGCCAAAATTTTACAAATTATTGGCAAGTTCTTAAATTTAAGTCAATATCGTATAATATAGATTAAAAGGAGGATTATATATTCATTTTAAGTACACTTGAGTTTAAGTTTTTTGTAATTGGTGTCATTTTGGTAGTCAAAAAGGATTTAATTATTTTATAATATTAGATAACGAATTTTACTGTTCTTACACGATTTCGGCTCCGATTGTCCATGAGATTATAAGTACCATTTTTGCTCAGTGTAGAGTCGAGGCTAAACAAAAGGCGACATTAATGCATTGCCGGCAGCCCAGCCCGCCGAAGGGGCGTGACAAATTTGACAACAACGACAATGGCAATGACTTTATTACCAAGTGACACTCGTGGCTGCTGCTGCTGTTGCTGCTGCTGCTGCTGCTGCTGCAACTTCCTCCCTATGATGCCCCTACCCCTAGCCCTATAGAAAACCATAGCCATAACCATAACCGACAACTACCAAAAGCCGATGACATTGTATACAAATACTCGTATGAAGAGGCCCTCTCAGGAGTTGCTGCCCTGGGGATTTGGGCTTGCCAGCTGTATAAATAATACGTATCTGTGTGTCTGTCTCTCCGTCTGTCTGTCTGTGTGACAATAAACACTTTAGCTATTTATGAGGTTTTAATGAACACAACAACAACAACCACGGCGGCCATCTTGTGCTGACTAATGAAAAGGATACCGATATGTTGCATTTGGCTTATGAATTTGCAGAATTAGAGGCGCGTCGAATTGGCCCAGTGTCGAGTGCCTTTTCGACTGAATACGAGTCGAGTCGAGTTGCTTTTGCTTTTGGTTTTGCTAGGGGCGCATGCTAATTGTGATTGACAGGGCGTGTCGCGTCTATTGAGGCGCCCAATTAAGTGGCAGTTTGTAATTGATTTTGAATATGCTCGAGAGACACACAACAGCTGATGTATTTACTTACATACATGCGGAAGCGTTGCTATGCGCCAACTTTTCTAAATTGAGCCAAAAAAAAAAAAAAAACAAGACGAAGACAAAAACAAAGACAGCAACAACTGCATTTAAGTCAGTCAAGTGCAGGCATTAATCAAGCCACACGGCCATCTTGTAAGCGAAATAAAACAAAACGAAACCCAATGAAATGAAATGAAACGAAAGAAACTAACGGCAAATGCCAGGCAACGGCATTGAAAGATAATAACAAAAGCGAAAGCCCAAATGTGAAAGTGTCGCAATTTCTATACACTTTTACCCGTGCAGTATTGTCCTTAAATATAATATAAAAAAAATAGATTTTAAAAATAGATCATGAATTAAGTACTTTCATGCCTACTATTTGAAATTTATAATTAATATAAATAAAATTAATAATTGTATAACTATTAGTATTAGTTAGTAATCATTAAACTAATAATAATTGGAAAATAATAATATTAACTAAACTAGTAATAGTAGAAAATAATAATTTGAATAACAGTAATCACACTAATTAAAAAAATATAATAATAATTATGATTTATAACAATCATAAATATAAAAGATTTATAATCACGAATATGACTTGCTAAAATTATTAATTATTGCGAACGCGCTGTAATTGAAAAACTCAACACATTTTCCCTTTCACCTGATTGAACTATTTAATTTATTTACAAGTCATATTTTTCAAATGTGCAGATTAATAATAATTTAAAAATTATAGTTTCTTACTTTTTGTTATAGAAAAAAAACTGAGTTAAAGAATGCATTTTTTCTTCCATAAAATATCATCCCCTTTCTTTCAAGTTTATTTCTATATCTTAATATCCTGCCACATTATCTGTGGCATAGCTAACAAAAACATTTTTCGGAAGGGTGCTGAAAATATATTATCGATTCCGGTTCAACAGTTGCATCATTTCACTTAGCTCAAATCCAATTGGGAAGGGGGCATTGCAGTTAAATAGACATTTGCATGCAAGAGATATGTCGGCAAAAAACCAGGACAAACAACGAAACAAAAATTGAATAAAACACACAAACACACTCAGGCAGACACAGAAACTATAATACATATGTAGCATATGTCGTATACGTAACACTGCAAACTGAGCAAAAGGCAAATGTGATTTACTGCAATCAATTTAAATGCAATGCAATGCAATGCAAGACAAGCGCAGAGGGGAAAAAGGGAAAGCGAAAGGGACAACAAGCATGGCAATGAGACAGAGGCAAAGCCAAAGGCAATGGCAAAGGCAGCTGGCAAAAAAAAAAAACGAAAAAAAACAAACGACAAGACAAACGGATGTGTGCCAACAAACAAAACACACACATATAAACAAGCAAATATATACATAAATATGTAAGTAAGTTTGTGTGTACTTGTTTATAAGAATGAGAATGGGGCAATGACAACGACGGCGACACCTTCCCAAAGCTCATTGTAAAGACTTTTTTTGCTAAATTGCCTCAGTCAGCGAATACATCAGCGGCGAAAATAGGCACTCACAAAGCCGAAAAGGCAAAACGGCGAACAGCGAACAGCAAACGGAGCAAATGGGGAACGAAAAAGCAAAAAAAAAAACGGTACAAGAAGAGACTCGAAAACTAGACATCATTATTGATGACAATTGACTGCGCCGGCGAGCAGCTGCCACAGGAGTAGTCGTAAAAGAAGAAGATGAAGTGTGAGCGTATGTGTGTGTGTGTGTGCGAGAGAGAAAAGAGGACAGCAGCAGCAGCAATTACGATAATTAACACAGTCAGCCGTGTGGAAAGAGGGTGAATGAGAAGGCATGACAGAGAGAGCGTTCGAGTGAGCGAGTAAGCGCAAGAGAGCCGCGCTGAGCTGAGCAAGCGCATGTCAAATTTAAAAAAAAATTGATGACGTTCGCAGACGTTGACAGCGCCCCCCGTTTGGACTGATGCGAGTGAGTGAGAGCTGTGCGCTGATTGGCTGCAGCAAGCACACACACACACAGAGCACGCCTCTGCTTGGCAGCAAATATTTCCAATTAGAAGGCGGACTGCTCAGCTGCTGCTGTGACGTCATTAAACACGTTTGACGCTCCAAACCGGTCGAAGGCAGCCAGCCGCCAAGCTGAGCGCCAAGCGAGAGAGACAGACAGTCAGAGAGAGAGAAACAGAGAATGAGAAAGAGAGAGACAGAGAAAGAGCGAGAGAGCGCGCACGCAGACAAAGCCATTTTTATGAGGAGAGCCCAAAAGTGGTCGAGTTCACGTTGTGTTGAATGTTGAATGTTGAACGTTGCACGTTGTTCGTTTGTTCGCCGTTCGCGTTTTTGCCGACGCGTTTTCGAATGTGAAAAAAATGTGCGCACAGCATTAGTTGATGTGAAATTAAACGCTGAAATTTAGACAATGCCGCAACGCACGCCAAGTCCCGTGGAAATGATTGCAACGCGCAGTTGCAGCAGTCCGGCCGTATCCGAGATCTCTGTGGGCTCGCCCAGTCCACCGCCGCCGTCGATGAGGCCGCTGAACATAAAACGCTTGCGAATGCTTCGCAGTCCGGCGACAATTCAAAGTGTTCGTAAGTGCAGTCAATTTGGGGCAGGTGAACGCATCAAAAGCTTTTCCATCGCCGACATTTTGGGCTGTGGCGATGATCGCAAGACGGCAGCGACACCAGCTGAAGCTCCAACTGAAGCTCCATCTCCGTCTCCAGTTGCAGCTGCCGCTTCAGCTCCCTCTGTGCTGCTGCAGGAGCGTCTACAGGTGCCCTTAACAGTCTCACAGGCGGCGCCCTTGCTGCATGCCGGATTGCATCCGTTTTTGCCGCACGGCCTGCTCCATAGCTATGAGCAGCGTTTGGCATGGGACTATCAGCGGCAGCTGCAGGAGCACTTTCAGGCGCAGCTTTTGCGCCAAATGAGCATGGATCCCGCCCGAATACCGATACCCTCCGAAGATGGCAGCTCGGAGCGTTCACAGCGCTCTAGCAGCAGCAATGGCAGTACCGATTGCTGCCCCCTGAAAGAGGGCCACGACGATGAAGCCAATAAAACAAACAAACCAGCAGCCTCAAGTGATCCCAGCCAGAAAGCAGGCGTGGCATCAGTGGGAGCAGCAACAGCTGGTGGAGATACACCGCTCGATGCACTGTTCCAGCTATCCACCAAAAACTTTGATGAGGAGCAGGGTGAGTGTGCATAGAGGAGTAAGACGAGTAGGCAACCACAAATAAATTACATTTAAATCTAAACTGATTTGATGTTGGTCAACAACATCACCAACAAAGCGGCAGCAGCAGAAGCCACAGCAGAAGCAACAGCAGCAGCAACATCATTAACTTGGCTCGACTGGAGCGATTGATCAATTGTTGTCATTACGTCTTGATGAGATTCTGCTTAAAGCGTAAAAACAGTAGTAAGGTCAGGCAGCCTCGAGGTGGCTAAATCAATTTTAGCCATTACCAGACACGGTTTCTCGGTCTCCTCTTTGATTGCCTCCATCGTTGTTGCTGTTGCGCTTGCCTTTCTCAATCTCTGATCAACGCTGATCAACGCTGATCTGGCGCATGCGTATCGTTCGGCATAATTTGCTTAGCGGCGTTGATTTCTCGTTAAGATCCACGCAAACCCCCCGCACCCCACCCCAGAGACCTGTACCCCAGACCAGTCCATCAGCTCTCATCGCTGACTCAATTGTTGCGAGTTCCATAAAGAAAAAAAAGGCTAAAAAAAAATTTACAAATCGCGGCTACTGAAATTGAATTTACGCGCCGCACGTACAGCCACAATTCGTGGCATCCTCCAACCGACAACTGGCAACTGGCAACTGGCAACTGGCAACTGGCTGCCCATCTAATCAGTTACTTATGCGGCGGCTACTGGCATTGACTGCTGGCCACCAATCTGATTATGATTATGATGCTGACGCTTACAATGCTGTTTACGATTATGTTTATTATCCCAATACACTTAGCCAAATTAAAGTACTATTGATTGCAATAAGTCAGTAGTGATATTTAAATGGAAGTAAATAAATGTTGTAAGTCTGGTAGTATTTAAGGTCCAATAATAATTCATTTTCTAGATCTTAGAATATAAGCGAATAAGTCAGAAAATGAAATTATGTCTCCTAAAGACGGCCTGAGGCACTAAAGGCTCGCCATCCAAATATTTGACGAAAGAAATACCTAAAACAATCTTATTTATATTTTTTATTTTTCATACTCTAGTTAAATAGTTTAAAATTGTTTAACAATCGATCTTAGCTAGTCCCTAAAAAGTATTAATTATATTTATTCTAATTATTCAACTTTAGTTCTTTCTTCAATCTTAACAAAAACAAACAGCGATAAATCTTAACTAGTCCCAAGAATAGTATAATTTAATTTTATATTTTGCACCATGAGATTCATGGTTTTTTTTTAGTGTATGCAGCGCAGCTCAGTAGTTTTGGGACCTGCGTCAGCATATCTGATATTTTAGCGCCACGTTTCGCAAAATTGTTTTCCCAAGGCTGCCTCCATTCAGTCGTCCGGGTTTTGCAATTTCTCTGTTGCACTTTGCAACAATCTTTGTTAATAAGAAGTTGATCAATAGCCCAGATTGCCGCCAGTTGAGCCGAGAGGGAGATAGGGAGCAGCCAACGATTCTTGCTCACTTCCGGCTGAGGGCAGTTGGCCGTAATTAGGTGGAGTGCTTTAAGTTCTTAATAACCCTCATTGCGGGCAGTGCGACAATACTATGCAACACTCTCATTATACGTACACATATATAAATAATTACAATGGAAATGGAAAACGTGAAAATGGCTGAAAAGCTTTTGCGATTTCGTAGAATGAAATTGTCGTTAGGGCTCGTCAATTATAAGCGACAAAAAGAATAATACTTAAAAATGGCTGAAAGCAGATGGAATTGGGAGGAGGGCTAGTGGCACGGGCTGCTTCTGCAGCTGGTTGATAAAACGCCAAGACAATTGGCACAGACAGTTGAGTTATTGAACTCACAGACGCACAAAGATGCAACAACTGAGATAGCGAGATAAAGTAGGCAAGAGACAGACAGTCAGACAGAGAGAAAGAGAGAGAGAGAGAGGGAGAGAGGGAGAGGAGCAGAAACGGATGCAGCCTTAATTACAATTTAATTACTGAACAACTTTTCCCACTTGACAAAAGACTGCCGCAATGGCAGCCAAAGACTCAAAACCAGCCAAGCGTGAACCACAAAACGCACAACAACAATTACAATAACAACAACAACAACAACAACAGCAACAACAAAAAGATCTTTTGATGGCACTTTGAGTTGACAGTTGGTTTGACAGATAGCAGTGTAAACATTTTACACAACATGCGGGCGCAGTCGAAACAAATTAGTTCAACTAGACGGATACTTAATGTTAAGTCAAGAGGGTGCCAAAAATTATCGAATACATTGTATGCTTAGCATAAATTTGTATAATTAGAAAGGCAGGCTGCTCTGCCAGCTGCTAACTACCATGTAAAGTAGATTTTAACCAACATTGTTAGAATGCAATTTTCAGTCACGTCATCAACTGCCTAACATACCATCTATGCACCCTTCCATCTAACCACCTATTCATCCATCCATCTAGCCATAGTCGTCATAAATCGACAGTTGGCACAGTTGACAGCGAAATTGCAATATTTATGTATATATATATATATATATATATATATATATACATCTGTCTAGGCAACGTGACATCCAAAATGGCGTGCCATGATTATCGAACGGTCACAAGTGCCACGCCCATCCCGATGTTATGCACATAGAACATGCAGCCAATGTGTACATAAACATTAGCCAGATATATATCAGACATATTAGTGGCAATTTGATTTTTAATTCCAGTTGCAATATTTGATCAGAGCCGTTGGTCTTTCAACATCTGATAATATTATATGGTCGGCCCATATAATTAATTATTATGGACATTGTTTGTAGCTTGAATAAAATCAGCTAATAAGCAGTTAGCGAGTGCAGAGATTGACTACAGCGATACTAAGAGTGCATAAGAGTGTTCAAATTTTAGAGTATTATTTTATATAATTGATCAAAATCAGAGCTTAACTAATTGTGGAGCTAAGCTCAAAGTAATGTCCGTGATTTGCACACATTTGGCATATCTATTGAACTTTAAAATTAATTGCAATACCTGGGAACAATTATAAACACCTTAGAATCAAGTGCGCATAAAAATCGTAAAGATTTCAAAATGCAATTTCATTCATTTTAAATGCGTTTTAACCCAATGAATAATAATGAAAACAGTGGCTGGCAAAAATCAACAACAGTTTTCAAACATAAATCAAGCAAACAAAAAGAAAATCCAATAAAGTGAAAAAACCATTCCTTTCAAATGATTAATAGCAGCGCAACGTTTCAACAAAAATTTGTTAATGACATTAAAACGGGAGAAAAAACAATAAATACAAAAAACAACAACAAAAAATACGTTAAAAATTACAAAGTAAAAACCGCAAATCGCGATTGCCACAATAAAATTAATAAAATGACTGCAGGCGCTGAACAAAAAAAAAAACTCACTAATTCTTACAGATAGCTGAAGCTGTGCTTGGGAGGTTGCTTTTATGTGAAATGGCATGAAAAATTGCAAACAAAAAGCTAAATGGCTTTAAGCAAATCCAGCCAACAAGTTGACAAGCTGGCGCTCGTATAAATTCGCTAATTAACGGTTGCGCCTCGAACAAAAAAGCAAAAAGAAAATAAAAAAAGAAGCAATTTTATTAGCAAAAAAAAATGTGCTTGTTGTAAAAATTGGCAACAAAAATATGAGTTAGCGTGTTGTGTGGCCATAAATCATTTGCATTTCTAGTTGGGCATTCAAAATTCGCAAAATACTTTTGTTGTTGGAAATTACGTGGCAGTAGATTTTATTTTATTCTTTTTTTCACTTACTTCTTGTAAGCAGCAGCTATAAGAATTCAGTGATTTTGAATTCACTCCGCGCCATGCCCCTTCTGCCACGCGGCTGCATGCCACACACTCACACACGGGTGGTCCACAACAACAGTCCTTTTGAGCAAATTGCAGCCGAACAACAACAACAAGTGACTCGCTTGCTAAAACGCACACACACACACACACACACACACACACACACACACACACACACACACATATGAGACTGTATAAGAGGTGTGCAAAAGCAACGCATTGAAGGTGTTACCTGCACGCTTTTGATGAGCACTAATTGAGCTCAAGTTGCATTTTTCTTAGCCGGGCCCATTACCCCTCCGCGCCACGTCAAGATCAAAGCCGGCAAGCCGGCTATATAAAAGCGTATATAGAGACAAGCGAAAATCAAGCATCGACAGCAAAACAACCAACAGAGAGAGAGAGAGAGAGAAAGAGAGAGACACAGATATAGGGAAAGAGAGAGAGAGAGAGAATTGCATACATACAATTTTGGCAATAACTTTATCAGACGTGGCCATATGGGAGGCCCAACTGTTGCCATACCAAAAAGCATAAAAGGGGTAGCCAAAACAAATGAGTTGACTCCAGAGCCGCGAGCCGCAAGTCGCGAGTCGGGGGTCGAGAGTCAGATCCGCTGCCAGACATATGGGCGGCCCAGGGCAAGTCAGGACCTTGTCAAAGTTCTTAAAAACGCATTCGCATTCACACTCGCGTTTATGCCAAACATTAATCACCGGGCAGACCGCCAGAGCTGTGAATTTTCAGCTTGTGAAAGAGGCACATCAAAAGCCCGCGCCACGCACTCCAAAAGCCATTTAAAAACGCTTTTTCTCGTAAAAAAATAAAATAAAATAAGAAAAACAGACAAGAAAAAATCCATAGCCCCAAGTAACCCGTTGAGGCCATTGGGCAATTGACCAGATCCGCAATGCAATTGCAACTGGCCACAGGCAAGGAGTGAGGAGAATTCGCGATTCTTTTTAGATTGATGCGTTCGGCCAAATCGCAAATGGGGAGTTGCAGCCAAAACGCACCGGGAAAAGCTAACTGATTGATTGACTGACTAGTCGGAGTCTTGGGCTCGTTATCGGTGTGTTCTGTGAGGGTTTTCTATATATGGGTCAGTTGGCGCCTAGACAAACCAGTTTTCCGTCTCGCTGTAGGCAATTAGCCCATCGCAATTCATACAATGTGCCTCACCAGCAAACAGGTACTGGTAACTGCAGCTAAACATGCCTAGATAGGAGGCACAACCAAAAAGATCGACTATCTTTGGCGCAACGAAGATAAAACACAGCTCCTAACTTTAATATGTATATGAAAATCGCATTGATTCGATTTCCATGCATTTATTATAAACACTTTCTAAGGCAGAGAAATTATTATCTGGAATATCTATGATATATAGTATCTCAATGCTTATGAGATTTTCATCGCTACTTTCTGTTGCACAACCAATAATAATCAATAATATCCAAGTTTTAATCATAATTTTGTTAAACGAGAATATGCAAAAGTGCGACCAATCATCTTTGCATGGGCGTACGGCTCTGCAGTCCGGTACTGTCTACATTGAGTCTTTGATGATAAATGCTGGAAAGGCGGCATAAATGAATGCATTGAAATCATTAGCAACGATGCCGAACAAACGAGCCAAAGAGGGCCCCACAGACTCACAGACTCTGACTGGCGGATGGGGAAATTATTCACAGCTACGGCTTCCCAGCTCTGACATTAAGGAGCTCCGGACTGCGGGTTGCACTCTACTCCAAAAGGAAGTGGCTGCAAAAGTGTCCCAGCAGAGAGGCAGACAAGCTGGGAAGAAGACAAGGTGTTTTCTTGTGTGTTTTCTGACCCATTAGTTGCGCCGGCAGGTGCCTCAGCTGATGGGTTCGACCTGCATGTCGACACTTCTGCAGTTGTGTTCTAGATCCAGAAAGTGGACCGCTTCTCGTTTGATCCAAGATGAATGCGCATTATAATGCAAAATTTAATGTTCATCAGCGGGCAATTAGTTCAACTCAAGCAAACGACATGTGCTCCATTTGAACTGAAGTCATGACGAATTGGTAACATGAAAAATGCGACTTTTACTCGATAAGTGATCTTAAGTAGAAAACCTTTGACCAGCTAAATATATATATATATATATATATTTATATATTCTTTTGTTTTTTGTTTAATAATTTTAGTTTTGTACTCAAATTCAGAATAATGTCTAAGAAAAGAAAGAGCGATGTTTGATGATGGTTTTAAACTAAATTAAATATACAATATTAGATTCTGCTGAACCTAAGGTTAGTTTAGATATATACAATATCAGATTTATCAAAGGACCAAACCAATTTTGATTGTAATTATTGCGTTTCCTAAAGTTTGTCTTACTAACTTTTAATATATTTGATCGCTTACGAAATTATAATAATTGGCTCATACCAAATAATATGAACCAATAATATTTATTACAGCCTGAGAACTTATTGAATTATCCTATCATATTCTTCACAGCTCATATATCTCACATACCCTTTTCTATTGTCATCATCTCAATCATTACCTTTTGCTTCTGTTGACATTCCAAATTGTTATTACAAGTCACTGAAGCACTCCTCACTCTGCACCCTCAGATGCAGGAAGGGCGCATTCAACCCCTTCCCCTACCCTGAAAATGCCCTAAGCCAAATGCCATAATAAAAGCATAACAAATTCCAAACAATTTCGAACATTCAATACAAAAATTGAAAAGAAATTCAGTGATTTGGAAAAACGCACAAGTTGTGTACATGTAAAGCCAACAACGTGCAACAACAACACGCAGCAGCAGCAGCAGCAGCAGCAATAAACAACCACCGCAAAGAAACAAGCAACAGCAACAGCAACAACAACAACAACAACAACAATAACAGGAACATTAAACCAGTCTAAAGTCAGCGACAAACTTCACGCTAAAATCATTGGAAGCTGTGAAAAATGTTTCTTCCCCGAAATGCGCAGCAACATAAAACTCAAAACACACACACAACAAAAGGGGGCGGCTGCTCTCGTTGTTGTTGTTGTTGCAATGTCGGCAATGTCAACAAAACATTTAACGCCTTCTTCCGCCCACAGCAAGGCTCTTGGCTGGGCGAGGAAACACAACACAGACTGTGGATGCCACTGCGTATTTGTTTAATCGTTTATTAAAGTGTGAACAAAATTAATTTGACTATTTTAATGCACTGTTGCGTTGCAGTTGTTGTTGCTGTTGTTGTTGTTGCTGTTGTTGCTGTTGCTGTTGTTGTTGCTGTTGAAGGTAAATGACTTGCAGTCGTTGACAAGATTAATTAATGCCCGTCCGCTTGCCGAGTGGGTGAGTAATTTGCGGGTGTCGCTGCCAACAACGCGCATAAGTGTTGCATACAACTCAAAAAAAAGCTAAAAAAAAAAAAAAACCACACATTGGCAATAATTGATTTTGTGTTTTATTGCATTTTATTCATTTTTTTTTTCGTTTCTTTTTTTTATATTTCCCTTTTTCTTGTGCGCCGAGTTTGATGCGCAATTATTGTGACAAGTCTTGTTATGCCAACGAATACTTATACTTATGCGATATGTATACCCTTACCCCCAACCCCATACTTCTGCCCCTGCCCCTGCCCCTGCTCCCGGCTCATGCCCCTAACTCTACCCATATGCTTGTGTGAGTAGCTTATGTGCAGGCGTCGTCGTCGTCGTCGTCGGGCTGTTTCATGTTTGCGGCCCAAACCCGAGCTGGCCAGTTTCAGTTTAAGCCAGCTCAGACAGCAAGATTCGCGTGCGTTTCTCTGTGTGTGTGTATGTGTGTGTGTGTGCGAGTGTGAGTGTGCACTTTTGACAAGTAATTTAATAAAGCCAGCGACATGACGCGCTTGTTGTTACTGTTGCTGTTTATACATGCATCCATCCACAGAGCCGGAGCCAGAGCCAGAGCCACTGCCAGCACGAGAGTCAGAGTTTTGGCCGTGGCCCAAGTCAAAAAGTGGAAGTGGAAGCGCTAGCCGCCGGCTCGAGTGCCAATGTCAGTCACTTAGTCAGTTAGTCAGTTAGTCATTTATGCAGGCACTCAAACACTGGTTCCCCGGCCAACCTCATTCCGGCCTCTTGTTGCTGGTGTTTTTCGCTTGATTCCAATAAGGTTTTTTGCCGTTTGATTGCAGCTTGTAATCACAATTAAAGTGTTAAGCATAAATGCCAGGGGCCAGCTAGCCAAAAAGTAAGAAAAAATATATATAAATATGTACATAAAAACACACAAATTCAAAAAACTGCACAAGGGTTGCCCAATTGCCACTTAACCTGGGATGGGTCTTTGGTTGTTTTTTTTTTTTTGGTTTTGGGTTGGGGCTTTTTTCACCATTTAATTTACAAGTCTGCTAGTTGAAATTGCATGCCAAATAAATTACATAAAATTCCAATAAAAATCCGAAATTACTCGCTAAAATTAGCAAAATACTTTTAAGAAAAACTTGCTCATCTCAACGCAATAAATTGCAAATTTAGTTAGTCGACAACAAGCCAAAATGAAGAATATTTTCAAACATATTTTATGACAATTATTTAGGATCACCTTTAGTTTTATAAATAGAGGAGATGTCAGGAATAGCGGACATATCACAGCTAATAGTCTTATTAGTCTTGTAAAGCGCTTAACAAGTATTACAAGCATATAAAATGCCAGTTACCCACGACTATAAAACTGATTTTATCTAGCTAAGAGTCTTAACAGGCTAATTAGAGTACACGGTGTTGGCCTGAACCTAAAACAGGGCTGCTATCGCAGCTGTCGATCAAAGTCAGCAGCTTAATTGAATTTAATGTGCCAATATTCCAAGTGATTCCGGGCGACTTCGAACTGGATCTTATCGGATGACTATACACACAAAACATGTGTAACGATATGGATCGGCACTTTTCACTAATCGGTTTGGTGTTAATTTATGGCGTATCTTTATAGCTGGGCAGCCAGTCAACTGCTTCCGCCTTGGCGGCCATGTTGGAGCAGCATCATCAGCCGGAGCAGTCAGTCGGCAGTCGGCAGCTGGAGCGCTTCAGTAGCCACTTGAGTGTCTTTAGGTCTCTCGCTCTCGCTAATTACGGCAATTAAAATGCACTAAATACAAGAAACGAATCGGAAAATTTCAATGGATATTGACTGAATGCAACTCGCAAGTTGCAAGTCGCCTTCAAGTGGCTGCCGGTAGCGCCAGTTGTGTTGACTCAAGTGCCTCCAAACTTCAGTCAATTCCCGCAATGAGAATTATTAATAAAGCATCTCAGCTAATCGGCTCCAGGCACTAATTAGACCCAAATGGAGGCTTCAAATGTGTGTGTGTGAGTGTGTGTTTGTGTGTGTGTGTGTGTGTGGCGTGTGTGTGAGTGTCGTGTATTGTGTATTGTCAAGTACTAGTTTGAGTAAAAGTACTTTCAGTTTGATGATCCTTTTGTGCAGGATCTGAGTTAGATGTCGCCGCTGATTAGCCAAGTGCATAACTCAAAAGTGAATAATGCCGCTATTGCATTAGGCGCACTCTTCGGCGATTGCAGCATATTGTTAGTCGAACAGCAACAGCAACAACAACAACAACAACAACAGCAACTGCAAGTCATAAACAATTTCAATTGCCGTTGCACATTCGCAACACTCAATTAACGCTTTTCAACAAAGGCCTAACAAAGTATGCACAGCAACAACAACAACAGCAGCAACAGCAACACGCAGGCTGGCAACAACAACTACAGCAGCAGCAGCAACTTCAACAATAACAATAATAATAATAATAATGCATTCATCACTTTATGACAGCCACATACAAACTTGGCCTAGACAATAGTGTCAACCATATAAAGACTGCAAAACTTGGCCGCGTATCTATTAAATTATGCTTAACTATGCGCTTTTGTTGCCCCTCGACACTTTCAATGTATTCCACATTGTTGCTGCTGCTGGTTGGCTGGGATCGTGGCCAACAATGGACAAGCTACTTATGGCCCAGCCAGGCAGCTGTAACTGGACTGGCACAAGATATACACAAACATATATATATAAGAGACGGCCAACAAAAGCGATCGAAAGCAGATACCAATCAGTAGAGCAACTTTGAGTATATTCGAGTGTATTCATATCTCTGTCAACAACTATATATTTATATATATATATATACATATATATTTATTCACTGCCAACATGTCTGGCGTATAACAACAACATAATCAATTGGCAGTATAAAAACAGCTAAAGGATTTGAGTTATATGACACACAAAATCTGACCAAGTGACTCTCTGAGTGTATCGAATTAAGTGTGAGTGTGAGTGTGAGTGTGAGCTATGAGTGTGTGTGGAATAGCCGGTAAATGATGTGAATTCCTTTTAAATTCTTTACATAAGCTTTCCGCTTACTCACGAGCGGAGAATTGCGGAATGCGTGGCAAGAATTCGGCAATTTAAAATGGGTGAGAGAAATGAGGCAAATATAGATATGAAAGTATTTTTAATTTTTTACATTTAAAAATTTAAATTAAATGAGAACAACCGTTAAACTAGTGGGTATTATTTTTTGGTTAATAATTATTTACATTAATAAATAAATATGAGATATCATGCACAGATTCAGATTGATTTCATTTTTTTTTTTATATATGTATTTATATTTTGTAGATATA
The DNA here is from genome assembly GCA_037043585.1 of Drosophila mimica. Classification (NCBI taxonomy): domain Eukaryota; kingdom Metazoa; phylum Arthropoda; class Insecta; order Diptera; family Drosophilidae; genus Drosophila; species Drosophila mimica. The sequence goes on from JBAMBE010001187.1 coordinate 139,224, forward strand.
CGTTTTATTACAACACAAAGAACTGCTGATCAAAAACATTAATAACTCATTCTGATTTGCAATTAATTGCAATTGATTAATGAATAATAGTTATCCTGCCCCCATCTTAATTGAGTTCAACTGGATAAGTTTTCTTAAAGGACTCTCAAAGTTGCACATATTAACCGCATTTTTATGTTAATTGAAATGAGCTGCTGCAGCTTTAGCCACAGCTTCAGCTGGCCACAAGTCGATAACATTTGTAAACGTCAACGGAATTGTCATAAGGCATCATTTGTTGGCCAGTTGCGGCCACTCAATTGCCACAAAAAGCGTCGCGGCAAACGCTGCGTATGCGTAATGGCCGCTTAAGCGACCGCTATGTCTGCGACTGCAACTGCAACAGCAACTGCCTCAATGCCCCTGCGGCAGCATTGACTTGCAGAAAACGCAAAAATACATAAACTACGCAATTTATGCGTATTTGGCAGATCAGAGCCGTGGCCGGCAGCCAACGGGGCGTAGATTTAATTAAATAAATTCCATGAGCTCGACGCCGGCGACAACGGCAACGATGTTGACGTCGACAGCGACGGCGACGGCGACTGCGACTGCGACGCTGACTGCATTAACAAACGACAAAAATGTGTGCATACATATTTCAACACACACAACAACAACATACACACAACACACACACACATACTTTGGCATATTTGTCGCTGGCAATTAAATAAATCTGTGCGTTGTTTGCAGCTGCAACAAAAACAACAACAACAAAAACAAACAACATTTTCTCAAATTTTTGCATATTAATGTTGTAAATTTATTGTTTTTCATATTTTATTCGCCCGCCTCAACGAGCATTGCAATTACACACGCCAAAGGCGCAAGCAGTGACACGCCCACCTCATGCACATACCTATATATACATGTGTGTGTGTGTGTGTGTACGTGTGTGTGTGCCTGCTTATATAAGTGTCGCGCAACAATATATATCAACGGCTTAACAATTGGCTCTGACATGTCGTCAGGTGGTGGCCGCTGCCTTCCACACGGAGTTCGTGTGTTCGTTCAACAGTCCTCCACAACCCGCTCCCCACCCCACTTTATATTTCCACCCCTGCACACCATGTTGCACGACTGCATGCGACACACGCATTTTGATACTTTAATTTATGGCCTCGCGCGCAGTTTATTTGTCATGACAAACGTCCATAACTGTAACTAGTTCTTGGCATGTTCCACATGCAACTGCAACTGCAACAGCAACAGCTATGCAAATGGACGCTGCTCATATTAGCCTATGTCAGTGACATCGGCTCGGATCAGTTAAGCAAACTCGTTTCCAAACCAGCCATTACAATGAGTCTCAACGAAAGCGATTCCAATCGCATTTAAATTCCCAACAAGTTAATAACTTACCCAAACTTATTATCTCTATATAATTACGACTTAACTATGAACCCAAAACATGCACAAGCAGAAATATATATATTCTTGATCAGCATCAATTTATTTTAGCTTATCGATAATATCACCACTTTTCGCACATATCGATATACATATCGATTTCCTAAATAAGTAAACTGCGCTTTTATCTTTACAATTGAAACATATTATATCCTAATCCAATTACTATCAACAGGCGTAAAATGGTGTGAGAAAGGAATGCTTACATTTGAGTGCGCAACACTTTTTAAACGGAAACTTGGCAATAAAAGAAGAATTTATTTAACATCTGCGTTTGGGGTAGTCTCGTTATCGAGTCAGTATTAAATTTTTACTTCACTTAAATTTTATCCTTATTATTTCGATTTTTAACGTAGTAAATCATCTGCCTAAAGAAAGCTTAACAATTTTAATTAAGCAGCTTATTCAATATATACTTTTATTTCGATTAAATGTGATCGCTTTCTCTCTCTCTCTCTCTTTTTCTATATCTCTCTGCCCCTTTTTGTCTCCCCCCTTTTTTGCGCTGTTTTCATCTTATCCGACATTTTAGTGTCTTGAAGGCAGCTGTGGCAACTGGTGATTTTATGGCGCCCACTAAAAGGGAAACCTACGAGCGCACCTACATAAGTAATACAATCGATTGGCTGCCTGCTTGCGATTACGACTGCTTATCTGGCTGGCAATATCGATAAACATAAATTAAATAATATTGTCCCGGCCAACTGAGCATTCTGCCATCGAAGGGGGAGCTGGGGAGCAGGCAGTCGACCAACGCCTTGTCTTGGCCAAGTGGCAGTGAACATGCAGGCGCACATAAAAACTCGCAATAATGATAACGATAACGATAACGATGCGCAGCGGTTGTTTTACAAGAAAATTATGTGTTATTAGCACACGCACACACGCACACACACACACACACACGCACACACACACACGCACACACACACACACGTCCTGCTGTGTGAGTTATAAAGTTGGCTGCTTTATCACAGCAACGATCCCTGGACTCGAATCTGACCCGCAACCGATTGCCAGGGGCGGGTGCACGGGAGGCAAGCTATGGAGATTACCCAGCTGAAATTAACTTGTTTTTGAATTGTGAGTTCTGCTCGTGCCTCAGTCCGCATTATTCGCTGGCTGCGTGGCGCATTAACGGAAATTTATCATAAATTCCAATACCCTTGCCTACTAATGGGCGTTGATTAGCTAATTTGCTGCGCTCGTTTCATTTCCCACTCTCCCAATGCCTAATGCCGGAAAGTCATTTCAAATACATAATGCCCTCTGCTGCTGCTGATGCTCTGATGCTGCTGCTCAGTTGATGATCATCGTTGTTCGATCAAAAAATCGTCTACATATTTGCCACGTTTGATTGCCTACCCCATCCCTGTTTCCGCGCCATCTCTTGGCCCAGCGGCATGTTTACTTTGATCTCACGCATAACAAAAACTGGAAAAAAAAAATAAAAAATAAATAAATAAAAAACTAACTTTGCCAACTGATTTGCTTTGCTCATCGCTTGCCTCCACGATCCGCCGAGTGAAACGCCCCTCCGCTGACCCTCGCCAGCTCATTCACACCGCCTCATCTACGGCTCGAAATAATGAATGAAATCAAAATCCAAATCGAAATTCTAACTTAAATTCAAATTTAAATTAAATGCCGTTTTTTCTTATGCGTTTCGTGCGCTGCGTTAACTGGATCTGGTTAGTCCAGTGAAGAGATCCGACTGCAGATCACTTGCAGATTAGCATAACGATTGCGTGTTCCCCTCTAATTTTCAGCACGCATGCACATGCAACAGTTCCCACTCTCTACCCCACCCTCTTACACTCTCACTCACTCACTCTCTCCCTCTCTCTCTCTCTCTCTCTCTCTCTCTCTCTGTCGCTTCGTCTCTTTCTCTGCATACCCGTTCGACTTGCTTAACAATGAGAAGATTAATTTATGTTATTAAGTCGGCAGTGCGGTCTTTGATCTTGGCTCCTCTTCTCCCTGAGGTGTAAGGTAGGCAAGCCAATGCGGTGGCAATGCCGCCACCTGAAGAACCCAACCCAGCAACAATCACAACAACACCAACAACAACAGCAACATCAAGAATAAGAACTGCACATCGATGAAAATCGAGTCTGAGATCTGGATGGATCGCACTATGAACCATAGACTCTGGTCTGGGCTACCTGCTGTCTCTGATTTGATTGCCCTCCTGAACTGTCCCCTTGGCCCTCTGATTTGGACTCTGCTTTGTTCTTGCTGCACTACCTCAACACAGAGCACAAAGTGAGAGTGCTCTGGTAAAGATAGTATTCGACATTGAGATACTTTTGTACACAGCCTGTTCTTCGATTTGTAGATAGTTCTATTTTAACAACAATATAATAATATATAACAATATATATCTAAGGTTATTAGAGTTCACAATTTAAATGTGTGAATATAGCAAAAAGTAGTGCCAATAAGTTAAATATATTTTATCTTGATAAATATTATTGATAGACGGAAGTATTGGCTCTATTAACCGCCCAGCTTCGATCGAGAATACGGTGTCGGAAATCGATATTTATCGATTTTCTCTCTCACTGACAAACCGAGTTAGACTCAGCTCGTGGCTGAAGTTAGACATGTCTTCTTCTTTCTGTTACATACATTATATAGTACTCTAGCTACCCATTTTGTGTACGTTTGCAGGGTATCATCCGTGTCGCATGTGTATAGCTCAAACTCGATCCTAGCTAGATATTGCGTGCTGCCAAAAGTCTCAGATTCATTAATTTGTAATTTATGACAGCTTGTCATAATATCAACGCTTCAGCTGGCTGTTGTTGTTGTTGTTGTAGTTGTTGCTGTTGTTTATTGTAATACAAATTAAGTTAATTCCCATTAGGCAGCAGCTGAGTTACCAAGTTGCCAAGTTACCAAACTTATTAAGCAATGTCTCTGGGCCATGTTAGCGGTGGTTTGTTTAACAAAGCATCAACTTCTTCGATTTTCGTGTTTTCTTCGATTCGTCGTCGTTGGATCCATTCATCTATGGATCTACTGTTGTTGTTGGTATTGTTGCTGTTGTTGCCTTGCCGCTTGGGGGCATTGTTGTTGGCTTTATGCTGTTGTCAACGCGTTTTGTTGTGCCACCAATAAAATGTCGGTCTCTTTCATCTGTCGGCCAGATCAAAGTACCAGCGAACTTCTAACTCAATTAGTGTGTAGTTTTTTAAACGGTTTTGATTACAAGCACTTTTTTTCATCTTTTGCTAAACCACTAACCGGCATAAGCACACACACACACACACACACAAAGAGAGAGAGAGAGAGAGAGACGTGCATTCACGTAGTAATAATATATGTACGCACATGCTACTTATAAAGACATTAAGCCACCTAACACTGGTACATCCCAGTTCAGCCTCCGTTTGGCCTACTTTGGGGCAGATGAGCGGAAGGTCACTTAATCAGTGCACAGGATTCGAGCTTGGACTTGGTACGATTGTTGGGGAGCGGGTTACGGCTTGGGGGGCTGGTAACGAGCGATCTTTAAGCCGAGCCGCTCTTTGATCGCATTTTAATGATGATGACCATTGTTAGCTGATGTTAGCGATTGCACATACAGATTTTCACTTAACAATGCCGCCGAGTGCTGTCACCCCCTTTAAGGATGCATGCCCCTGAGCCACCAACAGCAACACAATTCTGCCGTCTTTCCACTCGCTGTGGCAGTGACTTTTAAAAGCCGTGCAAACATAAAAATGATGTAGCACGGACAACGGCAACAGCAGTGGCAGTGGCAGCGGCAGCGGCAGCCAATGGACTCAATGGGCCCGCTCCCCAAAAACTGAAGCCATGTGCCAAGTGCACAAATACAAACACACACACACACACATATATATATATATACAGGAACCAAGACTGCAGGAGGCTGGAGTCTGAAGTCTGGAGTCTGGAGTCTTTCACTCTGCCTTTGCCCCAGCATCTGTGTCTGCAACCAAATTGCAACGCTACATAATTTTTATTATTCCTGTTCTGACCAAGCAATTCTCGCACAGTGGCACAAAATGCTCAACGTGATTAATAACAATAAAAGAACAAAACAAAATTTAAACAGAGATTTTTTAACCGATTGAGTGAATATATAAAAAGAAAAAAGATATGCAAATAAATTAACTGCCAATGAATAAATAAATTAAATATGTTGCTATTATGAACTTAGATAAATAACGTCCAATAAATAAATAAAATGAATATTGGCGAATTGTGTTTTCACTAAGACTGACTAATGGACGTAATAACATATATCAGCACAACAATGTACCAGAAGTATCATAATTTATGAGTATACTGAATAGATCGGTATTCTATGAAATGAACAAAGAGTTGAATAATTTAAAATTTAAGAATAATATTAACAAATTGAAATAAGTTAATTAATTATAGTAAAGGATTAAACTATCCATAACACATCCTTTTAGTTTAGTATGTATTTTGATAATATTAAAATGCAAAATTTAAACTGGAAATTAATCAATGCAATCCACTGTCTGAACAAATCGTGCGACTGCAGCCAAGTGCGCCTGGGGATGTAAGACCAACTCCAACTTGAGATCGAAGTGGACGTCGTCGTCGTCGTCGTCTACCGTCTGAGTGACTTCATTGCTCTTTACGTAACGTTAACTTAAGTATACGTTGGCCGAGCGCCATCTCGTTTAATCTACCTTTTAAAGGGCGTGGCCATAGTATTTTATATATGCTGATCAAAGAGCGCCGACGCTTTGTGCCTGGGCCGACACGACGACGACGATGACGACGAAGTTGAAAACGAAGACCAAGACGAAGACGACGCATTTCTCCCCCCCCCTCCCCCCTTAAAGCTTTACATAGCTTAAAGATTGGCGAGATCGGTGGTCAATGGGAAGGAGGGAAGGAGCAGTGTGTGGTCGTTCGTCCCATAGTTTGGGCTAAGCATAGCTTTACGTGTTCATTATTGAATTAAGGATGACCACGTTTTCGGCGCTTCGTTTGGCTGCGTCGGAGTTGCAATTGATTTGCCAGCCATTAAAATCAATCAAAATATCAAAAAAAAACACTGCAAAAAATACACAAGTATATCGTGCCTTGCAATTATATGTCGTACAAGTGTGTGTGTGTGTGTGTGAAAGTGCTTGAGATTCCTGGTCGCTTGATCGATTGCTGGCGCTCGCATCCGTTTTTATTTAATATACATTTTTTTGGCCATCCAGGAAGATGGCGCGCTAACGGTTTGTTGATATACCCATTCATGTTTTTGGGGTATCCCCTTTCATGTTCGCAGCGATTAACTAAAAGAAAGTCGTCCACATTATGAAGAAATTTAGCCTGCTCTGATGAGGCTATTAATGAAAGGCCCACAGTTCATTACGAGCCCTGAGGTCCCATTGACATGTTCTTTGGCATCGCAAATTGCCAGCAATTGCAAATTATTGGACATGTTTATGTTTGGCAATCACAATAGCTGCGGGACAACATCAGCGAAATTTAGGCAGTCAAAGGGCCCAAACGGGAGCGAAGAAAGTCAGCAAGAATTTTTCAAGAGCAAGCAAATTTGTTACCTCATTCAAAATTTTGACTGAATATGCAACAAAACGCGAAAAACTAGCAAAAAGACGTATTTATTAAATTTCAAGTTTTTTTTTTTTGATTCGTTAAATAATTTATTTGTGTTGTTTATCAGTTCATGGCTATTTATGCATATAGCTAATAACATCATAAATAAGACTTTTTTTAGAATTTATTTTACATATTATAAATTCTTTGAGTTATCAAAATGTTAAAGAAATTTATTTCATAAGGTAGAATTATTTTCAAAATAAAAATTTTAATGCTTGTTTTCAACAAAAGAATATGTGAAGAATATACACATAAATAATATTAATATTTTACTAATGGGTTAAAACAAAATAGAACCTTTTAGTTTTTGAATAAGAAGGCAATAAGTTTAACTTAAACATTTTGTAAGCCAGATTTATTGCCAAATTATTATTCAGAACTTCTGTTCTTCAAGAGAGACAAGTGAAGTTATCCAAAGAGAAACTGAACAAATGAATACTATATATATATTTAAGTAGATGATTTGATATAGCCAACTCATTGCTCCATTTACAAGTGGGTACCGTATCCAACTAGTTGGAGCTATTTAGCTCAACTTCATCTTCCCCGCACCCTTACAAAATTATGGAGCGCGTTACGAGCGTGTAAACAAGCAGCCAACGATGACAGTTAGAGACCCCACCAGTTGAATGGAGAATGGGAGAATGGGAGCCCATATGGCTGGCTATGCAGACGACACGAACATTTAAAACCCAAAGAGACCTAAATGAAAATACCTAAATTTATAACTTTCTCGTTATGGAGCGTTGCGTTTGATTTTTTATTTTTATTTTTCATTTTTTTTTGTGGATCGCTTGTTTTGAAGCGCATCTCTCTTTTGTCGGCGGCTAAATTTGTCTCATCTTCTTATATTAATTTGTGTTATTGTATTTCGGCTTTTGGTAGCAGCAGCAACAACAGCAACAATAATAACAAAGGTAGCCAAAAGGTATCGAGTTTTATAACCTGCTCGAACTCATCAATTTCGTTGCTAACAACACGCAGACACGCCAAAGTGAGAAAAGGTATGCAGCCGAATCTGAATCATCATCTCATCTCTCCTTCTCACTCTATATATATATACATATATCTCTCTCTATCTTTATCTGGGGATTTTGTGGTTATATTATGTTTCTTTTTCTTTTCTTGAACGTCATAAGTAAATTTCTTGTGTTGTTTCGGAGATTTCAAAAAGCCATTTAGAATAAATTAATGCGGACCTACCGCTAAAATGCTCAGGCAATCCCCGTCATGGACGTAGCCGGAAACTCAGTAAGGGGTGCAAAGTCATCCCTTGCTAGACACAAAAAAAAAGAAGAAGAAACTTGACGATTGCTTTGGAATAACTGGCTGAGTTGCCTCCTCCCAGCTACGCCCCTGGCTGCATTTTGTTAGTGATTTGCCTTTGGTTCGTTTGTGTTTCGGTTTCGGTTGCTGCAACGCTGAGTGAGTGCGTCGCATTAATCTGATCCCTCATCAGCGTGGCCCCAAACAGGATTAAAATTAGTTTTTGATTACGCTTTCGAGCTTCTGGACAACGCAATTTGTGGTCCCACTTTTTTGTTTTTTTTTTTTTTTATTTACTGCAACGCTGCGAACGCTTCCAGCAATCTGGACCCTAAGACTGGGCCGGGATCCAAGGGGCTTGGGGCGTATAATTAACGCTTTTAGCAAAACTCTTTGTCGCTGCGGCTCCTTTGCTCCTTCGCTCGAAGGTCGCCGCTTTGTCATAATTTCAGCTGCCGCGAACCGGCGGCACAACTTTTTTTTAAAGCTATTGGCAGGTATTTAGCCAACCTAAACCTAAGCCGAAAAATGTGAAATTCCTTGTGCTCATAAATCCCCACAATCGGCTTCTAATTGAGTCTTCCGCTGCCACACCACACCACACCACACACACATTCCAAATGTCATGCTGCTGCTCTCCTGGCTGTTGTGCACCTCTCAACCTTAGGTAGAGCAGCTCATCTTACCAACTCTCCGGGCCGAGCATTTGATGAGCGTGTGAAACCAGCACCTTGTGTGTGCTGACCAACGAACACTTTTCTTTGTTGCGATACTCATCTTGGTAGCACACACCACGGAGTGCTGATGATCTCTAGATCTCAATCTCCTCGGGCTTTTACTTTTGTGGCTGCTCTTCGTTCTGCTCCGGATTAGATGCTGCACTTTATTATGGGGCTCGTTCGATGCCCGAGGGCTGATCGCAGCTGATAGCTGATTGATCTCAAGTTGGCTTTAATTGAATCGTTTTTCTTGCACTCTCTCTCTCTCTCTCTCTCTCTCTCTCTCTCTCTCTCTCTCTCTCTCTCTCTCTCTTTGGTAGCCTCTTAATTAACATAATTGCCGCTGCTCTGCTTTTCATTCCTCTTTGACACTTAAGCGGCTCAATAGCCATCTGATTTTTTGATGTACTTTTCACTTAGCCACACTGCCAGATCGGGCCATTATAATGCGCCCAATAAAAGTGCAGTGAGGTTTAATGAATTGCTTTTAAATTATGTGTACGCGGCAGCTACTTAATTTACCTAATTACCACCAACGCCATTAGGCCCATTTCTGATCTGGCAACGATAAGGCACGAAAAGCGTCAAATACATATACATATATACCTATTTGTACTACATCTATATATAATGGCATTTGGGACGTGTCAGTTGGCAGCAGCTAGAACCAAGCCCTGGTGCTGAGCACAATGCGTCATTTTGTGTTTGTGTCTCAATTAGCAACGCTGGCCAACTGGCATAATTTATGCTTATTTTGGCCAAGACACCCACAGCAGAAGCGACAACTATTTTGTACTTCTGTTTTGACTACACTGAGCAAAAAAAAAATAAAATGAAATTATATAAAACACGGATAGAAATTGTGCTTTGAAATTTGAACAATTTCTAATTGTAATTATAATTTTAGCTGCTTTTTTTTACTCCAATATATTTCGAATTCTGTCGGGAGTCGTCTTCAAAGCTGTAAAAAAATTGCACTACCTGTCCTAGAGCCAAAGAAAAAAGTTTAAAAAAATATTGAAATACAAAAATGGTCAGCAAATAATAAACAATTACTAACTGTTCCGCTGTTTAAGAAAAAGTATAAAAAATTGTATTCTATTTCTTATTCTAACTGGAAATGACAACAATGAAAATAACTTTAGAAAACACTTTCCTTTTTTAAAAATCATATTTTAGAATAGCAGAATTATAAATAATTATTTTATTTATTGTTAATATGACATTAATAAAAGTTGCTGTCATTTTAAAAATTATACCCAACAATAAGAAATAATATAATATATTAAAAGTAAGTGTATGTTAAACTAAGTTAAACTGTTTTCAAATAAGAGTTTATTGTTTTTCTCGCTGAATTTCAACATGCACTTCGTCACTTACTTCCATTTTAAAATTTTACATTCTGAAAAATTAATAAATAAGTTGAGCTGCTTACCAATAAAAGTTCATTATTTTTCGCTCACTGTATTTGAACACGCACATCCCTCTGCCACTGGTTCACCTTTGCTGTCAGTCTGATTAGTTATGCTGATGACATTGTTTGTTCTGCCCTGCTTTGTGGGTGCAGGCCATAATTCAGTTGGCCAATTCGAGTGTGTTAGTCCGCATGTAACTTGTTAGTGCCAACTAGTTTGGGGCTGAGAGCATGACTTGACCAGCCCCCCGCTCTCCCAGTGCTGCTTTCATAATTAATAAAGCGCAACAAATGGCCAAAACACACACCCAGAAAAAAAAAACAACATAGCTGCATATCGATTTTGGTCAACTCGAGACCCCGCACACTCTAATGAGAGGCGTGACCGTCTTCTTACATGTTGCACGAACGAACAACCTATAGTTGAAGTGGGCGGAGCTCATTGCCCAAAGTTTAATTGGCAACTCGCTTCAATTTCATACAGCTGCCACATAATAATGTGGGCTGTATAAACTCAGACAGCTCGCAGACAATTGTTAAGTTTAAACCTCGTATTATTACAAAACTTTTAGCTTATAATAAGCTTGCGACATTAGCTTAATACTCGCCACCAATCCTAAACAAAAAGGAACGACTAACTTAGCACACCGACTACTAAATACGCTGACATTACCTGAATTTCACTATTGTTATTTATTTAAAATGCTCTCGTTTGTTCCTATGAAAGCTATATGATTTATAGTCCGATATTGAAATTAACACACATAACTGTTCAGTTTGGTTATGTTAACTTGTTGAGCTATATGAGCTATATAGTGGTTCTTTTATCTTAGATCCTTTATTATTGTGGAAAGCATAATAATACGTATATTGCATACTGTTTATGATTATTTTGTAGTAAGTAAACTACTTACATTAATGGGTTGTAAGACAATTCATTGAAAATAATGCATTAGTTTTCTGTATAATGTCTTTTGATTAACTTGATCCTGTTGATCCTGTGCCTGCTACAGCTTTTCTGTCTGCTCCCAGTGTGATTCCCTCTCAGCGCATTTCATAAATTCTTAGCAATAATACGTCAGTGTAATAAATATTAATATTATTATTTACTTATAATTCACATGTTTTCAATCGAACTCAATAAAGACATAACACTTAAATAACATAACACACAAAGAATTGTTGCTGCCCCAGTCTGCTTTATGACTGTTCAAATAATGCAACATGACTTTACATTTAGTGTTGTGAGTAAGGAAAAAAATACTCTTTTGGATAGATAAATGTAATAATTGGCGCACTTCCTTTGCCTGCAGCTCTACTAGATATGGGCGTGTAGGAGCCGAGTGGAGATAAATGAACTTTACAATAAACACATCACAAGGGTGTCAAAATGGCTCCGAGTCAAATGCAGGATGGGACAAGCCGCAAACCAACCCCTTGTGAACAAAGGGCACTGGCTGCCAGTCGTCCCTCAAGGATCAAGTTGTATTCATTATGGGAGTCTTAATTGTTAATTGTCCATCATGTTTAACAACAATTAAAGTCGTTGTCGTTTTTTTTGATCAGGGGCTAAAGTGCACAGCTGCCAATGCGAAGAGACTTCCGGCTCCTGGCCAGGCAGCCATTTCCGTTGCCACTTTGAGATATGATTGTGGAGCAAATGTCTATTGAAATTTATGCATTAATAAAATCCATATAAATTCCATTGAAAGCCAAGCTAAAATTGAAAAAGCTCGCGCGATAAATAAAATAAACAATGCGTAATGTAATTTCCGCCGCTGAAGCGGAATACTTACTTTCAAAAAACATCAATCAGCTGGCGTATTACCTTTAAACATGCTAACAAAACAAATACATAGCAATCAAAACCAAATCAAATCAGATCCCCAATCGAAACGCTTAAGAAAACAGCAACAAGAACAACAACAATAACAAAATTCCCATCAAGGAAATCATTCAACGCGTTGCTGCCAATAAAAAGAAAAACAACAAAAACAACAAAAAACTCCAAGAGGGAATCGAGCCCAAAACTGTGGCAGCGTGAACGCCCATAAAAACTTGACGATCGGCCCAACATCAAGCGATTTCTATATATAGAGTATAGTAAAACAAAAGCCGCTTCAGATTATGCCAACGCTCATTTTTTATTATTTTACTGGTGCCCAGCGATTTGTGTCTATTATGAATTCCATTGGATTGTTGGCTTTTTTGAATTAGTGTATTAAAAATGGTTTTAACTGTGCTGATTGAATTGAAAGTGGGCTCAAAGGGCTGTAAAAGCCAACAATGCTCAGATAGTTAAACTTAATAGAGGCACTCACGAATCGAACCTTTTTTAGAGAAACACATCGATTCATAATTTATGACATTTCACACATTCTTATGGATTTTTTTTATAGATCCCTCAACGCTGAACATCTTTGCGACGAGATCAAATCCAAAGAAGAAGCGCAAATCGCGCACTGCATTTACAAATCAGCAAATCTTTGAGCTGGAAAAGCGGTTCCTCTATCAAAAATATCTGTCTCCAGCGGATCGCGATGAGATCGCCCTCGGCTTGGGCTTGTCCAATGCGCAGGTGAGTATTACAATAAATATATAATACATATTAGCTGCAGATTCAACTATAAATGTATATATTTGCTAGGTGATCACCTGGTTCCAGAATCGTCGGGCCAAACTTAAACGGGACATGGAGGAGCTGAAAAAGGATGTGCAGAGCGTGAACAAATTGTCAGCGAAAAGTTGCTTTTTAGAGAATGTTAATGACTTGAGTATTTTAAAGACCCGACCAGTCAGCAGATCCCACGCGATGCCGGCCCTCGCACCAAAACCAATCGAATCAGAGTAACAGCTCCAACTCCACCAACAGTCGCGACAAGGAAGATCTGCGCATGCTGAAGATGATGACCCTAATGCGTTACTCGGATGGCAAACTGCTCTACAATCCGCAGCCGGAATTGGGCCACTAATCAAAGTGATGAAATTTAATCCAACTTCTCCACGGCACACACACACACACACACATGAATAGCCGAATTTGTAAATTGCTTTGATTATTATATGAAAACACACACACTCGCACACACACACACGACTTCTAAATTGCCAAAAAATGAAAAAGCAAAACAATTTCTTTTTTAATGATTTTTCCTAATTGTAGTATTAAATTTCGCATAAGTTGCTTGTGATTTGTGTCTATAATAAATATATATACACATATACATATATGTATATATATATATATATATATATCTGTGTATATTTACATGTGTAAATAAATAAAATACATTAGAAATTCGCCACACAATATAATATTATGCCACATATATCACTTTAAGTTTATGCAATCTAAAATAAATATTAAAAACAATAAAAGTTTAAATGATTTTTTCTTTGCTTATTGGGATTTCTGTGAATTTCCCTATTGATATTCCCTTGCCTAAAAACTAATTCGAATCAGAGGGAAATTTTCAAGCTTGCAGTGGGATTAACAATAATTTTCCAATTAGATGGGAAATGCGGATAATGTTTGACAGCATATTACTGCTTATACGACAATGATTTATCAAGCAGTTTACTGCACAATTGGTTGTTGTCGGGACTAAGCCCGAATACTGGTATTTGTTGTAACTCCGAACTAGTTCTCTAAGCAGTTTAAACTTCTTGAGCAAGCAGTGCTTCTCGCAAAAGGATGATGACTTCGCTAAGTTTATTAGTAGTGAGGTTCACAACCAAATTACTAGCAACCATGGACACACAAAATAATGTTAAGGTAGTTAAGCAACGAACCTAATCAAAAAGCACAGTCTAAACACAAACCGAAAGCTTAAGAGCTATTGTCGTTAAATTCAAATTAAAACATTGTGTTTCTATCAATCTTATTATTCATATACAATTGATTAAAGTTTTAACTTGCCCTTCATTTAATAAGTCGTAATATATTAAACATCATTTTATAAAAATATAACTCGGAGTTTAATTGTTTAAAAGCCATGTTGCCTATATAATTCAGATAAGCAACTGGCGCCTTTGCTTCTTGCCACGCTTTTTTTGTAAGCATTTAGGCACATGCCATGCTGGACCATAAAAATAGAAATCAATAAAACAAAAAATCGCTGCTAATGTAAGCGCATCTCGCATAATATCGTAAAACTGCGAAAACTGAGTGCAAATTATGAAGACGTAAATATGAAATTGGCAAATTTACGCAAATGAGAAATGATTTAGCCTGCGATTTGTTTTCCATTGCTTGTTGATGCGATGCACAAATCAAAATGGAAATTATGTCGATTTTATTGACAAGTGAAAATAAATAGATCCACCTAGAAACAACAAAGTGAAATATCCAAAGATATGCGGCTGCCTGTAAAGGGATTTTCGGGGGCAAAAGATGCCACTCCAAGCTTATCGAAAGGTCAACAAACTCAAAGATCAGCGCTAATGGCCTCAAAATCACACTTGACTTGAGTAGTCCTACTTTTCCCAGGCCCCACTCTCTCTCTCTATCTCTCTCTCTCTCTCTCTCTCTCTTATTATAGATAGCACCACATAATGACACAATTAAGTCAAATTACGCGGCTGCCACTCCAGAGCCACATACTACATATAAATATATATACATATGTATATACATATAGCTGCCACTCCGACAGCCACTTACAAGTGGCTGCTTTCACCAGAAATCAATTTCAATTATGGCCCAGCTCTCACAGGGATTACACCAGGCAATGCGGACATCCTTCTGCATAAACACAATGCTCTAAATTAATTCCACACGAGCGACTTGGAAGAGTTGCCGGTGATTAGCAAACGGCGCTCGCTCTCTCTCCTGCTCTTTCTCTCTCATTGGAATTTACATAACCACCCAGCAGCACCACCGAGATCATATGCTGAGCATAGCGGACCACCCACATGGCCTGAATGCCTTGCGCCGCTTTTATTGCTCCCAAAGTAGCATAAACAATTTGCGCTTGCTGCCCTTCTAAATGGGGGTGGGGGCCAAAAAGGGGAGCCACAAAGTCAACGCCACCACACACCTGATAGGGCTGACAATGGCTGGGGGTGAGGGATGCTGCTCAAACTGATTTGTATATGGAGTGCATTAAATGTGGTTGTGTGTGTGTTGTCTGTGTTGTGTGTGTGTCGTTATTGCGGTTGTTTGTTGTTGCTGGTGCGCTTTGCTTATTTGAAGTATGGTTATTTGGTTATTTGCTTCCAATGTGTGGTCGTGAATCCAGTTGCTGTTGTAGTCGACAGACTACGCCACTCAGGGGCGACAAAACATTGTCGATGCTAATGTGTCGCAATTGTGGCCAACCGCCGTGTCCTGTGGCGCAAATCAAAATAACAAACAACAAACAAAAAATAGGCAGAGGACCACCGAAGAACAGAGCCTTGTCTAGACAAGGATTGGCGGGAATAATTATTGTCAGAGGGCTGCGCTACCTTGGGCCACAACACTTGACAAGCTGGTCAAAATATTGCAGCAATTGAATTGAATCTGTCTGCCCACTTGCACTTGAGATCATTCCCACACATTGATCATGTCCTGCCGACGACGACACACTCAAGTGAGACCGGAGACTAGGCGACAAGTAGCCGAACAGGCGCAGGCGGAGGCGTGATTTATAAACAAAAGCCACACGCATGATTAGATGATCAGTTCACGGACGATTGCCACGTCGACGGTTTCCAATTGCCACTGTGCCACCGGCGCCGCCTGAAGGTCAGCCACATAATGTATGGGAGAGGGAGGAAGGGAGGGAGAAAGGGAGATCAGTCTGGTTCGGTTGTAGGAGTCGCCTCAGTTTGCTGTTCTCGTTACTTTTAAGCTCTTAAGTGCTGGCGATTCACTTTGGCCAATGTGCGCTTTTCATCTCATTTGAAATTCAATTTGATTTTCGATTTTTCCATTTTAGGTTCAATTATTGTGGTATTGGGATAAACAAGTACGCGTATTATTAATGTAATAGCGGCTAATTGCGCATTTGACCAGCCTGCCCCAATGCAAAATTAGAACGCAAGCACTTCAGCATCAGGAGACTTAAAAGCTTCAATTTGATGGAACACTTGGGAGCTCCGAGCCACAGACCTACACTCGGAGAAATATTCATGTTCTATATGAAAGTGCAGCTGGCATATAAATTCCAGCTCCTTGAGTGTTCCCAAATAGGCACAGATCATTGAAGATTTCAAAATCAGTTATTTCTATTACATATTTAAAAATTAACAAAAGTACTTGCATCAAGAATTAAAACTGAACTTCTACTGTTCAATTTTCATTTGGTGATGTTATAAAAAGCAAGAAACCCAAATATTTATGATACAATTATTTAAGATAAGATTTCCATGGTAAGTTAAGAGATCCATATCATAAAAAATCGGAAATTCAATACACATTTTTTTGAGTGTACTGTCTGGAATTTATGGCTGCCTTTTGCAGCCGTTGAGATTGAGTTTGAGATCATTGCAATGATTGCGCGTTTCAAAGTGGATGCGATTTTGCTTAGAAAACAAATGTGCAATGCCCCTGTAAAGTACGTAGTAGTATTAAACGGTTGCGCCACTTGAGAAGCACCTAAAAGTGAGGCGACGTCGACGGCGACGGCTACTGTTCAAGGTTCTTCGCAATCTGATGATTTACCGCAAAAGGCTGTTGCATTTATTTGGCCAATTCATGCTAATAAACAAAGTATCATTTCGATGTGGCATGTGGCAACAAATAAAATCCAATTTGTGTACATGGAGATGTGCAACGCCTCGATGAAGAACAAGAACAAGAAAAAGAACAATAAAAACACACATTGGCTAAATATGACACATGTAAACAACAATAAGCTCAATGGCATGTTAATCATCATCAAGATAATATTGATGATGATCATTATCATCATTTCAACAATAACCAAAATGCCAGATTGAATAATCGATGCGACGGATCGGAACCCGTACGTCAGAGTTCAAATTCGAGTCGCCGCCAAATCAAAATTCCAACACGAAAACAAAATTTAATTGCCTACAAATTGGCGCGTTGAGTTTTATTGCATTGTTAAAATATGTGAGCTATATGTGTGTACATATATATATATATATATATATATATATATATATATAAAGTACGAGTACACGAACAACCCATCGTTTGCCTCCTCCCCTTGGCTCTCAGTGCTCTGCGTGTGGGTGGCAATTTTTTACAGCAAACGGCAAACAAATATTTGATTTAGACAACTGCCTATGATTTATTTACGATTTCCCAATGTTTCGCCCAATTTGTCTGAAAGTTCTTAATAAAAATAAGTTAATGTGGAACAGACAAAACTGGAAGGAAATAAGTTTTTACCACGCATATAATTTGTATAATCATCAATGATTAAAAAATTGCAAAATTTAAATGGTATACATTTGATGGGTTATATTTAAAATATTCAAACTTTTCTTTATTAATATTAGTTTACAAAAAAATCAAACTTTTTTCTATACATTTTTTTTTATTTATTCTTAACACAATGATTATATTTTATTTATTTTACTACCACTAAAAAACATTTCTGTAAAAAGAAACAATAATCTTCATCAAAAACCTGATTTTTATTTGTTTTTTTTGCAGACTACCTAATTTATAGTCCAAATCCTCAATAGTAGACCAGAGTAAATAAATAAATTCGTCAACGATCTCCATTATTCATTCACAAATGCGGTCCATGGAGCTGTCTCAACAAATACATTTATTAATTATGCAGATGCGCTCTTTAATTGGATTACGGCTTCCCACTATATTATTAAGAGAAGGTTTATTGCTCTCTCTCCTGAGCTCTTCTGGCTTACTCAAATGTTATTATGATTGTGTTATCAACTACGGGGGAAATGAGAGCCTTTAATACGAATCGTATTTCAGTTCTTTCTCAGCGTCAGCCTGAGACACAAGTCGAAAGATTTGAGCCACCTGCGATAACAATATTATTGGAAAATGGTGAGTAAACAAACTTGGGTGATTGCACTACTGATAAGCGAAACTTGACATTGCATTTATGTGAACTGCATTATAAAAATGCACTAGCGGATTTATTACGTAAAACTAAGTTTTTGCTTGCACTTTGGATATACGAGCTTTTAGGGATAATTAGTTAAATCACGTTTTGGCCCCATGCTTCTATTGGACTTATCAATCTACTTTCTTAAGGAGATAAGACCATTACTGGCCTAGTCTAACATTTAAGCGCTTATAAACACTTGGTTTCTTGGTTTCTCAGCAAACAAGATGTGCCCTCAAATTCCTACTCATAAGTCTGGTCGCGCTTCAGGAATTAGACGTCGGCACTGGAGCCAGAATTCTGGCAGCGTTTTTCTTTCCCGGCAAAAGTCATTTTATGATGACAAACTCTATTATAAGACAGCTAGTTAAGAACGGGCACGAGGTAAGTATTTATCTACTTAAAATCAAGATAACTCTTTACAGCATCTTTTTATTTAAGGTGACTTTCATTACACCGTTTTCATTGGAGAGCGAAAACTTGGGTTCCAATTACAAAGAAGTTCTTCTGGAGCCCTACGATTTTTGGACAGAGAGTAAGTATTTATCTACCACAAATAATAAAACTATTTATTTTATTTTTAATATAATTGTATTTATAGTGAAGGAGATGTCAAACAGAGAGATCATTTTGGACATGGCGGATGTGACTACTCTCAGATTCATTCGGATGCTCCACGTTATGGGCATACACAGCACGGATTATGCATTCGAACAGCCTGGAGTGAAAGCCCTCATTAATGCGAAGGATAAGGTGGGAAAATACGATCTACTTTTGGCGGAGCAATTCTACAATGATGGCGCCCTCATTCTGGGTCATCTATATCAAATACCAGTTATCACCGTTTCCACATTTGGCAACACCAATTACTTTACGGAATTGGCCGGCATTATCTCACCCTGGTCGTATAACCCGCACAGTTTTCTAACCTACACCAATCGAATGACATTCTCGGAACGACTTTTCAATTTTTTCATCTGTGGCACGGAAAGTTTAATGCGCAACTTTCTATTCTATCCCGGACACGATGCTGTGCTGCGCAAACACTTCTCCAATGTGCTGGATGTGGTGCCCACAGTAAAGCAGCTGCATCGAAACATCTCCGCCATATTGATGAACAACTACATGCCACTGGAGGCACCCAGACCTATATCCGTCAATATGATATCTGTGGGCGGACTGCATATCTTGCCGCCCAAGCCACTGCCCCAAAAGTTGCAAACGTTTCTAGATGGGGCCACACATGGCGCCATTTACTTCAGTCTAGGTGAGAATTGGAATTCCTATTATTGACACTCTTTAATCGAAGGTAGAATATTATATGGGATTTTATAAATTTTAAAATTTGAGGCAAAAGCCGACAAAATGAATGCAACTAGTTTTTTTTTAAGCCTCACACAACAAATTGAAAGCTAAAAGCCACACAGACCTAGAAATCTTACTAAATAAATTTAGTTTTTTTTATTTTTTGTATCAGTGCATTTGGCAGTCAGTAAATTCAAACCACAATCTTCTGCTCTGTTCAAAACTAATTTTATTTTTTAATTTTACAGGTTCACAGGTTCGGAGTGCTGATTTGCCGCCCGAGAAGCTAAAAGTGTTTCTGGATGCATTCGGCAGCTTAAAGCAGCGAATATTGTGGAAATTTGAAAATGACAGCTTTCCCAATCTGCCAGCAAATGTGATGATCCAGAAATGGATGCCACAGGGCGACATTCTGGCACATCCCAATGTCAAGGTCTTCATTGCCCATGGCGGACTGTTTGGCATGCAGGAGGCGCTGCAATATGGAGTTCCCGTGCTTGGCATGCCTGTCTACTGTGATCAACACTATAATATAAATATGGGCCAGGCTGTGGGCTATGCTTTGGGCTTGGATTATCGCACAATCTCCACAGAGCAACTTCGCTCCTCGCTGATGGAGCTGCTTGAGAATCCCAAGTACAGGGACACCATGAAGAGTGCTTCGCGCATATTTCGCGAACGGCCTCTGAGCCCCATGGATACGGCCATGTTCTGGATCGATTACATCATTGAGCATCGTGGCGCACCCCATATGGTAGATGCAGGCGTCTCTCTTGCCTGGTATCAGTTCTACTCGCTCGACGTAATTGCTCTCATTTTGGGCTCTATTCTAATTCCCATATTGATGCTATGCTTCTGCGCAAAGAAATCTGCTCAGAAATCTGTAACTAAAACCAAAAAGCACAAGAAACAGAAAATAGCATAGTTTAGTATATAAGAAAATTGCATATGTATTTTTGGAAATATATTTTTTTTATTTTAATTAAATTTTAATACTTATTTTGAAGAAAGAAATTGTGTTTCCAACTCTAGATGCATTTTAAATCTGTAGGCTCAAAAAATGAATTGATTTTGAAGATCGTTTAGTTGTTAGCAAACTTAAGGCAATTTAAATTTTTGACCTGGGTCTGTATTTGATATTTTTAGTAAAAATTTTGGCATTTACCATGTATATCTCAAAAATATTGAAAACTTTTTATTACCATATGTTTAAGTATCGCTGGTCTCCGCTCTTTGTTGCCTTACGTATGCATATGCATATATATTTTTGCAATAATAACCCCAACACTTAAACTTTGGCACTTGAGTCGTCTACTTAAGTATTTAATGAATCCGAATCAATAGCTGACTCACATACATACTCACAATATACATATATGTATGTACGCATAGATGAATTCTACTTAAGGCGCCAGAGTGCCAGGCCAAGTGTTCTTAAGAAATTAAGCAAAAAAAAAAGGAAAGAAAACGCCAAAAAATCTTTAGCTAAAAAATACGTCTGAACTCAATAAAAATCATATTCATCATAATCTCAAATGGATTTCAACATCTTGATCTTGTGTGCTTCGGAATTGGATTGCCTCATGCAGGAATGTTGGCTAAGTGAGCGGCTTACCAAATCATCAAGTATTCAACCGGGTCTATAAATGTTTTGACCAACTTTCGTAGCATAAACAACATGTTGCCACAAAAGACAGTTGCTTCCTGCAATGGAACACTTACAGGCATTCTCCACCCACCAGACGCCCCTACCACACCAGACTGGCTCGGCAAAGTGCACTTGAGGCGAGTGCGCCCCGGGGACAAGTTGGTGGAGCTGCTCATTATGCATGCACGAACTGACATTGAAGTGGGTGCGACGACAGCGCCAGCGGCACCAAATCCAATCCAAAATTCCATTCCAGAGAGAGAGAGAGAGAGAGAGAAGAGATGGAGAGGAGAGAGTTCATGTGCCGCATAGGGTTAGATTGCCCATTGCCTTTATTATTGGTATTAGTAACACATGATTACGCTTTATTGTAAACAAAGGCGCAGATAAACAGACAAACAGAAGCACATGGATGCAAAACACGGATACGGACAAACTCACACACACACACACACGCACACACCAGTCATGGCTAATGATATGTTAATGCAGCTGGCGCACGCAGTGCGTATGAGTGTTGTGAATAGACACCCATGAGTGTATGAGTGTGTGAGTGTATGAGTGTGTGCGAGGCGGCAACTGTTTGTCTGTCAACGGCTTGAGCAAATAAACTTCATTTGGGGCTTATTTGTCGTTGGCTGGAATTTCTGGCTGGCGCTGTAAACAACTTGCAACAACTCTTTGCTACGGCGTCATGGTGGAAGGGGAGGGGGCAGCATCATTGCACCTGACATTAATGTGTGAGGCGAAGTTCAGTCAATTGTTGAATGGCTTTTTAAGTGAATAAGTTAATTGAGTGACTTGCAAATAGTTTATGACTTAAGCATATAAGTCGGCCAGGTTAAGGCAGATAAAGTCAATTTAATATTTTATAATAGTGAAATGCAAAAAAAATAAGAGAAAAATAACGCCATGAAAATCGTTGTAGTTTTTCTTGTTTTTAAATCATTTTGAAAATGAAAAGCCTTTTTTCTATTGTTAAGAAATACATTTTTTTAATAATAGAAAATATTTATAGAAATTACGAAATTTACTCTGCTATTTTAGTATTTAGGTGTTGTCAGTATAATCACAATCTTTTCAAAATTAATTTATTTTAATTTAATAACTAACTTTAGTTTTTTTATATGTTATATCTTTAAATACTAAAATAATTTAATTAATAGAATGAGTTCAAAGAGAAAAAACCACATTGAAATTATACATATTGTTTTTTAATTATTAGAATTTACCATGGATACAAAACAGGTTGTAATCGAAGATGAAGATATATAATCCTAAGTTAGAGTATGCCATAAGAAAACAGGCAACAAGTTACTAGGCTAGCTTGAACTTATTTTAGGCGTCGTTTCATCTAACCTGAGATGAATGCAATCCAATCAAAGGCAGCCAACAAATGCTGACCCATCTTGGCCATAATAACACCGACTGGCTGTCGTCTGGTGGTGGCCAGTTCCAGACTCAGTCCCTTATTGCTGTAGGTAGTTGGCAACACGCCGCAGCGTTTAAGTGTAATTTTCTTCTTATTCAATTGAAGCATGTCCTTTGCAGTAGCAGGCAGGGCCAAAAGGATAACTCACTGCACCGCACTGAGTTGCGAGTTGGTCGTCGACTTTTGGACAGCTTTTTGGCATTCGGCTCGTTAGAAATTCACTTCAGACGTTGCTTTCACTTGAGATCAACATAATGGCCGTTCATTTGCGCCGTGAAAATTGCAAGAAAATCTTCTATTCGAATCGACTCAGATAACTCAGGACTCAGGACAATTGCGTACGTGCGCCAGGACTAAGCTCAAGAACCAAACAAAAAAAAAAAAGAAGTAACGAAAAGTGAATGTAAAGAAATAAAATGGGAATGCCTCATCTTGTGCTGTGTGCCATGTAATTTGCTCTCTTGCCATGTGCTTCATCAGAAAGGAAATTGAAAATTGCTACTAATGGTTGCTCTGGGGGTGGGGGGGAGGCAGTAGGTGTGGCCATTAACAGGCAGAGGCAGTGGTGAAAGGCAAAAAAAAAAATGTTCAAGAAATACCGAGTAAATTTCCCATTTAATGATTATGAAAAAAATATATATAAAGAAAATGACACTATGAAAATGTGGGTGGAATTCATTTGAATCGTAATTTGCGCTCTTTACTTGCCACACACACACACACACACACACAAGCAAGCCAAGGCCAAAGGACTAACGAAGCGTTAAGAAGATGCAAGAGCAAGACAAAGAATAAGCATGTGTAGCTGAAGGCAACGGGGAAGGTGAAGGGGAATGAGTACAATGACGATGCCAATGGACAGCAGGGTTCTGATGGAGTTGATTTATGCGTACCGTAAAATTTGAGTTAATTCTTGTGTTAAGATTCCAATTAGCCCGTGTTCCACATGAGTGTGTAAATGCAGCTACGCCTGCTCCAGGAAAGATTGTTTAAGAATTTGTATGTGGTGTTTCTGTGTTGGAAGTACGATTAATTAAAGCTTAAGTCAGCATTAAATGCTAGAGTTACTTCAGGGAATACTATTTTAAAATCTGACTTGCCGATTCCCCCTGGCATCGAGGCTGCAGCATACGTTGACAATATAAGATTAATTGCCACAAACTCTGCTTGCTGTGGTTTGAGGCATGGAAGATATCCTCCAGTATCTTTAAACTATTACTGTTAAGTGCCTCGGGGTGCATTTCGCTAGGAGTCTCTCTTGGAAGACTCATATAACAAAAACCGCAAATAGCTTAAATTAAAAAAAAATACTATCGTTCACAACTTGGCCTCGCAAATTAAATGTGACTCTGTGAGTTCTTCTAGTATTGAAGTACTTTACAGATACCAAAAAATGCATCTTGGAAACAGCGCTTTTTGGCATCTTGGCATATCTTGGCATCATCTGAAATATGCCTAAATCGACCTATGCCAAGAAAACTATATATTTTACAAATTGTACACCTACTTCAAGCTAATTCTAATACAAATAGAGCTGGAAATGTCAACTGCGATTTAACTTTGTAAAAAGTAACGTATTTTATAATAAATTTTTTCTCTGTGCATTTTTTGGCTCTTAATGTACCATATTCACTATAGCTTATTCACATATAAATTTGTTTACTCTAAGCAATGAACACTTAAACAGACTTTAAGCGCTTTGCTTTTTTATGATTTTCCAAATAAATATATGCATAAATAAAAACAACAACGGAGATCGCCAGTTGTTTAAGCAGCTCCCAAAGTGCCCCAAAGGTGTGTTAAGAATCCCAAAGAACAAGAACAGAAATCTCCTCAGTTGGCGTCGAACACATCTAGGAAAGAAAACTGATTCATGGCAAGTGTTTAGAATAAAATGTTGAATGTGTTTTTCAACATCATTTTTTCCAGTTCTTCTTCACCAGGGAAAAAAAACACTTTTCATTGCCAAATATGCAGTGGAAAAACAGATTCGAGCAGCTCAGATCAAATCCGATTGATAGGGCTGAACTTCAAGTGTTTTTTGCTGGCCTATTAGTAGCGCTCTGGCAGCTGATAAGGCCAAAACCAAATAATAAAAAAAAAAGAAAAAAAAATGAGAAAACATTGTGCAAGAAGCTCAACGAATCTCACGCGCACTTCCATTGAAATCATTTTGGTTTTGTCTTAGCGTCTTTAATTGTCGAGCATTACGAGTCGGCAGCTCCATTAAAAATGCTAATTAAGTTGCCCCAATGGCACATGTGTGTGCTACACCACAAATTTTTATCTAAACAGCTCACAAAACAACAACAACAACACCAGCAACAACTACAACAACTAGAATCTAAACTCGAGCATTTGCCGATTTGAATGGCCGATGGCCGCCTATAAAAGATTCGTTTTATACATGCGGTAAAATTTGAAATTTTTTAGGCGAAATTTGAACAATAAACAAAATCACAAAAACCAAAACATTTATCATTTCAATTTCTTCCTCTATTATTTTTTTTTCTACTCGTTGGAGCTACGAAAATCGTTTAAATGCTTTTTTATTTCAAGCCAAATAAGCAAAGGAGTGCCCCCAAAATATGGGGTGAGAACGGTGAGGGGATGTGGGGCAGATACTGCTTGCCACATTGCGCAAAGATTTCAGCAGCTGCCGTCGGCGGTTGAGGTTGAGGTGGGTGGCCATTTTGTTGGGCCGAGGGCGAGTGCCGTTAGTTTTAGGGCAACTGGGCGGCGCATATGGAAATCCCGAGCTGTGCATGTATGTGTGTGTGTGTGTGTGTGTGTGTGTGTGTCTGTGTGTGTGTGTGACTATGTATGTGGGTGCACCACCATTCAACAACTTGCGCAAATAGCATCATCATCAACAACAATTGCTACGAGTATAATTTCATAGTCGTGTGTCAATGTGTAGGTGCGTGTGTGTTTGTGTGTTTGTGTGTAGGGGTGTGTGGGTTGGGTTCCCATGAAATTTCGGGACCGCACACAGTCAACCATTTCGTTGGTTAATGAAATGCTGAAAAACAATTAACTATAAATTAAACGCACAATTTTCAAAACAAAATAAACATAAATAGCACAACGCATCATTTTCCTATACTTTGAATTTGTGTTTTGTTTACAGCGTCACTTTTGGGGTGTGGGGGGCGAGAACATTTTCATTTACTAGCGAACACTGTAATGCACTGCCCCACGTAGCCTTCCCCCGCATCCACCCGCATCTTTCCCTACAGCAGGCAATTAGGCAATGTCGTTAGCCCTAGTCCAATCTCAGCTCCTCCTCTCGACTGTCTGTTTGTCCGTCTGTTCGTCTGCCTGGCTGCTTGTCCGTGGTCGTCGATCCCATAAAACCGTGAGTACAACTTTAATAACACAACAAGTAAATAATATTGGTTTGTTAAACGAAACAGATACTTATATACTCTTAAAAACGCATTTTGATTATCTTTTAAAATTATTTTAAAAAGTTTTTCAGAAGCTATTTTAATCAAGGAGTTAAACAAGGATCAGCTGCCTCTGCAAAAACGGTTGAAAGATTCAAAATTTTGAATAACTACAATTCAAGTGATAATCTTATAATATTATGTAAATTATATTTCTCTTAGATTGTGATTGAAAACATTTTTAGTAGATAAATAAAAAATTAATGAAAAAACAAAGATTAAATTGGCACTTATAACTGTGGAACAGAAACTTGAATAAAGAATATTAAAAGCGCGTTCAGACACATCTTTATTTGAATAGCAAACACCCATAAGAAAGTCCATCAACTCTAGTTAAGGGTATGAGCGGGACTGATTGTGCATAGCTTGATGAATTTGTCGTAGAGTTATTCCTACCAAGAAGTTCGGCTGTTACATAAACAAGCCCGCCTAAGAACAACACGTGCAACAGCAACAGCAACAACAACAACAAACACAATAGTATCAGCAAACAGAGCGTTAGCTGCAAATCGAAGTGTCAGTCGGTGCACTCGCCTCAGCCTCAGCCTCATCCTCATCCTCAATCCCATACTCACACTCACACTCACACACACACTCACATACTCATACTCATCCTCATGACGCTGACGCTCCTTTTATGGCTGGCGCACATGTGTGCAACAGACGCAGAAGCAGCCCACAATCCGATGGCTGCGCAAAGGGGTAAATGGGGAGGGGGAGTTAAATGAACGATGAGACAACAACGCTAAAAACGCTAAAGCAAAGTGCATGCAAATGGGCTAAAACGAAAGAAGAAAAATACAAAATAAAAAAAAAATACAACGAAAACGAGGAGAAGAAAATCGAAAATGCATTTTACAATTTTACAATAAGTGAACATTTTCAGGCGGCGCAAGTGCATTTTGTTTATACTTTAATCTGTCCGTTTTGGATTCTGTACGTTGCCGGTTGGCAACATTGTTGCTGTTGTTGTTGTTGCTGTTGCTTTTAATATTTGCAACGGCATTTGCCATTAACTGCACTCTCAATGGCCGCTTAAGAATGCTGGCCCCAAAAATGTTTAACCAAATATTGTTGTTTATTTTTGCTGACCGCCGATTTGGCGTCGGTTGACAAGCGGCCGGCATTCGACTAATTGCAGTTCAAAGATTGCGCATACGCCACATGCCACATGCAACCGTGACTAATTTGCATTATTCACTGAAAGGCATAAACTCTGACACTCTGTTCAAGGGAGGCGGCCTTTTAAAAGGACTGTCCTCAAGTAGCTGCCGCTGACTGTGTCAGACGGGTCATGTGCATGTGTCATAAAAAAAAGGGTTGCATAAACAAATCAACGCACTCTCCGCATATACAAATTAGTGGAGAAGCCGCCGCAGGCAGTAGGACAAAATAAGTGAGGGAATAATATATATATCCTGTAGAAATGAATATGTGCAACTATGCCACATGCAGCGTAACCCATCAACAAGTCGGCCTATCTAACATATACTCATATTACAGGGTGATGTATTAGTTATAAATAGTTGAGTTTTATACTTATTTACCATAAACTTAAGGCAACTTAGAATCGGGTATTAAAAATTTTGAGACCTATAAGTTATGCCTGTATAAATAGTTATTTATATGCGGTCAGATCTGCAGGTCACCTGAATGCAGTTAAATAAATATTTTAAAAGTAACAGATGCCCATAATTATAGATTTAAGAACCAGTGCATAATCATAAGATACTTCAGGTATATGTATTTACCAGTATTTTTTTTAATAATATTAAGAATATTTTGTAAACATTTTATTCTTCTAATATTAGTTAATAATTCAACACTTTGCTAATATTATTTTTCATTTATTTATTATTCTGAGGGGTGTTTTGTTTTTGCATTTTATGTATTTTCTGGATTTTGGCATATGGGCCAAGATATTATGATATTTTTCTTAGACTATCTAGAGCACTTCCTGTGGTGGCGCGAAAAATGAATTATGGCAAGAGGTCGGGCGTCCCAAAAATATTTAGCCAGACAGAAGCACTCGCACAGACGCCGTCTATTGACACAAGTAATTACAACTGTCAATTGATTTTAGTGTCCCAAATTTGTCAACTTTTAACTGTGGCTTTTAGCTAGAAAATGCGGCCAGACATGGACAACCATGGAGAGAACTGTAGATCTATTGTTTACACAGTTGCTAGTCGCACGTGCCACTTGCACAAATAGTACAGAATCGAAGACATCGGAAAAGGGGTGCTGTGGGGAGGGGTGGGTCAACAATCAGCGATCAATTCGAAAGAGAATTTGTAATTTGAGCAACTTTGTTGCCAGGCGACAGGCTACCGTCTGAAGTGGATGTGATCATGCAATTGTGGCGACAATCCTTAGCGACTGATTTGTGTGGGTTTTTAAATTTGTTTGTTTATAAACATGGTCGAAATTGTCGACGCTATGCACTTGAGCCATATCCTTGTCGTCGTCAGCCACCAGCTGTGCACCTAAGGACGTCGACATGTCGCCCTCATACGTTCTATCCCATATCTGCTGATCTTGTGCAAAAGCGCCTTGCAAACTATGAGTGTATCATGTGTGTGTGTGTGTGTGTGTGTATGTGTGGGTGTGGTAGTCAGTGGGTCAGAAACACAGCATCCGTCTGGGAAATGACACATTGAAGCACTTCTATGCCGACATTGAGTGGCCAGCGACGTCGTCGTCATCATTATCGTTTATTTTTTGCAAAATGCAGGCCACACGCATGGAACACTTCAGTTGAGCGGATCTTGAGGCACTTTCAGCTTGATCTGACTGTCATTTCTGAAGTAGACTTTGAAAACTCTAACGGAGCTCAGTTGGAAAATGAGGTCAAACTAATGAACACAATCAACATTTTAAAGATATCAAAATTTCATTATATGGCTATGTTCAATTTGAGTTTATTGTTTGACTCTTACTGTCATTTTATATGACCCTGGGAATGACAAAGTAGTTGACTTATGGACAATTAAATGGTTTAATTATAATAGTTTAAATGGATTAAAATTATATTTAGATGTTAGTCAGTCACACAAACTTCCCAATGCCGAGAATTTCCAAAGAGTTGAAGAAGTCTTTCCATTATTTGCAGTTAGTAGCATTTTCTTGACCATTTTTACTTACCAAATATTGATAAAGAACACATTTCAATTTAATTTCATTATATCATTTATTTAAATTGAGATTTTAACATACATATATTTACGTACTGCTAAAACTTAAAGTTACTAAAGCTATTACTCAGAAACTAACCCCAACCTCTCTCGCTCGCTCTCTCTCTATCTCTATCTCTCTCGCTCGCTCTCTCTCTCTCTATCTCTCTCTCTCTCTCTCTCTCTCTCTCTCTCTCTTGCTCCAACTGGCCTGAAATTAATGGGCTACAAATAAAGACTATGAACCATTCTCTATTGCTATCACAAAGGCCAAGTAGCGCCAAGTATTCCATTGAATCTAATCAATTTCCACATTCTCCTCACAATCCTCCCCGCCAGAATGATTGCTCTCTGCGCCACTCTCCAAGCTGAGCACCTGAGCCTGGCTGGGACTTGGGCAGGGACTGCGCTGATTGCGTGTTGGCGACGATGATGCCGACGAACCAGTCACGAAGCTGGAGGAGAGAGCATTCTGCTGACTTGGGGGTGGAATTGGCTGTGGCACCTTCGGATGCGGATAAAAGTAGGGGAAGTGCACCTGAGGCAACGGCAATCCACCGTAGGCCAACTGCAGCTGATGCCTATAAATGTTGAGCAGGGCCGGATCCAGGCCGTGCGGGTAGCCGGCAGCAGCCGCTCCTGGTGTCATGTGCGCATAGGCAGTGCTGCCATCTTCCCGGACCAGCACCTGGACAGGTACACGCTTCGTGGCACTGAGCAGTGCCGCCTCGTGCTGCTGGATCTGCTTGCGTTTGGTCTTGTAGCGTCGGTTTTGGAACCAGATCTTCACCTGCGTCTCAGTCAGACGTAGCGTCTTTGCCATCTCACTGCGCTCCGGGCCGGACAGATAGCGTTGCTGGGCAAAGCGACGCTCCAGCTCAAAGACCTGGGCGTGACTGAAGGCGGCACGCGAGCGCTTCTTGCGGCTGAGTCCGCTGCCCCCACTCAGACTATCGTCGTGGGAGAGCGGCGAATTGCCGCGTCCATAGCCACCCGCTGTGCAGGAGGAGGGAGAACTGCTCAACGGCGGCGGCGAGTCGCAGTCTATAAAGTTACAAAAATTTGGCAAAAAAAAAAAAAGTTAGCACAAATAAAAAAAACGACACAATAGCGAGTCCATTAGCATGAACAAAGAGCCCAAACTTACCGGAATCGTTGCTGGTGCAGCGTCGCATGTCGAGCGGAGCCGCTGCGGCGGCAGCGGACAAAGCGGCGCCGAAGTAGCCCAATTTACGTTGCATATAATCAACGGGCAAGCCACCAGCCGTCGATGAGGAGCCCGCTGCCTGATTGTTATTATCCATGGCAGCAGCGGCTGCATAATACTGCAAATAGCTCGCCGACTGGCCACGATTGGTGACACTCTCCGGATGCTCTGCACCCAGTTTGCACTGCGCCAACTTATAGATGCTCAAATCGCGACAACAAAGCGGCGGCGACTTGGAACCACTGCGATCTATGCTTTTGCTGGCCAGCTCCGCGTCAGCGTCCAGATCCACGCTGGACAGACGACGCGCGGGAATCGCGGGTCTATTGCGCGTCAATATATCGTTGATGGAGAAGGGCGTCGTCAGAGTTTTGCTCAGGCCCGCAATTGCCGCGCCCGCACTCGCACTTTCCATATTTAACATTATTAAAGTTTTAACGTTTTTTTTGGTTTGTCTTTTTTGTACAATATTTTGATTGGTTGGAAACCACTTTGAAAAACTGTTGTTCACTTTTCCGTCCGGGGTTGCTCACGTCTCAGAGGCTGAGTCACGAATGCGCTCGGCTGTCGCGCTCCGTGTGCTCTTTAAATAACTGCGCCAATGATCCCGGCGTAGAATAACTCACGGAGTGCCGCACTCAAGTGGTGCGCACTCTTGCTGCTGGTGCTAGTAGTGGTGGTGGATTCTGTGTGCTATTTTGAGCTGCCTGGCGTGGGCAGGCCGAATGCCTATTGGCCAAAAAAAAGAGCGTTTGAGTTGCTCTCAAGTGATGCGAGTGCGAGTGCTGTAAACAAAAAAAAAAAAAAAAATAAAAATTATATATCGTAAAATCCTACAATTGTGTGCATTGTTTAAGACACTTTAGTGTGCGTTATTTTTGGAAGTGTGTGCATCCTGTTTATTGTTTATATTGTGTTAGCAACTATTGGGCAATCGATTAGGGTTTTGGGGATACAGTCAAATTCGATCCTAGAGTCAACTGTATTGTTTACACTAACATTTGTTTGGTTTAGAATTTATGCAGAAATGTCTTGGGTTACCAAATAAACTCAAACACACTTTTAAATTTCAAGTAAATTTAATGTTTGTTTAGAAATATATTTTACATAATACATATTTAAATAAAGATCACTGTAGAGTTTTGTAATCATTGTCTCACACTTAAACTAGCTTTTATTAATCCAGCAATAAATACGCAGACGGTTTTATTTTCTTAAACACTTCTTTTTGCATTAATTCCTTTTCACTAACCTCGTTTAAAAGCGTCTTTGAGTGCTTTAACAACGCCAAAACCTGTCATTGGCCCATGGTCGCAGTCAGTTGGCGCTGCTATTGGTCGTCGCAGCAAAATGGCTGCGCGCTCGCACTCTCCCGCCTTGCCAGATTGAGTGAAATATCTCCCCATATGCTGACTGAGAGAAAAACACACACACAGATGCTCACGCTATCGCTCTCACTCTCACTCTTGTGCTTGTTGGTGGCTGTTGTTGGTGCTTGGCTGCTGCTGCTGCTTCTGTTCTCTGGTACACTTCACACCTTCGGGCTATATAATCTTTTTATTGCCAATTCAATGACTCTTAATGCCGAATGGGTCGTCGCCGCCTCGGGCGCAGAAGTCAGGAGTTGGCAGCGATTGCAACAAAGCAAGCAAGAACGGCGGGTGGCAAGAGCCTGTGTTGTTGCTATTATTTTTTTGCGGTAAGTTAGTAACCAATTTTCAAGTGCGCACAAAGTGATGCACAACGAGGAGGAGGAGGGTTGAGTCGCTGCTCGTTATACGTTTTCAATTGAATGCATTTTAATAATACTTGAGTAATTAGTATAATGATGCTTGCCACGCGTCTATTTCTCTTTTGTCCTCCAGCAGGACGCTAATTCTCTGGCGCTGTTGTGTGACGACTGCTGATACGATTATCTCCAAATAGTTTATTCAATATCGACACCAAACAGGTATTAAATTACAGAGGGATGGTTGCAGGCAACAAAATGCGAATGATGAATAGACATTTTCAATTAACTTGGGACATTTGCTTGATTCCGTGTTTGATTTTGAGCACTCAGCAGCCCATAAGCGACACTTGCTTGACGTTGTCCTTTTACTCCTCTGCACAATGTTTGTTTTTGGTAGTATTAAATTCGCTTTAATGGTTTATCGAAGGGCACTTCAATTGTTTGCTTAGCTTTGCATTAACATTCATCGTCTCTGTGCTGAGCTATGAAATCTGAACCACATTGCAGTTGAAGATGACTTATGATTGATTTTGGCAAGTATTTTCTTTGTTATGTTTATTTTAAGCACACTCAGTAAACCACACCGATAAATCTATATCGATTTTTATTTCTCTATTTTATTTAGTTGATTTAAAGAGTGTTTGAAATGGAACACTTTATGGCCGAGTTTGTTAAAAAAAAAAAAACAAGAATCGCATTTATAATATTTTATTAACTGTTTTGTTAGAAAGTACTTTTTAAATTCATAATGATCTATGTTAGATATTTCGAAATTCATGCGTTCACTGCTTGCACCGCTGTTTACTGCTTACTTGTGTGTCGACATAATATACTGCTTGTAGGTTTGTGCAGTGAACAGCTTGACACCGCTTGCCAAGCAGTAAACAGTAAATTAAAAAACTCGTCACGTAAAAATTTTTCTTGGATTTTCGATTTTTTAGACTCTACTCAATTTAAAGACATTTACAATTTTCATTCGTTTATTCACATTTTTTATTCAAGGAAAAACAAATATATTTAAATTATTGAGAATTTTGTATAGTGATTGTAAAACAATTTCTTACTTTTATTATTTTTCTGTCGCTCATGGACATTTTATTCCAGCAGAGGAAAGTTAAAGTTAAAATACTCAATCTGAAAAGCTTCGTATGATCCGAAGAATATTTGCTAAGCTTTGTATGATTATACGAATTTTTACGTAGCTTACAGAATATAAAACAAATTTTTCTGCAAATTTCTGCCATGATCGCAGAAGCTTCTTTAATAATTTAAAAAATGGGCAAATTTGCCAAGCTAAATAATTTATTAAAATTTGTAGAAAGAAATTTATATACCATAGTAGAAATTAATATGCAATAGTATGTGCCATTTGTATTTGTACGTAATTCTCTACAAAATGTAAAATTCACAATCTGTGTTTTCTAATTTACTTTGTTTACAGGTGCTCGAAGTGATTTAGGATATTGCCAGCGCAAAGGAAGTGAAGCTCATCAGCTCAAGGCAAAATCAATGCCTCAACTTGCGAGGGATTTGTAAAAAACTCGAGTGGTGTTTTCCACAGATCATAAATCAAATGCTTTTAAACGACACTTCTTCAGTTTCGAATGCAATTACTCAATTAATTTGAATATAATTGTCACAATTTTCCACTTGAAAAGCTACACAAAGGCAAAGACTGATGGATATAAAACAGAAACAAATATATTCACATATATATTTATGAATATATACACTATGTAAAATGAGCTCGCCATTTTTATGACCACATCAAATGGAAATGAACAACAGAGGGGAAAAACTCAATGGGTTTTTGTGTTGATTTTTTTTTCTTTTCAGCTCTTTACTTTTGTTTTTTTGATAAAATGTCAAAGGCTTTAATTCCAACTGAGCGGGGTAGTGATGGTTAGAGGTAGGGATATGGAGCGGGAGAGTGAAAGGCAGGGAGGGGGCTTCATATCCACTTGACAGCGCTGGCTGGGATTAAAGGCAAAGACTCGCAATGACAGCGAAAGCAGAAGGCGGAAAACGGAATCGAAATAGAAATGAAAATTACGCAATGCTCGCTTTGCGGGCGGCAAAAGAAGAAAAGCGCGGAAATCGAAAAACTATTAAAAACTGCGCCAATTGACAATTGTATGGTTTGTTGTTGTTGTTGTTCTTGTTCTTGCATTGCATATTGTTTATTTATTGTTGTTAATAAATCTTAATTTTGCTTACCTAACTCTCTCTTTGGCGGCTTCTCGCGTCACGTCTTTAATTGAGGAAATGCAAATGAGAGCGGTGAAAGCAGAGAAAGCGACAAATTAAGAGTGAGACAAGGAGAGAAATTGAGAGTGTGAGAAAGAGATGGAGCACAGCTGCAAGCAGCCGGCTTGTGGCGCCCTTGATCCTTTGACGCAACATGAATTAAATGGCGCTACAAGCCAACGATCCTTGCATCACTCGCCTTATCGCCGTCGTCGTCGCAGTCCCCGTTCCAATGTGATATATGGGAAAATGACAAATTTTCCACTTGAACTGCAACGAGTCCCGGTTCGGTCTAGACTATAGACCACAGACCATAGACCAGAGACTATATGCAGCACACGTCGCCCGCAATATTGCCGCCGACATTGTAAGACGAGACCTTAATATTGAGCCAGCCAGATCCAAAGCCCATTTTTTTCGATTTTACTTTTTTTTTTATTTTTTTTTTGGTCAGTGTGGTCCATTAGGCAACGTTTAAAGGCACTTGACATGCATTTCGCTCAATGTCCTTTGTCCTTTGGGGCGTTTTGTTTGCCACTGTGCTGCCAACGCCTATTTGAGTCTCTCTACTTCTAAAGATATTTATTTTGTAGTTCATAAGCAGAAGATTTCTATATTTTTTAAACAACTTATTTCCAACTGTTAAAATCTATAACTATAATTAGAGAAAATACAGAATTTAATATATTAATATTGTATTACTCCTTGAATAATTAGTTACCCCCCGTAAAAATTGCTAAGAAGTGTATAATGATGCTGTGCAAAAATATGCAAATGAGAGCATCTCGGAGCCCATTAAGTATATATTTTCTGATCAGTCTCAAAAGCCGAGTCGATGTAGCCATGTCCGCCTGTCTGACCATTTATATAAACAAGAGTATATCAGAGAGTGTAAGAGCAAAATATTAAAAATTGTTAAATAATATTCTCATACACCACGCACACATCAAACCTATTTTATTTTAACAATAAAACCCAATCTGTTATATAGTATAGACATGGACTGGTACAATATATATGATACAGGATTTTTGCACCCTGCAGTACCTGTGCCAGTTATAAAAAAATAAGAGCACTTCCGCACATGCTTACATTTGAGAGTGTCTTTAGAATAAAATTATAATAATATATTTCATAGTCATGGTCTCGTACTCGGCTTATTTGGTAACTAATTTTATTATTAAGTTGGAAACAAACAAATTCCTTTTACACCAATGACTAAAGGTTCTTTATTAACTTTTTTCAGTAGTTATTCATCCGTTACCAAGTTAGATTCGACTGCAAATTTCTAACTGGAGTTTTTCTATACACTCTTCAGTAGCAGCCTGCAACATTTTATCTTATACCCGGCGTGATTGCCCCTGATTGACATTTAACCCAACACAACGCACCACAACACTCCAAACTCAACTCGCTCACCCACTCCGACGCCAATCCAGAAGTTGAGTCTGTCAAAAATGCTCCAACTCAAAATGTTGCCTCCCCCTCCAACCACAAGAACAAAATAAAAAAAGTGTGATCAGCTGCACTTGCCCCGTACGCCGTTCTCGTTCCCGTTCCGGCTGCGGTCTCGGCCTGTGGCATGTGTTTGTGGAGTAATTGATATGCCACCAGTCCACCACTGCACCACCAAGGGGCAACAGCAACAGCAACTTTGCCCCCACACACTACATGAAATATTAGCCCAATGCGCGGCGGCCTGTCATAAATGTCGAGTTCGGATGCCCTGCATTTGTATCTGTATCTGCTTCTTTAGCTGTGTGTATTTGTGTGTGTGTGTGTGCGACTCTATTTGTATCTGTATCTTTAGCTGTTGGAAAACATTTTACAGTTGCATTGCTGCCACTTAAACGTTTCATAAAAGCAACCTTTGTAAGGCCTGCAAAGCCGCCAAACGCTACTGATCCAATACCCCTTCCAATCCCCAGCCCCATCCCTCATCCCTCATTCCTCATTCCCCGCTTTACCCCTTTTGCCATGCGAAAAGCAAAAAGGAAAACATTTCGTTTCAAGAATAAAAACGGAAATTGTTGTGTTTTCTTCATTTATTCATAAAACTGATCGTTTCGTTTTGATAAAATTGATTTATGCGGCGATCGACAACAATTATACGCAGATGCGGTGCCTAATGGATCGGTGGCAGATACTCGGCAATCGCGGCACACAGGCCGACTCGGCTGAAAATATATATACATATATGCTGCTAAGAAGCCATACCAAAATTAAAGTGAATGAAATATCGAAACACTCAGTTGAGGCCATGGCACTGCAAGGAAGGAACAACTGATCCTCGGAAATGTATACAAAGTGCAAACCTATTGATAACAAATTAGAATCCGAATGATCCTTTGGATCGTAGAATGAGTTGTTCTTGCGGTTGAATAATATTGTTGGAGATCAATCAATAGGATCTTTATTTATCAAATATCCAACTACTGAATGATCAAGCAGCAGTAGATCTCTTATGAAATCTAAATGCTTTTGAAGAATATTTTAAGATTGCGAAAAGGAAGCAAACAAAAAAATTATCTGAATTATCCTTGAGTTTTATAATATGTTATATTGAAATATATCTCTTAAAATCGTATTGAAAGGCATGTGATGAAAACTGAAAAAACTTAGTAAAATCACTTAAGATTAATAAAATAAAGTAAAAGCTAATACCAAGCATACCCTGTCATCGATATACTGAATTCAAAATTGAAAGTTGCTAGATAAGAAGACGTAAGAATCCGTATTCGTAAACACAGTATGAAGTTTCGATACAAGTAAGCTTTAAATAAGAGATATTGGACAAGATTTCTTGCTATTCACCATTAATCTTCTATCCCTTAAGGGAAATCCCAAATCGCGATCTACTCAAGAAAGTATCACCTTGTAATTTACAGCTTAAGCTTTATTTATTGTCCAATCGTAATATATATATATATAACAAGAAGGTACTAGAGTTATGAGGCATTTTCGTTAGCTGAAACATCAGATCTGTATATATTGTAATAAGTTAGCGTTTAAATAACTGATCCTGGCTACTGCAGCTGCAGCTGCTGCGTCTGCTGCGCAGTTGGTGGCCACATCATGTGGTTGGGTAGCGGTGGTGGCAGCGACGATGATGACATTGGTGACTGCAGCGGTTCCGGCTTCATCTTCAGATGCTTCACATAACCCTCGCCATCAATATCACCACGCTTGGACTTGTATCGTCGATTCTGGAACCAGATCTTCACCTGTGTAGCCGACAGATTCAGCTTCTGGGCAATAATCTCCCGCTCCGCACCAGTCAGATACTTCTTCAGGCGGAAGCGGCATTCCAGCTCAAGGACCTGTGCCTGCGAAAACAGAACACGTGGCTTGCGTTTCATTCGCGGTTTACCAGATCCATTATTATTATTGTTATTATTATTGTTGTTGTTGTTGTTCCCGCTACTGTTTCCACTGCTATTTTTGCGCAACTCGGAGCGGGATGAGGTCACGTGGCTCTCCTCTGCAAAAGAAGGGGGAGTAAGGATTGAGTAAAGATCGAATACAGAAAAGTGATTTTAAAAATTTAAATGTTCGTGAAAGTCGATATTAAGAAATAATTAATTACTTTTTATTATTATATTATTTAAGTTCTTAGAAAAAATCGGTAATGACTCAAAAAACTCTTACGATCTTGGAGACAACATAATTGCAGATCTGTTGAAAAGAACGAACGAAACGACCGTTTTACAAATCAATAGGTAAAAGCTTTGGTGATTCAGAACTTTTAGATATATCACTATGATAAGCTTTAATTCAAGATATATTTGATTTATGCAAGCCGATTCATTTATATAAGTCCAGTACTTCTTGCTAGGCTTAGGTAAATTTTAAATCGCCAATTTTCAAAACTGAAATATTTAAATAAATCTACTTCAATACACGAATTTTTAAGGTAAATGGATTTTATTTTGTAAATGTAGGAAAAAGTTCTGGTATTGGCTTAATGGTATTACTTACTTCTTTTGGCGCACTCCACCGCTCCGTTCAGACCCCTCGGTTCGTGCAACCGCTGAGCGATGCCATTGGCGTTCAGCTTATGCGTTGCGGCATGCACCTCCACTTCCGCGGAGCTATTCAGATCGAGGGTGGGCGACGGCGTGACATAGGGCGTGGGTATATATTCGCTTTTGATGGCAACAGCGGCGGACGGAACTGTGGGCATAATGGAGGAGGAGCTGCTGGCATAGACATCCCCCGAACCACTGTAACTGTAATTGTAGCCGGCGGGGCTCTGATAGGCACCAGTTGTGGGTCCGGCATAGAACTGCGAGGCGGCCACATTCGCATAAGCCGTCTGATAGCTCTGATGATGTGGATGTGGATGCGGATGGGGATGCGAATGCTGGAGCATGTGTGTGGGCATACCATAGTCCTGGTGATAGCTCGCATACAACTGATGGTGATGACCATGTGGCGGTGGCAGCAGCGGCGACAAGGACGATGTGGCCAAAGCATCGTCCTCCTGTTCAACAAGATGATGCTGTAGTTGTTGGTGCTGCTGCTGTTGTTGTTGATGTTGTTGTTGCAGTTCATGTTGCGAAAGATGTTGCTGCTGCTGCTGTTGTTGCTGATGTTGCTGCTGCTGCTGCAATTGATGGTGCTGGTACTCACCGGCGCCATATAGCGCCGAGGCTGCCGCAGCGCTGCGAAATAGCAGAAAAATATTCACAGTTAGTTTTGATTTCCTTTCTTTTTTTGTTGGCCTGGATAGCACATGTTGCATCACTCAGCAAGAGAGCTTGGAAATGGCGGGCAGCAGCAAATGGCAACTTCCTGCTGTACGGTGCACCCTTGGTGACATCATTTCATGCCTCATCACAATTAACGACGCCCCTCAGCGAGGCGCTGCGCATGTCCAAAAAGTAAAAAAAAAAAAAAAATAGAAAAGGACACACACATGCGAATCACACATGTTGACCAGGCCCAAGCTCGGCGCCGCCTGCCTGCCTACTTGCCTGACTGACTGACTGACCAACTGCCTGGCCGACTTCGAACTCAACTCCGGTTCCGATTCTGACTTTGTTTTTCTTATTGTTAACACTTTGTGTCTGCATCTTGTGTCTTTGCATTTGCCTTTGTCTTTGTCTTTGCCTCTTGTATAAATAACGATGATTTGTCCTTTAGTCCTATTTGCAATTCATGCTGCTCATGTGTTTTGATAGGATTTCTTCTGCTTAGCTCTCGCTCTATCTCTCTCACACTCTCGGCAGAAGGTTAGAAAAATATTATTCTTTTGTAGAAAATTGGTAGAAATTAATTTCCTATGGAGCCCTATTATAAATAAATAAAAAAAAGATGCACCTCATTTCTGTCTACCACGAAGATGTGCGTCTAACAAAGATTGCTTTAGACAGGTAGTTACTGGAAATAACAGAATATAACAAATATATATATTGAACATATGCTTTGACTAGTAAAATATGCCATTTATGTAGTTAAGAAAATGCTAAATAGTTGAAATTTGAACTCATTTATAATAATATTTAATCTAATCTATCTAATATTACTATTTCATGTTTTTTTTAATCTTTTATGTTCAAGAGTATTTAAAAGCTTAGTAGAATTAAAAAAATATTTATTACTAATTTTCTTTAATATAACAAATTATTTGATCAACCACAACTTTCAATGAAGTACTTCTAAACTGAAATCCTAAACTATTTTTCTTCCTTATGATATTAACAACTAAATCCATTTATACATTTACATATCATAAGCTTATATCTTTAAGCTCTTTTTTCTTCCTTGTGTCATCTTACCTTTCCAGATGGCCATAGGCACCTTCGTATGCCTCCGTTTGATTGACCATGTTGAGTATATCCTTAACGGAGAATGGTGTTGTGTTGAGAGCATCGGCATTGGTCAGGCTGCTGGGGCTCTGTGGCGCCTGATTGTAATCATAGTAGCCAGCGGATTGTGCTTGGTGTTGATGATGTTGCAACATTATTTGTTGTTATTGTTTGACTTTGGCCACAAATCACTTGAATCACTTGATGGGTTGGCACTTTAAATTAAAATAAATACAACAATTTGCCAAAATACACTTGAGCAACGAGACGAGGGACACTTGACTGCGACAAACGATTATTTATAGGTGCTTGTTATGGGGGTGTTTCGAGGGGGTTGTGGCTGTGGCGCACCCCTTGTGCAACCGTATTGAACTTATTTAGCTCAGACCTCAAAACACGATGCGCCGTTCCGCTGCGCACTCGAGCGTGTCCTCAATTTGTCAGCGCGTTTTTCGTACTGAATGAAAACGCAATCTTTTCCGACTGCTGCCAGAACAACCAACACACACACACACGAGCACGCATACAACAAAATCCGAAGAAAATGGCTGACGAGTAGCCAATCACAGCGCAGCACAGCACAGTCAAAAGCAGTTCCGCTTTGCATTTGTATGTGTGTATTTGTCTTTTCTGTTGATGTTGCTGCTTTTGTTGCTGATGTTTGTTCGCAGCCACTTTATGCAGATTTAATTTCGCTGCTTGAGCTTAAGTACGTGTGTTTATGGAGAATATTTATTACTGCAAAGTCCTTAAGTCGGCTAATTGGCGTTTTTTTTTTTACAGCTCTGATACGTTTTTCAAGTGGGGCTCAAGTGCAGATTTTCGCACACTTGCCACTGATGTGGCACTCAGTAAACAAATCTCAAGTAAAAGTTTACAAGAGTGTGCTCTGATATAAAGTGTTACGAAAAACTATTTTGAAAATTAATTTTCACAGTTTTGGAAGAGTTTACAGCGTATATAATGAAACCATTTCAACTATTTCAATGAACGATAACTTTGTATGTCAAAATTTGTATTTTTATTAATTTAAACAATTTAGTATCATATACTCTCGGCAAAAATACAACTGTGCAATTTTGAAAAGAAATATGAAAAGATTAATGATAGTTGTCAAGTTAATTTAAAACTAAATCAACATAGTTTAACTAACCTTAAATCAATATTTACACTGGCAGCCATTTACATACAATTATTTATAAAAATCCAATTTATTTATTAATTCAATAGTTGACGGTTGGTTACTCAAATATTTAAATTATATTTGTTTTTCAGCACTGTTGC
This sequence comes from Drosophila mimica, assembly GCA_037043585.1. Classification (NCBI taxonomy): domain Eukaryota; kingdom Metazoa; phylum Arthropoda; class Insecta; order Diptera; family Drosophilidae; genus Drosophila; species Drosophila mimica. The sequence continues at coordinate 181,017 of JBAMBE010001187.1, forward strand.
TGATTAAACCACAACACAGTGTTGGTGTACGAATATCGATCAATCGATAACATACCCACCACCCAGTATAAAATCATCGTTCGTCTCTAGATAGTATACATTTATTTCGTCTTACTCGTTGAAAAAGTTGGACGCAATCTGCGCAGCTTAAGCGCAGAAAAGTAATTATTTTTATTTGTGCATTAAATAAGTATTTTAAAATAACAATTCCCCTGAAGAGGTAAGCTTTTACTTTTATGACCTATTGTTAAAATTAAGACACTAAAATATGCATTATATTAGCTTGCTTTGCACGCGTGAAAATTTCCCAGTTTTTTTTTTCATTTTTGTATTCGTCTGCATTTTTGATGTGTCTTGACATTTGTAAACAAATAAATGTCCACATTTAGTTTGAATGCATCGTCTTGAAATAAATTTTACTAATTTTCTGCAATTGGAATTTTTCTTCTTTTTTTCCGCAGCGCACACAAGCACAGGCAGATACAGAAAATTCTATTGATTTGTACGCTCGTCCAAGATGGCGGACGACGAGCAATTTAGTTTGTGTTGGAACAATTTCAACACAAATCTGTCCGCTGGCTTTCACGAGTCACTATGCCGTGAAGACCTGGTGGATGTATCTCTGGCAGCGGAGGGCCAGATTGTGAAGGCGCATCGCTTGGTGCTCTCCGTCTGCTCGCCCTTATTCCGCAAAATGTTTACGCAGATGCCAGCGAATGCCCACGCCATTGGTAAGTACAAGAGAAAAAGAAAAACTAGACAAGCAGAGACACAATTAATATAATTTTTATTTGCAGTGTTTTTAAACAACGTTAGCCATGCGGCACTGAAGGACCTGATCCAGTTCATGTATTGTGGCGAGGTGAACGTCAAACAGGACGCATTACCAGCTTTCATTAGCACAGCGGAGTCGCTGCAAATCAAGGGGCTGACAGATGTGAGTAGAATAGAGACAAAAAGAGAACGAACGAACACAAACACCAAGCGCATTTCGCGCGCAATACACACATACCGAGCACACACATGTAAACCCAGCGGCGAAATTAGTGTGTATAAGAGCTGGTTTGACTGTACCCCAAGCGAAGTGTCTGGAAACAACACACGCCATCACTATCAAGCGTGTGCGAAAGAGATGCCATGCTATGTGTGCTGCATATATGTTTATCTCTCTTTAGCCAGCAGTTTGTAGTGCGCGCGCATTTTGGTGGTTGTTTTTGTGTATTTTTTTTTTAACGAGATACGTTGGCGACATAAAATTAACATTGCTACTTCTTGCAGAATGATCCACCACCACAGCCGCCACAAGAGCCCACACCCCCAACCCCACCAGCAGCACCACAGGTACAACAACAGCAGCAGCAGCAGCAACCACAACAACTCCCAGCCCAACGTGTACAGCGTCAGCAGCAGCGTGGAACAGCCCGCTACAAGATCGAAACCGTTGACGATGGTCTCGATGACAAGGGCACCACACAAATTGTCATACAGACAACAGCCTCGCCACAAGCGACCATCGTACAACAACAGCAGCAACATATACAAACACAACAGCAGCAGTTGCAAGCGGCGACAACAACAACTGCGACGCTGGTGTCGGCAAACAAGCGTAGCGCTCAACGTGGCAGCCAGGGTAGCAGTGGTGCCGTCAAGCGCTCAAAGACAGGAACAACAGCAAGCGCCGCCAACAGCAGCAACGTAATTGACCCCCTCGAATCGACAACGGAAACAGGAACAACAACGGCAACATCCACTCAACAGCAACAACATGTGCCACAACAGATAACCGTGCAGACGACTGTAGTGCAGAGCAGCGATACAAAAGTGCAGCAGGCGGCGCAAGAGGAAGCTGAATACATTGATCTCCCCATGGGTATGCCAACGAAATCGGAACCAGACTATAGCGAAGAGCACGCAGATGTTGCCGGCGATGGCGATACTTCCTATGTTGAGGATGATGCCTATGGCGAGATACGCTACGATGACAGCTACTTTACCGAAAATGAAGATGCCGGTGCTCAGCCAGCAACAAATACAAGCGCCAGCGTTACAGCCACCACATCGAAGGCGGTGGTCAAGCAACAGCAGCAACAACAGTCGCAGGCGCAGAGCTACAACGATTCATCGTTTGTCGACACCGGCGGGGATCAAGGCAGCACAGAGGCTCAAGGTTGGTTCCATTTTACTTTTGATCTGATCCGTTGAGAACCGAGATGCGTGTCGCGTGTCCAATGGATCGGCTAGGATTAGTTATTCTTAAGAAAATGGGAAGTCGACTGTGAATTTCGCACACGGGGTCAACCAAAAATAGATTATTTTTCAAATTGTTAACTATTCCCTCAAATCAAATTGGTTGCAAGGTTGCGCGCAGTTCGCAATTTGACGAAAACCCTTCATTTGTTGGTTATAAAGAGCGCTTAAATCTGCCAGCTACTTCATTCATTATCGCTGCGATATCATCATATATCCATATATCGCTTTAATTGTCAAATACTCTTCGTAATTGCAATGCACATTTAAGAGCTGCTTTATCAGCCATTATAGTTTAAATAAGTGGAATTTTTAGAAGCCTTTGCTCTATTCTCGATTCGCAAGAGTACTTGGCTGAGGAGCGGGCTGACCAAAAGCAAATTTCAAATTTGTTGCGGCGGCTGCTCCCGTGAATTATTTGCGCGTATTTATTAATGTACAAAATGTGGTAAGTAGAGTGTTGAATATAAAAATTACGCTGGATGGAACTGGTGAAGGAAGTTGAAGGAGACGAACAATAAAAGAACACTGGAGCAGCAGCATTGAAGAATTTTCACTGGAGCTCATCGATGGATCTGTAAATTAAAGGTACTCTGATAATGCAAGTAATAATTTAATATTTTGTAGCGTTGCATTTCATTTAACATTTTCAGAATGTAATTTAGGTCTGGAAAAGTACCTTCGGCATTTTTAATATGGCCATTGTATATCAATCGTCGTGACGTTGCCACCTAGGCGGAAATTGCCAAACCCAAAATGGTGCCACCTTTGTTTTTGTTGGCTGTTCAGTTTTTCCATATATTCGTTTTGTTTAGATGTTGTTAGGTCCGTCTGGAGGCAACATAAAAGCTTGATGCCAGAGGATCTAACAACGGCATTGATTGCCGAATCTTTAGATTTTGGAATGTGTTTATATTGTTGTGTGGATTACATGCGCAAAGATTCGGTGTTGGTACTATTCATGTCACTCGTGTCGGTTGCAGCTCTATTGTTTGGCTGAGCATGCATTAAACATTTCGTAAATTAATCGCAAAGCTGTACTAAAAGAAAATAGTTACGAAGAGTGCATGGATATGGCTGAATTGTCGGATAATTGTGAATTTTTAAAACGTTACTGGGCTTCATTAATCGAATGATCGAATTAAATGATTGTGTGAATGACAAAATGTCACGTATGCACAGGTTTGTACTAGTCTGTAGATGATTTTTAATAAAGTTTATGCCCCACATTGCGATTATTATTTGATGTCCGTAGAGTGTTGCCAGATAATCCGTTTTCAGAAATGCAACCCTGTGATTGCACGAGGTGGCAACACTGACATATAAGGGTTGAGGAAAACAAGCGACATACATATTTTTTTGTTAGCTTGTTAATTTATTTAACATTTAAACACACGAATGGATGGGTGCACTGTTGATATAAATGAAGTTTAATGAAAAAATGGCTGTGAAGTGATTTAAGTGACGCCAGAATGATCCCCTAAGTGTTGTACATATTGAAGCGGTTTCTGTTTCCTGTGTGTTCTGTGTCAAGCTGTGAGATGTAAATTTATATATTTTCTGAGAACTAAAAACTTGTTTTGCAAGTTTCTAGTCGTGCAGTTAATTAACATGAGCTAGTAGAAGCATCTGTGTACATGCAAAGAAATATTTGTAAATCGATGTGAAGATGTGTATGTAAGTAGATGTCTAGCCTTTTGTGGTGGTTTGTGCCTGTTTCTGTTTGCCAATAAAATGTTAAAAGCCAATTTTTAATGTGCGTTGTTTTATTTCACTGAACCTAAGTCAATATAATTATAAGTAGTTTGTTAGCTCGCTAAGTTTAGGCAGACTTTTACTCACTTTCTTCTCCATTCTCTTATCACCCCCCACCGTCTATTGTATTTATATGCTGTCCAACGCAGCATCGGGCATCATTAAGTTTATACGCAGCCAGAAGAAGAATGCCCAGCTTGTCTACAAGGGATGCATCTACAACAAGAAACTGACACAGGCCAACGGCCAGACGACCTGGCGATGTGCGGATGTGCTGAAGCTACGCTGCAAAGCGGTGGTCATCACCAAGAATGGCGATTTTCTGGACGCACGTCGTCACCACAATCATGAATCGCATGACAGTCGCATTGGCGAACGCCAGCTCTATAATGTAGAGGAGGAGCTCGATGAGTACATCGAGATAAGCACATCGAATCCAAAGATATCTCAATACCTTAACAGCAGCAACATCAGCATCATGACCGCTAAGGATGGCAAGGAGTGCAAACTGTATGTGCCTGCCTCGGAAGCAACAGAAATCGAGATGCAGGCACTGGTCGACGCCTCAGATGAGGGTCTAATCGATCAGGTTGTGGAGCTGAAGCCAATTCTTCGCTTGCCGAACAAGGTCAAGCTGCATTAGACGCTTTATAGACGACATCTAATAATCGAATATAATCGTTAAATAAACAGTTCAACAGTCTTCAAATTAAACATTTTACTTGTATTCAATGTCTAACCGTAATTAATAAAACCAACCTACAACAATTAAACTAGTCACATTTCTATTAAGTTATCTATCGTATACTAGGTCACTTATAAACGGTACACATTCCTCACTAATCCCAATTGCACTTCTAACCCACAGATGACAGCGATCTAGTGTTCATTGAGAGTCCCTGGTCAACGCCTTGTCTGGTGTTACATGGCTACATGTACAACTGTCACAGTCGGAAGAACAACAAGGAGTACTGGCGCTGTCACAACTACTCAAAGAAAGTGCACGAGCAGCGATGCCGGTCACGTTGCGTCCTGGAGAATGGCAAGCTAAAGGGTATAACCGGTGGACTACACAATCATCCGCCGCACACGGAAAAGATTGAGAAAATCATTCAGCGCAATCGTCTGGCTGCTGTCAGCACAGGTCGCTCCAAGCTCGGACGAGTCCATAGTATTACCCATTTTCAGCAGGAGCAACCCAAGCAGGAAGTCGAGGAGCACCAGGTGTTTGTGCAGCCACAACACCACCAGCACCATATACTATCCGATGGAGCGACTCTACAGCTAACGGAACATGAGCTGATGCACACCTCGCTGATGCTCATACATGATTAGATTAGAGCCGGTTTTCGGACTTGGCATTTTCTTTTTGTGACAGTGCAATTTAGTTTCTAAGCATTAAGTCGAATAAAGGCAAAAATTAAATTAACCAGCCGTCAATTAGCTACTAAAATATAAATGGTGATTTCGCTCAAAGTAAAAGCTGCAAATCATTTTTATTAGATAATTATTTGTGAATTAGAAACTGGAAACTATGTCTAAATTGTAAGTTAAAAAATATGTATTTTATATTACAATCCACTCATATCCATTTCTTTCGCAGTTCTCAACTACAATTATCGCGGCCAGCTGGTGCATCAGGGACACACGTACAGTTGCCATTCGAGGAATGTGCCGCGATGTGTGGCCTTTTGGCGCTGCACCTTGTACAAGAAACAACGTTGTCCCGCCGCACTGACCACCAAGAAAAAGGCGATAGTGGCCCAACGGGGCGACCACAATCATGAGGCGTCCAAGCCGCTTAAAACATTTGTGCCCCGGATTTACGGGAATATTGAACAGTAAAACGTCTGTTCAATAATTAGCCTTGAATCGAGCATGCTGATAAATTAACTATATCTTCTTAAAGCTGTATGAACGCTAAATTGAGGTCAGCGGCTGATGACTATGGATTAACCAGATCTGGTTGATCTTAACTCCACCACATTTAAAAAGCTTCAATTCAACGTTTTCGCATTAAATAAAGAATCGACAAAACTATCCCATTCTCCAGATGTTTAACTTTGATTAATGACATGTATAACTATACCCGATATTCTCTAAATACTGCTCTACTACTCTCTTGCAGCCTTCACGTATATTCATAAAACACGCAACTTGAATGCAGTCTCGATTCTACGCCGTGATCCACAACGCGTTCCATTACCTGGGACATCGATCAAACAGCTGTCCGCGAATGCAGTTGTGAAACGTCGCACCTTTGCACCCACAAAATTGATCCTAAACTCGGATGCGGTGGTTGCCGTCTCCCAAATGGAACCTGTGCGCGCCAAGCTGAATCTGAGCAATCCGGAGAACATTCTACGTACGTCGTCCAATGATCATAATTTCGTGTTTGTGGGCGTGCCGCGCATGAAGGGCAAGTGCGTGACTTGCCTGAAGAAGGGTAAAACCAATCTGGAGCGGCTCACCACCTGCTGTGACACTTGTCCTGGCAGCAATTGGATGTGCGAGCCCTGCTTCGAGGAGCTGCATTAGCACCGGACTTAGTTGCTCAATTTGGACAAAAGCGCTGAAAAATTGTATATTTTCTTATATTGAAATCATTGCTGTAGCGTATCCAAGAAATCTTTTCTACTATTTTCAAAACATGAATAAAATACTTATTAAGAACATTATATTAGGTGTTGGAATTTTAAAGAGTTAAATCTAAATTTGTTAGTCGTCGCTGCTTGGCACGTTCAAGATCGCGACAAATCTTCTGATGATTATGCGGTCCGTGGAGCACCTCCAGCGAATTATCCTTGGTGCGGACACGCGCCCGGCATCTGGTTGTTGAGCGTGTGGCACAGATCCACTTAATGCCGCGACTATTCTCCATGAATTTCACAAAGCTGTGACCACCATAATTCAGTTTTATCGATTTCCGCTGCCCCTTGGTGAAGAAGAACAGCGCATCTGCAATGGGAATGGAAAAGGGTAACCAGTTGGTTAGTAGATGCCAGGTGCCAAAACTCTTATCGGAAACGTGAGTCCATGTGGATCGATGTGGCTGCAGTAAATCAAATTGTTTGAGCTGTTAAAGCCTAAATTAAGTTTATTTAAGTTGCGTACTTGAATAGATGTGTTTATATGTTGTGTATACTATGTAAGCTGAATGTATTATAATTTTTGTTAGACATTAAGAAAGTTAAGATCTACGTATATACCCATCCATCAGGACCTTCACTTCTTGCGACCAAGTATGCGGGGCTGTGCATGGGTCGAGTGGGTGGCAGTGGCTCCCACCATGCCGGTGACATCGGCCACAATCTCCTCGTACTTTAAATGCATGCCCAACTCGTTGACATCGATGGTGGCGGCGGACTCATCCGCCAGCGTGGTGGTAAGTATTGCATCGCTGGGCAATTGTTGTTGGTGCTGTTCCTGTTGCTGTTGATTGTGTTGAGACGTTGCCTGCTCCACAATCTTGGCAGTGGTCACAATGCTGATGGTGGCTTCCGGCGGCGGCACGCGACGTACTCGCTTCTTGCGTCGCACGATCTCCTCGTGCGTGTGGAAGCGATTCAGTGGACAGACGATGTCGTTGATTGTGAAGACACGCGATCGACACTTTTGATTCCACCACTGATTGCAGCGCCAGTAGCGTTTCTCCTCCCCCGTCGATAGCTTCAGTGTCTTCTCAAAAATGAAGGGCTGCCCGCCATAGATGAGCTGCATGCGACCCCGCGATGTTGCCGAATAAATAGCAATGCTGCTTTCTAAATACACACATATACATACATATATAAAGATAAATTAAATTAGTAAAGATGCTTATTAATACAGTTTAGGGGCAAGCGATTAACAACTAAAGATCAGAAAGTCATTTTAATGCTGTGCACTCTGGAGTGCCCAATATATTTGTTGGCTTAAAAACTAAATCCAAAAATCAGGATAATTGGTTCAACATGTGCGAAATGCGTCTCGATGGTGGATGATTGTGTTCCGTGCGAGTGAGGCACACCTTGTAGTTGCCATTCGGCAGCTTTGTTGTGGAGAGTCGAGCATTGCACGCCAGCCCCCTGCGTCGAATGCGACAATTCCAATAGGTCGTTGCACGATGCTTATTATTCTTGGCATAGGCATACTGATTATAGACCAGTTGCACGGAATTCCGCTGTCCGCGAATGAAGCGCAACTTTGGGTTTTTAACCAGGGATCTGTTACCTTGTGCATTGACCACCGAATCAACGGGCAGAAATTGTGTAATAACTGCAAATAGAAAAGAAAGGAAATACGTTAGTGATGGTTGTCAATTGTTGGCAGTTGTGCCTGTCAAAAAATAAATGAAAATTTAAAAGAAAATCAACTCTGCACATTGATCAAGTTTTATTTGCATAGAGAAAAGCTTATTTTGTTTAGAGTTGTGCCTCTTGTTTGAGCAGTTCCATTTTAATTATGCTGGTGCACATTGGATTTGGAGCCAAGCACAGCCTATCCGCATCCAAGCCCTCCGGATGCTCCAACATGAACATTGAGGCATGCGTGTGTTGCCAGTTCGTAACATGTATCAGATCACCGTCGTTGGTGAGACGCGTCACGAGCCGGGCGCGACACTTGGCCTTATGGTACATGGAGCACTTCCAGTCCCGTGACTTCTGGCCCTCGCGCAGCTTCTCGTTGGGCGTGTACGTGTTGCCCTCATAGTAGACCAGATCGGTGCCACGATTGGAACGCACATATTGCGCTATAATCGACTGCGTCTGGACCGGATCAGCTAAAAGATGATAATAAAATAATATTAATTGATAATTGGTTATTTAGATAACTGGTTAATGTGGATTATGATGAGAGATTAGTGAAAAGCAGGCGACATCATTTGCATTACAAATACTGTTTATTATACATATATGGGAGTGTGATGTGGGTGTGTGTAAATTTGTTTTTGGATGTGTGTGCTGTATGTGTGCGGGTGACTTGTGTACTTGCTCAATTTTTAGAGTAATGCTGTGCTGCCAACTGCTGTTGCGCTCGACTGTGATTGTGTGTCCCATTGCGCAACTGCAGCTGTCCCGTCACCTTATTCTGTACGGCCCGGGCGCGACAATTGCTCCGAAAGCTAGAGCACTTTAGATAGCACCGCTGCCGCTGCTGGTAGCTAATCACAAAGCGAAAGCCATCGATAAGCAGACAGCCGGTACGGCCTCTATAAGCACGACGATGCCGGCGACTTGCCGCTGCATGCAACAAAATAAGAACAGATTATACATGATGAATTAGTTAAGCGAATGAACGGATTAGTTACAGCTAGATGAAGTGACTTATTAACTACAACATATACTATAACACATATATACGTATATATTTATATTTATATATACAGCTAATGGGTATTACGGGCTGCATCTGCGTCGACGCTGAAGCCGGGCGTTCAGCTTGTGTATGCTGAATAGATTGCTGGCATGGTTGTGGGCGCGTCGGCTTAGTTTGATGCTCCGATTGCCGGTGGTCACACAGCGTGCCGGGCAGCGCAGCTGCCGATTGCTGTTTTTGGTGCACACCCAGTTGATGGTGGTCAGATTTTTACGCTCAGCGGTGTACATGTGACCGCTGTACAGGAGATTCTGACCGCCTCTACGATTGGCTACCATACTATAGCTGCGCTGCAACCAAACGTCTTCATCTGCAAAGAGTACAAGAGATTAGTTGCAGAAAAAAGGAAAAAAGAGGAGCAAGCACTCAAGAATCGGATTTGAGAAGATCATAAGATACGTGTTTAATATTTTCAGCTAAAACTTAATATTTATTCGAGTTAACATTCGTCTTCTTTTCATTTTTTTGGTCATCTCTTAGGGATGATTGTGTTGGCCGCGCAGTGCGGAAATCATATTTGATTTGGTGACCACCCGAGCCGTACACTTAATATACTTGCAGCGCAGCTTGACGCACTCCCAGTAGCAGACTTCCTTGATGCGTCGATTTAATGTAAACGGTTTGCCATTGATCGTTAGCAGATTGTTGCCACGATTGCTGCGCGTAAAGCACACATCGAGATGATCGAAACTCTCCTTTTTTGCTGACTTTCGCGTCAAAACCGGCAATTGGATCTTATAATCGCTAAACAGTGCTGCAAGAAAAAAAATATGTTTATTTTTTAATACATAAACCAAACACTTAAAAAAAAAACAAATGATTGAAATTCTCACTACACCACATCAATTACATTCAATTTAATTTAATTTTTTATTGTTTCCATACTATATGCTGACAACATAAATGTACTAAATAAACTCTTGTTATACATATTTTTTATTTATTCATGTTTTCATAGTTGTTGTCTTACAAGCTACGGATCTTAGACGCTAATGACGTTATCGTTAGACGATGTTTAGGCAGATTATAGATCCTTACTTAACTTTTTACACATTCAGTTAAACATTTAAATAGAATTTGCTTAAACAATACTTTAACATTTTTTTTACACCGAACTTGTTGCGATTTGCAGATGGGGTCAGACAGACAGCCCCACTTTGGGGGTAGACAACATGTTGATAAAGAATACAATGCATATGTACGCACATCTGTAGGTTGCCATATTTTTAAGATGCTAAAGAGGGCTTAAAAATATATCATTCACATTTATTAAATCACCAGTTTTACGATTTATGATGGTATTGTTAGACCAAATTTGTGAAAACTGCAGTCAAAGTCAATCACAATGTTTGTCTATAGTGAAATTATTGATTAGGCAAACTTAGCTGCAGTAACAATGCAGCCCACTTAATGCATGCAGCACAAATTTTGCAATATTTAAAAATTTTCCAGAGATGCGATGCCACAATTTGTACACAAACTTTTTGGTTTATTTTACGAACACAAATAAAATTTGCATATGCAGAACATAAATATTACAACTTGTCGCACAATTAGCGCCGGCTTAAAGCGAACCACAAATGCACTGCTAGACTTAAACAAGTTTCACCGGCACTTTATTCGTACTCGTTTAACAAATTCATTAGCTTTAATTAATCAAATTAATAATAAATTCTTACACAAATAACACAATTTTTTTTCGACTCCGGCGACTTTTGGCGTTGCCAGATGACTGCGATTGCTAGCAGACGATTGCCGTCGAATGCAGCTCTGAATGCTGGCATTTATTGTGTGCTTGCGTCCCTCTGATAATTCCTGTCAATTTTTAGTTTTTAATTTTACTCATTATTAAAATGTGTACATTGTGATTTGAAGTAATATTAAAGCATTGGAAATGTGTATTAAATATTGCAAGTGTTGTACTTGTTTAATTAATGCTCCGAAAATGCTAAAACCACGCTGCCTTATGTGTGTAGAGCATCTGCCACGCCGTGTTCGCTTTGTAAATGTAGGATCTCATTTTCAAATACTACCAAACTACTATGTACAATAAACTAATAAAAACAAAAATGATTCACTGTGTTTCTCTTTCGTTTACCTTATAGTTCATAATTATAAATCTAATCAATGCTTTGACAGTTAATAATAGAATTTTCTATTTTTATAGAGGGCTCAAAGACAACGACTGGCAAGGAAAACAAAAAGGACACCGAAATAGCTGCAATGACAGATGAGCCAAAGAATGCATCGATTCCTTTATTTGCCGGCAGCAAGGTGTTTGTGTCCAAGGAGGATTTGGCTAAGGCATTTGTGCCCATTCCGCCGATTTATACATCGCGAGTCGCCGATTTAGTCATTGGCAAGGAGGAGCTGAAACGCATTGCCTTGGGCGAGACTAAGTCAGACAAGGAGAAATTCCAGGCAATCATAAGTATATATTAGGCATTTATACAGCCACAAAGGCATACGATTCCAACCAAAGATTTCTCTCTCTTTGCAGTCCATGTTTGCAAGGTATTTGCAATATACGGTGACAAGCTGCAGGAAGCAACAGTTCAAGAGTTCATCGATCACAAGCTGACCACCATCAAAGCCAATATGGGCAACATCAGCACCACAAGCAGGAGCAGCAGTAGTTAGGCATTAGCATAATAAACCAAAGTGCCAAAATTGTATGTTGAGTTTGTTAACCGAAATAAAAAAAGATGTAGAACAATTTGTTAATATATCCCCCTTGGTCCCTTGTAATGTTAAATGTTATATGATTAACCGATCTTCCAACCCACTTTACATCTTAACGATTCATTGTTGTTTCTCTTCTCTATGTGTATATTTCAGGTGTGATGCAGTCCATCAAGGCGCTTTTCGATGACAAGACAACGAGCTCAAACCTACAATATACGACAACGCAACGGGGACGAATCATGCTCATCTATAATGGATTTCGATTTGTCGTGAATCGTCAAAGTCAGAAAAATGTTTTCTGGCGTTGCTCACGCTACGTTAAACATTGCTGTCGCGCCACTTTGGTAACATCCAAGGTGAACGATGTGCCGCTGCGCATTGCCGGAGCCCCACACACTCACGGGCCGGAGGTCAGGGCGGATGAGTGCAGCTCACCGGAATTCACTGTCGAAATCATGGACGACCTGTCCGAACTCCAATAATATTCTCTGTAGTCATTATGTAATGCTTAATAGTAATTATGCTGATCTCGCAGCATAAGTTAATAAATTTTATTTACATGTATGCAAATCAATTCAATGTTTACAATACACACATAAGTTAGCAATTAAATTTGCCACCATTTATGCTCTTTGCTAATCCCAATTTCTAACTCTGACTTTCAGTGCTGATTAAGCAGGAGATCAACACGGAACCCGCTTTCAACACAGGTTCCATAGCCGGCGAAGCCGATTCTGCTGTGGCTGCCATGGTCATGGCGTGTTATAGCGACGACGATTCGATGTCCTTGCGCAAACCGAATACGTTGCCAAAAATTCTAGATGGTAAGTTCTACAAGAATATACAACCTAATCAGAAGACACCAGGCGGCATACAGGCGACCTGCACCAGTTGCTACGGCCTCATCTCCGGCACCACCAAATCCACTGGCAACTTTCTCAGCCACATCAAGCGACGCCATAAGGAGCTACTTCCTCTCTGCCAGCTGTATTGTCAGGCCAAGAGCAATGTGATCACAAATGCTAAGCCTGAAATACTGAGTTCGATTCCAGCAGTACCGAGTGCCATTGAGCAGCCAACGAGCGTAACGCAATTGTCTCTTCCCGCCGCATCGTTCGCGACAACAACAACCCACCTGGCCATGCCTATGCCACTGGCAATGCCCATGTCATTGCCGGTCGCTGTGCAGGCGCCCCAAATGCTGGCTCTGATGCAGCATCAGCGCCAGCAGAATCCAGCTCACCAATTACCTCAGCTGCAGACTATAGGTCAGGCCCACAGTGCTGTCTACATCAGCAAGGATTACTGAAAACACCCAGATGCGGTTCTAAAAGTATGGAGTACCTATCTTAAGTGCAAGTTTGTAAAATACTTTATATACATTTTATAACAATTGTCAATTAACTATAAATAGTTTACACACGCGGTGATTGTTCGGAAAATATAATTGATACAAAATTGTATATATTCTAATTCTCTATTAAAACTAGAGTCAGTTTTCGAGTTGTATTCATCGAGACATATTTACCAAACTGAGCAATCGGCAGCTTTATTATGTCTACTCTCCGAACAATCACTGTTACGAATATGTAAATTAGAGTCATAGGTGATTTCGTAAGTTTTTAGATTTACATTTAATTCACTCGACGAGAGTTGATATAAAACAAACGTAAATAATAAAGTCTATAATAAGCCTAAATCTATACGTTTCATTTGTACACATTTTTGTAAAATATATTGAAGTTCGCCAAATATAATCCTCATCTAGGTTTAATGTAAACTATTTGATTTCTTGCAGGTAAAATCATAAAGAAAAGGAGTGCATTAGAAACAAATAGACCCAAGCTGAAGATTAATGCGGTCAGGACCTCTCAATAAATCCAGACTGATAGGTAAAGTAATTAAATAATATATATAGTATTAATAGTTTACTTAGTACATAAGAAAAAACACTTGCAGGTTTCTTAAGATTAATTCTAAAACTAACAGTTAACATAAAATGAACCCAATAAACACAAGTCACAAATTATAGTTTTGTAAGTTTCGGAACAAATTAAGTTATCAAAATTAAACAAACGTATTTAATATGATCTAAAATATGCCGAAGGATATAAGTTTCATTTGCACAAATTTGTTTAACCTTCTCAAGTTTTTGAATATTTACGATTAATTTAATTTTTTTTGTTTTCAGGTAAAAATTCACTTTTAGGACTTGGTCGTAAGCAAAAGATTGCTTGAATGCCTTAAACGATGGACATCAAGGAATCAAAACAATTGGAACAAGGCGTTGTCAGAAGGATTAGTTTTAAAAATTTTTTCAAAAACTATAAGGATGTATTCAAAATACACATACAACAAATAATAAAATCGCAAATAGTCGTTTAACTTGTACACTTTTATAGAAACATTGAAGAACATCTGAATTCAATTGGAGCTTAAGTTTTGATCCAGTCTTTTTGTGTTTCTTGCAGACAGAACTGGTGGCTACGTAAGGAAAAGTTTGATTACCAGGAAGGACTTTGATGGGAGCGCAGTTTTCAGTCTGACAGTACACAAGAAGCCCAAACTAATAATTGGCCAACATCAATTCCTAACCCATCGGGGCAATGGCAAAATCGGAACATGGCGTTGCACCCAGCATTCGAGGGGCTGCAAGGCGAGGGTCTTCACCTTTATGGTCGGAACTGAAATCAAATATCGCTTCTCGTGCGCCTCGCATATTCATCAAATGCAACGCCCAAGCGGATTTCGCCTAAAAGGAAATTCACAGTCAAAAAGAGAGAGAAATATTAATTCAGAATCCCGCAAGCGCAAATAGATCATTATAGCAATACATTTTGGATCATCTGTTAACTTAACTTAAAAACATGACTTATTTTTTAATAGTTAAGGGAAATAAAGTTATGATTGTTAAAATTTGTTAGGGCTGGTTACAAATAAATGCGCAATTGAATTAATTCATCACGAAGGCCTTACTCAGTTGCGCTCCTCATCCGATCATAAGTAATCCAATCATAGTTAATTGACAATATATGTAAAGGCATTAAGTAAGCTAAGATTTGTGATAGATTCAATAGTACATTCACCAATTGTACTTCGATTTGTTACTATTCGATAACATCTATTATTATTAATCAGGCTCCTATGACGACTCAGACTTAACAATTTGATCTAAAATGACTTCAGCACGATTCCAGCCTTGAAGGCGATCAGCGGACGTTAAGGAGCTCAGTTTCTTGTGTATTAACATGCCAGATGCCTTAGCTGCTTCAATGCGTTTCGTGTCGCCCATATGGTTGTGCACATCTTAAAAGAATGCATTGCAAATTAAAATATATATTGAAATAAGAGCTGTAAGCAAAGACGACAAACCATTCGTTACGTAAAGATCATCTCCAATAGTCTTCAGGCGACTGCGACACTTCATCGAACGATTTTGGACGCACTCCCAATATAGGATATTATTGCTCTTCCCATAGAACTTGAGATTGGAGCGATAAACAAAGTTATTGATGGTCAGCAGAGTGCCGCCCTTGCGGCTGATGAGGAAAGTCTGCGGACCGCAATTGTGCACGTGCTGTGTAACTGCAAGAGACGAGTTAGATTAAGGCATTATGGGCATTAATTGATTGACAAAAAAAAAAAAAACATTGTTGATGTAAGTAGGTGGCATTTGTCATGAATTGTGGAGCTTACGTGCTAGTTTTGTATTTAATATGGAATTGCGGTTTTATTGTCCTCAAAGTTTATTACAACATATTGAATTAAAGATTAATTAGCAATTTGCAGTTGCAGTTGAATATTTTAAATGTTCTTGTGATTATCAAGTAGAGTAAAGTAGTAAATAGTAATGTATTGTTGCTTGTTATGTCAATTTTAATGTATAGTTTGTAGAGTGCTTAAAGGGACTGCATCTGTCCTCAAGTCTCCCAAGTGGCAGTTATTTCTTCTTGTTTTGCAGCGCCTTCTGCAGTCGACGCTTGATTTTCTCGCGGAAATCATTGGGATCAATGGTGTCGCCACCGTCCGCCTGAGTGAGTGATGAGCTCGAATTTTCCCCCTCAGCAGCAGCGTCGGCGTCTTCAATTTCATAAATTTTAAATACTTCGCCATCGTCCTCGGCATCCACCTCCACCTTCGTTTCTGTCGTCTTCTTAATTGAAACCTCGACTTTCGAATCGGCTTTGGACTCAACGTTGGGAATACCCTCGCCGGGCATAAACTGTGATGATGTGACGCTCTTGTCGCTGGCCTGCATAAAGTGAACATGTTCGCCATCGAAGGGGAAAACGTTCTTCTGGTCGCAAACGACGCGCACTTTGCATTCCTCGGCGTGTTCACGGAAGCAGCACTGAAAGACCGAGAACTCGGCCTTGCGGAACGAGAACTTGAACAGATGCCCCTCATAGAGCAGTTTCACGCCACCTGTACACATCATAAATAAATCCCATTGTTAATCATCAATCAATGAAGGATGCAACAAGTGCTCTGCTTACCCTTTGTGGTCGAGGCATAGACTGCTGGCTTGCTGGCCACCACATTCTTGGTGGCTGCCTTAAGCTTATCGAGCAGCTTCAGCTTTGGCACTGCATCCTCAACCTTCGTTTTGGGTCGGCCTCGTTTACGTATGGGAATTAACTCAGTGTGCAATGTTGATGTGGCTGTGGTAGATTTTTTAACGGAGCTGGAAGCTGTGAATAAATAGGCAGGCAGTGGGTTAAAAAATGTGCTCAGCATGTGGGCAGCTTAACGAAAATGAAATAAAACACATGTTAAACGTTTGGGGCTCATTTATTAAATAATAAATCAAATTTAAAAAAAATTAAAATATATTATGCGCTGCAATAGAAATCACAAGTTAAGAAGAAGCACTGTACTTGTGCCCACAATATTGCCACCTGACTTGAATTGTGTTAGGGCAGCATTGCCGTATCTACGCGCGCAGCCATCTTGTTATTATTTCGCTTCGTTCAGTTAGTTTTTTTTTCGCCGCGGTAGCATTGCTAGGATTTTTTAACAAACAGCGTTTATGAATAGAAATAAAATTTAATGAAAACCATCTTTAAATGTTATATGTGTAAAATGTGGAAAATTAGTGAGTGTGGTTTGTGTAAATGTAATCAGTGTGCACGCAGCAAATGTTTTGCTCAAATGTTGGACGCTGCGTGTTTTGCGTTGTGTTTCAAGTGTGGGCAGAAATTGAGCTGAAAATGTTTGTAAGAAAAATATACAGCCCAAAATGGCAGTTAATTTGAATTGTGCAATTAATTTGCACATTGTGACAACAAATGGTAAGTCTGCATGCCAAAATACTTATTAATTAATAAGATGCTATAATTTACATAAAATATTTCAAGCGCAATGTAAACTGTTTAGTATATATATGAGATATGTATGTATGTTTGTATGTACATATATAAATATATTCCAAGTATGTATTTGTATGTGTAAACTGAATAAAATATTTGCTACTCAAAATGTTGTGTTTTTTTTCTCTTGTTGTCGTTATTGTTGTTATTAAGGAACGCCGATTGCACACAGCCCAAAACAAACTTTATATTTTGCACATTTGTGTGTGTGTTTTCCTTCTGTTTGTGTTCAATTGCAGGCCAGCATGGACAATTTATTGCCGAGCTGCCGACGAGCGTTTGGATGCACAAATATGAGTATTTCTTTGTGCGCAACCAGAAGCAGGGCTACAATCTAATCTTCAATGGGTATATGTACAAGAAGGAGGCCAGCTTTCGGGCGACCATCAACTGGATCTGCTCGGATGGCAATGGCAAACGGATCAATGAGAATAAATGTTCGGCACGTGCAATTACCAAATTCGATGGTGGCATCAAATTGGGCAAAAATGCTCACAATCATCCGCCACGATTTACGGGCAATTCGGTGCCAGCCAAACTGATGACCAAGGAAATGCTATTGCCACAATATACGAACAATTAAAGAATAATTAATGAAAATGTCTTGTAGTTTATTTAGCTGTGTTTTGCACGTTAATTATAAGGCTTACATTGTATATATATATTTATCGGGCATAATATACATATGTATAATCTCTCTTGGCAGCCGTCATGTTCAGCACGGCCAAAGGGGAGTTTCTATTGATCCGGGGACGCTCATACAAGAAAATTCGTGCAATGCTAAATCGTACTTTTTATCACTGCATGACGCCAAACTGCCCTGCTCACTATATTCTTGGAGAGCTGAGCCGTCGACCGCGTTTTACCAAGTACAATTCACACGCGAGGCACTGCAAAAGCGACTAGAATATCATAATGATATATAAAAGATCATGTAAATAGTTGACTAAATGAAAACCAAATGAAAATCAAAAGACCAGTCTTTTATTTCCAACAAAAAAAAAGAAACCAAACAAATAGTTCAATTGTTAGGCAGTGTATTGATTTTAATGCTGAAACCGTTTCACATTCTCTTCTCTTTAATTACAGTCAAATTCGACTATCAGATCAGCTTAGATGTGGGCGATGATGCCGCCCTGCTGGAGTGCCAGCTGCGTGGTTCGAATGCGGCGGACATCAATGCACCTTTCTTCATTGTCAGCAAGTATGGCACCAAGCAGATTATGCTCAAACAGCACACATTCAATCGGCACATAACGCGCGAGGATGTCACCTATTGGCGCTGCAGTCAGTTTGCCGTGTTGCGTTGCCGGGCACGATTAAAAACGAAGCTGGACACGCTCACTATCCTCAATAGTGAGCACAATCATGAGGTCATCTCGAAGGCGCGCAAATATGGTTCGCTGAAGCGTCAGCGTGCCGAGGCGGAGGCAGCCGCCCGTGCTTCCGATCCGCTGCAAATCGATGCGAAAGATGAGCCGGGCAGCGCCTAATCTATTAGTTATTAGTCTTAAGCCCAATGTACATACGTAAATAGCAAAAAAAAAAAAGAAAAAAAGAAAAGACGTGAAAATCATAAATGATATATTTTAGTATCTGACCTTTCGTATCCATACAACATTTTACGCTCCCTCTCAATGTTTTTTTTTAAATAAAAAAAAAGCCAAGTTAGCTATGTGCCCCATTTTGTGAACTATTTATGCTACTATTTACATAGGCTCTTTACTTTGATTTTGATTTTTAATCTCAATTCAACTAATGTGTTTCTCTGTCTCTTTGAATTTTCGTAGATGCCATGTCCTATTTCTCCTACATAACGGGCTTCCGTGGCAGTCGCAAGCTGAAAATCGGCGAGTACAGCTTTACAAGGAATAAGTCAACGGGATCCAAGACATATTGGTCCTGTGCACGTGCTGGCGCTCATAAGTGCAAGGCGCGCGTCGTCACCATCAATGATCATGAAGTGATCGTCAAGTGCAGCCAACACAATCATCCGCCCTACTAGTCGTGTTTTTTTTAGTCTTAGGCATTAAATTCGTTTAAATAAAACATTAATTTCATTGACAAAACTCGAATGTTGCATCTGCAAAGTGCTGCCGCCCACCAAATTATCGCCTACACTTTAAGTAATCTTAATACTAACTCCTTATATTCTTATCTACTCCTTCACAGATGACCGCTGCGATGCTGTGGATGATCTAAATGTTGCTGGTGTTGCGATCAAGCACTCGCTTCTCTCGTTTGTCAAGGGGCAGCGTGGATGCAAACTGTTGGCCTTTAACGGGCACAACTATGTGCGGAATCGTCGCAGTGGCCTGAAAACCTACTGGATATGCTCCAAGAAAGTGAGTACTCCATAATTGTTAATATATATATGTATTAAAACCCATGCCATCTTTCAGGGCAGCACCAAGTGCAGTGCACGCGTTGTTACCAATGTGATTGACGGCGTGCACAAAATTGTGCTCGAGTCCTGTCATCACACCTGCCACAACATCGATCGCAAGAAGCGTACGTCCATTGTCAGTCCGCTGGTCAAAACGAGCAAAACATCCGAATTGGCTAAGGCGATGGCCAGTTTTGTTAAGACCGAAGCGGATGAGGATTTGACGCTTGAGCTGCGCTCGCTTAATCTAAGCTTCGAAGATCTGCAGCAATTGCAATAGCCATAATATGCAATTTAGAATTACTAGTTAGCTAAGAGACTTACTTCAAAATAAAATAAAAATTGGTACAACTGTGAGTCCATAAGTAATTATACCTCAACTGTAAACAAGCACATAAACATTCTGTTATAAAATAAGCTGTGCGATGTGCATTTAAATTTCTCCTAATCCAAATATGTTTTGTGTCTTTCAGTGCACATCCAGGTAATCAGTACGCAACGACGCGCTTCTGCACCGGCGCTGCTGAAGCGTGTACGACTGGCCAAAACCATGGAGGACATACAGTATATTAAAACGCCGGCGGGCAATTGTGTGTTGCACTGTGGCGATCATCGGTATTTGCGGAACGCCTCCTACAAGAACAAGGTCTACTGGAAGTGCAGCAAGTGGCGCAAACAATGCCGCGCCAGAATCATCACAAATGCCCCGGACAATGGTCAGGAGCGCTATGCCATCAGCGGTGTTCACAATCATGCGTAGTTCTATGTGTATCCAGCAGGATATTAGCAAAACGAGGCAACCCAACCTAACTGTAGATTAGTTACTAATTAAATATATATGATATAACATTGCATTCATTTGATATTGATTCGGGTAAGTTTTGACACAATTTCTTGATGATTTATTGCTTAACTTTTGTGTTCTCTCTTTTTATTTTTTAGCAGTCGCAACTCACGTTTTTATTTATAACTGGATTTAATTTATATATGCGAATTTAAACAAATAAAATAAATGAATAGAGTTAAATAAAGTTACTATTTATGCCAATAAGAACTAAAACTATTTTTATTGCATAAGTTTAATGTTTGTTTGTAAATTAAAAAGCTTTACTAATTAATATTAATTTAACCACTCTTTTTGCAGCGCTTGCCGAACGGAGTCTCAACAATCTGGGTGACTATGGCAACGAAAGCTTTCTGCCCAGCCCACGTGCCAAGAGTACCGACAAAATCGTCACTGGCTTGATTACGGGCAAGATCACTCGCACCCTGGACGATTGGGATCGTGTACGCTACAAGCGTACGGTCAATGGTGATGTCCTCGTCTACGATGGTCAACGTTTCATGTGTAGTGGCACGTACAAGAACGCCGTTTACTGGTCGTGCATCCGCAAGAGTCACAACTGCAAGGTGTACATGATCACCAACAAAAACAAACCCACCGATGTGGCCATATCGGGCGTGCATAATCATGCCTAGAGACGAGAAATCCTAAACATAAAAATAACCATAAAACATTTCTATTTTTTCTTATCAATATCAATAAATATTTGTTCAACATTCAGCGATATGCAAGCGTTATAATTGCCCAATAATTTATGCACTATTTTAATAATATATATTTTTGTAAATCTTTGCTAAATGTTTGCTGCAACCCATTTCAGAGCTGGCAGTCTTTGGCACGGGACAGCGAGGACGCACCGTGCTGCTGCACGACGAGCAGAAGTTTGTCAAGAATCGCAGCTCCGCCAAGCGCACCTATTGGATCTGCTCACGCAAGGTGCGTACTAACTATATAATTATAAATATAATCATAGTTAACCAATCTAATCTGTTGCCATGCCGCAGGATGTGACGGTTTGCCGGGCACGCGTTGTGACCGCCTTGGATGGTGCGGGTAATGCGAGGATCATCAAGCGCAACTTTGAGCACAATCACAAGCCCAAGTTTTTGCATCGTGGCGTCAGCATATCCCATCAGTTGGCCATCATTAAGAACGAGGAGAACGCGACAACGGCCAATGCGGCTCTGGTGAAGAGAGGGAAACCAAAATCCAATCTTTTGCCGGTTGCCCTCAAATAAGTGTAGGCTTAAGCGCAAAAACACGTTGTTTAGTTAATTGAGCCCAAATAAATTGTAATTACAGCGGACTTCTTACTTATTATCTGAACTATTCGATTATAATTAGCTCATATTTGTTTATATATATATATATCTTATAATATGTCGCTAATCCTGTTTCTCTCTTTTTGCCACTTGCAGCGTTTCACATCGATTTCGCTGACTCGAAGAAGAACGGCGGCAAGCTGCTGGTCATCAATGGTTTCCGTTTCTTTAGGAATAAGAAACGGGGACATTTGCAGTATTGGAAGTGTCGTAACTATTACAAGGAACGCTGTCCGGCCATTGCAATACATGATGAGTCGACGCTGATCCTTAGATTGTGCCACCAGCATCAGCACATGGAAAGCAATGACATCGAAATTAAACCATTTCTGACGGCAGTCAAGGAGCACTCGGTTGGCATGGAAAACCGAGACCAAAGGAATGAGGAGGAGAACCGTGAACAGCAGCTGCTGGAGCTGGAAAACCGGGAGCAGGAGTTCCTGGCGGTGGAAAGACGTGAGCAGCACTTGCTGGCGGTGGAAAGCTGTGAGCAGCGCTTGGTTAAGGTGAAGGCGCTCGAACAGCAGCCGCTGGAACTGTGCCCCGCCAGCAGTGAACACACCGTGGAGCAGGAGGTCATCTTACTGTCGCCTTCCCCGCAAAAGTCGCGTTCATCGCCATCCCTAACTCCGCCACCGTTGCGCGGCTTCAAGTCCAAACATAGCTTCAACTTTTAGTTACATGTATTTCAAATGCTAGCTCTTAAGGGTGTTAATCTCTGTGTGTGCGTGTATGCGTGTTTGTGTGTCTGTGTGTCTGTATTAAAGCAAACAAATGTCCAAGTGGTTTTTCAATGTAAGCAACTGTAATTGAATCTCTTAAACTTTGCAGGCAGCGCAGCTTAAACTAATCCTAGATATATTCTCTTTTACTTTTTCGATTTCCATTTTCAGTGTCGACACATGGCCAGTACAGCGGCAGCAAGCCGAGGATTGAGTTTTCGGTGTCGAAGCGAGGAGGTCAACTGCTCTGGCTGGATGGTCTCAAGTTCTTCCGGAACAACGAGAATCGGACGAACTTCTTCTGGCGCTGTCACTGGTATTATCGTCATGTCCGCTGCCCAGTTCTCATCTGCATGAATAAGTTTGACTACAGCGACTTCCGTCAGATCCATCAGCATTGCCACATCAAACCGGATCGCAAGGAGAAGCAGCAGCAGAGAACGTTGCCTGCGGCAAGAGCTGGCCGCGTACCAAGTCTGTTGCCGGCTGTTGTTGGCCTCGATGTCGACCCGGAGATCTTCAATATCGATTAAGTGACTTTCAAACATACGTTTTGTGCGCTTGTAAATAAAATGAAAAAGAAAAAAACTAAACTTAAAGTCAACTGCGAACATATCCCACTTGAAAACACTGCTAATCCCCAACTAAATTACTCTATTTTTACACTTTTACTCATACGATTTTTCTGTGTGTGCATTTCCATTTGCAGTTGTGCTGCCCAACGAGGAGGTGCCCAATCCGGAAGATGTGCTCGTCTTTTTCACCCAATCGCTGCGCGGACGACCGGCCATCATGGCCAACGGCATCCGTTTCCTGATCATGAGCGAGAACAAGAAGAAGATACTGTGGCGTTGCAGTTCGATGGCGACCAAGAAATTGAAGTGCCCGGCACGAATCACCATGCTCAAGGAGAATCCACCTAAATTCATCATCAACAAGGCGGAGCACATGCATGCCGAGCTTAAGCGCAACAAATACAGCTCGAGCAAGGTGCACGTGATGACCCATGCCCAAGCGCAGGATGCGGCCCAAATAAAGCTGGAGCGCGATATAGAGGAGGGCGCCGTCAGCTTCGAACTCCACCAGGAGGAGGTGCACGAGCTGCACGAGCTGACAGACGATGCACTCTAGATGATTACAAATTAGACATAGCAAGTGTATAGTTGAGATCGCTAAAAAAAAACGTTGAATCTACATCTAAGAATAAATTGTAAATTGTACCAATGTGGCAAAAAAATAAGAAAGAAGGAAGAAATATGCAGATTTTGCTAAGCGTATAATTATTCCATATAATATCTATAGAATTGTAATTAATATGTATAGTATAATTATTTTCTATAATATTAATATGCTAACAATATTGTTTCAGAGCTGGAGAACTTGAGCTATGTGATGAGCCAAAAGGGTCGCATCATCTTGCAACACGATGGCTTCTTCTATGTGCGGGAGAAGCGCATTAACAAGAAGACCTATTGGAGATGTTGTCTTTATACGACGGCTAGGAAGTGTCACGGCAGGATTCATTCTCTGAACGGGCAAATTGTGCAGACAAGCAAACATAATCACAGCAGCGATGAAAATGGACGCACCCGGAAAAGATCCTTAAACTCCAGCTTGAGTTGACCAAAGATGGAAACTAGAAATATGACTTAAGCAGCAGTATTTTTATTTTTTACCATAGATACAACAAGTATTATATAGAAATAAATCAGTCTAAAATGTAATCACAACAACTAGTGCTCAATAGACAATAATCCTAATTAGTTATTACATTTTTGGCACTAATTGTATATGTATTTCTCAATTGCAGATCGCATGCTGTTGGCGAGTTTTACGAGCACGCGCAAAAAGAAGCGAAAACTGCTGATCGATGAGCATGAATTTGTCATGGATCGCAAATTGAAGAGCAGCATCAATTGGCGGTGTGCGCGCTATCGCAGTTCCAACTGCAAGGTGCGAGCGACGACGCATCAACTGAAGAGTGGCATGGAAGTCTATCGACTTAAATACGCCAAGCATTCGCATCAATGAGAGACATGGAATCCACACCACACCAAATTCAACTATAATTTACTTTCCACAACAACTGTTTCTAGTTGGATTTTAGCTTAGTTTTTTCTAGCCATAACGACAGCTCCGTTAATAATAAATGCTGTTGTTGTAAATCAAAGAAAATCTTAAGTCTTATGCATAATTTAGTTAACACTATAAATCATGCCCCATTCGATTGCTTGGCTAATTGTGCTTTTATTTACGTATTTATATTTTTGCAGATCTGGTTCGCAAACAGGGCATAATGATTGTCAAGGGCACCAAAGGTAAACCGAAACTGTTAATGGCCGGCTTTGAATATTTTCGCAACAACAGTCGGGGCACGAAAACGTATTGGCTCTGCGCCCGCAACCGTTATCTGCGGTGCGCTGCCCGCATCATCACATGTTCCAGCACCGGCGAATTGGTCGTCAAAAATCAACAGCATAATCACGGTCCACAGATCGCAATGCAGCCCAGCAGGAAACAATCGTCGGAAATAGGCACTTCCATTTCATCGCAGTAGCTGCAAACCAAAGTTTTCGCTTCTTCTTTAGTTAATAAAAAGAATTTCTTGCGGGCTGAGGATTTCATTTGATTTTTGAGCGGGCAGCAGTTCTTAATCTAAAAGTTTATTTTTATTTTTTGACAGCTTAAGATTGCATCAGCTTGTTATCTAACAGTTTTCTATTTTTATTGAACTTATCGGTTGCAAAATAATATTTATTTCTAGAGCTGATTTATGTCAGGTGACACGTTCAAAGCCGGGTTCAAGTTTCTAGAAATAATAATTTTCGACAAAACAACTGATTTTATTGCGCAGTTGCTAAAAAGATGAAGCAGCTAAAGTGATAAATAGAAGAATTACATTAAGTAAGTCAGTCATTGGCAGTGGATTCCAGTAACTCAACGCATCTCTCTTATTACAGAATTTCTGTTGCTGTCATAAAGTGATATTTTACACCTCACTTTGCTAATTTCTTGTGTAAACGTTGCATGAGTATTTTTTGTTTACACACAAGCTTTGCATGTCAAAGAATGAAGACAACAAGAAATGTGATTCACAATTTCGGTCTCATACGATCCCCGATACCCACACACACACACACATACGCTTGCAAGTCAAAGCTGAATAAATAGGGATGAGTAACTGCATAACGGTAAACAGCGTTAAGTGACTGCAATTAAGACTTAAGCTGCACGCACAAATTATAAGTAACTTGATCATTTTAATAATATTTATTTTATTTAATAAGCAGAGCAGTTCATATTTCTTTCGACAGTTTGAAATTCAAAAATATAAATTGTAGCTGTTGTTAAAGATTGTGATTAAGTGAAATTTAATAGATTTACGCAACTCTATCAATAAAAAATGTCATATTGATCAAATTTAAAATATTTAATAATCAAACAAAAATATCCTTGCAGCTTCGGTTTTGTCAGTAGCTCCGCGGAACTAGTTCACACTTATCGATAGTATCGCGCAATGTATCGTCAATATATTTGGTACATATCTAGACACCGTTACCTGACTCGCTCATTCTTTTTCATAGAATCGTAGCGTACGGACGTCTCGCGCGTCGCGTAGATATTTTATTATTTTCTCAGCTACTGGCAGAGCAGTTGCTGCGCGCAGCCAGCAGCAGCAGCAAATAAGAAAGACAAAATTTGTGTATTGCAGCAGAAGTTTTCGCTGCGCACAGGCTGTGCCGCTGCTAGCGAGACACTGTCAAAAGAAAAGTGAGAAAATTCTGTGTGCGTGTGGAGTAAATTCCAAAAATATCACTGCTACGAGAAAGAAAAACATTAAGTTCAAGGATTAATTCCAAACCGAAGTTCAAATCAAGTAAAAAGAAAAATCTGTGTGCAGATTTTTTGTATACACTGTCGCGTACGAGTGTGCGTGCGTCTCTGTGCGAGTGTGTGTTTGTGCTAATGAGTGTGACTGCTGCATTTTATAAAATACAAATTCAACTTACTCAATTAACAAATTAACAAAAAATGATGTGAAAGAAATTTAACATTGTCTCGTCGATAACTCTCTCTCGGTGTGTGTGGAAAAATATCTAAACCCAATTACTCAGTTTGCTCTCAGTTTAATTCGATTGACACAGAGGCAGCAGCAGTCGGCAGCAGAGCACCAGCAGCAGCCCCAACAAAATATACACAAGTCGACAGACTTAACTTTGCCCACTGCGCCGTTGCTGTTGGTGGTGGTGGGAGATGCACACACACACTACAATAACAACAAGAGACGACAAAGCGCTGCTCTCAGCTCTGCTTTTGCGCAGTCAGACGACGCTCTGAATTCGCCGCATCGCTGTTTGGAAACACCTTGCTCCAATATATTATTTTGCCGCGCCTCCCCCCTCGATTCAACTCGACAACACTTTTGAGCACAAAGAGCAGCGCACGATTCTGTCGTCGTCAACGTCTCAGTCTCAGTAGCAGTCGCGGCGTGTTGCGATTCTTCTTTGGCTGCAGCGCAAAAATCCGTCTGACAAAATCCCAGCAGCAGCAGCAGCAACAAAGAAAATACAAAAATTTTCTTTATTTTATTTTTTTTTTTGGTTGTACATTTTTGCCAATGCTGCATGCGATTTTCTTTCAATTTGCAAACGGCTGAAGCTGAAGCTGCTGCAACAACGATAACTATAAGCAGAATAACAAAGCAGCAGCAGCAGCAGCAGCTTTAACATTGTCGCCGCGTCGCAGCAGCATCATCGCCTGCCCATTTTACTCGACATGTACTACAGCAACAACAACAGTGGCTACAAGCAGAACAACAACAACACTAGCGACGCCAACATAGAACAGGTTTGTCTTGCAGCTTTAACATTATTTCTCTTTTTAATTCTTTTGCCTTTGTTACTAAGATTTGCTATAAATTGCTATACATTTTTGGGGAAAAAAAGGGTTTAATAACTAAATAAATAAAAAAAACTACTTTGCCGTTTCCTCAGTCGCTGTTTCTGTCGCTGCCTCTGCCTCTGCCTCATGCTCAGTTTCGCTTCGTTTTCGTTTGGTTCGCTTATTCATAACTTTTTTTGGTTATAGATTTTTGTCACCCACTCCCACCTCCCCCACATCCACTTTTGACTTGGCTAGCAACCTATGCTTTGGCATCCTCACCCCTCCCCTCCACTCACATGCTGCTCAACTGTTTCAGTTTTTCAATTATTAATGGTGGCCATTAGAGCGCCCGCTTGCGCCGCTAAGCCCCCGCCCCCACTCCCGCCCTCACCCCTTGTCCCTCGTGTCGTGTCGTGTTTGTCGTGTAGACTATTTTTTTCTCCTCTCTTTTCTCATTTTTCTGTTCTTTTCTTTTTTGCTTATCGGACAAATTGTGTGTTGTCTGAAAAGTTCAATGAGGTGCGCGCACTGCAATTGCACTTCGCTCCTGTCACATTTATGTTATCGACATATCGTTATATATATATACGTATATATATGTACATATATGATAGATAAAAATCATGTTGCTTTGCATTGGGTTTTTTTCTGTTGTTCAGATAACGATAGCATTTCCGAACCCGCAGCACAACGGAAATGCGTTGCATTAAGTGAATTACACTCGCTTGGTTGTCTCTACTGTATATCCCACCCCAATACCCCTCACCTCCTGGTGAACAGTTGTTTCTGAGTGTTGACTAATTTAGGTGTGTGTGTGTTGGGAATGAAAAGTTGTGACTACAATACTTGGATTACTTCATGGCGATAAGCTCAATACACAGAAAGTAGACTACGCGATTCCCAAGAAAAAAAAGTTTTTTTTTGGTGTGTTGTGCAAATTTTGATGTGCATACATCATCATTATAGTTGGTTGGGCACAACAGTCATACTATCCCGTTTCTTTTGCAATGAGAAATCATGTACCTATATATAAGGTAATTTAATTGAATATCGTGCGATTTTTCTTTCAAAAAATCATCGATTAAAACTGCATCATTGAAAGTGAATAATTATAATTTTTTATATATTTATAAAGTATTTGAAGGCTCAATAAATTAAATTTTCAATACAGACATATCTCCAGAAAAACTCTGAGTTGAGTGCTTAACTGTGGGAAATTCATCGTACTTTACTTTTATTAAATTGCCATCTTTCATTTCTATTTTCATTGCCAAAATTGTTGGAGAAATTTTCATTTAATTTGTAATTTAATATTTTATAATTTCATTTAAATCGTATATTTAAAAACCTTTTAAAAATAGTGGCCCTTCTGGAGTCAATAAATAATTAATAATAAAGTAATATCTGTATTGTCCACATAGTCTTAAATCATTTATTCACAACTTTCTACTTTGTCTGGTAGAATACTTTTCCATTGAACCATACTTTTATCTTACCTGTCTGGAAAATGTCGTGCTTCTTGTACAATTTATGCGACACTCACTGTTTGTCGAAAACTTTATTATCCCAGCTTAACCTTGCGTAACCCAGGCGCTTTGTCTTTTGCAGGACACATATGCACACACATATGTGTGTGTTTGAGTGTGTGTCTTTTGCTACCCTCGGTAAAGTGTTGCGCCCGCAAAAACAACCATCCCAACAATTTGCCACAAAACCAATAAAGTCATTTCACAGTCAAAATGATAGCTCTCCCCACTTTCAAGCCAAAATGTACCGGCTGAGTCCATTTGATAATTGCTTAAAGCTGGACGTCGGCGCATCTTTCAACGTCCCTCTTCCCACCTACCCCCCTCGCAACACGTTGTCATGGTGCATATGCGAAAACACATGCGAAACTCGTGTGGCGTTGGGTCGCATATGTTGCTCAAAGAGTGATTATTTTCACTAAAAATAAACGAAATTAATGATTGATGAAGTGCGACAAGGGAGCGAAATGATGCCACTCCCCACACCCCCATCCCCCTTGTCGACTGTCAGGCATGCGGCATCGGCAGCAACACCAAGAGGAGCAGTGCCAACCCCAGACCCAGACCCAGAACGATGCCAAGAGTTCCATTCGCATTTGGGATGGGCAAACAAAGAGCAAACAACAAACAACATGCAACAACGAAACATTTCAATCGTAATGAGAAATAAGCCGCTACGCATGAAGGGAGAAAGTGCCGTTTAATTGTAACCAGGTGGAAAGGAGGTGTTTTTCCCATTCGAGCATCGAAGCCTGATGATGGAAGCTGTTGTGTTTATTGTAGCCAGTTGCTTCGTCGCGGGTTCACTGGTCCAGCGCAGCACAGCATTTTGTCGCAGTCCGCTGCCAGACGGAAATCATAAAAATGTTGCATAAAAATATTTTTATGTGTCTTCGTCGTTGTCGTTGTCGTTTGTCGTCTGCATCTTCGGGCCGGGCAAAAATAATAATAAAATGGGAATAAAATAAAACAAGTGCCACAAGACGCCAGGACGCAAAGCGTAACGGGTTGGGACGGGACGGTGGATGGGATAGGATAGGATGGGGCACAGCGTGTGCAATCTGGAATGGGTGACCGTGCCACATTCATTTCGTTTACATTTACTTGACAAGTTTTGCAGTGCGACAACGAGGAGTCGCTCGAATACCCTGCAACCAATAGACAAGGGTCAAAAAGGGGTATAGATAGGCATATATATATTAAGTTTATATATTCTTGATCGGGATGATGGCCTGGAAAAATCGATCTGAATTTTAGAAAGTAGCAATAAAATGTAAATCGCCCTGAAACCTAGAAAGTTGTAAAATTCTAAAAACTAGTAAGACTTTTTTTTAGAATCTTTTTTCTTAAAAATAAAAAATAGTGCTAAAAAGTATAAATACAAGCTTTTATTATAGAAAACAAATTCTAAAATTCAGAAACAAGTAATGATACTGGCTTTTCTGTTATATTTAGTTTAATGAACTAATAAACTACCTTAAATGTTTATATAATAATTAATTAATAATAAACAACAAAACGAATGTTACAAAAATCCCCAGAAAGACAATTGTTTCTAAATTTTAGAAAAATATACGCTGGAGAGGGAAATTGTGATTTTCAGAATAATAATTTATAAAATGCAGGTGATTTTGTTTTGAGCTTATTTTCATAATCAGTGCATAGGTTATGGCTTAGTCGAGCACTCTTGGCTGAAGCACTTTTACTTATTGTGTTTTGTTTGGTTTTGGTGTGGTGCGGAGTGGTGTGGTGCGGTATGGTGCGGTGTGGTGTGGTGTGTCTTTGCCATTTCGGTGCAGGCCACGGCGCTGTGCATGTCATCAACAACATCATCAGCGACTCCGAGTCTGGCTGTTAGACTCCGGCAAGACAGCTAACTGCTGGAGTCGGTCTATGCTCTATGCGGCTGTCTCTCCTCTACTGTTTTATAGTCCAAACGTGATGGCAAAATGTGGCCTGTGTGCATATTTTTGTTGCCTTGATAGCGTCTTTTCTTGGGCTTTGCCCATTGCCTGCTGTGCGGCGCTTTCTGCATTTTCGTGCAGCTGGGTTAGGGGATTGGGCTCTGACATTTTCCAGCAGAGACGCGCGCTCGCTCGCCGCTCGGTAAAATAAATTAATGTGAAACATGCAAACATAAATTCCTTTTCTATTTTCTTTTTTTCTGTTTTCATTTTTTGGCTGTCAGGTGTTTCACATTTTAAACGTAAATTATGAATAAAGCGAAAACACACACACACAGAGACAGACAGACAGACAGAGGGAGAAAATTATAATTCCGCCTAAATGTTTTATTGGCCACCGCCTGCTGCTGTCCGCCTCATTTCACATTTTCCACTTCCCCATTTTGGCCTATTGAGCGACGTTTCTTTTGTGGCCAATTTAATTTTATTTAAATTAATGATGAAGCTTATAATTGGCCTCGTTTCTTGGTCGCTTCTACATTTTGCTTCTTGCTTCTTTTTTTTGTTTTGATGTTTTGTATTTTTTGTATGTAGACACTTGAGAGTGTGAATGGCAGCGACATCTTTAGCTCCATCTCAAAAGCTCCAACCATAGCTCCATCTCCATTACAATCTCCAACTCCGCATCGCAGCTTCGACTCCGTATCTTCATTCAGAACATGCACAAAGGCATCTGCCGGAGGAGCACCAGCAGCATCAGGTTTTCTTTTTGGCTTTTTAAGAGCATTTGACATGACTAGGGCTTACATGCTTCAACTTTGATTATGACGTGAAGTTGGCCAAGTGCAAATACTTTGCTGGTACTTTTTAATTAACTTAATTAGCATAGCTGATGGGCTAAGAGCAGCGCTTACACAACATGAAAATTGCATTATGTCTTCTACTCCTACTCGAATGCGAAACTTGGCCAAATGTCAGGCTGTTGGTTGGTATAGGGGGTGGGCCGTGTGTGTGTGTATGTGTATGTGTGTTTCTGGCCTTTTGATTTTGGCTGTGTCAGCCACATTTACAATGCTTAGGGCTGGGGTTGGCTTTCATTCGCAAACTCATTAGTGTGCATAATGTGCTCAAAGATATTCGAAGCAATTGCTCTTTTAAGTACCTCCACCACATACTTTTATGTGGGAGTGTGTGTGTGTGTGTGTGTGTGTGCAGAAGTGCTACCCCTGACGAACCCTAGCTGATTTATAATTCTTCTGCTGCTAAACACAAGATCTAGCACTAATTAGACATACATTTGCCCAAGAGTGAAGAGCATAAAATCGATTTTGACTGTAGCAAATATGCGCAACATTTCGAATGAAACAGCTGAGGGGTTCTTAACCGATAAAGAAAAACCCTTTCCGATTCCATTTTGCTTTCAGCAATTTATAATAAGTAAATTTCTTGAATAATCAACTAATTCTGATTGATATTCCTATACTTTCCATGACAGAGAAAACCACGAAATATGCTAGTTGAATTTTTAACATTTCAAAATTTTAAATACTGAATGTTGTTAATAATAGATATTGCTATTGTTATAATTGAAATAATTCTCCATATAAGTAAGGATTACGGCATTTTTTCAATTTTATTACGGTGCCAATATTTTAAATTCATAATGAAATTGATAAATAAGAAAAACAAATAAGTGAGAACGTTTTAACCGGATGTTACTCACTGCAAAATACTCCGATACCGGAGAAGTACCAGCTGATAACGGGTGCCTTTTTGCATCTTGCATTTCAAATTTGTTACGGTATCCGGTTACGGCTTTTAGCTATAGAGCGTGTCGGTATTTTAAATGTATTATTAAATTTGATACAAAAAAATAAAAATAAAAAAACCAAAAAATGAACTGATTGCGAATAACTCAGCTACCAGAATAACTCCAGCTGATAACGGAGCACTTCTGCAAGTGAACAAAAAAATTTATAATGAATTTCAAATTTGGAAGTTATTGTAAACCAGCTTAAATCAAATATGATTTTTGCTGTTAATAATGGAGTTGCACAAGTAGTTAAAACTAAAACCATTTTAATCTGTGGTACTCCTGAATTCAAATAGAATAAATCAAGTCTTGCTCTAAAACACATATTTTTAGCGCAATTCAAACTGAGAGTTTACTCAATTTAATAGTTATTTGCGTTGAAACAGCTGCTCATCTTCTACCCAAAAGTAATGCTTATTATGGACATGATTACTTTTTGCTGTGTTGTGGAAGTAACTTCCACAAATTATGTGTTTGGGTCTTTGCAGCGTGAATTATGTGACTTGTGTTGTCAGCTATTCTTTTGCCTACATAATTTTTAGCTTTTTCAAATAGTTTCAATGGGCGATGTCTAAAAAAAAATAAATAAATCTCTCAAGTGGTTTTTGTTGTTGTTTTTTGTGAATATTGTTTGATTGTTGCCCCAAATGCCCAGAGGCGCTAAATGCAGGAAAGAAAAAGTAGCGGAAGAGGCAACGCAACAACCGGAGACAGAAGAAATTTGTATACGGAATCTATAAATTTTGTCTTAATTTTTGTTGTGTTTTTTTTCACATTTACAGCGCGTGATTTTTGATTTACGCGCCATTGGACATTTTATTTGGATTGGAGTGTTTGGTTTCCTCCCCAAGCACATATTTATTTTTATTTTTATTGCTTTTTAATGCGCCGCTGAGGAAGTTTTCTTATTTTTTTTTTGTTTCTTGTGGCAACTGCATTTGGGTATTTCCCCAAATCAACGCCAGCTCCACCCCCACCCCCTCTGCGTCGCTGTGCTTAGGCTGTGCGTGTGGATTGTTGAACAATGAATTTTGTGGGATTATATATGCATATATACAGATATTGTATGCCTATTCATACGTACACTCGAAAAAAATTTATTTCTTTAGATGAGAAAGTATTTCAGAATAAAAGAAAAGTGTGGAACAATTTGTGTAGTGATTAAAAAAACAAATTATTTTGAGGATTGTTAATTAAGAGCAAGCGTTGGGTTTTTTTTAATGGAAGTTTATATATTATATATTATTTCTTGATATAGTCAGTCAAAATATTTAATTTCTTAAAATGAAATGAAAGTACTTCTGAATAAAAGAAAAGCGTTCCCTAAAAATGGGTGGGAACGGAATTCCTTATGGAATTGTTGGTGAAGAGTAAGCACATTTTATTTTAGTTTTTCTTGCTTATATTATGACCTTATAAAAAGGTGCCGTCATTAACATTGTACACATAAATGACTGGAATGACGTGTTCTTTAAGAAATTAATTTCCTAAAACATGCACATTTTGGCTTGTCATGTTTTTGTTTTTCTGAGTGTATTATGTAAATGCATGAGCTGGGGGCGCAACAATGGCGCTGCGGTGGCGCTTTATTTTAAATTCAAATGCGGCAATCGCCAGAGTGATTGCCACCTTATATCTTATATTTACTTGGCATCAGACTGTGACTCTGTCTGTCTGACTGTCTGTCAGTCATGTTTGTGTGAGTTTGTGTGTGTGTATGATGGCTTTATGCCTTATAATGCTGCTCGTATTTATAATAATCATCAAATATTCCACTCTTGTCTTTTGTCACCCCACACACAGAACACGCAGCAACAGCAGCAGCCGCAGCCGCAAATGCAGCAGGCAACAAGAGCAGACAGAACGAAGGACGACAAGAGCAGCACTGGCAGCAGGACTCTAGCAGCAGACGGAGCCACGTCCAAGGCGAGAGCCAGAGCCACGTCGTTAATCTATTTGCCGCCTTTCTCCTATACAGGCGGACATGTGCCTGCGGCCAGCAGCAACGAGCTAAGCCCGAGTCAGCACAGCAGCTGCTGTTGGCAGTGGCGGGAATACGACCAACATAAAAATTATGATAAACATGCCACAGCGGCGACGACGCTGACAGCAGCAGAAACAGCAGCAGAAGTAACAGCAGCAACAATGTCCTCATCCTTAATAAGAAATGCGTCGGTGGCGCGTAAATTCCTGCAGCGTGATATTCAGTTAGCCGCAATGGAGGACGACGATGACTGCTGCATCGATCTCAGGCAGGCGTCGCAATTAGTTATGCCAATTGTTGTAGGTGGTGCCGTGGTTGCTGGATGCTGCAACAACGTCTTGGAATGTCTGGCGGTTGTGCGGCGCCAGCGACGTGAGCGAATGCGACGCGAACGACAAAGTCATGCGTCGACTGCCGCACTCGTCGTCTCGCTGGCCACAACAAATCCAATCAGCAGCAACAGTGCAGCAACAACAACAACAAACAGTTCGCAAACAACGACAACGGCATTGGCCACAACTGGCGCAATGCTGCCGCAAAATGTGGAAGTAGCCGCAGCTGAGATGCTGGATAACGATGATGATGAAGATGAATGTAGGTGCTTTAACTATAACGGTGATATTAGTGCGCTGGTACGTCTAGAGCAGGAGCAGCAGCAACAGCGGGAGCAGGAGCAACAGCAAATGGAGCGGCTTGAGTGGTATCAACTTCCTAGCATTACGTGGCTGAAATTCTGGCAGCAGCTGGCCAACAGCGCCTCCAACTCCAACACCAATGCGACAACGAAAACAACGACGACGTCCACGACGACAACAACAAGGAGTAGTGGGAGTAGGCAGCCAATCACGAGGATGCCTGCGAGATGTGGCAGCAACAACAGCACCAGCAGCAGCAGCAGTATGACGTCGACAAAAAGTTGGCTGGGACCGCTGATGTTGACGCTTCTGCTGGCCACGTCCGTGAGCGGCTGGGGCGGCCGTCAAGATGGTAAGTGGAGAGAACAAGTTGAGGGGGAGACTCCGCGTAACGCATGCCGATAAGTAGCGCTATGATAAGAATTTATAATTTGAATCGCGAGCAAAACCCTCAACCCCCTACAACCCCCCAAACAACCACGACCATCAAACCCCACACTGTGGGTAAAATGTGCACTTTTTGTTGCGTAAATTAAGTTAAAGTTTAGCTTCGCTTGACTGAGAATTTGCTTGGCATTTTTAAACAATTTTAAATTTCAATTCTTGTTATTTGGAAGATAATCAAAAATTTCAAAATTGAATTCAATCTTTGTTTACTTAAAACTTGTTCAGAAACTAATTTCCAAATGGTTTTGTAGACCATTATTGAATGTATTTGAATTTTTTAGTGAAGTGATAAACGGATTGAAGGAGTTGTCTGCAAACTATATATATATATACTTGATCAGCATCATATATAGGCGGTCTGTCTGCTTCTGTGCGTAAGATGAGTTTTTCTTTAAACAACAACAACATATATAACTGAATCCTATCCAGTATGCATTTTTTTATGCTTCTCATATTTAAAACACAAATCATTAAAGCAATCAGTATTTTTTTGAAATTTATAACAAAATTTAGCTAACGTCAAATTGATATTGGTTAATCTTCGGCATGCCTAAGATACCCAATTTTTTTTTAATTATTATCATTATTTTTTTTAATCTCACAATTACATTACATTTCCCTTTCAAATTATGTACACGAAGCTCTTTAATTGTTGAGCCAGAGTTAAGTGCATATTAATTTATCCCAGCAGTTGGCTTAATTATGCTATCTTAACTGCTGTTGATTGTATTCGTATATTTTTGGTGCACAACAATTCAGTTTATTGTATTAATTGTACAACATTCTGTTAGATAAACTGGCCTATTGCTCGATGGTGCAGGGTTCGTTGTAGGGCAACCCCCGCATCCTCCTTCCTTCAAACGCCTCACTCCAAGTGTTGTTTGAACGACAAACAAGATTTCATTTAATTTTGAGCATAATTTTTAGTGGGCAACAAAAAACGACTGAGCAGAGTGCGTCAGCTGCCACAGCTTGTGTCGGTCTGTGTCCCATCCCCATACCCTATCTCCCTGTCTCCCTATCTGTCTATCGACGCCAACCCCTCTGCCTTCCACATTTCCATCTGCGCCTCGGTCATGCTCAATTGAATCCATAAGTAGTTTTGTGACCACAGATCTGCGTGCTTGTAAAATGCGTTTCAACTGTTTCAACATGAGCGAATTTACCCAAAAATCAACCAAACAAAAAAAAGACAAAAACAATTTTTTTTATTCGAAAACAATAAGAAAACAGCAGCAAAAACAACAGCAGCAACAGCCGTTGCTGTAGCGGCAAACAACAACAACAACAAATGGCAAATTGTACGGAAATTGCCCGAAACAAACAGAAACAGTCAGTAACCGCTGGACGACCACCGACCGCTGACCATAATTCACTCAAGTTAGACAAAAGCATTTCGGGGCGCTCTGGCTCAAAACCGCCAACCCTCCTATCTACCCGCTACCCCCGCACACCCCCTTACCCAGGTTGCCCTTCTGCTCTACTTGCTAACCCAAAACCGAAACGAAAGTCCAAATTCCAAATGCAAACGCAAATGAGTCTAAAACGAAGCGTCATGCTCTTTGAGCTACTCTTGTCAGTGTGCGTGTGTGTGTGTGTGGGTGTATGTGTGTGTGTGGGTGTGTGGGTATGTGGGTATGTGTGCATAGACATTGTCCCGTCATCAATAAGGGTGGTCCAGCATAGCGCCCTCCGCTAGAACTCTCGCCATAAGCACTTAATGTGTCCACACCCACCACACACACACACACACGCACACATACACACACATAAGGTGTGGTGCGGGGTGCGGAGAGGAAGCAGGGGGCGTTTTAATTGGGTTAAGGAGCTGTTAGCGCGTTAAAGCTGTCATTACACATCCAAAGAGATCGAGAGATACAACTTGACCAGATAAGTGCACACATGTTTCAACAACAGCAACAACAACAACGATTGCTTGTCGAACTGGTAAAAGTGACCGTCGGAAATGTTATGAGTATTAGGTAAAAACAATTATGTTTTTTTTTATTGCTCTAATGCAGGGTGTAAAACCGAATCGTATTTTTGTTCCGTTTCCGGTTCGGATATGTAAAATGTAATTCATGAATCGGGTTCAAAAAATCATTGTTTTCGTTGTTGGTGCTGTGTGCACCAAATATATCAGTTTATGCAACTTCATTCTTATCAAAATGAACTTTATGAGTTAAGCATAAGTAAAATAATTATTTTTGCTGATAAAATTGATCAAAAACAATCATGTTTTTAAAAGATTTTTGTGGTCCCATGCAGGCAGTTAAACCGAATCGTATTTTGCTTCCGGTTTTGATATGCTAAGTGTAAAGGTTCCGGTCAAATGCTATGATTTCCAATATTTGTAAAGTATTCGCTTTGGTTGTGTTTCCGTTATATAAACAATTATTCTGTTATTTGTTGTTGCAAAAATGATGCAATTTCCAGTTCCAGTTGTGAATTTCAGTCGGTAAAATTGCGGTTCCGGTTCCGGTTTGATGCCTTTGCTAAAAAACGTGCCACAGTTTCGCCAATATATGTATATATATATATATATATATATATATATATATAAATATATATATACATTTTGGATGACAGAAAGAGCAATACATATATTTTATATACCTTGACATTTTATTGACCAACTGCAAAATGATCACTAAGATCACAAGCCGCTGATTTCAGTTCGGGCTTTCAAAAAATTGTAGAATCGAGCGCTCTCAACTGATACTCTGAATCCAGCCTTATTTGTTAGTATATATTCATATTCAATATATAAAACTAATGGAGTCTTGTGAATCTATTATTTGTTAGGGATGTTTGCACAGCACTGATTTTTAAGCTCTTTAAGAGAACCTTCAGTGGAAATGTAAAGTTTTTTAAATGAAAATTCGCAAAAAGCTTATTCTGTGTCAATATATCCGATGAGGCTTTAGGCTACGATACGATGCTAATGCCCTCGATTACTGTCAGTTCTCGATAAGAGTAAAATACCAAATGCAACTCTTTGAGTTACTTAAATATTTTCTTTTCCCATTTTCTCGTTTTCCGGTTTTCTATTGCGCCCACACCACTCCTTAACACGAGAGGCCCCTCAGCGTATTTGAGCCACTCTAATCCCCACGAAACATGCCAAAAAAAAAATACAAAAATATATATATTTATATATATATATATATATATCCTTAAACATCCAAGTAGGTGTGTGTGTGTGTGTGCGTGTGTGTATGTGTAAAGCCCGTCATTTCAACTGTCCATACGTATTTGCACGCTTGTCTGTCTGTCGGTCTGTCTGCCTCTCTGTCGCTTGGTCTGCTTGCTTGCGTTGCGTTTATTTTTGGTATATTTGCTTTTAGCGTGTAGTTTTATTCGGGTTCTTGTGTCCTGCAGCTAAATTTCAGGGGTAGCTGTCTTTGCCATTGCTGCTGCTGCTGTGGCTGCTGCTCTGTTGTGGTTACTGCCGCTGCTGCTGCTGTGGCAGGCACTCAGGCAAATGTATTGAATCATGTTGTACGAATTATGCACGCCACTTGAAATTGGCGAAACAATTACAACGCGCGGCTCGCTTCGCTTTTGGGCTGGCCCTGTAAAGTATGCTACACTTAATGCACACCAACACACACACGCATATGTGTGCGTGTGTGGGCGGGCGGGCGTTCCCGTTGGAGGGAAGGGGTTGCCAATGGGGCCGCACATTATGACAGCTACAGAAACAACAACAACAACAGCAACAACAACAACAATAAACTCGCTCGCTCGCTGAACAAATGTACAAGTCATTGGACAATGGAACAGCGGGCGCAGGGCAGACTTCGGTTAGCGTGGGAAGAGGGGGGGAGCAGTGGAGTTGAGGGGGGCTCAGTGTGCGGCTCAGAGTTCACAGCGTTTCGCTGATCCTGCGCAGGAGCACCTTTTGTTTGCCACAAATGTGGAAAACAACAAAAAGTAAATGAAAAAAAAAAAACGGAACAAAAGCAACACAAAAATAAAAAGTAAAAAGTAAAATAAAATAAAGTAAAATAAAAGGCAAGGAATAATAAAATAAAATGTGTATCGCTGTGTGCTATAGCTATATATATATATATATATATGTTTGAGTGTGTGTGTGTCGATTCGTGCACACACACACACACACATTCATCTCTACTTGCGCTGGGCGACTTTTGTATATTTGAATGCGTAGCTCTCGGCTTCGGTTTTCGGTTTCGGTTGCCGTTTCGGTCGCTAGCCCCGGCTGGCTAGCAGCCCTCCCCCTCTACCCTCCCCACGTTTTGTTCAGCGCACCACCCTTAAGCCCAATGCTGCTCTGCCTGGCAATTGTGCACACAGAACACAGGCAGAAAGCTACACTCGCCTGGCCAACATCGAGGGTGGTTTTACCATTTCGTGTGTATATTTGTATGTATTGCATTGGATATACTTATTGTTTTCGCTTTGTATGTGTGTGACCGTGTGTGTGTGTCTGTGTGTGTGTGTGTGTGTGTGTGTGTGTGTGTGTGTGTTCAGCCCTGTTGTTGCCTGCTCTTAGCTTGGGCTGTGCTTGTGCCGCATGCCTTTAGCCTAACGATTCGTTTTCTTTTGCCTTTCTTCTATGCATTGGCTTCTCTACTCTCTCTCTCTCTCTCTCTCCTCTATCTCTTTCTCTCTTTTTGCTTGATTCTACTTCTTTTTTTTTTAATATTCACAATTGCCATTTCGGTAGTTTTTATGCCATCGAGCATGAGTGTGCGTGTATTTGTGTATAGCTGTGTGTGTGTGTGTGTGTATGTGTGTGTGCAACATTATTATTATTACGAGCCGTTTCTGGTTGTGTGCTGCTGCCGCCTTGTTCAACTTATTTATGCGCCCTTGCGCTGGCAGAGGGTCGTAAATTTTTGGTCTCTTAGAGTCAAACACACAAATATATTTATATATATATGTATATGTATATATAAATACACATAGAGACACACTCGCAGGCACTTACAAACTGACACTTATGCGCACGCACTTAAATACAATCATAATAATAATAATTGAAACAATTTATAAATTAAAAAGCCACAAATCTTGGCATAAAAATTGACATTACAATTATTAGAAAAGAGCAATGCGAAGAAAGTGAACAACGGCATTTATTTTATTTATTACATTTTGGGTAGCTCAACCAGATTGTTGCTTATTGAAACATTTTGGGAACTGCTCTTTTATGTGTGTCTTCTTGTTGCCGATGCCGATGCTGGTTGGTGTCGTTAAATGAACAATGGGCCGCAATTGAGGTCGCATTGTGGAGCACAGCCGACAATTGTTGTGCAATTCAAATATCGTTCACTTATTTGGCTATTAAAACGTATATATATTAATAATTTAATACATTTGTTTATTAATAAATATGCATATCGCTTGCAGCGCCCACAAATTGCACATTTCCGGCAAGATGGGAGGGCTCCTGGTTCCTATCGGGCTATCAGCAATCCATACACATCAAGGGCTCACAGTTCAGCTATCGCGGCAGGTGTGCGGCCTCCGATGGTAACAAATATCTGATTGTCGATGAGTAAGTACAAAGCCAGAATACAACAACAATAAGAACAACAACAACAAATAATCCTACTACAATCTCCTATAACAATATATGTATATGTACGTATGTATTATATATATATGTGTATATGCTAACATCTCAACCCGAAATCAACATTGGCTGGCAAAAAAAAAAAAGAAAAAGAAAAATTAGATTGAGTGGAGGATAAATCATGTTAATCAACAAGATGAAGATGTTAAGGAGAACCAGATAAAGAAGAAGAATAAGGACAGGCGTCAGAAGTGTACTTGTACTTTGTGCTTGTACTTTGCTCCCCCCTTTCTTTTTTTTTATTTTTTTTGTAGGTTATACTCGTTCATGTTTTGTACCAATTTTGAACCATTTGACTTTTGAGTGTGTGCTGCGCCAAGTGCCTATAATTGAATAAGTTTTCGTTTTGTCAACTGAAGAAGCAAGTGGCTGCTGCTGCTGTTGCTGTAAACTGTGCGAAGGTAAGAACCAAGCTAAATGCAGGCAGCAGGGCAGCGGTAGCAGGGCAGCAGAGTAACCCCATTAAGAAGGAACATACAATTCTGCTGCAACGTTGGCCAATAACTGGGCGCCATTTGGCTCTCACACACACTCTCACTTCCTAACTCACACCGAGAGCAGAGGCATTGACATGGAGACATACATCCGAACATATATACATATACATACACATACACATACATATGTATGTGTATATGTAGTTAGATATACTAGGCGGCACTGCCTCGAAAAACCTGTCGTCAGAGCGTTCTTGTCTTAACATCTGCTCTTAACTTTTCCTATGAAACGAGTTTGTTTTTCCCTACGTTCCGCATTCCCCTTCCCCTTGTCGCCTCTCTTGTCTCTGTGTGAGTTTCGTTTCAATGCCCGAGTCAAGCCAAAGTACCAAAGTCTGAAACTAGCCAATCTACCTTACCTTCCTCTATATATATATATATATATATATATGTATATATTTTTTTTTGTGTACTCTTGTAAATGCTCTAAAGTAAAACTAAATCATACAACTTTTTTATAGGTTTAAAGGTGCCACCGCGCAACATTTTTAACCTCCTATGCATCTTTTGTTTAGTACTATAAATATATATATATATATATATTTATATATAAAATCTTTGCTTTTTGTATATGAATTCGAAAGAATTTGTTTTTGTTTTGAATGTTTTTTTATGGTAAACAAACGTAACAAAAGTTGTCATAACTCTTGGCTGCTATAATTCTTAAGTTGTTTTTTTTTTACTTTTGATTTTGCCATGTTTCCAATTACATAATATCTATAACTATATATATATTTAAGAAATAATCCTATGCCTAAGCAACAAAGTCATGCGATTTTTGAGTTGTAGCTGAAATGTGTAAATATTTTTGTTTGGATTCTAATTTTGAAACTTTTTGTGGAAAGAAAACCAAATGGATGTTCTTTGACATCCGCTTGTGTTTTTCTTTTTTTGTGTAACTATTTTTTATAATATAAACGAAAATTTGTCTAATTTTTTGTAAGAATTTTTGTCGTGTACTCCATTTATTTTCATCTAAATAATACTGATTGTAACATATTGAAAACAAATCCAGTTTAAGTATCGTACTCCATATGATCGTATGTGCCATTTACCAATTTACCAACTAGGAAACTAACAAAAGCCCCAAACATATTGCCTAACCTCTAAAAAAAAAACAAAAAAAAAAAAAAAAAAAAACATCTATTTTGATTTTGAAATATTCAATTGAATTATTACAGATTGTTTAACATCACTTTTGAAAAACATATATTTTGTTAACTCTTCAGTTATTAAGTGTACGTCCTTTCAGTTCGTTGTTATAATCATTTCCAGTTTCAACAATCTAACGAAATATATATAGATTCAATTCAAAAGTAGCCAATTTGGAGCTGGGCTGGCGTCAAAAACAGAAACAACAACATTTACACAACTGCATACAAGTATATATATATATATATATACATATAAATATATATATATATCCAACCAGCATCCATTTTGGTTCATACACATATAGAATCCTATATACTATATACTACATGTTGCTTCAGTTTTTTGGGATCAAGTAACTCTATAAATCACTGGGTTTACAATGTAGTCGGGTGTCGTCTCCTACTTCATTTGCACTAATACTACTACATAAATATGTGTTTTAAATAACGAAATATCGAAAACATTTCATTCATCCCATATATATACCAAACAATATATGAACATGAATTTCCAACTA
The DNA here is from genome assembly GCA_037043585.1 of Drosophila mimica. Lineage (NCBI taxonomy): Eukaryota > Metazoa > Arthropoda > Insecta > Diptera > Drosophilidae > Drosophila > Drosophila mimica. The sequence continues at coordinate 224,669 of JBAMBE010001187.1, forward strand.
AAGTTAAGCAGCCTCGATTTAAGTAAACTTTACCAAACGCTTATTGTTTTTACATTCAAGTGTCTACCGAAAAAACTTTTTGCCAAAACCGATAACAAGCCAACAACATAAACATACAGTCCAACACAGTACAGTCCAGATACAAATCAGATAAAAGAAAAGAAGAAGAAAAAACATATATATGCCAACGCCCATACCAATACCAATTACCACAAACAAAAAACAAAATAAAACTTACTAATACCATATATACAAAAAAAAAAAAACAAAAAAAAAAACCAAATACAAAATACAAAACTTTTCCGTTGCAACCCAAAAACTTTTTTAGGAAAGGATGTCATCGTTGCCTGGTTATCTATGAGAAGCATAAGAATGTGCTCCAGTATAAAGAAAGTGAGTGCGAAGGTGATAGTATGTATATGCATCAGTCGAATCCATCTGCACTGGCGATGCGTAGCTCTATAAAACAAAGTGATCATAGGGGGGGAGCTCATCCCAATACGAACGGGCATTCAAGACTATCATCATCGGATCAGTACATAATGAGATCCAATGACGATATGAATGATTGTAAGCATTAACTTTATATTTTTTATTACTTCTAAACTTAAGCAAAATACCAAATAATACAAAGACTCTATCTATCTTCAACTCGCTATCTAAAAATACCAGTTTTATTTTTCTTTTATTTCTTTCGTTCATTTCACCTCTTAAACATTTCGATCTACTCCTCAGTTTAACCAACATGACTAACATAACCTTATCATTTAATCGCATTTATTAACTATTTTCGTTTTATTTCTACCCCTATATTATTATTATTTGTTAAACAAAAACAAAAATACAAAAGTTTTTTGCATTCGAAAGGCTGACAAAAGAAGAAAAAGAAAAAAAAGAACACATAAACTGAAGGATTCTCTAATTTTGTATTTTGAAAAGTATCGTTGATTTTGTAACTTTAAATATAATTTATTCAATTATTATATATATATATATATATATTATATTTTTCGTATTTATTTAACGTATTTATTTTTTGCGTTGGCCTTAAAGCAACAAATTATTTTGTTTCGTTTTTGAAAAAATAAATATCAAACCAAACCAAACCAAACCAAACTTGTAAATAGTCTCAAAACAAACAAATTACTCTGCATACGAAAATGATATATACCAAAATTCTCCCCGTTTACGTTTGTCATGGCAAAAGGAGGGTCCTCTCTTTTTCTCTCTCTCTCTTAAACTCGAACTCACTTTAATCAATCAATCAAGCAAACAAAATAAAAATAAAAACTAAAAATAAATTAATATATGTATATAAATATATAAAAAAAAAAATAACAACAACAATACGAACTGTATATTTTTCTCAACATATCACACGTTGCAATCTATCCAAACGATACAATTTACAAACTTAAACAACAACAGCTATCCATATATCAACTATTTACCGTTAGTGTCAATCCAATTAAGCTACTTAGTTGCGATTCTCAAACGTATTAGCGGATTAGCAGATTAACCCGTCCCAACAGAACCAAATAAAAACAACAACAACAAAATACAAACTAAACGCAATAAAACCTAAAAAAAAAAAGATTTGACATAAATGCAAAAACCGATAAAGTTAACTAAATATAAAGAAAGGAATACGCGAATCAGAACCTAACCAAAAAAAGAATTTAAGAAAACTATAACCGACTTAAGTTAAACAAATCTTGTGTTTTGTCTTCATTTCTGCTTGGTTTCCATTTTCATTTCGTTTTCATTTTCAATTTATCTGTAAATAATTAAAAATTTAAAGAAAACCAAAACAAAAAAAAAAAGAAATAAATTGTGTAAATATATTAACAACATTTTCTTAACGAATTGAATTGTTTGTTCTGAATATATTTTTTACGAAAAACATTTACATATACATATATCTATATATATTTGCAAACTCTATTCAATATTTATATGATATGTATATTTTTTACTTTTACTTCAATATTTTTAAACAATTCCCAACTACAACAACAGCAACAGCAATAATAAACAACTACAGCAAACATCCAACAACAACAACAAGAACAAGAACAACAACCACGAATACAAATCGATTTCAATTCAGCATTTCAAATATGTACAAAATATATTCGATATATATTTTGATTTTACTCTTTTCCGTTTCTGTTTCTATCTGTGTGTGTGAGTGTGTGTGTGTGCGTGTGTGAGTGTGTGTTTGTATGCTGTATAAAAATGGAAAATTTGAAAAGCTAACGATAATATATACATAAAAAGTGCACAAACTTAGAAAATCTACCGATTGGATTGGGCTTATGGAAAATTGCATTTAAAATTGGTTTTAATCAAAAGTTTTTAAGGGCCGCCATACAATTTGTATAGTTATTGTACATATAACAGAACATTAAACGCACCTTAAAACTACTATTACTACTATTAATAATAATACATATGTGTATATATATAATTATATATATTTGGTATTTACTCGTACATTTAGCTTTATACGTAAAACCCTTAAGCGAACTTGTATTTTGTTGGCCCAAATGCCGCATTGCATTGGGCCGTGTCGTTGTGCGACTCATTTGTAAATAAAAACTCATCTAAATTCATGCAAATTCGAAATACAAACAACACACCGCACACCCGGTTTTCATAGTTTTTCAAATTATAGAGAGTCGAGCAAAACTAGAGCACTTTTATAATATTTATTATGCTCTCATGCGTGGGGGCATTATCATCTGGCTCTTAGCTAAAACTAAAACTAAAACTTGGATCACACCACAGTTTATCACGCTCTTCGACAAACACACACGCAGCCACACCCCCTCCCAGACACACACACACACACACTCAGTTTCTCAATGTAAATTCCATTCAATCATCTCACAGAATCTTTGTCAAAAATATATATATATATTGTCTCGCAAATATATATTGAAAATATAAATATGTATTTATTTGCTGCATACATAATAATCCTACACACAGAATAATGGTCGAAAGGAAAATCTTTTTTCCTCAGTTGTCCTGTAAAGTTCACCAATTATTTGCACGTTCAGCGAGTTTTCAGTTGGTCGCTAACCGATTTACGCATTTCATTCGTTTTCTTTGTTTTCAATTGTCGCTCGAACATGATTTATTTATAAGTCTTCACGCAATGGCACCAACCAAAATACCGAATGTTGTTAAACCAGAAGCCGAAACCGAAACTGAAACTGAAACAGAACCGAACCAACCACCCCCACACCCTGAACCATGTCATGTGTAAGTCTCGACCACACACAAGTATGTATGTATGTATGTATGTATGTGGGTATGTATGAATGTATAAATTTATGTACGCTTTTCATTTGATTTCGGTAAAAACCGTAGCTTAAATTTTTAAACAAAAAATCTCTAAACTAAAAGCCGTTCTACGTGTATTAAGCACTTGGCGTGCAACGTCGATACCCTGCAACAAAATGAGGAAAAAGTGTATAAAAAGGGTAGCATCATCGACTCTAAATTTATGTTGCATTTGTAAACGAATATAAAAATGCCTCAAAAAGTTGTATTCTCATTCCATTCTTAAAGCACAAATAATATAGATATAGAGCCAAGACTTTGATAATGATATTCCCCAGCCAACAAAATCCGAAAAAAAACTTCTTCAGATATTTTAAGAAAAAAGTTTTTTGGTTATAAGTTTCTAAACATTAGTTTGACGAACATTGTGAAAAGTTAAATATTCGTGCGAATAACTTAAAAATAATTTTCACTTGATTTGGCTTGCATTCGATCAGATTGTTGAAAGTTAAAATTCGTTTGCCATTTTCTGAGTTTCAATTTATGGAAGTACTGAATACATAAATATTCAAAGAGTTTTGAAAATTGTTCTTGATTTGCATTCGATCAACATAAAATCATTTCACAAATGTGCAAATAAATATTCATTGCATATTTTATGAAAATTCTTTTAGTTAAATTATATAAACTACCCCAGATATTTAGCTGAGTGGAAATGGGGCTTGAATGCAATTATATAGGACAACTTTTAGTCGATTCAGTGGTTCTTTGTTCAATCTTTGGTTTTGTGTGGATCTCTCTCTCACTCTCCCTGTCCCTTTCTCTTCTTGTCTGTCAGACTGTCTGTCTGTCTGTTAAATTTGTGTGTGAATAGTTTTAGCCATCCAATCCCTTTGAGTGCAGTCTAGAGTGCTACAGAAATAGCACAAATATACATTAGTTTGCTCGCAGGTCTGCCAATGGTCTGTGTTGCCAGTTTTCCTCTTCTGGCTTCTAGCTGATATTTATGTACAGGCCAACTAGTTCAGTTGTTAATTGCTGTAATCCGCTTACTAGTCATGTCAAGTGTGCTGAAGTTTTCGCTTGTCTCCACGTCACCCGCTAGACACTAGATGCAATTATAGCCAACTAATTGTATAATTGTATGGCTAAGACCATAATTGTATGCGAGTATATCGCACTGCCACATAATGCAAGTGCAACAGCAACAGCAGCTGTAGATGTAGATGTAGATGTAGATGCTACAGCGCCAGCAGTCCCCAGCAGTTCTGGCCAAGTGTAGTATGTGCTTGACTTGGCTTAGAAGTGGACGGCGGGGAGGGGGTGTTAACGAACGACGGCGAGACGAGCACGCATGGAAATGTAAATTCATTATTTATTATTTGTTTGCCTCAATAGAAATCAAATTAGTTTAAGTGGTGCCCCAGAAGCACTAACACCAGCTACCAGCTACCAGCTCCAGAACTCAGACCCTTGTGTCAGACCCTGCTCCGTTTCCAGTCAACTTGTGACTCGATTCAAAAGCGCCAACTCATGAAGCCGCCACCCACCGCCCTCCAAGGCTTTGCTCCAATTTAATATCTACATCTATGTATATATAACTTGGGCTAACCTAACTGGCTGAATAACTGACTGACTGACTGACAGACAGACTGCCTCGACAGTCAGTTTATTTTTTTTTTTATTTGATTTTGTTTAAATATTAAACAAGAGTTTTAGATCTCATTTATAATTCAAAGGACAGGCAGCGAGCAAGCAAAGGGGGGTGCGCGGGGCGGCTGTTTATTTTGATTAGCAGTCCGTAAAACAATCGCTTCAATGGCACAATGGCATTATTAGGTTTATGTCATTATTTGTTCGCTGTGTGTGTGTGAGCGGGTGTGTGTGTGTGTGTGTGTGTGAATGTGTGTGGGAGCGTGTGTGTATTTGCCTACGGGCATGAGTGCGTTTTGATTAAAAGAGCAGCTTACAATATTCAAAATTCTGTGAAAACACACTCCCCAAAACCAAAAACCCCCCACACACACATACACACACACACACACACACACACAGAAATACACACTTTAAATTGCTCAAATCCAACATTAAATCTGCAATTATTGAATTTGGTTTTAGGTACATTTCCACAATTTGGCCAAGACAAAGGTTAATTGCACAGGCAACAGTTTCAATTACTGTCAGTGGCTTTTCCAATCGGATTTTCAAACGATTTCCAACTATTATTTTACGCGCAATAAACACAAAAATATGCAACTCACATTTAACAGATCCCGACTTAGTAGATGAGTAAACACAAATCTCTCCATTCAGTTTGTGCTGAAATTTGACACTCAATTGTTTGCAATGACACCCATTCCACAGTCGAGGACTCATATCAAAGGATATTGTGGTTGCGTGGGGATTAGTGATTATCTATTTAAGCTATTATTGATTATCATAATAGCATTGAGTGGGTAACCATAGAAAACAATGCTTTGTTAAGGGTCTTTTAGGAGTACCTTTGGTAGAGTTGGGATCATGGGGCGAGCTTCAAGTAGAAGCTTAATTATGTACTTAGCTAACTTTATATCCAGTAGTAATATTGAAGCATGAAAATAAATCGCACTTGACCTGTAACCAGCTAAATGTATATTTAAATCATTAAAGGGGTAAAACAAGTAAAAACTTAAATTAACTTGATTCAGTCAAAAAGTATCGCAAACTCATATCAAGTATTTTATTATCATTAAGAAGATTAAATGTGGACTCATAAAAAGCAGTGAATTTAGGGTAAAAGTAAATTTAAAGCAAGAGCTTAAAAGTAGGCATCTTGAACTTAAATCAGACAAAAAGTATCCCAGGCTCAGTTAAATTAAGAAAATCTAACGCATAATTCGTAATTCGAGCATTTTTCTGAAGTTTTTATTTAATTCTCGAGTATTGACTAGACTTTCAAGTTTTAACTCTAGAGAGATTGTGAGAATTATAATATTAGAAAAATTATCGAAAAATAATTGTAGAATAATATTTAAATTTGCAAACAAGACTGGCTAATACATCATAATGAATATTTACGGAATATGAACTCATAACGATAAGGATGTGATCCTTCCTAATTAGCACAACAAGCCAAAACGATAGCTTACTTCCGCAGCGATAGGCGTGTTTATCATTAACTGTAGTTAAGTACTTAGTAGTTATAGGTATTCCTCTGCCACTGCCACAAACTACTTGACATCATGCCCCAAGCAACCGTTATGTATATGCGTGTGTGTGTGTGTGTGTGTGTGTGTGTGTGTGTGACTGTGTGTGACTGTGTGTTCTTGGCCTTTTTGCTTGGCTTTGCCAGACGATTGGGTTGGGTTTTCACTATTTGCATAGCAGCAATTCCATGATAATACCACTCAGAGTTGAAAATGCCAGCAGGCTCTGCGGCCATTCATTGAAGGACATTGTAGAGGGGTTTTGGTGGTGGGGGTGGGTGGTGGGAGTGGTAGTGGGAGGGTAGAAGTGGGTCGACGCGGCCACATTTTAATTGCTGTGCTGCAGCGCTCTCAACGGCCGAACGAGATGGAAGGAGGAGATGAGTGCAGAATTGTAGGCAGCATAAAAAATAATTAAAATAATTAAGCACAAAACTGCGGCATCGCACTGCGAAACCCGCTCCACTCGGTCCCCTCCGCTTCAGGCTCCTTTCCCCATTTAAACTCGCTGTCTACCTGAGCGTGTATTTGAATTTTTGAGTATTTTTATTTATTTTTTTTTTTTTGCGTTCATCGTTAGCAATTCGTTCACTTTTTTTAATGCAATTTTTTGACGTTAATATTTCCCTTGTTTTTCTTCTTTTTTTTTCAATTTAATTTCTTTGTCTTAGATGTTTTTTTATATTTATTTTTAGTCCTGCCTGATTTCGGTTTTTTTTTTATTATTTGGAACACGTAACAAAAGCAGCCTTCTCCGATTTTCGTGCAAGGATATTTAAATTTAATCAAATGTCTGTAAAAATGTTTACCATGCCTTTTATGCCATAACAACACTTTACGCACAAAGGAGTGGGTGTGTGTGTGTGTGGTGTGCGAGTGTGAAAGGAGTCGTAAGTGTCTGTGTGTATGTATGTGTATGTGTGGCACAACCTGCTTTTGGTACGTTGACTGGGTAATTTGTTGGCCGCACTAAAGCGAACAGGTCAGGACAACAACGGCGAAACAGCCAATTTTATTTTATTTTATATAGTTTTTGGCATTTTCATGGGGGGGACTGAGCTGAACTCAGGGCTCTGCGTGTGTCAGTACAGTTTTCGCATACCATATACATGCATATATACACATATATATATATAAATATATATATTTATATGTGGTACGAGTGTAAAAAGAATATTCCGTATTTACCTAGGGAAGCCTGGAGTAGAGTTGGAGCCGTGAGTCGCGTGTTGTTTGCGCCCGGGGTGTCAACCAATTTCGCGTGTCTCTCTTACCCCTCTCTCTTTCTCTCCCCTCTCGCCATCTCACTCTGTCCCTCTGTTTGTTAGCAAAAGTTGTTTTTGTTGGCGCTGTTGTATTTATATACTATATTTTCACATTGCCATTTCATTTCAATTCATTTCATTTATTTATGCAATATTTTATGTGCTCATTCATTCATTTTCTTTTCTCTCTTTTTTTTTTTTTAGTTTTTTGTTCGTTTTTGTTTGATTTTTTCTTTCTATTTTGTTAATTTGTTGCTGCTCGTTTCCGTTGTCATTTTTTTGTTTATATACATACATACAAATGTATATATATATATATATATTGTATATATAGACAAGTCGTGCCATAAACCCCATTCATCTTAATTTGTTTTACGTTACGATTTCATGCTTTTGGTTGGATTTTTATTATGATTTTTGTTGTTGGGTCTAATCGAAGGAAGAAGCAGAAAAACGCATAAATCAATTGTGTATTATAATGAAAATCAACTATCCAAGGATATTACAACTACTTACAACCACTTACAAGCCACAAGAACAATAACAATAAAAATAATAACTACAACAACAACAAGAACAAGAACAACAACACACGCTGTAAATAAAGACTCCTTCCTCCATCTCTTGTACAGATATATTTATTGTGTTTGTTTGTTTGTTCGTTTGTTGATACTTCTTTTTTTGGTTTCGAATCATTTTTGAAAACTGTTGTTTGTTGTCACCAATTGAAGCGCTTCGATTGACTCTTTTGTTTTTGGATAATACCTAAATAACTCTTTGTACATGATTATTATAATTATTAATGTTTATAATTAATCCACTGCTAACAAAAAAAAAAAAAAAAAACAAAAAATCATCATTACGTGAAATCATCGCCTCAATTTTGTACAGTTCTCCTTCAATCATGAGCGAGTGAAGTTTCCTCAGTTTCGGCCCTGAACGAAGCTTAAATATGATTTCCGGAATGGGTCCATTTGCATGATCTTAGTACGAATTCTCATTTCTCATTAACAATCTCTAGTGGTTATCCGATCTGATCAATCTGATCTGATGCCGTCAATTTAAATACAATGTAAATATGTAGTTGTATCTTTAATTTCATAATATATATATCTATATATATTTGGTTTTTGGATTTTTTTTTTTAATCTGACTGCCTCGGCCCGCTTCTTTGGAAATCATATTGCAAATGCATAAACAATTTTTTAAATACGGTTTCGTTTTCGGGTTTCTTCATCCATTATTCATTTGTCCGCTCCCAAAACTATTCCTCACAAATTTCCCAAATATTTTCATTTGTCACTTAAGAACTTTTTTATTTTACGTTTAAAATCTGAAATCTCGAAACACATTTTGTATAATAAAACGCCAATACTCTCATGAATTTAATTTTAGTTATTCTCTGTCAACACTTTGTTTTTGTCGATTTGGAAGAACAAAATTTCAAAGATTTCAGCTAAATTAAAAGAAAAAGAAACATTTTTTTCTATCTCGTGTTGTGCGTCTTTGCACTTGCCAAATACAAATTTAAAGAAAAAAAAAAGAAGAAAAAATACCGACAAAGAATACGAAAAAATTGAAAAAAGAAAAAGAAAATAAATAGATGCAAATTATATACTTATACATATTTTGTATACATATTGTACATGATGATAAAATGTTGGGATGGGCTGCCCGGTGACCGCTAGTATAATTGTCTCTCATTTATCAATTACATGTTGTACTTTCTTCTTACTACATTCTACCTAACCTAACAACCTACTACTATTTAACTACTACCCTACTACTATTTGTACTACTACTACTACTACTACTCTGTTCGCTCTATGAGTTCACACCTTTTCCCAAAACCACCTAACCCCCCACCTCCACCCCCACCTCAAACCTCTCCGTGTTGTTGTTTCCTTTTTAATAAACATATGTGTGTGTCCGTGTTTGTACCTTTTAGTTAGTTTGATACTGTTCTTACGTACTTTTCATTTTAATTTATTACGTTTCTTTTGTGAAAATGTTTGGTTTATTTATGTTACTTTTTTTTCCACTTTTTTTTTTGGGTTTTTTTTTTTTTGTTCTTTTGTACATAATACTAAATGTGTGTGTTAAATTTAATTAATGTAATTTCAACATGAAACTCAACAATTTCTGCTCTCTGTTCTTCATAATTTACATTGTCCTTTTTCGGTGTGTACTGCTCCTAATAACTACATACAACTAGATGTGTGTCTCATTTTTCATTCCGTTCGTTCTAAGTGTTGTTTGTGCGTGTGTTTGTGTTTGTGTTTGGGCTACTACTGTATTAAAGTCCAGCTATAAATATTACACACACACACATTTACCAATTTACATACGTGTGTGTCGCACACTCCAAATACAAAAAACAAAAAAAAAAAGAAAGAAATTAATTTCAACTACATACAAAATTATTATACATAGTTTATCTTTTATGTCTGTGCTGTCGTATTTTTGCCTTGTCATGATATACTCCGCTTCTCGGCAGTAGTTGTTGCCAACACCAACACTAACCAGTATAAACATACCACACTCACAAACACACACACACACACACACACACACACACACCTGGAACACCACACCACGCCCTAAACAGCGCCTTGTTATACCATTTGCTTTTCATCAAGTGTAGTTGCTACTTAATTACAATCGTTACTCAAGAGCCGGTCCCAGACACAACTCACATACATACACACACACACATACACACACACACACACAGAGATATAGATACACACATATGTCCTGCATTAATTCTGGCTTATAAAACTTTTGTACAATATTCTGTTGATTTTTTGTGTTTATCCAGTTTTCGTGTATTTTCCAAACACTACTCTGCGTGTGCTTGTTTTTATTTTTAGTTATCGCTGTAGACAAATTCAAAACGCTCCAAATTGTTTGTTGTGCCTTTTTAGCTGTAAACATTTTGTAATACATATTTATGACTATGCCTGTATGTTGGTTTTTAACCATATCTATATTATTATATAACTGAAACGGATATAAGTTACAATCAAAAAAAAAAAAAAAAAACGAAAAAAAAATACAGAACTCCAAAATTGCTAAAAAGAGAGGACCCTTTACCAAAAATATCAAATATCAACGACTGTATTTGCCAATTGCAAATCAAAGTACTCTTACTTATTTTTAGCATACGAGTAAAAATAATTTTTTTAAATTACAATTACAATTATTAAACTTGTGTTTTGTTTTATGTTTATGCTTGCCCTAGCAACAAAAAGAAAAACAAAAAAAAAATACTTTTATGGCCACAGAGTTAACCAACAAAATTTTCCTTTGCCTTGTTGTTCTTACTTTCCTTTGGGTTCGGTTTGGTTTGTCTTCTCAAAGAGAGCCAGAAAAGACCATGTGTTCTTTTTTTTTACTCTCCATATTTTTAAACGTGTTGTGCCTTTTCAGTTTATATATATATATATACACACACAAAACAGTAAAGCAATGCAACCCAGACAAAAAAAAAAAGAAGAAAAACAAAAAAAAATATTGGGCATTGTCTGAGCTGAAAGAAGCAAAATAAAGCAGAAAATACTCTTGTCTTTTTGATTTGAGTTTGTGTAAACTTTATGCGCCTCATTTCTTACTTATTTTAAACATATTTCAACAGAAATTGTTGTTGTTTCTCATTTGTGCCGCACTCGAAACTGCTCTGTGCAGCTTCACAGCAAAAGCACCCGAGCGACATTTCTGCTGAAGCTGAATGCTGATGCTGATGATGCTGATTTCAAGTATCCCTTTTGCCATTCATTTTGCGCAATTTTCTCAGCAGTGCAACATCAACGAGCGGCCACTTAATTAAACAAATATCTGTGCAATTTAAATGGCATTCTTGACGATGTTGCAACGCAGACTCAGAGACGTCGCTTGGGGGGGCGCAGCTTCCAGTGCGGTGCTCAAAAATAATTTAAACAAACAAAAAAAAAAAAAAAAAAAAAACAAAATACCTTTAGACCTTTGTAGAATTGTTTTTCATTTAATCCTAAAAAAAAAAAACTCACCTAAATGTGTTGCTTCTATCTAACTAACTAAACTAAACTATACTATACTATTTACTGACTATTTATCCCAACTACTTACATCTCCCTAATTTTCCAATTTCAAGTACTACTTTCCTATTTTTATGTGTGTGTCTCTTTTTATTGTGTGCGACAAACTGTTTTAGCGATTTGCATTAATTGTATTTTTATGTGTGCTTTTAAAATAATCATGTCCCCCAGACTTTTGCAAGGGCCGTGAGACTTTACAGAATCTCTGCGATCAAATACCGGGCGATGCTCTGCTCTATTCGCTGTTCCGTGAGAGCGCTGAACCGGTCAAGTGTCCGCTAAAGGGTACGTTTTTTTTATTATCTGCAATTCCGACAACTCATTCCACAACTATAATTAACTGAATGCTGCAATCTGTGCAGGTCCCTTCATCTTCACATATAATCGCGGACATGGCGAATGCAAGTCACCAGTTTCAAATATCGAGAGCTGCACCGAGGAGAGTCGCCTGCTATTAAGTTTTCAGGCCTGCCCCGATGTACAGGGCACCGAGAGTACGGGTAAGTCGCTGTGTGGTGGAGTAGGAATGCGAACGACAGAAGTTGAATACGTCTATGCAGCCAATCCTGATGCTGATCTCAATACTACTAAAGAGTATTTTCTTCAATTTGCAGTTGAGGAATTGACCTGCCTGGCGACCTGGAAGGATGGCAACTCACGCTATTTGGTGGGACTTGTGTCGCATCATCATGCCATTTCGAATGAGGAGCGTTATCGTTGCTTTGTTTACGAGAAAATCTCCTCGCTGATGGGTAAGCAATCTGCAATCTGACAAACAACAGCTGAAACATTGTCTGAGCCCTTATAACCCTTGCAGGTGGCCCCAGCATGCTCAGCTCCAAGGATGCCGAGTATAAGCTGGCACAATCCGGCGACGCCACTTGCAACGGCTTAGACAGCGCCGAGGTAAGGCAACCAAACACTCAACGCTCAACACCCAAACACCCACCCAACAAATCCCAATCCCCACCCATTCACAAAGCAGCCCCATTATAAGAGCTTTTCACTTAACTGCTCCCTTTTTCCTTTTCTTTTATTTTTTTTTCTTTTCTGTTTTTTTCTTGCTCAGGTTGGTTCGCGTATAATGTCGTTGCGGAAACCGCCAGCGGCTGAGCGCTGCGATTTTCCCGCCTGGTTCAAGGGTCCGCGACACTGGCATGCACTTATGGGCAATGCCGTCTACAATTATCATTCCAAGTGAGTGGCAACACAGTGTGCCGATGGCGTCAGTTGAAACCGACTGACGTCTTTGCGACAGCCAATAAAAACGGTTCCAATTTTCTTTTACAGCGATGGCTCTGTGCACATTATTAAGCCCAACGGCTATATGGAGACACGTGCGCTCTGCGAACAGATAAACAAACAGACCTCAACCGAAATGATGGCTGTGGTGCACTACACCACCGGCTGGTAAGTAAACAGAATAAGAAATCAAACTGTAACCGAATAACCATGACTCTTACTCTTGCTTTGCCGTTTGCAGCCAATCGGGTTTTATGTGCATGATGTTTTACCGTCGGGACACGCACGTCATTGAGATACAAACTGGCAAGCCGGCTATTCGTCTAGAGGATGCCTGTGCCTCGGATCACTTTGACTTCAATAAGATGGCCTACATAACGCTGCTGGGTAAGCCACGCACCACATCTGATCTCAGGCAGCAGTTGTATGTGCATGGTTTTTAAAATTCTCTCCCTCTCTCTCTCTGGGTCTCTCTTTAAATAACAGCAAGTAATCCGGAACCGCATATTTGCCCCATGGAGGGCCTGTACAATCTGCGAGGAGCAATTGGGCCGCCCTACCTGGTCACGCGCCACAAACGCAATCACAATGGCAAATCGCATCTTGGACATGGCCATCATCATCACAGCGACTCGGCTGGCTCAGACTCCGGCTCATTTGGCCACAAGGGGTATAGTTTGAACTTTTTAAAACAAACACACACACACAGTCCTTCTACAGTTGTGCTCTTTATGTGTTACAGTCACAGCACACTAAGCTTTCGCAATGCCGAGCGCATGGAGCGCAGCTCCTGGCATGCCAACACACGCGGCCTGCCAGTCCGCAGTCGACGCAATGCACCCCCGGCACAACAGGAACAACAACATCAACAGCAGCAGCAGCAGCAGCAGGCATTGGTTCTGGGCGGTGTCAATAGCAACGATACCAGCGTGGGTTTTATTGCCACACGAAGTCGTCGCGACGTTCCGGGCTGTGTGACCAATTACAATGCACAGCGGCAGCTTTGGGTTGGCTGCAGTGCACCGAATGTTATCGATGTGAGCCCACTGTGCAGCGTCGATGGTGAGGAAGGTAAGTGGAGCAATTGGTGACTCTGGCTAGAAATGCACCTACGACTAATGCTTCTATTGTTCTTTGCAGAGTACTCGTGTCATGGGTCGTGGAGCGAGAACAGCACCGTCTATATTATAGCACGGCATAAGGGCACCAAGCACGGCGTCTGCATTAGCTATAGACCAACGGAAGGCAACGCAGCTAAGCTGGTTGTGGGCGATGCCTGCTATCGCGGCACACAGAAGCCTCCAGATCACCATCTGGTGGCCAATCTGTCCGTTTTTGGTGCGAACTTAAATTTTACAAAAGACTTTAGCAAACATTTTGTATAACAAATTTTTGATGTTTTCTTTCTTCAGGCAAATGCGGCGAAACGGGCTCAAGTGCCAGCACAGCGCACTTGGCCAACTGGCTGCTATTGTTGACCATGTTGACGTGGCTGACGCTGCAGAGTTGAGTTTCTGAGCAACATAATATTTTGGGAGTGCACAAAATATACAATTTCACACTATATGCAACAGTAAACCCAAAACCACAACCAAACTCCCAATATGATGATGAACATGTATACAAGACACACATTTAAGACTTATTGTACATTTGCATATTGTATATGTAAGGCTAACGCCGATTCAAATATGTTTTGCTGTATATAACTAATTTGTTTATTATTTTTATTTTTGATGAGCACACCTTTGTTTTGTTTAGTTTTAAGTGCTTATATTAAACTCGACATATTATATTCAAATGGAAAACAATATTCAATGGAAACGAAACAAAAAATGGTTTGCAATAAAGCCTTAGAGCAAGCGCTGTTTGTATTAGGCATAGTTAAACGCGCCTATTTGCTAAATATTGCGCTGAAATTTAAATAAATATAAACATATGCAAAAACAAATGCTATTTATTTATATGTAATACAATTATGCAACAAAGAGAAAAAAAAAAACAAAAACAAAAGGAACAAAAGTAAAAAGCGCAGCAAGAAAAATTATTAAGCAAAAGACAAACAACAAATAACAACTACATATTTGAATAGGAGCTAAAAGCTTATTATTCTGTATGCTAAATAGTGTTCGATGCATTTATTTTTCTATATCATTTCCAAAATGTTTCCTACAACAAAAGTACACACGCAAAAAAGAAAAAATGAGAAACAAAATATTTAATTGATAAGATGAGAAGAAAACAACCACTTTCTAGAAACTACGTATGTGTATGTGAACGGTTTAATTAGTTTTCGTATTGTTTTCAAATTGTACAAAAAGCAAATGAAAAACCACATGGCGTACACATGTATTTAGATGTACAGTGCAAAATAGTACAGAATAAGCATACTTATACATACTACATGCATATATATAAATATATATATATATATATATATATATATATATATATATATATATATATATATATATATACATAATAATTATAACATTTTGCATAGGATCACATTGGTTTCATAATACATAATTAATACCTTGCAAAAGATACATAAATACATGCATACATATAGACTTAGATATATTGAGATATATATACGTTTATATATATATATTTATTGTATGATTCATTATAGCTACAGACATAGCGCGAGCATAAGATAAGGTAAACTGAAGCATTCGATCTTCAAAACTTTAATAAGTAGCAGCACTCACGTTCATAATCAATCAACTAATTTCTAAAGACACACGACAACCAACCAAACAAACAAAGACAACAATGAATCAGCAAGAAATGCTAAAATAATTAGAGTGTTTAAGGCAATTAAGCGGTGATATAGGTCTAGAATAAACAAAACAACTGTATAAAGCTCTTATGAAAGCGCAACAACAGCAACAACAACAAGAACAGGCAGGCAGGCATTGAAGATAAAAGATAACGATAGAAGATTGTATCCAAAGGATTTCAGAAACTAGCATTTTCCCTCGATTACATAGCGATTAACACAAAACATTTTTGTCCTAATTAAAAAAAAAAAACAAAAAACAAATAAATAAAGCAACCTTAAACGAAAATGGAAAAAACCAATACGGTTTATAAAGTAACTAACGATTCCGAAGCCTCTTCAAGGTGCATACATAAATAACTAGTCAAAATTTATAAGGCGTTCCCAACAAAAAAACAAAATTTAAAATAAATAAATAATACAAAAAGAAAAAAAAAAACAAAAAATGTATTAAGAATAATGAAAATAACAAAATCCATGTAAATAGCGAAATGTTATGCGAATTGATTCACAAATTTCAAATTGTACGCGGTGTAAACATATGTAACTAATTGCTAGTTAGCTAAAAGTATTGAGCAAGTGAAAGATAACTACATACTATACATTAGGCGAAACGCTGGAAGAGCATACAAAGTGGGCAAACTGAATATAAGAGTTACTTTATAAGTACTACGTATATATATTTCAAATATATAAACTTCAACTGAAGAGCAGCGAACATACACAAGTAGTTAGTGGAGAGTGCGGTACACTAGATCGCAACACGAGATACAAAGAGCAACAAAAACTTGAACCATTCAATTTCCTTTACCACCCACACCCTTCTCCTCCCGCAAAGAAAAGGCACTCAATTGAGCTCCACTCTCCGGACAAGACAAATCAATAAATAGCAACATGACATAATGTGGTTATATGGCACCAGATGTCGGAGTGCTATAACTAATCTGCATTCATATTTTTGAGTGGAGCCTGTCAATAAGTATTTAAATTTGTTGTCAGCTTTCACTAAAAAAAGATACGTCAAACCAAGAAGCAAAACAAACAAACAAACAAACGACACACTAACAATTAAAGCGAGAATGCATTCTAAGAATATATAAGACAAAACCATACGGAAAATCAATTGGCACTCGAAATAATATTCAAATTGTCGAATGGACAAGTTTTAAGCGCATCCCGTCGAAAAAAAAAAACAAAAATCGAAAAAAAATTGAAGCTCTCTTAAATTTGTTTATGGCTTTGCCTTTTTTGTTTTGCAACTGTTAAGCTAAAACACTTTACGAGTCGATGTTCCCATTTACAATTGTGGTCCAACTAATTCCAGCCACTTTTCCTTCCTTTTGTTGTTTCCATCCTATTTTTTCTTTTACTTGTCACAGTGTAAACGTGTTATCGATGTTCCAAAACAAAAAGGTCTCCACAAATGTATTCGATGTTTCTCAAAACTACATAAAAATAAAAATATAATAATGCAAACATACATACATATTTTTGTAAATAGTTCAAATGCAATGCTTGAATTTTTATCCAATTTTTGTGTATTATGGCCTGTAACTGCAACAAAATCTTGTGTAAGAGGCCACGCCCATTCAAATTGCAGGCGCAATTTGGCTCGTGGACTCCAATTTGAATGTGAACGCTAAGCATTTAGAGATAAGTGATTTTTATATTCAAAATGAAAACGATTTTATAAATCATTTTAATTGTCTATTTTAAAGCAAAAGTGCAACATGAAAAACAGAAACAGAAATTAGTAATGCAATTAATTTAGTTGATGTGTGTGAAAACCTTCTGGAATTTTTGTCAATAATTAAATGTTTTCGAGTCCTATGTTCATAAATTAATTGTTTCAGTTTTTTAAGCAAATATAAATAAAAATACAAACTAATTACAAATATAATTACAAATCGTTTGACTTACCTCTCTTCATATAAGAGCAACAATAAAGAAAACTCGATTAATTTCTGTTGTGGGATAACAAAGTTTATTTAAAAATCATTTTAATATCTGTATATTCAAATTTATTTAAATGAAAACGTAATAATCGGCATCTTGGGATGATGTTCATTTTCTGGGGCAGATCGTTGTACAGCTTAACAGGCCACAGTAAGTCATCCAAGAATCCTTGTTGCTCTATTCAGACAGCAGGCGGCAGCAGTTGAAGGGTCATCAGCTCCAAACTTCTTCGATGTTGTTGGTATATTGAATATTTTATCTCTTTGGTCATATATTTGGTGGGTGAGGTTTAATTTTGTTGGTAGTTTAAAAACCAAATAATGGAGTTTTTTCTGATAGAAACGCATCTAAAACCTCACCCGAAAATAAGATGCATTTCACTAGTCGTTCGACATTATTAAATAGGGAAAGAAGCTAATTTTAGATATACACACATATTGAAAAATATGCATGTGAATCTAATCTTTATGCCAATCGATTATGTAAGTCGACTATGATTTTATACAAAAATAAAAAACAAGATAATAAATGTGGTTTTTATATAGTTTAAATATTTAAACATTTATGAGTAGTATTTTTAACTTGCGCCGCATATATGCATATTTAGTGTTTAAAATATTTATTAACGGATAAATATATAAAATGAAAGTAGAATTGAGTTGGGTTAAATAATTTGTTCAACTTAAATTTAAAAAGAAATAATATAAATGATATTGTATCAGTTTTGAAGTTATAAAGTGTGTTAGCAATTCATTTTTTCTTGGTATTTATAAAATATACGATGTCAGACACCGAATAATAAATAAAAAAAATTGATAAACAATTAAATGAAACAGATAGTAAGAAATTTCCGAACTAAGGTTTGGTGAACTAAATGAAGCTATGTAGGAAAAAATAAATATAATATTCATATGCATCTTTCTTTAATAATATATATATATTTTTTTTAAATTAAAATCAGTTAACAGAAGAAAGCTTTTATTATATCTTTTGTTGGAAATCAACGCATTAGAGAGTTTAGTTGTGAAAAATTTCTGTTTATTTCATTCAATCTTTAAATTTTGTTCTTGACCTGAACATGTCTCTTACTTGTTATTACAACTGAAAATTTGAGGCATACGTTTAATCATAAAGATTAGTTGAGTATTCAAAAGTCATGCATAGAGTCAGTTCTATTTAGGAACCCAAATAAAATTGGCATTTTTGGGGATAGTCAAGCTAAGTAAAGAATATTATGATGTTGTATAAATTTTAGCGAACAAATAATTGGGATTAAGGAACTATGTTAAGTGAAATTTAGTTTTTCTGATAAATGAAAAAGTGTGATTGTAAAGGTGTAAGAGTATCATATTTCCATGGTGCTAATTTAAGAGCAGACCAAAATTAGATATATGCAATCACAACTCTAAACGGAAAAGGTTTTATTTCAACCACTAACAGCTTATAATATATTAAAATAATTATAAAACCATTAAATAAAAGAGTTCTAGATGGCTTCTGTTTTAGGAACATAAGACTTTAATATTATACATTCGCTTATTTGCAATTGTAATAGCTATCATATAAACGAATTTTATATTCAAGGAGGGGAGATCTAAGAATTAACAATAAATTTCTAAACAACTATATCAACTATCTTTTCACGGAAGATTCCTATCATTTTGGTTAGTCTTAAATAAAAACATAATCAATTGGTTTATGCCAATCTAAATTTTAGTACTCTCAATTAACTGTTTTCGGATATTCAAAAAGTTGTCATACATTAATTTTGTCATATATAAAGTCGCAATTATTTCATATTCTAAGAATAAAGGCGCAATTAATTAATGAAAGAGAAATACTGAAACACATACATAATTCTCGTTATTTTACAAAACCCCAAACTGATGTCGGATTTTCAGAAATTTTTCATGGACATATTTACGCAAGTTCTTCATATTGTCATAAATATTTAATAACCTAACATTATATTTTCACATTTGTTTCTCGAATTTAATTCATTCAATAATCACCTATCTCACAGATATATTTGTAGGTTTCAAATATAATCTGAATACAACGCAGTTTTAAAAATTAAATAGAAAACATAAAAACGTATCGATGGGACTAGCAATCGAGATATTATAAAGAGGGTAGGATAAAACGCATTTTTCATAAACACAAACAATTTCAAAATGTATGTAGTTCTAGTACAACCCCTACCTAGCTTCATAATACAATCCTTCAACAGAACTCATTTTCATGCACACAATATTCGAAATTATACCATAACCTAACCATTTTTGGGGATTCAGAGAGTTGTTCGAGAAATTCATATTGTAAGATAAATAAGTTATAACCAAAATCATATTGTTAGATAAGTTTTAAATTGGAATACAGTTTTCGTTCACTACCTATCTGGAGAAACTTTTATAGGATTCATAATTTAGTGTAACGCAGTTGTAATAAACACATGGAACATTTTCATTATTTTTAGATTACCCTAACCGTTTTTGAAGTTTCAGAGAGTTGCCATAGAAATTCTAATTGAAAGAAGTTTATCGCGTTTCCTAAAGAAACTTATATTTCATAATATAGTATTTGAATACAACGCATTTTTCATAAGCACAGACACAATTTTTGTGGATTTACCCTAACCGTTTTCGGAGTTTCAGTTTGTAAGAACAATATTTCATGACCCAAAATCGTATTTTCATATTAACATATTTCAAGACATACATCAGTAGGTTTAATATAACCCCTACCTAGCTTTCATAATATAATCATTAAATAAAGTTGTCGTACATACCATTCGATATTATACCATACAATAATAATTTTCGAAATTTCAGAGAGTCGTTCGAGAAACTCTTATTGTAAGATAAATAAGTCATAATCAAAATCATATTTTCACACTATTTTTTCGAATATAAGTTTTTGCTTATCACCTATCCTAGAGAGACTTTTGGTTAATAATATAGTATTTTAATATAACGCAGTTTTCATAAACACAGACACAATTTTTGTGGATTTACCCTAACCGTTTTCCGAAGTTTCAGAAAGTTTTCGCAGACATATTGTAAGACATATTTACGCAAGTACTTCATAGCCAAATATCCAATTTTAATGTTTAATTTAACGCGTTGTTTTTAATATCTATTATAAAAGTATAAGTGATATTAGGAACAACGCGCTAAATGTTGAAAAAAGGATATTTGGCAATGCAGATTTTAAGTTTCGCAGTTTCAGAGTATTATCATGAAAATTCATGTTGTTATAGATAGTTAATAGCCTAAAATCATATTTTCACATTCGTTTTTCGAATTTAATTCATTCAGTAATCACCTATCTCAGAGAGATATTTGTAGGTTTTATAATATAATATGTGAATATAACGCAGTTTTTTTAAATTATATAGAAAACATAAAAACGTTTCGATAATACATAAACCAAAATTAACAAACACAAGAGTCGAGATATTATAAAGAGGGTAGATTTTTATGAAATAGGTTTCAAAGTTTCGACAAGTGATATTTAAAATAGGTGTGGGGTACGTTGTAAATATAAACGAATGGAAAACAATGTGTATAACTTGTAGGTATAATCAATGTTTATATTTTCAAGTTGTGAATAAAAATAGGGCATGAAATAATATAAATCTGATTAAATAACTTTTATATTTTATGTAAAAAAAAACTTATCAGTGGGATGAGAAGGTCTTTTACAGGTGAGAGTTGCTTTTAGTTTATTTAAGTAATAATAGTGTAATGATGTTATAGTGAAACTAGTTTACATAAGGGCAATAAAATTGAAAAACAGTGTTGATATTAGACACATGCTAAGATGGAAGGGTGGAGAATGTTTCTTGTTTTCTTGTTTAATTTACACATACACATTTTGATTTAAATATATACTTAGCTACGCTCAAAATATAATAAAGTTTAAAATCGGGGTTAAAAAACAAAAAAAAAAAAAAAAAAATTTTAAAAAATAAACTTAAAGCATTTCTTTTTATTGTGATAAGAAGGGTAAAAGTATAACAGTATCATGTTTCCAAATGTGTATAGAATATATTAGTTAAGTTGACAAAAGAAATCATTTGGTGACTTGTCTAAAAAAATAAAGAGTTTCCCATTATTTTTAAAAGAAAATTATATTTTTAGTGAGATAATTATACTAAACGTAGTAAACAATAAACTATAGCACCAATCCCAGAGACACTTCAACCTACATTTCATAATATAGTCTCTGGATATAATGTAGTTTTAAAAAGCAGATTCACAAGTTTTATTGATTTACCGGTCCCTAAACATTTCAGTTCTTCAGGACTTTGAAACACATATATTATTATTGTTATCATTATTTCTTAGCCCCAAATCCTATCTTCACACTATTTCTTTTTCTTAAATTTAAAGCTGATTTTGTTTTTCATTTATACTAGATAGAATTTTTGAACGCTTCATTAAATTAAATAGTTATTTAACCAAAAATAATTTAAGAAAAACATATACAACACAATTTTTATTGACTAAAAAAACCCTAACCGTTTTCAGAATTTCAGAGAGTTGTGACATATTATTTTTAGATTAGTTTCTTAAGTTGAACATAGTTTTTGTTTACAACCCACCCTAGAGAATCTTGTGTAGGATTCATAATTTAG
Source organism: Drosophila mimica (assembly GCA_037043585.1). Lineage (NCBI taxonomy): Eukaryota > Metazoa > Arthropoda > Insecta > Diptera > Drosophilidae > Drosophila > Drosophila mimica. The sequence goes on from JBAMBE010001187.1 coordinate 247,108, forward strand.
TATAACGTAGTGTTAATACACACCTTTTCTCGTTCTTTGCGCCACACTGTTTTTAGGTAAGCTCAAATTAAAAAAAAATTGTAATAACGAAGTTTTAATAAAGACATAAAACATTTTTAATATTTTCAGATAAATAAGTCATAACCAAAATTATATTTGTACATAAGATTTAGATTTGAATACAGTTTTTGTTTACTACCTATCCTGGAGAAACTTTTTTAGGATTCATAATTTAGTATAATGCAGTTTTAATAATCACATGGAACTTTTTCATTATTTTCAGATTACCCTTACCGTTTTCGGAGTTTCAGAGAGTTGTTATAGAAATTTATATTGTAAGATAAATGGGTCATAACCAAAATCATATTTGTACATAAGTTTTAAATTTAAATAGTTTTTGTTCACTACCTATCCTGGAGAAACTTTTTTAGGATTCATCATTTAGTGTAACGCAATTTTAATAAACACATGGAACTTTTTCATTATTTTCAGATTACCCTTACCGTTTTCGGAGTATCAGTTTGTAAGAACAATATTTCATGACCCAAAATCGTTTTTTCATATTACCTTATTTTAAGATTGATGTAGTTGTAATATAACAACTACCTAGCTTTTATAAAATATAATCTTTCAATAGAACGAAGTTTTCATACACACAATATGCGATATTATACCAAATCATAATAGTTTTCACAGTTTCAGAGAGTTGTCATCGAAATCCATATTGTAAGATAAATAAGTCATAACCAAAATCATATTTTTACATAAGTTTTAAATTTGAATACAGTTTTTGTTCACTACCTATCCTGGAGAAACTTTTTTAGGATTCATAATTTGGTGTAACGCAGTTTTAATAAACACATGGAACATTTTCATTATTTTCAGATAACCCTAGCCGTTTTCGGAGTTTCAGAGAGTTGTTATAGAAATTTATATTGTAAGATAAATGAATCATAACCAAAATCATATTTTTACATAAGTTTTAGATTTGAAAACAGTTTTTGTTTACTACCTATCCTGGAGAAACTTTCATAAGATTCATAATTTAGTATAACGCTGTTTTAATAAACACATGGAACATTTTCATTATTTTCAGATAACCCTAACCGTTTTCGGAGTTTCAGTTTGTAAGAACAATATTTCATGACCCAAAATCGTTTTTTCATATTAGCTTATTTTAAGATTGATGTAGTTATAATATAACACCTACCTAGCTTTTATAAAATATAATCTTTCAATAGAACGCAGTTTTAATACACACAATGTTCGATATTATACCAAATCATAATAGTTTTCACAGTTTCAGAGAGTTGTTATAGAAATTCATATTATAATATAAATGGGTCATAACCAAAATCATATTTGTACATAAGTTTTAAATTTGAATACAGTTTTTGTTCACTACCTATCCTGGAGAAACTTTTTTAGGATTCATAATTTGGTGTAACGCAGTTTTAATAAACACATGGAACATTTTCATTATTTTCAGATAACCCTAACCGTTTTCGGAGTTTCAGTTTGTAAGAACAATATTTCATGACCTAGCTTTTATAAAATATAATCTTTCAATAGAACGCAGTTTTCATACACACAATATTCGATATTATACCAAATCATAAAAGTTTTCACAGTTTCAGAGAGTTGTTATAGAAATTCATATTATAATATAAATGGGTCATAACAAAATCATATTTGTACATAAGTTTTAAATTTAAATAGTTTTTGTTCACTACCTATCCTGGAGAAACTTTTTTAGGATTCATAATTTAGTGTAACGCAATTTTAATAAACACATGGAACTTTTTCATTATTTTCAGATTACCCTTACCGTTTTCGGAGTTTCAGAGAGTTGTTATAGAAATTTATATTGTAAGATAAATAAGTCATAACCAAAATCATATTTTTACATAAGTTTTAAATTTGAATACAGTTTTTGTTTACTACCTATCCTGGAGAAACTTTCATAAGATTCATAATTTAGTGTAACGCAGTTTTAATAAACACATGGAACATTTTCATTATTTTCAGATAACCATAACCGTTTTCGGAGTTTCAGTTTGTAAGAACAATATTTCATGACCCAAAATCGTTTTTTCATATTAGCTTATTTTAAGATTGATGTAGTTGTAATATAACCCCTACCTAGCTTTTATAAAATATAATCTTTCAATAGAACGCAGTTTTCATACACACAATATTCGATATTATACCAAACCATAATAGTTTTCACAGTTTCAGAGAGTTGTTATAGAAATTCATATTATAATATAAATGGGTCATAACCAAAATCATATTTGTACATAAGTTTTAAATTTAAATAGTTTTTGTTCACTACCTATCCTGGAGAAACTTTTTTAGGATTCATAATTTAGTGTAACGCAATTTTAATAAACACATGGAACTTCTTCATTATTTTCAGATTACCCTTACCGTTTTCGGAGTTTCAGAGAGTTGTTATAGAAATTTATATTGCAAGATAAATGGGTCATAACCAAAATCATATTTATACATAAGTTTTAAATGTGAATACAGTTTTTGTTTACTACCTATCCTGGAGAAACTTTCATAAGATTCATAATTTAGTGTAACGCAGTTTTAATAAACACATGGAACATTTTCATTATTTTCAGATAACCATAACCGTTTTCGGAGTATCAGTTTGTAAGAACAATATTTCGTGACCCAAAATCGTTTTTTCATATTATCTTATTTTAAGATTGATGTAGTTGTAATATAACCCCTACCTAGATTTTATAAAATTTAATCTTTCAATAGAACGCAGTTTTCATACACACAATATTCGATATTATACCAAATCATAATAGTTTTCACAGTTTCAGAGAGTTGTTATAGAAATTCATATTATAATATAAATGGGTCATAACCAAAATCATATTTGTACATAAGTTTTAAATTTAAATAGTTTTTGTTCACTACCTATCCTGGAGAAACTTTTTTAGGATTCATAATTTGGTGTAACGCAGTTTTAATAAACACATGGAACATTTTAATTATTTTCAGATTACCCTAACCGTTTTCGGAGTTTCAGAGAGTTGTTATAGAAATTTATATTGTAAGACAAATGGGTCATAATCAAAATCATATTTTTACATAAGTTTTAAATTTGAATGCAGTTTTTGTTCACTACCTATCCTGGAGAAACTTTTTTAGGAAACATTTTCATTATTTTCAGATTACCCTTACCGTTTTCGGAGTTTCAGAGAGTTGTTATAGAAGTTTATATTGTAAGATAAATGGGTCATAACAAAATCATATTTGTACATAAGTTTTAAATATAAATAGTTTTTGTTCACTACCTATCCTGGAGAAACTTTTTTAGGATTCATAATTTAGTGTAACGCAATTTTAATAAACACATGGAACTTTTTCATTATTTTCAGATTACCCTTACCGTTTTTGGAGTTTCAGAGAGTTGTTATAGAAATTTATATTGTAAGATAAATAAGTCATAACCAAAATCATATTTTTACATAAGTTTTAAATTTGAATACAGTTTTTGTTTACTACCTATCCTGGAGAAACTTTCATAAGATTCATAATTTAGTGTAACGCAGTTTTAATAAACACATGGAACATTTTCATTATTTTCAGATAACCATAACCGTTTTCGGAGTATCAGTTTGTAAGAACAATATTTCATGACCCAAAATCGTTTTTTCATATTATCGTTAGTTATATAAATTTACCTAGATTTTATAAAATTTAATCTTTCAATAGAACGCAGTTTTCATACACACAATATTCGATATTATACCAAATCATAATAGTTTTCACAGTTTCAGAGAGTTGTTATAGAAATTCATATTATAATATAAATGGGTCATAACCAAAATCATATTTGTACATAAGTTTTAAATTTAAATAGTTTTTGTTCACTACCTATCCTGGAGAAACTTTTTTAGGATTCATAATTTAGTGTAACGCAATTTTAATAAACACATGGAACTTCTTCATTATTTTCAGATTACCCTTACCGATTTCGGAGTTTCAGAGAGTTGTTATAGAAATTTATATTGTAAGATAAATAAGTCATAACCAAAATCATATTTATACATAAGTTTTAAATTTGAATACAGTTTTTGTTTACTACCTATCCTGGAGAAACTTTCATAAGATTCATAATTTAGTGTAACGCAGTTTTAATAAACACATGGAACATTTTCATTATTTTCAGATAACCATAACCGTTTTCGAGTATAGTTTGTGAACAATATCGTGCAAAACGTTTTTATATTATCTTTTTTAAGATTGATGTAGTTGTAATATAACCCCTACCTAGATTTTATAAAATTTAATCTTTCAATAGAACGCAGTTTTCATACACACAATATTCGATATTATACCAAATCATAATAGTTTTCACAGTTTCAGAGAGTTGTTATAGAAATTCATATTATAATATAAATGGGTCATAACCAAAATCATATTTGTACATAAGTTTTAAATTTAAATAGTTTTTGTTCACTACCTATCCTGGAGAAACTTTTTTAGGATTCATAATTTGGTGTAACGCAGTTTTAATAAACACATGGAACATTTTAATTATTTTCAGATTACCCTAACCGTTTTCGGAGTTTCAGAGAGTTGTTATAGAAATTTATATTGTAAGACAAATGGGTCATAATCAAAATCATATTTTTACATAAGTTTTAAATTTGAATGCAGTTTTTGTTCACTACCTATCCTGGAGAAACTTTTTTAGGAAACATTTTCATTATTTTCAGATTACCCTTACCGTTTTCGGAGTTTCAGAGAGTTGTTATAGAAGTTATATTGTAAGATAAATGGGTCATAACAAAATCATATTTTACATAAGTTTTAAATTTAATAGTTTCAGAGAGTTGTTATAGAAGTTTATATTGTAAGATAAATGGGTCATAACAAAATCATATTTGTACATAAGTTTTAAATTTAAATAGTTTTTGTTCACTACCTATCCTGGAGAAACTTTTTTAGGATTCATAATTTAGTGTAACGCAATTTTAATAAACACATGGAACTTTTTCATTATTTTCAGATTACCCTTACCGTTTTCGGAGTTTCAGAGAGTTGTTATAGAAATTTATATTGTAAGATAAATAAGTCATAACCAAAATCATATTTTTACATAAGTTTTAAATTTGAATACAGTTTTTGTTTACTACCTATCCTGGAGAAACTTTCATAAGATTCATAATTTAGTGTAACGCAGTTTTAATAAACACATGGAACATTTTCATTATTTTCAGATAACCATAACCGTTTTCGGAGTATCAGTTTGTAAGAACAATATTTCGTGACCCAAAATCGTTTTTTCATATTATCTTATTTTAAGATTGATGTAGTTGTAATATAACCCCTACCTAGATTTTATAAAATTTAATCTTTCAATAGAACGCAGTTTTCATACACACAATATTCGATATTATACCAAATCATAATAGTTTTCACAGTTTCAGAGAGTTGTTATAGTTAAATATTTGTCATAACCAAAACTTTTTTAGTAATATAAATGGGTCATAACCAAAATCATATTTGTACATAAGTTTTAAATTTAAATAGTTTTTGTTCACTACCTATCCTGGAGAAACTTTTTTAGGATTCATAATTTGGTGTAACGCAGTTTTAATAAACACATGGAACATTTTAATTATTTTCAGATTACCCTAACCGTTTTCGGAGTTTCAGAGAGTTGTTATAGAAATTTATATTGTAAGACAAATGGGTCATAATCAAAATCATATTTTTACATAAGTTTTAAATTTGAATGCAGTTTTTGTTCACTACCTATCCTGGAGAAACTTTTTTAGGAAACATTTTCATTATTTTCAGATTACCCTTACCGTTTTCGGAGTTTCAGAGAGTTGTTATAGAAGTTTATATTGTAAGATAAATGGGTCATAACAAAATCATATTTGTACATAAGTTTTAAATTTAAATAGTTTTTGTTCACTACCTATCCTGGAGAAACTTTTTTAGGATTCATAATTTAGTGTAACGCAATTTTAATAAACACATGGAACTTTTTCATTATTTTCAGATTACCCTTACCGTTTTCGGAGTTTCAGAGAGTTGTTATAGAAATTTATATTGTAAGATAAATAAGTCATAACCAAAATCATATTTTTACATAAGTTTTAAATTTGAATACAGTTTTTGTTTACTACCTATCCTGGAGAAACTTTCATAAGATTCATAATTTAGTGTAACGCAGTTTTAATAAACACATGGAACATTTTCATTATTTTCAGATAACCATAACCGTTTTCGGAGTATCAGTTTGTAAGAACAATATTTCATGACCCAAAATCGTTTTTTCATATTATCTTATTTTAAGATTGATGTAGTTGTGATATAACACCTACCTAGATTTTATAAAATTTAATCTTTCAATAGAACGCAGTTTTCATACACACAATATTCGATATTATACCAAATCATAATAGTTTTCACAGTTTCAGAGAGTTGTTATAGAAATTCATATTATAATATAAATGGGTCATAACCAAAATCATATTTGTACATAAGTTTTAAATTTAAATAGTTTTTGTTCACTACCTATCCTGGAGAAACTTTTTTAGGATTCATAATTTAGTGTAACGCAGTTTTAATAAACACATGGAACATTTTAATTAATTTCAGATTACCCTAACCGTTTTCGGAGTTTCGGAGAGTTGTTATAGAAGTTTATATTGCAAGATAAATGGGTCATAACCAAAATCATATTTTTACATAAGTTTTAAATTTGAATACAGTTTTTGTTCACTACCTATCCTGGAGAAACTTTTTTAGGAAACATTTTCATTATTTTCAGATTACCCTTACCGTTTTCGGAGTTTCAGAGAGTTGTTGTAGAAGTTTATATTGCAAGATAAATGGGTCATAACCAAAATCATATTTTTACATAATTTTTAAATTTGAATACAGTTTTTGTTTACTACCTATCCTGCAGAAACTTTTTTAGGATTCATAATTTGGTGTAACGCAATTTTAATAAACACATGGAACTTCTTCATTATTTTCAGATTACCCTTACCGTTTTCGGAGTTTCAGAGAGTTGTTATAGAAATTTATATTGTAAGATAAATGGGTCATAACCAAAATCATATTTATACATAAGTTTTAAATTTGAATACAGTTTTTGTTTACTACCTATCCTGGAGAAACTTTCATAAGATTCATAATTTAGTGTAACGCAGTTTTAATAAACACATGGAACATTTTCATTATTTTCAGATAACCCTAACCGTTTTCGGAGTTTCAGTTTGTAAGAACAATATTTCATGACCCAAAATCGTTTTTTCATATTAGCTTATTTTAAGATTGATGTAGTTGTAATATAACACCTACCTAGCTTTTATAAAATATAATCTTTCAATAGAACGCAGTTTTAATACATACAATATTCGATATTATACCAAATCATAATAGTTTTCACAGTTTCAGAGAGTTGTTATAGAAATTCATATTATAATATAAATGGGTCATAACCAAAATCATATTTGTACATAAGTTTTAAATTTAAATAGTTTTTGTTCACTACCTATCCTGGAGAAACTTTTTTAGGATTCATAATTTAGTGTAACGCAATTTTAATAAACACATGGAACTTCTTCATTATTTTCAGATTACCCTTACCGTTTTCGGAGTTTCAGAGAGTTGTTATAGAAATTTATATTGTAAGATAAATGGGTCATAACCAAAATCATATTTATACATAAGTTTTAAATTTGAATACAGTTTTTGTTTACTACCTATCCTGGAGAAACTTTCATAAGATTCATAATTTAGTGTAACGCAGTTTTAATAAACACATGGAACATTTTAATTATTTTCAGATAACCATAACCGTTTTCGGAGTATCAGTTTGTAAGAACAATATTTCGTGACCCAAAATCGTTTTTTCATATTATCTTATTTTAAGATTGATGTAGTTGTAATATAACCCCTACCTAGATTTTATAAAATTTAATCTTTCAATAGAACGCAGTTTTCATACACACAATATTCGATATTATACCAAATCATAATAGTTTTCACAGTTTCAGAGAGTTGTTATAGAAATTCATATTATAATATAAATGGGTCATAACCAAAATCATATTTGTACATAAGTTTTAAATTTAAATAGTTTTTGTTCACTACCTATCCTGGAGAAACTTTTTTAGGATTCATAATTTAGTGTAACGCAATTTTAATAAACACATGGAACATTTTAATTATTTTCTGATTACCCTAACCGTTTTCGGAGTTTCAGAGAGTTGTTATAGAAATTCATATTGTAAGAAAACCAAAATCATATTTGTACATAAGTTTTAGATTTGAATACGGTTTTTGTATACTACCTATCCTGGAGAAACTTTTTTAGGATTCATAATTTAGTGTAACGCAATTTTAATAAACACATGGAACATTTTCATTATTTTCAGATTACCCTTACCGTTTTCGGAGTTTCAGAGAGTTGTTATAGAAATTCATATTGTAAGAAAACCAAAATCATATTTGTACATAAGTTTTAGATTTGAATACAGTTTTTGTTTACTACCTATCCTGGAGAAACTTTTTTAGGAATCATAATTTAGTGTAACGCAATTTTAATAAACACATGGAACATTTTCATTATTTTCAGATTACCCTTACCGTTTTCGGAGTTTCAGAGAGTTGTTATAGAAATTTATTTTGTAAGATAAATGGGTCATAATCAAAATCATATTTTTACATAAGTTTTAAATTTGAATACAGTTTTTGTTCACTACCTATCCTGGAGAAACTTTTTTAGGATTCATAATTTGGTGTAACGCAGTTTTAATAAGCACATGGAACATTTTCATTGTTTTCAGATAACCCTAACCGTTTTCGGAGTTTCAGAGAGTTGTTATAGAAATTTATATTGTAAGATAAATGAATCATAACCAAAATCATATTTTTACATAAGTTTTAGATTTGAATACAGTTTTTGTTTACTACCTATCCTGCAGAAACTTTTTTAGGATTCATAATTTGGTGTAACGCAATTTTAATAAACACATGGAACATTTTCATTATTTTCAGATTACCCTAACCGTTTTCGGAGTTTCAGAGAGTTGTTATAGAAATTCATATTGTAAGAAAACCAAAATCATATTTGTACATAAGTTTTAAATTTGAATACAGTTTTTGTTCACTACCTATCCTGGAGAAACTTTTTTAGGAATCATAATTTAGTGTAACGCAATTTTAATAAACACATGGAACATTTTCATTATTTTCAGATTACCCTTACCGTTTTCGGAGTTTCAGAGAGTTGTTATACAAATTTATTTTGTAAGATAAATGGGTCATAATCAAAATCATATTTTTACATAAGTTTTAAATTTAAATAGTTTTTGTTCACTACCTATCCTGGAGAAACTTTCATAAGATTCATAATTTAGTGTAACGCAGTTTTAATAAACACATGGAACATTTTAATTATTTTCAGATAACCATAACCGTTTTCGGAGTATCAGTTTGTAAGAACAATATTTCGTGACCCAAAATCGTTTTTTCATATTATCTTATTTTAAGATTGATGTAGTTGTAATATAACCCCTACCTAGATTTTATAAAATTTAATCTTTCAATAGAACGCAGTTTTCATACACACAATATTCGATATTATACCAAATCATAATAGTTTTCACAGTTTCAGAGAGTTGTTATAGAAATTCATATTATAATATAAATGGGTCATAACCAAAATCATATTTGTACATAAGTTTTAAATTTAAATAGTTTTTGTTCACTACCTATCCTGGAGAAACTTTTTTAGGATTCATAATTTAGTGTAACGCAATTTTAATAAACACATGGAACATTTTAATTATTTTCTGATTACCCTAACCGTTTTCGGAGTTTCAGAGAGTTGTTATAGAAATTCATATTGTAAGAAAACCAAAATCATATTTGTACATAAGTTTTAGATTTGAATACGGTTTTTGTATACTACCTATCCTGGAGAAACTTTTTTAGGATTCATAATTTGGTGTAACGCAGTTTTAATAAACACATGGAACATTTTCATTATTTTCAGATAACCATAACCGTTTTCGGAGTATCAGTTTGTAAGGACAATATTTCATGATCCAAAATCGTATTTTCATATTAGCTTATTTTAAGATTGATGTAGTTGTAATATAACCCTAGGTAGGCTTTCATAAAATATAATCTTTCAATAGAATGCAGTTTTCATACACACAATATTCGATATTATACCAAACCATAATAGTTTTCACAGTTTCAGAGAGTTGTCATAGAAATCCATATTGTAAGATAAATAAGTCATAACCAAAATCATATTTTTACATAAGTTTTAGATTTGAATACAGGTTTTGATTACTACCTATCTTGGAGAATCTTTCATAAGATTTATAATTTAGTATAACGGAGTTTTAATAAACACATGGAACATTTTCGTTATTTTCAGATAACCCTAACCGTTTTCGGAGTATCAGTTTGTAAGAACAATATATCATGATCCAAAATCGTATTTTCATATTAGCTTATTTTAAGATTGATGTAGTTGTAATATAACCCCTACCTAGCTTTCATAAAATATAATCTTTCAATAGAACGTAGTTTTCATATATACAATAATCGATATTAAACCATACCATAACCGTTTTCGGAGTTTCAAAGAGTTGTCAGAGAATTTCAAAGTAAAAGATAAATAAGCCGTAAGTGTTGGTTTATCGCATATTTGAGAGAAACTTTTATGTTTAATAAACATACACCATTTTTGTTGATTAACCATACCATTACCGTGTTCGGATTTTTACTTTAAATTTATTTGAGGTAGTTTTAGAGTAACTCCTACCTACCTTTCGTAATATAATCTGCGAACAATCAATATAACATAGTTTTCATACAAACAATATTCGATATAATACCGTACCGTAAAAGTTTTCGGAGTTTCAGAGAGTTGTCAAAGAAATTCACGTCATAAGATGCTTATCGCCTACCTAATAGAACATTTTTTGTCTCATAATATAGTATTTTAATATAACGCAGTATGCGCAGACAATTTTTAGGGATTTACCCTAACTGATTTCGAAGTTTCAGGGAGTTTTCATAGACATTCAAATTGTAAGAACAGTATTTCACGACCAAAAATCATATTTTCATATTAGCCTATTTCAAAATTGATGTAGTTTTAGTATAACCCTTACCTGCATTTCATAATATTATTTTTAATGGACTGCACTTTTAATAAGTACACAGAATATTCGTTTTTTTACCATAGCCTACCTTTTTGGAATTCCGTAGAGTTTTCATTGACAAAGTTTTTAAGACATATTAACGTAATTATTTCATTACCCAACATTATATTTTCATATTGTTTTTTTCTCAAATTTACCGCAATTTTATCAATATAATGCAGTTTTACTCGGGTTTACCATACCCTAACCGTTTTCAGTTTCAGAGAGTTTTCATAAGCATTGTATAGATAAAATTATGTCATAACCTCAAATTACTATTTTCAAATATCCTTTTTAAACTTTACGCTGTTTTTGTTTATCCGATTTTTGTAGATTCCATAAAATTATTTTAGAAAAGAATGTTTTCCGTTTTCTTGTATATATACTCGTATATATATATATATAAAATACGAAGATGAAAAATGTGTAGAACTGCATTTGTCTTTGAGTTGTGTTATTTGTATGATTAAATTTTTTTAAGTGTTTGTGTAATGTCTGACTTTGCATGAATACGTTTTTGTGGAAGTATTTATTATTATTTGCCAATTAAGGCGATTTTAATTGTTTGGTCCTTGGTATGTGTTGCATTTAATTGAGTATTTAGCCAATTCGCGGTTTGCGTTACTTTCTTGTAAGATGTATTGTAATTTTGTTCTTTAAGAATCTGTGATATTTGAAAATTGTTTTAAATAATTTTTTTTATATTAATTTTTTTTTATAGAATATTTCTATTATTTTTTAATGTAAGGGGTTGTTGCAACGGATAATTTATGTTCATCATTTTATAGTCTTAGATTGTTACTCAAAGAGAGGTCGTTTATAATAAATAAATAAGTTTCCCAGTTTTTGATCGCTTAATTAATTATTTATCAAGACCGTGAGTTTAATTATCTTAGACAAGTGGTTGATATTTTTGCAACATAACATTCGTCATTCTTCATGTCTAGGTACGCAAAATTTGAAATATGAGAATTGATGTGTTCTTGTGGATTTCGGCTAAGGATCGTTTCTGAAAATCATTATATACATGTATACCTTTATTTGAACCCTTTTGTTTTGTGGAAGGAATTTTTAAAATCTCATTGTGTTTTTATACTTAGTTCATATAAGCAATTCTCTACCGGTTATTGAGATCAGTGGCTCTTCCTCCATTTGTATGACGAAATTGATGACTGAAATTTGTTTAGAATTTTAGCTTAAAATAAAAATATGACAAACAATTGTTTCGAAATTTATTGGAACTTTACGATTTGTTTTATTCTTTTTTGTTTGTAGCTTCTTTTTTCTTTTCTCTCGGTGAGCTCATTAATTTTTTTCTCATTTTCTATTATTGGTATTTATAAACTGGAAAAGTATATAGTATTTACAAAAATAATGGACACAAGTTTTCTTAAATCTTGGATTTGTACAAAAACAGAAAATTATATAAACAATTTCTGGTAGTTAAGAGCTTAAGAAGCACACATTACGTGTACTTTCAATAAGTTTATGTTTACAACAAAAAGAATATATAACAAAACAAAAATATTTGATTTTTTCAGTCAGTTGCTAATCCAGTTACGAATATTTATCGATCGATGTCAGAGGACTGTGATATATTTCTGTTTCTGATCGGTATTGATACCGGTACGATGATGATAGGTAAACACAATAGAAGGCCGTATAGATATGTAATTGTGCGCCATTTTTGAATAAGTCTTAGTAGAGCAGAGAAGTCGATACCGGTTCCTATAATTCATTCCACGATCAATCATTCAGATAGAAACGATAGTAGATAGTACCCCTTTGTTGGCCGCGACACAATCGTAGATCAGTTAAAACTCGGTTAATGGGGCCCAACAGCATTTAACGGCTATTGTAATTGCCCATTTTCACCCGCAATGGGTACGAGTTCAACCATCGATCGATTCGCGTATCAACTTTTCACGACCAACTATAAAGTTTAGAGAAAGAAATACATATTGCTTGGTTAACTTGTAAAAAGAATGATCAAAATGGCGTAAATAAATGAAATAAATAAGATTAAAAACTAGTTTATGTAAGCGGATAGTAGCAGAGAAATTGCCAACAGATGTAGAAAACGTTTGTTTTGTGGAATTTTCCAAAGAAACTGTGTATTCAAGAGCCAGGTAGAGAATAATGAATATAACAAAGGTGGGTCCAAATTCACTGAGCAGCTGCTTAACGACAGCAGTCGTTGGTGCAAGTGAAATGGAATATGTGTATACATACAAATAAGTACAATTTACATGCAAATCAATATTGCGGGCTATTTTTAGAGCAGGCCAGCTGCTGTTCAGCGGGAGGTCAAACAGAGATAGATGAAGACAGAGACAGAAGTCGAGAAGACCAAAGTTGGGGACACATTTGCGTTGGGGTGGGATTTATTCGTACATGTATGTATGTATGCATGTATATAATCGAAATGCATCCATTGATGCGATATTACGCAATACAGAAATGTCAAAAGTTAATTACACAATATTTGTAAATTTTGAAAATAGTAGAATTGGTTTACTTAGAAAAGCAATAAAAGCAAAAAAATACGCTTTCGACACGTTTTAAAACGTTTTGCATGAGTCATTTGCCAAAGTATTAAAAACTACACCTTATGCTTATAAATTTTGCTTACGTATAAGAAGATAGAGAACAAGCCTGGCTTGCTATGCAAACTCCTTAAATCCTGGAGAACCTTGAGTTTTCGCTATTCCTCGCCTGCCTTAGCCTTAAGCCTCGCCATGGAACCTGGCATCTGCATTTGCATCTGATTCAGCTTCAGCTTCAGTTTCAGTTTTAGCCTGCCTAAGAAAGCAACTTTCTAGCCAAAGATGGAATACAACTTGATCTTCGCCATTTCCTCATTTGTGAAATTTGCCTGACGTGCCCACGTTGATGATGACGCCGTGACGTTTTTTCTTTGTTCAAAGCGAAAAATGCTTGAAACACTAGCAATTATTTTAGTCTTCGTGCCATGTTGTAATTTCCGCAGCTTCGACTTTTCAGCAGTTGTTTTATACTTTTCCATTGCCAACATGGCAATATCTAAGATATAAATATATATGTATATATACAGAAGCACTAATATCTTGAACAATATATAATATATTCCCCAACAATTATTAATTTCACGAAAGAACTTCACTTGAACACGTTTTTTTTGCGAATGAATGCATTGCGAGCTGACGCCTCTATTTATATGTTGGCCATGCGGCCTGCTCGATGCTTCGAGAAATCCATTTGTCTCCCTTATTTGCTATGAGTGTAAGTGCGAAAGTGCGAGCGAATACACTGATGTTGTGCTACATACGTGACGCATTGCTTGTATACGTTTAGCGCGGCTTCAATGGCTTTGTCATGGAATTTGTAACGCTACATAAATTTTCCACTAGCAAATGAGTCACCCTTGTTAATCTGGAACAAGTTATCAATTTGCATTCCAATAAAATAAGTATATAATCATTGCAAAACATATTAAAGGCTAAATTCATAAGGCAAAATAGCATCCATTGTCTAAAGAGTCTGCCAGTTCGGCGAAGTACAGCATAATTTTTATCTCGCTTTGTATTTGTAATTCCGTGCTGCCAGATGGCTATTGTGCGAGCGTGACAGACACATGGCGCAGAGATGGCTGACAGACTTGCCAGATCGCTATTGTGCGGTCGCGACAAGTATATGGAGCTGAATTGGCTCACAGACTTGCCAGATGTCTGCTACTAGAATCTTTTACAACATTTGAGCAAGTCTTTTAAGGTGAACTCTGTCATACTGTTATATTTTGTAACAACAATTCAAAATCAGCTGAATCTTGGCATTTTATAGCTACCACAGCCATTAATAGTATTGTTTATTAAAATGACAACCTATGGGAGTGGGAGTTTTAAGAAAACTACTTATCAAATTTTATTGAAAGAATATATTTTAAAATAATTAAAAAATGTTAATAAACAAATCTATAAAAAATAACGAATTAATCTTAAGTTTTTTTTTTTAAATAATCGGTATATAGATTATATAATATAATCATGATATTCAAGTAAATTTCCGTATTTTGAAAATTCGTTTATTAATTATGGCATAATATATTATTAATATATATATTATTTATAACATATATTTATAACATTTTTCCCATAAGTCGTGGTAAAAACTATGACTTACGTAATACGAATGGTTTAAGTTTTTTCAATTTAAGTACTTTGCCCCAAGCTGTAAATTCAACCACTGGTAATTTTGCGCAGTGTAGAAATAAACATCGTATTGTTTGTGTGTATTTAACCAAGCACAAGGTTTTTGAACCTTTGCGTGGCACAGCAGGAAAGCCAGCTGTTTTACAGCGCGCGCGCATCCTGTGCTCAACGCATGCTGCGGGGTGGGTATTTGCGTACTCACTCTCACTCTCTCATTGAGTGAGTTGGTGGGAAGCACTCAATTGAATTGAGCGTTCTGGTTGAGTGAGTGCTAACGAGTTTAACAATAAACTGAACTGAAACTGAAAACTTTTAAAACTGCCGTTAAACTTTAAAGTATGCCAAAAACAATTGGGGTCAAGCCTGGGCTTACATTGGGGAGTTTTGCGTCCCAAATTGCTGACACAGCTTAGCAGTTCCCTAAGCCATGTTCAAAACGGGAGGCGCCTCAAAAACTGTATCCCCGATTTCTAAAGAGAAGGAAACAAGCAACGATAACGCTGGGGAAGTCATTAGAGAAAAACGCATAAACTGGCGGCAATTGTCAACACAAACAATAACAATAGCAGAAAGGAACGAAATTTAGCAACAACAAAAACAACAGGAAGAATAATGGGGCAACTTTAACGGAAATTGCGTATACGCTGTGGGCGCCCACGTGTATCCTGCAATGATGATAGACAACAGCAAATGCTTGTTGCTTTTCATTCGTTTCCTGCGGCAGTGCAACAATACGAGAACACACAATACGAGTGCTAACCAAGAAAGAAAAAGAAAAGTTGGGGGAAATAGTCAAATGGCTTAATAAACGTATTGCCCAAAGAATGGGACTCCGAGCAGCAACATGCTTTATTGTGCACAAAATGAGACCCGAGAGGGCAATGGATGGAGAATGGCAGGCAATAATAAGAGATGGGAAATGATGGAAAGGGAAGGTCAGGTCAGGGCAGGGCAGGGAAGGGTGAGCATAGGCTCTTGTTAAGCCTGATTAAGTAAAGTGTTTTTCCACACATCAGGCGCAGCAACAGCAGCAGCAGCAGTAGCTTCTCTCAGGGTCTGGCCAGGACGTTCCCTGACATTTTCTGACTTTCAACCTTGTATATTGCCAAATGTGGTCCTTCAATTTTTGAGCCTACAATGTTGAGCCTGTGAAAATAATAAAAAAAAAATAGCTGAAAAACGCAGAGAATACAACAGCAACAACAACAACAACAACAAAAACAAATGTTTGTAGCATAACTCAGTCAATGCATTTGAGGGCCGTTTGGTTTCAGTTCAGGCACCAGCCATTCCCAATTTGCTCAGCTCAGTGTACACAGGCGGCAAGGACGAGTGAACTACCCACCCAACAGCCAACCACTCGTCCACTCACCCACTCTCTCGGGCGCGTTTGAGCGGATACGAAGCCAAGTGCTGGCAACTGGCGGCGGGCGCGGTTTGGCAACAAGGACCTACATTCAGTCGTTTTGTATTCGTCGCTGGCCACTGTTCGTTCACTCGGCTCCTGTTATCGTGTGTGTGTGTGCCAGTTAACTCAAAAGCGAACTGGCTGTGCAGCATTTGCAGCAGTGCTCCTTCAGACACGCAATCGTTCACAGCTCGCGGTCTCCAACAAACCAATAAAAATAACCATGGAACGGCAATACGGAAACGACAACGCGTAGTGTTACAACTTGTGATTGTGTAGGTGTTAGTCGAACTCTTTTCCATGTGTGTGTGTGTGTGTGTGTGTGTGTGAGCGTGGGAGTTGTGAGAAGTTGCAGCTTCTGTTAGATTGGTGTTAAGCACTTTTAACCCAAATGCAGCAGGAAACCTAATTAGTTTGTCTTGGCCTCATTGCATGTAAGCGTTTTGTCAAACAAAGCTTGTAGTTGTTGCAATTGTCCCTGTTGTTGCTGTTGTCGTTGTCGGTGTTGTTATTGTTGCTGTGACCCAATGGACCATTGAATGTGCGGTCAGGCAGGATGTCAGTGCCACACAAGCAAAATTCAATTCGTATCGTTTTTACGCATGACTTTCTCAGTTCTCTGCTTCCCATTCTGGCACATTGATTTTCGGTTAATGGGTATTTTGTCGCAAGTTCGTCTGTCAGGGCCAACAGTTGGCACACACACCCCCCAAAAATAAACGGAAAGAAAATAGGAAAAAAAATATTAAAATAAAAACATTTTTATAAATGTCAAAGTATGTTTTGTGTTTTTGGCATTTGTGTCTAATGGAATTTTTATTATTTTTGAGACTTTGGATTTATATGCTTGTCGAATCCACTTTGTACTTGTGGCACGCCTTTTTTGAGTTCATTGTGCAGTTGCAGCAAAAAAAAAATGAAAAGAAGAAAATGTAAAGGAAAAACACACACCCACAGAAACAATTGAATGAATGGTGGCAATTCAATTAGTTAATAAAAGATGTCGCCTGCGCATGTGTGAATGTTTGGCCATGTCCCTGTCCCTGAGCCAGCTGAACAGCGACAGTTTGTCAGCCTCCACATCTGCCTCTTGTTTTCGGCGTTAGCGTTCAATGCTACCCGCCACTAACGGTACGCCTGTCCATGCTGTCCAGGGCACCCAACGTTTGGCCTTATCTAAAATATGCACACGAGTCCTTGAGGGACTCGCAGAGTTTTCGTAATGCCATCCCAAGGCAACCGTAAGCGCCGAACAACCGAACCAAACTGGCGAACAGCCGACAACAACAACAACAACAACAATAATAATAACAACCACAACACTAACTACAATTATAACAACAACTATAACAGGTATATATGTATGTATGTATATGTATGCAGCTACAAATATTTTGCGAACTGCATATCAACCTTGGGAAGCGCTAAAATTGCCAGTATTGTGCAACAACAAACTACCCCAACACACACACACACACACACACACACACACACACACACACACACTCACATTGTTGTGCACACAAGTTAATTGAATGTTGCTTAATTCGGCACAGCCACGATTATATCAACATATCCTCGAACCCCAACAACAACAACAAAAACAACCAACTCCAACTCCGAAAACGCAAAAAATACAAATAGGAATTATTTTAAATGTCAGCAAAACGCCAAGTGACGCCAATTTTATAGACTTTTTGTAAGGATGACCCCAATATAAGTAGCAAAAATAGCAGAAATCAGAACGAGCATCAAAATTGCCCAGACACCGAACTCCAGACGCCATTAAAAGCAGCCAGATTTGTGTTGGCTAATACATGATGGCTTCCAGTGGCAAGATTCGCAAGCGCAAACATCGAAATCATACAGCTGGCGACATGCTGGCGACCACAGCAAGAACTACATTGACTACGACCACAGTAAGATTAACCACCAACGGCAGCAGTAATGGCACAGTTAGAGAAACAGCGCCAACAGTCGATCCTGGCGAGGCTTGGCCCATGTCGGAGCAAAACGAAATAATGGAGGATGTCGCCAACCGCTCAAATAATTTCACGCAAAATTTCGTCGATTTGCAGAAACTCTTGAATTTCAATGAGAGCAGCAGCAGCAGCGGCAGCAGCGGCAGCAACAGCAGCATCAGTAACATTTCGAGCACATCGAGTGCTATTAAATTGAGTAACGGCCCCATTAGGGACACACTTTTGGGCACCATTTTGACCACGGCAACAGCGACTGTGGCACCCGCCGCCAGCTCCTTGTTGTCAAGCATTGCAGCAACAACAACGTCGGCAACATCTTCCCAGTTGGCTTTAGTCTCCACGCAGCAGGCACTTGCAATGGGGCACGGTGGCATTGCACTGGCGGATACCACCTCATCCACCTACTATGCTAACTTGCTGAGCATGTCGCCGGCAACGACGAGTCTAATCTCGTCCGTGTCCACGACCAAATCCTACAATGATAGCAATTTACGATGGGAGCAACTGGATGGCAACGTAGACTTTGGCTTCGATCCGATCTATCGCCATTCGCTGGCCATGTCCGTTGTCTACTGTGTGGCCTATATTGCGGTGTTCCTCATCGGTCTGATCGGCAACAGCTTTGTGATTGCCGTCGTTCTGCGTGCTCCTCGTATGCGAACCGTGACCAACTATTTTATCGTCAACCTCGCCATTGCCGACATTTTGGTGATTGTTTTCTGTCTGCCAGCCACGCTCATCGGAAACATCTTTGTCCGTAAGTAGACCCAGATTTTGTATAATTTAAAGTATTGTCCTGAAGCCAACTTGCCACATAAAAAGATTTTTTATTACTTGCCTACAAAATTGTTGGTCGTACTAAGAAATATACAGCATCATATGAATTTTATTGACTTCTAGAACTTGACTTGGACCAATTAAGGACATATATAAATAAAAAAGAGGTCGACAAACCTAAAATAAACTTTTAACATAAAAAAACTTCTGTTTTAATAAAGTATTTTGATTCGTCATAATTCTGTATAACAAATTAAATATCCTTAACCGAAAATTGACAAGAATTTAAAAGTGTTCAGAGAAAATATTCTTCTAATTACAATAATTAATTACTTTTGTTTTCTATGTATCCTTAATTTAATTACTCGACATTATTAAAATGTTGAGTTGTATCCTTTGTAATTTGAATGCATGTAATTAATAAATGTATGCTTAGGACCAAAGTTGTAATCAAAACAAGCAATTGATAAATGGAGAAAGCGTACCCTTAACTGTTGTTCCATTATCTGAAGCCTTACACACACACATATATATATATATATATATATATATATATATATATATGTATATATATATACGATTTGTGTGGCTTAAGAGAATTTGTCAGCAGATTTATGGACTGCTCATTAGCACTCCTGTCGAGCAAGTCTCGCGTTTGGTGCTCCTTTTCTTTGTTCCGTTTTGTGGGCTTCGCATATTAGCTGGATTTATGTTTCGCAATTAATCGACACTTGGATTAGGCCCGGCCAACGACACATTGCATATGGTAGGCAGTTTGTCGACTGGGAGTATCGGGAGCTTAATGCTAATAGCTACTTTAGTACTGCTAAAATGCTGAAATCAACTAAATGCTATGAAATATTATCGTGCATTATCATCAGTTTTATGCTGTGGTGGTGATTGTGAAACACTCGGTTCGCTTCTCATATTGAATATTTTAGTGTCATTAGCAATGCTGTTGTAACCTTGGTACATAATATATCAATGGGGCACAACAGGAAGGAAGTCGCTACGACTGTGATGAGTTCATCTAACCATATCCGCTAGAGTGCTACACAACTAACAACATTTCCATGTCGCATGTCAAAGGAACGAATTGTACTACTTTATGTAAGTAATAAAATGGGTTTGTCTGGGTTCATTTTTTTTTTTAATGGTAGCTTTTTACCAAAAGTCAGGACGGTTATGCGTAAAACCTCAACCAAAGTGCAAGCAAAATAGCGAATGATGTTGCGAAAATACGACAATATTAATGATGTGTGTGTATTAATATAATAAATATGTATTTTATACTGCGACATACTTCGAGACCCGTCGTATTTGACTTCAGGGACTAATTCATATTTTGTTTTTATAAATATAAAAAATAATCAATCAATACGCAACGCCTAATATATTCCATTTGTTATTAAATAATGAGCTTTAATCAAACGATTCAATATTCTCAATGACAGTAATCCAAGTAAATGTCCAAGTATTACATTACACTCGCATTTAATGAAAGGCCACTTTTTTGTAATCTTGGCCACTTTGGCTTTTGGCCCCAATAAACGAGGTTACGCATAATTGTGAGGGTTTAATTTTAATAAATTTACATCACCTTGTAAGTATCTGTCTTACAACCTGACGTGTGTATGTCAGGGTGTGTGTGTGTGAGTGTGAGTATCTGTGTGTGTGTGTGTTTGTGTTGGTGAACTGTCAACTGGGTAAATCCACTGTCACAGGGCCTGCTCCTGGCTGAGAAATTGCATGCAAATTCAAATCGGGCGCACAGCGTCGACATGAAAAAATGATCAAAATCCTTCAGAAATCAAACGCTGATTGCAATGCATGACATGTCAGGGCAGGTCAGACCCAGTTCTAGACCCCTTCAAGCCCCTTCCAATCCCATGTTAGTGTAACTACCCCAACATACAGCTGAATACAGCTGGCCGCATTTAGGCTCGCTGGTGGCGCCAACGTTTGCCAATTAAATGCGCTGTGCCTTAGAAATGTTCTTGTATTCTTGCTTCTTTTTTTTTTGTTGCCACACAAAGAGCAAACATAAGACATACACTATAAAGAATTGCGCTGAAGTGTTGCTTAGGTTGCAGAGCGGGGTGCTCAGGTCGCTGGGGGTTGGGGCTGTTTTTCTTGTGGTAAGCGAAATGAACCGAATGGCAAAAACAAGAAAAACGAATCAAGCGTCCAGGTGGAAAACTGAATGAGCAGACTGCAGTGTGTGTGTGTGTGTGTGTCTGTGTGTGAGTGTTGGAGTGTGTGAGTTTTTTGTTGGAGTGGTATATCATTGCGCACTCGCGCTGTCTCTGAAGCGCTCTCTCTCTCCTTCTCTGTTTCTCTCTCTCTGCCGTATTTGTTGCTGGTGCTTTAAGGGTGGCCTGAAGGATCATCGACACAGAACTGACCTAATTTCACAAATTCAACATAGGCGCAGGGTGCGGCGGGCTAGTGGGTCACTATACGAGTGTTTGTCTGTGTTTGTGTGTGTGTGTGTCTCTATGTAGGTGTGTGTGTGTGTGTGTGTGTGTGTGTGTGTGTATTGGCTTAGGTTGGGGTTGGGCAATTCAGACCCAGACCCAGACCCAGAACCAGACCCAGCTGCATAGGCCCAAGTAACAGCAACAAGAACAATAACAAATAGCGACAGCCCTTGGGCCATTATTGAATGCTGGCATTTTGACTTGTGGGCGACAACATGCTGTGTGCTTCTCCCAAAGTTAACGAAAATGGCCCAAAGGTCTTTTAAGCCAAATGCCCGCAGCTGCCGCACAAGCGGCAATCGTTTAACTGTAATAATGTTGTGCGTTTTGATATAGTTGCACCCCGGGCTATATATAGATATAGATATAGACAAGTACTTACTGTATGTGCAGTTAGTGGCTGGTGTTTTAGTTGCTGTCATTATCTAAGCACACACCTTCGGAGCCTTAGAAATTGCAATGGAAAGTTGTTTTGCATTCAAGGACCTTTCTCTTTGCGGCTGGATGAATTGACCTAAATATTTTGCTCGACAACCTAATAGTCAGGGTTATACACACACACACACACACACACACACACTGACAACGACTCAATGTGTGTGTGTGTGTGCTTGATGTGTTTGTTTTTACCTGGGCTGGGCTGGGCCTGTGGCTCCTCGACTGAAACTTCAGCCTTTATTTATGTGTGTGTTTGGAAAACCAATAAAATGCGAAATGAATTGATTTGCCGAGCAAAGCGGACGAGCGATGCCACCTTGAGACACGGCGTTTACATGTCCTTCCTTCCTTGCCTGCTTCGGCTGCTTCGGGTGCCTCCTCACTTTTCATTGTGCGGCACTTTCTAATTGGATTTTTATGGCATTTTACAGCTCCGCAGCAATTCTTGTTATCAATGCCAAATCGTTGTCATTAAGATCTTTGGCTGCGTTCGCATTGTGAAATCGTGTCACGTATTTTAAAGCCACGTTTTGCCGATTTCTTCATTAAACGGTGTTTTGATTTGCGTTCGTCAAATGCACTCAGAGAAAATTCTATTGCTTATCTAATATTTCGTATGCATTTGCATTAGAGTTTCAAGTAAAATTACATTACGAATTTTGTTGTTGTTCAAGTCGATTGTTTAAGTTTAAAATTTGGTGAGTCTAGAAAAAATAACCATTAAAAATATTTTTAGATGTTAACAAAATGTTTAATTCTTAAATAAAAGACATAAATTCATGTTTTAATTTTACGGGGATATTCGTCTTGAACTTAAAACTAAATACGAAACTTGTGTGCTTCAAATAAAATATATAAAATATACTGATTACGTTGGCCTAAAATTTTAGATTTGAAGGCAGTCATAATTAGCTTTTTTCGTCTCACAAAACAATTTTCGGTATTGCAAAAAAAAGGTACATGAAATAAGAATTTGGTATTCTGAAACAGCACAGCCAGATTTAACAAATTCTTTAGTAAACGTTATTTGAGTATAAAATTGCCTGATTTTTTCTATTTATCATATTCAATGTTTTTTTTCTAAACAGTATGCGTGGCACGACTTAACCCCCAATGTGACCATTCCTGCAACTGCTGCTGTTTTTATGATGAAGTCATTTTTCTTCACTAGCCGATTTACCGATGGTATTTTAATTTTGCTGCTACGTGCCGCCAGCAGCATTTAACTTCAATCTCCCAGCTCCTAGTAAGGATTCACCAGATTGCTCTGTGCTGCGGTTGTGGCTTGTTCAATTCAATTTTGCACACGCAGCGTGAACGTGACGCACCAGAGATGATAAACATAATAATAAAGCATTTTCCAGAAGTGTTATGCTCTAAGTAATATCCATAGCTATTTACGCCTATTTCAATCGAACCCTCGTCCAAACGAACCGACAGCGCCAGATTTGTTCCACCCGATTATTTCATTAAGTTTATGTCCCTACTCTACGGGATCCAGATGCCACAGGCTGCTATCTCTTTTTTGCCAAAAAAAAAAAACCCAAACAATGCAAAACCAAATCCCATCAACTTCGCCTACGAGGCGAAAAAGTTCGCGAGAACTTTGCGTTGACTTGGCCTGAAATGTATGCAAAAATTTCTATTGATGTGTTGGCAAATATGAAATACACTTGCTGCTTTTGAACCAAAATACAAAACTTATATATAAAATGTGTAATCAATTTAATATTTATAAAAATTCACTTTGTAGGCTGTCAATAAATTTTTCAGCAAGCTGTTTGATATGCAAAAAATTAGATTTGATTTAATTTTATTTAGTAATGTTCTTAAAAGTGCATTGAATTATTTTTTATATTTAATGTATTTCTTATGTGTTAACAAGTATGTCTCCAAAATGTTTGCTTTTAAGATTTTTCAAAAAATTTAAATTTTTAATTAATAGATTTTGCTTACATTAAAATGAAACGCTTTTAAGAAATTTCTTGTTTTATGAGGATGCTTTTTTTTAACCAGAGTCCAATGTTTATTTGTTGAGTTGCCTTAACAATCAATGGTTACACATTTCTGCACATAATTGAAATACCCACAGTAAGGGAATATAAAATTGAGATGAGAATCGTAAAGGCTTCAGCTGAGCTGTTTGACATTTTATAGCGAGGTTGAAGGACACAAAGAAAGGCCATGTTGATAAGTATTAAATATCGATTGTTATTATCTGCAGTATTCTATCAATATTGCGCGCTAGTTAATTCATATAGATATTAAATTTAAAGTTATGTTTTTTTAGCATCTGTTTCAACAAGTCAATAAATTAATGTCTATTTAGCTCTTTGTTGTTAAGTGCTTTTCAAACAAAAAAAAAAAACTTTTTTGCAGACTCTAGAGTAACTTATAACTTGTAATTTATGTGATATGTGACTGTTGCACTAACTGTTGCAGACTGACAAAAAAAAACATGTATCTCAAATTTATTCAAGCTACTGTCCAGCTGTGTCAACTGTGTTGCACGCGAGTGTGTTGCCCCAAAAAAATTTCAGTTTCGGTCCATCTACGCACAAGGCACCAAATAATAATAATAATAATATTTGTATGTTTATCTGCCGAATCGTATTAAATTTAGTTTTTATTGGCAAACTCGCGAATATTGCGGCACGTATGTATGCATAATAAAAAGCGACAGCAAACAGGAGATCAGACAGGCGAACGAGACAGGAAATAAGCAGAAGGAGAAGTCACATCCACATCTGTTCTAAGGATGCGTCAGGGTCAGTCGTAGGTGTGGTTTCTGGAAGTCGCTTAGTGCATTGAACTCTTCTCGCGGTGTTAACGATATAATTTGTCATCTGCTATTATTGTTATTGTAATTGTTGTTATTAGCAGCTTTTAATTGCCATTTGATTTTGTTTGCACTGTCAACAACCTTGATGACAGCCAGTGCCAAAGAGTCAAAATTCTAGGGCCACGGCCCCAACCCCGTCTCCTTCTCCTTAGACTCCTGTGAGTTTTTAGAGCCTTTTGTGTCTGACTAAGTTATCTGCTGGTAGCATAGAATTCATAATGGAGCTGCAACTGAACACTGAGAAAAAAGTATAGCTGTGTTATAGCTGTCTAAATTTGTAGCTGCCATTGAAGTATTTCTTCTAAGTAAGGGATTTTATAGTTAAGTTTTTTGAGAAAGTAAATTACAATTAGATTTAAACCACACTAGTTTTGGTTGGGCTACTCCATAAATGATAATGGTAAACATGTATAGTTTTTTGTTGTAATATTTTTGGGGACCTTTTGTTTTGAAAAATAACCTTTAAAAAAAAATTATACACGCATCACTTCGGGCTCAAGATGTACGTGTTGCCCCTTTTATTTGTTCAGTGTAGTTGAAGCAATGTTGATAGTTCAGAATGTGAGTATTTATATATAGACAGCAAATCATGCTTTCCATCTACCAACAAACAGAATAAAGAAAATACAAATTAACTTGGGCGAGCTGCGGGCGGGCAAACAATGACGCACCACCGCAACCACAGCCAGTCTTCGTGTGGTTGCTCCTTGTGACTGGTGGCAATCTGAGACTTGTCACCAAATTATGAATGCTATGCAGCACATAAATCTCAGTCAGCAAACAACGATGTCGACGACATAAGTGTGGACGTGGCCAAAAACCATTGAACGCGAACCTAACCCGGACCAACCGCAAACAGGACAACAAACGACAAGTCGAAAATTCAGTCCAGTCGCAAACATGACAAAGAGTTACTCAGCATAATTTTTGCATGGCTTATGCACTATGTAAAAATACTCTTTGTATTACTACTTTGTCCATCTTTTATTTTTAGCCTGGATGCTTGGCTGGCTGATGTGCAAGTTTGTGCCCTATATACAAGGTGTGTCCGTGGCAGCATCGGTTTACAGCTTAATTGCCGTCTCCCTAGACAGGTAAGTGCAACCCACAAATGAGTATCTCCATTTTGTGTTTTTTTTTACGTGGCTATGAACTTTTATTGTGGGCTCGGATACAGGATTGGGTTGGGATGGGATGGGGCTAGGGTTAGGGGTGTCAGGTGGTGATTCTAATGATGCACGACAACTGCGGGAGCAGCATGATGCACAGGGACCAATGGCACGATTGGCTTCACAGCGTGCACAGAGTGCACAGCAACCAGGGGTTTTGCGACAACTGGATGAACGACCTTCACGGCTGCAGGATGATGGACCACATGGCTTGGGGAAACAATATTATTAATGTGCAATTCGCTAGAGAGGCTATCAGGCCACTTACGCGTGCACCGCGTGGGCGCCATGATGAATGACGGGTGTGTGCACCACGGCTGGATGTGCAGCCACCACGGGGGCATGGTGGACGACGGGAACAGCTACAACGCCGGGATAGGCATAGGCCTGGGCAGCGGCAAAGGCGGCGAGCACAAACAGCTGGTGGTTGGAGTTAATTGACTATTAGCTGGAACAACAGATGGCAACCACTTTGTCATACTCACAACTTTGAACATTTTGTAGTTGATTTTGGTTTCTGGTGCGTTTCCAAATTTATTTGTTTAGTGCTGAGCAAATAATTTGCAACTGTTGACAAATGTTGCGTCGAGTGGGGCTTTTATAGGAGTTGGCTGGCAAAAACTGGCTGACCGCTGGGATGCAGGTATTTGCAAAAGTGAACGCTGTGAAGCTCAATGCAAGCCGGCTAGAGGAAAACTGGTAACTGACTGACTGACTGACTTACTGACTAACTGATTGCAGTCGGCGGTGAGTCGGCGTTTCAGAGTCAGTCAGTCTCAAGATCAAGTTCATAGCTTGCCTTGTCCGTATTTGGCATTAGGCGGCGCATTTTTGTTGTTCTAGAATGTTTATTGACCTTGGGTCAACAGCTCGGCGAAGCTTTACCTAAGGCTCGCCTTGTGTTTCCTGCTCCATAAAAAAAAAACAGAAATAAATAAAATAAAATAAGAAAGTCACGAGTGTTTGACAGATTTCGTCACAACTTAAATCTCCATGTCCATTAAATCAGAAATCCTGCGTCCAGTTGATTTATCAAGTGGTTGTAAAACGTTTTCACAAGCAGGACGTGTGCGTGGATTCCGCGCAGGATACGCAGGACAACAGCAGTTAGGGTAATAACAAGAGTCACCGCTTTATGTTCAGCGCTTTCATTTATATCAATTTCTCAGAGACAGCAGTCGCCAGTGGCTTTAGCTGCTGCTCTTGCCATCATTATTCAGCGCTAAAGGCAACAGCAGCTGGATGAAGTGCGTCGGGGGGTGGTGGGTGTGTCACGGAGCAAGAGACTAAATCATTTGATCATTTGGTCACCAGCATAAAAAGCCTGAAAAAGCGCTCTTGAACTTCATTCTATTTTACGAGCACTCGTAAAGTGATTCCACATTTTAAGATTTATTATCCGAAACATGAACTTAAATCAGCACGCAATGTTCCGGAATTTGGGGATGGGCATCGCTCGATGCTTATCACTTGCTTAAACAACGCCATTTAATTAGGGATCTTAGTTTTATGCATACACGCATCAAACAGCTCCAAGCAGCCCACCACATCCCTCGTTCGACCATATAAATATTATCACAAGAGGCACAGATAAACCACTCAGCTGGCGGGGAATTTGGAGTGTGTATTTTTGTTTGTGTGTGTGTGTGTGTGTGTGTGTTGGTTCCTCAAATGCCACTTATTTGTGGTCTTAATGCCAATGACTGTGCGGCTTCTGTGTCTGCCATTTTATGCGGAAATATCTCTGCATACAAAAGTTGCCCAAATGTCAACAGTGCGTATGAGTAACCGCAGGACATTATGCTTTTGGCTTCTTCTTCTTCTTCTTCTTCTTCTTAGCTTGTTTATTTGCTGGATGAACAGGCCATAAAAGAAGCGACGAACTGAAAGCAGAGCCTGGCCAATTATTAAACTGTTGCCATTTCTTTATGTAAATTACTTTGTGCAAATATATTTTTGGGGGAAAAGTTTGTCTTCAGATGGCGCTTAGGAACGATAAGTGTCAGCTTCCGTTGGCCATCAGTCAAGCCAAATCAACTGAGCCTCTTCCTGGACGATAGAGAGACAACCACATTTGTGGCAGTTGCCAGAATTATGAGTTGACCTTCAAACTAAATCCTGTAGACAAATTCTGTATATTTTGCATATTTGTATACTTCACAATTCCACAAAAAAAAGTGCTCAATCTTTGAACAATGATTAATTTAAAATTGTCTGCACGTACTTGGGAAGAGTTTTGCACTTTCATTATTTTACACAATTGAAACGAGTTTTGACTACTAGATAAATAATCCGTTTAAGCTTAAGTTTTTTTTTTAAGAATTTAAGCATTTATTTTGGAATAGAATAATAATTTTGGTTATATAACAATTTAGGAACAACATATGTCAATAGAATTAAAATTAAAACAAATTTCAATTTGATATCAGACTTTTAAATGCCATCTTCAATGTTTAATGTTATTTTCTAAATTCGAAACATTTAAAGTTAAAGTTGTTTTTTTTTTGAGTGTACATATCTATAAGTATACATTTTGACTATTTAAGATTGGCTTTGGCTTTCAGCTGCTATTTGAAAACTTTGTTGCCGACCCCTAATGAAATTACCATTCTGTTTTGTTATCAGCAAAATTCCCGCATACACAAAATGGCTAAGAATAATACAATGTTGGCTCCAAGCAGGAATAGGGACAGGGGCGGGAGCAGGATTATGAACGCGAGCTGATGGTTTGGCCATAATTATTTTTTCTCTTTCTATTTTTGCTAGTCCAGACCAATTGTTATTATTGTATGTGGTTAGGCTATTGAACGGAGAGCCATAATAAGTAGCTATCACTAAGCCAAAATGAAAACTTGGCAAACGTCTCAATGGCGTCTCCCTCTTCCCCCCTGGCTTATTGGTAGTTGTTGGTAGTTGGTGTTGCGCTTATTCAAATTTCGTCTCATTATGGCTGGGGCAAGTAGGAGAGCTAAAGACGCACATGACTTGCGTTGAGTGAAGTTCAATAGACTGACGCGTGTGGGAAATTCGCTAGTCAATTTCAGTCAGCAGTCAGCAGAAAAGGGCTTAAGGATGCCGGGCATCCTGTGTGTGTAAATTAATCAGCTTACATATTTGCATGACTTGACTTTTTAAAACGGTATCGTCATCATCATCGTTGTGATTGCTGTTATCCTCCTCTTATGGGGCGGCTTCATCTCACCAGCTGGAGCAGCTGAACAAAAATTCTTTGTTGACACTTCTTGCAGGTTCATTGCCATCTGGTGGCCCTTGAAGCAGATGACGAAGCGACGTGCACGCATCATGATAATTGGCATATGGGTAATCGCACTGGTCACCACCATACCGTGGCTGCTCTTCTTCGATCTGGTTCCAGCCGAGGAGGTCTTCTCCGATGCTCTCATCTCCACCTATACGCAGCCGCAGTATTTGTGCCAGGAGGTTTGGCCACCGGGCACCGATGGCAATTTGTATTTCCTGCTGGCCAATTTAGTTGCTTGCTATCTGCTGCCCATGTCGTTGATAACGTTATGCTATGTGCTCATCTGGATTAAGGTCTCAACCCGCAGCATTCCCGGCGAAATGTCCAAGGATGCGCAAATGGACCGTATGCAGCAGAAGAGCAAGGTGAAGGTCATCAAAATGCTGGTGGCAGTTGTCATTTTGTTTGTCGTCTCCTGGCTGCCGCTCTACGTGATTTTTGCCCGTATCAAGTTCGGCTCGGACATATCGCAGGAGGAGTTCGAGATACTCAAGAAAGTGATGCCAGTGGCCCAATGGCTCGGCTCCTCCAACAGTTGCATCAATCCCATCCTCTACTCGGTCAACAAGAAATATCGACGCGGCTTTTCAGCCATCATCCAATCGCGTAGCTGCTGCGGACGTCTCAGGTGGGTGTCCTGTGATTAATTTAAGCTTCTTTTTTTTTTAAAAAGATGAAGACTTATTTTTGCCACGTCTTAGCTTAATATTTTCGATTAAAAATTAATTAATATTTTGATTCTTTGCAACAGCAAAGTGTAACTGAAACCTCGGACAATTAATTAATATGTAACATCAAATAGATAAACTAGCTTAAGTCACGAATGTTAACACTTATTGATAGTCTACTATTTATTATCTCTTCTTCGTGCTGTAGATACTATGACAACGTGGCCATTGCCTCGTCCACAACCAGCACTAGGAAGTCCTCGCATTATCATCCAAACAGCTCCCGCAAGAGTCCAAGCAGCCCGGGACTGCGGAAGACCAATGCCGTCTCCTACATTTACGAGCACAACTCGTTGCGTCGCCCTAATATGATGATGAAGCAGGACAGCAATCTGTCGCAGCACATGCTGCTCAAGCAGGACTCGCACGGATCACGTCAGTTTCTCATTAAGCAGGAGAGCTCCTGCAGCGACGCGTCCGGCACACGACGCCTGCTATGCCAGCAGGACAGCAATGGCAGCAAGGTTTCGTTATCGAAACAGGACTCGATTGTCTCCTACATGGAAGCGCGTCGATTAGCCGCATTGAGTGCTCAGGATCGGTCCGTGGACTCCATAGTTACGCAGCAGGATACCATTTCCATTGAGTCGCGACGAGGTGCACCAACAGGAACGCCCGCATCATTGCTCGATAAGCGACAGAAGTTTGTCAAACAGGATTCAGTGATCTCGTTTGTGGATCAGCGACCCGAGCCGCGACGCCACCAGCTGGTGAAACAGGACTCTGTCATTTCGTTTGCCGATCAGCGGCGTGGCCTGCTCCACAAGCAGGACTCGCTGATCAACAATCGCTCCAGCGATGTACCCACTCATCATGTATCAATACTAAAGAAAACCGATTCCCAGCTGAGCTATAGCAGCTCCTCGCCCCGCCGCAATGCGGAGCTGTATGATTAAGGAGCTAAGCACAAACAAACCACTAATAAACCAAAATCACCAAAAATCTAAGCAGATCTAAGTAGTTAGATCTATTAACACTGGTTGGAGAGCAGCTCGATGAGGGGAGCGGGAGACTGTGCGAGCAGTCTGCAATGCTGGAAGTTCAGAGCTTGGCTGGAATGTGCCGCACATCCGTCGTAATTTGTGGATCACTTGTGCGGGGGTGTGACCAACTTGTTATCGACTGGCGGACAGGACTAGTTAATATAAAATTCAAGAAAGAACAATTTATTTCGGCGTGCCGAAGTCTAAATACCCTTGCAGACAAATGGCACATTTTTGATATATTTCTGAATCTCTGGGACAAATGGCAAATGTATCATTTATATCGAAGTCTCTGGGAAATTTAAAATAGTAGATGAGTTTGATTAAAAAAATAATGAAATAAACTTGCTTTCGAAGATATTTTGAGCTTGATTAAACAATTGTAATTCTTATTAAATGGATCGCTTTTGAATACAAATACGATTACATATTTTGAAAAAAAAAAAAAAATGTATGATTACGAAATTAACTTGACATTTCAAGGGAAATAGCATTGGGAATCTAATCCGGAAGTCTCGAATATGAAATAGCGTTTTTAGCGTTTTTGAGATCAGAAATGCCGCTGTCTATACATTATACATATCCTGACAATATTTTAATAACGTCTGCAAGAGTATATTAACTAGATTTGCTTAGTTAGGCACAAAAATACTCAAGATGACAACACGGAAGGCACGAGTGATTAACATGTGTTATTATAGTGCTACATGTGTATATATATATATATATATATATATATATATACAGGAACACACAGCAGTACAACAGTGAACAACCAAATCTAATCTTGACTATACTATGGAATAATTATTCCGTAATGTTATGCAATTTTAAGATTGCTTGTACTCATCATAAAAAATATATATAATATATATATTTATAAAATCACAGCTTGCTATAAAAATTAAACTTGAGTGTTGAGCGAGGGAAAGCAACTTTTTACAAGCAGCAGCAGCTCGAAATAAATGGGCCAAGCTGAAAAATTTTCTACGAAAGCGGAATGAGTGAAACGCGTCCGAAAAAACAAAAATAAAAATTTTTAAGACAAAACGCGCAGGAATGTCCAGTATCAAAGAAAACAAATTTGAGAAACACCGAGGTCTAAAGTAACGTACCTACTAAATTTTTGTATGAACAATTCTTACAATTTATATATACATATGTATATAATATATATTTGTATTGATTTTGGAATAAGCAATATATGTAATACACAACGTCTGTATAACATCTATCAAACAAACAATAATCAATTTTATTAGAGTTTTACACAAAATAACAAATGAAACTAAAAATCCAAAACGAAGGAACACAAATCGAATTGACGACATGACACATTAGAGATATAGGGTTTAACATAACTAATAGTTATGAAAAACAGTTAAGTAAACATTACAAAGCGCACAAAGCAGTAACACTCGACCATGGAAATGTTTACGGGGGAAGCAGATAAAAAGATAATGATATATATATTTTTTTCGTCGTTCATTTGTTGGTTTAGATCAGTACTCTTAAGTATATAGAATAATTCAACTAAAATTAACAAGACGATTAGAGAGGGAAGGTGGAACAAGCTGTCCGAGCATTCGCACTTAAACGTATCACTAATAAAAACAATAATCGAAACATTATTCAACACCAACTCGAAAGGATAACAATTTAAATAATAAATGACTAACAAATAAGCTTTATATATATATATATATATATATATACTTACAATATGAGTAACTATGGAACTACAACATATACATATAACGAAAACTATGCAATTTTATTGTTAGCCAAAATTTTATAAATGTCAAGTAATAAATGTAAACGAGTCGAACATTTATATGTACACATAAGCAAATATACAGATTATACTATATATACGTATATATATATATATATGTATATTCGCATCAAGTTTAAAACGTGCGGGCATTAGGCGCTGTTCTGTGGCACGCTTTTACAAAGCTATATTTTAAACAAGGATTCAGTTTAAGCAATAAAATTTGATTCCATCTCAAGTTGGCCAGCTTCAAGCTTTAATAAAACCAAGATTCAACGATATTAAAACAAATCCCCAGCGCCTAGTGCATGGCTAAAAACTACAAGAAAAAAAAAACAACAATGAAAATATCAATATCAATAATATATTATAAATATATATATTATATATTATATACTTTCAGTATATACATACATATATTAACATATATACTAATTCAAACAAGAGCAGCAAATGCAATAACAACCAAATATCTTAGTAACTTATAGAATATCTTTGAATATTATTAAAATGGTTATTTCTGATTTATGGTTTTATGGTTGTAATAATTAATCATTTTTTGTATTATTAATATCAAAATTATTATTATAATAATTATCACAGTAATTATTATTTTATTCTTTTATTATTGACGGCTTCACCAAGTTTGGAACAGATAATATATATATACTATATATTATATATGATGCGATGAGCCTAACAGAAATAGTTTCATTTGAAGAACATCCACATAAGCTTTTTAAAACACTTTTATA
The DNA here is from genome assembly GCA_037043585.1 of Drosophila mimica. Classification (NCBI taxonomy): domain Eukaryota; kingdom Metazoa; phylum Arthropoda; class Insecta; order Diptera; family Drosophilidae; genus Drosophila; species Drosophila mimica. The sequence continues at coordinate 281,109 of JBAMBE010001187.1, forward strand.
AACTTGCAACATACATACATGTAAGCTGCAACATTTGAAAAGAGATATATAAGTAATATTTATCAAATAAATCGAATTAAATTTTAAGTTTTAAAATTGAATTTACATAAACAAAAAAAAAAAGAAAACAAGATTTTGTTTAATACTATTGTGTAACAAAAATAATTAAAGTGAGCAAAATCCAATAAGTTATCAAGCTATACAATAAGCATATATAACGAACATCAATAGAATACATTTATATATAAATATATAAACATTTATATGAAATACAACTATCACCAAAGATACACGCATATTAGCAGAAATAAATGTACTAAATAATTGAATTAAAAGAGAAAACCACCATTTCAATTTCTTACACTTGGTACTTGTGCACATTTATTATTCCGATTTTTTCAAGTGTAACATTATTTAATGTAATCGAACTTATTGCAAAAGCCATTAACCATTTTATTACTTTAATGTTGATTGTATGCAAATAACAAAACACAGCTTGAGAGATTAGATTAAAAAAAAAATATTTAAGCCTTTGATGTAACAGACTCCGAATTAGTTAGAAATGGATCGCTGGATTAATCGGGTCGCTGTTGTAACTGGTGCAAGTTCAGGGATAGGTGAAGCATGTTGCAAAAATCTCGTGGCCAAGGGCATGACTGTCGTGGGCCTAGCACGTCGTCAACATCTACTTGCAAGCCTGAAGGCTTCACTACCTTCCGATCAGGCTGAACGATTCCATTGGCGTAAGTGCGATGTAGGCGATGAGCAGCAGGTAAAAGATTCCTTTGCCTGGATTGATAAGACACTCGGTGGTGCAGATGCTCTAATTAACAATGCGGGAATCGTTCGACGCACGAATATTGTTGACGACGGGAACGTCGAACTTATAAGCGAAGTAATTCAAACTAACATCTTGGGTTATTGCTTGTGTGCTCGAGAGGCTTTCCTTTCCATGCAGCGACGCAAGGTAAACGATGGACACGTGATTATGATGAACAGCATATGCGGCCACATTATGCCTAAACTTGGATATACCACAAATGTGTATGCACCAACCAAGTTTGCTTGCACTGCGCTAACCGAAGTGCTTCGCCAGGAATTTCTAAACTTGGGTACCAAGATTAAAATCACAGTGAGTATTTATAATCGATTTACTGAAGATGATAACCTAAGGATTCATGTTGATATATTTCTTTTAGAGCATCAGTCCAGGGCTCGTCGATACCCAAATTTTTGAGGCGAGTGGATATCCTAGACCGATAGGAATGCCTTTTCTAACTGCCGATGAGGTTGCTGAGATGGTAACGTACTGTATTCAGACACCACCCCACGTACAGATACATGAGCTGATTATGAAGCCGATGGGAGAAGTTCTTTAGTCCACTTGAAAATATATATGTATATTAATTAGATTTCGAAAATTTATTTGTGTTCAATTTTGGATAAATTTTAAATAAAAAAAGATTTGCATAATCTTCGTCTTTCCAATACCCATCTAAAAGACTATTTCGAATTTCTAAGTGGTAGTCTTCAATCAAAGTATTTAACTGTATCTCCACTCGAATCCGGCGAATCCTTGAAATTCAAATGGAAATCTTGTCTACTGCGAGTTAAAAGTTCTGTGCCAGGATATGTTCGAGTTTAAAGCGAATATAGTTTATTTGAGAAATAGCTCTCACTTAAATTAATCAATCAAAATCTTTGGTTCTCACTAAGGTCGTCTGTACATATAAAATCATGAATCGACAGCTTTTAAGCTTAATAGGTTATGTTTGAGAAAAGCATTGACGGTGGTGCCGGAGAAATAAACTGCATCTTCTGCTGACTGTTATCGATAGTGGGCGTTAGTGGTGTAGGGGGCAATGACCGAACCGGAGCCAACTGATTTGATTCCCGAGGCATCGCAGGTCCAGTCGATTTTTTCTGCTTAAGAAGACTCATTCAATAGTTTTACCCTATTTAACTGATTCTCAAATGCATCAAAGTCAGCACTGAGCATACTAAAAGCTAGACGAAGATCGCGGAAGCCCCGTCTAGTTTGCCTCATAAAACCCTGTATATCCGACTCCGCCTCGCGGCATCCCTCGCAACACCACTTTAAATCCGACCTATCGCCGATAATATCCTTTACCCGTTGCGTGAAACCAGCACATTTTACGTGTAGCAAGTTGTCACACAACCAGCAACAGATGAAAACGGCCTTTGGGTCAGCCTGGCTCTTGCATACTTTGCGAATAGCAAGCAGACATGTTTGGTTAAGAAATTAATTTACTCAAAAAAAGAGAATTATACAAAGATTCGGCAAAGCGCAGAGAAAATAACAAAAACTAAAAAGCGAACAGCAAGATAAAAATAGAAAACAACAACAGCTTACGAATAACTACGAAAATAGACAAAAATAAAAACGTCTACAACAACAACACGTGCAAACACAGTTACGAGAGCAAACGAAAGCCAAGAGAGCGAGAGAGAGACAGAGAGAGAGAGAGAGAGAGCGAGAGAGTAATAATGCACGCATAAAAACCTCTTTAGCGCTTTATATTTGTAAGAACAACGATTTTTATTATTCGCAAATCAGAAAAATTACTGACATGCAAACTCGAGTCATTATATTGTATTTATAAAATTAAATACACACGATAAAATTACTAAGATGATAAACTGAATACATCAGGACATACCATAATTATTATATTATTTTATTGTTATTGACCATGTGTAGAGAAGATTTATTACATAGTATATATGATGCGATGAGCCTAACAGGAATAGTTTCATTTCAAGAAAATGCACATACGCTTTTCAAAACACTTTGCTAAACTAGAAACTGCAACATTTGGAAAGAGATACATAATTAATATTTATCAAATTAATCTAATTAATTTTTTAAGTTTAAAAATTAAATTTTTATTTAAAAAAACATAAGCAAACCAGATTTAGCTTAACATTATTGTGTAACAAGAAAAAATTAAAGTGAACAAGTACCAATAAATTATCAAGCTATACAATAAGCATATATAACGAACATCAATAGAATATATTTATATATAAATATATAAAAATTTATATGAAATACAACTATCACCAAAGATACACGCATATTAGCAGAAATAAATGTACTAAATAATTGAATTAAAAGAGAAAACCACCATTTCAATTTCTTACTTGACTAACTTGTGGATTGCAGTCGGAGGTACTTGTAGGGCATCACATTTCTTATTCCTATTTTTTCAAGTAATTAATGTAATCTAACTTATTGCAAAAGCCATTAACCATGTCATTACTTTAATGTGGATTATCTGCAAAAAAAAAAAGAAAAATAAGCTTGAGAGATTAGATAAAAGAAAACTATTTAAGCCTTTGATGTAACAGACTCCGAATTAGTTAGAAATGGATCGCTGGATTAATCGTGTCGCTGTTGTAACTGGTGCAAGTTCAGGGATAGGTGAAGCATGTTGCAAAAATCTCGTGGCCAAGGGCATGACTGTCGTGGGCCTAGCACGTCGTCAACATCTACTTGAAAGCCTGAGGGCTTCACTACCTTCCGATCAGGCTGAACGATTCCATTGGCGTCAGTGTGACGTACGCGATGAGCAGCAAGTAAAAGATTCCTTTGCCTGGATTGATAAGACCCTCGGTGGTGCAGATGTTTTAATTAACAATGCGGGAATCGTTCGAAATACGAATATAGTTGATGACGGGAACACCGAACTTCTAAGCGAAGTACTTCAAACTAACGTCTTGGGTTATTGCTTGTGTACTCGAGAGGCTTTCCTTTCCATGCAGCGACGCAAGGTAAACGATGGACACGTGATTATTATGAACAGCATATGCGGCCACATTATACCTCATATTGGATATACCATGAATGTGTATGCACCAACCAAGTATGCTTGTACTGCACTAACCGAAGTGCTTCGCCAGGAATTTCTAAACTTGGGTACCAAGATTAAAATCACAGTGAGTATTTATAATCGATTTACTGAAGATGATAACCTAAGGATTCATGTTGATATATTTCTTTTAGAGCATCAGTCCAGGGCTCGTCGATACCCCGATTTTTGAGACGGGTGGAATTCATAAACCGATAGAAATGGCTTTTCTAACATCCGATGAGGTTGCTGAGGTGGTTACGTACTGTATTCAGACACCACCCCACGTACAGATTCATGAGCTGATTATGAAGCCGATGGGAGAAGTTCTTTAGTCCACTTGAAAATATACATATATGTATATTAATTAGATTTCGAAAATTTATTTGTGTTCAATTTTGGATAAATTTTAAATAAAAAAAGATTTGCATAATCTTCGTCTTTCGAATACCCATCTAAAAGACTATTTCGAATTTATAAGTGGTAGTCTTCAATCAAAGTATTTAACTGTGTCTCCACTCGAATCCAGTGAATCCTTGAAATTCAAATGGAAATCTTGTCTACTGCGAGTTAAAAGTTCTGTGCCAGGATATGTTCGAGTTTAAAGCGAATATAGTTTATTTGAGAAATAGCTCTCACTTAAATTAATCAATCAAAATCTTTGGTTCTCACTAAGGTCGTCTGTACATATAAAATCATGAATCGACAGCTTTTAAGCTTAATAGGTTATGTTTGAGAAAAGCATAAACTGCATCTTCTGCTGACTGTTATCGATAGTGGGCGTTAGTGGTGTAGGGGGCAATGACCGAACCGGAGCCAACAGATTTGATTCCCGAGGCAACGCAGGTCCAGTCGATTTTTTCTGCTTAAGAAGACTCATTCAATAGTTTTACCCTATTTAACTGATTCTCAAATGCATCAAAGTCAGCACTGAGCATACTAAAAGCTAGACGAAGATCGCGGAAGCCCCGTCTAGTTTGCCTCATAAAACCCTGTATATCCGACTCCGCCTCGCGGCATCCCTCGCAACACCACTTTAAATCCGACCTATCGCCGATAATATCCTTTACCCGTTGAGTGAAACCAGCACATTTTACGTGTAGCAAGTTGTCACACAACCAGCAACAGATGAAAACGGCCTTTGGGTCAGCCTGGCTCTTGCATACTTTGCGAATAGCAAGCAGACATGTTTGGTTAAGAAATTAATTTACTCAAAAAAAGAGAATTATACAAAGATTCGGCAAAGCGCAGAGAAAATAACAAAAACTAAAAAGCGAACAGCAAGATAAAAATAGAAAACAACAACAGCTTACGAATAACTACGAAAATAGACAAAAATAAAAACGTCTACAACAACAACACGTGCAAACACAGTTACGAGAGCAAACGAAAGCCAAGAGAGCGAGAGAGAGACAGAGAGAGAGAGAGAGAGAGCGAGAGAGTAATAATGCACGCATAAAAACCTCTTTAGCGCTTTATATTTGTAAGAACAACGATTTTTATTATTCGCAAATCAGAAAAATTACTGACATGCAAACTCGAGTCATTATATTGTATTTATAAAATTAAATACCCACGATAAAATTACTAAGATGATAAACTGAATACATCAGGACATACCATAATTATTATATTATTTTATTGTTATTGACCATGTGTAGAGAAGATTTATTACATAGTATATATAGTATATATGATGCGATGAGCCTAACAGGAATAGTTTCATTTCAAGAAAATGCACATACGCTTTTCAAAACACTTTGCTAAACTAGAAACTGCAACATTTGGAAAGAGATACATAATTAATATTTATCAAAATAATCTAATTAATTTTTTAAGTTTAAAAATTAAATTTATATTCATAATTTATAATCTTCGTCTTACCAATACCCACCTAAAAGATTTTTTCGATTTTATTAGTGGTAGATTTTATATGAATCACTTGAATCCGTTAAATCCTTGAAATTTAGGTGGTCTCTGTGTATTTAACTATGAATCGATGGTTCTTACTTTAATTTGGTTAAGCTTGAGTAAAGCAATATTTAAATTACAGTTCTAATACATTTTTGTTATTGAGTATTTACCTCTGATATAACCCCTCATAATCGGTGGATGAATCGCGTCGCTGTTGTAACTGGTGCAAGTTTAGAGATTGGGGCAGCGTTACAAAAATCTTGATCTGCGCGACATTCTCAACACCAATCTATTGGGTGTTCCGTGGTGCACTCGAGACTTTTCGCTCCATTAAGCGACGCCGTGTATGATGGACATGTGATTATTATTAATAGCATGCATGCACCATCTAAGTACGGTCTCACGACGATAAACGAAGTGCTCCGTCAGGAGTTCCACAACATGGGTACCATGACTAAGATCACAGTATGTTTTCATTAGTGATATCTCCAATTAACATTGAAGCTGACTCTTCCTTTGGTTAGAGCATCAGTCCAGGTGTCGTCGATATAGCGATCTTTGATAAAAACTCGGCAAAGTTGCTGTCCAATATGCCAATATTACGTGCCGAGGATGTTGCTGCTGCGGTATCCTACTGCATTCAAACGACCATTGAGTCGGTGGTGGAGAAGTTTTAGATCGATGTATTATTGATACATCGAAATTCTAAGCCATGCCTAGCCGCATAATAAAACTATAGCAATAGTCACAAAATTTACTTTGTTACTTAAAATCATGTCGCTTTGGCGCAATTAGTGCGGAAAAAATGTCGAAATACCAACAGCGATAGTTGAAAACATAGTATGCGAATATTTGCGGGCAATAATCGATATATGAAGCATATCGATGTTGTTGCATCACTAATATCGATATCACATTGCCAGCAGTCGTAGTTCGTGTCGGGTATTGTGTTTATTTATAATAATTTGTAACGTTCCATCTGTTAATTACTTAATTGGTCATTGTTTAATATATATATATTTCAACGAAAGCTTAAGTTATTCTCCTTGGCTCTCGCAACCGTCGTAATTCGTTTGGATAACGGAAGCCTAATTAAATTACACAAAGACAAAGCATCTTCTCTGTCGACGTCATTGCTATTTTCGTGCACACACTTCTTCTATACACACATGCATACGATGGAACAACAAAAACAAGTAGCGCCTGTTGTTGTGGACGCAACATCTCCCACAGCTCTCGCCAGGGATGAGGAGGTGGAGGAGCACCTGGACATTGATGACAACATGAAGCATTGCTTTGAGAACCTCATTGTCATCGATGTCGGTGCAAATTTGACCAACAAAAAGTATAGCCGTGATCTGGATTCCGTTGTCCAAAGGGCAAGAGATGCAGGTTTGTTCATGTTAAAAAAAAAAACACAAACAACAAGAATAGAAGAGAACAAGTGCGATAAGACTAATAATAAGACATGACAGCTGTCTTGGGCGCGGCAAGTGTGGTCAGCAAGTTTGCAGAGAGAGATGGACGCACACACACACACACATTAAGAAGGTCAAGCAACACGGGCGATAAGCATGCAACATGTGTGCGACCGCCTCAACCAGTGTGTGTGTGTTTGGTATTTGTCGCATCAGTTTAACCTTTATAGATGCAATGTGCATGCTTTGACATACCCTGTAGAAATTAAAATGTGTTCATGAGTAGAATATTCAAAAATATAAAAAATAATAATGAGTAGAACAATTAAAAATTTAAATGAAAAATTTACTTTATTGATTTTAATTATAATTTATATGGTTTCTGAGCACATGCACCATATAATTTATAAACACACAAGCCAGGCAATTATTTTGTAGGGAAAATTAAAAACCGATTACAGGGTACTACACAGTCAGTCACTCTCGACTAGAACACTCCCTTTTTAATTTTTATGCTCATTTTCTCTCTTTCAATCTCTGGTTCTCATCTCATCGTATGTTGCGTTTGTTATAGGTGTTCAGAAATTAATGGTACACGGCACTTCGGTCAAATCGAGTAAGGAGGCGCTGCGCCTTTCGCGCATTTATCCCGACATTATCTATTCGACTGCTGGCATACATCCGCACGACTCGAAGTCGATTGTGGAGGAGCCGTCCACATGGTTCGACTTCGAGCATATTGCACAGGCGCTGGAGTGCGTTGCCGTTGGACCATGCGGCCTGGACTATCAGCGCGACTTCTCCGAGCCGGATGTGCAAAAACAGATATTTGCCAAGCAATTGAATTTGGCAATTCGTCTGAACAAACCTCTGCTGATCCACGAGCGGTCGGCTCAGAATGATGTACTCGAAATACTCGACAAGTAAGGGGGAATCGTATATTGCAACTATAATATGATGGATGATATTAATATCAGATTGGCTTTCCAGATTCGAGAATCTACCGCCTGTGATCATCAGAGGTTTTATGGGCACAGCCGAAGAGGCTGTTAAATACTTGGATCGCAGATTCTACATCAGCTTGACGGGTTACTTATGCAAGGACAAATCAGATACTGGCGTTCGCAGGTTGCTGGATAATGGCACGCTGCCACTGGATAGACTTCTGGTCGAAACGGATGCGCCGTTCATGTATCCCAATACGCGTGCTTCCAAACTGCCGCAGCATGTAAAGAGTGGCATTACGGAACGATCTTTACTGTACTTACACAGGTTGCATATAGAATCGATTTCTTTTATTGCAGTCTTATGTATATATATTTGTTTAATTTACAGATATTGCACCTTTCAACGCAACGAACCGTGTAGCCTGCCAGCAATTGTGGAAATGATTGCTGCATTCATGAAGAAAACGCCCGACGAGGTCGCCTTGGCTACTGCCTTCAACGCCCTAAAGCTATTTGGCTTGTCCTAAATGTGGTGCTTAGCAACCAAAAAAAAAATGAAAATTTGAAACGAGCCTGAGATTCACGATAGACTCATACCATGTGCCTTAACTACTACTAATCGAATTCAGGATGTGCTAACCCTGACCTAAACATATATACACATACACACACACACTCACACTCACACATACACACACGCATGAATACATTGCGAAAACACACTCACACTTCACTTCGACGCATTCGTGCAAGAAATACGTATACATTATATACTACAAATGCTCCTACCACAACTACGTATTAGTAGTGCGAAAAATTTGCAAATCTAGTTTTTAAGTTGTTTTGGTATTTTGTAAACAGAAAACCTTTGTTTACTGGTACTTCCCCCCTGGATAAGGTGCCAAGGTGGTGCCAAGTGGAATGGTGACGCCGGGAACGTGAAATTAATTTGCGCTTTGTTCACCGTTTCACACATCGAAGTGCGCGCTTCGAGACTGTTAAATGCTGCAGCTATATATTTATTGTGTGTGTCTCTCTTTTTTCTTTATGTTTTTCAACTGTCAAAAAGATATTTTCTGTCTTTAGGTTAAGGGTTATATTATAGTTACGGCCGTTTTTTATTTTTGTTGTATACCAACCAACCTATTAAGTCTCTCATTTAGTTTATAGTACATCTTTTTGTAAATATTTATTTTTGTTAATTCGAGGAGATTGATGATAATGATGATTATGGTAAACGTGATGTGATCATTTAACGAGCTACATATATTAATATATATATGAAACACATATTTAGTTTGTGCTATGAATAATAACGCATACCCACTACATACAAATACTATATATTTATATATTTTGTGTTATATCTACATATAAATCAACATACATACAAAAACATATGTGATGCTGTTGTGTACATTGTAATGAACTGATTCAACTATAAACGGAGGTGCATGAAAAACTCTCCTTTGTGCACTTTGTCCGCACACCACACCTACTATTTTCCATTTGAGTATAGATAAAGCGAATTTAAATAAAATTGAAAAGCGAAAACAATAAACTGTGTTTCCACAGATATTTTTTGTTTTTTGGTCTGATTTGGGGTTTTGTTGCTAGCCGCGTGTCTATTGTCTATTGTGTTCGACTCTCAAAACCGTTGAATGTTTTGCAAGTCTTCGAACTGCTGGAGTCTATGTAAATTATCCCACCATTGTTTGAGACGATGACGCAGTATGAGTGCAAACCACGGTGTCAACGGTGCACTAAATTTCGATATGGCATCGTCGATCTCCTCCCGCTTCAAATACCTCACCTCGCTAACCTCATTTGCATTTGGTTTGAGCGTCACATCCTTTTGAAGGAAGAGTATATAATCAATTTCATGCTCGCCCCACACACCGTCCCCAGTATTGGCGTAATGGATGCGCGTTAGATAATTAAAATTGTCCGGTTGTATCTCATCCGTTGGTATTCCCAATTCGTAGTTGAGGCGACGCTGGGCCGCTAATCGGATACCCAGTGCATTGGGCTCCTGTCGTTCCTGCTCAATGTCGTGTAGTGGATGGCTGCAGCAGGCGTTCGTATACGTATCTGGAAATGTTATCTGAAAATGCGAATTGCTTTGTCAATGAATCTCATTGGGATTCCACTTTCCAATCACACCTTGTGCACGGAACGCCGTTGAACGAGCATTTCGCCTTTGGTGTTGAATAGAAAAACACTGAATGCTCGATGCAGCTTGACGGCACCCGTCTCCGGATGCACCCGATGACAGTCGGCCTTGGTAGCAGCACCAATGGCCTTGTCGTTCTCGTCCACCAAAATGCATTGCTCCTTGAGAGCGTGAGCCTGCATGGGATCGTGTATCGTATCGTATGCTGTCGCCTCTTTTCGTTGGCCCATTGATGTTGTAGAGCAGCTACGCAGCAACTGAAGGCGCGGCCAGAGATTCAAGCGCGACGTCAACATTTTTGGTAATTGAGTTGAGGTGTTAATGACTAGCTTCAAGTAATGCCTAAACAAATATAAAACAAAAAAGTGAAAACGTCGTAATCGGAGATTCAAGTGTGGCGTTGCCAACTGATATGTATATGCGGCAATGTGCAACACTGTTCGTCGCAACAGCTGTTCGCTAAATGCAGCCAGCCCTGGCAAAAGTGATACACATTTGTTCGTAATCAGTTTTTTCGCTGCGTCCATAGCTGAAAATTGTAAATAGTCGAGTAGTTACTTAAGTAATTACCCACACACATACACATAAAATGGTAAGCGAGCCGTTTAGCATATGAGCATAAAGATAGATTACATTTTTGCAACACTTCCGCAGATACGATTCATACTCATACAAAATCGAGCAGGCAAAACTCGCCTGGCCAAATGGTATATGAATTTTGATGACGACGAAAAACAGAAACTAATCGAAGAAGTTCACGCCGTGGTCACAGTGCGCGATGCCAAGCACACCAACTTTGTGGAGGTAGCTAACGATACTTAAAAATATCCTAAAACAGTTGTAAGCTAATAGTTCTATCTTCTCCTCACTCCAGTTTCGAAATTTCAAAATTGTATATAGACGCTATGCGGGCCTCTACTTCTGCATCTGCGTGGATGTCAATGACAATAACTTGTGCTATCTGGAAGCCATTCATAATTTTGTGGAGGTGCTGAACGAGTACTTCCATAATGTGTGCGAGCTGGATCTCGTTTTTAATTTCTACAAAGTCTACAGTGTTGTCGATGAGATGTTCTTGGCTGGCGAGATACGTGAGACATCACAGACGAAAGTGCTCAAACAATTGCTAACATTGAATTCGTTGGAATAAAGTGAGAGGGGAGATAAGAGACAGTTTCAAGTTTTCCCTGAACATTTAAACGATGCATTCCCATTGCCCGCTTATCGAATCTTTCACATTTAATATTATTATTATTTACTATTTATATTCATATATGCATATGCAAGCGGAAACTCTCAAAATGTTATTAATGACGTGTTTAGAATCAAATAATATATAAATGTATAATAAGAGATTATATTCAGATGCAAGTATTAAATTGATATTCCAATAAGCCTCGCTGACTGCTGATATGAATTTTTGTCCATGCATATGTGTGTATATTTGTAGGTGGGTTACCGCCCACCAAAAACGGCGGATGCAGATAGCAGGGCATTGATATTGAAATTGCAGCCCTGATTGTTGACTTGTTCAACACTGCTACTCATAACTGACGACACTCTACCACACTAATGCCACTTCGTCATTTTTTCAGTCGCCATTGTTCTCGTTCTCGGCTGTCGAATTTGTGGAAATTATCGAATTTCCCTCAAGATCGTTGCAATAAATACAATATAAGATAGAAAAACAAAACTTTTTGGAAATATAAACAGTACACAGTGCGCGCTATTTGTGCTAAAAAGTGAAATAACAAGACGCAATTAAATACCCCAGCCAGCGAAATCGACTATTTGTTCGTGGCAAAAAAAACAACTTTGAACAAAAGCAAAAGCCTAAAGAAAAAATGTCATCTATGAATCCAGAATAGTAAGTCGTCACATGCATTAATTGCGCGTAATTGAGAAACGCAAAATAAAAATAATAAAAAAAAACTTGCACCCTTCGCGTTCCATAACCAGCACTGCTAACTTTTTTTCTTTTCTGCGACGTCATTTTTGCGACGTCCACGACGACTAACTCGCCAGCCCCACACTCCCTTTAAACAAGTATTTTGAGTATTTCACTGTGACTAGGCACACTGGCATTGACCAACAAAAGAAAAAAAACATACGATTTAAATGAGAGCATCGAAACACAAATTAAAACTATATAATAATATACTATACATATATAATAATTGCTCGAGACTTTGTACATAAGAAATGGTTAAATTGGAGAAATCATTCATAGCTGATTGTTTAGTTGTTCTTTGCTTAAATTCCACTCAGTCAGCCCTTGCCTTTGGCCTCAGTCGCAGTCTCAGTTTGAGTTTCAGTTTCAGTTCCGTTGTGCAGCGCTGCTGATTCGTGGGGCGGATGAGTCACCTGCTGCCCAGCGTCTCCTACCCCCTCAGCCGTGTACATTTTGTTGTTGTTTGACTGCTTTACGTATATGTAGTCGTTGTTGTGTGTTGATGTTCTCTGCTGCTGCTGCTTCTGCTACGTAATCAAATTCCCATCTATGTTTGAATTATGTTTTATTCCACATTGAATTCAACTTTAAATGTGGGACGTGTCCCTTAGGCTGGCATGTAATTAATATGCAACCGCCTAAGGAGGTGGTGTTGTGCTCGCTCCCTTAGTGATTCGCATATATTTTTACTTTTATATAATATTATAATATTTCGTTTTTAATTTCATGATACGTATGTATTCCAAAGGAAATTAACATTAAATATTGGAGCTATGAATTTAATTGTACTATATTTTTAACTATTGAAGATGTTCCACATTAGAGTTATCACTGTACCATGGTCCTTTGATGATTGGTGTTAAGCTGATTACACTTACACATTAAACTTAGAAATTTTACCTCAAATGACTGTTGTCACAAATTTGTATGCGATAAGATAAGCATATGACGCTTATTTAAACACCCCCGATATAATGTAAGGCCTTCAGTAACGCTCTCTCTCTCTTTTTGCTTTGTAGCGATTATCTTTTCAAACTGCTGTTGATCGGCGACTCTGGCGTTGGAAAGTCATGTTTGTTACTCCGATTTGCCGATGACACATATACAGAGAGCTATATCAGCACAATTGGCGTTGACTTTGTAAGTAATATGCATATTAGCCATAAAATTGAGACTCAACAAGTCTGATTTTTTTTATTACAGAAAATTAGAACCATAGAACTGGATGGCAAAACGATTAAATTGCAAATTGTAAGTTTTATCAACAATATCGTAGATTTCACACTTGCTAATCGCATTTTCCTATTTGTATTTAATGTAGTGGGATACTGCTGGCCAGGAGCGATTCCGTACCATCACCTCATCATACTATCGCGGCGCGCATGGCATCATTGTCGTTTATGATTGCACGGACCAGGAGTCCTTCAACAATGTTAAGCAGTGGCTCGAGGAAATCGAGCGATATGCATGCGAAAATGTCAACAAGTTGCTGGTGGGCAACAAGAGCGATTTGACCACCAAAAAGGTTGTCGATCATACAATAGCTGCGGTGCGTAAAGATAAAACATAGGCTCAAATCCCATAAAAGAATAATTTCTTGAATTTAATTTAATCTCCCTTCTTTGATTGCAGGAGTACGCAAATCAGTTAGGCATTCCATTCCTTGAAACTTCGGCGAAGAGTGCCACTAATGTGGAACAGGCATTCATGACGATGGCGGCGGAGATCAAGAATCGTGTTGGGCCGCCGTCGAGCGCCACCGATAACGCTAGCAAAGTGAAAATCGATCAGGGACGCCCAGTGGAAAACAACAGATCTGGTTGCTGCTAAATAACTCTGATTGTGAATCATTATTTTATTATACAATTAAACAAAATTTAAATATAATAAATTAAAACGAAACAACAAAAAGAAAAGGCAACAAACAAACAAACAAACACACACATACACATACACCCAACAATAATAAATCAAGAAATGCATAATTATAAAACAAACAACCAGAAATATAATTATATAATAACAATAATGATGCGTATTGAAGAGTATGAGAGAAGAAACAACACATTTGTATGTTGCGACAGCTCGCAAAACCAGTTCAAGTTTATATATGAACAAACACACACACACATACACAATTTAATCATAATACATGCATACACACACACACACAGAGAGAAAAGCAGAACACGCAGGATGCTGATATGTAATACTTACCTACCTACCCTCTGGCTATCCTTCAGTTTTCAATTGTTCTGTTCATATAAGTAGTGCAAAGCAAAACAATGGTGTAGTAATTAACTTAATCTAAATCTAATCTAACATTAAGAGTTACTTACCACGGCAGCGCGAAACGATACCGATACCGATAGCGATACAGAAACCGATACCGATTACTATTAATACTTATACGCATAAAACAAAAATCAAAAACACAAATAAAAACCAAACAAAAACTGTGTTTTTTATAGCCTGGCATTGAACCAAAACCGAACCTTTCCGAATTCTACAAGTTGCTGTGGCTGTCGCTATATATACTATATATATATACCATATAATAGTACCATATTTCAAATCATATTTACTTTCTTCAAAGAGAATGCTCGCCACTTGTAATTATTATGTAAATCAAAGAAAAAAGAAAACATATTTTAGATATAACAACAAAGAAAAAATGTTGTGTGTTTTTGCATTCAGCGTCAATGAAAGAGCGCGTAGGATTTGTTTTAGACACATAAATAGTGTAAATTGGATGGAAATTGATGAGACCTTTAATAAAAATTTAATGAACATATTTTTTTTTTGCCCGGAACAATTAACTAAATTTTTCAACAAATTTTTGATGGCAGTTTTTAAGGAATAACTTTGATTTCAAAACCGTATTTTTCTAGCGTTTATTGACTTCTTCTGAGGTACTTCAGTCTTAACAACAAAATTTCATCTATAATCTATGACTATGGACTAATACATATATAAGCCTGAATCAAACTCAGTATTTGTGATGGTAAAATTCAACTAAATACCATATTGTTTTGGTTTTTTTTTTGTTTTTTTTTTTAATTTATAATTTTTGGATGTGGCTCAGATTCTGCTCGAGCGTCGCTCCTGCAGACAGGCAGTGGTTACAGTTGCTGCCGTGGTGCCAATTATGGCAGCGCCCAGCACTCCACGCTCCCGTTCGCCCAGTCCAATGGATGTGGAGAGACTGTTGCTACGCCAGTTGGAGGAGGATGTATTGCGCTCGGTGCCCGACGATGTGGATATGGAGTTGATTAGAAAGGTGGCCTCGCGGCGCAGAGTGCGACGTGCCCGCTGCGTATTCCCTGTGCCCAGCACAGTTGCGCCCTCCTCCGGATCGGTGTCCTGCCGGCGAATTGTCTGCCGCATACTGCGTCCAGCCATAGTGGGATAGTGTAAATGATGATGATGGCGATGATGATGATGCGTATGCTGGCCAAAGCAGCTGAGTAGCAGACGCCAAAAGCCGCTACGAAACTTGGACGACATCAGGTTGTAGAGTATCGGATTCATGGCCGAGTTGAGGTACAGCGTGAAACGCGAAAAATATAACAGATTGTAATAGCCAGCAATGCCCAAGCGTTCCACATCCTCAGCGCTGGCAGTGATGACCCACAGTGTGAAGGCACGAAAGGGCAGCAGGCAGACGAAGAAGCTGGAGACGACTGCCACAAGCATGAAGATCACTTGTTTGCGATGCTTTCGCATTCCGTTGCTCTGCTGATGACTGTTGCCTTTGGTGCTACCCGTTGTTGTGGTTGTTGGAGCTGCTGCTACTGTTGCTGCAGTTGTTATTGCTGTTGCCGCCTGCTGAGGCTGCGGCGAGGTGGGTCTATGGAATGCACTATTAGGACGCAGCAGCTTGTAGGCAATGGCCGCATACAGGAGCACCAGTATGCCAAAGGGCAGGAAAAAGAAGAGAGTTATGGTGCCCACAAAATAGAAGATGGGCCAGAAGCCATCGGCTGCGGTGGTGCAACTGGGGGCATCTGTTCCATCGCCATAGGGCTCCACGCTATAGCTGGATATGGCAATGATGGGACTGCAAGAGTTTTAGGTATAAGTTTAGTAATGAGTGAATTATACTTATTATTGCTTTTGTTGCTGTTCGTCTGCAAAGTTTGAGTCATAAATATAAAAAAAAAAGAAAAGCAATTTTTAAAAACTATTCAGTAGATACAATAAATACATAACTTGCCAATTTTAAGTACCACTCAACTTAATCAAAGGGCCACAACGGAAACGGAAACGGCAACTTCTGCTACTCTACTATAAATATACATACATTAAATTTCTACAATTGAAACTTTTCAGAAAAAAGGAAAAAACTGACAATAACTATTTTAATAAATGATTAATGCTTTTACTATACATATGTACAATTGTTTACGAAAATCAGAAAACGATTATGCGCGTTCGCTCAAGTCACGTCTTCAATTGTAATACAAAAATGTTTATTTACTTACAAATTCGTCCTTTTAAAGATATACAAGATAAGTACATATATGCGTGTTGGAGTATATAGTATATATATATAAATGTTTGTATAAATATGTATGCATGTGTGTGTGTTTGTGTGTGTGTGTTTGTTTGCATGCGACTTGTGCATTGTTTATTTTATTTGCGCCGCCACAAAGTAGGCAACACTTTTTTCTTCTAATGGTCGCCTCGTGTAATGGCGGCCATTTTGGAATGGACCCCTAAAATGGCTGACAAACGGCAAGGGAAGGAGTAAAACGAACTGAAACTATGTATTTCAATACACCTAAATCATGTTTATCCGCCGTCTTGATGGGCTCCCAAATCGGTTGCCCAACACACATATTAAGCCATTTCCATTTTAGCCTTGCTTTACATGCGCCAACCGTTTAATGGCCACCCGTAACCCCGCCCCGCCCCGCCAACCGCCTGCCCGCATCGCCGTTTACTATTTTGTTGATTTTGCTTGTAGCTGTTGCTTTAGTTGTAGTTGTAGTTGTAGTTGTAGTGGTAGTCATAGTTGTTGTAGTGCTTTGGCTGTCGTTGCTGTTATTTATCTTTGGCACATTCATTCGAGTTTAATAGCCCGAAAAATTGATTGTTTTTTGTGCGGAAATGTCCAAGGAGCTGCTGATAGAGCAGGAGCAGGAGCAGAA
This sequence comes from Drosophila mimica, assembly GCA_037043585.1. Classification (NCBI taxonomy): domain Eukaryota; kingdom Metazoa; phylum Arthropoda; class Insecta; order Diptera; family Drosophilidae; genus Drosophila; species Drosophila mimica. The sequence goes on from JBAMBE010001187.1 coordinate 298,537, forward strand.
GCTGGCGCTGTCAATGACTGTCAACGGGTGAATGGAATCGATTATGCTCACAAAAAAGCGCTCAAAACGCAATTTGTACCAAGGATCAGCTGCCAGCCAACGACACTTTTCACATTCCAAGCCAACTGAAGCGAAAGTGTAAACGGGTTACAGGCGATTTTTCATGATTGCTCATTCTCTTCCCCATAGGACTCCACTTTCGCCTGGCAGTGTAGCCAATGGAGAAACCAATCTCCTCTTCCGGCTTTCGTTTGTTTCAGGCAAGATTTACAGCTTCCTTGCGGTTTCCGCCCAATGCTGCCTCATCGAAACTGATTTGTTGCTTGGGCCTGCGCAGATTCTTGCTGTCGAGCAAGTTGCTATCGCTCTCACGCCTCTGCTTGTTCCTCATCGTGGAGTTGTGCAGCATGGCCATAGCCTCGAGATCGCTGCCACACGGCAGATGCAGCTCAATCTTCAAGCGTGTGCGGCTAATCTCCTCGCTGCTGCGTCGATTAGAGCTACGTGACAGAATGCTTGAATTGGTCCCAGCTGTCGTCGCATTAGATGAGTTCGTGTTGGTGCCGATGCCCGTTGAGCCAGTGCCGCTGCGTCCGCGGGAATCTCTCGCTCCCGCTGCTGCGTTACGGCTGCTGCGTCCCAGCGTGAGCAGCTTAAACATCCACCGACCCGCATCGTGGCAGAGTCGAGCGAAACCCTTGCGAAACTTGGTGGACATCAGATTGTAGAGTATGGGATTCATGGCCGAGTTGAGGTACAGCATGATTCGACAGAAGTAGAGGAGACTATAATAACGTACCAGGCCGATGTCGTGCAACGTCTGCTCCGTGCTTAATATGATCCAGAGCGTTAGCACCCGAAAGGGCAACAGGCAGACGAAGAAGGAGAGCACAACGGCCCCCAGCATGAGGACCACCTGTTTTCGAGCCTTTAGACTCAGCTCCGGCTTGGTGGGACGAGCGCGCAGCATGGGGCCCTCGTTAGAGATGAGGTTCCGTGCAATGATGCCATAAAGGACGACCAGCATCAGAAATGGCAGCACGAAGAATACGGAGATGGTCATCAGAAAGAAACCAACGGTGGATATGCCAATCGCCTGTGTCAGACAAACTGGCACCGATGATCCATCAATATACTCAACCAGCTTGTACTCTGCCACCCACAGTATGGGGCTATAAGAGAGTGGAAGAGAAAGAGAGAGAGCATGTTTTGGGGGAAAGAGAGAAAGAGCAAACAAGAAACATGATCATGTTGAACGCTCTTTCTGACGTGGACTAATATTCTATTGGTGAATATGCTAAATACAAACTTAGAGACAGAGAAAAGGACAGAGAGAGACAAAGAAAGAGAGAGAGAGACACATATGGAGAGAAAGAGAGAGACAGATAGAGAGAGAGAGAAAAAACGGGCAGATTTGCAAAGAAGGTTGCAAAATATTAGCATTAAAATAGATTCGAATTTGCATCAATTCGAGATTATACGTTTTTAATAGGATAGAAATTATTTTATTTCCAATAGGAAATTGTTCGATTGTGTTTAGTATTATTTATAACTATTTCAAGTTCAAGTCTTTTGATTTATATAATCGGAAGTGATGTTACTTTAAATTGTGTATACTTTAATTTTCAACCCGTGAACCAACAACACAACATTTTCTATAATGATTTACTTGAGACTTGGTACAGTGTGTAAACACGAGTAGCAGATGGGCGCGCGGTTGCAGATCAAGGCAACAGGCAACGGGCAACAAAGACGTAGTGTGTTGCCACTTGGATGAGTCTGAATTATGTGCAACTGCCTCTCAACTGGCCGGAGGGCGTTTGCATGCGGCCTTGTGGCAGCTTCTTGGGTAGCGTAATTAATAGCCAAATGGCGCCGAAAGGAAAACGCCTTCCAGCCACAAACCCAACCTCTTCACATAACCCCCGTTGTGGGTAGAATTTTCTGTTTACTTCATTGTTATGGGCACACCAAGATTTGCAAAATTAAAAAGGGTCGCTGACCGTCCTAAGGACGCACAATAAGAAAGTGTCAATGAAATGAAAATGCCCAATGATAGCGGACATTGCTGCTTATTAAAGATGACAATGCGCTGATAATGACAGCTGGACAAAAGTTGAGGCAGGCAAGTTGGACAACCGTCAGCCGACAATCGACAACCGACAACCGACAAAATACACCATGAGGAAGTAACCAAATACCGTGCTTAGTGGATGCTGAATGAATGTGAGGAGAGAGTGTGCTATATGGAGATTGGGATGTGGTTGTGATTGTGGGGTAGTCGTAACACTAACTGCCCATGTTTAGCATGTAAATGGAGAAGTCGATGCCAACACAAAGGTCAAAAACAAACACAGAAAATAAACGAATACTTTTCTTCGGCCTGCCGAAGCTAAAATACACTTGCAGAAACATTTGCCCAAAATACGATATACATATATTAAAATTGTCAGATCTCCCATGGAACCTATAAGGCATAGTTTTCTAAGAATTTCGAAAATTAAATTATGCATAAAAAAGACATTTCCAACTACGCATATAACACATACAAATTTAATGTTAATAAATAATTGGTCAACTATTTGGATCATATTTATATAGGTAATACTTAATATAATGATAACAAAATATTTAATTTAAGTTAGCGACTACAGAAGCGATACGCAAAAGAAAAAATTAATTAAGTTTAATTTTTTTTTTTTAATATTTGGAATTTTGTCTCATTTTGTCATTCTGATGAATGCCTCCTTCCATAAGATATTAATGTTGTGACAAAATTATAATACCTCTGCAAGGGTATGAAAAAAGGACAGAGAAAATGTGAAAATGGAAAACAAAATACAAATCATTAAAAATGTCCACGATTGACACTTATAATTAATGAGAAACGAACTTAATGCTTGACTGCATAAATACAAGCCAAAAATGTAAATGGAATTAGGATAATGTCTTATCGCCCACGTATAATAATAATAGTACAAAAAAGAGACAGACACAGAGAGAGAGAAAGAGAGAGCAAAAGCAAATACCATAACCAAAGCATGCACAAGAGAATAATAGATAAATGTTGCTACCAAATCAAAGTTCTTAAACAATAAAGCTAATATATTAATTTAATTTACGAGTGCTTCAAGTACAAAAGACAGACAAAAGACCGACAAGTTCAATGCACTGCCCAAACAAAGAAAGAGAGAGATAGATAGACGGATAGATAGATAGATAGATAGATAATGAGGAAGTGCGAGGGAGGGGGTTGGTTGGACTTACCTCGTAAAGAGCGCAGCAATGCCCCAGGCCAGTACACAGATGAGAATCGCTCGAGCCTTGGTGCAGACATAGCCAGCCTTTAATGGCTCACAGATGGCATAGTAGCGCTCGAATGAGATGGCCAAGATGGTTAAAACACTGGCATGGGCCACAGTCAGCTCGACAAATGGCACAGCCTTGCCTGCAGTAAGGACCAAACGGGAAATGTTAATTAAGTTGGCTTAAAAAAAACAAACAAACAAACAAACAAACAGCTGTCTGATTGAAACTCACACATCTCATGACCGAGCACCCAGGTCTCTGGACGTGTGTTGACCTCGACCAGAACGGTGGGCGTGCAGACGAGCAGCACCAGCAAATCGGCAATGCTCAGATTGGTAAGGAAAATGTTTGTGGAATTCCGCATATCTTTCGTTTTGACTATTACAATGGGCACCTGAGAATGAAATAGTTAGTAGCAAAAAGGATGACTGATCGATTTGTGGTGCAAGAGATATATGTATGTTTAATCTTAACTGAGATAGTTTAAGAGTTGGATCTAAAAACACTCTAGTTAAAAAAGTATTTTTTTACAAAAGCGATGCCTATTTAATCCTGGCATAGATTGGCTTCTGGCGAGAGTCAGCAAGGGAGGAGAAAACGACCCCCTTGAGCCATGCTTTGATATCACTGTAAACCCTATTCCCTTTAGATAAATTACTCCAACGAATGTATCCATTCTGTGGATTGGACGAACATGTGTAGTTTCCTAGTTTGGGAAGAAGTGCTGAACCAATTCCACTTCTTCATCCATAAGGCAACTTCTACAGTAGTCCTTGTGTGGGTTGGACAACCTAGTCTCAAGATTAAAGCTAAAATAGATAAGGCTCAATGACTTACCATCACATTCCCGATGACGCCCAGCAGCATGATGATTATGCAGAAGAACATGGCGGTTGTGCGTATATACGACGGAATCTGTGGCAGCATCTGCTCCAGATCCTCATCCGCGAGGGCGACAACGCTGTCGCTCGCATTGGAATTGTAGCTGGAGTTGTTGTTGTTGTTGCTGTTGAAATCAATGTTGTTGTTGTTGTTGTTGTCGTAGGCTGGAATACTATTAGTTGTGTTGTACGCGCCATGGCTGTTACTAGCAGCGCCACGGGATAACCCAGCGTGCTGCGTCGCCGACTCTGTTGCATCAACCTCATCTTGAGGTGTTGTCGGAGTTTCTAAGCTTGTTGTTGTTATTGTTGTTGGGAGCAGCAGGAGCGGCAGCAGCAGCAACAAAAGTTGTAGCAGCCGCGGCTGCTGCCCGCGCCTGGCCACAGCTTGTGACGCACCAGCGACGCCGAGGCTGCCGCTCAACAATGTCGTCGTCCTGCGTCAAGGGTCGTCAACCGGATTGTTAGGAATTATATTCGCAACATTTGGCACATTATCGCCCGGGGAATCTCGATGGCGATTAAGTGCGAGCGGAAGCGATTCACCGTTTTTCGTGGCCACCCGCTGTTCGATGGCTGGAGCGGGAGCGGGAGCGGGTGTGGGTGCAGGGGGTAAACGTGCCGCTGTCGTAATTGCCCGGCCCTTAAATATGCGCTAATGAAATTAAGTTGCCCAACGGCTTCTTAAAATTTACGACGTCGCTAACAGCTCCCCTTCCAGTTACGGCTTAGCCAGGTCCTGTCTTTGCCCGCAGCGACATTAAACAAATCAATCAGTGGAGCTTTGTGGTTGTCCTCCTTATTATTGCTGCTGTCGTTGGTGTCCGTCGCCAGCAGCCAGCCAGCAGCAGCAGCCAATTGGATTACGTCCTGTCTGAAGTAGCAAAAGTGTCTGGGATTAGCATTTAAGTAGCAGCAGCCTCCGGCTGTGGCCGGATCTAACTGGACATTGACCAAGACCAGACACGAGGGAGAGAGAGGACAGTCAACTGGCTAACTAACTGACTAACTAACGATAATGAATGGAAAGTTCATTAGGCCCTGTCATTTACATAACATTAAAACATCCGACCAATGCGATTAACAACAACCACCACCCGCTAAGTAAACATAAACATATTCCATCCACACACACACTCGACATTGGTTGTCGCAACTCTGGCGGGGCTTTTAATTACTTGCAGGGTTGTCATGTCTTATCGACGATTAGAAATGATGTCAAGTCTTAAATCGAAATTAAAATACGAGACTTTATTACACTTAGCAAAAGTGTTTTAATTGTGTTGCTAATTAAGGAAAAAAAAAAACTTACAAAATTACTTTGATTATTTTCGACCAATTAAAAAACTTTAGCTACATTGCTTTTAGGTGTTTTACAAATAAAATATAATAATAATAATAAAATATAATAAAATGCTTATAAATGATTAAAAACCTAAGAGGGTAAAAATATATCATTTGTAAAATTTGTATTGTTTAATTTTATTTTGTCAATCGTATATTTTTCGGGCTTTAATTTGCAGGCTCACATTTGATTTTTGAATTCCGTATACGTGACAGCCCTGGTCTCAATTTTTGCCTAACTGGCGATTATCACTGGAGACTGACCATCAGCCAAATGGCTTTATTAAATCTCCATTTACGCACAAGTCCTGTGATGCTTAATTGTATTATGCAGTAAGTAAATACAAACACACAAACACACAAACAAACAAACAAAGAGACAAACACACACAGAGACTCAGGGAACCTGACAGTAACAAGGACATCCGTTTGTTGGGATGCTCTCTTTGCAGCGTCATTTTGATTAATTTGATAAATTCATTATGGGCACACCATATTGGTTATGTTCTGCTACATCTGCTTCTGCTGCTGCTGCTCCTGCTGCTGCTACTGCTTCCGTTTGTCTTGGGTCCTGGACAAGCTGTGGCAGTGGGTCTGTTAGCCATCAACTGCTGTCCGGAGTTTGGGTTCAATGTACCCAAAATGACATAACAAGGCAGTTTGTGCCACATTTGGCTTAAAAATGCGACTTTAATGATGTTGACGATGTTGACAATGGCCATCAGATGGATGGATGGATGGATGGTCAGACTGACTCAGGGCCCAAAGAGTGTAGCACAATAAAGCCAAATTGGCCAGTGTGGCTATTGGCCGTTTTGTTCTCGCATAATTGCTTAAAAACTTTGTCGACTAGAAAGACTAATGAAGCGCTCACAATTTGAAGTGAGTTTGCAGTTTGCAGAAGTTGTTGACCAAAAGGGATGGGGGAGGGGGGGCAAATAGCCATCAATATGGACATCTATAACTACTCAACACACACAACACATGCCCTCAGACTCGGTTACAGTTTAAGTTTCATAGACAGCACAGCTGCCTCCAAAGTTGCCACACAGCGAGAAAAAGTGTTGTGTTTCTCTATAGAAAATGCTAATTTCTTTGATTGAAATTATAAAAATAGAGTTTATTTGAAAGTATTTCAAGTATTCAAATATGTAGCTTAGGTGGTAATTAACCTATCTCCGATATATTTCGCTCAGTATATATAGTCAGCACAGTTTGGACCACAAAAACAGGCCTTGAGGTCGGCTGCATGTAAATCTCAAACGGTTTATGGTTACGACCAAATCCCAACTGCTTACAAGCCGAGCGTGTTGAGCGTGTTGATGTCGAGTGTGTCTAGCGGCACTTTGATGGATAACTTGTGGCCTGCCCATATCACGAGGGGGTGTGGAGGGGTCCTTACGCACCCACACGTTGAGACTCTCTGGCATGCAAAAGTATTTGGGTGTAATTTGGCTGAGATTTGAATAAGGTTCAAAGCTGTTGATGATAATGGAAATTGAGCGTTTTTGGCCTTCTTGTGAAAATACACATATATCGTATATATAACTGTACAATGCGAATATGTCGATTGTGCATGTGGATAAGAGTGTGTGTGTGCGTGTGTGTCTGTGTGTGTTAGCGAGTGTAACGTTTTTTATGGTATTTAAGATTGAAGGCAATTTATAGCTGACACCCTAATAAAATTAACATTGAAATGGCAATTTGAGGCAAGCAATAAGCATCAGCAACAGCAGCAGCCGACAACTGAAGAAAGTTGTCACACACATACACACACACACATTCATACAAATATATAGTATATATATATTAAGCACACGCGCATATCTAATCAATTTATCGTTCAATAATGGTTCAAGTTACTGGGATTTCATAGCACTTTGACAAATCGCAGAGCTGGCTAAAAAAAAAAAAATAAACAAACAAAAGTAAAACACAAAAATAAAATAAAGCATAGAAAAATAAGTATAACAATAAAATAAAGACATACAGCTGCAAATTGATTTAAAGCCAAGACTTTAATAAGCAGAGGGATACCCTTACTTTTCCCCCCTTGCTTGGCTCCACTTATTCGATTGCAGTTTTTTTTTCCTTTTTTTTTTTTTTTGCCTGGGGTGCCATACGCTAAATAAATTGAAATGAGTTGGTAATTGTATTTGTGGCTCTGGCTAAATTAATCCAACTAGTTCGCATGCCAGGACAGCGCTCGTGTGGAACCACAACAACAACAGCAACAACAACAACAACACACTGCAGAACAAAGCACCGTAAAACCAAAAGCTTGTTTTTCAATCGTTGCCACCGCCAAAGTGGTTGTTGTTGTTGTTGTTGCTGTGGGGTAGAAAATTGCTTTTATAAAAACCTCAAATTGACATGTCCCACGGCCACAGAGCTCATGGCCAAAGTCCTGGTAATTGCCCGATGAATGGCAATTAGTTTGCTAGCTGCCTCAGGAACTATTTTTGGGCTTTGCCAGAGTGTTTCCTGCGCCACCGTCTGTCCACTGATTTGTTGTCTATTGATTGAGCTTGCAGCTTTATAGCCTTGACATTGATTGTAATTGATGAACTCAACAACAAATATGCGTCCTCATATTCTGAATGGCCATTTTACTTATGCGCCCTGCTATTTTCAATTACATTTTCATGCCTCAAATTCCAGCAGCATCCTTTGGCGACGCTGCCCGGATATGCGTTCGCAAGTCAAGGATATTTGCTCACATCTGCGATGTGGCAGCTCCTGCTGCCACTTGCTTTTATTTATGGGAATTCTCTGGCCAGCAGAGGAGTGCCCGCTGCAGCCTTCTTATTCTCTGACCAGTTCCAGGAGTGTCTCTGTGTCTCTGTTTGCCCGTTAGAGTTACATTTAATGTTTGTTCAACTCTCAAGCGATGCCATTGTTATTGTGGCAAGCGAGGTGTGTTCGAGCAGTTTATAAACTCAAGATTTGCTTATGGGCATCTTTTATGGTTTGTTCTTTCAAGTTTCCCAATATCAGCAACACTTTTGACTTCTGAGTTGAAACTTATCTTGATAGTTTGCATTACTTTGTGAAATCATCTCGTTATTAAGACATATGTATATATATATATGTATATACAAACACAGATCTTCATATGTGTGCACAATTTGCGGTTGGTCGTTCAACTAATGTGCTTGGCCCTCTCGCTTTATCAGTCAACGACAATTCGACCCGCCTTTGCGCTTTTTAACGCAAGTTCACTTAAAGTTGCGCATCCGCCAGGAGAGATGAATGAAATGGAATCGTGTATCCTTTCGGTTGTAGCCATGTCGCATTGTTGGTATTTAGCGTGGCTTGCCATTGATAAGGCATTGGCCCTCTCTCAGTGTGTGTGTGTGTGTGTGTGTGTGCCCCCGCAGGCAGGCATTTTATCGCTGCTGTCCGCGGCAGGAATGCGGGGAGTGTGGGGCATTGTTGAAAGATGCGACCATCGCTGCGGGCTGGGACGGGCCAGGGAAACTCGGCAGCTGGTGTCGCTGTCTGCTGCTAGCTAGCTGGCAACATATATGTTTGTTTATTTGTTTGCTATGAGAATTCAAACACACACACACACACACACACATACATAGTGGAGATAGCATTTGCTATTGTTTTACGATTGCTTGGGAATTGAAAACAGACAAAAAAAGAGAAAAAATACTCGGCTAGAGAAAAAAGTCAACATCAGTTAAGGGGCGATTGGCTCGTAGAACACCCAACGCTAAAGACACTTTAATTGCTTCGATATGAAAATCCGAAAATACGTGTTGGCCACATATGCACCCATACTCACACACATACATAAATAATGTGTAGATTTGTCTGTGTGTGTGTGCATTACTAATGTGCCTTTCACATTTGCCTGACCTTCAAAGTTATCAAATTTCACGCACACAGTCAGATTCGCAATCTATATACGTACACCCTGATCCCCCCAATTCATGCGGGAAATGCAATAAGCTTCATCTTGTCAACACGCCCATGCCCCCCTCCCTCCCCCTTGCAACATCCCCCTTTGCATACACGCATATTTATGTTGGGGATATGCGAATGCATTTGAGGGCTGTGGCCCTTGACTTCTTTGTCATTTCCGGCGCGCACAAATTGAAAAATGGCGCTGGCCGCACTTCCGTTCGCATTATTGAGCAGCACATCGTTAAGTTGACAACCGCAAATGCAAGTGGCAGCAGTTAACAGTAATCTTGGAGGGGACATTCCTGGAGGGAAGCTACGGTTGCACTTCGCTTGTCATTTCATTTAATTTGTCACCGCGACAAAAGGCAGTGGGGGGGGGGGGTCCCGACAAGTGCACGCCCATTAAGCGCTGATGGGGCGTGGTCAAGTGCGTGTTGCTGACGTCAGCGCCACTGCCACTTGCTGCTGCCAATGCTGCTGCAGCAGATAATTTACGCGACAACAACAACAAACAAAAAGAAAAATATACCAAACAAGTGTACTTCAGTCAAGAGAGCATGTTAAGCAGATACCCTGTAGATAAGATTTTATATATACCCCCATCAATCATTCAAAATACCAATACTATTATTTTTGTAGTTGTCTTAATCCATTCCCTCTTTTTTGGCTAACTAAAAAACATTATGGATTCATATTAAAAATTGAGTTTTATTTTATTTAATTTCTAATCAATTTTAGCGAAGCGGGAAGTGAGATCTGCACATGTTTGTGAGTTTTGAGATCGAAGACGAATGTTGATGCTGATCAAGAATAGGTATATATATTCTTTGGAGTCAACCATCTCCTTACAACTAGAGCATACTTCTCTTATAGGGTATAACAACTGACTTCAGTTAAAGTTAAGGACTGACACTTATGGCTTACTTACAACTTGGCCCCCCACTTTAGCTGGAGCCACTCTTGACTTTGCTTTCATGGAGTGTGAATTTGAGTGCAATTGGAGATTGAAAATTGAACGGTAAATTGAGCTACTGGCTCCGGCAAAAAGACAAAGACAAGTTAAACATGCGGCATGGATATGTTGGACATGTTGGAACCCATCCAAGTGGTTCGTCATTTGTTGCCTTTATTAGCTGCAATTTAATTGCATTGGCATTTTAGTTGGTCACTTTCACTTTTGGAGCATGCCAAATATGTTTTTATGAGTTCGGTGAACCGCCACCCCCACCACCCACACCACCCCCGCACCGCTGTGTGAGTATGCAAAATCAACATTGTAATGACCGCAGGACACAACTGAACGTGAATGTGAACGCGATTTAGCCACATTTTTATGGCCTTTTTGTGGCACACGCACACTTTCCGAGTACCTCATGAAAATGCTATTATTTATTATGGAATAAAAATATTTATCAGTAAATTAAACACTTTGTGTTTCCCACGAAATATTTGACAAATTCTCATCTGAGTCAAGCGCGTTGCGGACGCCGCTGCCAGATTTCATCATAAAACTTTAAGATGCGCCCAAGTCACAAATACCACAGGCGTCTGCTGCTATATTTAAACACCCATTTCAAGATCAAGATGAGCAAGTCCAGTAGGGTCCAGTCCCAGTCCAAACCAGTCCAGTCCAATCACTTTCACTCTACACTTACGCCTTAATAAACCCCTGACTTAATCATGCTACTTGTCATGCATAAATCCGACAAGATCTAAAACTCAAAGTATTCTTTCGTTGAACTCGTAAATATACATTTATATATATATATATATATATGTATGTATTTAATAACAACGAAATAAAATCCCCTTCTTATCGCATGCACAATGCATTAGGGCTTATTGCTGGGGCGGGAGGAAGTGTATGAATGCTTCGGCATAATCAAATAAAAATATATTACAAAATTATATTTGGGTGTTCTTCCTGCTTTTGTTACCAATGCAAAAATAAAAACCAGAAAAACGCGTTAATATGCCCAAAAAGGAAATGGCATTTCACAAAAATATTACGAGCTGTCGCTGGGGTGGGGGGATCGTTCAGTTTTGCGGGGTGGTGCGAGGGGCAGTTTGCTGTTTTATAAATTAAACTGGCATCTGTTCGCAATTAGAATTGCAAATGTTTTTTGGCAGTTCGACGCTGGCCAGGATGGGGCGGGCCAAAAGGAGGCAAGCAAACAAAAGCAAGCCAGAACGTGTGTCAAAAATAGCTACAGTTAAAATTCCGTAAAAGGCTGCCAAACAAAAGACGCCCCTCGTGTGGGTTGGGGGGCGGGGGGGCGTGGCCGTTAGCTGGCATCAGAGTGCGACACAAGTGGCTGCGAAGCGTTTCTCTCAAGGATTGCGTAGGCTGCACATTTTTTTTTTTTTTGCTTTCATTTTTCTCTTCCAGAAACAATTTGAACGTAATGACGAAGAAAGTTGTTACTTAGCTTGTGGCTCATTTGTCAGCGATTGCTCAAAAGCAGGACGAGACCTTGTCGGCTCTGTCGGGGATTATAATCCAAAAGTGCCTTACACAAATAACCATGCATAAATTTTACAAGCATGTTTGAGTGTTTACTTTTAGATATTTGCTTGTGCATTTATTTGTTGTTCATTCCCCCCTTTAAATCCCATAAGGCGTAAACAATCTGCTTCATTTTGGCAAAATTAAGCAAGAATATCTAGAATTTTCAAACTTTTTAGTGGTTACAGCTCTTAAGATTTGTAGGAATATAAAAATGTACAAGTATAAAATCGATATTAAGTGGTTTGACCTCGTTTCCTTGTTGAATATAGCCTATCTAACATTTATGATTATCCCTTCTCATCAATTTGAACCTTTCGAAGTTAATTATTAACCTCCCACCTGCTGAGTAAAGGAAATTTCCTACGTTTGATGTCCAAAACAGGAAATTATTAAAAATGTTGTGTTTATTCTGGTATCACACTTAAAAACTTTGCAGTGCCCCTTCTTTGTCTTATTGTTGATTGACTTTTGATTGCTATGGCAGAGGCTTAAGAGCCTATATCAATAAACATTTGGAAATATGCTAAACATAAGCTATACACAGTTCTATATATAAACATAAATATATACATTTATGTGTAGCAGATACAATAATAGCTAATTACGGCAAAATTGGATAAAAGAGAACATTTCCAGCACACAATTGCTTAGAAAACTCTCGATATACATAATTAGGTGTATTTGGATATCTTAATTGGTTGAAATAATGAATTTTAATGAATTCTGAAGAGTTGAATCTTAATTAGATTAGATTAGAAGAGGCAACAGTTTGTCAGGCAGATGTCAAAGGCCTCTGCGCCCATCCAACTGTCGCAAAAAGCAGTTACAAATCATACAGATTTCACTTGATAAATTGCAGTCATATTTCAAATGGAGTCAACATCACCAGAGTCAGATTTTATCCCGGACTAGATTCCTTCACATTTCCAGCTGCCATTCATCAGTTGGGCGATGTGAGAGTTGCGAAGCGAATTGCGAGTCTGGGCACAAACTTAATAACTCATTTGTTAGCACTCATCTAGCTGCATTCAAATGGCCAATAAGATCTATCATAAAAACCACACACACCCACACACACACACACAAACATACTTATTTGCTACTACAAATACACAAACATATTCCGCACTGCGTAAAAAACAGTTAGAACGGCCTTGCCCGGCAGCAAACATTTGACTTCTAATTAAGAGCCAAAAGGCCAACAACAACAACAGCAACAACAATGCGAAGAAGCACAAGAAGAGCATAAGCTCAAGTGGCACACACAGAAATACCTTTACACACACACACACGCACACACACACACACACACACACGCCCCAAAACGATGGAACGCGGCGATGATTAAGTGCCCACGTCGCTTTGCACACCGGAGCATCGAAAGAACCTGAGCAGAACTACTCTGCCACTTTGTGCACTCGAAAAAAAAATGTGGCACATAATTTAGGTTTTTTTTTTGTGTTTCTATATTTCAAGATTTCAATATAAAAATCTGACTTATAATTTTGCAGATGTTTTATGCATAAGCTAAAAGTTTTTCTCAGCAGTCGATTGTGTTCGGCTTTTGCTGCTTAAATTTGTTATTATTATTTTAATTTATTATTTATTTATTTATTTATTTAATGTAAAGAAGAAAAAATAATACTTTACATGGAGGCAGCAAAAATCGTATTTATTTCTAAGAAGCAGTCAACATGCAGTATACAAATTAGTTAAAATTGAATTATGTAAAATTAAAAGTAAACAATTAAATGAAAATTAACATTTTAAAAATATTAAAATGAAAAATGGTTCAACAACTTATGGAATAATTGGCAAACCCAAACAAAAACCCAATCAGACCAAAATTTTTTAATTTTTTTTTTTAAATTTTTTTACAGAGAGATGTTGATGAATCATTTTGATTTTCTTCACAACTTAATCTTAGGAAGACAGTTTCAAAGAAATTAGAGATTTAGCGAATTCTTCATAAATTGTTTCTTTCTGAATGTGTTTTTAGCAAAAAATGTACAAAATTGTGTCATTTTAATTGGAAATATCTTGGATATATTTTCTCAGAGTGTATGAACTAATAAAGATGTGGTTCTGTGGGTGCGTTTGCGATTGTAGTTGTAGGTGTGAGTGGTGGAAGACCGCCCTGCGACTTGGCCTTCATTCGCTATGCGCGTGCTAATCAAATTGGGTCTAGTCCGTGTCTGCGCCTTTGTCTATTCCCACAATGTGCCCTGGGGCATGGGTTTGGTAGTGGGCTTGTTTATCAGCCGTCTGCGCCTAATGTGTAAGTATGCCAAAAGTGATTGCATAATTATGCAAATTCCCAACCCCCCCATCCAAGCCAGGCAGCCCCCTTTCAGCACAATATACGTCTAATGAATTACTCAGACAGAGGGCTGACTGGCGGCACTGGCGGAGATATCGGAGCACACAGATGGGATGGCCACAAGAGGAGAACTCCTTCGCTGAGTCAGGCGGCGTCTCTGCCGATTCGAGTGTAAACAAATGCCAAGTGGCATCTACCAAAAGTTGATTATATAATAATTTGTTATTGCCTTCGGGGTCAATCGTTGCGCACTGGGGTCAATCGAATTGGAAACGATTCCCAAAATAAGTAAAAAACAGTTGTGCTGAACAATTAACACCCCCTAACAACGCATTCCCATCCCTCCTCCCATCAAAGATCGATAATTGCGCTGACAGTAAATTAGGCGCTCGCTGGCTGGGAAAATTCGACAGTACCTCCAATGCCTTTCAGCAGCTCGTATCGTCATCAGGCACTCATAAATAAAACATATATAGATATATATATATATATAGGTGATCAGTTTATTGTTGTTTGTTTAGCTAGATATAAAGAACGCACAACGCGAAAAGTTCTATCGAAAACTGAGCCATAAAAATTATTTAGCACGTCGAAAAAAAGTCGAGCTAAATGTAAGGTAAATAAATATATAATATGAAAAACAAAAGTTTAACGAGTGCTAGCGGTATTTCTATTGGGGTTAAGCAAACGAATGCAATGGACCTACATATTGCCACGCCCCATGCCGCCCCTAATGGGCCATAAGAAAACCCACGGCGCGCCTTTTATTTGCATAGCCCGGTGACAGTTGAGTTTAATTTTTTTGTTTTTTAAAGAAATTAACAATGAAAATATTGTGACTTATTGTTTCAACTTTTGCTTTCGTGACTCACATGAAACAACAGCAATAACAATAATACAAAACAAAACAAAAACAATGATACGAAAAATTTCTTATTCCGGCGACGTCCAAGCGATCGGCCCCAAAAATCCAAAAACCCGAAGAAGAAGAAGAAGAAAAAAATCACATAACAGAAACACAGATATTCGAAAGGTCTCACACATGTCTGGCAAATCAAATGGACAACTGGCCAAACGGATCCCCCCTCCTTGTCTCCCAGTCCCTATGTTTGTTGTGCTTTGCCATCTTTCTTTTTCCAGCGCGTAATTAGGCAAATCACTAGGCATAAAAAAGAAGACGTGGCAAGAAAAAAAAAACATACAGAAAAAGCGAAACAGAGATAAATTCGCAACATGAAAGAGCAACGCATAAATCAGCATTTATATAAATGAAGACATTTGATGTGGAACTGGGACTCATGTCTATATCTCCGACAGACATCACATACTACAGTCCAACAAAAAAAAAAGACCCCCAATCAACTTGCAGTGCATGCCACACCAAATGCTCAAAACAACAATAACAACAACAACAACAACAACAACAAGAAAAAGGCCTACGCGGCGTATACGCAATAAATTTTCATATTTCATATGCCGCACGCCTTTCCTTTCCATTTTATTCGGTTTGCATATTCAGGAGTGACGTCGCAAATGTATTTTGGCCTGGCCCAAAATAAAAGACTCATAAACAATAAATGACCACGTTTCTGTGTTGTTTGTTGTAAACAAAGGCCTGATAAACGTTAACAGATGTTGCATTTAAGCACTGCCTTTTAATAAGCCTGTTACGCGAATGCCGATGACGATGACGATGACGATCTGTTCTTAAGCAAACAAAACTGCTGGCTTATAAATACACGTGCTTATTAATATTTAGTAGATAATACACATTTTCCGGTTGTCAACAAGTCAATGCCAAGGTTGACATAACGACGCCACTGATTCCATATGCCCCAAAATGCTCGACAGGGTTTGAATGAATTTGCAAAACAAGAGAAATCTACTCAATATTAATTATGGCCTGCAATTTTATTATGCAAATTAATTTGTTTATTTAGTTGGAAAACAATTGGAAGTTCGTAAAAATCAATTTTATTACAAAAATTTCTGAGATAATTGTTGAAATGTATTTTAACCCTGAAAAGCTTGACGGCGCTAATTTTATTTAAAACCAAGAAGAAAAAGATTAAATATTAAATGTCCCTACAAAAATCTATATATATTTACAATTTAATTTATATTTTTACTTGTAAAACAAATGCCATAGAAGTTAGTAAAATGAATATTTTTATAACAACTTCTGAGCTGAAGGTTGAAATACATCAAACCCGAAATACTCGATTGAATTTAAGCAGCGAACTGAATTATATGTTATACAAATTAATTGATATATTTATTTGAAGAGCAAATGGATGATCGTTAAAATACATTTTATTATCCAAACTTCCGAGCTAAAAGTCGGAATTCATTTTTATATTGTTTAAAAGTTCAAACAACTCGATTGAGTTTTAGCCGCTAAATTAATTTGGAAACCAGAAGGAAACGCTTACATATTAAATTTAAATTAATTTATATATTTAGGTGAAAAATACATTTTATTATAAAACTTCTGAAATGTCTTGTAAATTGGCCTTAATTAGTGAATGTATTTGAAAATGGCTTCAAATTAATTAATTCATTTATTGGCTTCCGACAATGCGCAGCCCAGTCAATAAATTTACTAAAACCATGAAATAGGCTGACCACAAACTAAAGTAAACTTTAATTAAAATGCGATTTCTATAGTAGTTAAAGGTTAATTTTCCTTATATAGGCTACATATGCAAGACAAAGCAGCATGAACACATCATGATTGATCTAAAATAGATAAATCTTATCAATATGTTACATTGTAGATTTGAAGTTTATAGCACCCACTGGGGAGGGTATCAGAAATGTGAAGTGCGTCACAAGGTCTGATAAGGTGGTCGAGGAGAGGCAGATTTGAAAAACAGGCTGCCACAGTTTTCAAGTGCAACAAATGGCAACTAAAACAGCAACTACTTCAAGCTGTGAGTCGAGAGAGGATGATGACTGAGCGATTCGCGAATGGGAATGGGAATCGCACTTGGAGCCGCATTCAGCGTTAATTTGTCAATGTTTATGTTGATGTCTTGAAATCAATATTATCAACGGAATCAACGCACAGCATCAATAATAATGCTTAAGCACTTTAGTCTAAAAACGCGTTAGCCACGAATCCCAGCAATAGATCTATATATATACATATATATATATAGAGGGCATGAGGAGGGAAGGGAAAAGTGATTAAACACGTATATATGCAAATGCCGTGTTGAGCCGTGAGTTTAATGAGTTGTGTATCAACAAATGTGACAGCCTTTGGGAGAGGTGCGCTCGAACAATATGTAGCTGAAGGCAATAAAATCGAGAATTTATTTATTTTTCTTGGATATTTGTTAATATTTCATATCTTCTTTTTGCTTCTTTCCTATTGGACGCTTATCAGTTAAAAATGCTAGTTTATCAGTGAAAATGCAAACAAAATTGAATGAAAAACTTACCTTCGGTTTTGGTAGTATGCGTTGGTTACTGAAATGTGTAAGATTTTTTGGGGTTTTATTTTTTCGTCACGTGTGGTTTTTTTTAGACTGCATGTGACATGTGCATTTATTTCTCATGTCAAACTACACGGCAACACTTAACGAAATAATGTTGAACATTTTTTGTATGCTTTGCGTGTAATTAAAAAACATTAACACGACAACAACAACTAAGTGCAACAGCAGCAGCAGCAGCAGCAGCAACAGCAACGACGACGATGACATTAATGCCAGCCACAAAGTGCAATGAGATGAAAACAATCATACAAACAGACACACAGATACGCACACACACGCACTCACACACGCACACGCACTTGCTTCAGACAATACCAAGTGGCCCGAAAGAAAGGCGACAATGCAGCTGTCACAACCACTGACCGTTGTTCGTTGTCTGTTGTCTGCTGTCTTTTATCTGTTTGCTATTGTCAATCACACGCTGATGTGCCGTTAAACTAAATGCACAAGTTGTCGCCGAGAGCGCGCCAAAGTTTGCAATTGAAAATTGTACTTGTCTTCAAGTGATCCAGTCAACCGCTCGACGGCAAGTTTTCCAAAAGACTAAAAACACAAAAATTTCCTAGCAAACAATTTTCATACGCGGAGCAAAATTTGCCGGCTAGCGGCCAACTGTGCATTCGGTTAAAAACAAAAAGCTTACGGTCAAAAGCTTTCATTTCGCTAGACAGCGTCTAAAAGCTTTCGGCTATTCATGAATAATTGTCGCGTAAAGCGCTCGTCGGAGCTTTAGTGAATGGCGCACAACAAAAACGTTGCGCTAATTGAGCGTGACAAGTGCGGGGTGTGATAACTGTGCTTGAACAAAACGTGCGTAAAAGCTGATTTGGCTCGCTTACAATACAGGGTGATGATGATGACTATTGTGAACGTTGAATTTTGAGCTATTCTTTGGCATTTGATATGTAATCAATCATTAATGCGAATTAAGCTACCATTCCAAATGGCCGTTATGCTTATATACATATATAAATACATATATTTATAAAATAAATTGTCTTAACTTGCTGTAGTACTTTTTGGGACCTCAACAATAACTTGGTAATCGCGCAAATAATATTAAAAAATTGTATTTGCAAATTGGCTCTAATTTGAACTTATTTTATTAAAAGAAGCCACATAGGAATTTATAAAATTTTTTAATTAAATTATAAATCTAAACTATGATTACAAGTCAGTTTAGTGTTGTTCAATTCAATGAGCATAAGCATTTATAATTTTGAATATTAATCGCATTACCTTCAAGCACTTTTCATTTTAAGAGGTGAGTATTTTATGCCATGTATTTTGTCAACAAATTGATTAATAATCATTTATTTTCATTTCTCATTTGTAGCTAGGAGAATTAAGTGTATTATTTGTGAGAAGTGAAGGTGTTTCGCGAATAATAAATGTGTTGAACAAGAGCTCTACAAAATTGCATCGACTATTAATGTAGTAATATGGCCATAAAGTGTCATTCGTTTAGGAAAATATAATTTACTATATGCAACATATAGCCAGTTCCAATACAGACAATTTAAATTACTTAATTTACATTTTGAAACAGTTTTGCATAAAGACAACTTTAGTATTAGTATTAAGCAACTACATGTTTATACATAAGCACCTGCAGATGCAGATTAAACAACTCAACTCAATTAAAGTTAAGCTAGAGCAATTCATTCCATCGATTAGATCTACAATCTAATTATTTTTTAATTGCACCAGACAATTTTTCAATCACTCGAATCAGAATACGCAGCACAGGCTGGCGACAACGTCACTTCCGCAATGGGCTCCAAAAAAAAAAAAAAAAAAAAAATCAAACAAAAAACGGATAATATATATATACATATATATCAATATTCCTATGGATTCTTGCAAGTAATGTGCGAAGCAAATGCTGACGGTCATGGCGCCAATATTTCTATGCCACAAAACAAAGCTAATACCCGTATCCCATATTGGTTGCGTGCCTATAAAAAATACACTGTTGTCATTGTCATTGTTATTGTTATTGTCATTGTTCAACATGACGTATGAGCGATATGTGGAACTAATCGACAATGTGAATTTGGTGCGGATTAAGTGTGCACAGCTGCAAAACAATAATCGCTAATATGGCATACAATTAACACCACCAAAATGTGTGTTGAAATAATACAAAAAAAAGTGAAAAAAATAAATAATTACTTTATTACCTGAATTCGAATTAAATGTTGTTTATACTTTGGATTATTGTTGAGTGTTTATTCAGGGAAGCACGGAAGCTAAGCGTTCCAAACAAATTTGTATATGCCTCATCATAACAGACTACTACGAGTATGTCACGAATTTGCCCCAATGAAAACAAAAAAGAAATCACATTAAATCGGGTTTGTTTTGTGGGGAAACAACAAGAAATTTCAAACTAAACAAATGCGTCACACTTTCTTTGGGAAACCTGAATTGGACAAACCAACACACACGCACACACACACACACACTCATACAAACTCTGGAACGTGACCAGACCACGCACGTTCCAATAGATTGCAATCTGGCTTAGACTAGTAGACGTATTTTTGTGGTCACTGAACCAGGTTTTTTGTTTGGGTTTTTTGTATTTAATGAGATGGCCTCAGAGTGATATTAGTTAATAGCGTTTTGCTTGGCTAACTGTATAGCAATTAATTCATTGACAAAATATGCCTTTGGTGACTAGAATTGAAATTCGAATGGAATTCGACTATATTATATATTAACTTAAAAAATGTATGTAGTAATTAAATGTCTTTCCACCTAATTAGGCATAACAGGCATTTTGAAAACAAATTGTGATTTTGTTGTACAATTGAACAAAGCGGATTCTTTATTGCTAAATTGTTGTTTCGCATAATCTTATTGACTAATTAAATGATTAATTTCGAGCAATTGCAAATATGAATAACTTTAATAGTATTTTTATTTAGTGCACTTAATCTTATGCTTACATTCATTAAGTATGTAATATTAATAACTAATAACAGAAACGTTACTTTCTTGTTCCAATCAGCAATAAACAAATCGAACGCTTAAACTTATGAAACTTGTATTTTGCATTTTTATATTTGTCTTGCTTGATAACGGCTTCCAATCGATAAATTTATAAGCATATTTCATAACATTTAAGTCAACCACTCATCAAAATAAATTTCATCTAATCGGATTAGATCTAATTAAAGTATATATAAAATTCAAAGATTTATAGATGCACAGATGACTATTTATTTACTGGGTTCTTGCATGCATTATCTATGAATAGCAAAACATATACATATGTAAATGCCATTATTTATGATTGATTCAGACACGCTTTGAATTAACGATAGAAGAATTATATATTGATTAATATAAGGTCAGACGATATACAATTTGTAGGCAGCGTATATGTTAATTCTACCAGACCAGATACGCGGGCGCACAATTCCAGTCTAGCGTCTTTTATTTTCATTCAGCGTTCGACTGCACGTCAAGAATTTTCTAATTGGCTATGAGCAATTCCTTTGACCAGAAAGCTAAGATTCCAGTTTGAGCGCCGCTTTGTTACTGTTCTTTTTTTTTGCAGCAGGTGCGTCATGAAACAGTCTGCTGAGGGATTTCCACACCAACTAACAAACAACAGCCAGTCACTCAGACATGTGTGAGTGTGTGAGTGTGTGTGTGTGTGTGTGTGTTGGCAGTGATGCATACAGCATTGTCAATTGGCGATTGTCATTGACAGGAATTTTTTATTTCATTTCATTTCCTACGTCACTGAACTCGGCAAAACTAACTAACTACTAGTCCCAAAAAAGCAGTAGAAAATACAAAATACAAAAATGTTATGATAAACTCGATCTGCGAAAGGCAATTGCAGGTGCTTTAAGAGCAGGAACTGGTTTTAGTTTTTTTTTTCAATTTTTTTTTTTTCGAGTTGCGCCAACTGCGACGAACAAGAGCGACGACGTCGACGCGAGCGATTAACGCCGGCGCAGCTGCTCGCGTCGCTGCCAATTAACGTCCCATTCTGTGGTATATAAATGTTAGTCGTATGCTGGGATTCTGATTAGTCTGTGAGCGTCGCTTACCAGTTCCATAGTACATTTTTTCGGGTTGCCTTTTAAATCACAGTGAATCACAAGTGAAGTGAGCAAAGTGCAGGAAAACCCAAAAAAAAAAAAAATAATAATAATTAAAGAGAAAGAAATACAAGAGTTAATAATATAATTATAACTAATTAAAGTACGAGCAATCGAGTATTTAAAATTTTCAAAGGATTAACTCAGTTTGGAAAATAGAAAGCGCGCTGACTGATTAAAAGTAATAAAAGTAAAGAAAAACGGAATAAAAATAAATTTTACAAATCTTCAATTATTCAACATTTAAAAGTACGTATACAGAATTTTTAAATTAAAATGAAATTTACAACAAATAACCAACAATTTCTCAATTGAAATTAAAAATAAATTAAAAAAGGCGAATTTTCCAATTTGGTTGAACAAGCTAGAAACTTTTCATGATTTATAATGCAAAGTATTTTGTCTGATTATTCATAATTTACAAGGAGTGTTATAAATCAAATTTACATGGAAAAATTATAATCAACTTTCCCATGCGTGATTTCTAGATATTAATTTTGATAATTTATTGTGCAAAATTATTCAACTTACGCAAATTATTATATTTAGAACCCATAACTTATCTAATCGAAACTTGTTTGTTGCATAATGCAAATACCAAAAAAAGCGCCAACATTTACATTGAATAATAATCAAGGAAATACTTTATAATATACGACAATTTAATGAAAGTCGATCGACAACAGGCAGTATTGTTTTTAAAGAATTTGTGTCAAAAAAAAAGAAAACAAAAGGCAAATAAAATTCAAGGCGCAGACTAAGGATAAATTTAGTTAACGATTTGCTCAATGCTGGCAACACTATAAGCTTAAATCGACAAAGCCCATTTGTCATAAAAGTTAATTGCTAGCAAAATCATAAAAAAATCAACTATTAAAAGACAAAGACACGTTAAGTTGCAAAATATTAGTTAGACAAATGAAAGCCCAAACAAGTTATTGTTATTGTTGTGGGTTGCTGCCTCTTGCAACAACACTTGGCACAAGCTACTAAGTTCTGCATAAAAAACACCCAGTGTTAATTAAGCATAAATAATTATGTTATGACATAAGATTTATGTTATGACATTTAATTTGTGTCAAGTGATCGTTTGACTAATTAGCAACTAAAGTCTTGCTAACATAATAAATAATTTTTTTTAATATTTAATTACATATGGCGCGTGTTGCTGTGGAATTTGTGAATTGAGTAATTTGTCGATTTTTGCTATTAGTTATAAGAAACATATTTCACTTATAAATTAATTAGTTCTAAGTTTGATATATGGATTTAGATACTTGGTTTGATATTTGCATAATCGATCCAACGAACATTGACGTCAACTTGTCAGTTTTATGGATCAGATATTTTTACGCAGAAAAACACAGCAGTTGTGTGTTTTTGTAATTCACACATGTCTAGTTGTCTCTTTCTCTCTCTCTCTCTCTCTATCTCTCTCTCTCTCTGAATTGTCATTCAATTCGAGCAACATTCGGAAATTCTAAAGGCCTGTGCTTATTGTGTAGATCCCCCCAAAGCATACCTAGGTCATATGTTGCACCCTGCCAGGCCTTCAATTGGACACTTTTTACTCAATTAAGCAAATCAACAGTTGCAACAACAAAAACATAAATCACAACAATATGATTTTGATTATGATTGTGGATCGAGTCTCACGTTGATTCGACAGTCCAGATACCAACTGATATTTGTTGTAAATCGCGAATTTAATTGGACACACCATAAAAAAAAAAAACGGAAACAGATTCCAGACCCACAGATTTAACATATGCTGCCCAACTGACCTCAATCAATGTTGTTGATCTACAAATAGTTGCTTGGTCATTGGCAGCAAAAACACTTAACACACCAAGAACACAAACAAAACAAAAAAAAAAAAAAAAACAAAATTAAACAGTTAACAATTATGTAAATTACAAATTACATGGCGCACCGATAATTATGGAACGATTTTCCAAAAGCCACAAAAATCACTGCAACACAATCTAACTCTAATGCAACCTTGACGCGGAAAATTATAAGCAATAAAGCTGCAATATACGATTTGATTTTGTAAATGCTTTTCAATTGAGCCAGGCCGTAACAGCCGCCTTGATTGCTGGACAGAGCTGAGCAGAGCACAGAACAGAACAGAACAGCACAGAGCAGAGCAGAGTTGAGTGGAACTGAGTCGAGTTGGCTGATAGTTAATAGTCTTATGGCTTAGATTTCACCTCATCAACGGAGGCAGCGATGCGATGCGGTACATTAAATCGATGATGTGAAAAGTAATGTGCAACAAACTAATACTAAAAAAAAAAGGCTAAGAACTGCATGCGCTCTGCTACGGTAACAATAACAATGGGCAAAGATGCCACCACAAAGATACACTCGACTCTTTGATTCGATGCGACGCATGCGCATTGTATGCAGATGCTTACAATGCATGCACACACTGTGTGTGTGTGTGTGTGTGTGTGTGTGTGTGTGTGTGTGTGTGTAAAGCATTATTCATTCAATTTGCTCAAGTGTGTGTCAGCTAATTGGACCCACACGGCGCATACGTAATGAGCGCGCTTGGGAAAATCTTGGCGCATTGAATTTGGTTGTTGCCTTTTAGCCACATTACGTATACGTATGCATACATACGGTCCGATCCGATCCGATCCGATCCACACATAAAGGTGGACTTTAACCGCTGTGCTGGCTTAAACTATCGCAAATGTGTGCCAAGTCAGCTCATTGAAAAGCTATGCCAAATATTTCATAGCTGAATTGTGCAATTTTCGTTGACGATCTTGTTTTGCCACCCGGAACGGAAATTTGTCGCGATTTCTTCGCACTTCGGATTTTATTAACTTAGGTATAATTTGTAGGACCGCCATAAGTTAAGGTTTCTTTCTTCCTGAAGGCGGAAACAGAACCTGGCAAAACGTCAATGATATTCAGCGACATATTTAATTAAAGTAATATAATCCAAAAGACTACCGGTAGTTAATTCAAGCGATTTTAATGAGAGTATATATATATATATATATAACGTATATAGCTTTTAATTTAAATTTGAAACGAAGCAAGACTGAGGACAAGTAGCCGACGTGTAATTACCTTTCTGGCCCACTATGTTGACGGATGTCTTTTAAGTGTTTGATTTGAGCCGCGACGTGTGCGTTTACGATTGACATTGGAGCCAATGCGACAGATAGAGATAGAAAGAGACAGAGACAGAGACAGAGTTGAGTAACCGGAGAGTTGGAAAACCAGAAGTTGTCCGCTCAACGGCATTCAATTGGACTTTTAATTACATCAAAGCATTTATGTGAAGTATAAATGCAGCTTATTTATAACCTCCAACTTACCAATAACTAATTCTTACAGCCGACTAAGGCCTGCCTGGTGATAAATAGTATGAACATATTTTCTTGATGTGGCATGTAATTGTAGCTGTTGTTTATTTAATTCACATTCACACTTGCAACCGGTTAATTAGTTCTGAAAGGCGAATTGCATTTCGCATTTCGCATTTTTATAACTTTATAAAAAGAAGTCATCTGTGAACTTTCAAGCACATTTTTCTTCCTTTTTTTTCGTAAATAGTTTAATAAAAAATCTAAATAAAATTCCACATTCAACAGTTTTTCCGCATTACCAGAGAATGTGGTTGATGTGTGCAATTTCAACTATCTATCTTTAATGGTTTAATCGATAATCAGTCGCTTGCCACACTTTAATATTAATTTAATTAAATAACATTTTGAATTAATATGATGTGCAAAAGCTCATAAATAAATTTCTAGGTGATCTGGCTTATGCAATTCCAATCACTTGTCAGTCAATTAACTCTGAATTAATGATAGTCTTGTAGTCAATTGACAGGCGCCATAATTATCGAGTTTTTATTAAGCAATACAAATTGTTCTACTTTACTGGAACATACCCAGTTTGTGCACTTCCTGACAAATAATATAATTCCAGCTTCTCAGGAATCCATACAAAACTAATAGAAAACTTTTGCCGCAATAATTTGCGACACTTTAAATTGCTCAAAATTGTTCAAATTAGAATAAATATTTTCTATGCAGCTCGCTGGCAATTTATGAGTAATAAAGTAATCATAATATGCTAAATTTAATATGCTATTAATTAATTTACATAGTCGCTCAGTAGTTTTGAGGAATTTGTTTTTATTAAATGACTAAAGTATATCAGCATTTATATAGCAATTGATCTCAAGTAGAACTTGTTTGCTTTGAAATATGAATCTTTGCAAAACATTCAATTTACCTTGGGGGTTTTTTTTTAACTTCCTTCAAGATGGGTTCGATGCCGCAGCTATCGATTGTCAAGGGACAGCAGCAGGATTATGTGCCGCGTGCGTTGCATCGCATCTTCGAGGAGCAGCAGCTGCGACATGCCGACAAAGTGGCGCTCATCTATCAGGGACAGGGCCTGGCACCCAGCCAGAGCAGCTATCGCCAGATGAATGAGCGAGCGAATCGTGCGGCACGTCTGCTGGTGGAGGAGACGCATGGACGCTTCTTGCAGCCCAACAGCGATGGGGACTTTATTGTGGCCGTTTGCATGCAACCATCGGAGGCGCTGGTCACCACATTGCTGGCAATTTGGAAGGCGGGGGGCGCCTATTTGCCCATTGATCCCAGTTTTCCAGCGAATCGTGTGCATCACATTCTGCTCGAGGCACGTCCGATTCTGGTGCTGCGCGATGACGATATCGATGCCCAGAGATTCCAGGGCACACCCACACTATCGCTAACCGAACTGTATGCCAAGTCGCTGCAGTTGAGCGGCGCCAATTTGCTCAACGAGGAGATGCTGCGCGGTGGCAACGATCACATCGCCATCGTTCTTTATACCTCGGGCAGCACTGGTGTACCCAAGGGTGTGCGTCTTCCACACGAGAATATCCTGAATCGCCTGCAGTGGCAATGGACGACGTTCCCATACACATCCAGTGAACGGGTGGGTGTGTTCAAGACAGCGCTCACCTTTGTGGACTCGATTGCCGAGCTGTGGGGTCCGCTGATGTGCGGTTTAGCCATTCTGGTGGTGCCCAAGGCGGTCACCAAGGATCCACAGCGTCTTGTCGGGCTGCTCGAAAAGTATAAGATCAGGCGTCTGGTGCTCGTGCCCACCCTGCTCCGCTCCCTGCTCATGTATCTGAAGATGGAGGGCGGCGGTGCGGCCCAGAAATTGCTCTACAATCTACAGATCTGGGTCTGTTCAGGTGAGCCACTGGCCGTGCCGCTAGCCAGCAGCTTCTTCGACTACTTTGACGAGGGCGTCCACCACCTCTACAATTTCTACGGCTCAACAGAGGTCATGGGCGATGTCACCTACTTCGCCTGCGAGAGCAAGAAACAGCTCAGCATGTACGACAATGTGCCCATAGGTAAGTGAAAGAACACATTATCCTTAAGATCGGATCAGTCTAGTTCTGGGAACAGTCAGAATAATTTAAACTATTATCATATTTTAAAGGCTAAAGATACATATGTTCAAATGATTACTTCCAAAATGTTCTTTCTGATCATATTCAATACAATAATTTTTAAACATGTTTCTTAGGCATACCTGTCTCCAATACTGTCATCTATCTATTGGATGCCGATTATCGTCCCGTCAAGAACGGTGAGATTGGCGAGGTTTTCGCCTCGGGCTTAAATCTCGCAGCCGGCTATGTTAATGGACGTGATCCCGAACGCTTTTTGGAGAATCCACTGGCCGTGGAGAAGAGTAAGCTGCCGCATAATTAAAAGACCCCTCCAATTCTCAACCCTGATCCATTCATAGAATATGCACGTCTTTATCGCACTGGCGACTATGGTTCCTTGAAGAATGGCAACATCATGTACGAGGGTCGCACGGACTCTCAGGTGAAGATTCGCGGACACCGTGTGGATCTGTCGGAGGTGGAGAAGAATGTTGCCGAGTTGCCGCTGGTGGAGAAGGCCATTGTGCTCTGCTATCGTGCTGGGCACGTTGATCAAGCCATTCTTGCCTTTGTCAAGCTCCGCGACGATGCTCCGATGGTGACCGAACTGCAGATGGAGGGCCGGCTCAAGGATAAGTTGGCTGACTACATGACTCCGCAGGTCATCATATTGGAGCAGGTGCCGCTACTGGTTAACGGCAAGGTCGATCGCCAGGCGCTGCTCAAGACCTACGAAACGGCCAATAACAACGAAGGTGATTCCAGCATTGTGCTCGACTTTGACTACACCCAGGTGCCCGAGGAGCTCAAGCTGACGGCCCGTGATCTCTTCGAGACAGTGGGCGGTGTCATTGGTCGCTCCACACGCGCCAGCCTGGCGCCACACAGCAACTTCTATGAGCTGGGCGGCAACTCGTTGAACTCCATCTACACCGTCACTCTGTTGCGCGAGAAAGGCTACAACATTGGCATCTCCGAGTTCATAGCGGCCAAGAATCTCGGCGAGATCATCGAAAAGATGGCGGCCAATCGTGATTCAGTGCAGCTGGAAGAGGAGACTCTAAATGCGTGCCCCCATCTCAAAATGGAGGCGGAGCCACTGCGTCTGGAGCATCGTCAGGATGTGATTGAGTAAGTTAGGGGAACATGGGTATTCCAGGCACTTCTTATGAAATTGGGAAACAAACACAGTTTTTCTAATGCCTTCTTTAGTTTCGAAAATCGGTTTCAACAATCAGAAACTCTCTGTTCACATAGAATAACTCAAGATTTTCTTATTCTCAGCATCATTGTGTCCAGTTTCTACAACAAGGCCGACTTGGAGCAGTGGCTAAAACCGGGTGTCCTGCGCACCGATTACAGCGATATACTCAATGTAAGTACCCAAATCCTTCCCATGCCATGTGCCATATGCTTATCATCACTTAACCTGCCACAGGACATTTGGGACGTTTTGGTGGAGCGTGAATTGAGCTTTGTGATATACGATCGTAATACGGAGCGTATTATTGGCACCGCTCTGAACTTTGACGCGCTCAATGAGCCCGAAGTGGAGATCAAATCCAAGCTGCTGATCGTCTTTGAATTTCTCGAATTCTGCGAGGGTCCCATACGGTAAGAATACCCCACCAAAGATTAATTCATCTAACTAACATCGAGTCTGAATTTACAGTGATAACTATTTGCCGAAGGGTCTGAATCAAATACTCCACTCATTCATGATGGGCACCGCCGAGAAGCTGAATCCGCGCGAGAACATTGCCTGCATGCACTACATGGAGCACGAAGTGCTCCGTGTGGCACGTGAGAAGAAATTCGCCGGCATCTTTACCACCAACACCAGCCCACTGACCCAGCAGCTGGCCGATATCTACCACTACAAGACGCTGCTCAACTACCAGGTTAACGAGTACGTCAGCTCCGATGGCACCCGTCCCTTCCGGGATGCGCCCGATGAGCAGCGCGCCATCGTCCACTGGAAGGAGGTGGGAGGCAAATAGTTCTGAACAAGGACTGCTCTCAGACCTGAATCTATCCGTAACGAATTTAATAAATAGCATGTAGCATATAGATTTAATCTCTAGTATTATACCATAGGCATTGTCTAATGAAATTTCATCAATTAATGTTGACTAGTTGTAAGCTTTCAATGCAATTAAACAGAAACAATCAAAAGAACGATTCAATTTAATGAAAACATTTTGTCATTTGACTGGGTTTACCACAAGTAAGAGAGCTGATTGCGAGCGTTCATGACTAAGTCATCCCACTAAGCAGACAATACATAGAGGCGTCAAATCAACAAAAAAGTGCATCAGGAATATTTCAGAGCCTGAGACCAGGAAGCGACGCGTCGAAAATCAGATCAAATCAAACAGATCAAATTTTCACTTGACTTCGCTGCGACAGCATCACGGCTAAATGCAAAACACAGCCTTTTATGAGCACGCATGTGTGGGTGCGAACAGTTACACACCTTTTCTAATAAGCGCTAAAGGGTTATGAATGTGTACGAAAGAAGCAGGGTTATGAATGTGTACGAAAGAAGCAGGTATATTGCTACTGGATCGCGAAGACACTTGAATGTGTGCGAAAGTAGCAGCAACTCTATCCTTGTCTTTTGGTATGCGAACTGGGACTCGATTCTCAATTTAGCCAGATGTGTAACATTTCGTAAAATGGGGTGGGTTAACTGTTGATCAATTTTGTAACCACATCCCATAAAATGTATGGTGAACATGTAAAACAGAGTATCATTGTCTCGACATCCAATATTCTTCGTTTCTCGACGGCCACACATATACGCATGCTTACAAATTTAGGAGATCATGTCACTGTAGGTAAACGGTTGTTCGAACAATTAGCTTCGCATTGATTTACGCTAGAAAATGTCGTTAGAAAAAGACCTACAACTGTTAAATTCAGCTTAACAAATATGAAAGCAGATTTTTTTCGCATGAAATATGCGTTAAGAAAAAGTAAGTCAACAATCACAAAACTGATAAAAAGTTAAAGTCAAAGTTTAAAGCATTTTTTGTCGATTTGAGGCTTGTTTGTCTATATTGTCTGCTTAGTGGTAATACCCTGTATTCTGATCTAAGACGATTAAGTATAATAAAACTGGAATACGATTCGAAACTAGATGCAGTTAAGAAGCTGTCAAACTCTTTAATAGATTTCCTAATTTATTCGTATTTTTCTTAATTTCAAATTCGATAGTTATCTAAAATTCATATAAAATTGATCGATAAAAAAATTGGAAAAGCAAAATTATAGCACTGAGTGGTTAACAATAGTGATCTAGAATTTATATACCTTATAAAGCCTACACTCTGTCTACATTTGCCCATTTTCCCACTACGGGTACAGGGCATATACAATCGTTATTGCAGCATATTGTTGATAATTTGTGCAACAAAAGCAACTGACTTTCCCATTAAGTTAAACGATGTAAACATTAAAGCCATAAATATGGTTGATTTATTCTAGAGTCTATTACACATTTCTCAAGATTAAATTAACTTTTTGCTGCAGTCGCATTTTCCAATAGGTTTTTGATTTTTTTATATATTTTTTTTAACATACATTCATAATATTCATTTTTTTTATTGTTTTTGCTGGTTTTTTGTTTGTAATATAAGTAGTGAGCGTTAATAGTGGCTCCAAATAAGTGTTATTATGTTTCTTTCTAAATTAATTATACATTTTTTTTACTTGAAAACTAATTACATAATGCTAAGTATGCATAGATATAAATGTATCTATCTGCATATAAATGTGCACATACATATATATGTGAGTGTATGTGTGTATGAGTGTGTGAATGTGTGAATGTCTCTATGATCATTTGCAATTGCCATTTTCTGGGTGCCTCTCCATTATTTCATCTATGAGTCTCCAGTCAAGCGTGCTTCTAATCATGCATGCATGTTTATGTGCATGTGTGTGTGTGTGTGGGAATAATGTATTTGTGTGTGTTGTTGCATGATTACTAAACGTTTTAAGCTCTAGCATATATACTACATTCATATATATATATATATAATATATTCTAAAAACTGTACAGCTACTAATTAATGTTAATTGTTTTATAGTTGATTTATTTCAAGCATTTGCATGTTGAAAGCGGGAAATTGGGGTTGGGGTGGAGGGGTGGGGTGGGGGTAACGGGATTTCGTAGCCTAATTAGCGGATAGCAAATTGCTGACCATGCAGAAATAGACGACGACCACGACGACGACGATGATGAACAAACAAGCCCAGAAGCCACACATATGCTGGATACGCAGTGCAAACAAAGCAGGTCGCTGCTCATGGAGCCACCTATTTGCGCACAATGCGTATGACCCTTGTGGACTATGAGGCGGCGCTTTGATCCATCAGCCTGTAGTTCTGGAATGTCTTCCATTCGCCGGTGTTGTAGTCCAGGCGGATGTGCGACTCCACCAGGCACAGCGCCGTATTGCCATCCTCCTGTTGCACTTTTTCCTGTTGACAAAAGATAAATATTAACAACTGGAAACTTTGCGTTTGTCCACCTCTCAACAAACTCACCTCTGTTTCGCCCAGTTTGATGACCAGTACGTTTTCAGTATTGGGTCGCGGATTCTCGCGCAGACCCGCCATAAAGCCCAGTATGAGCGCCTTGTCGGGTCGCGAGACACGGTTCGCCTTGCGGAACATCTCATGCGCCTTGTGCACGTGCTCGTTCTGGAGATAAGATTGATGATAAGCATATAGTATCTACAGCACATGGCAACCAGCACCACACTTACCGAAAGCGATAGTCCTCGACGCTGCGGCGCCTGTTGCTGCTGTTGTGCCGCCGGCGCCGTCGTCTGCTGTTGCTGCTGCTGCTGTTGGGTGACCTGCACCTGAACGGTGCGCGAAATGGCGGCGGCATTGTTCGTCTGCAAAAGCTGCTGGCCGGCGGCGCTTGTCGAGGTGACCAAACGCTGTTGCAGGGCCGGCTTATGTTGCACCAGTATCTGCTGCTGCTGCTGCTGGCGCGGTTGCTGTTGCGACGCCGCCGCAGCCGACTGTGTTATGATCGTCCGTTGCGTGCTGGTCGGCGCCGCCTGCACCTGCACCAACTGCGGCTGCTGGCCAGGACGTTGGATCAGCGTCAAACCCTGCGGCAGCGAGGTCAATCCACCGGTTACGTTCGCTATCACGGGCCGTATTATCGTTTGCTGTGTGGACTGCCAAAATAAAAAAAAATTGTATTTAATTCAAGAAACTTATATCAATTACAGATCTATCTTAATGCCTGTAACGCACAATTACGATCCCACACTATTGACACTATTGAAGTGAGCAGTTTGCAGACAGGTAAAATCATTGCAACTCTCAAGACGACTGAATTCACCGAGTGACTGATTTGTTCCTTTTATACTATGCCAAAACTCGTGGCTTTCGGCTTTTGGGATGTTTCAAATATTTCATCGATTTTATGGCCTGCTGTGAACTCAACTCATATTGATTGACAGCTATGGTTATATGATAAGGGCTACCCTAACAGTAAGAGGGACTGGGAATATTGGTGTGATCAAAAGCTGTTCATATTCGAGGATGTTATTAAATAAAACAATTACTAAAACAAAACAGTTTACAAGCTTAAATATACTTCTGATATTGTTGTCTAAATGTTAGATTAGAAATGTATCCTGTAAATAAATGCTTCTTATCAGAAATAACATTTTTTTTTTTTTAAATGACAAAAAAAAACAAAACATTTTTAATTTATTTCGATTTTTGTTTTAAAGAAAGATATTAACGATAGAATGATAGCTATAATTGTGATAAATAAACAATCTCTATAAAGAATGCATTAGGAAGTGGTACTATTATTTTGTACTCTACCTTTTGACTTTATTCCCTTCATATGAAAATATATATATGTATATATATATTTGTATAAATCGAAAAGAAATCCAGTACCAGTAGTAATTATAATTTATATGGAGAATACTGAACAACATAATATATTAAAAATAAATTGTTTTGTTTTTTGATTCGTAAAAAAAAATTTTTTAGGGGTACTATAATTTTTTTTTAGCTACTGTATATATTAAACCACTAATTCAAAAGAAATATTTCCAATGCAACGTTGTTGACATTTAGACAAGTGTCCAGATGTCTGCAAGGGTATTCAATATTCGTCTCACCGTAGAAAAATATGCCTTGGTCTCCCATTCAATCTTCCCATCCTCAACCGAACTGATTGTATAAGTGAATTCTACTTACATTGCCGATGACACTTGTTGGCGTCTGTTGCTGCACGATGACATGCTGTCCGCCAATGGGATTGGTTGGTATCAACGAGGGTATCATCTGCTTGACAGCACCCTGGGCACCCTGCTGATGCTGCTGCTGTTGCTGTGGCTGTTGCAGCTGTATGGTGTGGGGTTGAATACTCGTCGCCGGCGTCGTCTTAACCAGGCTGGGCGGACCAGCCGCCGTTGTGGTCATGAGAGTCGCGCCTGTGGTGAGCGCCGGTAGGCCGCCCACATTGCTGATGGGTATCTGGTACATCTCTCCGCCAATGTTACGCAAAATGACGCCCTTCTGGGTGAGTATGATGGTCTTATTTTTGCCCGTCGACGGCGACACATTCAATGTGCCGCCCGCAATGGTGCCACCCGGTTGCATCAACACCTGCGACAACTTTGGCTGCTGCGTTGCCGTCGTATTCGCGACGATCGTGTGCTGGGGATGTTGCTGCTGCAACTGTGCCTGCATATGCTGCTGCTGGGCCGCCTGTGAGGCGGGCTGAATGGTCACCGGTCGGTTGGGCAACTGCACATTTTGTATGTTGAGCGTTTGATGGCCGGCAGCCACAGCTGCTGTTGTCGCCACCAGTGGCGGTGGATTTGTGGATACCACTGTGTTGGCCTGTGGATGTTGGCGCAGCGGCGTCATCACCACACCCGATGTGCCCGTCGTCTTTAGCAGTATCTTAGTGGGCGTCTGAACGCTGTTCACGCCCCCACCAGCAGCTGTCTGGTAAAGCGTTGTGGTTGTCTGCGGCGCCGGACGTGTTTGTGAAAGGGAGGTCAGCGTTGGCAACGTGGGCTGCTGTTGTTGCTGTTGCTGCTGCTGCGGCTGTGGTGCAGCCAGAATGTACTGCGTAGTTTGTGGCTGTGACGGGGATGCGATCAACTGTTGCTGCTGTTGCTGTTGTTGTTGCTGCTGCTGCTGTTGTTGCTGAGCTGCTGCTGCTGCCGCTGCGCTGGATGTGGCTGCTCCGGGCTGAGACTGCTGCTGCTGCTGTTGGGTTCGCTTCGCTGGCTGTATAATGGTCTGTGAGATGATGACCGGACCACTGTTCGTTGCTGTCTTCAGCTGACTAAGCGGCATCGATTTAATTGCCTGCGACGGTATTGTGGTCGTCGTTGCGCTGGCCGTGCTGCTGCAACTCGCTGCAACGAGCGCTCTCTGTAAACGATAGAATAGAATTAGTGTCCAGCAAACAAGACTTTAGTCGAGAATGTCCGAATAGCAAATACTCTGCAAGCAATATTGAATATGAAGTGTCAGCTTACATACATTAAAAGTTCTTCTTCTTCTCCAAGCTGTACAGATTATAATAAAAAGTGGTTTTACTTACCGCACGCTGCGTACTCGGCGACGAGGCCAGTATGACTGGTGTGGAGCTGTTTATCAATATCGGTTGCTGCTGCTGCTGCTGTTGTTGTTGTTGCTGCTGTGCTGCTGCTGCCTGACTGCTGCAGCTGGTGCCCGCTGCTGCTGCCGCTGCCGCCTTTGCCTTGGCCGAAGTAATCTTAACAGATATGTTGTTGGGCAGATTTGCCAACGGATTGGCAGCATTTCGCAGCTGTTGCGGCGTCAATAGGGTGGTTGTGGTGGTGGTGTTGTTGCTGGTGCTGGAGCTGCTGGTGCTTGCGCCACTGGAAGCAGCTGCTACACGGAGCAAGGGTTTGATGTCCAGCTTCTCCATTTTGATGGTGGTGTTGCCCACAGTTGTTGTGGCCGTTGCCGTCGCTGTCGATGTTGTGGCCATAACTGCATTGTTAGTCGCTGCATTGTTGTTGTTAACGAGACGCTTCTGTTGCTGCGGTGCGGTGCGGATTAATAAATGCGGTGCACGCTGTGCCGGTTGCTGTTGAATGATGATGCGCTGCTGTTGCTGCTGTGGCGTGGATGTGGTCTGCTGATGTGTTGCTGCTGAATGTGCAACGCGTATGGGCGTCGTCTGCGATGTGGGCTCGATCTTCTCCAGCTTTATGTTCGCCGGCACAATAATCTCCTCGCTCTTGATCTCAATCTCCTGCTTGATGCGTTTTGGAGTCTGATGATAACTGTTGTTGTTATTGTTATTGGTGTTATTATTGTTGTTGTTAGTCATCTTGGCCACCGATTTGGCGGTCTTCGCTTTAGTCTCCGCCTTGATGGATACCTGGCGTGTGGGCGTGGTAGCCGTTGCAGCCGTAGCAGTAGTAAACTGTAGCGTGGCTGCGGCATATTCCGGCGTCTCTGGTGTTTCAGGCTGCAACGATTTGCTGGCCAATTCGTCGGGTGTCTTAAAGTCATCGTCCGGTTGCTCTTCTAAGCTGCCGCTGCTTTGGTTCAGCTGTGGTTCCAATTTAATTTCAAAACTATTGTTGACCGATGATGTGGGAGTGGTTGGTGTCTCTCCACCACCACCAGCGTTGGCCACCGACGCATCTGCGGGCGAACTGTCGCCGTTGCTGTTGTTGTTGCTGTTGTTGGTGGTGGAGGCGGCTGCCGCTGCAGCAGCTGCTGCTGCTGCCTGTTGCTTTTGTTCCTGCTTCTTTTGCTGTTCCTCCAGCTGCTGTTCACGTTTGCGCTTCTTCGCTGCCGCATAGCCCAGCGGCTGCTCAGTGAATTCGAGTATCTTAATGCCCCCATCCTTGCGGCCGGCGGGCGTACGACTGAGATTGGGACGTTGCGCATTGCCGGGCACATTGGGTGAGCGAAAGCCGGTGGTGGGCATACGAGAGGGGATGCCCTTAAGCGGCGTGGTGTCCGTCATTTTTCGTGGCATGCCACGCGACCGTAACGGTATTGTTGGTGCCGAAGTCTTCTTCAGCGAGGATTGCGCATCTGCCGACTTGTGGAGCAGTTCGGTACGCAGCTGGGCGCTCTTCGGTTTGCGCTTCAGCGTGAAATGCTTTACTGCCGCCGGCTGTTGGCCAACCTGTTGCACAAAGAGGAAAACTATAAAGTGTCGGGCTTTGAATTTTGTGGCAGGGGGATGTCTACTTACCACCGATATCAATGCGTTTTTATTTAGATACTGACACTCCAGGGGCAACATGCCCAGATCCGAGTGTTTGGTGACCAATTTGCGCAAATCGTTGACCATATCGGTGAAAATGGGCCGTGTGTCCTCGTAATCGGAGATTTCTGTATTCAACGAACTGGTTGCCGGAAATGTTTTCATTGTCTCTGCCAGCATGGACACCCACAGCTCCGAATCCAAACCAGCCACCTCGATGACTTCCTCCAATTCACTTTTCCACTGCAAAACCAAAACAAATTCAGTTTCAACATAAGTGAATTTTAATTGTTTCTGTAAATTTTAACAGTTAACAGTTGGCATTACAGCTATGTTTTGATTGTGCCATGCCCAATTGTAATTGTAATTTATCAAAACATTCCTGCACGCAATAAAAACAGGTTTTTCGTCTTTTGTTGACATCATGTGGCGCATTAACAGCGCACTGTTAACAGTTAACAGTATCCACGCACAAGCACTCAAACACAATGTAATTCCCGTTTTTTTTTGTGTATTTTTATTTGAGTTTATTAATGACGACACATGTGTGCATGTGTGTATGCGTGCATGTGTGCATGCGTGTATTCAACAGATTTGTGTTGACCACCCGCTTAACGCCCACAAGCTGCGTACACACACATGCTCAAAAAACACCAGCACTAAACTCACACATACATTCACACAAATCGTTCGCGCAGAAGTGGCGGGAAATATTTCTTATTTTGTCAGTGGGCACAAAAAACAAAACCGTTTACACTTGTATGTTACCACAAGTGTGCTATTTTGTTTAATTGAAAACACAATTGGCATTTTACTCTAAACGTTTATAAGCAGAATTGTTTGG
This sequence comes from Drosophila mimica, assembly GCA_037043585.1. Taxonomy (NCBI): domain Eukaryota; kingdom Metazoa; phylum Arthropoda; class Insecta; order Diptera; family Drosophilidae; genus Drosophila; species Drosophila mimica. The sequence goes on from JBAMBE010001187.1 coordinate 335,976, forward strand.
CTATTATTAAAGAAAACCTGGCATTTATTCACCAACGTAGCATGCATGCATGTGTGTGCATGCGTGTGTGTGTGCCTGAGTCTGAATCCGTGTACGTGTGCGCGTGTGCATGTGCTTGTTGGTGGGAGTGTATGTGTGTACATGCTAGTGTACTTTTTTTCTTTCATGTTGTATTTTACACCAACTAGATTTGTAGATTTACCTCTTCGACCATACGTCGGGGTATATGCAGGAAACTGAGCAGCAATTTCAGTTTGACCTGTGTCTGCAGATCGGGAAAGCACTCCTTGATGTTGCGCAAAACCTCTTTGTTCAATTGCGAGCATATTGAGCCGTTTATCCACGAATCGTTTGAGGTGCCCAGTTTATTATGCAGCCACAATGATGTGTCGCTGTCCCTTACGTTCGCCATTTTTACGCTTGCACCCACTCACACTCACGGTGCACATAAATCTAAGCACGTCTAACGTTTAACCACTTTAGTGCAGCACGAAATTCACTTAAAATCCGATTTAATTTTAATTTTCGACGACAAAACACACACGAAAAACCCGTGGAAAATTGTAATAGGAAGCTACGACTGAAAAAAGTGTTGCCACATATCCAATATAAGTGTATACTCCGATGCGCAGCACCTAATCTAAATACTGCAACACTGGTCGATACTTTACGTCGAACTGACGATATATCGATATATTTTGCAGCCCTGTACAGTAATGTAATTTTCTTAATCGGCCGGAGGCGATTGCATTTACTTTATTTTGAGTATTGGCACTAAGCAGAATACAAATGTCTTTTTAGTGATATTAGCTATAAGTTATTATTAATTATACTTTGTTTTCAAACTCAATCAATAACTGCTGATAGTATAATTCAACTCGCATAATCAAATAATATAAAGCACTTAAGCATTTGCCAATTATGTGTTGCAATCCTATGTTAGGCCGATCAGCTGTGTTTTGTTGTTATTAGTGTTTTTCGTAACAATCGAGATTTTTTTGATTTATTGAATTTGCAATGGAAATTCTAAATGAAAGTGCTCAAAAATCAGTGAAGAAATCAGGCATATCAACCGGTGGCAAGCTGTTGATCGGTGTGACTGGTGGCATTGGAATTGGCCTCTCAATTGTTTGTGTCTCGTTTGTGGCGCCAGCATTTCGGAAATTCTGTCTCCCTTTTGTGCCGGCAACAACGGAACAGATACAAAACGTGCTCCACTTCCTGCCCCGCAATTCGAGCGGCAAGCTGCTGGACATTGGCTCCGGAGACGGACGCATCGTTGTGGGTAAGTTTCAATTACTCGCATTCAAAGTCATATTTTTAACTTATGTAATTTCGTCTAGCGGCGGCCCAGCATGTAAGAGGTCTGAAGACGGACGGCGTGGAGTTGAATCCCTGGCTGGTCTATTACTCACGACTGTCTGCACTGCGTCAAGGCGTCGGCAAGCAATCGAGCTTCTTTCGTCGTGATCTCTGGAAATTCAACATCAAAGATTACAATTATGTGGTCATATTTGGTGTAGAGCAAATGATGCAAGATCTGGAGCACAAGCTGATTGCCGAGTGTCCACACAATGCCAAAATCATAGCGTGTCGCTTCCCACTACCGAAGCTGCAGCACTCACGGATCATTGAGGATGGTGTGAACACAGTTTGGTTCTACGATCTGAGCAAACAAAAAAGCGGCGAGGCAATCAATAAAAGTTTATAGGTTATTTGTTAATAAGTCGAGTTTTTATTATTTTTTATTTGCGTCAGTGCTTGTGTGTCAAAGAGATACTATGTACGTATAATTAAGTTAAATGCTAGAGAATGGGGCACAGTCGACATACACATAAATTGAGTGTACACAGGACTGAGATTGGTCGCAAATAGGGACAAGTCGTATAAAAGATCTTCACAATAATACATACATTAAAAAAATATAAAAACGCCAGTTAACAAGAACGAATATTGCATTGAGACGAATATACACGAATAGGAAACCAGATGTCGAAGCAAGGAAAAAGCAGTCCAGGCAGTGATAAATTGTGTGGCAGCCATTTCAGAGGAACTGCAGCATTTGTTCTGCCTGCTAAAAGCGTCGACCCAAATAAATGCACTTACTGCCCTCATCGCGGTAGATATCAACGAAGCCAATCTTTGTGTAGAAATTCACTTGCTCCCGATCCTCCTGCGGCACACAGGCGTGCACGCCGAAACAGCCGCTTGCGCGCAGTGCCGCCAACAATACGGTCAGGAGTCTCTTGGCTATGCCATTATCATGCTGTTCGGCCTCCCTTAACGTGGCGGCGCTTATCACAGCCGGAAAGGTGCCGTACACCTCGGTGGGACAGACGACATCGTCGATATGCGTGTGGAAACGCTCCACAAAACTTGAGACCAGCTTGTGCGACTTTGTGCTGTCATCGAGCAGAGTTTTGGGATATTTCTCGCGCAGCTGCGTTAGCCAGCACAATTCCATGTTGCGATTAAATAAATTAATATCCAAAGCGGCGCAGGCATAGCCAACAATCGAGTCGCTCTTGTCATATGCCACCAGACAAAGCTCCGGGTGCAGAATCAAATGACCACCAATCATAGCGTCCGACACAATGTTGGCGAATTGGGCGGGCAGTAGGATCTCATCGCCATCCTGTTCACTCTGCCACTGCATGTAGGTGCGTGTGCAGATTGTGTTGATTTGCTGCTCATCCTGATGCTGATATGGCCTCAGTAGGTAATAGTTTGCCGTTGGCTGTTCGGGCAACTTGTAAACGAACAAATCATTTGCTGAGTCAACGGGCATCAGGCGCTGCAAATCGGCAGTGAGGCCACCGCGAAACACCCATGGCTCCTGCTCGCCGGACATGAACGCCTCTTTCCAGCCTTTGCTAAACCCTGCAATGGACAACACCATCATTAAATCGAGTCAATCAAAGCGGGCAACGATTCAATCTGAGACATACACGTGTAGCTGCCCTCGGTGAATGATGACATATTCTGCGGAAATTTAGCCATCGACAGCCACTTGATATAGCAATTGAGCAGCGACAGTGCTCCCGATATGTCCCACACATACGAATACAAGTTGTGGCATATCTCCTTGTTCTCGCAATAGGCGATCTTCACCAACAACTTCTGCACCCCACCACAAAGCTCGGAGAAGATTTCGCTGCGCTGCATCCACTCGCTCACCTCCGGCTTAATGGTGTTGCTGGCGTCGCTGCTACTGCCACTGCTGCGATCCTGAAGCAGCACATTCGCATTGACTTTCAGCCATTGGAACTCGCTGAGCAGCTTCAGGCCACGACTGCCATGCTCAAATGGTAAGTAGAATAAATCACATAGCAGATTCAAATCATCTAATGTTATCTTATTACAATTCGCAGTGGATCTAAAAAAAAAACCAAAGAGAACATTATCAATGAGTATAGTTTGTTGAAACTGGATGCAATGCTTACTTGGCCCCCAATTGCCCATCATCGACTTCGTCATGCATTTCCGCAGTAGATTCCGGTGACGCTGAAGAGCTTTCCACATGCATACTCTGAATTTGGAATTTAATTAGTATTAATTGGTTTTACTGGGTTTTATATAGATTACATTTGCATCGTTGCCCGATTCTTCCATGACAACATCGTCGCCAACCAGTTTGATGGACTCCTTGGGCGAAATCTGCGAATTAATGCTGCTGCACTCCATGGGCTCATTGATGCCAACACCACTCATTGGACTGAGACTCAAGTTTTCATCCAACATCGTGTCCACATTTAAATTCGCCACCTGCTCGCGCTTCTCATCAATGAGAATATCATCGGATGTGGGCGTGAGATCGATTTTGGTGGGTTCATTGAGAGGCTCCGCTTTATTGGCTGGTTCAAATATCTCGCAGCTCAGCTTGATGGTTTCCTCCACGCTCTTGGTCTCCATGACGGGCACTGGCATTATGGAAATGGGTATTTTCTTTGGCAGCTCAATATTGGATGCAACTGTTGTGGGTATAGGATTTATGATGTCATCGTTTGTCACAACTTTCGTTGGAGAAACCAAAGAGTTCATCACTGGATTGGAAATGGGTGCCATTGTGGAGCTAACTGTGCTGCATACATCGGCCAGTGCCTGCAACTGGGTGGTGTTCACCTCGGGAACTGTGCGCGTATTTGTTGACGTTGTTGTCGTCGTCGTCAGACTCATGCACGTGTTGAGTGATGGTATTATCGGAATAATCGGCATAACCATTTCAACTTGCGGCTGCGGCTTTGTAATCGGTCCCCACGCCTCCTTCTCCACAAAGAACTCCGGCAGCCACTCGGAAATTGCATTTCTATGGGCAAAGATTTGGGTTAGTTTCAAAGTTGAAGATGCTGAAAATTATTCTTACTTGAGTGCTAGGCGTGGATGATAGACATTCTTGGATAGACACTCTGCGGGCAGATCGTCTTCGTTTTCAGTCTCCAGTTTGATATCGGCGCTCAGCGAGCTGTTCATCTTCGAGTCCAGGTTGCAGCGTGACCAGAAGGCGAGCGTGTGCACAGCAATGAAATTGCCGTAGAACTCACAGTTCGGATTGGTCATAACACCACGCAGATGGGGTATCAGCTCCGGCGAACGACCCGAATACGGCCCAAGGAATACACGCTTTTGATCGTAATCATTCGCATGCAGATTATCCCAAATGACAGGCGGGCGACGCAGTATCTCCGTGATTTCCCGTATCGACTCAATGGTTATCATTTTCGATATGACTTTGTCGCCCGTCCAGAGAATATCAATCACATTGTTCAGCTTGGAGCCCAGTGTATTCAAGTACTCCGAATCCACGACAGTTGGGACAGCACGTGTGCCGCAATACTGCGTCGGGCAGAAGAGGAACTTGGGACTGCCCAAGTGAGTGAAAATCTCATTGGTTACAGAGACATGAGCATTGGCGAATGTTTGGAACACCTCCTTGTCGGCCTTGGACAACTCCGATTCGATGTCGTCAAAAAGCAGCGCATACGCCTCGCAGCCAAACTGTGACACTTGATCCAGTTTGCGTTTCAGCGTTGCAATCTCCTTCTGGCTGCTGTACGTCATATCCAGACCCGGCGACAGAGCATAGTAGAAAACAATGCCAGCCTCCTTAGCGGATGAAATCAGACCTGCAATATGTTCAATTTCACAAGACGAGCATAAACAGAATTGTAATCCGAATTGAAATACTTGATAGATGATCGGCCTCTTCGACCGTGTAGAGCTCGCGCCAGTATGCCCGGTGCTTGTAGTCATCTTTGGGCGCATACATATAGGAGTCCATGCCCATTTTTTTCAGTTTGCGAAACAAATCTTTTCGCTGTTCGGTTGTCCAAGGCCGGCCGTAAAAGCCTTCAATGACGCCGCAAATAAAATTACGTTGCTGTTCTTGGCAGGCATGCTCCAAAGTGGCACATTTTTCCCCCATGTCGCCGTCTTCCATTTTCACAGGAATCAGGATAAACGCGAGTTAAATGATTATAATTTCCGAACGCAAACGCTAATGCGGCTAAATGCTCAAGTCGCCTCTTGTCAGTGTGACCGAATTTTCGCACATGCAAAATTTAACAAAAAAAAAAAAAAAAAAAACAATGTTCAAGTGCGGTATCGATAAGTATCGATTCATGTAGATGGACCTATTAGTAGGCAGGTAGGTTATACGCTATATGGTCATAGGCCAGGCTTTCGCTAGTATATATATTTTATAGAATATATAAATTATATATTTGACAGTATGTGTACATTCATTCAAAGTATATTACATTTTTATTAAATAACATTAAATTCCAATCATAAAGTTTAAGAATATACCACAATGCTCTCAATGTCAAATAATAAAATATGTAAATGGGTAGTTATAGGAGTAAATTATACATATATATTATTTTATATTAATATTTATTTGCATTTCATTCTATTAAATTTACATTAACATTTATTTCCATTCTGTAGCAATTTCTCCCAAAAACGATTTATGTTTACGCTGCTATTAATTTTAAACATTTTAGAAGAATAAATACAGTGTAATATTAACAAAACATATTTAATCATACATACTATGCATTGTCTGTGATTGTACTGATTGCAGGTGAAATTCGGTTATCTCAAAAAAAATTGTGCATTGTAATGATACTCTTTCACAAATACACAAATATTAGAGTGCAAAATCATATCACGAAAATTAGCGATAATAATACCCAAAAAAAGAGCTTTTCATGTTTGCAAAAGCGTATATAAATCTGTGAATTTTTCATGAGTAGTTATAGTTAACGTGTACCGTTCAGTTGAAACACTTAAAATCAACTATGGATTTATATTATTCGCCTCTCACATCGGACAGCCGTTCGGTCCTAATGGTCGGCAAGGCTTTGAATATTCAGTTTAACAAAACTGTTTTGAATCTTCTTGAGAAGGAGCACCAGAAACCTGAATACGCAAAGATTAATCCACAGCTTACGGTTCCAACGCTGGTGGACAATGGCTTCACTCTGTGGGAATCTCGTGCTATTTTAATATATTTGGTTGAGAAGTATGCCAAGGACGACGCGCTCTATCCCAATGATCCGAAAGGACGTGCAGTTGTGAATCAACGTTTGTTATTTGATTTTGGCTCGCTCTATAAGTGCTATGCAGACTATTTCTATCCTCAGTACATAAAGAAGGCGCCAGCTGATCCGGAGCTTTTAAAAAAATTGGAGGAGGCAGTGGGTTTCCTTAATGTATTCCTCGAGGGACAGCAGTATGTTGCGGGCGATAGACTCACAATTGCTGATATTTCCATTTTAGCCACAGTCTCCGCTATTGCAATGTCTGACTTTGATATTGGCAAATACCCGAATGTTGCTAGGTGGTACGAGAATGCTAAGAAGGTCACTCCAGGCTGGGATGAGAACGAAATCAGTCTGATTGAAGCGAAGGCTCTGCTGGAAAAAATGAAACAATGAAGCTCAATAATGCATTGTTATAAATTATACAAATTGACTTAATTAAAAAAGGATTTCCATCAGTTAATATTTTGTTTAATTTCGATCGAAATTTGTAATTTGAAATACCAAAAGATGCAGTCATATTATTCTCGATTGCTACTTGTACCGATTGGCATTCTTTAAGTATCGAGTAGCATCGATACGTACGCAAAGTGTATATTCGATTTTATGGTATTTTCGTATGCTGGTCGCACTGCTTGCTACTGTTTTTATTTTGTTTTAATTTCGGCTTAGGATTTTAAAGTTTTTAATTTAAGTGAAACCAAATGCAACCATTTATCGTCATACGCAATTACCGGGAAGATGACGAACTCAAATGCCAGGAACTGATGCGGGACTACATCATGTCATTCTCATCCAGGTCGTTCTTTGCGGTCTGCTTTCGAGAGGTAAGCAAGCCAAAAATCAAAGCCCGACGTCTGCGTGACTTATCTATGTACGAGCGTGGGTGCATCTGTGGTATTGGAAAGAAAGCCTCGCCCATCGGGCTGACCAAGTGTATGTTGTGCATCTGCATTATAGATAACGCTGCAGTTTATTGTCATCACTTGGGCCATATTCTTCATATTTCTGGGTGTGCCGCTGCTCTTCTGCGTCCTCACAATACCTGGCTGTCTGTTTTTCCTTTTCACCAGCACCTACTTCTCCTTCTATGCCAAGGCAACGGAGCTGATGAGGGTAAATAACTAGCACAATTGTTGCCCAGAACTCACACAATCATGATATCTATTTGCTTTTGTTTAAATAGCTGAAGCCCTCCCAATCCTTGGTTGCCGAGTGCTATGAGCCGTTCATTTTTCGTTGTGCACCAAACGAGGCTAGTTATCAGATCTTTATGGAAAATAGTCCCTTCGATGAGACCTATAAGAATAAGTTCCGTCGTCGAATTGTGGCCACCATAAGTGCGAAGAATCATCATGCTGTCTACAATGCAGCCTGGATCTATCGATTTGCCATTGCCAAGAATTATCCGTTTCAGAAGATTATGGAGCCAATGATTGGTTTGGTCTCGAAGAATTGCGTCAATGCCGGCTATGCCTCGCTGGAGTGCACCATTTCCGAATGGCAGGAGAACGAACGTGACTTCTACGATGATATCGGCTTTGTCACACGCCAAATCTATCACAAGCAAATCATTGGCAGCAGTCTGACGGTTATGAAGACCCAATTAACATACGCTCTGCGCACAGATGACACGCTCCAAAAGCAAAACTAGCCCATTCCAATAACCAATACACTCCACATAGAGAATCTCGGGAAACACACACACACAAAAAAAAGATATCTGTGAAACTTAGCGCAATATTTATGTTTGTTTGTTCGTTTGTTTGTCGTCAGTCACGCGATTTCTACAGTGAATACGAAGTTATATATTTATATGTAAAAGGTAAATCAAGAGGCATTTTGTATTTAAAAAAGAAAGTTTGGATATTGCTTCGGTTTGTCCTGCTTTATTATATCTTGTTTATTCTTTGACATATTCTATTTAAATAAATAAAATATATATTTATATTAATAAATAAAACTTGCAGTGTTTAGCGCGTATGTATATATTTAATGCCACACACACGCACACACACATACACACACACACACATAGACACACACAAACAGACATCTAATTGTTGTCTGCTGCTTGTTGAATTTGTTGTAAGTAGGTACATTCATTTCTCATTCTTTGATGCATTTCTCATTGGATTAGCCGCTGTAGTTTTATAAAAAGCTTTCATGCAAGATAATACCTTGACTGGCCAAAGTGTTTTAACTAATTGCAATTTGTATACATTTTGATTCCCTCACCCTTGCAGAGTCACTTTATCATAGACAGGCTCATCGGTTGGGATTAATTAGTTTAAAGTCGAGTCTAACAATATCCGGACTTTAAAAGCAGACTTATTAAATGCTTATGTGTAGTAGCTCTCTGCCAGGGTATTTAAGCTTCGGCATGCCGAGGCTTAGTTTGTAGCTTGTTTTCTATGTAGTTTTTTTTTGTTTTTTTTTTTTTTGGTTTTCTTATAGAATTTAAATAGTTATCGGCGCAACTAATGCTTAAAAAAATAAACTGGAGCTGCCAGTGGCGCGTTCCACACTTCAAATGTAACTTTTATCTTTCCTTTTTTTCTTGTTTTGTTTGTTTTTAGTTTTTTTTTTTCAACTATATTTTTAAAGCGTGTTTCAAAAAACTGGCTGTGAAATTAGCATAGTTTTTCATCTGTTTTTTTTTCCTCTTTTGTTATTATTGCTGCCATTGTTTAATAGTGAAGAACCTTCAAAAGTATAGGTATTTGTTTTCAATTTGGTTTCGTCGCAAGCAGCCGCTGTGGATAAAAGCGGTGCACCATTTAAAAGAGCTTCACGCGTCGCTTCAGCTCGTTGCGTCTCCACTGGGGAAGCCGATAGAATTCCGATCGGACGCACTGCAAAATGTGCTCGAACTCGATGTCTGACAAATGACGCTGCACACAGAAAACAAAATAAAATAATAAAAAATATTAATAATTGATATACATTTTGGGAACGAAGATATATCAGCACTTACCTCCAGGTTGCAGCGATCAACGTCCGATGGTAGACGATAGTTCGTTATAAGCAATATGTGATACGGATAGATTTTGGCCGGTTCGTGCACCAGCATCGAGTGCGCCATGTTTGGCAGGCTGCGTCGTATGAGTCCAGCCTGCGGATAATGATACGACAAGGCGCCCGAATATGTGCTCGAAGCCGGCAAATCACCGCCCATCAAAGCACGCCTATCGCCCTCAGTAATTGAGTCAACCGAAGCTGAGAAAAGACCAAACAAAAGGATTCATGTAGAGAAATTGGAGTGTGGGCAAAGTAATTGAAGCTTACCCTCTGATTTGCCGCAGCTCAGATCTGTGCTGTGTGTTTTGTCGCCCAGGCCTCCATACGAAAAGTCCTGTTTGGGATATGAAAATGCAAATTAGTTAAGAATCGCAGGCAGTGGAAAGCATGCCAAAACCCAAATAATAAAAAAAAAACAAAAAATAAAAATAAGCTACGTGCTGGACTAATAAAAAACAAGTGTTAATCTCAGGCATTCCAGAAGTGGAAAAAAAGGAAGAAAAACAACAACAACCAAAGCATTTCTTACAGTGGCACCATGCATCGTGGCGGCGGCTGATGTTGTGGAACTGAATGTGTGAGAGCGTGGGGCCAAGCCGTATCCGGGTTTGGGTACATGACGCAATGCGCTCACCACTGAGCCGACAGTTGTATGATGTGTGTAGTATGTATATTGGATGTATGTTGGATGACGTATGATGTTGATAGTTAAAAGTACAGTTGTTAGTTTGGATGCGTGTGTTATTAAAGTGTGTGTGATTGTGTGTGTGGCAACAAACAGCATAGGCAAACACACATATAAATAAGTACGTAGTTGGGATAGCAAATAGAATCAGCAGACCAACCAGTTGAGATTTTAACAAATATGTTAGACCCAAGAAAAAACCAACAGCCAGCAGCATTAGCAGCCGGAGCAGCCCGAGCAGCAGCAGCAGCAGAACAATGGATGAGAGAAAGAGACAAATGTGTTTTTGGAGTGAGCAACAGATGGGAAGACAAGTGTTAGGTACTTAATGAGATATAGCTAGTGGGAATAGTAGTATTTAGTATTTAATATTTAGCCACAAGACAAGAGACCACCAAACAGGCGACGGGAGGCAACAGAGTCAACTGAGTTTTGCGTCAGTCAGCACTTACGGAGCTGTAGCCGTTGCGTATGTAAGGCGGCAAGGTGGTCGTTTTGAATCCGTATCCGGGCTTGGGCGGCGAGCGATAGGAATGTATGGCTATAAACGTAATTGGTCTATATATAATACAAATTGACGTAACGCAGTAATCTTGACGCACTCCTGCGAGTAGGTTTCTATAAACTAACTCAAGCACATTAATTAATGATTACCATTGTAGCTGGGCGCATTGCCCAGCGATTTGCCCAGGGAGCCGCGATAGCTGGTGGATCGATCAAACATCTCATCCTCATAGAATGGCTTCTGGCTATCCAAATGGCGAGATGGCGATGCGCCAATGGGCGATTCGTATCTGTGGTTCAAAATTGGAAATTAGCTTAAGCAAATTGAGATTTATTGGAGATTTGGATAGATTTTGATAGTACCTCAACTTGTAGAGCGGCTCCTTGGAGGCGGAGGGCGTGCGCGATGCATTGCGTGGATCCAGATTGTTTTGCTTCCATTTTCTGTACTTGGCATGCTCCTTGAGGTCCTTCGCAATCACCGAGCCAATGCCCGAATTGAGCTTCTCCAGCTGCTCAGCCTCACGATGCAGGCGTCTGTTGAAATAAAGTTTGAGTTAGAAATACGTAAACAAAAATCGACTAGGAGATACTCTGCAATATAGACTTTTACAGGGCATATTAATAATTGTGGACTTACGTCTGCTCCTCGCCATTCTTGACCTTTCCGTTGGTTCGCTTGCCATTTTCGATGTCCTCATCATCATCGGAGACTGGGACACCCTTGTAGGTGTCGCTGTAGCGTCGCCGGCGCTCGGGATCCGTATAGGGATAGGGCGGTGCTGGGAAATCATCTCTTTCGATCTTGGGCTGTTCGCCTGGTGGCGGCTTCTTGGCCGCCGGATAATGCGACAGCTCAATGGGTTCCTCGTTGTTCATGCCTGGACTCTTGGGACGGGGCGTCTCCGATCGTATAGCATCCACCAGCACCTTCATAGCGCTGCGCGTACGCGAATGTGGCCGTGATGGCGGACGACTTCCGGCGACGGAGCCCGCATTGCTCGTTGTCGCATAGGAGGCGGGCCGATGGAAATGCGGCGACAATGGCGTCTTGTCATAGGGATCGATCGGCTTGCGCAGATAGTGGGGCGCATCTGTCAGATAGCTATAGGTGTAGATGCGCGATATATCCTCGCCAATCGGTCTGCCATATTCCCGCAATATCAGCCCCGGACTGACCGTCCGATAGTGCTGTGGAATATATCCAGAATATTAATATTCCAAATAGAATTAATTGCTTATTGATTACGGCATGCGGTGCATTTGGGTTTAGTTTAAGCTTTCGTTTAAATCATAAATAAATAAAAAATAATAATACAGTGATCGCTCAACTATTAGAATGCTTCATTATTGGATTCAAAGTGACAGGTTACTTAAAAAATGTTAAATGAGTGAATTGAAAAGACAACACGAAAATATGTAAACCGTTGGTGGGAAATTAAAACCAAAGTTAAAACCAAATGCGTAAAAAAAAAACATTTCTAACTGAAGCACGATTCTCATTTCTGATCGCTTGTTATTTGTAGCTGTTCCAATTAGCGAGCGACCACTGTAATTGAAATTATAAAACAAACCTTGCGGCTAGAGGAATAAAGTGAACCATTTAAACTCGGTGTTCTGGAACGGATGTACTGCAAAACGAACGAAATAAAAATTCAAAGGGCAAGCTCAAAATAAGTTGTACAAAAAGAAACAAAAAACAAAAACAAAACATCTTAAAATAAATCATAATAAAAATCAAAAGAAATTGCGCAATGTGCAAAGAGGCAGGACAAGTTGTCTGTCTAGACTGTGTGCGTGTGGATGAGTAGTTTGTGTGTGTTTGTTTTTTTGTTGAGCATTCAGATTAGTAGCAAGAGCAGGTGTAAGTCTGCCAGGCCTGATCTGGGCCACATACCATGTCGCTGAGCGCACTGGAGCTCATGCGGTCGCATTCGGTGTCTGTGAAATTGCCATTGGAGGCGCCACCGGTGACCGATGTGGTTGTGCCAGGTCTGCCACCAACACCACCACCACCGCCGCCATTGAGTATGATGCCAGACTCAGAGGGACCGGGACCGCAGCGTGGATGCCAAATGGCGCTGCCCTGCAGGTACATTTCCTCGCCATCGCCAAACGGATCGCCGCACTTGGTGCAGCGTGCGCACGTCGGATGGAAGTGATGGTTGTCGCCGGCCTGCAGTACCTTGCCGCTGATGAAGCGATTGCAGTAGGCGCACTTAACGCCAAAGCTCTTCTGGTAGCACTTCTCGCAATACGGCACCGCATCCTTGCCCATGTACTCGCCATTGAGCACTGCATTGCATGCCTTGCAACGGAAACACCATACGTGCCATTGCCGATCCAAGGCGACCAGCGCCTGGCCCTCCTTCAGCAGCTCACCGCAGCCGGCGCAATCGTTCGGATCGTAATCTTCCTTCAGATGCGCCTTATGCGACAGCACCCCGCTCGTCACATTCTGATGCGCCGTCGCCCGTGTGGGACTCTCCGCTGGCGGGGCGGGCGACGTGACGGCCGCTTGCCGTGGCGGTGAAGCGGGTGCTGTGCCGCCGGAGACACAATGCTCGCAGAGCACCTCCTTGCCGGTGTTGGTCACCTTGCTGCCGGACTTGAAGGGCTGCTGGCATTTGCTGCACGTGAAGCATTTCTGGTGATACGTCTTGCCCATGGTGCTGACCACCTCGCCCTCCACATAATGCTGGCAAGTGGCGCACTTAGTGCCATACAGACGCTGATAGTCCGGTATGCAATAGTAGGAGCCATCCTTTGTAAAGAACCCGCCTTGGGCCAGTGACTTCTTGCACTGGCAGCACTGGAAGCACGCCTTGTGGAAATGATTGTCGGCCACGCGCAGCACCTCCCCGGAGCACTTCTTTGTGCATTTCGCACAGTAGATTTTTTGTTTACCTGCCAACAGAAAAATCAAAACAAAAGAGAGACCAAGTTAGTTAAATACTTGTTGAGTGTTGGTTAATCGATCAAATACAGCTTATCGATATCGATGCGCAACATTATCGATTAATACCGCGAAATTAATTTCTTGTTTGAAAGGACAGTTGATTTGTTGTAGATTAAAGAAAGAGAGACATAATTCATGAAGTGTTGAGTGTTGGTTAAATGATCAAATACGACTTATCGATGCACAACATTATCGAATATATTGGCGCAAAATTAATTTTGTTTTTGAAAAGACAGTCTGCTTTGCATATTAGTGGCACTCATTAATTCATTCATTCATTCATTCAAACGCAGCAAAGCTTACGTATACGCCACAGTGGCGCTTGCTGATGTCATATGCATGTGATGCGATAATATTAATAATACTTAAGCCTTGTGCCATTTTGCTAGTAAGTAATCGTCTGAGCGCGGTTTGAATACCCAGCTCAATAATCCAGTTGTGTGGTGTGTTTTTGCATTCATATTTCTCAAATATCTTGCAGTATTATGGTCATGTACCTAAGTTTGTGTGCTTGTATCTAATGTGACAGTCAGACTATGTAATATATATATACATATAAGTGTAGGCACACTCTGGTATCTCAGTATGAGTCATGCGTGAGAGGCAAGCAATTAATCTTATCATTGATAAGGCCAAGGGCGTAAAACATTTGCCAAAAATATATATGTGCTCTCTCTAGAAGTAGAACTACAAGTGGCTCTACTTGTTGTATCAAGAATATGTGCACAGCTGTGCAATAACGGGCAGAACGAAGGTGAAGTAGGTAATTATATATTTCTCATTATTTGACTTGCTCAGCAGTTGTCTTATATATTATATATATAGAAGCACTTTTACAGGTACAAATGAAGATAAAAAGTCAAACACTGCAGCACAGCCGTAAGTAAAGGGTGTAAAGATAAGAGCTAAAAAATGAAATCAGGTAAGGCAAGCTGAATAATCGATAAGTGATAAGAAAGAGAGAGACAGAGAGAGAGAGAGAGACGTTAAGAAAATGGGTGAGAGAAATGGAGAGCTTTGCCGGTATTGCAACAATTGCATAGCTATCAAAATTGAGTGAATAATAAAGAAAGAAGCCAGACTAAATAATGCATTATCTAATATAAATTTCTTAAGCAATCTCATCAAATAATAAAAGTTAAGAGTTGCTTAAAAATCTATGCAAAAGAGGGATTTAGACAAAGAAAGGGGACTCTGTGTATTAAGCTTAAAAAATGCTTCAGGTATTTCAATAGATTTTAATAAGATGCGTGTGACATAGTAAAGAATATAGAAAAAATACTAAAATATAATGAATTCACAAACTTATGTTAACAAAAACATATAAACTGAAGACCAGTTATAACCAACTCACTGAGTGTCAAGATAAGGGAGATAATAAAATGTTTGTTTATGCTATTTGTTTTTGATAATGATCTGTATGTTCATTTTTGTACCCTACAAAACGATTAGAAATGGTGCGTATTTTATTTTAAATCCAATTATCTATGCCAGAACCCCGCCCAATTTTAAAGTGGCTTCAAATCTTAGTTTGCGGTTTGCTTTCGCAACGCTTTCACCTGCCTAAAAAAATAATCGAGCATAATAAATTGAATGGTATTATGACAAAATTACAAAATGCAGCACAAAAAGCTTTTGTACAGAACTATTCAAACAAAATAGGGGACTCTGTGGGGGGTAGCACAGGGGGATAGGGGGGCTATGGCAAACAGGTCGACATCATGTTGTAGAATGAAACGAAATAAATTGCCGGCCATGACGGATGTGTTGATCTTTTCAAAAGGCCGCTTTATGCCGGGCCCAAAAAAAAAGCCCCCGGTCTCAACGAGCCCGATTGTTTTAAAAGATAACAACAAAAACAACAATAGCAGAGCGAACAATATATATGTATATATAAATTTATATATATTTGTATAAATGTATATAGCAGAACTTTCGGGCGAAAAATAATACGAAACTTTTTAATGCATAATTTCGATGGAAATACATAACCAGATATTATATCAGATATGCTTATTATTTTTCATTTTTCTTTAAACTTTTTTCGTTTTTGGTTGTTGACTTTTATTCAATGGTTTTTTTTTTGTTTGCTTTTGTGCAGCTGTTTCGGATTTTTGTATGTTTTCCGTTTGCCTCCAAAATAGAATTTATTGATAAGCAAGAGAAAAGAAACAGCAACAAAAACCGTTAACCGCATTAGAATGATGACGTATGTCCAATGAATGAGACCCGAAGTTATCACACACATACACACACACCACATACATCTGTGTGTGTGTGCGAATTACGTATATGTGTGTGTTTCGTTTCAATTAATCTTTTTTTATTCATGCTGCTCCGTTGTTTATTATGCAATCACAGACATTTTTCAACGTTTCGCTTATTGAATTTAGCATTTTGTTTATTATTGACTTGTGCCCCTCCCCTCGATTTCCACCCCTCCCGTGTCTATTAGCTTTTTTGTGTTAATTACACGGCCGCAACTCTCAACAGTTTGCATTTCCATGCGAAAGATCATCACAGATGGGGCCTCGACTCCAGACACAGACACAGACACAGACCCAGACCCGGTTCCAGTTAGCAATCGTATATGTATAATAATAAAAGAAGAAGAAAAAACTTTTAGCGCACATTTTTATTATAATTACGGCAGCGATTTTAGTGCCGCCACACCGGATGATGTCATCCCCGTCGTCATCGTCGTCGCCAGAGAGTCGAAGAGCAACCACTAAAATACCGAGTAGTCTGCGAGTTCAAGTAAATTGGAGTTGAGGCAAACACGAAATAAAACAAAAAACGAAAAAAACCTCACAAACTGGTTTTGTACGCAAAAGAATAACATTTGAGATACGTATTCGAATTTGAATTTGCATTTGAACAAACACACAAATAAAAGCAATACAAAAACTCGTTCCATGGAGCGGCAAAAGGGGGGGCAAGTCCAAGGTTAAATAGGCTGAGTAGTTGTTCTCTCTCTCTCTCACTCTTTCTGGCGAAAGGTCAACTGCAGGCCAAATATTTAATTAATTTCAACCGCGCCCCACAAAACGTCAACATTCCTAACCTCCAAAAGGCAAAGCCAATCGGAAAATCGAAACGGAAAATGTTTGTGTGAAAAAACAGAAAAAGAAAAACTATTCGCTTTTGAAGAGGCCAATGTCAACCACAACAGAGGGAAACCATTTTTCTTTTTTTTTTGTATTTTGTTGCTTTGCCTGACAGTTGAATGTGCGTCAAATCCTTGACAGTCTGTGACTGCGGCAGGATAATGTCAAGGATGATGCAGGTCAAGGCAGTAGAGGCAGCATCCGAATAATATTATTATATATATGTACATGTGTATGATGTGTATGCATGGTCTGAAAATGTTGCAGACTAACAAACAAAATGATGAAAACATTCATCTCTCACTCAAAACCCACACACACACTTCAACTGGCTCTGTTTATGTGTGTTCGTATTTATATTTATGGTGTGGTTAAAAGCGCTAACATAATCCAATACATACATATATACAAACATACACACACACATATATAGATATGCCTATGCATATCTATATTCCCCGAAATTACTCATCAAATTCAAATTGCTTTGCAAGTGTTTTTATGCTATATATGCTCAACCTGGCGTGTACGTAATGTTTTTTTTTAGGGTTAACGATGTACCCTGTAAACAGCTTGCGTACTTTGAGGTATGCTTAAACTATCATAAGCCTAAATAAAGCAAACAGTTATAGATTT
This sequence comes from Drosophila mimica, assembly GCA_037043585.1. Lineage (NCBI taxonomy): Eukaryota > Metazoa > Arthropoda > Insecta > Diptera > Drosophilidae > Drosophila > Drosophila mimica. The sequence continues at coordinate 353,430 of JBAMBE010001187.1, forward strand.
TCATCAGAGAAAGATTTAATAAATAATCATTTTCTGAATTTGAACATCTACAAATAGAATAAAGATGTGATTTTTGTTTTTAACAAGATTTACAAACTGATAGAAGTGTTTTGGTATTTTGCTTCATATATATGCTTCATTTAGCTCAAGGAACTTAAATTGTTGTCTACACAATATAGAATTATTCAAGCACAGAAAATATTTACTACATTCGAATGCATTTTACAAACAAATACACATAAAATTTGTGCAATTTATTTATTTGCTTGTATTTGAAATTTCCTATTTATAGACAGAGACGAAAATGTTTGGGTTCAGAGTACTCTGTAATAATGAACTTTCGACAAAAGAGCTAATAAGCTCATTAGCTTAAAAATACGATTCATTTTTTGTGATTTTTGCTCATATAATTTGTATGATTTGTGGTCCACGTAAAAATCAATCATTTTTGTATGAATGGGTTGAGGGTACTTTTTAGTCATGAACTCTTCACAACTGACATTTTGTTTTGCGTTGCGTCCAATGTTGAAAGTGTTTCCTGTATGCTTATTAGACGAAAAGTGAAAAGAAAAGCGCAGCGAAGTACGTGAATACGAGTGGATGACGCTTATGACGCTGCCGTCTACAAAAATAGCATATTCAATTAGTCGAACGGACGTCGAGACGGTTCCTCTCATCCCAGTCCCAGTCACAGTCCCACTGCCAGAGTCGGAGCCGCTTTCTTTCTACTAGGCGGCAAGTGCTCTGACCTATATAACCCGTACCCATACCCATTCCCGTATCCCCGGCCAGGGAGGAAATGAAATGCAGGCGAATGCACGACAAGCGACAAGCGACAAGGGAGCGAGCAAAAAGCGACGTGAACAAATCAACGACGACGACGACCAAATAAATGAGAAAAGTGCCCCCAAAGTGGGTGTGTGTGTGTTGGGGGTGGGGAGATGGTGGTGGGGGCTGCCCCTTTCGTTTTCATTTGTGTGTGCAATGCAAACGAAAAAGGAAACTAAGTAAAAAACCACAACTAGTAAAAACAAAAAATAAAAACCAAAAAACAAACCGAAAACTAAAAACTAAAAACCACAACCAAAAGCGAGGCCCAAATGGAAGTCAATGCGCTCGTCATGAATTCATGTTGTTGAGCAGATGTATTTGTTGTTTATGTTGCTGTTGTGGTTGTCGCTGTATTTGTTGTTGTTTTTGTTGCTGCTATGGCTATTGTTAAGCCTTTTGCGTAGAGATCGTTGAACGAACAATGAGCAGCACTGCACATTATTATTATTATGGACTTGTCTCCATTTAAGGAGCGGTGGGATGCGCGGAGGGGGAGAGGGAGATGGATGGGAAGGGGAATATGTTGAAGAGGGTGCCCCCAGTCAATTAGGCATTTTGAGCACGCACACACAACTACAAGTGTTTTGCAGTGCTCAGTGGAAGAGTGAGGAGTGCACATGCATGAACTTAATTACGGCCACAGAGAACAACCGGACGAAGAGCCAAGTGTAATTAATCATTGACAATTGCTGAAGAAACCAAGAAGCTAAGAAGCCAAGAAGCAGCAGCAACAGCAGCTGAAGCGGCAACAGAAAAAGGGCAAGGCAACTAAAGTGTTAACTCGATATAAATAATGCTCTCTGGTGCCAAACAAATAATGATTGTAAGAAAAAAACATTTTATTTATGTTCACACAAGTATGCATTTTTTAAAAAATATCTTAAGCTTTCTTCTTTTTGTAGAACTATTGCTTTTTTCTCTTTTGGGTTTTGCATTTCTACATTTGAATATCAATTTTATTAATTAATTGTTAATATTCATTAGAAACGTGCTATTTAATAATATATTTTTATTTAACATTAATAATTTTTGTTAAAATTTCACTTCTGTTTTTACATAATCTGTCTGCAAAATTCTTCTACAAGCAAATGTCTAAATTGTTGTATTTCAGTCACAATTAAATTAACGATTCCATATTTCCATTAGCGAGGAGTCACTGTAAGGGCAAGCGGCTAGAATTACTCATAGGAATGCTCAGCTGCTGCTGCTGCTGATGCATTTGGTTCCCAGCGCAACAGCGAACGGTAAATTTACAGGTCTAATGAATGCCGACGCCCTAACGGTAACGTGTGTAATTGCAGTTGCCCATGCAGTTTTGAGTTTGGCGTTTAAATGCGGTCAGGTAATCTCCGATTCGTCGATTCTTACTTTCCGATAATGGTTCAATTTTTTGGGGCGCTGTCGTCGCGACATGCCGAAAGGTAAAAAAAAAACTTGTTCTTACAACAACACTGACGTCATCGCAGCTGAGAACCAAAATGGGGAGTGGACGACGTCGACCACCAATCATGTGTGTGCGTGTGCGAGTGTGTGTGAGAATGCGTGTGTGTGTGACTGAGTTGCCCTCTCAGAAGACAAGCAGCTGGTCAATATTGATTAGCAAATGCATGTATATGCAGATAGGGACACACTGACAACTACAGTTACGACAACAACAACAATAATTGCAGGCACTGGTTTTTCGCTTATGGCGGTGCCATAATTCGCTACTAATGCGATAATACCATCAAATCTAATACTATACATGTACACAAACATACACACTGAAACGAACACTCAGATAAATATGAGAGCACACACAACACGCACGCAGGAGTGACGGGCAGAGATAGTCAAAGAGAGAGCCAATGAGAGAGAGCGCAAGAAAGAGAGCGCCGCTGGGCCACCCTCTTTCACTTGGCGCTCGTCGTGGCCTTTTGCCTTTGCGCAATTTCGTGCGCTCACCGCACACAAATGCACACACACGACTCACATGCACAGTGTCGGCATAGTGTACAACACAACTACAATCAGACTTACCCATAGCGTGAGATACTGCTATGCTCTTCACACAAGCGCCTGCAAAATGGGGGAGGGTAACACACACGGATAGAAAAGACAACAACTACAGGCGCACAGGTCACCACTACTTATTCTTCCTTCCCTTCACTTCACCTCACTTCACTTCACTTCACTTTACTAACACACACACACACTTCTTCACTAACAAATTTTTTTCTTCTGCTTAGATTTTTTTCTATTTGTATCTTTCTTGTATGCATTCGCAATTCACGTGTATTTTGGGTATATCAATTGTAGGTGGCAGAATTGGAATATCGTGTGTTTTTTTATGTATGTATGTGTTTGACGCGAACTCGATGCGTATTCGGCTTTTCTGCATTCACAAATAGTAAAATGTAGTCGAAAAAATAGCGACAAATTAAAGTGAAATTTTTTAGGGTATTTTTGAACTTCTTGCAACGGCTGCTTAACAAATTTGTATTCCAATTTGAAGCTAGCACAAAATAAAAAACCCCGCGCACCAACAAACAGCACCGACTAACGACGACGATGGCAGCAACAAAACGACTATCTTTAAAAATGAGCCGCACTGAGAGAATATCTTAGATACAAATAGCGATGTGCTAACCAAACTATCGATTACATTGCCCTATCTATCGATATGAAAGGCGGGCATTCTGAATAAAAACTTGTTTTCTCATAAGTTTTATTTTGTTTTTAATGCGTTTTGCGTGTACATTTGCACAATAAGCTTTCTTAGACATTAGAATAATAATAATATAATAATAATAATAATAACATTACTAACAAAACTATTACAATTAGAATAAAATTTATAATTCATATTCCACCCACGTTGGTGCATTTCACAAGTTTAAAATTTAATAGTACATCGAGATTTTGCATAGTTTAAAAGTACATACATACTTAGTTAATTATAAGAATCATATACATATATAATTTGCTGCATTTTTTACTCTGTTTTTGTTTGTTGTATTTTGTTTCCATTCGCACTACGGCAATGAATTGACTTAAAAGATTCTTGTTTTTTTTCTTTCTTTTTTTAAGTAATTTAATCTACTACTGTATAATATTGAATTATGATTTCCATAATGTTGACAATGCCTCGTTGCCTGCCCCAAACGGCATGCGAATAAATTTGACTAAAATCCACTAGCGTAAATGTGGAAACGGATATGAAATATGTATGCATGTATGTATGTATTTATAAGTATTATCAATTTATGTATTTTAGTATTCTGCTGCATAACGTTCAGTTTTGCCTGCAACTACAACTTATTAACTGCTATGTATACACTATGCATACATACATAAATATCTCTCTATAATATATATATATATATAAATATATATATTGGGTTTTTTTAAATCAATATTTTCCAATTAGCTAACCGCATGTGCATAGGAGCTGCTATTGCATTCAAATCAACCGTTTTCAAATGTTGCCTGCTACCATATTAAAATATATCTATATATATATAAATATATATATAAATTGTTTTAACCACTCAATCCATTTCCAATTCATTAACCAAAGCGAAATTGCATTGAGCAGACCTTTGACCTGCCCTATTGTGTTTTCCACTACTCCTCATCCGAGTCGCCATCGCTCGAATAATGAGTAATTTGCGGTCGACGCACAAACGGCGCTGTTATCACTTGTCTGAAATGGTAAATCAATAAATCAAATGAAATAAATATGTGAATTGCATAGGTCGTGTTTTATATGTCAATCAATTGAGCTGCACTTACGCAATGCGTCTGTAATGATTCAGCCACTCTTCTAGCATTTGTGCAACTAGCAGCGGACGTTTGGATAACTTTTGCTGCGCCACCAGCAGTCCACCATCGGTGACACACACGTCCAGCCATTGACGCATCATTGTCTCCTCATTGCCCACCTGGAACGACATAAAATAATTAGTTGAAATGAGTTACGAAATGAGAACTGTTGTTCGAACTGACCTCCGACTGCGATAGAAAGTGTATGGGTAGGAGCTTAAGCTCGCAGTCCATTAGCGGCAGATAGGTGACATCTTCGGCATCGTCGCGACGCCCATCGATGCGAGAGAATGGTTCCATAGGCACCAGAGCGCTAAAGTGTCCCCGAGTGTAACCCAGCGCAATGGGTGATTTTGTACAAAAGTTTTGTTCCCAGAATAATGGTAAATAGACGCCTAGAAAACGTACAACATTTTAAAATATAAAATCTGAATCAGAAAAGATTAGAAGATCAGAAACCCACCTTCAAAACGGGCATAGCCAATGTCTTCGCCACGAAAGCTCTTAACGTATTTGACGCCATAGACAATGATTGGTCGTCGTAGGATGTGGGCTAGGGCAAAGATGTGCAGCTGCTCCAGTGAAGAGCCCGGCTGACTGGCCAATGATAGCAGCGTGCTCCAGTCCTCCTCCCACTGTGATTCCTCCAGTGTAAAGTGTAGCATGGACGCCTGCAGCATTTCATACTCCTTCCAGCGCGTAAAGAAACTATCGAAAATAACAACGATTGAGAAATGGCAAATTGATGAAGATTATAATTATAATGATTCCACTTACACATGACCGCACTGGTGCAGGGTGTCAGCTAGTGCGCGCCTTAATATGTTGTCGCGATCGAAAACACCCCAGGTGGCCTGCATGGCCGAGTCGAGCAGGCAATCCCCGGCACTGCGATTCCACAGCACCAGCAAACGCGAGCTGAGACGTGCGGTTATCTCTAGCGACCAGTTGAGGGCCGGTGGCGGCATCTCAAGCTGTTTCTGTGCATCGCGATCGAGAAGCTCATCGTACAGCTGCTCCTGTATGGGTATGGGCAGCTCCTCGATTTCCGAGGGCAGCGCAAAGGTAGCATGTTTCTGCACATAGTGACAGGGCAGGCCGGATTTTCGGATGCGTAGCGTATTGGAAAAATGACGACGGATATCTGCTGCTAGATCGGGTGCCACATACGACGGCACACGCTTAATGCCCGGTCCAGACCCAGAGATCTGTGCCAACAGCATTGGCAACATTTCCTCGCGATGAAAACGTATTGCCAAATGGATCAGTGTATGACCAACATCGAAGGCCGAGTTGCGATTCAGCGCTGCAATTTCATTGCTGGTCAACGAACGTGCCGGATTGCCCCCGCACGACAAATACGCCTCGACGGCACTGTAATTGTTCTCGACGACGCCCAAGCAGGCGTTCAGCCATTGCCAGTCGACCTGCCGCCTGATCTGACGCTGACGACGCTCCTGGCGCTCCTGCAGCGTATCACAGTTGTTGATGGTTTCCGAAGAACCTGTTTGCAATAAGTGCAATTATTTGTATTAATATCCAAATGCTAAATTGGCTTTGAGCTTAAGGTCTACCTAGTTGGTAAATATGCTTCTTGTTGAACGAGTTGTTAACACTGACAGTGTCAGTGTTCTGCTGCTGTTGCTGCTGCAGCTCCTCCTGCAGGTTCAACTGTTTGTTGCTGCCCGATATGCTGGCACAGGCATGCAAATCTCCCTGCGATCCTGAACCGCTAATTTCACGCGTCTTGCCACACATGGAGCACTTGAGGCTCTTGGGCCAGTTCTCGTAGGTGCACGACTGTGAAGGCAGGAAAATAAAATAAACAAATTAGTTGATAAATGTCTGTTAATTTGCAATTAGTAAAATTCATCTTTTAATTAGCAAGTTTAACTACGATATCTTAAAAACAAAATGCGAGTTAATTCTCAATCTTATGTATGCCATATAATATATTGATCTTTTTCTGTCAACGTTCTTAGTATTGATATTGGCTCTACTCCAAATCAATATGCAATATATAGCAATTCATCTGAATATGGATATATGTAATTGATTTATATAGCTTATGCATTGGTTTGTGACCTCTTTTCATAATTTAAATATGTATGTAGCTGGCTGCAGCTGTCTTTAAGTGACTCATTATATTAAGTGAATTGAAGTTCTCTCTGTCAATACCCTATAAATTAGAAAATACGCTGCACTTACATTGCAGGCCCATTTGGCCACATAGCAGTGTTTCTGCTGCGAGTTTTGCTGTTGCTGTTGATGCTGCAGCTGTTGCTGCTGATTGGTGAGCTGCGGCTGTTGTTGTTGCTGCTGCTGCAGCTGCTGTTGCTGTTGCGGCTGTTGGCTATGAGATGTGTTGGCCAAGTTATTGAGATGCGTGGAATTGCTGCAGATCTGCTGATCTATGCTCGGACTGAGGTTGCGTCTATTCGAATTTGAGGCAGCTGCGCCAATCAGCTGCCTGCCGCTGCTAATGTTCTCCGCAGCCGCCGCATCAATGTTGGAGCCACCACGTGCATTTAGCTCCGTGTCGGAGCCGCTAATGCGCAACGCTTGCAGTGCGTCACCAGAACGATCCACACAATCGGTGGTATCCCTGTCCGCAGCTGTGGCAGACGACTCTGTTGGGGCACCGCCACGTTTCGTGCAACACTGCACGCAGCGCAGACTGCGTGGCCAATTGAGATAGGTACACACCTTACATGGCCATTTCTCGCTGTCAGCTACGTTGCTTTGCCTGGCCTGTTGGTGCTGCGGATGCTGCTGCTGTTGCGGTTGTGGTTGCTGCTGCTGGCGTGCAAAGCATGTGGATGTTGGCTCGCAGACGGGCAGACCAGCTGCCGCTCCCTCCGCAATATAGTTTTCGTGTGTGGTCTGCGCTGGACTGAGACTGCAAATGGATACAGAGATGAATGTTTGGCAAGCTCTGTGAGAGAACAATTTGTTTGGTCGCTTACCGAAAGATATCCTCGTTCAGCAGCGGCTTGGACGCCTGGCACATTGTGCATTTTAGGGAGGATGGATAGTTTTCATAGGTGCATATTTCACATTTCCATTTCTGCGCCTTGTCGCTGGTGTCGCACATCTTTTGCGCGACAACAAAGTGGCTCTAGATTGGACTACACTCGGACTGCTTGCGACTTGGCTCAGCTTTCCTTTCCTTTCCCTTCCTTTACTCCTGTTTTTGCCTTTTGCCACAGAACGTTCAACTTGAACTGTATTTATTTATGTTATTTTTAATGTCATTAAAAAATAAAACAAGAAAGAAAAACATAATTAGATTTGTATATCAGTTTGTTATCAAAAGCATTTGCAATGTGATTTAATAGAGCTTAAATTGTGGCCTTGACCCCAAACGGAATGTGGAGAGACATGCATTATGTGAGTATATTAACATTTTCGCTTAAATGCGCTTTAATATGTATACACTATGTAAAAGCGTATTCAAATTTCAATTGAAAATGTGTGACTAGAAAAATTAGAAAAGTGATCCAACAAAATAAGTTATTGTATAAAACAAAAACAAATGATTAACTAAAATAACACTGTTATTTGGCTTAGAATGGAAATAAATGTATAGCGTGTCGCGTGCTAAATGTCAGCGAGGGTATTTCATCTTCGCCCAGGTCCGAAGATAACTGTGCTTTCTTCTTTTCCACTGTCGTCACAGGCAGCCTTCGGGCGCTGCGCTGCCTGGCTGCAATTGTTTGTAGCACGAGTGTGGGCGAGAGGGGAGTGTTGGTGATGGATATGAGGGTTGGGGTTGCGATGTAAATAGTTTCGCGCTAGTTTTTTTTTTTCTTTCTTTTTTCATACTGTCTCTTCTTCTGCCTTATTGATGGTACCTGGCGCAAATAATACAAGGCCAATTCAGGGGGACGACTCGATTTATATATATTTATATATATATTTATAACGCGAGACAATAAGTTGAGCGAAAATTGTTGTCAGCCACGAGTGGCGCTCATGCCGTGGGAATGTTGACTCAAAAAATGGATTGAAATGTGGTCGCAAGGAAAAAAAAACAATTGCAATTACAAAACAAAGGCGAGAAAAACTTTCACTCGTTGGGGCTATTTTTTTTTTTTAGTTTTTTAGGAAGCAAAACAAAATATGTGTGCACTTGCCCTTGCTGGACTGTGGCAGAAAGCACTGTCGATTGATTTGCACGCACGAACACTGCACAATTTGGAAATTTTTGAATTTTAATTAAACGTCGTAGCGTAGCTGTTATGTTACATATTAATTAAACCTCGAATTTTTTTTTTTATTTATCGTCACATCACCTATCAGCTGCTGCTTGCAAAACGTACTACGACTTATCGATAACGCGCCGATTAATTATCAGCTGCAACGCTACGATTCCGCACAACAAAGATGGCGGGAGGGCGATTTCTGTTGCGTATCGCTTGTATATTTGTTTATTCGTGTAAATAAATCAAAAGTTTCAATGTGAATTAATAAGCAAAATGCCGAAAACAACTCAAGCAAATGCACGCAGAGGGCCAGCAGTTTTAACAAATCCCAAACTAAAAGCCTTAAGCAGTGCGAACAAACGAAACGACGACGTTAACTGCGCATCTGCAGAGGCAGAAACAAAAAAAAAAAAATATTTTCCGCTCAAATCGCAATCGCAATTTCGCATCAGAAAGTGTGTTGTGCGCATTAAACGCATCAAACCGCCAAAGGTGAACAATCAAAAAACTAATGTTGGAAACAGGCTTTCATTAAGAAGAGCTACGAACCCAGCCACAGACAACAATGGAAGCAAAGAGGAGTCGCAAACATTTCGCATCAGAGAGCTTGTTGTGCGCCTTAAACGCATTAAACAACAAGAAAATGTTGTTGCTGCAAAAATGGAAAATCAACAAAATCATTCTGTAAACAGTATACGTACAAGTCGTCAACAATTAAGAGCTCCTTCAAGTGCTGCTGCTGCAAATATAGCCAGGGACAATGTGGGCGATGTTAGCTCATTTGAACCCACTCGCAATTCCACCATGTGCACAATGCCGTCCACCAAGCAGGCCAAAGGTGTAGTATTTTTTTTTTTATATAAAATAATATTTTTTAACAAGTTGTATTTGGTCTTTAGTTCGAGGCGGTTTTCCGGAGAAACTTACTGCAGGCGGCCAGGAAAATGTAGCATCAAATCCACGTGCGCCACGCTTTTTTCACCGAGATCAGCCGCCGTCTCGAACTCGTTCCTCGGTCACGCGGAATGTGTATGAGTTTCTGTCGCAGTCTCAAATCGAAGACAACGAAGTCAAGGATCCAGCTGCCGATATCATCAAAAAAATGGTCAAGGATGGCAAAGCCTGTCTAATGACGCGTTGTAAGGGCAAGTTGCGTGCGCGTGTCGTCAGGAAAAAAGTGCGCCCAATGGGCCGAAGAAGGCAATGTTCGTTGAGGAGCATAGAGGAAAATCAAGAGCAAATCATTAACATTGCCGAAACAGATGTACCGCCCTTCATCGAGCAGCCACTGTCGCCCATCTACGATCCACAAATTGATTCCAGTGACGACGAGGAGAATGAGCCCAACGAGCCCGTACCTCTTGAGACGCCAGTAAGGTCGCATGCCGACCAACCACAAAAGCGAGCTCTGCCCGAGGGCGCCTACAGCCCTTTGGCGCGTTCAATGCTGCTAAATCAAACGAAGAACAAGCAAAATGCACAGGATTCCATCGGCAGACGTCGCGATCTGCTGAACATGGCTAAGAAGTTTATCAGCACGCCATTGAATCGAAACAGTATTACGTCATCAACATCAACATCAACATTTCCGCCAATCAATTTGGATAAGTCGAGCAACGATCGACGAACAGCAGCAGCAGCAACTCATAATAGTCCCAATGCTGGTTCTTCTTCGCCATGGCGTGCACCCGACGAGTTGCGCATGCCAAATACATTTGTATTTGGATTGAACACATCCCAACTGCCATCGTATTCCAGTGATTTTATAAGGAGTCGACCGCATGTCTATGTGCCAGATGTACTCGAGCCTGAGCCCGAACCCGAGCCGATTGAGGGGGAGACTACTTTACCGGATGCGAACGAGCAAAGTGCCAATGATTCCAATGGTGAAAATATTCCGCCAACAAAGGAGGCAATCGCTAAGCTTCCTATGACATCAATTGTACCAAGCGAGGGCCAAGAGAACGAAAATTTGGAGAGCTTTGTGCAAATGCCGAATCCTCGACGTACGCAACAACATCGCAGTCCTTTAAAGGACATCAATATACTGGATGTGGTTATACTGCCGTCATGGAAGAAAAATGTACCAGATCCCAAGACTCCGACAAGAGAATCGATGGTCCGAAATCAAGTTCATTTCGCGCATTCCATCGAGAATAGCAGTCCAGGAAATTTGAGTTCGCGACCGTCTCTGCTGCAACAACAAAAAACAGCCAATCTCTTTGGCTTCGAGGATTTCCTTGACGATGATAATGAGCAACCTACCAGCAGGCATGATCTGAACCAAGATGTAACACTGCACGAGAAGCTGCAGCGGCTAAATGGTCTGCGACCAGTCGACAAAGAATTGCCACAAGTCTCCAAGGCACCCATGCGCCACGACTATGATGATCTGGAGGCACATCAGCCCAGGCAGCGCAACATTAAAGAGATGTTTTGCTCCACCATGATTGGTACGCCGGCGCCTCTTCGTCCCAGTTCAAATGAGTCGATGGCGTTATTTCAAGACATAGACGAACCAGACACAACATTTGACGAAAAGGTGAGTTCCAAGTGAAGTTCCAACTGACTCCTTCCCATTTTGCGCTGAACACATAATGACGTTTTGTTACCAGCTTGGCACGTCATAGTTTAAATATTGCGCCAGATTAAGTGTAAATCGAAAAAGTTATTGCTTTCGATTGAGCCAACAGGGCCGCAAAGATTCAAGCTCATCTTTGTACGGTAGTAAGCAGCTCGCACAAGTCAGAAATAAGAATTATCTCTATCCGATCTAGCCTAACAAACCCCCATTTAATTCTCTTCCAGAAACCACGACGCACCTATGTTCGGGAAAGGGCAAAGCGAAAACGAAAACAACGCGTTCACGTCCTCTTCATCGAAAGTGATGAATCAGATAGCGAGGACAACGAGCGGGACTCCAAGGAGAATAGTTGCGATTCGCCATTGAAGCCCAAGCGACCACGAAAGGATGCGGCGCATGAGGCTAAGCTGAAGCAGTTCATCACCAGCTTTAACCAAGAGTGTGCAGAAGTGGAGAAGTTTCCACTGATCGTTGATTAGCCACACGCCCAAACGCTGGCGTTTATTTCATTTGTTTTCCTTATCGGTTTTTTTTTTTTGGTTAATCATTTAGGACTGAGTATCAGCTTAAGGTTAAACTTCGATTTAAAAACGAATTTCGAATATATATTAAATCTTCGCTTCAATCTTGTTTTCACATTGATCACATATTCATACATAAGGTGTGGTATGTATATTGAGAGATTTGTATAAATATTACAATCATTCGATCACGATGACAATTGATTCGTCCCCAGTTAATAAAAATTGAATTTCGACTCGTATTCATTTATTTTATTTCTATACAGTATTTACTAACAAAAGTTTTGAAATACTAAAACTAAATCAGACATATTTATCCAAATTTAAATAACTTTGATTATAGGAACAATATTTTTCTGAGAATGTGCATCTAAAATAATTGATAATTTATTAAGCCATAATATTGCATTTCATAATTTCTTGTAAATAATTCCCATTTTGCTTAAAAGAAATTCTGGAGGCATGGACATATTTATGCATTTATCATAAGAAAACCTCCAACAATAATAAACTTGTTGCTTGCAAACTATTTTGTAATAATAGTATATCTTTTGATTTATAATATTCCAAACTTTGTACAGGGTATCAAGTTTTCGATAGTTCTTAGCTTGGGCATTGTTCGTCATTATAAATAGGTGGCAGCATTGGCCAATCAGCTGTAGCTGACATAGTGGCAGCACCGCGGCACAAGCAAACAATCTAAATACTAATTTTAAATCAAAATTTTGCAATGGAGCCGTCCTATGCGCCCTTAAGTGAGTCCTGTGCCAAGGCGCTGGGCGATAAAGCCTACGACAAGCGGAAAGTCGCCTCCCAGGAGATTGAAAAGTAAATACGCGCATCTTCGGCATCTCCGATAATTTTATTTATATATTTTCTTGCAGAATGGTCATTGAGTTTAATAATAAAAATAATACTGTGCAAATCCGAAAGCTAATCGAGGTACTCTCCAATGACTATGCCACATCCCGTGATCCAAATCGCCGAAAGGGTGCGCTTATCGGCCTCGCTGCTACGGGATTAGGGTTAGGCAAGGTAAGAAAAAAAAAACTACTACTTCCATTAGTCATAGAAACACGTACACTTATAATTGTGGGAGTTTTCTGTTTTTTTTTTTCTACTTAGGACTCGGATAAATATGTGAATGAGCTGATAACGCCCATTATGAACTGCCTGTCAGATCAGGTTAATGGCGTTCGTTACTTCGCCTGCGAATCTCTGTACAATGTGGCCAAGGTGGCGAGATCGGCGATTATTCCATACTTTCCCGAATTGTTTGCTGCTCTCTCACGCCTGGTTACCGACTCTGAACAAATGGTGAAGGATGGCAGCGAGCTGCTCGATCGTCTGCTAAAGGTTTGCTCCCGTCCCATTCCTAACCCTGATCTATAACTGTATAAGCAATGTATATTTATATTTTACAGGACATTGTCACTGAATCTTTTGAGACATTTAATCTGGAGGCCTTTATACCATTGCTGCGTGAGCGAATGTACGTTAAGGACCCATTTGCGCGACAATATGTCATCTCATGGATATCGATATTGAACGCGGTGCCGGACATCAATATGGTCAATTATCTGACCGAAATTCTGGACGGCCTATTTGTTATGCTCGAGGATAAGACGGTGGAAATACAGCGCATGTGCGAGAATACAATCAGTCAGTTTCTAAAGTCCATACGCAATGATTCGTCGTCGGTGCGAATGGAGGACACCATCAACATATTGATCACACACGCCCAGTCGCTTAACGAGCTGATCAAATCGATTGCCATTTCCTGGATACGGGAGTTTGTTCAAATCTTTGGGCCAGATGTCCTGCCACATGCGAGTGGCATTTTTACAGCCATTCTGCCATGCCTCGAGTACAACGTGGAGTCCAAGCGCAGTGGGTGCTTCATTATATAGTATTAATGACTTAACTTTATTTCCATTTCAATCAGGCATTAAGGAGTGCGCTGTGCTCGTGAATAACTCGATGATGCAGCTGGTCTCGTCTAAGGAACTCAAATCACAGAATATGTCTAAAATTGATTTGCGTTCCATAATGGAGGTGCTGTTCCAGTATCTCACGCACAACTCGATGCACACAAAGATTGCCGTGCTCAAGTGGATCCATCATCTTTTCATCAATTTCCCCAACGAGATGGCTGTCCACGCCAGCAGTCTGAACAACAATCTGCTATCAACACTCGCCGATAATTCCGATGAGGTGGTGCTAAAAAGTCTATGCGTGCTCGCGGAGATTTTAAGCTCGCAGGATAAAAAGGGTATGAAAAGAAAGAAAAAGAAATTTCCAAATAATTTATTTGCTTTTTAATGTTTCCTTTGAATACTGCAGATCTTGATGATTTTAACAAGACGCATTATCGCAAGTTTCTGTTGAGCTTGCTGAATCTGTTCAGCGAGGAAAAGCTTATTTTAGAGAATAGAGCTAGTCTCATTATAAGGTAAATTTCTCATACCATTTATTTGACATCATACTTAATTAATAAATTCAAATTCTCTTGTTCGTTAGAAAACTTTGTGTTCTGCTTAATGCTGAGTACATCTATCGCACCTTTGCTGAGATCATTGCCGAAGAGGTGCCCAATTTGAAGTTCGCCTCGACTCTTGTCCGCCTCTTAAATATTATACTGGTTACCTCGACGGAGCTTGTTGAACTGCGGACCAGCTTGCGTGATATATCCAATGAGAAGTCCGCTGATCTATTCCAATGCCTTTACAAGAGTTGGGTGCACTGTCCGGTGTCCACACTAACGCTCTGCCTGCTGGCCCAGTGCTATCAGCATGTCTCCGAATTGGTCATCCTATTGTAACTGCTGCAGTTTTATCTTTTACTTAATATGTAGTAATCAATTGTTCTCTTTCTCCTCAAGCGCTGATGTGGAAATCACTCTTGAATTACTTGGCGAATTGGATAAGCTGGTGCAGCTCATTGAATCGCCCATATTTGCTGCACTGCGTCTGACCCTCGTATCCAAATCAAACAATTGCGCTGATGCACAGTATTTGGCTCATGCCTTGTTTGGAATTCTCATGTTGTTGCCGCAAACGGAGGCATTTAATACGCTGCGAAATCGCCTTCAATGTGTGCCCAACTATTGGGGCCAGTTGCCCACGTGAGACAACTTCAACTCTGCCAACTTAAAGACTTGTAATTTATTTCCCTATTCTATTTTTGTATTAGGGATGAGCGCAATTCCCTGGAGTACAAGAGCGGCATTGATTTTGCAGCGCTGCGGGCACATTTCATTGAGCGCCAAAAGGCTCATCGAGTTCAGCGCGTAATTCAGCGAAAACGCACCGTAATCACGCCGGATAGTATATAATGATGATATTGTATTCGAAGCCCAGTAAGTTATGTCTGTGATTAGGCAAATTATTTTTAGGCTTTAAGTGTAATTTCCAATTCAAAATGTAATTGTGTATGTGCGTGTGTATGTCAGATATTTGTAAATATATATTTTATATATATATTATGAAAGCGGATACTTTCAATTCGACAGAAAATGCTTAAGGCATTTATCCGATTTGATGTATTCCTTTCTTTTTGTAAGCTCTGTTACTCTTGGCAGATATCAGTTAGAGACTCGATCTATAACAAAAATATAGGAAAAATCGATTACATTGCTATATTTATATTATTCAGAATGATAGATTCTTTCTTTATTGGAGCACAACTGTTTCGGTTTTCTCTTCTATTGGATTTTATTAAAATTGTATTGACTTGTTAAGAATAAATCGCTTTTATTGCTTGTCTGCACTTTTATATATATATATATAAATATAAAGAAAATTGTACAATGTATCAGCGATTTTTAGATATATGTGCTTGTATATTTACATATCACATATTTCAATCCAGATATTTCATTTTTTTAGTGCACCCATGCGACTGGCATCCTGGCTGGGATAAGCCATTTGACCGGGTGGCGGTGGAATCACATCGAGATTCACACCAGAGGTAGTGGTACCATTTGGGACCGAGCCCGTTGGTGTAGCGCCCAGGCCGCTGTAGGGTGCTGCGTAGGTCGGTTGGGCGTACATTTGATAGGCGGATGCGGGCACCAAATTGCTGGGCAACTGATGCAGTTTCATTCCTGCTGGCATCACATTGATTTGCTCCTGTCGCAGATTGAAATAATCATTCGGCTTGGCGCTGGGCGGCGGAATCCCGGCCACATCAAAGCGTCGATCCGTCTTGGCGGCGGTCCCCTGCTTTGCCTGCGAATGCGCCCACTTGATGCTGACCTTGCGGCCATGGATGACCAGTTTGTTGAAAGTGCGCTCAGCAGCCAATTCGGCAGCGCTGCGTTTTGTGTACTGCACAAAGGAGCATTGCTGGCGCGGCACCAGCGCAATCGAACGTATCTCGCCGTATTGATAGAACTGATCCCGTATCTCTGGCTCGGTGATTTCTTCGGGCAAATTGCCCACATATAATGTGGTGATATTCCTATCCTCGGGCGGTTCCAACGTCGGCAACGAGGCAGCCCGCTTCATGATCTTCTCAGCCACCGGATCGTTGCGTCCATAGTAGCGATCCTTGATGTTCTGCTCGCACAGCGGATCATCAGGCTCGTTGGGCTTGTCGTGACGATATGGACACTCCTCGCCACGCTTACACTCACCTTTCACCCAGAAGGAGCAGATGTGCGGACGATTCCGTTTGTAGTACGGTGCTGTGCGCGCCAATTTCGATAGCATCTCGTTAGCCGCCAGCGAGCGACCAACGGCGCCAGCTGCCTCGGTGCCATCGCCATCGGCAAGCTGGGCATCAATGTTCTGAATGTAATACTCCTTGTTAACATCACTTTGGGGCATATTGTCGGCCACTTTGAGGGCGGCATCGCGCACTTGGATGGGCAGACCAAACTCCAGGTCTAGCAGGCACGTTTGACACACGTTCTTGAGGCGGGCGCATGTCTGACAGACTTCTGTCTTTTTGAAACGCATCCTTGCGCCAGGACACCAGCGGAATATTGTAAATGGTCGAGTACAAATTTTGCATTCCTTTCCAAAACGCTCCTTAATCATGCGCACATATGGATTGTCGCCCAGGCACGTCTGACATAGTATCGGAAATTCGGCATCCTCCCAATTCTGGCGATTGTACGTGTTGGTCGTCTTTGACATCGACATGGCTTCGAAAAAGAAATTATTTACGGCAGTAGAAAAAACCAAGCATAAAGCACAAAAAAAAAAATTGTGTCGACTGATTCGGAATAAGTTCAATTGAATGACTGAATCGATATATTGTTTGAACTATTGATGGTTGAACGACTGAGTCGATATATTGTTAGAGATGATTGTAAAGCGATACATTACGTTTTCCATTACCATGCGATTTTCAAAGAAACAAGTAGGTATCGTTATTAACGCGAGTGGTGGTTGATTACATTTTGAGTAGGCTTCTGAGATCAGCAGCCGATTGTAATTTATTTTACAAGCCATCACCACGAACGCGATATATCGCAATTCCCATCGATTTCAACAAAGTGGCAACGCTCAATGGGCGAAAACGTTTGGTTGCAAAATAGACATAAACAATAGCAATAGGCATAATTAACATAATACAAAAACTATGGCTACAAAAGTTAAGCGCTACAGGCGCGCTTCTAAGTCCTCCGATGACGAGGAGAAGGAGGATAGTTATGTGCCCTATGTGCCGGTCAAAGAGCGCAAGAAACAGCACATGATGAAACTGGGCCGCATTGTTCAGTTGGCAACGGAACAAACCCAGCCAAAATCCTCCAGTGAGAATGAGAACGATGACGACACACAAGGCGCACAGGATGCCGAGACCTGGGGTCGCAAATACAACATAAGTCTGCTCGACCAGCACACGGAACTGAAGAAAATTGCCGAAGCCAAAAAGCTAAGCGCCGTAGAGAAACAGCTTCGCGAGGAGGAGAAGATCATGGAAAGTATTGCACAACAAAAAGCGCTGATGGGCGTTGCCGAGTTGGCCAAGGGCATACAGTACGAGGAGCCGATTAAGACCTCGTGGCGGCCGCCACGCCACATTCTGGCAATGTCGGAGGAGGAACGCCAGGAGATACGCAAAGAGCTGAGAATTCTGGTTGAGGGCGAGAATCCCAGTCCGCCCATACAAAGTTTCCGTGAGATGAAATTCCACAAGGCCATTATGAATGGCCTCGCTGCGAAGGGCATTAAAAAGCCAACGCCGATTCAGGTGCAAGGATTGCCGACTGTGCTGTCTGGTCGAGATCTGATTGGAATTGCCTTCACTGGATCTGGCAAGACGTTGGTCTTTGTGCTGCCCATTGTGATGTTTGCACTGGAGCAGGAATTCCGTTTGCCCTTCGAGCGCAACGAGGGACCATATGGCCTCATCGTTTGCCCGTCGCGGGAGCTGGCCAAGCAGACGTACGACATCATCCAGCACTACAGCAAGCATCTGCAGATGTGCGGCATGCCGGAGATACGCTCCTGCCTGGCCATGGGCGGACTGCCCGTCAGCGAGGCGCTTGACGTCATCTCACGTGGCGTTCACATTGTTGTTGCCACTCCTGGTCGACTTATGGATATGCTCGATAAGAAGATCTTGACATTGGATATGTGTCGATATTTATGCATGGACGAGGCGGATCGCATGATTGACATGGGCTTCGAGGAGGATGTGCGCACCATATTCTCCTTCTTCAAGGGTCAGCGACAGACGCTTCTCTTCTCCGCCACAATGCCCAAGAAGATTCAGAATTTTGCCCGCTCGGCACTTGTTAAACCCGTTACGATCAATGTGGGACGTGCCGGTGCCGCCTCCATGAATGTCATCCAGCAGGTGGAGTATGTGAAGCAAGAAGCAAAGGTTGTCTACCTCCTCGATTGCCTGCAGAAGACTGCGCCGCCTGTGCTCATATTTGCCGAGAAGAAGCAGGATGTGGACTGCATACACGAGTATCTCCTACTCAAAGGTGTCGAAGCGGTGGCCATACACGGTGGCAAAGATCAGGAGGAACGTTCTCGGGCCGTTGAGGCGTATCGTATGGGCAAAAAGGATGTACTAGTGGCCACAGATGTGGCATCCAAGGGTCTCGATTTTCCCAATGTGCAGCATGTGATTAACTATGATATGCCCGATGATATTGAGAACTATGTGCATCGCATTGGTCGTACGGGTCGATCCAATACCAAGGGACTGGCCACAACAATGATCAACAAGATAACGGAACAGTCTGTGCTACTCGATCTCAAGCATCTGCTACTCGAGGCCAAACAGGAGGTGCCCGATTTCCTTGATGAACTGGCGCCCGAAGCAGAGCATCAGCATCTGGATCTGGGCGACTCACATGGCTGCAGTTATTGTGGTGGTTTGGGTCATCGCATCACCGAATGCCCCAAGCTCGAGGCGGTGCAGAGCAAACAGGCATCCAACATTGGCAGACGCGACTATCTCTCCAATACGGCTGCCGATTACTAGATTTACGTTTATATCTATGTAGAATGTGTAAAATCTTAAACGAGAGTGTTGCATTTTAATTAATAACTTTAATCGTAAGTGTAAACAATTAAGTAAAAAATAATATAACTCGTAACCCTTAAGGTTCCTGTAATTAATAAAATTGTAAATTTAATCATTTTTACATAGGCTCAAAAATAATTTTCTTATGTTTACTATAAAATCTTGGTAAACAGATGCTAATTAATTAAAAGAGATTCCAATAAATCTTAAATACATATATTATATTTTATTAGATTCAAAACACTTACTTTAAAATTCTAGCATTTAAAACGCTGTTTCTGTTCTTTCCTTAAGTTTCAATTACCTAGCGTTAACTGTATATATTAAAATCAACAATAAAAGCTGGAAATTCCGTGCTTAATGTAAATCGATGACTTTTGCACTTCCTTTCTCATTATCGTTATTCATTTGTTTACCATTCTGTTTACCGTTTTGTTTGCAAAGGTACTTTTGTGTTGCTTATCAGTCGAACTGGCTCTTATCATTCATCTACGTGGAGCATCTCCGTCGTGTAGAGAGCGAGAGAGAGAGAGACAGACATAGAAAGAGAGTGATTTTGAGTCGGGTTTGAGCGGGCTTTTATAAAGAGGGCGACAATCGTCGAGTTTCGTTCAGTGTCTCAAGCTGTGTTGTCGCGATCACTAGTCGACAGCTACCTGGAATTCAACTTTTCTCAGTCAGTTCCACAGCCTGGAAGCGGTCAGTCCATAGCTATTCACATAAGCGTAAGTGTTTATATAATTTGCATACTCTTCTCAATCTGTGTGTGTGTGTGTGTGTGTGTGTGTGTGTGTTTGTCAATAGTGCAGCTGTAAATGACGCACATTCATGTGCCAAAAGTTTTCTCTGTTTACAATTGAAACGAATTTAGTTTAGAGCAATTATAAATAACGATACCAATTGAACGTCTAATAAACCCACTGATAACCTTATATAAAGCTCGCAATTGCATTTTGTCAAACGGTTGAATTGCTCAATTGTATAATTTGTTGTGGTATATACGTATGTATATAATACATGTATGTAGTATTATCGATAGTGTTCCAGTCAATTCAATTGAAACTGCTTATCATCTTATTTTGAACTTGGCTTATCTTGGGTTAAGACCTTCATGCAAACGTACTTATAATTGGTAAATGTATATAGTAACCATATATGTATTTATATATGTATGTTATTAGGTCTGTCTGTACATGACGTCTACGAAAAGTGTTGTCCATAGTATATTATTTCAAAATATGGCCTAGCCTTGACTTTGTCACGAAGAAAAACTGTAATGATTCTGAAAGTTCCAAATTGAATATTTTACTAATTGTTATCAACTGTTTTTTTTTTTTTTAATATTGTTAGGCTTAACTCGTACTTACATTTAATTAAAGCAAAGGCAACATTTTGTCTTTCATTTTTCTATTATTCTCATTTCTATAAATCTTTCAAACTTGGTTGTGAAAATGTTTCTTTCGTGTGTAGAATTTTTATAAATTGGTTGCTGTTTTTTCGGATGAACTTTTTATGTATAATATAAACTCATCAATTTAAAAATTCTAACACGTACCCATGTTACTAAAAACACTACTCTTTATAATTAGGAAATAAATTTTTCTTACTTTAAATTTACACACAAACCAGCTTTAAAATGTGTTTAAAGGAAGTGATATTGCTTACTAATTGTGTTGATCTTTTGTTAACACATTTATAATTAGGTATTTAAAACGAAGTAGTTTTTATCTCGTTATATAAATATATTTGAGCTAATATTTATTTATGTATTAACAAGTTTCTTAATGGGATTTTAAACGAGAATTCTTCAATTCATCATCTCTTATGTCTTTGCGTATCTTCATTTTTTCTGCTCGCTGCATTAGCTAATAATTAAGATGAATGATCTACCTACACAGGTGTTTTGCTTAGGCTATTGTACTATATGTACTATATGATCGATTGAAAGATATTTGTAATTCAAAGCACATTGCTTGTCGTGTATACATCGAGACTTGAAGCTGAACAAGTCGAACTTGAAAATGGCACACAAACGAAACCGAACGACAAATGACATATTAACAATGTGAATGTTGTCGCTTATCATAAATCATAAATATGTCTTTTTTTTTATAATGTTTTCGACCTAGTTAAACGGGCAAAAAACGATGGAAAAAGCCATAAAGAAAAGGGCTTGCCTTCGCCGTTATTTCTTTAATCGTGATATCATATCAGACGCGTCATTTCGTGGTCTGCTCCACAACTAATTACTTAAAAAATTTAAAAATATATTACAACAATAAAAATAAACAAAATATAACAACGTGCGTGACGCACTTTAATTTACAGCTTCAATGACTGTTATAAAATAAAACCTATCTAATCTAATGCATAAAAACATATATAAATGTTCCCTATCTCAGTATCTTCAGAGCTTTTTTTTTGTAAATTAATGTTTCACGTTTAGTTGTGGTTAATTTAGTCGGATTTATTTCCAAATTTCATATATGTACATTGATTTTAATTAAATTAAGAGAGACAAAAGAGTTAGCATATTTTGATTTAAAAGTTGCAGGTATTTATTTATTTATTTTTTTGTTTACTTTATTTTTTCCTAGAATATTTTTATGATAATCGCAAAAGCTTAAACTTTGCCAGAGCAAAAATAAACTAATTAGCGTATTGTTCTGTTTTTTTAAGGAAGTACTTTTAATTTTTTGATTGAACTAGAGCTCAGTCTGAAATATAATTAAGTTCTAATTTTATCTTTGAATCATTTTATTTGATATACATATATAAATAAATATATAACAAATATTATATATTAACCACATACAATATTAAATACCCATAATACTTGTTGCTTCATTACCTTTCTGTGTCTGTCTTTCTTTCACTTTGGCAGTTGCGCTCTCCCAGCGGGCAATCATCTCTGTTTGAGTAGAAAAGATAAAAACAAAGGCGAAAAACACACAATAATAATAATAATAATAATAATAGAAGCAATTCACCCGTTCACAAGCTGTTCACACGCACAAAAAGCGGTCTATCACAACATAAACAAAAACGACGCTGTTTGCTCAGTTCCAGATATACTTGCAACCCCCCCCAGCGCCCTCCACATTTCCGCCGCAGCCGTCGTTGACGTCGCGCCGCAAAATGGCAAGTCGAGGAGCCGCCAGTCATCTGGCAGTCATCTGCAGGTAATGCAAGCGAGCAGTTCGCACAGTTAGCAAGCTCCCAACAGAAGTCCAAATTAAATACGCTTAATAAGTAGTGCAAAAAGAATACACAAATTACTCATACGCCGCATTCTCATTAAATAAACCAATTAATCATCGTACAACTTGTAAGTATCTCATCTATTTGCGTATTATTCACTTTTCCGGCTGCGAAAGCTCTCAACGTAATTAAACATGTGATAAAATTGGGCTGTCTCCCATATTTAAGTGACCTTTTATGGTCATGACTCATCACTGATGACACAAAGGTCGAGCACGGAGACAGCTCAGTTCAGTCAGTAGTCTGTTGACTGTAAAAGGCGTGAGTTTTCATTGTCGAACTACCAGTTAATGAAGCTACTTGAAAACAACACAAACAAACAAACAAACAAACAAACAGGCAAAACAAACGAGGCACATTTATTGAAACTCATTATTTGGTTCGCAGCTTGCTGGTGTTTATCGCAATCTCGACAAGTTTCTGTTCGGCCGCCACCTTTCAGACTCGTCCCGCGTTTCCTGCCCAAACCGGTCCAGTTCAGCCCTCCATTGGCGGCAACAGCAAACAGCCAGCCAGACGCGTTATGCATCCAGCTTTTGAAAATGCCGGCCGCACTCCCGGCCTGGAGATTTGGCGCATCGAGGTAAGTGTTTATTTGTGTTCTGAATGCTTCCAGCAAAAGATTACACTCGAAATTTCACTTTGCCCTAATTGCCAGCCAAGTGTACACTCAGAGAATACAGTACTAAGTTTGTCTGAAGTCTTAAGAGAACAAATCTATATTGTAAAAACTGGTTTTGGCAACACTTTCTTCAGTGAAAGATTGATTTTAATTAACATTTGTATATTATTTGCATATCCAAACAGCTGAACTCTTATATATATATATAATATATATAATTCTTAAATGGAGAACTTGATTTCTTGGTGTAAGATATTACGCTCTTATTTAAAGTACTAAACTTCAGTTAAGAAAAATGAAATCAGCTTAAATCAATAATTAACTTCCTTGAAATGCGTGAAATGAAGAATATTAAAGAACGTATCGTACTTGAGAATTAAAGCACATAATATTGCAAATTCTATTCCGAGTGTATCTGAAATTGAAAGTGATTTTCTCTCAGTGTACAGTTGTACACGATGTGTATAATTAGATAGCTGCATGCTTACATAGTTTGGGGGAAAGTTCGACACCCACGCACGAATGCGTTGCTCATCCAGCGGCGCCCAATGTGGCACTCGCTTGTGGCATTTGGCATGCAAAGTACTCAAATGTATTCAGAAACACTCACACAAGTATTCACATATATATATATATATATATATGTATGTATGTACTCGCATATGTATGCTATAAAGGAATTGTTGTCTTGTGCCTGACGATATTTTCTAGTCGCTGAACGCACGCAAGATGTTTATCAGATGTTGTCTCACTCTAGCGAATCACTACTGTACTTGTGTGCGTTTGTAGTACAGTAAACAAGCTTTAATTAGCTCGAAAACATTAACTGATTTTATTAGCTTCCAACGACAGATGCAAAACATTTTCCTATTTATTTTCGTTTTTGTTTTTTGTTTGACTTTGTTTATCGAGAACTGCTGTTTTGGGGCTTGATTAATGAATATTTCGACTGTGCGGGCTCCCAAAATAGAATATTAAAAGAAATATGTGTTTATACTTTTTGTTCATTTCTTTTTATCTAGAATTTCGAGCCGGTTCCATATCCCAAAAATAACTATGGCAAATTCTACACGGGCGATTCCTTCATTATTTTAAATGTAAGTAATAAATAATAATATTTATGGATACTTTGACTTTTTATGCATGTTTTTTATTTCTTGATGAGCAATTCATTAATAGTAAATTTAGGTTTTAACCAGCCCTGATAAATACACATATTAATTTTTTATTTAAAGATTAATTTATTACTTATTGTTGTAATCGAGGTTAACTAGATTGCGGTAAAGGCGAATGCATCAGCCTCATTTATGAGGCAGTTATGCTTTCTGAGAAATAAAAATATTACTCATCCCATTTCCAAAACACTACATTCGTAATGCTAAAAAAATCGAGTGATTAAATTATGTTTAAATCAGAGCTAGACTCTATCGGAAATTTAAAATTTAAAATTTGAATATGCTGAAAGTATTTAAAAAAAATCAGAGTATTATTTTCTTGATGAGTGAAGAATATTTTGATACAAAATTGAAGAATTATTAAAAACTTATTGTAATATAAAAATCAATTTACAGACCAGAGAGAACCCGAAGAACAAGGAACTGTCGTGGGATGTGCATTTCTGGCTGGGATCCGATACCTCCACAGATGAGGCTGGTGCTGCGGCCATTTTGACTGTACAGTTGGATGATATCCTGAATGGCGGTCCCGTCCAGCATCGTGAGGTGCAGGATCACGAGTCCCAGCTGTTCCTGGGCTACTTTAAGAATGGTAAACAAAACCGAAGCTCGAAGCTAATCTTGTCTTTAATCCTGCATTTCCAATGAATCAGGTGTGCGTTATGAGCAAGGTGGTGTTGGAAGCGGTTTCAAGCATGTGGAGACGAATGCACAGGGCGAGAAGCGTCTGTTCCAGGTCAAGGGCAAGCGCAATGTGCGCGTCCGCCAAGTGAATCTCTCTGTCTCTTCGATGAACAAGGGTGACTGCTTCATTCTGGACGCCGGCAACGATATCTACGTCTATGTGGGCTCCCAGGCTAAGCGTGTGGAGAAACTGAAGGCGATTAGTGCTGCCAACCAGATTAGGGATCAGGATCACAATGGACGTGCTCGTGTGCAGATCATCGATGAGTTCAGCACCGATATGGATAAGCAGCAGTTCTTTGATGTGCTCGGCTCTGGATCACCCGATCAGGTGCCCGAGGAGTCCACGGCCGATGAGGATGGTGCCTTTGAGCGCACCGATGCCGCCGCCGTCACTCTCTACAAAGTATCCGATGCCAGTGGCAAACTCCAAGTGGACACCATTGCCCAGAAGCCGCTGCGCCAGGCAATGCTCGATACTCACGATTGCTTCATCCTGGACACCGGCTCCGGCATCTTTGTGTGGGTGGGTCGTGGTGCCACACAAAAGGAGAAATCCGATGCTATGGCCAAGGCACAGGAGTTCCTGCGCACCAAGAAATACCCGGCCTGGACACAGATCCATCGCATTGTCGAGGGTGCCGAATCTGCGCCTTTCAAGCAGTACTTCGATACCTGGCGCGATGTTGGCATGTCGCACACTCGTCTCGTCCGCTCCGCCTTGAATATCGGCTCCGATCAGTCTCTCGATATGGATGAGATCGATGCCGTCTTTGAGAAATTGAAGAAGAGCGGCGGTCGCGCCATTGGCTTCATGCCCGATCATGGCCAGAACAGCATTGACGAGATTACCCAATATGTTAGCATCCCCGACTCCAATGAGATCCAGAGCCACACCGTTCCATTCGAGGAGCACCTGCCGCTACTGGGCTTTGGCTCGTATGTGCTTAGCTATAACTATGAGGCCAACAATGGTGATAAGGGCGTCATTGTCTATGTTTGGCAGGGAGCCAAGGCCAACGCTGCTGTCAAGGAGCGCGCCTTCGAGGATGGCATGGTTCGTGCCGCGGAGCAGAATGCGATCCTAGTGCACACCATGCAGGGACACGAACCGCGTCACTTCTACAAGATTTTCAAGGGTAAACTCGTGACATCGTACACTCCACTACCGATCTCTTCCCAACTATTCCGGATTCGCGGCACAGTCGAGAGTGATATCCATGCTAGCGAAGTGCCCGCAGATAGTTCCTCTTTGGCATCCGGCGATGCCTTTGCCTTGGCAATGACCAAAACACACAAGGTGTACATCTGGCATGGTCTGGGTGCCTCCGCCTTCGAGAAGGAGGCGGCCAAGGAACGTTTTGCCCACTACTGGCAGGATGCTGAAGTGGAGATTGTGGATGAGGGTGCCGAACCTGATGATTTCTGGGAGGAACTGAACGGTGAGGGTCAGTACGATCGCAGTCTGGAAGATCAGACAGCACCACTGCTCGAGCCACGTCTCTTCCACTGCCGCTTGACCAGCGCTGGGCGAGCCAAGGTCGAGGAGGTCGCCGAATACCAACAGGAGGATCTCGATACTGATGATGTGATGCTTCTCGATGCCGGCGATGAGCTCTACATGTGGGTTGGCTCCGGCGCCACAGCCGATGAGAATGCTAAGATTCTGGATATGGCCAAGGTGAGAGAAATTATTATTAGCTGATTGGTATTAACCGGGTTTTATACCCTTAACCCATTCAAAATGGGTAAAAAGGGTATCTTGGTTTTGTGCAAATGTATTTAACATGGAGAAGGAAGCATCTCCGACTCCATAAAATATATATGTATATTCTTGATCAGGATCAACAGCCTAGTCGATATAGCCATGTCCGTCTATCGATACATTTCGATTTCCGATAACAAAAAATTCCGCAATTCTTTTAAAATTCTTTGTAAAATAATCTAAAAAATAGCTTTTCCGATTTTAAGCGAAAGTTTCAACAATTGCTAGATGACGTATTTAAGAATTTGTAAAATACGGTTTTCGATCGAAATAAACTCTCGTCGGAGAAATTCTACCATAATTTTCACATAGAACTTTGATAAAGAACTTAAACTGAAAATATAAAATTTTGCACACATTTCTCTCGTTTCGGTTGAATTTTTTTCTCATTCTTGTTCCCAACGAGCTTCTCATCTGATTATTATTTATATCTGCGATTTGTATACATTCAATAAATGACTATTATTTATTTTTTATTCACAGCGCTATATTAAGTCGGAGCCCACTGCTCGCACGATGAATACTCTGAGCATTGTGCGTGTGTCCCAGGGTCACGAACCAAGGGTCTTCAAGCGTATGTTCCCCAGCTGGGAGGACGACTACTGGCAGGTTAGTTAATCGCATTGCACATTCAATAATCATTCCATACTAAATAATCATCACATGGCTAACTAATCTGGCTCCCGCTGGCTGATTCAATGCATGACCTCAAAACAATTCACTGCTTTTGTGAGTGAGTATTTCAGCACTTACTACATATTCACAATATTCACCATTCAAGTAACTTGATTTACTTTTTTTAATTTATACAATATTCATTAATTGTTTCAATTGCATTCTTAGAATCTGCCTTCCTATGAGGATATCAAACGCCAGGTTCTGGATGCTAACAACGAGGTCTAAGCCCTCAGTTGGAATACTCAGCAAAATTGACCAAAAATTTACGTTCGCTTTTGCCTTAAATAAATACAAAAGAAATTAATAATTAAAAGTAATGTAATTTTGTATTAAATGGAAAAGTTTTTTTTAACTCAAATATTAACAATAATTCTTGTGTGTAATTTATTTCAAATAAGAGGACTCCACACTTCAAACAAATCTGAAAATAAATGATTTTTTAATTTTAAAATAGTTTTTATTGATAAAATCTTGCTTGAAAACATAATTAATTAACTTAAAGTAAGGATCAGCTACCCCACGTGATTTGCTCGATCCAATCCAAATACGACCAAACACGGGTATAGACACTTGGATAGCTGCTGCGACAGAAGACGCCAAATGAGGTAATTCCAATAAGATGATAATGGATATGACGACGTCGACGACCCGACAAATTCAACTGAAGCGGACCACCCGAGTCGCCCTGACAGGTGTCCCGACTCTGAATGAAATCCTGTGCACATATCTGACTCTCTATTATTCCATTTGGGGTCTCCTCGAAGTCGGGCAGATCCTCGTCGCACTCTCTGTTGGGCACTAAGGTTGCATTCAAATGGGTCAGGCGATATGTCATACTCTTGCCAAAGCTTGTGGATCCATAGCCCATGGCGAAGGCAATCGATGTGTGAATCTCCTCACTGGACCACAGGCGAATGGGTCTAACAAATTCTGTTAGACTAAAATTAATTTAATTACATCTCATTATTCGATAGAAATATTTATAGAATTGAAATTCAAACATATGCATATACAAATTATTTCTAGAACACAGAACATTTTTCGAATTTTATTTTAGGAAGTTTTTTCAAATTTCAGGAATATTTATTTATATTTTATATACATATTATGATTGCTCCAAAATTATAATTGCCAAAAGATTAGGCTCGTAATTTTAATTGTCAAAATACATTAATAATCTGATTTTTTTTTGGGACATGTTTTTTTTTATTAGTTTCTGTTTTTCAACAGTGACAAGCAAAACACATTTTTCTATGTCTAGCAAAACGTTATAGATATTTTCTTAAATTAAGTTTAATCGAGTAAAACTTTCAAGTAACATGAGACAATTTTTAAATACTCACATTACATTTGCGTCCAGTTTTAGAAGTGCTATATCATTATAGTATAAATCATTTCTGTAGTCGGGATGCTCGATAATGCTTTCGATCCGAAAATTCTGGGGCCTAACCGTTGTCTCATCGATCATTAGATTCAGTCCACCGATGCGCACCCATTTCGGCACCTCCCTAAAAATATATGCAATGTCAAATGGGTCGCAGGCAATCAGAGAACCCCCGCTCCTCGTCTGGGGTAATCAAAAAACTCACCCCTCCACATCTGTGCAATGGGCAGCAGTTAGTATAAAATTCTCACTTATGAGGCTGCCGCCACATTTGTAGTTGATTGCCTCGGAATTCGTCTGAAAGCCGATCGCTGCCTATCAAAAGATTAAATGTACCATTTTCATTTCAACAATAAATGCTGCTTGTTTTTTTCTTCCAGCTCTCAAAATTTGTTGTGTACCATATGGGGGTATTCACCAGGTCGGGCGAGAACGCGTCCATCGAAATCGACGTCATCGGCATCTGCTTTTACGGCCGTATCGTTGGCAAATATGCGTTCAACATATTCCGAGTACTCTACGGGTGTATTTGTGAATATGAAATTTGATAGCCGATTAATTAGGGACAGAGATAGACACAGAGAGAGGCAGCGAGAGACAGAGAGAGAGAGAGAGAGAGAGAGAAAGACAGAAACTCACTACGCTCACAGAGACGTCGATGCTTGTTTTTGGGCTTCTTGTTGGGATGACCGTTGGGGGGTGGAGGAAATGGTTGACCAGGTCTATAAGCTGTCATTGGGTGCCTTCGCTTTGATTTTGGTATTGGCTGACCATGATTGTTCAAGTGAAAGTTACGTATCTTAAACTTGTTGGTGTCCGGAAAATAGACATCCTGATCGCTCTCTGGTCCTGGAAAATAGATATCCGCATCCCTCTCTCTGGGAAATACCAATGGCTGATCTCTGGGTTCTTTCTTTGCAAATGCCAAGCAGACCAGCGAAATTGATAGCAGTATCAAAAAGTAGCGCATTTTTGTTTTTTGTGTCTACACAGTGAGTATCAAAACGGGACTGAAGCCTCTCGCATCTCTTAAGTCTATCGATCTGAGTCGAGCAGTTCGCCTTATCATCATTTAATTGTCACAGCAGAGATTCACAAAAAAAATTTTTGTTATTTATTATGATTTTTTGTTTGTTTTATATGTGTATTCCCAGAGTTTGAGGATTGACGAGAGTTGCGGTGCGTGGTGCATGGATCTGCGTGGTGCCCCCAAATTGACCCTCATATTGAGCAATAATCGCACGCTGAATGGACTCCAGTTCTTGGTCATTGCTGTACTTAAGCACAGACACAGTGGGATCATTGCCAGGCGCTGGAGCCGGAGCAGGAGCAGCATAAACAAGGGCCATCAAGGCGAACAGCAAAATCAACTGGGTGTGAAAAAATGTGATTCTTTTTATATTCCTTGAATTAAGCATACAAGTTTTTCAACTTACGCAAACAGTCTTCATTTTGTCGGATTCTTTCAGCAAAACTAAAACACGAGCGCAACTTGACGGCTGCTTTTATAGCCAAAAAAAAAGTTATCATTGTGTTCATAATCAAATTATAATTTGCAACTATAACTATGTATATATAACTATAATATAACTTGAACAACTTGAAAACGAAACGAGTTCACGAATTCATTTGCTTAATATAAGCCCCAGAGACCAGACTCAAAATCAAGCGCTGATTATTACAATAATGTCAAATCGCTCTTTTCTGATTTAACTATCGTATTTTAAAACAAGCGTTTCACGCGTTTAACAATAAAATCTATAATTTGGCAAGTTTTTTTTTGTCTACTAAAACTTATTTAAATCTACATTTTACTACTCTCTGTGTGAAAGCGAAAACTTTGAACAGGTTTTCAATATGTTAATTAAATCAGTATATGGGCTACTAGTCGATGAATTAAAAATAGGTTTTAAATTGCTGCCATAAAAAATAAATCAATAATAAATCCCTTTCATTTGGCTCTCATCTGTTTCCTTTGATCTGGTTCCTTTCCAAAGAAACTTGTTGTGTTACCCTGAACCCATTTAAAATGGGTAAGAGGGTGTGATCAATTTGTGAAATAGAATTTCATGGATAGATACTTACTAGATACTTAAATTTTGTAATAAAAGTTCTTGGAGTCGTATCCAGTTTATTTTATTTTAACGATATTTCTTATCTTTTAGCGAGTAATGATATATATCTTATCAATTTAAATATCAATAAATATCTCAATTTAAAAGGTGTGGGAATTCGTGAAGAGGGAATTGAAGCGAATTGTGAATTGAAGCGTGATATATATACATATTTATATATATGTATACACATAGGCACATAAGTTAATGCTTTTAAATATATATTTGGCATTATAACTGAACGCTGTTTCTTAATAGATTTATAATATATTTTATAGCTGGGTTGAGGGTATCTCGTAGTCGAGCTATCTCGACAAGAGCTTTTTTGCTTGTCAATGGTTTCAAATCAGGGTAATTAAAGTCAGAGTCTCAAAACGAGTTTTCAGATCTGATTATGATATAATGTCAGTAATTAGCCAACATATTTATTTTGAATTCGAACAGTCGCTGATCTGCTTCTTGTTTATCAAATGATGTCTTCTTTCAAAAACTTCATATATATGACATTTATATGATTAGAAAAAAAGCTACAAGAAGACTTTCTTGAAACTTTCTTTACATTTTGGTATGCTTTGCTTCAATTTGAAATCGAATATAAATTCAAATATTCAAATTGTATTTATTAACTTCAGTAATTCAAAGGATGAATCTCAATACTTTTCTTGTGTGTCCCATTTAGGATACGGCTTTAAAAAACTAGTCCAATAAAAAGTGTTGCATAATTTTAGGCACAATTGAATATACTTTGAGCTACTGGCCAAAAAATAGTTTAGCTAATAATTAACATACTTGAAAAGCTCAAAATATATTTTAGTAAACATTATTATAATCCAAAAATTTTCGATTTCGTTTAGCTTTATGAATCTTTATCTTTATTTATAATCCACACATTTAGCGTCGCATAAATCAAGAAGTCAACGCAATAATTGGGCCTGTATATTGAGTATTTAGTAATATTTCCAAAAATGACCAAAATGCAAATCAATGCTGTGGTTGGTTGTCGGCGGTTTTTCTTAGTTGCATCCAGAAAATGTCCAATGCAGACACAACTTGGCATTCCAACGGAGGCCAAGTTGCGACAAAACCACATATTTGGTGACTAAATTGGACAGCAAAATTGTAATTTGAATACATTTACACATTTTCGAGCTTATCAAATCAGTTGCAGTCGTAAGTTTTTTCTTTTACGAAAGTGTAAAGCAACATATGTATATGATCCAATTAAAAAACGATTGGTATTTTAATTGAAACATGGAGGCAGATAGCATCGAGTTGCCCAACACAGATAATGATAATGAAATGGAGCCGCATTTGCATGCGCTGCATCTGTGAGATGCATCTCGAACTCGACTTGTATCTCAATCTTCAATATAAATATCGGGCAACGCTGCAATTGGAAGACACAGAAACAGCTCAGCAGCTGCACAGCACACACAACTCAAAAACCCAAAAGCCTTTCGGTGTGGAAACCACAAAACCCAAGCACAAAATGCGCGCTTTTCTGGTAAGTACCAAAAAAAATTTGATCCTCTCCAGAAATATAATCATCTTCCTTACAGATGATTTGCTTGTTTGCCGTCGCCCGTGGACAGTATGATTATACGCCCCAAACTGGTGGTGTGGCAGAGCAGAGTGGCTCGGCTCAATTGTCGGAGCCGATACTCACTGCCAACGAGTTCAACAAGGAGTTCTACTCGTACAGTGCCCCGGAGCAGGAGTTCGACAATGGCCCGATCAACGAACAGCTCTCGAATAGTCTGAGAAAAAATCTTCGTGTGCTGTTCATCAAGGGCCCGGAGAACTCCGGTCTGGAGCAGGCCGCTCTACAGTTGGCCTCATCTGCCTCCGACGATCGCACAGCCATCTATGTGCTCAACAAGCAGGCGGATGTGAGTGACTTGGCCAACAAATTGAACCAAATAAAGCTGCAGGCCAACAACAAGCCCGAGGTGCACTTCGTCAAATATCGCACACCCAGCGATGCGGAGAATGCACAGCGTGTCATCCAAGCTCAGTACGATTCACTGCCCGGTCGCTCCACCAACCACAATGCCGGCTCCTCGGCACCAGTTTTGGACTTTGCCACAAAGAGCGGAGGATCTGCCACAAGCGAGCTATCACCGACTAGCGCGTACTTGCCACCCAACCGAAGGTTTTAGCCATAAGAAAACTGCACACACTAACTGTGAATAGTGTTAACAAATAAAAATAGTTTCTACACAAATAGACGGAGTTTATTTTGCTAGCCAAAAGTATGCAAGAAAGTTGATTGGTCTTCGAATTGCTGGAGCGGCACCAACTATTTTGGACGCGACTGTAGCAAGTGTTAATCGGTGATAACTAAATATTAATTTGATTTAATCGAATTAATCGAATTTTTATGGTGGATATTAAAAGAATTATTGCAAATAGCATCCTTATTGTTTAGTAGATGTTTTACAAATTGAAATTGAATAATTCTTTAATTGTTAAACATAATCCGGAAATTGAGTGGTTATTTTAAATTTGATCTCATAACCCATAAAACTTATAACTTATAAATCGAATATCCATCAAAAAATCCATTCTATTTGACTACTGCAATAATTTAAAAATTAATTTATCTAATATAATTGTTATTTGTGTTTTATCTTTGGGCAACTACTTGATTAGAATAATTAACATAATGCCGCTTGGCATATTCAATGACATTGACAGCTCAAGAGATCTCCCACTTTTGCTATGGTTTTTATTTCGAAAGCTAACGTCACTAAAGATTGTGTAAAACCGAAATTAAAACAAACCCAGCCGAAATGCCGGACACGAGACATAAGCAACATGGAACTGCTTTCTTTGTTTGTTTGCATCTTGGCTATTTTTATATCACTTTGTTATTTTATTAAGCTTAACTAAAATATGCGCATTGGGATTTAGGAGTACGCAACCGGTTGAGGGACTGCTCCGGACCACTCAACAAGCTACTAATTTGGCGGCCAGAAAACGTTTTTGAGTGGGGGATTCGGGTTTCTGGTTTTTTGGGTTTAGGTTTTTGGTTTTCGGTCTGTTACGAATTCATCGAAATGCATATGAAATGACTTTCTTTTGGAACTGAGGGAGCATTTGTCACATTAAAAAATGATATTTCGCATTAATTCCGTAGAGGCGTTGCGATTATAACAAAATTTGAATACCTAGTTGGCCACGTTATATAACAGTCTAGCAGCGAGATGCATCTCTAATGTGATCGCAGGTAGACACACATAAATATATACGAATATGGTTCCGTGATTTGGCAACAACACACACACACACACACACACAGGTAGGCCGATACCTGGCGACAATAGATCCGATAATTTAATACAAGCGCCCAGTTTCTTGAGATGTAAAGCGATTCCCTAAGAGCCGGACTATCTTATAAAAACATAGTCAACGGGCAGTTGGGGCATCAGTTGAGTTCATACTGCGAGAGAAGTCAACAGCGCTCCACTAATAATAAAATGAAACAGTTTGCAATTCTTGTGGTAAGACGGAAACTTGCAACGAGCCTGGAGCTTTAATAAAATGCATTTTTCTTTCCACTTGCAGTGCTTGTCGTGCGTGTTGCTCGCCGCATCTGCCCCGCAGGGCTACAAGTATCAGCAGAATCAGCCAATCATCCAAGCTGGAAATCTGCGCCCGCAGATACCCATCTCGGCCAGTGGAATATACAATGCGCCACAGCAGGGACCTATTCAGAGCTATGCCCAACCCATTCAGAATGTAGGCATTGAGGCACCGGTTACCTACCAGCAGCCAATACAGCAGTTGCAGCAGCCACTGCAGCAGCAGCAGTTTGTTCCTGCCCCACAGCCCCAGCAGCAATATGTCCAGTCTTATCAGCAGCCCCAGCAGGTCCAGCGTCCCTCAATTGTTACCAAGGATATCTACATTCACTCCGCACCCGAAGAATCTGAGGAACTTAACTCTTCACCTCAATTGGATAACACCCCGATTCGCAAAAATTATCGCATTGTGTTCATCAAGGCGCCCACACAGAATCTGAGGCACACCGCTGCTGCTCTGAAGCGCGCCCAGGCTACCAATGAGGAGAAGACCGTCATCTATGTGCTGTCCAAGAAGCCCGACATCAACGAAATCCATCAGCATCTGCAACTCACCCAGACCGAGCCCAAGGTCCACAAGCCCGAGGTCTACTTCATCAAGTATAAGACAACGGAGGAGGCTCAGCGTGCTCAGCAGGAGATTCAGGCCCAGTATGATGCTTTGGGCGGTGCCACTCACATCTCAGATGAGGGTGTTGCTCCCATTAGCAGTTTCTCGGGTGGCTCCCTCAACTTGGGCAACATTGTACCACAGAATATTCAGCAACTGGGTCAATCTCACGGTTTCAGTCAGAATGTGGGATCCTTTAACCAGGGCATTCAGCAGAGCTCATTTGGGTCTCAGGTCGGAGGTATCCAGGGTGGTCTGAATGGAGGACTGCAGGGCGGTCTCGGCGGAGGTCTGGGTGGAGGTCTGGGCGGAGGTCTGGTCGGAAGTTTGGGCCGCAGTGTCCAAACCTCATCGGTATCAACGGCTTCCAACTTTGGTGTCGTTGTGCCATCGAAGAGTTACGTGCCAGCCAAGACTAAATAAGTGGTCTACAATAAGTATGCAGTAGCATATCTTGCATTGAGTTCCAAGAATCGGCCCATAATTTAGTATATTTTAATTTATTGCAAATGCCATAATCAACTCAAAATAAATGAATATTTTATCCTCCAAAAAAAAGTCTAGTCTTTTTCATTTTCATTGCATATCTATTTTTAACCTTTAACCCTTTAACACTAAGTACTGTAAGTTGTACGAGTTGAAGCTTCCATATAATTAATATATACGAGTATGTTTATATTTTCTAAAAACTTTGAGCCCACTCTTTTCTGATTTTTAAATTAACACTGGGTACCCTTGTTAATCAAAACTCATTTTAATTTTACTTATTAGAGGTCTAAAGGTAATAATTATTTTTATAGCATTTATATTTCTTAACATTTATCACTGAAACTTGTTTGCAACTTTAGACAAATAATGGCCATGATTGCCAGTTACATCATAGCTGTTAATTAACTAACTAACTAAGTTTATATTTAATTTTTCAAATTTATAAGACATGCAAATATGAACTTTACTAATTGCTCAATTAGATACATGACAACCAAGACTAAATAAGCTTAACAATCAATTAAAACTTAATCTTAAGAAATCATTAAAATCTAGGCCTTGCTAAAGTTTGTGAATCAAACAATGCTTTAGACCAAATTTCCATTTACGAACTGGAACAGAAGTGTATTTAAAAAAAAAAAAAAATATACTAAAACACAAGAATTGCTATACCTATAGTTGATCTATTCTGTTTAATTATTACATATTATTGATATCTTACTTATAAGATGGGAACACAAAGAGCCATTTGTGATCCAAGTGAGTTGGGATCAGGGAGTCTTTCTTACTTACAATTTATCATAAATTATTGAATATTGTCTTCATATCTGCGTACTAAGATCTACTATTGAAATAACAGTTAACATATATTATGTTAGCTATGAAAAGCCGTATCACTTAAATATTATTTATTGAAATCTGTTTCTTTTATAATATTTGATGGCGAAGCCTATAAAAACTGAGCAAGCCACTTATTTGCTGCATTCATAATCATGCCCCATCACAATAGTATTATGCATAGTATTATGTAAGACGAATCAGTTACTAATCGTTGTGACCGGTTTGCCTCATGTGGCTAATCGATGTGGCAATTCGGATGCACGTTTTTTTTTTATTTTTTTGTTTTTGTTTTTTTGACATCGTCTTTCAGAAATTAATGTGTTAATTGGAAAAGTTGTGAAAGATGCGTTTGAAGGTCGTAGAAAGGTGAATCGTAGGTGTGGGTTAAAAAACAACATGTTTATTTAGCTATACATATATTTACAACATTTGACTTACTTATGCCTAAAAACAACAACAATAATTCTTGCGATTTCAGTCAGTCGATTCTTTTCATGCACGCAAATTGGCGGGCAAATATTTGCTCGTAAGGCTACCAAGTCCACCAATAGCACCTGTACCTCCATTGGCATTGCCTCCATTTAAGCTAGCACCAATTCCACGCTGATTGTCCAACGAGCCAATCACCGATGTGACCGGAGCAATACCTTCATCGGAGACCTGTGTGGTGCCACCAAGCTGATCGTATTGAGCTAAAAGTTGAGATAATTTGGATAGAAAAAAAAATTAAAATTTAAAAAATTAAATATGCAACTTTATAAAAATGCTTAACATTGATATACAAATTTAAACAAAGATATATAAATATTTAAAGAACGAGAAAATACTGTTTAAAAGTTGGGCTAATAGTTTTAAAGTAATTAAATAAAAAAATAAATTAAAGTAATAATTTTGTAATAATAATTAATATATTATTAATAGTTGGTATTAGTATTGATGATTTTGTGACTAATGCAATAAATTCTAACTTTTTTTTAGAGGAATCATTAATTTGAAGAGTTGTTAAATAGAAACCCCAAAGGTTAACTGGTGATTCAATGACTAAGCCAGTCAGGTTGGCCTCTACCACTGAAGTGCTGGGCAAAATCTCCAACTCAAGTGGTAGTAAACGTGTTGACAAATACGCAAAGCCAAGGTTTTGGCCATAACTATGCATATTATTCGTTCCGTGATTTGTTTTTTTTTGGGCTCTTACCTTGTATAGTCCGCTGCGCATGAGCTGCTTCCTCCTGCGTCTTGTACTTGATGAAGAAGACCTCCGGTTTGCTGATCGGCTTGGGTGCCTCCTCAATGGCCGTTTGCAGATCAAGTGGATCTGGCTTTTTGGTTAGCACATAGATGATGGTCTTCTCCTCAACGGGCGCCTGTTGGACACGTAGCGTTGCCTTGCTGACACTGGGAGTGGGCGCTTTGATGAACACAATGCGATAATGTTTGCGTGGTGGCCCAACTGGGACAGCGGGCTGTGGATAACGATCCTCTGGCTCATCTGCTGGCGGCACATGCACATAGATATCCTTGGAGACAACTGGCCCTTGGCCATGATTATATGTTTGTGGTTGATTGTAGGCAAAGTTGGAAAACTGCTGCTGCTGTTGCTGCTGCGGACGCTGGAAGATCTGCTGCTGTTGTTGTTGTTGTTGGTTGAGAAGCTGCTGCAGCTTTGGCGTCTGTAGAGCCTGCTGCACAATCCGCTGCTCATCGATGCTGGCCGGCTGCTGCTGCTGGTAGCTAGATATACCGGAAGATATGAGCGGAATGCCGGGCAACTGTAGATTGCCACCGTTCTGGTAGTTATATCCTTGTGGCACCGCCAACGCCAAGCCAAACAGGCACGTAACCTATCAAGAAATTACAGGGCAAAAATTACACAACTAACGAGAGGGAGAAAAGTGGGAGAAACAGCTGTCAGCTTACAATAAACGCGCGCATTTCCGTTTGATTAACACGAAATGTGACTAGTAAAAGATACAAGATACAAGATACACGCAGCACCGGTGCGCTTGGCAAACAGAAACCAACTAAATGCTAATCAGTGCCCGGGCGAGACTTATAAGGCGCGGACTTGAATATGTCGATCACGACAAAAGCAGAAATGATGCCGCCGATGCTGCAAATGAAGATGATGATGACGATGATGACGAGGAGACACACAGAGTTCAAATGAAACTGAAACTGAAAACAAAAACATCAAATCCACGATGACTGAGGGCCAAAAGCAATGCTTACCAAGCGCCGGCAAACCCGATTTATTTCTATACCCTTTGCAAATAGGTGAACATCAGCTATATTCATTGTGCAAATTTTATTTTAATTTTTATTTTTATTAGCTGAATATTAATCGATCCGAGCTAGATCGAGGAGCAAGATATTAAATGTTGATTAGTAGATATTCAATAAGCAACAAACTTTGTGGAACACAAGTATCGATAAATATCGATATGTGACCTCTGTTTTTTTTGAAGGTCTGAAAAGTTATAGACACAAAATTTACACCAAATTGTAGATATGTATAATATCATGAAGTTTACGCAGATAAAGAATGTGTATACAAATTTAAAACTAATAAGGGAATATAGAACTCGACTCAAAACGATTTTTTTTTTATGTAGAATGGTACATTATTTATATCTATTTTATAAAGAAATTTTCGGGCAATGTATAGGGCATCTTCAAGCCGATCACTTTCGCCTTGAGCCTGAGGCTTGTATTTCTTTTTAAACAACCTTGAGATGATGTCTGTAGTGGTCAGACACTCACACTCACACACTCACACTCTCCACGCACGCACACTCACACACATACACTCACACACTCAAACGCTATGGTAGAAAATGCCTGTGTCATCTTTGCAGACAATTATTCGGGGCTTAACGTGAGTTTGCCACCAGTTCGCCGGAAGTCATATGTGAAATAACATATCTATTGTTTCGGGGGCAACAATTTCGCTGAACAGTTATGTATTGGGGATCTTGAGTTGAGTTGAGTTGCGTTGAGTTGAGTTGTGACCCGCATCGTGGTGGTATTCATAATTGGCGTGCATCTTTCAATAATTAAACATAACTTGCACAAATCTGCGCAAAATTGTCATTAGTGACGCGCCAAATTGCACAGCCTTTGGCCATTTTGATAAATCGCTTTGAGGGTCATAATGGCCTGACCCAGTTATAGAAGCCCCCAGTTCAGCAGATCTCTTGCAATTTTTATTGGACCATACACAGCTGTACTATGGTGTCAGATTACATAATGCACCGGGGGCCATGTGCGGTATGTGTGAGTGTGTGTGTGTGTGTGTGTGTGTGTGATATTATCATTATTTGTTTGCTTTTCAAAGCAGCCAACGAATACATCCGTTTTTTATGTTATTTTTTGCTGAATCGTAAAAGGCATCAAAGGTGGGGGGGACCTACTAAAAAAATACTTGTAGTACAAAAATATAATTTCACCGAGTCTCAATTTAACCTTTTTCCATCTGCTATCAATTTATTTAATGAAGGGTTGCCTTATTACTCAATTATTTATTTAACTGCACGGCGATAACAATTAACCCTGATTGGTACATAGGAAAATACAAATTATTTATTTTTTCAATTTGTATTATATTCATTAAATTGTTTAATTTCGATATTATTTTACCTTAAGATAATGTTTTTTTCTTACCTCCAAAATGAAGACTGTTTAAGATAATAATCAATAATTTCAAATAAATTCAATGTTATACAAAGCTTATACTAGTAATTTGAGAAACCCCATAGAGCTAAGCACTTATTCTTAACATTTGTTTAGTATGTTTTTAATAACCATCAATAAATTAATTTATATATTTTTTGTTGTATGGAAATCAATCAATGTCCATCAGTGACTATGAAAATTTGGGTCATACCTTTTGTGCGGAGATAGGCAGATGAATGATGACGATGATATTTTGATATACGAGTGGAGATTAATCAAAATCCAACAAATCCTAACCAACTCAACTCGAATATATTATAAACTATATTTTTATATTATTTTTA
Organism: Drosophila mimica; assembly: GCA_037043585.1. NCBI lineage: Eukaryota > Metazoa > Arthropoda > Insecta > Diptera > Drosophilidae > Drosophila > Drosophila mimica. Next base: position 394,088 of record JBAMBE010001187.1, read on the forward strand.
TGCATTTTTAATTTCACGCAACGCTGATTGTTATATAAGCAATTCGAGAGGTGGGCGTTACAATGGCAGCAGTATTTTCAGATTGAAGTAACGCCCCGTTCTTTTGTATATTGTAATCTCTGTGTTTTTTGTCTACAGTGTTGTGCAATGCTATTAACGGCATATTAGCGTATTATTGTTTCATCAAATATACATTTTTGTATGCATACACCCGACGGGTCTTAAGTGCGATCAAATTATTTTATTTTCACATCTGCAAACTTTGTAATTTTCACTTTTGAGACGATGGCGTGTATAGGAAATTAACATGGCCAAGGCTATTGGCGCCAATACTAAACAATTACCGACAAAAAGATTTATAATATAAAAAAAACAAATTAAATAATTAAAATATTATGCATACAATTTATAGATAAATATATATAAAATATCAAAAGCAATAATTGTTGACGAAAGGTGTTTTAAAGTGATGACTAATTTAATAGCTTTATTTAGATTATAATCAATCTTAAGTATTGCATAATGTGATATAAATATGAAAAATTGAATTGAATACAAATTAATCAAAGGCCAAAAAACGGTTTCATCCGTTCATATCAGATGTTTACCAGCCGGTGATAAATGAATACATGAGCTTAAAGTTGTCAACGTTTTGGTTTTGATATCGAATAACGGTTGTTGACTAAGCTTTTGGCTTGTGTAAAAAAGCTTTGCAAGAGATTAAACGGTTTCACTGCTTTCATTTAAAAGAAACTCAAATTTATGTTGTAATTTAATTTTATATTTATATTTACTTATTTTATCTATTATTTCTTATTTTGTTTCAAGTCTCTCAAAAACTGATAATTTTCCCAGAAGTTGAGCATGTCAAGAGCAGTCTTATTATGCAATAGCAACCATTTCAACTTCAACTTGTGGTCTTGGCCCCGACCCTTGGCTTTTTGGGGTCTTGGAGCCCGTTAATGAAGAGCGTATAGCATTTCATGTTCATTATCTTGGGTTACCACAAGCTCGGCCCCTACCCCTGCCACTCCTGGCACAAGTTCGTCTCAAGTAAACGGCTCATTACACCGGCCGCAAATAGCTGGATAGGCGTCACGTTTAAGCCAAACAATTGCCGCAGAGTCTCGTACACAATTTGTATTGACAAAGGTCTTTGTCGAAATAATCAAAAGTAAATTAATCTTAGGCAGCTTGGACATACCGTTTGTTGGACAGCCATTGTAGTTGTGTGCCCCCTAAATGATAAATGGGCATCATTGCAGCTGGTGGTGAAGAAGCGATCAGCTCTCACCGCACACGGACAACACATGCAAATTTTCGGACTCCCGACGGGTCATTAATTAATGCAGAAAATACATGGGGCTGGAGCTTAAGAGATGGGTCTAAGTGTGGAAAATGTGAAGGCAATTTCTTAGTTGTAACTCATAATAAAATTGATTAGGTGTTTATGTAATTCTTCTTTTAATAACATTTAATCGATGCGTGTTGATGCATGCCCCAAAGGGCCAAACAACCACATAATGGCAACTGATCGGGGGAGAGCTTGGATTAGTTTGTTTGTAAAGCTTGACCTGTTGCGAACAATTAAGCGTTACACTTAGAAAAATTTTAAAAATTATTTATCTAAATGTTAATTGCTAAATCGCATCGCTGAATCTTTTTTAAGCCCCTGTTAACTATATTTTTTATTTGGAACAAGAGTTTTACTTTTATGAAATTTATTTGTAATAATATTTGCAAAAAATCTGAAGATATAAAATGATATGTAACAGGAAGTTTAAAAAAAGTATTATTTTAATATGGTGATAAATAAAATAAACCAGGGCATATTTTTCTGCTGAGTGTACAACAAAGTAGCCAAAAAGACCGATAGCCAAAAAAGCTTTGTCAGCTAGGGGGAATCACGCTAATTGGCCATGTATTTCTGGCAACTACAAGCAAGTCGCCGCATTTAATGAGAGTTTTTGAAAAGCAAAAACGATGACGAAGGCGATGATGATTTTGATGGACAACTGGGCGACTCACTGACTGACTGACTGAGTGACTGACAATGCGCAGACCCGCAGCATGGAAGAAATGAGACGAAAGCTGAGTGAAACAGAAATAATGAACATGCAACAACAATAATAACCAAAAACCCAACAACATTTTTTTTTTTTTTTTTTGCTATGTGGCGTCTCTCTATCTGTGTGGATCATTGCTGAACTTCACTTATTAGTTTGTCGAATGCTGCCAGTATAAAAGCCTGACGAAGATCACCAAAGTCATACAGTTCACAGCGAACAGCGAAGTAACCCAAACCAACTAGTCTCAAGTCAAGCTCAACCAAGTTCAGAAATGCGTGGTTTCATTGTAAGGATGAGGAGAGAAGCTATCATCGCTAACACTAAGGCTAACTAATAATCTTCCACTCTCCCATCATAGGTTTTGTGTTTGGCCGCCGTCGCGGTAGCTGCTCCTCAGGGCTACAACTACAACAATCCTGGCGCATCGGCTGTTGGTGGATTCAGCACAGCCAGCGGTAGTGGCGCTGCCTTCTTCCAGGGTGGCCAGCAGCAGCATGCGGTGGCACAACAGCAGCACTTCCAGCAGCAGGCGGCCTTCCAGCAACAGTCTCAGTCCGTCGGCCACAACTATCAGCAGCAGGGGCATGTGGAGCAGCAGCAACATCAGCAAGCCATTGTCTCCAAGCGTTTCTTCATTCACTCCGCACCCGAGGATGTTGATGAGCAGCAAAGCGAGCGACACATCACTGTCGGTGTGCCCAAGCGCAACTACAATGTGGTGTTCATCAAGTCGCCACAGCGCTCAAACAAGAAGACCTCCATCAAGATCAGCCCTGCCGTCAACGAGGATAAGACCGTCATCTATGTGCTGAGCAAGAAGACCGACAGCTCTGATGTTCATGCCGAGGTTGTCGAACAGGCCAGCTCCACCAGCAAGCCCGAGGTCTTCTTCATCAAGTACAAGACGAACGAGGAGGCCCAGCATGCCCAGCAACAGATCCAGGCCCAATACGACTCCCTGGGCGGCACCAGCCAGCTCACCGATGAGGGTGTTGCTCCCGTTACCTCTGTCATTGGTGCTCTTGGTGGCGGTGAAGTTGCCACTGCTGGCGGCAGCACTGGCTTTGGCTCCTCTGCCGGTCATGCGATCTCCCATCAGGGCATCTCAGGCGGCGGTATTTCTGGACACGGTGTCTCTGGACAGACAAGCAATGCTTACCTGCCACCCAATTTCTAAACAGTTGAGCTAAACTGTATCAATCGGAATACCTCATTTATCAATAATTGTTTGTTAATAAATTTGATTTGTTGTTAAAAATAACTTTTGCTTTCTTTACTCAAATTGGGATACATCCTCAGCTGAAGACATGAATGAAAATTTAATAATAAGATTAATCACATTTTTGCTTATTCCGTTTTTTAAATTATAATTAATGCATGTCGGAGATTATCCGCATCTCCACCTCCGGCAATTTAATTAAGTGTTCAAGTTGCTGTTTGAGGTCAGGGATGGATCGTCCCAGATGAGATCTTGAAATCTTCGGTGAACGTTAGCAAAAGACATACAAAAAATTGTTTTACTTTCTCAGTGAGCAGGAAAAAAATAAAAATAAAAATTAGTAAAAATAATGGAAAGAAGATTAAATGGCTATCTTTAGAGTGATGAATACTGAATACGCTATCCAAAAGTAGAAATAAAAACACGAAAAGTGACTTTAATTAAAAGTTAACATTGCACTCAAAATAATTTAAACACTGAAATGTCGGATATTTTGATATTAAGTATAATTTCAATGAATAAACAAGTTTCCTTTTAGCACATATTTGATACGATTTTAAGTATTATCTAAAATGTTTCTAAATTTTCTTTTTTATTCGTATTTGTTTGTTCATATTTCTTAAGACGAAAACAAATCAGTTGCTGTTTCCCAAATTTTAACTTCAGCCTGATTTAAGTTTTTAAAAATGTTTTTACCTTCATGTCTAGACAAAATCCATGACAAAATTGCAATACCCACCTTAAAGGTATAACCACAAAAGTGAGTGCGTAAAAATAACAAAATATGATTGAAAGATAAAGAAAAGTTTTTGCGTGTTTTTTCTACGCCTTTTTGTTGTTGTTTTTTTTTTTGTGGCATTGCGAGAGAGACGAGTACATTGATTAGGGTTTGATTGCGCACAGTGCGAGGCATTTATGAAAAGTTATATAAAATGTGAATTTGTATTTAACAACAATTGCAGACAACATGATTTGGAAGCTTTCGCTTTAAAGCAATCGGAATGGGGGGAGGGGTGGCTGGGGTGGGGCGAAGTGGCCGCTGTCGGCCAATTAGTGTCAGCCAAGATAATTTATGATGTCAACATTTCAACAAGAGGGTCCTGGCAATCACAGTTATTAGCTGTAAATAAGTCAAGAGCCACCGCAAACAATGTCAACAATGTACAATTAATTACAAACAAGCGCCAATTAAAATGCGAGCCGATATTAATATAAGGCCCCCACTGCAGAAGCAATCCCCATAAAGTACTTCATCAATCGGCTGGTCAAGTCATGTCACGTCTATTCCAATTGCAAGAGAACTGTCTGCGCCTGATGGGCCACAACATGGAGAGTTCGGGCGATGGATTTAAACTGGATTTGAGCCTGAAGCATATTGCGTCGCTGCTCTTTGTGATATCGGCTGTGTATCCGCTACTTTATTATGTCATTTATAATCGGGATGACATGGAGCTGATTACGGCCGGTCTGAGTGTCGTCTTCACCAACTGGCTGACTGTCATCAAGATTTCGACGTTTCTTGTCTACAAGCAAAACTTTTGGCAAATGCTGCACAGCTTCAGGCAACTCTATTTGAAATGTAAATCCCGATTAATTTATGCGCTATCACTTTGCCAAACGTTTTTAATCAAGACAACAAAAAAACAACAAAAACACGTCCAACTCTTGACAGCCCATCAAAAGGTGGCAGCCGAAGATGGAGCTGATGACGCCTACGTGGTGCAGGCCAATAAATTGGCCACAAATCTCGGCCGGGCTTATTGCATTTCCTGCGGCTTCACTGGTCTTTACTTTATGCTCGGACCCATCGTCAAGATTATCAGCAGCAACTGGCGTGGTGTGGTCTACACCAGAGAGCTGCCAATGCCCATGAAGTAAGCATACTTTTGTAAGCATACATTACGTAGCCTTAAGGAGCCCAAACTGAAACTGTGCAGACAACTGAGGCAACAGTTCTAGAAACTCCTCCATACTAGTTTTACGTACTCAGTTAAGTAAATATGATTTAGTTTTATAATCAACGATATTAGTTTCTTATAGAGATCATAATTAATTTGGTGACTTAAAATTTTTGGCAATAATCAGAATTCAGCTGCTGACGGGCCACATGGCAAGTAGCCAGAATCCCAGCCAGAATTCTGATGAGGAGGCGACAGACAGGCTCCCATAAATCCTTTGGAATTGTCTATCAATTCTCAGCAAAATAGTCATTAAATAACTCTGTTTAATTTGTCACATGCGGAAACCCAGAATTATATTCTTCGCATCTTTCAGTGCTCGTATTAATTTTATAGAAATGCAAAAGGTTGACCTTATTTAACTTACGCATTTTCTTTATCTTCTACTTTCGACCTTTTTTTGCCTTTCAGGTTTCCCTTCAATGATGTCGACACTCCTGGCTATGAAATTGGCTTTATTTATACGATGTTTGTGACGATTATTGTGGTCCTCTACGCCTCGGCAGTTGACGGTCTCTTTATATCTTTTGCCATTAATCTGCGAGCGCATTTCCAGACGCTGCAGCAGGAGATTCGTGAGTTGACCTTTGACCAGGCGGGGCATCAGCAACTGGTCAATGCGGTGGATTACCATGTGCACATTCTCAACTTGTCCAAGCGTCTCAGAGTCATCTACACTCCAATTGTATTTGGACAGTTCTTTATTACCTCACTGCAGGTGGGCGTCATCATCTATCAGATTGTAACGGTGTGTGTATAAAGAGTGTGTATTTATCGGGTTAGTTGTGGCTATCTTATCATTTTTATCTAATTGTAGCACATGGACTCAGTTATGGCGCTGCTCGTTTACTTCACATTTTTATTTACCATAATGTTGCAACTGTTTATCTACTGCTACGGAGGCGAGATCATCAAAGTTGAGGCAGGCTAAAGCCTTGCATTCATTTAGACTTTATTTATACATTTATATATTTTTCATATTTTTTAGAGTCTGCAGGTTGGATTTGCTGTCCAAACGTCCAACTGGCATTTGGCAGCACCCAAGCAACGACGTTCTCTGGTTTTCATTATGCATCGCTCCCAGCGGGAGATGCTCATCAAGGCGGGGTTCTATGAAGCTTCACTGGCCAATTTTTTAGCGGTAATTGATTGATTGATTGATGGATTGAAATGCAACTTTGAATTGAATTTATTTACAGATCTGTCGTGCTGCCATGTCGCTGATAACGCTTATTCAGTCTATTGAGTAAAATGAAATATAGTTTGTGGTTTAGTATTGAATAATCGATTTATAATATATCTGGCTCTATAATGTATATATAATATAATTTGTGGTTTTGTCGTGACTAATCGAGTTAAATATGTAGTTGATATATAAATATATATATAAATGTAGCAGTAAAATATTATATTTCATTAAAGAAGGTTTTAGAGATTTTGAAATTATTAAAATGGGTAAGAAAGATATAATGAAGAAGTAACAGAACAAGTGAAGTATAACCGATCCTATCAAGTATATATATTCTTGATCATTACCAAAAGCCGAGACAATCAAGCCATGTCTGCAAATATATTCAATCTTCGATACGAGCTCTCTCGACATTCTTACGTATTTTTAAAATAATTTATTTCAGATAAGTTAGTAGGAGAAATATTTTCCAATTCTAACAAATACTCTTTATGAAGGTTACCAAATGATTTCAAGGGCAAGTGTAGGTTAAGCCGCATATAACGAATATCTCTGGGGAAGCCTGAGTTTATTTTCCTATTTATTTGCAATGATAACATGGGGCATTGAGTTGCATTCAACAAATAATAAACAAAATCGTAAAATTGGAAAGCAATAACAAACCGCAAGGGAATTGATTCGCTGATTGGCCTTTGGATGCACTGGAAAATTGAGCTATAAAATTGAAAAACGCCCAAGCAAAGCTGTCACTTGGTAATAAGCTTAAGCTGCGACTGCAAGCTTTGATCTTCTCTGTCTCTCCGTCGTCTGGTTTATAAAATGAGCAACAGTAAGTCTAACGCTGGACATAATCCGGTGTACCGTTAATTAACCCCTTTTGGCATTTGTGCAGAGCTGACGCTGGCTGTGCTCCAGCTGCCCGTGGGCGGAGATGTGGCAGCGAATGTGCGGCAAGCGGTGGAGAGTATAACACTGCTAAAGTCTGCCAATCCGCAGCTTCAGTTGGCCATTTTGCCGGAGAGCTTCAACGGGCCGTATGGCATCGAGCACTTTGCCCAGCACGCAGAGCGTGTACCGGACGGGCCCACATGCCAGGAGCTGTCAAGACTAGCCCAACAGCTGGGCATCTACATCATCGGGGGCAGCATAATTGAGCGGGATGCGGGGGATAAGCTCTACAATACTTGCACAGTATGGTCGCCCAGTGGCCAGCTAATTGGCAGACATCGCAAGGTAAGTGCCACGAAAATAATTAAGTAGCTCGTCGCATGACCCCGCCGCTGGGCATCGGTAGATCCATCTTTTCAGCGTCGACATTGAGCCCGCACAGGGCGGTGGTGTACAATTCGACGAGGGGGCTGCCTTGACGGCGGGCAGTGAGCTGACAGTGGTGCAAATTGGCCAACACAAAGTCGGCATTGGTATCTGCCACGACAAGCGATTCGAGGAGCTGGCGCGCATCTATCGCAACATGGGTAAGTGACATGGGTAAATCGCTCCTAGTCCCAGTTGCTCAAGCTTTTAATTCCCTCTGGGCGAGAGAATGAAGTTAGGGAAAAGCGTGTGTTGCAGACAAAGCATGTCTCTGATATCAAATCCTTGTTCGCCCATCTTTGTTGTTCTATGAAGCAAATCTCTTACCAGATATTTCCATCACATGGAAAAGATGAGTCACTCACTCTCAACTAGCCCGTTTACTTATGTATTTTCTCTTATTTCCTAGGCTGCTCCATGTTGGTCTATCCGTCGGCGTTCTGCATCTGTCAGGGTCCCATGCACTGGGAGCTGCTGCAACGAGCCCGTGCGACGGACAATCAACTGTTCGTGGTCACCTGTGCACCTGCCCGTAATAACATGTCCGGTTATGTGGCGTACGGCCACTCCATGATTGTCGACCCCTGGGCACGTGTGCAGCGAGAGGCGGGCGAGGGACGTGAGCTTTTAGTGGAGCAGATTGGTAAGTTGGCTTGTGTTGAGTAACTATTCAACAGCTGCCAAATTTAACTTTGCTCTGCTCACTGACAGACTTCGACATGGTGGACGCAGTGCGTAGACAGATTCCCATCTACAAGCAGCGACGCACCGATGTCTATGAGCTGGCCAGAGCGAACACTTCAGATTGAAACTGGGCTGCGGCTACCAAAACGAAAAACAACTCTTAATTAAAACGCAACAAGTGCGAATGCTCGACTAGCTGATGCCCTGTTCAGTCAGTTATTAAGTTCTTTTGTAGTAATGATTTTCCAGTAAATATAAATATGGACAAATATATATAAACAATATAAACAAGAAGAAAGAACATAATAAAGCCAACTTAGAGCAAATACTCTGCACAATTGCATAATTACAGTGTATTATTAAGTTTAATGAGCAGCGGGAGAGCAATTCACTGATACGACTTGAGCACTCTTATCGGCATACGTCGAAAGCTTGAGCAACGGCGGATGCCACCCGATAGAGCTCCGACGGAGGCTGCCTTAGCTCAGTGTATTCCAGTGCGTGATTGAAGCGCATCAAGAGTTAAGGCTACGAATTTAAATTAAATTGGATTTGTCGTCAACAAAGATGTTGACTGCTCTACTAGCTGGAGTGTTGTGTCTCTGGACTGTGCCCGGACTGGAGGCACAGGTTGCGTACGAGCGTAACTTGTCCAAGCTGCGGATCGAAGAGCTTGGTAATCTGGCCATGCTAATGGAGCATTCCATCAATGCCGAGAAATATGCCTGCGACAGCTACTTTGATCATGTCTGCAGTCGAAATCGTCCTCTCTTCTCCGTAATGGGTAGGTATTACAAAGAATACACTCAGAAAAAAGTTTTTCACTAAATTCAAGTGCAATCGGAAAATTACTCAAAATGTTTCGTTTATTTATTTTCAAGTGAAATTCATTCTTTAATCAATCAACCGAAACAAAGTTAAAAGTTTTTAATATTTAATTTAAATTTTAAATTTTAATTTTGTTGTCAAAGTTATGTTTTGCATTGAGATCAAAAGCGATCTATGAACTTAATTTATGTACTTTAATTCCTGAATTCCTGAACTTTGATGATCTGAAGATCTGTTCTTCACTTATCCAATAATATTTTAAATTTCTGGATTCAAATAATCCCTTTTTAAAATCGAATATTCGGATATATATTTTAACTTTTTTTTCGGTAAGTGTCTGAAACTGTAGTCTACATACTCCACAGGTCACATGCCGCAAATCAGCGATCTGATCCAGCTGCTGACCAAGCTACAAAACGATCCGGATCAGTTTGAGGCGAAACAGAAGCTCATCGATTTCTTTATCTCATGCAACACACGAAAGTCTCTGATGGATTGCTATCGGGAAACATTTGAGTATTTCAAGCCGCTATTTGGCTACATCATCACCAAGGATCTGGTGGAGGGCATCTCGCATGAGCTGCACGATTTTCGGAAACTTATTGAAAGATTCTTGGTGCGAACTAAAACGGGATTTGGCAACGATGTGCATCTGATGCGCAACAAATTGGCGACTTACAGGGAGAAGTTCGCCTCACCGGGTATATATTTCTATGCGGGTGATCTGAATCGGGAGTATGCCGCCCTGAGGATCTATCGGGAGAGCTACGATCATAATTTGCGAAATTTGGAGCAGCATCGCAAGCGAAACTCCACCTATGAGCTGGGAGTTCAGCGCACAATGCTTGATTGGAGCTTGTATCTGTATCAGAGCCGGCACAAGCCCATGTCCTATTACTATCCAACCTTTACTGTCCATCTCTACATGACCATGTTCAACATTACCGAGCGTCAGCGAGATTTTACCCGTTTTCGCGAGGAAGTGGAGTGTCTCAAGCTTCCTCAGTATGTCAATGTGCTAGATGAGGCCAGAATGCTGGCGGTGATCTATTTGAAGAGCTTCCGACACGCATGGCAGGAGTACAGCGACTGGATAAATTCATCCGACAAGCATCTCGAGATCTACAACCAAGAGAACGAGATTCTGCGACAACATCATTTGAGCAACAAGCGACTCTTCTTTACACTTTATGCCCAGAACTTTTGTGAATTTGGCAAGGAACTGGCTGAACATGTTTTCTATTTGGGCCTCAAGGATAACACTGACTTTTTCACCACGTACTCGTGCGGTTACCAAACGGGCACTGCGAGAGATTGTGTTTGAATCTGATGCGTCTATCTATATATCTATCTAGTAGCTACCTAGTATCTAATATAAAATACTGATTATCTGTCATATTTGAATTTATTTTGTTTTCATGATCTGAGTACTTTGAAATTTAGATTCCTCTGAGTCGGCGCTAAATCTCGACTGGTCCTTGAGATTCTTGAGATATAAAGCTAGCTGCCATTATAAGGATATTTTCGAGTTTAATCAAGGATTTTTATGTAATTAAAAAAAAAAAGTTTTATCTCAATAGTATTTTTAAATATCATTGCGAGCCATATAGGAAACGGTTCACACTAATTAGTGTTATAAGCCCAGTTACAGTTATTTTCCCCAAAAAGTAATAGTCAAAACTATTTAGCTCATCTTAAATGTATGCTTAATAAAATTGAATTTTCAAAGATGATTTTATATTAAAGATTTTACTGTTCCCCCTATAAATATGCTTTAAGATTTTACAGTTTCACAAGTGCATTTTTTGTAACCTAAAAGTATGCTTTTTAAAAATGTACTCATACTTATAATTTCGATCAATTTATATATTTTTAATAATTTTGCTTAAATTATAAATTGGCCACAAATCTCAGCCGGGCTTATTGCATTTACAGTGTCTTTAGCAGCAGTTGACGTGTCTAAGAGTCACCTACACTTGAATTGTTTTTACACAGTTATTCATTCATTACCTCACTACAGGTGAGCTTTGCCTATCAGTTTATAACGGTGTGTATTTAGTGAGTGTGAATTTATTGGATTAGTTTTTGTAGTTATTTTTTTTTTTTTTTTAATAATTTTCTTATCATTTGCAGCCATGTAATGTGACTGGCTTCAAAGAAAATCAGAAAAATACAAATATATATATAAAAAAAAATTAAAAATAAAAATGACTTCAGTTAACCGCTTCTGCGTAAACTGTGTTCATACGACATTTATCAATATATTAGGAGAATTTTAAGGTCTGTTAAGGGCTAGCGATTGTAGTAAGTTGCTTATCAATTTCTACTACTACTGTCTGAGTGATAGCGATTAATTCCGAACTAAGATTAAAGAGCCCAAAAATTAAAATTTATAGCTAAAGCAAATGAAGAAACTAATTGGTAATTTGTTAATTAGTTTACTTATCGCGAATGTTTCTAGTGAATACTGCAATAAGGCTAACAAAGTAAGAGAGCTGTAGTCGAGTGAGCCCGACAACGATTTACCCTGAACCCAGCTATTTGTATGTATACAGAAAATGCTTGCAGCTGACAGCAATTAGATCAATATGAAAATATATTTTCGACCCTAGCTTAGGTGCTTCTTATCCGATCTTGATGAAATTTGTGAAATTGATATGTATATCTAATTATGTATAAATTAGAAGCGTCTGCCTTTTAATTTATGGAATTTATTGATATCGAAATGTATCGATAGTCGAGAAGTTAAGGCAGTTATCGATAAAATAAAATAAACTTGATCTGCGCCTGTCATTCGAGAACCTATATTCAAAATTTGATGTCTCTAGCTCCTATTGTCTCTGAGATCCGCGTGTTCCCACAGGTAAACAGACGGACAGACGGACATGGCTGTATCGACTCGGCCGTTGATCATGATCAGAAATCTATATACTTTATGGGGTCGGAGATGTTTCCTTTCGCCTGTTATATACATTTGTACAAAATTATTATACTCTTTTTACCCATTTTTAGGGTAAAACTGCCCTAAAGCAAATTTGTGACAATGTATTCCTCACATATCTGTCAACAACTCATGTTTACCAATGAGCTCACTTCGACTTTTGTAGTTTTGCGTAACACTCCACTCAATATGGATGTCTAGTAAATAAATATGAGGTAAATTTACTAAGATCTATTGATTTATTGGATTGAATCATTTAAATATATTTCACAGCTGCCGCATAAGTTCTTGGACAATTCGCTTCCATATACTTGCCGTAAGCTGTATTAGAGCCAATGAGGACCCCGGAGGACAATTTATTCCATAAATGAATCAAATACGAGTATTTAGTCTTTTCCATTGTGTCCTCCAAATACTGCGGCTCAGTGAACTGCGCCCAAAGCTGCCAGGGTATCGGATAAAAAGCCGTTGAATTAAATACCTGAAGTCCCTGACAAGCTTTGCGACCGGCTTCTATGGCCTCAATGTGTCCCATGCCGCATATTTTTTTGACCACTCGTGTTACAAGATCGGGTCCATTACTTGTGTACCCGTTTCCATTGTAGTGCTGCTGATAGTCTTGCAAAAATAGGTCTGCAATCTCGTGCCCTTTGCCACTGTGTTCCAGACCGATGACAGCGTTGCCCAACTGGTCATTGTTTTCTGTACCCAAATAATTCAATGGCACATTCTCTAGGCTGCGCAGGACGACAACATCCATGTCTAGATATATACCGCCAAAGCGATAGAGACTTAGCAAACGGAGTAGATCGGAAGTGTGTTGCATTGGGTATCTAATTAGGGGCGACTTCAATTAAATCTCTACAAGGGATCACAATTCAAATATTTCTTCTTACTGTGAATTGAGAAGATCACCTTTCGTGATCCAATCTCCGACTGCAGTTCCTGCTGCATAAGTCGACTCGTTCAACTGCCGCAGATGGACATTCTCATAGCTCTTGATGGCATTGATAAACGATCTCTCGACACCGCGTGTAGCACGATAAGAGGGACACGTGAACAGGACAAACACATCAAAATTTGGATTATGCAGGGCTGCCGATTCGATGGCACAGGCTTGCCTTGCCGTCAAATTCATTGCTTGGAAGTCAGCATCTGGATGATTGCACTTGGTCTCGTGGAAGAATATTGTGCGTCCTGGTGTTGGCATTCTGTCCGATTTTAGTATATCCTCTAATAAGCCCGTATCTGAATTTATGTCCATGGTATATCTGTCAGTCGGCTGCTGGTTAATTCGATATAAAAGCCATAACACAATAACAGCTAACAGAGCTGATGTTATTAGACGACTTCTTCGAGCCATTAACATATTTTGAAAAGACCACATGACGACCGCATCCGACCCGAATTGTGTTGAGCGACTGACTAACTCCGTATCTCTTAGTTAAGGCCGCCGCAAGTATGTCAACTGTCTTGTTTAAACTAGGAGCCATAAAAAACAATAAAAACTGTGATATGGATCACAATTAAACTAAGAGATATCGAGTGTTTATGATGCAAAAGATAAGAAAGTCGGAAATAAAATATTTAGTGGATACATTTCAATTACTTTGCTGCACTGATAAAAGAACGCGAAAAAAGCAGACCCCACAAAAGCTGTGGTAACCTTTTGGCTGCAGATTGTCTCTACTAGTTTATAAATTTGACAAGTCTGCGTCACTTTGGGCCTAGACTTGTTGGCAATAGGGTGAGCAGTAAAAGCTCAGCTTATTGAGGCTCACTCACTAATGGAGAAACTCCAGCCTATTAGTTGACTCGGTGCACTTAATCCTTTTGGCGGCTGGCTTGTGGTTGTTTCTGCGTTTCGATAACCAAAGTTTCCGTTTTTGCTGCTGCTCCTTTTACTGATGTTGCCGCTGCTCCTTTTGCTGATGTTGCTGCTGCCGCTGCTGCTGCCTTTTCTTGTCGAAACTTGTGCACCTTGTCAAAGTAATCCACGGCCTGCTGTCGGCGATAAAGTTTGGCCAAATCGCTGCAGCTTTTGTTGAGGCCATCCAAAGCCGACAAGTCGGCGCCGTGTGTAACCAGAAGCTTGATAAGCTCCAGGCTGGCATCCATGACGACTGCCAGCGCAAATGTAAACGGAAGCCAAGTCAAAATTATAAAAAAATTATATGTTTTTAAAGGTTCACCTGCTCGCATCAGCAGAGTCCAGTCACAGGCATCTCTTGCCTCCACATTGGCGCCCGATTCGAGGGCAAACTTCACCATTTCCAGTTGATTGGCATCCACGGCACAATGCGCGGGAGTCATCCCATTGCGATCCCTAGCCTCCAGCAGCGCCTTCTTGTTCAGCAGAATGCGGGCCGAGGGGAGATGGCCACAATAAAAAGCCAGCTACAATTTCACCGTTGATGGTTACAATATGAGTGCTTGCAATTCAATTCCAATCCAAGCCCAACGCATCCATTCCACTCGATTTCTACTCACGTGCAGTGGTGTTCTACCATTCTGTGGATTGCCCTGATGCACACTGCAGCCGGCGGAGAGTAGCACATCGATTATGCACATCTCGCCCTGAATAATGGCATTGGCCAACGGTAAATAGCCATTAGGACCGGGATAGTCGACCAGACTGGGACGACGACGCAGCATGCGCTTCACCAGAAATTGCTGTGATTTGCGAATGGCGCGATGCAAACAGGTTGTCGACGGCAGCGCGGCTTCGGTGCATGCCTGAAAAACACAAGTTATTATTCTGATTCCAAACTGTTATTGAATTGGTCAAAATTATTTGCTCATTTCTCTCTGCCACAAACATTATTGGGATGAAATTTTCTCTTCACTTTTATGTTGTAAAACAAATCTATTTAATTTTACTGAAAATTTTTAAAAAAAAATTCAAGTTTAGTTCAATTTTTTCATTAATAAAAAACCTTTTGAATCTCATAAATGGAAATGATAATTATTCCCATTTTAGTAATTTCCATAAGAATAAAAACGCAATTTCTTTAAAAAACAGGAACTCGTTGCAAAAACTGAAAAGTTTTAATGAATCTTGGATTATATTTCCGTATATAATTTTTCTACTTTGTAAAGTAATTATTAAAATTATATTTAAAATGATATTTTAATATATAAAAAAAAAGTCTCAGGGGAAAAAAAATTGACACTTTCCAAAAAACAAAAACAGGGTTTTTTCATTAAAGGCTCATTTCTAATTTGTAAAGATGTTTTGTAACCGGCTGTACGAATTTCGACTGAACTGATGATGGTTAGAATATTTCCCTCAAGAAAAACCTTGATTTAAGTGGTGTCATTATAGAAATCAACATTTTACAATGATATCCGTTGAGATGGCCAGCGTCTCGTAGTGGGTGGCATCCTTATGTTGCTGCAACGCTTTGATGCGCAGTCGATAGCCAAAGTTCTCCTCCAGCTGGCTAATGACTTGGGGACTGCTGCTGCTCCAGAGCACCTGCTGCCAGCCATGACGTCTGTGGTACTTTTCAATGCTGTAGACGGACGCATCCGCCAACGGAGTCCAGTCCAAGCAGACGCTATTTATCGTCTGCTTCAGAATGCGCCCCTCAAAATTTGGCCAGGGAGGAGGCTGAGAGTCGGTTAAATCCGATGGAATCGCTGGCGATTGGTTTGCAATTTTATTGTCCAAGTGTTGTTCCTGATGCTGTTCCTGCTGCTGCTGCTGTTGCTGCTGATTGTTGTTTATATTTTCGGACATGCTGCTAACCGTATATACACATTTGGCCAATTTGCCAGCTTTATTGGTTTTGGCCACATGCCGACTGAGCCGATTGAGCCGGCTGAGCTTTGATTCCTATTCCCAATCCCATTTCCCACAGCAACGTTGCTAACAACAGCAACGACAACAAAAACAACAATAATATTGCAAATGGCTTTGTCGATTCTCCCCTCCCCACGCGCCCATCCTCTCTTCTCCTATACTCGTCCTTTTTTGTTAAATCAATAAATTGTTGCAACATTGCTGCCTGCTGCCTGTTGGCTTTTGATTGCCTTGTCGCTGTCCATTGCAGGATGACTCTTTTGTATAGCCAGGCTGTATTTTCTGTAGCAGGAGCAGCAGTAGCAGCAGCAGGACGCGGGAAAAGTGTCAGGATGTACGTAGTTTTTTTTCATGTACTCAAACTGAAACTGAAACTTTTCTGTGTATTATATCTCTATATATATCTCTTCCTCACTCCCCCTACTCTCTCTCTCTCCATCTCCCTCTCCCTCTCTTTGTCTGTGTGTGTGGCAGCTTACTTACTTAACGACCCTTTGACACACTCTGCAAGTTTGCGGCTCGGCTTGTGTGAAAAGGGGAAGTTTTGAGGTCTACACGGCAACAAAAAGGTCATCCTAAAATTAATTTTAAATTATATCAAATCAATACTGCAGTGAAATGAGATTGACTTTCTCAAAACGGGCACAAAAATCTTAAGCAACTTGCTTGAGGATAAAATATATGATTTGAATTGAAGTTGATTTCCGTAAGTTTCTTTCTAGTGTTTGTTGCTTGATTTGATAATTGATACTTGTCTGTGATTAAATCTTATATTTTGAGTGATAAATATTTATTTCTTATTAATCTTCTTTTTCATATAAAAAATTTTCTATTAAACTCTCAATAAGTCAATAGTAGAAATATTAGTAGAAATATAAAGAAAAGTATGTTAAAATTTGAATTTTTTAAAGGGAGTCAATAGATTAATTCTCACATTTTAAGTTGGTATTGCTTAAATTTTTTAATTATCGAACCACCATAAAATATTCGAGTTTTCTTGATCAGTATCTATAGCCGAGTCGGTCTAAGAAATCGGTTTAGAGCGACTATATGACTTCAAATTTGGAATATAAGTTTATTTCCGTTTATCGATAACAATCATTTCGCTTACATTATTACAAGCAGATTTCCGATAGCAAGAAATGTTACAATTTTGATGTGTATTATTAATCAACTGTAAGATTATAGATGCAAGAGGAAAACCAAATATTTTTCTATTAGGGCTTATAAATTAAAATATGCGCTGCATTCTTACTTGTTTTATTCTCTCCATGTAGGGTTACTGGGTTCTTTGGGCGCTCTGTGACGCTTATCTGTCGCGCGCATTGTGCCAACTCATCGGCCACTACAAAATTACAGGCTCCAAGTGAGATGGGGTTGGGGCAGTTATCGTACTTGTAGCTGCGATGACATGCCAAATACAAAAGCTATCGCACTGAGCCTGACAAACACACACACCCACACACCCACACTCACACACACACACAGACGAGCACACGCATGCTAAAAAAATTATCATTTGTCAAAATCACAACATGAAACCATTTTAAATTAAGCCACTCCACCGTGTAAAACACACTCGCACCCTTATACAACCATAACTCCCACGCCCACCCCCCACCCCCAGTCCCCAGCACCACTTAAACACCCAACCACAGGCTCTAGTTTGGCTTGTGCTTTTGCCTGAAAAGCGACATTGTCTGCGGGTGAAGTGAAGTTTAGTTGTCATCTTCGGTGGCGTCGGCTGCTCTTGAATTCACATTGATTGACGACCGCAACCGAAGCCGTCTCTCCCCACTCTCCCCATCCCTCTATTTCTCTCTCTGATCTGGGATGTGAGCGGACAGTCTGTATTAAATATCATCTCATGGATGTCACAGCTGACAGTGGAGCGAGGGTAAATTAACTTTATCATTCAGCGTGCTCATTGCTATAGCAATCAACAAAATCAATTTGCGCCCTAAGTGGGATTGCTCCATTGCTTTCGCCATTGGATTGTTAGCGTGGATTTCAAAGCCAACAATTCTCAACATCCAAAACAATAAAAATGTTTGCAAGCAGAAAATGGGCATATAATAATCGTGATGAAAGCAAATCAAAACCAGTCACGCTGAATGATAAAGCGAATACAATAGTATTTCAACTTTTCAATTTCCACTAAGCACCCTCTGGCAGTATATACATAGGGTCTGTACGCTTAATTAAAGTACCTGTCTTCGTCTCGATTCTAAAAATAAAATGTGGCTTACTCTTAAGATTAAAATTTACAGAGGAGTATCTGAAAGACTTAAGTATTTGTAAAGAAATATGAAAGAAATAAAACAACCAGTTAGTGTTTGTATACAAATCTTGAATTTAATTATTGTAGCATTAAAAAAAATTACTTAATTATACAATTTAGCATTTTTAAATCCAATTAAAAAAAATCCAATTTGATTACTATAGTCTTCATTAAATACATACGCTGATTTAGAATAACAAAAAATGTATATAATTGCTATTTCACTTATTTATGTATAATCCTCATCATTGCAATCGATTTAGGAACTTCGTTGAGAGCATTAAAGCATCGGTGATTAAATTGAATATATATATATATATGTATTTATATTCCGCTGAGTACCTGGGGGAGAGCATCCCTAGTGTATGCCGGATGCCGCATCAGCATCAGAATTAGCAGAGGAGTCGAGGCAAGTCAGCAGCAAGTCCCCAGCAGTCATTAAAGCATCCAACAAAGCCGAAAACTGCTGGCACGCGCCAAATGTGGCCAATTTGTTTGACGGCCCGCCATGAGAAGAGGACGCCCAAAGGCAATGCCAAAAACAATCATAACAAAACCAATAGACGCGAAAATGGCCTAAGCAAATTCCAAGAGATCGACGGAGGTGATGAGGGAGCACAGCAAGATGGGAAGGATAAGGCATAACGAAGGGAAACCCACAAGACAGGTGGCATAAAACGTAATGGGTTTGATTTTAATCTAAATAATGGGCTGTGCGCCGCGTGCTGACGTACATGGCTTAATTAAATAATTTATATAAATTACCTATACGCCTCTTACACGCACACACATAAGCACACACCAACAGAGACACCTACACACACACATGAGCAGCTATAAAGTGTGCAGGCGCAAAGCGCGCGCGCGTTCTCGCCAAAATTACGCAAGTGTGTGCAAGTGTGTGTGTGTGAGTGTGAGGCAGGTGTTGCCACATTGTGTTAAAGTTTTCTTACATATGTATCTTTTTTTTTTTAAGGTAAACACAGACAGTCAGTCTGTTTTATCAGCACTCTGTGTACGCGCCAAAACTTCCTGTTCGTGTGAACGAAATTTACAAGCGGAACATAAGCATAAAAAATATATAAAATCAACAACAAGAAGAAGAAGAGGAAGATGAAGAGAAGGGCACACACATATAGGGGCATATAAAAATTAGCAAGCGCCGGTTCCTGTTTCCGAGCCGCATAAAGCCATTTGTTAATCAGTCAACAACTTCCAGCTGGTAGACTGGCATTTGATACCCACACACACACACACTCACACATACGCGCACAGCTTACACATGTGTATCTCAGATTACAGTTATACAGCTCTACAGTTTAACATTTATCTTATTGAAAAGTCGCATCGCATCGCTGCACTATCAGCTTTTTTTTGGCTAGCACAAGCAAAGCTTTCGAGCTTTCTGCTTTGTTGGGGTCAACTGTCAAAACTGACAAACTGAAATTGAGAGCCACTCGACTTGGCGCTCTCTCTCTCTCTCTCTCTCTCTATCGCACACACGCTCGCTTCTTTGTTTGGGTCGGCTAGCTTGCTTTGTCGCTCGCCCCCCCACCCCACCCACCTCGCGTTCGTTCGCTCTCTCGCACTCTCTCTCTCTCTCGCTGGCTGGCTTATGCTCTTTGCATGTTTTCGGTACAAATTGTAGACAGGATAACAGTTTTTGGTTGTTGTTTTTTTGTTGTTGTTGTTGTAATTGTAGTTTCGCAACACGATTTTATTTTTCGGTATGTATACATTGTGAATGCCAGTGGCAAGAACACGGAATTCGTGTGTTGTTGTTGCGCCGCGAGCATACCTCAGCAAAAGTGACGAAAGTTGAAAATATATATTTGCATATATACATATAAATAACCTACGCGTACATACATATGTATATAAAATAAGTTTGTTGTCTGTAGTGTTTACGGTGCCTTCCACGGTTGTAGGTAAGCAGCTAAAGCTAAAGTCCGTAGCTCGTAATCCGTAGCCCGTAGCCCGTAGCTCGTAACTCCGTAGCGACCCATCAATAATCAAGTGCACAATTTTTCTCAAACATCTCAAACGTGTCCATGAAATGCGAGGCATTAAAAACAATGTAACAATTCCGTTAGATGCCACACTCAACGCGACTCTGCTACCCTCCCCGATCCGTCCGCCCACTCATTACCCAGCGGAGGCAATTCACTTGTGGCCAAGTACGTGACATTCATCTCAAGCAGAAATAGACCAGGTACTAGGCGAAGGGTGGGGCGGGGCGGGACGGTAGAAAAGGGCTGTCTGTGGATGTAATAAGCAATTTGTGGTACAACAACAAAAACAGCAACAAATAAAAAGAATAAGTAGAAACGCGCAGTAAGAAAATATAATTGATTGGTATATAAAGCACAGCCAAAGACTTCAACATACACTCACACACACACACACATTCACAGCCAAGTATAGTGGTCACTCGCTATTTAGAACTATCTTAAATGAGAATTGTTATTTGTACTTTAGCTTTGTTCTACTTTCATCTGCTAAAAATAATTTTGTTGTATGCTTCTTTTGTCTTATTTTCTTATAATTTAAATTTAGTTTAAATTTAAATTTTAAATTTTAAGTTTAAATTTGTTTTCTTTTTTTTCGTATTGTCTTTTATTTTTTAAATGTATCAAATCTTTTTAATTTTGAATAACTAATATTTCAAGCACAATCTCTAGTTTATATAATACCAAATTAATAATAACTTTAATCAAGTGCTAATAGTTCAAAATTTTAAGATTCATATTTATCAACAATTTCGAAAAAATTACATATCATACATATAAAGACAGTATTGTAATTATTAAAATTAAGTTTTCGTATAGTGAGTAACCACTGTACGGCGGACAGCCATCGATTTGAGCTAGTGGTGAAATGTGAAGAAACTATAATTGATGGAGTGCAAAACAATAAAGTCCGGCATTTGTTGGAATTATACACACTAATTAGAATTCCTCTTGTTGGCCAAAGCCAGAGAGACAGCTTCGAATTTTAGTTATCTGCTGCTGCTTCTTCTTCTTCTTATACATTCTATGCCCCTGAAGGCAATTGATGCACTTGTCAATGGCTAAATGCTGACCACAGAGGCGCACAGAGACTCAGTGTTGAAGGAAGCAGCCAGAGTACATGGCATGAACTTTGCAATTTCCTACTTTCAAGCTGTGCGCTTCCGTTTGTGCCACAAAAGTTGTGGCTGCCGCTTTGTCTACCACTCTACCACTATGTATGTCTGTGTGTATGTGAGTTAATGGCAAGTGACAGGCGAACAATGGAAAAAGGCAAAATCCTCGACTCACATAACTCGTTAACAGATAAATGCCATATGTTTTCGGGCCTTATCAGTACTGTTTTTTTTGGGGTTTTTTTTTTCTTTTTGGGGCGTACTAGAATCACAACAACAAATCAATAACGCATAATGTGGCCATATGTAGTACTTAGTCACAAAGAAGTGACTCTCATTTTGGGGCGCAGGCGCGCTGCGCCGTTAAGTAGGCAACGCTTTTTCAATTTCAAAGTCAAAAAGTCAAGCAAACGTGCAAAACGACAGAGAGAGAGTGTGTGAGAGAGAGAAAGAAAGAGAGGCCAAACGCGAGAGCGACAGAGAGCCGCATGTATAAAAATTATGTAATAGACATAGAATAGTAGACGAACAGCGACAGTCAGCTAAATATATTATTAGTTAAAAAGCCAAAAGCTATTATGTACACACGCACACTCACACATATGCTCGCATTTATATACATACATATATTTATGTATAAATAAGCATGCATGTGTATTTGTATAGCGGCCAGCGGCTGTTATCTGTGCGCCTTGAGCGCTTTTGCCTTGCTCAATGTGCTCTCTTTGTTTTTTTGCGAGATGTAGGCAGTGTGTTAGAGCGGCACAGCTAGCCGCACACTCACTCAAAACATTGAGCGGGGTAATATTTTTTTTTTGCATGAGACACACGAAAGCTTTGGCAAGCATTGAGCGCTTAGCTGAGTGCTTTCATTGAGTTATTGTTGTAATTTAGGCGCCGTTGTGGCTGCGACGCCGCTGTTGGCGCCTACGCTGGCGCCTCAGCCGCATACAGCTGCTACAGCGGGCGACAGCGGCGGCGCCGCAACGGCCCGACTTTTCCATGTAGGGAACTCGGCAGTGCGACACAGAAGAGTGCGAACATAGCATGAAGTAAGAAGCGCCGAATAAAATACTATAGCGAAAGTAAAGTGCACCCACAAAGCAAAAGTATTAAATAAAATACCAGCACATACGCCTAAGCATACATATGTGTGTGTGCGTGTGTGTGTCTGTGAGTGCGTATATATATTATGTACATGGGATTTACACTCTAATCAAATATAATAAAATATAAAAAAAAACAAAAGGCGCACACACACATACACGGAGACAGAGCCACTCACAGACAGCATTTGCAATGCACTGCAAGAAAATTAGAGGCAGCAGTAGCAAACCACAATCAACAACAAAACTAATTGAATTATAAACAATTAAATTTGTTGCGAGGGGCAAACGAGTTTAATTCAACGTTGCCGATGGCAAAAGGCGACGGCGGCTTTATGTAATCGGTGGCCCAAAAAGTGTCAAAGTTCTTAAAAATCGGATTAAATCAGTTAGCAGCTTGTGTGTGTTACGTAAAAATGTTGTTAGCTGTACGCACGAATGTGTGTCTGCCTGTGTGTGTGGCCCACTGTCCCCCGTCAACCCCCTCCCCCCCTCCAACCCCACCTAGATCCACAAAATCGAAATGGGCACTTACGTGCACGCTCGCATAAAAGAAACCCTAATAAAGAAATATCGATAAAAACAACAAAACACGAAACACACAACACAAAAAAAGAAGAAAGAAAATATAAAAATAAAAGAAAACACAACACACACACACACATTCGGCTGTCAATAGGTATGTGTGTGTGTGTGTGTGCGTGTGTGTTTGTGTTTAAATTAGTTGCAATGTCAATAGGTTCTTATGTTATCGACGGGGTCAATGGTTATTGAGCTAACCCAACTAAGCAAACTCATTAAAATCAATTTGTTATCTTTGGCGCTTGCCGTTCTTTATCTATCTTTGAACAGTGGTCGGTTGGGAAGTTGAAAACACAGTTGATTTTAATTTGCTAATGGTTTTCTAGACAAACAATGAGCTAACAATGATTGCAATCAAAT
This sequence comes from Drosophila mimica, assembly GCA_037043585.1. Classification (NCBI taxonomy): domain Eukaryota; kingdom Metazoa; phylum Arthropoda; class Insecta; order Diptera; family Drosophilidae; genus Drosophila; species Drosophila mimica. The sequence continues at coordinate 417,548 of JBAMBE010001187.1, forward strand.
ACATTTCACATTTAATGAGTTATCTTTAACAGTGTTTAACGATTTTAAACTCAACTTGTTTCGATTAATACAAATCATTTATTTATTATAGCCTCAGATGATTTCAATTTATAAGAATCATTCATTTATTTATAAATAAAATAATGAATAACGTCTGAGCTTGTTTCAATTTATAAGAATCATAGATTTAATTATAAATTAAATAATGACTAAAGTCTCAACTTCTTTCATTTAATTAAAATCATACATCTATTTATAAATGGTATTTGTAATGCAAAGATATTTTTATTATTTGTCGAAATGTAATCATTCATGATTAACATTGTCAATTAAATGTAATGATGTTTGTCGACAATTTTTCAGAAAGTTTCGAAAGATACTCAAGCAGTGACTTAAGCGCAAAAGTTTTGCATTCGCAAAAAACGTCGATTTTGGTTTTTTACTAATTAAACACACTTTTCCCAACTCTCCCCCACTCTTATTTTATGCACTTATATAAGCAATTTAATTGTTTGCTTTATCTATATTTACATTGCAGAAACTCTGTCTGTCTGATGCTCGCTCTTCTTAGTGGATTTCTTTAAAAAAAAAAAACAAAAACAAAAACACAAACAACAGCTTTCAAAACTTTGCCTCTTCTACAACAACAACAGCAACTACAGCAAAAACGACTACAAGCAGCATTAACAACAACTGTTAGCAGCCACAACAAAAAAACACACACACACATTAAACACACTCATACATACATACCAAAATACACACACACACACGAGCACACACACACACACTCAGACAAGTATCCGCAGTGCAGCATATTCGCAGCGAGAAAATCTCAACGGAATATTTACTGAAGAACCAGGTAAGTTTCATGCCCAGCTGGCCAGGCTATGCGAAAGTATGCGAAAGTATCTTAAAGTATCAAAAAGTATCTGCAAGTATGCGACAAGTATGCTCCAAACTCTCGCTAACTCGCAACTCGGCAAATTCACGTCAAATGCTTGCGTAAACTTTGCGTATTTTCACGCGTGAAGTGGCCCGGCAAATCTGAATCCTCCCCTGTCTCTTTATCCTCTGCACCCCCAACCCTCCGTCAGAGAGAATGCAAATTCGAATAATGAAATGCTTTGATTTTGATTTGCAAGCAGAGCGAAGCCCACAAAGCTTTCTACTTTGTGTGAAAGGATTACGCATCGTATACTTGATATTTGCTGTGCTGACCCTCCTGACGTCCTCCACACCAGATCCAACTATGATCCCTAGAGGTGCTCCCATAGAAACGACCCCGGCTCGTCAAATGGAGCACAACTCAACTTGGCTTATTTGCGTGTTTATTGGCTTTAGCTTTAGCTTTTCTCCTTTTTTTTCCATTTTTTTCCATTTTTTTTTGTATTTTTTTTTTATTTGATATCACAAAAACAACTTCAAACGTAATTGGATAGCGCCAGCGACGGCAAATGGTAAAAGGAATGTGAATTCCTTTTGGTTTTACTGGCTGTGTCCGTTGTGGGGCACACCTTGAGAGGAAATGGCTGAAACAGCAGCTGCCCCATCAAATTCTAAACACGAAACCCATAAATTTGCGTCTTTTATTTACATACATTATAGGGTCCGGCTTGGAAGCACTTTTAGCCAGGTGTATCAAAGAAAACCCTTTCTGTGCCAAAGTTTCAACAATGTTGGCAGCATTTCGTTCAAGGAATTAAAGTGTATTTTCCAAGCACTAAACTTTCAAAGTTTTTGTTGTAAAGAGTCCTCGACATGCAAATTTCCTTTTAACTGCATAGTGTTTTTTTTTTTTTTAAATAAATGTTCTTTTAAACTTTTCCACACACAAAAGTTGTTTTTAAATATTTAGTTTAGAAACTTTAATACAAAAGAGGCGAGTTAGTTTCTGACATAAGTTTCTTCTTTTTTTTTTAACTTTTTTCTCAAAAGTAAAGAAATATACACATGGCTTAAATTTAATAACTTTTCTATTAAAAAAAGGCGGCTCAGTTTAATTGACAACTTTTCCATTCGAAAATAAACTGTGTTTAGTGGAATATAAAAAAAAATATTCAAAAATATAAACACATCAAATTTCAAAACTGTATTTTATACAATGTATTTTCTTGAATGGAAATGTTTTATAACAAATGCGATCAGATTAAAAATTTATAATAAGAAGAAGACGCACAAAAATATTTACATAGCCAAATTAAGATTTAATGTTTGAAATTGGTATCAGATTATAAACTTGTCTTAGCAATATTTTGTGCCTTTGGTTTTTTGATTCGCGATTTTCGATTATCAATAAAAATATTTATGTTAAAAATAATTAAAATATTACCATTAAATTAATTATCTTTTATTATCTAATTGATGTCTTATTCAGTCAATTATCTACCCCTTTGGCACACCTTTGAAGAACATGGTATGCTTAAAGTGAATTTCGTAAACGAAAAATGTGTTTTTCTCTTTGGTTTGAGTAGGTGAGTTTGAGTTTGAGTCGGGGTCGGGGTCGGGGATTTTGGGGGGTGTCCGCCCAATAAACAATTCTGCTGACGCGTGGCCGCAGGGCACATGAAAAGCTGAAAATTCTTTGCAGCGCCAGCTTAATTCATTAGCCTGACCCAGGCAGAAGCACAGGAAACGCTGGACAGAGACAGAGCCAGAGACAGTGAGAGTGAGAGAGAGGGGGATATCGTTCTGACTGCTGTTCGTCCTGTACATCCTGCCTGATCTGTCAGTCTGTCAGTCCGTCTATCTGTATATCCGTCTGTCTCCCTGCCTGGCAGGCGTATGCTTTTTATGTCAAACTAATTTGGCTGCTCGTTTAGCTGGTGTTGTTTTAATTTGTTGCAGCTTTTTGCCCAGTTCCTGTGCCCCGTGCCTAGCCTCTGTGTCTCTGTGCCACGCCCCTCTGTGCCTGTGCCTGCGCCTGTGCCTGTGCCACGCCCCGGCTTAAGTTCGTTAGCCCAATTTGGGCAAATATTAATACATGGTTATAAAGCCGCTGGTACTAGATGATGAAAATGCAAATGGGAATGGAAATAAGCCCAAGGACCGTGGTCCCGCCGTCCCGCCGAGCACAGCTCGCTAAATTCACTAAATTGAAAATTTTCTACTTCTTTATTTTTATTTTCCATTCGTTCGCTCGCTTTGCCCACATTCATTAGGGCATTATTGTGCCTCCGCCTTAGATAATATTAGATTATGTGTAGTACGTACAGCAGCTGCGTGGTAATTTCACAAATGTTTCCCCACACAAAACGCACACACAGATACACTCGGAGAAAAGTTGAGCATTTTTTTCCCTTTCTATTTTTAAATTTGATCATATCAATGGAATCATTCCAATATACAACTAAATTGTTTTAAGTGATACACAAAAGTTGTTCTCTTATCAACGAGAACTTGATTACTGCAAGCCAAATCAATTCTCTTATCTTTTCGACATAAAACCAATTTCACAAAAAAGCGTTAAGACGTTTAGCACTTGCTTTAAATACACTAATTCAGTTAACGAGTATTTTGCGCTAAAATCAAGACTATTTGTTCTTATTTGTAGACTTACCTACCATAAAGTAGCCAAGAACGAATTTTACTACTAATTTAATCAATCCCAGTTAAACTTATATTTTGCTCATGGTTTTTTTCGAGTGCATAGACAGTTAGAACTGTAAACTGCGACCTGTCAAGAACTTCGTTGATTCTTTGGTCAGTCGCCGAGGCGGCCAAGCAGCAGCGGCATTTAAGATAATCGGCTTAAAGTATCAGACCCTGGCCCAGGTGACAGGCCAACTTGGCCAACAGACGTTCACTATGCGCATTGCTAAGAAACGACTGGCGGGAAGGATGGGATGGGATGGAGAATGTTGTGGATCCTCTTCTCCTGGGCATTGTCATGTTTGAGCACAATTTAATTTGCTGTCTTTTTTGTTTTCTCTTGGCTATTTTTATTCATATATTTTTTATATGTGGCTTTTCTTCATTGCAGAGAGTTGGGAGAGACACCGCAAGTGCATTTTGCTAGCCAGTGTTGCCACACCCACACACACACACACACAGCAAGCCAGTGCCGAAAAACAAAAAGGGGAAAAAATAGTAAAAGAAAATGGCGGCGTTCATAGCGAAACAGATGGTTGGAAACCAATTAAGTGCCGTTAAAGGTAAGTAAAAGTCACTCAAGATACATTTACCCTTGCAAAGTATCTTATGATTATGCTCATGCATATATGTATGTATACATATATACTAGATATATCCATAAGTAGATGTACGGTATTTTTGGTATACGCGATCGATAAACATACATAATTCATTTTCAAGCTGCTGCACAGCCAACCAAGAAAACTGCCACACATGAAAGTGGCTAACGCTTTTAGCCACCATCCCACGTCCCTGCTTCCAGTAGTTACTGTTGTTGTTGTTATTGTTTAATCGCAGGCTGTGCAATCGCTTGGAAAATCATTGAATGCTTTCAAAAAACATGGCTACGTACACTAGAATATTTTATTTAAAACGCTTATCAACTGGCAGCATGCGACATGCCACACAACGAGTCCTCCCCCTACTCCTCCTACATAGCCTACGACATTATGTATCTATGTATCTAGGCGTCTGTATATATAAGTGTATCCATGTATATATATATAGGCAGCACTCAGTCAATTTGCAAGCGCTGCAGAAGCAGCAGAAGCGACCTCTCCCATTTTGGTTAGATTCATTGAAATTGAAGCTGGAGCTCAATTCTTTCTTATCAAGCGCTAAAATTCTGCACGAATGCGTCGGGAAGTGGTTGGCAACAAATTGATACAGTTAATTGCGTAGATTGATGGTAAATTTACAGCACTCGGCATTGACTTGAACCACTTACCAGAAAGAGAATCAACGGCCAGCTCAATCATTAGGCAAAAAGCCCAACCCACTCCCACTCCCCCATCCTGCCACATGCCACCTGCCACAGTGCTTGTCAGGCTGTCGACTGCGGCTCGGTTTGGGCTCGGGTTTGGCATTGGGCCTTAGGCTGTCAAAATCTGTGGCATTGATAGACTGGCCGAAAACATGAAAATGCTATTAGCATTTGGGCCATAAAAATCGAGAAACCACATCGAAATGCTATATATATTTATATATATATATATATATATATATATGCCACTTATAATGCACACATAGAATATACTCACATATACCTATGTCAATTACCTCGAATACAAAACTGCAGATACTTCAAATCTACAGCAGCCAATCAAAGTTCGACATAAAAATGCGACAAAAAAGTAAAAAATAGTACGTTAGAAATAAAAAGCAAATGTAAAAAGTCGTAAAAAGTACGATATAAAAAATACCAAACTATGTAAAACACATTGAAAACATGGTTTAGGAATTTAACTTTACATTTGCACAACTGTGACACATTTTCAACTCGGTTAAACACGAGTTGTGGAAGGGGGGCAAGAAAACCCATTCTTGCATCTTACGTGTGCGTCTTGGGAGAGCATATAGGAGAGGGTGTTGCGGGTGGTGGGGTACATTGTGATAGGGGTTGGGGTTGGGGTTGGGGTAAGTTAGCTAATGCGTTTCCATTGTCGTGAGCTGTGAGCTCACAATCGTTGAATTTATTTGAGCTGCTGTCGTGTTAGCCTTTATTACTATTGCCTGTCTTATGAGGGAATAAGTTATATGGATTTGCCGCACTTGTCGGGGGTCCAGTAATAAATGTTGCAGACGTGCAGACAGTCGGCGCAGAGTAAAAGCCATAAATTATCATTTCGACTTTGCCAATTATCCTTAAACATTTATTGCTCAACTATTCCAAACTTGATAACGGACAAAACTTAACCTAAATTTATAAAGCCATAAATTATAATTTACAGTTAGCAAATATGCTTAAATACTTAATGTTTAATTTTGACCATTAAAATGTTGTTTAAATTAAACGCTTGCAAACTTATTAATTCCAAAACTTTTAAGCTAAATTATAAATTAGGCAAATATTAAATATAAATAGAATTTTGACAAGTAGAACTACACTTAAGTAAAACCTCAAAAAGCAAAAAATTAACATTTCCAAAATTTTAGTTTTGTTTATTTTATAATTATAAATCAGTAATATTTAACATTGAGCTGGAAGTATATATACCAACTTGAACAATTAAATTATAATTTTAATAGTTATTCTATATTTAAAAAAAAAATACCAAACTTTCAAAACTTATATTAAACTCTGTACTTTTTTCTTATTTTCCAGGTAAGCGTTTTGTTTGTGAAACTAAGCAGAATTTCCATAAAGTGCGTAAGTTGCATTCACATCTCAAACGATTTTCACGCAATGAGCTAACAATTTTTGAAAATAAGTTTACTTATCGATCTGCATACATGCAAATATATGTATGATATATACAACTAATATAACGAACATTTTTATATATCTGGCACAAATACCATTTAGTTATAATTTTAGCGCTTGTGTTTCAGTTTTGAATGGAGATACCCAAAATTATGTTGATTGGCCAAAGAAAAAAGCATGTATAAATGAAACGATTTGAAAATAATTAGAAATTTTAAAATTTGCATAAATTAGACTCGTTCAAAATTGAAAATGACTATTTAAAATTCAACAAAAACCAATATTATTTAATTAACTCGTAAGCCTAGCGTTGCACTAACAAAACACTTTGTTTTTTAAATTCACACTCACACACACACACATATACACATACAATACACAAACACATGCATACATAAAAGATCGTTTAGTTATGGCTCGAAGCAGATCCATGTGACCCACTCGAACTCCCATTAGCCAGTATCCCATCCAAATTCCATTTAATAACTACGTATTCTTATATAACATATACTACTTGTATTGTATTTTCTTTAAGCTTAAGTGCACACACAAATCATATAAAGCCCCTATTATAAAAAATAAATAAAAAAAAACAAAAATATATATAAAAATGTACATATTTGTACGCTCCTCCTACTCGACAACCTTCACAGCCGAACTTTACCTCATTGTAAAACACACACTAAACACACAAGAGCTTGACAAACACACAAAAAAAAAAAAAAAAAAAATAGCAAGAATACAAAACCCAAAAAAAAAAAAAAACAAAAAAATGCTCAAAACACACAGCAAACACCTCGAAACGATACCCAAGTGCACAGCAATCCTTAGAATTTCATGCACTTCACGACCACGACACCCACACACACAGACACACACACACATATATATATATATACAAACAACAATGGCCACAATTTTCACGCCCTTAACGCCCAGCAACAATGAGAACACAGCTGCCATTTTCTTTATAAGATATACTTAAATAAAGAAAGAAAGGAAAAACACAATTCAATTTCTTCTATTACAATTTCTTACTGCCTACCCTCAAATAAGGTTATTTTTTTTCTTATTTTCATTTTACTTTTTTCTTTTTTTTTTAACGATTCTTCTTATTTTGTAACCGTATGAATGCCACGCCCAGTCACGCCACCGGTTCCCACGCCCACATTGTAAGACACAAGAATGAAATTTGAGCTGCGTTCAGAGAGTTATCCGTGCATATAAATATATAAATATATATTTGTAAACATTGGGCTTCAGCAATTTACATTCCAAAAACACGACTTTAAAAACCCCTTTTTAAAGAAAACTCAAAAACACACACACACTTACACACACACACACAGAAATAACTATTTACTAACTACTTTCTTTCTACTTACTAAAATACATTTTCAACTTATTCAATTTCTCTCTCTCTCTGATAAATATTTCCACTTATATAATCGCATTCTCACCCGAATCGTCTAACGCATTATCCATAAAGCGTATCAACTAACTAACTAAAACTACTTTCTATATAATACCGTTAAGAGTGGAGTATTAATGGAAAACTTTACCTTTACTCTCCCCCCGACCACACACGCTAAACAGATGCTGCAGGCGGCGGTAATTTCTCCAAAAAAAATAATAAAAAAAAACCAAAATAAATTTATCTAATTACAATTACCATATAATATATATATTTATATATAATCTCGTTTCTTTGCATTTAAAATCGTACTCCTAAACTTTTGTATGAACACACAAAATGCATTTTTGATTCGATTCTTGCGAAATTCCAAATTAGAGCCACCCCACATATGATATCAGCATCCCCAATCGTGTACAGATTGTACTCAGTATATGATATGATACGATATATATATACATATAATTGGGCTTTATTGCCTTTTAGTTCTTACTTAAAATACAACAACGAATTCATAATTATTTACTATTTACTAATTTACTTGCTGCACCAAAAACCCACCCCAAAAAAAACCCCCCTTTCCAAAACAAAAATATAATTCAAAAGTCTGCAATAGTTGCACAGAAAAACGCGCTTTCACTTTAATTATGCATACACGAAGTTTTCCGAACTAAACTTTTGCTGCCATCCAAAATCAATTTAAATATGCTAAAAAAAGGGAAAAAAAAAGAAAAGCAACTGAGAGATAAATTTTACTTGTTGCTCATCATGAAGTTGATAATGAAGTTGCGCGAACGAACTATTTTAATTTTAATTTTATTTTTAGTTTTCAGTTGAAAATAATCAGTTGCAGCGAGAAAAACCCCTTTTTGCATTTTTCCGTTAATTGGGAAAACTTTTGCATTACTTTGTTTGATTTTTTCATCCTCATCACAATTTGTACTATATACTGAAATGTAATTAACAAATTTGGAGAACTGTGAAAAGTTTGCATTGAGTTTTTCTTTTATCTACTAACCATTACAAAAAGAAAAAAAACTATTAACCACAATTTCCAATTTAATTTTGCATTAGAAATTTCGTTTCGTATTTTTGAGCGTTACTTATTTCGATCTATTCGGTTTTTGGTTGGTTATCAAAATGCTTTTCTATATCAACTTTTACTTCTACTTCTACTTCTTCTCTAACCACTACTAACTACTTCTACTACTATAACTACTACTACTACTACTACAACTATTACAACAACAACAACTATTTAAAAAAAAAAAACTACAACAACTTTCGTACTCTACTCTACCAACAACCATATATGGAACCATACTAACTACAATAAAAACAACTTACATCTTCTACTACCTATTCTACTATAACTACTCTCTAACTACAACTACAACAACAAATTCTACAACTATATATACAACGTATTTACAATGAGGTAAAGTATAAGTAAATATTATTGCTATGTATATAAATACAACTACCTATCTATCTATCTATCTAACTATATATATATCTAACTATCCATCTAAGCTATTCTATTCTACAAAATCCCCAAATTGTTCCCTTTTGGCCCCGACACTTAAGTTTAGCTAAGCCTGTCAATAACACAAATGCTGAATGTGCTTTCAATAAAAAAATAAAAATAAATAAAAAACCAGAGTAGGTCCTTTTATATATATGCATAACTAGTGCCCCCATCTATATTCTCCCAACATACTCTCAATTCTCGATTCTCTAGTATTTTGTATTCTCAATTCCCATTTTGATGAGCAAACAGATTCTGACATATGCGACACATGCCACATGCAGGCAAGACAATGCGCCACATACATGACAGATACAAATGCAAAAATACAGTTACAAAAACAACAACAACAAATACAACTACTGCCACAGCTGTCCACAACATGTGTACAATTGATGTACACACTTATCCCCCAATGCAGATGTTGCATACTTTTGTCAATTCTCAACTGATTGTCACATCTGCGTCAAAGGAAACTTGTTGCGGTTAACGTAAAAATTCAATTATCCAACTCGTATCCATTGTTATGCTCCAATTTGCAACACAAATTGGTTCCCAGTCGATACTTCAAGATTCAACAACTGTTCAATTAACACTTGAGCAGATTCTTAAACTAAAACTTGCCCCATTTTTTTTCCTAACTATTGTTGAGAAAGAGTTTCGCAAGAGAAATTTGAAAGTATTAAGTTATTAAATGAGTGAAGATTTGGCCAAGATTAATCAAGTACTTAAAGTATTTTATGGTCTTGAGAAAAGTAGAGCAAAAAATAAATATGTAATTTTTGTGTGGCAACTTTAAGCCAAAGTGCAGCCCAGAGAATTTGACTTAAGCCACACTTCCGAGTGCACAAATTTTGGATGCAATTAAAATTGTTGAGAGCACCTCTTCAAGTCAAGGTTCCAAGGACTTAACAAGCGCAAAACGCACCAATTAATTTAAAGATTTTTGTTAGCTTGAATCTCATCTGTAGGAAATGAAGAAAATTAATGAAATGGCAACAGTAAAATTATTTGCAATTTTACTTAATTTCTAAGTTGTTTTCAAAGAATATTCTTACGATAACAGACTAAAATACAAATAAGATTTGGGGCAGCATCAATATTATCACAAAAACTAACTTATCTTCAACTTGAAATATGTTACTTAGTTTTCCAAAGAATTATGTTTAAGCCTCTACAAGAAATTAGAATTATTGCAATATTTAGTTGCACAAATATGCACACAATTTATATTAAAGATGGAATTATTTATAAATTTTATATGGAAATTTATTGATAATTTTCATTCCCTGGAATTATTATTTATAAATTTTATATGAAAATTTATTGATAATTTTCGTTTCCTGTGCTACAAGGTCTATCTTATTTTCTAAGGCACTAGTCACTAATGATGCATAAGTTTTCTAACAGTTAAATAAATTGACAATCGTTTTAATCGTTTTCCTATATTTATATATAGAAAATGAATGATAAACAATTTTCTCTTTCTTTAAAGACCTTTCGCACTTCACTTAAGCTAAAAACCTACTTTGATTTAGAAACCTCTGCCATTATGAAGAATGTATTTAGACGTATCTTGGCGTTTCATCACGTCCTAAGTGCCGCGTGGCATAACTAATTCTGTGGGCACCGAAGACCACAAAACTATACGCAAAATGACGCATTAAATTCTGAGAGTGTTTGTGTGTGTGTGTGGACTTGTTGTTGTGCGTGTCTGTGGTAGGGGTAGGTGGGAGTTTCACATAAATGGTGCATATTAAAAATTCTTTAAATATTTTTGCTTCGCAGCGACCGAAAATATTTGCATGCAGTTTATCAGCTGTCAGAGGCAAAGGGAACGCGAGACTTGGCAGCATTTTTGTCAAATTTCCAGCGTTTGCTGACATGAAGGCACATTCCTGACATTGACATGAACAGCTGTGGATGTGGATGTGGATGTGGCTGCTGTGGTGATGGAGGAGGGGTTAGAATGTTGTAGGTAAATAGGTAGGTTGGTAGGGACTGCCTAGTTGTATGAATGTGCTGTCGGCCAACAACTAATTGCTGGTGCTAGAGAAAGGAATTGAGTGCAGCCAGCCAGCCAGCGAAATGGCAATGAGATTTACTTGCGTCATTATGTAGAAGAGCCCAGAAGCCAAACTGAGCAACTGTGCAACTGAGCAACTGAACAACTGAGCAACTGAACAACTCAGCAACTGAGGAAGCTCAGTCAAAGGAAGGAGCATTATCTGAGGCATACTTTGCCACAAGTACAACACACATTGCCGACAGCAGCTTAACACTTGCCCATTTCTAAATATACCCTATGCAGTGGTTTTTCATTGTGAGGCTTGAAACGCATTAAGGAAAACTTTTCCATAAAGTGCACTATATATTCTTGTTAAGTATTCGTAGTCGTTATAAGAATTATCGGAATTTATGATATAATGACGCAACTATTTCTGCATCTATACTATTGCTGTATCTGCATCTATACTATTGCTTGATCAGACAACCATATCATATTCCTTATATCCCTTGAAAGTTGAAAACTTTAATTAACAAACTTTAGATTTTTCAAGTTACCCCCAGTGTTTTTATGCTTCTAAAATGTACATAAGTTTAAATATTCAAAGATTGATTTGATAACCCTCGAATTTTGAATAATAAAATTAATATGTGGGCAGGTGGTAAATGTAGCTCATTCTCGGCAAGCGTACCTCATCTTCGGCAAGTGCTTCTCAACATCGGCAAGTGTTTCTCAACCTCGGCAAGTGTATCTCATCCTCGACGTGCCAAAAAAAAATTGCTTTTCCTTTCTTGTTCTGCTTACTTATGCATACTCACGCAGCTACAGTTACAGTTAAAGATACAGATACAGATACATATACAAGTACAGCTACACGAGTTAAAGATACATGTCGAAAAGTGTCAAGAGGGTCGGTGTAAGTGTGTGTGTGTGTGTGTGTGTGTGTGTGAGGGGGCCATAAGTAAATATTCCGGGCTCTTTGAGGCTGTCAAAATGTAATTACGCCGGGAATATGGTAGTTGCTATTAGCGACTATAACAATGAAATCATTTGCAACGCGCGAGGGGCGACTGATGATGAGCTGCCAGCTGAAAAGTTGGATGGGGTGGGGAAGGCGTGGGGGGAGGAGGGTTATGACAGCAAGTGCCGGCAAGGCAACGCGCATTTTCAGCTGCTTAAGCCAAGCATCTCTACTTACGCACAAGGATTGCGCTCGCTCGACCGGGCGACCGCCCACTTCCTGTCATTTGTAGAGTCGTCGTCGACGTCGTCGTCATCTCCAGCTCTGACCCAGATGCGGATGCAGCCGCTGCCGAGTTACGAAGCGAAATGGTGAAGTGTGGGGGGAGCAGTAACAAAGCTCAGCGGTCTTGAACCGGATTAAGCAAGAAAATAATTTGACGTTCGTGCCTTTTTACCAACTCCACACAACAACAACAACAACAGCAGCAAAAAAAAGTATTAAGAAGAAAAAAGAGCAAGCAGAAAAAATTACGCACATAAGGAGTGAAAAGGATGATGGGGCAACTGACTCTCTCTGTGGCATTCGCACAAATGGCAGACGCTTCCTTGTCATTTTATATACATATGCTCATAAGTATGTGTGTGTGTGTGTGCGAGTGTGTGTGTGTGGCCATACAAATGGAAATGGAACTCTAATGTAGTATTCCCTCAGCGTGCGCGTATTAAGTCGCATAAATGTCACCAGCCCAGTCATCCAGTCATCCACATTCAGATCCACATCCCAGTCAGCCTATGACAATTACGGCAGAGGTCACCACCCAACCACCACCCTTACCACCAATCCCCCATCCCTCATTCCAATGCCTGACGTGTTGGTATTCAAAATAGCAGTCGAAGCAATAAAACGCAGCATGCGACTTACTTATCCGGTCTTTAGATCGTATATCAGACTTATGACTGGGGCCCAGCACTTAGCCAAGAACTTCTTGCCACACAGAGATGATATATAGCTAACACATAAGCACATACACACACACACACACATTTACACATATACATCTAGACATCCACAACTACATAACACAGCCCAGCCGCAGGGCTAGGTATTAAGTACCCTCATTATGGCCAAGACACGCAACACAAAAAAGTAAAGCTTTTAACGCAAAATAAGAAAAATAAAATAAAAAAAAGGAAAAGAAAAAGAGTCCTTAGAACAACCAATTTGTATACTCAGGATAGATTCAAAGTGATTTTTTTTTTTTTTTTCATTTGCCAAGCGTGGGCAAAATCTGGAAAGGAAGGGGAGAGGGAGCGATGGGGCTGTCAAGAAAATGCTGCATGCAAATTGACGGCTTCCGAGGAGTCTTAAAGGTCCATCGATGGCCAACGGGTTGTCCATTAGAAAATAAATGAAATATGCAAAATAGCCGGCAAAAATGTAGTAAAGAGCACAAAATTGATGAAGAAAATGGAGAAAAGATGCTGATAAGGGTGCAAAAGAGGGAAGTGGAGAAGGGTGCATACACAAGCGGTGTTAATTATGCTGTCATGATAATTATATTACAATAGGCTTGATTAGTTTTTAATTGAGTTGCCAGAGTTCGGCTCGAAGACAAACTCCAAACTGACTTTGCCAATATATAGATGGATAGATAAATACATACATACAACCATATGTTGGTAAAGGTGCTCCAGCATCAGTTGCAGCCACAAATATAGAAAAGCTAAAAAGTCAAAGCAAGAACAACGGAAAACGGCAAATGGCATAAAAGGAAGTTCGTAAAGTTCATAAAGCAAATTACAAAACTCTCATAAAAGCGCAACATTCGCATGGCTGGTCTCCAAGAGCGAGTGAGGGGTGTGGTTGCTGGGTGGTGTGTGGGGAAGGGCGGGAGTGGGGTTGACTTCCACTTTGCCTCTCGTTGCCGCTTTTAGGCTCTTTGGCAAAATACAATTTCACACCATTTTTTTTTTATTTTTGTGTGAGTGAAATCAATTTTTTATTATAAAATACTTTGGGACTGATTTAAGAAAAACAATAAATGGTCGTCGGCACAAATCAAAGCGATGAACGAAAACCCTAAAAAAAAATAAGTTAATTCACGCTGCTATTCAGCAAATTGATGACTATAAATTCAATTTAATGTGCGTTGCCTTTAGCACCATGCAGCAAAAGCGACAGCAGCAAAATGTGGTCAACAGCAGCCCCGCTAACTACCCTTGTCACCACCAAATTCCGCTCGGCAGATGGTTGAAAAAGCGCTCAAGAGCAGCGCATGGGAATTTTTCATGCTGTGCGTTTGCGCCGTTGGGAGGCTGCGTCGACGTCGACAGCGCTGCCCGAGTGCGACAACAAATAATTAGAGCGAGACTGCTAAGGACGGCTGCTGTTGTTATCAGCACGCTGAAGTTCGCAACTGCGCAGACTCCCTCACAATTAACAGTTAAAAGAGTCAACCCCTGTGCTTAGGTCATCCAAAATCACAACGCGGTCCAGCAACTGTGACTGTGACTGCGACTGCGACAGCGACTGAGGCTGCGACAGCGACAGTGACAGCGACTGCAGCGAGTTGGGCATAAAAAGGCTGGCGACTGCTGGCAATACTCCTACTCCAGGCTTGCACTCCAGCGACTGAAGTTCGCTCACTCACCAAACAAAGTGGCGACGAGAGATTCGCATTCGCATTCGCATTCGCAGCATCTCCGCCTGAAAGTAGACAACTGTTCCGTTCAGTTTCAGTTCAGTTTCAGTTCAGTTTCAGTGTCAGTTGTGTGCTGTGCTCAGTTCGTGTGCGCTCGTGGACGCGTTCGCACTTCGTTTTTTACAGTTACTGCTGGCAATCGATTACAGTTTAAGCGTCATGGCAACCAAAGCCAGGCACACCAACACCAACACACGAACCGAAAGCCGAAGACAGTGCAGCTGGCGACGAAGACGAAGCAAAAGCCGAACCACAAATCGCAGTAGCAATAGCAGTAGCAGTAGCAGCAGCAGCAGCAGCAGCAACAGCAGCAGCAGCAACAGCACCGTTCACTGTGTCAGTTAGTTGCAGCAGAAGCGACGACTCTGGACTCGAACTCGGAATCGGAATCGGCACGATTCGCCAACGTCAGCGTCAGTGTGTGTGTGAGGCGTTAGCGGTGCGGTGGTCAGTCGTATCGACATCGTCGCAACAGCAGTGGCTGCATTTTAGCGTGTGCGTGTTTTCAACAAAAGCCACAACTACGGACAGATAGCATTGGCCTAAAAGCGCCACGAAATCATGAATTTCATTGGTATGGCCTTAGTTAACAACAAAATCGTATTTTCGTATTTTCGTACTTTCGTACTTTTCGATTTTGTTTGCTGATTTCATTTCAATATATATTTACATATATATTTACGTCTATATCTTTCTCTCTCGCTCTCTGTCTATTTCTACAACTGTAACTGATACACTCTCTGCTAAATGTAAGTCACAAAAACAAACTAACTAAACTAATCTTCTCCCCTTATTTAACTATCCTCTCAACGCTATATTCAATACATAAAAGCATAGAACAAAAAAACTCAAACATATGCTGCGGAAAAGCGAAAAAGAAAAACAAACTAAGCGAAAATCAATCAAAAACCGTAAAGGCCTACCATTTTCATTTTCCGTACAGGGCACGTGATTGCAGGGCATGAGGCGTAAATTTATCGATTTTTAACCAAACAACAAAAAACACACTGGCAGCGAAAGGAAAGAGTAATTCGTAAAAAGTTCAAGGTCTGCGCCAAAAATCCGTACAAAAGTTCTTGTCTGCTTTACAATTTATTATGCATTAAAGCAGCGCACAAAGTTTTCTTTCTTCGTCAACTTTTTCAAGTAGTGTTTTTCCCCCTTTCTGAATGTGTGTGTGTGTGTGTATGTGTGTGTGTGTGTGTGGGGTGGTGTGTGTGTGTGTTTTTGTCACGCAAGCTTGCAGAGCGGCTGCTGTGAGTAGAGAGCATCGCCTGGTCGACAATTGAATGCCTCACTGAATTCGGCCGAGTTACGCAAGAGTGTGTGCTGCAACTGCCGCTTCCGTTCCAGCTGCAAGCCCCCCACAGTCTGCAACTCACGACAATCCACCAGCAGGCTGCCAATAAAGTACATTCGTTCCAGGGATAAGTGCAACCGTTGTCCGCTGGCAGGCGTCAGTTGTCGCCTTAGGACAGCAGTTGATTGCTGGCCAAGCCATTGTCTGTAGCAGTTGCCCGCCTGGCGCTGGCCAAAGATTGCGAGCAGCAGCTCATTGGGATTCGATGAGTTGCTGCACTGCTGGAACTGGGCAAATTGTCGTTCCGAGTCGATGCTGCGCCAGGCGCCCGGCGTCCGGGTACTGCTGCCGGCGGCAACGAGATTGCGTCCAAAACGCTCCCCAACCAACAAATAGTTGAGCGGCATGCTCAGGTTCAATTTGGGCAACAGGCCATTCACTGCCTCAAAGATTTGCGCATATTGGCGCATCTGTAGCTCCGCTGGACTGGGCGATGATCGTTTGTGTTGAAAGCGACGCAACTTTTCCATATTGCGGTAGAAATTCCTTCTGCCCAGGTCCAGTTCGCGGTAGGCAGCATCCAAAAGCTCGTCTCCATTGACGGTCACATGCATGATGTGGTTGAGAAAACGCTGCGAGGCCTGCTCGGAGATCTCGTCAATCCATACGCTGCCCGACAGCTGTTCCTTGTAGGCTCTGCCTATCGCCGCATACATTTCCGTCATCCTCTCCCGATCGACGCTCAGACGCAGCAGCAGATGCGAATAGACATCGCCTGCAAAGGTCTCCGCCAGCTGCTGGCAGTCAGAGGCAACGATATCTGCAATGAACAACGGGGCGTATGAGTAATCTTCGTGCATATTACACAGAAAAGTGTCTTAGAAATGATTCAGTTTTTGGCAAAAATATTCTTGAAGTTCCAGTTTAAATACTTACTATAATATATAAATATATATATAACAGAATTTAAAAGCCATAAACTATCTAATAATATTTATCAAAATCGTGCTCATTATTGTTTATATAAAATATAATCTTCCGAAAACATAATATTCTTCAGCACAACAGTTTCAGACTCAAATTCTGACTTGATATATTAACTATAAATTCTTTATGCTGCTTAGGTATACAAATTTACTTTGAAATACAACATTATCATCCCTTACAAAAACAGTCAAGGGTTTTGAAACTAGAAAGCTTAGACTCTAAAACAAGGCATCATCTATAATCGTATAAATTATAATTCTCAACTACCTCACTCAAATTGACTTTGACATTTATAGATATATTTTGCTCCTAGCAATTTTTCAATCTTTTGCGCAAATTATTTCCTTTCAAACGGACATTCTACAATTAACTCTCCAACTAAAAATAAGAAGCGCCCCATTTTGCACAAAATCAATATACAATTTGTATCCTTTGGGAACATGACATAAAAACTCGATAGTTAACGTGTCGTATGCGTAATATTTCAGAGCACTTGTGAAGTATACGAACCCATAAGATAATCTATCCAAATCCAATTGAGCAGTCGATGCATGTTGGTATTCTGCAGCAGCTGCATATAGTCGACAAGACGAGGCAACTGCTTCACCACAATCACGTCCGTTGGCCGAAGGCTCTTCCCGCCAAGGATTTGCTTGAAGTAGCCATCCCAGTCCAAGTCGGCCAAGGAGACATTACCAAACGAGCTGCTCTTGAAGTTCGCATAGCTGTACTGCACCTGATCGTCGCTGCGCTCTGTCTTGACAATTTCGCGCCGATTGCGCTCCAGGCTGAGCACCTCCAGCGAGGCGACATGGGCCCGACTCTGCTCCACACCAAAGCTCTTCAGGAGATCGCCCATGCGTTGCTCAAACTTGCTCACCGTGTGACGTCGTGTCATATCCGGCTGGAGTGTGACCAGTCGCTTGTTCGACTGTATGCTAATAGTGCTCTCAAAGAAATAAGGAGCACCCATCTCATGAAAGAAGCCCAGCAATCCCAGCCAGCTGATTGTCCGATTGGAGCTCCGTGTCTCGAGAGCTGGCCAACCACCAGTGCTCTTATATAGCTGCGATATGCGTAGCGCTTCCACGCCGCGACTGCTCCGGCAGGACTTGTAGAAGTTCAACAGCTGCTGCTCCATGGCCAGCAGCTGGCCGGGATTAGCAGAGCGGAGCAGTTGTTGAAAACGCTGTTGATCTCGCTGGCGTCGCAACGTTTGGTCAACATTTGAGCTGCGTGCACAAACATAACCGTAAAAGTCCTGGCAGGGCGAACGCGTGTTGTCTAGCAACTGTTCCAGCTCCTGTCCAAATCGAGTTGTATCATCGAGAACGCTGCCACATGCGGCACATGCAACCGACAACAACAAGATAACAACTTGCCGATACATCTAGCCTCTTTGAGCTCTGAACTCGGAATACTTTTGCAGCTAGCTGCTGGGCTTTCACTTTCAGTGTGACTGTGACTGTCCTTGGTCAGTTAAAGGTCAGCTTTGTTGCAAAAGGTCACATCAAATGCAAATCACCGGAAATTGCCACAATGCCACTTCCGCAAACACTTTTCGATACTGCCGACTTTTGCCGACTAAACCGATGCGTCGCGTCGCTTTCAATGCTGCCCCGCAACTAATCGCGTTGCCACCAACCCGGCACGATAAGCCCCACATTTCCACTCACAGTCTCATTCCCATTCCCAGTGCCAGTACCAACCTTAAGCTCAGTCTCAGATTCCGACTCAGTCACAGTCATTTGTGTTGTCTATTTTTTTTTTTGCTGTATAATCTGTGCCGCCTTTATGTCAAAATGTCAAGCTAAAATTGCTCATGACCGATTTTGATTTGAATATATACATGCTACAGTGATCGCTCGGTAACTGGAACATTCTGTTAGAAAGTCTTTTAGAAATTTGCCTTGTAGCATATTAAAAATTATTTTAATTCAATTAGCTCAAAATTCTCTTAAGTGTAAAAAGTTTTAGAGAAATATATAATACAAGAATTATTAATATATTGTCTAATATAATATTTAATATAATCTTAATTATTAAAAAAAAATCACCATTTACATAATTCTCATTTTTAAAGTAAACTTTTTAGATAAGATATTATTGCAATAAAAAATAACGACTAACAGTTTTAGGCAACTATTTAACAACTGAAAATGCTACTTTCCGAGCGAGCACTGTGAATAATCTTTAGCAATTAAGTGACCCAAACTAATGTATACTGTACAGTAAATACTCGAGGTATACAAAACAAAGATAAGTCTATTCAAAAATAATGTGCACATGATAAGAGTATTTGAGACCATTGTTAAGCTGTCAATCCTTTGAATCTTCTGTACACAGGCGCTGTAGGAGGTGATGGCGGCGATGATGGCGACGATAAGGAAAAGGCAGAGGAGGAGGAGAGGGAGCGCCAGGAGGCCATACGTGAGGCCGAAGACCGGCGCAAGGAGAAGCACCGGAAAATGGAGGAGGAGCGCGAAAAGATGAGACAGGATATACGCGATAAGGTAAGCGACAATCTGTTTTGTTCTCCTCAAACAACAATGTGCTGTGGTTTTATTTGAAAGTGTGCTCCCAAACTTCCTGCTGCAGTTCAAATTGACTCTAGTAGGGAGTCCTTTTAACGAGCGACTCCCTAACGGAGTCAGATTGAGTTACAAAGGACCAAGTCAACAATGCCCCAGTGATTCAAGTGTTAACAAATAATGATAAATGCTAAGTGATGATGAGTGAGCAGCAAACGGTTTTCAATCTTAAAATATATAACATAAATCCATGTCTGTGGCTCTCTTGTCCGGCGGCACTCTTACAGTACAACATCAAGAAAAAGGAGGAAATTGTCGAGGCAATGCCACAGGAGGAGCCCAATCCTCTGATGCGAAAAAAGAAGACGCCCGAGGAGCTCGCCGCCGAGGCCGAGCAGGAGGAGCTCGACGATTTTACAAGTGAGTTGGAGTTTAAGTTTGCACCATTCTGTATGTATGTGTATGTTGCTCGTACTCATATATACATTACCTATCTATCTATCTATATGTATGTATATGTATATACTATCTTCAACTGGTCTTTAATCTATGCTATTATCTGTTTCACCAAGTCGGACGCGACTGTCCATATGTCTAGCGCTATATATATATGTGTGTAACTGTATAAGCTCTTTAGTTATATATTTACTTATGTATTTTTTAAGTTTTTGATCAAGCGGCTGTCAACAATAAGAACAACAAGAACAACTACAAAACAAATAACAACTACAAATGAAAACAATCTATAAAAAAAATACTAAAATACACACAACGACGCTTGAACGTAGCACTCGTAAAAATCTGTCTCTCTCTGTGTGTGTGTATGTGTGTGTGTGTGTGTGTGTGCATTTGTTCCGTAATCTTCTCGTGCTCGTGTCTATAACTATGAACTATAAACTACTAACTAAAGCTATCATCTATCTCTCTACTACTACTAATACTACTTCTATATATCTGTACTATGTTTCCTGTGCGTATTTAATTTAAGCTCTAACTACTATCACGTATATAAGCTAACTCTATATAACTAACTCTGAAATCAAGTTAAAGCAACGAATGAAACAATTTTTTAAAGCCTATCAAGTGTGCACTCCATTTTCTCACATACTTTTCCTCATTTAACTCATCTTTTAGTTAGATATTTTCATTGGTTTTTCTTATTTCAATGGTATTTACTATACGAATTATGTGTTGTATTCAAAACTGGGTTGCAAATTGAAATGATTGATTGATGTTAGTGGACGATTGAAAGATTGTCACAATGTATTTAGGTTAAATAATGTATTAGACTAAGGTAAGTGCTACAATTCGTATAATCTACTCATTTTGTGTGTGGTAATCTAATTGCAATCTCTTTGCATTTGTATTCATCTATTCCACGATTTTCTCTCTATCTCTCTCCCTCTCTTTCTCTCTCTGCCTCTCTCACCGTCTCTCTCCTTATCTCTCTCATTCTCTCTGTCTCTCTCTCTCTCTCAAACTATCTGTCTATCTATGTATCTGTAAAGAATCGAATTTATTGTCGTTTAGCCAGATTGAATACAATACTAAATGTTTCCGTAACACTCACAACAAAAACAGTTCTCACACGAGACCAGAAAACCCGAACAAAATGTATAATTAAATAGTTAGGGGGATGCCCTCAATGTTCAGACTCCGATTATAGACCGGGTTGTATATTTCAGGAGTAGGTGTAGCTAGCTAGTCAATAGTCATAACAATTATTCAATTATACTCACATTATTTAACAAAAAAAAAATATATATATTATGATTTTCGTTTAACAACATCAAACTCACCAACTGCACTAACTAACTAATTAATATATAGAACTTTGTATGATTTCATTAAAAACTAAATATAAACTAAACCAAAAACAACTTTATTTTCAATGGCTTGTGTGCTCAATTACATATGAAAACTAAACACGCATAACAAAATAATATTTTCTAAATAAACTTGCCGAAGAACTTTCCTAACTGTGTTTGCCAACTTTGTAATAACAAAAATAAACATAGAAAAATTATCTAAACAACAACTTTAGTACATATATACAAAACTTTTTCCCTCTTGCAAATTGTTTACTCTCTGTTTTCTCTTCAATCCATGTGTAGTATATGTATTTTACATAATGCTTGAAGGTCTATGTAAAATATATATATTGCATATGCTGTCTATGTATGTGTATTTCGCCTCGACTTTAACACACACACATCATTTACTCTTTATATCACATGCTCAACTATCGCTATCTCGTTTCCACTCACGATTTACAATGACTCTAAATCTACTTTATCAACACTTGTCTATCTGTTAATTACTTTCTAAATACACATGTACTTTCTGTTAACTCCTATTTACATGGGTACACCAAAAACGTTAACATTACATTACAGACTTTGATTGATTGAACATTTATTATTGTAACATTTGGAATTATTATTTTGGCAAGATGTGCATTTTGAGTGATGTCCCTTTAATTCCACGCATCAAAAGCAAAAACAAAAAATACTTATACCTTATTTTTATTTAGAACAAATATATATGGCTAACGTACAGTTAACAGTTGCACTCAAATACTTTACGTTACGTTGCGATGCGTGACGTGACAGTTCGTTGCGTAGCGTTATGTTAGTTAACATGAGCATCCATAAAAATACATATACATACCAGTTGAACATACATAACATTTGTAGTCTACTCTACAAAATATGCTTATTTATTGCTGTTTCCATACTCAATTTCTTTTTACAGAACTGAAAAATCAAATAGAAACGCAAGTAAATGAGCTAAAAACTCAAATAGAGGGAAAATGTGTCATGCAGTGATATGTCAGTCATCATAAAAAAATTATATATATATAAATAATAAAATGTAATTCGAAAAATAATAATAACATTAACAGAGAAAATCCACAAAAAAAAAAGAAAAAACAACATAAAACGAAACATTTATAAAATGCAATTGATTTAAATCACTTTATCTTCGATTTGTTGATATATATAAAGTTACAAAAAAAATATTATGTTCGAATCGTTCTACATAATATTGGAGAAGCATAAACAAATAATAATCTATTTACCATACATATAACCCAAACTCATAATTCGGCAGCAATAAATCGAGCAAAACTATAAAACGCCGCATATTGAGATTTTGTGAAACATATTAAGGATTATATTATGTCATAAAAATAATAATAACAATAATAATACCAATAATAACACTAATAGTATAATAGTAATAATAACTACCAAGCGATAATGAATGATGCAATTTAAAAAAAAATAAAACAAACAAACAAAAAAAATCAATATATACACATATATGTATGAAAACAGGACGGTGAAATCCTATTGAATTTTAAAGTAGTTAAAGCATAAACCAAATTATGTATAAACGAAATATAGTAAACGCCTTTAATAATATTCAAATCACTTTTGCTTCGATGATAATGTAATATACTCAATGCCCCAAATATACAATACATAACCGTTGTTTAGTTGATAGCATTACGAAATTACGATAACGATAATGATTCGATTACGAAATCGAATTCAAATTCGAGATCGAATTCAAAATCGAAGCTAAACAAAAACAAAAAAAAAATGCGAATGGTGCGACAGAGACAGAGTCAGAAACAGACACAAAAACAAAACAAAAACAAAATGGAGGTTGCTGAATCATGTCGAACCGTCGAAATACGTTGCTGAAAATCTTTTTTGGACTTTAATAACATACATAACATGCATACATACCTACAAATATACACGAGTATAAAATGAAAGGAATGGATTTACTCGAACTTCTTTTGTTGATATATTTCCAAAACAATTCAAATTAATTTTCCATGAAAATTCGCTAAATCAAAAATTGACTGCAGAAAATGTTAAAATCGTCGTTGGTACTCGAATTGAATATTCCAAAACCAAAAACCAAAATACAAAAAAAAATAACAAAACCAAAAAAGTATTCACGATTGTTTATTTCTTAAACTCAAGACAACTCTTCTTTAACAGCTGTAACATTTTGTTTCTTTCCTATACAAAAAAAAAAAACATACTACACACAACAATTGAGACATTGTAAGCTATTTGAGATACTTACTGAACATTCTGATTGATGCTTCTGAAAAGTAAGTAAACCAACTACTATTTACCTACCTAAACTAAAATCTATATACATTAAACATTACAAAACTTGAGTTTGAGTTTCTATTGCTTAAGTTGACAAACAAACTATTATCCAGTATGCAATATATTGTATGACAAAAATCAAAATAAGAACTAAAATCAAAACAAAAAAAAAAAAAAAACAAAAAAACCTTAGATATATATTATGTATATGTAGCCATTTAGCAAAGGACAATAGTTCATAAGAAAAGCTAGGCAGTTCGAGAGCAAATTGCTGTGATACATTTAGCATACATTTTTGTCACCGAGAAGCGCACACAATTGCAAGCGAACCCTCCAACCCCCAAGCCCCAACACCCCCCAAAAAAGACAACCTGCCCCAAAGAACATGACACATCAAATATAGTCGCATGCAGAATTAAACAAATAAATAAATTATACTTACATACAAACAAATACGTAATGCCATAAATACATACAATGCCAAGGATTTAAAGACGGAACCTTTAACAAACAATATATAAATAAATACCACAATACATTATATATATATATAAATACATATCTTTATCTGTTGTCTGCTCCACTATGTAAAAGGGTAGGTATATATAAATATATATATACTGCCTACAAAACATATATACATATACAGTACCAGTGCCACTCCAGATTGTATATATAATACGATGTTTCACCAAATTAATAAATACAAAAAACCCAATAACTCTGGTACAGAATGCAACATTGTATGCATGAATGTACATATACAAAACAAAAATACCTATATACATACACACATACATGTGCGAGCCGTTAAATAATGGGAAAAGCAATAAATATATATGTATGTATATATTTAATATTTAATTTAATTGTACATGGGTTCGTTCTTAATTGCACTAGAATCGATGGCATTTTGTTTGTTTTGCTTATCGATTAAAAATACGGCTCGCATTAAGTATTCGTATGTATTGTGCTATCAATATTTCTATATCACTCTTTTCTGTGTACCACTGTACTACCACGGCATGCCCTTTCCAAAGTTGTACAACAAAAAAAAAAAAAAAAAACAAAAAAGAATATAAATACCAAAAACAAAAAAGAAAATCCGTCTTTACATCCGCCTGTAGTATGCCTTATAGAGATAACCAACAATAAATCATATCAATATCAAATACTATTTATACATATATTTAAAAATAGAATGGACATTTGGAAAGGACATTTTTGTGCCTCGGGTCGTCCGAAGTTAGAATTCTTCTTGTTTATTACTATTTTTCATTTAAATATTAACTACTAATCAATATACAATATATATATATATAAATAAATACATATGAATAAATGTTTTAATCACACTGCATTCTCTATATCTCTCTCTTTCTCTGGTGTCTCTCTCTCTCTCTCTTCTTTTGATTTGAAACACTCTTTTGAATCTTTAATCTGCGCCACTACTACTACTACTACTACTCTGCCTAAAAAATAAAAAATATCTGAAAATAATAATACAACATCAACATTGCAACAACACGAAACAACAACAACATCAACATCAACAACAACAACAACTCTACAATATCTTCACAACAACTACGACTCGCTGGTATCTTTCAGACATATGTACTCTCGGTGTTTTATATGATATACCACTCGTATCATCATCAACAACAACAACAACAACAACTACAACAGCACAAGAAAAACAACAACAACAACCAGAACAAGTACAAGAACAACATCAACCTACATCTACTACAGAAGTAACCTTATATGTACTATATATATATATATATGATAAAGAAATCTTTTTTTTAAATATACAACAGAACCAAAACAACAACATCAACAAAATAATAATGAAATACCCACTACACAAAATTTCAATAATACACCATTATTTCTTAACGTTGTGAACAATTTTCCTCTTCTTTTGTAAATGATCAACTATAAGTTAACAGTCAATATAATATCTATAAACACAAACATACACATACATTTACTCATATATAGATTCACATGCATTTAAATAGCCAAACAAATATGGTG
Source organism: Drosophila mimica (assembly GCA_037043585.1). Classification (NCBI taxonomy): domain Eukaryota; kingdom Metazoa; phylum Arthropoda; class Insecta; order Diptera; family Drosophilidae; genus Drosophila; species Drosophila mimica. The sequence continues at coordinate 443,497 of JBAMBE010001187.1, forward strand.
TTGTAAATGTTTAAAGTGTTATGTACAGATCTAACAAATATCAAAGAAATTAATGTACAATCTACATAGCATACCATAAATAGAGAATATACACAAGACAAACAAAAAAGACAACAAAAAAATAAAGAAAGTACTCAATAGCTTATATGATATAATATACTACATCAACAGTATCATAATGAACAATCAACGTTATAAACAAAACAATATTAAACAGAAAACAAAACAAATACCGAGAAATTTGCTTATGTCCCTTTCAATCAGCACTGAACCAATCTTGAACTGTTTCTTCTTATATCAGCAACAACTATGTAACTTAGTTTCGGGCTAACACAGCCTCTCTATCTCTGTCAATCTAAGAATGCAATCCAATCCTATAGTGCCCCTCGCTCCATACAATGTTAGGAACGATTGAACGATTGAATGCCTTAAAGTGGCTCCTATGAAAAGCGCATAGATTCTATTTGAAGAACGCTTAAATCCTTTCACTACAAAACTTCAGAATGCTACAACTAGAGCCTAGCATTATACTATATACTACTATATCTATTCTACAATTACAACGTCTATTTCCCAAAAAAAAAAAACAGATTTTACTAGTTTTACCGAACCCAAGTCTTATGCTCTATCCAATTCTTAGCTCTTAGATCTAATGAGTAAAGCGCTTTCTACTTACTACATACTACATATAGCGAATGTTTGACTAGATTCTATATAGAAAATATCTCTATTGCGTTCTTTCAAATACATATATATGATATTGAAGTTCACTTAAATTGTTTAAACAAAATACAAAAAAAAAAAAAAAAAAACACTTTAAAAACAACAAGAAACATATACAAAATTATACAAAAAAAGGAAAATACAAAAACACATATTATTCAATCATAACGAAGATTTTAACGTAATCATAAATGTTGAAAATGTTAAATGGTTCAGATGATTTTTTGTTTTGATGTTTAATATTACATATAGTTATGATAATGTATGTATATGTATATCAGAAAGTTTATAGCAAAACAGATTATTATTGAATATTATTAAAAATATATATACATACCTACACATATACACATGCATATATATATCGCTATATGTTTATATATATATATATATATATATATATGTATATGTGTAACAAAATAGGGAAATGAATTTAAACCAACATCAAAAAAAAAAAACCAAACGAAATACGAGAATAATGTTGAAAATTATACCATTCAAGTCATTATTAGATGTGAAAGCAGTTCTATACACAACAAAAACAACAAACAACCAACAAAAAAAAAAAAAAAATTCCAAAGCAAAACAAAACAAAAACAATACAAAAAAAAATGCAAGAAACATAAGGAAATCGTTAATAGTTGATTAATTATATTGTTACTTTGAACATTTAATTAAATGAAAAAAGAATAATAAAAACATGATATATATGTATAAATATATACTTATATGAGAAAACACAAATAATACAATGGGTTTTTCTTCCATTCCTGGGCAAAGCAAGACAATCACCAGGCGTTACGGTTATGATCTCCTTCTCTATCTCTCTCTCTCTTTCTCCATATATGTACTACATCTACTACAACAACTGCCAATACACTGCGACTCTCTCTCTCTCTCTCTCTCAGATACTACGTATAGCGAACTTGATTTGGCATGACTGTTAGTCTAAATGTTTTTCCTAACTTCCAATATGTGTGTGTCTGTGTCTCTCTATCTCTCTCTCACTCTATCTGTCTCTCTCTCTATCTGTCTATATCTATAACTGTCTATCCTTTCTGTCACTTTCCTACTTCCTACCTAACCCTACCTACTACCTATGTACTCTACTTATCTCAATACTAAGCGCAGGTACTGCTGTCTATCGTCTATCTTAACTACTCTACCGCTAAGTATAATAATACTACTACTATTACTGCTACTACTACTCTTAAAAATTGTGTAATGGAATGTGCTGCGTTTTCTACTAAGTATTACTAAGCACATACTCTCGTATACCAATGCAAGACGCATCCGTTTTGCATCTGAGATACTCAGATACTCACAGATACTCAGGTATTCGCAAAGGTGAGTTATGTGTAGCTAATTGGGCTCTCTTTCCAGACAGATGATGTGTGTTTCGTAAGTATATTCAGGTGTTTATATTTCCTTTCGATATGCATTTTTCTATTGTGTTATTAGAAGTCACGTCATAAGTATATTTATCCTGGGACCAGGTAGGTAATCTATGTCGTGACCATACCTCATATCACACCACTAAAACAAAGCCAGACGACAAAGTTGCAAAAGCCACAGCTAAATTGACAAAAGAAAAAAAAAAGAAAAAAGATACAAAAAATGTATAAACATAAAAAACAAACTCCCTTAGGGAAAATTTGTCCTGTCCTCCTAGTGAAGGGTGAAGTCAAAACAAAAGCAATCAAAAACTCCAAACAAATTTTACTCTATCATTTTTCCTTTTTTTTCTCCTATGTTTTTACATGTCACTTTTGTAGGCAATTTTACTAAGTTGTAAAAACTTTTCTGCCCGGATTGTGTGCGTATAAACTGATTTATTCTTGTTTTATACTTTCAGCGAAATTGAAAAAACGCCTCAGTGATGCTTTTAAGAGTTGCCCATTGAGAAACTTGTTTTGAACCAAAAGCAATATCCAAACTCAACGATTAAACAAAACAGATGGGGATTCTACATTGATAGTTTCGGTTTCAAAATGCATGCCACAAACACTAAACATATACCAAATACCGAGTATATGTTGAGAAGAGTATGTCTGTATGCACAATATTATATACATACATATATCTATATGATGACATAGATGAGTACCTATGTTTAAGAACAACCAAGTAAAGTAAAGTGTGTGCAATTTTCAGAACTTTAACGTGCATTATCTGCCAGCTCTGGTTTAGCAGACTTCCTATGGTGACTATAACTTTTTGTCTGAACTAGGTTTACATGCGATACATACACAAGAAGCGATTATACTTACATATATTAATGAAATTAGTACAACCCTACGATGTGCCCTTTGAACGCATTAGCAGCTGCACTAAATTTTAATTAGAGCTCCTCTCCTTGAGATGGGATTAAGAACGTTATAGAATTTTACATGCCATAATTTCATAATTAATTCGATATCGTTTTTATTCGTTAGACGGTTTTCAAGTATTTAAATAGTTATATTTAACGCAATTTGTTATAAAATTAAAAAAAAGAAACATAACCATTTGTTATATAAATTCGATTAAATTAATAAAACTTTGGTTTACTTGCTAAGTACAACGATGAAGGAATATAGCAACTATAGATTTTAGCGACTAGAGAATTGAAATAAACAACGACATTAGTTTAAAGCAATTTAGAGTAGACGAAACTCACCGCATACCACGACGTCTTTCAATATACAATTTGTGCCAATGAGCGCTGTTCTTTTCGATTTTTTGATTTAGATGTAGACGATTTAAAGTGTTTTCGTTACTTGCCAAAAATAATTCATAAGATTTTCAAAGTACCTGAAATTCCAACATGACCCTAGTGGAAGTCTAAAATTAGGTTAAGGTTCTTCGAATGTTACAAACAACTCAGTTGAGTTTCCATTATCCATCAATCTGAAAGAAACAGATAAACAAAAGCTGCTCAACACACTTCCTCTCTACGTACTTTGATCATCTTTAATACTTTCAAGAATATCCACTTATATCGACTAGCTTATACCTTACTTTATATAGAATCATTATCATTGAAATGCATTTCAAGTAGCTTAAGAGCAGATTCTTCCCACTACTGTTTGACAATTTAAAGCGAGATTTCAGCAAGTAGATATATCCTTTTCAAAAGCTAGAACTGCAAAAAAAAAAAACTATGGCAATCTTTTTTTCCCAACAATTTTGCCGAGCTTACGATGCTGCAGTCACCAAATTCCGTAGAATATAGAGTATATTATTAGTTCATAATTCAGATCTGTTAAACCATCGCCCAAGTTTTTGAGGGGGATAAAACGTGAAATTTTACATCAATCATTTGAATAACAGCAATCATATCTAAACCTAAACGATTTCGTGTCTTAATTTAAAAAAAAAGTATATTAAATGATTTTACAAGTAAATGAAAATAATGTTAATGAAAACGAAAAACATACACAAAAGCAAAGCAAAAGTTTCGAAAATGCAAACGTAGTTTTTATCGAAAGCAGCAAAGTAATTTTAGTCTAAGTATATATAATTTACATACCAAAATGACCGACTGAAATTATTGTTAAAAGTTTTATGAACTATACTTGCATATATACATATATTGATATGATCAAGTAAATGAATGAAAGAATAAAGAAAAATATATATACAACAAATTCATATGGAAAAAAATCAACAAAAACAAAAAAAAAAATGTAATAAAAAAGAAAAAATATTAAAGTTTCTATACCTTAATCAATCATAAATTTGCGATTCAATATATACATACAATATACATACATATACATATTACGATAGTTGATCGAAATCTAATTTTAAGTGACGGCAAAACCCCAAGAAGAAGAATTAGTTATATAGGGCCATTTACAATTACATTTAAATAAACAAATAAATCGAACAATAGTTTTGACATAAGCAGATCGACAACAAATAAAATTTAAAGCAATCGAATTACAAAAAAAATGTTATTTACTTTTATAAAATAGCAAACGAGATTTTTGGCAGTTAAATCCTGATCAGAACAGATCTATCCTGATGGTCGTGAATGTCAAGAATAAGATGCAACCCAAGACTAGTTCCAAAAAGAATTCTAAATAAAAACCATATATTATAAAAACGAAATAAGAACTTCAGCGTTATTAAAAAAAGAAACAAATAATAAAAACTACAAAAAACAAAAACAAAAAAAAAACAAAAGAATAATACAATTAAAAAACTATCCTAGCGATTATTATACTTAAAACAAGATAAATATTCAGGCATTTCAAAGATGATGCGATTATCATCATTACTTAAGACCCTCGTTCTTAACTACTTATAGGCACATACATACATACATACATGTATGTATGTCAACTGCGTTGTATTGCATTGCATTGCATTGGATTATATTGTATGGTATTGTATTGTATTGCATTTTAATATGTTGTATTGTATTTACTGTTGGATTGTATTTTAATATATAGAAAGAGTTAATTTCCAATAAAGAGTTTTTAAATGCAACTTTGGCAATTTTTCATTCTCATTCTTTAACGGCAACCCTTCCTTTTAAGCAAACCAAGTAAGTATTTGAGTTCAATCAATAGGAAAAATGCAAAACAACAAGAAGAAAAGGAAGAAAACTTCGATGCTTAAGAGTTTCTGCCACACACCCACACACACACACACACACACACACACACACACATAGAATAAATATTCATTGCAGTGGAGTTGTGCGCTTTTATTGGTATTTGGTATTTGGTAAAACTCATCGTTGGCATTTCATGCTGCCTGTCATTATGCGGAGGCCGCATTGTTTAGAGATCAAATACCAAAGTGTTTGGAATTTAAGGAACTGCCTGGCTGCCTGTCGTCGTCATCTTCAATTTTTTCTGCAATGTTCCCAAGTGGGCAGAGACAAGAATTCGATTGTGGGGGTTGCCAAGCAAACTTGTCGGCAAACAAGAGGGGGACGGGTTGGATTGGTTGGGGTTGGGGTAGGGGTGTCGCACGTACTACAAATCAATAACAGAAAATGCGCAACTCTCAATTCATTACGCTCCTGTTCCACCCCCCTCTGGCACCCTTGGTCGGGCATATTTCGTTTAATTAAAAAAGTTCAGCAATGTTTCTGAACAATTGATTCCGAAATTGACATCGTTGACATTTTAATGCGTTTAGTTCCGCTTGTCACTTAATGTGAGTTTTATCTTCGTCTACCCATTAACATACATATTGGCAGGGCAGCTTGGCTTAACAACAATGATTTGACCTTAAATGGTTAACCATTTGTCACGAATCCCTAACTAAATGCGAAGTCCGTATCTGGGTTTCTGCAAACCCTGCAGCTCATGAATAATGCAGCGAAACGCTTTTAATTATACAAACCGAACAGGTATACCCCATAAATGGAGCCAACGTACACACACAACACACATGCACACACACACACACACACACACACACTCTGCTGTCAGCCAAGTGTAAAGAGTCGTGTTTATTAGCCAAAAACAAACCCCATCTGTATGTGGCCTGGCTAAAGTTCCACTTTAATCTAATAGGAATTACCCCTAATGAAATGCATTGTCAAATGAAATGGTAAAATTGACGACGTCCACTCTTTCCTGAAGTGGCCAACCGCATTAAATCAGCAAACTAACCGCCACTAAATAAACAGAAGCCACCCACCCACACACACAAATGTACACAAGCACATACACGCACACACACACACACACGCACACACGCACACACACTTAAATAGCAGACATGCTTACCACATACGAGAGTACAAGATGATGCGGACGTGGCTGCCTTCTGACCAGGATCTAAAGTTAAAAGCACTTGTAACAAATTGAAATCATTCATCTTACTTTTCGCATTCATTTGCACTCACATGAGAACACTCGCACACCCGCACACTCGCACACCCCCACACTCGCACACTCACTAACGCACACACTTGTATACACCATTTAGCCCCCCTATCTTCCATTCAAACTGATAATGTGGGCATTTGAAATTCGCCTGACCAGCCAATAGCATTAAGTAGTTGGGTTTTTGGGCTTTCCTCTGTGCACACACAGGTAATCCCCGCCTGCTGCCATGTGCATATTTATCAGGGAAACTACCACAAGCGAGCGACGGACAGTCGGACAGTCGGACTGTCTCACAACAGTTAACAGCTTTAAGCGACGCTCTCTATTAGCTAATCTGTACCGGTTTATTATTCATGTCTATGCGTAAATGTGAATTTCCATTTATCCATCGTTTCCGGCCTCAAAAGCGCATGCACTTTGTTTAGGCTCAAGATACATTTTCTCGTGTAATTTAAAAACTATTTCTAAAAACCAGAAAAATATGTTTGTTTCAGAGTGACCCAGTTATTTTATTATTTTGGAATTTTGTGCTTTCGGCGTTTAGTAGGCATTGAATTATTGGGCAAAAGTGTAATTATATCAAAAAGCGAAAAACACAAAATAAGTTCGAATATTGCATTAAATTCGAAAAATGAGTGATGTACCATTTAGAATAGAGGATGTGTTGAAGCCAATTCCAGAAGATTACATAGATGGACTGCAATTCAAGGTGCTCCAGTACGCAGAGTAATAGATCCTGAACTGAAATTTTTATATATTACTATATTGTTTTTCATTACGTTGATTTATGCCTCTCTGGCGTTGTACGCTTATAGATTAATCACAAAATCATGACTTACTTTGTGAGTAATGGCAATGAATTATTGAGTAAAACTGTAATTATATCAAAAAGCGAAAAGCAAATAATAAGTTAGAATATTGCAATAAATTCGAAAGATGCGTGATGTGCAACTTACAATTGAGGATGTTCTAAAGCCCACTCCGGAGCCATTCATAGAAGAACTTAAATTCAAGCTGCTGAAGTTTTTTTATCCACCATTTGCGAAGACAACAATTATAACTTGCAAAGTAATAGATCCTGAACCGAGCTGTGTATATATTTTTCTTTTTTCATTTGATTTGATTTATGCCTTTCTGGCATTTTACGCGTATAATTTAATCTCAAAAGTAAGTCACCATTGCCAGAAATTTAATTTTTTATATATTTTTATGAACAGCTCTAATTTAGAATCAACGAAAATTTTGGGAAATAATACTACCGTAACAGATGACAAAATTAAATGAATGTATAAAGTAAAATTTTATGTTATACCAAAATAGGAAGCTAAATTTACAAAACTCACAGCACACTCTTCAAATTTTATGTGAAGCACAAATTGTTCATCTCAATTGTAGAAAAAGAAAAGAGCCAGTGTTAAAAACATTCAATATTATTTAAATATTCGCAACAGCACAAACCAGAAATAATAGAAAATAAATAAAGAATAGTACTTAATGTTATTAGTATACTTCCGCTAATTGTATATAATAGAAATTCCTTTTCAAGTACAAGTATACAAGTAAACTTAGATTGAGTGCGTTTCTTCTTGAAAGAATAATCGTTTTACTTCTCCATTTGAAGAGCACATTCGGGACTTAATTGAGCTTAAGTACAGGTTAAAATTCATTGCTGAAAAAAATCTAAAACTAAGAATGGTATAGATACATATTTAGATTAAGAACATTTCTCCTCGAATAAAGATCCTTATATTTAGCTTTCAGCTTCTTACTTATCATTTTGAAGAGCACTTTCAGGATTGTAGTTTTTTAGATTGTAGATTTTTAGGTGGCGTTTAAATTGATAGCATAAAGTGTTTCATTTTTCATTCTTGACACAAGATTCACGATATAAAAAAGACATTTTGAACTTAACAATTATTTACGCGAAATTCGTCAGTTAAAAATTGTCAAAATAATAAAAATAACAAAATAACCATAGCTTTGTCATAACTGAACCGAACAAGGTTTGAGCTCTAGAATGATTGGGCATTTAAATTTGTGAACACGATTATTCGCTTAACATTTATTTCATTTAATTTTAACTGTCTTGTGCAGTTTTCTCATTCTCCAAAAATTCGAAACATCTACATTTATTAATTATTACATCGAAAGCTAATTAGCACATCGATTGTTATATGCATTGTATACATTTGCTTGCAAGTAAATGGGTATTGTGCGTGTATATTTTTGTGTATATACAAAAAAATAATAAGAAATAAAGAATAAATAAGAAATGAACTTCAGCTTTGCGCTCAATCGACTTGTCGGCTGCAGCAGCATGCGGCAAGCACTTTCAAGTGGATGGCTATTAAAACGGGCCAAAACCTGTCAGACTCAAGTAGAAGAGAAATCATTGCTCCATTCAAGCGAAAATTGCATTGATGAGGCCAAAGGCAATGACGGGGTGCCAAAGCAAATATGAAGAAGTTCTCATCTCCCTCTCCCAAATCATCGTCTTATACATATTTCTTGTGTATCACATATATAAATATATATATATATATATATATATATATATATGTATTCCCACACACATACAAATACATACATACACATGTACATAAAGCATTAATCAGTTGAGGAGAGCAGTAATTTTTCGCACCACTGCCTGATAAGTCCCTGTCTCTGTTTGAGTTTTATTGTTATTTCCCACTCAAACTGATTCACCACAGTTTGGCGGCTGCTTGTGAGCAGAATCGAGCTGATCTTTTAAAGCCGCTCTCAGTATAATTCAACTGACGGAGGAGGGCGCACGTCGCAGCGCTTCATTTCAACCACTATCAAAAATAAAAGTCTGTGTAGATATAAATTCTTAATTGTTCGGCATGAATCTCCTGCTGGGCCTGATATTGCTGCTATGCATATTTCAAAGCTACGCACAAGGTGAGCTCACAGATAAGATCAGGACCATCTTTGGGGTTAAAGCCCGAGCATGTTTGGAAATATATACGTAAATAAACAACAAAAAGAACCAAAAGCAATAACAAGACAACAGGTTATCAGCAGTGATCTCGACCCAGTGAAATCCGAGTAGAATTTTATTACTTGAGCATAACCGTGGGTCTTTTTCATTTGAGAATGACGATGTCTCGCTTTGTTAAAATTTTGCTTCCATTGATTTTATTATCTTTGTTTCAGAAATTTTTGGACGTTGTACGACTCCAGATGATCAAAGTGGTACCTGCATCAGGCTCGTACAATGCGATTATCTCTACCAGATTGTCCAGAAGCGCACAATTTCCCCATCCGAACGCACTCTACTGCAGAACAGTCAATGCGGCTATCGCAGTGGCCAGGTGCTGGTAAGCATACAGTACATATTTGCATATATATAGATACAAGTTATCTTCTGCTTCGTCTTCTTGCAGATTTGCTGTGCCAACAGTCGCCGCGTATCTCAGCCGCCAGTTTGGGGAAATTCAGGAAATCTACCTAGACCGCAACCACAACCCAACCCTGAACCTCAACCAGTGATGCCAACGAGATATTCCAGTTTGTTGCCCAAAGTACCCAATTGTGGTGATAACTTTGGAGACCGCATCGTAGGCGGTGTGAATACAGGCAAAAAGGAGTTCCCCTGGCTGGCACTCATCGCATACACCAAACGTAAGCAAAAATCCACTCGCTTCTTGATTACTGTAAAATTATATATATATTTGTGTTCCTTTTTGTTAGCTAACAATATCATTGGGCACCACTGTGGTGGTTCTTTGATCAACAATCGATATGTGCTGACTGCAGCACATTGCGCTCTTGCCATACCCCAGACTTGGCGCTTGACGGGTGTGCGTCTGGGTGAGTGGGACACGTCTACGAATCCCGATTGCACCCGTGAGAGAAATGGCCGTATGGATTGCAATGAACCTCATGTGGACATGGCAGTCTCTGAGATTATTACGCATCCGCAATACCCTGGCAATGACAAGGAGCAGCATCACGATATAGCACTGCTACGTCTCCAAAATTCGGTGTCTTTCACTGCCTTTATATCGCCTGTTTGCCTGCCCATACTCCCGGATCAATACAATAATATATTTCTGGGCCGACAAATGACTGTCTCCGGCTGGGGTCGCACCGAAACAAACGTCACATCCAATATCAAGCAAAAGGCACAAATCGAATCTGTGACTGCGTCGGAGTGCGCACGCCGTTATAGCCCCCGACGCACACTTATCCCCAGTCAGATCTGCGCTGGTGGCGTCGAGGGAATAGATTCGTGCAGCGGCGACTCTGGCGGACCGTTAGGTAATTGTTCAATTTGCCAGTTCAATTGTTTTTCATCTATCATTCATGTTTTTGTTCCATTTTAGTTATGGAGGAAATCAATGAAGGCTATGGCAATTTTTATCTGACCGGCATAGTGTCCTTTGGTCCTACTCCCTGTGGCCTTTCTGGCTGGCCGGGAGTTTACACACTTGTCTCTGCGTACATTGAATGGATAGAAAGCACTATTAGACCATAGAATTTCGCTTGAGCATACTCGAATGTGAAAAACATATTTTAACCTATTGATTATTAAATCACTTGTAATACATTTGATTTTGTGTTCACTTATTATTCTGATCACTTGATTACTTGCGCGCGAACATACTTATCGATAGTAAGCTAGTCAGTTTCTTATCGATGCCAGGAGCAAACCATTTGATGGCAGACGCACTTTGCGTTAACACAGCACTAACTCTGTGTAATAACAGTCGATTGAGTCTCAGTATCGATGCTTGACATTACGTAAATTTGCCGCGATATGTTAACTAATATATTGAAAATCTCCTGCAGTGCAAATTTACAATTGAGACGTGTGAGAATTTGTCTCTCTGTCCAACTCATTATCTGTGCAAGCTTTAATCTCAATCCAAGTCGCTGGTGAGGTGAGATGTTCGTTGAAATATTCGAGCTGCTCTCAGTGTGATTTCAACTGGCAGCGTAAGCTGTTTAAAAAATCCGGCAGCGTAATTAGATGTATAATTCGGAATGGAATTCCTACTTATCGTAGTATTGCTGCAAAGTATATTTCAAAACTATGCGCAAGGTGGGTATGGTTGAGGGGAAAGAGAACAGATGCTGATAATTGATTAAAAGAGATGTGTTTAAAGCAAATCAAGTCCAAAACAACAACAATATAAATACAACTGGTTATCAGCATTGAACTCGACCCAGTCAATTTTATGAATAAGCAATGATTATTAATTAATTTATTTATATCTGTTGGTATTCCCCTTTGTCATTGTTGCAGTAATCTTTGGCAGTTGTAAGACGCCAGCGGAGCAAAGCGGACTCTGCATCCCGCTTCGAGAATGCGACTATCTCTTTAACCTGATCCAAAGGGGGCCAACAGCTGCTGAGCGTAGCCTCCTGCAGAAGAGCCGTTGTGGCAACACAGATGGCTCGGTGCATGTTAGTATAAGTTGGATATATGCAGATGCATCTGTAGATAAAAATAATATTAATCTTGTAGGTTTGCTGTGCCATCAATGGAAATAGTCGCCAGTCTCGGCCCCCATCCGCAATAGATATCCAGAACCAACCAGAGCAGACTTTGCTCTCGAGCCACTCCAGCCTGCTACTCCAAGCTCCTGCCTGTGGTGACAACTTTGCAGACCGAATTTTAGGCGGTGTTAACGCCGGTAAAAAGGAGTTCCCCTGGCTGGCACTCGTCGAGTACACGAGGAGTAAGTGTCAAAGACCGGTCGCAGCTGCCACATGATTCACACTAAGATCGTCTGTTCTAGCTGACAATGTCACCAGCCACCGCTGTGCTGGCACTCTGATCAGCAATCAATATGTCGTGACTGCGGCACATTGTGTCTCTGGCATTCCCCAAAATTTTCGACTAACCGGCGTGCGTCTGGGTGAATGGGATACGAATGCGAATCCGGATTGCACCACGGAGAGAAATGGCAGAACTGTCTGCAGCGATCCGTATGTGGATGTGGCTGTCTCTGAGATTATTCCGCATCCCCAGTATCCAGGCAACCGCAATGATCAACTGCACGACATTGCCCTGCTGCGTCTAAAGTCTCCTGTCAACTTTACTCAGTTCGTTTCGCCGGTTTGCCTGCCCTTGCGACCGGAGCAACATAATAATACATTCCTTGGCCAGCCATTGGTTATCTCCGGCTGGGGTCACACTGAACAGAACATTACACCCAATATTAAACAGAAGGCGATACTGGAATCTGTGCCGACAGCAGACTGCCATAATCGTTTCTTTAGCGAACTAAATCGGACAGTTACCTCGAACCAAATCTGCGCCGGCGGCATGAACGGCATCGATTCGTGCCGCGGTGACTCTGGTGGCCCATTGGGTAATATCATGCCAAGCAGTAAAATCTATAAATTGTATATAATTGTTCCTTTTTTTTAAATTAGTTACGCTTGAAACTTATGATGGTTACAGCAATTATTATCTTGCCGGCATCGTGTCTTATGGGCTGACACCTTGTGGACTTGCTGGATGGCCGGGAGTTTATACGCTTGTCTCTGCATATATTGAATGGATTGAAGCCACAATTAGAGCATAGAATTGAGGATGCATTGATACCATTTATACCTTATTAAAGTACACATTTTTTAAACATGATTTGAGCGCGAACATATTTATCGAATGGACATCGATCTTGGAGCAAATATCGATATTTCCAGCAAATATTTTGTTGAACGCATTTTGCGCTATCGGAGTCAAATAATACCCCAATTACTGTTGACTCGATAACACAATCGATTGGCACACGGTAACGATAGCTTATTATTATACTGAACTAACCGGGACACATTGGCCAAAATGTTGAAAAACATTTGCGTTACACAGTTAAATTTGCTGAGAAGCGCAACCAACCTGCAGCAGCAAGTGAGGGTAAGTATTACAAGCATATCGAAGCATACATAAAAATAGCTAACAGCAGTTGTTCCCAAAAGACCACGTTCGTCTTGAAGCGCAAATATGAACCGTTGTTACACAAGACCAATGAGAAACCCCGACGAATGCGTGCAAAGCATTTCATCTACGAGCTGGTGGAGGATACGTTGGTTAAGAAGCGTCCCAACATGGAGGTGGTGCTCAAGACCTTTGTCGAGGGCGTTGGCGACAAGGGCGATGTCGTCTCCATGAAGCCCAATTTCGTGTACAACAAATTGTTACTGCCCGGTCTGGCGACCTACAAAACACCCGAATCCATTGCCAAGTATTCCAAGACGGAAGTCGAAAAGTCGGCAGTGCAACACAGTTCAGCGTATGCGCAACGAACGGTGAATATGCTGGAGTCTATTGTGCTGGCGGTTGTTATGAACAAGGACGAAACTTGGGTGCTTGAGCCGTGGCACATTAAGGCATCGCTGCGGAAGGCTGGCTTCCACTGCAAGGAGGAGTGCATTCGAATGCCCAAGGAACGCATCGAGGGGCCCGACCTAAAAAAGGAGAACAAGGAATTCTCTTGCACGATAACAATCAACAAGTTGGAACAGGCAACTCTCAGGTGTCGCATCCATCACTGGAGCACCGATCCCAGCGAACGTCTACCCTACGTCCTCGAACACTGGAAGTTGCCAGCGGAGCCACTGCTCAATGTGGGCCAGCCGGAGACAGAATCAAATCAGAAGAATGCTTAAGCAAATGTTGTAGTTAATAAAAAAAACTGTTTGTATCTTATAAATCTGCTTTATTTTTTTAAATCAACGTTTAATATGCAAACAAGAAAAATGCGCACTTCTGCTGCGATGTTTAAACCTAAATGATGTAACTTTCGTTTTTTTGAATGCTTAAGTTATGTACTTATTGTGGATAGAAAGAAAAAAAAAGGAATTAGTGCACCGCCTTCAGTTCGACATCAAAGACGAGTGTCGAGTTGGGTGGAATTGTGGGCGGCTGGCCGCGTCCCCCATATGCCATGTGCGGGGGGCAAGTGATGCGCCTCTTGCCTCCCACCTTCATGCCAACAACGCCCACATCCCAGCCCTTGATCACCTCGCCGGCTCCCAAAGCGAACTTGAAGCCATTGCCCTTCTGCATGCTGTCGAACGTCTTGTTGTTCGACTTCAATCGTCCAATGTAATAGACAGAAACGCGTTTGCCCTGTTTGGCCTCCGCTCCGCTGCCAGCGCTCACGTCCTGGACTTTCACGCCACCAGTTATGGCACGCTCACCGCCAGATTGCTGCTGCTGCTTGGCATCTTTTGCCTTGGGCTGCTCTTTCTTGATCTCAGGTGTGGTGGCAGCACCTTTTTTATCCTTCTTCGACTTTTGCTGTTGCTGCTGCTTGTCCTCTTTCTTGGCCACACCATTCTGCTCCTTGCCAGGCTTCTTGTTGGTTTCAGTTAGTTTAGCTTTTTTTGGCTGAGGTGCCACATCTTCTGCCTCAGAGTCATCCTCTTCGTCATCGTCGTCGTCATCCTCAAAGTTGTCGTCATTCTCATCGTCATCGTCTTCCTCACCCTCCTCATCCATAGATTCCTCTTCATCGATGTATGACGAGTACTCGGCAGCCAACTTGCTGTCGTCTACTTCCTCCTCGCTGTCCTCCTCAGATTCCGAGCCTTTTGTGTCGGCCCCTTTGCGGCCCTTGGTCAATTCCTTGACAACTGCATCATATTCTTCACCCAACTCATCCTCATCGTCAGAGTTACCGGCATCGTGCATGTATCCAATCAACGAAACTTTTGCATTGCCTAAACAAAAAATGGAAAGGCTTTGTGTGAGTAAACTGATATTGCAAATTATATTTTACAAAATTTAATTTACCAGTTGTTTGGAATGCAATCTTATCGCCGATGCAGAAGTTCAAATCGAGCGGCACTTGGTGAATATTTTTAGTTGCGTCCAAAGTGGCCAGAATGTACTTGTTTTGGTTGGCCGTCAGATAGAGTTTGGCAGATTGGCCCTCGTCGAGAGCGGCGCCCGAGAGATGAAAAGACTGCAGAATGGTTTGTGTGTATTTCCGGTTTGGTTTCATATTCAATCCTGCAATATTTAAGCAATATATTTAGCTCACTTTTACATTGCACATATGTATTTAGAATGGGGAAATAAAAAATTCCATTGAACGCCGTGTTTGCGACAAACACGTGGTGAATAAATTGGAAACACATCTGAATTGACGCTTGCTGTAGGCAATTCAAGCGCTCATTAGAAGCACTTCTAATTATTTAAATGTGAGCAATTTATTACTTACCCCACCACATCGACATCTTGACTTTTTTTAATTGATTTCGCACAGCAAGAGAAAAACGTGGATAACAGAAATCGTCTACAAGACACAACCGACGCCGGCTACTCGCAGTGCTGGAAAAGATGCAATGGCATTCCGGCGCGAACGTTGAGGTAGAGCTGTTGCAAAAGCAGAGATATATCGATATGTCGATGCTTGACGATAGTTGTCGATATTCAAGACTCACCATTCGCACTCAGTCGCCGACATTGTTCGTGCAACACTGCATGCATGCGTCGCTTGCTGACTGGCAATAAAAAAAAAAGAACTGTGTTTGTGTATTTGTGACGGAGAAAATCTTGATTTTTGAGAAACGGTGCGCAGAGCCCCGCCTTTGAGTGCAAATTTTATCTGCACTTCCGTTGTCAGAGTTTTAGAGTGATGACAAATATAGCAACATGACCGAGAAGATAACGCTAGCCGACGCCCTCTCCAATGTGGAAGTTCTCGACGAGATTCCACTGCCCGACGAGCAGCCCTGCATTGAGGCCCAGCCCTGTTCAATTATCTACAAGGCGAATTTCGATACGAACTTTGAGGATCGCAATGGTTTCGTTACGGGCATTGCCAAATACATCGAGGAGGCGACTACCCATGCAAATCTGGTATGCAAAACGGTTAACAATTATTATTATTATCTATTATTGGTGTTTAGAAAATGCAGAGAAAATAAATAATATTTTATTTGCAACTGCCGGGAAAGAAATTTGTTAGCAAACGGCAATGAGCTTATCAGAATCCCAATTGGAAACATGTCATTTATGCATTTTCCTTTTAACTTACAGAACGTTTTGCTGGATGAGGGTCAGAAGCATGCGGTTATGCTTTACACCTGGCGCTGCTGTTCGCGTGCCATTCCACAGCCAAAGTCGAATGAGCAGCCCAATCGTGTCGAGATCTATGAAAAAACTGTGGAAGTATTGGCGCCTGAGGTGAATAAGCTGCTCAACTTTATGTACTTCCAACGCAAAGCAATTGAAGCATTCTCGGGCGAAGTAAAACGTTTGTGTCATGCAGAGAAACGCAAGGATTTCGTATCGGAGGCGTATCTCTTGACGCTAGGAAAATTTATCAACATGTTTGCCGTGCTCGACGAGCTGAAGAACATGAAATCGAGCGTGAAGAATGATTATTCGACTTATCGACGGGCGGCACAGTTCCTCAAAGTGATGTCCGATTCACATACGCTGCAGGAGTCACAGAATCTGTCCATGTTCTTGGCCACACAGAACAAGATTCGGGACACCGTCAAGGATACGCTGGAGAAGATTATTGGCTATGAGGATCTGTTGTCGGATGTGGTAAACATCTGTGTCCATATGTTCGAGACCAAGATGTATTTAACGCCCGAGGAGAAGCATATGCTCGTCAAAGTCATGGGCTTTGGCCTATTTCTCATGGACAGCGATGGCTGTAACATTAACAAACTGGACCAAAAGAAGAAGATTCGTCTGGATCGCATTGATCGCATCTTCAAGAACCTGGAGGTGGTGCCGCTCTTTGGCGACATGCAAATCGCACCATTTAATTACATAAAGCGCAGCAAACACTTCGATTCGAGCAAATGGCCGCTGTCCAGCTCGAATGCGATTAGTCCACAAGCGGATCTAATGGTGCATTTGCCGCAGATACGCGAGGATCATGTCAAATACATATCCGAGCTGGCGCGCTACACCAACGAGGTGACCACCACCGTCAAAGAAAATCCGTCAGATGCCGAGAATCGCATTACGGCTGATTTGGCACTGCGCGGCCTCCAGCTGCTCTCTGAGTGGACCAGTGTCGTCACGGAGCTCTATTCATGGAAGCTTCTGCATCCCACGGATCATCATCAGAACAAGGATTGCCCCGTAGAGGCCGAGGAATACGAGCGTGCCACTCGTTACAATTATACGTCGGAGGAGAAGTTCGCTCTGATCGAGGTGATTGCGATGATCAAGGGTCTCCAGGTGCTCATGGCACGCATCGAGACGGTGTTGTGCGAGGCCATTCGACGCAACATATACTCGGAGCTGCAGGATTTTGTGCAGCTAACGCTACGTGAACCGTTGCGCAAGGCATTCAAGAATAAGAAGGATCTTATCCGGAGCATCATTATGTCGGTGCGTGAAACATCCGCTGATTGGCAGAAGGGTTATGAGCCCACTGATGATCCCGTGTCTAAGGGTAAAAAGGATACGGATGGCGGATTTCGCATCCATGTGCCACGCCTAAATGTTGGCCCCTCGTCCACCCAGTTGTACATGGTACGTACCATGCTGGAGTCTCTGATTGCGGACAAGAGCGGTGGCAAGCGTACTCTGCGCAAGGACATCGACGGCAACTGTCTCATGCAGATTGACACGTTCCACAAGACCTCATTTTATTGGAGCTACTTGCTCAACTTGAGCGACACCCTGCAGAAGTGCTGCGATCTCTCTCAGCTATGGTATCGCGAATTCTATCTAGAAATGACCATGGGACGTAAGGTGAACAAGTGTTTGGTGCGTCATACGCATAACGAGGAGTGCAAAGATCTGATCACAATGGAGAAACGCATACAGTTCCCCATTGAAATGTCAATGCCCTGGATTCTCACCGATCACATTCTTCAAACCAAGGAGCCTTCCATGATGGAGTAAGTTCTTACTACATTTACTCCTACCGATTAAGTGTTCTAATGGGTTTCCTTATCGTGTAGGTTTGTCTTGTATCCGTTGGACTTGTACAACGATTCAGCGCACTATGCGCTCACTGTCTTCCGCAAGCAATTCCTCTACGACGAGGTCGAGGCCGAGGTCAATTTATGCTTTGACCAGTTTGTCTACAAACTCAGTGAACAGATTTTTGCCCACTACAAACAGTTGGCTGGAAGGTGAGCTCAACCATTTACCCAAATAAAACATCAACTAAAGCTACTTTGTTTTTTTTTTTTAACAGCATTTTCTTGGATAAGCGTTTTCGACTGGAGTGCGAGGTTCTGGGCTTTAATTTTCAATCATATCCACGCAATAATCGCTATGAGACTTTACTGAAGCAACGACATGTTCAGTTATTGGGTAAGTAGATATCAATTATATTCAACTGAAAAGAAACGTGTAATGTAATATTCTATTCTGCATTCCAGGCCGATCCATTGATCTGAACAAACTGATTACACAACGCATCAATGCAAATATGCACAAAAGCATCGAATTGGCCATCAGTCGATTTGAGGGCAACGACATCACTGGCATTGTGGTAAGCAACAATAATGGAAAAACCACAAAACCCAACCACAAGTTGAGCTACATTATTTGCCACACAATAATAATTGCAGGAACTTGAGGGTCTTTTGGAGGCTAATCGCATTTGTCACAAAATGCTCACCAAGTATTTGGCTTTGGATAATTTTGATGGCATGGTTAAGGAAGCTAATCATAATGTCCTCGCACCATATGGTCGCATCACACTGCACGTCTTTGTCGAATTGAATTACGATTTTCTTGTTAATTACTGCTATAATGCTGCCACAAATCGGTAAACCATCCTATTAATTGATTTTTGTTTAAGTAATCATTTAACATCTCTTGCAGCTTTATACGCACCAAGGTCAATTTTTCGTCAACGCAGCCCATACAGCGGGAGAAGCCGCCGCAGATGTCCCACTATTATCTGTGGGGTTCAAAGCAACTGAATGCAGCTTACACCACACAGTACGGTCAGTATACGGGCTTTGTGGGCTCACCGCATTTCCATGCCATGTGCCGGCTGCTGGGCTATCAGGGCATTGCTGTCGTCATGGACATAATACTCAAGGATATCGTAAAGCCTCTGATACAGGGCTCACTGCTGCAGTTCACCAAAACGCTTATGATTGCCATGCCAAAATCTTGCAAACTTCCACGCTGCGAGTATGGTTCGCCGGGCGTGCTCAGCTACTATCAGGCGCATCTCACGGACATTGTGCAATATCCGGACACAAAAACGGAACTATTTCAATCGTTCAGAGAGTTTGGCAACTGCATTATCTTTTGCCTATTGATCGAGCAGGCTCTGTCACAGGAGGAGGTCTGCGACCTGCTGCACGCAGCGCTCTTCCAAAACATATTTCCCCGACCATTCTGCAAAGGTGCGTCTGAATTGATCTTCAAGCCAATTTTATATTAATTTCATATTTTTCTTGCAGAGAATGAAAAGCCGGAGGCTAAACAGAAGCGTCTTGAGGCTCAGTTTGCCAACTTGCAAATAGTGTCGAATGTGGAGAAAATTGGCACTGCCAAGGTAATGTATCCCTTTAATCACTTGATATTTTATATATAATGCAATAACCTTCTGATATCTACAGCAAGCAATGATAGCACGCGAGGGAGATCTGTTGACGCGCGAGCGCCTCTGCTGTGGCCTGAGCATCTTTGAGGTCATCTTGAATCGCGTCAAGAGCTATTTGGACGATCCCGTGTGGTGTGGTCCACCACCAGCCAATGGCATCATTCATGTGGATGAGTGCTCCGAATTTCATCGGTTATGGTCCGCTTTGCAGTTTGTCTATTGTATTCCCGTGCGTGGCACAGAGTTTACCATCGAGGAGCTCTTCGGCGAGGGTCTCAACTGGGCTGGTTGCGTCATGATTGTGCTGCTTGGCCAGCAGCGTCGCTTCGAAGCACTCGACTTTTGTTATCACATTCTGCGAGTGCAGCGCGTCGATGGCAAGGATGAGGATGTCAAGGGAATAGTGAGTAGTCAACTTAAATGAAGTGCGATCAAGAAACATTTCTAAAATTATATCCATTGCAGCAATTGAAACGCATGGTGGACCGAATTAGACGCTTTCAAGTATTAAATTCACAAATTTTCTCAATACTTAATAAATATTTGAAGGGCGGCGATGGTGAGGGCTCAAATGTGGAGCATGTGCGTTGTTTTCCGCCGCCACAGCATCCATCGGTAATATCCTCATCGTCACACTATCAGGATCCACAAAAGCTGCGGCAAAGCATGAACAATTGAGTTGCATTCATGTTGCATTTAAGCTAATCGTAGTAGACACTAACGTTAATATTTAACCAGAATTACAATTTCTATTTACACACACAATATGCGGGCATTTTCCAAACAGGATTTAGAAAAAAAAAAACTGTATGTGTCCTGCCTGAGAATACATTCGATTTTATTATAATTGTTTATTATTTTTGTGAGGTATATATCCTTTACGCTGTGTATATTCTATTATGCATATATATTGCTATATATATTTATAGATTTACCACTAAATTCCATGCTACAATCTATTGCATTCTCTTTATAAACTATTTCAAATATTGTATGTGCAGTGCTGAGTTAATTACTATAATAGAAGAAAAGAAAACACAAACAAAACCATTAATTTTGCTTAATAATGCGAGAATCAAATTAGCCAAAGAATTGAAACGACGATGGGCAAAAAAAAAAAGAAAAAAACGAAAAGTATTAATAATAGAAGAGAAAAAGCCAATTACCCAGCGCGCATATAAAGAAAACTAAATAAATATGCATGTGAAACCGAATTGACAATACATACGCCATTATATACGTATGTAAACACACACATAAACACACACACAAACACACACACATATATACACAAACTTAATACAATGAACTTTATCGAATAAAATTTTCATACGTATTTCTAACAAACCCTTAAATTTAGAAAATGGGCTTCTTTCTGGCAATCGTTATATTTATATTTTTACTATTTGCTGTGTATAAATGTTTGTTCCTTAAGCACTGTAAATTCTGGAATGCCTAAGTTATTGATGGAATTCGTCCTCTAGCCAGAGGACTTCTTCGAGACACCATTGTTCGCCGGACAGCTGACCGGATGGGTATGGAGGATCGTGAAGTTATCGGCATAGTTGCGTGGCAAATTAAATTTGGCACTGTCGGCACCCAAATAGCAGGCACCGTAGGCGCTACTCTTTGTGATGCACACCAGCTTGAGATTGTAATCGATGTTCATCTTGGACATCTCCCGGGTGAATGCGTCCTTCATCAGATTCCAACTGCTCCACACGGAGCCAACGCAGACGACGTTCAAATCACCGGACTTGACCAAATCCTTGTGCACCTTGGGCAGCAGTGCCTTAATCATGCGCGCTAAAAGGACAGCAGCCTCCTGGAAGAGCGACAGCGACAGCTTGTCGCCGTTTTCGGCACTCACAGCCAGTTTCTTGCAGAGATTGGCAAAGAAGGGCTTATCGAATTTGGCATAGCAATGTGAAAGCATATCGTAGCGTGTCTTTATGCTAAAGTGCTCCTTGATGAGAGCCCAGGTGTTATCGATGGGCGCCGGTGACTTCTCAAAGTTGTCCATGTCATCGAAGACCACCTTGACGGCACGATATGATATGTACCAAGCTGCGATAAAAGAAATAACAAACCATTACTCATGGGACTGCCAGAGAATAACAATAAAGAATAATTGTCAGCGCTATCAGCGAATCCTAATCACAAATCCCGAGGTCTTTGCATTGAATTCACAAATTCCAATCAAGAGCTGATAAAGGCCTGATCGCTAGTTAACATTAAATGGGAACATACCGCTGCCTTCGTCCCCTAGAAAATTGCCCCAACCACCGCAATTGGCTGTGGTCCCATCCGGATTGCGCAGCAGGCAATTGGAGCCAGTGCCCGAGATTAACACCATGCCGCCAATGGATGAGGCGGTGAACATGCTGCCCATTGTATCGCTGGACACAGCATAGCTCTCAGCCAGATTTGGGAATGTGTTGCGCAACTCTTGCTCCAGATCGCGATTGGTAGCCTCCTGTTTGAGGTGGGAGTATGGGGAAAATTGGTAATATATATGTGCCTCAGTCAAGTAAGGTAAATCCTGCTTACCTGCTCACAGCCGCTCAGGCTGAGACCCAAACTCGCCAATGGTATGTCCTTGGCTATGTTGGCCTCATCCTTGCAACGCTCCACCATATCAACAATGCGGCGTGCACATTCTGGTATGCCGATACCCCAGTGATTTGTGCCCAAGCCACTGGTGGTGCCCACAGATTCGCCGCTCTCATCGCAGATGACCAATCGGGAGTGCGTTGCTCCACTGCAATATGCATTAAAATACTCTGTAAATGTTTGAAATCTCTGCGGGCCGTTAATTTAATATGCATCCGGTTGGCATTTAAAGTTGAACTAAGGCCAACGAACAATGGACAATACATATACATATGTATGTGTGTAACCTCTATCAATAGTAATTCAATTAAATCAACTCAATTGTGCCTAATTGAAATAGAAGACCTGCTGGCATATTCTGTATTTGGTGAATTTCATTATAAATAATGAACTTTAAGAAAAGGTACAATAAATGGCGCCTCTTATCATGTTATGGCTATTTTTATACCACACACAGCTAAATTTATTTAATCTACATTTGTATACAATGCAATATGGTATTAGCTCGCTTGTCCCGTGTTTAACTTTAGGATGAAATTGAAATTGTGGAATGGCGCTAAACGATAGCATAAAAAGCAACAAATTGGCGCATGCCATTTTGCCATGGAGAACCCATCGAATTGTCGTCACATGCTAATCAAAACCAAAGAAACATAATCATAAAACATAATGTCATAAATTTAGTTTAATATTTCCGATTTTCTTTCGGCAGTGGAGCCCCCACTCCTCCGTCTATATATGCATGCGTGTGTGTGTGTGCAAATTCAATTGCCGTTAATATGCACGCTAGTTGTCACCTTGTTGAACTGCAATCTAACGCTGCACAATTGCGATAAATGCCGGCGCATATGAACAATAATAAAAAATTGTCGCTTGTTATCTTTTTATAAGCTAAACGTGTCTAAACGTGTAGATAAAAGTGGTCATAACTATTTTGTTCGTAAACGGTTTGGCGCTTGAAAGAATTCAAATATATAACGCGTGTGACGTCAGCACAAACTGCTGAAAGCTGGCAGCACTGTGTCTGTCTGTGTGAGAAATGCGGCGTTGCCGTATCGCCGCACTCAACCAACTCATATTGCACAATATAATTTTTTAATTGTTGGTAATTGACGTTGGAAAGTGCGTGTCGATTTGTGGGCGGAGCAAGTGCGGTTGCCATCCCAAGCTAATTAAAGCAATAGAGAAACATAAACTTAATTGATATGAAGCTGCTGACAAATGTGCGGAAGCTGCTACTGCTGCTACAGCAGAGCCCCAAACATCGGCTAATCACAACGGCAACAACAACAGCAACGGCGAAAACAACTCAGGCACATGACGAGGCTGAACCGGCTTTGACTAGTGCGGTACTAGATGAGCTGGAACGGAACTGTGAGATGCGCCATCACACGAATAATGTGCCGCTCATCCGGCAACTGGTTCAAGCGTTGCACAGCACTGGGCAGACGGGGCAGGAGCAGGAACAGACACGCCGGCAACTGGAGGAGCAACTGGAACAGTTGCCCAATGCGACACATCCACGCCTGCTTGGCTATAACAATCAGCCGCTAGAGCTGGCCAATTACAAGCATCGAGTGCTGCCCGAGCAGGGCGTGGCCAAAGAGTTCTCGGATCTGGCGCGTTCTTTCAATCTCTATCGCATGGATCACCTGGGTAACTATACGGGACACAAGAGCTACTATCTGACGGGTCAACTGGCCATGATGGAACAGGCCATCATACAGTATGCATTGCAATTAATAACCAGGCAAGGCTTCAAGCTGATCTCCGTGCCGGATATACTGCCCCGAGAGATCATCGAGGCCTGTGGTATGCGCACCGAGGGGGAACGCACCCAGGTTTATAAACTGGACACGGGCGAATGTTTGTCGGGCACATCGGAAATGGCGCTCGCTGGTTTCTTTGCACAGCGGCAGCTGTCGGAGCAGGAACTCCCATTGAAAGTGGCAGCCGTGAGTCGTTGCTATCGGGCGGAGACCTCTGGACTGCACGAAGAGAAGGGTATATATCGGGTGCATCAGTTCACGAAGGTGGAAATGTTTGCGATTGCCACACCACAGCAATCCGAGCAAATCCTCGAGCAATTCAAGAACACAGAAATTGCGCTCTTCAAGAAATTGGGCATCAATTTTCGACTGCTCGACATGCCGCCCTGCGAGCTGGGAGCACCGGCGTACCAGAAATATGACATTGAAGCCTGGATGCCGGGTCGCCAGATGTGGGGCGAAATCTCCAGTTGCAGCAACTGCACAGACTACCAGGCTAAACGACTCCACATCCAATACAGACGCGACAGCGATGGGAGTCTAGCATATGCCCACACCATCAATGGCACCGCAACTGCGATTCCCCGCCTGCTCATCGCTCTGATTGAGTCGTATCAGGGCACTGGGAAAGGCAATGACTCAATACAGATACCGGAGGTACTGGTGCCATTCATGAATGGCCAGCGAACCATTACGAAAAACAAAAAAGTTCCCGAAATAAAGCTGGTGAAGTTTATCAAGTCAGTTTAGTTATGTTTACAGATTAATAAAGAAAAAAATAAAACAGAAAAATTATATATTAAGCGAAAAACAACAAATTGTGTTTTTTTTTTGGAAGAAGATTAAATACGCTTGCCAGAGAATCACAATACTCTCTGTAAGAGTATATAAAAAATGTAGTTTTATCTGCTAAATAGCCCAGCTTGAGTTGATCCCATTGATAGGTGATTGTCGATTGCGAATAATAATGACAACAATAATCTGTCGCATAGCTAATCAATTGCGCACTTTATATGTGTATAATTGTTGTGTATATATAGAGTCTGGGTTCATATATCAAGAGCAACTATCGACCTTACTTACCCTTCAATGCCGCCAAAATATCTCATCTTAATTGCGGCAACTTTATGACGCAGCTTTATTATTTGATGGTAAAATTGCACACAAAAACCTTTAAATAAAAAGGAATAGAAATGAGTTAATGAATCACAAAGTATTCCAACAGGTTGACAGTCGCAACTACCTGTTGAATAATAATATCCCCTGACAAAATTACCCCCAAATTGTCATGTGGAGTTTGCTGAACTCCCGCAAAATTTAGCTGATCTAAGCAAAATAATAATTTATAACAAAAAATTGCATGTGATCAAAGAATGTACAAAAGTCTTTTTTTGCCGAATTGAATGGTAAACAATCCGCAGACTTGCCACATAAATACTTATTTATTACAGCACAAGCACAAAAACAGGCGAACGGGTGAAAGTGATAGCAACAACAAATTATAATAATAACAGTAAAAACAAAACTATTTATGCGCGTTTGAAACAAGTTTGCAAACACTCACTCACTTTTACACGTCGTCTTTCTCTCACTTACAATTCAGATAAAATGTTTGCAACGTTTGATTGTATTTTAACATACAATTTTGCACTATCACCACCCACCACCCAAACACTTGTGTGTTCGTTAGATTTGTACTATTCGGCTGAACACACCCACAAATTATAGATGTATGCAACCAACCCAATTGGAACACTTAAAATATTCGCATTTGCAATCCGTTAGTCATTTGTCAGTTGATTCTTACCCGCTGATAGTGTTGTTGTTGCTGCTGATGCGGTTCACGTCCAAACGCTTTGAGGCCCGCACACAAAATATTTGTTTTGAGACGCCTGCATTGTTATTTAAAGATTGGTTTGCGCCACAGTGGCCAGATGGTGCAGCAACATGGGCAGTGTTGTAAAAGCACCATAAAACAGTTTCGATTGTCGATTAACTAGTTTTGATTGCTAGCGGCAATATAATCATACAACATATAAATTAATATTTGAAACCAATTTAGTAACCCCGCCTTATATCCGCAAATTTGCTGTACATTTAAGCGGCTGTTGCGATTACAATTTCAAATTTCGATAAATTTTGTTTATTTGTAAAAACTTGACATACATATATGAAAGTCAATTACTTTTTGCTCTTGTCCTTATCTTTATCCTTGATTGTGTACTTGTCGTAGGACTTTGTGGGATCATATGGCTCCCAGCGACTGGCAGGGAATATATGCTTGTTGCGTTCATACCAGGAGCGAAGGAGAACTTTGCCGGCATGCGATTCCTCCTTCTCAACGGATGCGTCGCTTATCATCCGTACGTCATCGTGGACATCGAATTGGAAGAGTGGACCCGATTTGCCGCGTGCCTTGGTCACAATGAAGTCGTAGAAGGAGTAGTGATGGGGCAGTATCAGATCCTCCTTAACGTACATCAGCTGATCGGCCATAACGGTCTTCAGCTCAATGAACTCCTTGCGCAGCAGTTCCAGGCACTTCTGTAGGAACTGGTAAATGGAGTTGCCCTTTTTCATGAGCACATTTCGCCGGTGACCGGAGCCATCCCAGTAACTGAAAGTGATAGAAATGTCCTCGTCTTTGAGCTCTGCCTGCTGCATAACCCATTCCTGACGCAGTTGCTCGCGTAGACGATTCTCCTGCTCTTCGCGCTCACGATCGGGCAGAAAGGATGTGTCCACATCGGGATTTTTGCATATTTTCTTCTTCTTTAGGGGCACCTCATCCGTTCGCAATTCGGTCCATTTGACTGGCTGCGGTTTCTGGAACTTGTCCTCTTCCTTGTCCTTATCGGCATCCCCATCGTCCTGCTCCTCATCTTCTTCGTCATCTAAATTGAATGATAAAGCCTGAATCTGTCGCTTCTGTTTGTTCTTTTCAGCCTGAATGGCTTCCAGGGCGCGTTGTTTTTCACGATCCTTCTCGTCCTTCTTTTGGGCCAGCTTCTTTTCACGCTCTCGCACTATGTCCTCCTGCTTGGCCTTCATCTCATCCAAGGTGACCAGACCAATGGTCGACGATTTAAGCTGCTGCTCAACGGCATCGTAGTGTGTCGCAAACTTATTCTCAATCTTGTCCAGCTTCAGCTCTTCCTCAATTTTCTTTTTACGGAATTCGATTTCTTGTTGTTGGATTTCGCGCTTTTTCATCAGCTGTGCTGCTCGCCCAGCCTCGCTGGCGGCACCCTTGTAGTGGGCCATGGCTTGTGCAGGAAGAAGTGTGTTTTAATACCAGCAAATAGTGTTTTTATTATATATTTTTAATAACGCTTGCGTTTTACTCAATTCCAACAACTGGTATTTATTTTCTTTTCTTCTTCTTTTACCACGACAGCTGCTCTTCTTCTTTTGACACAACAGCTGTTTATCATTGAATATATTGCTATTTAACAGTGAGATAACATACCATTAAATTATTATTTACATTAAAAAAAGGAGCAATCTGCTTATTGCACAATTAGTTAAGCAACAAAGTAATAATAATAACCCATTATATTATTGAACAAGACATTAAATATCAACTTAATTGATTTATATCACTTTTGAGCCAGTTCTCGTAAGCAAACAATTTAAAATCGGCTTTCATAGCTACCAGCTTTTGTGACAGACCATTATTGGCGGACTCTTAGAATTTGAAATGTGTGCGAGCTTCAACGTCCTTTTAAAGTCCTTTAGCGAGCTTTTGTGTGATGTCCAACGTAAATAAATTTACTAGGTGCCGTTAACTGCTTCAGTTACAGCGGAACTTTCGAACCCATTGGACGCGCGCGGCTAACAAACAAGCAAGCGTAAGAAAGTGATGCGAATATTTTTGAAATCGAATTCCACTTGATTTAAACCAGTTGCAAGTGAAATGTGAAGTTTAATAGGTCACAAATTAAGAAATTGTGCACATTATTCAATTATGTAAATGTAAACGTTGTCTCGTGTCTTGAGTCCTTTCTGGCTGAGTGAGTGTGTGTGAGAAGGACATGTATGCTTGTTGTGCTTGTGTGCGTGTTATAATGCAGAAGTGTTCAACGATGGGCAAGGACATTACGGACAAAGAGTACCACCATGGGTACCACGGTGGGTGGGTGGTCCTTAGCCAAAGCGGAAACGGAAGTCCCCAAAATCGAAATGGCATTTAAGATGAGCGAAAAAACATTAAAAAAAATATATTTATATATATATAAACGATTTCTGATGCTAGTCAACACAAACATTTGCTTTGCTTTTACAGACACACTCCAGATTTGTGCAGGTTTGAGTTTGAGAATGGGGATCATTGTGCCCCCCCTCCGCACTTCATTTCACTCCACACCCCCAATCTAACATCTGTTTTCGAATACTGTTCTTGACACTGACATTATTCATGAGACTGACTCATAAATTCTCGCTCGACGCTTGGCTAATGGATGGTTGTAGTAGGAGTTGGAGGAGGGGAGTTGATGCTGCCAAGTCAAGTGCCAATAAAATCATTAATTGTTGCAAAACATTAAATTCATGGCCCAGACTTAGACTTAGCTCAGACGTTATTCAGGCAACAAATATTGTCATAAAACTAGACACCACATCCAACTAGAGCCAATCCTGAGTAAATCCCCGTCGCTGGCGTTGCAGCTAATTACCGTGGCGAAAGGGAAGCAGTTGGTGGGGGCAGGAGTTGGTAACGTGTGCGGGCGCAACAAAAGGAAACTATTAAAGTAACGTTCAGCTCCGTCGTCTCGTGTGAAGTAATTAATTGCGGCAATGGCTTTATCGAGCATTAATTAATTTATCGCTCGTTATATATATTGACATATATAAGTAAATATATGCGTGGGTTCGTGTGTGTGGGTGTGGGTGTGGATGTGGGCACACACATATGTCAGATCAATTCTCACGGAGAATGAGCTTACAGCGTTCACTGAAACCTTTTGGTTATTGCTTTTAATTCAGGTCGTCGGAGGCGGGAGGCAAACTTTGTGCCTCGGCCCCCAAAAAACTAAATTAAACTAACTGAACTACCAAGTTTTATTCTGGGTCAACTTTGGTTCTTAGTTCTTAGTTTGAGCTGTTCTGCATGCCTTCCTCCACCTTCCCCTGGCGTCAGTTCAGCAAGTCCAATTGACAGACGCAGTTCACTTTAGCTTTTGCGTACAAAGTTTAATGTTAGCTTCTTGGGCAATGGATTTGCCGGGGGATTATCCGTCAAGTTTTACTGTCAACATTTTTTACGTATTTTACTCTATGTCGCCTGCTGCTCCTGTTTATGGCTTACGATTGATGTGTAAATAGTTGAGCATGAAAGGGTTTTGAGTTGTGAGCTCTCTTTCCTTCCCAAAGTGGCTCATAAAACTTTCAATAATGTTCAAGTTGAGGCACTTGAAAACTGTCACTCTTTTCCGCTTCGGCTCCCAATCGATAAGTCATCCATATTATTTGTGTTTTGGTTTCTGTCCAAGGCTAAATACTCTGTAATTAAAGGGACGCACATTATGAGTTCTTCTTCGAAATCCAATTTCCTGGCACATTTGTTAAATGAAGCTTGTTGAGTCGAGTCATTAAGTGAAGCCAAATTAAAAAGAAAACATTGATTTTTAATTAAAACATAATTTACTTTGCTACCAAGATGAAATTGAAATACATTTCTTCTCCCTACATTTAATGCCATAAATCAGTTCTTATGAAAAAAAAAACATAATTAAATTAAGTTTGTAGCCAAATTTATTGTATATTGCTTCTGCAATGTCTTTATTCAACAGTCGAGCTTCAATATAAGGAATAATGTTTAATGTTTTATATTTTATATTTAAATTTATATTTCTGCGTGGATTTTTGAGCAACGAATATAATATAATATTTAATATTTTAGTTCAATAATAGTTAATTGAAAACAATACATTTTTAAATTACAGTCAATCAACATCAATTTCTAAAATTATTTATTGAATATAAAAACAGATCTTAGAATTTAGATAATAGAAAGTTAGTTTAAGCTTCATAAAAAACGTTGTGACAATTTACATTTCATTGTGATTTTTGTATTATAAAAAACTTTGCAGCGTTTCCCTTCCAGCGAAATGCAATAAATTGTTTGTTGACTTTTATATAAATGAGTTTTACTTTTTTAAGCACTTTTTGTCACCAATGTAAAATACCACAATAAAAAATTCTTAAAAAGAGACAAACAGATTTTTTGGCAGACGGTCAAAAAGCGCTGCGGGAACATTTAATATAAATGACCACATCGTGTTCTGAGTGTAGGTGGCATCTAACGCAAATTTAAGGACTAACTCAGTAGCTTAATTAAAAAACAATATCGTTCGCGGACAAAGCCATCGATTAAGTACCTTTTTATGTGTAATGCGATTAAATCGCAGGCCCAACGCTTTTCGGGTGGAAGTGGATTATATTGGACTAGTCGTGTTGCCAGCAGATCCAGGCAACTGTCAAACAGTTTCCTTAGCTGCAAAAACCGCAAAAGCCAAAAAAAAAAAAATAAAGAAAAAAACTCTCGTAAAATGTATGGTTTTTGCTTTATCTTTGCTCATTCTGTCTTGTCCTAATTTCGTCGATTGCCCGCCCACTTTTGCAGTTGTTTTCTCGCTCCGAAAAAAGTTTTTGCATTTCGTCGGCATCAAAAAAAAAAACTTGACACAATTTAAACTTTTCTATAAACAACATAAAAATAAACCTAAAAGATGGTCTATTTGCTGTAGCAGCTATTTACTTTCACTCGTCTGTTGATTTTCCGAGCTCTCACTTTGCAGAAGAGTGATTTTCAATACCCTAGTGCCCAGGGTATTTCGATCTTGTTGTGCAGTGTGGAGATGTCGACTACTCTATAAAGTATATATATTTATATGATCAGTATAAGTGGAAAATATTCATCTAAATTCTGTCTGTAATCAACCGGATTGGACTTCCATAACTAAAAACTAAAAGTTTCCGTCGGAACATTTTGTCGGAATAGCGTCATTTTTAAGCTTCAGCTCAGCAGGTTTCTTACCACTTATTTTTTGGTGTTCCAACTGCATTTTATCAGGTACAAAATAAGATTGCTCCAACTGTGAAATTCGTCAATAAATGCGAAAAAAAGCACAGAACACTTTTCACGTTCTGCGCTGGCACTTTTCAATTTCACTCAAATTGCGCGCATTTAAAACAATTTGCTGGTGGCAAACACACAAAGGCACACTCACACACACACTCACACACACACACACGCACACATACACAAGCATACACACACACCCCCGCATACAAACACAGATGTCAGCATTAACACCCGGTTGCACTTTTGCAACACAAGATTTATGCAGAAATGTCATAAAGCTGACAAGATGACGTATGATTAATTTGTTAGCTGCCATTTCGCTGAATGTTCCTTTCTTCTTCTTCTTCTCTTTTGTGCTGTTGCTGCTGTTGCTGCTGTTGTTGTTGTTGTGGCTACTGTTATACATTTAATTAAATTGGTAAACCCGAGAGAAAACGGAAAACGTCGTCTCTTTATGGGTCCAAGCGTTTATTTTTGGGTCGAGACAATGAGGCGCTGCCACGCCCACCAGTTGACAAGCTTAACAACCATGGCTAGCGAGTGTTTGTGTGTTTCACAGATATATTTATTTATAGTGACGCTCATCCCTCGAGCTAAAAAAAAAAAATAAAACAACATCAACAACAATAATAACAACATTAATTTCAACAAAGAGTCGGTTGTCGGTTGTGGAAGATGTGCTAAGGTTGCCCGGTTGTCGGGCGATTTGCTGCGGATGCTTTTATGTAATATTACGTATACGACATGCACTCAATAAATTTGTGCATTTCATAACAATGCGGACAGCTATAATAACAACACAAAGGACAAAGGACGACAAACATCCACAACATCGACACCAACGCAATATCCTTCGGCAAACCATATTAGTGTGTAATGCTCTTGATTGCTGGAGCAAAATATCCTTGCATTTTTTTGTCACATGTCACACGAGCCAACAACTCTCATCGCATTGTCCCGTAAAACGAATTTCACTTGCCTCACATACATACATACATATATGCAAATATGGTCCTGGTTGTTGTACATACATATATCAACTAGTCGGCTTTCGCACTTACAAATAGTCCTGCTGCTTATCTCTCTGGGGATCATTTTAAGCGTTTTTCAAGTGCTCAATATATATTGTAAATTTTTAAATTTGATATGTCTGAGTTGGAAAGTGTTTTCTTTTCTGAACTGCATCGGCTCAGATTATTTTTTTCACGGATCAATTCTTTAATTTTAAAGTAAATAATCTCGATTTTAATGTTGCCTTAAGGCCATAGACAACTCTTTTACTGATTATGCTATTATTTAAATATATATTTTATAGTAGTTATTAAAAATGTTAAATTTAATTATATATTATATTAGTAACCATTTGGCTTACATTATTTAATAGAAGTAGTTTGAAAGCTTGGCTAAAACGTACCACAGCAGAACATCTTTTGCTTTTACCAAAACTTTCTGAAGCAGTTCTAATAAGTGTAGCATTGGGTATGGAATGAGACTGGTAAGGAATCCATTTACCTTAAAATACAAAATGAAAGACACTTATTATAATTAGGAAGACATTTTGCATAAAGTTACAAAGTCTATAAGGATTGCAACAGGACATTTCTTGCTTTAATCAATGAACATTTTCTGTTCCAAAGCTTTTCAGTTCGATTGCTGAAAATTTAATACACTGATCTGTAAATAATTAAGTATTACGACTTTTCTCAAGCAGATTAAATGTCTTTAGTATTCGGAAAAAATGTAATTTTTGCTTACTTTTTCCTTTTAGTTACTTCGCCCAATTTGTATCAAATATCGTTCCTCGCAAGGAGCT
The DNA here is from genome assembly GCA_037043585.1 of Drosophila mimica. Lineage (NCBI taxonomy): Eukaryota > Metazoa > Arthropoda > Insecta > Diptera > Drosophilidae > Drosophila > Drosophila mimica. Next base: position 476,862 of record JBAMBE010001187.1, read on the forward strand.
GTTGGCGGACTGTCAAATAAAACATCGCTTGAGAAATTTAATTGGACTTAAGTTAAAGTTTAAAAAAACACAGCAACACAGCAAGAATTACGTAGAATTGACAGTCTGAATAAGTAAAAAAAAACTCAATTCGGATAATAAGAAGTTTTCCGAAGGATGTGCAAACATCTGCACCAGCTTATCGCTGTGGAGGGTGCTCCTTGCAAACACTGTCTTGAAGATGACGGGACTCTAGAGACTCTCATATTCTGGCAGATTGCCTGGCAATAAGCAGACTGAGACTACTAGTGAAAGTAGAGCTCTAAGATCAAGTACAATCAGTGCATTCAAGCCATCTGTCACAAAAGGACTTTAAATTTTGAAATGGCAAATAAAATCAGAAACACCATTAAGAGATATGTTGAAATTGGGTATTAAAAAATGTTTTGCATCCAAAATAAGTCAACCAAACTCAACCAGTTGGAAGGATCACATTTTTGTGGATATACAACTTGAACTTAAGTCATAAAGTTAGTATATTTAGAGAGACTAAGTAGTATTTCTGAATAATAGTAGTACTATTTCTAGATAATTAATATAATAAATGATAATTACTGAAAATTTGTATATATTTCAGAGAAAATTCTATATAAGTTTATTTCTCGCATCTACATTGAAACCCATTTTTAAATTTAAAGTTTAATATGCTTAAAATACAAACAAAATACAAACGTAGTATTTATTTATTTATTTTGTTAACTGCGCAAGCTGACATAAACTATTTAAATTACGAGTGTTTATGGGCCAGTTGCCAGTTGCCAGTTTCCAATTGGCTATATAATATTTAAATGTACACATAAATATTTATGTGATATGCTCGATTTTATGCCTCAATTTGTGGAATGCATTCGTAATTAATGTGACATTTTACTGGGCAGATTTCCATGTACATATTCTGATTTATTTTAATTGCATGTTGCATGTTTATAATTGGACTTCGTCTGTTAATTGCAATTCGCAAGGGAGTCTGGTTATTGATGCCACTCTTGTTGCCAACCATTACTCGGAGATAACAAATGAAATGATTTGCTTAGAGTTGAGAGCAGATTGCCATTTCGCATTTGGGTCAGTTGCTTATCGGAGCGCACCACACAATTAGTATAATATCCTCTGGGTTTATCGGAGTGCTGTTAGCACTGTCTGTGTCCATATCTATGTCTGTTTCTGTATCTGTATCTGTATCTGTATCTGTATCTGTATCTGTATCTGTTTCAGTTTGAGTCGAGTTCTTAATGTAACTTTTTCATTTACGCTTGATTGATGCATTCTAGGCAACCTTACCAGCTGCCAGAACAAACGAACCAAACCGAACCGAACCAAACCAAATAAAACCACTTGAATTGCTTCCGTTCGGGCTGCTGTGGGAGTTTGTTCTAGCTTGCAACTTGGCTCGGATCGTAAATCATGAATGTAAAAGTAGCGTTACACACACACCAACACTTCCCACATAGATACAAATCGAAGAAGGTAACCGACAGCAGCATTTTATGCCATAATTTTTCTTGTTCCGCATCGAAAAGTTTTCCACCTGGCGGAGACTTTTTTTTTTTGTTTGTGGCACCAACTTTCATTTGACTGCCTGCCACAAGCAAATCATAAAAGTTCTGACTGCGTTCAATGCTTTTTCCTTTTCTTTAACTATTCTTTTTTTTTTTAGCACGCGAGTCATTATTTATAAATAACGGAAATATTCATTGGGGTTAACTAATGAAGTGTCAAAAATGTTGCCCCCAAACGTGTGCTACGATTTCTTGGCGCCTTCGCGTGTTTTTACCCGTGACCTTGACTAACTGTATGCCACACATATTTGTGTGTGTGTGTGTTTGCGCAAGTGTGTATGTGTGTGTGTGTGTGTGTTTTAAAATAGCTTAATAAGCAACGGCAAACGTGGCTTGTTGTTGAAGTCTTGCAGAATGTTTGCATTCGCAAAGCGCAGCCACGCCAAACAAACAACAACAAAAATGTCTGCCAAAGTGTGTGTGTGTGTGGGTGTGCGGGGGTGTGTGGCGGTGTGTGGGGGTGTGTGTGCTCTGCTGATGACTATATGAATGATACTTGAATCGCAGCCCAACCAAACAGTCGAGAGTCTCTGCAGCGGCCAAGTGCCAGGCGACTGGCAGTCCACCCCCTCCACTACTACACTCAGCAAAAATATTTATCACTTATGCGCCCAAATTTGGCCAAGGCTGAACATCGTATGGTAGAGAATGCAATTCATATGATCTTTCCAATTTATGTATGTTCAATTTAACAAATATAAAACTATTTTGAAATAAGTTCTTTAAATCAGCTTAAATAATTCCTAAACAAACATGATTATTTTAATTAAGAATTTTTATTTTAATTTCAAGTACTTTTCTTATAACAGTCTGCCAACATCTTAAAATAGAAATAAATTTGGCTGAGTATAATATATTTTTAAGTTCTTATTTTAAGTACAAAAATGCTTGTTAAGGATTTTTTCATTTTGAACTATTGAAGAATACCTTAAATTGATTTGTTCTTCAAGAGAATTATTTTGCAGTAGTACTTGAATATAGCACAGCATTTTTCGAGTGTATCCCTACCTCACCCCTCCCGGCATCCTTCCATGGCACCGTCCGACAAACAGCCTTCGTCATATGGCTGGATGTGGTAAAGTTGCTTTTCATCACTGGCATTGGGTAATTTAATGCCAAATGCTATATCGATCTCATCGTAGACTGCATCTAAATTACAATTATACCCAATTTTCTTGTCCGCGTCAGTGTGTATGTGTGTGTGTGTGGGTGTGTGTGTGTGTGTGTCTGTGTCAGTGTGAGATTTTCCTTGTATTTGCGGTTTTGCGGCGACGGCTTTGTTATGTGAAACAAAGGACAATAGTCCTTGTAATGAAATTCGTCGTAATTGTTTTGTAGCGCTCGCCATCTCCCTCTCTCCCTCTCCCCCTGTCTTTTTTCTTTATCTATTTTTCTCTGACTCCTTTTCACTTCTTGTGAGGCGCCCTATTTTCGCCAGTCTCGGTTATTTGTGTGGACGCCAATTTCTGGACTTTGATTTGTTCTTGCTTTTATTTTTGTGTTCGACGACTTTTCTACTTTCCACTTTTTGTTGTTTTCGATTTCATATTATTTTTTTTCGTCTTGCAGCATTTTGCGTCTTTGATTTGTTTCTCTGTTTTCTTTTTGGGGCAATCTCAAGACATATTCGACTCTGCAAATGAGCTGCCAGACACATACATACATATATCATAATTCGTATATATACATATAAATATCTAATGCGTTCAAAGTTCAAAAGTTGGTAGCTGGAGGCGTTCTTACCTGTGAAGTCAGTGATTTAGTTTGGTTGCCAAGGTCCTGAAAGGACCCTTGTAGTATTTTTACTTTATTTGCCTTCGGTTTGGCCTATTTGCCCTCAAATAGCTTAATGTCAAGACTGTTTTATTATTTTCACTAAACATGGCCCAAACAGTCGTGCAAGAGCACCAGTCAACTTTTTTGGCCAGGATTTGTTTGTTCAAGCGTATTTGGTTTGTGTTCCAATATATGTTTACAGAGCGGCTTCTTCTATCTTGCCTCCCCATATTTCTATCGTTTGCTGTCGCTGGTACACGTCGAATTCGGGAGGATTTCCCTATTCGTCGCTATACCCTGCACAAGGGTATATTGCGTATGAGATGGACAATGATATAAGATCCTTTAAATTTTAATTTAAACTGAGTCTTGGCTTGATAACTTTATTAGAGATAACCAAAAACTACTAATAAATATTAATGATTAGAAAATGACTTCTTTGCCCAACAGTCCTTTTATCATCAAATAAACTGTTTTAAGATCCATGTACCAAATTGACTAGGAAATGTAAACAGCCCTTGGCAAAATATATTCTTTCGATTTTCACTCATTTTCTGGCTTCTCATGTAAAGTTTTCAAATGGATTTTTTAAATACGTCTTTCGATTGCTCCACGGGCGGAATCTCTTTCTGAAGTTGATTCCCGGCGAGTTTCGAAATATATCGGAGTATGAAAGTTTTGAAATTATAAATAATGGTCACAAAACAAAAACAAGTTTTAAGATATATTTTGAAGCTAATCGAATGAAAACTAATTTGGCGCTTATATAAAAACTTGACCACTTTATTCCAAAAAGAGGTTATGAGCTGAAGGTTTAGTTGTTAGTGCTCTTACTTGTATTATTAATTGTTATATAATATGTATTATGGTTAATATTAAAAAATACATGTAATAGACGAGGCTATAATCGACAAAGGGAAACATTCCTCGAAGCTGTTTAAGTATACTTTGGACCCGTCCTTAGGTAGAGCGTATTAAATTTATGTCCTGCGAACAATATGCAATATAATATAATAAATTATTGTCTGGCAGCACCTTAAGCTGTTTTTTGATAACATTAAAAATTGATAATAGGGTATTCCGGCATCGAACAGTCTCAATTTGATTTGTTGCCTGCTGTATTTGCATCTGTTGTGTACTTTGTCAATTTGTGTCTTGCGTGTTCCGAGGAGCGTTTCAAAAACCATTCGAATCGTAACGCATGCCAAGTGGTGTGCGTGTGTGTGTGTGTGTTTGCTTGTGTGTGTTTGTTTGTGTGTGTTTGTTTGTGCTATAGGGCATAGGGCAGAGTGCCAATCAACACGCATACGCCGAGTGTTGCCGTGATATATTTACGGGTATTGTGGCATTCCGGAGCTCGTAAAGCTCGCACACGCAAAGCGAAATTGCAGACATTTAGTACATACGTATGTGGGATATATATTAATATAAATACTCATATACAGATAGATATATACAGATATATATATAGGCTAAAGGGTGGCTTGATGCTAAACGGGTCTTTAACATGACAATTTACGAGCCTGTCAAATGTCAAAGTGAAACTTAGTTACTTAGCATAAATATACATTAACTTGATGCGAGGCTTAGCCATCTACTAAATAAATTTGCTAGCCAAGTTTTTGGCCAATATCGATTGATTGGTCAATTTTGAGTTATGAAATGCTCAAATATTCAAAACGTATATGCAAATTTGACTAATTGGAAAATATATTGCCAATTATTATGCTGACGCAAATGGGTGAACTGTGTGCGGGTTGAGAGCGGTTTGTGGCAAGTGCGAATCGCAGACAAGACTAACTCAACCACAAAATCCACAATTGTTGATTTTGCCAGTTTGCGCAATTTTTGGCATTTCATAATATTAGATTTATGAAAATTTTAATTGTGTTTACTCTGAAATATTCATTTTCCAAATTATCTGTCGGCTGGCGAGTGTCGACAGTTGAGTGCCGATTCAATTAGTTTTCAATTAACAAAATTCATTGCTTTCTGTGTGTCTTTGCACAACATTAATTATATCAAAGTCGAAGTCTCAAGTCACAATATTTACACATGTCTGCCATATCTGTGAAGCATTGTGAGAACTTAATTAAAAAAGGATTAGCTCCAACTAACTGATGAGATTCCGTCTTTTTTTACTTCTAAATTACAAGAATTTTATCCAAATTCTTCTAACGAGTAAGATGCATTAAATTTATAAAAGCATTTGCCGTTTTTAGGGTTTAATTATTTATGAACTGTTGCACATTTGGACTAATTAAAACGTGTATTATTTATGAGTGGACTTTGTAAACACCTTAAAATATGTTTGCTTTGCTTTCTGCAAGTTTCAACAAATAAATGAATAATAACAATGCCACTGCAATAAGGTCTTGCAGCAGCTCTGTTTTATTATTGTATTTTATTATTGTATTTCGAATTATTTCTCAGAAATTCTAAACAATACAAATATCAATGGCCGATGGCTGCTAAAAGCTGACTTTACTTTAAGCGGTCCGAAATTGCCAAACATTTTTTATCTTCCGTATAAAATAGTCTTTATGAGGCATTGAAAATTAGTTACATTTTTTTTTTTTGTCTCGAAAGCTGTCAAACGATAGAAATTTGTGAAAAACTGTGTTGGAAAATTTTCGGTTTCCCATCGAACATCTAAGTGGATATTCATTGAAAATGCGTTTATGCTTGTTTTTTTTTTTTAGAAAAAAATCGACAAACTCAATTTATTGTGCAAGTGACTTCAAAAAAATGCTTTGATGTGTGTTGAATTTCTCTTCAATCTATTCTAGTTGAAACCGGCTGCAGCTTACATATCTAACTTCCTGCGGTAATTTAGTACAATCTACAATTTATACACACATCAGTAGATGGAAGAGTGTGTTATTTCAATTGTTAAAGCCACACCCACCGTAATCCATTGAATTATGGAATTTCATCGTTGATTAGCAGCGCTCTCCGCAAATACAAAAATTGCCCCAGGCACCGCAGCAAATAAAGCGACGAGAGCCAAAAACAAAATAAAGACAAAAAAATAAAATGAAAAAATAAAATATATAAACATCTAGAGCAGCTGGCATTGTTGATTGTTATTTGTTGTTGTTGTTTGTTGTTGTTGCTTGTTGTTTGGTTGCACTTCTGAAATTTGAAATTGAGGAGAGCTAGAAAATTGTTCAAGGATAACATAAACTAGTGCTGCTTTGCCATTTGCTCTGATAGCTGCCTGTCGCAATTTTATTGGTCCATTTCATCATAATGCTGCGTGTGTGTGTGTGTGTGTGTGTGTGTGTGTGTGTGCGTGTGTGGGTGTGTGATGTGTTCATGTTTGCTGTGGCGCTTTGTAAGCTGGAAGCTACTGCGATGCATTGGGGCATGAAATCTCTGTAACCTTTTTTTTTTGTGTCCCTCGGCTAACGCTTAGTTGAATAACGCTCTGCCTGCCCTTGTCACAGATAGCGTTATGTATTCATCTATGTATGTGTGTATATACGTGTGTGTGTGTGTGTGTGTGTGTGCCTCAATTGTCTTGTGCCCAAAAGCTATTTGGCATTAGACAAATGGCCAAGGCAGAGTCAGCCAGCCAAAAACAAACGGCCAACTAGCAAAACAAACTTTAACACACATAGTTGACTACTCTTGTAAGTGTGCTTGTCCGTATGTGTGTGTGTGTATGTGTGTGTGGGTGTGTTTTTGTTGGTGTGGCTGTTTTCTATGCCAGTCAATGGCGGCATAGAATTTCCAGTGCGACGCTTACTCTGCACAAAAAAGGCGACGCTAAGAAAACAAAACTTGGCAGCTTAAACTTTAACAAATGTTGCGAACCAGACTGAAAAAGAAACTCATAATAACTGTAACTGTAACACTGTGTGTTTGTGTGTTTGTGTGTGTGTGTGTCCTTGCACTATGAACCTATAGCTGACTTACGTTGAGATTTATTTGTAATCCTCTCTTTTTACGAGAAAAGGTAAAGTATATACTTGGAAAAACAAACAACGAGTCACTGAATAATTAATTCAATTAACAAAGAACGAAATTTATAAATTTTGTTTTCAATGAAACAGAAAAAAAAAATCGAAAGAATAACAACAGCGAAAACCATTCAATTTAAACAAATAAATAAAAAAAAGCAAGAAAATAATAAAACTCATACAATTAAATAACAAAGTAAATAAAGAAACTCATAAATTATACACTATAAATAACTATTTTTCTGGCCATCAAACAAGCAGTTGTTTTCCCCCTCGATAATTATAGTTTTTAATATATTTTACAGGGCATCTTCTAGTCGAGCAGAGCAAAAACTTGTAATTTTGTCTGTTTAGTTAGTTTCGCTATTTGGTTATTGTTACATTTTCGTCTGGCTGCTTTCGCACAATGCTTAATGCTCATTTGCCGTTAAGTTTATAAGTACACCGCGTACTACGTGGCAGAGAGAGGGGGATAGCAGAGAGACATAGCGAGAGAGAGCGAGAGAGAGATAGATTAGAATCACCCAGCGAAGAAGGAACCCGTTGTGTCTCGAGGCGTTGTTAACACGTCGCATATTCACGCATTATTTATGCCGAGGCTGGTGGTTGCTTCTGCTACGTGGTTGGTGGTGCCACATTTTGCATGTTTTGTTTTTAGTTATATATTTATATATACATATATATATATATTTTTTTTTTGCCTTTTCTAATTTTGTTGTTGTTGCCTGTGGGGCTATTTATACTTGAAAATGGTAGCCATTGTGAGCTAGGTACCCTGACTAGGATCCGACACTTGGCATTCTACGTAGTCAAGTGTTAATACTGTCAGGAATGGGGAGATAAGGCCATACATTTTACTTAACAGTAACTTGAAATTGCCCCTGGCATCTAATCGGCGTGGAATGTCCTGGTGTCTGTTGACGACCAACTGGCAACTGGCAACTGGCAACTGCCAAGTGGTAGCTAGCAACTGGCATGATATGGCCAGACACAGCCAGCAGGCAACAGCGACAACAGCAATAAGTGGCAAGAGGACACTTGGCCTGGTCTAGGTATCTGTTGTCTGAGCCAGCCCAGATAAAGGACACTTTGTCCGATGCGATGAGCTGCGTGTCAATTGAGCAAACCACAATTCCAGACACACAAAAGGCCAAACAATAGAAATACCACCAAATGGTGATCAAGTTTAAAAAATTAGTTGACAAATAGAACACGCACAAAAAGGTTGCCATAAAGATAATCCCAATGCTTATGATAGTTGTCCGTGCTTTTATTATATTTTATGGGCAAAATTAAAAAATATCGCACAATGAAAAAAACTTCATGGATATTTGGAATTTTACAGAAATTGTATTTGTCCAAGTTATTTGAGAAGCTACTAAAGTGGAATCTTTTGTATCATACAAACTTGAGAAAAATATTTAAAGCAAAATCAATAAAAATAATAACAATTAACCATTTACAAAAATTCTTGAGATATAATTTTCTCATATACAACTTTTTTATTCGTTTTTTTTAGAATAATGTTTATTATGCATTTACAAAACATGTACGAAAATTTTAATTAAATTTAAGTAAGTAAGTAAAGGATGGTATTTCTATAATTTTCTTCTTTATTGTCTAAAAATTTTGAAAAAAAATTAGTAACACACTTTTCTAAAATAATTATTCACTTAATCTGTATCGCAAAATTTTGGATTAGTATTTTATAAATTGTTTCTTTATTTCTAAATGTTCTCTACAGTAAAATTTAAGGCTAATCTTCAACAAACTCAACAGTTTTCTGCACTAATTGTTTACATTAGCTCTCTTGAAACATAAAACTAAAATAGTTTCTTGATCTGGCTTATCCCTCACGAACTTGTGTATATACTTTATAAGCCAAGTAATTACCCCGTCCTGTTGATTTTACTGGCAACTTAAGCTGGCAAGACCCGCCCATTGTGTTGAACAAGTGACCAGAGGCCGCATGTTGACAATTAGTCTTGAAATTATGTGGGTGGCCAGTACAGTTACCGCTACCGAACCTGCCCCTTCCGCGTCCACATTTTGCACCTAAAGCCCTGAGGCGTGTTATTGATGCAATTTCTTCTTCTTTTTTTTGGCTGTTCGTTGTTTGCTTTTAAGCCCGAGCAGAAGGCTGGGCGTATTTGAGCCATAAAAGTGTTTGTGCTTTTTGGAGCTGGCAAGTGAATGCGAAAAGCTGTCGGATTTTGATGAGGCTGAGAATGAAAATTGGGTTAGTTAAGCTTAAGGTTTATTCTGTTTGGATATGCAAGCAGGAGGTCTAGCGGAATAAGAGCTGAGTTATTGTGGCATGGAGAGAGAGAGAAAAACTAGTGGAATCATTGAGCAGCATATCCTGGTGCCAAATGTCAAAGGGTGGTGACTGTGCAGCTTTTATGTTGCAACTTCATTAAAATTGCTTTTTATGTGTGCCGCAAATCGTAAACGGGCATCTAAAAGGGGCGGACAACGCCCCCTACTTTTGTGAAAGGCCGACAGGCTGGCAAAACAAGAGCGCCAAAAGTGACCAGCAGCTGGTGAAACTAGGTGGGAAGGGAAAGGGAACTCGCCGAACAGTCGAGTGGATAAAGGTACTTTTAATTACTTTCTGCATAAATTTGCACTCATTTCCGTTATTTTTTTTTTTTTATTTGGGGTGTCGGTCAATGTGGCAGGATGCCGCCGCCTGCAGCAGATTTTTTTCTTATCCGCTGTTAAGGTTGTTGTGGGAAATGACAAAAAAATTTGCTTTGTTTAGCGCCAAGTAAAATTATGCAAAACATCGTCCAAAAAATTTACCTGACCCCAAAAAAAAAACACTACGATTAACCAAAAACTGAACAGCACGCGTTTGGGCTTTAAAGTAGACCATAAAGATATATGAGTGTCCTTGATCCTTAATAAAAGCACGTATTTTCATGCCTCGGCGACTTCAAGTTTTCCCCAGCTAAAAGACAAACCGTCAAACGTTTCACTTTATTCGCTTGTGTGACTTTTGAGCGGTCCTTTGTTAGCTGGTTCAACTAGGCCTCCCTTCCCCCCTCTCTCTCTCTCTCTCTCTCTCTCTTTCTGTTCCACTCTAATTGCACAAAGAGAAATTCGTAGTTTAATAAACTAGAAATTAGTAAGGTCGAGTTGTTTAATTTGTTTTTTTTTTTCAAACGAACTTTTCTATTCGTGAATTTAGTATTTGTGGTCTAAAAAATGAATAGAAACGCTCCGTTTTTTTTCTTAACGTGGACCAAAATCTGTTAACAGTTTTTTCAAAAGGGGCTTAAAATTGAATTTGAATTAAAGTTACGAATTAAATTGCATAAGTAATAAGGAAGGAAGTAATTAAATTACAAATTTAAAATGAAAGAAGAAATTTAAATAAAGTATATAAAATCCTTTATCTATGGGTATTCAAATGAAATATGGTCTACAATTTTTTGGAAGGATTGCATTCAAATAAAAGCCTATTTCAATTTATGATTTCATTAAATTTTCAGCTTGGTTTTGATTAAAATAATTTTGTGTTTCTCTTGTTAAATAACAAAAGAAAAGGTGCTTTAAGCAAAATTTGTAAGAAATTTGTTTATTTGTTTTTCATTTATTGTGTTTAAGTCTTTAAGTAAATCAGTCTTTTGTTAAGTATATACTAGAAGAGGGCTTACTTTCACTTCTTTCTCTCTGTGTTTGTCTGCTGAAAATTATTGTTTAATTGTGGCATCCTTTCTTTGTTTGTTGCTGACCGCTGACCACCGACTTCGGTTTAATGGCAAATAAATCAACTGCGGCGGCACCAAACAATTCCTGCCTTGAGTGGTCTGATTGTGAGCCAAAAATGATTGACTTTAATGTCATTTTGCGCAATTTATATGACTGGCAGCCTTCCTGGGCCGTTCCTCCTCCGTTTGTGTGCTGTGTTTTGTTGGCCATCGTTGGGCGTGACTGCTGGAAATGACTAACAAGCGTGAGAGAGGCAGTCATATATATATATATATAGAGAGAGAGAGAGGGAGAGAACTGCAGTGAACTGAAAATGACAGGCCAGCGGCCGGCGGCTGTTTGACTTGGTATGGATTGGCAGAACATGGCTTGCCCCGGCGTGGCATTCAATTAACTCAATACCCGCTTCAGCTACATAAAGCGAATGTCAATTACACTTAGCGATGCCTTTGTGCAAGGTGCCAGCCGTATATTAAATGGCAAAATATCAAAGAACACGATTCAATTTCACTCGACTCGACAAAGCCCACCAATTAGCCACAAACTCAACATTTAAGCCATTTCAGTGCAATTTCCACATTACTGCAACGACTCACTAAAACTAGGCTGTAAAATGATGTTATGTGCACTTAAAACGTGTTGATGTCCTTTCTTTAAAAGTGTGATAATCGATCATTAAATGTATATGCAATGTATATAAATACTTAAATACTTGCAGATACTTGTTTCTGAGTTTTACGAAGCAAATTAAGCAAGTAACGAGTTGCAGAAGTTTACTCAAATTAATAGTTTGTTTTAAGTTGAGTTTCCGTTTAGTTTGAAGTGCTTCTGCTGAGCTTCTAGTTTTTCTGGGAAATCTGAGAAATACGTGAAGAATATCCTTCATTTGATACATGGATTAATTTTTGACTAGGAGCGCATGGTCTGTATATTTATTATATTATTATAGTAAAGTATACATAACTTCTTGTAGAGCGAAAATTCTGAAATGTGCATATTAATTAATACATTTCAGATTTTAAGCTTTTAATGATGAAACTTTTAGATTTATAACAAGTTTTAAGGATGACTAGAAATAAAATCCTTAAAAGCGACTAAGTAAAGTTTAGTTTTTATAATATTTCTAAAGTCGTATTTGTGTAACAAACGCCTTTCACTTTGCTAAGAAGAGTTTTAAATTGCTTCATAAAGGTATCAAAATAAACATTCTTATTAAGTTTCCTATTAAGTAAACTTTCTTATTAAGGAAATACAAAGATGATATCACATATTTCATATTTTAAATTGTTAATGTTTATGAACTGCACAAATCGAATATCACAGATTTTCCAAAGTTCCACAAATTTTAGTCAGAGTCCTCAATTAATTTCATTTTATCTCGAAGTACTAGTTGTAATCCATCACTTCATTTGCCATTGAGCATCTTGGATTTTCTGGCTTGGGTATTCAATTTTATGTCCTATCATCGTCACTCGCACGCAGAGTGATTTACAAAATAAGTTAATTTATCTCGGCTAAGTAGAAGACAGCTGCCAGTGGCAAACAATTATTTCAGTTAACTAGCTCATCAATGTTTACCTTATCAGGCAGCCGGCTCCACAGTTGCCCAACAGGCTTGGGCTTCTACCCAGTGACCCAAATTGAGGCAGTCATTTATCACTAGACTATCTGTTCGTCGCATTGTCAGATAAGGATTAAGTTGGATTTTGTGTTGAGTTGAGACTTTCTTTGATTTGGGGGATTTTTGTTGTTGGGGGAGTGGGGATGGGCGGGGGCGATAAATTGGTCAAGGGCGTTCATCTTTCGGCAGTCACCTCTAGTGAAAACCAACCAACCATTTCCTCTGCATTGTTCTGTGGCTTTAAATAGTTTTCAATTGTGTGAAGCAAATGTCCGTAAGACAATATTAAGTTAACTTGCCAAAAACCGACTACTACGTCGCCCTTCTGAGTTGCCTACACTCAGAGAAAAATATCTCCAAAAAAATCTTATTCTTGTTAACATAAGAAGAATCCTATTCAGTTTTGGAGTTGACAGAAAAAACATTGATTTTTAGACAAGGTTTTTAGTTGATATATGTGGCTATAAATGTCTTCATTTTTCTCAGAGTGTACGGAAGCAAAAGCAGCTTAGTTGGGGACCAATTGCTTATCTTTTATCAAGGCAACTGCCACTCAGGTAAGAGACAGACCCCAAATCATATGAAAGTGTGTATGTGTGTGCGTGTGTGTGGAGGAGTGCTTAAAATGTTCTCAAAATCCACTCCAATGAAAAAAGGACATAAGCGGGGCGATTGTGGGGATGTCAGTCAAGGAGGTGGTATTTCAATTTGGCATATAAGCTTGGCATGGATTACTTTTGACACACAAATGAAATTGACAGCTAATCCGTAATTGATCTACTGAGGAAGGCACGACGCGTCTTTGGATTGGTAGCCGTTGTGTTAATACCGGGGCGTCAGTGTGCAGTTGACAGTTGACAGGATGTCTGTCAACTGTTCAACTGTTGAAAATAGAAATACCGTAGCAAAAGTTTTGGTCACGTTCTCATATACCTAACAACATTCGCAACAACAACAACAACAGCAGCCACAGCCATAACAAAAACAATTCTCTAAGTGTGGATAAAAGGCAATCCATGAATTTGTCACTAGTAAGTGAGTAGGGAAAGCGACTGCATGAATTTCAATTTCTCGTATTTTCCATAATAAAATGCGCCACATGACAAGTAGCCTTGGGTCCCAGCTACGGTGCTCCTGTGCTCCTGTGCCGGATGCGCTGATTCTGGTTAACGTTTTTGGTCTCGCTTCATAAAAAAGTTGCTTATGTTAATGCGTAAAATCGTAAATTTGCAACGAGCTAAGCAGCAATAAGAAATCATAAATAAAACAATATCACATAAACGCACATTAACATGCGGCCCATGTGTGCGAAAGAGGGACGGAGAGAGAAAGAGACAGAGAGAGAGAAGGGCATAAGCTGTAAGTGCTGTAAGCTGACTGTTAAATAAAAAAGTGTAGCAGCATTTCAGGCGTCGCCTGGCGGCCATTAAAGAACAAGAAAGTGTAAGACGTGTACTGCGAATGTGTGTGTGTGTGTTAGTTTATTTCTGTGTGTATGTTTGTGTGTGTGTGTGTGTATTTGTGTGTGTGCGATTTCTTGGGGTTTGTTATTGTTTGTCTCCAACGACGAGCAGACAAAATATTATTTGCATAGCAAACACGACAAAATGTGTGGGAATAGGTATATGCAAATGTATGTGTGACATGTATAAAATACATGTACGTGTTTTATACATATGCACAGAAGCATGTGTGTATGTGTGTGTGTATATTATATTCATATTACTTTACGCCAGACAACGGCATTTGATAATAGTACAAAGAATAAAAAGAAAGTGTAGCAAATACAATGCATGCATAAAACGGGAATAACTACAACAACAACAACAACAAAGGCACCCACGGACAAGCAAGTTGAAAACCAAAAGCAACAACAATAACAACAACAACCGCAGCGAAGACAACGCAAAGCGCATACAAATGTCGCTGACAGCGCTGCCGGCAGAGGCAGCGACTGTGCTTGTGACGTCAGCACGCTGCTGGCTGCTGCATAAGCTGAAAACGCCAGCGTCCATTGACATTTCAATTTAAATACACAGCAACAAACAAAGGTCGCAGCAACAGCAACAGCAAAAGCAAACAACGACGATTTAACGAAAAAACAACAATAACCGCAGCACTCACCATGGATGATGTTGGCGCTAGCAGCGCTGCGGCGCCGGCCACAAAGAAGAGCGGCACCACCCTCTCCGTGGATCGTGCAGCATTTCTCCTGCTGCGCGTAAAAAAGGCATTCAAGAAGAAGCGGCAACAGCGCAAGGAGCGACAGTAAGTTGAAAAATGTTTAAACTACCACCTCACCCCACACCCCTCCCACCATTCAACAATGCTCTCGGATTTTTGCTTACTCAGTTGAAAGTTTGAGAAAAAATGTACTGTTAATTTTATGTTTTGCTATCATTGCATTTGCCTTATCGCCTTTTGCTTTTGCCTATTTCCACCGTTTCGCAACTTGAGACTTTGCAAGGATTTCCCTTGTTAAGCCGCTCAAATCCAAGTATATTGAATTTATCGCATTTTATGTGGCGTCTTTTCAGTTTTTCTTTTTCTTTCCTTCGAGAATGGAGGATTTGTGGCAATTAAAAAATCATTGAAGCTTAACGAAAGTTTGAGTTTGCCTTTTGCATTACTTCAAAGTTGCACAACGTTGTTCGATGTTGCATGCTCAGTTTTGATTAGTTAGTTATCGTATCTTTTCATGACTTAAACAAAACGCAATCAGAATTAATTTTAGACGGGGAATTTATTAATAATTCACAAATGTCGGAGGAAGCTGTTTTTTTTTTATGTGAAACAATTTTGTTCCGATTTAAAACCCTGATTTGTATTAACTGAAATCAATAAAGAAATTTTCTTTGTGCAATGGTCTGTAACAGGCAGAAGGAAGCATATCCCCATAAGGTATGTTTATTTAGCTTATATAGCAATTTCCATCTGATCGTTTGTATGAATTAGCAGATATTAAAGAAATTGAAATTTTATATATTATTTCCACATGCGATACACATTCCAAATTTATTTTATTTAATCGATAAAGGCCAATTTCATCAAAATCAGAAATCAAAACTACCAAAATTTTCAAATATAATTAGAATATTTTTGAGTATATTTAACAACTGGGTTCAGGGTATCTCATATTCGAGCTCACTTGACCAAAGCATTCTTCCTTGTTTATTAATGTTTAATATATGTAATTGTCATGAAAAGTACAAATCGTTCAATTGGGATTATCCACTTCGTAGAGCTTCATTCCACTTACAGGCCAAATGGCATCTCGTTGGTTTTAACGACTCAACAATGGAATTAATGCCAAAGGAATTGCAGACTTCAGCACCGCTTCCTTGCAAATTTAAAATGCAATAAAGATAAAAAAAAAAAATGTTGAATAAAAATTTTATGCATTTTGAGATAGTCAAAGTAAAGTACACAAAAAAATGCATTGCCAACATTTTATTTTGTCTCCGGACGGGATTTGTCTACTTTTATGGGTAGCTCTTAAGCCTGCAATCCTCTTTTGCCATTTGCCAATTTTCTCGTATATATATGCATCTATATATATATATATATATATATAATCGCCTGCAGCACGCATTCTGCGTGTTTGTGGCAGGTGAATTGGGTTTGCTGCTTGAGGCAATATTTGGAAGCCACGGGGCACTTGAAGGTAGTCTGCCAAAATTGCTCCAAATAGCGGCTAAGATGCTTGTGGTAAATGCAAAAACAAAGCTGCACGTAGAGAAGGAAGTGCAGCAGATGCAGCAGCTATGCGACGCACAAGCTGCGGGCACGTAATGTAGCCATTGCTCACTCTCAACTCACATACCTATGTGCAACATACACTAAGAAAAAACTAAAACTGGGATTGAATTATTGACACTTTATTTTCGACATTTTCTATTACAACTCACTATTCAAGAAATTCAAAAGTACAAAAATTTCTTGACTTCAAAATCTGCAGTTTTTCTTATGTTTCTGGAAACAGGTGCAAAATATTGATTAACAATAATTTTACACTTAAAATGTTTGTTTTGGTTTTATTGAATAAATATTTTATGTCCACTAAATAATTTATTTAAATTAATCTAGCTTTAATTTAAGAAATATGTGCACATATTTAGAATTTTCCTCTTTTGCCCTTGATTTTTCTGAGTGTACTTATATATTTCCATGATGCAAGTGTGTAGAAAAACTTAGAACGCTCCAAAAAGCATCGCTTGAGCAACACTTGCTTACTTTCTGGCGCTATCCTCATTCTCACTCTTTCTCTCCCCTCTCTCTCTCTCTCTCTCTCTCTTCTTCTCTAAGTTTCTCTGTATTCATTATAAGTGTTGTCGTTTTCCCGCCTTTTCTGAGCTGCTTTACATTTATTCCAAATTTTTCAAATGCTTTTGCCTCGCTGCATCGCTGTAATGAAAACGCTTTTTATGCTGCTCGAGGATGGGGGGGGGGAGGGGGGTGTAAAAGAATAATGTATATAAGTATGTGTATGTATATTTATGTATAGTAGCAGCAAACTCAATTAGGCGCAACAAAATTGCAGAAAACGAGGGATGAAAATGAAGGCAAAAGAAAGCAACGCTTGTTAAAATTCTTAAAGTTTTTTGTGTGGCAAAATCATTAATGCGGCACTTGCTCTGCCCCAGCGCCGGCTTTTCACTTTCAGTCAGCCGTCGCGACGCCACTTAATTTCATTATAAAACTTGAGCTAAATACAAGGAATGTAGGAAAAAGGGCGTGGTCACAGCATCAAAGCAACAAAACTGCCTCCCAAAAGAGTTAAAACGAGCGGCAGCCGTTCAACAATTTTTCGCCTATCCCAACATTCTGTTGATTTGATTATATGAGCAACATTTGCTTCAATTATGCACGCACATGTAAACACAGCTCGAAATGCAATTACACAACACACACACACTCTCACACACCACACACACACACTCACACACACACACACACACACATCGGCAACAGATAGATTACAGAGCACAGCACAGTGCGTATACGTAATTTTGGACAGACGTGTTTCAGTTGGCAATTTTTCTTCTCTTTGCGGTCTGCTCATCAAATATTTGTAAACGTGTGTGATTTTCAAGAGAAAAAAAAATTAAAGTAGACCAGGCCTAAACGTTGAGCTGGCTTTAAAAACTTTTGCGGTTTTGTCATTTTGTGGCAACGAATGTTGCTCGCTAGTTGTGAATCCGAGCATGCCGCGAACTTTAGAGTGACACTCATGAAGTCCTTGACCTTTTCCCACCGCACATTCACCAGTTATACACTATAACTTAAATATATATATATATATATATGTATATGTATACATATATATTGCATATTTTTCCAATGTAAGCGTCTGAGTGCTTTTTTGTTTAATGTGACAAAGCCTCAACAAACATTTATATTTATTACTACAGACATAATAATGTGTGCATTAAAAAGAGATTTGGGATTATTAAGGAATGGGCAGAGAGCTGAAATGAGTCATGATAATACATTCTTGAGACTGTGGGGTATATCTTTGGGTGGTAAATGGTATCATAACTGAAAATAAAGAATGATAGTCAACATTTTTTACATGTTTTTGTTGTGTTAATTCCGATTTTTTATGTGGTTAGATTTTTCCTTCCCCAGATAAAATATCTTCAGATCTACGTTTTTTGCCATTTGTAGTATTTAATCTGCAGTATCTTCATAGAGATTACTAAAGTATTCCTCTTCTATCTTATCGTTCCATAATCAAGCCAACTTTTTGTATAAACATTTTTGTGTCACGTCATTCTTAAAGAATTTTACGGTAATTTGAAGGAAATTGTTAACTTTGCTGCAGCCGAACACAAGGTGGTGGCAAGTGGCAAGTGCCAAGTGCCAAGTGCTCGTTATTGTTGTTCTTACTTTTGTTGTGTAATGTACGGGTTACGGTTACGGCGAGTCAATTATGTAGATCCGCTTTGAGTTATGCGACTGCCGCAACAGAGGCGACAAGGGGTTGGTCAGGGGATGGGCTGGTTGGGCGCACAAAAATGGGCAACCTACCAAAGAGTCGAGGCGGACGACGACCTGACGACGACCGGGCTGCCTAACTTCCTGGCAGATCCGGGGCGCCACCTGCTGTGCCCGAGTAACAGCTTGTCCTTGATCGGAGGTGGCTTGGCGCTTGTTTGCGATGGCCTCCATTTGAGCCTGCTTTTTTGTGGGAATTGGGTTGCTTAACGCACTTGAAAGCAGAACCCTTTTCGCCGACGGCCTCATCAAAATAATGCGGCTATAAACAAAAGCCAGGCTTAGCGTTAAAGGTGCTGTGTAAATTTATTTATTTATTACGTGTGCGAGTGTATGTCGATGTGAGTGTGTGGGTGGGTGTGTGTGTGTGTGAGTGTGTGATGCTGCAGCAGTTATTTGGCAGTTTTGTTTCCGCTGCTGCTGCTGCAAGGACGACAAGGACGCACATAAAATGCTTAGCTGACAACAACAAAAAATTATATATATATATATATATATGTATGTATTTATAAATATATATATATGTATATATATATATATATATATATATATCTGTAATGAATGAGACTGTAACTTTTGTGCAGTGCCAAAATAGAATGTCAAGTGGGGTTGGGTGGGGGCGACTAGGACTGCAATAAAGCTTGATGCCGCACTGGGGCGCCACTTTAAGCCGTGCAACCACCACAGTGCCAGCGGGTGGCAGAAAAGTTTCTTCTCATCATGTCTTATCATCAATAATGCGTCCAATTCGTGTTCGTTTCTCTGGGCGATGTTGGCTGCCAATGTTCAATACGTGTTAAAATATATATATGTACATACATATATACAAATACAGAATATATATCTGATATATATCTCAGGACTTTAGCTTGAGTTTTTTGTAGATTTTCGGTTGCCTACTCGCAATCAACGGACAACTTTTCAAAACATTTTTGGTTGTCAATACATAAAACGAAAAGTGAAGAATTAACTTGGCTATAAATGACAAGTGTTTTGTTGGCCTAATGCTATATAATAAGAAAATTAAATATATATCCCTAAAACTTTGACAGATGAATTTAAAATACAAAATTATTAAAATTTTTAAAGTACAATTCAAAATAATATTTTATTGTTTTGTAATAAAATGTAAGAAAGAAGTGCAAATTACGTTCTTTAAATTTGATTATTTTCTTGCTTTTTACTGGGAGTTTAAATTTGCCCTTTTGGGGCAAAGTATAAAATGAAATTAAAAACTACGAAATGTTGCTGGCAGCTTGCAGCGGATGCATGTAATTGTTCAGAGTGGGCGGAGTAGGCGTGTCAGCTCTATATCATATAAGTCAGCTGGCACTTGTCAAGGAGCACAGTTGGTAGCAACAGAGGCAGCAGCACCCGCAGCATCGAGTGCCAGAAATTCAATCATACGTCAAGTTGAACAATTTGTGAAAGGAGTGACAGCATCCAACTGTAAAAGGGGTGGAGGCGGAAAGGGTTTAAGGGATGCAGGAGGCCTTGTGTCGCTGACAGCTGCGCATTTGGTATGCATACAAATGTGCCAGCTACAGCAAGTGTGTGTGTGTGTGTGTGTGTGTGTGAGTGTGTGAGTGTGTATATGTGTGTTTGGATACGCAAGAAAATCATTTTGCTGGTAACAATCAAATGTAATTCACAGCTGACAGATCCAATGCAACCCAATCCCACTTGCAACATTACGCAAATTTCACGGAAATGGAAAGTCAACTGGGTTGTGGGGTTGGAGGGGGGTAGCTGGCTGTTTTAGAAGTGCAACTATTCATTGCAACACTGAGCAGTAAATCAAGTATAAACGATGTCAATAATCAGGCGTAGCAGCAAATCCTGCAACAGAGAAGGAAATTCTTTACTAAAAGACCATAAATAGAATTTCAAAAATACTTAAAAATAATTAAAAACAGTTATTTTGTTAAAACATGTTGAGACATTTATTAAATCAATAAGTAAAATATTTTATTCTTATTCCTCTTAAGTCAATTTCGATATCATCTAAATATAAACTTGCTTCAGTTAATAATTTTATATTTAATTAAAGAAATAAAAAGCATAAAATGACTTGTAATGAGTAATTAATATTTTAATTAAGAATTTATTTTTTGATTATCGAACGATTCTTAAAACGATTTCATAACTATTCAAAAATATTAATAGGCAACCCTTTCTTATTTTAAGAACAAAACTATTATTATTTTTTTAAGTGTAGCTGCCAATTAATTGCATTTGCTTGTTGGAGCCCTCAGTTAACTTCAATAAATAATTGCATTAACTTATTATTTCCCTCTCTCTATCTCTCTCTCTCTCTCCCTCTCTCTCTATCTATCTCATTCTCACTCTCGCTCTTGCTCTCTCTTTTCCTTTGCAGGGCACAGCAAAGCGCTGGCGGAGGCACTGGTGTGGGGGGCAGCGGGACGCAATCGCGCAGCGGCAGCCGCAAATTGCCGCCGCCATTGTTGCGTTCCCGAACGCTGCCCGCCATTATTGTGCCAGGACTTCCGGTCGTCTCGCTGCACACGGATAAACACACATTTCATTTGGGTGCGTAATGAATCTACATCTGCAATACATACATATATACAATATAAATACTTATATATATATACATATATATATATATATATATATATATATGTATATTTATTTATAACTATGCCACTGGGCTTGCCGCACAAACAGTTAACAGCGCCAGCTGCGTTTGTTTTCATAACGGAGTTTGCACTTTATTCCAACTATAATTGGATTGCAAGGGCATCCTTGCAGTGCCACACACACACACACATGCTTTCAGTTGAACCCCTAAATTGAGGCACATCGTGGCACTCATCGTGCAACGTAAACCAACATTCAACTAAAATGCATTTTTTAAACTCAAGTTGAACTTTAAATGAGCAGCTTCTTAAAAATACTTATATTAAACTCGATCTTAGAACATTTTTCGTGTTCTTTTTTTCAACTTAAATCTATTAATTTTTTCAATTTCTTTTTTTTTATTTTCTCTTTGGGAATTTTTTTCTTTCACTCGCCTCATATTTATTTTGTTATAATAAGAATGAATTTAAGTAGTGCTCTTATTAAAAAGAATCGCAATAAAAATATTCCTTAGTTTTTGCTACTGCTACAAACTATATGCAGTAAAGTTCCTTGCAACTGCCACGTATACAGTGAAAATGGAACCGATTTTCAAGCTTTAAACTATTTCAGTCATTGTTTGTTTATTTTATAAATTCATAGATTTGAATCGAAGCTGAATCACAGGACAGATTTGTCATATTTATTTAATGTAACTTGATTCGTTCATGTTTTTTTATCGCATTTATTTGAGCGACATGCTGCTATATGTTTTTTATCTGTTTTATATGTTTGTTTTTTTTCTGCTTTGGCATTCGCTCACTTTTTATAGAATTTGTCTGTCAACATTCGCGGTAACTCACCGGAAAACCGCGCGGATTGTAAACATTTTTGTAAATAAGCCATCAACAATCCGTCCGTGTTTTGTCCGACTGAAGCATTTGAACACAATACAACAAAATAGAGAAAAATATACAAATACAATCAGAGTTCAGAGTTACAAATTTGAGCTGTCATCAGAAACTGAATAATGCGATTATTATTTATGGAATTTCCACTGAAAAATAACACAAAATACACAACTTTCAGCAAACACACGAGTTGTTATAAATATCATATTTGCTGCGCTAAAATGTATGCTATGGATATGTTGCTGATTAGAGAGCAAAGTGGGCGTGGCCATGGCGCCCACAAATTCAAGTTATAAGAGACTCAAGACTCAAGCTAGCTACCCTGTCATGTGTGACCTAATTAAAACCTTTTTGGCCATGGCAAACATAATTAAGGCCATTTGACATGTTTGCAACTTGACTTTAAATTAAATTTAATTTGAAAAGTGCCGCCAAAGTGCAACAGACCACACACGAACACACACACACACACAAACACACACTGACAAATTTATGCCATAATTCTGGTCACTAACAATAGACATTTTGTACCAAAAATCTTTCTCGCCACAGATGAGCGCCAGTTGGGCTGTAAAAGCCGCAGTGGCAGCGCCAGTGGCCATCGGTGGTCACTGCTGACACGAGGAGGTGGCGGTGTTGGTGTTGGTGTTGCTGGTTCTGGTTCTGGCCACAACAACAACAATAGCAATTTGACCAACAACAACAACAACACATTGATGGTGAAATCATTGAATTTACCGAAAGATGATTCGTCGCTGATTTACCGCCGAAAGTCGTCAGGCAGCTCGCCGCACGCACATGCGGCACATGCAGCTGCAATGCAACATCAATATCAGCAACATGTTGCAGATAGCTCACTGTTTCAGCTATCCGATGATTTTGAGTGCCATGCGGATGGCTCACTGCTACTCAGGTAAGTCAGGAAAATACAGGGGGAAATGTACAGTTTTCACAGTGGCATTAGCTGAGCACACGTCGCATGCACTGAGAGAAATTGTGCAGGTGCAGCTGATGCAGTTGAACATTATTAATCATTTCTATGGCAGCTAAATGGAAGCTATATGCTGGGGATCAAGAATATATATATGCGTTATGGGGTCGGAGACGTCTCCTTCAATGCGTCACAAGCTGCACAAACAATTTATAATATCCATAAAACTTTACACTAATTAAAAACCATTCTCTAAGAATCGCTTTAATTTAAATGTCAAATAAAAGCTAAGCAAAGCAGTAATTTTTACTTTTATTATTAGAACCCCGCCCAGAAATTCTCTCAGTGCACGCTCGCTCATACGTGACAAATGACAATAAGTTGCGTGTCTGTTATCATGTGTGTTCCACTGTGTGTTGTGTGTTGTGTTGTGTAATCACTTGACTTTACAATTTGACGCAGGATACCCGCACCACACGGACTCGCCTCCTCGCCGTCGTCGCGTGGCTACCATCCGTGTCGCCTGGCGGCAAAAAAACGTGCCACGGCATGTTCGGAGGCAACGACGCCGCTGTCAAGGGAGCATCAGCATCCGCACCAGCACCTGCACGACTTTGCATTGGCCGACGCTGGTGGCAGTGGCAGTGGCAGCATCGCCTCGGGAGCACAGACGACCTTCACGCGCCTGGCCAAATTGCTGCATCAATCAAGCGCCATTACAGCCAGATCCAATCTGCAACCCAGTGTCTATATGGAGGCGCCACATGGCGAAGAGGCGCCTCGCCGTCTGTCCTGGGAAAGGTGCGTATGTTATCTATGTGTGTTTATCTACAGTGTGCAAAAAGAAAAAAAAAAACAAATAATGAACTCATTTCGTACTCAAAACAAGTACACAAAGTATTGTCAAAAACATGATTGAAAATTCTACGCCATAAGAATATTTAAACATTTAAAAATATAAAAAAGAAAATGTTGGGAAATTGATTATACTTGAATCTAGGAAGCTTTTCTCTGAGTGTATGCGTATGTCATATCTTTCGGTTTGTCAACTCTGTCTAACTCATTCTATCAGCTCGACTGGCAGCCAACGCTTTGGCAATTAGTTAACTTCATTCCTGCCGCAAATGTTGCAAAGTTGATCTTTGCCACAGCCAACGGCCAAGGGCCAACAGTTGCATGTGTTTCTATCTAATTGCCGGACATATGTGTGTACGTGAGATTTGCAAGGACGAGTCAGGGGCACAGGCAGCCAGACTGGCAGACAGACAGACAGACAGACTAGGAATGGGGACTCCACAGTCCGATAACATGTGCCGGCGTCTCTCGAGTGCCCGCATTTATCTTCATTTGGCTTTTTGCGTTTGGGCAGGACAGGAGCTCCTGTCACGGCAGCTGCTCCTGCTGGGAACATGACCCCATCAACCCTCCTCCCATCTCTTGGATTTCGCTAATTAACTGCGCTTCGTGCTGCAGTTTTACGACAAGGCTCATTTCACCCATAAATCTCGAACTGAATAAAAAATAATATTAAAAAATATGGGTAATAAATCTAACTAATTAACACGAATTCATGGAAATTCTAAAGAATCCGGCTTCAACAGCCAAAAAGCTCTTTTAAGGGATAATAAATGGTTAACATAAAAAAAACCCGGCAATTCAATCATATCAAAATCATTTTTCATTTAAGTTAAACTGAAATTTAAAGAGCACTTGAAATGGCTAATCTTATGATTATTTTTCAGCAATATTATTCAAGTTTCTATGGTTTTGTTTCGTTGTGAACAAATTTGCTTGATTTAAGTACCACTTCATCACAAATAAAGCCATTAAAAAACATTAATAAATTCAAATTTTCATCAATCATCTTTTTTATTCGTCTGATAAGCAGAACGTGCAAATATGAATTTATTATTGTTTTTAGTGGCTTCAATTTAGATGAAAACTTGGAAAAGTACAAATTTTCAGAAATACGGAAAGTGATAAAAATATAATTTTTTTGTTGAATTGAATTTTGGATGGTTGATTTTGGGCAAATGTTTCGACTCAATAAAAATTTAAAAAAACAAATCATAAAATTTGTTGTCAAAAAAATATTATTTATAGTTTTAAATTTTATATAAAATTTTAATTTTTAGGAATTTAAACATTTTCATCGTTACAAATTGGGTGAAAATAATTTAAGCTTGTCTCAAGTGTTTTGGTCCCAGATTTTGGATTTTTCGATGCTGGACCCTCTTAAATTAATCAGAAAACACTTTGAAGTTGAATTCATTTGCTGAATTATTCATTTATTGTAAGCACCCCAAATTGTATTTGAAATGTGAATCGAGAATCGTGCCCCCAATATTTCTGCTTGTGCAACTTGTTTATTTAGTTTGTGGTCAGTGGCAAATAAACTAAAAGCGGTTAGCTGCGATGCTAACTGTTTTTGACCAGCAGCAGGACGAGATGATGAAGGATGAAGGTTGGTGGCAGCACCAAGTGTCTACAATTCTAATTTGTAACTGTACCAATCCCGAATTGAACGCAATTTCACAAATTATAAAACTCTGATTGCAAAACTGTTCAGTTCAGTTTATTTTTAGCTAGTTTAAATCGTTTTTTGTGATATTTTTAGCGCTCTGACGTCATCGGTAGTCGTTTGCCAAGCTCCAAGCTACGTTTTATGAATTTAAACTTTGATATTTTCAAACATTGGTCAGGGAGCGCCCTTAATTTAAGGGTGCTTACCCCATTGGAGATTAGATTGGAGTTTGTTTGTTTTGTCTGCAGCGCTGCATTCATTACTAAATTTACAAAACTTGTTTTGCAAGTTAAACAATCATAAAAAAATACAGAAAAAAAAACAACAAAAAAAACAAAACAACAACAGCTACAATTGGCATTAGAATAACAACAACCACAACAGCAATTTGGTAACTGCAGAAGATAAAGAGTCGAGAATGGCAACATTTTTCCTTTTGGCTTAGCTCGTCTCATTTGACTTTGCATCGACTTGGCACTGAGAGAAAAATAAGAGATATAACAAGTCTTAGGAATATGAAAATTTAAGTACACATTTTTTTAATACTTTAAGATTGAGTTATTTGTGAATTAAAAAAGTACCTTAATCAACATGTGAATTGAACTCATACAAACTTCTACACATTTATTACCAGTCTATAAATAAAAAATTTTTATTTTTTATTTTGGAATATCGCTAATAAATTAAGCAATGCAAATGCTTGAATCGAGGTCGAAACGAATTTAATTTTAGTTCATCTATTTTTGCGCAGTGCATTTGTACAGCACTCGGGAGCGTAATTGTGAATGCATTATTCATGAGCGACGCTGGCAAAAAGTATTTCCAAGCGCCGAAGGACAAACGCAGCCAGCCAATAAAACAGTGTCCTGCAACAGCCACAGCTCCTTAGCTCCTTAGCGTCTTAGCGCGTTGACTTGGCTTGCTTGGCTTAACTTGGCTTTCTTGTTCTTGCGATGTGGATCAAGTTTTGTGCGTGTTGCGGGCTGCAGCTAGTTGGGAGAGCAGCCCAAGACTGACAGTTCAGCAAACGGGAAGCATAAATAAGAATTGCCACACACACACTCACACACACACACGCACACACACACACACACACACACACACACATACTATGTGTAGAGCGAGCTCATTAGCTAGTCAAAGTGTTGGCGTGGCTGCCCCACGTTTGCTGCCGCTGTCAATGGCAGCTAGAGTTATGTACTGTAAAATTTTATAAATTACCCAACGTACAGCAAAATATAATAAAAAATAAAAAAAAGTGCAAAAAAGCCAACAGTTCATGTCGTCGATGTCGGTTACAATTTGTTGCAGCCATTCCCGCTGACAACGCCGCCATTTTCAAATACCCTGTTTGAAAGCCCAAATATCAAATGGGTAGCTTGAAGTTTGCAACATATGCTAGCTATATTCTAATAGAATAATTAAAATATGTAGCTGAGATTAAAATAGATAGAAAATATATAAAAGAATAGAATATTCAAATATTATTGTACATATTCAATGACTAATTTATAACTCCACATTTATT
This sequence comes from Drosophila mimica, assembly GCA_037043585.1. Lineage (NCBI taxonomy): Eukaryota > Metazoa > Arthropoda > Insecta > Diptera > Drosophilidae > Drosophila > Drosophila mimica. The sequence goes on from JBAMBE010001187.1 coordinate 504,010, forward strand.
CATCATTCTGGTAACTGGCAACTTGGAATCCTCACGCCCATTCTTCATAGGGTGCAAGATGAGTGGACACAAAATTCTAAAAGCTGACTAAAAATCCGTTTAGCTTTTATTCCAAACCTAATTAAAAAAGTATTTTTCGATTTTCTTTGGTGGCATATTCATAAAATTTTCCATGCCAGTAAGTTTAGTGTAATCGGAAATTTAAGTATTTTTCGTTGCCGTTTTATAACAGCTAGCAAAATGCAGTTAAAAATAAGTATTTATTTAATTCTTTTTTGATAAAATCAACAAGGTGTACTATCAATTTTAGCTGGTTATTTTAAATATTATTTGAAATAGTTTTTTAAGCATCTTTACAAGCCCAAAAATTAAACTAACTATAATTAATTATGAGTTGAATGCCATGTACAGGGTATCTCCGGGTCGAGTCCTACTCCCACCATCAATCTTACTTGTTTTTGAATCATTTTCCGTCAGTTCAAGTTGAGTCTTTTGATGTTGCTACTGTTGCTGATGTTGATAAGTTGCAAGGGACACAATGGGAAGAGGTCGCTTCTGGGTTCGACGGCTGCTCTGAATGTGCTTCATGTGATTGCAAGCGACGAGAGAGCCTATGAGGCCCAACGATGATGCCACATGTTGCCAAAATGGCGAAAATGGATACAATATGTACGGCTATGCGATGTGGATAAAAATGTGAACAGCTGCCACAAAATGTGGAATGGACAAATTTTTTTCAAGTGCCATGTAAAATTTGACAAATGAAAAATACACCTTTTCATAACAGCTGATGCAACGACAAGAAAATTATGGTGTAGAATATAAAATATTTAGTTGAAATTATAATCGTAATTTTTGACATGATTTTCAATAACCTCATGAACTATGCACCATATGTTAGTTGCCCCTTTCAATTGTTTACTTCAGTCCTGTTGAACTTTAAGTCATTATAGCCATGTTAAAGAACAATTCCCATTCAAGCCCCATTCAGAGGGCTGAGTTCTTGCTCATTTTATAAGGCATGTGCGGCAAGCCCTTTTCATTTGCATGGCGTCGATGTGGTGCTTTATTGTTGCAAGCATTAGTCAGCGAAATTCTAACACTAAGTTGACAGCGCCGCCAAAATCGTTTTAAAAGCATCGCAAGGGGTTGGCACTTGCTGTCTGAGGGTGTGTGGTTGTGGCAAGAATGTGGGGGGCATGAGTCTGGTGCCACATATTTCTTGAGAATTTTACGCTCAAGTGTGCAAAGAAAATGTCAGCAATGAGTGTCAATGTGTGTGTTCTGTGTGTGTTTATAGTGAGTGTGCGACACAATATGGCTACAATTGAGTCCCAGGAAATCAGTTGCAGGTTGTCAGCTAAAATGGGAATTTGCCTAACGTGCAAATGAGGCAACAGCAGTCAGTTAGTTGCTTGTCTAGCCTGTCCTAGAAAAGCACTCAACATACTACCACACACACGTACACACACACACACCCAGTAAGTCATAGTCTACAAATGAAGAAAGGTTTGTCTCGTTTACATGCACCTTAGTTGGTGCCACATCAACCTAACCTTGTCAACTGAAGTGGCATGTTAATGTTTTTGCCCAATGTCAAATGAACCAAATGAATTTAGAAATACCCTTTAATAAAAGAGTTGTTAAGTGAGGAGTATCAGCAATGTATAACAATTTGTCTATTTTTAAGTAAAGAATAGATAAATAAAATAAATTAAATACGCTTAAGCTTGAATTAATATTTTGTTTTTTATGAAATGATATGGAAAAGTTGGAATAAATATTTTCTTTATAATATGCAATTTACATATTTAAATTTGAGTGATTAGTTTCTCATTATATATTAAAATCTTAAAAATCTTATAAGTCTTATAAATATTTTTTAGTATTTTTAAATTACTTGAAATTTTAATTTTATTTTAAATTTAATTTAATTCAAATTTTTATTTTTTGTATTTTTGGTAACGACTGACTTTAGATGACAATAAATAAGATAAATAAATAAATAAATAAGCAACGTTGTAAATAATATTTCAAAATATGAACTAACTGTTTGCATATAACAAAATCAAAAGAAATTTGGCAGCTTAATCAAATGCCGCACACTTCCTGCCAAAATAGTTGCGACTTGTGTTTTGTTGACAGTTACTCATGTTTATTTACGGCTAGTTGGCAGTTAGTTAAAAACCAGTCAACATGCCTTGGTAGACTAAACTAACACCCAAGGACAAACATACACCTAAGTTAATAACAATGATTACTATTGACATTGCCGCTGCTCAACTTGCTGCTTGCCACAAACTCATCTGCATTGCAGACTTTTCCGCTTGTCAGTAACACACACACATACACACATACACACATACACAGCATCAAGTTGACAACTATGACTACAGTTGCTGCCATGAAAGTGGCAAGTGTTGTGTAGCAACTGCTGTGTGTGGCAAGCGGAGTCTTGCGCTCCACTCAACTCAACTAAACTGAAAGAGAAATACGACAATCAGAATGATGAGGATAACTTTTTTGCACAGGAGGGGCACTTGATGATGTGGTTGCGGCACGGGGGGTTGTGGAGAGAGGAAGCTTCGTTTGCTGGTTGCAAGCGTTGTAATTTCATTGAATTTGCGTTGATTAAGCGTATTTAGCTGTTGGAAAATTATTCCACATGTATGTGTCTAATTGAGAGTTGACTTAATTGTTTTTCTGCAGCGTGTGGCAAACTAGAGATGGCCGCGTGACGAGAGTGTGGCAAATGTTAATAAGTTGAATTTTATGACGGTATTTGGCATTAAAGATGAACACTAATCGCAGGTGATGAGGCATTTGGGCCAAGTGCGGGTAACTTGAACTCGTGTTGCTATCTTTTCCAATGAGTAGCTTGAAATGTATCCCAACAACACAGAAACCATTCACAGAAAGACACCAAATAATAATCAGAGTGAAGCGTCTACTCAGCTTATCGTGATTTTCGACGAATTGGAATTTTTTTGAAATTAATTAAAAAAATTTTTATATACCACTTCTATGTAAAATTGAGATCAAAAGGGAAAAGCGCAGCGGCGTCCTTTGCCTCTCCCTAAGTACGCATTTGATAATATACGTTCCACTCTAGTCAGCTTTCAACAATCGATATATTTTATAATATAAATACAAACCTTAATACTTATACAATTTTTACACATTTTACTTGCTGTCAATTAATCATTAATATATTAAAAAATAAATTAAAATATTCAATAGACACATTTTTTGATAGATTTTTTTTCTTTTGTAAAAAATATCTAGTAACTAAATTTTATTGTTATGAATTCAATTTTTGTTTAAATAATTTTTTTTTATATATTGATCGATTTCCTGACAAAACTGCTCACCCATCTCTAATGAGAAGTGTCTGCTCCACCGCCAACGGAAGCCTTGCCAGCATCTTCTCCTGCTGAGCCCATGTAATCCTTATGTTTCCCAGAAGCACTCAATTTGACTGTGCTGCCGGCTGGATGTTGTTGAGATTTGTGCGTTTATTTGCGTTTCAGATTAACGCAATTAGCATGTGTGTGCACACACCCACTACACACACACAACCACACACACTTATGTAAACCTTAACTTGATTAATGCCGAGTTGGCAGGGGCAGGGGCAGGGGCAGGGGTGCAACGGTGCTGGAGGGGAATACAGCCCGAGTTGTAATTGCAAACAGCATTTTGTGGTTATAATTGAAAATGTTGCGCATCCGACATGTGGTGCATGTTTTGAAGGACAATTTATGTTGAGTGATGTTCTAAGGCCACAATTTTCATATAAGGTCACAAACTCTTGCAACCCAAATGCGGCGGCGGCTGCTTTGACGATTATCACTAAATTCCCAGCCAAATTATGTAAATGTTGAAATATTATTACGGAATCTGTAAAACGTGTTTTACAACTGCCAAAATGTATATTGAATTATGCACGATTTACGTAATGTTGAAATAGTTAATACTATTAACTTAATACAAATAAATAAAAAATTGTTTGTTTGCTTCCAACACAAAATTACTCAAATAAATTGAAGAGCAATTTGAGTTTGTCAATAGGAATATTCCAAATAGGATTGATAAACCAGTTAAGTAAAAGCAACGTTGCTGTCTAGTTTGAAACAGTTTTAGCCATCAAAACAAATATTTAAGTCAATTTACTATAATTAAGTCAAATAATGTGAAGGATGATTGTTGAGCGGATTATAATTTTGATATTATTAACTGAGGCATTGTGGCAGTTAGCAATGTTTTTTGGTTGACAAATTATGAGTCATGGATGAAGCATGGAGTCAGTGGCATCACAACAAACTAGATTGATATAAATAACCAGTAATTTCATTTAACAAAACCACGGACTGAGTTTTGTCAGTCAACTACTAAAAAATAAACTTTTCAAGCACATAATTTTTGTAAATATGTAATTGAATTAATAATAAAATTTTTTTATTTTTATTCATTGTAAGTAAATAGAAGGAAGAACAATAACAAGAACATGTTACAATACATATTTTTATTATCTTCTTATAAATATCACTTTAAGCACTTTTAGAAATAACAAATATTATTGAAATTTTCCAATTATATTTGAAATATGGTACAGAAATTACAGAACTTGTGGCTAATATTGATAATAATAATAATTGTAACAAAATTATTAAGTAGTAATTGTTCTCAAATTCTTGCATGTTGAAATTGTTACTTTTTCGGCAAATAACCAAGAATTAGTTTTTGGCAGCATTGCTTTTGTTGGACAATTGGGGACAATGACCAGTTGGCCACTTCATCTTCATAATCCGCAGACACACAGCAGTCAACATTAATCCATTAAGAGCCACTGAATTGCAGTTTATGTCTACAAACTTATGTCTCTGGTTTTTGGGAACACACACACACACACACAGATACACTTCGTACGAGTGCACGTCATAAAGTTGTCCATGTTAGAAGCGTGCGGGACAAAAAGAAAGAAAAAAAGTGTTGGTCAGAATGAACACGTCAATGGATGTGGCTAGAACAGCAGCTAGCAACATATTGGCCAAGGCATTAGCGCCAGCTGGCAGCAGCAGCAGCAGCAACAACAGCAGAAGTAGATCCCAAGGCTTTCTCTTTGTCAGCGGCGAGCCATAAAACAGCGTCTACATTATGGTAATGGCCAAGTTAATGGTAACTAGGCCGGCCAGTGACCGCGACGACGGTGAAGCGGACTGGCGACACTTAATGGTCATTATAATATCCAGGGTAGCGTGAAGCTGAAGTAATTGCAATAGTTTATAAGTTTGCAACAAACTTGCTTGCAACAAGTCAAAGTGACTGCCGCACATTCAAGCCCAGCACGTTATTTGACACATGCTCTTACTACTACACTAAAGAAATTTATTTTAGCATAAACTTCATTAAAAACTTGGCTAGCATTTATTTCCGTTAAAAGAAAAACTGTCTTCCCTTAATCAAAAATGTACACTCATTTTTGTACTATGATACGGAAGGTATAATAGTATATTAGGTTTGTGCAATGTCCGTCATGCTGTCTGTCCGTCTATATGAACGCAAGTTTCTTCGACACCCCTTTTGTATATATAAAATAAATCATAAATCTGGAATCTGCCCATGTGCCGATTTTCGAACTATAATTTTGACTTATGTTGCGACCCAAAATAACGTTTTCAACTTTAAATGTAGGATTGATCTAGAGGCCAAACCATGATTAAAACGCTCTTGCTTTTGAAAATGCGTTGAGTTTTGACGAAGTTATGTCATTTTGGAGGTTCGACCTATGCCCATATGCCGATATGCCGATTTTCGGACTATAATTTTGACTTATGTTCCGATCCAAAATAACGTTTATTAAGTAAACCTCAAATATTTCAAAGTCTAAGAACTTCTTACGGATTCATAATGGGTTTTAAGTAAAAAATGCATTTGAAATTAAGCATATTACGCTTGTTAATAATTGAATTCATATTATTTAAAAGCACGCTTTTTTCTAAGTGTATTCTTTGACTCTTGCACTTGCAGGCGAAAGGATAGCAGCGCTCTGCAGCGTTCGGCCAGCATTGACTCCTTCGCGGAGATAGTGTTTAGTGACCTGCCACGCCCCTCGCTAGACATACCACGCTCCAGCGCCACCTCCACCACAACAGCGCCGACACCCTTCAGCAAACGACCCTCGGCGAGCAGCCTGTACTCGACGTGCAGCAGCATCGCAGCAGCGACAGCCGCATCGGCCCAGGTGCACGCTCAGCTGAATGTCAATTATGGCGACCTAACGGCACATCCTCATCCAGGCAGCGGCAGCGGCGGCGGCGGTGGCGGCAATGGAAGTATCAGTGCCGGCAACAGTCGCCGGGAAAGCATGCTGAGTCCGTCGTCAACGCGACGCAACAAGCTGACCAGAATCATTAATAGTAAGTAAAGTTGTCTAGATTGAATGTGGTCTCCTTTCAGTTGCAGCGGTTGTCTTAGTGATAAGGCAAAGATCTTATTGCCAGCAGCGAGAATAGCAACAGCAGCACTTTCATCATCATCATCATCATCATCATCAGCAGCAGCATTGATGGCGACTCGTTGGTTTATTTATTTTTGCAGCTGCGGCGGCCTGATTTGAATTCAAATGCGCACTTTTGCTTGGACTCCTGATGCCGCATAAAACCGTTTTATTTCCCCAATCAGCTCCGCAGTCCCAAGAGGCTTACTGGGGGCGAAGAGAGATAAGAAGGGGAAGGAAGTCTCGGGGGTTGCAATAAATATAATTGAAATCGAAACTCATACAAAGCAGCATGATTATAAAAGCATTATCAAAAATAATAATAATAACAATAATAACAGTAATTCTCCGCAACATTTCAACCAAAACGGGGCTTCAAAATTTAATATGTATTTTAATTTAAATTAAATACACAAATATTCCACTTGTCAACTGGGTGCTGGAGTTTACATAAATTAAATAAATAAATAGAATAAATAAATAATAAATAAATAAAATAAATACATCCAAAATAATAATAATACAAAAAAATTATTCGAACTGATTTCACTTCCTTTTACAAACGCTTAAGTCGTAAATTTTCAAACCCCTCAACTCGCCTCATCAGCAACCAACTCATTTTCACACTGATAGCTAGTTTTTCGTAGCTTTATCGGCCACTTCTGGGAAATGATAATTTCGCTTTGCCATTTTTTATGTTTTGAAGGCAAGCCGGGCTCCTTTGGAGCCGAAGCTTTGCTGCGATAGCAAAAAAAACAAAACGACAAATGTTAAAAGCTTACAAGAAACGATCGTCGGCATTTATTTATCGCAAAAATTCTCTGAATTGGCGACGGCGACGGCGCAGCCAGCACCAACGTCAACGCCAACGCTGCTGAGAGCGGCACATTCTAACTGTGAAACGCTGACCATTGACGGCCATTACGCTCGCTCAGTCGTCCAAGACGTTGACGCTCTCGCTGAGCAGTCGCTGATGCCGTTGCTGTCGCCGTCGCTGTCGTTGCAAGCGCAACAACTTCAATTTCAGTTGACTAGCGACTTTTGTTGAGAGCGCAGCGCGCTGCGCGTCGACTTCGGTAACAGTTACGAAATCAAATAAGAAAAGCAAAGTGGATTCAAATTGTGCAAAGTGATTATTAAAGTTTATAAAAGTTGTTTATTAAAGTTCTACTGGCTTATGTTAAGCAAATTGCATCTGAAATTGTGACGTCGATTCGCAAAAAAAGAAAAGAAAAGAAAAAAGCAGGCAATAAAAAACGCGACGCCTTGCGTTGTGTTTCTGCTTCGTTGAGTTTGTGTGAGTGTCTTCGACTACCTGTTTGCAGCTGCGCATGTGTGCGTGTCTGTGTGTCGCAGAGAGATAGAGAGAGAGGCGGCAATAACTAAAGTTACCTGCGTCGACGCCGACGCCTCAGAGTTGGCGCAGAGCGAGCGACAAACGGAGAGTGAGGAAAAATTTAACGAAAGATTGATGTGTTTCTCAGTCGCGAACTGTCTCAGTGTCAGAAACTAAACGAGTCGCTTTCGTTTAAAAAAGAAACGTTGAAACAACAACAACAATAACAACAAAAAGCCGCGAAGCAAAAGAAATTGACTACCGTTGTTGCTGCTTCGCTTCTGCTACTGGCATTTGCAGCTCGCTGCAATGTTAATTAAATATTACGTGCCAGTGAAACAGCAATTTACAGCAAACAGAGGCAGATCTAATTGTAATTGCATTGCGTGTCCAACTCTTGTTATTATTTGCACGAGTACCTTTGAATACAATCTACAACTGCTACAACAAATATGCAACTGCAACAGCGAAAGTGAACTTTTGCTTTTGTCTTTCGTTCATTGTGCGCGAAATCAGCTTGACTGCAAATAATTTACTTACGTGTCTATCATGGCGACAGCGACGGAGGCAGAGGCAGCATAATTAAAGCAAATCGCAGGGCAGACTTTATAGTTGCATCTCCTTCGCACTCACACACACACACACACACACACACAGACACGCCGCCCGCAAGCTGGGTTAAAAAGCTTTGCACGTTGTTCACTTTGTTTTTACGTTATTCTTCTTTGTTGTTGTTGTTGTCTTCGCAGTTTTGTAGTCGCCGCTTCGTCGTTTTCATTAAAGTTGTTTGTGTTGCAATTTTAAGTGCACCTCACAATGAACAGGTAAGCAAAAGCATAACACAAACACCAACACAAACACACACACACACACATACATATTGAAAATAGATACATTGTGTGTAACTCTGTGGCTAAAATATGCAATGACATGAAAAACTTGAACTATTGCAGCATTTTCACCGCAAAGATGTTTTTTTTTTCTTATTTGTTTTTTGTTTTGAAAAGTTTATTCACATTTTCAGAAAGTCGCCTCAGAAATGTGTTCCCTTTAAGTTTCTTTTTTTTTTTTTTTTTTTTGTTTGTTTGCGGCTGCAGCTGACAGATTTAAATTGGCAGACCCCTGCCACGCTTCGCGGCTAGTTCTGGCTGACCTGTCCGAGCATTAATATTACACTGTAGCCCCCCATGGACTTGTTTGCCAAAATACGTCCAAAAACTTCTTAAACGAATTTACAATATTTTATTTATGCCCTTTAAAATAGAAAAACTTAAAAGGGTATTTACGTCCATATACACTATATATATATATATGTATATATATATATACGAGTATATATTTTTTTTAAACTTACCCTACAATAAAAAAAATATAAATAAAACAAATTAAATTATTTAAAATCTATACCGTTGGAATTTAATTCGATAGGTCGATAATATACTCAATTCGGGTTGAGAATGAATATAAAATATACCAGATCTGCTTATAGGGTATCTTTGAGTTGGGTTCTCTACCGTTTCCATAACATTCTTATTTTTCATGCCGTTTGTAGCTTTCGCGTAGCTTCTAGGAAAAATAAGTGAGAGAAAACTTTGGCGTACAGCTTAACGCTTCGACAAACCCGCGCACCCCCCAACCCCCATCCCCCCTTTGACCTGCACTTAAGTGCACTCAGAATCATCCAATTAAGCCCACATACAAGCCAAAGTTCTGTTTTGCTACTGCTTGTTTCTTTTAGTTTAATTTTATTTTGTTTACTACAAAGTTTTAAATGTTTGATTAAAAGCGAATTCATCACAAATTTGTTGTGGAACATTACCTGAAAATTGTTTTCAAGTTAGTTTCTGTTTTGTTTTCTCGTTGCTACTGTTTTTTATTTATCGCGGCCAGCGCGACTTTTGTACAATTTGAGCAACTTGTTAGTTTCCAATTGATAAGAAAAAGTTTTGCTCAATTTCGATAACGTATAGATATTTATGTGCATGTATTTGTGTTTATTATTATTAATGTTATTATGCAATGCAAGAGAAATCTCATTAATATTGTTATACAGATATTGTTGATTCATAGATAAAATTATGCTTTAACCAATTATTTGTTATTGCATAATTATAAATTATTGATTATTGTAAATTTCACAGCAAGCAAAAGCAAGCATAACTAAATTTCTCATTTCAAATTGCAAAAGCTGCAATCTAGTTGCAGTCTTTAAATTATTTCATATCAATCTTGCATAAAGAGCTAAACTCCTGCTTAAGTTCTCAAGTCAATAAGAAAAAAACATTCAGTCAAAGTGAATATTGCGAATTGCAAAGACGAATAGTTCAGAAAATGTAATTTGTGCACAGAGAATTTTTCAATAAGAGCGCAACAGAAGATGACCTTTCCCGGCATTTCAATGCAGCTTTTTGAGATACTTTCTTTTCTTTTGTTGGGTGAAAAGAAGATATTTTTACATCACAAGCAACTCACATGAAATTCTCGTAATTTCATGAACTCAACATTGTTAAATGGTAGTCTTTCCTCTTCCTTAACGCCTTTTAAACTTGTCGTTTGTCGCAACTGAAATTATGTTTATCTTAGAACGAATTGTGAGCAAACTAAGTGTGTATATTTTTTGTATTTTTGGTCTGGTTCCGAGAAATGTTCGTTTGTTTTCTCAAATGTCTTAAAGTTGAATGCATCGATTACTTTAACGCTGTTTGTTGTTTTTAAACCATCATCGAACCGTGCAAATCTTGTCAGAGAAAATCCAACCTCAGACGCTTTCAGTGTGACCTTTGGCCTCGTCTTTGGTTACCACATTCGATAGCGGTTTGTATGCCAAAGGTTGTTTTCAAAGAAATCAGTTTACAAAGCCAAGTCAAAGATAAGCGCATCGAATCAATCAAAAATCTTTTAAATTGAACAATGCAAATGAAATGCTTTGTTATACCCTACAACTATACAAATTGTATGAAAAGGGTATATTTAAGTTGTATATAAAAGGCTTAGCTTTGAATACTTTTCCTCATATGTGAAGACAACTAGTTAAGTCTTTATGTTATAATTATCCATAAAACTTTGCTGATTGACAGTTGTAAAATTAAAATTAAAAAAAAAAAATAAATTAAAAATAATTAAGACTTTCTCTCCTGAAGCTCGAAGACTTTGAAAACCTTGTAACTTGTCTATATATTTTATTGTAGCATAATATTTGATAATAACAATTACGTACATACATTATGATCCGAGTACAGGGTATCTATTAGCTGAACACTCAATCAGTTGTTTATTTGTTTCTATTCTTGATGTGATTTTCGGTTTTCTCCTCAATCGTTTCGTGAATTGAAGTTTCGGTTTGTCACGTTTGCCGGTCGGCCTCAAAGCACGCCATTAGCACGTAGCGACCACATGGCGGGCCACATATCCGGACAGTCAGCTATACGCACACACACACACACACACACTCACCTAAACACACATGTATGCAAATGGACAGCAAAATAGTCGTAGATACAGACATATGTCAAATGGTATCGCTGTAAAAAGAAACTTGTGCGACGTTTGAACTTAATGCTCCCAAAGGTCAAAGGGTTTTCATCCCCCCTCACCATCCCAGCCACCCTCATGTGCGCATATGTTGCTGCGATTGTGACCCAAATAAGTTGCTTTAATCCGAATAGAGATTTACAAGAGCATCATCACCATACTACTAGGTAACTTTTTCAACTCTTTGCGGATTCAATTGTAACTTTTATTATTTTATACATCTATCTATATAGAAAACTAGGTCAGCACAAAGACAAAGGCTTTGTGACAAACAAATCAGCTTAAGATTGTGTAAAAGCTGCTAGTTTGAAAATACCCAAGCAAAGTCGCTAATAACCGACCTATCTAGCTTAATATATATACAATAATACTATAACAACAAATACAAAATATATGTAAATCTATATTCTGATCTTTCTTTAGGCCTGCAAATTGAAATCAGGGCATTTTATAGCCTCATCTACACATTTCTTACTCCTATTAGCCAAGTTAATAGTTTGCGACCAAAGCACACCCCCATTCGACCCACGCAAACGCACACACATCCTCGAACCTAAACTTTTCAATTAGAGTCAACAACAAAAAACCCAGATCCTTTTTCCTACTTTTTTTGGCAGTCAGCTTTGTTCCTTGACCCGGCAGCACTCAGCTGTAGAGTAAATCCAAAAAAGCAAAAAGTAACTTTTTGCAAATCGGGCCTGATTTGCATAATTTTTAACGCTGGCTTATTGGTTTTGGGTTTGTTTTTTTCCCCCAAAGAAGTTCTAAATGGTGGCGGAAGCAAATGCTGGCAATGGCCAAGTGACCCGGTCAAAACGTTTATTGCCATTTCGGCCATCAATTTGGATGCCCTTACAAGGGATAATATAAATATTTAATAGAGTTTATTATATATATTTCATATATTCTATATATGCCACAGATATCATTTAGAGATTTGTCTATCTATCATATTTTCCTACCCACTATTCCTTCTCAGCCTCTTACTTTCCTTTGGTCCTTTATCTGATTGGGCTTTTTCAGGATCTTCTCAATCCCTGCAATAAATGCTGTACCATTCTATAGTTTACTATCCACAGTTTTATTATAACATTTATTTATTTCTATTTTATTTAATCTTTTTATAAAATGATTCATAAAATTTATACTTATAAACAAATTTTTATAATAATTATTATTACTTAAATCTATAGTTGTTTTTAAAAATATTATTCATAACTACAACTGCAAGCGTATTAAAGCTGTGTCAATTGAAAGACTCCATTTTCGTATTTAATTTTCTCCAATGTTTTCTTCGGTGCATTTCCATTTTGGGTTGGGGTTGACGAGTCAGTAATTTGCATATCTGATTAATATGAATACATCAGTTCTGTGATTTGGCAGTGTAAACCAATAGAATCGAATAAACCAACAGAGAAAGAAACAGAATGCCATTAAATACGACTGATTGTGCGGCAAAGGTCGAGCAAAAAGAAAACGATTTATCACTGCATCCCCTCTTTCTCTCTCTCTCTCTATCTGTCTATCTCTCTCTCTCTCTCTCTCTACTCCACCACCTCTACTTCTCTTGGCTTTTAACTTGCCCCGCAATGCTCCACAATCTTTAGCTATTCATAATGTCTGGTTACTTAAATTCAATTGGCGTTTCCGCTGGAGTACGCAATGGAGCGGGTGAAGGGGTTGAGGGTGGTGGGATGCAGAGATGTGGGGAGGGAGGGTGGCCACCCCACAGTCGCACTCATAATGCGATTTTATATTTTACAAAAGACATAAAATATGCTTTTTGCGGGCAGTCGGAGACAGAGTCTCCAGTGAACCAGTGAACTGAGAACGAGTGCTTTCAGACTTGTTGCCATTTTGGGTGTGATTTTATTGAGGATGCGACAAATTTATTTAAATGAAGTCGTCGCTCGTCCGTGGGTTTTAATGTGTGGTAGATTTGACAATTATGACAGCACGAAATGTCAGATAAAATCGGCATAACTTAATGCGACCCGACAGCTTCAGATTAGACACCCTCTGATAAAATGGAGGCGTCTCCATGCGGTGCTCCCGTTTACGCCTGAGTGGCCAGCACAAGGACCTGCAATCGTCGCCAGACTGCGGCTGCCTGACAGTGTCTGTTGTCGCCTCTATTAAGTGGATTAAGTTGTTTTTGTGTGCAACCCCACAGATCCCCTCCCGGGTTAGGCACGCCCCAACATGAGTTGACCTCTGCTGCTCTGATTTATGTAGGGCTCTGGCAATTTAGCGCTGCGAAGCTTCATAAATTTTATTATCGTGCAATTGCAAACTTACCAAAAAACAAGAAAAGGGCTTTCTTTCACCATACCCTATAAGATGAAAAACAATATGGATAAAGAACTGGATGACATTTGACAGAAGATAAATTAAACACGGCAAATTGTTCTATATCCAACTCAAAATTGATGGAAATTAAATAAAATACGCTTTATATTGTCACTCCAAAAATGTTAACAATATTTTTTGAACACAATATTTGGAAAATTGTAATTTAAGTTAATAAAGATTACTTTTTTAAAGGCCAGTTTTGAGGAGCGTTCACCTTGAAAATAGGTTAATGGGTGTATAAAATATTTCATAAATTTTAAAAAGAGATACGTATATACATAATTTATATATATTTATATTTGCCAGTCTGCTGGGTATCTAGCAAGTCCGGCACTCTCCTGTCTGGACAAAATCTTGATTCTCTTAAACGTTATGGACCAGTAATTTTTATTTATTGCACGCTGGCAATTGACAGCTTTGTGGCGCTTGAGGTTCTTGGTTCTTGTTGCGGGTCAAGTTGGCTGTGATAAGATCTGTCGAATGGCTTAGGCTTTATTAGGAACGTGCCAGGACGTCGACACTGAGTTGAGAGTTATGGCTTTTTCTGGAGCGGTTAAGCTGTAAACGAGCTTAACTAATTAACTGCATTTTTGTTGTTGTTTGATATCAATATTAATATTACAGCATATTTCGCGATGAACCCAAAACAAGAAGCTAAGAGCCAAACTGGTAAAAGCTCTTTAAAACTTCAGTTAATACAATAACAATTCGCACAAAAAGTGAAAAAATCAAGATTTCTAGGAAAGTCTACTTACATCATATCTATTTTTTATGTGCAAAGCTGTTACAAAATCATATTTCTAATGAAAAACTATTGAGTTTCGATGAGGTTGTTATGATTTCAGTTAAGGTTCCCCATTTTTTTCTGACTTATTAGCTTCAAGGTCAGCTTGCGTCGTTTCAGATCTTAATTACCGTAATTTATTCATATAATCAGTTGGCGAACATCTCATGTTCGTTGGTTTCTATGCAACTCGTGATTCAGTTGTTGACTCTGCTCCGCTTATTAGATAAAACACAAAAAAAAAAACGATCCAAACGAATGCGTCACAGCCACAATTTTCAAGCTCGAATTCACATTGGAGCTGATGCCAGCCATCACTGACCTCGGTCAAAAGCGTGTGGCTTTAAAACAAAAAATGTGCCGCTTCAAGTTATTTTTTGCCAAGCATATTATGGCCTAAACATACATTTCTTAGTTGTTGACTATTTAGTTAGTCAGTTAGCAGTTAAGCATGCTAGAAGATGAGACAATGTCCAAAATTAGCAACTGAATGGACTCATTTGACAAACCCATGTATTCGGAGCAACCGGTTTGGGATCTGGGATTGAGAAAGATACAAAATTGTGGGAAAAAGGCAGCAATGTGTGAATTTTTTTTTTTTAAATGAATAATAAATAAATAATAATAATATATGTATATGCATATATTAAATCGATTTAAGCACAGGTTCCAGTTAAATTGCCAAATTTCTATTTAAAGTGTGTTATTAATAAAATAAAATAAACTTGATGTGTTCCTGGAATACGAGAGCTTATATTCAAAATTTAAAAATACGGATTTTGCCAGATCGACTTGTCTGTTTATTTACTAAGGTCGGACATGCTTGCTATTCTTCCACTTCTTGGTTTAGGTTTAGGGTATAAAAAATAGTTCTTAGTTTAATTAGCTTTGAGTTGGAGTTTTTTTTTCCCCCAAAATTCGGACATATTCTAAATGAAAGCCTTAGTTTAAATTTCAACTTCGTTGCTTGAATGACTTTGAAATTGAGTCAGTCATCAATCATTCAGACAGTCCCGGCAAACTGTATAATTTATTTAGATTAGATAAACTGATATTGATAAAACAAACAATTGTCTGTGGTCTGTTCAATATGATATAATTAAATAAATAAATCAGTAAAATGCACGTGACAAAAATAATAGTTACAATTTCAAAGAAAACAAAGCAATTCAAATAAAAATAACAAAAAATGCAGTCACAAAAATCATAAGTAAATAACTGAAAAAAAGTACAAAAAATAATAATTATAATAAATGCTTCAAGTAAAATAAACAAGCGCAATGTAATCGATACTCCGCCATCTGCAAGGATAACATAAATTTAAATAATTCCAATTAGCCATCGATTTTGTCCCTTGGGTCTAATTAGGCGTTCGGAAAAACTCACTTCAAATTTGCACCATCCACCTTGAATGCCAATTACCAATTACCAAATTGCCATTCCATTGTGCCGAATGTTTCCCAAGCCCATCGCACAGCTGTTGACAGAGTACGGCACGCTCGATAAATCAACGCACAACTTGAGGACAACAACAACTCCTACAACAACACCTACAACAACACCTACAACAACCCCTACAAGAACAACAATTTAACAGGATGGCAGCCAGGCAGGCAGTCAACTGATTTGTTTGGATTACGATTTCGGAAATGCCGTCGTAATTGTTTAACGCGTTCGAGGCGCAGACAGACGACGTTGCCCGAACCCGGAATTCCTTTGAAAAGGAGCGAAGGCAGGTACTCAAGTACTTGATCTGGTCTAAATATAAGTTTGGGAATGCGAGAACTTCAACGATCAAGTCCCTGAAACACATTTCCTGATTTAGGGATGAAAAAAAAGAGAAAGAGAGTGGGAGAGGGAGATGGAGATGGAGATGGAGCGAGAGAGAATTGAGAGAGAGAGAGACTGATTTGAGCTACCTAACTGATTTTAACCCTCTGGCTGAAATTTATGTACAGCACAGTACATACATAAGTCATACACTCAGAGAAACAAAATTCGAAATTTACTTATAAGTATTCATAGCTACTTGTTCTTTAAATTTATAACTAAATCTTCTGGATTTCGAAATCAACTTATAATAATTTAAAAATAATAAATAAATAAAGTTATCAAGTTCTGCAATTAAGAAATATTTGAGTGTTTAAAAAACAAAGCTTATACGGAAACAGATTAAAATTGAAGATCTTTCAAGATTATATATATTTTTTTTTTTGATCTGAGCATATTTAACTCGAATTGTTAAAAACAATTTAGGTTCTTTTCTTATAAATTAACTTGAAACTAAAATCATTATTCTCTGATCTTAGCATATTTTACATGATTTGAGTACAACGCTATCTTTTTTGTTTCTAAGTGTACATATCTAAAAGAGAGGAGATCGAATTAGAGAGAGAGAGAGAGAGAGAGAGAGGGAAAAGCAGAGAGAGCAGTGTACGACTCCTACGGGTGGTTGGGAATGGAATCACATCTCGATGTTGTCTCAGTTTGCATTTTGTAAGAGTGACGCGCACAACGGAAAATCCTGCAAATAAACCAAAACCAAAACGTGTGATTTTGAAAAACATGAATTTCATTATATAAAAAAGAAAAAAAAAACAAAAAAAAAAAAGAAAAAGAGAAGAACGACAAATGGAGCGACGCAGAGCTTTGAGCACATATGCCAGGCTCAAGGAGCAGAGGCAGCAACCGGAGAACAGCAGAGAGAACGTCCCTCATGATGACGATGATGATGATGAGGAGGATGAGTTGCCGGCTCTCCGTCGCTCGCATTCGGTGCGTGCCTCGCTGCGGCGCCTCAAGAGCAAACTGCACAGCCCCGCGCTGCCGCTGCAGTCACCCTTTAAGCTGCGCGCCCATTTGCATTCGCGCAGTCGCAACATCAACAGCAGCAGCAGCGGCAGCAGCAACACGCAACGGCTCGACAAATCGAAGGCCGTGAAAGCGTTGCGTTTTTGGCATGAAATCGAAGCGGTTGCCATCGTTACGACCAGAGTGAAGGGCAAGTTTGTGCCACTCCGCAAGCAGGCCATGCAACAGCAGTCACATTCTGCAGCAGATCAGGAGCTGGGCATTGAGCAGCTAATGTCCTCGCTGCCTGTGGGTGCAACGTTGCCGCGCAAGGCGTGCAAGCTGTTGCAAATACCCGAAAGCTTGTGTCAGCGATCGCAGCTGGCGCCACAAGACACACTCGACTCGGATCTGGAGCGCACCCTCGGCAATGAGTCACCAAATGCGGCCAGCTGTGATCCAGTTCTGGCCGATATCACACGCCACGCCCACCAGGGCATCTATGGCACAACCCGAATGCGAACGGCAACCATCAGGAAACCGATGCCCTATTTAAACAGTCGTAGGTGTTTCTTCCAATAATGTGAATACTGTGAATACCCATTCTATTCAGTGGATTTCCCATCGAGTGTTCAATTTTATGTGTTGTGATTCTTCAACATTTTGATACGATTTCTTTTTATGGCCGTCTCCAGTTTTTTAGTTGTTCATTTTTTATTGTGCTTCTATTTTGTTTTCGCTTGCCCAAAACTGGGTCACTGAACTCTGGACAGGCAGTCAGGCAAGTTTTCAAGTGCTCGAGATTCTGGGAATAATTTTTCATTCAAGGGTTGTCCTTGAAATTTAATGACATCAAACAGGATGCTTGCTAGCATTTTGCTCATTTTAATTAACATAATAGATTTTGCTCTGAGAAACACTTGATTTACAATTAAGATTATACCCTTTAATGTAAAGAAGGATTTACAATTTTGTTAGTTACTCTTTGAGGGAGGCACATTTCTATTTTGGCTACTCGCCAAACTCCCATTGTTAAAAAATAATAATAACTCAAATAACTCAATTTGAATATCAATTTGTGGATTAAAACCGATAAAACAGAGACTCAATTAAATAATAGAGTTTCTTGAATTAATTGAAATGAATGCTCGTATTTTGATGATGACCATATATCATGGCTAATCAATAACATCAATAATGTCAGTCAGCTTGGCCCAATGGCTAAAATTACAATTACACTTTCATAATTACGTATTTGGGGGAGGGGAAAGGGGTTCAAATAACAATAGTTGTGGTTAGCTTATTTTGAGCTTAAAATGCACAAATTGGAAATTATTCGCACGTGTTCATCTGATGTTGCAGATGCTACCACAGCAGCAGCAATGATAGCAACAACAACAACAACAACAAAATGACTCCAGCCGCCTCTCCGCCGCAGCAGCAGCAGCAGAAGCTGCAGATTGGTAGCTGCCTTCGCTCCCCGGCGCACTTCATACGCCAGAAATCGTTTCACACGCTCAACGAGCTCACCAAATTCTGCCAACTAAAGACGCCAGCGTCGGCAGCGGCGAGGGCAGCGGCAGCGGCAGCAACAACAAAGTTGCAGCCACGCGGTCATTATGCCATCGATGGTAAGCGGAGTAGCCGACGCATCCACTCACTCCATCCACCCACCCACCCAACCACCCACATACATGTGCATGTGTCTACTGTACTTGTGTGCACATGTGCATGTGTCTACTGTACTTGCGTACATGTATGTGGGCCAATTAAGAACTGGCCTCCAAAATCGCTCATAGCTTATTAAATCAATTGTGGGCAGAGGGGCAATAATTAACAGCTGCGGGTGGGTGCACTCAGAGAAATATATCAGTTAGTGTTAAACAAAAAAAACCCCATAAAAAATTCGTCTATTTTTAAAAACATTTCTTTGTCTTTTAAATTTATCAGACCTATAAAGAAGAGAAATAAATTAGAGGTGATTTTAATTTTACAAATATATTTTTAGATATAGCTTACTTAAAAAAATATGTTTTTTTATTAAAATAAATTTTAACTGGAGCATTTCTATATTTTATAACATTCTTGATGTATAGAAATATAATTAATTATTTTAATTTTAATGATTTCTATATTTTATAACATTTTTGATATACAGAAATCTTGAAATATAATTAATTATTTTAATTAATGTATGATATTTTTAAAATTTTGAGCACCTCTAGTATTTGAATGAAATTTAATTCTATGACGATTTTCGAGATGTTAACACACATATATTTCTCTGAGTGTGATTTGGTGGATTGTTTAGTTAGTTAGGTGATTGGCTGCTTAGGTTAGGGCTACGCTGCCTGGCTGCGATCTAATCTAGCGATGCTTTAGTGCATGGCACGCACACATTACACACGTAACACACTCACACACACTCACACACACCCACACACACACATACACACACATTTACTTATATAACACATCGCTGAATTGTTGTGCATAATTAATTTAATTGGCTTTTGGTCATTCCACATACAAAGCAAAAGGCAATAGGCAAACAAAGGCAAATTTAAGCGGATTTGTGAATATTATTTAATTAATTGCAATTGCTCGCAATTATCCAGCATATTCACATATATAACTACAGACAACAACTAAATACATATATATATATATATTTACATATATATCGTTTACATCGGGCTTTAGTTGGTTATTTATATATGTAAATATTATAACTCATTTACGCAAACTGTCTATTTAACTTTTCATTTGTATTAAAACGCATTTCATTTGCCGCTTTTTATTTAATTCGATTTTTATGATTTCTCATTTCCTTTTCCAATTTCCACCCACTCCGCGTACCTTCCCCAAACAGACAACATTTTGCCGACCGCATCGCGTGAAAGTGAGTTCTCTGAGCCGGTTCAGTTGCGCGTCAAGGATCAAGTGAATAACTGCCAGGAGAACAACAATCAGGATAACTATTCCAGTTACTATCCAGCCGCGTTGCTATCGCCACCGAGCAGTGCCTTTCGCTGGTCGGAGCAGCTGACACAGCATGCGGCAGTAGCCAAGCTACGCACTGCCATTTCATGCCACAGCCACGATCTGCGAGAGATGGAATTCCTCTTGCCACAATCGCAACAGCAGCAGCAGCAGCAGGTGCCGCCAAACACCCAGCTCAATTCCGGTTCACAGCTGCGCATCTCGCGCCACTCACAGCCCAAGAATGCTAAGCTGCGCGACGAGCAACACGAGGATCACGATTCACCCGAAGAGGAGGTTGACCTACGTGGACATTCACCCATCGATGAGAACAGATCGAGCAATGTGCTTTCGGTGCATCGACAGCCGGTGCAGTTGCGCTCCAAGATTGCGGGAAATACACAGCATCCGCGTGTCAGCAAAATGTCCAAGAAGCAGCTGAAGCTGGCCCAGGCCCAGCTAGACAAGCTCACCCAAAGCAATCTCCACTTTCATGGTAGGCACACGTCGTCCTCGTCGTCGTCATCATCTTCGTCGCGCTGTTCGCTGCTCGCTTTACAATTGAAAACTTATTTCCCACTATTTTCAATTTTAGATTAATAGTGGTTAATAGTGGTTTCATTTCTCTCACTCACAGCTCTCTTTTCGGCCGTGGAACAGGGACATCTGGACAAGGCACGCACCATACTCGAATCCACCGATGTGGATGTCAATAGGTGAGTTGAGTAAAATTTGTAAAGTTCCATTAAGTTTTCTCAGAGATCTGTCAATTATTGAGTTGGTTCTCTGATCTCAGTCTATAAAACATAAAGTAAGAAATTGCTGGACTATATTTTATGATAATAGTATACATTTTCTATATAGATAATTCCAACATCCATTAATTTATTCACAGCATCAATACGGATGGGCTCTCAGCACTGGACGTGGCCGTGTTGAGCAACAATCGATCGATGACAAAAATGCTGCTGCAGCATGGCGCCCTGGAGGGATCACAGTGTAAGCGGCGTTTGCGTATTGCACGGATCTAGATATATAGACTATATGTACGATATAATTACTAATCGTTGTCAATTTGTTGTCCGCAGTTTCCGTTGATAGTATTGGCACCAAGCTGAACGGCCTGCTCAAAGATGCCGAGTCACGCATCCACGATCTCAGCGGACAGGAGGGACTATGTGCGCCCGTCTTCACATCGCGACCCTCCATTTCCAGCATCATAATTGGTGTGTAGTCACCCACTTAGTCTTAATTGGTGGAAATTCTGAAGTGATTCCGTTGCAGGCAATACGGGCTCATCGGTGACTGGTTGCACGGGCAACGAGGTGGACAAGCAGATTGGCATCTGGGAGCGTCGCGTCAAGGGGCTGCGACGCATGCTCCTTGGCTGGGACCAGGCGCGACCACCAGATGCACCCGCCTCCGTCGTGGTCGATGTCACCGGCGACAATTCCATCAGCTTGCAAATACTCGAACCCTTCGAGGGCGCCATTGGCACAAAATTCAAAGGTAAACCACCGGGCCGTGCGTGGCTTTGCGGTCCCACGTGACTTGACCGCTTGTAGGTGAAGCTTCTGTTTTGTTGACATGTTCGTTTCCTCATTTGCCACAGTTCAATGGTCAACACGCGCGGACTTCAACAATGTGGTCGGCGAGCGGGAGCTGCTCGAGTGGATTAGCTTCCATGGCACCATGGGTGCCCAGTGTCACATTGCCGGCCTCACCCAGGGACGACGCTACTTCCTACGCGCCGCCTGCGGCAATGTCAAAGGCTGGGGCGGCTATCGCAATTCAGTGCCCGCCAGCGTTGTGCCCTCCAGTGAGTAACAAAAATCCACGTGGGCGGCTGAAAAGAGTTTAGAGCCGAAGCCCTAAAATATGTAGAAAACCAGTTGTTTTAGCCAAAGTTAGCTGATGATTATTTGTAGACATCTTAATGCAATTGAGGATATTTGTTTGCAAGACGACGAATGTTGTAA
Source organism: Drosophila mimica (assembly GCA_037043585.1). Classification (NCBI taxonomy): domain Eukaryota; kingdom Metazoa; phylum Arthropoda; class Insecta; order Diptera; family Drosophilidae; genus Drosophila; species Drosophila mimica. The sequence continues at coordinate 526,263 of JBAMBE010001187.1, forward strand.
AGTTGCACTGATTTCATTACTTAAAATCCTAACTGTATTTTGCTAACAATTTTTACTTATTTTTCACGCAAGGGAGTTTGTTTTACATTTATTATATTTTTACTTATCTCTGTCTGTACTGAAGTGGTGGTGAAGTATGTAAACAAGCAGAGGGAAACATATCTGACCCATATAGTATATATAATCTTAGATAGCATCAATCGCCGAATCGACTTTTTGGAAAGGGTTTTCAGTATACAGTTTAGAGTTTCTGCTAGTCTTCATTATAAACACTATAATCAAATTCCCCAATTCTGTGCTTAGCTTGGCGAGACTTGGATAATCGCGAGGATCGTTTCTCTGGCCGGCAATGTATATTGGATAATCTGTTTACTGCTGTGCGTTTGGCTCGACCTGCCGATGTTTCGGAGCTCACACTTGATCCGGGCAACGTGCAGCGCCGCAATCCCAAGAAGAAGACCACCATCAAGCAGCTATTCTCGGTCACCTCCAAGTTCCAGAAGACGCTGCGACGGTAAGAAATTGTATCCCCATTTAATTCATATACATATATAATATATATATATATATATATATATCAATCTGTTCAATCAGCGGCATTTACTTCTCGTGCATTGTGCACTGCGATGACAAAGTGCTGGTGACCAGCGAGGACTTTCCGCCCGTCATCGAGATCGATGAATCGTATCCGAGTGCTTTGCACATGGACTACTATTGGCTGATGAAGGTGGCCTGCACGTGGGACGATGTCAAATCGCTGCGCTCAGATATGGAGAGGAATCTAACATCGCCGGTGCACTTTCGCACCAAACTGCTGTCGGCTGTCTGCCAGATGCAATCGGCCCTGGGCATCAGTGATCTCGGCCAGCTGTACTACAAACCGTTGCGGGATGCCCAGGGTACCGTGGTGCTGACCTGTATTCAGTCGGTGAAGAGCCAGAAGGCTGTCTCCATACTCAACTCACGCTGGCTGCCCGTCAGCAAGCTGCAAAAGAAGCTGGGCACACTGCACGAGGATTGCAACATCAACGAGCTGCTCATCTCGAGCATTGGCGATCAGTTGCACTATCAGCAGGCGGCGCTGCAACGTTTGGAGCCGGGTCTATATTTGGGATACCTCAAGATGCAGTGCTCGATGGATCAGATCCAGGTGGTGGTGCCAGTGAAGACGCCAAATGTTCTGCCCCACTGCAAGGTGCGCGAGAATAGTCACATCACCGCCGAGGAGTGGCAGGTGTTGCATCATGCCCGCTACGCCGCCGATCCACTGCGTCTTCCACTCGATTTTAATGCAGCCGGCGATGGCAATGGGAACAGGTCCACGACGGAGGTGCAACGGCTCTTCCTATACGATCTCAGTACGGCGATGCACAAGCTGCTTGCTGGCATGAACATTAAGTCTACAGATGCGGCCACACATCGCCTCTACGACGTGGAGGTCATCGAGCATAGTCGCGACATTAGCTTCCTCATCGTCTGCCCATCCGTGGAGTCCTCCTGTGCCGTGCCCGGCCAGTCGGAGTTGCTGCTGCAGCGTGACGATCTCGCCAGCCTGAGCATCCAGGCCTTCGAGATGATTCATCTGCGCACCTATCAGCCCGCCATTGTGCACAAGTATGCGCGTCTCTCCTGCATCCTGGAGTTGGATACGGCGCTGGCGACGCATTCGCATCGCGAGGCCTTCTCCAGCAGTGAGCTCCAGGTGGCCAAGGAGCGTCTGGCCACGCTGCAGGATCTGAGTGCGAACCTGACGCTGGTGTGGAAGAGCGTCCGCTGGCTCATGGATGTGGTAGCCTATGCCCGCAATAAGCATGCCCAGCCAGCTCTGCCAATGCGAGAAATTCTCGAGTTTGCCCAGCTGCGTCACGAGGAGTCCACTCAGCAGCTGCTGCAGCTGCCGCTGCGCGACAGCAAGTTTAGTAAATCGGGTCGTGGCAGCTGGCCGGGACCGGGTGCCAATGAGGATAAGGGCAGGCACGGCAAACCGGAGCATTCCAAATCCGAAACGAATCTGGGCCATGGCGGCGTGACTCCAAGCTCGGCACAGCCAACGCCACTGGATGCGGGTGATAAACAGCTACCGCCACAACAAGATCAACAGGAGCAACAACAACAACAGCAGCAGCAGCAACAGTTGCTCCACGTGGCTGTCAGCGAGTACGCCGGCTCCACCTGCTCGGATGTGTCGCTCCGCAAGAATAGCGGGGATTCCGTCAGCTCCGCTTATACCGCACGCAGTTTCTACTCCGTCGCTGATTCCGCTTCCGATGGCAGCAGCAGTGTGTTCGCCATGCCACCCTCCCGCTCTGATGATACGCTAGCGGATGCACTGCGTCATTCACAGGCGTCGGCGGCGGTGCAGCGTAAGCGCACTGTCTCCCACATTGGCTCGATACCCACGCCACTGATCACCGTGCATAGCTCCAGCTCAGTGCCGTATCTGGCCGGCTCCAGTGTTTCGCTGAGAACGGGCAGCGGTGCCTTTGCCACCGATCTGGAACATAAGCCACTCAAACCAGCTGCAGAGTATAAGGTGAAGGCGGCATCCAGTGCAAATCTTCGCGAGGGTGGACTCTATCTGAAGAGCTCACTGTCGGCTCTCCAGCCGGAGCTGAAGCCACTGGGCAGCGAACCGATCGCGAGCACCTCGAAGGCATCCTCAACGAAGAGTCTGACGCATCAGAGCAGCGAGGAGGACACCGCCAGCTGTTCCAGCCTCAATGCAGAGCAGAACGTCACCGGCACCGGCGCCGGCATCATTCAAGTGTACACCGCTTACAATACGGGTTTGGCCAGCGGCACCAGTCTCAAGTTGCACGTGACGCCCAAGACGACAGCCCGCGAGGTGATCAATCTTGTGGTGAAGCAACTGAACATGGCTGCCGTGCTGAAGGGCAGCAAAGGACCCATATACAGCGCCGACATGCTGGACAACTTTTGCCTCGTCGCCGTCATTGGCGCCCGGGAGCGTTGTCTGCGCGACGACTTTAAGCCGCTCCAGCTGCAGAGTCCCTGGAAGAAGGGTCGCCTCTATGTGCGACAGAAGCATGAGCTCCTGGCTGCCATCGAGCATTCCAATCGTAAATCACATCTGATTTAAGCTACACCTTGAGAATAAGATTCAGTACAGTAGTCGCTCGCAAATTAGAACACTTCCTTTCCACAGAATTTGTTAATAATTGCAAAGAACAAAGAAATTCCTCATGAAAGATTAGATTTATGTTAATTTAAAAATTTTATTCTAATTTGGCTACAATTCGAATTGCTAAATTACTTTTTCCTACCTTGCAATAATATCGTAAATTAAACCACATTTTGATCAGGTTGTAAAGAATTTCCCCGAAATTTTGCAAAAAAAAAAATAGCTTAGAAATTTCAAAATTGGAATATTTAGAATTTTTATAAAATAATTTTAATTTACTAGCGACTACTGAACATGAAATATTCTTGCATCAACAAGTTTCCGTTACTTCCCTGCACACACACACACTCACACACACGCATATTGTTGGCTTCTTGATTTGGTTATTGCTTTATGGGACTCTTCGCGTTCCCAGCCAAGTTTGACGACCAATTCCCCAAATTAGACTGAATTACTTACATATGTATGTTAAAAATATGATGGAAAGATAATGATATGAAATCGCAATGAAATGGTATTATATTTTGAATAGTTTTACTTTATATACAAAACACACACACACCACACGCACACATACATACATATAAACACCCATAAATATGTACATAGGGGACATAATTGTTGTTAGTTGTTTTAGAAAACGTTTAATTTTAAGTGCAACAAATTACACCAATATTATAATGCATATATGTACCTATATATTAAATATACTTTATGTATTTTATTGTACGATATATATATATATATTATAGATATATATGTATGTATTTTTGTAGTTTAGCAAACAAAATGTTTTGATTGTATTTTGTGGCATTTTTAGGCGCACGGATTTTTTAATAAACAAATCTTAATGTTGAATCGAACAAAAATTATAAATTATGAATTGAACAAATGTCAATATACAAATCTTAAGTGTAACTCTCTCGATGTTTGTATGTATGTGTTCTTTATTATATATATATATATAAACATGTATATGTGTGTAATTACAATTTCCAATTCCAATCGGATTATACAATTACTATATAGTATGTATATTTATATATATTTTAGCTCTAACGATTCGAATAATTTTCTAGATGTAAACAAAAAACTGAATAATAGAATGCAAATATTTTTTAAAAATATATTGGCACAACTAAATGTTGACAAAAAAAAAAAACAAAAAATAGACAGAACAAAAAACAGATATCGAAATTGCATTGTTGTATTTAATTAAATTGTAGTCGAAATCATGCAAAAATCCTGCAATCGAAAGTTGTTTCAAAATTAGTCCACAAATGCTTTGAGGTAAGCATGTCAATGAATTCGGTTCATGATATAGAAATACGTTGCTTGTTCAGTTGCAAGTTCAATATGCCCCTAGCTATACGCATATATCAGCGTTATTCGATCCGATCCATAAATCTGACTCACTATATTTCCAAAATTACCCATATTTTGGGTACTCAACTATGCTATCCATGTGTGGAAAGTGGTAAATGTCTATAACTTATCTATATACATATATTCCCTGTAATCTTACATACTGTATGTGTAAACTAGCTGGAATTCTTCAAATCTATGTTTTTACTGTTAGCTAAACGTGAATATTCTTCCCTTTCAAAATGATGTTCTATGTAGCTAGAGGACATAACAACGATAGACGAGCAAAACTTACATTAGACGGCAAAGTTAATTAAAAAACAAAACTAAAAAAAATTTTGAAAAGAGTCCACTAATTAATTATAATATTAATACTTGAATAACTTATGATGAGAATACGACCAACACAACAACAAAAGGATGTGTACAAATTTTGTTTTGTTTTTGTAATTGTAAATATTTATTCATTTTGAAAATGTCAGGAAAATTTTGATAAACGTTTTTATTATTGGTTCTATCGAAAAAAAATCCCTGAGGCAACGAACGTAACTAAAAATTAGCTTAGGCCATGCCCCCTCCTCCGCCTCCCAACCAGTGCTCATTTCAGACCTGACTAAAACAACGAATTAAATTATTATGTTAGTGTATTTAGTTATTGTTGTTATTTAGTGCGAGGCATTAAACAATCGGTAAATTAAATTGTCGAAAAAGCCGCCGTCCGTCCCCAAAAAAAAAAGAGATCGTGTTTGGTTTCGTTGAGAGACCAACTTTTACAGAGTATTATTTGATGCATTTGCTAAATGATATGGTGAGAAGATGTATGTTTATGACGCAATCTAATTGTAACTACTTAATTAAGCTGTTAAAGGTCGTATACAAGAGTGTATTCACACACACACACACATCCACTCACATACTAATTATAATGTATGATAAATGTTAGTAGTATAGATGAAAATGTCTTTAGACTAAAGAGAAACTCCCACACGCACACACACACACACACACACACAGACACTCGTAGTAAATTCGCGTATAATGTATAAGATAGAAAAGTTCTTATCAAGTGTAACTCATATTAACTGCATGTTATACTAATACAATCCTAAACGATTCCGTGTGTATTTTTGGTGTCTGTTAACTATGTACAACAACAAAAAAAAAAACAAAAACAAAACAAAACAAAGAACCAGCCATTAAAATTATATCTGAGCAGAAACAGATGGTTTAGCTAAGATATAATATGGATCGAAATGTGAATACAAAAGAAACAGAAGAAACAGACAAGATGAATACTTATTCAATTAATTTAAATAAAGACTTAACAACTGTTATGCTGTCATTTCAAAAACAAACATATGTGTTTCCCCTTTGGAGGGTATATTTTATCATAATTACATTTTGTGTCTCGAAATAGTTTGAGAAATTACTCAAGATTCGAGATTAGCATGATGAATTTGTCAATACTCTATATCGCAACTGTACACTGAGCAAAAAAGGATTGCTTTCATAAAGGGAAAGAAATCTGAAAATTTCGAATATGAAGTATATATGTAAATGTTGCTAAAATGTTCTGCGAAAAAGAGTATAGTGTGAATATTTAAGGAATTTAAAATTATTTATAAAATATCATTTTTTTATATATTTTTATTCCAGCTCACATATTTTTCATGAGTGATTTAGTCATGCACAAGAATATATTTTATATACATATATAATTTATGTAACACTAATAACATAATCAATAATAATACTTAGTAATATTATTTTTGCATCGTCAATAATAATACCTAGTAATTATATGAATACGTTGAGTTGCCGACAGAAATTTAATCTTGAATTGATTGAAGTCAAATTCACCTTATGCGTTTTCAAATCTCAAATTGCGGCTCATAATTACACACACAACCGTGAACTGATAGCGCACTAATTACATCTAGGCATTTCTATCATATCACAAATAAGCTTATATATATATATATGTATATATAGTACTTGAGACAAAATACCCTATGCATCATGTATTGCATTTTATCTAATAATTTCCTTGGGAACTTTTTCACTTGTCATTGTGCGTCATTGTTTTCATAGCCCAGCAATGACGAAATTGCCCAAAACGTTTTCCAGACCCTTCGACTGGAACTCCACTGGAACACAAATGCACCCATACAGATATACACAGGAAGATCAGTGTGTGTGAGTGCGTGTGTACCTATGTTGTCTGACTCACGCTATGCCTATCTCGCTCACACCTAATGACTAGAAACGCAAGTCACGACGACTTCGCAGTCCCAGTTCTGCTGCCGATGTTTTTTTCGATATTCGATTTGTTTTTAGACACAAACATATTTTTCTAGTTTTTTTTTGTGGGATATTTAATAGCAGAGAATTTTTGAGCGGATGCATTTGTATGTGTACTTTTGCATAGTTCTTAATTAATTGAATTTCACCACAAGTGGACATAAATAATTTCCATATAAAGCCTATTACTTGATTGGCCAAATGACTTGGCCACTTGTGCCTAATTACAATTTAAATGCCTTACATGCATACATATATACATACATACATACGTACATATTTAGGTACTTTTAGCAGCTACAACGACCGATAAAATGCGCTGCAATCATTCTTATATAATATATGGCATAGTCATAAAGTTCAAGTGATTTTTACTGATTAAGGTACAAATAAATCATTGTAAAGGTTATTATTAAACGTTACCTATTCCTTTTGGGAGACACTTGAAATATTTTCCCATTTGCACTTCCTGCCGTAGATAGCATCAAGTGGGTAATATATTTAAAATACCTGCAATCGTGAATGCTGCATGCCTAATCCCGGTATGGCACTGCAATAAACAAGTCGCGCGATTACGATTATTAATTTAAATTAATGGCAGGCTAGCACCATCAGCTCAGCCACGTGATTCTCTATGGAGTCCAACTATTCCAGAAATAGGCACAGACATGAGTCTTGTCTGATTTTCGGGAAAAGCAGGGTTCAAGTGAAGCGATTGATTTAACTAAATTACTCACAAATGCTAAGGTGTTGTTGTTTTTTATGTACATAAATAAATACATGTATCTGCCGATATTTATTTCATTGATATTTTATATTTAACTTGGCATTCTAAGTTAATTTAAATTAAAATTTTTTAATATTCAACATTCATTTTTCAAAACCCTAATCAAAAAAATTAGAGACTGGGGTCGTGGCTTGGGGCACCCTTCACCCTTCATCTTCGGTGTCGGAAACCGGTTGTAAATGGTTTACTTGTTATTATCATTTGTTTTGTTAAACATTTAAATGATTTACTTAAAAAAAAATCACTACATTCATTAATTTCTACACCGAATAATTTCTTAACGAGTATTCATTGTTTATAGAAATATATATACACATATTACATGTGGTACATTGACCAACCGACGTATACTTGATTTGCGTGTAGCACACAAACCGGTTACAAAATACCGCCTCAATTATTTTACTTACCGTGTATGTTGACCACAACTTGAAAATGATCGATAATTGGTATAGAAATAGGCATTAACAATGTAGTTAGTTTGTTTCAGAAACTGTTTATATTCTCTCAAAAAAAAGTATAGCAGAAAAAACTGTTCACAATCAAATCGTTTCAAAGAGCGCACATTAAATATATGTAGTTTAATTAATTACGGTTTACTTTCTGTTCTCATCTTGGGTTTTGTATAACAAACAATAAGTACAGTACTACATACACACAGACATATACAGCCACAATATATATATATATATATATATGTATAATGTATATGTGCATAAACTATGCACTAGAAAATTCAGCTCAGCTTTTGATGGCCTGCGGGATTGGAGTACTCAATTATTGGCATGGCTCGGCTTGGAGGCGCCAACAATGTAGCCCTTGGCAGTGAGGACACCACGACAACGGACGTAGACCTGGTAGCGCAGTGACCAATCGATTGTGTAGCCAGGCGCCAAGAAGGAGAAGCGTTCCTCGGGCAGCAAGAGTTCGGGATCACTGTGTGTGTTAAGGACCAGTTCGTGATCCCGACAGAATTCCTGAAGTTCCACGGGCACCACACAACAGGCGGCCAGATTTACTTGCGCTATGCTTGGCCGCACCTGCGATGTTTTGTATATCTCGGCGAGCGCTTTGGCATCCAAATCCGCAATGCCCAGCTGTTTGATTTGTTGTTTGAGCGCATACTGCTCAAGGCCTTGATAGAGTATCTTCAGGTCGGATATGCCCTGGTCACCGTTACGTGCACTCCAGCTGTTGGCCGAATCGATGACGCTGCTGCTGCTGGGGGCGCCTTCACTATTAGAGGTGGCTGCCTCTGCGCAGGGGGACCGTGGCGTTGTTGTGGCCAATGGCGTTGCGCTGGCAACGTTCGGATGATAGGCCAAAACCACGTTGTCCACATGTGTCACATTGAGTATGTTGAGCAGCGCTTCCAGCGCTTCATTCACACTCTCCGTGGAATTCTTGTTAAGGAATATTTTTGCTCCGATGCTAATCTCATTACGTCCATTCTCCGTCAGTTTGCTGTTTAGCTCCTGTGTCGCGCACAGCACGCGTCCATGCAGCTTGTCAATTTCGACCACAACTCTGTCGGATGTCGATGATTTTGGGTCATCGTGCAACGTTTTTTGCAGCCCTTCGTAGAGCTCCTCGTTCGATTGGCGTTGGCCCAGTTCGTTGTTGATTATGTTGCCCGTACTGATTACCACGTTCTGGTAGTTTTTCGTTATTGTTGGTATCATGCTGCTGTTGCTTATATCTCCGCCCGCTTTTCCAGTTGTAATCCAGTAGATAAGTGACGACTTGTGACTTATGAATACGGCCTCGACAATCGCTCTCGTCGGCCTGTGTTTCTATTTTGCCTCGAACATCGTGAGCACCGGCACTTAAATACACCTCGCACTAGTGCTGCAACAAAACAATCGATACATCGCATAATCGATACGTTTCGAATCCAAAAACATTATCAATTAATTTGCATTGCAAATGAAAAAAATGCATTTAGTTAAGTCTATTTTAGTTATTAATAATTTAATAAGCTATTAACTATTTCTTCGAACTTAGCTACAATTCTTTAAATTAATTTTGTTATTAATGAAAGAACGATTGTTAACACTGGAACTAGTTCGCACAACAAACTATCGAAAAATTGAACTGCGCGCCTGTTACAACATGACAGTTGGCTAACAAAAACAAAATTTCGAACGATAATTTCGGCTTAGAGAATGTGTTCCAAAAAGGTGCTCGAATGGCTTGTTTTGCTCACCATGGAGAAATATCTGCCTTGCTTTATGGAGCGCGGCTACATTACCATTGAGCAGTGTCAGCAAATCATTAACAGTGATCTTATAATGCTGAGCATCGACGATCCAGCACATCGCAAAGTTTTATTAGCTGGCGTTCAGCTGCTGATTAATTCGCCTAAACTATTTGCTTGCTCTGAGCCTTGCGAGTTGCATGCCACAAATCCGCAGCACATCAACACATCCGATCGTTTCTTGGCCACTTATGAGATCGAGAATAAATTCAATTTCTTATCAAGACCACCGTCGCCAAACGATTATATCAATGATTCAGCAATCCCCATTTCCAATATTGCTCTGACCAACATCAAAACCCATGAGCTGCTTAATCAGATGTATGAGCTTCCTAGCTCGGATTTGAACACGGATAACGTATGAATGGGCAGCAAGGATCCCTTAGCAGCTAAACTTAAATCCAATGATAATTCAATTATTCTCATCGATTAATATAAATCAATCAGATTGAAATATACTGTAGTTTTAACAATTAAACTGTATTTATATTTGTATTTCTTAAGTAATGTAATTTTGAGGAGTTAGAGGCATCTATTTGAATGTAATCAAGGGACTGAGAAGAGCATTTAGGAGATACTTAATTCCCCGCATTAGATCCTGCATACGTGCATCTACTGGAGACGTTAATACCGTTCGCTGTATGCTAACTGTGCCCAAATCGGGCGATTTGCAGTCCACACACTCAATCGTCTTCAGCTCCACTTGTGGTGGTGCACTGGAGCCGAGGACATAGTGCTCCCGCACATTGTTCGCCAGCTGACGGGAATTGTGCAATGTTCCGTAGAATAGAACCCGATCGCCTCGATGCAGCAGCTGTGTAAAGTTGCCAAAGTCATGATGGGCACGCAGCACCACATCCGAAGCGACAGAGCGACCCAGCAGACTCCCTGTGGCAGTCACCTGGACCAGCAGCTCATATTCGTAGCGATTCCAGCGCTGCAGCGTACACTGACCCAGTTGGGCACTGAGCGTTTTAATAACACGTTGCCATTCGACGCAGTGCGTCTCCTGTTGCGGATCACATTTGAAGTGCTGTGCAATGTTTTCGCCGTGCACACAGCGCAACAGTTTGCCCAGCCACGTTGGCAGATAGTTGGCCACGATATCCTCCAGCATATTCGATACGCGTGCAATCTGGACATGCTTCACCCTGCCCTCCCATGACACATACATCCCATTGAGATGCGAGCAGCGCAGTTGGGCTTTAATCTTATTTGGCTGCTCCTGCATGGGATGCGCGCACAGCTCGTAGAAGCGCTCCCATTGCAGCGCATCTGGCAGGGAGTGCATGCCCACAGTTGGGCCGGACAGAACGGTGGGCATGGCATTAAAGCGAGGCGTATCCTTAAAACTGGATGTCATGTAGGGAAGTACCAGCACACAGGCCGTGGTCAGTCCAATAAGCAGCTGGAAGCAGACATAATTATTTGTTGTGTAAATAAATATTTAAAATTAACTCAAAAATAAGAACTATTTAAAAAGTTTTTCGATGCTTATTTAAATGAACCATTAATTAATAAATTAGTATTTAAATTGTTGCAAAAATAATTCTAAATATTAGTAACAAGAACCAAATTGTGAAATATTAGTCAATTTTTAAAATAGTTAAAATAACAATCAAAGAATGTGACATATAATTTCAATTAAGTTGGTTCAAAAAATAAATAAATTATTAATTAATAGAAAAATAAATTGCCACCAGAAAATTATATTATTGCACTCAATCCTATCCTTAGATGCAATACAAATTTATAATTTGGGTTTGTTTCAGATCTAAACTATTTCAACTTAAAATTTGCGAAAATAGCCTATTTGAATTTTCTTAAATAACAGCAATTATTGAAATATTTCAAGTGTTTCTATTTTTGAGTGAGCATTTAATAATTATCAATATTTCGAACTTACTTGCAACATGGTGATGTACTTCTGGGTGGCACGGTTGACAGCCAAGACGCATGAGAGGAGCACCACCAAAGCGCAGGCGATGGCAGTTGTGCCCCAACGCATATGCTCGCTGGTCAAGCCGATGCTATCGATAGCAACGAACACGGGAACTAGCAGTGCCACAATGCCAAAGAGGGGCAGGAATAGGACGATGCCAGCTAAACCCAAAGCGGCACGCATGGCTCCAAAGACAGTGGCACTCTGAGAGGTGACGATGCACACCTGCAGCCAGCTGAGCGTGACGCAGTGTGGTATCAAGTAGGTGTATACGCCATGCCAGCTGGAACGCTTGGCCACCAGCACTAGCAGGATGGGTATCAGCAGGTAGAGAGCCGTGCGACAGTTCAGACAGAATTCGATACCATTGCCAATGACAAAGGAGGAGAAGGTGGGCACACGCAGATCCAGGAAGCGCCAGTGAGTGGACACTACCTCATCCAGTTCATACGGATACTTGGCCAGCACATTGACGGCAAAGGAGACAACGATCAGCCAATCGGGAAGCAACTGGGACGAGGAGTACATGAAGACGCCAAGAGAAATGAAGGTGCAGGCTCCCGAGATGATTGTCAGCTCCGAGTGAGGCAGCCAGGCATCAGTGACCAGTGGATAGACAATCAGATTGCAGATGAAAGCACAAAAGTAATACAAATACGGTTTCATATTGTTGCGCAGGAAACGCTGCTCCGAGATCTCCGCCTCGATGTTGTGGTCCCCGTATCGAAGAAACAATCCCGACCAGATGCGAAAGTCCACGAACTGTTGTTTGGTCTTCAGCATGCGGCACGTGGCCCACAGCATGACACCCAAACTCAAGTAGTAGCCAATAATGGGCAACATGTGGCGTTCACTGTCCTCGATGGTACTCCACCAGGAGACCAGCACCAGCAGACTGCAGCGCACGCTGAGCGGCAGCATGGCGGGCAGGGCAACAACCAAATTGATCAAGCGATGATAGAGCAGCGTGAAGAAGACCAACGGATGAAAGATCAGGCGATAGAAGCATGGCACATGATCCAGGCTCTGTGGATGTGGCACGGACAGCGTCAGCGTCTCATTAACTTGAGGCATGCGTCCGGCACTGTAATTAGAAGCAGCAGAAACGAGATGTGCCTCGGTAATGAAGCGACGTCGCTCCACATTCGCCCGCCCAATGGTCGCAGCATGCTCGAGAGCTTCTCTCTCGCACTCGCTGCTCTCCTCGTCAGTGTTAGACGAAGAGTATGCAGCATCCGCAGTACTGGCTCCACGACGTCTGCGTTTGCGTTGTAAATTGTAAATGCGTCGCATCTTTCGCTCCAGCTGTTTGGGCGTAATATGCTCATTGCCATTGGACAGGCAGGAGAACAGTTCACGGGCCGCTTTGCGGGCTGCCCGCTCGCCGGGCGTCATTGCCAGACAGCTGCGCACCTCGTCCGCATTCTCGGCCGTAATTCCATTGCCGGCATTGTAGCATTTGCGCAGCAGACGCTGGGCTTCCTCGTGTCCCTGCTGAGCAGCGCTGACCAGCCAATGCACCGCCTTCTGGCTCTCATTAGCTACGTTGGGCTCTGTGTGTAGTTTAAAGATGTGAAATGAATTCTTTCTTCTTGACATTTACATACCGATGGCATTCTCCAGCAGCTTCTTGCCCAAATCATACTGCACTTGGGGGCATCCCTCTTCGGCAATGTGTTCCTTCAATTTGTTCAGTGACGCGCGGTCTGAAAAACACTTGAAAGATAAACAAAGAGCTCTTTTAATAGCTAAAAACAGCTTGCATTACCTTCGAGATTCCAGCGTCGCCTTTTGCTGACACCTGTCGGTGCGTTTTGTGTCCAGGTTGCCATTGAGAACAACAAATTGCAAAAGACTGCTGATTCTGCTGATTGTTTACGCTTTGCAGTGTAATTTAGAGTTGCACCAAATCATTTGGAATAAATTAGATGAAACGACCAAACTCAAAAGGAACGAATGAACGAACGAACGAACTTTTTCATTCAAATCGATTCCATCAGTGTTGCCATTTTGGCTTTTAATTAGCTATGTTGGACAATATTTGCAGAAATAATTTACTTTGTGTGTGCAACCAGAGCATTTTGTCAGTCCAAATGAAATCCTTCAGAATTAATGCTAAATATTGCGCTCAAGCTATTATTTACTTTTTTTGCCTTCATGCTTGACTACATACTTGACATAACTGGCTTAAATTGGCAAGCTCGCTCATCTGTTATCGTTAAGAACTATCGCTTGCTACGATAAAATAGTTGTCGCAGAACGTTCAGTTATCGATAGCTCGCGACAACCGATTGCCGGGGTAATTTGTTCAGTGTACATGTGATTTTTTTGTTTATAATTCAAATTGTTTAACTTAAGTCAAAATGGATCGAAACATGCAGAAACAGTTGTTCAACAAAGCGAGGGAGTCACCAAACTTGCGTCGCTTCAGCACGTCGGCAACGGCGGACAGCACACGCAAATCGTTTTTTGGCGGGAACGCTAATCTCGGCACCTCGCCAGGAGTCTTAAAAAAAACCGGTCTGACTAATAGGTGAGGTCTGCTATAATTCCTTTACTATTTGCAATAATAAATGCATATATTTCTGCAGTCGCCTTAGTTTGTCGGGACGCTCCACATCACAGTCCATTCCGGGCATCAGATCAGATTACAATGTCGTCGAGATCTTTGGCAATCCTCTGCCGGTTGCCGTAAACGAAGCGTTGACTTTTACTGGGACCATGGGCAACACGGTTTCGGCCAAGATTGCACAAAATGGATACGCCTGGGTAAGCAATTTCAGCACATATTTTGTGGTTCATATAATCATCGTAAAGCATTCAAATAGTTTATAATGGTTTATTGGAATTAATTTTCTTGTTGTATTTCAGGTTGTGCATGGTCGTCGCTTACTGATATGGCAGTACAGAAATAAAAGCGGCGCTGGCCAGGCAAACTCACCGCCCCGGCTTGGTAAACGAGGAACGGCGTCGGCACAATGTCGTGAGCTGACGCTGCCCCACAGCGATATTGGACACAAGAGCGAATTGGTTAGCGTTTTCCAGACGGAAGACAGTCAAGCGATGGCCTCCTGCATTGCAGTCTCTGCGACTGGAGACGTGCGCTACTGGGCATCGATAGCGCACGATAACAATTCGGTGGATCTGTCCATACTGACGGGGCAGGAGTTTGTCCAACTGTTGAGTTTGCCTACGCAGCAGGGTTATCTGGCCGTCACCTCCACCTGTACGTTGGTGTTTCTGCGCGTGGGCCTCACCAAGGGACGCCATACGCTGCAACACAAGACCATTAAGCCGGCAACAAGTTTACTGGGTGGCTTTGGCAAGCGAGTGGCCTCCATGCTAATCGGTATGAATAGCGGTGGTGATAGGGATCAGGTGAGAATCATGAATCTTTAGCATCATGAGCAGGCAATTGATGTTCCTCTTCTACTCATGTAGTCATTGGTGGGCATGTGCTGTGAGAGCAACACAAAGAATGGCGAAAGTGTTGTCACAGTGCTATCAGATCGCGGACTCCAGCGGTGGCTTCTCTCGAACAAGGGCAACACCGAGCAGTTAATCTACGAAGAGGTGGAGCTGTTGCGTAAAATGCGTGAGATGATACTCTTAAATTTCTGGAATGTGCGCACGCCCAACGAGAATGTCGATGTCGAATTGCATTTCATGGACTATCATGTGGCCAATAACTATCACTATATGCTAGTGGGTGCAGTCAATCATGGGCATGCACCACAGATGAATTACGCCATAAGTAAGCTTACAACTAGCTACAACTCTTACTTAAACAGAAACTAATTTGGTTTTTTTTTTGTTGTTGTAGTGGTGGCCAGCGCTGGTCCAGAACGCATGCTGCTTGATTGCTTGACGCCTCTGAAGCTGCAAAAGTTCTACAGTGCCAAAACGGTGCAGGAATGCCTCAGCGTGCGCATCATGGTCGGATCTACGAATTTGTATCTGTATACGCCGAGTGTGGTTTATCCGCTGGGCTTGGTAAATTTATTGCCAACAGGCGAAAATGAAATGGAGAAGATTGAGTTCCATTTGCATGAGGATCGCATCCTGAGCGCCGCCATGTGCAATCGAATACCGCTTTTCTTTAGCAGCACACATGGCCTCGTCGGCATCACGCCCGGCAACTTTGAACCCTTGGATATGATGAACCTGAGCAACATGAACCCGAGCGAAGTATATTTCCCGTTCGATGCCAGTTTCAATGTGGCGGATCAAAGTATGTCGCAGGACAACTCCAATTGCTTGCCCATGTATCAGCTGGATCCGGATGAAGTCTATGCGGATTTCAACAACGGTGTCGGCCAACTCAAGGCTGCATTCTTGTATCGCCTGAAACGCAACAATCAAATGGTCAAAACAGTTCTCGCCGATGTAATGGATAGCATTGCAGGGACCGATCCAAAGGGGGCTCCTCTGGATGCCTACAAGCTGGACAGGTTAAATAATTGCTTATTTAAATCTCACAGATATGATAATGATTTATTGTATTTGAATTTCCAGAATTGTCATCACTATTGCTGAAGATTTGGCTGAAGATCTGCCCATCGGGGACCCGCGCTGGCAGTCAGCCATTGAGGAGTACGATGGCGAACGGCATGCACTGGGCAGCTCCCACTCCATGCAGATCATCCATCAGCTGCGCGACAAGGGCATCGCCTTCCAGCACTTTATTGATTTTCTGCACTTTAGCGGACTGTGGGAGAAGGTCATCACTTTGATATATCCTTAATATAAATATATATCTAATATTCTTCATTTTTACAGCTGAATGCCATACCCTGTGGCAGTAATGTGCTCAAGCATACATCCTACATTCTGTCCGATATAAGCGAAAAGATTGTGGCTGCCGCAGCTTTGCGGGCGCTGCAATCTAAGATGCCCAAGCTGATTGATGAGGTCATCGATTTCACAGTCGCCCATTGGGATGAGAAGCCATATGAGAGCCTGACCGCCCAGGATATATTTTACGTGAAGCTGTGCAAGTTTCAGTGCATCTATATGGCACTCGCAGACATGGCCGACGATCGGATTGCATCCCAAGATCGCTCCACAGCAATGGTGGCCCAATTTATAGCCGACATCAACACCATTGTGCTCGGCACACTGGGTCCGGTGCTGAGGCATCGGGAGCAGAATGCCAGTAGCTTTAAGCCGCCCGCCAATTCATGCGAGAATCAGCCCTGGACAGCGACAGTGGGCAGCGCTGGTTGTCACGATTCGCTCGTCCGTCTCATCGATATCACGGTGCGATATGGCGCCCAGTGCGTCACCGTGTCGGCGCTGAAGAATGTGCTCTATCAGCAGATACTCGAACTGATGGACATGGTGCTGGAGGGTCGAAAGAACTATTTGGACAGCGTGCGTGGTACGGAAAAGTTTCAGGTGTTGCAGCAACAGTTCGAATCCCAGCGACGCGAACTAATCTCTGTGCTAAGTGAGTAGTTAAGAAATATGAGGCAAGAGCATATTAATTTATTGCTCCGCTTGCAGTTAAGGATCAGCAGTACGAGTGCGCATCTCGGCTAGCTGAAAAATATTTGGACTTTCAGAGTCTGGTGCTCATCTGTGATGAGACGCAGGATAATGACCGACTAGATGAATTCACACGCAAATACGAGGAGCATGATTTCTCACAGTTTGCCATCAATTGGCATTTGCGTCAGAATCGACATGGTGAGGTATTTGAGCGATTCAAGACCAACCAGCCGGCATTGGCGCAATTTATGCGCGATCATCCCTCAATGGGCTGGATTCAGCTCATATTCAACGGCAACCATGAGCGCGCTGCCAAAGTGCTCTTCGAACTGGCCCAAGGCGAAACGGAATTTGTGGCACGCAAAAAGTCCATGTTATCGCTCTCAAAATTGTCTGCTCTTGCTGATGGCGATTTGTCGGGACAAGTCGAGAAAATCAATTCCGAACTGGCGATCATTGAATACCAATCCTATTTGGTTCACGATGTGCTGCAAAGCTTTGGCTTCGATGCCAACGATCAGAAGGTGCTCAAAGTGGAGGAAATCATTAATGTGCGTAATATCGATTTACATCAATAATAATCATAATCATATGTTTGATTAACACTGGTTTTGCGTTACAGTTGTTCATTGCGGAGGAAAACGACTCGGCGACCGAAGTCGAGTTCCGCAAGGCCTTGGAGCTGCTCAACTATGTGGATCAGCCATACGACTTGCGACACAAGATCTGGTGTGCGGCCATTCGTCGCGACAACTGGACAGACTATGATGCCAACAATGCGGTTGATTATATAAACAAGCTGCTGTTCTTTAAAATCATTGAAATCTCCCAGCTAATTGGCCAAGATACAGACGGCTTCTTGCCGCCGATGGAGGATTTTTTGGAGAGCATGGAACTGGGCGATCTGCCGCAACAGCTGACATTTCAATATTTACTGAAACTGACCTACGAGTATGTGGGCGATTTGTTCAAACAAACAGAAGACATGGAGTTGTAAACATTTATTAAAACTTACTCTTAGATTAACAAACAACGACTGAACTTTGTCTCGGACAGTTGTCAGCTTTGTTGCCTGCTGTCGGCACGCATTATAAAATATTATAAACTAAGTTGTGCTGTTGCTGTTTGCTGTCTCTGCCAGCGAAAGTATCTAGAGTGTGGCGAGTGGAGCAGAAGCCCGCCAAGTGTTGTCACTGGCTTTAACCAGCGGCTGCAGTTGCATCAGTTGTGTTTTGATCATGACGGACGAAACAACGCCGCTGACCGCCAGCAGCTCCGGCTACGTTGCTCTGCCGCCCTATCAGGGACCCAACAATGTCTTTCCGGGCGGTGTCTCACCGCGTGCCCGTCGCTCCAAAATGAAACACCTCCAGTGCTGCATCAGCATCACATTTATGTGAGTCCAAGGAGAAGTTAATTAAAGAACTGAGATTCTTTTTGGAATTGGTGTTCGGAATGCTGAAGAACTACTTTTCTTACACACACACACTTATATATATATATATATATATATATATGTATTTATATATATATGTATGTTTGTATATGTACAGACAGATCGGATTTACCATATTAAATTTCTCGCTTGGCGCATAGTTAATCTGTGGAGTTTTGTCATTTGATAGCCGCATAAATCGCTAAGCCACAAATTAATTTCACTTTTTTGACCGCAGCGTGATTGTAATTGCCGCCTTGCTCCTTGCGCTGTGGTTTAGTGGCAGTGGCTACACTGAAAGCAGCAGCGATGTAGACGGTCCCAGCTCCTTTTTTGCCACAAACGAAACTGAGGCGCCGTCAGTGTGGCAGACACTGGCCGCCACCAAGGCACCCATACCCGATGAACCGGAGACGGATTGGGCGCTGCGCCAAGCGATGCTGGATCCCAACGATGATGCCCAGGCGGTGAGTGCGGGCATCAAGGCGCTGGGTGATCGTGAGATACTCGAAGAGGGATTGCAACCAAGTGCCTTTGATACGCCCCAATTCCGGCACTATCGATCGCTGAGCACCAATCCCGAGGCACGCAAATTGGCACGTCGTGGCTATGTGGAGAACCATGCAACGCTTAACATTGCCCAGAGATTCAACTACAGCAAGCAGCCGGGACGCAGCAATATTGGACATGGTCCATCCATAGTGCTCTTGGATCCCACCGTGCTCCGTTTGGATTGTGATTTCAATGAGCGTTTCAGGCGGAGCACCGGTGTCTGCAACAACAGGCTGCATCCGCGCACCTATGGCGCTTCCATGGTGCCCTATCGCCGTATGGTGGCACCAGATTATGCCGATGGCATTGCAGCGCCACGAATTAGTCATGTGGGTCAATTGCCGCCGGCGCGTCTAGTGTCGTTGAACATTCATCGTGCCAGCTACGAAACGGATTCGAAATTCACTGTGATGCTGGCGGTTTTTGGACAGTTCCTGGATCATGATATTACGGCCACATCGTTGACCACCTCACAGGAGGGTGAATCCATTGATTGCTGTGTGGCCAAGACGCAACAACAGCATCCGGAATGCTTTCCCGTCCGGATACTAGCCGATGATCCCTACTACAAGCAGTACAATCTGAGCTGCATGAATTTTGTGCGCTCGGCCCCAGCTCCAACTGGAAGATTTGGACCACGTGAGCAGCTCAATCAGGCGACGGCTTTCATTGATGGCTCGGTTGTCTATGGCAATTTGGAGCAGAGACAGCGCCAGCTGAGGAGCTACATCAATGGCACGCTGCGTATGTTTCTCACCGATGATGGAAGGGAACTGTTGCCCATCTCCTCGAATCCGGAGGATGGCTGCAATCGTGTTCAGATGACGCGTCAGGGTAAATACTGTTTCGAGTCGGGCGATGATCGGGCCAATGAGAATCTGTTCCTCACCTCCATGCATCTGCTGTGGGCCAGGCATCACAATTATCTGGCACTTGGATTAAACGCGATGAATCCCAACTGGGATGATGAACGTGTCTTTCAGGAGGCCCGGAAAATACTCGCCGCCCAAATGGCCCATATTACTTACAATGAATTTCTGCCTGTGCTCCTGGGTCGCAATATGAGCGAGGCGAAGGGTTTGCTGCCTGCTCGTGGACAGCCCCACGCGCCGGACACATATGATTCGGAGGTGAATCCCAGCATTGCGAATTGCTTTGCGGCGGCCGCATTCCGATTTGCCCACACGCTGCTGCCCGGTCTGTTCAATGTGACCGCGGACCTTAGCACACCCGAGTCCATTGAGTTGCACAAGATGCTCTTCAATCCGTTCTCACTGTGGGCACGCCATGGCATAGATCATGCCCTGCAAACTGCCTCGAATACGCCGGTGCTCCGTGTGGATCGCTTCTTTTCGCTGGAGATCACCCAGAAGTTGTTCGAGGGCACTGCCGAGGACAGGCTGCCCATTTGTGGCCTGGATTTGGTTTCATTGAATATTCAACGAGGTCGCGATCAGGGTATTCCCGCATATCCGGTTTTCAGGCGTCACTGTCGCCTGCCACCAGTGGATACCTGGGAGCAGATGGCACGAGCCGTCGACAACTCAACTCTGGAGTCCATCAGACAAATATATGCGTCAGTAATTCCTTTAATGCTTTATACATATTTTTATTTATTTTCATTCGGTTTCTCACCTCAGTTCGCCACAGGATGTGGACCTCTATACGGGTGCACTCAGTGAGCCGCCGCTAGAGGGCGCCATCTTTGGGCCGTTGCTCAGCTGTTTGGTCTCTGATCAATTTATGCGCCTCAAACTTGGAGATTCATTTTGGTATGAGCGTAAAATAGGACTACAGAGATTTACAAAAGGTGGGCAAGATCAAAAATATACCCTGTAGTTTCTACAAATTATATATCACACAGCACAACTGAATGAAATCTACAAAAGCAGTTTGGCTGGCATTATTTGTCGCAATTCCGATAACATTCAGCAGGTGCGTCCGCATCTTATGGAACGCCAGCAAGGAAATGATAATCACTATGTTAACTGCACGAATTTGGAGAGCTTTCAATTTGACTTTCAGCCCTGGTCGGAGGCGAAAGCGGAACCTCAACTGCACAGGACGGGCTTTAGTCAGGCAATGTCATTGGTTCGGCTAATGCATAACAATAATACATACGCAAAGATCAGTAATGCAAGACTGTAGCTACACATATAAATAATAAATGACCCTGAATTTCCATTATGTTATAGCTGTTATATAAGATAGAACCACAACTCGAGAATATCAAAAAGCAATCCGTTTGGGTAATTCAAATCAAGAACAGGACTGTTTTTTGGCTGGCTAGCGACTCTGTCACATATCGATAGTTGGGGCTCTGAGATGGATGCTAGGCTGATTATTCGATAAACTGTACCAGGATTTTAAACTGTTTTCTTTTTTTGCACAAAACTACAGCAGATATGATTTAGAATGTACATAAGAAATGCGATTCGAATGGACTTTTACATCCAAATATCAGGGCAGCCTAAGCGAAAACTTTCAAAGACTTTCATAGACTGTACGTTAAATCTTTTCACTTCTGGTACTTACTTAATTGTCATATTCGTTCGAATTCGGACCCCTTCTTCTAAGCCAACAATTTAGTTAAAAGACAGTTTGATAAATAACGAACTTGAAATGTTTTGCACGATCTTGCACGAACTTGCTCGAAATTCTATCGATAAGCGAGAAACTATTCGTCAGTCTCTTCTTTCTAAGTTTAATTTACATGAGTTGGCAGGTCTTTAAAATGAGAGTAATTCTGCCAGCTGCATAATTTTATGGGGTGCAATTTACTTATTCTTTGAAAAGAAACATTCAGGTAGTAATATACAAAAAATCTCGTACATAAGTTTATTACCTACTTTCAAGTTTCTTTAAAATTTGGGTTTGCTACCCTCAACGCTTGCAGCTGTTCACAGAAGGGATGAGCGCAGGTACTACATTCGCTCGCGTCGCGTAGCAATACGTTTCGCTGCTGCGAGCACAGCCATAAATACAGCGTCATTCTCGCGTTTCTCACCATTTGCATTTGAAAAGTCGCGCAGTGTGGACGTGCTAGTCTAACAAAAGTTCAGTGTCTGGAATGTTACACAACCAGATTG
The DNA here is from genome assembly GCA_037043585.1 of Drosophila mimica. Lineage (NCBI taxonomy): Eukaryota > Metazoa > Arthropoda > Insecta > Diptera > Drosophilidae > Drosophila > Drosophila mimica. The sequence goes on from JBAMBE010001187.1 coordinate 548,623, forward strand.
TGTGCGCGCATGACAACGTTTGAGGAGCAGAAAAGGTGTGTTTGTGGTTGTGTGTACTGAAAAAAGAAAAGTAATTAAATATAGCGACATATGAAAATGGTTGCTTATTACGATGAATCTGCTGTTGACGGCATCGATCAGCCCAAAACGTTAACATATTGGGTGCGTAATTTTCGCATGAAACGAGTACAAATGCGACGTAAAATGCGTGGCTCTGGCAGCCTACGTGTCAACGCCATTTTATCAACGGCACTTTTCCACGCCGAGCACGAATTGCGCAGGAAGCAACAGGAGCGATTCAGCCGCTGGCTCGACATACAAACCAAATTTACACCACATGGCAGAACGCATTGTGCGAGTGATGCGGATGAAAAATATCAGCATAATAATTGTGAGGCCAATGCGGAGAAGACGGCCGAATTTGAGCGACGCAATATTGAAAATAATTTGTGGAGAAGCGAACTGAGTGGCCTCGATAATTTTCTGAGCAGTTTGAGCAGCAGCAAAAGCAACAACAACACAACGAACAACGGAAGCAGCAACAATTACAACAGCAACAAACAAAGCAACTGCGCAATTGCTGTGAACAGTTAGCCTGAAAGAGACAACCCTATTTTGACATTTCAATATTTGAACATAACTGTGTTTTCTTTCATTTTCTATCTTGATTTGTTTGTTAAATTAGTTTTATTACGCAAGAAATTTCTCATTTGCAGTCGCAAAACGTAATTGTAAAGAAAAATGTGAAGAGGCTGTGAAGAAGAGTGTGATATATGATCAGGATGAGCAAATGGCCTTCGTATAAAGCGGGTGGTGTGAGTCAATGGCGCTGACTGCTGTCTCTGTCTATCAACGCTCACCAGAAAAAAGAAGCCTTTGGTCCCGGGAAAAATTCACACTCGGTTTGTAATTTTATCATTATTAACTACTTGTAACGCTATAGTTCATTTTTTGTTTTTTTTTTTTGCTGATAATTATTTCATACTCAAAAAGACTTCACAATGACGAAAACACGTACATAATGTTTGTGTGTATAACGCAAACGACGCCATCTTGCATGTGTTATGTATACATACATGCGCAGATGGGCGCAGGTGTGAGAGTGACAACGCTATTGTCTGTGGCAAGTGACTCACTCTCGCGCATGTACGTTCATGCATTTGTATATGTATGCATTTTGCCTTTGTTTGCTACTTTTGTACGTGTATGTACATGTGCATGGTCGGATAAACCTTGGATAATCATGTCCGCTATTTCTATTTTCGTCAGTGTATGAAATATTTAATCAGTGAAGAAAAAAAAAATACAGTGATTCATATTGAATCGAAAGAGACTCAAGAATTAATAATAGAAGAAATGATTAGATTAACATCATTAGATTGTAGTCGCAAAAAGCGAACATTGTACATATAAAAAAAAAATAACTAAAAAAAATCCAAAAAAAAAAACGGAACTGAAAATTGTATGTTAACATAAATAAAACTAAATGTAATTTTTGAATCAGTGTTGCCTTTATTATTTACTCGAATCATCACAACACACATCCCCTTGTCGTATTTATAAATTTGTCTCTAACAGAATTTGTTTTGCAGTTTTCCTGCTCCTCGAAACGTTAATGGCAACGATGAGGAGGAACGGAACATTTGGCAAACAGCAATAACAGCAGCCACAAACAGCATCCATCAAGAACAGAACATCATCATGATGATATCGAAACACAGATTGAAATGATCGATTGTCCTTCACATCATCCAATCGCGACAAATGTCGATTGTCGCCATCAAAGATTTTATGTTTTTATATAATATCCACTGAGTGAGTCTTCACGTCTGTCCGTCTTCTGCAACACCACACACATATAGGCAGTGAGTTTGCAACGCCAGCCGACATATCCTACACAGTTCGCCGAAGCAGCAGTTTAGCAGCGGCAGCAGCAGCAGCAGCAAAAACCACCAAGTCTCAATCAAAAAAAAAAAAAAAGAAAAAAAAAGAACAATTAATATGAAATGCCAGATACAGTGCAGTGCTGACAAATATAAATTTGGGGACAAGGCGGAAATTGCGCGCGGCAGCAGCAGCAGCAGCTTCAGCTCAACAGCAAACGTGTGTGCGCTTTAAAAATGCCTGTGCCAACTACTACTACTACCAACCACCACCACCACAATCACTCTACCTACTCTACTCTACATAAAATGTGGTTAGCAGTTGTTTTGCTGACGACACCCAACCAACCAACCTATCCATCCACACAGACATCTCTTCTGCATACACGCGGTATTCGTATATCAGCTGCGAACGCAAAAACCAATTACTTTTTCAAAACAGATTTACAGCAACAAAAAGGAGAATAAAATCAACAACAGCAGCAGCAGCAACAATTCCGCAGTTGAATGTGCCTGCGACGCTATGGAATTTTTCTCATCTTGATATCTTGATCAGCAACTTCGTCGTCGTCGTCTTCATCTACGTTAACGTCCTTTTGTCGTCTTCACTCTACTTCATTTCACTCGTCGGGTGGCACGTAAGCCGTATTGGAATTTTGCTCCTTAATTAACGCTTGAATTACAGTCATACTACCTACCAAAAAGGAATGCGGAAAGGATAATTTCTTTTTAGAGCTCGAGATTCTCGATATTGTTTTGTTTTTTTTTACGCATAAAACACATCTATGTATGATTTTAGCGAAACAGTTCCTGCACACATTTCTAGAGATTGCTAGAGGAAATCTGTTTGGAAGGTCTTTAGGCAATACCTTGGAATTCATCTACTGTCTGTCTACTCGAAGCAAGCACATCCCCGTTTTGGAGGAACAAGCTTACAAGTTTGATATTCTCTTTATTGCATAAATACGTGGGCTTCAATCTTTTTGTAGCGATGCATCACAGTTGAACGGTGCCTGTGAACGTCTGGCTCATAATCCAAAGGAAGCCCACGAAGAATAAATTCTTAACTTACAAAACCGCCCCTATCGTGGCGGTGGGAATGCGGATGGGATGATCGATCAACAACGCACAGAGAACTACTCACGTAAAGTTATACCTGTAGCTTAGGACAAAGACAATTTTTTGTTTATATTTTTAGCGATGCGACGCAGTTGAGCGGTGCCTGCGCGCATCAGCAAGAAAGAGATCAAGAAACAAGCGAGATCGAATCGAGATATCGAATCCAGCAATATTCTTTTCTCTCTTCACATTTTTGCAATTTTAGAGAGCTCGATGTCTGAATGTCAGAATACACGCAAAAAGGACACGAGTCAAGATAGAATCTCTACTGAAAACGAAAGCGTAAATTAATTTGTTAATACTTAACTTTGGACAAAATTGTTTGTTTTTGTTTCATATTGTCTTTTAGCACTAGCACGTTGCTATTATGCGCCAAAGTTACTAAAGGCTCAAGTAAATGATGCACACAATTGTCGTCTACTCTACTATTGAAAAGAGCTGCAATTATGAAACTATTCAGAAACATTCATGGAGATCGCAGCGCATAAAGTAACTCTTTATATCGACCTTCAATTTGGAAATTCTGTATTCTTCTAGATACATAGTATATGTCCGTACTTACATGGGTTAAAGACAAAACATCGATGAGATCTGGCTGCTTGCCCAATTAACTAACTCTAATCGACAACGAGAGGTGGATTTATTTTCATGGTCATAATGTGTTCTCGAGGATCCTAGGAAACTTGCGTAAATTATATGAGCTTTGCCATATTTTCTTTCTTCGTTTTTCCCCTATTTTTATAGCAATATGACGCAGTTGAGCGGTGCCTGTGCATATTGGAAATTCTTTGATCGGAGAAAATATTGATAGGCAGCGAGGAAGCGCCATTTAAGAGAGAGGCGTCTACCCAATCGAAAAAATCATGTAAATTATTCGATATGCCTGGAACAAAAAACATATTTCTTTTTGTATCTTGTAGCTATATTAAAATGAACGCAGTTGAATGTGCCTGCCAATAGCTTTACTAGACAACTAGAGAACGTCTCGGCGCAGACATCCAATCCTCCAATACTTGGAACTCTCCTAGGAAGGAATTTTTCTACTAAACTTTACTCCTTCTCTTTCCATTCCCACCCAGCTCACAGTATTTTTCTCTAAGGATAATATATCTATTACAGTTCACAAGACACTACAAATGACCCCCGAGTACATGTAGCAAAATTTCTTGAGGCAATGGGAATCAAATGCCAACTTGAAAGCAATAACAACAACAACACGACACTTGTTACCGCCTGAACCGAATTTAATCGCAACGATTTTATGAGAAATGGTCAAATAACTCGAAAAACGTTAAAGGTCAGCAAAACACTGAATACGCATTGACTTGTTTAAACCTGTTTTACAGCTAAACATAAATGCGAAGACGATCACATGACATCGTGCGAAACATTTCTTTAGCTCTCTCAGACATAACTCTGTGTACTGCCTGCGAATCACGTATTGCGGTCCGATCTGGGCACGAAAACGTTTTTCTATCTTCTCTCCCAGCAAGCAAGCGGCGATCAGCAACTGGCGTGTGTCACACTGCAAAATCGTTAAAGGGAATCAAGAACGATACATCAAGTCCATCCATAACCACAGATCCACAGATAGAGAAATCTCCTACAGCAATGCCACAGCACCACAACAACAACACCTGCCAGCAACAGCTGTTCTGAATTGCAAATGCGCGAGTACAACGAGTGATCATCCGTTGCAAAGTACACTTAACGTTTTTACATTCCAGAAAAACGTTAGCTGCTGCTGCAGCATAAATATGGCCTGCTAAGCTTTGCACCATATGAAGAGGTCAGCCCTGCACCACTCGGCGGTGGCCTAAGCACTAACTCACGATCGATCACAGATGATGAGCAGACAGAGACGATCTCGGCTGTTGCTGTTCTCTCTCTCTCTATCTATCTCTATCAATCAATCAATCAAATCTGTGGCATCACCAAGCCTAGCTCGGCCAGGCCAGGCCAGGCCGCCAGACCAAGCCAAGCCAAGCTAGGCTGGTTCAGCTCAGTCCAGCACGTAATGCATTGCACCGCATAGAAATATGCGCTCGGTCCGCGCTAAAGGGAAACAAACGCGTTTGGACCGAGACCCGCCACACCACACAAACACCAGCATCTGCACTAAGAGGCGAGCTGATGTGTTGTCGTTGTTATCGGGCAGCTGCCTGCAAGTACGCTACGGGCATCCAAGCGTCGTCGTCGCAAGCTACTACTACTACTACTACTATACTCCGCTCCAATCCACTCTCCTCAAATCTCGGCGTTTTTCTGTGTGTGTGTGCAACCAGAGAATGTATGTTTACAAATAGAGTATGCTCGTCGTTTATCGCAAAAGGGAACCAAATGCGATTAGTGTTCAAGCATCCCAGACGACGACCAATCAGACAGCCAGCCAGACAGCTATACATCCATCTAGCCAGCCATATCCTATGCAGCAGTTACACAGATGACACAGCGGTGGTATTTCTATCAATTCAATTGATTTAACACATTTCTGTTTAAAAAATTATCCACTTAAAATCCTCTCACTTCTTAGCATTGCCACAGCTCGAAAACAGTGTGTAATCAAATCAAACCAAATCAAATCCATCGCAAAGGGAATCAAATGCGATTAGTGTTCGATGCCGACATGAAGCAGAAGCTAGCAGTGCCGCTAGTCCAGCGCAACGCTACCTATGCTTCACTTTTGCCAGTTGAGCGCTTAACTCCTGGTGCAACGTTCATCATTCCGCAATAGGGAATCAATTGCGAGGTGGTACTGCAGCAACGCACACACACACACAACACCACACACAAACACACACTCGAGACAGGCAAAAACACGCATACACACCATGCTCTCCATGCTCCGTGCTTCATGCTCCATGCTCTCCAAGCATGTGATTATCTTCTGGCATCACAAGATCAGCAAGCAGGCAAGCAAAGCGTCCTAAATCCAAATCGTAAAGGGAACCCAATACGATATACAGCAAGAGGGCAGCTGACAGCAGACAGACAGCAGGCAGGCAGGGCAATCCATGCCAACAGCGCGCGGGAGATGCAAGCGATTTCTGATAAATGATAGCTGATCGATTCCCTCGTTGTCATCGTTATCCAATCCATGTTGTTGTTGTTGGTGTTATGTAACGCTTTTCAGGTAACTTTCGTCACTCACTTTCAGCCTAGCCTAGCCGACCTGGACGGACAGTTACGACACGTATCTGTCGGTTTCTGCACGTCAAGTTGATCTCAAAGGGAATCCATGAGATACGCGCTACTTTTCCTATATGTATACATTTTATGTATTTTGTTTCTGTTTTGTTTTCTATCTAAGTTTGTTATGTACAGAGGCAGTCCTTTCTGGCCCCTTAGGCCTTAGGCAATCAAGAATGTAGATTATTACAATACACCTAATCTGTAACCCATGTTCCAATGTACCATGCCAAAATTGTATAAGCGCAAGGCGCGTATTATTTTGTAAGATTCGATTGTATTTTGATTATTGTAAAACCTGTGACATGTACACATATATCTGTATGGCTTAAGACACGTAGCAGGCATGGTGACGGACGAACCCCCCATTGTGTGATGTTCAACCCTTTGATACGTGAGCGAAAACCGGGCGATTTGAATGAGAAATACTCCATCTTTGAGCCGGGCCATCCATGACCTTTGGGTATCAATCTTCTTCTGGGGCTTTCGCTGCTGATCCTCTACAGGCAGCGGAAACACTGATCCATCGTTCAAAAAAGAAAGAAAGAAAAAAAACAATGGCACAACTATCTTCACCTGAGCAAACACTCTGGTCGCCTGGTCAATGAATCTACCAACTCCCATGTTCGGCGATTTTTCGACTTCTCTGATGTCGGAGCGCTTCCTTGGTAGGATCTTCTTCAGGCCATATAATCATCCGTAATGGTTTACGACGCTTCATTATCAAAAAACAAAATCTGCACACGAACTGGAAAGAATCTCTTCGATCGCTTAGAGTAACGTCACAATTCGTCACAACCACTTGTTGAGAGCGTTCTTCTTTTGTGGCATTTGCAACCAGTCGGGAAGAATATAGGCAGATCAACCGATCTGCAGAACTACTACTACTACTACTACTACTACTGCAAGGCACAACAACTTTACTACTAACATATTCAAGAAAACATCATTTTCATCGCACGCACGCACGAACCAATCAACCAGAACCACTTGTTTCGCTCTTCGTACGCTGGCTAGGATCAAACACACACACATTAATGGATTAGTTTGTCATTCTCGTTGTGGGACAACGCTTCGCATTTGCAACAATAATTTACAACACACATTTCCTCCCTGCTTTTGATGATGAAAGATGGGCCTGGTGGCAAGCGATAGGATAGGATATCAATATGCTCGGGTTTTGTTTGTCTTCTACTACTACACCTCCTTCTCTACTGCTACTACTACCTGGCCGATGATGGGGCCATTGATTTCGAACCTTCTACTGAGACGTCTTGACGTGTTTGGCGATTAGAATTTTCTTCAGGATTCAAAAAGATTTTCTCGAGCTACTTTCGAATATTTGGGCATCACTTGAATCACTTTTTCTACTGTATTGACGGCTGCGTGGGATTATCAAGAATTGACGGCAGCGTGGGAATACCAAAAGTTGACGGCAGCGAGGGACTCTACGCTTAGGCGGCATCCTGGGATACCAAATTGAGACGGCGGCGGGGGAGATTTGCATGTTATCAACGTGGGATTCGCTTGTTTTCATCGTGGGATTTGTTAGGGCTTCGGTTAGGCAAGGGCGCTAGAGACATTTCGAGGATTTCAAGCAGGGCAAGGGGCAAAAGCGATGACGGCGTCGTGGGAGGCACCTGACGGCGGCGGGGGAATCACATAACTTCGGCGAGGGATCGGGATTCTGACAGCTGCGTGGGAGAACCAAAGCTTCGACGTGGAAGTAGCTGACGGCGACCGACTGCTGCGGACGAGTTTCTGACTGCATCGTGGGAGATCCTGACTGCGGCGTGGGCGTTCCTGACTGCGGCGTGGGAGTTCCTGACTGCGGCGTGGGATTTCCTGACAGCAGCGTGGGATATCCTGACAGCAGCGTGGGATCCTTTGACAGCGGCGAGGGAGCCTCATCGGAAGATTTGGTTTTTCTTAACGATCATCGTCTGTATTCCTTCATGGTGCATCATTTATACAAGTTCATGCGTTCAAGGCTGATATACCTGCATTATTATCTGCCATGTCTGTCCAACTGGCATCTACATACTATACATATATTGAATGTAAATGTACATACATATTCGCATTCGTCGTCCTAGTATATAATTAACATGAGTAGCCTGCACCCTTAACTTAAAAAACCCATATGAACGGAAGCAATCATCACACTTCTACATTTATAATAATATTTAAACGTTCCTGGAATACCGGAAAGCAAACATAACGCGATGATCCCAGATAATCCAGATGATCATACAAACGGATTATCTGCTGAATAAATTTTGATTGTTTGAAAAAATGAACTCATTTTGTGCTATTTATTCAACTAATGATCTACCAAAATTTGAACAGATTCATGTAGGGATAGGTGCCATTCGGCCGAATAGCTTGAGTCTGATTAAGGCGTGCAGTACCGTTTGGAAAAACGCCGCCATAGATCGGCTGAGGAGCGAAGATGTTGTTGTTGTAGCCCAAGTCTGGCTGTGGAGCTAATGGTGCCTGGTATTGGTATTGGTTTGCCTGCGGCGGACTGCTCTGCAACGGCTGCATGTAATGGGTGTTGTTGTAAGCGCCATAATTGGGCCTGGTATTATTGAATCCTGGTCCAGGCTGATAGTTGACTGCTGGCTTCACATAGGTCGAATTTTGACGGCGATGAAAAGCGTTGAAATTTCGTGCAAAAGAACTGGTTTCAAGGTTGAAGCAGGCAAAGACCAGAGCTACAATAAAATCGATGCAAGATGTCATATTGGAATACCAGATGAAATATCAAGTGCTGATAAGAAGTAAGCAAACCTATTCCGAGAACCAACTGATAAGATTTCAGCATCCTGACGGCGTATTTCGCAAGTCTTGTGAGGTGTTCGCTTTGAAATTCGAAATACAACTAAACGCAGCAGCTGAGAGTCGCGTCACTTATCAGGCTTAGTAATAAGATGCTCGTATTCTCTATATAATTATGGCTGAGGAAAGCGGAAAAAATAAATGTCTGATAAGAAAAAGCTCACCTATAAATTTTGATATTGTAATCTAAAGGTGCCGTCATTTTATTTAATTTTAAAATAAATAATTAAAATATTTAATTTTTATGTATTCATTTTATTTTATACCTCAGCCGTAGACTCTTGAACTATGATGCTGTAGGTACAGGGTACTTTCTGGTCGACTATTCGCAACTAGAACAAGCTGCACATGTATATTTCTATATAAATAAAGTGTTGACAAAATGTCTGCTCTTATCATCATTGGGGTTTTTTTTTTTAATAAAAATAAATGGTGAGAAGGTGAAGATGGAGATGCAGAGGTGTACATGCGTCACAGACTTTAGGTATATATATTCTTGGCCAGATCGCATGCGCATGTCAATCACAGTTTTAGTTTTAGGTAAGTATGTTTGTTAATCAATTTTCGAGCCGTGTAGAGGGAATCCATTGGTAGCTGTTTCGCAGCGAACGTGCTTTCGCTTATTAATTTAGAAATCGGTTGTTTCTAAACCTCAAAAAACGGACGTCACGATAGATTTCAACAATTCAAATTTATATCATAAAATAAATATATGTTACATATGTATTTCAGCCGCGTTGCATAGGAAAAAGTCCTTCGCAGCTGCCTCGTCGTACAATTTGTATGTCTAAAGAAGTAAAATTGAGTGAATACATAAATATATATATAGATATATCGCAATCACAACTTACCGGCACCACAAAAGCGAGCGCAGTCAAATTTCTGTTCGTTGAGATACAATTGTCGATTGCTGGCACAGATCGGATTATATTGTGGAGTTGTGGGACAACTGCCAAAGCAATTGAGGAACTCTCTTGTGGGTGGCGGTGCGTCGACAAATGGTGAAACAGTTGCCATCACTGGCATATTGTTGACCAGCACCCAATCGCGACGCGCTGTTGGACTCGTAACTGGCATACTTGGCCTGCTTGTCGCTGAGAATATTAACTCATCTTGCGCCGACACAAGTAGATCACTGGTGATAATCACGAACGCCGTAAACAACCATGATTGCATATGGCAATGCATCTTTTGAAAATATATCCGTATTTGGTTGCGAAGGGCTCTGGGGTTGCAATAAGACTACGTCAAGCTAGTGCACAACTATAAGTCTATATAAATTGATACATAAGTAGACAGATGATTTCATATAACTGGTTTTGATCGCTGATTTTGTGGTAAATCCAGTTCGATCAGTCGGAAAGTTTATTAAGTTGTTTTTAGCGATAACAAACAAAACTGATTGAGCGGGGATTAAAAGTGTGCTGGGAAATTACCAATATATTATGATTACACTATGCAGCAGAAAAAAAAAAAAAAAAATTAAATAATTATTGTATATGCGTATAAGTTATTTTATTTGTAAGACGCAAAACACAGCTGTAAAAAGACATTTCGATAACTATTTATTTTTGGTTAAGCTGCTGATTATATTTTGTAATTTGTTGCACAGTGTAGTAAATAAAAGTAGGAAATTACAGCTAGCCTATAATAATGCTATTGTACGGTGAGGCAGTTACTCGCGGACCGGGCATTGAGTGAGTTGGAGATGCATACTGCATGGATTGTTCCAGTTTTCGATATGCAGCCGTTCTCCAACCAATGCTAGCTAAAATGGGAAGATATGAATAGGTCAAAGGGTATAAAATAGGAGCTAACTGCTGTTATTTACAGTTTGAAGTGCGTGGCATAATAATTGGATTTAAAGCTTCTGTTTCGTCTGACTGTTTATCCTTCTCGCTAATGTTCGGATTGAGGGCTCGCTGAAGACACTTGCCCATATGGATGCCACGCCTAGGACGCCCACACCGACAGATTTCCAAAAGGTTTTTGTGCATTTCGGGTGAAATGGAGTGAGGTGAGTCTTTAATGTCGGGCACATCTAAAACACAAAATTGAGTTAAACAACTAAACAATATAATTTAAAAAAAAAATACCCTCTATTTTTAGTTTCTGCTTTAGCTGGTTTTCTAGCTCATCTTGATGATAGAACTTATTGTTATCGCTCTCATCAATTTTAGTCCAAACGTGGGGATAATTGCTACGCGATTTGTGTTCCATGCGCACCATCTCCTTACTTTATAAAACATTGTACAAATTATTATTTATCTTTATTTTTTAAATGTAGAATTTATATCTATTGAACATACACTCGGCCAATAAGCTTCATGGGATCCATTCTGATGTTGTCCTGGTGGATGAGAATTGTGTACTGAACTCAAACAAATTATGCATTTGCTTTGGAAATATTTTTCCATAGCAACAAGAATACAAATTGGGGTGATTTTAAGTTTCAGAAATAGTACAGGCATCCCAAATATCGACTATCTTTAAATATTTGAAATGAGTTAAATTAACATATTTTCGTTAAAATCAAAGCTTTATTCTTTTCGTAGTAAAACTATAGACATATAAAATAAATTAATGAAAAGCAATAAATGAAAATGTGATATTAATTGGGGGTTTCAACCAACAATAGAGCACTTAAAATTATTAATTATAGTTTAACCACACAAATAACAAGAAATGAATTATCGATTGGCATTCGAGCATTTCCCGGATTTGAGAAAAAAATTGGGCACAAAATTACATAGGGGTACGCCAGAAAAAATTGGAGACATGCCAAAAATGCGCGTGACTTGGCCCTTTCAAGGACTATCCGGATGACCTTTGAGTCACAAAATGTCATTAGCCTGCCGACTTAAGTAAAACAATAAAATGGACGAAAGTTCTAAAAACATTTAATAAAACAGGACTTTTTTAAGCTGAGCAAATCAATTTTTGACCACAGCTGCCAACTGGTTTTCGAGAATACAAAGATCTTTTGATTTGAAAATGATATGGCCAAGATACAGCTTTTATCGTAAGCAGCCCATATTTAGTTCACATCCCAAAAAGTATGCAGCATTAATTAACAAACGATGCTCTTCAGCACTGGCCAAAAGTATGCAATAACTTATGCGTCCGAATTATTTTCAGTTGAATAATTAAATTAGTCGGACGTAACCGAAAGCGAAATACTATGATACCATTTTTGTGCAGCCAAGAAATACTGCCCAAGTTTGCCTTTCAGGTTCAGGCAGATATAAGATAGTAACCCTTCCTCGAAGTTTGGCAACTATAGCTGTACCTTCAAAATCCCATAACTTCGTCAAAATTCAACGCATTTTCAAAAGCAAGGGCGTTTTAATCATAGTTTGGCACCTAGATTAATCGTACATTTAAAGTTGAAAACGTGATTTTGGGTCGGAACATAAGTCAAATTATAGTCCGAAAATCGGCATATGTTCCAAGTTTCAAGTCTCTATCTCCAAGGGTGTCGAAGAAGATTGCGTTCATACAGACGGACAGACAGCATGACGGACATTGTACAAACCCAATATACTTTTATTATTCGGTATCATAGTATAATTAATAATAAGTTATGCACCTTACAGATACTTTTTATAAATCTACGAAAGCATTGTTCTGTTAAGGCGTTTTCCTGCGGATCCTGCTCAAACATTAAATTTTTCCACTTCATTTTTTTCTAATATGGTAAGGTTTTGTTTTTACGTTAATAAAAAAAGGAGCTCAATGAAAAACACGTGAAAAACACATCCAAATGATTAAAATTAAAATAAAATATAATTTTTGTATACATATGTATTTTAAATACCTAATTAATTGATCTATTTATTTACAACATATATAAATAAGTCAAAAGTCGCGATAAGCCATATGTCACTCATTGGGTGTAGCTTGTCCCCTCTCCAGCATGCAGTCAGCTTATCGCGTTAGTCACCAGCTGTGCTTGGGGAAGCCTTAATCAAGTAGAGAGTCTAAGCGATGCCGTTGGCTGATGTAATCCAATGCGCGCGATTGCAGCATCCATAGGTATAGGTTCCAGCTCCACTTTGTGCAGAGATTAATGGAATCTTTTAGGTGGCAGCCCGCAGTAAGGTGACATTGCTGACGAGGGCAAGTGGCGGAGGCAGTGTGGTGGCAATCATCAGTTTATTGGGCCGACAGACAATGGCATCGTCATGGAAATAAGCCAGGTACAAGGATGCTAAAAGGGTCAGCGTAAATGTCAGCCAGAGGCAGCCAAAGCACAAACGGCGCACTTTCTGCCACCAGGGATCCCGCCCGAAAGGCAGCAGCTCTTCCAGACTCAGTCCATACGAATAGCTGTCGGAAAATGTGTGTATGAAAATGGTGGTGAAGGGCTTTGTTATGAAGTTATTATTTAATGAAATGCGACAGTAAAGCGTTTACTCAGCAGTTGTGAAATCGGGCCCATAATCCTTTGGATCCTTGCCCAACGGCACGACAATGATGTGCGCCTCTTGATGATGTCCTTGCTGCAGCTGTTGTTGTTGTTGCGTTTCTATTTGTTTTCGCGTCGCCAGCAGCGCTGTTCTCTCATCGCAGGACATTCTTTGCCGCTCACGATTTGTCTGTCTGGCAACGAGGATTACAAACACTCCACTGAGTGGAGCCGGTCTGCTGCTCTTCTGTACCGCTTGTGGACAATTGAAACTGGCGTCTGGTTTGGCTTTCGCTTTGTTTCAGCTTAAATTAGCTTTCAGTGTGTCGCAAGTTTTTATTGTTTAATTTTTATTGTTTGCCTTTTTGTTGAATTTTTCCAGATTCCTGTAAACAACTTTATCTCGATTGTTGCGTCGTTGTTGTTGTTGTTGTTGTTGCTCTCGTTGTCAGAGTAGCTCATCTTCCGCCTCCAGCTTTTTGCACTGACTTGTGTTATCGTACACACAGAAAAAATGCAGTTAATTTAAAAATTGTCAAGTATAAGACTGCTGGGTGTCGCTTGAAATTAAAAATTTATAGAATAATGAGTTTCATAACTAGTAGTAAAATATTTAGTTATTGTGCCAATATTATTCAGACAATATTGATTTAATTTTTTATTGAAATATCAAGAAATAAATATTTTGTTCTTGATTCAAGAATGTATGTCTTTATTTATGTAATATGATTTTTACTTATCATCAATAATCAAGAACGAATTAAAGCTAAAATTGTACTCCGATTGTCTTTAGATATGTGGTTTTCTCCGAGTGTTTTAGTCGTACTCTTCTTTTTGGATGGCCTGCAGCTGCCAATGATTGCATAATAGCGGTTGCTCGCCAATTGTCGCCCAGTTTCCAGCGCCAAACCCCACAGATAAGACCCCAACAGACGCAGATAAAGAATACAACGTTCTACTTACAAAGCACAATTTTGAGTTGAAGACATATTTTTTTATTTTTTTTTTTTTTATTTTTATTTTCATTTTATTTTGTTTGGGGTTAACATGCTTGAAAATACATATACTTATAGGTAGTAAGTATGTACTTAACACTTTTAGGCTTGGGTTTTCTGAATAATGCTGAGTGATTCCCTAAAAATTAGCCTATATACTTTTAAATATTGTAGCTAAACACCAAGTTCATTATAAGTAAAGTGCATAAATACGATTATGGATAGTATGTGTGTATATAGATGCTTTAGCCAGGGTTCTTTTATTTGGCCATCGACTTTGACTATGTCTGGGAATTTGCATTGTATTCGTTTGTTTTTTTTTTTTTTTGCTTAACCCTGGTGCGTTCTAATACTCTGAATAGTTATTAATGTTTATTGTGAATTGAAGTAAAGGTTTTCTGTATTTAAACGGCACATTTTTTTTTGTTGGTTTTTTTTTAGTTATATGCTAACACTAGATATTTTTAACTATCGCGTATTTTATTCTGTATTTAAAGTGCGGCTGTCATTAATATTATTTGTATTAGCTAGAATATATGTATATACTATTTTTATATAAAAATGTAATGAAAAGTTTGAATCCAAAATACATCTTAACAAACATCAAAATGATTAATTATATATATTAAATATATATATTTATATTCAATATCTCTGCTTAGCTATTAAAAATTTCTTATGCCCAATTAACTGAAATATATAATTTAAAATAAGATTAGTAAATTAGAGAAAATTATAAAAATAAAAAAGTACTAGATTATAGATTTGTAGTGGTTATGTTTATATCATACGCTTATTGAACTCTTTCTTGCTCAGCGATCATCATCATCATCATCATCATCATCATCATCCTTAGATTAGATGCTGCTCTAAATCTACAGAAGTACATACCTAAATTCTATATCGGAAGCACTTTACTCGTTTTTATTTGCCTTTGCCTTGGAGTTAATCAAATATATATATATATGAATGTATGTCTTATGTGTAGTGTATGTGTGATAAGACTACATAATTTTTGTAATTTAATCTGTTTTCAATATTTATTTTGGACTGTTCTATGCCATACTTCTCCACTCTTTGATTTGCTTCAACAACATTAACCTGATTCTGGAACGACTTTATTGAGTCGCCTGTTAACTGCATTTATATTCTGAATATACGGAATTCATAGGAAAATCTTTCTTGTTCTTTATAATCATTTTCTTTCGGTTTGTAAATGGGTAAATATTTGAAAACAAAAACTACATAATTGAAATAATTGAAAAATTCAATTTAATTTTCGGAACTTACAGCAAACATTGATAGATGTAATTGCATTAAATACATTTCTCGACTATTTCATAACTTAATCGTATTCGATATTTATCATATTGGGTATTATATATATATCTAGATTTGGCGCATTTTTCCATCAAGGTTTGTTTTTTTGTTGTTGTTGTATGATTCTTTGATCCTAATTTTAAGTATTTAGTTTTTGATTATTAAGTATTTTATTTTGGTATTCATTCAAAATGTGTGTTTTTTTTTATTAAAAAATAGAATAACATCATACAAAAAATACATTCGTTTAACAAACTTTTGGTGTTATGTCTTAATCCTTTAATTCTTCTGGTTGTTGTTTAATTATCTATAATTTCAATAGGTGACAAAGTAAAGAGAAAGTCTTTTAAGTAAGTAGATTTCATGTAGTGCAGTGTAAGTAACACTTGATGGTCGTACTAAAAGTGCCGCTTGTTTGTTTGGTCGGAGTTTGAGTTGTGTTTTAGTTTTAGTTTTTTTTATTGAGTTTAAATTTAGTTTGCTCTCTACATATGCAGTGGAAACAGTTTGTGTCTAAAAGTGCGGTTGACTAGTTATAGTTCCTGTTTTAATAAGTCGTTAGCTCGTGAGCTGAAAGTTGTTTTGGTTTTTGTTGTTTAATATTAAAAGAATAGCAGTTCTCTAGGGCTTACACATGTATTAAATTAACAATGGCTGATTGTGACAATTAATGGAGAGACAATTTATCAGTTATATATATACATATATACATATATATATATATGTATATATATATAGATATTAAGTACAGCTATAACAAACAACAATGATAATAATAATAATGACTTAAATTGCAATTAAGAATGATATAACACATACACAAATCGTAAATATCGTAAATATCGTATGTTGTATATATCGTATATCGTAAATGACATTATATATATATGTATATATATATGCATGTATATATGTAATAATTATGAATGATCACGTTGCTTGTTTGCTGAGCCCTGGCAGCCTTTCTTGTATTTACATATAAGCATTAATTACCTAATCAATATAATATAATTGAATTAAACTCCTTTAAAAAAAAGCCACATCTAGAAACTAATTAAACATTATAATTTTTAATATTAACATAAAATTTACATAACTATATCAATATTTATATATCATAATAACATACATAAATATTTGTTTACACATACAGCATATAGCATTAAATATATGTTATTATAATATAGCTCAATCTGTTTATAAATAAAACTTTCGCTTATGCAATTTGATTATTGTTACAGCTTCGCTACAGCTATTAAAAATGTGTGTGTGTGTGTGTGTGTGTGTGTATTTTTATTGTTTCAATTTTTTTTTTTTTTAGTAGATATTTATTCTGCTGGGTCTGGGGATAGCTGCTTAAACCATAATGACATCGTAAGCCTCCAGTGTGCTCATGAGCAGATACAAAACCCACAGGGCGAACAAAATCGACGCATGTATCCATTTCGAAGTAACGGGTCCACCAAGTTCGCAACGGATATTTTTGTTAAATCTCCGATACATCATCACGCAAACGGCAATGATTGCCTGGCAACAGAAAAGCGCCACCGCGAATCCAATGCTATGGGGTAAATAAACACAATTGGTAAGTTTGTGGATGAGGCGAAATGATATTATCTGGACGGAACTTACGTGCCCGGCTCCACATTAAACGTTGTGCCATGTGCCATGTGATAGATCGATGCAATGGACCACGCCAGTCCAATGCCCAGGAACACGTTGACCGCATTGCTGCCCGTCACATTTCCGATGCAATTATCGGCGGTATCGTCCTGCTTGGCGGCAATGATGCTGGCAAATGTATCTGAGACACGATAAAAATAAACTGATCAGTATCTGAACATCTTAAAGCCAACTTCAATTAACTGGCTACCTGGTATACTGGTGCCCAGAGCCACAAAGCAAATGGCCGTAACCGAGTCCTTGATATTCAGCACACAGCCAAAATAGGTGGCTGCATCTCCAATAAGGGCAGTGAGAGCGCCAATGACGACTATTGAAACTACGAAGGTGACATAACCACCGCATATATCTGTCCAAGAGAATGGTTGTTTGTTATATGTAAATATAGGTAAGATATTCAAGAAAGTATCCATGAAACACTATAAAATCAGTTCAAGAGAAATACTAATAAAAGTTCTAATAGCGTCAGAAAGTTGATAAACATTTTATTTTCAAATAAAAGTTGCAGATTTTCGAAAAATTTCGAAATATATTTTATTCGAATTACCTGTGGGCGGCACAAATGCAAATAACACCTTCCAGAATAGGCAAACGAAATGGCTGATATAGTCCAAGCATTTGGGAACATCCTCGTCCGCATCATCATCGTTTTCCATTTCAGTCTCATCAGCTGCAAACGTTGATAGCGTATGGATTCTGGATGATTCTATTAAATGATTGCTTACCTGGCACAACGGTTAGCGCATCCTTGAACTGTTCCTTCCACGAGGAGGTGCCCAGCACAGCTGATACATTGGCCCTGGCTACAAGCTTGTCCACAGTAGCCTATGGAAACAATACAATTGCCATTTGCCGTTAGCACATTTTCCTTAAAAGGTACTGTTATGCATATCAAGTATACGCCCCCCCCCCCCCCCTGTGCAGACAGAGAGACAGACGGACAGACAGACAGACAGACAGACAGGAAACAAAGTATTTCATTGGAAGACTAGCACAATTAGGTGCTTATTTGCCTTGCACCTGAACAGGTGTGTGTTGTTAGCACAAAGCTGCCAAGGAAACAACTTGACACCTGAGACCCTTTTTCTACATACTGCAGATGTTGCCGTTTATTGTTACCCATGTTGTTGGTGCTGTTCGGGTTTGGACTGTTACAGCTACAGCTACAGCTTTGGCCATTAAGCCATGTATAATGTGGCAATGGGCCGAGGGATCATTATAAAAATGTGTGTCTGCATTTGTCTGTTTGTGTAGTTAAGTTGTCAGTGTCTGCCTTCCTTAATAAGCTGTTGCCATTCCAATCGCCAGGTGAGTTGGATTCAGTAAGGCAATTATTTGGATTTTTTGGATAAATCATTTGTTCAAATATTATGCAATTTTTGTTTTAAATCGGTTGGAAAATTAGCAAAGTCTGATATACACAATATATATAAATGGTTATATCGTGTCGAACTTTTCCAAGTATGAGAGGAACAATCGGCGGCAAGTCTCTTAATGAACACCTTATTTTGGTATATCCCTTTATAATGATTTTATGTTTTATTGTTGTTAACTGGATTGAATGGTTACCTTGAATTCCTGGCTCTCGCGAATGCGTATAGTTGTGGTAGTTAGTTCTCCGCATCGTGGCTTGCTCAGCAACAAAATGCGTTCCAGTTCGGTCAGTTCATTCACTGGCTTCTCTTCCACCTCCTTGATTTGGGCTAAGAGTTCATCATCTGTGCGTCGGCGGAAGGCGAAGACAAAAATTATAAAACAGTTAACATACAGTATACCAAAGACTGCCACAACAAGCCAGTCTCAACTAAAAGGCTGTGTTTTTTGCAGTTTACTTGGTTGAGTTCGATATTAACTACACACACATATATATATAGAAATAGATATAGACATCGACATAAACATAGAGATAAAGTTGCAATTTGGGTGTGCATTTCTTGCATTGGAACTTTTGTGAAGCACAGAAATGAAAACGGAATTTAATTTCATTTTTCAAAACAATAATAATAATAATAAACAGAAAACACCTACACATAGACAGAGACGGAGAAAGAGCTGAAAATGGGAAAATGGGTAGATTTGCAGAGAGGTAAATAAAGTTGCAAAGCAGGCAAATGCGTTAATTAATTTTCAAATAGATTTCCAATTTGGTGCATTCAGCCGCATGAATTATTAATAAAAAGCAGGCAGGTGTTGAAAGTGAAGGAAAGTGAAAGTTGCATGCAAATACAAATAACGATAGATAACACCATGTGTAGAATGCTGATTTCAATGATGACTCACGAGTATGATCTCCAGTTTGATTTTCTAGACAGCGATTAAGTGGCAAGGTACACAATTGACAAACAAAATTATTTTATTTTTTTTTTTATTTGGGAAGGTTTTTGGGAAAATTAAGACAAGATTTTCAGATAGATATTTTTAAATACACTTTATTCACATTATTATTATTATTACTATTATTTTGCTATGTTCAGTTAAAAAAATGTTGTATTTAATTAATGCATTCACCAATTGGTTTTGTTTTCTTTTTTTTTTTATTAAAATGTTTACTTTTACTTTAGCTTGCCTACGTTACCCTGTTATTATGTAATTGGTGGGTGGTTGGGTGGTTCTCTAAAACACACACACAATTAAACAAGAGAAATACATCGATATGGTTAACATAACATTGTGTGTTTCGAGTACGTTATTCTAAATCAAATGTCAGCCGTTCACAAAAAATATATTGGCCTAGTTGCAAAAAAAAACAAAAAAAAAAAACGAAAAAAAACAGACACACACAAAAAACAAAGGATAAAAATACATCAAAATGTCTTCAAAAATATTTTTATTTCAAAATTAATTGTCGTGTGCATTACTTACAAATCGATGTTTTGACGATGTTTGTTGCGAATTCATTTAACGATTTTGTTCATATATATATGATATATTCGATGATATCGTGTTGAGAGAGATATCGGGGCACAACAAACAGAAGCGGGCACAAGCGCGTTTTATGGCAGATGTGTTTTGTACATGTATCCACCGAGCATAGAAGGTTACCAACAATATGTTTAGCCCAATTTTGGCCAATAATAATTGCAGCTAACTTTATTTCAATTGAAGACGAAACGATTTCTTTGTTTTGCATTTTTTTTTTCAAGATTTTCCCTAACGTTTGCTTAGAAAAGTGTAGCGTCGAAAAAGCGCAAAAGTTATCTTTTTCATTTCTCATTTTCATGCCAATACGTGTTACACATACATATACGCAACTTACACACACACACACAGAGACATATATATATATATATATATATATATATATGTATATATATATAGAGATGCAGACGAGACGAGTATATATTTTTGATGGAACAAATAACAATTACTAATGAGAAAATGCCTATTGAAGTTTGTATTCCACTAATGTGTGAAGTGCTAAAAAACCAATGTACGAAAATTATGTTTTTTGTTTTTTTTTTTCATCTTGTAGTTCGTGATAATTTCCCCCAATTTCTGTATAATTCACTTTTTTTGGACATCGCATTTTACTTTCTTTTTTTTTTTTTTAATTAACTGAACATAAACACTTGAGAGTTGGATGAGATTAGGTTCTTAAATTTACTTTTACCTACCAAAAAATCGATAGAAAAATGATTCCTTATTTGTGTCATCTGCGTGAGGATAATTTGCAATTGCATTGTTGTTGTTGTTGTTGTAGATATTTTGTTGATGTGTTTAACATATACATATACAGGAATTTGATTAGTTTTGTTCAAGAGTTACTTAAATGCATGATTGTGAGTAATTTATTATATTCTAAATACAAAATCAATATCTAAAATTATTAAAAGTGCTAGAGTACGGTCTGGTTATGGGGGGGCGGGCTGGTAATTTGGGGGCGGGGCGGGGAGGTGTAATCTAAGGTTCCACAACTAATAAAATAAAATAAATTTCAATGTGGGAACAGGTTTAGGAGGATGCTCTATATCAAATGCTGACAAATGGACCAAATTATTTACAAATTTTAATGAATTTACGGTTCTTTCATTTTTTTTGTTTTTTTTTGTTTTTGTTTTTGATTTTTGTCGTGCTGTGTTATATGTATATGAAATAAAAATTATTCAAATAAGGTTGTCATTCTCTAATTGTAATTTATAAAGATAATCTTTTGGGGATTGCGAAAAGTTGACTGGAATGATTTATTTCCTTTTCTTAACCCATATCCCAGTTGGCCACTCAACAGCCGGAATAATAACAAAACAGAAATAAAAGGTTCTAAAGCAACAAAAATGTAAACACATATAACATACAAAAGGAAACACATAACAAAATTAAGGGTTGATATTTATTTTTTTTCTTGTTTTTTTTTTGTTTTTTTTTTTGTGGGTTGTTGGGGAAGGTAAAAACAACTAATTTGCACTTTTTGGTCGCAATTTCCACACTTTGTCAAAGAAATGGGCAAAATTCGAGTTAAGAACTTAAGGAATCGAAACCCAAGGAATTTTGTGTTGCTTTTGTTGCGCTTTCGTTTTCAATTCAAATAAAATTAATTAATGTACAATTTTAATTTCAAGTCTTACGGTAGTGAGCGGAATCTAGAAGCACAAAGAACAAATAAATGAAAAGACCAAAAAGTATACAAGGAAACCGAATACGAGAAAGTTTACAACTAAGTGTATGTGAGTCCTTCCAATTCATTCAAATTGGCAATCGCCAAAGTCTTCTTACTTCTTTCGATTTTTTATTTCATTTCATCTTTCTTTTGGTGTATTTTGGTATCACTGTATGTGTGTGTGTGTGTGTGTGTGTGGATGTCCTTGGTGTGGTTATTATTTTCCTATTTTCCTGGCAACAGTTAAAATTGGACTATTAACTTTATTATTAGCGGCACCACAAAACCGAAAAGAAATTCAAGCCCATTTATTGCACACTTTTGGGGCTGCTTCTGCTCCCCGAGAAATCCTCCAAGTGCTGGTCCTTGCGTAGTGAATTCGTGTAATTTGGTTAACAGGAAATTGAGTTTGCTTTGTAACACACACACACACACACACACATAGACATACACACACACAGACGCATGACACGTGTAAAGATCAGAGTTCAAGTGTCAGGTGACTCGGTGTGTCAGGAATAGAGGGGCATGGGAAGGGGAGTCTGCCTTTGGTGCTATTAAATTGAGTTTTAATGTTGTTTGTGTATTTGTTGTTGTTGGTTGTTGGTTGTTGTTGTTGTTGTTGTTGTTGTTGCGTGTGTTGCCAAACTTACCTGGTGCCAGTTGCGGCTCGCCAATGTGCACCTTGAATTTCACATCCTTCTGGTAGCTGCTCTCCTCCAGTATGGGTATGGATATAGATTGCCTGCAAAGGGATTAACGCACAATGATTAGAATGTTGTGACCATGCACTTCTCTATTATTATGCGAATAGCCTGAGGCTTAAATCAAATTTATGCAGTCACATTGCGTAACATTAGAGTAATGTGTCTAGTAATTAATTGCCCAAAAATGCACTCAGAAAAACTTTGTACCAAAATATGTCAAAAATCGAATGGCTGACTTTTGGTGCTTTAACACTCTCTTTTTAATCAAAGACTTATTTAAATATAGCATTGAAAAATTTAAGTAAATATTGTAAATATTTTCGCTGCGTGCACGATTTGGCTTGTAGCTCAACTTAGCCCAGGCAACGAGTCACATTGATTAATGGACTATGTTGTGGCTAAACGGCCGCAATCCCGACACTCGAAACAACGTTAGGAATTTATTAGGCGGCATTAATAAGACTGTCACCCAGCCCCACCCAGAAATGAGGCACAAGGCACAAGCACAAGCAGAATGGCAACAAAATCAATGCACGCGTAAAAATAACACATAAATTATCGCAGTGTACTCTCATTAATATGCGCATTATTCAAGTGTGCACCAAAGAATGCTTTGCACTAAAGTGAATTATTCGAACAAAAGAGAGAGCATTTTTAAATATTGCTAAACAGAAAGTCAGAGAGAGATAGAGAGAGATAGAGATAGAGAGAGAGATATATATATAGAGAGAGGCAACACAATTTGCTTTGTTTTCATTTGATTTGGCATTGTGCCAAAGAAAAGGCAAACCTATTTTATTATATGCCACAAGTTGTTTGCTTTTGGCCCAGGGGCACAATTTGTTGGTTTCCCTCACTTCGATAAGACTTGTCAAAAGTTGAGAGCAGCAACAACAACTACTCAACTTAGTTTGTTAACTGATTATCATTTATATTTTTAGCCAAGCGATTCGTTATGAAATTTCCTAGAAATTTATTAATTCCGATTGGCAAAAAGTTTAATGTCAAAAATAATTATATACCTAGTTTTGCAGTTGTATTTTTCCACTAGTTTTCCTTTCCTATCAAATTCAACTTTCACATTTCATTTTAGTTTCAACTTTCACCTTATTCCTGCAATGAGCTTTGGGTCGTGTGGTTTCAATTTATATTTTCGTTTTATGTAGTTATTTTATTTTATTTCACTTTTCTGTGGAAAACCCCCTCTACGCGAAACGGCGCTTGTTGCCTGCGACTGTGTGGCAAACTTAAAGCCTGCAACGTGCGTGGTCAAAATCTTTTTTTATGGCAACTAGTTTTATGACTCACATAAATGAAATGCGGTTATGTACTATATACACTAAAAAATACATACATACATAAGAGTTCGACAGTCAAACTTCCATAAAAAGGAATTTTTTTTTTTTTGTATTATTTGACTCATGTTTTATTTATTTTGAGTGCATAACAATTATTTATATTATCTTTTTTCCCCGATTTACTCAAGACTAGTTAATGCGTAATTCTAAACATTAAATTTTTAGTCCTCGAAGTTGAGTGCGATTTTAGACAATGTTGATAAGATTAGAGTTAGTTACAAGTTTTGTTAAATTTTCTAGGAAATTTCCAAATAATTCTTTTGAGAATTGTTATTTTGTCACGAGATGTGTGACGCATAAAATCAGTAATCTTTAACGGTATCGGTTCAAGGTTCCCATAGGAACAAGCACTCAAAAAACGATATTTCAGCGAAACTCAACAATTGTTCACTAAATCAAATTCAAATAACTAAAAAAGCAATGATTTTTTTCGATTCCCTTGGGGTTCGTTGTAGAGCAGCTTGTCTGTATATATTGGTATATCTAGTTAATCCATTCGAGAATCCGATTCAGTGATTCAGCCAGATTTCTGATTAACGTACACCCCGATTGGGCGTCTTCATGCCTTTGGCCTCTGCCATGAGCCAAAAGCGCACTTGGCCAAGAAAAAAATAAAAAACAAACCACATTTTTTTACACACACAACATTTCACGTGCTTAGTTTTATGGCGTGAGTCCCACATACAAATAATAAATCCATAAATTCTTGTTTCTAATAGCTGGGGTTGGATGGCAATCGTAAATAACGACACGAGTCGGCGGGGGAATTAGCCACGCATTAGATTTGGCTCGATTTGCCGATAGTCCGTAACGTCCAGCGCACCCGTATCTTATCCGTATCATAATAGGAAGTTATGCCAAGTACTGTTATTAGAATTGACCAGCGCACTCACGGGCGGGCTACAGTCTTTAGCAAGATGTTGCCACAATCTAACGTCGTGATTGCGATCGCTCTGCTGTTCGTCGGGTCTTATGCGGCACCGGAATGCACACGTGGTGCCGAGTACTGTCAGGATCGCTTAATGCATCCGGATATGGAGGAGACCAAGCAGCAACAGGGACGTAGTGTAGTTGGTGAAGAGACGAATGCCTATTGGCGTGAGCAAGGCATCAATTTCATCAAGGATAAGCTGGGCGAGCAATTGAATAAAGGCAAGGCCAAAAATGTGATCCTGTTTCTCGGAGATGGCATGGGTGTGACAACCACCTCGTCGGCGCGAACATTGCTGGGTGGCGAGGAGAAAGCGCTATCCTTTGAGCTGTTCCCACACACCGGTCTGTCCAAGACCTACTCCGTGGATCTAATTGTACCCGATTCGGCCTGCACAGCTACCGCCTATTTGTGTGGCGTTAAGGGACAGGAGGGCACAATTGGTGTCAACGGCGCTGTGCCGAGAACCGACTGCAAGGTCATATTGGATAAGAGCAACTACGTGGACTCGATTGCCAAATGGGCCATGGACGCAGGCAAGTGGTCAGGTCTAGTGACCACCACACGTGTGACGCATGCCTCCCCAGCCGGTGTCTATGCTCACACAGCCGAACGTGACTGGGAGAACGATGCAGAGGTGGCGGATGATTGTGGTGCCGCATCGGGTGTGGAGGATATAGCCTATCAGTTGATCAACGGCGAGATTGGCAGCAAGCTAAAACTGATCCTTGGCGGTGGCCGGAAACATTTTGTGGACAAGAACTTGGCCGAATGGGGCAAGCGCATCGATGGCTTAAATTTAATTGAGCAATTCAAGGCGGAGGGCACCAAGAACGTTTATGTCGACACAGAGGAAGATCTGATGAAGTTGGACGTCACCCAGCCAGACCGAATTCTCGGTCTCTTCCAGGACGATCATATGCTCTACCATATGGAGACCAACGAGACCACCACACAGCCCACCCTCGAACAGATGACCCGCAAGGCCATCGAATACATGAGCCAGAATGACCAGGGCTACTTTCTGTTCATCGAGGGCGGTCGCATCGATCATGCGCATCATGACAACTATGCCCGCATGGCCCTGGACGAGACCGTTGAGTTCTCCAAGGCGATTGCGGCAGCCCGCGAACTCACCAGCGAAGAGGATACCCTGCTCGTGGTCACAGCGGATCACTCCCATACCTTTGCCTATGCAGGCTATGCGGTAAGTTGAGACTTATGTGGCAACTACTATTTGCTGAGCTAGCTACAATAATTTGGTGGATTAGCTGTAATAATTAGACTTATTTAATATGATTTTTATAATTGTGTTAGTTACTCAAGAAACGCTTTCTTATTTTTTTAATTGTGAAATTTGTTTAATTCCAGTCACGTGGCACTGATGTATTTAGCAAGGCGCCTGCAACTGGCAACGATGGCATACCCCACATGATTCTCAGCTATGCGAATGGACCAAGCGCTGAGCACTTCTATAAGGCGGAGACAATGGAACGCGTGGATCCCACCACAGTTGTGACTGGGTCGCGATACGATGAGTTCCCGGCTGGTGTGCCTCTGGACAGTGAAACCCATGGTGGCGATGATGTGCTCGTCTATGCCCTGGGTCCCTGGTCGCATCTGTTCACCGGTGTCTACGAACAGAACACCATACCCCATATGATGGCATACAGCGCCTGCCTCGGCGATGGATTAACCCTTTGCAGCGAAACTAAATCATGAATCCGGCTGAATCCGTGACTGAGACTCATCACAATTAAGTTTGTAGCCCATTAAAATCAGCGATTGCACTTGAGATGTTGTTGCACGTGGGTGCACCCTTTGTACTTAATTTTGCTGCACCTCTTGCTCTTGCTTGCTGTTGCTCCTTAACCTTATTCATATCCTTATCCTTATCCTTATCCTTGACGTATACTTAATGCAAATTGTAAATTGAATTAAAGCGAATTTCTGCAAAGCTTCGTTCTGAGCTACCTTTTCCTGCCTTTTGCGTGTAAGCGGAAAGTACTCTTGGCCAAGTTTTCACATTAAAACTACACAGAAAAAAATTGGATAGCATAATTAAAGGTTGAGCACTTTTACACAGCCTAATCAAAGCCACAAATAGTTCTAATAATACTTAAATGAATTACGCTTGATTCTTTGTTCTCTTAAGAAAATTTTGGATTTATTTAACGCGAATTTGGTGAATTTTTTTTTTTTGTGTATGAGCCAAACACTTCTAACCAAGTTTTATACTAGAAACTAGGCGCTCAACTCTGCGGTGCTCCAACTTGTTCTCAAACTTGCCAGTAATTCCTAATTTTAAACTCATCAAACTAATGGTGTGTGTGTACATGTTTGAGGTGTAAATAAATGTGTATGTGTGTGTGTGTGTGTGGGTGTGTGGGTGTGTGCATCCATTTGCGGTTCCCTTGCGTGTGTGGAGAAAGTTTTGGCCAACATTTGGGTTAAGGTAAGCTCAAAACACACATAGAAAAAGCCGAGAACAATTTGCATTTTTATGCGCAATTTTATGCAAAACTTTTGACTGATTCATCATCGAGTTTCAGACTGTATTTAGTTATTAGCGTATTTGCATTTTACATTTTACAGTTTGCATTTAGCATTTTGCCTTTGAAATCCATGGGTAATTGCAACAATTAAAAGTTATGACTCATTCCACAGTCAGCCAGTCGTTTGTCCTTCGTGGCATATGAGTAATAATCTAAGGACCAAATCGATGCATTTGTCAATTTTCTAGTTTCTATTTCCGATTCGATTCAGAACTAAATTATATCCGTTATACCCCTACGAGTGGACTGTTTGTGTGTGTGTGTGTGAAAGTCTCATTTCCCCTCATATGTCAGCCTTTAAACTACCAACAGCGCACACAGAAAGAAATAATGTGCAAATGTGTATTAAAAAGTTGTAGTATTAAAAAAAATCTAGTAAGAATTTTACTTGAAGAATTATTATTAAAAAGAATTTGTCTGAAAAAGAACGCTAAAAAATATATGAGAAAATTATATAAAAAAAATTAAATATTTCCAATCGCTTTTTGTCTGTGTAAGCACACGAAAGCTTTGCAGTTCTTTACACCCTGCAACCACCCACCGTATTATTGACACTCGAAGCTAATTTCGCTGCCCCCCGGTTTCGCTTGCACCCGTTGCCCCTTTGGCCACATTGCCACTCTTGCCACTTCCGCCGCTTGATTTCAATGACGTCTGCAGCCATATTGCGCTTGCTGGTTAACGCACTGACTATTTGTTATTAAGCAGCAGCAACAACAGCACACACACACACACACACTCAAACACACACACACACACACACACACACCCAAACACACAACAAGATACACACCCACAACACAATTTTATGTGCAGAAATGCTAAAACGGCTATTGATTTCTGTGACCATCAATTCGGGGACTGTGACAAAGTCAAAGTCAATGCTGCAAAGCGTTGCAAGTGCAGCTTGCAACAATGCATACACAAACATACATACACTGATATTATGCTCAGTGTGGCGACCAGTTAGAGGCAGCCACAAAAGTGATTCCAGTGAAAAAGCAAATTACATTTTTTGAATATTATGCAAATTTTCGTTTGCCACATTCAATTCCATTTGAAGCGTTTATCGTTGCGTACATTTTAATCAACTGATATGAAAAATCTCGATATACAGTGAAGATTACGCCCTAATCCACTTGGGAACCCTACTTGCTCCTGGTCTCATTCATTCATTCTCTGTGCTGCAACAAGCCAAGTTAAGTGCCTCAATTACCTGATCCGTTTATCGCATGCAAAGTGGTGCACAGTGGTTTCAGACATTCCTATTAGACCCACCACCTGGGGAAAGCATCCTCTAAACACAACCACACCCAAAGAGAAAGAGAGAGCAAGAGAGAGAGAGACAGAGAGACAGAGACCGCAATAACAAACCAACACAAGTCATTCATTCATGCGGATTGGCAACTGCTTTAAAATAAAATTACACTAAAATACAGCAATTTGCATTGCAATGAGGGATGAGCACTCACAGAGAAGTCCCCAGCGACAGACGGAATTGCCGCCAGGAGTGGATGCCAACTGACCGCCGGCCAAAACTAAGCCACTAATGCAATGGCCAACTTTTGCCTCGACCTAACCACACATACAAAAACTGCCCCCGTGGACAGCTTTATTTTCATACATTTTTCTTTGCACTCCTGCAGCGGGTATTTTGAAATTTTCCAGTATGGTGCTACACATTGATGGATGCCTCCATGTACCCTTTGGATCAGGATCTGAGTTGTTATAGCCATGTGCGTGTTTCTCTTTACTAAAATAACCCAACATCAAACTTGGCTATTAACTCATTTCGTTTTAATATTATTTTGACCCTGGCTTCGGTTAGCAAGAATCGGAATAGTGTATGTTAGTGTATAGAGTAAATTGTACCTGGCTAAAAGCTTTAACTCTGGCAACCCGCAGATAACATTTGATTTACTTGTTAAACGGCAAGGCTCCGACTGCGCATATCTTGTAATCGAATCGGTCATGCCAAAATGGACAAAAAAACACAATAAAAACCAAACCCGATTATTGGATTTTTGTCCGAAAGTGAATTAAAATTTGTTGCAGGCAAACTCTGATTGACTGGGGAAATCCACTTGACAGGATATGTGATCGGATATTTATATATAAAAAAAAGGACCAATCGATTGTCAGTGCTGAACATTCAATTACATTTTGCTGGGCCGTGTTTGCCAGCAGGAAGTTCAGGGCGCAACTTTGACCTGTCACCTAATTAACTTAATTGAGGTTTCATTTTTATTGGTCAAGAGCAATCGGATTGGTGGGCATACGTGTTAACGTTTAATCTGCAAGTGGCTCAAGTGTCAAGTTCAGTGATTGGAATTTTGATGGGCCTACGTTTTTGGTATGTAAGTTTCTCCTCCGGACAACAGGTGGCGCCAGCTGCTAGAATTTGCTAAGCTGTTTCAACACAATCTGCTGCGATTCCACATACATATATCCAGATCAAATAATGTACAACTGACACAGCCATATAGCCACATGCAAATTGTGTGTCTGCTGCCAACCAAGTGACACTTGAAGCACTCAACAAATGTGATTTGCACTCGACGCGGCAACCAGCAACATGGGACGAGGGAGGAGCTGAGGGAGTGGCCAACAACCACAGCTACAAGTTTTCATTAGCAAGTGTTTTGCCAGCCATTACAAGGCTGTTGCGCTGCCACTTAAAGGCCAAGGTTCAAGTCTAAACAATTTATTGAATTGAACACGTAATTGTGTTAATTTTTCAGAGTCAATCAACGATACTTTTCAACTATTGGTAGTGACTATCTCTGCCAAATATTGACCCACTGCCAAAGCTCATTTTGCATTCATTGGAAAACTTGATGTAATTGCCCCCACCTGAGTCCACTGATTGACAGATAGCATGATTTCTTTACCTAACTCAATTGTTATTCATTGGAAATTGTAATCAACGTCTGTCTGAATAGTGAAAAGCATTTAAGCCTAAAGCGATCGCTTTCTCATTTGGTCTAATTATGAAATATAACAGGAGTTGTTGAATTTCAAATTAACTGCATTCAATAAACATGTGCAATTTCAGAGAATCAGCCAAATGGCTTTTATCACAATGATTTGTGTGTTTATTATTTTTTTTCTTTCCATACAAATGCTAAGGCAGAGTAAGTGAATTATTTATAAGAATTGCATACATGAATCAAATAAATTCACTTTATCAAATTACCAAACAATTTGCAATCATAAAGCAATAACAAAATGTTTAAAAAACGTTTCAGTTTATGACAAAGTTATAAAATATTAGGCTTCAAAGTCTGGTGACTTTTTGTTTTGCTAATAAATTAAAAACAAAAATTTAACTACAATAATGTTTATATAATTTTTTTTGTATATAAAGAAGTAAACTTTTTAAACAGAACCAATAGAAAAATTGTCATGCTTGGGAAAACGCTGTTGCCAAAGCTGAAAGATTATTTTTCCAGTCTTATCTGCTGTGTAAACAACATAAACTTAATACTACTTAATTATAAGCGAATGCCAACTTAAATAACAACTAAGTAATGTGATATCATTGATTACTTAAATCGAACCTAAATCAACATGCATTGACTTTATTTACACCTCCAATAGTAATACCCACTCCGACCTTATCTAGAAACACTCAGGTGAATGTTTTGAGCGATGCAAACGAGTTGATAAGAAATTGTCAAATGCACGTCACACAAATGAGGCAACACGACGGTGGCAAGGAGAGGACCACTAAATTGTACGGGCATTAATGGGAACAGCGAAAATTATACTTGCCACAGCGCAAACATTCACTAATTATCGAGGCAACAACAAACAAATAGATCGCAAACACGACAATTCAGCTAAGTAAATCGAGTAAATAGCAAATATCAAACAAAATGCGGGCCAAAACGAATACATAGCATATCATGTATATATATATAATTATACATATGTATATATATATATCTATGAGTTGATATGGAAGTTAAGGTGTTTTAAATCTACTGTTTGGGGTTATAATTTTTACTAGCGAATAAAAGCAACATTTAGACAAAAATAACAGATTTCATTCAATTTATTTAATGAAGCAAAAACGTTGGAGAAATTTTACATTCATTTGTTTATTTTTTCTAGACTGGATTGTGGCTTTTTTAATCAAGGCCAACCCACATGGCATAGGAATAATTAGTATATATGAATGGATAAATATTTACCAGACTAGGGCTACAGCATTTTGCATTTTTCCCATCCAAATCAGTTAAAATAATACGGCAAATGAAAGATACAATAAAAAGTTGTTTTTTCTAGACAGTGGAAAATTACACACGTGTGTTTATTTTTTTAAAATCTCGGTTGTGTTTTTTGTTTAATCAGGAGCAACACACACATTGCGAATGCATAATTAATTTTCAATTTGATAACTTTCTTTTATTCAAAGTGAGCTCAAAATAATTGAGACAAATTATGGAAATTCCTCAGATCCGGCCAAATGCCGTTGGCACCGTCATCATACCGGCCATAATGAGCTGCTTATTGAGTTGTAATTGCTAAACTTTAAGTAATTGCAGGAGCACTTTATGAGCCGGGCATTCACAAGGCTAAGGGACAGGACCACCCACTAATCCCCGTCCCTCTGGAGCGGCATTTCATTGGCTCATTTAGCTGCTCCATTGCATAAAGTTGGAGGCAATAATTAGCTTCTTGCCATTATGCCATTAAAGTTTCAAAGTTTGGAATTCAGTTCCGGCCATTTTGTATTTTTTGTATAGGAATAAAAGAAAAGTGAGTGGGAATTGGAAAAACCAATAAATTAAAAGCAATGTTTGCCAAACGAAAGTCGGCCCACTTAAGAAAACGCTACCCATTCATCACAATTACAATTTGGCCATTGAGTATGTGTGGCCAGAATAAATTCAAATGGTTTCAGCCAGCCAGAAAAGTACAGACAAATAAATGCAGAAACAGCTGGCAAATTTTGCATGAAATCGACTGGAAATTGTATAATTTAAGAGTTGAACTTTGTGGGTGTGTGTTTTTTGAATGGCTGTCAATTCACATAAGAAACTCGCAAATGTCTTGTGAATAAATTCACGAAAGGCTGCAATTTTATGTACACTCACAAAAGTGATGTAATTATGAATGAAAAAATGAATGAATATTATAAATGGTTTGCTGAATGTTGCCTCAAGCCATTCGCACTGGACTCTCTAAGCCAATTGAGAAATGTTTAAAAAAATAAAAAAAACAGATTCTGTTAAAAAAACGGAAGGTGATTTTCTGAATGTTGTCTGAAGCTTTTCAAAATGTATTCTTTAAACAAATGATTGAAATATGTATGTAATTCCATTTTATATATGTATATATAAATATATATCTATATTTTTCTTTGTTGCCTTGTTGCCAATTAATTTGCATTGCTGCTAGAGAAAACGTAAAATGGAAAAGCTGCTTTCTTAGCGAATTACCATTTTTCCCATTTCCATTATGCGTTTGGCTAATTAAGGACTTTGGGGCAAGGTACTTGCTCGTCATCTCCGCTGGACCTCAACTGTAATTTTTATTTTTCTTTTTAACAAGAGACACAATTTTAGCTTAATTGCACACGCACAAAGCGCTAATAATAAAGTTTTACTTGGCACGTGGCTGAGGGGGGTGACAGGACACGTGAGCTGCTTACGTGGCCACAACCACAACGGGGAGGGGCAGGGGCAAGGGCAAGGGCAAGGGTAGCAACAAGGACACGATGTCTTTTGCAAGATCAAAGCAGACAGCTGCCAGCTAGCTTACATTACTCATAATCAGAATCAGCTGTCAAAGACGCTGCAGGCGGTACTCATATTTACAGGTGACTGAATGTATACAGACATACATATATATGTATATATATATATATATATATGTGTGTGTGTGTGTGAGTGTGGGTGTCCTTTGACATTGGGGTTGACTGCTTTGTCATGGCTTTTCATCATTCGCATCCTTAGTTGGTGTAACTGACGCGTTTTTTGCCAACGGTGCTCGCAGTTTATTGAGTTGTATGTCGTGGCCACAAATGGTTGCATAAATCAAAGACAGACACAGCGGTCTACGTGGCACACTTTGATTTATTGCGTATGCGTCACGGTTGCCACAGTTACATCTATGCCACATATGTCACATACACAAACGTGCAAATAATAAACTCGTTTCATTTACAATGCTGAAAAACAAAACAGACTCTTGTTGAACGTTTTGCATTTCACCATTTTGGCCCAACTATGGCAACCTACACTCAAAGAAAAAATATCGAATATAATATGTATTCCGTTGCATACTCAAGTACTTATATACATATATGTATATCTTGGCATCATTAAAACGACAGCAGAAGACAAAATATGAGATACAACTTTTTTCCGAAAATGGTTACTCGTGAATTTTTGTTGCAAGTGTAGCAATTTATTTGATTGCTTGGGCGGCACTTCAACGAGCTTTAAAGTGACTTAAAATTGAATACTTCGACGAACTCATTAAAGTTGCCCAACTTTTGTGCTACCTTTTGCGTTTTACCTTTGACCCACGAAAAACCCTTTTTGGGGGCTGTCAGCGCAACAGTTAAAAGGTCTCCGATTTTCCTGTTGATAATGACGACCGCCCCCTAAAGTCATCCCCTAACTTTCTTTTGTTTTGTTTTGTTTTGTTTTTGAGTGCTCTTCATGTCATAAATAATGACGACAACAACAACAACAAGCAACAAGCAACAGGGCAACAGCAAGGCAAATATCAACAAGAAGAATAACTAAAAGAGAGAGTGCGACTCTCATCTCAGCCGCATCCTTTAGAGTGCCTGATGAGCCTGAGTTTGGCGACCGCAGCGCTGTGAGCACTTCAGTATCTGCAACAATCAACCTAACGACATCATGATAAACACGAGCCAAGCCAACAAGCACAAGAATAACAGCTACAACGACCACAACAACAACAGCAACAACAACAACAACAACAGAGACAATAACAATCTTTTGACATTCTGAAGGTTGCTCCTGCTGAGCACAGGACAAATTTACTTAGCAGCCTGTTGATGCCGCCGCCGCCGCCGGAAATTTCTACAGCCGTACAACATTGAGAGTTTCGAAAGACCCCAATAAAAAAATATAAATTTAAATGTGAAAAATCGACTAACTAAATGACCAGAAAGCTTAGCTCAAATTGTAAGTACACT
The DNA here is from genome assembly GCA_037043585.1 of Drosophila mimica. NCBI lineage: Eukaryota > Metazoa > Arthropoda > Insecta > Diptera > Drosophilidae > Drosophila > Drosophila mimica. The sequence continues at coordinate 583,386 of JBAMBE010001187.1, forward strand.
ATTCTCCATAATTTGAATATTTTTCTTTCGAATTTCGATTTATAAGTATATTACATTTTAAAATATATTAATTAATAAACATATTTGAAATTTCCTTTTAATTTCCAAATTAAATACTTTATGTATCATTTTTTGTTGTTGTAAATTTTACCACCAATATGAATTGTTGCAAGCTTTACTTTAAATATAAATATAGCAGCAATTGGCTTCGCTTTAAAAATCACATATTTTTATATATATATATAAACTGTAGTTGAACATGTTGCAGGGAAATAATAATTTCGTGTTGGGTAAAATTTAACCTTTAAAAACATATCCCAACATCCGCTGTCTTTTGCGTTTTCCGCTTCCTGTGAGCGCCGCCAAATTTATGTGATTTTATTAAATTTACACAGCGGCCCGGGTTTTAAAGTGCCTTTTGCTGTTTTTGCTTAATGTTTTGTTTATGTTAATGTATAATTACTAAATACAGATTTAAATATATATTTTGCTGAAAATTCATTTAAGACTTGGCAAAGCAGGAATTGAATTTCACCAATTTTACCAATTTTGTGTACACAAGTTTTGGGAACCTAATCGAAATGGGCGACTTTACTAATGACCATGTTATTTGCGGTTTGTTTGTAATTCTCAAATTCCCTGTCCGAATCAAGGCATTGGGAGACTCGGATCATGAACCCAGGACTCAGAGACGGGTCTAAGTTTTGACTCAATGATGATATTGTTATTGTTGTTGTTTGTTGCTTACATACAGGGTAAGCCAACAGATGTGGCACACACACACAGATACATAGAGAGCCTACTGGTCGTCTCACTCACACACCTATAGTTCAGTCAGTCAGTTAAGCAGTTGGCACATTCCCAAGCGGATTGCCGGCGGCTGCAGGAAATGCTACTTGTTAGGCAAAAGCCGCACATGCCACAAGCACACATTATACATGTGAGCCTGCAAACACACACATCTATATATTTATATATATGCACATACATGAGTTTGGGTTACATACTGATTTGATGAGGATAACTTGTAAGTTGGCTTGGATTTGTGCGACATGCGGCTGGTTTCGTTGTGGTTACATTTTCAAAGACATTGCATAAATTTCAATTTTAGATTATGTGAGTTTAATGAAATATTTCCTTATCTCTCCTCTTGTGTGTGTTGCAAAGAATAAAATTCGCCACAGATAGTACAACTTTTACAATATTTTTATTTTTTAAATCTATATTTGCGCTTTTATGCTGTTTATTTGATGTGATAGCTTTTGCGAATTTTATTCCCTTTTGTGAACGAACTTCGTCTTGGAATTATTTCCAATATTTGCTGTAGGCTTTAAGACCAAAATAAATGCAAAATAAAATTCCCCAAATGACCATTGCTTAAGTCTGCTCACCTTGAGGCACGTCTGCCTAAATTGGGCTAATTAACAAATACCATGGCCAAAAAGTATCCCTTAAGCCTGTCTGCCAAATTTTGTTGTTATTGTTGATGCTGTTGTTGATGGTCGACAAACATTCACATTCACATACATTCATATTTATCGTAATTACTTAGTTCCCTGGACCTACTTTAACATTAATTTGGCCATCTGAAAAGTAGGCAATTTATTTTGTCAAATTTCTTAACGCTTAGCAAAATTTGTTGCCTGCTTTTAGGCACTACCATAAAATATATTTTAATTAATTACTGAGCTGGTGTTATTTCAAATCCAAACGGTTCATTCCTTAAATTTCAAAAATAGGCCTAAGACGATTTATTAGCCTGCTTTTCCAGATAATGATTCAATAATTTGCTTTTATCTATCTATCCATCCGATGTGAATATTATCAGTTAAATAGTAGTTAAATTAATTTGTAAAACAAATCTAATTTCAGTCTTCATATATTGACTTGAGGGCTGATATCCGTTCAAATTATTAAAAACTAAGTTTTACTAAAATTAAATTTGTATGGTTATCTTAAATAGATAATAAAATTTTCAAATGCATTCTGTAGCTATTTTTATGAAAATTTTAGTAAAATAAATAATTTAATAGGAATTATAGTTATACTTATTATATATAAAAATTAAATATTCTAAAATTTTAAGTTAGATTGGATTGAGGACTTCAACTATAATGTGTATATATTATTATATTGTTATGCTCATTATTATCAATATAATCTTGAGGACTATTAAGTCGAAATAATGTGGAATATGATAAGAATACGCCATTGTCAACAAATATGTAATTAACAACTGAAGACTCCACTTAACTATCAACAATATATTTATGTTTATACGTATATTTGTAAACAACTTTTTACTCATGGAAACATTATTTTTTTTAGTCAAGTATCTGTGAATTACATTTCAGTATCTTATCCCACTGTCAAGAGTGATTTGAAAAGACCAATCGAAGCTTAAAATCAAAATATATTTAAAGATTAAGTTGTGCGCACTTTTTGTATGAATCGATAACTTGTCAGACAAATAAAACTCTGTCCATATAAATAAATAGATTACAACTAATATTAGATTAGATAGCGTATACAAATTATTTATTAATAGCTTATGTTGTAATCTGGCATGTCTCTTATTTTTAGCCATTTTCAGTTGCTAAGCATTTTTAATAATCACAATATTATTTAGTGCAACATAGTCTAAAAAGCTATTCGTTCTGTATAATTTATCGGCGCATCGAATTCTCTTTATTTTGCATGAATAATCACTGACTGAGTTGTAAATTTTACAGTCCACTAATAAAAAAATATGTGGCTTGTTAATTTTTTTTAAGTGTAATAATTTACTCGTAAAAAAAGAATGGCTGCCACTCGGTTGTGGCTTTTCGACAATGTTGCAAGCGGAGCAAATTTAAAACGATCGTATAACTCAATAAAAAAACACAGCACGAGACTCCCTGCTTCGAATCGTCAGCATTTGACGTAGATTATACAAATTTATGCAACAGTGTTGCCACTTTGTACGAGCCTCTATCTCCCAACTCCCTTCGCCCGTCCCTCCGCTGTTCACGTCTGGCGTTTTACCACAATTTTTTATGGCCTTACAGACTGCTGCTGCTGACTTTTTTTCCTGTTTTTTTTTTTTTTTTTTTTTTTTGAAAGCTGACGCCATGACTGCTTCTGGTGCTTCTGCTGCTCCTGTTTCTGTTGCGCATTTCCGACTCCCCAAGTGCTGGTTAAGGTTGGGGGTGGCAAGGGAGCGACGCGAGACAACAGTTGTCTGTAGGTTTTTTAGCTGCCCAGAGCAGCATTTGATTTTCATTAAAAAACACGAAGAGAGCTGAGCGCAAAAAAAAAAAAATGGTTTCGTAAAATTATATTGTAGGCAGGCCGAGTCTGAGCCAGCACTGGTTTAGGCCACTCTCATCAACAACGACGACAACAACAACAACAACAACTTCAAAGCAGATTTTGTCAGTAATTTAATTTAAGTCTGACAGTTGACGTCGGCTCCCACGTAAATGCCAACTTTCAAAATGAATTTCCATTTTGATGCGTGATTTTAAAGTGCACTCATTTGAATAAATATCAAATGCATTAATATGCATTCATTTGTGGTCGCTTGATTTAAATAGAAACTATTTATTCAGCAAGGCCAGCTCTTAAGCAGTGTCTGCCACACACTTTGTATACGTTATGCGACAGCGCCAACAGGCCAAACATGCCCCAGAGATGCAAAAGGAGCACAAGATGATTGTCGGAATACTGAGAATATAAGGAGAGGCCCGCTGGCAGCTGGCGAAATTAAGAAAAACACAAGTAAACAGTGCTGAGAAATTCACGACTGTAAGATACTCTGATTTTAGCAGATATAGTTTGAGTTCTTAAAGATACATTTCTATAAATGTGAAATGAACTTTTTAAAAGTGAAAATTCCTGCCCTGAATAATCCGCAAAATTTCAAAAGCATATGTGACTTTTCGGGAATACATTTTAGTTGGTAGAAATATATTCCTATTGCTAATTTATTTCTAAGATTTGTTGTTTCTTAACATGTAATATTTTTTTTTAATCAAAAAAAAAAGTTGGAAAAATTACTTTTAAATAAAAAAAAGGAGAAGAGTTTCAGAAATTCAATTTCTTAAATAATACAATTGATTACTTAAATTCTGCAACATATGTTTTTATGTTTTTCAGATTGTATAGAAATTTCACTAAACCTAATACGCCCTCTTCTGTCATCTGTTAAACAGTGTAGGGAATGAGAAAGAGTTTGTAGCAAAAGGCACCGCAAGGCATTCAAGCAACTTGAGTAGCTGCAAATGCTCTGCGTTAGCGTCAAGAGAATTACGAGGATATAAGGCAGAAACGTGAGTTAAGTGCAACTAGAAACGATGAAGGAGGCAACAATAAAGCATTTTAAATAATTGCCATAATGCCAAATTGACAAACGGCCCAAATGGCGTATTTGGACCAGACCACTTAACATTGTCAAACATTGCAAACTATTTCAACAGAAAATGAGAATGAAAATTCTCTGGGCTCTGGCTCTGCAATCAGCAGCTTTATGACTATTTTGGGAACACACACAAATGCACATACACACACACACACACAAAGAGTAACACAAACGAACACAAAATTGCCGCATGGCAGCGTTGACACTTAATTTTTGTGAAGTTGTCCCCTGGTGTTGGTTCATCTAATTGTCTGCTCCACTTTGTTGCTTATTATGAAATAATGCAAGACCACAAAAATTTATGTTATGTGGCAAAGAGAAGCAAAGAGCAGAGCGGTTGGTGGAGGGTGAGGCAGTGTGATGATCCGGGGCAGACAGCTATTCAGATGCGGCGCCACACAAAAAAATGCCAGAGACGTGTTAAAAACAATTTATGCAAAGCTGCAAATCAGCGAAATAAAACCAAGGACAAGGATAAAGACAAAGGACAGACAGACTGTAAAAAAACAAAACAAAAAACAACGAAAAAACCGCAACATTGAACAGCTTTATAAGAAAATTTCACTTTAATTCCGTAAAAGGCATCATATTGTATACGAAATTTATCTATTGTAATCTTTTAAGAATGAGGATTTCTGGCAAACATTTTGAAATACTTGAAAGGAGAATATAATTATGAATATGATTAAAGTAAGTCTTCAAACAATATATAGATATATATATACATATATATAAATAGTTTCCTTTGCGTATCTTAAATCTTTAAGAAAGATAGACGAACTAAGTCTTTAATTAATGGACCAATATACATAAATAGAGATAAAACTATGTTTTGTTGATTAGATTTATGTATAAATTGTAATAAATTAACCTTTACTAGCTGGCTGGAAAATAAACTATTTAAATGCTTTCGATTTCCATTAAAACATATGCTAAACAAGCGAAGTAACTCAGTTTAGCTGATGATAGAGAAATATTTGCCAAACGAACTAATTTTACAAAATTAATTAGATTTTGCACTTTGACTTCAACAAACACACAAAGCACACAGTGGCTGAGACCCCCAGATGTGCAGATATATTTGTGTGGGTGTATATGTATGTGCGTGTTAGTGTGTGTGTGTGTGGGTATGTGTTGCAAGTATATGGCAATGTGGCACGCAGCTTGACAGTACATGGCACAGCTGGAAACCAACATTTGGTAGGCAAAACTCGAATGGAACATCGACTTGGCTCAATGCTTAACATGAAAGTAGAAATGTGTGTCTGCCTGTGTGTGTGTCCGTGTGTGTGTCTGTGTGTGTGTCTGTGTGTGTGCCTGTGTGTGTGTGTCGTGTGGAATTCACACTATGGAAACTATAGCCCAAACGCAGACGCAATCAGGTGCCAGGCGCAGGACAAATGCCGAGCGCCAACTAAAATTTACCGTAACTTCAACTCCAACTCCAACTTCAGCACAAATTCCATTTTGTCCTGGAAACTTGTTCGGACTTTTCCAGCTGCTGCTGCAATTAAAAGCGCAAAATATTTCGACTTTAATCAATTCGAGTTTGGCTGCCTCTCACGCATACAACCCAAATTCCTGAATTGGCAGCGCAACAATTTGATGGCCTGCCAAAACACCCATCACACACACAACCACACCCAGCCACACACACACACACACACACACACACACACACAGACACAGACACAACAAGTCCGCTGGGGTTTTGCACTGCGTGACATGCCTTCAAATGCCGATGAGCTGCCAAAAGTCAGCAGCTAGTTGGCTATGGATGATCTATCGGAACGGGCACGTAGTCAACCAATCAAGCCTTATTTGGTTAAGATATGTATATTGACAACAATCTTTAGACTCAGTGTGACCCACTCGTAGCTTAACATATATTTGGCTTAATTTCATATGATTTCATATAATGAAATAGCATTTGTATTTGTAGAAACCTATTTAATCCTGCCAAAATATATATACGAGTACAGCTATCTTTAAGCTGTAGATTAAAACATAAATAGTTACATCGATTCTGGTTAGGACTATTATAGCCATGAAAAATTGCTTGTTTCGAGAGAGTAATGGATGCTAAAAGTCTGTTAAAGTGAATTTTGAACTTTTCATATCTAAATTGAACTCATTGTTTTTGACAGATAGTCAGAAGAACAAAACAAAAGAAGTATATATATATATATATATTGTCTGTGTATGAATCGGTTCGAACTGGAACCAAACAATAATACCCAGTTGAAGATTATACACAAAAAAAAAAAAACAAAAACGAATATTAAGTTCAAGGCGTTAAGTGTGTTAAAAAAAAAAACAATTTTAGAGTCTAGACATTTCTGAAAGTATCTATTTTTGTAGACTATTTGTCTATTTGAGCGAACACTGAATATTTATATAAATAATACATTTATACAAGAATGAATGAATAGCACACAAATATATATATATATATACATTTTCCGATCTAAATAAATAGGGTATGTATAGTTACTCACTCAGAGATATTGTTCTCAAAGACTAGCTCGCCGCTTACAGCTCCAAAATGCTTTCCTCCCACTGCCGTTTCATCCTCCGTCCAATAGGGGACAATGACAGTGCCTCGGGCGCCAGAGTAACGCATAACGGTCAGATCGTAGGCGCCAATGGATTCGGTGATCTCATTCACGGATTCGCCGAAGGCAAAGATGCCCGCATGGTCATCATCGAGAATCATGACTGTGGCAATCTGTGGCACAACGAGATGGGCATTGTCGGATGGACTGAACAGCCGTATATAGAAGCATTCATCCTCCTCGAAGATGTCATCGTCGATGATTTCGATCTTGAAGCGCTGCTCATCTACGCCTGGTGGAAAGGTGAGCTCACCATTCTTGCCCACATAATCGGATCCGGCCGAAGCGGTGCCATCCTGTGTCTCAAACGAGACCTTTGTGTAGCCAGAGATATCTCCACGTCGCACGACACGCACCTCGAACTCACCACAGTTCTCCATGACCGTATAGTGTCCCGGTTCAAAGTAAATGCGCGTGGGCTCCTCTTCGTCATCGCTGTACTGTTGGAGTTGCGCCTTCACCTGGTTAATGTCGTTGTGGGCGCGTTCCTGAATCTTACGCATTAGATTCCCGCTGCCAATCATCTTGCGTGTGGCCTGAATGCGATAGAAGGCACGCGACTTGTTGCCACGCGAGATCATCTGCTCCTGGACCATCATTTCCAACTGGTCCAGATCGGCATCGGGGTATTTTTGTCGGAGTTCCGATAACAGCATTATATACTCTTTGCGCGCCTCATCATAAGCATTCGTCTCCGACTGAAAGGCAGTCATATTCTTGTTCTTTGAATCGTCCGGACCAAGCTCCACGGCATCGTGCTCCCCGGCAACAACTGTACCACGTTGATTCATGCGATAGTTCTTATCGATATATTTGTAGACGAGCAGGCGACGCTCCGCAATGTAGGCCCACAACACGGTGGCTGGGAACATGATGAGCGTAATTAATCCCTCCCACACTTCGACGACGCCGGGTGATATAACGGAGAGTATAGCCCAGAGCCAGATATAGGCAACGATCGATAGGGTGGCTGTGACCATAAAAACTCTCAAATGCCGAATGCGCCGCTTCTCTCCAGTTGGGATTAGAACCATGCAGAGGGCAATGATAACAAACAGATTATAAGCAGCAGAGCCAACAATTGTTCCCGGCCCAAGATCACCGCTCTCGAAATTCTTCGCATAGATCTCAATCACGGAGAGTAAAATCTCTGGTGCACTCGATCCAAGAGCCATGAGTGTCAGATTCGCCACAGTTTCATTCCAAATGCGGACACTTATCATTTGCTTCTCACCCTTGGGTCCCTTGATGGTCACCGTCCGCTCAATGGAGGTGATAGCCTCAATGGATGCCATGAACCGATCGGATATAATGGACACACCCACAAATAGATAGACCAGTAGCAGAAAGTAGACAAAGCCGCGGATGGCACGATCGCCAAGACTGATATTCTTTTGTGGCATCCACAGTGGCAGGACGAGGCCCTCTGAGCAGACTTTTAAACCTTCCTCTTCAGGACCGAGCTTCACAACCTTGGCTTCATCTTCGTCGTCAGAAATATTGTCGACTTCCCGCACTCTCCGATTGTGCATTTGATCGCTGCTGGATATCTGGTTTGTGCTATTGATCAGTGATTGGAATGCAACGTCATCTGCATTATGTACGGATGATGTTAACGCTAACGTTGCCGACTTCACATAAAGTAGAAGCAACAATATCGCACAGAAGGCGACGGAGGTGACTGCTTTCCGGATTAGTAGCATGACGGCGGCGGTTATTTAAGGATTCCCCTTATCTCTTGATACTGGAAGCGCTTTTTGAATTTATTGGCTAGATTGGACTGGAAGAGATCTTGTTGCGTTCGTATTGGATGTGGAGCGATGCCCTTTCTTGTGCTCAAATATGCTGGTTGCGAATTATTATAATGAACGGATCGTTCTACAAAACGGCATCATCGCAGTCGCACGTTCAACACCTTATGGCAACTCTGGCGCACAACTCACTTAGCTCCTGCGGATGGTTTCTGCAGGAAGAAAGTACCAAAAAAAGGATATTGAATTAGTTAAGAAAATTATACAAACTTGCTTTGCACTGTTATTAAGTTGAGTGTAGCTAAAGCATATAATTTCATAATATTTTCATATTATAATTGATACACTTATATAAACATCTGCTGAGCATTTTTCCAGGATACGGTATTTTATATTCAACAATGAATTTTTATTAATTTATGGCAGTCAGCTGTAGAATCGCTTTTAAGTTCATATATTTTAGCCATGTCGTCCGAATAATTAAATTAAATATATGTTTCTTTAAATTCGTACATCGGTTCACAAACATTTAACAAAATAATGAGATTTGCCAGATGTGCAAATGATATTAAAAGTCGTTTGCCAGAGAAGTTTTTCAGTTTTTCAGTTTTTCAGATTTTCAGCCTTTCAGCTGTTTTGTATATTTACACGAAGCAGAAACTAAACACAACCCAAGAAATAAACTACAAGCAAGCGAAACAAAACATAAACAAAATGCACTAGTTAAACAGAATATAATAAAAATACAATGTGCGAGTGCCCGACTATAAGATACACTGCCCATATCTTAAGAATGGTAAGAAAAAATAAAGTAAATTTCTTTAATAAAACACGATAAGATAAATGTTGAATGACTGTCCCTGATATAAATTGTGCAATAATATTGCAGGTCTGGAATGAAATCCAAGTTTTTGCTATGCACACAAATAATGACAATGTTTGCACCAATTAAAGTGTGTTATTGAGGAATTCTCGGAAGTGATTTTCAACAATGTAAACCAGAAAAAAATATTGAATAACAAGAATCGGTAGATAAGAAAATTGCCAGACCGCAGTGTGTATACAATTTTCACATTTCTTGTATTATATTTGTATTCCCAACTGTATTTAATAAAATGATGGGGGAATAATTGAAGGCTTGATAAACAAACTCAAAGGGCCGGTAAATATAAATTCAATATATAATCGATAAAATGCATAATGTGGACAATGTCAATAACGGGAATTGAGTACTGTATGTGAGACACTCATGTGTCTATGTGTGTGTGTGTGTGTGTGTGTGTGTGTGTGCGTTTGTTAACAAAAAATAAGGAACTGGGTGAAGCATAACGGTGACTGCACTTGCAACAGCAACAAATGCATAAAAACAAAAACAACTGACTGACAAGTGAAACAAGTGAACAAAAGCATAGCGAAAAGACAGCAAGATGGAAAGCGAAATATAAAGTAGAAAAACACTGATAGAAAGGCAGAGACAGCGAGAGAGAGAGAGAGAGAGAGAGAAAGCGAAAGAGTGTGTGGGTTGAGATAGTGGGCTATATTAAGAGTTGCTGCAGTTGTTTTATGCGAATGATATGGTGCATGCAAAGAAAGAAAGAAAGAACATATTCAAATGAATATAAAAATATGCACTTGTCCATGTGTATAATTTATATATAAAGAATACAAATCGAGCTGCCCTTGCCGCCAAAAGAATGGCGCTTGTCTAAATTTTGGGATATGGGTATAGATAATTTTATTTTAAGTGAAAACAAGATTTAGTAGATGGCTCTGAAAATTGGGATGTCAAGCCAAAAATTTTAAGAAAAAACTAACCACAATTTTGTGTATAGAAGCTATATTATTTTTGCGATGTTATTTGCAGCACTATTTCTTGTCCAGGGGCAAATATAATCATAGACGCTTGCATTAATTTAGCAATTAAAACGGCAAAATGTGCCGAGAGCTGCTAGAGATTGTGGAAGAGGAGGGCAGAGGGGTGAGGTGCCAGCCAGCTAGTCAGGGCAGACAGACTTATGGACTGATAGACACATAGACGCCCCAGGGAACAATTGTTCACACACATGCATACATAAAAATGAATGCACACAACACCAACACAAATACACCAACACAAACACCAACACACACACACACACACGCACAGATAGGCAAATACCAGGCAAGTGCTCAGATTTTCCACCCGTTTTTCATTTGAGCAGCCAGCAGCAAATTGCATTTAACCGTTATTGAAAATTTGTTCACGTCTAAAAAAGATATTGCCAAATTAATTAAAAGTCTTTCGTCCGAAGAATTCTCGGGACCACAAACATTTGCAGAGTCGTCCAAAAAGTTAATTTAACTGAGCCTTAGATTATGCGTGATATATATTTTTATGTCGTTTATGTAGGGGCTTTTATATATGTATATTTATGTGAGATATTTGTCACTTTACATAATATTTATTGCCACTGTGCGAATATTTAAATATAGCACAGCTCACGAGGGTTTGGGGTTCAAGAGAATTAGCTATGCGACAGCTTATAGATCTTTTACGTTACGTTACGTTAGGTTATGTTGGGTTTTACGTTGCGCTTACGTCGTTTCTCACACACACGGCGCCTATTTACTGATTACTTTTTTGGCTTAACTTCTGTTTGGCAAACATTTCGAAATCGACATTCAAATTTTTGAAATTTGTTTGCTCTTTGAATATATCACTTGGCTGGGGGCCCTGCTAAGATCTAATTGTTCCGCCGATCACTCGAGGCACCGATTTCACATCTGCTCTCTGCTCGCGTTCCCGTTCGGCAGCCAACTAATTCGCTAACCCACCGCCTGTCTGTCTGTCACCTGTCTGTCCGTCTGTCTGACTGCCTCTAGCCTTTTTCTCCCAACTGCTCATAATTATTTGAGTGCACTACACTGATTTCGTTGGGAGTGTTTATTAAAAGAGCTTTTTAAATGATGGCCGAATTATTAAAAAAAAATATTTTGTTATATTTAGCTAAACTAAATATGAGCATAAATACTCTCGAAAAAGTTCAATTTTAGCTTTCAAGATGCTTTTCAAATTAAAAGCTCGATGGAGCGACTCATTTGTTGTCTCTAAAAGCGAATTAAAAATTATTGTTTTATTTTAGTATTAATATTATTGAGTTGTACGACAGATAATATTCCTCCATCCTAGACTCTGCACCAAAATACAATGTTATCTTATCGAAAATGTGTAGGGTATTGTCCACCATATTTATGTTATGCCTTTCCTATTCCACCACAATAATTAACCTATGTGTTTGTCTGTCAAAATAGTGGCTGTTATTTTAGCTGTGCACCGTTTCACTTATTTTGCTTTGCTAAATATCTCTATTTATGCCTCTCTGCCGCTCTCTATTTTGCTCTTGGTTTCCCGTTGCGTTTATCTTATTTTTGTTTGGTCTTGCATTTTGTTTATCTCTCTCTCTCCCCTCTCTAACTCTCTCTTTCGCTCTCTCTGTCTCTCTCTCTGCCGCGCGCAGAACATAAAATAGCGTGGAAAAAATTTGGTTGAACATGTGTAGAAATTTGTGTCTTTTACCATTACCTTTTGGTCAACTAGTTCTGACCGCGACGCTAATATACACACACACACACACACACACATACATACTTATGAGCATATAGATGTAATACATACAATATGTTTGCGTCTGTCTGTAAGTAGAAAGCTATTTCAGTATGTGTGTCTCCCAAGTACCAGAGTCGCCTGCGCCAGTCAAATTGTTGGCTAAGCTATTTTCTGTTAGATTTTGATTATTTGTTTGCCACCCAACTGTGCAACATGCCTTCTAATGTATGTATTCTTTCTTTGCCTACCCTTAAGATATTTTTAGATAAATATATTTGCACATACACTCAGAGAATTCTTACTATTTTGTACACAAAGTTTCGAGTATTCGACAATTCTCGATTGGCGAATCGACCGTTAAACCTTGGACAAATTTAGACAATGTACTTGTACTTGATTTTAATACATGGACATTTGTCTGTTTTTTCCTCTCAGTGTATGCATTTGTATTTATAGAGATGTATGACTGCTAGCCAAAGCTGTCACCGGCTGCAAATGCAACATTTAATCTACATACGTTTGTATGCTTTTTGAATACCCACTCGGATGCGAATGTCTGCGATTGTGTCTGGGGATGCTCTACAGCAACTACAGTTTGTACAATTTCGATTTGGGCTCCACTTGGATTGGAAGGTATTAACGGATTTACCGAGTTACGGATTTCTTGCGAAACACCTGCACTTTTGAGTTTGGGGATTTGCACCGATTTTTCGTTTGCTTTGCAGACGCACTTTTGGGCGACTCGTGCACCAATAACTGGGTTCCACCTGAATGATTTATGGCCTAAAAGCGTCGCGATTCAGTTTAAAGTACGCATTAATATGAATAATTCATGACTTGCTTGCTGGGCTCACTCTGCCGCTCCCTGTTGTTGTTGTTGTTGCTGTTGAGATGCTCTCTCGACTGTCGGCTGCTACACGGCGTCTGTTAAGTACCGTTAGTTTCTTTATCTTGGCCAACCGTTTGGAAAGTGGGGCACACTGGCTCCGCCAGGCTCACCTGGAGAGCACGTTCTGTTTGAAGGACTTGGACCCGCCGCCTAGTTATACAGCACAACAGCCGGAATTTATTGTCAATGCTTCCCCGTATTTCCTTTATTCATGTGAAGTATGAATCAAAGCGATCACGAACCGAACCCAACCGAATCTGTCACCAGCTCGCGTAGTATTTGGCTCACTGGCAGAAATCGTTGCTGTCACAACTCCTGCTTGGTCGACACCTTCTCTATCAGTGTTGGTATATATAAATATATATATGTATATAAATATTATACCTTAATGACGTAGACTAACGCAACGAAAAACCTTCACGGCCTGATTAAATTGTGACAAGCGCTTAGTACTTGAAAGCAGTAAATTCATTTTGTGCCAATACGATAAGGCAATTAAGATTGTGAATGGTTGATATTAAAAACTTCTAAAGTTTAAGTTTAGCAAGTGTTGATAACTAACCGGTAAAATTATCATCTCTAACGTGGCTAAAACCTGTTCAATTGCGTCACTGTTCTTATCGCTCCAGTTGACCACATCAACTAGTATTATATATACAGACAGTATAGATAGTTTATCTATAAATCTGCCTTGTTGCGTCAAATTTAAAAATAATCGTTACTTTCAAGCTGAAGCTCCAATCTAACAATTGTATAAAAGCATATTTGAAATTTGCCTTTAATAATAATATTTGTTATTTATTGTAAATATTACATTTATAGTGTAAGAATTTACTTTTTTAAATATCTCACGCTTTCTTTTCACTTGTTTTTATTTATTATATATTATTTATTATAAGTAATATTTTAAGTTATTATTTGGTGGCGTTAAATTCGGCTCTTACTTATAGTACTGTTATACCAGCAGGAAAAATCTTACTTCGACTACCATTTGTGGTCTTTAAAAACCCCACAACATATTGTTGCATGCTTAATTTAAATTAGTCTTCTCTGCTGGACCTGCCTTGGCCATAAATCGCTATGAACTTGACCAAAAGTAATGTTTTCAAGCTTGTTCAGAGCTAATTGTATTTTACGTGCTTTGCAATAACGAGCACAGATATTTCTAATAAAACAATTTGTTACGATTAAATTAAATTATGAAAGCACATCATTGCTAGTAAATAAAACATAAATTATCATAAGGAAACATGTATTAAACTGACAAAAATTCTTAAAGAGTCACAATAGATCTAAATAGATGGCAGTCTTTAGCCTTAGAAATTTGTGTGTCTTAATACAATATTTCATTGCTAAATTATATTAATAATAAAAGATATGAAAAGGACTCAAGCCTTAACGCATTAATTTATTACATTCGGCCAAAGGAAAACAGGCTAAAAGTAGCATTAAATACCTCTCATAATATGCGCTGCACTACACTCCCCTAGCACTCCTTAATAATTAACTGGCTAACAGCTGTGTGTGTGTGGATATTTTGTTAATTTAATTAAACTGCTTAGCTATTTAACCCACAAACTTTCACTAGGTGTTTTTTTTTTTTTTTTTTTTTTGGGTTGGTTTTGAGCGTCAGCCGCAAGAAATAGAAGACCCTAAGAAATTTTGCATGCTCAATTAGGCTAAATAATTGATTAGGCGTCACGTTGGTAACGGACACTATACGACAACCCAAACTAGCCTGCCCCACAAATGCTGTAAAGTGCGGCCACTCAGTTCTAAAATATACACGGAAGCGCTTCAAATATTTATCATATGCCACGTTGACCAAAGTGACTGCAAGTCATCCAAAATGTGATGAAACTTCCAAGCAACGGACAGTGCTTATGTGTGAGGGGCATGTGTGTAGGTGTGTGTGGGTGTGTGTGTAGGTGTGTGTGGGTGTGGGTATAAATAAAGCAGACAATATGAATTGGCTTTAAGTAAAAGATGTCTCAGTTGTCCGCACGTTTACAAACAAACAGTCTTATAATAAAATAGCTGGTCGGACGACAATCCTTGTAAAAGTATAAATTTCAGTTTGGTCTCCGCCTTTTGCAATCGCATCTGCTCCTCGGCTACACAGAAAGAAAATACTGTTGACATATATTAAGTAAGTACTTCATTTTCACTCTACAGCATTTTCAAAAAGAGTCTAAAAAATAGCACACTTTAATCAAGTTTTTTGTGCTGGACGCAAGAAAACTGGAAACTAACTAACTTTTTAAATTACAGAATTAAATAACAGATTTCGAGGATTGCGAAGTTTTTGAATCGTGTATTTGTGCATGGCACATAAAATCTCCTTTGCAGCTGCGATTCAATTCTAGATAATAGCATTAGATTTCTTTAATTCCCTTAGCTGGAATCTCTGATCGATACTTGGATACATTTTTTGCAGGGCATCTACTTGTTCAGTCAGCTGTGACTGCAGCACTTTAGCTTTTACAACACATAATATTTGGTGCTGTAAAATGAATCCATAGACCAGGCTCGGTGACTACCAGGCTAAAGGATGCTTAGGAACTCTGGCCGTAAGACAGCTCACCGAAATGGTTAAAACAGGAGAGGCTCTGGCAACAGTTGCTGTTGTCAGCGCATTTTCCTGTTGCCTTTTATTTATTGGCGACAGTTTTTGGCCATGTTGTTGTTGTTGTTGTTGTTGTTTCGGCTACAACAACTTTGATGACGGTCGTTATGGAAGTCGTCGATTTGGAATGCCGCTTCTCACCGCGCCGCACCGCCTCTCGCTCGGTTCCCTCCCCCTCGCCCCCGCCACAGCACCTCCTCTTACCCATTTCCGCCTTGATGTGTAAGCTTAGATGGATAACGCCACTGTTGACAGCTGAATGCGTACTTGCCTCACCTCGCCCCGCCCCGCCTCGCCTCACCTCGCCTTGCCTCGTCTCGTCTCATATTCCCTTTTTCTCAACACATCTCTGAGGGGTATTTTTTTACATTTTCACGCCTGTTTATTCAGCTGTCAGAGCTAAACTGTTTATTATTTTGTGTTTGTGTGTGTTTGTGAGCTGTTATTTATTTATAACTGTACTTTGCACCATTTTAAAATACACACACAATCACAGAAGCGCACACACATAACTGAGAGTTAAGCTCTTGCAAATGGCTGCTACAAATTTTAATAGTTCGCCTCAGACAAAGGATGACAAAACCTTGCTTCAAGATGCGGCAAGCAGCGGGCAACACTTTACATGTGTGTGTGTTTGTGTGTGTGTGTTTGTGCGGTGCGTGCGTGCGTGTGTGTATAGAATATGTAAGTTTTTGGCCTCGGGTGCGCCAATACGGAAACAGGTCTTTAAGCAGCCGACGCCTGAAAAGTATGCAACACATTGTCACCGCTGAAAGTCGCGCTCTTTTGTGTGCGTGTGTGTGTGTGTGTGTGTGTGTGTGTGTGTGTGTGCGTGTGTGTTAGTTTACGGGTGTAAATTGTTTTAGCGTCATTTACAGTGCTTATCAGCAACATAAACGGTTTCCTTACAGTTTCTTCGCCCGACAAAATATTTGCGTTGTTCCTTAATTATTTTAGCCACACTTAACAACCAAGGGCAAGTTTCTTAATTATATAAAATTACATATGGGGTTCATTAGTCGGGTAACCAAACACTATCCGAAAAGGCCAAATAACCTAAGGGAATGGTCGCATAAACTTGGTCGACAGACAAACAGGATAACGTTCATCGCAAGGCAATCAAATGACGTCTCTTGTCACTCGGCCATGGGCCACGGCATCTCTGGGCCAGGACTTGACCATGGCCATCAGCGACAGCAGCATTGGCATTGATTTGATTTCCAAGCATCGAGCGATAAAATGTCAACAAATCTAACGGGAAAAATGCTGCGTTTCGAATTCTACGTATTCTGTTATATTTATCTGCCATTATTTATTGACAGCGAGCAAACGACAAATGCTGCGGGCTTCATAACTCACAGATGTATATATATATAGATATTGTATGTATGTATATGTTTGTAGATATGTATATGCATTTATTTACAATATTCCGACATAAGCACACATTTATGTTTGTGTCGCCATTTGCTGCAGGAAGGAAGTTAAAATGATGTAAGATATCGAGAGTGTGCAACTAGAAGATACTCTGCAGGCAGCCCAAGAAACATTCAAAATTACTTTCATGCATTCAAGATAAAGTCAGTAGTTTCTTCAATAAATTTTGAGTTTAGTTATTCAATAATTCTATGACTACACTTAAGCTCACTGACATAAAGATCCATAAAGATTACCAGAACTCACAGATAAGTTAAGAATAATGCTCCGAATGATTTCAAAAAATTGCAAATTAGCATTGCAACTTTTTTGAGTTTATTTAAATCATGAAAGTAAATAC
This sequence comes from Drosophila mimica, assembly GCA_037043585.1. Classification (NCBI taxonomy): domain Eukaryota; kingdom Metazoa; phylum Arthropoda; class Insecta; order Diptera; family Drosophilidae; genus Drosophila; species Drosophila mimica. The sequence continues at coordinate 601,029 of JBAMBE010001187.1, forward strand.
GAGTATCTAATTTCTTAATAATATAAAGTTTATCAAAGACAGAAAACAGATAAATTCCTTGAGAATTTTGTAAATTTTAAAGATATACAGACAAAAATGCTTATCGTTATCGAAATTAATTGTGTGGTTTTATTCTTAATTATGATGATTTTACTTGATCAGTGACACAGGTTTATTAAGCCAAAGACTGTAGACATCTTTATATCTTTATAACTTTATAGACTCTAATAAACCCAGTCTCAATAACTAGCAAGTTTATAGGGTATCAGAGAATGATTTTAGTTTTTTTTTTTGGTTAGTCACGGTCATCAGCCATCACCATCACCATCACCATCACCATCTTGGCCAAGCAAGTTCTGAAAACAGTCAGCGACATTGGACGTGCCAAACACTGTTAAGATAGTTAAGAGCTGTTTGCTTGCCGGTAGCTGTCAGCCATCAGCCATCAGCCATCATCATACTTAAACCGGTTAAGAGCAAACTATTTATGGTCCAAGGCAAACTATTTTCTAACTGCGGCTTGTTCTACTTTAGCCGGTTGCAAACTTTTCCAACGCGCAACTTTAAATGAGAAAACTCGCCGATCTGTTGTTTGCTGTTGCCCGGAAAATTTCGAACTCATCGATAGAGTTAAAGCCTTTTCCCCCCCTAAATCGAATCATGTGTGTCTTGTGCAGCCGATGCTACTGCGATGATAAATGATGGAGCGTTCAGGATGTCGCAATTGTTTGTGCAGAGGTGTGGAATGGAAAATGCCATTGTCCATCATTCAATCAATCAATCAATCATAGCGGCATGGTCAATGAACACAAAATGCTGACGCTGCAATCAACGAAACAAATATTTGGCCAACAGACATGTGAAGAACTGCTAGCGAATCTTGACTGTACTCGCTGTCAAGTCATTTGTGTTGATAGGTTCACTTATGAGATACAAATGGTATCTAACTAAAAATCACACAACACGTCATACATCATCACATCATCAGCATTATCATCAGCATTATCATTATTATTAGATGTCTTAGTCAGTGTGTTGCAAGGGACAGAGAATGCTGCGCGAGCCACATTCAGAATCCATTAGGGCAGGTGGCGTGTTGGCTCCTTAATGGTGCACAGCTGTGTTCGATCCGCTGTTGCCACAAATTTAAGTTAAAGTCTAAAATAACAAAATTTGTATTTTAAATGGGGCCAAAATTAAAAGGGAGAGATGCAAATAATGTTAAAGCTTAGGCTATTCCCAGGAAAAATTCCTGTTGATTAAATTTAAGCAACTTATCTGCTTTCACAACAAACTAGAGCAAAGCCATAAATTGATTTTACATAACTTTAAATTGAGCTTAATTTGAAATTCTTTAGCTGTTTCTCGACATGCACATAATTAATTCCAACTAAACAAACGCTTTGATGTATGAATGCATCCTTTGGTACAGTTTAGTAATTTGCTATTCTTGGAAATATACATACATGTGTATGTGTTTATCCAGTTGGCAATACATACATATATTTGATAACGAGTACAAATAGAATTCCAGGAAGAATCACAACTGAATTTTCATTTCGTTTGACTTGCAGAGCTATGAATTTCAAAGACAAAACAATAAAACCTGGACTGACATTTTCTCAGTTGAAAATAATTTGAATTATTTATATATATAGTGATGTATGTGATGTATATGATTTAACTAAAAATCATAAAAGACATTTAATAAAATTAAAGCTTTAAAATTTATACTCATTAGCTTTCTCATAAAAATGAGCAATTCATTGCCAAATTGTGGAATTAAATGCGCGTAAGTCTGTGAAAGACTTTGGATACTTCAGTTAATTTATCTTATCAAATTGTAGCTGGGGTAAATGGAGCTGTAAACCTAGAGAAAAGTGCAAATGTTGGATTCAATTTCAATTAAATTTGTCGGTAATTAAATATAACATCAGGTAGCTCCAACTTGACTGTCCTTAAGACAGATTTCTGTCAAGATTGCTGCTCATGTGTGTGTGTTTGTTAAGCGGAAAATTATCATTTCGCTTTTCCTTTTGCTTTTGTGCGCACAGTCAATGAATTTTCCGGTCGACAGCAAATGTACGCAGCTTGCTTAAAGAGTTTACAGAGTTTTGGTAATAGATATGAAGTATCACATTACTTTTCGAACACACCTCGTAGATGAGGTGCACCAAAAACAAGAAAATTAAAGGTTTTCACTTTGGTTTTCCGTGCTGATATAATGCTGCCTCGTTTGTGGCATGAGGCAGGGTCTCGCCTGTGCGTTTGTGCGAATTTGTGTGCCTGCTTAGCTGCGTGCCATTGGTGATTTTAGATATTATATCTTCCTACTCGTATCTTCATGGCTTGTTCATTTCACGCCACGCCACCAGAGCCGTCAGGACGGTTTGGCATTTTTCCTTTTGTTTGGCTTTGCCACCAACCCAAACTCCTGCTCCGATTGCGAGTCCGCCTCCAACTCCTGCCTCGACCCATCGACTTCGACTTTGGCGCTGTCGTCGCTCATTTTGTGCGATTTTTTGTCCCATGCTTTATGGAATTTTCATGCTTTCAATTTTTATTTTCAGCTGCTTTCATCATCGGCCAAGCGATGCCCGCCCCCGCCACGCCCACAATTTAATTGCCAGCTCTGTAAAATTTTATGAGAAATCATCAGCAGCCGGAAGATTGCAAGTCCCTTCTATATACCCTTGCTAGGGCTATTTTATTACACTCACAATATGTGCCACACATTTAAGAACACATTTCCCACTTTTTATTGACTACCTACTTAGGTTTAAAAATAAAAAAGTGGTTTAGTATTTAATTTATGACTGTCAAAATTTTGCACAAGTGCTTTTATTTTTTCGCGTTGAATCAGTTGAATCAAACAATAGATTTTGGCTAAAAAAAATCCAAGCTCAACTTTTAAAATATGGTTAAAATTGTACTCGTAATTTATTACTTTGTGCATTATCTTCTCTGAATGTAAATATTTGGTAAGATAAAATAAATATGAAACATAATTTTGAATAATATTTTATTACTATATACAGACAAATAAAGCTGGAATGTTTGCAATTTAAAGTTGGATTTATTTATGCAGTGAATTTTGTATTCGTCTAAGCAAAAGAAAATCAAAAAATAAACTGTAACTTTATTTTTCATTTATTTTTTATTTTTTTTTTTTTTTGGGCTTTGCCTTTTTGGAAGACTTGCCGTTCGGCTTAAGGTAAATCCTCGTATTTTTACCATCATATTTTGTGTACCTTATGGCTCCAGCGCCTACAGATTTTCCTGCTGTATTTTTACGAGACGCAATTTCAGAACTCACACACACACACATACACATGTACACACGTACATAGCATAGAAATGGAAATTTGCTGCAGCTGCAATATGTGTGGGCGATTTCTCACTGTCAGTTTTATGATTAACTTTGCAACACTTGCAGCAAAAAAGCACACTTGAAATATTCAGTTTTCGATGCCGATAGCTAGTTTTCGGCAACAGTTTGTGGCATCTGAAACGTGACGCAGGCAGCAAAAGCGTGGGCTTTGCTTCGTCTCCAGTTGCATGTGTCTTAGCTAGTTGGGCATCAAGTGTGGCCAAAACTCTGGTTACATCTGATACCCTGTGGTCGCCCACACAGCAGCATGTTTGTCTGGCAGCGTTGCAAGCTCATAAAATGTTGTTGTATGTGTGGGCGTGTTGCATATGCATATATTGTGCTATGCCCATAACATGCTGACTGTTACACACTCTTGTGTGTGTGTGTGTGTGTGCGGCTCATTTCACATGAATATGCAAGTGGCAAGCTTTTAAGTGCCTGGCATTTTCATTCAAGCCTTTAAAACGCTAAGCTACAGGTGCAAGTTTAATTTCAGATAGCGTGCAACATATTTCTGGATAGTTGTCTTTTTAGGCCATAATGATTAGCAAACATGGCTGCAAAGCTGTCAAATTCTTAATGCGGCTCATTTTTGACATGAAAATATGTTTAAGAAACACCAGCAGGGTATGTAATAAAACTCGGATTTGTTGTGGTTCGGGTTCAGGTTCAGGTTCTTAGGTTAATTGAATTCGAAAACTTACCGGTTCGGAGCAACTCAATTTCATTGTTGGTTGAATAATATATATGAATATTACCCACTTTCTTTGACAGCTGACTGTCATTGTTAATTTGTTAATTCCAACAAATTGGTTGACTTTAAATTGTATATATTTATAAATTTTTGTTTGGCCGAGCTCAAATTAATGCTTGGCATGACACTTGGCTCAATGGCAGGCTAATGGCCATAATCAACATCGATCCGTACCGTTGGCCCAACAGACAATGCAAATGTCGCATGGCTTTCAGGCATTGTCCGGGCCAATTGTGTGACTATTTCCATAGAAGGTTGGCAACCGATGTAAGTGACATTTGTACACCTCCCCCCTCACTCCCCATTCAATCCCCATTCATTAAGCTATTCAAAACGTGGCAAAGAGTGTGACTTTAGATAAGTCCTGCAGCACGAGCAGAAACGAGCCTCGCTCAATTCAAAATGACCCGACCATTTGAATAGTTAAACACCCAGAAATTCAAGGAAAGCACTACAAATGAATGAAATATCAGATGTGAGATGCTCTCAACAGTACTCCACTTTTGTGCTTGACGAGAAAAACCTTGGGCTCTAAACTACGAGGATGTATGGAATGATAAAAACTAAATGCATACGTATTTATGTATGTATTAAAAAATATATATGTATATAAATATATATGAAGATGAATAAAGGAAAAATATATGTTTTACAAGAAAATTTCTATTTACTTTTGAAAGTGCTAGCTCAAGAGGAAATATCAGAAATAGCAACATTTTTCCGCAAATTGGGGTAACCAGACGTTTTCTTTAAAAATTAAAATGGAATATATTTAAATTTTTTACTTTGATCAATTATATAGCCTAAAAATTTGTGTACTGGATCATATAATTATTTCGTTAATTGAAAAATTGAAAAATGAGAATGGCATATATTGAAATTTTTTAATTTGATAAATTTTGTAGTTTAAAAATTTGTGTACTAGTTCATATAAATATTTCGTAAATTGAAAAATGAGAATGGAATATATTTAATTTTTTTCTTTGATCAATTTTATAGCCTAAAAATTTGTGTACTAGTTTATATAATTATTTCCTTAATTGAAATTGAATTGAATTTAAAAATGAAAATGGAATATATTGAAATTTTTTAATTTGATCAATTTTGTAGCCTAAAAATTGGTAAACTAGTTCATATAAATATTTCGTTATTTAAAATATGGAGGGGGAGCAAAAAGTGGCTATTGTCAAGTAGCCCTAGTAGCACATTAATAATAAACATGAATGAAATAGTTTCAAATACTGTGACATTTCAAAAGACATATAAAAACTTGAAGTGAGGTAAATAAAATTAAAATTTTAAAGGCATTGTCTACACGCAAACTTGACTTTTTTCTCAGTGCACAGACGAGTGTGGGTCAAAGCGAAAAATAGAATGAAATGAATGGCAAATGTCGCTGGCTGAATGACAAATTTGACAAAAGCAGAAAGAGAGATGGAGAGACAGACAGAGAGAGAGTGAGAGAAAGAGAAGGAGGAAAATTAAACAATAATGAAAAGTAAATGGCATTCCGGATATGCAAAAGAAGCAAAAGCGGAACTCAAGTATCGAACAGCTGCTGGCTTCAGAGTGGGTGAAGTGCAGGACGCATCCTCGGCCCAAATGACAGCTGATCCGAACTGATTCAGTCAACGCCTTTGTGCTCTTTTGCATTGTATTGGCTTAAGCCAGTGTGTGTAGCCACAATTAGGCGCCACAAAGGCCGACCTGAGACAATGCACATCAATTTACACCTCACACACACACACACACACACACACACGCATGCACACACACACACGCATGCATGAGTAAGACACAGAGCCAAATACAAATTGAGGCATAGAGCATCGACTAAGCTTAATCGATAGCACAACAAAACAAAAAAAAACAAAAAACTAAAAACAAAAACATTAACAACGACAACAACAACAACAACTACAAAAAAACTGGCAACAGTCACGCGTCTCCCGCAACAGCTCTAAATAGGGGCAGCGTTGTCAAGGTAAGCCTAGTGGGCGTATGCGTAATATTATTTGTGTATTTTTTTACGTATTTTTTACAAGAAAAAACTGTCTTTTACATGATATAGCAAGAAGGTCGCGAACACCTCCCACAACGTCACTTCACCAGACGTTAATGACTGGTCGCCGATAGTAAAACGCAAACGTTAGATTTCATTTCAAAGGACCTTTTCAGCGACCTTGTACTACTTTTAATCATCAAAGCGTGGTTAACATTAAACAAGAAACAACGGCTTTTATAGGCACGACAAAGGTTGCATACCCTTGCTGCCCGGAGTCCAACTGTTTACAGCTAAATACGGGTTTAAATTTGAGTAGCCGACAGATTGTTTTTATGGAATCGATATATATAAATATAACGACAGCTTTTCTATATATTCATATATTCATTCATATTCATATTCTTCAATAGAGACGCTCTCTTGAGAATTAAAATTTTGTAGAGTTATAAGTTTTCATGATATAAGAATAATGAACCAGTCCTACACTACATTTATTAGGGTAGATTTTTAGAAAGCTTTCGAAAAATTAGATGGTGGACAATTCAGACCCTTCGCTAAATTCAGAAAATGAAATTACGAATTTACGAACCTCCACGCGGAACCGATAAAACCAGAAAGTATCGCAAGCAAAACATATACATACATATATATATATATATATATACATATATATCTACACATCAAACCACTTTTCACTTTATGACTGAAATCTGTGCAAATTTTATAAGATTTTTTTATATTACAGGTAATTTAATTACGTGACCAATAGTGTAAAATTGTATGTTCATTCATCAATTAACCATAAATAAAAACCTCAGAAATGTTTTCTATGTACGAATAAATTGTTGCGGTATTTGCATCGTTTTTGTGTTTATAATTAATTTACATTTAAAGTAAGAGAAACTTAAATTTCGCTTCGGTTTCCAACACTCACAAAAATTGATTGCTTTTGCAAATTAGCTGAGCTTTGAAATACAAATTTCATGTTACCGGATTTTTGATAACTATTGTGTTTCCTCCAAGTAAGAAAATTTTCTCTTTCTAAAAATAACACGAGCGCGAACATAGTTAAAGGAAGTTGCATGAAGAAAGTTGCATAAATTACCGGCTAGTGAACATTGAGGCGCCACACGGCCTGCTGCAGAAGCTGCTGGTGGTGATGATGCTGCTGCTGCTGCTGCTACTGATGCTGCTGCTGCAGTTGTTGCTGACACAATTTTTGCTGCTGCAGAGCTGCGGTTGCTGCTGCAGGATACACACACACACACGCACACACACACACACACATAGACTAGCGCCGCACCGATACACACGAAGCCGTGACGAGACGAACGCTTACGAGCTGCAGCAGGGCTCCGGTTTTAGCCACAGTTTCTGGCCAAAAATTGTTTGCTGCTGCTGCCCCGGGTGCTGTTGAACTGCACCACTACACCACACTCACACACATACACACACACACTTCTATTTTTATTATATATATATGTATGTATTTTTTTGTATTCTCGCGCTTTTTGCTTTGTTGTTGCAGATGTGCTTCAGTTTGTTGTTGTTAGTGTTGGCTTGTTATTGCACATTTTGGTTCATCTCACGTTGCCAAAAAATAATAAAACGAAAATAAAATTTTGTGGCAAACAGCAAGAAGAACAACAACACAAGTAAACTGGCCTGCCGGTCAGCAGGTTCAAATGTCGGCGACCTGTGTCTCTGCCCCCTCCTCTCGTTGCCCACTGCTCTGCTTTACACAGTGTCTCTTTTTGTGTGCCGCTGTCCTGTGCTCTTTTCCGTGTGCGCCCAAAAGTATGCAGAAGCTATTTAGCCTAGTTTTTGGCTGTCCGTGGATGCAGTTGCTCCTTATCCTTCGACTGCACCTGCTTCTGCTTCTGTAGTTGTTACGACTTTTATTGTTGTCCAACGCATCGAAAACACCTTTGCAATTTATGTGATAATTCAAGAATTTCAAATATATTTGAGTAGCACGTTTTTTATATTTTTATTGCTGATTAATAAAATAAATCACTGCATTTTTTATTTTTGTCACATTGTGTGTGTGTGTGGGTTTTTTTGTGATTATTTGTAGCAAAAATCGTAAAACACTCGCAATGTTCGGCACTAAATATAGTAGTAGAAGCCCAACTAACGGCTTTTCTTTTGTTGTTGTTTTTGCTGCTGTCGCTTAAATGTGTGTTGTTGTTTTTATTATTATAATGCTCTGCGTAGTTCGATGCGTACCATGCGAAAGCGCAACACGCTCGTGTGCCGGATAATGAAAGACTGCCCCGAAACTTTCGGCCGAATAACCCAATGGCCGCGTCGTCACAAAAGCCGAGCCACTCGAACTGCGCTTCGTGTCGCCAAACGAGTTGGAAACGCATGAGCTTGAAACGCGACCATAGATAACAAAAAACACAAGCCGAACTGGCGGCGCACAGGATAAGAAACGTTCTGGGAAATGGAACACGCGCAGCGATAACAGAAATGCGCTCTCTCTCTCTCTCTCTCTTTTACGTCTCTCTCCGCTTCACGCTCAATGCTGCAGTCTCAGTGGCGCATTCTAAGAGAGAGGCGACGGGGGGCATAATGACGAGTGGTTGGGGGTTTGTTAGTATAACGTTAGGGACAGGGAATTGGTATGGGCAACGGTGCTGGGAGAAGCAACCCCCATCCCCCCTCCCAACACACACACACACACTTTCTTAGACAAGCGAACGCGCAAGTTTTTGATGCCCGTGTTAAGTCTATTGGAAAAGAGGTCTGCTCATTCGTTTTTTAAGCGTGTGCCCTACCTTAACTGAGGTATGTGCGAATAAGTTAGAAATGAAAATTTCTAAAATTAAAATCGTCATGAGAATATATCTAAATTTAAAAATACTGTAAATGTATTTATGGTCAAAAATCCGATACACAAAGCTTAAAATAAATATATGTATTTATATATTCATTTTTAAATACAATTGTTGTATTTCTAATTAAAGTAAACAAATTTAGATTTGAATTTCTAATTATTTGAAGTTTATCAATGTCTAAAATAGATTGGAATTAAGTTATTTATAATAAAAGCAATCTTGTAATTAAAAAATGTTTTTCTCTCAGGTAGCATTTTTTTAAAATGATCTTTTTGACAAAAACGTCAAAATACAAAACTTTAATTTAGCTATAAAGTTATTTACCCACTTTCAAAAAAACTCAAGCAGCTAACAATATAAAAATATTATTTCAACGCTCTAATTTAAAAAATTTTACAATGCTAATTCAAGAGTCAAAAACTTAAAGCAATAAAAACAATCTTTAAAAACATTTTCACTTGAGTTATTAGCTCAGTGTAAATCTGTGTGTTAGTTCCACCTAAATAAATAAAATACAACCAAATTCTTTTGAGGTGACTAAGTCGCAATTCTCGTTTACTTTTCGCGCTATCGGCGATGCTGAGGTAGCGCAGGGTCATAAGCCACCCTCCTAAGATATCATAAAAATAAATAAGCAAAACGGAAATTAATAAGACCCAAAAGAATTGTTATCCCATTTGCAAAAAAGCAGCAAAAAAAAAAAAAAAAAAAAAAAACGGTAAAGGGGACACATACAGCAGTAAAAATGGTGTCCAAAAGAATAATGGGAAATGTGCTCATCGACTCAGACTGTCTTTATATACCCTATAATTGACTAAAAAGCCTTATTGGCAAATTATGCGTAATCCATAATCAGGATTTATTTTATATGAATTAATAAATTAATATTAACTTCAAAATATTCAAGACTTCACCCAATGTTTTTTTGGATTTTTAATAATATAACGTGTGTTTCAATTTATATAATTAACGACAGCTTTCGTTATTTATACACATCTCATGTTTTTTGTTTCTTTCAAACTTTCACTTCCAAAAACATTGGCAAAACTGCCCTGGATCTAATTAGGAATAATACGTTCATGGCTTGTGCTGTTGAATAATTCTTAACCGGAATTCTTTTTTATTTAAATACACTTTTTTTTGTGTAAATTTCCAATATTTCTGATTAATACCTTTCCCATGCTGAAAATTTTCTTAATTTTGTCCAAGCTGAAACGATTTTACATAAAAATGCATTTTGCGATTTAAACTCAATGTTTTTCCCAATTCAACGCATTTGCACATCATTAAAGTATACTCTTGTGCAGCCCAAAATAATTAACAATTTGTTTTGGTTTTTTTTTTAAGTTTTATTTATGTAGTTTTTTATTTTAATCATTGTTTAAATCTACAAATACATTTACAGCGGAGGGCGAAAGAACAAAAAATTAAAAATGTTTACTCTCATGTTTTTCTTTTGTTTTGTTGTTGTTGTTGTTTCTGTTAAACATTATATCGTATGCAAATTGTTTACAATTTCTGCTTGTTTCTCGACAATTTGTCAAAGTTTTCGTTATCGTGTCGAAAGGTTTTATAGAATTGTTTTGCATTCGTTATAAATATTTTGTTTGTTGTTCACATTATGAATTTATATTGGTTTTTGTATTCGCTTTAGGTTTTTTGTTTGTTTGTTTTTTTTTTTTTGTTTTGTTTAGTTTAGTTTCACTTTCACATCAACAACAATATTCATGATGATGAACATCGTTATCATAATTATTATTATTATTATTCAATATAATTTGTTAACAACTAATAATAATTTTGTTTTGTTTGTCATAACTAACATGCCATAATGCAATCCATTAATGTATCATTAATTTCAATGTCAATGATCATCATTAAAACTCATCATAAATTAAAAGATAACAAATCGAGAAACTAGTTGAAAAGCAGCGGCGGATTTATGTCTCTGCGTGTGTGTATGTGTGTATTGTGGGTGTGACTGACTAACTGACCGACTAATCGACTAACTGACTGACCGGTTGACCGTTTGGCTTAGTGACTATAATTGTCAACATGTCACAAATTGTCATTTACTAAAATGCGTGAAAATTGTTGGCCATTTGTATTGAATTGAACTTTTGTTGTTAATTACCAACATGCCAACAATTCTAACCACTAGTCAGCTAGTGAGTGTGTTTGGGTGTTTGGGTGTGTGTGGGATGTGTGTGTATAAAGCGAAAGTTATAGAAAAAAGAACACAATACTGTTAGGTACTGCCTAGGGCTTGCCCAATTTCTGGGGGACGCTGTGCCGTGTAAAACGTAACAAACATTCATTATCATTTTGTGGGCGTGGCAGTGTTGTATATACGCCCAAGTGCCCAAAAATGTGTGAGTAAGTGAGTGGGTGTCTGTGTGTGTGTCCGAGTGTGTTTGTGTGAGGATTTGTGTTGCTTGGGCTTCAAATGCACACAAAAGCATAATATTAAATTTTAGGTTTTATGGCTTTTATAAACATTTACTCGACATATAACAAATTGTTAGCTGCTTTCACTCAGCTGCTGTCTCCCTCTAACTGACTGTCGGCAGCTCAGCAGTTCGCAAATGCTCTCTCCAGTTTTTGGGGCATGCTGCTGTTATCGGTCCATGTGGCTCTTTGCCGCTCTGTTCGTCAGTTGGTAGGTTTCGTTATCGTTTTTTTGGTTGTTGGTAAGTATTGTATAGCTCCATTTATATAATCAAATTTTTTTCCATATAATATTTGTGTATATATATAAACAATTATATTAATTGTGTTGCCTCTTTAATATTATTATTTTATTTATTCATTTATTTATGCTTATTTCTGCATTCGCTTTTTCTCAGATGCCCCACAAATTTCCAAATATTCGTTTTTGTTTTGTTGTTTTTGTTGTTGCTGTTGTTGTTGTATCTTTGCTTCGTCTCTGCTTATTTTGTAACTACGCTAATTTATTCCATTTTTGTTTTTTGCCTTTTGTTTCATTTGTTTTTTGTTTTTTTGTCAAAATTTTCGTTTCTTTTTTTTATTATTTTTTAATTTCTCTAAACTTCTTATATAATTTGTCTCTTCATGCGTTGTGTTATGTGTCTAAAGGTGTGTGCTTGTGTGGGTGTTTATGTGTGTGGGTGTATATGTATCTGTGTGTGTTTGTGAGTTGGGTATGTAAATATTATTAATGTTAGTTGCGCTTTAGCTTTGCTTTTGTTTCTTGGCGCTGTTCGCGTTGTTATTATTTTTGGTTTTCTCCATTTTTATAGCATTTTTATTAAATATATTGTTGTTTATGCTTTCGTTAAATAATTTTACTAAAAACTTGGTTTGTTGTTAGGTTATTGTTTGTGGGGTTGTTTTTTGTTCTCGAAATTTGTTGTTGTTTTTTTTTTGTTGAAGTTTTTACTTTATTTTTATTTAAATCTTATTTATAGCTTTAATTTATAATTTAAATTTACTTAAATGTTTAAAATAATTATCGCTTGCATTTTTGTTTTTGTTTTTTTTTTTTACTTTAAATAATTAAATTAAAATTTAAAACATATCGCAATATGTTTTATGCTATAGCTTTTGTTGTTGTTATTTGTTGCAAGAGCAGCTGCAGTTGTTGCTTTTGTTGTTGTTGTTGTTGCTGTAGCCACACCATATTCTGTGTTTGCACTATTTTGTGGCTTTGTTGCTGTTGTTGCAAGAGCAGCTGCAGTTGTTGCTGTTGTTGTAGCCACACAGAATTCTGTGGTCGCTGTGGTTGCACTTTTGTGGTTGTGTGGCTTTGTGGTAAAATAAACAATTACTATTTGTTGCCTTTGCTGGTTGTGTGTGTATTGGGTATGTGTATGTGTTCTGGGTGTTGGGAGAGTGGGTGTGTGTATGTGTGTTGTGTGGGTGTTTAGGTGTTTAATAGTATGTCTCCTGCTCCAACCAGCCGCCGGGATTGCGACGCAAGTAGAAACGACGCGTCTCATCATACACAAAGATGGCCAACATAAATGGAATGGCTGGGAACCACCAGACGAGTCTGTAGGCAGAAATAAAAAAAAACCACGTTCAGATTGATATAATATAAATCGCTGGTGAAGTACTCACTTCAGTGGGTACATGCGCAGACCCTTATCCATGCCGGGGCAGTATGAGAGGAAGGCGGCGAGAACCGTTTCGAATACCAAGCCAAAGTTCAGGGCCCAGTTACGCATGCCTTGATGGAAGATGGAATTACGACGCGTCTTACAGATGATCAAATCGGCCCATTGCACAACCACAATCGAAATGAAGAAGGCAGTGTGGCAGGTATATTCCAAAGTCTTGCGATCGCGATAGGTCTAAAGAATAGATAGCACAATTTATTATAAATTGGCAAACTTGTCAATTGCTATTAAAACTTACCCATTCCTGACCATACGAGTCAGTTAGATCGTTAACGGCCTTGGAGTCCCACATCTTACGGATGCCAAACAGTTTCATTGGCAGAAAACCATTCTCAGCCATAATGACAAAGTACACGAAGAAACCGGCGGCGGCTTGAATCATACCAATTTGTCCATAGGCCATCGAAATCAATCTAGTTTTGGTAAAGCCGTTAACAAATTGAGCAGAGAAATGAAAAGGCAAACAAAATGCGTTAAAATGTGCTCGAGACAATGCATTCAGATTTAATTTTTGTGTGGTTTTTTGTTGATGTTTCTTTTTTTCTCTTTTTTTTTTCTTTTTGTGAACTGATATTGAACGCATGGCGACTTCCCAAGAGCATTAAAGATTAGCCATTGTTTGGGCATTTATTTGTTCAAGGTTTTTGTTATCACAGACGAAATGAAAGAAAATAATTTTGGAAATAATATAAAATATATGTACAGTTGTTGATTGTACAAATATAAATTATAGTTGGAAAAACCCTGAACAATAGCAGCTGTCAAATATTTCAATAGAGTTTCAGCTTCTTTTGTTTTTGGAAACTTTTACTTTTCGGTCTTATCTTTAGGCCGAGGGAAGCACTCTTTTTTACTTTAAGCAAATTAATGTTTAATGTTTTTAGTCTTACGAGTGTTAAATTTTACATATAGATAGCGTGGATTGTGTTTTAAGCGAATTTTGTTTGTTTTCGATTATTTATTTTTCTTTTTTGTTTTTGTTAGCTATAGCGCGCATTTAATATAAGCGTGAGAGCGCAAAGAATCGTTTTCTTTATATTTCTGATTTTGTTGTGGCATCTTAGTAAAATTGTGGTGAAAAGCAAAGTTCTTATTGTTAGTTTTGTGGGTGGGCAGCGTATTAAAAACATGCAGCTACTCTACGAAAGTATATATAACAAATAATTTAGTATCTAAACATGCAGCATGTATATTCATAACTAAAAGCACACAGAATGGGGCAAGCAAATGCAGCTATTCACAACTGTTTGTATCTGGTTTTCGTACCATTTTTCATTTACTTACGCTTAAAAGTTTTTAACAGATAAAAAAAACGATAACACAACTTGAAAACACATAAAATTAACATGTTTTACGTATAAAAAAAAAGCATACATAGACTTAGAAATAAAATTTATAATAATAAGAAAAAGTATCCATTGTTGTTTAGAACCGAGCCCACGATTGAGACTTACTGCGACGTTGTTTTCTTGGTACCAGACTGGGGGGATTTCAGTTTGCGATTGATATTTGATATATAGTATACATATATTTATATATATATGCGGATATGAGTGTATATCATCTAAGTAAAACACAACTGAAGCATTTGGTTTTTGTTTTTATGCTCATCGACTCAAACAAACTCAACTACTAAGTAACGCACTAACTGGGCTAAAAGTAACGGCAGTAAGCTTCGTTTTGTTATTGTTGTAATTGTAATTGTTGTAGTCTGTTGTTTGGTTAATTGTTTTTTTTTTTACTAAGTTCAACTACGAATATGATTTTTTCGCTAGTCGTTGTTTGTTTACTTTTGTTGTTTGTCAGCGTACATGTATGTATAAGTGTGTGTGTGTGTGTGTGTGTGTGTGGGTATGAGTTTTTTTTTTGCTATTAATGCGCAGCATGTCCCAGAACTAGGTCTAGAAGCGACTTGATTATTGTTTCGGTTTGGAAACATATATTTAATTGTAGTAGATATGTGCGATAAAACACACAAACAGTGATGCACATTGATTTTGGTTTTGGTAACAACGAAAAGACAAAAAACAGTTAAGATATAAATTGGGAACCTTTTCGGAATAACTAACGGAAGGAAGAAATTTCGTATAATATATATTTAGAAATGTTTTTAGAATTTGGAAAACAGAAACAAATTTTTGTTTTGGTGATTTTTAAGAACATTATTCATTCCACATCAAGAGCTCAAATGAAAAATAAAAGAATTTAAATTATAAATTTGATTTAATCAAAAATCCGTTGCAAATTTCAAATATATAAAATCTTTTATCGAAATGATTAAAGAAGAGATCAAAACAAACCCAAATAAAACAGAACACAAAAATGCATCAGCAAACGAACAAACAAATGCAAATTTTTTTGTTTTTTTCTTTTTGGGTTGCACTAAAAATTAGGTGTGTGTTTCAGTAAATTAATTTTTTTATAAATTGCTGGCCAATTGGAGAGAGAGAGAGGCAGGGAGGTAGGGAGGGAGGTAGGAAGAAATAGGGTACGCGACACACACACAACTCAAACCAAAGTCAAATTGGAAAATTGAAAATAAGATGTGGTTGCATGTTTGTTCATTTTCTAGAATTTTGTAACTAAACAACTAAAAGTAAACAATTCTTAGTTTTTTTTTTGTATTTTTATATCCTTATCGTAATAGATTTGTCCTGACCTGCGGTTTACCAAGTTGTCGCGGTACGGATCTCTCGGCTGACGCTTCATAATATCGCTCTCGGCTTGCTCGTAAGCGAGTGAAATGGCCGGTATCTTTGCGGTATTATTTTCGATTTTTTATGGTGTTTTTAGTTTAGCAATTGTTTTGTTTTTTTTTTTATTAGTTGTTATTTGTGCAATTTGCAAGTAGTATCGTCATTTTTTGAGTATAATCAAAAGAAAGACATAATAAAAGTTAGAAAAAAATGTGGGGGAAAACACGAAAAAGGAAAAACTTGGTTAAAGTTTGACGTATAATCTCTTGCTGGCATATTGTATGTATATGAGATAATAAATACTTGTTGTCATTGTAAATACTAATAATAGATATATAAGTATATTTGCTAAGATAGTTTTCGTATAAATTAGTTATAGTTATTAAGTAGTCCTTAGATAGAGAGATAGAGAGAGAGAGAGAGAGAGAGAGGGGGCAGTTGCATTTGGTATATGTTAAAGAGAGTGTTACACAGTGTTCAATCAAGAGCTTATCAAGTTTAGTATTTCTTTGGTAATTGTTATTGTTTTAGTTGTATTTTGTATTTTGTATTTGGTATTTAGCTCTTGTGTACTTACAAAGCTAAAAACTACACTGGGTGGCAAAAAATCGGGCACCCAAGTAACAAAACTTCGGGTAGTACAAAAAGAGGAGTACGTTTGAGTTGGTAAAGAGTTTGCTTAGAGCTTAACTTGCACTAGATTTTTGCTTTTGTTATATATATATATAGATATAAGTAAGTATTTATGTTAAGACTAGAGAAAACTTGCGACAGTTTTAAACGCGATTGGTTTACTACAAATCAAAACAATGATTGATTGATTGATGATTGATAAACTGACCGACCGATCTTTGAGTTTAGAGAGAGATCTCTTCGATTGATGGCTGACTGGTTGGGTTGATGGATGGTTTTATTGATGTTTTCGAAGAATCATAGAGAAAACTGGTAAATGGGTTATGAGTATGTTGAGAAGATATCAACTACTGGCTAGGAATGCATTAAATTCGAGATACAATAGTAGTTAGCATAAGTACGTGTAACGGAAAATTACATAGCCGTATTTAACAGACTCACTAGAATTATAGTTAGACCTGTACTAGCATAAAATAAGATAAGGTAACACTATGGAAAAGTTGTCTGAGATCGCAACTAATTATATATATATATGTAGTATATATCATATAGATATACATTTCAGATCTGGCTTTGTCGAGTGGGCGGGTGGCGCAGAAACAACGTTGACGTAGACTTACCTTCCAAAGAGGAATTGAGATATAATCGATATCCGAAAGTTAAGAGAATTGGTCTTATGGAAAAAATGAGGGTTACAAGCAATGAAATCATAGGGCAAGTAGAAAGAATTGGAGCACCGTAGTAGATATACGTATTACATATTCAAGCAAGAGAGACCAAAAGGAAGCAAATTCGAATTGCTTGTGTGAATAATCGTTTGAGAATTATATAAGCCAAAAGTGGTCGTTTTTCGAAGAAGGTGTGAGACATTTTCCAGATGTTTGGTATTTTTTTTTTTCGTTTTCTTTTACTTTTCAGTTTTTTAGGTGCGAAATTCGCCAGCTCTTGTTTTTTCCAAGGAGAGATGGATCAGATATATATCACCCGAATAAGTATTTGCGTAGTTTTTCTTTGTGTTTCTTTTTAGCATTGATTTTCAGTGTTTCACATTTGATATTGTTTGATAAATTGAAGAATTGCAAAAATTAATTGAAATTACATAAATAAACTGTTGCTATTGTAGATATATATGTATATATATTTAAGTATATATTGGAATACGAGTATGCGCATATGATTTAAGTTGTATTTAGCATTATATATCATTGCATTAGAATATAATATGAAAAGCGCAAATTACATCAAAAAAGTTAAATTAAACTTTTGAATTAAGACAAAATATTTTAGAAAATAAAAAAAGTTATATACTTTACGACAAAAACAAAAAATTTAAAGAGTATACAAAATTGAAAGTGTATTTGTGGAGCCTATAGCCCCAGTGATTGAAGAAGTCTGCTGCTAAAGAGCAAAAGTTATTAAAAATCATTTTAACTAGATCAGCATGAAAGTGCTTCAGAATCGAAATTAAATACTGTTTTAGTTGAGCTATAGTAAAATGTAAAGTCGAGATAAACAATGATAATAATCTAGTAAAATTCCAACATTACGCGTTACTTAACTTGAGCCATTTAACTAGAACTGAAACTTGAAGATACTCAAGACAAAAAAAAAAAAAATAAGAAAACATAAAACACGTAACAAAAATAATTAAAATTCTTCCAAAAAACATACAAAAAATTATACATTTAAAAAAAACTTCACAGCTTTAAAAACATTCAACCAAAAAATTAAAAGTAATTATAGGCTAAAGAATACTTGAAGCTAATTTGAAAAGATCTTAGTTTTTAGTTTAGTAGTAGACAAAAATAGATGACTGAATTAAGTTTCTTTAGAAAGAAAGCGTACTTTGCTTTAGAGTTCTTGACCGAAAAACGTTTTCGAAAATGTACTTTAGATAAATATCAAAATATGCAATTTTAATTTAAGATCATTATTATTGACAAAAAAAAAAAAAAAATAGTAGTTGATTTAATTGCTGTGGTTGCAAGAAGAAGAGATTTATTGTTGTTCATTTGCACCTCAGATTTACTTTGACTTTTTACTTTGTATGGTTTTTGTGTATTTGATTTTGATTTTGATTTTCTCATATGTTTTGATTTTGTTGTAGTTGTTGTTGTTGTTGTTGTTATTTGTTGAGGGCAGCACAAAGAAAAACTTTACCTTTCGTTGACCAGCTTATCACAAAAGGGATTCCTGGGCTGGCGTTTCATAATATCAGATTCAGCCGTCTCATAGGCTAAGGAAATCGCTGGCACCTAAACGTGCGAGCGCGTTCAACGTTTGTGGAATAAAAATAAATTAAAAATCAATACGATAAATTATTGGTGGCAAATTCAGTTGGTATCTATTCTCTCATTCTGAAATATATATCGCGGTCTCTCTCCTTCAAGGGTGTCGAAACGGAAACGGTAGACAACGACTGCGAAATCTGTAAAACTGCTCCAGGGTGTGGTGGGTTTGGTGGGTGGGTAAGGGTTTTTGTTAAGGGAAGGAAACCCGTTGGCAACTTTCTTATATACTAATTGAATAAGCGACGACTTAAGAACTGGGCGACTTAAAAGCTAGCTTAGTCAGCTGTTAAAATGAGTTCAGTTGAGTTTTGAGAATTGAGAGTTGAGGGTGAGGAATTGTGTAGCAACATAAATACAAATTTAAAAATTTATAAAAGAAATAAAAAACAAACTTAAATTGTAATTTTCAATAACTTCCTTTTTGGAGTTTTTGATATGCTATGTATGCGTTTGCGACTATTGTATTCGCTACAACATTTTGTGTGCAGTTAATTTTGATATTTGCTGAAACTAGTGTTAATACCAATCAATATATGTAAATGCCAAATGTGTACGTGAAACAATTTTGCAATATTAATTTCGGTTTGATTTTTGTTAAATTTGGTCTATTTTTACAAAACTCACAAAAAAAATATATGTTTATAAAACAAACAATGCCAATATTTCAGCGGGGCGGTGGGATAAATAAAAACACTTGTGAAATCAATTTTGGCGGTGAGGTAAACGAAACATGTACAACGCACACCAATTAACATTTAGAGCTTTAGAACAAAGGCAAATTTTCTTTTCTTTTTTTTTTTTTTTTTGAACTGTAAATTTACACAAAGGCAGAAGAACGTGGGTATTTGTATGGGTGTGTGTGTGTGTGGCCAATTGAGATTACTTTTTCTTACAAACAAAAATATAAACACAAAATATATATAAAGTGTGTGAAAAAAGAGGTGGGGCATTGTACAGAGCTGTCAATGAAATGGGCGGCGATCAGAATGAAGTATGAATTGAATGGCTTTAAGAAAAGTATGCTACAAATGGGTGACAAATGTTCAATGTGTAAATGATAATCTTAGAAGTTAGTTTGTAAACCATAAATATGGAACGGTTTGTTAGTTAGTTGTATTTAGTTCTTTGCTGCGCTGCAAGTTTGTTATTGTTATTGTTTCTTTTTTTTTTTGGTTTTTTAGTTTAATTTACGCTTATGCTAATTACAATCCAGCCACATACACAGACATCGATAAGTTATAGTTTATGATTTTGCGGCTAAAACGCTTTTTAAGTTTTAGTATTTTTTTTTGTTTTTCGTTAAGTGTGCACATGTGTGTTAATGTTAGTAGTGTGAGTGTGTGTGTGTGTGTGTTTTTGTGTGTGTTTGGGTAGTAGAAATTGACTTGATTGGCACCTTGAGTTCACTAATTTATCGTTGAATGGGTCACGTGGCGGACGCTTCATAATATCGGCTTCGGCATGTTCGTAGGCCAATGATATGGCTGGCACCTAGGGTTGTGGATTATTCCAGGAGCGTAAGATTAGCAAAACGGTTTCACAATTTACAATTTTCGTACAGTTATTACAGAGTTTACGAGGAAACAGCTCAATCGCTGATAGGAGAGTACTTAAACTACGAATAGAGAGTTGTATATATATATGTATATATAGCCTAAGACTGGCAGTTAGCGGCAAGCGGGCAATTCGCAGCAATGGCTGCTTTCCATTTTACCTTTCGTTAACTAGATTGTCCACCTCGGGATTGCGTGGACGCCGCTTCATAATGTCCGCCTCGGGTCCTTCGTAGGCCAGCGATATGGCTGGTATCTGCTCGCCCCAAAGCAATTGTATTCAATTGTACAGGTTATGCAATTTATGTGACGGATAGTTTTTGGGGGGATAGATTCTTAAGTAGCTACCTAACGTGACTTGTTGAAACTTTTACATTTAACTTGCTCAATAATATCTTAGGCAATATTTGTTTATAAATGTATATATATATATATTAAGATTAGTTTAGGTGGTTAGCTCGTTTTGGAGGGGCGAGTAAACTTACCATGTCAGTGCCCAAATCGATGCACAGAATTGTAACTGTACCCAGTGGCAGTGGTATGTCGCACAGAATGAAGGCCAAGAAGGGTGAGATTTCGGGAATGTTGGAGGTCAAAGTGTAAGCAATGGACTTCTTCAGATTGTCAAAGATCAAGCGACCCTCCTCAACACCAGTAACAATGGAAGCAAAGTTATCATCCAACAGGATCATGTCAGCAGCCTGCAAAAGCAATCAATCATCGATTAGCAATCAAGGCTATATCTATCTACATAAATCTGTTTAAGAGAACGCACCTGCTTGGACACATCGGAGCCGGCAATACCCATAGCAACACCAATATCAGCCTTCTTTAGGGCAGGCGAATCGTTGACACCGTCACCAGTGACAGCCACAATGGCTCCCATGCGCTGGCAACCCTCGACAATGATGAGTTTCTGTTGGGGTGAGGTACGGGCAAACACGATTTCAGTGTGATAGCGAAGGATCTCGTCGAGCTGGTCGGAGGATACATCGCGCAGTTCGGCACCGTGAACAACGGCGGCCTTGGCCTCGCGGGGATTGACCTCAGAGATTGGGATGTTGAGGCGCTGGGCAATATCCTCGATGGTCTCATTGCCCTCGGAGATGATGCCGACAGACTTGGCAATGGCCTTTGCAGTAATCGGATGATCGCCGGTAACCATGATGACCTTAATGCCAGCAGAACGGCACTTGGCCACAGCGTCGGGGACAGCGGCACGTGGGGGATCAATCATGGACATGAGTCCGACGAAGCGCAGATTGTCAATGGGGAAGTTAATGTCATCGGTGTTGAACTTGAATCCAGTGGGATATTTGTCAGAGGGCAGCATGAAATCACAGAAACCGAGCACACGCTCGCCAAGTCCGCCGAGCTCCATGTAGGCATTGTTGAATGCCTCCTTCATCTCCTCATCCAGTACCTTCTCCTTGCCGTTGATGAAGATGGTCGAGCAACGTTCCAAAATACGCTCGGGAGCACCCTTCATGACGAGCAGGAAGCGTGGATCGTTGGCATCCTCAACCTCGTGAATGGACACCTGGTACTTGTTGGTCGAATTGAATGGCACTTCGGCAATCTTCTTGTTGCGCTTGCGAATGTTCATCACATCGCCGAGAGCAAGTTCCATGCACTTAAGCAGTGCCGCCTCGGAGGCATCACCGCTGACTTCCTTCTTCAGAATGGGCACACCGTCCTGGCCACCTTTGAACTCGGCACGGTTACAGAGAGTGGCAATGCGAGAGAGCGCCTTGAATCCAGGGCTAGTTCTATCGTATTGAACACCCGACTGATCCTCAGTGGTGTCGGCCTCAATAATTTGGTTATCGAACCACATATGAGCGACTGTCATTCGGTTCTGAGTGAGTGTGCCTGTCTTATCGGAGCAGATGGTCGAGGTGGAGCCCAGGGTTTCGACAGCCTCCAAATTCTTTACCAAGCAATTCTTCGATGCCATACGCTTGGCGGTCAGGGTGAGGCACACGGTGACAGTGGCCAGCAGACCCTCGGGCACGTTGGCGACAATGATGCCAATCAAAAAGATGACAGCATCCAGCCAGTGGTAGCCCAAAATGAAGGCAATCACAAAGAAGGTAACGCCAAGGAACACAGCGACGCCGGTAATCAAATGAATGAAATGATGAATTTCCTTGGCAATGGGTGTCTCACCGGTATC
The DNA here is from genome assembly GCA_037043585.1 of Drosophila mimica. NCBI lineage: Eukaryota > Metazoa > Arthropoda > Insecta > Diptera > Drosophilidae > Drosophila > Drosophila mimica. The sequence continues at coordinate 623,492 of JBAMBE010001187.1, forward strand.
CAGACCGGATGCCAAGCCAGCAATGCGACCCATAACGGTATGATCGCCGCAGCTAATGACAACACCCTTGGCAGTGCCCTCCACAGCGTTGGTCGAGAAGAAGGCCAAATTCTTGGTCTCCAGGGGATTCTCGTGTGTGAATTCGGCACCACGCGATTGCGGCTCCGATTCACCGGTCAGCGATGAGTTGTCCACCTTAAAGGTGCGCGCCTCAATGATGCGTATGTCGGCGGGTATGCGATCACCAAACTTCACTTCAACCACATCGCCCAGGACCAGATCCTCGGCGCGCAGCGTCAGTTTCTCGCCCTCGCGTATAACAGTGGCAAACTGGGGTACCATGTTCTTGAACGATTCCATAATCTTGGAACTTTTCGATTCCTATATTAAAATGCAGCAAATCATATAATTATTATATAAGAATCCACTTTCAAATGTGCACCTGTTAAAATTGTAACTCACCTGGTAGTAGGAGAAAATGCCTGTCACAATGACGACAGCGGAAAGTACAATACCCAGATACAAGTTATCATCGGCCGGTTCCTCGCTGGTTGTGGCCTGAATCGAATAGGCCACGAAACAAAGTATAGCACCGATCCACAGCAGCATGGCGAAGCCGCCGAACAGATTCTTGCAGAACTTCACCCATTCGGGCGTCTGCTTGGGCGGTGTGAGCGCATTGGGACCGTCTCGTTCTAAATTCTCCTTGGCCTTGGCATGACTCAGACCCTATATACAAAAATGTGTATTAGATCAACTATCAACTGGATGGATGTTTTCCATTTTCATCATTGGATGCACTTACATTTTCGGGATGTGTCTGAAAGCGCTGATACAATTCCTCAGGAGAGATTTTATGAAAGTCGATATCCAACTCCTGTTTGAGATCATCTAAATTCTCTTTCTTATTGACTGCTTTGGCCGGCATCTTGCGTCTTGACTGTGGGCATTACAAAGGGGTTGAAGGAAGGGTGAAAAAAGAAAATACAAATTAGTTTATATTTTATTTATCCTTTTGTGAGGCAGTACAATAAACTGAAAAAATAGAAAACACAAAGATCGATTTACTCCATGCCATTAACCGTTATGCCCCAGATAGGATTTTGTTATAGGGTGCACTTTGTAAAGGAGACCGTTTACCATTTTAGAGAGTGTTACATAGAGAAGAGTTATCAGCTACAATACCATAATAGTTGCCACACGTTCCCAACTTACCAATTATCCCATTCGGTTATGGGGGCGATCCATAGAATGGGTAGAGGGTGGGGGTAGGAGGAGTAGCTAAATACTCGTAATTGCTAATGAGCAGCGAGCGTGAGAATATTTGTTTTGCTTCTCGCTAATCTAAGCTGAATAACAAAATACAGCGCGCATGCAAAACATCATGTAGCGATTTTAGTCGCGCGCAAAACGCGCAAAATGTGAATGTCACGTAAAATGAATGAAAATGTTTAACAAAAAAATAAAAATAAATAAATAAAAGGAGGAAAACAAAAAACCATTAATACAATCTAAATTTGTTACTATCTACAGAAGGCGCTAAGTAGGAAACGAGTTGTTTAACAACCCAAAATGATAATCTACAACGGATCGATCATATAATATATGGGTAGTACCTATATTTATTTATCATGCACACATTGACCTCACTAAACTTTTGAATTTGGCAAAGAAATCCACTCATGAAATAATTATAAATAATTTTATACTATATATAAATATATATACAACACATATAGATATAGACACGCCAGCTGTCGTTGGTCTAGTCTCGGGTCTGTGGCAAAGCTCTATAGGCAAAATTTTCTGTCTGTCTGGTTTTTTTTGTTTTTTTTTTTTGCTATACTTATCACAGTCTGACGTCACAAGTGCACATATTTCAAACTATTTGGAAATGCTCAAAACTGGCTTAAACGAGTTCTACTTGAATGCTCGTGAACTTCACCGGGTTGCAATTACAATAACCTTTGTTAAGAATTATCAACATATATTTTTTTTCTATTAAATTCATATATACTAGAGAATTTTACAATTATTTAAGAATATGTTACTAGAATTATGTAAGAACTATTTGATGTATTACAGAACACTTCAATTCGCAAAAATCTCGTATAAATGCACTGGTATATTGAAATTGCTGTGCTATATTTAAGATCTTTCGATTTTTCGATGATTTCGTTTAAATGTCAAGTGGCAAAATAATGTTGGAATCATGCCCAAATTACGAGTAAATATTATATAAATGCATAAATAATAAATGCAAGAAGTGTAAGAAACGTAAATAGAGTGATGAAAATGTTAAGAAAAAAAAGAAGAAATAACCCATAAGCACATAATAAATAGTATAAATTGAAAACATATCCGAACAAATCGACAAAAATGTGGAACAAATCGATGATTTTTGTGAATTTTTTTTGTGAATATTTGATATATATACACATTTGGCATGTATGTATGTATGTATTTATGAACATGTGTGGCGAAAAAATTTAAAATGAAAACGAAAATACAAAACAAAAAATAATGAAGCAATTTACCTTGTAGCGGCCGTCGGCTGTGCGATTGTCGTCATCGGTTGCAATAACCGTTGCGACTCGATAAGAGTCCGCTCTCCCATGCTGTAGTTGTTGATATTGATATTGGTGTTGGTGTTGGTATTGGTGTTGGTATTGATTGATGATGTTGATTGATGATGAACGACGGGAAGAAATACAAATCAAAACGTAACAAACAATGGCGAAACAAAAACAAAAACCCCAAGCATATTTAAATGCATTACTTAGAACACTAGACTGATTGGGGATTCACATCAAATGATTAACTAATAAAATAAACATTACACACTACATATATGATGATGATGTAACAAAACTGTATGGCATAAGCGACTTCTTAATAATAAACTATTCATACAAATATATATATTTTTACGTTTGCGGTTTAGCATGATTAAAATAATAGTAAAATACCCCTATGAGGACAACCCCAATTAAACAATGAATCATGTTGGCAGTGCTGATAAACTGAATATTGGTAGGGATAACAGGGCGCATGTGCCACTATTTAAATAGCAATTGGAAGCCGAAGCATATCGTTACTAGAATGATAAATAATACTTCGACATTATGCGACCACCACCACTGACGTCAACAATGGTGTTGAATTGGAGCCTTTTGTGATTACTAGCCTCCATAACTTGGCGAATGTTTATCAGCCAAATGGGCATTATGAATCACAACGTGTAATTCGAATAATTCGAATGCACAAAAACAACAAACAAACAAAACAAATAATATTTGAACACAGTGGTCACTCATTAAAATTAACATGATACCATTTTTTTTTTTTATTAATTTGGAAAAGGTTTATAATGGAAATAATTGAAATATATTCTTTATTTTAAAGTTAAATTTTAAACCAAATTTATTTTAAAGAGGTTTCTCTATGTATACTTATAGAAAATATAGTGAATCAACATTTCCCAAAAAATGTCATTCAAGGTTATGATTTTCGAGTGAGCACTGTACGCAAACAAAAAAAAAAGAAATGAGATATTATCTTTGTTATAGGTTTTGGAAACTCATGCAAAATAAAACGACATGCCAAGTAATTAAACAAACAGACAGCGCACGAGCGAGCGAGCGGGAGAGAGAGAGATATAAAATATATACAGATAACTGAGTATATATGTATACTATATATATATATGTATACTGTATATATATATATACAAGTATGTCGGTGGGGGTGCGGGTAGGATCAACCTGTAGAGATCGCTTGGACGCCGGCAACGCTCGATGGGCAGCAAAAGCAAATTCGTCGACTTTTGTTTGTGCTTTGATTATTTATTTGCTCAAGCGATTGTACAAATGGGGGTAGGAGGGTCGCAGGGGGCTTATTGGGCTTTTGAGTTTTAAAGTGGGGCATGAAATAAATCTTGAAAGTATACATATTTTTTCTTTTTTATCTATATATATATTTGAGTTCTGCTTACGCACATTTATTAACTGTGGCCCTTTATTTGTTTGTTTGCCTCTGGTTTGAATAGATTGCAGAAAATTTCAGATCTTTCTATAGATATATATATTTATGTTGGTAAATATATATTTGCTGAATAACGTATGTTAAACAATCTAGGGGTATAATATAAAATTGGTTAGTTTTAATGCTTAACTGTAACTTAAAATTTAACGAATATACTAAAATTAGTGCAAAACAATTGTTAACACATTCGATATATAGTTTTTTTTAACTCCCACAGATAGCCTGACTGGCGATAATTTCTTTTTTCCTAAATAAATTAAATCAATTGAAAGGTGACTTTTATTTTGTTGTATTTATTTATTTATTTGTTGTGTTCATGGTTCGATTCATTTCAAATTTGAAAACGAAACGCGTCACGCGGCCATTGAAAATGTTGAATGCGAATTGTGTTGTAAATTGTTGGTGTTATGGTAGTAGTAGTGACAAAACGCAGCATGTGAGATTCGAGAACTGTAGGAGAACTGGTGGAGAGCTGGTCGAAAACAATTAGAACGCTTTGGGGGCAAACTGGCTCAGGATGGTTGGGATATAAATCAAAAAGCGACAATGGCCCGACTGACGACACAGAGAAGTTTACATAACGCTGCCAATTAAGCGAGCTCCGATACAAATGCATGTCTTTCTCTGTGTGTGTGTGTGTTTGTATGTGTGTGTATCTGTGTGTTTGCTGTCCAGCGGTTTCCCCAACGTTATTGTTTGAGCATTTGGCGCGCACTTTTTGTCGCGCAAAGCATTTGGCATTTGAACTTGAATATCAATTTACAACAACATACAAACTATACAACGACCAGTTATCGGATGCATAGCGAGAGTGAGATAAAAAATTGACAGGCGGTCACCCAGTCAGTCAGTCAGTCAGTCAGCACGGCCCCGCTAATTGTTCAATCAATGCAAAAACCTATCTGACAAAAAGCACTAACTAAATACACACTACACACATTGATACACACACACACACATGCATGTGCCATAAAAGTATGTGCCCAAAAAGAAAAGAAAAAATAAAAAATGAGCAAATTAAGCCACACAATGGCAACGGCAATTGTAAACAATTTTCCATTTCAATCTCAGCTTAACGAAAGTGCATAAAACATCCACATTTCAACTGAGCTGAGCTTCTCCTTCTCTATCTTTTTTATCTATCTGTCTGCCCGTCTAAGTCTCTGTCTGTCTGGTTTCAACCAGTCTAAAACTAGAACACAGAAACAGGTGCTTTGAGCTTATCAATTAAAATTGTCTGCTGCAAAGCGCATCGATCTTTTGATCTCCAACTGTGATCATCGACAGCTAGTTAAAAACGAGTTCCAGTTTGTTTTGATTGTTTTGTGTGTGTTTTGTGTCGACCTGTTTATTTTACTTTTATGGAAAGAGCATCATCCCTGCTCAGTATCAGTCTGTTCTGGGAATGGGAACTCGTTTTACTGTTCTGAGTATTTTCGGTAAGCAGATGTTAATGATCTCAAGTTCAATCACGTCCCCGACTGTGTACATTTCTTTTAGCAAATGCACGCTAATTATTCGCATGTTTTGCATGTTTTTTCCCTTGCTTAACCGATTCTCGTTTGTCTATTATTAAAGCGTTTATTATTGTATCTTTTTTGCGGTTATTTTCGTTGCTTTCGTTATTGCACAGAGCTACTACAATTCTCTGTTAAACGTCTTAATCACTTAACATCCCAGACCCATCAGATTTAATTAGATTAGAGGTTTATCCGTAATGAAAACACCTTGTGATAAAACATGGGGTGTTATTGGGGCCAGATAAAATAAAGGACGTAATAAGTCAAAAATGAATAGTAAAAAAAAACGAATACTAAAATTAATAGGAATCTAAAAACAAAATTATATATGCAAATAATGAACGCAAATTAATGATAATTAAATTAATACGTAAAATACAGTCTAGTTAACACATATTTCTGATTATTTTTGTAAATATTATTATTATTTTCTTTTTACCCACCTGAACACTCATAACGCCTGCGATATGATGAAGTGTGACAGTAAAACGACGTATAACAAATAATAAAAAAAAAATACAGCTAGAGACAAAACTTAATAACAGTTATAAAAAACAAACATAAAACAAGGAACCGAAACTGTCATAAAGAAATATAAACCAACAAAAAAAGGGAGAAAAAAATGAAAAGAAAATTAATGATTTTTAGCTTATGCAACAATCTGCAGGCAGGCACCAAAAAAGATGAAGAAGAAGAGAAAAGAGACGACCCTGGAAGGGAGCAGAGAAGCTTCCCAGCGCATGGCGGCGAAGCAGCAAGTGGACCGCACTACCAAAGCCAATGGAAAGGTAACAGTAAAAAGCAGTGCAGAGAGAGTCGGCATGGAATTTGGAAGTGGAAGCCAACTGGAATAGAAACTGCAGCTAGTAGCAGTAGCAGCAATAGAAGGATGTTAAATAATGGCACACAAAAGACACAAGAGAGAATGCAGAGCAATAGAGAGTGAGGGTGCGTGATTTTCGATATCGAATGCAATGGCTGACACTTCGAAAATGAGCGCCATCTTATTGTGAGCGTACTGAGAGGCAGCGCAGCACAGAGAATAATGTGTAAGGGATATGTGAAATACAAAATGTAAAAAGAATTTATATTATAGTGTTGTCCAAGATTATTCCATCTCTGTTTCTGTACTAAGCATTGACAACGAACACAGAATTATGAAATAACCAACAACGGGTGGTCGTCCCCACTTTCCTCCCTCTGTTGAGCACCCTAACATGGACGCCCCTTATTGCCCGCTGCTCTCTTTCAGATGGGCTGCTATGCTTGGGGATTATGTATATATATATAATATATATATATATATATATAGGGGCACAGGCACAGGCAAACATTAGGGGTGGCCAGGAAATTACTGCTATTCCAAAATGAAATCGCCGCAATTGAATCTAAACGATTTCATTGCCACCAAATGTACGTCAGCGCTATAAAAAATTAATGTGTATAAAGCGAAAGAAGAAATAACAGACTGACGGACAAATATGTTGTATATAATACACACATACTTAGTATGCAAATATTACATACAGTGACCGCTAAAATGAGAAATTTTAACCGTATTTTTCAATGCACTTCTTTGCTTGCAAATCTAAAATTTGTACATGTTACTTTTGGAAGAGTTAAAAATGTTGACTGCATTTTATGAGGATTTGCAAGCAACAAAAACTAATGTTTGCAAAAGTTTTCGCGACCACTGCATGTTCTGTTATGTTATATATAAAATATTCGATTAGACAGAGAAGCAGCACTGGAAACTGAATGTCAAATCAAATGAAAGTAACTGTTAACGTGTATGTTAAATGAGAAGAGACATTTCAGACACATTGTCACCTAATCATTCATTTAAATTTGAATTATACAGTTCTTGAAAGGCACTTTAACTATTACATATGTATATATATATATATATAGTAGTATATACACCACATTCGTATCCACTACGGCTCTGGCATGAAGTTTTGGAAAATCGATTTTGTACAAGGACGTTGTCGTTGGTCTCTTTAACTTTGTACTTTTATATATAAATATATGTATATAGTTTTGATAGGGTCGCATTTAAAGAGTAAAACACCAGCGACAACGTCAACATAATAAAAAGATTATAAATGTTAACCAAACAGTAAGTAAGAAGAGTCTTGTTTGAGTTTTGATGTCTACCTTTTACACTTCGAGTGCTATTACACAATTTTCTTTCCGTTTAGCTGTGCCTCGTTGATGAGGGGGCGATCAGAGGGGGGGTGATTTCACAGAAAACTACCCCTTTAAACTATATTTAACACTTGAACTGCGAACAACAATAACAAATCACACACACGATGCGTTTTTTTTATACTCGTTAAGCTGTGGAACAGCTTAAGAGTTTGCGTTTTTTTTTTTTGCTTCTTTTCTATGTATATTTGTATCCTGTGTGCTTCTTCTTCGGGTTTATCGATGCACAGTTATTGTGTAAGCAGCGGGCAGCAGCACCAGCGCAACGCAGGAGGAGGCGGCGGGCAGAGCGGAGCTGTGTAGAGCTGTACTAGTACTGGCACACTGGCTGTACCACCCGACGTTTGAGAGACGAGAGCTCAATGTAGCTACTACAGTTAGACCGACCTTCCTAGTTCGGTAACAACGCTCGACTGAAAATTTTCAGCATGCCGCGAGTGGTTAAGCTTTCGTTCAAACAAACGAAAAAAAAAAAAAACAACAAAAAAATTCTATCGTGTTCGTCCGAATTCGAATATATCGCTCCGAGCTTTTCGTTTACCAGATGTTTCGCTCCTACCGCGGCTGTCTGGCTGCATATGTATAGTACATACTTATGCATTAGATAAGCTTTCGAACTCTCACGCGAAATGTATGGCAGTGTGACAAGTGAGGCAGGCAATGGGCAGTGTACATTATACAGTGGTGCGAGAACTTCGAAACTGGAGCAGCAGAAGCGCCCTCATAAAATCGAGACTCGAGCAAGAGTCTCAGGCTGAGGCTACGAGAGAGACAGAGAGAGTGTGTGTGTGTTAACTGCTGCGCAGGAATGTGTGTCAGTCAGACGATTTTCGAGCCGTAGATATTTGCATGAATTGTATAAGCAGCTAGTAACGAAAACAAAAACGTTTTTGATAAAACGACTATAGTACGAATATTGGACATTTTCGACATTTACTTTTTCAATTCGTCATGTCCGGACTTTTAATCGCTTATAAAGAGTCTCAGCAACAATGACGTCACCGCACACACAGAAACAGACACACACACACCCCCAGCGAGATGTTAATTATTCATCAGAATGTCAAACAGTTACCCAAAAAGAAAAAAAAGGACAAAAATAAAAAACACAGTCAGTCCGAGCGTAAAGTAAAATATAAATGTCAGCAGTAAGATTTTATGAAAATGGTTTGGAGGTTGAGGGGAGGACTCTTGAGCGAGGACATCTTTCACTCTCCAGCTATCTTAAGTGGTGCAGTTCTGTTTTGGCTACTTCAGCTCGAATACAAATGCGAACACGAGCAAGTCTAATTACACTAAATGTCAGTAGCACTCTCGCACACAGACACACACACACACACATACAGATTCAAGTAATACAAAACCCAAACAGAAAATCAATAAAGATATCGCAGCAAAAGAAACTTGCTAACAGGGTATTAAGCAGCGGGGGCGGAAGGGGTTGATTTGTGTACAGTAAAAGCTGCTTAGCTGAAATTAACCCAACCAAAGGTCCTTGACGATGTGACGTACTGACTTTGCGGAAAAATCGTTTAAATTATCTACAAATGGTGGACAAAATTCGAAATACTTAAATGTGGCCAAAACAATAAACAGAGCTTCGAATCTGAAGTTTATTGTTAAGCCAAATTAAATTATTGCTTGACGATAAAATTATAAAATTAGTTCAGTTGATTAATGACATGTATAAGCATCTAATCTGCCATAATATATGGGAACTTATACTCAAAATTTAAAGTGTCTAGCTCTAATAGTCTCAAGTTCCACGAAGTCATACAGACGAACATGGCTATATCGACTCGGCTGTTGATACTGAAAAAGTTTCTTAAATACTTTATACAAAACCATTTAATTTTTACCCATTTTCAATGAGTTTTAAGCAGTATTTGATTGAAAACAAATATTTCAAATGTAATTCTTTTAAAGTTAATTTTATAATCAATAACGTTAATAAAAAATATATATAAAATAGAATACAAATTTCATCTTTCTTTTTGGTTGCTTTATTTAAGAGCTATTAATTAAAAATAAAAACCATAAATTTTAATAATTATATATATATATATTTGTTTTTGTTGTTTTTAATATTGTCACTCTAATGACTAACGATATGTAGCTCTTCTGGGCAGTTTTCACTGTAAGCGCATAAGCAAACAATAGGCGCACACTGACTTTAAGTGGCTGACGCTGCCGGCGCTGCGGGCTAAATGGGCTGAGAGTACACGTAATAGCATGAAGTGAACTGTGCACGAGGAGGAGGTGGAGCAGCAGCGCCTCCTTTTCGCCTATTCTAATATCCAACTTATGTAACGACACGAAACAGCACGAGTGTCCATGTGTAAGTGTGTGTGTGTTTGTTCGGTGTACAAACTTTGGCACGATGTTGCAGCTGTGACCCCAAAACGAGTGCCAACAACAACTACAACAAAAGGCACATCACACCCGCAACCCCAAATCCCACCCTTTGTAATAACTTAACTCGTGTGCAAAGTTTGCTTATGTAAACGAGTCGATAGTTGGCCAACGATGTCCGAGGGCCGATGAGTTCAGCTGACAAATGGTCAACTGACAAAAAGAGACATTACATTCAGCTACTATATATCCACATCCATATATATATATATATTTTTGATAATGGTATTGCCATTCGTCATGTTCACATTGTGTTTGAGTTATTGCTATTGTAATATAGTAACACATTTGTTGATGGGCGCGTCAGGTTTATAAATACATTTTTTGTATAATAGCTTTTCGCCAACTTGACGACAGCTCATTGCGAGTGTCGTCCTTTCGAGCCACGCCTCTAGCACGTGTATGAAGCGCACGAGTAGCCGATTGTGGCAGCAATGCGAACGTTATTTAAACAAGCAACGATTGCTCAACTTTAGTAGCTACGACTAACAGATACACTGTGAAGAGCTCTGAGGAGCTACAATATGTATGGGAATATAGTGATTAAAATAAATAATATGTTCTTTTCTTCTGATAATCGGAGAGGACTCGAAACACTTTTGAAACATGTGTCAAAAATGTATATTCCAAATTGCACTTTGAAATGTTTCTATTACCATTGTAGCTAGATAACATAATAATAACACTTGACGCCTTTTAAATATCCAGATTTGTTATTTATAAGCCCGTTACTTTCATATTTTCATAACTGGATCATACCAGGTTTAACTATCTGTTTGTAGAGCATGTCAATCGACAGCTAGTGGCTTTGACTTGCCAAATAAATATTTGGAAAATCAATAAGCGACATGAAAACAAGACGGCCTCTGCTAGACGATGAATTTACAATATATGTGATATTTATGGATGTGTTATATATATCGAGTATTAAAAGGCACTTATGACTTTTAAGCAAAATAAATATGTCAGCACATTAACAATATTGTTGCAGCCACCGCTGCCCCTTCGGCGAAAGATGAAACTCTCGCACATTACATATACGCAGCGTGGTCGTGTGAAAAGCGTGAAATTCATATTGACGGCCAACAGCTAAAACTGTACCAGCATTGTTAATTACAATAGCCTATGGCGCAATGTTTAGGAGTGTTTTGAACTGAGATATGTTAAATTACTTAAATAAACTAACAGCTTGTTTACCCGAAAACTTTAATAGATATGTCAAATGAAGTTACAACTTGTTTACTCATTTATTCGCATTCATAATTCAACAGCATATTAAAATTGAAAACGTTTGCGGATAGTGCATGAAAAGGGAAGTGAAAGACTAACCATTGCTTATGAACTTTTACAGCAACCAATATGTCAATGTCAAACGGTTACCGCAAAAACAGAAACTTTATACGAAGCAACGTTTAAGGATAACGAACAAGGATAAATGGACAAATCGTGTATGTGGGAAGGCAGACACTTGTTATTGGAGAGCGAGACAGGCAGTTATTTACACAGATTGTCGCTGAAGAGATTACATAAGCGTCAGTCGGTATGGGGTTTTTTTTGTTTTTTTGTTTTTTAATTGTGTTCATGACCATGGCAAACGACAAAGCAACAAATCACAGACAGTTGTAAGAAGCATAATCAACATAAATGTTTGATATATCAAATGTAGTGCATAAATATGATATATAGTATATATGGTCAAGTATGTGCATATGACAAACCGACAATGAAGCGAATGAACTATGGCGCTCGGACTTGGTCATTTTGTACTTGAGCACTGATTAAAATGTGTTGTGCCCCTGCAGCTCAGTTGGATGCTATGATGCTATGATGCCACTAGATTTGTGGCATGCTCAGCTCAGAGTGCTCAGATCGTCTAGTCTAGTCGCTCCTCGTAGGCGTTATGACAATAGATTTACGAGTGTAGACGCGTTCGCTTTAATTTGCGCTATTCATTGTGTAGAAAAGTAGAAAAGACCTCCAGTTGGATGGATAAGAAAAAAAAAGAACCTTAAGACACGGCGCTGACAATAACGCAGAAAAGTCGCTCGCAGCTCTGCTTGAATGAAATGCCCCCGGAAAAAACCAATTGTTAGACTCGAGCTTAATATCCAACGAGCCGAGTGGCAAACGTGTATGCCTGTAGCCAGGCCGACAGTCAGACAGATAGACATATAGACAGACCGAGGGACAGAGGGACAGACTGACTCACTGACAGACTGACTGACTAGCTTGCTTTGGCTTTGGACACAGATGCGCTTGTCTTCTTGGTGGGCGGCGGACAGGTTTACGTATGTATATCGCTGCTGCCTTTGAGTGGTGCAATAAATTTTAATCAAAATTAAAATATGTGTATACACAATAAACTAAGCAAAGTGCCTAGTGTGTAATTTAACACATACATTAGTCCACACATACACATACATATCACAGATCCCATAGACACACACACTCAGCGCGTGTGCTCTCTTCTGCTTTGTGGCCAGACCATTGTGCTCTTGGATGGGCAAATTGGAGAGAAAAACTTATGGATTAAAAAAAAGAGTTTCTCGCTGATGCTAATCGCAGAGAGAAAGATCAGCTTCTTTATTTTCTTCTTGATATAGATATTTTCTCTCTCGGGAAAATTACTGTTACTAAATGAGGAAAAAAAATTAGCTTAGATGACTTGAACAAAAGAACAAAATTATTTGTCGTAAACCAGATAAAGAATTTCTCTCTTCTTTTTAGACATTCTTGATTGAAACGGAATGTTTTCATCTTGATTCTATCTTAAAGCTGATAGATAAAAGAATTGCGACTAAGGTATCCATATTCCAGATAAGATAACAATAAGTGTCTCTTCTCGGCCTAGTCAGTTGTATTGAAATTTTTTTATTATACCCAAAAAAAAAAAAAAAAATGTTTCTTCTGGTGATCAGTGCAAAGAATTTATTTTAGCTGGACACTTAAATTTAAGTACTTTGAATGCTGCTGATAAGATGTCGTTGCTTATCTTAAAGATTTATTATCATATTTCATTAAGGTTTTTATGTGGCGCTGCCAAACCAGATAGCCAGTTTTTACATACCCTGAACCCATTGAAAATGGCAAAAAGGGTATAATGAAGATGTGGAAGCATCTCGCTAAAGTATACATGCATTCTCGATCTATCTATGTCTGTCCATTACTATAAGAGCAAAGAACTTCAAATGTGAAATCAGAATTCTTATTATCAATATAAATCGATTTCTGATTGCAATCACTAAACCCACAATTAATATATACATATCCACCTTGATCATTTGTAAAATTTTCATAAATATCGTTTGATACACATGGAATTGTGGATCGCATTTGTTCGATAAGCGAAAACTTTTGTGCAGGGTATCTACAAGTCGAGCTCTTTCGAACAGAACGCTCTTACTCGTTTCCAGGGCACTTATGTGTGTATGTGGCCAATTAGCAAAGATAACAATGAAGCTAAACAAATAGATTCCACAATCTACAAGCGAAATTCGAGAATATATTATTAATCTTATGTAATACTTAACTATATTATTTCCAGAGATACGTACGAATCTAAAATATATATTCTTTTTCTCAATGACAAATTCTACTCGATAACATAACTGTCAGTTTAATTATGCATGCTTGTATTTTATTGGTAGTCATATATTTATAAAATAATTACTACGACTAAATTACCCCAATTAACTGCTACGACTGATGGTAGTGAGTGGCGTACCCCCCCAAAGCCAAAGTCTACACATTCTAATTGGAACGCACACTGGGATTCAAAAATTTGGGAAAATCTAATTTAAAACGCATAAAACTCGAAAATCACAGAGCATAAAATTGAAGAAAACAAACCTTGAGCATATCCTGCTCAAAAAACTTGCCTGGCAACTGACTCAAGAGCCTCTGTTAGAACACAGAATAGATTTTTAGATAGCTCAAGCTTATCTGTTCTTGACGCAACTGGATTGCACCAAGTGCGCAAACCAGTTAGTCTCGAGTGACACTGATATAGATAGATGACGATTTGCTATAGATAAGTTAAAGTTAAGAAATAATTAACAAAATTCAACAAGACAAGTTACTGAACGATTTTATTTTTATTTATTTTTGTGTTTCTATTTACCGAAAATAGCAACTGATTACGGAATCGAGTCGAATTTTGAGATATGAAATTTGTTTATAATGAATATTGTTACAATAGCTCTTAAGATTATTCTAAACATAAAAATTATTCAAAGTAGGGATAATAATATGGTTTAAGCTAATGTGTCTCTGAATATTTTTAAATGCGTTGTTTAACAAAAGCATGGAATTCATTATTGATAATAATCGAGAATTGTGAGCTATTCTAAACGATCATCTTTCGACGGATTTTTCCTGTAGATAAGGTTTGGTTGAGGCAGGGAAATGCGATGTGTCAACAACGTCAGCAGCTCGCATTGAATTGTATTTAAATTATAACAAATTGCGGCCAGGCATAGCTGTTGTATATAATATTTGTAGCCGTATCTGTAAGTGTCGACAATTGTTGTCTATAGGTGTGTGTGTGGGTGGTATGTGTGTGATGGCATTAAATTAAATAAACATTTAATATGACAATTTAAGTAGCAGTTGCAAAGATGCCAAGTGCGAGTCTTATGCACAATTGAGCTACATTCCCGGACTTGTCGCATCAACTGCTCTCTGTCCAATTGTCCACATTATCAACGTGTGTGTATTGTGTGTGTGTGTGTGTGTGTGTGTGTATGTTTATGTGTGTGTGTATGTGTGTGTTTGGTATTATTACTGTAGTAAGTATTATAAAGTTTTTACATTTAACTTTTTTGGGCAAGGCCAAACTCAACATGTGGAATATTTTTAAAAATTTAGCTATATCTACCGACTCTTTCCGTCTCTCATTCGCTGTCTCTCTCGCTCTCTGTGCTTGTTGATTTCTTCATAGCCTATCAATATGAAATTCATTTTCGAATTGCAAAATTTTTGGCCAGGCCATTTGAATTTGGCCCACATCTGCATATTTCTTTAATTTTCATTTTGTTGTTAAGTTTGTAACGCCTTAAAGCAGAAGTATTAGGCCCCAAAAGTTATATATATTCTTGATCAGCAGTTGATATAGCCATGTTACTGTTTCAATGCAAACAAGATCCACAGCTTTAAAATTCCTCATTCCTCAATCGTCACATATGAACAAAATATAATTGTGATCGGACTTCTATATCATATAGCTGGCATAGTAACAAATGCTAAGCATTTGATACATATTCACATCGTCCTGCAATATCATAAGGATTCCGTAGAGACATTCAGTCTGTTTTGTTAAATATTAAAACTTTGATGTCGGCAATTTGACGCCGGTCTACAGATGAATGTAGTCTTTGTCCTGCCAAAGATAGCCGCTCTTTATTGTTTTTGCGATTAATCGATTTGAATTGACGGCACGCCAAAGTTTTGGCAGTTATGACATCTAATTTCCTCTGGCATCAATCTCAGCTTGGCTGATTGACTCCCACACGATAGTGAGTAATATTCAAATTGAGGTAATTGTCCTCGTCTGGTGCCACTTACAATGTGTGTCTTTCAAACTAAGTGTGTGTGCTGCAAGATGAGTCTGTCTGTGTGTGTGTTTGTGGCCGAGTTCGGTTCAGCTGCAACAAACAGTAGCCAACTCGTTTGAGCCAATCAAAGACAACCCAAAACAGCAAATGGAACAGCAGATAATGTAAATGTATTTTAAAGATACATGAATGCATCAGATACTATGTATCTTTAATCTTTAAGTTCTAAATGTGTGAATTGGACAAGATCTTAAATGATCAACGAGAAGCTGAAGATAATTCTATCTGGTCTAATTGAGATGACAAACAATAGAAAACAATGTCAATGACGTTGGAAAATTCGCTAAAAACTCTCCACTGACTACTCCAGTCCAGTCTAGTCCAGTGGCAGGGTCACATGATGACGTTAGCTTGGGTTTGCCGTCATTCGCCTGTGAACGTCATTCATTTCATCGATTAGCTTTTCAACCGATACGCAACTTAGAGCTTATTGTGTTTAAAAATACATCAATAAATAAATCACAGACACTCATACACACACGCACACACACACGCACACACACTCACTTATCTACAAGTGTTGCCGATAAGCAGCTGAGATAAATACAATGTCATTATTATGGGCACTTGTTTTCATTTTCACATCTACACTCAGTATAGTTATGCAATCCGGCTTGGAACTGTGCCAAATATCGCAGCCAGCTCATAAATGCAAGTCCCTCTGTTTTAGGGGTACACTCGACCTTAAAGTGCTACCAAATTGGCAACAAACAGAGAAACAGCTAACTCATAATTTACACCTGCATGTGAAAAGAAATCGGTGCACATTGTATTTAGTTTTTATAGAGAGTTGATTATATTTTTATTGACATACTTAATTGAATCAAAAGTGGCGTAATTTATTAACTTGTTTTAATCATCACACGGGCTAAATCAAGACACACACATTAAAAAGTCACTAATCGAAATAGATTTCTGTTATTTCCCGAATTCGATTATTTATACTAATAATCGCTAGTTTGAAATTTGACATATGGCAGCATATTAGTAAATTTATAGATATTAGACCAGCCCCATTCT
The DNA here is from genome assembly GCA_037043585.1 of Drosophila mimica. Lineage (NCBI taxonomy): Eukaryota > Metazoa > Arthropoda > Insecta > Diptera > Drosophilidae > Drosophila > Drosophila mimica. The sequence goes on from JBAMBE010001187.1 coordinate 640,308, forward strand.
TGGCTTTTGTTTGGAGCTTATAAATGATTAAATTTAGTTTGCACAACAAGGCCTAATTTAAGCATTAATAAACAGAATATGTTGTTTTTAGATTATTGGTTTTGGCATAATATGAATGGTGAATTAAGTAAAAGTAAATGATCACCTATGATTAATGTTGTTAATTAATAGTTTGTTAAATAAAAAAAAAATGTTTATGCTCATTTGAAAAATTATTTTCTACCTAATCTGAGGCTTTTAACTTGGAAAAATGTTCGACTTGTTTAATGAATTATATACTTAAAATATACAACTTTCGTTCCAGAATTATATTACAAATTTTAACATTAAATTAACATCTACCATCTACAATCTGGTATCTCAAATCGAGAAAGTATTCTTAAAGAACAAGAAAAGAACTCAATTCAAGAATTGATAAATATATTATGTTGTTTTTTCTCTGTGTACATATATTGAATGACATAAGCTTTGTTTATTCTAAGTAATTTAATTACCGATAGAGGATCTAACGGGATTAATACATCAGATTGTCCCATGCATAATTGTGGCATACATTATTGCCACGTTCTATTTACAGCTCACATGCCTGACTTAAACTGTGTTTTTCAATATGTTTGCTCCGCAGGAAAAAATAAAAACACAAATACTTATCCATACAGCTTAAGGGTGACTTTCTCTTAACAATATGCAAATCTATTTTTTTCTAGCTTTTTACTATCCCTTATCCTTTATCCTTTCAACTCACAAATGAATAACATTATCACCTTGACCGAAGTGTATACAAGTTCTACGTAAAACTAGAAAACACTGCTCCATAAGACACCAACCAAATTATCAGATTGTATTTGTCTCGATTTTGTGCTGTGCTTTTCTAAATTGACTTAAATTGAAGGCGCATGACTCAGCATACGAAATCATGTGGAGAGGGCGGAGTGAAAGGGAGTGTTGCCGCTAGCGATTCGTGTCGTGCGACGAACATATCTACATAATTCTGTGCTACTTCTGTGCGTAAAAATCATAAATTACAGTAGACGCTTGAAACTTTGGAATATCTGCAATGCTTTTAGATTCTTCGTTCGTTAACTTGTGGCGCTTGAAAGTATGCAATGCTTTGAGATTTACAAGCTTTCCAGCGAAGTATTTAGTTCTAAAATTGCAAATATTCAATTGTTGATTTCTTCTTTAGTTAAGGACCAACATATTATCAATTTCTCTTTCTGGTTGACAAGGACCAAGAAAAATTCGAGAATCATTATTTCGTTCATGTATTTTTCATATATTTTATTTAAAGTAATCTAAAAGCTTAAGAACCAGCAAATTACAAATTGTATAAAAAACAATTAAGACATCTGTTGGCATATTAAAAGCAAAAAAAAAATATAGAAACCTAAAGAAAACCTAAAATAATTAAGTCAAAATATGAACGTCCTTCTGTTTCTCCACCATAATTAATTTCCACAAAGTGTAATGAAGTATGGTCTCTGAAAGGGACACGCTCAGAAGCAACAAATTATTGTTTGAGCTGTAATTAAGTCATAGCAACAACGAGAGTCAAAAACCTTTTTTGATAATTATCAAAGGGGCCCAAAAATAAAGAGAAATATAAGACAAGTAAGGGACAACAACATTTTCTTATAATTAGCAGAGGCATGACGCGCCCCAATGACACCAATTCCGTAAAATGAAAGAGAATCAAAACGTGCCTCTGACCACAGAGGGTTGTTTCGATTCGGTTGTCTCTTCTTTTCTTTTTTTTTTGCCTGGTTTGCGTGAGATTCCAATGCTGAAAGTTGCGTATCCATGAAATCTGTGGCAGAGTGTGTCGAGGAGGCAGATGGAATATGGTTGAGGGGGAGGCGTGGCAGACTTTTTCGATTGCATGCCAACAGAACCGAGCACAGACACTGGAAATGTACCGGTTATGTAAGAAATAAAGCGGAAAATTTCCAGTCTATAAAAATAAAGCTTTTTTGCTTCCAGGCGAAATTATGCACGTAAGCTGTGAGAGAGACAGAGCACGCGCATAAGTGAGGGGGGATTTGACTGGAAACCAGCTGAGCTTTGCGCATGAACCAACAACAACAACAATAAACAAGTGCAAGAGCTAAAAACGTAATCGAAAGTTGCGGCCAGGTAAATGCGCCGAATACGCTGCACACCGTAAAGCGCTTTCATGCTAAGCCGATCAAATACGACGCCTAATCCACGAATGCCCACCTGAGCTGGAGAGAACAGTGGCAGCAAACAGTGGCAGCGAACAGTGGCAAAGAGAGAGGGAGAGAGGGAGTAAGAGAGGGCAAGCGAATGTTAAGCAAAGAGAGAGAGAGCGCATACACTCACTTGTTTCCGCGAATTAGAAGTTAATGACAAAAACGAAAGAAGAGAGGAAAAAAATAGCTTGCTAACAGAGCTACTGCGCTAACTTCAATTTATTGATCATGTCTGTGCGCTAAATGCCAAGTAGGCAGCAACAACATTGGGAAAACAGCTTAGCTCTCCAATAGGATTAGGCACACATAAGCAGTGCCAACACCCGCGTTGCCATCTCTGTTAACTCACAGCCGCAGCAGCAACCGTAAACAAATTAATATACTTGACGTCGCCGCCTTAGGGCGTCGGCTTGTAGCAGCGCTATGCAAACAACAAAAACCAATAACTGACACACACACACAGATGCACACAGTCACAAAAACACACACACACACAAATCCACACTCACACATATGTACGTAACTTACAAGTTTCATTTTTTTTTCTTAAAAAAAAAACGCCCGCTCAGCACTGTTGTTGTTGTTGCTACTGCTGTAATGTTAAAAACACACCTCAAACTTCTAAGAGTTTTAGCCTGGTTTGACTGGGTTTCTTCACATATTTCTTGATACACTGTTCTTATCGCATGTTAACAATTGTTTGCACTTTAATTATGACTTAATTAACTTAGTTTAATAACAATTTTTTTGGTAAATTATTGCGCTCAGCTCACCTCGTAATCCGACCCTAACGCCATGTTTTATCGATATGACATTTCTTATCGATTAATCAGGTATGTGTAATTCGGCCCAGTGTTGTGTAGCTGTTAAGTGTTCTATTTGCGGACGCAATTTGCGGGCTCAATTTGCGTTAACATAACTGTTATATATATATATATATGATGGGCAAGAGCGAAAAGATTTTCATATTTCTTTATGTTTTCTATTAGACTTTCGAACTGTGAGTGTCAGAAATTATAAATATTTTATTTTGGCCGTCAATAATTACAAACAAATTTAGTTGCATAACTGTGGGCTGTCTTTCTAATGTTACCTAACAGCTTCGCTTACAGTCTCCAGCGTTGCCAGGCCATTGATAATTTATTGCAATTTACCCAATTTTACTCGGTTGGCTCGTTGCTTAATGAAAACAGACTTAAGCAAAATTGATCTAAAACGATCTACTCTTATTGCTTAATTTAAGCCTGAGTTGATATGCTAGTTGACAAGAATTCATCTTTGCTTTTCTGTGGCTGTTAATAACAGACATGTTTTGCGCAGCTGTTAATTACAGCAAAGAGTCGTTACAATATTTGAAAGAAGTAACAGCTTAAAATAAAACATTTCTTTATTTATTTGTAATTCAGTATTTGTGGCACAACTCCAGTGAATACTCATAGCCCAAAAAGGCGGCTCCATTGAAGGGTATTGCACGCGCCAGCAGCATCCAGCTGCCACGAAAAATACTACGCCAGCCATATGCTCGATAATTGACAAGGACACAATGCATTATGCCACGAAACTTGTGATTCTCATCCGCCTGCATGATGGTCTTAACCACGTCGAAGGGTATAACACAGACCCAGGATAAGACGCCCGCCCATGCGCCTGCCAACGTGGTCACAAATAGATTTATACTGGTCGCCTTTCCCTGGCTCCTGCGCTGCTTCACAAATTCCATATTATCCAGATAGGTGGCAGCTTGCCGATAGACGAGCATATAGATGCCATAGGGCAGCACATCTCTGCAATTGCATAATTTTACTCTCAGAGAAAGAGGGAGTAATCATCATAAATCGTATCTACGTACCGACACATCATTGGAACTAATCCTCTATATAATCCCGAGATGCCATCATTTTTCAGTATCCGTTTAAAAGTGCCAAAAGCTGTGCGTTTCTTTCCATAGATATAGTCGTTATAGTCTGCGGATATTATTCAGATATATATAATTGAGCATATACAATTTTGGCAAACTGAACTCTCAATTTCAATCCTACTTACAGCAGTGCGTTTGAAGTCGTACTTTGATCAGCTCCATGGGGCATGCTATGAATGATTGCACAAATCCCGCCATAGATCCGGCCATGAACATATTGTGATACTCGAGCTGTTCCCGCTGATAGTCGCTGTGGCAAACTCGACGCAGTTGCCGCAAATGGTTGCCATAGATGCCGAAGAGTATGGAGTTGATGGCACCCGTCGACATCATGGGGAAGAGCATGCCCCTATAGTACCCGTTGATCTTTAAAGCGTTGTCAACTGACTGCATCTCCCCCGTCCCCACCATCCCCCTCCCTACCCATACTTACCCCATTGTTGCGGCTGTAGATTTGCTTGATGGCCGTCATCACAGATGTATTGGATGCCTGCTGCCAGGTCTTGATAGTGTCAAGTGGATGTGCAACGAGAACTCCCGTGGCACCTACACAAATAAATAAATCATTTATTGAAAATAATGTTAATAACAAGTATGAAAGTAAGCAGAATTTGTTATTTGCTACACGTTAAATTTGTAAGTGTTGACTAAAAATATATACAAATCGGGCCTTAGGCATTAAAAAATTAATCGATTAAACAATTTTTAAGTTTATAATAAAAATAAAATGAAATATATATGTGTGTTTTAATAAATGGCAAATGAACAGAAAATTGTGTCAATTGCTATTTAAATGTGTGAAATTTGAGTTACATAAAAAATTAATTAAAATCACCAACATCTCCTAGAATTGGACACTCAAAATAATAGTTGTGTTTTCTCATTGGCCATAATAATTAACAAAATTGTATATTAAACATTTTTTCAAATTTGTGTATGAAAAATAAGGATTTTGTATAAATATTAATAATTAAAATATGCACGGACTGACAAAAAATAGGAATGGTTTTATAAACAGAGTAATTCAAAGAAAATAATTATAATAAAGCCGAATAATTCTGAAAAACAGTGTACTTCTATAGCTTCTAGTGCTTGCAACAAAGAATGTAAATATAATTAATAAATATACCACATACATATATTTAGTATGTGGCATAAATTCATACTGATTAAACGAAAAACAGAAGCAGCAAAAGACCCCATTGTGGCGCACATGTTGCCGCTTAGCGTTGCCAAGAATTTCAACTTTTATTGCCCAAAAATACGCGTTCGGATCAGGGGCAACTCGGCACATGAACTTGACCGTGACGTCGTCGTCGCTGCTGACGGATGCTGTTTACAACTGATGATGTTCTTTTCGCCGTCAATCCGTCGACAACAAGTGGCTTAACTTTAGATTTTGGACTGATTCGATTGCATCATTTTCGAAGCAAAGATTCAAATTGGAAACTCACCACCAACGCAGCCGGCGACAAAATCACAATAGTTTTCCCACTTCATGGTTGTTGTGTGCGTGTATTAAATGCAGTTAAGCTTTATATGATAGAACAAAGTAAAAAACGAAATTTTTAACTCCGCACTATTGATTTTATACTTTATCGTTGCTGTTGTTTGTCGACTGCATTTGGCAGCGTCAACGTTGAGACTGCAATCCAATTGGCGGCGCTGTTGTGCAGTGCCAGCAAAAGCTCGGCGAGCTTTATTGTTCTCAAGAGCTGACTGCCACAATGCAGATAACGCACTAGAATCATATGCAAATGCACGATACAAATTCAAACTTGTAAGTTGACTTAACTGCTAATGGATTGATCATCTGCGTTCTGCATTTCTGAAATGTGTTCACACTGCTGTATTTTGAACTGCTTGCTGATGCTCTGAAAGGCTGGCTGCTACAGCTGAAAAATGGCGGCAAAAGCATATGGAAATGTACGTTAAGTTTTTAAATCATTTGTTTTTATTGTGTTGATTGCAAACTCCTGATTTTGACTGCTTGCTAGCTGAAAAACATTTCTTTTTTTTTTTGTATACTCGCAAGTATATATATATTTCTTTATATATATTCATTTTCTTTTATTTTTTTATAATCCTTTTGTTTTTATTGTAATTGTAATGGTATTTATTTTTTATACTCAGCATAAGATTTTGTTTAGTTGTAGTATGTCTAAAACATAGCGCTTGGTGTGCCAGAGAAAACAATAAATTTGAAAACCTAGCACAACGAACCAAGACTCGAGAATTATTTAATGTTCTGCTTCTGTTCATAGGTTCATTATTTGATTTTTTGTTTTTTTTACAAGTCTAGAACATAAGAAAATATTTCACATTTTATAATTATGCAATATGTTTAATATTGTTAAAGCGCCTTATTCTGTTTTACTTTATTTTATATTATTTATGTTCTTTGTTTATTATTAATGCGACTTTACTTTTTATTTTTTATTGGTTTTTTAATGATTTTTTTTTTTAGTACAGTTTTGTCTCTAAAAGTACTTAACGAGTTTTGCTTATACTTTTAGCTGGCTTTTAAGCAGCTATTTGTCAACATGCTTTTTTGTTTTTCATTATTTATTTATACATATAAATACATAAAACTATCGTTAAAGTTACAATTTAAATTGAAAAGCAGGCTACAAAATTAACTCAAAGTGCAACAAAAAAAAATCACAAACACAAACAAAAAAATTAAAAACATAAAACAGGACCACAACTCTTATATGTATAGATTTATATATATGTATGTCTACACATATATATTTTTCTCATTTATCAGGCATTTTCAACATTTTTTGTTTTGTTTTTTACAGTTTCTATATATTATTTTGTTTTTTTGTTTTCCACTTGATTGGCATTCCTATGTGAATTTCAACATTAACTAGAGAGGGGGGTGTTCAAGATGAGTGTCGTTTTTTTTTTCATTTGGATTTTGCTTTTTCTCTAGGGGAAGAATATAGCTAGAGTAGTTGCTGTTTTTTGTTTATAGTTGATAGGAAGGCATTCACTACGAACAGTATTATGTTTTTTTAAATTTTCTTGTTTTTTTTTCTTATCATATCATTATTGCTTCCCCATACGCTATAATCGAATACACTTTGCCACAGCGTTAGATTCCTAAATGAATCCTGAATTCTCGTCGAAAGCCTCCTCCTCTATTCTATGGTGTTTTATGATGGCAGTCAAGTTCTAGAAACATGCCGAATATTTAATGTCTATTGCTTTCTTAAGTGTGTTGTTCTTCCTGTGGTTGTTGATCGCATTTTGTTGTTCATTTGTATCATTTTTGAGTTATTCATTTAATTTACACTCTAATATAAAGATGCAAAACATTTCATTCACACTTTGCTTAGTATTTAGGCCATAGATTCTGTTTCTCATTTTATTTTTTTCGTTTTCAATTTTTATTATTATTATTTTTTTGCTAGATGACATTTTAGTTTTTTTTTATTATTTTATTGATGATTAACACGATTTTTCATTTTGAATATTTATTTTTCGACGTTTACAAACATATTTAATAATAATAACTCATGTGTTTTATTCATTTTTATCTTTTTTGTTTAACGCTCCTGTTTTTTTAAATCGTTCATATGCATATAATAATAACTTACGTTTCACAGACACAATTTTATATTTTTGTATGTATGTATGTAGGTATGTATCTTTAATTTATGATTTGTTCTGTAATATTAACTTTTGGATAATGCATACTTGGATACTTTTGTTGTTGTTGTTATTTGCAAAGGGCGCGTGACTTGAATGAACAAACATACATATGTTTTATACATATACATATTTTCTTATATTCATTTTTGTATAATAATATTCCGTTGATTATGATATTTGCTTAGTATGAGTGCGCCTAAGTGTGTTTTTTAATATTTTTTTATCGAATTGATTGTTTGATAGATGAAGATTTTTTAATTATTTTTGTTTTTGTTTTAACGGAGCGGCACAAATAATTTGATACTTGTTTTGCTTCTATGCATACCGTATTTACAACGAAAGGATCCTTAATCGAATTACTCGAGAAATTGTGCGCATTTTCTTCAAGTGTAGAGAAACCAAAAGGTTGCGATAACAAAAAATTCATAGAGAACTGCCGCTCAATATTAATATATATATTTATATAAATATATATTCATTGTATTATCGCTGATATATCTGTGAAATGTGAGAAATGTTGAGTGAGTAGATGACAGTTTGTGATTGAGTGGCAAGTGAGTGATTGAGTGATTGAGAGGGTGCCTACCTTAACGCAACGTTCCAATAGGTATTTCTAGAGACTAACCACATTTACTTTTATGTATATATATATTTACTTCGGTTCTTTAGCTTACAACTTTTTATACAATGCATATTTTTTTTAATTTTAATTTTTTTTTTTTGTTTCTTTTATATTTATTTACTACGCATGCGCAACTCATTTACTTTAATCTTTAACTTAAAGTGACACTATGTTTGCACACATACATACACGTTCATGATATTATAGATATAATTATTTTTGCATTTCTATATAAATCAGCATTTATGTGGTTTATATATGTATGTATGTATATGTAAGCCGCTTCTCTTGCCCATTTATTCATTTATATTTTGCTTCTCCTTGTGATGAATGCCGCTAAATTACTTCATTTTTTTGTTGTGAACCAAGTTAACGTTCTTAGTTCCTTATATATATTTACTAGATATATATATGTATATGTAATTATATAGATGCTTATAGATCTGCGCGGGCATTGGGCCGGTAATCGAAATAGTTTTTTTTGGAACAGTTTTTTGTTTTGTTTTGAAAGTTTTGACGGCATGTGCAACACTTAGAGATAAGTAACAAAGTTTTTGCAAAGTCGCTCAATAAGTCTACGCGTATATAACCCTAAATAAACATACATACACACATGTATATGTGCACACATACACATGCCTACGTATATATACAATGAAGATATCAGTGGGTTTTATCTATAAGTAGGAGCTGAAAGTTGGACACATACCAGAGACTGCTTCATTTTCGGAAATCTACCGAAACTCGATACACACACATAGTATTTTCATATAGTATTTTGTAGTATTATACACATTTTCAATGCTTGTGCATTGGGAACGCGGGCAATCAATAGAAAACGTTAACTAGAGTTTGTCTGAGTGTGTGGGTGTATGGATGTGTATGTGTGTGTGTGGGTGTTTGGGGGCAGCTGTTCTAGGCTAGGATAGGCTAGCAACACTTTTAGTTATTTTTTTTGTAAAGAATATGTCAATGCGTGTTCTTAACAATCATCGAACAATCGGCTCTCGATTTTAGTTTTGCTTTTTTTTTTTTAGTACTAACACTTTTACGCTTTATTCAATTTGTTTTTTTTTCTGTACTCTTAGTTTTTGTTTGTTTTAAACTTAAACCTAATTAATAATATTCCTTTCTTTCTCTTGTAATATATGTATATATTTATATGTATTTATAATATGTGTGTGGATGTGTGTGTTGTGTGTGTGTGTGTGTGTGTTTGTAAGTTGTATTATATCATATAGAAATTTGATGTCGCAGTTATGCTGCGCTCCTCAAGCATTTTAGTTAGCCACGCTCTCAAATTGTCAAACTCAACGTTCCCTTCCTTCTCCTCCTCTTCGTCTTATGCCTCTTCTTCTTCTTTAACTTCCTCTGCTCCGTTTCTTGTACCGCTCCAGCAGCTGCAGCTTCTTGGGTTTTGGTGTCTTGTTAAACGAGTATACAATTTAGTTTTCATATTTATTAAGTTAGCATTTTGCTGCTCTTTGTGTTTATAACTATTTACCGCCAGCTCAACAATATTCATTCTTATTCATTTCTTTGATTTGATTTAATTTTATATATATATAGATGTGTGTTTTGGGTTTTGAGTGTACTTGTGTGTGTGTGTGTGGGTGTGTTGGTTTTGGGTGTGCGTGAGCCGGATGACATTTTAGGTGTTGTTGTTCGTGTTGTTCTTAAACTTGTTTGTTGTGTATGTGTTAATTTTTCATTTAACTCTTGCTGTTGTTGTTTATTGTTAGTTTCAAGCGCGCATTGCGTTGCATCTATTTAGTTGTCTGCCTTTTCTGATTTGTTTTTTGCATTTGCTGTCGCAGGATTATTGTCACCACCGACGCCGAGGCCGCCGCCACTGGAAAGGCTGCCGCTGCTGCTGCTATTCGACTGTTGCTGATGAGAGTTGATGGCGCCGGTGCCGGCGGCTATGTTTGACGGCTGCAGTGACGCTGCTGATGACGACGATGACGCCGCCGCAGCTGATGCGCTGCTGTTCGCTGTTGCAGCGCTACCGCCTGCGGTGCGCCCGCTGGAACGATTCGATTCGAGTTCGTGCAGCTTCTTCCACAACTCTTCGCGATCGCGCTCCCGCTTCTTTTCCCTGCAAAACACGATTCAAATTAACATATTTATCACTACTGTTTTTAATTATGCCACCCACTTTTGCCTTTCCGCCTTGTAGCTGGAGGTCAGCTCATCGAAGAGCTTTGAATTCATTTCCATGAACGTCTTCAATACATTGTAGACAAGTGCAACGATGGTCTGATTCCAATGCTCCTTGCTGATGCGATAGAGCGCCGGGAACATGATTGGCATTATAACAGCATTGTTTTCCTCAATTAGCGACATGGCATATTCATTGTTCCACAGATATAGAGCACGTTCAGCAACCTACAGCAAAGATTTGGTGTTCCATTAAACCCATTCAATAAGAAAATCGATTAATTTCAAACCTGAAAATGTGGACTCGATACGCATTTGGCAATCTGGCGGAACAGAGGCTCCTGTATCTTGACAAACTGCGGCGGATCGATCACATCTAAGATCTCCTCAATTTCACCCAAGAACATGACCTCCTTTTGGGAGCAGGTCTTGGGCCAGAACTTGAGCAGACCACGCACCACCGGATCGGTAAGGAATGGATCCTTCTCTAGGAATTGTACAATGCAATACGCCAGCTGAGCATGATAAAGCGACAGGCATTTGACTTTGTGCAGCGGCAACAGAACCTTAACCAGAAATTGTTTGTGTTCCGCCTTCAATGGCAAGGCAAATCCGTTAATGATGCTGCAATAAAACCAAACACAGAATTTTAGCCAAGAATAAAGGAAGAAGAAAGTGTTTAACGCTTACCTGCCAAGTATCTCGAGCAACTCGCCAACGCCATTAAAATGCTCGGTCTCATAGATGAACTTCAAGAATATGTTGTTGATCTGTTTTCGTATAAAAGCGCGTAAGCCTAAGAATTTGCCATAGATACGATGCAAGACCGTCTTCAGAAAGTCACGCTCGCGCGGATCCTCCGAATCGAACAGTTCCAAAAGCTGCAAAGATTAATTATTTATTTAAGAAATTGGAAAAAAAATCAAAAGATTTAACAATTGAGTACCTGCAGCACAAACTTTTGATCGATCACACGTTTGCCGATGGTCGCCTGAAAATCTTGGGATTCCAGAAAGCGCAAGAACACCTCGTAGACCAGCTGTAAATGGGGCCAGGAGGCCTCCAGTGTTGGATCATCCTCTTCGGGATCAAAATCGGGATTTTCACTGGGCGGCAATGTGCGAAATAGATTGCAAGAAATCTAAAAGAGAAAAACAAGCAAATAATGTTAAGAATAGTTATGATTAAAAATGTTATTATAAATTAGATTGCAATTATTTAATAACTTAAATGGTTTTACAAATTTAAATTTTACCTTTAAAGGTTTTTCCTGCATAAATTACATATTAATGTCAATAATTTGTTGTATTTAAAATCAATATTAAAAAAAAAAATTATTTTCACCTTGATGGTGTCGCATTCTTCTTCTAAACTGACACAAATCTTCTATGCATTTGTATCCTATGATTGTTGCATTTACTTGATATGATACTACAAAATGAATTAGTTACCATGCGTATTATTTCGGGATAGACTGGTTCCGTAAGCACGCCACGCCCGTGTGTTATATAGGTGGATAGATCATTGAGAGCAGCCCGTTTGATTTCCTTGCCCTTTAAGTCCGTGACAGGATCCATAAAGTCAAATGATACGCAGCACTGACGTAATTTCCGTATAAACAGCTCCTCCTGTTCCAAGCTCGAGCAATCGGCTATTGAATTAGTAAACATACAAAATTAGTTTCCAGATTGTAGAAATAAAGTAAATCATTTGTTTATGTTTTTTTAATTTTATCACCTTTTAGCGGCGGCAACTGCTGCAGCTCAACATCCTGAGAGTTTCTGTAGCGCGAGGAACCTTGACTTTTTTTACTCTTCTTTTTGAGTGAACGTTTGGCGAACGGGTCGATTCGATCCACAAACGTGCCCGATGACATCTTTTCAGATTTGGGTTCGTTTGAATCGATGGCGGTCTCCGTGGCTGACTGTGTGGTATTCAGCTTGCCGGCTTTAATTCCAACGCTTGCCAATGAAGAAATTTGATCGTCCAACGCCCCACCGGCTGCTGCACCAGATGTGCCCACCACGCACACGCCCACACCACCCACGCCCTCGTCGCCGTCTTCGTCCCCGAAATCGCTGCTGAGGATTGCGACCGGTTTCTTGTCTTTGCGCGTTTTGCGTAGCCAGCCAAAAATTTTATGTGTTATGTTGGCGACTTTTGCCGTTGAGTTTGGCGTCTTGCAATTGTTCGCCCGGACCGCGCTGATGCTGCTGCTGCCTAACGGTATTCTGCGCTCTTCTTTATGCTGCTGCTGCTGCTGCCGCTGGTTGTTGCTTTGTTGTTGATGTCGCTGTTGGTGTTGTTGCTGGTGTTGCTGCTGCTGCTGGTGTTGTTGTTGCTGGTGTGTTATGTTGATGGCGGTATTGAAGCGAAATCGACTTATTCTGGCATTTAACACACGTTGCCCTCTGAGAAGTAGGTTCTTGCTATCCAAATAGTTGTTGCCGTTGCAACTGTTCTGCCGATTAGTTGTGTGTTGTTGTTGCGGATATTGTTATTGATTTAAATTCGTTACACTGCAATTGTGAGAGTTGCATTAATAAGTTTTACATATGTAAATTTGTTATCAATTGTGATCACTTGAAATGTCAAATGCCAATTATTATATATATATATATATATTTTTTTAACAATACAGACAATCTAAGTACCTATTAGCTATTTCATGCCTGACTACCATCCGCCGCTTGGAAATAGTTATACAAATTTTATACCCTGAATCCAAGTTTATTTAATTTGATCGATAGATCGATTCAAGTCGATATTTGAAAGAGTTAAGTCCAAAACTTATTTAAAAGACGTGTTCAGGGTATCTGCTTGTCGAGCTGTCTAGCGTAGAGCAGTCCAACTTGTTTAAAATTTAATTAATACCATATTCTTAAACATGACAACCAACTCCCACATTTCAATCAATTTGATAAAGCTGATTATATATTCTTTGGCGGCATTTTGAATTTTCAAGCGAACACACGCTATTGATTTAAGCACTCACCTGTGTATTTTGTGAGTGTTAGTGGGTGTGTGTTTTGTTTCGTATTTGTTTGCTGCTGTTTTTGTTGTTGTTCTTCTTGTTTAATGGAGGGATTGTTGCATTTCTTATATGCGCCTTATTATTGTTGTTGTTGTTCTTGTTGTGGTTGTTTGTAATACTCGCTTATAGCTTCTAGGTTGGTTCTTGCTCCGCTCTGAATGGCACATCAATTCGTTTCGAGAGAGTTGCAGAAGAATTTGCTGTCGATAACTGCTCGCTCACAAATATTTTTTCATTCACATAATTCTTGCTCTCACGCTCTTTGCTCTCTCTTTTTTGTTGGGTTTGTTAGCGTAATTTTCCTTTTTGTTTTATCGTTTTGATTTTTGGCATCACATGCACTACAATGGAGGTAAAAGAAGAAGAGTCCCATTAAATCACACTGTCATAAATAAAGGAAATATATATGAATATAACATGTATAAAAAAACCCCGATATAACTCAAAGTTTGATATCATTGAGCCAAACGCCATGAAATGTCATGTACAAAAATGTATTTTTATTTTCTCTTTTGTTGAATACTTTTTTTTAAGCTTATCTAATCGACCTGCTTGCTTGCGCTGCTCCGCTCGCTTTTCTGCTCTTCTCATATCTCTGGCTAGATAGATAAGACAGGCGACATTGAGGTAACTGTGATTTCAGGTTTGTTAAATGAACAAAAACTCAAATGAGGTTTGCTTTCTGCTTTTGTGTTGGTTCCTCCACTTTTTGCAAATGACCCCACCATAAAATGAAACTGGCAAGCAACAGCAGCAGCAGCAGCGATTGGCCAAAATGTAAATGATGCTGTTGATAGATTGACGTTTGCAGCTAACAGCATTTGGCATCGCTCAATAACCGCAAATATGAATCGGGTTCGTGGATTGAGGAAATACAATAAATTCACAAAAATGGTGAGCAACATTATCGTTTGCAATTTGTTGTTTGACAATTGAATTTGTTTTTTTTTTCACTTAGAAGTCTCTGGTGTATCTGTTGGAATGTTGAGTGCTGTTAACGGATATTAAAGCAGCAGCAGTTATAAAAACTAGCGTTTTTTTCTTTCTAAATTCATACCATGCAGTTGCAAAACAAGTCAGAGTTTATATATGCATATATATACATATATTTAGAGCTATGTTACATATATTTATTATATATTGTTTAGCCTGGAGCGTTGACTTTCAATTGTCACGTTTGACTGTCTGACTGAATTACCAATTCAATTATTTTTATTTCTGTTAAATGAAATTTGCCTAATCTAATTACATTTTCGTTTTGACTAGAGCTGCGTCCCAAATTTAATTAGGCTATAAAATAATAAGTCGAATTTTTATTGTGTGAAAAATAAAATTTTGAAAAATTCATTGAGAAATATGAAATTTATACAAATAATATAATCTTAAGTTTATTTATAAGCAACAGACGGAAAATTGTATTATTTGACTAGGATTAAGATTTGTGTAGAAATAAATTTTCAAAAAATTAATATGTATACATCAATTAATATACACATTTGGTTTTTGTATATATAATGTTTATATTGTGAAAATTTATTGGAAGAGATCGAAGAATAACAGTAACTTAAAGTCTATGGCACATAAACAGATCTAGTTTATCAGAAGCAATAACTACAAGAAATGGTGACATCTATTTTATTATTAAGGCTTTCAAACTTGGAGACAGACATATGTTCTACGTAAATACATTTCCAGCATCTACACCAAATATTCAGTAAAAATCCCATGAGTCACTTGGCTTTTCAATTGGCTTGGGATACATGTACATATATATATATATATATATATATATATATATATATATCCTTGCATCTTAAATGACCTGTGCATTCGTTGGTTAACTCAAGCATATGCTTTTCGGTTGCCTCTAGTTCAGCCACAGGGGACAGATGTGCATGCATATATATATATATATATAAGCACATATCTTTTGCTTATGCCAAGCACAATTTGCAATTTGGCATGCAAGTGAGGAAAAAAACCAACGAGCCGACAACCTAGCTAGTGGAAACATGTTAAACATGTCAAAGACAAACAAACACACATAAACACACAATAGATAAATACACACAAACACACACACACCCACACACATAGAGAGCTGGCCGCAGTTGCTCTTGTTGTGTGAGAGCGCAGGGCGTATGAGTGACATGAAGTTAAAATGCGATCGACTCTTACCTGCTGACAGCAGCTGTTCAGATTGCAAATTGTAATGGAAATACAAATGTCGAGGGGCATGAGGCGTGTGTCATGTGGGCGCTTGAGTCGCGTTGTCGAACAAATAAGTTACCAAGTGTTGACCGGAACTGCAGAGACACAGGCGGCACCCCCAACACCTACTCCTCTCCACCCTTAGCGGCAGCTGAGTTTGTGCAGCGGGTTTTTTTTAGGGATTCTTATAAATGTATATATATACATAGTTTCAACTTGTGTGTGCGTGTTCTTAAGGCAGCAAAATGCACTTTAGACAAAATTGATTCAATTAATTTTAATATGTAATGTGAGTGGTGCTAGTGTGAGTGTGTGTGTTGCTATTTACCCAGCAAATTCACACACACTCACATACACACACAGACACAGGCCAATATGAGATTTAATATAAGTGAAATGAAAAGGAAACCAACGAAGTTAACATCTTGTCAGAGACAGCTACTTCGACATCGACATCGACAGCTGGGGACACAATTACGCGTACTACTATTATTATGTTATTTCCCCAAGTACAAAGAGAAAAACAACACGAATGAATGAACAAAAAAAAAAACATTAATGTTGCTTTAGGGCAAACCCAAAATAAGTATAACAATATCCAAAGCTGTAAACACAATTAAACCATCGCACAGATACTCTGTAATATGATTTATAGCACAATTGAATTTCTGTGGGTAAAACTATAAAAAAGGAATAAAACAAACATTCGTTTTATGAAAACCTTGAATCGAATGAAAATATTCATTAGATTTTTGTTGTAAAATCGTTAAATTCGCAATGTAAATGTAAATTGTATTTATAGTAAATATAAATTCCAATACCCAATTTTTGTATTAACATATAATATTAATACATATAAATATTATTATATATATTATTATATGTATATCAATTTTATATGTAATAATTATTATTATATATAGCCCATTGCACCAATTGCAGTGCGAATGGCACAAATAATGTTCAAGGTCTTTAAGCTTCTTTACACAGCTCAATCATATTATATGATTCATGTACATACATATACCCATTCCCATCATCATCATTATATACGCTCTCTAGTTATTTGTGCCCGTAGTGACTAACCAGGTTGGTTGGTTGTTTGACTTTTTGACTGACTTGCGTCTGGTTGCTCGGGTTGCCCATTGGGAGAGAACGCGGTCAACAATAGGTCGTCTATTGCGTACATTTGTTTTCTCTCCTCTATGAGCGTCTGACCTTATGACTTTATTAGCCAAGCCAAAACACCAACAAAATAATGAGACAGGTTTGTTATTGTTGTTGACGTTGTTGTGCGCTTGCCGAGTGTGTGGCAGGCATTTTCAAGATTTTCCTTTTAGCACTTGGAAAAAACCGTCGTCGTGCAGCGTTTCAGTGTCATCGTCGTCATCATCATCAGACTGTGATGGCGTCGCTAATGACTAAGCCCCCAATCGACCAACCCCAACCCACCCCATATTCTCTACGCATATCTCTCTATCTCTCTCTCTCTCTCACACTTTTTCTCTGTCTGTCTCTTGCTATCTATAGCGACCGAGCAGTTTCTCTCGTTCTCTCTATGTGCTGTGCTCGGCGCGTGTCTATTGATTTTCTGTGCATAATCGATATATAAATATTGCAACTGCCTAAAAAACTTTTGCCAACTGTCAACTTTGGCTATCATTCAGCAACCTCCCTTCACCAACCTCAACGGTACGGACGCCCCTTTGCCCCTAATGTCCACACCTATTTTCAAGTGTCTGTTTTGTTGTTTTGCTTCTTCGGTTTCGTTTTTATTTTCTTGCTATTTCTTTTCACTAGTTTCCCCTTGAAGTGGGTTCATGGAGGATGCGGTGGGGGTTGGGGTTCTTGGGCAGTGCAAATATTTAATGAATATTTTTCATTGCTTGATTTTGATTTGATTGCGCTTTCTGTTGCGCATTCCATGTTTTTTATATTTGATTGTTGTTGTTGCGCTTTGTTATTGTTGCTGCCGGGGACAGTACAAAAAAAAAGTCAATGGAACATCAACTTTTTGTTATTTCAATTGCTTATCAAATGTTGAAAAAAGCTTTTTTATTTTGTCACCGATTCCATTTTAAAGAGCTACACGCTGTTGGTAAGCAGCCCTTTTGACGAGATAAAGAGGAACTTTAGGAGTATGGATTTCTGTTGCTATAGATATAGGAATATATGGCTCCTGATCAACTATTTGTTCTTTATGCTTTTAGGATTAAGTTTTTCGGTGCAAGTCCCAACTCGCTGCAAATTGCGCACTACTTTTCAACATGCCCCAGACTCCTTAGTTGCGGTGTTCTTGAAACATGTCTCAAGAAATTGGCATTGGCTTTTGGCTTTCGGGCAGGAGGGCTAGGGTTTGTGAGGAGGGTTGGTCTACTAGAGCAACTGTAAACTACGCAGTAATATTTTGCGCACGTTTCCTTAGCGCATGTGGAAGCCCAACACACATTAAGACAAACACATGCCACATGCCACACATGACACTTGGTAAATCCTGACAAGAGTTCAGGGGCGTTTCATACAGAAGTAACTTGGAAACCATCCCCGCCTGCCACCGCACTGCATCCGTCAGCGCGTAAATTGCACAAAGAAAATGCGAGTGCGAGAACGTGAAAATGCGTCAAGAGCAAAATGCATTCAAAGTGTTCGCCGGGAAGAGGAAGACTGAAAAGGGGGCATGCAGGTGGAGAGGGGGCCAACTGTGGATAAGCCGTGTGTGGGTGCATTGAAAACAGTTGGCGTTCGGAAAATTAAACTTAAATGAAAATAAAAATTTTATAGAATTTTAAATTTTCATATGGAAACATGTACTTAATTTATTCGATAACTGTCCTCGTTTTGCGAATATCGATTTTTTAACAGCTGTGTCCAAGGTATTTAAATCAAGCTAGTCAATATGTCTCTTCGAAGGCATTCTAACCATTTATTTATTGGAAGTGTATATAGCAAGGAAATCTTTTAGTAATTTGAATATTCCAGATAGCATCTAAGAAATCGTATATATTTTTGATCTGAATCATGTCCTGATCGTATATATGAACAAAGCCGATCTTAATGACTAAAAGAGCTAGAAACTATAAATTTTAAACATCATTTTCATTAAGTAATTTAATTTTCTAGATAACTGCACCAGTTACGAAACCGATACAAATCGATTACATTTTTAAACAAAACATATTTTCATATTGAAACATATTCTGCTGGCCTACTATGTATTTAAAAGCTGTGTTAGAAAATACCATATTTGTTCTGTGGTTTTTCAACAAATGGAAACAGAATCTTGCAAACCACTTAAATATTTAACTGCGTTTAAAAATTAAAAACTTTTTGCACATTTTATTCGACTTTCGAGTGTACTAATTAGCAAGAAACCACTGTGCTTTTTGGGTTACTTACTTAACTTAACTGGTTGCTCAATTAAGTGGTTCGTGAGCTGCTTTGTTGTTCAAATTTAATTAGCTAAATGCGACTCCACCCTCCTCCCCAACCTTGCAACATGACAATGGAAATATGTGTTTGAAAGCAATGTATTTGTTTGTATTGTTAGAGTTGACCTTGAACTTTGGCATCATTGGATCATTAGGGTTTAGAGCAAGCAGCCAACATTGATATCAGCACAACGGGGAGTAATGAAATCAATCAAATCAGTCAGCCATCAACTTGCTGCTGTGTAAACCAAGTGCAGCAAAATAAGGGGGAGAAATGGTCAGGGTATGTAATATGCAAATGCAAGTAATTGCGTGTGTGGGGGGGAGTATGTGGGGGTGTGTTTGGGTGTGTGTCTGCATTGCAACCTGATGTATGCATATGTATATATGTGCAAGAATAATGCGCTGTTAAATTTGCATAAAGTGAAAGGAAATGGAACAATAAGTTTTATAAGATTTCATGCACAAACACCAACACCAACACACACCACACCACCCCCTTTGCAGCAACAGTAGCAGTAGCAGCAGCAGCAACTAAAGAATCGAAAGTTTTCACAATGTGTACGGCTGCCTCAAGGCAGCTGTTGCAAACGACAACAACAATAACACATTGTAAGCGTTGTGAGTGGATGACTGAGAGAGAGAGAGAGAGAGAGAGATGGCGAGTTACTGAGAATGAGTGGGAGTGACAGTTTTGGTGGTGCTGCTGTTTTGCTTACATTTCTTCTTCCTTCATTCAAAGCTGCTTTGGGACTTGCCTGCTGTCCGCCATCCATTTTGCGGGGCTGCAATTTTTATTTGTTTTGGTTTCTTTTCGAAACAGAACACAAAAACACACGCGCACATTAAGCATGCATTTCTATACACACACACAGCCAAGTACAACAAATTTCTCCCCTGTTTTTATGGAAAATTGGGTCAAATCTAGCTGGGAGGCAAAATGGCAAAGTGCTAAGCTTATGATTGAGCGTCTCAAATAAGCAGTTAAACGGATTTCAAAAGATTTCAGTTAGAAACTAAAATCGAAATTCGCTTTTCACTTAAAATTCTTCAACTCCACAGTATTTACAATATAAACTGAACTCTATATAATAAATAACTTGACAGTGGACATTTAACAAAGTTATACATTTTTCGCGATCTTTAACATATAAGAAATATTTCTTATCAGTGCCGCTGGAATACCTTTTCTAATAAATTGAGCATTGTCAATAAGTATTGCTAGCAATTCACTTGGATATTTATTTATTTAATATAAAGATATTCAATTTCCTAAGCAACAAATTCCAAACGGGTCGGAAATTGAATATGACCCAGTTGCAATCTGCATGTTGCATGTAATAAAAACTGCTCAAATATTCTGTCCAATTTGCAGCTTTCAGGAGGTCCGTCCAAAAATAGTTGTGAAAAAGTTTAAGCATGCCGAAAACTATATATTACAGCAGTCATCAATTGTGGCATGTCGAACAGCATCCTGTGGGGCATTATCACTCTTCCAGTTGCTGATTTAAATGCACTTTTTGTTGTTGTTTCTTGAGTGGTAGTCAATGACAAACCGATTAAATTTACTGATATGTTGATAGCTCAATTCAGTGTTTTGCATATTCTGCTCACAACCACAAATTGACGCACAAAACTCGCTGCTGACTAATATCAATTACAAGAGGTACCCCATTGTGTGGCACAACAACAACGACAGCGGTACCAGCAGGCCAACATAACAGCGCAAACGCACGCAATAGGCCCAGTTATAATGCTGTGTACTACGTCATAAAAATAGAATACAAATGCCACATGCAGCATGCTTTGCTATTTTAAGGTATCTGCCCCCAATGGCGCTGAGCGGGTGGGTGCGTTGTGCGCAAATCTACAGCAGTTATAATTATTGCGTAGCTGAATAAATCAATTGCAGCTTGCCACTTTAGAGAATTTCAACAATAAAATGTAACAAGAATAAAAGGTTATTTTTTGCAAACCGAAGCTTTAATGATATATGGGCATCTACACAGAAAGCTAACGAGGGTTGTTCTTTCGTACTCTTGGCTACTTTAAATGACATTTGATCTCATTAATATCAAAAGTAGAAAGGAATCAATTATTATATTCTTATGAGTTTTAAACAAATATTTATGGGTTTCCATTGTTTTTCCATTGTATTTCCAAATATATTATATAAAAAAATAAATAAATGTATATATATGGAGACAGATAATCTCCGGTCGAAGAGCGTATGTAATCTTCGTATATATTCGTGAAACCTTAACACTTATCTTTATCGACTCGACTAGTGATGCTGATCAATAATACAAATACTTTATTGACGACGTGTTCTTCCCCGTTGCAATTCTAAACATAAAATTAAAATAAATCAATTTTATCCTCAACTGACTGATTGACTACATGACTAAATATTGGGCATCGCCACATTCAAATATACTAGGACGTACCTGCTAGTTATTGAGTTTGAATCTGAAATTCATTTGTTGACACTGCTTACCTAATAACCTAATCTAGTCTCCGCTAATTATTATCAGCCGCTATAAGGCCTTGACAAAAAAGAAAAAGAGAAAGCATATAACAATAGCAAAATGTGTAAACACATCATAATTGCATCAGCCACACAAAAACTGGCGTGTTGAGTCGTGGTATAGTGTGTTGTGTGTGGCATGTAATATTAAATAAGAAACACAAGACATAACTACGCAATAACAAACAGTTGGTTGGGCAAATAGCCGCAATTGCCAAGAAAATGACGAAATCGTTAAACTGTATGCAGGCGAGAAACAAAGACAAATGCCAAGAAAAAAACAAAAACAAAAACAAGAGCAGCAACACCAGCAGCAGCACATTTCTTCAATTTAATTAAATAATTAAAAACAAAGACATGACCCCGGTCAAAATTGCCAGAGACAAACGGTCGAAATGAATGTTTGTCTAATTAAAAACGACAAACAACAACCACAAAAAGAGAGAATTCTCCATACATAACATGCAAAATTAGTTTTAGAACACGCGCCAATTTCAACATTTTTTTTGTACAATATAAAACAACAAACAAAAATCTTATCTCTTATCAGCAGCAGTGCATGTCATCTGAGGTGCGGCGCTTACATAATATACTGGTCTTTATGCAATATGTATGAATGCATTGTATAGCCAGATTTTTACTATTCCAAACATTTCCTACGTTCACATTCTTTACATTTGTCGATTCCATTATGGGTCCCCGTAGACGTTATCGTTTGAATGCAAAATTATCGCTTGGTTTATATAAAACAGCTGATCGGCCAGTAAAATATAAGACAGGCGATAATTTATGGGAACAAACAATACATAAGAAACATATATACAAATTAAAAAGGATTTCATTTCGATTGGCATTCAACTTTAATAATTTATAAAAAAAAAGTAAATTAAAATAACTAAATTTTAATTGAATTTTAAGTAATCGCATACCTTTCTATTATTTACAAAAAGTTGTTTTAATTTTCTACAGAAATAATAAATATCCAAAACTAATTTAAAAGGAATGACATTTGTTAACAAAAAGTAAAAAAATTACTTTGGGTATAGGTCAGATACAAAGGCAGTTCAAATAACGTACAAGATAAGATATACATAAAAAAATATATATATGTAATATCGACGAAAGTATCGCATAAAACTTTATGGCATTTGGTAAACTTACTGAGAATTCCAAATGCACAACTACTTTATGGGTGTTGTTGTGGTAATGTACGCCATACAAATCGGATACTAGCTGATTGTGATTTATGGTGCAGCAAAAAAAAAAAACAAACATTTCTGCAAAATATACTTCGATTGCTGAACAATAGTCGTACAATATGTATTATAGACTTTTTCAGAGTGAACAATGTAAATTTTTTGGCTTTATATTTTTTATAAGGGACAATATTCTTTACTTTAAAAATTTGGAATTTTAGAAATTGATGGTTTAACGAATTAACGATGTTATGAAAAGTATTATGTAATTGAATTATTTTCAAATACAATTGCAATAAATGCATTTTTTTTTACAAATTATTAAAGTTCAATACTGATAGCAAATTAGGAATGAAATCCTTTTTAATTTTTAAATCTCATTTTCACATATTGGGTTGCTTTCAAAAAAGTGGTTCGCAAAGACAAATAAAATAAACCGATCAGCTGTTTTATTTAAATCAAGCTGTAATTTTCCACTCAAACAAAACAAAGTCAATGAGAATGAGAAGAAAGGAAAAGAGGGGTATAGTGGAAACCGGCCATAAAATACAATTTCTATAAATTTCCATTGAGCAAGGGGTATATGATTATCAACCACTACCCACTTTTGCATTTTTACTGTTTGATTTTGCTGTTTTTCTTTTTGTATTTTAATTAGGCGATTTGAGTTATGATAAACAGACATATAGCGACGCGTGGGCGTGGCTGCCGGCCAGCCAGCTAATGAGTGCCTCACAAAAAATAATATATCGCATAGCGAGCGACAGATAAAATTCTAAGGTAAAAAACGACCAAGAGCAGATAAGATAAACACGATAATAACGCCATGACCACCCAAAGGGGGTGTAACAAGTGCCGAGTCAAACCCAAAAGGCACTAATCATAATTAACAGAATAATTATGAACCTGTGACCAAGCAAGGTTAAGACTGTGTAAATAAATGCCAAGCACTAATTTAATATTTTGTTTATATTACAACTAGGAATCGATTAGATTTTTTATTCTATATTTCATCAAGTTCAGTTGACAGCTGCATTTCCATTTAGTGATGAAAATCATTTAATTCCAAGGCCAAATGATTTCATGCAGCTGGCATCCGAAGAAATTGAAAATTATGAATACCAAAAATAAACGTATTATTTTTATTTAAGAAATATTCAAAAATAAATGTGCTCGCGAGTTTACTGCACTTGTGTGCGGTACAATTGCTAAATCGCTCAACGCTAAATGGAACAAAAAAAAACAAAAAGAGAATGAAAAACTAAGCGAATTCATTTCCCCGATTTTCTGTTCGTTTGCCTGCCA
This sequence comes from Drosophila mimica, assembly GCA_037043585.1. Classification (NCBI taxonomy): domain Eukaryota; kingdom Metazoa; phylum Arthropoda; class Insecta; order Diptera; family Drosophilidae; genus Drosophila; species Drosophila mimica. Next base: position 664,579 of record JBAMBE010001187.1, read on the forward strand.
ATGTTTTGGGGCCCATCTAAAATTATATCATGAGCTGATACGCTAAGGAAAAACGTCATTAATTGCCGCATTTAATAACAGCGAAAAACAAAAACGAGCAATTTTCTTTTGAACATGTGTGTGCGTGTGTGCCAGTGTGTCTGTGTTTTTGCACGAGTGTGTTGGTGTGCTGTTTGCTTAATGGCTTTTCGGGGCAATTATGTGTGTTCGTCTGACAGCTGATTTTTTACAAGTTTCAAGAAAAACGTCAGCGAGGAAGACAATCTGTTTGACGGGTCGAATATTAAATGCATTTCCGAACATATTAGAAATATTCTGTTTAATATTGCCAATTATAATGAATTTAATATTTTTAATTTTAAAAATCTCTGCCACGGCCAATAAGTCAAAAGAATGTACAAATTGTATTATTTTCTTTGCCCGAGATTTCTATTGCTACTTCAACTATTTAAGCAATTTTAACATAAAATGAAAAAAATATTATTTGCTTATTGAAACTTAACCATGCACCAGCAAATAAAAACAAATTGAAATTCTACTGCATTGTAAACCAATTCCATGGAAAATGGGAAAAGCTCAATGCAATTTATTCTTCATCCAAACAATAAAGTCTGAAGCTGCAATTTGTAGAACCTATTTCTACGTTTTGTTTACATTGCTGAAGAATAGCCACAACGGTGGGGATCGATTGCTTATGGTATTGAATGGAGTTGAAAGAATTATGTGGGTTATAGTAGGCATACACATATAAATACACACACACCAACCTCTTACATATATAGAGCATGTTTTAAAAACGGGTGGCGGCGGCAGAAATAAATGTAAACATGACAAACGAGAACGACGTGATACTGAGTCTGACGCGCCAATTGGGTCGCCTACGAAATTAGTTAGGGAGTTACTTTTTATATGGGGCGCAATGACAGGTAAAAAAAACAACAAGTGCTGCATTACGAGCTGCAACAAAACAACAACAAAACGATAACAACTCAAACAAAAATAAATAAAGCACACAAAAAACGCTGCTGTGTCGACTGAACGATACTCTATTTCTAAGAAGAGCAAAGGTGAACCGGTGACTTTTCTTGGGTTAAATTCTCATTGATTATTTATTGGCACCGTATAATAATTTTATTCGAGAGTGAGATATATAAATCGAGAGAGTGAGAGAGAAAGAATTTACAATATAAAATACTATATAATATTATATTGATGTACTCGGCTTTCATTTTAGAAAGGCGTATAAAAAGAGTTAGTGGCAGTTAGCGAGAGTTACATCATATTGAAGTTTTATATTTCGTATTTAGAACTTTTGCTCATTTTCCTCAGTTCTTGAGTCATAGGCAAATCGATTTTTAATACAGTTAGTGGCACATACCGAGAACTAAATGATTTGCATGTTATTAATTTAATACGATGTTTAGTACTTTTTATCGTACTCATTTGCTCACTTCTTAAGAACGTCATAATTATAGCATATCTTTATAATTGTGACATTTGACTATTTCGCCACAATTTGTGGTGACGACGAAGTTAAACGCATGTTTAATAGATCTAACTAAGAATTTTACTACTGCATGACTGAATGAATTTGTAATACCAACTGGACGATTCAAGTCTAATTGGATGTTTGCAATAAAACCAAGGTTAACAATAAAACGAAATTGAAAAATCTAAAGTATAACTTTATACATATATTTTCTATTATGGGATTTTATTAAACAATCATAAAGTCAGGAACTACAATTACACAACTACTGAATGGGTGCAGAGTATCTCAAAAGAAATAAGACAGAGATGCATACAAGGTTGCGAAGGCGCCCACAGAGACAAACGCGTACAAGCAACGCCTTCGTTGCTTGCAAATTGGCTTTTGGCACGCTTTTTTAAACTGCAGCCGAACAACAAAACAAACACGACACAAACAAATAGCGAAAACGAATAGAAAGCATACAGTACAACAGTAAACAGGTCGTCATCTGCAGTAATTTGATAATTAAAGCATCAGATTTAAGCAGTAAATCACTCAACTCCAAATGTGGAACGGTCTTTATGACAACACTGCCATCCAAGGATAGAAGACTTTAATCGTTATTTAATTGGTCACAATAACAGGACTATCGAGATGGTATTTAACAGAATGATTTTCAAAACTGCAAAAGCTATAGTTGTTAATCATTTTTCATACTTATACAACATTTATAAACTTGTATTAATCAATATAAATTTTAATGCTATCGAATATTTCAAATCTCTATTTGGAGTAGAGATTTTTTCCGGTCTCAATTCTTTACAACTGTAAAAACTAAGTGCAAAATTGATTGCGAAAAGGCAGTAAGAGCAATTGCAATTGCCTGTGGATAAAAGTCACGTTCAATATATTTGTCACATTTTATATTTTAGTGGCTTTTCCCGTTTGGGGTTTATTTTAGTCTGTCAAATGTGTTATGAATTATTATATAAAAAAAAATAATAATAAAAACGTTGTAGACATCTATAAATTATGGCTTGTTAGCAAATATTTGATAACCACATGTGGCCTTTGCATTTATGTAAATTTTGGCACTCACAGACGCACACATTAAAGTTCACGTGTAACCGCGGAAGAAAATATATCATCAAAAGAATAATAAGACTTTGTTAGATGATAATTTTCAACAACATACATCGATTGAGCTTGTATATGAACAAAATAAACTCCGATTTGTTGGCCTTTCAATAATTGTTTTGTACAAAGTTAAATATTAATCTGAACGTCTTAAATTACATACGAAAACATTTTCCATCAAAGTACAAAATCAAAGCTGTAAATTGATAACAGGGCTATTTTTTGTGCCGGCACTGTATTTGAATATCACTCGAACACTTCACACAATTGTGTTAATTTGCAGCGGATCTGGCAGCGCTGGGTTGATTTGAGTAACTGCTCAATCGAAACTTGTTAATTGGACGGGAGCAGGTTCGGCATTCAGTCAGTCAGTCAATTAGAACCCGTTCATTGTTGCCCCTGTCGTGTGTGAGTGTGTGTGTTGTCCAATTGGTATTTCAACGGAAATAGAACAAACGCCCAAAAATGGAGCGCCCTCTGTGGGCAGGTGGGCAGACACAGCAATGCAAAGCGGCCACTTCCGTTTCGTTATGTTTGTTCGCTCTCTTTTTCTCTATTTCTCTTTTGGGACTCTTCGTTGAAGTAGGTAAATAAATAAATGATTGGCCTACCTAAGATTCGCTTCGGTATTTTTATTGAAATCACTTATTTAAACACTGCAAAAAACCGATTTTATCATTAACCAAAAAGTTGCACTTTGTTCGCATCTGTATTTTCTACGTGTTTCAGTTTTTATTCGCAACGCGCGCTTAAAAGCAAGACACGGCAGGCAGACTGGGAAAGGGGATAAATGCGGCAACACATGTAAAATACAAGCGACGACTGCGACACTACGTGGGCAAAGACGTTGACGGCGACGGTGACGGGTGGGCGTAGGGCAGACAGCAGCAGCAGCAGTTGTCGTCGCACACAGATCTTGTTAAAGCGAATGCGATGCTAAAAGCAAAAAGGCGAGAAGCGAAAAGCAAAACACTCAGCAGCAAATTATGAGTGTGCGTGAGCATGTGTGAGATTGTGTGTGTGTGCGTTCGTTTTGCATGTGTGTTTGTGAGTATATGGTAATAATGTAGGTGAAATATAAGAATCAAATACGAACACAAAAAAAAAAAAAATGCCAATAAGAATGACGACGTGTGCTAGCAAGCAATGACAGCAAGACAGAGCAAGAAAGAGAGCGCGCACGCTAGCGAGAGTGAGAGAGAACAAACACTTTAAGCAGGAGCAGCTGCTTGAGAACAGATCGCAAAAAAAAAATAAAGACTTTGATTTCAATTTGTACACTCATTTCTTTTTTTAATATATATATATTTTTTACACGGTAGTTAGGTAACGTTTTGTCTACATGGGTTATGCTGCTCATAATCTTAACACATTCTTTATACCCTGTGACGACACATACACACACATAAGCACATACACACACACTCGCATATAGACAGGCATATATACTAGCAAACATACAAAAGTGTGTGGCTGCTGCTGCTCTGCTCCGACTGCTGCGAGCAGCCAACAAAATCGATATTCTAAAAATAATATACTTTGAAAAATACAAAAAACAACAAAAACAAAAAATAAAGAGAAAAAATAAAAAGGAAAATATAAAAGCACAAATGAATTTCAATTGTTGCCAGCAGCAGCTACTGACTGCCGGTTGTCCGTCTATGTACATATATACATATGTATGCATTTGTTTGTGTGATTGTATTTGCAATTATGCAGACATACAAATTGATTTTCACTACTACAATTAAATTGCGCACTTGAGAAGAGGTTTGCATTCAGTTTTGTAGGATTTGCTTGCAAAATATGTTTAGCTTTTATTTAGCTTCTTTTTATATTTGATATTCTCTTTCGGATTTCGTGCACCCAACAACCGACGACGACAGCGACGTACGGAAACTAAAACGACGTCGCGACATCGCTGCTGCTGCTGCGGCACAAAGAAAGCCGTTTTTTTCGGTTTGTGCTCTCTGCTGCTGCTGCTGCTTCTACATGCATGTATATGGGAGCGTGTGAATATGTGTGTGTGTCTCCCCTAAAGCTCGAGAGGCCCACACTAACACAAAAACGAAACGGGGACCAAAGCAAAGATACAAGAAATAGAAAAAGCACTTGGACTAAAGAAAGAAGAAACGGAAAGAAAGAAAAAAAAGCGGCAGCTACGCGAGTTTATTTATTTTCATGCAATACGGTAACACTGCGAAAGACACAGCGCCGTGTTTGGCGACAGGTGGAGAAAAAGAAGAAGCAAAAAAAGAGCAGCTGCACTCGTTCATGTTGTTGTTGTATAGTGTTGTATAGTAAAAGTAGCGAAAATGTGTAGTAGAGATAATTTGTTGGGGTTGTTGCTTTTGTGAATCACTAACACTGACACACACACATGAAAATGCTGAGCGAGCTCCCAAGTGGTGTTCTCACCACTATGTGGGGTGTGGTGGGTTCCAATTGAAATAACATCTGAATATGTATAGAATATTTTTCTTGGACACAAAACAAAAGAAAAAGTAAGCCAAAAATCACAAACAGGTAGTTCTAAAAAGCTAAATTTAGCTTTTAGCATAGTTTATTTGCTAGTTGGTTATAGTTTAAGTTTAGCCGGTCGGTCGGTAATTAAAACGTTTTAAGTACCATCATTGCAACAACAATAAGGCAAACAACAACATTCACCACAACTCACCACAAATGATTGTTTTCCGCTCTCCCGAACTTAAGTTTGAACGTATGCGTATGCGGGTATGTGTGTGTATGTGTGCGTGTGCTACTGCGCGCACTCTCTTTCTCACTCTTGCTCTTTTGACTGCTCACACTTGACAGAATTTGAACACAGGGCACAATTATTTGACTTATTGTGCTTCTTACTTAATTTTGTATATAAATAATTTTAACACAAATCTGACAACGTCGCTTGGCAAGCAAAAAATTCCTTTGCTTCATTAAATGTTGTTGTACATGTTGCAAAACACATGAAATGTGAAATATATATTAATACAAATTCACACCTTTAATTTTTGTGTTAGAGCAGCGCAGCTGCCGTGCAAAACGCGGCGCACGTACACACTCAAAGCGGCGACGACAGCGACAACGACAGCGACGACGACGACATTCGCATTTTTTCACAGTGCGTTTGGCGTTTGCTCAACCACTTTTTTTTGTTGTTTTTCGTTTATGATTTGCATTGACAATGGCGTACACACCTGCCACAATTTCAATTGAAAATCATTCCTGGCACTTTCATTTACACTTTGCGACTATTTAGTGCAGCCGGTGATTAAATTTTATGCCAAAAAATTTCAATTTTGTCAAGCGGCAACTTGCGATTGTTCACACAGACACAGTAGAAAGTGACGCCATCTTTAAAGGGGTCGCTGTACGTTCAGTCTTCTGCTAGTGTTGGTTATTACGCCGCAGATTTCGGAGCGGCTTCTTGCCCTGCTTAATATCGATATATGTATAGAAAGATAATTTGAAAATATTAATTAAAGATAAGTATAAGCTTGAAATTAAAATTTTATTTTTAAAATGATAAATAATTAGCAATCGTGTGCAACTGTTGTGCACAATTTAAATTTCACAAGGGTGGCAACATCGTTGAACACGAACTAGCTGGCAGCACTCTGTTCGATAACAAGTAATCGACTGACAAAGTGAATCAGAATGAAATTAACGAAACCCAATTGATTAGCAAAAACGGTAAAATAAAAGTGGTTAATTGGAGTAATTTGGCATAAAGCAGCAGCGCATTTTGAGCCAAAACTCTCTCGGCTTGCCTCGCAGCTGAAAACGGTTTTACGAGTAGCTTCCGACCAACACCAACAACAAAATCAGAAAAGATGTCCTCGCTATCCGCATCGGCGGAAAATGTGTCCACAATGGGAATTGGCAATGGGCCCGATTCCAATTCGCATCATGGATCCGATGGAGGCTCAAGCATGTGCCTGGAACTAGCGCTGGAGGGTGAGCGGCTGTGCAAACAGGGCGATTGTCGGGCGGGCGTTGCCTTCTTTCAGGCAGCTATCCAAGCGGGCACCGACGATCTGCGCACCCTCTCCGCCATCTACTCGCAGCTGGGCAACGCCTACTTCTATTTGGGCGACTATGCCAAAGCGATGCAGTATCACAAGCATGATTTAACACTCGCCAAATCGATGAACGACAAACTGGGCGAGGCCAAATCCTCGGGCAATCTGGGCAATACCCTCAAAGTAATGGGTCGCTTCGATGAGGCGGCCATTTGTTGTGCACGACATTTGACACTAGCTCGACAACTGGGCGATCGTCTGTCCGAGGGACGTGCCCTCTACAATCTCGGCAATGTTTACCATGCCAAGGGTAAGCATCTTGGCCAACGTAATCCGGGCAAGTTTGGCGACGATGTCAAGGAGGCATTGGCCAAGGCAGTTGAATTCTATCAGGAGAACCTGCAGCTGATGCGCGATTTGGGTGATCGTGGAGCGCAGGGACGTGCCTGTGGCAATCTGGGAAACACATACTATTTGCTCGGTGATTTCCAGGTGAGTTTAATGACTAAAATTGTTTTAACGAAAATTGTCCAAAGCGTAATCTGCCAAGACTTCAGTCAAAATATCTTCTTTTGTAGAATTTTTAAAAGCCTTTAAAATTTGTCTCCAAATCATGATCTTTTCACGATTACCAAATATTAAAAATTTCATATTAAATCTTAAACTATTATTTTTGTAATTATTCTTTTAATTTGAACCTTGAAATTTTGGAAGTTCCTTTAATTTTTCATGCTTTCTAAAACTTGTCTTTACTAATAGTTTAATTCAATTATTCGCTTTTAATTTTTCCTCCCTTTTTTCATCTACAAAATTTACCTACATATTTAAAAATCATTAACTTGGCTTTCTGAACCTGCAAAAATATTGATTTCCCAACAGTTATTATTTGTTTTGCTCTATATATATATGTATATCTCTAATACCCTTTTTATCTGCAACTCCTCTCCACACAGGCAGCGATTGAGCATCATCAGGAGCGTTTGCGCATCGCTCGTGAGTTTGGGGATCGGGCTGCCGAGCGCCGAGCGAACAGCAATTTGGGCAATTCTCACATTTTCCTTGGCCAGTTTGAGGATGCTGCCGAGCATTATAAGCGCACACTGGCCCTGGCTATGGAGCTGGGGGAACGCGAGGTGGAGGCGCAATCGTGCTACAGTCTGGGCAATACTTATACACTGCTGCACGAGTTCACCACAGCCATTGAGTATCATCATCGGCATCTGGCCATTGCCCAGGAGTTGGGCGATCGCATTGGCGAGGCGCGTGCCTGTTGGTCGCTTGGCAATGCCCATTCAGCGATCGGGAACAATGAGAAGGCGCTCCAGTTCGCCGAGTCGCATTTGCAGCTGGCCAAAGAGCTGCGCGATCCCGTTGGCGAGAGCACGGCCCGTGTGAACATTTCTGATTTGCGCAAGCTGCTGGGCTTGCCGGAGGCGGAGCATACGCCCACACAGGAGGAGGAGCGCTCCACTGCCTCAGATCACTCGGCCAGTGGTCATCAATCAGACAGCTCGGAGAACTCGCAGAGTCGCATGGTAAGTGTTGGATTCGATTCGAAGTCGCTTGTCAAGATCTTGGCTTTGTCATCTTTTTTTCTTTGTTGACTCACAATATGACTGAACAGAAAAAAAAATAGCTTATCTAAAATTGCGATAAGTTCTCTTTATATCAAGCCGGAAGCTAAAAATTGCGTTTCTGATTTTGCACAGCTATTTTTATTATTATACTTAATTTACTGATTGTTTGCGATAATATTACATTTTGTATAGCTATGTTTAGAAGCGAAATATTTAAATTTAAAATTAAATCAAATTTGATTCTAATTGGCATCAACTGATGCCCTCTGGGAAACCAAGTAGACAGAGCTATCCACGAATGGAAAACAAATTTGAAAGCGATTTTCTAACTTTCAATCAAATTTCAATCTGAACATTCGAATCAATTCCTTTTATTTCCTTCATGATCAGCAACGAAAACTGGTCGACTTAAGTTTCTCAAAGCAGTTGCATTATTAAATAACTTTATTTTTTGTTAAGGTACGCGTTCGTCGCCAGAGCATGGAGCAACTGGATCTGATCAAGATCACGCCGGATGGCAAGCGTTTGCAGGAGGAGCAGAACAAGGCGACGACGGCCGCCCACACAAAAGCCAAAGAGGATGATTTCTTCGAGATGCTCTCGCGATCGCAATCCAAGCGCATGGACGATCAGCGCTGCTCGATTAAGATCAGTAGTGGTGCTGCTGGTGGGGCAGCAGCCACTGGCGCCACACGCAAACCGTTGGTGCAGCAAAATTCGCTGTTTGTGGACCCCACCAATTTGCCGGGTCTGAAGTCGCCGTCGTCGACTGGGGCGACGAGCAGTGGACATGCACCACTGACGCGCAGTGCGACAACCACACAACAACCGGATGATGCATTCCTGGACATGCTGATGCGTTGTCAGGGCTCACGTTTGGAGGAGCAACGGTCCGAGTTGCCGCGTGCACACGTGACCATGGATGTGGAGGCGCCACAGATGCAGGCGCCGGTGGCAGACGCTGCGGCTAGGAGCAGCGGCACCACCGTGCCAGACGAAGATTTCTTCTCGCTGATCATGAAAGTGCAGAGTGGCCGCATGGAGGATCAGCGTGCCTCGATACCCTTTGGTGGCTTCAACAATGCTCAGCGGAATGCGCGCAACAACAATAATAATAATAACAACAACAACAACAATGCTGGCCGTGGTGGTGGTGCCAGTGGTGCGGCTGCCTCCAAGTAAATGTTGTCCCAAATTTCTGTCCATTTCTTTTGGTTGGCAACTGCACTTTTATCATCATTTTGTTATACAACGTACACATTTGGGCCATTTGGGCCATTCTTGGCTAAGATTTATTTTATAAGATTTATATACATTGTGAATTGAAATACTTTTTAGCAACTAAACAAGTAACCAAATATTTGTATTGTTTGGGTTTATGAACTGTGCCCAAATCGTGTGCATCGCTCTTCCATTTTTATGCATTTGTTTATTACTCATAACGACACACACATAATCACACACACCAGCACACACCCGAACACACAACATACTCAACATTTACATAAGATAATACATATATAAGCATACATATATACAGATATACAAAGCTATACTAATATGATATTGAGTCATTTTTCGAGCATGCTTCTTAAATGTCAAAAAAAAAAACATGCACACACACTCGCACACACACTCATACACACACAGAATTTTAAAGATATTAATGTTTGAATTGCATGTAACTAGTTGTTAAGTCAAAAATAGTCCAAAAATATCGCATAATCGATTATTCAGTGATCGCTAGAAAAATGCATCTTGCAGTAATTAATTTTTATTCAATCTGAAATGTTTAATTTTATACATCTAGAAAACTTTTTAAGCTATGGAATTTTGAATAACCCTCTGATTTTGGAATCGTTAATATAAATTGAAATCATTATGGTATTTTTATATATATTTTTTTATTGTGTATAAATGAAAGATTTACTGAAATTTAATTAACCAACACATCCGAAATCGAAGCTGGTTTCATTTTCTAATGATCACTGCTCCTTTGCTATTCATATTGAGATAATCGTGACTTTTTCCAAATGTAATAACTGTTAAAACTCTTAACAAATCAAACATACTAACTTCATTCAGATAAGCAATTGCATTTTCAAATACTTTCCAATTGTAACAATGAGTATTGCATTTTTCTATTGAAACGTTTCTCTCGAATATACTAAAGAAATTTACATATTATAAAAAAAAATTAATGTATTTCTTTTTTCGAGATATTGACGGTATGCTTGGAGACTGCTCTTTGAGATCCGGCGCCGTTTTAGCATATAGCCTATTATACACATATACATATACAAAAACATATACATAAATATACATACACAATACGGATATATAATTATCTATATACAAAGATAAACTGATCGATGATGATGATGTTGATTGATTTATTGATGAAGTGAAAGCCAAATTTTATGAATGTTATTAATGAATGTACATTGAGAATGATAATTGGAATCAGATCAGATGAGTACGTAACGTATTATTAATTATTAAAATCAAACTTGTTTGCTGACAACTTGGATGTTTTTCTTTAATTGGCAAAACTCGGAGTTTTTGAATATCCTACTTTGCTGGCAGCAAGAGCAATAGAAATACTGCTCTGCAGGAGCAATAGAAATACTGCTCTAATATTGCTATTGCTGCGAACTTCAACAGAGCCTTTAGCGGAAAACTGAAATGCTCTAAAAAATATTTAATAGCAATAGCTCTCTATTTGTAGCAATAGCAAACGAAACGAGAGCAGAGCGAGAGCAATAGCACATTTTCTTTGCTCTTTTGCTGCGCGCAGCTGCTTCGGGAGCTGATATTACCATTGTGTAGATAGTTTTTTATGCCCCATTTTATGGCACATAATTTGGAATGCAAGTAAAGAAAATTAAAATAAACTTATTAATAAAGTTTTTAATTTTTTTTTTTAATTTCCCAACACAATAATAATCTGGGAGCGTAGAGCACAATGGAAATGTTTTTGCTCTTGTTTTTTAATATTTCTCCTTCAAATTCCACAGCAAAGAGAAAGAGCATTTATTTCAATTTTCTGCTATTTGCTCTGTTGAATTTCGTAGTTAATGCAATAGTCAAACCAAAAACTACAAAGGATGGTAGCATTTTCATTCGCTGGTTGAGGGATTTAACAAATTTCACTCGTTAGGCCTGAAAACGGGTACAAAACACATAATTAAAATTCGATAGTTCGCTTTTAAATAATCAAAAATCGATAGTTCGTTTTTAAAGCTTTATTCATAAATTAGTCGTCTTACAAGTCTAGAAAGTACATACAAACATACATATATGATAAGTGCCTGGCATGCCACCAAATGCATTATGGGGCATGCCACCCCACTCGGATGTGCAACGGAGTGGCCGAAAATGTATTTACAAATTGATTTATATAATTTAAATCTTAACAACAACAAGTGAATCAAGTTTCCCCTACGCTTTGCCACCCTTAATACTCTCCGGTTGTGTGTCCTCCACCACGAAGATGGGCAGCGAATACTCCATGGGCTTCTCGCAGCCCGTTGCCACGCCCTTGGGATAGTCGTAGGCGTTTTTGTGTAGCGTCTTGTGCCAGCCCCGTTTCAGCATTACATAGACCACAAAAACGCTGACGAGGAATGCCGAACAACTGGCCATAACAAACATGGCCAATTGCACCGATTCATCCGGTGCCGTGGCCGCTTGTGCCACTGGTGGGGCACCGGTGCGATGTACAAAGTGTGAGCGTGTTAGATCCGCTCGGAAGTGCCCGCCAACAAGTTGGAAGCCACCCGAACTGATGGCCGACTCGATGGCAAAGGCCATGTCCACCTTGGCCTCGTTGTGCAGCTCGAAACGCACAATGACCGATCCATCGAAGTTCTCCTGGACACGCAGATTCTCCACGACATCGCCCAGCAGCTGTTGCAGTTCACGCCGTATGATGTCGTAGACATTGCGTACACTGCTCCCGCTGCTCCTGTTCGTCATGTGCAGCTCAATGGAGACGGCCTCGATGGGCACATGATCGCATCGCTTGTCACCCTGTCCGAAGACGTGCGTCGCCTGCAATTGATTGCCGGCGGCATCAACACACCAACAGCTCCGTCCGTTGCACTGTAGCGGCCGGAAGGCGCCTGCCTCATCACAGTCCACCGGGAAGGTGGCAGTTTCCGCCATGGCGCGACAGCGTGTGGTATTCAACTGCATCGGTGCGGTTTCCACGGAGAGCTGTGAGTCCAGCAGCGAGTTGGCCAATTCCATAACTCGTTCCGTAACAGTGGCAGCTGTTGTTGTGGTCATCAGCTTGGCATCAACTTCATCCAGATCCAAACTCTCGTTGGCCACATCGTTCAGTTGTGTTAGCTGGCCAATTAGCTGCTCCATCAGCGGATCACCCAGATCGTAATTCTTGCGATTGCGCGCCTGTCGACTGTTGCAGATGGGCTCAATGTCGCGGGTCAGTGTGCCCTTGAGTGGTGCACCCTTGCGATCCGCACACCAGCACACACCATACGGACTGGGCGGCTGCAGCTCCTCCTCCTTTACCTCCTTGGGACTGGCAAAGGCGCGACTCACAATCTCAGTGGGACGCGGTGTACTTGGTAGTGCGGGCTGTTTGCCCAGACACTGCACGGGACTCCAGTGGCCGGTGACGGGATCACAGCGTGGCTGGAACCACACCGAAGAGTGTCCACTGCGCTGGGCGGCCAGGCTGTTCTTCAGCTTCAAGCGTTCGCACTGGGTGAGCACTGGAAAGGAGAGACCGGGTTTAAGGATCAGGTAATTTATCAATGTCAACAAATAAATATAAAAAAATATATTTTAATTTAATTTAAACATATTTTAAATGTATTATTTTTTGGTATTGATTTAATTTTATATATGAAAATTCTTTTATTTTAAAAATTTTGGATTTATTTTAATATCAACGAACACTTTTTAAAATTTCTTTCAAATATTCTAAAAATAATAGCTAAAAATTGCCTTAGGATTTCTCACCTGGACAGACGGAGTTGCAGGCCAGTTCGTTGTGGAATAGATTCTTGGTCTGGCAGGCCGCCGCCTTGGCATCGATGGCCACCGGGACGCATTTGTTGGCCTTGGGACTGAAGCGATAGCGAGTGGAATTCAGTTCCGTTGCGGCGCTGGCGAGGCACACATTGTCCATGGACTCGAAGCAGACATCGCGTGTCTTGGAGCAGCAGACGCCACGATTACTGACCGGATTCAGCTGGCAGGTGTGCGTTGTTGGACACGCCTCGTGCTCATTGTGCGGACCACAGCTGACATCGAGATCGCCCTGCTGCAGCGGATTACCCTCGGCACAGACCGATGCACGACGCGGCACACAGATGGGCATCTTGGGACAGGGACTATCCACGCACTCCACACTAATCAGTTGGCATTCCTCGTCGCTGGCACAGCTTAGCTCATCGCAGTAGTTGCGACACGAGCAAGTGGAGCAACCATTGGCATCCAGTTGATAGCCGCTCTCACAGCTCACCTCACACTTGGACTGCGGACAGGCGTAGCTGGAGTTCGCCCGGCAAATGGGTGTGGCCGGTGACTTGACCCTTGTGCCCGTCAGCGGCTGACCCTGTTCGTCCACGCACCAGCAGTGACCATCCGGGGAGCATTGCACCTGCTCCCATTTGCCCGTAGCCGGCTCACATTGAGCCACCGTCATCTGGCGAGCGGGTATGCCCAGCTCGGAGCTCTGATGCAGTTGTATCGATTGCAGATGCTGGCAGGCAGTCTTCAGTTGTGGCTCGACGCACTGCGTTCCGCAGCCATTGGAACAGCAGCGTCGTGAACCCTCGCAATGCGCATCCGTGCGACACTCATAGGCACAGATATTCGCATCCAGATTATCAGTGGGACCCGGTGGCACCAGATACGGACACTGACCCGGCTTACGCGGCAGACAGGCGGGCACTGGGGGGCAGTATTCGCCCTCACAGCTGACATCCACAATGCGGCATTCCTTGCTCTCGCCGCAGGTTACACCGTCGCAGGGATCACGGCACTGGCAGGCCGGACAACGTGTATTCGGATCCAGTGCAAATCCGTATTCGCAACCCATGCGACAGGTGAGATCCAAACAGTCCAGTTCCTCGCGGAGCTGCTGGCAACTCTCGTCGCTCACATTGTAGCCCCTCGATTTGGGTATCTCAGTGCCAAAGCTATCGACGCACCAGCACTGCTCCACCTCCATCTCAACCAGATCGTCGGAGTCAGCAATGGGCCGCTTAGCCGCCGGCGCCACCTTCTTCAGATCCGTCTCAAATAGCTGGCCCAGACTCTGCTGCCGCTCGGCACCCATATCAATCACCTTGGCACTGCGGCCCATTGATATCGCTGGCGCCACTTGTACGCGGAGCGCACTGTCATCCACCCGGTAGAGTTTCAAGCGTTCCGCATTGCGCTTGCTGCGCTTGGTGGAGACACTTTGAGCCGTGCTCAATAGCATCCTCATGCGGCGTATGGTGTTCTCCTCAAGGATCTGACGCTGTTCCGCTCGCGTCACACGAATCTTGCGCAGCTGACACTGTCGTCCCGCATAGTCACCCTCATCGGTGCAGCGAGGCGCTGGCATTGCCAACTGCATGCCCGCCTCGGTGCCCTCCATGCGCTCCGAGAAATCACGCAGATATTCACACACTGCAGATGGCACAAAGGAATGGGAAATTGTATTCGGTTTGTTGAGGATTAAGTGCATTAGGGCATTATTATAACTATTGAACACTTACTGGTTTGCTGCCGTGTCGTCTGCTGATCTTCGCCAGCTGTGCTCTGGTCCGGCACCGGGCAACAGACGCTCTCCGTCTCGCGATGCAGTTTGGTGCACTTGTACTGTTCGGGGCACATGATGTGGTTACTCATGGATCGGCCCTGCTTAGATTCCGACTCGGGCTCAAAGAAGGCGGTGGGCTGGAAACTTCTTGCCTGGCGCTCCTCAAAGCAATACATAACCTCGCCGCTGACTGTGTCCGAGAGGGGTGTGCCAACGTCACAGGGATTCGAGTAGGCCAGATCTGGCTTGCAGACGGGCCAAGAGGCGCACAGGGAGGAGCCAGACTCACACAACGGATCAGTGGCCACCTCACAGTGTGAACCAAGGGCACACTTGAAACCCTCACAAGGTTCCGAGCATTCGCAGGTAGGACATCCATTGTGATCGTTCTAAAAGGGTAAGGAGTGAGTCAAATGGTTATCAATTAAAATTTGTAAGAACGATTGTTTTAAGTTTGATGAAAATAATGGTGACTTTATGGAAATAAAGAGTTCATTTAAACCATCTCTTGGACTTACCTTAAATCCGTATTCACAGACAGCAGCACAGATATTTGTGTCGCACTGTTCCATCTGGAAGCTGCGGGCGTAGGAGCGACTGATCATGTTCTCCCAACCGTCGCAGTTGACGCTGTTTGCGGCGCCCATGGACTCCTTGATCTTGTGGCCGGTGCGCGGATCCACACACCAGCAGACGAGGCCATTCCGTGAGCACTGTCTGGGCGAGTACTGGCCACCAGGTCCATTACAATCGGGCACATAGCCGCGACCCTCGCGCTCATTGATGGCCAGTATATCGGAGAGGGCTTTGGCCTGATGACATCCAGTCACATTGGTTGCCTGCTGACAGTTGAACTGGCAACCCTTGGTGAAGCAGCATTTCTCCATATTAGCACACTCGAGATCATGACTGCAGGGCGATCCACACATGTAACCCGTGCTCTTGGTGAAATGGGATTGTTCCGGTGCTGGACAGACTCCCGGTTTGTGGAAAGTCAAGGCGCTCGGACAACAGACGCCATAATCATTGCCCGACTCAACCATGCACTGATACAGCGGCGGACACTGCGGCTTGCCCGAATCCTGTCCACACAAAAACGGTCTCACACTGTCCTCGATGGCCAGCGGCAGTCCGGCGGGACAGTAATTGGCCAGGGAACGTGCCTTCTTGCAGGTTGGCAACGGTGGACATGGCTCCGATTTGCATTGCACCTCCTGCAGCTGGCAGGTTTGTCCATTGGGACAATCGAAACCATCGCACGGATCACGGCAGCGACACACCGTGCAACCCGTCTGCGCATCCCTTGCAAATCCCGAGGGACAGAACATGCGACAGGCGGAGGCAGCACAATGGGACGGTTCCTGGCACTGCACTTGAGTGCGATTCGCATTCCTAGTGCCGGGCAACTCCACGCCATACTCATCGATGCACCAGCAATCCTGGCCAGCTCGTTCATTGCTGCACTGAATCCTCTCAAATTCACCAGTCTTCCGGCAGCGCGGTATCCGCACAGATCCTGCAGCAGCTCCCGATCCAGCTGCCTTGGCTCGACGCGACTCCACGCGTCTCAAATGTTGGCAGGCAGTTAAATTGGCTATAATTGGGTGAAAATGAGAATTATCGGTTTTTGATCCCAATTAGCGAAAAGTTTCAACTTTCATCTCGGAACTTAAGACTAATTCTTAGTGCTGCCCAATTATATGAAATGACTAATGTGAAAGTTAAATAATTTAAAGTAGAAATCGAAAAAGGTTTTAATACAAAGCTGATTTCTAAAATTTTCAGTCTTGGCTATTAGTAAAAAAAATTAAAGAAAAATAAGCATGAAAAATTATTATTTACAATAATAAACCCAATTGGTCAACTCGGTCACATCTGAGTTTAGTTTTTAATAAGAATAATAATAATAAAAAATTACAATGAACAAATCAAAATTTGATTTTGCATTTTGAATTCTACTTGAAATAAATAGATAAAAATTACTATTTTGCTAGTTATCAAAATTTTGACTTACTAAATATATAATAATAATAATAATAATTATTTAATATATTTGTATAATAACTGACAGAGTTTTTCCATGGAAGCTATATGATATTGTAGTCTGATGTTAATAATATTTTTAACGCATATTTTGAAAAACTTGATAAGCAAAAAAAAAAAACATCTCAGGCAGTCCCAAAATTTCTGCAATTCTGACTGAAGATTTTTGCAATTTTTCAGATGCGGATGCTTGTTTGTCAAATGTGAGTAGCTGGTTTATTTGAAGACACCTTACAAATTAGAGAAAAAATGTGCAAACTTCAGGTTAACCAGGATGAAGTCGAGGCACTTAACTGTAGTTTGGCATACTTTCGTGTTATTCAACTGCAGTTAACACAACACAGCAAACAAAACACACGCAGCTATTAACAAAAAAAAAAAACCCAACAGCGACATCAGTTTCACTTTTCGCAAACGTGACGCGTTCATATTGACTGATACAACAATAACAACAACAACAATAGCAACAACAACAACAACAAAGGCAACATCTATGAGCAACAACAAATTGAAATTAAAAATCGTGTATAAATGACAGCAGGTTGTTTAAATTGTTGTTGTAGTTGCTGGTTGTCTCAGGGCCAACATTGAGTGCTTTGTATGCGCATGGCGCGATCGCATACGGGTTTGTCTCTTGGCCAAAACGGCGTATGCGCAATTTTAACTGAAATGGCCCGAACCATTAACGTCATGGATGCTTTTGCTTTTTTTGATTTGTGATTGTATTATTATTATTTTTTTTTTGTCGTTCATAAGGCACACTTATTGTCTATTGCCTGCCCAATGTGCTTGTGCAATGGAGTCATCATACTCCGTCCAACCGCCGACCCCTCTTCCTGCACGCAACGCTGCCTTCGGTGGGGGTTGGGGGAGTAAAGTTGAGATTTCGCAAGATGCAACGACGCGCTCGTTGAGTTTTGGTTTTCCGTTGTCCATTTGCCACCTTGGATGCAATCCAATTCATTCGTCATGCAGTCTGCAATGCAACTGCAATTGGAAATTGTCGGACTGCCACTTGACTCGAATTACTTGTGTGACCAATCGTTAGCCCTTATGTCATGTGTAATCAAATAGTCGTAAGTCCAATCAAAACTCGATTTACTGTAATTTCCACCAAAAGCAAACTAAGCAGCTTAGTTTAATGAGACTTTACGGGAATACCAAATGTAAGGCAATGAGTACAATTCCCACACATATTTTAATGACTCTTATAAAAAATGTGTAAACATAATTACATTAAATGTCCACTGAACAAAATACATTCATATCTCAATACAGCTAAAAATAAGTAAAAACCCGATTAGTAACGCTACTAATAATTATAAAAGTCTACCCTTAAAACTCTTAAAAAAAACTTAACTGATGTCCAAAATCAATGACTTTTTGACAATTGCATTATTTTTTTAAAACAAAATTTTCCGAATTTTAATACAATTTTCAATGAGTTCAAATAAAATGCAAATACCGCAAATAACGAATTATTTTAAAAACTCTTGAATTTGACCTTGTTTGAAGTGATCTAACCTTAAGCTAAATACATTTATTTACTTTTTTTGAAACAAAAATCATCAATCACGAAGAACAAAATTCGTTGACAATTATTATTATTATTAAATCATTTATTTACTAACCTTCAGTTAGGCATTATAAAATATTTATGGTGTCAAAAGTTAAGCTAGTAAAATTTATCTTTCTACAGAAAGTATACATTATATTTTCATATCGGTATATAAATATCGGTAAATATAATTCAGTTTATATTAAATACCACGCACTCTTCTCATCATATTTATGTTTTCTGCAAAAACACGCTTCTCTTCTTCTTTAGCAATATATCATCACTTTATCTTCCAAGGAGATGTGGTTTTATTGTCATATTCAAACATCCGGCTTGCATTTTCACTCCTATGTTAATTGCTGTATTTTAAACATGCTTTTTTTTTGCTCTTTTCACCAGAAATTAAATGAAAGTTTTATTTGTGTTGCTTTTTTTTTTTGGCAGCGCCTCGAATTCATCAGCGGCCACAAAAACAACAATTTGGATTAGGTATTTCGTATCGAATGTCTGTCGCTATTTCAATTTCGCTTCACAAATGAAAACAAAAACCAATTAAATGAAAATAATAATAATAATAATAACAACAACAGCCACATGAGAAACTTGATTTATTCTACCTGGTGGCAGAGCGAAATCAAGTTTGTCGCTTAAGTCTTTCGGTCGAAGCGTAACGAAAACGAAAACAAAACCCGCATAGAAGAATAACAACAACAACAACAACAACAACAACAACAACAAGAATTGCCTACCCGGGGGCAAACGTGTTGTTAAGTATCGGGAGTAGAGGCAAACCTGACCGACTGACACACTGTTTGCGGCACTCAGTCATAGTTACCTTTTATTTATTTATTTTTTTTTTTTTCGCAGCTGCTGCTGCTGCTGCTGTTGCTTCTGCTAGTAACGGTTTTTTGGGCCGTCTATTTCAAGTTCGTGCAACGCGCAGTCTTTTGGGGCGGGCTAAGCGTTTTTTAATGATGGCGTGCTATATTTAGCGCCTGAGTTCTACAACGAATTTCCACACGCTAATTGCCAGCATGCATTTTGCAATTGCCATTGCAATTTCCATTTAACGTGGTGCGAGCGGGCAAGAAGCAAGTCTCTAACTTGCTCCACATACGACTGCAAGGTTCATTGACTTGCCAAAAAAAAAAAGAAAAAAAAAATACAGGCAAGAAAAAACTACAACAACAAGAATAAGTCATTGACTCTGCCGCGTGTGCTACATAAAAAGGGTCCCATCCTGCTGGGCGCGCCCCTTTTGAAGTTTTACTCAGTGTTGTCAACTTTTGGGAAACCAAAAAATCGAGTTGAAGATAAAGCTAAAAGAAGGCAATTTTTCATTTTGAATAAGTTTGTAGCCAAGGTAAGCAAATTCAAAATGGAGGCATTTTAAATTGCTTGATATTTCGCTGCCCTATATACGAGTACATATATATTTATATTCAAAGAAAATGATTAGTCCAAAAAAAGGCGGTTTACATTTTGAAAAAAGATACATTTTAAAAAAAAAAGATACATAGAAAACAAGGGCATGATAAAGATTAAGTAAAGAATTCGGAATTAGGTAACACAGTTTCAAAAATGTACACATTTGAAAGTACTACAAAATTAATTCATTTTTCATGCCCTATAATCATGCACATACTCGTATGTATATATAAATATATATTCAAAATAATAATTTGCAAAATTATGACTGTATTAAAAATTTTTATAATTATAGCTATCACAAATTAAAATTTTTTATACACTCAATTAAGTCAAAATTAGCTATTATCTAATCGACCCAAATTAGCTTTTTATTACAGAAAAAATGTGTCAATAAAGCTAGCTAGTTTCAGATTCAATTATCTCATTTTCGGATACTCAATTAGTAAATTTTATCTACATTATAGCAGTAATTTAGTAATTTGAAAAATTCTTTAATAAAGTTTTGAAAAAAAAACAAAAATTATTATATAATTATTTATTATATATATTTATAAGGTAAAATTCGTTAAAACGTTTTTTTTTTTCACCCACAATTTAGCTTTTAAAAATCATATTTTCACTGCAAAACAATTGGAAATTGAAATTGAAATTCTGATTTTACGTACCATTTGAGCGCTTTGCCTCCGCAGCTTGCAACAAGAGTAACGAGAGCAGCAACAGCAGCAGCCAGCTTGAAAATAATTTCAGCCAGCGTTGTTCAAAATTATGCGGCATGATGTTGATTCGCAGGCATTCAAAAAGTTGCCAAAAATGATTTCCTGTTTTTTTTTTTTTTTTATTTTGTGTGGCAGCAGCAGCTGCAAAAGAAGAGAGTTCATGTTAAGTACCATATATGTATGTTATTGTGTGTGTGCACGTGTGTGTGTACGTGTGTGTGTGTGTATGTAAGTAGTGCTTTGTGGCCAGCGTCGACGGTTTGTCACGTTTGACGTCACACGCTCCGGCGCTGCGCTTATGAGACCGAAACCGGGCACATGAGAAACTCAAAAAATTCAAATTCAAATATGCATACAAAATACTTTCACTAGTCTATGTTTATTTTTTGTATTATTTTTTTTTTTGTTTTAGTTTGCGGCCAAAGAATTCAACGCAAAATATGTGTAATACAAAAAAATAAAAAAAACATTTGACTGCATAATTTAGATGCTCTTTGATTGCGCAATAGGCGGAAGAGTTCAGTTAAGGTAAGAGAGAAAGAGAGCAAGAAACACACATAGAGAGAGAGAGTGAGAGAGTCAGAGAGAGAGAGAGAGAGATAGAGAGAGGTTACAAGTACATCTGGGGTCACGGTGCTGCAGCCATTGTCTGCACTTTTTCGGCGCTTCTCATAGCATTTAGCAGCTGTTGTTGTTGTTGTTGTTGTTGTTTTTGGTTGTTGTTGTTGTTGCTTGGTGCTGTTGCTGCCGCTGCTACCATTGAAGGCGAATGATTAATCTGCGCTTTCACTTTGGCAAGCGGCAAGCAGCAAAACAACACCAACTTCAATTGCCGCTGGCGTATACAATTTTTGCGCCACCACTGTTTGAAAAAAAATTCACTTTTTCGTACGTTTTCCGGTCCATTGAAAACGACGTCGTCGCCCAGCTTTAATCACACACAGCGGCTGCTCAATCTTCTGGCATTTTCTCTAATTACGTTAGCCACGCAGCTGCTGGCCAACAATGGCAACAGCTGATCGGCTAATAAAATCCATAAAACGCCAAGTGCTAGAAATTATAAGTTTGTTGCTTAAGTCTTTTGTTTGCTTTGCTGTGTTTTTAATTTCTTTTGGGTGAAAAGCGTTGCGGGCATAAAAATGTGGCAAGAGTTGTTGCAGCAACAACGACAACAACATGTCTTTACAGTAAAAACTGTACACATATTTTTTTTTTGGCAGTTATTATTTTTTCCATTTTTTGTGGGTTTATTTTTGGGGTGGTTGTGCAAAAAGCATGTCAACTTGCTGCTTACGTTTGGTTCAACTGCCAAACAAATTTCTCACAACTTTTGTGAATGAAAGCAGCGAGTGGCCAAGTCTCTGTTAACTTGAACTTGTGATTTTTGTAGAGATTCGGAGATTTCACCATGACCAAAAAACAAGTCAAGCAAAAAAAAAAAAAAAAAAAAAATATCAAAACCTGGTTGTTTGTCATTGAAATGCAAGCAGGCGAGTTAAGTTAAGTGCTGGGTGGTTTGACCCTGTCACATTAGCTCCTATGATATGCCTGGCCCCGGCTTAAAGCGTGTGACAGTTAGTAGAGTGTGAAGGTTTAACGATTGGTGAAATGGGGTCACATGTCAAAGTCACGTTATGCTTACTTACACACATGCATTTGGCATGCGTGGGCAAAAGAATCTCGAGTGCCCATTGCCTGGAAAGTACTGACAGAAATCCCACTTTGGCTCATTGAGCTGTCCAAGCTATCTAGTTTATGTCCTAGGCTCCCAAGCCGCAGCAGTGTATTTTGTAAGCTGTTCCACTTTCGCAGCCCAAACAAAAGCTGACTCATATCTTGATTTTCGGCACTTTGCGTTTGCAAAGCTTTTTTCAGCGCTTGGTTTTCTGCACAGTTTTCTGCTACAGTTATTATTGCGTGTGCACTCGCTTGCGAAATGTTGCAAGCTCTGACTTGGTTTTTGATTTCTGCTGGTCTTCGTCTGCCTAACGGTGCTTAGTGCTGGTCTTTTTGCGCAGTTAAAGTCGTTTATTGTAGTTTTTTTTTTTGGGTACATTTGAAATCATCGCATCGCTCTCTTGACTCCCTTCTTAACTGAAAAGTACTTAAGTACTGCGCCCATTTACAGTGTTTGTTTATTATTATTAGATCATAAGACCAAATTATGTGGGATTATGATGTCAGCCACGAAAATATTTGATTCGTGCATATCGATAAGGAAGTTCAGAAAGCACGAACATGTTTCTCCAAAAACAAAACTTTGGTTGAACGCCTTTTGAAAATTTATTGAATTGGAAGAAAACATAAGTCTGCATATCAGTATTATAAATATGAGTTCCTGGTCAATTGAAAAATAGATTACCATTAATTAAAAAAACAGCAAAACAATTGAAATATAAGTAAATATGAACTTTGAAAAAAAAATGTGGCTTGGTAAACTTTAAATGTTAAGTTTGGCAACTATTTAAATGAAATCAAACGCTTAACATGTATAAATATATATATATGTGAATCTGAGTAATGATAATCTTAGCTATATATTTTAGAAGAAAATCCAATTCACATGCAAATTTCAAAATCTTTATTCATCCACTTTCCACACTTTATGTACGCCCCTCGTAAAATGCGCAAATATTTAACTCAAAATTCAAATGCGAATTTGTTAGATTTTTTTATTTATTAAGTTTTTATTCATTTTTGTTTTTTTGAGTGGTGCTTGTATTTTCATTCAGAACACCAAAATGCCAATAGTTTACCTTGAGCTGTCAATTAAGAGATCATAGATGGAATATGTTGAACTTTGGATTTGACATGTTTATGTTTCACATAAATATAAAATAGCAGTTTCGATTTCAATTTACGAGCTAAGAGGAGACCATTGCTCAACAAACCTGTTTAATGTGGCCCAATCAGACGGACTCTCCACTGGCAGCAGCTAATCCAATAAAAAGTGAAATTACGTCTAGTGAACAAATATATATATATATATATTTGTGTAAATATATATTTATATGTCCACTAGTCAAGCGCCCGTACCGATTTAAGTGCTTTAATCCAAGTGCACGGCTTCAACGATGGGCTTTAAATTTGCAATTTTCACAATTTCACTGCTGACACAAACACTCAAACACACACACACACACGCAAACACACAAATTTGATTTTCACTTTGAATTTCTTCGTCGTCACTTAAAAAACTCTCTCGTAACGTATTTTTTTCTTGTTGTTTTTTTTGCGGCTGCTCAATTTGAAATTCGCGTGCGACTTCAACGACGATCGCTGTTCATTTGAGCCGTTGAAGGCGCAGCAGTGGTGCTGGTAGTGGAGCCGCCGCTGTGGTTGGCGGTGCTGTGGTTCGATCCAAACATGTTGCAAACGAAACGAATTTTGAGAAAAACCTCCGGCAACGATTTACTCATTTGAATTTGTTTAATGCTGTTTGGCTTTGGACAGTTTTTCGCTGTTTGGGAATTTTGTGTAGTCTCGGAGCTCACTCCGAGGTGCGTCCACATTCATTCATGCTCCAATTGCACGCACCACCGCACCACTCGTTGGTACTGTCCCTCAATTCGAAAAGTTCAGTTAATGACATTACTCTACACAGAGAGAAGAGAGCGCTGGAATAACAAGTCAGAAATTAAACTAAGTCTATAATTAATTGGGCCAAGCACTTTGCATTTATTTAAAAAAATTGCAAGTATTTTTTGTAATTTTATAATTAAGGGCACAAAAGGAAAATGTTAACAATCAGTCGAAAAGAAGCGAACAAATAATTCTATTAATTATTTAAAATACTTATTCGAGTTTTATATTAGACTGTTATTCAAACCATCGATTTGAACAAATATTAATAATTTTATAATTATATTTGATAAATCTGTGACGTGTTTCAAGAATTTGTGAGCGAATTTAAAGTAAATCATACTCATGTCAAGTATGATTTCCTGGTAGTGTCAATACTTGACTTGATGTGTCATTAAAACTTACCCGTTGTACAATAGTTTTTCGCTTAGTGCATTGGACCCAATTCACCTAGTGCGTGACAGCCTTCGCTGGCCAGAATTAGCTTGGCCACGGGGTAAAACCGATTTGTGTCGATTTACCCGATGGCCCCCGGTAGACTCCTAGGCACGTCTTGAGTCTGATGAGTCAGTGCAACGTCAGTTGTAGTTACGGATATCGCCTCGTGGTCTTAGCCAAGGGCATTGATTTATCACCGAACGTTGATTTTTGTCAATATTTTTTTTATTTTTTGGTTTGTTGATGCCATGTCAAAACAGCTTTTGATTTGTGGTCAAATTGCAGCTTCCGCTTCGCATGGGTTTCGCACGCTTTTGTCATATTTCAATGACTTTCTTTCTTAATTTCATTAATAAAAGCAAGTTGCCCCAAACCGTACCTCCCCTGAACGGGCATCATTAAATTAAGTGCAGTGCGTGAAGTTCCGTCTCACGAAAAAGATACGCAGAAAAATTGCGGTGTCTTCGATGGCAAAAAAAAAAAAAAATAAATACAAAAAACGGGAGAAGAAAGAGCCGCTTTAATGATACTGTACGCAATTTTTTGGCCGGTCTTTACATAAGGTAGAGTATAACGGTAAATTGAACTTTGGGCATATTCGCAATGCCAGACGTTTGGTGACAGCACTCATTACTCATATGACACAATATATATGTATGTAATTAATTCATAGATTTCGATGACATGAATTTTATTTTTTCAATTTCAATCATTAAGTCCTGGCAAAGTCAGGTTTTTGTTTCCCTGAATTTCTTTTCTTCAATAATAGGAAAATAATACTAAAATACTTCCATTAAAATGTGAGTATTTCCATTTATATCACAAAATATATATTGAAATTTTAATTTTAAATTTGTAATTCTTAAAACATTTTCTTCAAAATTGTGGACTGTTTTAATGAAGTTAATAAATATGTTTATACCTTTCATCAATACCGTTATCCTTAAGTTACTAGTTTGTATAGCAACCAACAGTTGAACAGACAAACTACATCGAGTTTTAATACACATCAAGTGACTCATCCAAATAATTTGTTTGATGTTGGAGATGTTTCCTCACTGCCAATTTTCTCTCTGCCAACTAAAAATCTATAAATTGATTAAAGTTTTGGTTAACTCTTCCAACAACTTCGGCTTCCGAAGCATTTCAGTTCGAGATCATCTCAACAATTTGGCCGGTTTTGTTTCAGCATCGAAACACAGTCGGCGACTCGTTCAGGCCACGCCCCCAGCTCAGCTGCCGCAGTGAAAGTGAAAGTTCTGTGAGACCGTCTTTTATGACAGCCACGTTCGAGCATCGCTGCGATGTGACTCCAGTTGAGGCGAGTCGGTCAATATCAAAACGATGCTAACGAGTTGTCAAAAGAAACCCAATTTGCATATACATAATACACATAAAAGCCCTTGGAGTTACATCATTTTGTTCAGTGTTTTATTTGTTCACATATGTATATATATATAAATATATATATTTACTAATGACTTTTATCTAGATTTATGTTTCTGTTCAATAATATTTAAGTCTATAGGAAAACAAACAAGACTCGATTTAAATTGTTCATTTATTTCCTTTACATTACTCACTTATGTCTTGGGAGGGGGGCAGGGCTAGGTGGGGAGTAGGGAGTAGGTAGGACGGGAGGGTGGGAGGGTGTTCAATCAGCAGCCATTTTACAATTCGATTTCGAAAACGTATCGTGTGTGAGTTAGAAGAACTTTACAATTAGCTGTCAACATCTGAAGAGTTTTGAAGTTTTCTATTTATATTTATAATATTAAAAGTGGTTTTGACAAGTGCCTTTTGATTCTGTTTCATTGCTGTTTCTAGTTACAAAGTGCATTCATTGTTTTTGTTGTTGTTTGTTTGCTGTTCAAATTTGTTATCCAAGTGGAAACCTTACGCTTAGCATTGAGTTTGAGTTGGTTTTGTTGTTCTAATCAATTGAAATTGTTAATTGTTAATTAAATTTGTTGCATTTCATAATCTAAATTACATAACTGATTTGTTTTGGGCGCGATTTCCTCTATATGTACTATACATATGTGTATATAGTCTGTATATTTTACGTATGTTTATATATCTATTTATATATATATCTTCTTGTTTTTGTATTTATATGGTATATATTTACAGACACATGTATTGGTTGCTGCCATTGTTTTGCTTTTTTTTTAATTAATTCTTGTTCGTTCTTTGCTCTTTGTTGTAAATATTTGCACAGAAACAAAATACTTTTTTTTGTTGTATTATTATCAATTCTATCAATTATGAATGAACACAGTATTTGCAGAATATTCCACATCCATCATTTTTGTTCTTTTTGTTCTCAATTCTGTTATAAACATCACCTTTTGTTTGCTTTGTTTTGTTAATAATGAATTAAATGTCTTTTGTTGTTCCTAGCAAAATCGCAAAAAAAGGAAAACATTATTAATTGGATAAATAAATTCTAACAACACGCTTAAGCTATATATATATAAATCTATATATATATGTCTGTATGTATATAGAAAAAAATGATTAGACATTGCTGCCGTTGCTAAAAATTAGTTTACATTTGCGGTATAAATAATAAATAAAACATTTACAACTATTTGCAACGCTACACGACCTATGAACTATATCAAATTGTATATATAACTCGTATATAAATATGTCCTTTTGCTAAAAATTATCGTTATTATTAATAATTTTGTTTGTTTATAATTATAATTAATATTATTATTATTATTATTTGCATCGTTCTCTCTCATGTCTCTCTTTTTAGGGTATTAAACTAATTGCATTAAAGTAGTAATAACTGTGGATTATCAACTTGCTAGCTGCTGGCCATTTCTTGTTGTTGTTGTTGTTGTGTGTGTGTGTGTGTGTTAAGTAGATAAATAAAATCGGAGCAAATATGCTAGGGTTCTATTATCTATTGTGTACAATCACTATCATTTTAATTATTATTATTGTTGTGTGTGTAATGCGCGTGTGTGTGTGTGTGTGTGGAAATTATTATTATTATTATTATTATGTACAACTGTCGGGATGTTGGCTCTGCTTGCGTTTCGACTTTGGCTCCTTCGGATGCTGGTCGATCGACGGGCGACGCGGATTGCCAAGCGTGACTAAAGCACTGGCCACAGCCAGTCCGGCCGATTGACCGGCAGGCGCTTGCGAAAGGCCACCTAAATAAAGAAGAATAATCATTAATTTAATAGATCTTTAAAGTGTATGAAATAAACATATTCACAATTAACTTTACCGAAACCAAACTCTAAAAACAAGTTTTTATGTTATATAAAAAAAAATCATTCAATTCCTAAATTGTCAATTCGATCAGAAATCTTTGCAATTAGCTTAGAATATTTTAAATTGTTTGTTAAATAACTACTCAATTATTTAAAAATGTTTCTTAAAATTAAGCAAAATGCAATAGTTAAAATTTCTGGTATTTCCTAGTTTTAAGGGATCACTGTATCACATGAATAACGCACCCGTGGGCAGCCGGACTAGAAGCGATAGCACTGCGGCTCGATTGCCATTGCAAGGCTCCAAAGCAATGGGACTGGGACACTCCTATAAGAAATACAGAAATATGTAAGAAACTTTTGAAATTTTCCAGACTTTTCTTTTTCACTCACCTTTTTGCGTTTCTTGGACATGTTGCTGATGCCTTCCAGCGTCAGGCTCAGATCAATCATTTCGCGCGGTTCGATGTCGACCAAAACCTGGAGAGTAATGTGCAAGGATTAGCAATAGATTCAACTATCCGATGGGAGGCGAGGACAGTACCTGTGAGAATGGTCTGCTCGCCATTTGCTCCATTTCGACAAACAAGCGCTGGCGACGCCGGAACATGTCGTATTTCTGTTTGATCTTCCACAGGACGGCGGCCATGAGCAGCAGCAGCAGGAAGCACGAGGAGAAGGTGATGAAGAACTGCTGCAGATTGAGTTTGGGATACTGCGAGAAGGCGATCTGTATCCAAATGGGCGGCTGAAAGTCATGCACAAACACATAGAATGTGGTAAGGGAGCTGTTGTCATCGGACTGGCCAAACTGGTATTCGGTTTTGGGGAAACGATGTCGGAACGTCGAACAATTGATGCCCACCAAAATGAGGCGTTCCGGCATCCCGGCACGCTTCACCGATATGTCCATTTTGGCCGGTACACTGCACGTGATCGTGAAATCGGCATCAATATCGGGTTTGCCCGGCGAATTGCGAAAATTGATTTGCGTAAAATGACGATCCTCCTTTTTGGACAGATTGAATGTGAACTGATAGTCGATGGTCAGCTCGTAGTAGCAGGAGCCACGCAACGGATCACCAATATAATGATTCTGTGAGTCACACTTCTCGCAATGATCACCGACAATGCCCTTGGTATTGCAATAGCATTTGCCCGTATCCGGATGACAATAGTCGCCCTGATTGTTGCACTCGCAACGCTGGCATTCGCCGCCATTGATCGCATTGCCCCAGTACCCAGTGCGGCATTTCTCGCAGTGTGCACCAATTGTCAGATTGTTGCACGGCTGCTCGCAGTGCTGCTGATCATTGCAATAGGAATGACCGTTGCAATTGCAGCGCGGACACGACGTGAAGAACCAGTGCTTCAATGCGCACTCGCTCTGATCGTACGGCGACAACGCGCCGCCAACAACACACTTGCCCAGGCCGGTGTTGGAGCCGTTGTCGCACCAGCCGCACGCCGGATCATCCAAGCACTGCTGACAGCTATTATAGTAGCCACACTGGGCACTGGATAGGGCTGTTGTGCCACCAGCACTAATCGAATTCGCTGGCGCCGAACGGCACTTTGAAATGAATGTTGTCCACTCGCGACACTGTCCATAGGGGAAGCTAGCCGTATATGCATTGCGATCTACGCAACGCTGCTCGTTCTGGCACCAGATGCACTCGTCCTCCGTGCAATTGTGACAGTTCGTTTGGGACGCACAATCCGGACGACAGAGGCTGTCGTCGTGGCTGGTGCGATTGAAGGGTGCACCCGAGGCGGAAATGTGGCTGCGACAGCGATTCGGTTCGACATCCCATTTGCAGTGCGGATTCGACATGCACGCCTGACAGCTGTGCTGCTGCTCGCATATGGATTGCACCAGATAATCTTCGGAGGCGGGGCAACTCTCCAGTCGCTTGGCGTTCAGCGGTGGCGTCACAGTTATCGGCGGCTGTGGATGTCCGCCGTGTTGTGTTGCCGTCGAGGAGTCGGCATAGAAGATGGATGCCACCGAGGTGGTCTCACGGCAACGTTCCTTGCTGCACACCCCATTGCCACAATAGGTGCAACCAAAGGCGGTCGAGACGCACGAATGACAATTGTTTAGCTCCTGGCAGCGCTGCACATGATGCAGGTGCTCCGATGTCATTGAGATGCGACTCTTTGACGGACACGCCACATAATCGTATTGCTCCCGTCCGTAAATCGCCGAGCGTTGCACACGCATTATGTTGATGCAGCGCATCAGTTGCACATCCCAAATGCACTTGACACCCGGCCGGGCGCTCGTACACTTCTCCTGCTTTGTATAGTAGCTACACTGTCCGGCATCGTAGCGCAGCATATCGTTCAGCAGCTGGCCATTAAAGCCACCATAGATATACAGAGCATCCTCAAACACAACGGAACTGTGGCCGAATCGTGCCAGATCCGCCTGCAGGTGGGCGGGCATCTGGTGCATGTGCCACGAATCGCAGTAGACATCGTAGATGAGCAGATCCTGACTGTAGCACTTGGCACCATAGCTTTGAGCCGTATCATTGTGTGTATTGCCGCCAAAGACCATCATCAGGCCAGGATTGACAAAGTTCGCTGTGTGCAGGAGTCGAGCGCTGGGTGCCGGCGATAACAAAGTCCAGATGCGTGTCGCCGGCTCGTAGGCAAAGAGACGTGAGCTCAACACCTGACTGGCATCGCTCTCCGAGACGATGCCACCGTAGACGTACAGCTTCTCCGTGAGCAGATCGTAGGCGGCACTGTGGCCGTAGCCGCCCTTCACAACATAGCCGTACGTCTGCACAATTCTCCACTCGCGTGTGCCAAAGTTAAACTCCTGCACCGTGTTGAGGTAGCCGTATTGTGGCGAATGCCCAAATATCACCACCATATACTGATAGTTGTTCTTATCACCAAATCCGGGCACCAATGTCGCCGTATGCCCCGCCACATGCAACGGACCACACATCGAATAGTGGGTGCCATTACACGCATCCGTCTTAACGGTTATATTCTCCCATGTCTTGGCGGAAACATCGAAGGCCCACAGCTCATTTGTGATGCCCTTGGATTTGACGACGCCGCCATACATGAATATCTTATCGCCATACATGACGGTGGAGGCGCCATATCGTTTGTCGGGCGTGGCGCTGCCATCCTCCGGATGCATTGTCTCCCACACATTGCCATTGAAGTCATAGGTGCTCATAAGCTCGCCACGCCCATACGCCTCGCCACCAATAATGTGCAGGGTGTCGCGCCAAACGGCGGCGCCATGTGAAGCACTGCCCGATGGCGCCACCGAATGCTTCGGATGCACCGTACTCCACACGCCGTGTGCCCGCACCTGGCCACAATCGTCGCCGCCAAAACCCTCGTTGCATTCACAGCTAAACAAGATTAGAGAATGTCAATGTTAATAAATAAATGTCGTTTATCTATATATATATATATATTTATTAAGACTTACCGCTCCTGCGCACTCTTACAAATGCCGTAACCCCGCGACTCTGTGCAGTTATTGGGACAGGCGGCCACATTGCACGCCTCTCCTCTGTACATCGGATCGCAGAGGCAGTCGCCATCGTTGCACGTCCCATGACCAGAGCACTCCACATCTGTGAATTGCACAAAAGCGTGGAATTTAAACGTCAATTGGAAACTTGGCAATCAATTTACAAACTTTTATTAGTTCTCCCAGATTTTTATTACCATTCTTTGGTTTCTTTGCACGATTCTACTTTACTTTCGTCATAAAATAAATAAATAAATATTCTTCATGATAATAAAGCGATTTAACGTTAATTGTAACTAAATTATAAATCTATTATCTAAGATTAGAGCAATAAAATAACAACTTTTTCTTACAATAAAATATGAACTCGACAAAAAAAAATTAGCTAATTATTATTGTTATTTCCTAACACATTTATGTGCACTCTTATTTTTTTCTCACTTCTCCAACAAAATATTTGTGTGAGGTTCTCTCTCCCAACAGAGACATGAGTGCTTCTTATCTTGAGTATTCCGATAGAGGCACAATAATCCCTATCAGCTTTCAACTATGCAATTCGCTTGCAATGTTAACTGTAAAAACTAATTGTGTGTCACTTTTGAAAATTAAGCTCGTTTCTCGAATGAACGAAATACATAAACAGAATATATATAAAATACTATGATTAAGTATTATAGTATATTAGATGTCTATATAACACATTAGCTTAGTGAATGGTATATATATATATATTTATATGAAAATACGCTTACATATTTATAGACTAACTACAATTTTCATTAACCTAATACTTTGAGGTTATAGTTAGGTTTAAGATCTATGGATTTTTTTGGATAACTTTTAAGGAGTACCATATATACATATTTCGTATACTAGGAAAATTTGTAATATAAATTAATTGTATAAGCAAATTGAGCTTGTTAGACTAAATTTATATTCCGTTTATTTTAAATCTATATTTTAACATAAGGATATTTTCAAATAAAGAACTAGTGATTAAATTCTAAGCCGAACATTGCCATACTCTAGTCCTGTTCAAATTTCTGTATAGCATTTTGAAGAAGTTAAGAGTATCTACCCATTTAAACTTATTCGTGTTGATATTGATGTATTGGCAGTTGACTCTTACCATCGCTATCCGTTGGACAGCCGTTCATTTTGTATGTGAGATTGAAGCCAGACATGTTGTATGCATCATCGCTAAAGAAATGCAGCAGCGCAGTGCCCGATCTGGCGATGACCTGCGGCACGCGTCGTATCGAAAAGTTGCCCCTGTACATGAGGCCGCTGCAAAGACGAACACAAAAAAAGCAGTGATTAGCTAATAGATGGGATTTGTGGTAATTGCAGTGCACTCACCTGAAGACCGCGAGTAACGGCGAATCGACGCTGTCACCATCGTATATATACAAATGATCCCAGCCGCATTCGGTGGCAAATTCGCGCAGATGGATGCGTATGTTGGCGGCACGCGACGGGTTCACACTGTGCCGGCGACCCCAGTGCGGATGATGGGCATCGATTAACCAACTGCACTTTACGCTCACCGAATAGTTGCCCCAGCCATCATGTATTGTGCCCATGGGATGGTACATCCTAGATAGGAATAAAAGAAGAACAAAATGAGATGGAATTTGTGCTGTTATAAATTGAATTTCGTCAGCTTTTTGAAGTGGCATCACTTGGCTTCAATTCAGGCTCACAATTACATATGTAAATTGTGGCCAGATGCGCGTATTGCAGCTGCCAAGATAATTGAATTTACCAAGCTTCATTCAATTGTTGCACACACTCACAGACAACACAGAGTGTTTGTGGACAAGTGCTGGGGAACAGAGAGGAATGTGCATCAGTGCCAGCTGAAGCACCGCAAATGCCACAACGTCATTCCACTTTCAACTCATTGCCACAAGCAATCCGCCTTTGTTATTGTTATTGTTATTATAATAGCCAGTTCGTCAGTCCGTCAATTCGTTAGTCTGTCCGTCACTTCGTTTCACATCCGTTTCAAAATAACTGCTTTCTTTTCATTTTCCCCCAACACTTGCCACCAAACCAATATATTGATGATATACAACCACTACAACAACTACTACCACAAGTTGTTGTTTATTTATAAACTTGAAAAACAATTAACAGCCATTGGCCCCAAGACGCAAACGCAACTAAATACAACACATCGCGTAAACACATAGAAAGATGTTGGTTTTCCGGAAAAACCTTGCAACTTGACCACCCCTCAGCCACTCAACTAACAAGTGCCTTTTGAACTGTAAGTAAACCGCCAATTTGATGAGTCCAAATATAAGCACATATCAGATTGCAAAAACTGTCAATTAAAATTTGTGTGGAAATTGTGTTCAAGTTAACTTGGCCAATTTGTTTCAAGAGTTCGACAGTTTTTAGACTCATTTAGATAGCTATAAATAAAAAGTTAATAATGAAATCCATATGAACTGGTCATCCACTATTTTCTGAAAATGCACAGAGCATAGGTGAAAATTCTATAAATGGAAAAAGTTTTAGACAAAACACAAACGAATAGAGGAACTAATGTTGGTTTTGTTTAAATTAAAGAAACGATATAATATAACAAAGTATGCTTGAATTAAGGTCAGAATAGTTTAATATGTAAATGACGTCACATGATGTAAATCTAAACCGTAACAGGCACTTATGATATAGTACTTATATCTTTATGAAAAGCAATAAAAAAAAAACATACATTTGGCATACATAAGTGTTTTATAAAACACTTGCGTCAACTATATCTATGATTATCTTAAGCTGCTTTCATATTTTATCTAAGTGCAATAAAAATAAGTGTACCATAAGCATATCTTTAGCTAAAACAAAGTCTCGACCAACTAACAATAATGGCAAAAGCGAATAAAAGTCGACACACAGAGGGGTAAACTTCACACTGTTGTGCTTATAATAAATTGTTAAAGGAATTAAACACATCTTAGAGCTTGTTTTGCTTAGTTAAGTGTTTTTATTTATCAGTTGTTAAATAATAATAGATAAATAAATTCACGAGTTTTTATTCGCAACACTTTATTATTATTTATTATTTGTCCAAGATCATCGTCATATGGGAAGACCAGTTTGCTGGTATTGGTGAATTGGGAATCATTTCAGATGTTCACTCTACATTGAAATGTGGAATTATGGGTTAACTGGGCTGGCCAAAGCAAAAGTCGTGATAAGCGAACGCTTTTTGCTATTGCTGATAAGCCGGCCAAAATGAGTCTACACCATATCAGCTGTAAATCATCAAACTGCACACATATATATAGTATAAGTATTTATGTCTATATATAGCAGCTCTCTCTTCCTCACCATCTCTCTCTCTCTCTCCCTCTCCCTCTCTCTCTCTCCCTCTCCCTCTCTCTTTCTCTTTTGCACGCATATCTTAAGAATGCCAATCGGTCAATGGAGACAGCAAGAAAAAGCAACGCCAGCTGCTTACAAACTACCAAGTTGCAAACTGTCGTTGACTTGTGACGGTGCCAGTTACCATAAATACTCAGTAAGAGCGTTGTAAAGTGCCCGACTTTTGCAATACTCTGTTTTCAATTTAATAAAAAACTAAAAGGCGACAGACTATTTTTTGAAATCATCAAAAGTGCAACGTTTTGTGGCAAAATAAAGCAGTTAAATAAACCTAATAAATTTAATTCAGTTACGCAATTAAGACTTGAATTTATAAATTTGCTTGAAATTATTTTCTGGAATTTATATAAAGAACGTTATGTATATGATTTGAATATAATAAATCTAAATAAACAGTTCGAATATTAACCCGATGTATAATATTTTTTCCTTTTGGTTCACAATTAAGTCTTGAAATCATGATTTTCTTAAATTAAATTTAAAAGAAATATAATAAAAAAATGAATGCTTTTAATCTAAATTGGCAATTTACTTATTAAATAACTAGCCGAACCCAAACCACCTATTTTTCTACCTATCTTTGTTTTCTTCTTTCCTGTCCAATCAAGACTTGTAAAAACCAAACCAAAACTGTTATTCATAAAATTAATTAAAGAATTTTGAATATAATAAATCTGAATTTTAAATAGAGACGCATAACAAAGCAAATAAATTTTCTAATTTTAAATTTATACCCTTTGTTTTATTTTGCTTATTTGGAGCACAGAGCTTCCAGGCAGTGTGGCAAATAAGCACTTGGTGCTGGCGAGTTGCGGGAGGTGCGCGGTAGTGTAACTGTTTGGCGAGCTAAATACATTACTGTCAAGATAGTGAATGCCCTTATCGAGTGCGCACTGAGCAAATACCCGTTATTAAGATACATAAACAATGACGACTTATGAGCTTTATGATGAACGTTTTCGCTAGCAAAAACTTCTGATTAGACTAAACGTTGACTTGTCAAGAACTACAGTTTGACGACAGAGAACGTTGACGGTGGGGGTGGATGGAGGCCGGGACAAGTTCAAAGCCAAGTCAGGTAATTAAATCATGCACTCTGATTGGAAATGCAATGAGAAATGAGAGAGAAGAGGAGAGAGTTTCGTATCGGCAACGGGCGTGAGCGTGTAGAAAGCAAGCTAAAAGAACGGAATGTATGGAAAGGTGAAAGAAGATAACAACAAAGTTAAGTAAAGTGAAGAAAAGAAAAGAGAACAGAAACTGGAACCTGTCTAACGAGAATGGGCAGCAGCTCAAACTAAACCGTTGCTTGACACAAATCGGACAGAGAAATAAGAGTGCAAAGCTTATTGAATAATACAGTAGACGCTCCAAAAAAGAAAAGAAAACATA
Organism: Drosophila mimica; assembly: GCA_037043585.1. Classification (NCBI taxonomy): domain Eukaryota; kingdom Metazoa; phylum Arthropoda; class Insecta; order Diptera; family Drosophilidae; genus Drosophila; species Drosophila mimica. The sequence continues at coordinate 700,867 of JBAMBE010001187.1, forward strand.
AAACGTTAATTCCATTATAATTCACGCATAATACCCATTTCTATAAACCATTTTCCTAAGAATAAAAAGTACGATTGTAAAACGAGTATAATAACTTAATGATATTCATAGACAACTTTTCATAATTATGCAAATACAGTGAACGCTCGTTAATTAGACACAGACTCTTCTAGGTTTTAAAAAAAATATTTTTTTATATATTGAAATTCAAGCTTTAAAAAGAGAACAACTAAAATTACAAGTATTCAATTGTTTTCGATTTGCCAATCAATATTAATTATTGAGTGACCACTGTTACACCAACTAAGCGTTGATTTCTATGGTTATTTGCCGTTTTTTTTTTGTCGAAACCATGAATCATTCTGCGACAGCGATAACTAACTTGGGCTATTTGACGAGACGGAGAGAGACAGTAGGCGTAGAGGGGAATGGGGTGAAAATAGGATTACTCATGTAAAAAAACTTACCGAACTTTGCCGCCACAGAATTGGCATGCGGGGCCTTGCCAGCCATCGGCACAGATGCACTGCCCGTCCAAGCACTGGCCATCGTTCTGGCAAGGATTCGTGGTGCAATTGTAGGCACTGGCGCTATGCAACCCGCTGAAGCAGCCGTGGAACAGTAGCAGCGACAGCAGCAGCAAACATTTTCGCCTATATTTGGCGTTAAATGTAGGCGTCGTTGTGCTGTCACAGTGATGTTGCTGTTGTTGTTGTTGTTGCTGTTGCGTGTTTATATCGAGGACGCCAGTGTTGTTGAAGTTGTTTTTGTTCTTGTTGTTATCGTTGCGACTTGAGCAGAATGTTGAGGAAGACGACGACGTAAGTTGTTGTCTTTGTTGTTGCTTTTGTTTGTTGGTTGTTGTGAACGAGAGCTTAGGCTTTTTCCCCGCATGCTCCACCAAGCACATTTTCTCACTTTTTATTGAATTTTCACACACACGAATGCGAATGCGACTTCTTCGATTTTCGCAGCGTTTGCATTGTGAACTGCGTATTGCACAAATTTGAAATGCTGCAGCCTGCAGCACCCTGAACGCACTACAAAAAACACATATGCAGCAAATGTAACGCCAAAATGAACACACACAAATTGCACAACCTGATCGCGTATATAAGAAAAGGAAAACACTGCTGTATTAACTACGCTGAGCAAAAACAATATATGTACTAGTCGATAGAGCTGCATGACAGTTATCGAAGATTCATTCATCGTGTGGTGGCCAGTCGATATGCATGTCATTCTGTGGTACTTTCAACACTGGCATTATCGACTAACAACAACATGCCTATCGATGTGTGTGCAGCACAACGGGCGAAACTTAAATTCCCAGTTTGCTTTTGTATACACGCAAATATGGTGTTTATAAATAAATTGATTGACATTACTGTTCCATTTAATTACAATTTTATTTTATTAAATATCCAAGATAGATGTCAGCAAACGATATTATACTTATAACATGCTTAAGGCTTTCCATTCATTGTCTGCTTGGTCTACAAATTTTCAATACGCCAATTTATGTTGGCGCTTATTTAAAATCTATATCTGTTATCAGCTAAGGAGAATAATTTTGTAGAATGTATGAATTGTATGAATGGCGCACAGAAAACAAAACATAATATAAACATGATTCCGAGCCAATGTTATCGAACTAGTTTTAGCTCTAATCAGGGACTCGCATAGCTCATTTATGCAGTGCAGCCCTCGCATGCGTTATAAACGCAAGCGAAATAGCTAACACAAATAGAGGCTGCAAAAGTTTTTGTGTAATTAGTGTTATTTCTGACTGAATGTAGAATTTTTTACGATGCGCTCGCTTAGTTTGCATGCAATGCCAATTATGAACGTGCTCAAAAAACAACTGCAACCGCCTTTTAAACATATCATTAGAGAGTGAGTCCAAAAAACAAAAAATCAATACAAGCTAAAACAAAATTGAACAAACAGCGTGTAAATTCCGTTAGTTTGACAGTTTCAGTTTTGTCAGCAGTGATAAGAAATACGACGAAATGCAAAACGCATGCGCTCTCAACAGTTCACGAGCGACGCCGAGCGCTCTTCCTAAATTCCTGTTGTAATGGGCCCAAAACAGTCGATGCTCGGAACTCGATGTGCACGGTTGCCTTGTGCGAATTGCTAACGGTATTTTGCGTCAGTGCCGCTGCATGTGCGTGTACTGTCTGTCTCTGTGTGTGCGCGTGTGTATTTGTGTGTGTGCCATCATTGAGTGAAAAAATATAGGATAAATACACACATTAGCTACAACGATTGCCCAAAACACAAGAACAAATAAAACCTAATTGCTGCGAAACGATAATAATTATATTGACCAAAAGCTAACAGCGCCAAAGGAGCAGCAACCGCAACAGTCGCAATCGCTGTCGCCGTCGTCGTCGCAATCGTCGTCGATGCGCAGGTGAGTTGCGGAATTTTTGTTTCAATGCAGCAGCAGCAGCTCACTTGAGATTATTTTGGGTGGTGGATTTCCACCCGTAGCCCAGACGAATGTCTATACATGCGATGTGGGAGCGTTGCTCTTATTGTTGTTTGAAATGAAGCTCTCGTTTTATTTTTTTCTTATATTTCTTTCACCATTTGTTGACTTTAACATTAACATTTCAAGTGCAAAGACTTTTCGTAGTATAGCAGCGCCAGTTCGATTAATCCAGTCAACATTGACAATGAAAATCGATTGGCATTGGAATTCCGTTACCTTTTCGTATGCGTAATCGAACACTGGTCTATAAAAAGCCACGCACAACAACAATAACAACTAAGGCAGATGCATTATTTATGCGTAAAATTCTTGCGCTGCTTGAACGAAAAACATAAAACACAAAAGCCGCATTTAATTTGCAGTTAACAGCAGCGGAGGCAGCTGCCACCCACTAATTTGCATACACACACACACGCTCATACACACGTAAATGCACGCAAACATATGCGTGTGTGTGAGTTGCGTCCGGCAATTTCTCACTTTGCATAATTTCAATGGCGCTGCAGACGCTGACGGAGATGGCGACGGCGACGTCAACGTCAACGCCAACGCATGGCCGCCATTTCTTGCTCTTGATCTGGTTCATTCCGCGTTCTCCGCCTTTGAGAAATTATTTTTAAATTTTTTTTGTTTTCTTGTTGTTTTTGTTGCTGCTTGCCACACAAGGTCGTTACATTTGTTTTATTCGTTGCGTTTGTTGTTGTTATATAATTTGAGTTGCTTGGCGGTTTCTCTGTGGCAAGTTCAAGAGCAATGTGTAGCAAAGCCATACGCCCCCGTCCCAGCACGCGCCACCCCACCACGTTCCGCCGACGCCTCTACGGTTAGCAGCCAATGTTTTGCCAATATTTTCGCCAATGGCAATAAGCCGCTTCACAACCTTGTCTTATTCTTCAAATTGTTGTTGCTTTTTCCATTTTAGTTGTTTGGGGACACTTTGGTTATTTTTACATAAAACGTCAATAACAACATTCAGTGAATAATGTAATGCAAAAATGTGTTTTGTTGTTGTTTTTGTTGTTTTGTTCAGAAACGTGCCGCACAAAGATTATGCTAAATCAAATGCAATTTACAATTGATCAACTGCTTGTTATCCTGTGAAAATTCAATACTAATTATTAAGTACAGCCCAAAAATAAAGTAAGAAGTCATAATAAATAGTAAATCTCTTATAAAGCACATCAATGTGATTTTAGTATTTGCAATGTTTCTTATAATTTTGAATGCATCTACTATAAAGAATATGTACATATTTTCGATATGCTTAAAAAGAGAATTGATATATCTGACTATACGTCTGCATATAAGTGCCTAAAATAAACAACTGATTAAATATAACTATACAGATTAACTAATATTCGTAGTATTATAATAAACTCAGAACGAAAAGATATTTTTTGTTACTTGTTAAAATATGTTTTTTTCTTTAATTACAAAGTTAAAATAAAATTAATTTTAAGTAAACTCTTAATCAATAATATAAAAGCTTGATTTTTAAAAATGTGTTTTATTAATATTGACATTTAAATTACGATTTGTTTTGAACGACTCGCAAAGTTTGGAAAATCGAAAACATTCGTTTTATGCAATTCTAGAAATTCGCGCTTTTGTCGATTTTATAATTGTTAAAATTCGAATTCGCTATAAAAATTATTCGATCTACGACCTATATACCATTATTCTTTTGAGCTTTTTTACAAATATCGAAATTCGCGTTCTTTCAAGACATGTCAGCTAATCGATATCTAGTTGCAATCATTTCAGCAATTAACAATTTATATAGTAGTACAGGGGCTCTCGTGTAGCAACTGTCATTGAACTATTAACCACTTAATGGTCGCAGTGATTGCAGGGTATATTAGAAAAAAGCGTACACGCAACAACAACAATAAGAACAAATTCGTGTTTATTTGTGTGTGTTGTTAGCGCCACTGAGGCGCACAATTTTCCAGCTTGCGACAGGCGAATCAAGGAGTGGGGAGGGGTGTGGGGTTTTTGGTTAAAGCAGAAACAAATTATAGGATACCACACCCCCGCACAAAGTCAATAAACAAGAGACAGCAAAAACAACAGCAACAATGGGGCAGCTTTTGTATTTCCCAGCGCTCTCTTGTGCCGCAAAGCTCAGTGCACAACAACAACAACAACAACAACAACACATTTAACCTACCCGACAAACACACAACCGAAACACAAAACCCACCCAACCCCAGCTCAACCCACGCAATTCAGCAGCGCCCCTCCCCACCCCAATTTGTTGTTGTATTTGTTGTCAGAGTTGCTTTTCTTTGCTGTCATTTATTTCGTCATATATGCAAAACTTTATTGCTTTCTGTCTGTTTTGGTCTTGGTTTTGAGGGGCTTTTATTTTTACATTTTTCTTTTTCCTAGCTGAGCCATTTGGCTATTGGCCAGTTCAAGTGCACCAATTAAGTGCATGCAACGCATCATTTATTTATTTTTTTTCTCTTTTTTTCTGTTGTTTTTGGTTGCTGTTTTAACGCAGATTTGTTGTTTGTTCACTGGCGTGTGGATAATGAAACGAACGCTCAGAACAACAATTGCACTGAGTGAAAATATCAAGTACATATTGAGCTAAGATTAAGATTGCTAAAGTATAGTATTTTTATACTATATATCAAGAAGGTCGCAGTGCATGAAGCCCTCCAATAACAATAATATGTATTTCTTTAACTTGAATTAGGACTTGAACAGTTACAATTAGATCATGGTTAAAGTCACTATAAAGATAGATAGACAGACGGAGAGACAGGCAAGGCTTAATCTACACGGCTATCTAGAATACATTTATATTTTATTCAGAGTAGCTTAATTTTGCCTGTTTGTAATTGGATACTTCTTCGTTTTCTTCACACGAGATCAAAAGAATTTCCAGCCGGATGTGTTAATCAATTTGGCAATTTTTGTTGGTCATAGATTTGCTAACTGAGATAACTAAGGGTGCTTAATCTCTTACAGGAAAGTGACAGTACCTAAAAGATTTTCTGTGCTTGTTTTAAGATATTTGTTTTTTTTTTTGGTTTAATTCTGCGTTAGTCGTTCTTATATCATGTGTGGTTTATTGTAATTTCAATAATATTCTCGCTGTGTACAACACTGAAACAAGAACTAACTGTAAACGTACTTGAAGCGATTGCAAATTAGCACTTGGGGCCATTTTCAACTACCACATTTGCCTGCGCTTTGAACTCCTTTGAGTCAGGCCGACAACAACCAGAGCCAAAGTTAAGATAATTATGCGCAAAGGCGCAACTTGAGACCAAAAAGTGTGGGAGAGAAAGAGAGAGAGAGAGAAAGATGGAGTGCGAGTGAGATAGCGCAAGAGTTAGATCCTTGTCGAGGTGGCAGCAATCTTAGATTCTGTGGTAACATGCAACCATGCAACCATGCAACAACAGCAACGCACACGAAATGCTTTACAAAATTTGAGTTGTTTTTGGTTTTGTTTTAGCCTTTTGCGTCTTTGGCCCTTGCTACTATGTTATGCATGGCTGCATTTTCATTACGCAGAGCCTGAACTAGTTTAAAGCAGCTCAAGGACACGACTCAACATGCCTCGCTTGACATGTTGTCATCATCAACATCAACATCCACAGCAGCAACAGCAACAACAACAACCATAATAAAAACATCAACCAAATATCTAGCAACAATGGCGCCTTGTTATTAAAAATGAAAAATAAGTGCATGTCATGCGAACACTAACTACTCAAAGGCCATAAAATTAAACGCAGCTGCACGTCATTTAATATGCGGCAAGCAGTTTAAAAAACAAAGATTAAATACCAAATAATTGCAATGCAAGCTATTTCACAAAAGTAGTTTATATTAAACGAGTTCTTTTGTCAACTGTTTTTTATTTTTTAATATCGATATATTTTGAATCTCATTGGGATTCGTTTTCGGGGAGAGATTTAAGTCAAGTCAGCTTTGCAGTTTGAAAAATAATGTAAAAGTAAAGTACAAAAATAATGTAAAAAAATGTTAGCTTCAGTGTATTGCAAGATTTTTTAATGTTACTATTTATTTTATTGTGCACAGAGAGAGAGAGAGAAAAAACGAGAGTTTTAGAGGTTAAAAAGTGTGGAGGGATTACCTTTAAAATAGGCTGTCTTACTCCCGTGAAGTGTAAAATAAAGATAGAAACAATGAACAACTCAACAACAACAAAACGCTCTTAAGCATTTTAGCAATTAATAAAGGCTTTTTAAATTAAAACGCTCATTTCGAAAGCAAATCATAAAAAATTTTACTACCTGTTCTTTAAAATAGACAATTAAAAATAAAGAGAGATGATTATGTTCATTGACTGAGTAATTTGCTGAGAAAGCTGTCGTTAATATTTACTATGTGATTGCTATAAGAAATCATATATATGACTCGCATTAATATGTTTTTGTTGTGCTTTCAGCTATTTATAGTTTATTGATTATAATTTTGGGTGGGGGCGTATGTAAATTACACAAGAAATTGCGGAAGCCAATAAAGGACTGGCAAGCATACATCATGTGCATATACCTTATGTAATGCCTTAATTGCTACGGGGTATAAACATGCGTTGCGCATAAAAATTCTTTGAGTGCCGAAAGGCGCCAACGAAGTCGCTTAACTTGGCTTTTTACAACAGCAACCAACGATGAAAGAAGGCAGTTGGCATAGGGCAACAATACGAAAATAAGCAATAACAACAACAACAGCAGCAACAGCAGCAACAAGAACTTAAGCGCCTTAAACGCTTGCTATGCGTACAATGGGGCGTATGCTTAATCCTATTTTGGCAGTTTAATTGCAACGAGCGACCGAGCAACAAAAAGAGACAGCTAAAGTGAGAGTGAGAGGGAAAGTAAAACTAATGTGGAACTTTGCCTGCCTTCAATTTAAGAGATTAACCGATTGTGTGCATATGTGTGAGCTTGCGTCTATGTGCGTGTGCGTGTGTGTGTGTGTGTGTGTGGCAGCGTTTCCACATCATTAACTTTTAATGGCAAGGCCGTGGTAAAAAGTGTTGCCTGCCTCTGAGCGTCGCGGTGCAAATTTTATGTTGCCTACTTTTGAGCGTCGGCTAATATTTTACCTTGCCAACTATTTTTGGCTCTCTTTTGGACAGCCAAGGACAAGGGTAACTATCAATGCTGTTGTTGCTGCAGCTTGTTTAATGCACATTCCATTTAGCGGCTGCAACAGCGCACACCTGCACCAATTGTAACGTGACGTGGCAAGTGGCAACTGTCTGACACCAACACTTTTCGACTGCTTGACACTTCGACAGTTTTTGTGACGGCGGCCTCATAAATTTTTGCTAACTTTTCATGGTTTTGAACCGCAGCTCAAAGCGATAGACAGCCCCACAGAGAGATAGACAAAGAGAGGCGGTCAGTGAGTGTCTGTTCGAGAGAGAGAGATAGAGAGAGAGAGAGAGAGAACGATAGTGAGAAATCGAGTGCGAGCAGTTGGTGCCATATTAAAGCAGTCAAACAATTGTTTTGTGTTTGTCTGCAAGCTCTGCACTGCAAACAATTTTACTGGAACAAGACAGAAATAGAGTAAACTTATTTTTTTGCTTTTATTTTTTTGCAACAAGTACTGAATGCGATTTGATATTGCACATTCCAAAATGAATACTAGTGGAATATTTAAAGCGTAAAATGACCTGCTACACATAAATCTCATTTGACTTTGAAATTCTCTTAATTTTATTTAATTTGAAATTTGTTTAAAGTTATAAATCACGTAGAATACGCCTAATATTTGTGAATTATGGAGCCAAAATAGTCTTAAAATGATTGTAGCTCGGAAATCTATTTGAATACCACAGCGAGTAGAAAAATGAGCTGAGAGTCAATTTTTAGCAATAAATGATTCAAACTTTCATTAATTACTTTGTGCTTCACAAAAGTATATTTTATAAATTCAATTATTCAGTCTAGAAAATTTGTGCTCGAAGCGGATTATTTTTTTTAAATTTTTGTTTTTTATCCATCACTTTCTTTTTTTCTGTGTAGCTTGTCTGTAGATCTCAGTCTGTCTGTGTGTTTGTGTGTTTGCCATGTGGATAAAAGTGGCTAAAATAACACGTACGAAATATGGCTCGTGGCATATGTGCAATCATTCGTAGCATTCGCGTCGCTTTTGGCTTTGATTGTTCGACGCTCTCGCCCTGTTTGACTGGCAATGTTCTTGGCTTGTAATTGAAATTTAATTCAAAGGGCAACAACAACAACAACAATAACAACAACAACAATGAGAAATAAACTATAGTTGGCTTTCATTCATATTTAAGCCGTCAGCCTTTTAACAAAAGGGCAACAAGATGAGTAGTCTGCCATCTCCCACTGGTGCTGTCATCATTTCGAAATGGCATTAGTTGCCAACAGAATAATGATTTCTGATAGGGGTTCGAGTTGGGGGTTGCAAGTTGAATGTTGAATGTGTTGCAGCCACCCCAGGCGTATACGCAATCAAAAATTGTATATCATATGACAAATTCAATCAGACAAAGGGCACAACGTAATTGAAGTGTATGCGTTGCCTGTGGCACGTCATTGCCAAAGACAAATGTTGATGTTGACTTACTGCCTAGACACACAAGGAACAAGACCAAAAGCCAGACAAGAGAAACATCAGAAGAAGGGGCAGAAGTGGCAGCATCAGCAGCAGGAGCAGCATCAGCAGCAGCAGCATCAGCAGCTTATCAATTATTCAATCATATTTTGAAACATTGTCGTGCTAAGTGCTATGACACAAAAATCACAGGTATAATTGGCTAACAGTTACCCAGTACTCAGCTTCATTACTGTACTAACTGTAATGTTAGATTCTAATTCATCGATTCTTTCTTCAGTATCGAAATTGTCAAATTTAATTTCGAATAATTTATATCTAGGGAATCTATTTGTTATCTGAAATACAATTTAATTAGTTAACAATCTTAACAAAAATATATAAATATGTTTATAAATTTTTCTCTGTGTGTTGCTCACATTTTTACAGTTATATTATATTCCCTTAAGCGCACTTTTAATTAGTGTAGGGTATAATCAAAAAACTGAAGGGAACTTCAGTTGACAAACTTTTTGAATTATTAAAACCAGCGAAGAACTTTTCAACAATTTCTAGGATTTTTAATAATAATTTCAAAGTGCGCAACTTTCAACTTGTTGTATGATTAAAGTGTGTTGCTAATTGTGTGTGTGTGTGTGAGTGTGTGTGTGTGTGGATGCGTGCATGTGGGTTATCTGTCGCAATGGTAGATAGGACATGCACATGTACGTTGCTTGCTTTGGTTCTTGCCTCTTTTGCTGTCTGGGGGCAACTTCGTCCACTTACCACTAATATCCAATTAGCGTACGTCGGTCGTGTCCTGGAAATTTTGCGCTACAAATTATATTTGCTGCGTGCTGCAATTTGTCAACCCTTAAGCGGGCGTAATCGAAGGCAAGCATATGCCACATGTGTGTGTGTACACACGCACGCACACACACACAAACACACACACACACACATGTATATGGGCTGTGTGCAAACTGATAAGGCAGCTTCCATGGCATTAGCTTTTATTGTAAATTAGTTATTGGCTTGTCAAACTAAACGATAATAACCAAAGTCTGAAACTCCATTCTTCTGCTCTTATCTAGCAACATGTGCGTGGCGTAAATCTGAAATAGAAACGGAGCAGTGCAGCAGAGACGCAGAAGGCTGTGTGGCAACAACAACAACAACAACTAAGTAGCTGGCTACCATTGTTCTAGTGGCGGAAGCGGAAGCGGCGTCGCTCGTTACTTGTAAAATGCATTTACACTTTGAACGCAACATCAACACAAAATGCGACTGCACAATACTATCCCTCTCGTGGATGGGCAAGGTGCCCGATGATATACCCGAGGTAAGTCAATTTACTTTTAATGCCGGTCAAAAGCTATTAGTCCAGTCAGCAGGCAGTTAATTTGTGCCATCCTGCATCCAACAGACTAATACAATAAATACCGACAATGTCCATTAAACTGTCGAGCACTTTAAATTGCCGCCTGCCGCCTGCCGCCACTATTAACGAGAGCCGGCGGCCCAGGGCCATTAGATGAGCTCAGCTTGAGTGGCCAAGGGAAGGGTGAGCAGATGAGGAGTTGAGCAGTTGGATGAGTGGGGGCTGGTTGGTGGTCAGTCTTTCAGCCTTAACAGCATATGAGCGTGACAATGTATAAAATAACTGACTAATGGCAATGGATATGTTAAGTCTTTGCACACACAGCATTTTACCTTTAAGGCAAGCGGCGTGCCTACAAATAAAGGATTAAAAGCAGCAATTAACAGATTTAAAACCAAGTAAAGCATGCTAATATATATTAAATATGGGAGCTTTGGGTTTAAAGATTCTTTACAAATAGATTTCCTCGAATTTTAGAGCACAAGCTTAAGGAGAAAGAAATTGAATGTACTTATGTGATAAATTGTGTTTTCGGGATAATTCACAAATATATTTATATCTATCAAAAAAGATAACTTCCAATTTGTTTTGCAAGTTGAGCGCAAAATACAGATTCAATATTTTTCAGAAATATGTTTCCAAAAATTGAAAATTGTATGTAAAGAATACACATAAAGAAGAACCATCTAAAATTTTATTGCTGACTCCATGACTAAAAGAAAGAATAAAATAAAATGGGGAAAATGTAGCATTTCTGTATTATTATATTTATCCTGTGGAAAATTGAAATTTCTTAAACAGAGATGACAGTTTAATAACCATAAAAATGCTTTCGTTTTAACAGTTAACAGCTTATTAACTCTTTGTTCATATTTAAGCAGGGTATTTGGGCGGCAAGCGAAAAACGTGCCACGAAACTTTTTTTTGACAGGTTTCGTTTTGTTATTGATCCGGTTTCCAAATAACTCGGTTTTCTGTGATTTTTTTTGTTTTTGTTTTTTGATACGCCTGACTTAATTTCAGGCATTTCTCAAGTGGTTCCAATTTTGTGTGTCTCAATGGATGCGCATACCCAATGGCCACACAGGAAGTGCAGGATTCAGTGGGCGTCCAGGAGCTGATGACTATTTATAGGGCGACAACGCGTCCAGTTTGGTTTTGTTGTTTGTTTGGCGCTGTTCGAGCTTAAAATTGATTTTATGTGCAGGAAGGCGGGGGAAGGGGCGCCTGGGCTGTGGCATTAAGTTTGATGCCATGTCTGAGGTCTTAGCTTTTCCAATTATTATGAACTTTCAGCGACTGCACAACACACGCACACACACACAAACACACAAATGCTATATAAGCCTTTTTATATTGAATATAAAAATCCAATCACGTTCGATGCGTCTGCGTCTAGAACTGGGCTCATGTGACTGTAACCTGTATCCGGTTCCCGTATCCCGTATCCTGTGTCTTGTGGCGTCAAATTACAGTCAAGTCGACTGGGCGCCTCAAGTGGTGCACCTGCACCAATACCAACATTACCCTTCTACTTCTATATATATATATATGTAGCTATCTGTTTGTCATTCAGTTTACTCATTCGTCTGGGCAAATGCTTCCCTATGCATAGGAGCAATAGCAATGATTTAATGAACAGTTTTCAATTTCATTTTCAATACACTCGACTCAGTCTGTGTGTGGCGAGTGTGTGTGTGTGTATGTGTGTGTATGTGGGTGTGTGAACTGAAGAGCTCGTGTTTGTGTTTTGTATGTGGTTAAAGGCACGTGTCAGGGTTAGCGCGTGTCGATTCTTGTTCACATCCCATTCCCATTCCCGTTCGGATTCCCATTCCGATTCCCATATCCAATTCCATTTCCATTCCCAATCCCTATTGCCCATTGCCAAGTGCACGGAGGCTTCGTTTCATTTTCTCGTTATGTCTTTGCAGCAATTTACGGCCTATACCCTGTTACCAATAAGACGGCGTATTCCAAATATCGTGAGGTTTAGTTCTGTAAATACTTTAATCTTGCAAATTATATATGGTAAAGTTAGAATACTCGGTATGTGAATACTCAGAAACTATATGCCTCTGATAACTGCGATATCTAAATGGAAAACATTGTCTAAGAACTGTTGGTCTATTCTCTAGAAAAGTAAGTTTAGTGAATTAATAGATGATAGATTATTGCAGCTACATAGGTGTTATTTGGCTTTAAAATCGTATATAACAGCTAAAGATACAGATAATAAGTCATTATTAAAGTTTAAGGTTTTTATAGTATAAATTAGAAGATTTTGATGATGATATAATATGATATATAAACTTAGTAAATTATCATAATAGAAAAGTATAGTAGTTATAAAAAAGTGTCCCCTCTTTGCTTCTTATATTAATTTTATCTGAATGATATGCTGTGTATATAGAATAACTACCAGGTATTGTTAAATGGGTGCTTGAGATATTATGACTTTCAGTAGAACAAAGTAAACCTTATACAAATTATATATACTCGTATATATATATATATATATATATATATATATATATGTTCATACCAATTTTTAAATTGGGCATTATGCCTTTGAGTTGACGAGGGAAGTGGTAATTAACGTATAATTATTGTTATAGGGTATACTTCAGTCTATCTCACTCATTACTTACTTACTTACTGTTATTTATCTGGTGATAATCAGTTGACGCAGACGCTTTCAATTCAGTAAATGTTCGACGCCGCTGGGAGTTGTGACTTTGCTTTCATATAAATCATCTCAGCAGAACGCTTTGCGCTGCTCGACGCTCTTTAAATATTCCCTCAGCGCAGGCATTACATCAAAGTATTCGTCAAGTCGCGTAAAGTTTCAAATGTTTAAATATATATATATATATATATATATATATATATATGAAAGTTACACAAATATATACATTTTTATATTTTGATGGCTGGACTTGGTCCTGGCTGTAATAATGTTTTAACAGGCACTTTTCATGGTTGGCGATTTCAACTTGAACTTTTACTGACTGATTGCTTCTCTCTCTATATGTATCTGTGTGTATATATGTGTGTGTGTGTGTGAGTGTGTTTGCTGTGCCATCAAAGACCAAGTGTCAGAGACGATCATAAAACGACGGTCCGTCGCCATGGCAATCAAATTGCTGGGCACAATAGACGAGGCTCAACTGTAGGCACTGCCAGTGTCAAGTGCACAGTGAACAAATTGCACACACGCATGGAACACACCCTGCCCCCCTCTCTAATCACTACCCCTCCCTCAACCCCAATGCTAGCTGTGCTTAGGGGTTGCAAGGCTCAACTGTCGCCGCATTTCACATACAAAAATTGACACAACAAACTGAGGCGGCGTTTACGTTTCTGACATGCCCCGAAATGAAATCGTAAAATGAAATTCAATACCATTGCATATATGTATCTGTATCTATATCCGTATCTTTATATAGCATGCCATGTGGGTGGGTGGGTTTTATTCAATGGTTGGGTTTTCCCGAAAATCAAAGTCAAACTCAGTATTGCATAAAATGCCATTGTCATTGCCTGCTGCCTTCATGGTCATTATGCAAATACTTGAATGCGCCCAAAAACTGAATTTTAATGTAAATGCTGCCAATATACACTGTTTGTTTTTCTTAAAAAGAGTTGTATCCGTTGCCAACACACTTTAGTTTTCAACATTTTGCTTGACAAATTTTATTATTCTAGATCAAGACAAGTTTGTGTTACTTGTATCAAGATTAGCAGAGTTGACCCAGTTACCATTTTTATAGCTCAATATACAAGTGGAGCCATAAAAGTTTCTCACTAAAATTCAAATATCAACAAGAATATTTAGGTATTCTCTGGTTACAATGAATTTTAAGAGTAACGGTGGTATTTAAAACTACGACTTTGTGTAACATTTTAATAAAGAGTTTATCTTGCTTAAAGACTACAATTTTATATTTTTTAAAATACTTATCTCTACTTAGAGAGAAATTTTCTCATAACTAAAAAAAAAATAAATTCCCATTACAGGGCTTAGCTGTGCTCTTTGTGGGTGCTTAATTTGAAATTTCCTTTGAACTTGCCACAGAGTGTTGCCCGGTCGCATAGTTCTCACATTACGACTCTCGCATTAAATTCATAAATTCATAATTTGAAGGCATAAGCGAATCGTGAGTGGCTTTTCTGTGCGAAAAGGCTTTTCCAAGCAGTCCGCTCAAAATGTATTTTACATATTTATGGCGCGCTCGAAAGTATGCTACAATTTTTGTTCATACTTAAATGCCCTCAGATTTTTAGATTTCTTAGCTGACGGCATCTTTTAATAGGGCAAATAAATTGCAAAATGCGGCAACTAAGCCGAAGAAATGCCATCATCATCAACGGAGCTGAAGATGAGAGGCCAAAATGCTTGGCATCGCTTACCATTATTAACTTGCCACACTGTCCTGATGAAGTTCACCTCGCACCTACTGCAAGTATATGTCGAGAGTCGCTCCTCGCCTCCAGTCCCGTTTCCCGCTTGGCTTAAGTATTAGCTGACGACTTAGCTGCAGCTTCATTAACCGAAGCACTGACCCAAGAGCGCTAAGCATCATTAATAAGTCCTTTTTGCTTACGTTGACTGTTCAACTCTCCATGCTCTCACTCACTCTGTGCTTATCTCTCTCTCTCTCTCTCTTTCGAGCTTTGCACTGTTTTAATTATGTGCCGTAAAAAATAATCGAGTTCTTAGTTCCATTCAATCCGAGTGCACGGCAAATGACAGCTGAGCACTGGTCACTGACCAGTGAGTAGTGGATTGGGCGGGTGGTGGAGAAGGGGGAGGAGGGTGTTTGTGGTAGCCAATCCCTCTCAGCGTTTCCTGCTAATTATGTGCACTAGACTGTGTTGCTCATGCTGGCGGCATTTTCATTTCATTTCGTTTTGTTTCATTCCATTTTGTTTTGCTTATGGGCCCAGCCGCATATTTTACGGCACTTTTGTTCAACTACGGTTAGGTGGGCCAAGGGGGCGTGGCTGCTGCTTTATTTATGTTTGTTTCATTGCGCGTGTTTTTATTTAATTTCACAACGACCATAAAAATTCCAAAGCTGCAGACTGCTGCTGCTGTTGTTGTTGTTGTTGCTGCTGCTGTAGTGGCTGTTGTTGTTGTTGTTGCTGTTGTTGTTGTTGTTACCTTTGGTTACGGGCCTGCGTTTATTATATTCGTAATGAGCTGCGTGCACCCTGTAAGTTAATCCACATACAGGGTGCTTGGGTGGCTGCAAAACTGAATGGTAAACGAATGCAGCAAGTAGCTAATGCAGTTGCTCCTTTTAAATTGATTATTTAAACGACATAATAAACATAAAAATATAGATTTATTACTTAACTAGTTTCTTAAATTGTTCTATTACCTTTAATTCGAACTTATTTCGGTAAAAATAACTCAGCAGAGTTGCTGCTGTTGATCTAAGAATCAGGATACAACATTTGTTTTAACAAACAATTCGAGTCTGAGTCAGCACTAACCAACTATGATTTATCGATAGGAATTTCGATAAAATAACGCAACAGAGTTGCTGCTGTTGATCTAGGAATCAGGATGCAGCATTTCTTTTACCAACAAATTCGAGTCTGAGTCAGCACTAACTATCTATGATTTATCGATAGGAATGAATGTGAATAATAAATAATAATATATAGTATTTAATATATATATATATATATAATTTATCTAAATTAAACTTTTGCTTATAACATTTATTTATATTTCTCAATGCTGCAAATAGTAATTAATATTGCTAAAAATATCAGAACGTATATTTCTTTGATGTCAGCTTACAAGCAATGACTTATTAATAATTGAAGCAAGAGTATGAATGTACATAATATAATAATATTCTACCACTCTAATACAGGGTATTTTAATAGCTGAGTCCTCATAGAAAAGCTAGATTTTATTGCTATTGCTTGCTTTAAACCTAAAAGTTTTTTTGCGTTTAACAACCCTGAAGAAAAGTTCTGCACACCATGTAACTAAACTCAGCTGCTCGACACACACATACACACACACACACACGCACAGCTACGCATGTAGAGCTCACAGCTCTCGCATTATAAATGTGTTACGTGAACAAACCCCACCCCCGCCCCGACCGACACCCCCCATTCACAGATTCGGTTGCGAGCTTGCTTAAGCTGATTTAAACATGACGCGCCGAAGGGCTTTTGTTCGGCTTGTTGAACAGGTGCCGATTACAAGAGCCAATTTCGCTGCTGCTGCTGCTGCTGCTGCGAGTTAATTGAAAACTTTTTAATTGTTTAGGCGAAAATAAAGTCGACTTAGTTTCCAGATTAGGCAGCAGCCTGATTTATGGTCACATCTTGCCTGCTGCTGACAGTTTCAATTAAGAGTCGGCATGCGCTTTGAGTCCCCCTCAGCTTATTGAGGTGTATACATGCCTCTATCTCTCTCTCACACACACACACACATATACACATTCTATCTCCCTCTATGAGTGCATTGCAATTTAAATCAAGCGATTATATTGAATCTGCATTAGGTCAGCTCTAAAAATTGTCATTTTTCTGTGAATATCCCAGTCGCAAGCACACATCAATACGCACACAAACACACACACACACTCACTCATACTTGCACACAAATAACACTCAGCTGGCTAGTTCAATCTTGGTTAATGTCTGCTCCCAGCTGCTCGTGCTCTTTACACTTGGCTGACGTTGTGGCTTTCAGTTGTGTCCTTGATTGGTTTACCCGGCATTTTGTTTGTTAGTTTTGGCTTCTCATTGTTGTTGTGTGCGGTTTTTGTGCCTGCCACTTGCCACTTGTCACTTGCCACATTGCCACATAGACACATGGCCCGGCTATGTGGCTAGCCTCACAATGGCCACCCACATTCAATTGTAGCACACCAAATCAATCAATTATGTAAGTGACCAATCTTAACCATTGCATAATGTTTGCTTCTCGTCGCCCAAGTGCCATTTGTTTCAATAATTTGTTTGCATTTCTTCTTTCACTTTGAACTTTGAACTTCCATTAGATTAATTGAGTTTTTCTAAGCATCTCTTTTTTGAAAACTGCTTTTCTTTTCTTTACATTCCAAAGTGAATAAACAAACTACGCACTTTTCCTCTAGTGACAACCTGCAACTGGCCATCCTTTGCTGCTTCAAATTGTTTTTTGCTTCTTTTTTTTTGCATTTTATAAAACAAACAATTTTCACTTTTTTATAAAATGTTTATGCTTTCTATACTTATATATGTATATATATCCTTGCCACTTCGTCTGCTGACTTTTGATGTGCAGCATATGTGAAGCTTGCTTTGTTTTATGAGTATTATTTTTCTCGCTGCTTCGTCTTATGCATTGTTCAGATTTTCTCATGCTTTTCCATCTGTTTCCATGTCCATAAGCTTCTTAACTTCCAGATACTGTGTTCTGGTAGTTTTTCGCTGGTAATTGCTTTAATACTGCTCGTGTCTGCATATGTGCACTCGTAGGATTCGTTCTGCTTCTCTATGTTGCATTACGCATCCGCCACGTGCACGTCCAAAAGATTTTCACTTTGACAAGCAGCAAAGCATAACGTCATGCGGATTGGATTGGGAATTTAGGAGCATGGGTTGACTTGTGGGGTTATATATGCTACGAATTCTACGGCTGCTACGAATATGCTTGGCAACTGACATAACAACATGTATCTCATGCTCCATTTGTCAACGTTGGGGCAGCAACATGCAAAGCAGCAACAGCAACAGCAGCATCAGCAGCAGCAGCAGCAGCGACATGTGAAAACCATTTGCAACTAACGTCCCTGCATCCATCCATCCATCCATGTGTGTGTCCCTTATTTTGCTCTGTTTCTGTCTCATTCTGTATGTAACAAAAGATGAGTTGCGCTTGAGCATGCTAAAATGCGTTATTAAGTGCATAAATATGCAATGCGCCCAGCCTTTGCCACCCCCCCAACCCACCTCCCCCTCCTCGCTACACTTCAAGCTATCGTTAACAATGGTGCTCAGGTGAATAGGGTCGTCCAGGTGAGAGAGGGGAAGGGGTGCTAGCAAAATGTGCGAAGAGCTTTTCAAATTTAATAAAATGCAAATGCAAATGCAAAGCCTGTGAAACAGACATATGCAATTTAAAATGCCCCACCCTTTGGCCCAATGACCCTGCCTGCTCCATCACCCATCCCCCGTCCCCCCTTTATTGTCACGCTAATGAGTTGGCCCCGTCTCGTTGCACACACAAAGCTGGCCAACAACAACAACGACGACGACGACGAGGACAACGACGATGAGCATTGTATGAATTATGCAGCTCGCAGGATCAAGAAAGGATGCAGTGAAGCGCTTGCTCCCCGCCACCACAAATTTGCGGTAATGGCAAAAACATGTCCACAATTACCTAGAGCCAAGAGAGTGTGCCAAATACTTGTATTCAATTATTTTAAATGCAAATGTGCAAATAAACTAAGCGACGCAACCCAAAAAAAAAAAAGTTAACAAAAAGCTGCAAAAAAAAAAAAAAATCGATAATTACAACTTTTATGGCTGGCATGAAAAAGGATCAAAAAGGTGAGCACGTGCCCACCGCCAGCAGGCAAGCACACACTCAGATTACACACACTAGCACACACACACACACACACAGAGACACACACAGAGACACACACACACACAGACACCTGGCAGTCGTCATGAGCACGAACCAAGTGGGTTGGTCTCTCCGTGCCTTTGGCTTTTAGTACGAGCTAAAGAGCAAAAAGATAATGAATATGCTGCAACATGACGCAGCATATCGAAACTGGATTACTCTTAAAATTTTAGATTAAAATAATTGTAAGCAAAGAAAGGATTTGGGAACTGTGTAGTTAAATCACTGCTTAACATAAATTAACTTTTAAAGTATCGAAAAAAAACTTTATAAAACACGTGCTCTTCTTTAAAAAAAAATCGGATTTAAAGATTAATAGTTAGGAGAAACTTTTCAGTTATTTGGGAACTATAAAATTAAATCATTAAAAAAATAATCTAGTAATTTATTATCGGGTGTGTCGAGATGATAAGTTAGGAGAAAGACGCTTTACCTATTTGGGAACTGCTCAAACTAAGTCTTGATCTAAAATTTTGTAAAGAATACAAATTATAATAAAACAATTGTGAGAATTTGATTACTATATGTATATAGTTTATTTTTAGGGCGTGTAAAGTGAAGAAGGGAATTTATTAACCAACAATACTTTACGGAAAAATAAACTAAATACAGTTTATATCATGTAAACTAAGTTTAAGTCGATTGAGATAATGAAACAAGGTTGGTTTTCTTGAAAAATGTTTCGCTTTTTGAAAGGCTTTTTAATATGCTTATTTCATGTAATAAATATATTATTTGTTGTCCATATACTATAAGCTCTTCACAAAAAAAATACGACATCGTTGCTATAGCAAGAGTATAAAAAAGAATTCAACACACGCCCATCCCCCTCCTCCTCCTCCTCCTCCCTCTCTCGTCAAATGCTCAATTCTGAAAGCTGCTAGCGCTCAAGTTGTGAGCCCTCATCCCCGGGTTCGGTTCATGGTTCTCAGCTGTCTGCTGTGGACTGTCGACTGTCGACTGTCGAGACTGTCAGGTTGTCAGGTTGTTGGTTGGCGGCTGTGCCAAGCCTTTTCACACTTGGCCCAAGTGGCAAAATGTTGTTACGTGAGCATTAAACCATATTTTAAGTTATTAAGTTATTGACAAAAGCACACGTCACCCCTTTTGCTCTTCATTTTTTTATATTTTGTTCAACATTTGCCAAGGCTCGCCTCGTGCGCTCGTCGTTGAATGGGGGGTGTTCCTGGTGCTGAGGGTTGGGGTTCAGTTGGTTGCTTGGTGGTGCCCCAATGGCAGCCAGCCAGTTGCCAAGCTGAGGGCAGGGCGTGGATATGGATGACACTTGTGCGCTGCTTATCCGTTGTTGTTTACAATGCCAATGCCACGCCTTGGAGCTACAGCTCTACACATACACACACACCCAAACACACACACCCATACACAGACACATACACAGACACATACACACACACACACACTCATAAAAGACAGTCATAATGCCTGTATTATATATGTCTGCACATAAAAACTGTAAGCGGCACGCATAAAAAGAAATTTTCAATTTGGCCCAAGCTGCCGCCAGAGGCGCCTCCAGTTCCTGCCACTGCTCCCCCCTTCAGCATATGCGAAGCATGTTTTTTTTTGTCTGTTTTGGCTTCGGTCTTTTGGGAACTGCGGCAAATTTGTTAAATTTTACAAATTTCTGTTTTGAATTAAACATAAATATGGTCATAAGTTACTCCCCAGGTACAGCTGCCCCCGGCTCCCTTCCCCCCCAGCAGCAGACATAATCATGTGCTTTGTCTGCTCTGGCTTCATCTTTCATCTGGCTTATGTTTTGGACAACTTTTCTGTTGCATTTCTACTTTCCCTCTGTGGATTTTGGTGTTTCTTTGGCCTTTGTCACATGGCAATTCACCTGCATTTTATTACCTTTGTACCCATGTGACGTGGCAAGGAAACAGTTGCAACCCTAATGGTCATCTTGTGGTTAGCGGACTTCCTACTTTTTTTTCCAAGCAGAGTCAACTTATGCTATAAATAATTAAGTCTTGAGAAAGTCTGTCAAGTTCTGTAGCTGAAAAGTTTTCATCTCTGCTTTTTTGATTTTTGTTTTTTTTTTTATACATTTTGATTTGTTGCAGAAGAAGAAAATAACTTTTCTTGCAAAGCAGGTTTTCCTAATTTAATTGTTTTCATACAATATGCACTTTTTTATATTAACCAGTTTCAGTTTCGTGTAACAAATACATTTTTTGAGCCAAGGCAAAAATATTCAAATAATTAAAATCCTACTTTTTTTCTATGCGAGATATAGAATAAATTATCCTCATTGTGAGCAGCTTAATAAAAGCCCCATGCTATTATAGAGTATCATCGAGTCGGGGCGAATTCACTTTACACTCTACACAATTGTACGTGTTTTATATGTGCTGTGGTCGCCTGCAAATGGCTGGAAAGAAAGCGCAAAATATACAGTTCGGACACTTGGATATGTTTTTGAGGGGATGGTGTCGTCATTGGGGGGGTGGGGTGAATGGATTGGGGGTTTGAAATAGTTTTGTGGAGGCATCTGCGATTGCCTGCTGGTCGTTCTGGACATGACGGCCTTCACAGCAGCCGTACCAGCAGCACATTGAGTTAATTTTGTATATGAAAGCAGAAGAAGAAGAAGAAGAATAAGAAGCAGGGGTTTTAGAAAGTTTTCTACATGTAAGTGGCAAGTGGCAAAACGAATCTGGTTGCCGAGGGTCATTACGAAAGAGGGGGGGTGGTGAGGTGCAGGCAAATAAACAGTCAACAGAGCTGGTCAACTGCCGTTTAGCAGCCCAAAGAAAAATAACTCTATGCTGTGTGTGTGTGTGTGTGAGTGTGTGTGTGAGTGTGTGTGTGAGTGTGTGTGTGAGTGTGTGTGTGTGTGTGTGTCTGTACATACGTCAGCAGACTTTTACACTTTTCCTTTTCCTTTGGTTTGCGCTGCCGAATCAACCACCATCGTCGTCGTCGCAGTCGCAGTCGCAGTCGCTGTCGACGCAGATAATTTGCCAAGTGAGAGCGAGAAGGAGTGGAGAGAAAGAGTCGCCTCAGGCGGCGGGGGGGAGGAGTGGCGTTGGAGCGAATGCCATGACCTACTTTTGTGGCAACTTTTTCAATTTGTTTGTCATCGAGTGCGCGGGTGTGGTATGTGAATACTGCTGTTAACTTGGCCAAAACCAATTGGTTTATTTGGATTAAAGATTACAGAATATGATACATATATGTATATATGTGTGCTATATGCCCCTAAACTCTACTCATAAAGCGTTTTTCTAACTAGTATACCCAAAAAATAAGAACTCTCATCGAATTATGCAACAGCAAATAGCATTAGACCCAACATTGAGGCATAGAGTCGCTGTTGCACCGGACGCTGCTGATCCAGAGCGGCATTTGGTATGCTCGGCACCATGTCCTCGGCTCGTATCGCATGCATTGCGCCATCCTCCTCGGTATCCTCGGAGCTATCCTGCTCATCCTCCACCGGCGAGAGTGTGGATTGTCCTGTCAGCAGGAGTAGCTGCATTCGCTGCAGCGGTGTCAAGTGCGGCGAGCGTGGCGTTTCGGCGGGATTGGCGGGTCCAAGGAAGGGCTTATAGCCTGGTGGCGGCACATCGCGCCCCCGATAACCATAGACAAACATTTGCACAAACAGCGTGCTGGTATTAAAGTCCGTAATGGTCGCTTTCAGGGTGCTCGGCGAATAATGACTGTACTCGGCAACGGGTGCCATATAATCATCGGCAGTGGCTAACTTGTTCGTAAAGTGCTACACATAAGAGGCAAAAGAGTTTGTGAATTAACTTGTTCAAAGTCGTCATCATCATCATTCTACTCACATCGAAGATGACAAACTTGATGTAGGTGATGTAATCGCTGTCAATGTAGTAGAAGAAAACAGTGCGATTCATCTGGTCCTTGGGCTCATCCGAAGATGTCTGGAAGGTTTCGTAGATTAAATCGTCACCTATTAAAGGGGAAAAAGAGAAGAGTTATTGACAAAATGAAATGAGTTCGTAACTCCTATAGAAAGACAGACGAGCAGATAAGGTTAAATTGATTCAGCAGTTGATCCCTTATGCTTTAGCTTCCTGCTGCCTTCAGTTACATGCTTTTGCAACAAGGCATATTGCAAATCGTTCTCAAGGAGCAGGCCAAAAATAATGATTAGTGTAGTTACCCTCTTGCCGCTCGCCAATCTCAATGATTTTGTCCTTGTGCTCAAAGTCCGGTGCAAAGGTGGGTGATTCGCTGCTCTCGTCATCATCATCGTTCTCATCAATGTCAACTACCAGATCCTCGCGCTTCTCGTTGTCATAGACTTCGTCTAGGATCTCCTCGTAGTCATCATCGTAGGGCTTCAGTACGCCCTCGAACTGTGTGTCCCGATTGATAAGCAGCGCTGGATTCACATTCAGCATGGTCTGATTAAAGCCAAAGATCATGATGAGCACATCAAAGGCAGCAGACAGATCCTGAGTAGTGGCTGCGATCTCACTCTGATTGTTAGCCAACATACGGACCACGCCCACAACTAGGCTGTCCGTATAGCTGAATTTTACTTCGGCCGAAATGTTCTGCAAATGAGATGATTGATTATCAAGTTGTTCAATTTGACGACCATCCAGGGTATTCAATGAAGCATGCCAAACGATGCTTGCCACGCCTCGCTAACATTCGCATCTTTCGTCAGCAGCGCATTTTTCTATTGTTTATGTTTGTCCATAAAAAAATCGGAATATATATGTATATATACTCTGTATCGCATTATAAATACTAGTTGGGGCATTGTATAAATATTGCACAGTTTTCTTGCGAAATCTGGCGTCATAAGTGGCCCAACATTTAGATTTAAAATGTGTACAGACTTATTTGCTATATATACACATAACTGAACAATTTCCTATTCCCACCTCAGAGTCATGCGACCCGCGACTCAGTCCCTGTCCCAGAGCCAATGCCAAAAAGTCAAATAGCCAAATTGTTAGCTGATTTGACATGTATACTATATACTCATGTATATATACTAGAATAGGGTATTACCATATTGTCACTTATTGTGCAAGTCCTTGAAGATAAGAGGGATAATAATTATTCTTTGACAGATTTTTACCTTTGAAGCTTGATTAATAAACTTGATTAATTTTGGCACATATTCGTATTTTTACTGTAGGCAGTACATATGTCGGAGGCAGTCGGATCGGATTACTATATGTAGCTACCCTAGGTACTATCGATCGAAAGAGAGGTTTTTGCATAAAATAAAATTTTGTTTACCAATGATTTTGTTTACCAAGTTATCTAAACAAAACACGGTTGAAGATCATTGGGATCGAACAACTATAACATATAGTTCCTGTAGGAACAATCGAGTTATTGTATGAAAAATACTTGTATTCAATAAATTATAACTAAAATCAGCAGTTATTCATGTTAGTATTTTACTTACACTTGAGCTAAAAACTAACAATATCGAGTTACTGTATCTATGTCATATATCTTTCATAGGAACAATCGGTTGGCTTTTTAAATTTAAAGCAAAATTTGCTTTTCGACAATTTGAGTCGATCTAAAAAATTATGTGATCTTTGGCGTGACTACGAAAGCAATTCGTTCTTATTTATATTTAATTATTTTAAAATATTTTTTGTTCCTTGTAAGCGTAATTTGGCAGCAATGGAATGCAAATCTTTCGACTTCTGTTTAACCCAATCAGTTTGGTAATGAAAAATTATTATGGCTAATATCTGGCACCAGCAATTGGTTTATATAAGCCCAAAAACACTAAAATCGAGTTAATATGCACATGTTGCTATATATTTATTATTTTTTTTTTTTTTGATTAGTTTGTCGCATTTGCTCGCAGATGTGGCTAATTCGTATCCAACTAATAAACGAACCCGATTCTATGGCTATAATCTGCGCATCTAATGGCCAAACAAAATGATATGGCAAACATTGGGTTGCGAGTGCCGCACAGACGCCGTGTACTAAATATAAATAAATACATATCTATATAGTGTTCTATTTGTTTTTTTTTTCATGTTGCGTTTTTGATTTTTTTTTTTCTGTGGGCACTTTTCGTGTGACGAAAACAAAAACAAAAAAAAAAGCGAAGCAAAATTCGTTTCTATTTTGGGCTGGGAAATATGCAAAAAAAAAAAAAAAGCATCGAGGATTTGAACGACAAATACTTACTTCCTCCGAGACGATTTCGATGTAGGTTATCGGCTCGTTAATGTTATAGTTGAAAGTGACACTGGCTGGCTCACTGATGCTGGCAGGACGCGAATGTTGAAGGTCCTTCAGCAACAGCTGATCGCCCTGGATGCGCTGCCCGACGCCCAGGTATCGCTTGGCCTGGACACCACCTTGGAAGAGGAGCACTTGACCCGTGATTAAAAGCAGCAATGCAATTGCTGCAGACATTTTTCAAATTAGTATTTTTTTTTGTTAATTGTATCAGAAAGTGGCACCCGAGATTTTAAGAATAACAGTTCTTAGAACGCGCCGCGGCAAACGAACGCTGGCAACTGATTTGGAGATCTTGCCTCGAGCCTACGCTGAGTAAGTGTTGACTGATCAGCAAGCATTTCACTTTCAACAAGCAATAGCGACACAGAGAGAGAGAGAGAGAGAGAGTCAGATAGAGAGAGAGAGAGAGAGAGAGAGAGAGGGAAAGAGAGAGAGTACATGCGCAGAGAGAGAAAGATCGACAGCTGCAGGGCATTTGGGAGCGCAGTTCTTTACTTGAATTCTACATACACTCAGAGGAAAACGCTTTTCTATTCAGATACAATTGGAATCAAATTTGCAATGTTTTCTTCTTATTTAATTGTATCTATTTATATCTAATATGACAATATATATTAGAATAAAATTTGCAAACCTTTTTTATTATTTATTTCTTCTAGAGTACACTTAAATCAAAATTGTCTTCAAAATATTTGTAGACCTTTCTATTTCCCAATTGAATTTTTAAAAAAGTATATCAGCATTGATATTGTTAAATAATTCAATATCTTAGTTTTAATATAAGATGATATCAGGATTCCAAACTCTTAAAATTAACCAAAAATCTAATTTTTAGGAAGACAGATTCACATTTCAGTATTTTATAAATTAATATATATTAAATTGGATTTTTAAATGATTAAATGCTTAAATTATCACGAATCATTTGGGACTAATATTTGAAAATTACAAAATAACGTTTTTAAAATCAGTGTGTTGATTTTAGGCATACTTTGAAAGAGCTTTTACATGCTCTATTGTTTTTCTCAGTGCACTTAGCACTCTGCGTGCACTTTAGGCATTTTGTTGCTTTTTTGGCCATTTCTCAGCTGCTTTTTTGGTAGAAGACGTCGCGTGTACTTGACCTCATATATATACATACACACACACATACATACATACACATATATGTGCGTGTGACGTTGGGCAACAATGCGCACCCTAGTCAAAAAGAAAATAAATTGTGGAGACACCCACCCAAAGTGATGACCGCCTGCGACCCCAAAAATAGAAACTGCTGACCAACAACCTTTTGCGCGTTGCGTTTAAATTTGTCCCACAATTGTCCAAAAATAAACACCAAATTAGCATGGAACATGAATATATATAAACATATATATTTTTAGTTTCTATTGCCTGGGCTTATCGCATAAGTATTTAATAACTTGGTGTCAAACGCACAAATAAATCGTAGAATATATATATAAAAATTCTTAGAGTAGATATTTTCTATTTGCTGATATTTGCATATATGTATGTCGTACATTTCTAGTGTATATTTTATATATTATATTTGTACATACATACATATTTGTAGATATGTATGTATGTAGTACGTAATTCCCTCGCTGTTTTTAAAGTTGAAGTGTATTTTAATTATGTCAGTTGTATGGAATTGATTTCAATTATAAATGCGGTCAGCGCTAATAGCACATTAAATTTTAATTAATATTACAAAAATATAAGCATTATAAAAATGTTGCATGTATAAACTTAATTGCGCATACGCAGCATTCAACGAGATGTTTATTTGATTTATTTTCGCTTTATTTATTTAATAAACATTACAACGATTTAATGTGTCCGGAATTATGGATTGTGCCACTGAGTCTTATTAAAATAAACAAAGATGTTCACTATTGTGGCGTCTCTCAGAGATCGGCAGGTAGATGGATAATTGAAAAACACATGAATTTTTTAATGAAAAAATTGCATTAAATTAATGCACATTTGTGTGTGTGTTGGGCGCTTGAAAATGGAGCACGTTGAGAGAAATAGCAACATCGATGCTGCAGCATACTGTGCAACCGCAATTTATGGCTGCCACACGAACAACAACAAGAACAGCAACATGCCACATGCTGCACCCAAAACAAACGAAACAAAAAAGAACCAAACATACTGCAGTTGAGCTGCATTGAAAAGCATTTGGGTGATTTGTGTTGCATTGAAACTTTGTGTGCCACAATCTAAATGGGAATCAGCTGAGCACACTTTATGTTGCCACAAACAAGTCGATGACCAATTATGTAGCAAACAAGGACAACGGAAGTTTTTGCTGATTCGTAATCAGAGCAATTTCCGCATTACACTTCGATGAACGCAAAAGCAATGGCAGACGCAAGCTGTGGCAGCTGTTGTTTGCAACGCTAACAAGTTGCAAGTGGCAAGTGGCAAGTGGCAAGTTGACGTCTTGGCCGGAGCGTCTGTGCCCCGCAGCTGCATGTTTATGAAATTCAATTGCAACATTAACGCAAATTGCATTTAATGTTGTCAATAAAGCAGACGCATGCTGGCCAAGACACTTTAAGGCCACAATAAAAGATTGGCCAACTTTTCCATCGATTCAAATCTTTGCTATGGCCAAAAACAACATCGTTTTTCATGTTTATTGCAATGCTTGAAATGAGTCACTTGTTTCAAATTGTTTTCAGCATCACATTTCGTGCTGAATTTGTAAACAACATAAATTTTTTTTTTTTTTCTTAATTTAATGTGTTTTATTGTTGTTTTCTATTTTGACATGCTTCAATATGCATTCCCCAATTGCATTTTAGTTGCGCTTTTTAAACATTGAACAGCACTAAATATTAAAAATACTGAAATGCACAAAGTCATAAAATAACCATGAAAAAATCGAAAAACACATATCTGATTGTTTGTCTACAAGTATTTTATTCAAGTGTGTTTTGCATACCCTGCAGATATTGACTTGTAGAGAGACGCAGGCTGTTCCAAAACTGTTCAATTTTTTAAGCTATACAAATATATCAAAACCTTGAAAATCTGGTAAAATATTGTATTTAAAGGCTTTTTGTATAATCTTTGAATGGTGTTTATTGTTATTAAATATATTGTAAATAAATAATATATTAGAGTAATTACGACTTTTCTGTTTATTTTTGGTATTTGATTACTTGCAGAAAAGAAATATTTATCGTACTGCCATTAATAATTTTTTTTTTTCATTTTTAAAATCTAATTTCTGAAATAGCAACAATTATTAGTAATATTAGTAAATGAAAATGCTTTTGCCGAGTGTAAAATGTAAACTCAATTCTTACAAAGGTTCAATTTTCCAATATTATTTTATATTTATTTCTTGAGTTAAATACAGATTAAGTCTTTAAAATATCATCCAGTATAAATAGATCTGCCTAACTGGGTATTTTCTTGACGAGAATATTCACATTATTGTGGCTCTCTCAAGTGTTTATATATGTATGTATGTGAATGCATTGAATGCAGATATATATTTACATACTCATATCTCTTGTAGTGGACCGCTGATGGGGCACGCAACGTCTTCATTCAAGTGGCCCAATGAAAGGTTAATAACACTCCACAATGAAATGCGCTTTATAATTGGCGCCGTTATTGAATGCCGCCGCCTTTTGTGGCATTTCAATGTGCCACAAAATAGGCGGCGATTGCTGCCTTTCTGAAAATTGTCCATTGAAAAATTTGCGCAAAATTCCAATATGCAAGGGGAATGAGGAAGGTGGCTGGGTTTGGCAATGAGGATTGGGGATTGGGGATTGGGTATGGAGTGAGATAGATAGATAGATACGGCCAATGTCCATTACGTAATTGCATTTGAAGGCAGCGTGCATAAAACGGGCTAGTAAAGCAATTAAAAAGCGTGTGTGTGTGTGTGAAAGGGGCGGGCCTGAGCGGGGGCGTGGTCAAAACTGAAATCAATAAAAAGTTATGCACGCTGTCCGCTGCTGGCCAAGCGGAAATTACAAAAAACAAATTGTTGTTGGCATTTTAATTTATGCCTGGCAAATTGGATTTGCCTTTAAAAATAATAATATTGACCGTTTTTTGGCTTAGCGGGGATTAGCTGAACGTTTGTTTGGCCAGGCAGCCAGGCAGCAGACCTGGCTAATTTCCAACAGGATTAACAAATTGAATTGAAAATGAACTTTGCAGCTTATCACCTGACTGTCAGTCGGAGTCGCAGTCGCAAAGCCAAAGCCAAAGCGCTAAAATGTAGGCCACACTTTGTGAAAATAATCAGCAATTGAAAAGCAGCTCGAAAAATTCGAGTTTGGCTATTTGACGAGTGAGTGGTGCGGTGGGTGGTGGGTGTGGGTGGTGCCAGCGGCAATATGCTGCATTCACAGGCTGCATTCTGCAGATAAACAGCTCAAGTGGTAGATAGTAAAACATGTTCAGCTATTGCTACCGAGAGTGTGCTCGACTTGCATATACCCTGTTAGGTTTAAAGTGCGGCAAAACATATTTTAATTTACACACTTTTCTATATATTTAAATGGAGGTTGATCTGTAATCAAGGATCTTGTGGTACCCAGCAGGGAATAATAATAACACTCACAAATATGCGCATTTCAAGTTTACAACTTTAAAATTTATTTAAATATTCCTAAATATATGTTTGATATATTAGAATACTATAATTCAGAGATCTATCGTTAGGGAATACACTGTAAGAAGCGCTGTAGTGACTTACAACTCATTGTACTATTCAAGTAACAATAAAAACATAAATCGAAATAGAAGAAGCTTAAATTCTTTAACACATTTAGAAAGTTTTCATAAATTTGCAATTAAATATTCTAATAATGAAATAAATGATTATCTAAATAGCCTGTACAACTTTTAAAGTAGCTCAACTTACTAAAGTTGCTAAAGTTAAACAGAATCTTTATTGCACTCACATATAGCTATAATGTTATAAGTCAAGTCATTGAGTCAGAAGCTTCACTGTACTTTGATCTTTTTCAAACTGACTAATTTGAGTTAATCTTTATTAGTTCATCGACTCTATAAGGTTTCTATAATAGGCATATTTACACCACTTTGTGGACACATAATGTGTAAGGGGTATAACGAGCTGCATATTGAGTGCCAACAAATGTCAGTTGAGTGTGTTGAGTGTGGTGCAGCTAAGTGGGGCAGCAAGCCGCAATCAAAGGCAGCCCGGCAAGATTGCTGGGAGGGATAATCCATTTGAGAGGTGCATTTACCGCATTTGAGTCTCAATTGGCGGCTGCTTAGGCGACTTGCCAAGCTCATCCTGACGCGGCAGCTCCGTGTTTGTCTGTGTGTGGAAATATACTCAATTTAACTGTGGCTTTTTCTTTATATTGGACCATTTGCAGGATGAAGGCTGGAAGCTGAACCGCACGAACTACTACCAGGAGGGCTGGCTGGCCACGGGCAACATACGCGGCATTGTGGGCGTCACATTCACCACCTCGCATTGCCGCAAGAACATGGACTATCCACTGCGCACCAACTACAATCTCCGTGGACACAGATCGGATGTAAGTGGTGCACTTTGCACATATGGTATAGCGATTTAACTATATCCATCCTTGTCACCTGCAGGTTATACTCGTCAAGTGGAATGAGCCGTATCAGAAGCTCGCCTCCTGCGACAGTTCCGGCATCATTTTTGTGTGGATTAAATACGAGGGTCGCTGGTCCATTGAGCTGATCAATGATAGGAACACACCGGTGACGCATTTCTCGTGGTCGCATGATGGTCGCATGGCGCTCATCTGTTATCAGGATGGCTTCGTCCTTGTTGGCTCGGTGGCTGGGCAGCGTTATTGGTCGTCGATGTTGAATCTGGAGTCGACCATTACGTGCGGCATTTGGACGCCCGACGATCAGCAGGTTTACTTTGGCACCACCCAGGGCCAGGTGATTGTCATGGATGTCCATGGTGCGATGGTGTCACAGGTGCAATTATCCAACGATGTACCCATCACATCCATGGCCTGGTCCTGCGAGAAATTTAAAATGGAGGAGGGCGAGGAAGCGGAGCCCGGTGTAACCAATGCCGGTAAGTGAGAAAGGCACACCCACAACTGAGCAAACATATATATAATATATAATTATCAGATTTCTGGAGGGTTAAGAATTTTTATGAATATGTTCCAATTTCAGTGCTTTAAATTATAATCAATTTCACATTTTGACCAATTGGCTTTTAAAACCCAAACTAAATTGGATTTAGGTTTTTTTTACTTCTAAAATCTTCTTTAATAGGTCTCAAAAAATGTGTTAAAACATTTTTTAAAGCAGTGATTCGCTGATGACGAGTTTATTTCAGTCAACAATATAATGAATTGACTACAAAATTTTAATTTGTTAAGAACAAAACAATTTTTATTTATATAGTTTAAGACATATTTGATGCATATACTCAACTAATTTTTATACAAATTTTGCTTAAATAATTTAAATGTGAAACACTTTTTGCTTAAAAAATAATTTAAATGTGAAACATTGCAGAAACATACAAAAATATATCAATAAAATTGATAAATTGACTATTTCGAAGTCCATTTGCTACCTATTCTCTTAAGAATTATGAATTGCGTCATTTAATGAATTTCTTCTGAGAAAATCAACTTTCTTAATATCTAATATCTAAATAGCTAATCAGTCAGCAACAAGCAAATTTGTTTATTTCGATAAATGTGTGAATATTCTATGAAATCGCAAGCCCTCGAAATCTTTTTGATGTACATAGTATATAGTATATATACATATATATAGTATATATACATATTTGTAGCACTCGTAAATTCATGTTTTTTATCAACGATTTTTTTATTTATTTTTTTTTTTTTTATTATGTAGCCAAGCGCTCGTTTGTGCTGGCGGTCAGCTTCCAGAATGGATATATCTATTTGCTAAAGTCGTTTGACGACGTTTCACCCGCACATATCAACACCTGCCTTAATGGCGCCCTGGGCATGGTCATGGAGTGGAGCAACTCCCGGGAGCTGCTCGCCGTCGCTGGCACATTGCGTACCAGTAATTCCAATGGTGTCGGCCTGGATGGCAAGCTGGATGATCTGGGCACGGCCACCTGCTATAACAATCTGGTCAAGTTCTATACGGAGTCGGGCACGTGCCTATATCAGGCGCATATACCCTGCAGCAATGCCACCGTCTCGGCCATCACTTGGGGACACAACGATAAGCGACTGTTTATTGCCACCGGCACCCAGGTGCACATTGCCTGGATATCAAGGCGGGTGGCATCGTTGCAGTTGCTCTGCCGGCTGCAGATCCAGGCGAGTGTTGGCTCCGAATTGCTGTTGCCGCTGCTGCCGTTGCCTTCTAGGATTAAGTCGCTCATTGGCAATCTGTTTGCTCAAACCATTCGAGTAAGTATCTATTGCTCAATCTTCATCAAAGATCTCAAGCTAATCTCAATTCCTGCCTAGTGCTGTGTACCTGATCTGAAGTCACTGCGCGATTTTGTGTCGCGTCCACCGCTCTGCTCGACGCGACTGCACTGCACCATGATACGGCACGATGATGACTCCAATCTCAGCTCGGGCACCTGCTACACACTCTACTTAGAGTATCTGGGTGGCCTGGTGCCGCTACTGAAGGGCAAACGCACCTCGAAGATCCGGCCGGAATTTGTCATCTTCGATCCACAAGTTAATGGTGAGTGGATAAACCTGCAAATGGCGTGATTTATTTTAGCTATTCTTATTTTTTAATTTATATTTTAATCTATAATTTATTAAACTGTCCAAAATAGAAAATATAATGAATATTGAAATTAGTTGCGAATAATCTTGTTATTTTTGACAGTTTTTATTGTGAAATCATAAATGTTTATGTTTATTTCGAGAACAGACTTAACTGAAAAATGATTGAAATACATTTTTTAATTTTTATGTTTTTTTTTTATTTTTTTTTTTGCCGTTTTTAATGTGATTAAAATTGTTCTTTTAGCACAATGCATAAATTTAAGTTCTTTTATGAAGAATAAAATTGCTCGGATTCAATTAAATTTCCTGAACAAACAAATTAAGTAAACTATTCAAATTATGTTCAGTGTATTTAAAAAAATGTTAAACTCATTTTAAAAAGATTCGACATTTGCAAATAGGGAACAATTCAATCAGCTTGTTTAAATCGCAAATTTATTATTTATTTTCAGACAATTCGCTGTATTTTCAATTTGCAGCAGAGGCGAAAAGCTCCTCGGGCTCCAGTCAATCCACGACGACGGGCAACAGCGGACGCACTGATTCCTCCGACAGTGATTTCGAGGAGCGTTCACGCTTTGGATCACCCCGTACGCCCCGCAAGCGTCGTGTGCGCCCCAAGCGACGCAATCAGAATGGAGATCGTGCGGCGAGTGGCAGTGGGGGCAATGATCCGGATAGCCTGGATGAGCTGGCCTATGTGGATACGCTGCCCGAGGTAAGAGTGCAGCCTAAATAAATTTGTTGCCTGCGTTGAATTTGACATCTTCTCATCTCAAGCAGGAAGTCAAGCTGGTGGAGGTGACCTCGAATATATGGGGAACGAAATTCAAGATTCATGGACTTGCCAAAACCGTCCCAGCCAATTTAGGCCAAGTAACTTATAAGACGTCCCTACTGCATTTGCAGCCGCGTCAAATGACGCTGGTCATCACGGAGCTGCGAGACGATTTTCCAACCGGACCCGATCCCAGCTTCAATCCAAATCTCTTCTCCGAGGACGAAGAGGAGCATAACAATTACAATCACAGTCATAATCAACACAATCCGGATACAGTGCCGCATGTGAGTGTCACCAGTGCTGCGCCCGATGCTGCTCAGGTTGCCGCTCTGAAGCCACCAATGATGCCACAACGTCGCCTCAACGAAGGCGCCTCTGCGCCGCCCATTGCGCCCATGTCGCCACGCCCCAATCGCATTCTGGCTCGGCACAAGAACTCGCATTCGCTGAGCGTAAATGGTGGCAGCGCCTCCTCGGTGGGTCTCAGTCCATTGGCACGTGCCGAGAGTTACGACGATGACTCCTCCAACGAATCTCAGGAGGCGGCAGCGGCGACGGCCAGCACCACAGTGCTGCTTCACCAAGCGCCCTCCTCCAGCTCGAATGCCGGTCCCAGCTGCAGCAAAAACCTCACACGGCCCAAGACCATAAGCAGCTTCAAAAACAGCTACAGCCGCTCCAGCTCCAATTCCAGCTGCCAGTCACGTCATGCCATCTCGCCGCTCTACTGCGACGGATCCGTGCCAACGTTGCAGTCACCCAAAAATGCTGTTGCCCCCTCGGACATTATATTCGAGCGACCGGCTGTGCCGGCTGCTGGTCAGACCACACTGATGTCGTACTCGAGCAATGCGGACTATGCCAACAATGTGGTGCAGGTGAAGAATGCGTTAATGTCTGAGCCGGTGAGGTCAGCGAATAGTCATGTGAATCCGGTGCCACTTAACCTTAATCTCAATTTGGAGCGTATGGACGCAAGGGCTGCCAAGTGCGCGACAGCGAAGCGACGCGACATGCTCTACATTGATGAGGAGACTCAGTCGCCGACACCCACCAACAACACCACTAGCACCACCTCAAATATGAAACGCACTCCGACTGTGGTTTCCATTGCGCCCGCTCTGCCCGATTCCATTACGCGCAGCTGCAGCGTTGGGTATCTGGATTCGGTGGCCATAACACCCTCGGATGAGGCACTCTCCGCCCTGCGCAAAGATGCGCCCAACAAGCGCCTGATACTGGTGGACAAGCGACGCAATCGCAATCGCAAACGACAGCAGCAGACGGATGCGAGACGCCAGAAGCTGCAGCAGACGGGCAAATCGAAGAGTCTGGACTCCTGTGATCTGCTCTCGCTGCAAACGAAATTGTCGAGCAAGGAGCACGAGCAGGTGGTGCGTAAGCTGCAGGAGATATCCGATAGCAGCGCCTGCAGCAGCGCTGCCAACACGCTGTGCTTCAAATGTCGCAACAATATGAATCCCGCCAGCGTTTGCAAACGTTGTCAACCGGCTGCGGCTGACAGTTCGGCGCTTGACGAGATTACCACGGTTGCGGCGTCCATTGTCGTTGAGCCCGCCAAGGAGGTGACACCAGTGACACCAGCTGCCGCTGTGCCAAGCAAACCCACGCCCAAGAAACGTTTCGATGTCATCACTAGCTTTACGGACAGTCCGCTCTTCACGCGCAAACATCGCTTTGGCTATGGTCGCAGCAAGGATCTGGCCGCAGCTGCAACGGGCAGCAGCACAGAGAACTCCACTCCGATTCTGGCACGCAAGCAGGAGAACAGCTTCAGCTTCGTCAAGCAGCTATCCGAGGTACGCTGGCGCCGCAAGGAGCCAACTCCAAGCCAGAGCCAACAGCAGGGCGCAAGCAATGCAAGCACTCTGGAACGACAACATTCCGAAACGGGCAGCGTTGCCTGCGGCACTGTGGAAGCCACTCCGGTGGAGGCCAAGGCATCCGTGTCGCTGCACACTCAGGTAAGAGCTGGGATAAGAATCGCAATTGGATGAACTCAAGTGACTTTCTTCATTTATCATTGCAGGCTCTGACCACGTTGGAGAACATCATCAGTCGTTTGCGTGATTTGGACGAGGGTCGGTTGACGCCGCCATCGACGCCGCAGCGTTTGCCGCGCAGTTCGCCCGCCTCACCGGCAGCCAGCAAAAAGAACAAGCGGCAGCAGAGTAACTCTCCGATAAGGCACATCTTGAACTCACCGTTGCTGAATCGGCGGCAGCGCAAGAAGCCGAGCATCATTGAGAGCTCCGACGATGAGGGCAATCAGACGAATGGCTCCGGCGAGGAAATGGGCAGCACCAATGGCAATGGCAACGGCAAACAGTATCGCGATCTGGAGACATTCCAAAAGGCACAATTGCGCCAAAAGGTGAGCTGGAATACAATATTTCAAATAGTCAATTAGCGTCTCTAATTTGTGTGTCCATTTGTGCAGCTTAAGCGTGGCAAGATCGAGCCAAACGGCAGCGCCAGTTGCGCCATTCCGGCGCCAGTGCGTCGCGAGTTTGTCATGCACAACAAGGCGCCCATGTGGAACGAGATGAGTCAAGTGTATCAGCTGGACTTTGGCGGACGCGTCACCCAGGAGTCGGCCAAGAATTTTCAAATTGAATTCCGTGGCAAGCAGGTAACTAAAAACTGACATGTCTAAATTGAGATATAGCCTTAATATAAAGCTGTGTGTCAGGATATCAGAAATCTTACTTTTGTATTATGTTTTTAGATCAACTGAACAAATAATATGTTTTAGTGAAAAACAAATGTTTTAAATATATATATATATTTACATTTATATATATATATATATATATATATATATATATAAATATATAAACTGAAACATAAGTTAAAGTATGAATTTAAAGTCTTGTGGATTTCATTTAATTTGAAATCGATGAATTGTCTTTAAATTGGTTTGAATTAAATTTGGACGATAATTTGTGTATTTACTTATTTTCTAAAGCTTTTAAAAAACTATTTATATATCGTAAACTAAAATAAATAATTTAGTTATAATTTGCTGCACTCTATTCTTAAAAAATAGTATTCTATATTCTTAATAAACTTCTCTTAATTAGATTCTATACAATTTATATCTATCTATTTTATAGAATGAGTATGAGCTAAAATTAATATTCTCAATTTTTTGCAGGTGATGCAATTTGGTCGCATTGATGGCAATGCGTATACCCTGGATTTCCAGTATCCCTTCTCGGCACTGCAGGCATTTGCCGTGGCGCTGGCCAATGTTACACAGCGTCTCAAGTAATTTGGATATTATGGATATATGGTTATTGCTGTACTATCGTATCGTATCGTATTACACATATATTTGTACATGTATGCTAGTAATCTTATAGCGCATATGCACCACTCGCCGCCAAGCTGATGCCGCAAAGCAATTGCTTAAATATTAATATTTTTTATATGGAAGAAGGTGGGAGGCGCCTTTGGCTTTTTCATTTGTAAATATGTATGTACTTATTGTATTGTATTGTATTGTATTGTGGTCTTTAGGTTTCTGAATACCGTAACATGTACGAGTATATCGATAATCCGATATGATGAACTCATACCACCACTTGATTGAAG
This sequence comes from Drosophila mimica, assembly GCA_037043585.1. Lineage (NCBI taxonomy): Eukaryota > Metazoa > Arthropoda > Insecta > Diptera > Drosophilidae > Drosophila > Drosophila mimica. Next base: position 738,346 of record JBAMBE010001187.1, read on the forward strand.
GTTTAGCAATTTGATATTGGTGTGCAAGAACTCACAGTCCGATCCATTTTTTGTGCAATATTTGTATGACAAACTTTTATGGATTAAGTAAAACGATTGTAATTGTTAAGCATTAAACTGATGTACGAATACACGTATTTATATATACGTATATGTATGTGGCGTATGTATGTCACGATTTTTTCAATCGATTTTTAAACTAGTTTGTACAACAGCAGCCTTTTTTGCATTGAGCTTCGTTTGTTTTTTCTCGACTTACGTGCAATAAACGACAATTCCTTTCGTTATCAATTTTTAGCAGTTAAGGAACTAAATAATTACAAAAAACACATATATCTATATACATATATGTATGTATGTACTTATTATTATCAGCATAAATCGCTTAGAACAAAAACAAAATGAGCAAATCGCTTGGCCTAACATTTAAAACAATTGAATGTGTGTTTACAAGTACTTAATACTAGCATATTTTTTATATTATAAACTAATGGCGAATGTTAGAAAACACATACATTCACAAAACAAACACACAACAAATTTTTGTGCTTTTCCTCTTACTCTCTTTTTTGTAGCTAGGCTTAATTTCAAAGGAAAACTTCGTTATTGTAATTGTTGTGAATATTGAAAAAATAAACTCGAAACTCGAATCGTAAACGATTTAAGCATGCAACTAATTAAATAAATATATTGTATGTGAATAAAGAACAAAACAACGGCAACAAAAAAATAAATAAATCAAAAAATACATTCTTATTTACATATTTTACATCATTTTGCGTTCTCAATTGAGATTTTTCTTATCCTTATTTTGTTGCTCTATTTCGATTTCAGCTTTTTCCCAGTCGGGTATAGATTTCTCCTTGATGTGCCAGGCATCAGTTTTCGGGCCCTTTATTTCAGCTGCAAAAATAGAGTTTGTTATTATTAAAAACAAAGCAAGTTCTTATTTTCGAGTGACCCCAATAATCTGTGCTTACATGTCTTGAATCGCTTGACGCCCTCCTGCATATCGGCCACCATATCCGCAGAAACATTCATTATCTCGTTATTTACGGCTGCATAGAACCCAGGGCGGGCATAGACATTGGCATTATCCAGGAGCGCATTGCGATCGTGTTGCAGCGCGGACATTGGAAACTTGGCAATGGAAAAAGCCAAGTTAACCGCTTGACCCAGTGCAGTGCCTGTGGCCACAACCCTATTAACAAGTCCAATGCGTAGCGCTTCCTTTGCATAGACACGCCGACCCGTCTCTATGATGTCCACGGCATTCGAGTAACCCACCGCTGCAGCCAAGCGGACAGTGCCACCATCGCTCATAGGAACACCAAGGCGGCGATTGAAGAAGCCCAGCACTGCCGTATCCTCCATGACACGCAGATCGCAGAGTAGCGCCAGTTCCAAGCCACTGGCCACACAGAAACCACTGATGCCGCACACAATTGGCTTCCGTAGGTGTCTTCTGGTTGGACCCACCGAACCCTCATGACGCAGCAGGAAGTTGAGACTGCCCCGTTGGGCCTCCGCTTCCAGCTCTTTCAGATCGTAGCCAGCCGAGAAAGAGCCACCCACGCCATATAGAACGCCCACGGGTGAGGAATCATCCGTCTCGAATTGATTGATTGCTTCGCCAAGTTTCTCAGCTGTGGCCGCATCAATTGAATTGCGCTGCTGTTCCCTGTTTATCCCGATTAACGTAATGTTTGCATCTTTCTCGACCAATATGGTTGGCTCCTCTTTTTGGCCCGTCTCACTGTATTTCGTTGCACTCAAGCATAATTTTCTGCTGCTCTGAAATACTGCATTAAATCTACTTAAACTGCTTACAACAAACAATTTACTCATTTCAGCGTCATATGCGACAGCATAACAACTCATAAGTGTTGGGCAACGTTAAAATCGCTCATTTCGTTGGCGCGCTATGCAACACTACTTGTCAGTGACGCGCTGTCAAAAGAAGGCGTGTGTATGTGTGTGCGAGTGTGTGTTTGTGTAAAACAAAAAAAAAAAGCAGACAAACGAAAATACAAAAGTCGAAAGAAACGCAGCGCTGCCAATTAAACATTTATTTATTTAGTAACGTAAAATTAAAACACTGCAAAAGATTGTTGAAACGGTGGCCTACGTGCGTGTGTGCAAGCGCATTGCATTTGTGTGTGTTTGTTCGCTACACACAAATACAGAGATCCAGTGATATAAGCAAAGTACAAAACAAGAAGAAAGAAAAGAAAAACAGCTCGATTAACAATCGCGTCTTGAAAATCATCCGCTGCCGCCGCGAGACAAAGGATTGTTAAGAAAACGGTAATAACCTGGTTGCTTGCATTCAATAAATACTGCACAACTGCTGCAAATGTGCGGCAGCTGCAGGCTGTGATGCAGTGGCGGCACCCGCTGAGAGCCCTGCACAGAACAACAACAGAGCGAAAGTGACAAATGTGTTTGCGTACGTGTGTGTGTGTGTGTGTTTGTCCAGTCAGTAATAACAATAAAAAAGAGAGCGAGACTGTCGCCCAGCCTTGGCTGCCCCGCCCCGCTCTGCAATGCTCTGCTCTTGCACGTATTGCATGCGGCCAAGATACAATGTATTTTTTTCACTTGAACCGTAATTGAATTGGCATATAAATTACGGTTAAAGCCCGCCTGCATTATTATAACTTAATTGCATCTATTTTTAACAATGCGCTTCTGTCCAACATTTGGGCGCATTTGCCTGTTGGCTGCCGCCTAACGCTCCCTCTCTCTCTCCCCTCTTCCTCAGCTCGTACCCCTTTCCATCGTTCGTTTGTTTAGGCGCACACCGTTTCCGTCTTCGTCTGTTTAACGTGCTCCATTGGCGCCCAGAGGGGCTCTCTTGCCGCCGCCGCCGCATATATTGCCATTTTCCGTGGCGTACGTGAGAGAGCGAGAGAGAAATGAAGAGAGCGACACTGAGTCCTATTATTGTGTGATGAAACATGCCACAAATAAATGGAGACTTCAGATCATGTAATTTCTTCATTCTCAACTAGCTGAGGCTACCATAAATATTTTAATTTATTTATCAATTTAGTGAGAATCTGTACAGACTTAAACTAGAACTATTCGCATTCTGGAGATCAGACACGCAATTTACCAATTGACAAATTTATATAAATGATATAATTGATGTGCATCATAATTAAGAGAAAGGGTATTTTGACAATGTCATGTCATACTTCAAATTTATCATAATAAATAATAATCATGATCTGCCGATTACAAAAAATTAAAATTTACTGAAATTTAAATCGGTCTCTTTTAAAAGAAGTTCAACTGTATAGTATGATTTAGATAACTTAAATGATGGAAAAAGGGTATTGCCATGCCGCTTACATATTTTCTCTTATTATTATTTACTATGTGTGCCGGAGTCTCTGCCGTCTCATGATCTATTTTCGTAGATATTATTTGCAAAAAAGTAAAATAAAAATAAAATTCCCGTAGCGAACATAAAACTTTCGTTTATTATGCTTGTGGTTGAGACACACCTTTTGATGGCACTGCCAGTCCCCAGCCTTTGATCGTAGTATATATGTATATACTGCTTAAGTTTATATATATACATTTATTCGCCACGCCACTAAAAGTAATTAAATTGAGTGTGTGTGTTTTTGTGTGTGTGTGTGAGAGAGTGCAGATATGTATTTTGTTGTGTCGCCAGATAAGATGGTGCAGAGTTGAGCTATGGAGAGTTTATTGCCTCAAGTACAGCTTAATTAATTGAATTAAATGCGCACGCATTCATTCACAAAAGATACAACGTTTTCTGTAAAGAAAAAGACACACATCCATGTATTCACATTCACATTCATATTCACATTTCGCTCATTCAGCAAATACAGTCACGACTCGACGATGTCAACCGGAAGGCCCATAAAATGTGTCGTCGTTGGTGACGGTACCGTCGGAAAGACATGCGCGCTAATCTCCTACACAACAGACAGTTTTCCCGGTGAATATGTGCCTACAGTGTAAGTAATTCCCCTATAAAAAACCAATATCTTTGATCTTTAATTCGTATTTCCTTTCCACAGTTTCGATAATTACTCGGCGCCCATGCAAGTGGACACAATACAAGTGTCGCTGGGGCTATGGGATACGGCCGGACAGGAGGATTATGATCGCTTGAGGCCGCTCTCCTACCCACAGACAGATGTATTTCTGATATGCTACAGCGTTGCGAGTCCCTCGTCATTCGAAAATGTCATCTCCAAATGGTATCCGGAGATCAAACATCATTGCCCCGACGCGCCCATAATACTAGTTGGTAAGTGAAACTGCTCAAAGTGAAGCTTTCGTTTTTGGAATCTCGAATCTCTCCGTGTTGGTTATTTTTTAAGGCACCAAAATCGATTTGCGTGACGATCGTGAGACATTGAGTGGCCTGGCCGAACAGGGCTTGACGCCGCTGAAGCGCGAGCAAGGTCAGAAGCTGGCGAACAAAATACGCGCTGTGAAATACATGGAGTGCTCCGCCTTGACGCAGCGCGGCCTTAAGCAAGTAAGTGGCTGCTGCGATGACACACCCAACACCCACCATAAACAAATCGAAAACTGACGATCCGATTTTTGTTTGTGTTTCGATTATAGGTGTTCGAGGAAGCGGTCCGAGCGGTGCTGAGACCGGAGCCATTGAAGCGACGACATCGAAAGTGTTTAGTTATGTAAATAAGCAGCGTCAACCGACGAGAGAGAATATTACTCAGAAGCAGGAATAAAGAAAACAGAAACAGAGAGAGAGAGAGAGAGACACACAACCACAAACACACACAACACACAACATACAAACAAACACATAAACCAATGGAGCGCCCTCATCTCTACCTAAGCGTGAACAAATCAAGAACGTGAACAACTTGGATTCATTGAGCATTATCATTTCTTTTTATTGTCTAAGTTTAAATAGGATTTGCATAATTCATTTGAAAAACCACATGGCACAAAACTATGACTCCCTCCCATTAGAACTAAAAAGTAATTAACAAGAAGCAGCAACCGGAGATAATCCATAATTCTAAAGCAGCTAAACATATTGAAATCTAGTCAATTGAATCGAATGTATTGCACTAATTTTAATCAACAACAGACAGACAGCCGCAACAAATTATATGATGAGAACGCAGGCAAATTATGAACAAAACGGAATGAATCGGAATAGTTGGTTTCGCATATCAGTGCTAAAGTAAATCAATATTTAAACAATTCCTAATTTTTTTTATTAAATGTATTATAATTATGTAGCCAAGGCGTTTCCTAATTTCAACAATAACCAAAAACACTGGACGATGAGCTCTTAGAGAAAAAAAAAATCTGAATGAATGCAAACAACACATTTATACGAAACTTTAGTATAACCTTTTTTTCAAACTACTTGTAATAATCGCAATTAATTAACTGACGCTCATTTGAAATTGTCTTTTCAAATTGTAACAACTGTTGTTTATTATTTTTATATTAACTTATTTATTGTCCTAACTTTAATAATGCAAATGTATAAACAACTTTTACGGCTTAAGTATAGCGAAAAGTGTATATGGAAATGGAAAAAGGATATGGAAATGGCAAACTGCATTTAAATGTGACTTGACTCGAATCAAAAAAAAAAAAAAAAAACTAAAACTAAAAATAAACAAACAACAAAAATGCACACAATTTTGTAAACACTTCGAATAGCAAACCCAAAAACAATTTTTTATATCGATTATATAAAGAGAAACAAATCTAACGAAAACTCTCATGTAAATGTCAAATGTCAAACGAAGAAGGGCTAGCGATCCTTGATCCTTTCGGGATTGAGCAGCAGCAGCCGAAACAGATTACTTATGAAAAATCAAGAAATATATATACATACATGCTGTAATTAATAAAATCAAAAAAACTGTTCGATTTGTGTGCTCAACATTGCTAGATTAAATTTTTTTTATTTATTTATTTAAATGCCACGTTTTATCATTTTTTGTCATAAACAATTAACAATTTCGGTTTTGGGGTTCAAGTGCCTCGTGCCTCGATTTCAACTCGTTAACAATTCCGTATATATATATGTATATATGTATATGTAGTATAGGAGATCTTTTCGGTGCATCGTTTGTGCAGCGTGGTGTTGCGACTAGTGGGATCGAAAGGACATCAGCCTCTCTCTTTCTTTCGCTCAATACAAACGGAAGGGCTTCGGATGCATCGCTTGGCCAGGCTTCTTTTTGGCACCGGCGCTCTTCGGACGCTTCGGCTCGGAGTTCAGTGATGGCATCGATACGGATAGAACCAAACATTCCGCTGGCAAGGACATCGATGAGGTCAATGTTGTGGCACGTTGTATGCGCGGCGCTTTCCAATACTGTGTGGGGGCAAGCAAATAGAAGATTATTGTAGTATAGAAATTAATTAAACCTAACCGATATCTGTATCTGATTGTGAAAGTTCAATTAAGTAATTGGAAATTTATAGTTTAAACTGACTTACAATTTGCGTGTAGCTATATCAAATTTTTGTTCACAGATCTCTGTTTTTCTATCTTTTTTTTACCAATGTGGTTCCAAATGTGGTTGATATTTGTGCGCTTGTGTGGCTTTTGCGACGTGGGCGTGGCATTTGCTTGCTACCAATATTGTTACTCTTAGATGCATCCAAATTAGCTGTCTGAGTTGAGAAAGGAACTAAGTGCAACAAACGCCAAGTTTTTGGTAAATGAAAAAAGATTTTTTTTTATTACGCTTGAAAAAATTGCATTTGGTTTCTTACATTTTGTAACAGGAGGGTGTAAATAAATTGTGAGAATGATGCATTTTACCTAATTATTATGGATACTCGTACAAATTATAAAATATATATATTTTATATAATAATATATAGTATGCTCAATCGGTTCATTTCTAGTTATCGATATTTTTTTGGGGCAAAAGTAAAAGTATCTAAATTTGTGGATGAATTTCAAATCGTATCCGATAAATGTTAAGTTTATAGATTGAATTTACGAATTGTTTAACACATTTAACTACACGTAAAGCACACAGATAATACATATATATGCAATCATCTAACGGTATATGCTTTGTATAATTTTCTTAATTCTTTAGATACTTTTTTTTTGTATTTTTTGTCCTTTTTTTATTATATGTATTTGTAGTATATGAAATTTGCATATTGTATGTATATATATATTTATATAGTTATGCATTTGCCTTGGTATCTGATTGATAAATAGTGCATATATCAACTAATCATATACTTTTTTTTTCATTTATTATATGCTGCATCGAAGTGTGTATCTGTGTGTGAGCTTTGTGTGTGTGTGTGTGTGTGTGTGTAGGTGTGCTTGCACAATTCAATTATCAAATTTGTGAGTAAAATACTCGTATTGTGTGTGGTAATTATTGCGAATGTTTTTTTTTTTTCATCATGTGTAACTTTTTGCTTAAAATTACATTTCAAATAAGCTTTGTTTCAAATTGTTGTTGTTGTTGTTTCTGCAATTTGCATCAAGAAAAATAAAAGGAAAACTTCAGCTCAACATGCAACTTTGGACTGGATTTAACTTTGTTGATTTAAATTTTCATCAGCGCCGCTTGTTGAAGCCGTCATGGATGGTTGTGGACTCTGCGTTCAAGATACAAATATAATTGCATTTAATTATGGCAAAATTAAAAAATCAACAAGAAATTATACAATATTTAAAATAAAAAAAATAGGCATAAAACTTAAGGGATGCGAATCAAACGAGCACAGCAAGCAATTTTTCATATGAAACCGGGTCTCTATATATGGGTTGATCAAATCAGTTTTTATATGGATTTTTTCGTTTCAAATTTTTTTTTGTTTTCTGGTACGGTACGGTTCGGTTTTTGGTACGGTTAGACTATCACAGCACTGTTAAATGAGAAACGCAACGCACACAGTTTTCAACTCGCACGCAAAACTTACGGGACATCATTGTGAGAGAGTAGTACTATTTCGAAAGTATAGTATAAAATCGCATCGTTTAATTATGTAGTACATACATATATATATATAGTCGAGTCGAGGCAATAATGGACGTAACATTTTTGTTTTTTGTAGTAAGTACGAGTATACAGTATTTCGAATTTAATGCACTTAGTTAAACGATTTTCAAATTCGTATGACTATGACTAATAAAATGTATACACATATTCCTATAAAACATTTAAATAAAAAAAGAAGAGAGAGAAAAATAATTGAAAATACACAAAATGATTCAAAATTAATTATGATTAATCTTATTTGGATGAGTTGAAGCCAAACCCAAAAAATTCGTATCGTAGGTTCGTGTGTGTTATGTATGTATGTATGAGAGAGCAAAGCATTTTGCACATACTACATATATATATATGGTTTAAATGCTGGGCAGACTTTCACAATCATCGTTAATACATACATATATATAGATTGAGCATTTGTATTGCTAGTTTCCACATTTCCAATATTATTATTAAAAATTTGTACTATTCTACATAGTATAAAAGTTTTGACATTTTGCCATAAATAATACTCAATTGGCATTTTGCTGTTGCTTATTTTAAAACCATTGCCTAAATACTAAACGAATTTAACAAAAGTTTGGCTAACATCTTGAGTGTGAATTTACCAACTCCTTCACAAATTCATACACTTTCCAATAGCCAGCACAAATGGTGATTTTTTGGAAAGGGTATCAAATAATTTCAGCTAGCCGAAATTAACAACTGTTATTGTTCTGCATTATTCTGTTTTGTATGTGGTCTGTAGACATAATTTAAAATAGAAACTCTTGCAAACTCATTCGAGATTTTTCATTTGTCTTCGGTTTAAATGTGTCAGTTTCAGTTTTGATCTGATTTTAGATTCTAGGTACAGTTAGGTAGATTTTTTTTTGTTTTTTTTTTTTTTTTGTTTAAATTTTGAGTAATTTTTGGTATTTGGGTTTTCACTTAAAAAGCGAGTCAAATATATCGTTACACACACAGTCAGAGTTACAAAGACCGAATTCTAGGTGTATGGTGGCAACCAAGCGACCCTGCGCCGCAAACTACAAATTCCAGATGGATCAAGAGTTAAGAGAGCGAGAGGGCGAGAAAGAGAGAGAGAAAGAGAGAGAGAAAGAGAAGTGAATGTGTGTAAAATGGTTAACACACCGAGTGTGTGCTCGTATACGAGAGTATTTTCTAAATTTGTAAGTATGAATATGAAGCACGCTATTTTTTTTTTTTTTTGATTCGATATTCGATTTTGGAGCCAATTTATCTCAGTTTGAGTTTGAAAGAAATTCATTTTTAAATGTAACATAAAATGTTGTAAGTACTCAAATTAATCAAAATCAAATCAGAATATAAAGTGAATACTAGGAGAAAAAAACACCCGCTATAAAATATGTATAAATCTTGGTAGTGCCGTAAAATACTTTGACTCAAGTATTTTAATATTTAGATTTCGATTTCGATGTTATTTTCGTTGTCTTTTGTCGGGCATTATGAATTGCTGTTTGGGTTAATTTATTTGAAAGTGAAAACCAGTTAGTTCGAGCTATTTAGGTGGTTTGTAAGCCATTATGGGTGCTGTTTTATTTCTTTTTTTGGGGGGTGCGGTGCTCTTCAGATATTAATATGTATGCCATATAAAATACACGTTAATAATGAAATGAACTCAACAATTATAATTACAATAAAAAAATGAATTTCTTGAAGTAAACACAAAATGGGATATATTATTTTTCAGATGATGTATGATGTATGTATGAATAAATGGCATGTTCCTTTCGTATACTTGTAAATGAAATCAAAATTGAATAAATTAGGCTTAAATGGAAATCTACTGTTATTATATTGGTTTTGGTTTTAAGCAATTCTACTTTTCGCTTAGGTAGACGTAGTTTACCTGTGTTGGTGGTGTTGTCAGTGCAACTGAGTGATCAACATTTTTCAAATAATCCTTATCATCGAAAATCTTCTTTTCACCGCCACCGGGCTTGTGCTTTACATTATCCAAAGAGCCAACTTTGCTTTGTGCCTTAATTTCTATTTTTTGCGATTGTATCTGAAAAGTAGCAGCACCGGCAACGCACAGAAAATTGATTAGCAACTTTTCGATTATATTTTCGATTGATTTTTTTTTTTTTTGTATTTGTATTTGTATTTGGGCTGGTGGATTATGAACACACGATTATACGATCAATCATAAGTCCAATCCATGATATAACTGCAATTTAGAATTTTCTTTCAACACATACAACTAAAATTAAAAACATTGACAAAACATATATGCGATATATTTACAATACCAAAATTCTACATATTAGGTGCTTCTTAAGTATTTCAACTGTACAACAAAGTGAGGTTATGTGCTCAAAAGTACCAGAAAACTGAATAAAACTTTTTTACTTTAACAAAATCACATCAACAATACATGTACAGAATATTAATGAAAACTACTTACATCCTTTGTGTTGTTATCCTTTTTTGTTATTGGTAAAACATTTGTTAAGGGCAATTATTTGATGGTTAAAACAAAATACACAATTCATAAATTTGTTTAGTTTCAGTAAAAAATTAAATTCAAAATCAAAATTATACATTTTTGAGAACAAGTTAAACAGTTGCCAGATTTATTTTTGGAAACGGTTTCTGAGCTTCGACAAGCCGAAGGAACTCTCCAAATACATAAAAGAGCTATTTCGAATGGATGCTAGCTAACCCAAAACAATTTTAGGTACAATGAGGTCCTGTCAATAACATGATTGATTTTTATTAACACCGTTGTTTTAGTGCAGCGACTGTAGGTTTTTTGTTACCTATCCAACATACCTCTAACCCAACTAATCGTCTTGGTTATATAAATTTTCATCCAGTCGCCTGTTATTTGATGTCATATTCATCATGTGGTGACAGACTATTTTTGAGCCCTCGCCATAGACTATGTTGTTAGGGAATCTATTTGAGTACCTCTGCAAATTTGTCAATTATTTTTTTTTTTTTTGCATACAGTTCTCTTTTTGTGGAATGGATTGGTTTAGTTGTCTGATGTGATGTGAGAGATTATCGAACATGGGCGTGGCCAGCAGGGAACAGAGCATTTACCTCACCTTTTTTTCTGGTTCGTTTAGATCTATTTACAACTGATTTGGTTCACGGATCTGCTAAAAGTACGAAAAAGGAATTCTACGTTCAAAACGGTTCGGATTCAAAGCCGGTTTGCAGCCTTGTTTTAAGGTTTTTCTTTTGAGTTCTCTACGTTTTGATGTAATTTATCTTTGCCCCTTTAGCTATGATTCTGGCTACGCCCATGGTACATTGAACACCTTAAAACTACAAGTTGAGAGCATGCCATATGAGAAGAACTAAAAGAACATTGCAGAAGTCATGCAGTTTGAGTCGGAACTGGAGCGACACATGCCCATGCCAAAGTTAAGATCAAAGTGGAAACTTATACTATCTGCAGTAGAGCAACCACATGCGTTGCCATAGAAATAGAGTAATACTATAAACAAAAAAAAACGAAAAACCTTAAAAAATGCTTAACTTTTGATATTACACTCAGAAGGAATTATACACTAAGAAAAATCGTTTTACAAAAATAGGTGTGGGGCTCTAAGAATCATTTCTAAACTTAAGAAATACATGTTTTTGATGTAGAAAAGCTTTTCGTTGACTTTCAGAAAGAACATACAATTGGATGTATACATTAGGACTGGGTAGAGGATATCTCTTAGCCGGTCACTCTTGCTAAGAATAAATGTATCTTTAAATTTAGAAATTAAAGCAATTTTAAATTCATTCCTTGACAATGCAAGTCAAGTCCAAATTAATACGACTTTCGAAATTGTAGAGCATATTTTTTTCCGAGTGTAGTACAGAAGTAGAAATTATAGTTAAAGTAAACGTATTCAATGGCACTCGTATATGTATGTATGTCTCTGGGTCGAACTCCAAAAAAAAAAAAAAAAAAAAAAATGTGTAAGGTAAAATATATTTGTTGAAATGTGGGTTTACCTTGATGTCGCCGCCACCGGGCTGATACTTCACATTGTCCTTGGAGCCGACCTTCGGCTTGGCCTTGTTATTGAAGTCCATTTTGAGGGTCTCGATCTTTTTATCGCCACCGCCGGGCTTGTGTGCCGCATTCTGGAGCGAGCCAATTTTCGATTTCGCATTCCACTGCAACTTTGTTGTGACTATCTACAAATTGGTTGGTTGGTTTTGCAAATGGTGATTTGTAGTGGTGTTCGTGGTGGGTTTTTTAATTGCAAATAGATACAAGTTACGGTAAAACGATTAAAAGTCAAGACTTGCAACAGTTGCCATTTCAATGTCAGACGACGCGCCCATCTAGAGATCTACTTATAGATATCGTATATTAGGTAATATATGTATGTACGTACGTATGTATATGCTACATAAGGCCATCAAATTATGATGCTAAGTGTGTAATTGCATTTTTCCTACTACAGCTAGATACCAGAGATTGCAGTAAGAAAACTAAATACATACATACGTACTTATTTATGACTATGTATGTATGTATATCTTGAATCGCAAGTCGACCGTGAAATTGAATTTCTAACGAATACTTTTTTACATTTTTGTTTGTTCATTTCTTTGTACAAGTAAATCTCTTAATCAAAAAAACAAGAACCAAAAATATTGAATGAAATTTCTGTTGAAAGATGAATAGATGATAAACAGAGATATACATATTTAGGTGCACTTGGAGAAAATGTGAAGAATTTTATATAACTTATAATTTAATCCAGCCAACACTAAAAACTAGATCGAAATTCTCTTGTTTCCACAATTTCTGTGTGTAAAACACTTTTAGAACAAACTAAGATTGTTTTATTTTTTCAAAATAGTTGGTTTCTTAAAATCAAATGGTGTAAAATACTTAGTTTGTGTCTTAAATATTTAAGTTTTCTAATCTATCCTAATTTCATATTGAAATTAAACCAGATCAGCTTCATCGAAAAAAGTTGAGTTCTTCAATTAAGAACTTGAAAGTTTAGACTAATTCATCTTTTCAGTCTAGAAATTGTACTTAACAATTTAAAAACGAAACGATTGGAACCAGGTTGTTATTGAATTTCGAATAACGTTTTTCTCTGAGTGTATAGATGTATCAAACTATCTGTAGAGATACCCCAAATCTTAGTCAACATAAAACTTACCTTCTTCTCACCGCCCTTGGGCATATACTTGTCGTTCTTTGCCTCGATGCGTGGCGCTGCACCCTTAATTTCAATCTTCTTCGACTCGATCTTGACATGACCGCCACCTGGCTTATAGGTGGCATTATCCAGCGAGCCAATTTTGGAGCGTACAGCCTTCAAATTGGGCGAAGGTGCATGTCCAACCTGTACCTTGTTCATTGGAACTGAGAGGAAAAGTGAAATAATTTGAGGCCTTTTCTTCTTGTCTTTTTTTTCCTTGTTTGGTATAGTTACGTTTCTTGGCCGGCTCGGGTTCGGGTGTCTTGAGGAGCAAGCGATTCTTGGATGCGCTGCGCGACTTGGATGCTGATTTGTTTGAGGGCGTGGCACTCGGTGGGCGCGATGTGCCCGACTTGTCTTGCTTCGATGAGCTCGATGTGGGCGTCTTTACCGGCGAACTCGGCGAATGCGGTCCGTTGCGATCCTTAAATTCAAACATGCAAATTAGATCCACATTAAATTCTAGAGTTGAATGATCCTATTTACAATGAGATAGCTCGCATCTGCGATAACAACCAAATGCATGTTTGTCTTTGATTTAATTGACCACTTTACGACCGACAATAAATAGGAATATTATTCCGCTGCCTGTCAACGTTATGCCATTTATGACTCTGGCTCCACACAGAGCGGACCTTCTGTCTATCTGACTAAATATCCTGGCTGGTGCCAGGTGCGTCGTCTTTACGGCTTTCGTTGTCGATGTCGATGTCGATGTCGATGTGGTTGTCGTTCTCGACACGAAGCCTTCACATAGTTTATGCATTGTTTTATCGATTGTCGCGGCCTCCGAAACTTCGTGTCGCTTTTTGGATATTTATTTACATATATTTATAGAGTCCACAGCCCCCCCAAAAAAAAGAAGAAAAACTTAGCTTGACTCCAACCTAAACTATTCCGTGTTTGGCTCTGGCGGCACTTATCTAAAGGGAGGCCGCCTTGGAAAATAAATCGCATTACATTCGGCAGTTTGTCAGTACAGTCGTACTTAGCTACAATGAACTTGTCGGCGATATTATTGAATACGGAATAATGCAAATCATCCCAACTTGACGTGCTACTTTGTGTTGAACCATTTTCTTGTGGAATTGTGTTGAAGGGGGAGGAGTTGACATTAATTGTATTTGCATCTTGAAAATGTGAATCTAAAAATATAATAATGGAAATAAAGACAGAATTCTCGATCCTACATAACTTGACCAAATTTATACACAGAAGTCTACAGCTTATTTAAGAGGAGAAATCATTTTTTCAAATTAAAAGTTAATTAAAAACAAAGTAAATAAAAAAAGAAATAAACCTTACCAAAATACGAATTTACGATATTCTTTTGTTTTTATATAAAAGAATACCCTGAAAGATTGTCAACAGGATTATTTGAATTGTTTCAATCCCAGACGACAACTCTGTTTTTAAGAAGACTAGCTAATCTTTTATAATAATATTAAAATATGAACGATTGTTTCTTCACTTCAAGATATCTCCGGATATCTTAGAAATCAATAAGAATGTTAATCTTTTAACCGATAGTTCCTATGGCTCCATTATGTGATAAATCGGTTAACAATCGGATTAAGGTAAATAATATGTCAATACTCAAGTGCGTGTTTTTGGGAGATTTTGATAAAATATGCTCCAATTTGGACGATTTCTAGATACGAATTTGGTCTTTCGGTTTTTATGGATCGGATTAGAAATTGCAAAATATCTGCGAACTTATACTAGACTTATATAACTGCTTTCTTAACTGACGTTGGTTCGAAATTGTCTTTATTTATTTCTAAATTTATATAAACGAGCTGTTCATTATAGTGACGTTTCACTGTGCTAGGGATTGTTTCGATTTCGGCACTGCGCACCTGTAAACTTGTGGACCTAGACACACTGCGATAACACACGCACACACATATGTACAAATTTGTATGGATATGTACTATATGGAGTAGTTAATTGAGGTATCTTTCGGTTTATTCCGATGCGCCAACTGACGTCTGCAAAGCCACAACTTGGTCTGAACTTTTAACGTCTGCACACGAGCTGCAAACAATGCGTTATAAATCTATATTAGCTATGTGAGCTCGTCGAGCTCTGGAGCAGCCACTGAGCTGTCCACATAAGTTGTCCAATGGAGCGTGGAGAGCTCGATGTGAAGGCGGGCAAACTAACTAACCGACTGCCATTTACAGATATTTATGATTTGTGAACACACAGAAAACATAACGAAATGTGGAGAAACAGTTGGCGGTCAACGAAATTAAATTAATTTGCTGCCATTTAATTTCCTCTCAATTAAGAGCAGCGAGCCAAAAATTGAATACAACACAACCAGTTAGCTTAAGTTGTTAGTTGGAGTTGGAAGCTCACCTTCTCCTGAGTGGACTCATCCACGCCGCTGTCATTGTCACCTTCTGCAACAATAAACAAACAAATTTATATTTAATTAATGATGTCTAAAATCAAAATTACAAAATTTTTATCAGAATTGAAATGGCTTCATTAATCAACAATAAAAAGAGACTTTATTCGATACACCGACTGACGATATACCCTTTATATATTGAAGTCATTTATAAATTTGGTTAGTAATTTTAAAACCGATTTAAAATTAAGTTCTTTGATATGTAATTTAAGAATCATTTTCAAAACTTGACCAGGGAGTTTGATTTGGATTATATTGGAAGTCAAAATAGTTTATCATACAAAAACTCATATCTGAATCGACAGTTTAATAAACTTTTCAGATGTTAACAAAATTAGGATTTAAATAAAGCTCATCACTTGAGATATTTGCAAAGATAATTTGCTGCACAAAAAAGTAGTTCATAAAACAAGTAAATTCTCAAGTAATTGTTGCTTTGGACGCTTGATGTTATAGTAATATATATTCTCTGATCATACCGATTCCTACATATGTATTGCCTACAGCTAAGGTTTCACTATAGGATAGACATTTCTATATGTTAACTTATAGGTTTGAATCTTTCTCTTTCAAAGCGTTCTGCACTTCATAAGAAAATTATAACACCCAATAACACTTCTTACTGTGACCACCCTGGGTTTTGAGTGGTGCATCCATTGGCGATGTGTTGGTGGTCTCAAATGGTGGCTCCGTTTCCTCTAGCAGTGGCGAACCCATCGGATCTCCCTTCAAGCCGAACGTCTTCAGGGGAGTGAGGGCCTGTCCTATGATGACATCATCGTCATCTTCATTGTGTGCGCTGCTAGCTGAAGGTGGGCGTAGCTGTTGTTGTTGTTGTTGGTGTGGCTGTTGCAGTTGTTGTTGTTGTTGCAGTTGTGGATGTTGTTGCATTGGCTGCGGATTGTAGGGCGGACGATAGGGCGCCTGCAGCGGTTGTCCAGGCATCGGACGAGCAAAAGTCGCCGGCGGCGGCGGTCGCGTCATATTCTGCGGCGGACGAGCACCTGGCGGTAAGCCGGGTACTCCGGGTGCTCCTGGTGCTCCCGGTGCTCCTGGTGCTCCACCTGTCCAGGGAAAGCCACCTTGCGGTCGCGGTGGTCCCTGTCCGGGTGGGCTAAGTGGTCCAGCCGGGTTGGGCAGACGCTGAGGCTGCGGGGGCGGCATTCCTGGTCGCATATTGGGTCCCGGTGGTGGACCCATCAGCAAGTTGTTCTTGCTGTCTGTTGGACGTAGGGGCGGCGGCATTCCGCCCCTGATCCCCATGTTGGGCGGCATTGGTGGGCGTGGCCCGACGCCAACCATTGGACGGGCGCCGGCAAAGGGTGGGCGAGGCTGGGACGGCGGACCCAGAGCCGGACGCATCTGCGAGGGTAAAATAAAGTTGGGATTGGGTCTCTCTTTGAGCACATAATCGGTGCTGTTGCTATTGTTGTTGGTGGTGCTGTTGTAGCTTGTGTTCAAGGTGCGTTCTTTAGCGGTGCGTTCCTTGATAGGCAGCTGCTGGGGCTGCTGCTCCACTTGGAGTCTAGTCTTCGGTCGCACTTGCTGTTGGCTGAAGCGTTCTGGATCTGCGTAGTTCACATTTGCCTGAGAGTAGTCGGGATTTGGCTGCTGACGCGGCTGCATGAAGCGTTCTGCCTCGGGCTCCACATAGGAGCGCTGGGTGGCATCAGGATTGGGCAGCTGATTTGGCTGTACGAATCGCTCGGTGTCTGGTGTCTCCATATAGGAACGCTGGACATAGTCGGCATTAGGCGTCTGCTTTGGGTGCTCCTGAGCAGAGTAGCTTGAAGTTGGTGTTGGATTTGGATTTACTTGCTCCTTGGTGGCGTACATTTTGCAGTCGAGCGTTGCGCCCTGAATCTGAACCTAACGCCTGCGGTGTCGGTGCAGAAATGTGCAAGTGTCGGGTAATCCAATACCTGGCAGCCCAGCAACACACTCAACCAACAGCAGTTGGTGGAGGAGCACGAAAAGGCGCCTGGCGGCCATTACCACATCATTTGCATACGTGCCTGCATGTGTGCTAAGTGTGGGTGCTGTTGTTGTGTACAGATTGTGTGTGGTTGTGTGTGGTGGTGTATGGGTGTGCACATGTGTCTGTGCATACACTGAGACAAAATTGGCAAGCTTCAGTGAAGTCCGCAATGCTTGTAAGCTAAATTTGAATGATATATCTATAATTCTTTAAAAAGAATCTTATATGGATAATAATATTTATTGAAATAAGTAATAATATTGATTTACTTGAAATAAGTACAAATTAAAATAATAATCACACAACAATTGTTTAAAATATATTTTTGATCATATTTGTTATATTTTTGTGTTTTAAATATTTCTTGTCTATAACAATTTATATATCTTTTTATTGTAATCAGCTTCTTGAGATCGCATAAATAATATAGGATAAATTTTGACTTACATGGATTAAATGATTGATCGATTTTGTTTGTATATATAATATAATAATATATAATATATATTTTCATAGTTCCACAATACGACTTCTATTTAGACAATCTTTAAATTTGTTTTTCAATTTTGAAAACTAAACTAAAAATCACCTTGAATCAAGAACTAATAAGGATATTTCCTTGAAGCTCTTCTTATTCTAACTTTTTAATTACTATACGTAATTAAAAAAGTAATTAAATATTAAAAAATACTTTACATTTTACACGATACTTGAAAATGTGAAAGCACTGTCAATCTCAGTAGATACTGGTTTTTCTTCCAGTGTATATGTGTCTCTGTAAACACACATAGACCACCACCAAAATATACAATACGTATTGTCTGGTATCGAGTGGAGCCCTCAAATTTGATGGCTTCGACTTCTGCATTTGTTTACAGTTTATTGTTTTGGTTTATTTCGGATATTTGGTTTTGGGTTACCATTAGGGATATTTGTCATGAACTCCGCTCGCTGCTTGCAATATGACCCAAATCGCTGCTGTCGCTTATTGATTCAACAAAAGTTCGACAGTTCTAAGACCAGACAAGACCAGACCAGACCAGACCAGACCAGAACAGACTAGGCCAACTAAACAAAATCAAGCTGAATACTCAATGCGCCATTGGCCAAATTGTTGTTTGATTTTGTTTTGCCAAAGGGTTTCCGAATTTGGTTAGTTTCAGTTCAGCGAACGGAGTTTGTTCGTTTTATTTATTGTCTGACTGCTTGGTTGCCACAGAAATTTGTTTCGACATGTCTGGCCCCTGCTATAGCATGCCACTTGCAACCGATTTCCAAGGTCAAAACTATAATATGTACAAATATTAATCATGTAAATCGAACTATCAAACATCATTCTGAATTTCATATTCACTTCGATTTTGATTTCAATTTACCTTTTATTTTTCTGAGGGCTAGTAAATTTTTATTATTATTAAAATTAAGACTAAATATGCTTTTTCCAATAATTACTTTCAGTTATTTGCTTTTGAGCATAGAAAAATGTTTAAGAACTTAAAAAAAAAAAACATTTTAGAAAACAATCATAAGTTTCTTTTACTTATAGTATTTTCAAAAATTATTCAGTTGAATTTAAAGCGGCTCAAAAAAATTAAAAAATAATTTGTAATATTTTTAAGTTTCATTTTGCATATTCATCAACTAATTTCTCTACATGATATTTTTCAATTCTCCAACAATATTTACGAATATTATCTTTTTGGTTCTAAGCAATTTAAAATCGGGAATGAGGGTTAACAAAATTTAAGCTCTATAGTAACTAGTTCGCTTAAGAACACCAAATATATACTTAGTAAGGAAGCTAAATTGTGAAATGTATAAAATTAAAATCATAAACCACTCAATTGAAATTCTGGCGAAATGAGAACGAAATGGAAACCCAGAAGAGGCTCTACTTATGCAAATTGTGTTAAATTAAACGATGACAAATTGTCTCTTAAATGGTTTGCTTTGCATAAATTTGTCGATTTTGGTGCTTTTTTGTCGTGCAGTTTTTTTTATTGCAATTGCAAAGGCAACTTGGTAGCAACTACTGGTGCAAATACAACGGATTATAACTCACCGCATCAATATCACTCATATCAATGTGTTTGGGTTTCGGTTTGGGTTTTAGTTTTTTGAACGGGTTCTCGGCACTACCTGGCAATTAACTTTGGGGCAAACGCGAAAAAAATCAACTTTTGTGATTTAAATTTCGTTTTTGGCAAATCGATAAAAATGCACACTGAAAATGTTCGCAGCACTTTAAAACTATATACTAAGTAGTTAGTTAGTCGAACTAAACGGAGCTGTGGCCTTAGCACGTGCAAAGTCACAACTGAGTGCGGCAACAACTTTGCGAGGCGCCTCGCGGGCTTCCGGGCCCAATATGGAGCTGCAACCCCCAAAAACCAACCGCCAATTAGTGTGGCCCAAACTGATTTGTTTTTTGCTGCAGAAATTCCAGCGGTAAAAATGAGTGCAAAGCATTCAACGTTCAACGTTTTACGTTAACGTTTTTCATGTCAACTGTAACTGTAACAGTCAAATAGAGGACTTGTGGCCAAATTGATTATCAACAACAATTTGTGGGGGCAAACACGGTAAAGTCATATACTCGATGCCCTCGCAATGACTGCGCATTTGCTTGCCACACAAACACACACTCAGAAAAAAGATTGTGCATTTTGTGCATTCCAATCAAGAATTCTCTTTTCCAATGTATGTTTTTTTTTTAAACGAAATTTCTATTCAATTTTAATATTCATCATTGGATACATATAAATAATCTTGAATTCAAGTTCTTTAATTAAGATATAGAAAACTTTAAATTTGTTTTAAGTACAAAATTATTGTGGCTTATATAACTTGAAGCTAAGATATAGAAAGTTGTACCCTTATTCAAAGTACAAATATTCTTGTTGTGGGTTGCGATGAATTTTTCGGATTTTAAAATAGGAATAAGAAAATACTAAGAATAAGAAATTTATTTAATATATTTGTATATAAGTTATTTATGTTGCCATCTTGCAAAATAACTAAATAAGCTTTAGTCGGAAATTCAAACTTTTTAATACAAATCTAGAAAGTTTTTCCCCACAAAAACTCTTGTATTTAAATCCAATTGAATCCACATGTTTTACTCCAATTCATGCAATATTAACGTTTAAATTGTATATCAAAAATTATTTGTACTTATTTGAAAATAATCAAATCGATTCGGGCTTAAAAATAGTACAAAATTGTCTAAATTCTAAATCAGTTTTTCTTTAAGTGTACAGAAAAAGAGGTTTGGGCACAAAGACACCTTCGCGTCACCCTTGCGTTTTCAATTACAATTTTCTCGCACTCGCAAAATGCAAAAATGTTAACAAACTTTGGCCAATTGATTTCTGTTGCCAAAGTTTTTTTGTGACCTGGCAATGCAGTTGCGATTTTATCACACACACCACAATAGGCAGACAAACAAAAGCCGCATGCCACATGCCACATGCCATACGGTCTTATCATCAATTGTTGCAGCTGGCAGTCTGCAGTTGGCCATAAAGCAACGCAGACAGTAACAAAAAAAAAACAACAACAATAATATCAACCACAAATCGTTGCCTGCAATTTTTATCGATTTTCCTGGCCAGAGGGCAATAACTTGGCCAAGAGTACTTTGCCACAGGCTAATGCACTTTGCACTTTGCGCTCTCACCGCAAGGATACGCAGCACTTCTTTTCCACTTGCACGCCCTACAAATCTCTAACACACATATGTGTACAGTATATATATATATATATATATATATATATATATATATACATATATCTATGTATGTTGCTTATTTATTCTGCACTCTTGGCTTTGATTTGAGTTCGTCCTTTTTATTTGGTTAAAAGCGCGCCCGCTTTTGTTCTGTTTGGCGCGAGTGTTAAAACTCGACTGCTTTTATTTGCCTTTGAAAAATTTCGAATTACAATACTTAGAATTTGTTTTGATATGAATGTGAACCGAATGCGAAGTCGCCTAACTTTCGACGGCTGGCTGCGTTTGGCTCGTAAACCTTTACTTTTTTTTTTCTTTCTTTCTTTCTTCTGTTAGCTGGTCCCAAAATGTCCTTGCGCAGTTCGTGGCTCGCTCACCGGGCGGATTCAGCGACTCGGTCTTCGGCCGTCTACTCCTCCAGTATTCTATTGACATACAAACTTATTAGTTGGGCGCCGGAGCCAAATGCAAATTCAACACGCCAACAATGAATGGGAAAATGTGGCAAACTAGGGTTCCTTTGCCCCTTCTACCTGTACTGTTGGAATTTCGGATTTGTTTATTTGTTTTTTTTTTTTTTTTTTGTATGCAAATCTCATTTGACTTGATTAATTTTATGAGCACAAGGAGCGCATTAGACGCGCCTCTGTGCAAAATGCGACCTCCTTTATTAAGGGCAACATGATGTTTGAATTTACAAATGTTGTGCATCTAGCGAGGGGAGTTTGTTAAGTAACTACCAGTGTTTAAGCAATATCTTAATTAATATATTTTATTTTTACAATCAGAATTTAGTCACAGATGATTTGATATTTCTTACAGTATTTGGGAAATGCAGAAACGAGCACTTTAAATTTATGTTGTAAGCGTTTTAAATTTTCTTATTTATTTTTATTTCGCAATTTTAGAAATTATTTCTATACACCAGAAAATTGTTCTGGCTTGCAGAAGTGTGCAGCTTCTCAGGATTTTATGTTATATGTTGAATAAGTGCTCATAACTTCACAAGCAGCCCTCGTAGGCGCATGAATCAACGAGGAGCGCTCGTCCAAAGGCACCGATTGCCACGCATCGTGTATTTATTATTGTGTATGTTAGTCGAGAATTTTTATTAGGCTTTGTCTATTATACTGCGAATTCAGGTGTTATTGTCATAGGTTCCTTGATTCGCAGCTAATTGTTGTATATGTATATATATATATATTTAGATTTGGGCTGCACGCAAGCCCCAATTTTATGTCGTGCTTCCATCTTTATACATATGTATGTACACATATAAGGTAAAGACACTCCATGCTGCATGCGGGTAACGAGTTTATGCCAGTTATATTGGGGTGTCTATTGCATGTTGCGTTAACTTAATGTCTGACTATTTAGTTCGACTTTGTTATCGCTTAGTTGCTTAGTTCGATTGTCAAGGTTATTATGTCTGCGAGTTTACCTTGCTGCTATTCTAACAAATGGGATTTGTTACACACATGCCCCAAAGTTAATTAAGGATTGAGATCACTAACAAAACTGGTGTCTAATTGTTTTTATGCCTTTGACTTCGATATGTTGATGTAACATATGATTTTAAGTAACTATATGCTTTTTAAACCCTATTTCTTCAGTTAAATTATACTTCTTGTATCGACTTTTGACTTATAATTATTTTTATTAGTTTGAACTAAAAATTTTTTTCAATATTCAACATTTTCTTTTCGTATCCATAGTAAAATGAATCTATGAAATATTAAAATGAATTGAACAGTCGTATAGGGATAATTCTTGTACTATTGCTTTTATATTTGCTTATGAAGACATTTTGAAGACATTTCAATAATAAATTATCGATTTCTAAATTATTTTTCATACCTGAAATGAAATAAATAAGATTTTCCGTTAGCGTACAAAATCAAAAAAGCGCCTCGCTGCGTTGAGCAAATGTACTACATTGCATAGTACTATTTGGGTTGTTGTCTAAATAAAGTAGTGCTAAAAGCTCAGCTGCTGGTACTAAAAGCTCCACGAAGAGGGGTAATACAACAACAGAAACGAAAACAACACATAACTGATGATGGTTAAGGCAACAACAACATAAGCAGACCACCCACATACACACCGGGGGTGGCTCTGCCGCTGCGTTGCTGCTGCTGCTGCTTTTGACTACTGTTAAAACCGACAGCAAATGTGTGTTTTCTGCCTCTCTTTTGAGCATTTGTTTTGCTTGTTGTTGCTTTTTTTTTTTGGGTGCTGCCAAAGGGGGTGCGTATTCAGTATCTATCGGCATTTTTGTTGGCTTCCCTTTGGTCACATTTATATAAAGTGCTGCTACACACACCCAAATAACTATACATGTACATAAACATCTATATACAATATTATACATACATATGTACATATATTAATTTTCCTTTCACTATACTGAGCTCGTTACAGGCTCATTGATTATTTTCAAACAGTTTATTCTACATTCTCGCACAAATGACACTTGAGGAATCTCTAAAGATGAGAGGCACCGACTGAGTGTTCTCCATATACATACATACAGCTACATATATACGTATATAAGGTATATGTTTGTACATATGTATGTATTTATGAAAGCTTTTGTGAAACTGCGCATGCATTCAGCTAACAGCCCTTTAAGCCTACGTCGCAAAAGATGAAAAGATGAATCATGACACTCAAAAAAATGTAGACCTCAGATATGAAAAATATACATGAAAAGCATACATTCGATTCAAATCAAATATATACAAATAATTTGAACAATCGGAAGAAACTTTTCTACAATATAAGAAAAATTGTACTTAAGAAATATAATATATTTTATACATTTATTTTATGTTTACGGCTTTAACAAGTATTTCTACAGCTTTAATAAGTATTATCCTTAATTTATGTAAATTTTGAAATCTTAAAAACATTTAATTTTTGAAAAAATCATGTATAAAATGTAGAAAATTTTCTACAATAAAAATAAAATTTCTGTATTAACAATTAAATATAAGAAACTCAGTTTAACAAATAGATTTTTTTCTTGAAAACTGTTCTCAATTTAAATAAATATTTAAAATTCTCTCATTGATTTTCGTAATTCATGAATACTAAATAAAGACAAAATAGATATATAATCATAGCCATTTATCTGCGCAGGAAGTTAAAGAGTACAAAGAATATAAAGATAATGAATAATCGGTTAGAAATCAATCAACCTTTGACTTTATGGTCTAATTGTATTTATATCCCTCTTGTTGGTGGCTAACTTTAACATTTGTAGTTGTTGACGCACTTCGGTTATTGATTGCCACAAAATGTGGCAACTACGGCACGCACGCAGCGTCGCCAAATGTGGCGACATGAGGCCACCAATATGGCCAAGCCAACAACAAGAACAACAAATTATGCGACGGCTACCAAATGAGGCAAGCAGCATTGGGTAACCAGCAGAAATATGCGATCCACAATCGCACAATCATCCAACCACAATCCAAGATCTCACGTTAAATCTGCTCCGAGGGAAAGTGATGCCATTAAATCCAAAATGAAATCAATGCAATTTCCACACAGTTTGACCGAGTTTAATGAACTGTCAACTGGGTGTCGCTTTTGGGGGTTGGTTGGCGGCTCTTCATATAAAAAAGGGTATGCTTCGAAATTTGCGTGACAAGCGACACTTTGTTGTTAGCTGAAAACAATTAAGCCAACACCCAGACACATGCAACCACCCCCCCAAGACTACACTAATAAAAAAAACTTTCATCATCAAATAAGACAATATAGCAAACAATTTATTTTAAATTGGATTAGATATAATTATTATTTAGTAATCTACAAATTATTTAAGACATTCAAAATATATTTAAAATTATTAAACTCGATTTATTGCATAGATTGGAAAATAATTTTAATATCTAAATAATTATTTATATAATTCAAGCAATTTCCAGACACACTCTGTATTTAATGCTCAAGATGGGAGAAGGATTTTTGGATTTAGATAGAAACTACAGACAGTCTTTAACCAATAAAAGATATTAGATAGTATTTAAATCTTTATATTTAAGTGCAGCTTCAAACATTTTGTTATTATATTTTTCTCTGAGTGTATTTGCTTACATTTGACGTCTTTATTAATCACACAGTTCCATTTTATTGATCAAACATTTAAATGCCAGGCTCTCAAATAAAATTTAATTAATTAATAAAGCGCAACTATGCGGCATTCCGCAGTCCACAGAATAACACACTCTCAAATTAGCATTCATTACACACGCACACTCAGTAATCACAACTCTTAATAAATGTACATGGCGCGCCTTTCCCCATATTAATTATTGCACCTTGTTGCATCGAATCTACGAGAAACAAGTGCAATGCATTTATAATAGCCTAAGTAAAAAAAAAAAAACATTGGGGGTGCTCCAAATTGAATCAGCGCATGCTTGCATTCAAATTATATTTTGTCATCAAGGGTCATTCCACACACACACACACACACACACACACAAAGGCACTATGAATTGGCATAGTTTTCATGCTCTTGTCAGCTTCGGCAAACTTTTCTAGTTTTAATAGACTGTTACAGAAAAAGCGGACAATACATGGCTGAAAGATACTCCTCTCGTGCCGATTTTGTCAATTATATATGACACATTATTACTGATTCGAAGTCGAAGATCTGGGTAAGCACTCTTTAATTTCACACATTTTGTCTTATCTTCAAAATTTTGTAAATAAATAAAGTATAATTTATAATACTTTCGGTTTCATCTAGCTAATAATTTTTTTATTTTTTAATCCAAAAATTCGAAATGAATATTTAAATCCAAAAATGGATGAACGACAGATTCAATTTGATTCACTTTATTTATTACCTATTATTTACAACCAGCAAACATAAACTTTCGTTTTTTACCGCAAATTTCCTAAAAGAAACATTATGCTCTAAGTTTGGATCTAGGTATCTATTTTTATTATTTTCATACCAAAATAGAACAAAGCTTAAGAATTAAGTTTTCCTATCAAATCCACTTTTCCATTAATTTGCAGGCAAGCCAAAAGCACAATCGTATAAATCAATTAGTCGACTTAGCACTAATCGAATTAATCATTAATTCCATATAAGGGTGCACGTATGGCCAGGAAATAGTAAACAAATCTTTGATTGATTTTCGTGCTTCAGTTGCTTGCAGCTGGGCGTGGCAGCAGCTAACACAAACGAATATGGCGCTAAATATTTGGTAATTGCGTTTTCTTCTGAAACATCTGCAGTGTAGCGGAAACCGTAACAATTAGCAGAGTCGTTCGTGCTTCTTCTATTTTTTAAATTTCTTAAAAAAAAAAATATCTAGCACGCCCCCAATAAAGCGACAAAGGCAAAAGAAGCATAGAAAAGAGGTGGAGAAAAATCAATTGCAATGGCAAGAAGACAAATGCAAATGAAAATGGGAAATTGTTGCTCAGCTTGTGTTAATTAAAAACGCAAATACAACTAGAGAGTAGGTGACAGAAATGTTGTCAATGTGATCTATTTATAAAGTGCAAGAGTTCTCTCACCACCAGATTAACCGTTATAACACCAGAAAGCTTTACAAATGAGCAGACGAACAGCAGTTGCGTCACAAAGAGAATGATAATAAGAGAAAAGTGGCCAGCACACTTAGAGAAACGGAATGTTCACAATTAAAATACAAGTGATGTGGAATTTTGAAATATATAAAATCGTACTTAACTTATTCTGAAAAATAGTCTTCTTTTTGTTAAATTTCAGTTTCGTTTTCTGATTTAATTCTGGGAATTTGTATTTGATTTGTGTACAAATTATCTATGGTTTGTCTGAGTGCACTTATCTAACCCATGCAGTTTAACAATTTAGCTACATAAAACACATGTTATCAGTTTGGGCATATAATAAATATGAACTATGTGCTACATACTAGCAATATTATCAAGCCTCTGCTCTAACTGGACTAACAGTTGAGCAGAAGTAGGTGAAACTGACGTCAAATCTGCGGATGACTTCATAGAAATGACAGCCAGTCGAGCCATTTGAGAGAATGACAGAATGAGCGAATGAGCGGACGGGAGAGAGAGAGAGAGATCACTGATAGCAATCAACAACTATATATTTAGTTTTATTATTGTTTTTATTTTTTCGGTTTGTTGTTAGTTTATGTCATTTAGCACTAAGGTAAGACAGCACAGAAAAAAACAAAAACAAACCTCTGTTGCTATTGTTGTGATTATTTAACAGAGCCGGTTTGCACTTGAGTTAAACTTTTGATTTAATCAACGGCAGGGGTGTACGACTGTGAGTATGTGCAACGGTATCTGTGTGTGGAACAAAGCAAACATTTCAAATCTCAATTTGTGTCAAAACGAAGCAAAAATACTCTAAATCCGGCAACTTTATGGCAAAATTTGAGTTCATTTAAGCCAACAAAATTATATGCAATTAAGAACGACTTTAATGTTAACTCCTTAAAGAAATCAACAGGATCTAAAAAATTACAGATGTTTTACCAAAATTTATATTTATATCAAGTAAACAAATTTTTGTACAATTAGAAATGTCTATTTTTATAAACTCATTAAGGTAGTCCACATAAATTTTTGAAAAATGTGGCACCTATTTGTCATTATTCTATATTTTCTTTACTTTTCCATACGAAATAAAAGTACTTTTGCCTTTTTCTCTCTGTAGAATCCTGTGGAAGTTGAAATTTGCATTTCAAGTATCTCCAAAGAAAGTAAATTTTTGGTAACAATTTTCATATTTTCTGTAGTTTTATATGTCTCAGACTTCCACTAGTTGACTACCATTCACTTAAAGGCCCATTACGTTTTTGCTTTAAATATTTAACGTGCAGATTATATTCAGACTGATAAACTGACATTTTTATGAGCTGAGCAGACATTTGAGCAAATTAAAATGTTATTTTATTTAAGTTGGCAAATTCAGTTTCATTTTCAAGTCACTTTTTAAACGAATGTAAAAAAAAGATCCAGTCTGAGATTTAGGTTAGATTTAGTCGAAGATAAACACATTTGACTAGCTGAGTGACAAAGTTAAGATACCATCGCCAAAATGTATTTAGCTTAATTGAATCGAGGTCATATGCAGAGCGACCACAAACAGCAGCACAAGGGGTCTCGGAAAAGGTGC
Source organism: Drosophila mimica (assembly GCA_037043585.1). NCBI lineage: Eukaryota > Metazoa > Arthropoda > Insecta > Diptera > Drosophilidae > Drosophila > Drosophila mimica. Next base: position 766,842 of record JBAMBE010001187.1, read on the forward strand.
ATTGACAGCAGCCTAAGCTCAAGTTGCTAATAACTGATAACAATGCATGTGAGATATTTCAACTGGGCATTAAAACAAAGCGTCTGTCTTGCAGATCCTTGTTCCTGGGAGACAACAGCCCAACATCCTTTAGCCCTGGCTTAAATGTGTGAGTACGGCTCTTCAGACGGTCATGATAAGCGCAAACAACTCTTTTAGTCCCCGTTCGACAGTTGTGCAAATAGCAACAAATGTAAAGCGTAAATCTATTTGCATAAGTCGCAAGTCGCAGAATGACGTGAGTTACTGTTGATGGTGCTGCATGTTCGACTGACATAACCATCAATTTCCTAGGGTGTGCCTGTTTGCCACACTTTGGCTAATTGAGGCATAGACATATGCACTGCAAAGAAGTGTTGCGCTTATATACAAATTTTACCTAAAAAGATTTTCCCTGCCCCACAAATTTCACACAACACGTACACCATAAAAAAGGGACGAAGGCTAGTGGTATTATTTTTAAATTCCTTAACTTTAGTTTTCTAAAATGTGGCAAAAATATATGAAAAGGGTTTTCAAAAATTTTAAAAAAATTGTTTCCACATATGTGATATTTTTTAACGTCTTATTAAGCTGAAAATGTTTTTTTTTTTTAATTTATTCCGTTGAATTAGCAATTATTTGGAAAAAAAAGCCTGCCTTTCATGTGATTTAACGATTTGAATAATTTTTTTTTTCGAGTGTAGGCTTGCCTATTTTCTGATTGTATATAAGGATAGTCGAATTTTGAATGCAGTCATAGTTTTAACTAATTGATTTGCCTCGAAGTAAACCCAGGCGTATGCCTAATGACAAAGTCATTAACCCTCACCTTTTTGCTCCTGTCCAGCGCGTGCCGCTGGCACCGGCTCCGTTTTCTGTTGTTGTTGTTGTTGTGGCTGCTGCTGCGGCTGCTGCTGCGCTTGCTGCTGCTGTTGTTGTTGTTGAGGCACTTCCTGTTGCAGTTGCGGCTGAACTGGATGCATGGGGCGCGTATCAGCGATTGCTGCTGGCAGAGCAGCAGCTTCCAGCACAGAGCTTTTCTCCATGACATCCGCCATATTGAAAGTGCCCCTGTGTGTGTGTGTGTGTGTGTGTGAGTACTGCACTCAGAACAGGACTTTTATGTGCGTTTTAACTTTTTGCTCGTCGTGTGTACTCGACAATATAATATATAATATATATGTATATATAATATATGTAGCTCTGAGGTATATATTTTTTTCCTTTTGCACTTTTCACCGATAATTTTTTTGGAATGCTTCTTAGTTGCTTTTCTAATGCACTTGCCGTTCGAGAGAGAGAGATAGAGACCGAGAGAGAGAGAGCAACGCACTGTAAATCGGCCAAATAATATGTACTATATATTTAATAATAATAATGCTGACAATATTTCGCTTTTGCTTCTTGCACTTTTCTTCACTTGCACTCAGCTACAAAGGCAATGCTGATTTTTTATATATTTTAAATTTTATTTTATTAAATTTTTGGCTTAATAATGCAAATTTGAAGCGTTAGCGGAGCGCCAAGTATCTTTTGGGTTTGTTATCTCGATTTCAACTGATTTTCAGTTCGTTGAAATACCTAATTAACGTACACTCGGCAGACGCGCAAGCTGCGTTTATGCTTTTTAGTACACTCGCAGGGGTAACGTAGAAAGAGCTTTTTTCGTTGGAGCTTTGATGCATGAGCGCCATCTATTGTTCAGCTCGGGTTGCAGTTTTTCTACACAGGTCTGTATCAATACTAATATTATGATATTCATTTTTTAAAGTATGTGGTGTTTTTAACAACAATATGAAATAAATAAAATTCAGCGGCCAACGAAGAAAAATTGGATAATGTATTAATAATAAGAGTGCGTTCAGCTATTATACACTTTAGATCTAGATTAAATATTGCCCAACAATAAAAATGCCATTTATTTTTTTTTAGTTTTGGCATGAAATAAGAAAAACGTAGCTACCTGAGCTATTTTTATAAACAAATTTTTATAGGTTAACATTTTGCTTGCCAAAAGCGCATTTTATTTTGATTCTAAATTTCAAAGTATAGTAGTATTTTGAGTGTTTTTTTGGTATTCCATATCAACTTAGAATATTCATTCTCAAAACATATTTAAAAATTTGTATTTGATGACAAATAATTCAGCTGAAAATCATGCACCTTAGGCTTCCACATGGTAATGAAATAATAGAACCGACACTTTCATTATCAAATTTTTTTTCCATGAATTAAGAGTCTATAAGCCGACAACAACAAAGATCCCATATCAATATTACTGTATGGCTTATATATAAAATACTAAAAACCATTATCCGACAAAGAACATATGTATACTAATTTCATATATGTATATACATACATATATCCCGTTGTTCTTGCAACAGTTGAATTGCTTTTGCTACTTGGTTTATTTGCGTCTTTTCAAATGAATAATCATAATTATTGGTTTGCATATATGTATGTAACCAGAAAACACAAAATAATCGTAACTTAAAAAAATTCATGAACAACAAAATAATTAGCACGAAACTTAGTAGTTGTTTTTCAGTTTTTTTTTCGTTATTTTTTTATAATTTAAATTTTTTTTTATTTTTTAAAAAATAATATTATCTTGAAGTTCAATTTTTGCAGTTGTAGTAGCAGAAGTAAAATTTAATTAAAATAATATACGAGAGAGAGATAGAGAGAGTTAGCGATGAATATAACATCTATGGAGAATGGCTGTTTGCTATAAATTTGTTGTTTGGTGTTGTTGTTGTTGTTGTTGATGGTATTTATTTATAGCGCATCTGGTCTGTCACACATTCTTGCAAGGAATGCTGTTAGAAGAAAGACAAATAATTATTATTAGCATATATTAATTATGAGATGAGAAAGACATCTAGACGGATAGAGAGACAAGAGGAAAACTTACTGTTTAGTCGAAGACCACGGGATCGCTCATCAAGCGCTGGATGAACTCTACAAGTTCAAACCACATCACAAAAACACGACAGAGTGGTACATGGTGCGTGGTGCGTGGTGCGTGGTGCAGGATGGTGTGTGGGTCACACAAAAATACACATTGACAGATTGAATTGTGTGGAGGAGTAGTGTGCAGGGTGCAGAGTGTTTGATTGATTGGGTAACAAATATATATGTGCGTAGACAAGTGGGTGCATGTAAAGAATACAAATCACATTATGACATATCACGAATATACAAAAATAAATGACATTGGACTTGAATTAAGTCATCAGTTTATACTTACGAGAGTATGGGATCATGCCCTCATCATCCTCGGGATCCATGCAGTCGGCGAACAGATTCTCCACTTGCTCATCATCCAGGCACTCACCTGTTGATCAATACAAATATCGATTAGTGGAGGGATTTGGAATGATTTGTGTGTCTGTGCACTTACCAAGGGACAGGAGGGCGTGCTGCAATTCAGCGAGCAGCATTTGACCGTTCTCCTCCTTGTCGTACAGTTTCAAGCACTCAATGAAATCCTCATAGCAGCCCTGCTCCTTCTCCTTCTTCACTTGCGAGTAGATGGGCAGGAATTCGTCCAACTTGATCTTCTTCTCGTTACGCTTCTTGGTGCCGCCCATTTTCTCGATCAGCGCCAAGGTGGGGTTCAAGTTCAGAGCGCGCAGAGCATCGCCTAGATCAACGGCATCAATGCCCTCACCGGGGGAGCCCATAACTTCGAAAACGAATTCGACATCTGCATAAACACAATTATTTTGCAATTAGTGATTAATGCAATTTTTCAATTTAATTATTGTTTACTCTTATGGGATTCGTTTATTATTTTATTTCATTATTGTTTATTTAAAGAAAAAAAATTTGTTGAAAACTCTTTTAAATGAGGACAAATTCAATAACCCTGAAATTTAGGGTACGCACATTTTTGGTCATCACGAAAATCTTGACATGGCGGCGCATTAGTTACGTATGTGTGTCCATTTGTGTGTGTGTGTGTGTATGTGCGTGGGAGCGTTGCCAACACGAAGAACATACATATACGTATACGTAATCCGACACCCGAACGCCTTCGTCTGTGCTACACACACACACACACAGATACACAAACACACACGCATCTGCTCTTTGGCCGTGCGTTTCAACGAAAATAAATTCGAAGAAATAACTTGGCCAAAATTAGATCGTGCGCTCTTCCCATATACTACGATGTACATACATATATACACAAATTTTCCATTGTAAGCGTATTTTTCGATGATGATTTCCTCACAATCTTTTCACTAGATTATGGATGGATTTTTTTATTTTGCGTTGCGAATACCAAAATTTTTTGGTTCATTTGAAAACTTTCCGCAAATCCCATATATGTATGTATATACACTTAATTCATATATATGTATATAATATGTATGTGTGTTTGGTGATTACGAAATACATATTTGACATTTGCTGTATATATTGTGGGTTGTACCCACGCATTTCTGCATAGCATCAATCAGATGGATTCTACTTATATGTTGAGTTTTTTTTTTTATTTTTATATACATATGTATGTAAAACACACGCGCACATTATGTAATCACTTTTTTTTTTAGATACATTCACAATGATAATTTGACCTTTTTCATGGCAATGATGTTTTGTAATGTTTTATTTATGGAGCTTTATAGTCCTCGGACAGCAACATTATTTAACTACTTTCAGTTGGATGTGCAGATCTTTTGATTGATTTTATTTTTGAGGTTAGAATTATAATCCTTTTCTTTTTGTGTGTGTTTGGTGGATGTGGCTCAACTTACTTTCAACTTCACGCTTTGGAACATCAGCCTGTCGAAAGAAAGTAATATTTTTTGGAATTCTTTAAATAAAATCAAGTTTTTTCAGCACAGTTAAAGGAAAACTCATTAGGAACACAAGAGTTTCTTTTTCCACCCATCAAACCAATGGGCGACGGCACTCACCATTTTGTCTATTGAATGCGAAAAGCAACTGTATCGCGGATGAGCTCGGTCTCGACTGAACGCTATTCGTCAGTGGCAGTACGGCAAGGTAATTCTGAGGTGATACCCAGCAGCGATTTTGACCAACTCACACACATGCAGCAACGCACACAAATACACACGCATACACAAAGATACACATGAGAACATCATGAAAATGCTCGCAAGGCTGTTCAGATACATATAGATATATATATATATATTTATATATATATGCACATAGAAACATATGCTGGCCAAGAATTTACTTTCATCTGGGCAACATTTTCAAATGGCAGGGCTCTCTCTCTCTCTGTCTTTGTCTGGCTCTCGCTCTCTCTCTGTCGATATGATCTCTCTTTTTTGTTGGGCTCTCTAGTTAGGCTATTTTTAAGATATATAAAAATATTCGTTTTTTTCTTTTTTGTGCTTGCAAAACAATAATCACTTGTGGCATTCTCAGCCGCATAGTGTTGAATATCATTTGATGATGTTTCACATGATTTTGCAGATAATATTTTAACATTGCGGGGTCTTATTGTTTTTATGCGGGCAACCACCACACAAACATCATATATTTATATATATATTTATTTTCGATCTGTATATGCATATAGTTGTATATTTAAATAAATAGCGACCCTGATCCGTCTCTTTAGCAAGCGGAGAGCATTTTATCGCCAGTTTTGAAAGATTCGCATGTTATCATTCAAAATGTTTTTGCTGCCGGGTTTTTTTATGCCCGATTCTCAAACCAACACCTGAATAGCTTTAAAAATGCGTAATTCGAATTTATTTATTTTTCTTTTTATAATTTCTTGATTTTTCTTTTATGCTTTTACGAAGGAAGCTATTCCCGTGTTGATCTCTCGCTCGCACACTCGCTCACCATATAGTCTGTCTGTCGCTCTCATCTACATAGAAGGCGTATTACTAGCCATAGCTCTATGTAGTCGCCTCTGGCATCCAATTGTATTTGTGTCTACAACAAATTTTTTGAATGTGTGCTATTTATAAAAACTATGACACAGATACACCAAATGTATTCAGAGCATTCATCTACAGCGCATATATTCATGTGGGGCCATTCCCACTATATAACCACATGCATAGATATATACATATATATACACGCTAATAGATGTAGCCTCTTATATAGAACTTGGCATCTTAAAAGGCATAAATTCCAGTTGGGTAATTACCGCAATTCCCATTGATTTCGACTACCGGTGGGCGGCAAATTTCTAACTGCAGTCCTTGTCCTTGACATCCGAAACGGGCCCTTCTTTGACCCACTTTTCCACTCAGCTGTTTAAGTCTAGTCGTGTTCAATTCTCAACGACTCTCATCTCAAAATATCTCTTCTCATCTCTTGCCAAGCTTCGTTTCGGCCTTTTGCTGCGCAGCCTCATACAAGCCACAACCTGTTGCCTTCTCAGAGTGGGTGGGGCAGGAATTGGGGCAAGCAGTGTCAATTGATGCATGTTATTTGGGCCGGCTTAAATTAAATCAGCTGTTATCTGAGCAGCTGATAAGTGGCCCAAAATCTGCGCAGTTGAAAGTGCGCAGTTCATTGATAAAGGAATAGAGAACAAAAAAAAATATTCTATGTTAGTTAAGTAATAATTATTTATTTATAAAATGTTTTAATCCCGCAAGGTTTATACATATTTTTAACAATTTAAGTAGATAGGATAAAAAAGTTGTTCTTTTTTATAATATTTTTAAAATTTGAAACATTTCTAATGTCGAAAATGTATGAGAAATATTCAGATTTCTGAACTATTTTTATTCAAAATTAAGTTAAGCAATAAAATATCTAAAATCTGTAATTATAAATTACTCGTATGAAATTGGAACTTTATTTAAGTCGAATGAAAAGCAAAGCACTAAAGAAATGTTTATCTGAATTTGCTTAGCTCAGACTTATTCAAGTGCAAGGATGGTATCGACAACACCTAATATTATAAAGGAGTTATACCTATTTAGTGGTTTCAAGTTACTTTAACCAGCACATAAGTTTAACTGTTGTCATTTGGCAATATTTCATTCGAAGTGAGAACAACACAAACAAACAACACAAATGGAGGCTTTAATGAACAGAAGCCAGGAGAGTCAAATAAAGCGATGTTCAAGCAATTTACACACACAGACAACAACAATTTTCAACCCTCACAAAGACAAAACGCCACTTGTGTGTTATCATTGACAAGTGCGCTAAATGTACAGGGTGTGTGTGTTGAAGTGACAACGATGCGTGGTTGCATCTACTGACTGAGCACCCTGTATAAGCATAAGCCCTTTTTGGGGGTGGCTGTGCGTATACTTAACGCGAATGTGTACACACATATATGCATTGGTATGTGTGTGTGTGTGTGTATACGCACTCCTGGCCCACTGGCAACGACGAGGAGCACGAGAAGGATAACGATGACGATGAGAATAGCGTCGTCAGTTAACGACTGCGACGCTTTGTCCCAGTTGCATCCGAACGCTCCAGCCGTAAACGTTATCGAAACTGGCAACGCGCAAATCAAGGTAAAAAAAAAATATAAAAAATAAAAAAAAACAAAGAAAAAATAAAAGCAGCAGCACAAAAGAAATGTGCGCTAATTGAACTAATAAAAATCAAACAAAATTAAATACAGCGCGCAATTAGTCAATGTTTAAGTTGTGCCACAATTCTGAGGATAGCTGGCAGTCCAAACCCTTTTGGCTGATTGTCCTGTTTGTCGACTGGGTGCGGTCACAATTCAACCGAATTGCGGGCCATAAACATGGCAAAGGCAAACGCCTGATTTTGAGTGCGTGTTAAGTGTTAGCGACAATTGATGTGGCAAAGAAAAAGTAAATTCTATTTAGATGACAAATGTGGTTATATAAGTGGGCCAAACTGTGAAAATTTTCCTTTACCCACCGAAAATTTGCATGTATACCAAAAAGCCAGAATTCTGTATCTATAACCATAAGCAGCGAAGCTGCGGAGTCTGCGTTCTGTGCAGCCGAACGTTCCAAGGAGCAGCAAGGACAAATGAGCACTCAGAGCACACACAGCAGCTGCTGCGAGATTTTGTTTTGTTATTGTTTTGCTTTGGCACTGACCTATGTAGAAGTCTGTAGTGGGAGCAGCGTCGTTGGGGGCAAGGATTCCGTTGCTGAGACTGCGCACGCAAATACTTGTTGCTGCAACAGGCATGCTAATGTCGTCCATGTTTTTTGTTTTTTTTGTTTTATGAATGAATCGCTCAACAGTTGCATGTCATTGAATTTTATACATGTGTGTGTGTGTCCTTGTTTTCCAGCTGTTGGCCACCATGGTGACCAATGCGACGAACAACAACAATCTGCAGGCGAACAACAACAGCTCGACGCCGAACAATAATAACGATGACTTTGACATTGACCAAGACGATGGCCTCCAGGATCTGGGCTTGCCGGTGTCCGTGCAAACATTCCTGTGGCGTCAAATAGCTCCATTCATCAGACCGCGACTCGGCAAGCTGCATGAGGCCAGTTGCATGGTAAGTGTGTCAGCCAAAAAAGTTGAACAAAAGATATATATCTGAATATCTGAAGCTAACTTTAAACTTGGCCAATCTATTGGCTAACAGAAATCTTGAAGTGAAAGTGCCGCCTAAGACAGAAAAATAAAAAAAAAAAAAATTCAAATTTAAAATAGGGGAAAACAAAATATATTCGGCTCGTCGAAACTTAAATACTCTTGCAAATGCATGATATAAGGAATAATAATAATGTCCTGGACAACATTACTCACAAGAAATTACTATATTCATATAAAAGATATGGATTAAAAGTTCTCTAAAAGTTCAACAAATTCATACAAAACTGAGAAATTAAAAACAATTGTATTTCACGAGTAATGTTTTGTATAAATTGATTCATATTAATAAATTAATTATAAACCAAAAATAATATTTGATACTTTTAGTTATATAAAAATATCTTTATGCTAAATTATATAGTTGTCCGATTTGCGCAGATAGACAAAATTATAGTAGCCCCTGCAAGCGTATTTAATTTAAGAAATCGGTTATATGAAAACGATAATGAAAATGTGCTGTAAATTCGCTATGCGTGTTTGTTTTTGTAAGGATGGACTGTGTATAACTATCTGTACGATTGGCACAACCAATTTGGAACTAACATATGAAATATGACATATCTATATGTGAATTTTAAGTTTTCTTATAAGTTTTGTTTTTATTAAAATTCTGCTCTCGAAATTCGATAATAAATTCGATCTAAATACATATATTTAAATTTGATGTTTGATGTTTACTTCATTTATTTTGCATTCGATTTTTGATTTCTTTTCCACAATTTACTAACACACCCAACCAACATAACAAACTAAACACACATATCTCCAACCATTATTGACAATATTATGCTTTAAATATTAACGATAAAAACAATAACAAAACGAAAAACAACCAAACAAACTGTACAAATTAACATTGTAAAATCTCTCGCAATTTGTCTGAATCTGAATGTAGTTTTGTCAACACGCACCGGGACACCATGTAAGTTATAAATGTTCTGTGTATTTACTAATACTACTACTACTCCATTAATACTAACAAATCAATATTAAATGTATACAAATTATGAATATAATACATTAAGTATGTTTACTAATTTCTAAACTTTGTTGTTTTGCATGCATTGAGCTCAGTTTTAATTACATTTCTAGCTGCTGATATGTTTGTAGATATTTCCAAAAACCTTATTTTTGTTGCTGTATTGTCGCTATTTAGAGTTGAAGTTGAGCTGAGTTCATCTCACTTATTTTGAGCTAATCTTTCTGTGTTTTGTTGTCTCTTTAATTGCCCACACAAATCAAAGGAATCGAAAGAAGCCTGCAAGGTAAGCAATACAATTGTTATAAATTCCATTCATTCATTTTAATTATCTCTTCTTGCAGTCCTTTGAGAAGGTGCTGGTGCAGAACATTCAGTTTGGTCTGTCCCCGCCACTGACCAAAGCTCTGGGCGCCATTCCCCGGTGGCGACTCCTACAGGGTGCCCTACCTCATGTCATGCACGCCTGCGCAGCTCTACTGTACTGTAAGTTTACAATTTTCACAATTTTCTTTATTTGAACATTATTATTTTTCCCGAACATTATTTTTTGTTGCACGAAAATTTATAAAAATGTATAAAAAGTTGAACAACAGCGAGAATTTCCTATTAGCGTTTAACATTTATTGTTTTTTTTTTTTCTCTCAATTCAGTTGAATCCGCGCTCAACTTAAAATCTGCAGAGCTATGAAAATAAATAAATTTCTTAGTGCTCTTCTTGTAAAATGTGAATAAATAATTTCTATTCTTTCATTTGCACGTGTTTCAGGCCGCGTGAAGGACATGCAGGCGATTGGGCCCGTTGAGACAAAATTGCTGTACACTATGCAATGGATCTTACTGTATGCCGCCGAGGAATGCGCCGATGATGAGGGTGGCGATGATCTGGGCTTGGGGGATGCCGCTGATCCGAAGCCAAAGATCTTGGATCAGTATTTGTTCTCGGTGCCAACCATAACGGTAAGTCTTAAATTCTTTCATTTTGCAGTGATTGGACTTAAGATAATCTTCTCTGCCTGCAGCTCTTTGTGTACTTGTTTGCGCCCATAATACATCATCTGAAAGAATCGGACTTTCAAAACTTTCGCCTTGAGAATGGCATTAAACTGTGGCAGGGCATGTGGGACAATCGGGCACCAGGAGCACCCTGTTTCACAGCGCCCGTTAAGCCCAAGGCGCGCAATTTGCTCTGCGCACCGACTCCAAAAGGTTCGACGGATGTGTTTCAGGGTCGGAAGCACTCGCTGGGCCCCGATGCCACGTCACCCAAGGCGGATTCGCCCCAAAGCAACATCACCGACTACGGCCAGCAGGATGATGAGGTATGGGACTACATTATTCCCAGATCACTTAGGATTTCCGATTCGATTTCTCCTTGAAAAAGAATACAAATTAATATTTATTAAACTAACCAGATTTTCAGAGAATTTTAATTACTTTTACTGCCTTCTTAGGGTTCCTGGGTGTCCTCGCCCAAGGAGTTCTTTCCCGAGACCATACCCGAAGAAGCCTCCAGCATTGAAGATGAACGCGTCGTAATCTTTAGGCTGCCTTCAGCACCGCAACTCATGGATAACTCCTTCTTCACGGTAAGCAGCAGACTTGAAGCACCAACACAACTTTATTTAAATTAATTCAAATATTTCCAGGCCGATGCCAGTTTGCTGCAACAGCAGCAACAGTCGCAGAGTCGCCGGGGAAGCCATCAGTCGATGAATTCACGCGAGAAGGATAAGGCGCCCTCGACCAAGTTCGAGTTCGACCAGCAGGAATTAACACGTGGCGCCTCCATGAAGGAGAAACGCAGCGCCTCCATTGAGAAGGAGTCTGATACGGTTAACTCGGAGAGTGCCAAAGCTGATGTTTCAGCTGCCACCTTTCTGGATGTGTCCGTAATGCGTTGCCTGTTCATCTCGCACTGGCAGGAGGAGGGTGTCTTCTGGAGCCTGCAGTATCTCTACAACAGGTAGGGCATCTATACCAAGTTCAATGGATAGTTGATACAGCTTTGCTTTGCCTTGCAGACTCACCGAAATTGGCGATGAGGCAGCCATAACATTAAATCAACCGCGAAAACGTTCCAACTCGCTGCCCATACCACAAATCGAGATCTCCCTGTACCAGGGACCGGGCAGCAACAGCCGCGATAGTCCGGGCAGCTCCGTGGTCAAGGACTACATTGAAATACCCGAGGTAGCGGCAACACAGAGTACACCACAAGTTGGTAAGCATATTATTATATAGTTCGCTGATTTCCTAGTCGAACCCAAATTCTTAATTACTTTTGAATGTTTGCAGAGGAAATTCAGAGCAGTCCCAACAATTCGGAGCGTCGGGGCAGTGAGAAGAAGAAACGTGTCAAGATGGCCGATCTGAGGGCCTTTGTGGAGACGAAAATGTTCTCGAAATCGGAGAAGAATCTGGAAAAAGTAGGGCTCGATACAAACTCTGCCAATGGCAAGATTCCACTGCAACATGCAGTAAGCTATTAAAGCTATAACTAACTTATTAGCAATACCCGATAAATACCGTTAGCACGAGTTCGTTTTATTATGCTCTTGAAGGCCTAGCACCCCGCTTAATTACGAAAATATTATCTCGAACCCTTTCCATGTGTTGTTACTAAAGTTAATTGTTAGCCAACAAGCTGATGAACATTTCTGGCCACTAACTGTTCTCATTGATTTGCCTTCTGCCTAGGAATACCATCGCAGCCTCGATACGGGTGAGAAGAAACTATCACGATCTGCATCAATGATCACCCGAGAGCCCTCCAGTAATCTCATCAAAGGAAAGTCAATGCCCAGCTTAAGGTAACTCCCAAATCTATTATACCAAAAACCCACCAACTCTGAATCAAATCACTGACACAAAAATCGACTACAGCAAAACAGTCACACAAAACTCTACTATCCACATCAATACCAAAGACTACTCTTAACTCAATTGTTATATCTATACATATTTATAAATCTGTGTATACATTATGTATTACTTACTGTCTTCTATGAACTAAACAACCAGCTGTCTGCTTGATAGCGGGTGAGTTTTGGTCTTCAACCTGGTTTCAATGTCTATATTCTGTCTATTCCTATACAAAGTTAACTTTCTATTACAATATTTATCTTATCTATGATTACTGAATTTCCACTTTCAAGTTTGCCTGATCACCTACCCCTCGAATACTCTTCCCTACTAGCTATCCTATTCAAATGTTTGTTAATACAGTAAAACCCGTTCTCTCATGACTTCTTGTAAAGATCAATATAAATTTGACTTTTCGCTTGCTCATTTTGATTTTAATGTCCCTGCAGCAAAAAAGTTTGATGCAACATTTACAATCAGTTTGAAAAAACGGGCTCAAGTTAGTTTTGAACTATTCCAAAATCCCCAAAGTATTTGCTTTTTCCGTTGAGTTAATCGCACGCCGTTTTTGACTAATGCAAGCACAAATGCCTTTCGCACATCTTCTGCAAAATGCCAGATCTTACAGATATGTTGAGCCGCCCAAGGCAGCCGCCAGGCCGCCACTGGCGACGTGTCCGCGTTCCGCGTTCTATCCGCGCAATCCAATTATTACCGTAACAGAGCACACGCCCACACCCTCGCCGGACTACTTGAAGCGACAGGTGAGTTGGCAGTCGAATCGCAGGTTATCCGATTACTAATGAACCGTTCCTTTCGAAGGGTTCCATTGATTCGCAATTGGATGCACTCAGTAATGGCGGCAGTGTTGCCGGTGCTGGTGGCAATGGTAGTGCTGGTGGTGGCAGCTCCACCACACGCTACCGTGGACCAATGCTGCGTTCGCATACGGATTCGCACATTGATTACACAGGCGTCGATGAATCGGAGGCGCCGGGCTCCTCCTTCTATATAACGCGCGATGGCGGCATCGATTATGAGATTGTTCTGCTGGCGGTGAGCAGCGTCTTTAAGCGAGATCCATCGCAGCTCTGCTCGCTGCGCGTGCTCGAGGCGGGCCTCAACATCTGTGAGCTGCTCATAGAGATGGGAGTGCTGAAGCTGGGCGAGCATGCCCACGAGATATCCATGGGCATAACGCGACGTGCTCTCCAGGTCCTCGGTTGCCCGCATGGCTGCAACGATGGTGAGTTCTATTTTTCAAACTGGAGTCACAAAAGTTATCTTGAATCTGCGACAGCTTGGCTGGGCTTGGAAGAACTTTGGTTTTTGTCTTATTCATGCCAGAACTTCAATTATACTCTTATCTCATATCTCATTAATCTACTTGGTACCATGGTTGTAGCTTCAATACCTTTACTCTTAAGCATATTCCGTTAACTGTTTTTATTTTGGCCAACACAATTTTAGGTGTTCGCGGACCGCCAGCTGATTTTCTGCGCAATCAATGCCAGAAGATTCTGTCCAGGATGCTGCGACAGGCTGGTCAGCGCACCAAGCGTTATCTGCAGGAGATGGTGAAGACCTCACCATTACCGGAGCTCATCGATTACTTCCATGCGTTTCTGGCCTTCTGCGTGGATCCCAGTTCACTGTTATCGCCCCTGAGTAAGTGACACCAATTCTGTTTCCTAATCAAGTTTGTGTGTTGAGAGCAAAATTTCGATAATGCACCATTTATTCCCGATTGCAAATATTTTCATTTACCAGCAAATTCCTTATTCATTCGTTTCATTCATACCCTTGCAGAGATTTCAAAAGTTTTATTCCATAATTATGCACTATTGGAAGCATTTTCTGTTCTATAAGCCAAATATATTGTTGGATAGCGAATAAAATATATATACAGGCCTGATCAAAATTCCGATTTTGTTGGAAATACACAATTAAAGAACAGGTTTTTCGGGTGCCGCAAAAAAGCTAAAGTTATCCGATTTATTTTATTTTTCTAAGTAATGCTTCCCAGCCAATGTTTTAATAATAATATTTTATAGTATTTTTTTTAAACAGATTCATTTTAAAAAAAATGTATGTATTTTATTTAAGTAAAATAATATGTTAAAATTAATTTTAAGACAGAAAACTGAGTTTAATATAGAGATAAGCTATAATTCAATAGAAGTTATAAACTGCAAGGGTATTCAATATTCGGTATACCGAAGTGAAATGCTCTTTTTAATTCCTCATTTGCAATTTATTCGGTGTGTGGTTTTTCTACGGTTTCTTCTTGTTGCATGCGACGATTTTTGCTAATGCTTTTGAGTTTAACCCCCTCTTGCCACTGATCCACCACCAACAATTACTCGTACGTTGTATATATATATATATATGTATATGTATGTATGTATGATGATGCAAATAGCTCATAAACGTCAGAGTGGATATAAAAATGTTAACACCGATCTTGGCGGTGTACCAGGTCAGGGCGGGTATTCCACCAATTTTAGCGGCGGGATGAGCGGTGGCGCCGAGGGACAAGTGGTTGGCGCCGTCTTCAAGCAGCTCGTCAGTCGATTCGTTGACTCCAGCAAGGATCTGAAATCGCCCGAGAATGTTGCACTCTATGGGGACATCCGACAGCTGGTCACCTACGTGAAGGGCGCCCACGGCGGACCCTTTCGCCTGGTGGCGCTCAGCGGCATTTTGGCAGTGACACCGCGTCCACACAAGAAGGGTCCAACGGCACAGACGACCCGAGTGATCAGGTGAGCAAAAATAGCAAACTTACAATGATGAGTTCAATTAAGAACAAGGGTACGAATTATCTTTATAAGATACCTTTAAAAATTAATTACAATAAATATTTTTTTTACTTTTAATTTAATTTAATTTGTAAATTTCGGCTTCAGGCACATACCACAAGCAGATGTGCCGCATGTGGTGCAAAATGATGACAAAAGTTCGCAGCGCCGTCTGCTTTTAAAGAAACGGAGCACATCCTCCGCCTGCGCCGTGGTGAGTCTTGTTGCTATCCATTAAATAAATCACTGATCCGCCTCATTTGATTTGCTCAGAGCCTGCTGGAGACGGAGCCATGCGAGGAGCACTACAAGACAAGTCAATCGCCATTGAGCAACTTTAGGCGTCGCACCACCGGGGTGAGGCCAACGTTGACACCGCGTCACAGCGAGCGGGCGCTGCTCTCCGATTCCACGTCCAGCTCGGAACGCAATTCGCTGGGACGGCTCAGCGGCTTGGTGCGCTGGTTCCGTGGCACGCCCAAAGAGGCGTCGTCGATTGATTTGGAGATAGGCTCGCTAAATCCAGAGATATCGTCGACATTCATGCGGCACGCCTCGCTGAAGATCCAAAGGGGTCGCTCCAGCGATGGCATCGGCCGTTCCATTCAGCGCGCCAAGCGACGCGTCGAACGACGGCTGAACCGTTTCGGTGGCATTGTGAAGGGCAAGAAGAAGGTGGGCGGCATCGAAGAGACAGCGGATTACAGTCGACGCAGCTCCTCCGACATGTGCGACGGTCCGCGCGAGTCCGAGGTGGTCATACTCAAGGAGCGTAAGCTGGTGCCCATTGAACCGGTTCGCATCGGAATGCTCCGACTCTCTTTTCTACTGGAGACATGTGCGCCTGGCTCATTTCCCGATCCGCAGCTGGTCGCTGCCGTCTTGGATTTGGTAAGTGCACTGTGAAAAATTCGAATCTTGGGAAAAAATCCAATGAAGAATTGAGAGCATTTCTAAAATGAGCAAAGTTTTACTTAAAGACTTGTTTAAAATTTGCAAATTTGAAAATCATATTATTTGGTATAAGCTAAACACGATTTTATCTTGGATTTAAAGAGGATTTTTACGCAAATCCTTGAAATAATTGTTGCACCTTTATTTTATTTCTTAAACCTTCATTTTTAATGTTAGTTTTAAATTCAATTAAAATTTGTAATTTTAGCACCGATCTTATCTTATTTTTTATCTTCATTTTCCATTTCTCCGTTATTGGCTTTTCGCTTAATATAAAGAAAATTATTGTCAATTATTTTCCACCAATGTTAAAAATTTTACTCAAATTTCAGCCGCAAGCACCGCTGGTCACGCGGGCGACTTTTCTGCTGGAGTGCGCCCACTTTGTGCACCTGTGCAACAAGGGGCAGTGGCCCATTTGGATGAAGCAGAATGTGGGCGGCTATCGTGCCTCGGGCGCCAACATCAATCCCGCCCAGATGCGGCAACAGGTCAGCCAGTCGAGTGCCCGTCGCACCCACATCCTACTCCGGGCTGCCGGCAAAATGTTCCATCAATGGGCAGAGATGGTGGGTGCGCGTCTCGAGGAGATCTTGTTTACGGAGCGACTGCAGTACGAGGCGCTCAATGCGAGCCTCACAGATCCGGAGAAGCAGCGCGAACTGCTGCAGCAGGATGAGGAGGAGGATTTCCTGGACGAGACCTCTGTCAATCCGCATGGCAATGACTGTCCGCATGCCTTGAAACTGATCGCCTGCGTCCTGCTCTTCGAGATTACTGCTTTTTTGCGGGACACATACATCACGCTGCCCAAGACCTCCAAGATGTTGCACAGAGACAGGCCGGCACCCTGGGAGAAGGTGTATCGCGAGGCCAATCGCCGCTGGTCCATGGCGCTCAGTTCCATGGGTCACTCGCAGACCTCGGCTCAGAGCCTGCAGTCGATAGCAGCGGGCAACGATGGCGCTGGCCAAACGGAGCGTAAGATATCCTTTGTGCTGCACGAGCCGGACAACGAATCGGAGAATAGCAGTAACACCACTCTAACCAAGGAGGGCGAGGAGGGTAAGTAATGCTTATAGGTCGAAATTTATATATAATTATATATATATTATTTGTGCTGACTAACATTTTAATAAGCAATGGTAAAAAAGTTATTTTTGAACAGTTGTTTTCTTTGGCGATGTAAGTCAGGTTTAAGCCAGATTTTTAAGAGAGGCAAATACACTGAAAACAATTGTATAACATATGTTTTCAAGTCTCAGAAATAGAGATTAGATTAATTTTAAAGTTGTGCAGATATGAAATTGTTTACATAATTTTAAATTTAATTATAAATTCATATAAAATTAAAATTTTCACATATTGTTTAATTTACTTTATTTTCAAAAAATCTTGAACACGGCAACAAATGAGTTATTTTAATTTTGCAAAACTAGAATTATACATCATTTCTAATTTAATTTAAGATCGTAGAATAATAAAATTTCTGTATATTTTTTGAATTTAGTTTATTTTTCAATTCGTGCAAAAATTAATTAATTAATTAAATTTATTTTAAAGTTATTTTGCTATGGAGAATAATATTAATAGGTCTTAAAAAATAACGCTATGACCGGGAAACATTGTATAATCGCTATTATTGTATTTTTATTGTATTTTGAATCTTGTTTACTTTCTGTCAAACAGTGGCTCGACGACCCACCGCCTCAGCGGTGCGACCATTTTTGTTGCGACGTGGCACAGCAACGACAACGGGTGGTTCCTTCAAGCGACGCTCCCTGAAGCTGCGTCGCAACACCAAGGACAGCAAGGAGATCGAAACAGATTGTATGTAAATCAGTTGCACGTACATATATAGTTGAATACCATTTAACATTTTTTATTTGCCACACACACAGTTAACATGCAGTCGAGACGAAAGGTCTCCTCTCTGTCGGACCGCAGCGATACATCGGAGCAGGGTATGGTTAGCGGGGGCGAGGAATCACCCGGCATACTCAGCGATGATCAGCAGCCGGAATCGCCCACAGACTCCAATGAGAACGACGACACGGCCAAAAACATGCCCTGGCTAAAGGCGGTCATCGATTTGATCACCAGCTACAACTACTACTGCACCCACAAGGGTTACTGTCATCCCTTCTGCTACAAGCGTCACATGCGCTCCTGCACACGGCTTATTAAGGCAACCCGTAAGGTAATCAATTGTGGACTTGAAAAGATTCTCAGAGAATATATTATATGTTCAAATTTAATGCTTAATCGAAACAAATTAACAGAAATTGTGGCTTTTATTGCTATCGGAAAACAATTTCCATCGACATTTGCGAAACAGAGGAAGTTATCGATAAAATTAAATCAAATTTAAAGTGTCTAGTTTTATAGTCTCTAAGATCGGAGTGATTATACAAACGGACGGACAGACAAATTTCCAATAGATTCCGGGTATAATAAAGGAAAAAAAGAGTTTATAATTTTAAGAAATTTTTTATAAAATGATCCGTTTACTTTAATTTTGTTTTGCCTTTCGCAGATTTACGGCGAGGAGTTTGGATTCACTTTTGATGCCGATCATCCCACTGTAGAGCCTACGGTAATAAGTACCGCTAAGCCATCAGCTCGGGTCCGTTCGACTCGCAAAGTATCGGAACAAAGTTCAACGCAAACTTCTCCGTCCAAGCGTAAGGACAGCCTTTCCCGCAAGGATCGGTAAGCTGGCTTCCCTCTCGAAATGTCATTTATAATATGGTCTCCATTTGAGCAGCATTAGCGACGATCCGGACATTGAGATGGCTGAAAAGCTGGCGCGAGCCTTCCGCCAGGAGAAAGAAAAGAAGCTGCAGGAGGAACCACCAATTTTAAAGTTTATACGCATCCACATACGCAATCTGTTCCACTTTCCACTGGCCACAATGCTAAAGGGAGCAGTGGTGCTCAGCGAGGAGCTGGTCATCGAGGCCATGCCCGCCGCCTGGGAACTGCTGTTGGAAACAAATCATGATACGGCCACCTCCAGTGCCGCCGTCTTCCTCATGGGCTCCGTGAAGGCACAGAATTTCGCCTTTGACATTATGCAACGGGCGCTAAAGCACAAGAATCCTGATATACGCATTGGGGCAATCCAGCGCTATCTGGTGCTATGGAAATGTCGCTTCCATGTCTGGCCACGCATGGAGGATAATGCACATGATGCCACCTTCAAGGTGCCGCCCGGCGGCATTGAGTTTACACTGCCCTCACCCAAGATTGGCATCGAGAGTCTACCCGTTGTCGATCCTCCATGGATGCCAGTGCAGCAAACAAAGGACATGGACATGACACTCAACCAGGACCGACATGTAAGTGAGGTCATCTGTCTTCCGAACAGGCAGTGGGCGTGGTTGAAAAAAGAATTAAGGAAAAGGTTCCTAATAATCGTCCTTCCAAGTTTGATAACTGTAGTTCTTAAATTGCGGGAGATATGGGCATTTATCGTTTTTTGGGCATTTTAATCATAGTTTGGGCTTTAGATCAATCGTACATTTAAAGTTGAAAACGTGATTTTGGTCGGAACATAAGTCAAAATTATAGTCCTTTAATCGGCATATGGGCATAGGTCGAACCTTCAAAATGCCATAACTTCGTCAAAACTCAACGCATTTTCAAAAGCAAGGGCGTTTTAATCATAGTTCGAAAATCGGCTGGGGGC
This sequence comes from Drosophila mimica, assembly GCA_037043585.1. Lineage (NCBI taxonomy): Eukaryota > Metazoa > Arthropoda > Insecta > Diptera > Drosophilidae > Drosophila > Drosophila mimica. The sequence goes on from JBAMBE010001187.1 coordinate 786,727, forward strand.
GTCGCCAACAACCTAACAACCAAATTTGGTTCCGGGAAACCGGAAATCGAACGATTCTGATATAAATAATATATAGAAAATACCGTTAATTTAATTAGGAATATCGTGAGCCGCAAATTTGCCTTCGCATATTAAAAAAAAAAATTAGAAAAAAAAATAACAGTTAAATTTCCAAACTTCGAAATCTTCTCTTAACTTTCCAATCGTTTTTATACCACAGCGTTCTCTGGTGACTGCCACAAAGAGTCGCAAGATGCAGCAAACGGAGGCGATAAGGAACGCTCTGCGACAGCAGCGGGACAAGCAGCGTGCGGAGCGACACAGTTTCCTGATCACAATGATACCAATCAGTCAGCAGGCCTCCCATGAGCCGGGCATGGAGCATGAGGATCACGAGATCGAGGAGGATCTCGATGGCACACGCACCTCTTCGCATCTGCATCACGCCCACTCGCTGTTCCCCTCGGTGCTGTGCTCCTCGGTCATGCAGATTGTGGGTTGCTTGGATGATGCAGCTATTGGCTCCGATGGTAATGCGGTGTATGAGGTGGCCTATCAGGTGATATGGGTGTGCCTCGTCGAGGAGTCGGCATTGTTCCTCCGCTATGTGTTCGAGCGCCTGACTCGCGATCGCCAGGATCAGATGTTCAAGTTGCTGCGTCATCTGATCCGCTTCGTGCCACGCCTGCCGCAACAGGCTGCCTTTGCTCTGTACAACTCCATCATTGGCTACATTATGTTCTATGTGCGCTCCTCCAACGAGCTCAAGCAGGAGGTGAGTTCGGATACCAATGCTTAAATAGTGGCTGCTAATCTCGATAAGTTTTCAGCTTGTGGGCTCTGCTTTGTCGGTGCTGTGGATGGTGGTGCACTCGGTGCATGGCATCATGTTCAAGGATCTGAAGCAGATACTACGCAAGGAGCAGTGCGATGCATCCATTCTGCTCACAGCCAATGTGCCAGCCGCCAAGAAGATCGTGGTGCATGGCCCAGCGGACGATGACTACAATATACCCTCACAATTTCCCGTGCAGGAGGACACTTTGTTCTGTCAGCTGCTGAAGGAGGCACTGGACTATTATCCCATTGATGAGAAGAGCATCACGCACTACTGCCTGGTGGACTACAAGAGCAGTGAGTAGAGCCAGGGACGCATCCCCCCGCATCTCAACTTTTTATATTTATATTTAAACCCTATAAATTAATTTAATAATGAATTATGTAAAAATGTCTGGAGTTCCGCTAAAATTGCAATCCTTTCCAGGCAAAATACTAAATCCCAACTGGTATATAAGGGACTTGTATTTCTTCAAGCGCTCCCAATATCCGGAGGTGCGTTTAATGCTCATGCGTCCGGAGGAATCATTTCTGGCGCTCCAAAAGCAGGAGTTGACCAAGAAGTTTGTCGAAATCGGCAAGGTGCATCTGACGTGGGCGATTCTCAAGAATGTGGATATGGTGGTGCAGCGTGTTGTCTTCCTGCACGAAGAGCTGATGAAGCTGCCCTCGTTCCCACGCAAGGCGCTCGAAGTGGATTTGGATCTGCATCATGGCGGCGAGTATGGCAAAGTGCTGCTCGGCTTGGATGTGCTGCACAAGTTTATGTGGGTGCGTCTAATTGCCCGTATGTTTGAGGCAATGGCCGGAAATTTTGCCTACTCAGCGGACATACAACTGTTCCTCAATGTGCTGTCCGGTGCATCCATATTGCATGCGGAGGATTCGTGCATTATGCGCTACGTGATGGCGACATTCATCAATGCCGCATTCAACTTTAAGAACATCTTCTCCACAAATGGCTACTTTATGATTATGCCCACATTGCTGCAGGTCTACTCGCTGCATCAGACCAACAAGCTAATAACCACCACCATCGAGTATGCAGTCAAGCAGTTCTATCTGCTCAATCGGAAGCCCTTCATCCTACAGATGTTTGGATCGGTGTCGGCCATCCTCGACACTGACGAGGATGGAACCTATGGCGAGGCGCACAAGGTGCAATCGAGCTGCCTTTTCAATCTGCTGCTCAGTCTCGAGGATCCATCACCGGATCCGCTCAACATTGCCGAGCTGGTCAAGGAGCCCAAGCCACTGAAGGCCATTGATTTCTGTTACCACGATGAGGACGACGATGTCACCGTGCTCGACTGCATCACCTTGTGCGTGATGGTCGTCTCCTATTCGGCGGAGAGCACACGTGGCTATCAAATGCTGGTGAGTATTACAACTGATGCTGCATGGTGTTCCTCAGATCCTTCTTCTACTCCACATCTTTCTTAGATCATTCTGGAGGCCATATTGCCGTGTTATTTGCAACAGATTCAGTCGCCCAGCTATATTCCGCTGCAGGGTAAATCGGAGCGAGACATTATACTTCAGTTGGCTGTCGCCATACGGACCATGGTGCATAACTGCGAGGGTCTGGCCAAGAGCTACAACGGACCCTACCGTAACAGTCCGGAGCACAAGGGATCGTCGCAGCGCAACTGCAGTCGCGGACCGCCCTGTTCCCCGGGCATGGACTTTGAGGAGGAATCGCACACAAAATACGCAACAGATCCGCGCACCAAGAACATGATGGACTCTGCCGAGGATTCGGAGATGATACGTACCGAATATCGGCGGCCGCGAGATGTGCTGCTGTCCGTCGTGGCGGATTTCCTAACCAAGTCCACCACACGACTGGGTGAGCTGGCGAAGAAGATGCCGGCCAACGATAGCAAAATCAGCGAGGTGCTGGACGCCAAGTGTCACATCCGTTTGGCGGATATTGCGCACTCGCTGCTCAAGGTGTCCCCCTACGATCCGGAGTCGATGGCCTGCCGGGGCTTGCAACGCTATATGCAATCGGTGCTGCCACGGGCCGAGTGGTCAAATGATACAGTGAGGAATGCCCTTGTCACTGTGCTGCGTCGCATCGATAAGGTGTTCCTGAAGATCTCGAAGAAGCCATCGATTCGACGAAATACGGATTGGGAGGCGGCAGCTGGGCTGCTCAAGGGTATACACGAGACGATCATCAGGCATCCGTATGTGCTGCACTGGCAGCAGATGAAGACGCTAATCTCAACGGTGCAGAATCTGATTGTCAATGAGCCGGGCAGCGGGATACCGGAGGGCGTGTCCAGTGCAGGTGCAGCGCTCATGTCTCAGAATCCGCCGGCCTTTTTCTGCTCGGCCGTGGTGCGTCTGGTTGCCCTCCAGGTGGTCAGTCCCGTCGACTGTTTCTCACTCGTCCAAATCTGCGGTGGCAGCGCCGAGTTTGCCACGCAGGAAAAGGCCGAAGGATTTCTAATGCATCTGATCATGCCACTGTGCTTGAAGGTCTGCTCCGGACGCGGTGTCTCCGATGTCGGTGAGCTCAAGATGACCGATGTCACCTTCCTCTTGAACGCCGTGCTCAACGCTATGAGTCCACCAGCTGGCCGCACCGGCCAGGTGGTCTCTCAAATCAATCGGGTCACCGGCGATCTGCGCGCCGGATCCCTCACCTTCACCGGGAGTCGCGACGCCAAGCGCCCGGCCCGCATCTCCGGCTCCCTGTATCAGGCTGCGTTCCTCGCCCTGCGCATCGTCTGCATCTGCTTCGAGAATCGCCTGTCCAGCGATTGGCCGCGCATTGTCCGCGTCATGCGCGACCTGGGCAGACGCAACGAGGCTGCTCCCGATCTGTGGAGCTTCATGGAATTCGTGGTCACCCATCGCACGCCCCTCTACATTGTCCTGCTCCCCTTCATTTTGCACAAGGTATGCTCACACACACCTACAGTGTGCACTCGCTAGTGCCAACCATGCCGAAAATCAAATTATGACTAATTAGAATCGCAATTTTTAATGCTTTAAATATTTAATTTAGATTTTCCTCAATTCATTTTTATACGCAAGAAAAGCTTTATCGGAATCAGCATCTACTTTTTATATACAAAGCTTTTTATGCAGTTATGATTTACACTCAGAAAAATTTCTTTGACATTTGAAAAATCGCGTTCAACTGAGAATCGTCCTGAAAACTGGCAAAATATTGAGATTTTTCGAAATCATTTCTAAATATGGAAGCAAAATTCCGAATTAACTTCATAATATGTAGAAATTTCTATATTTAGAAAAAATACTTTCTAAAATTCAGAAATTTAAATTATATGAATTCATAAAATATCTAAAATGTTAATTCTTAAAATAATCAAGTTTAAATATTACTATTAATAACAAAATCCTAATTTAAGAATTATGTGTAAATTTGCAAAAATCGATCAAGGAATTAAGAAAAGGAATTTTTCCGAGTGTATATTTAGTGAATTATTTTGCAAAGTTAAAAATAGTATTTATGTATTAGGAAGTATATTTGAATATTAATGTTTGATTTGTGCACAGATATCGCAGCCGCCAATTGGCGATCACGAGCGGCACATGCAGTTCATCATCAGGGAGCGACTGCGTGGAACTCCGCCCCAGGGTGGGCTCAAGTCGAAGGGGGCGCTGCTGCTGGAGCTGGCTCGAGAGCTGCGCGACTTGCGGGACGAACTGGAGGACAAGCGATATGGTATGCTATGAGCGAATCTAAGCAACGACTTGTCTCTAGGCACCGTTTCAGTTTCCACAGATCGCGAGAGTTCCGAGCAGAAGAAGAGCGATACGCCGGCAGCAACCAGTGCTGCCGATGCACACAAATCCCAGCAGAGACCGTCGCTGATCTCGATTTTTACGGGCACCACAACGGGGCAGGCCACCCACTCGCACGTCTCCGCGGTGCCCATTGATTCGCGCAGCGGCTCGGGTGGCATATGTACACCGAGCGATACGCTCTCGCAGCAGACGTTGCATCCACCGCGTGAATCCTTGTCGAGCAGCTCGACGGGTCGCGATCCGCACACAACGACCAGCGAGAGTCACAGTGGCGAGGGGGCAGCGGGCTCAGCGCCCACGCTGGTTGGTCAAACGCCAGGCAGCGGTCCCAGTGGCTCGGGACATGGCATGAACATAGCATCGGCCTTGCCACCGGGCATCGCCTCACAGCTGTCGCACTCGCAATCGCTGCAGCAGGCACCGTTCAAGGCACAGCCGCCAAAGCTGCGCTTTGTGTCATCGGTAGAGTTTCGGCACTCGTCGGGCGAGACCTCAACGACCCCCCTGTCTCCGGAGAGCCCTGCTGAGGACAGTTCCGGGGATCATACACGGTCGCGCCTGCAACGCTCCAAGGCTGCCAGTCGCAAGACGTTTCGATTAAAACGCAGTCGTTTGACGCCCATGGAACCGCCAAGCATTGTAAGTTGAACTGTAGCATTTTACCCAATTCCATCTCAATTGCAATTGTCCACATGTAGGTAACATCACTCTCCCAGGAGGAGCATCAGCCGAAAGCACTTGGTGAAATATCCTGGGACTCGGTCTCACAGACGTCTTCCACATCCGGCTATCGGGATAACAACAGTCTGCAGACGGGTCTGCTTTCGCCAGACGGTTCGCTCGGCGGACTCACTTTGGGCCGTTCGCCCTCGCAGCACTCGCTCCTGATGGTCTTCGAGGGTCAGGACGAGGACACACTTATTTAACAATCACAGAACGGCGACCGGGCCTACGAGCTTTAGGACAGCCTAATTAAATACAAATACGTATAAACCGAAATTTAGCACCGAACTTTTAGCTAGCCTTAACAATTAGTAGAAATAACTATGAATATAGAAAGTTTATGTTAAGTTTTACATATAGCATTATAGTAGTTGTTTTCCCGTTATGTGCCCAGATTTTGTATGTTTCTTGTGTAGCTGAATAAACAGTTCAATAAATAAACTTGGTAGTCGTTCTAAGAAGCCAAATGTTGCCATATAATTGTTAATTTAATGCGTATATTTGTGTACTTCTTTACTTACAGCAATTTTGCAGTTAAAAAAGTAGCCACAGCAAAAAACCGCTGACTAATTTCAAGCAAAAACCATTTATTTCTGTATTGTATGGCAACATTGCCAGTGTGTGTAAGCCCCTCTTTATTGGTGCGTGTACAAGCTATCCTATACAGAAACCAACAAACCAATGGGGCCCTTAAAAGTATGCTGTATTTTTTTAAGTCAATAAAGCAACCCACTGTGTGTCAATGCTGCGTGCTCATGCTATACCCAGCAAAAAAGTCAACAATGTATTTTAATACACAAGTATTTATTATATTTGTTTTATAATTTGATTTTCATATTATCCTTGTACAAGTTGTGTAATTGCTTAGTATTGAGTAATCTTACAATCAAAGCTAAGAGACTAAGAACATATTCGTTTTTATATAATTTATAAATTCGTATTATATCGACTTGTAAAAGGTTTTTGTAACTTTGCACTCGCATGTTTTTTGTAGTTTGTAAAATGGATATTATTATATAAAACAGACAAACAACCAAAATGAACTAAAATATTGCTTCAAAATGTGCAACACTGTTCGCAATTTAAAAAATACCATAAAATACCAAAATATTGTAATTTTATGTTATCTAACAGTGCATGTTACTGTGTATACAGCGACGGCATGTAATGTTAAGTGTTATACGACTTCTAAACTACGCACGTGAAACGCAAGTGAAAAATTTAATAAAAAGAGCAACAAGTTGCAATTTTGCGCAATCAGACAGCTGCCAGTCTAAATAAGATTTGATGTGGAACAAACTTTATGCAAAGGCAATCATCAAAGTGATGAAGAACGCTGCCAGCGATAAAACAGCTGCCAGCGCAGAAAAAATACACCGGTCGCAGTATTCATAACAAACCACACAGACACACACACACACTCTCGCACTTGAACAATTTTCTCGCAGGCTTTTTGAGTGATTTTGTTGAGATTTAATGAACAAATTGGCGGCTTAATGGCTGCGAAAGAATCATTTCGCGACAGACAAACACAAGAATTGGAAGCTATAAAGGTAAGTTAACCTTTTCTGTTATTGTTGGATGATGAAATAAATGCCGGCTATGTTAACAGTCCATATTCGGTGTTGATGTTGAGGATCTGCGACCGCAGAGCACTGCAGCCATATGGAAGCCAACGGACATTCGCATCCTGCTCACCCCGCTGCGAGACTCGGCCAATGGACAGACACAGGCCTATGTCTGCACCAAACTGCATGTCACCTGCCCTTCCAAATACCCAAAGCTGTAAGTGATAACTAAGTATACTCATATCTGATCCGGTTTTCGAAAAATTATGGCTACTGTTTCCAATTAATGAAATTGTATATCCTCGTGCAGAGCTTTAAAATTATTTATTAAAAATTTGTATTTTTTTTGCAGTGCACCTAAAATTGTGCTGGAGGAGTCGAAGGGCATGTCGGACCAGCTATTGGAGGCGCTGCTTGCTCAGCTACAGTCTCAATCCCAGGAGCTGCGTGGCGAAGTCATGATTTACGAGTTGGCCCAAACGGTGCAGGCCTTTCTGCTGCAGCACAATAAACCGCCCACAGGCTCGTTCTACGACGAGATGTTGCAGGCGAAACAGAAGCGCGAACAGGAGCTGCTCCACATGCAAAAGCAGAAGGAAACACTGGAGCGTCAGACATTAATTGACGAGGTGGAGCGTCGCAAGGAGATGTTCAAAACGGAGGCAAAGCGACGCGGCGAACCCAGGCGCAGCATGAGCGAATCAAATAATCGACATCCGAGCTCATCGGAGAGCTCGGAGAACTCGTCGCCCTATTATCGAGGCCATATGTATCCCAACAAGTGTCTCGATCATCGAAACACCGAAATCCTCTACTTTCACAAGATGGGCAGGCAAATTCAGCGCGGCTGCTGTTTAGGTAAATAAAAAAGGATATTCTTAAAATGTGAATAAGATCTTCAATCTTCAATCAATATCCTGTTGCAGGACATTCGCAGCGCGGTTGCATTGCGTACTCTGGCGTTGATATGCACAGCGGCCAGTTGCTCTACATCACCGAGTGGAGCATCAAGTATTCGCTTCTGGAGCAGCCCTGTAGTGGCAATGGCATCTGTCATTGGAGCGTCGAGTCCAAGTGTGCGGGAAATCATCGCGTCGAGGAACTGGTCGCATCCATTGAGAAACAGGTGGCGACACTTTCCCAGCTGCAGCACAAGAATCTAATTCAATACGAGTGCGTGCTGTGCATTAAACGCAAGGAGGGATTACTTATCTATCTGGTGCAAGACTTTCTGCTCGGCACCAGTGTCTTCAGCATCTCCTCATCTCTGGGCTGGTGCATGGACGGCGCTCGCATGGTTGCTCGCGGCGTTCTCGATGCTTTGGTCTTTTTGCACAACAAGGGCGTCGCGCATAGCCATCTGTTGGACAGCACCGTTTTCATGGACAATACGGCTAATATTCGCTGCACAGATTTCTCGCTGGTGCCCAGTCTTTTGGAGCTGATTGGCGGCGATGGCCAGTGCAGCAGCATTCGTGGCGATTTGCCAGCATTGGGCGCCCTCGTCGAGGCTCTGATGCCCACCAATAGCTATGAGATGCGCGACTTTATCGACAAGTGAGTAACGATGCTATTTCAATCCTTATCCAACTGACAAATCTTTCGAGCCAATTCAGATGCAATTCGGATCGTACTCTGTCCGCATCTGAGCTGCTGGAGCATCCGTTTCTGCGCCTCTATGACAATGGGCAACAGCAGAATTCTACGCTGCAGCAGACCCATCATCGCAGCTCACTGGTGCCGCCATCGGATCAAGCCGTGTTGGTTCAACGAGCAGCAGTTGTACCCTTTCAAATACCCACACTGGCGCTGAGTCAATCCCGTCTGCGCACCGAATTCGAGGTGCTTATGTATTTGGGCAAGGGCGCCTTTGGCGATGTGCTCAAAGTTCGCAACATTCTCGATAATCGCGAGTATGCCATCAAGCGTATTCCGCTGCCGGGTCGCAGTCGCCAGCTGTATAAGAAGATGACGCGCGAGGTGGAGCTGCTCTCCCGTCTGAATCATGAGAATGTTGTGCGGTATTTCAACAGTTGGATCGAGAGTGTCAGTGATGCGGATGCCGCTGAAATGGAAAAAGTCCTCGGCGGCGATTGGTCACAGAGCCAGGAGCTGAGCAACAAACCGGCCAAGTCACCACAATTGGGCCTCGCCGTTCACGAGGAGGAGACGGAGAGCTCGTCCAGCATGTGGAATGGTTACATGTAAATAGCAACGAGATCGAACAACTTGAGGATGCTATAATCTATAACTTTTTTTTTTGTATATTCCGTGCTAGGAGCAACGTCGTGGACGACTCCGACTCGGATGGCATTGAGTTTGTTGACTCGAACGGCAAAGTGGCCGTTTACGATGACGATGATGACGATGATGATAAGGAGAATTCATCGCAACGTAAAATCAACTCACCGCGTCCACAGATGCAAGTGATGTACATTCAAATGGAGTTTTGTGAGAAGTGCACACTGCGGTGAGTGTTAATCCCAGGCAAACACCTCATCAGGTTTGCTCAATTCCATTGCTATTCTGCAGCACTGCTATTGACGACAATCTGTTCGAGAACACAGATCGATTGTGGCGCTTGTTTCGTGAGATTGCCGAGGGCCTCTCACACATTCATCAGCAGGGCATCATCCATCGCGATCTGAAGCCGGTCAACATTTTCCTGGACTCGCATGATCAAATCAAAATTGGTGATTTTGGTCTGGCAACGACCAGCTTTTTGGCTCTGCAGGCGCATGGTAGGTGAAAGGATTAGTATTGCTTCAAGCATCAACTAATTTTGATGTACTTTAGCGGAATACCCGACGCAATCAGTGGCCCAACATGTAACAAGCACTGAGGATGGCACCGGCACAGGAAAAGTGGGCACAACGCTCTACGTGGCCCCGGAGCTGACGGGCAATGCCTCCAAGTCGGTGTACAATCAGAAGGTGGACATGTACACCTTGGGCATCATATTGTTTGAGATGTGCCAGCCGCCCTTTGACACGAGCATGGAACGTGCACAGACCATAATGCAATTGAGAAATGCTTCCATTGTCATCCCAGAGAGCATGTTGCAGGATACCAAATACGAGAAGACTGTCAAGGTTGGCATGGGAATCTATCTACATATGTATATAACATCTTAATTATAAATATCCATTAATGTCCAGATGCTGCGCTGGCTGCTCAGTCATGATCCTGCTCAGCGACCCACAGCCGAGGAGCTGCTCGTCTCCGATTTGGTGCCGCCAGCCGAACTGGAGGCCAATGAGCTGCAGGAGATGCTGCGACATGCGCTGGCCAATCCCCAGAGCAAGGCGTACAAGAATCTGGTGGCACGCTGTCTGCAGCAGGAGAGCGACGAGGTGCTGGAGCACACCTATCATCTGAGCAGCAGCCGTTCCATGAAGTCCTGGAACTCGGCAATTGTTATCGATGACATTGTTTCGCTCAATCCACTGATTGAGTTCGTCAAGGCGAAGGTGGTGAATGTTTTCCGCAAGCATGGCGCCATCGAGGTGGATTCGCCGCTGTTGTCGCCTCTATCGGCACGCAACATCAACGCTAATTGCAATGCCGTCCATCTGATGACACATTCGGGCAGCGTGGTGCTGCTGCCCTGCGATCTGCGCACACAGTTCGCCCGACATGTCACCATGAATGGCGTGAATCTCATACGACGCTATTGCGTCGATCGGGTCTATCGTGAGGAGCGCGTCTTCAACTTTCATCCAAAGCAGAATTACGAATGCTGCTTCGACATCATCACGCCGAGCTCCAGCAGCCAGCTGGTGGACGCCGAACTGCTGTCGCTGGCTTTTGAGATTGCCAGCGAGCTGCCCAGCTTGCGTAAGCGAAACGTCGCCATACGAATGAATCACACGAATCTGTTGCGCTCCATTCTCATGTATTGTAATGTGCCCAGATCCCAATATGGAGCACTCTTCGAGGGCTACATGGACTTCATTGAGGGGCACATTTCGCGCTTTCAGTTCCTATCCAGCATTATGTCCATTGTGGACAAGTCACGCAGCTCCGCACAGAATCTGATGGATATGTTGCTTACCAACTTTCTGCTTACTGGCTCCAGGAGCACCGTAGATGAATCCGCACTGAAGTCGCTGATGCGTGGCAAGGGTGAGGCAGCTTCCCTGGCGTGCAGCGCTTTGCGCGAACTGGAAACGGTTGTGGGACTGGCCTACAGTCTGGGAGTGACGGTAAGTCTGCTTTGTCCACAGCATCTGCTTTATAATCTTCGATTTCTTTCATTTTTCCACTTTTTTTTCTTCAGTGTCCCATTCACATTTGGGCTGGTCTGCCCATCAGCTTCGATCGTGCCAGCACTGGTGGCATCGTGTGGCAAATGACCGCCGATCTGAAACCAAATCGTTCGGGGCATCCATCGGTGCTGGCAATGGGCGAGCGCTATGATGCGATGCTGCACGAGTTCCAGAAGCAGGCGCAGAGTTTTAATACTTCGCTGCCGACACGTGGAGTGCTCAGCGGTGCTGGGCTCTCGTTCTCGCTGGACAAACTGGTGGCTGCTGTGGACATGGAGTATGCCAAGGATTGTCGGGCCATCGACATTGGCATCTGTGTGTGTGGCACACGACCACCGCTCAAGGATGTCACCTACATTATGCGGCTGCTCTGGTCCGTTGGCATACGCTGCGGCATTGTGGAGACGGCCAGTGGTGGTGGCGACGAAGCGCAAGATTTGGCCCGACTGGGTGCATTGCATGTGATACTTGTCGCCGAGAATGGCTCGTTACGTGTGCGCTCCTTTGAACGGGATCGATTCCAGGAGCGGCATTTAACACGCGCCGAACTGGTCGAGTTCATCCAGAAGATGCAGCGCAGCGAGGCGATCAGTGGAGGTGCGGTCGGCTCTGGCGGAGATTACAGCAGTCAGTTGTCCAACATGAGCAGTGGCCCGGGCAACAACGGTCTCAGCTTGTCCGCCTCCAATGTGAGCATCAAGAACAACTACAGCCAGCTGCCCGATGTCCAGGTGACATTCCACACCCACGACAAGATGACGGCGAACTATAGGCGACGACTCGAGAATCAGGTGGCACAGCAGATGAGCTCAACGCTGGCCCAGTTTAGCAAGAAGGAATCATTTGTGGTGCTGGTGGTGGAGATGCCGCCGGCCGTTGTCAATGCCATTGTTGGTGCCATCAATCCGCGAGTGTTGCGCAAAAAAGAGACTGAACCCGAAATTAATTTTGTGATCGAAAGGTGAGAAAAATTCCCAATTCCAGCTGCACTTGAGTTGAACTAAATTTTTTGTATCTTTTGGTAGATTTCCAAAACACAAACGGTATATATCCGAAATACACGAGGAGATTGTCGATTATCTGAGCGAGGCCAAGACACCCATTTTGGCCATTTACAGCATTTCCGATTCCTACTATCGTGTCATCATTTGAGTTTTAATTGGAGCAACTGCATCGAACTGAATGGAGTCCGCTCAAAGCGCCTACAAAATTGATTTAAAACTATGTTGCCTTCGTTGATTTTCCTAGATCTGTACTTACCAAAAAGAGTGAAATAATTTTCAAGACTTTCGAATATTGTTTTCAAAATGTGCCAAGCAGTTTTTCAAAAATTGTCTCAAATAATTCTAAACGATTCTTCACAATAATTTACAATTAACGAAAGTCCAAATTAATTAAAATAATTAAACGCCTTATGCAAGCTGAAATCTGTTAGAATTATAAATAAAATATAGTTGAATCTGTTGCAGCGTTCTAAATGCTAATCCTAAATATTTATCCCTAATTAATTGTAATTATCTATTTTGTCACAAACTTTACACATAAATGTATTTTTTAAAATAACTATTTTACATGGTAAACAATAATTTTCATTGTTTTCTCCAATTTAATATGTACATACACAATAATTTGGAACTTAAAATATAGTTGCATAACAACAACAACAGAAATAAGGATTAACTGTACAACAACTGGTCCACATCATCAGGAAATGTCCTCGGCTTTATTTAGGCTGCGCGCAATTCCCAGCGCCGGGCCCTGCAGCACCTTGCGCGAGAGACGCATGAAACCGGAGACGGGATCACGTCCAAAGTACTTCACTTGCAGCTCCTGCCCCACCTCCAACCCAAGCGCCGACGGATGCGCAATCTTGCGCTGATCCAACTGTGAATTGTGCAGTAGCGCTGGGGGCATACTCGGATACAGTATAACCATAACGCCCGTATCCCGCAGCTCGGTTATTTTAGCTGCATAGATGCCACCGAATTCCAGTTGAGGCACACGCTCCTTCAGCATGTAGCCATCGATCAGCTCCTTGGCCTCGTCCAGTGCCGCTTGCGAGGGTGCAAAGATTGTGAAATTATTGTCATCGGCAGCGGTTAGAGTGGTTCCCGTCTCCAGATAGATGCGCTTCATGTGCAGACCACTTGGCCCGATCAGCTGGGCGCGCTGATGCGGCTCCACGCTTAGAGTTTCGCTGACGGGCCAGCAATCCTTGCGGTATTTGCTGTGGGGTAAAGCAAGCCGATGAAGATTAAAACATAAGTGCTACATCTGATTGGACTTACCGGGGCTCCCTGATGGTATCGGCCATGATGTCCAATATTTTGGCCTTGGCATCGGTGGCCTTTTGCAGCGACTCCATGACGACCTTGAGCGGTATGCCCGGTATTTTGAGATCTGCTTGGATAGCAGTGAACCCTTTTCGCGTGCCCGCCACTTTCATGTCCATATCACCCATATAATCCTCAATGCCAAGAATGTCTGTGAGAATGCGATAATCCTGCAGATGCTTGGTATCCCCATTCTCGTACTTGGTGACGAGGCCAATTGCAACACCGGCAGCTGGTGCAATGATGGGCACACCTGCATCCATCAGGGCCAAGGAGCCACCACAAACGCTGGCCATGCTGCTGGAGCCATTCGATTCCAGCACCTCGGAAGTCAAGCGAACTGTGAACGGATAATCGTGTGGCAAGGTGGGAAGCAGCCCACGCTCGGCCAGCGCTCCGTGACCCAACTCCCGACGGCCCAGTGGCCCAATGCGACCTACTTCTCCAGTGGCATACGGCGGGAACTCGTAGTGGAGCATAAAGTTTTTGGCTTTTAGGCCGCCGCTTTCCAGCGCCGCCAACGTGTCCAGCTTCATGGCGCTCTCCTGCGAATCTAAGCTGACCGTGCAAAAGACCTGCGTTTGACCACGTTGGAACAGCGCTGATCCATGGAGCGGCTTATACATATCCACCTGGCAGTTGATATTTCTCAGACTATCATAGTCCCGACCATCGCAGCGACGATTGCTCTCGAAGATTAGCTCCCGAAATATGCTGCGACACGCCTTGTTGAACTCCTCACCAATTGTGGCGGGATCTGTGTCTGGATAGGAGGACCACACCTTGTCCAGAACATTCGCGCGCACCTCGTTGACGGCGGTGTCACGCGAGATCTTGTCGTGCTGTGCATCCTGAAAGATCTCACGCAACCGCATCTCACACATACTCTTCACAGCCTGCACCAGTTCTGGCTCCGATTCGGGCAACGCATCCACGTCCCTCTTTTGTCGTCCATACGATTTTTGCAGGCGTTCAATTTCGTGTATGATGAACTGCGCCTCGCGTGTTCCCTGCTTGATGGCCTTGAGCAGATCCTGCATAAGGACAACGTTGCCCTTGCCCTCCAGCATCACCACCAGATTTTGTTTTGTTGCCGAGACGACCAAATCCAGTTGCGAGGATTGCAGCTCACGGCGTGTTGGATTGATGAGCACTTCGCCATCGCACAGGCCAACGCTGCAAGCAGGGATTGAGGCTAGAAATTTGATTTATATTCAAGTGGAAGCTGCTCACCGCACGGCGCCAATGGGTCCATGCCAGGGTATATCGCTCACAGAGAGCGCCATCGAGGCGGCATTGATGGCCAGAATGTCTGGTGAGTGAATGGCATCCATGGCGAGCATATTGCACACTAGCTGCGTCTCATTGCGATAGTCCTTGGCGAAGAGCGGCCGCAGCGAGCGATCGATGAGTCGAGCCGACAGAATCTCTCGCTCCGATGGACCCAATTCACGGCGCATAAAATTCATTGGTATGCGACCCGAGGCGGCGTTCTTCTGCCGATAGTCCACCACCAGCGGCATAAAGTTCTGGCCCGGAGTCGCCTTCGCCTTGGCCACCGCTGTCACCATCACAGCAGTGTCACCCATCTGGCAAACAGCCGTTCCATTGGCAAAGCGCGCCAGTTTGCCAGAGCTGAGTGTCATGTTGCGACTGAAAGTTGCAAGAATACGCATTATGAAATGTTCGCATTGATTGCAATTTCAATTTGACTTACCCATTGCTGAACTCCACCTCCACAGTGGGTGCATCTCCACGAGCGCTGCTCTGCAGGTAGCGGCGATTGCATCGCAGTCGATGATTGAGTAACTTTAATGCTTTTCGTGTAAAAATCATAGTAGAAAAGCGTGCAAGTTACTCAAAAATATATGCCGGTTGTCTTCAGCTGCAACGAACCGCGTGTTACCTTCACACACAACACGTTATTAATAACAATTAACAAATGTAATTAATGCAAATGTGTGCAAACATTTAACAAAAAATCTGAATAAGGTTCAACGTAATTAATTAACCTATATATACAGATTTTAATTAAATAAACTAATAATCTAAATATTGCATTCACTTGTGACGTCACATCGATAACAGCTAACATGCCAATTTGAGTGATAACCATACTGTTAAGTAACAGAAGAATTCAAGCACTTGACAACATTTATCGAAATGCAACAGAGCTGCTATGCTCTCGATAGCCCTGTAATCTTACACGATGTTAGCATACGCAGCCTGTTAATTAACAGCATTTGTGTTACGAACGGACGTGGGTGTATACCTCTTTTTGCCAAGCGCGGACGTATAAATTATTGAAGTAAAGCAATTGTTCATTTGAGATACGCGTGTGTTGCCGCAAATCGATGCATATTGAACGTGCGTGTCTTCTGCCAGCCAATTAAATAAAGTGCTTTAAAATTTTTTAGCATTTTCTCTGTGCTTGTGTGTGTGTGTGTCTGTGTTCGATCGCCGCCGTGCTCTCGCTTGTGCTTTCAGCGTGTGTGTTGTTGTGTGATTGTGTGAGTGTGTTTTGCTGCGCGCAAGTTGATTGTGTGTGCGTGTGAGTTCTTGTAAGTGTGCGTTTTGTTGGCCAAAAGCAAAACGCAAAGAGAGCCGCAACAGCAGCAACAACAACGAAAACAACAACAAAAAGAAGAAAAACCAAAATCGACAAATGCGGTCAAATTAAAAAGAAAAACAAAAAATCATAAAAAAAGTATTGGTGTCGGGGCAGCAACAACAATAACAACAGCAACAACAACAGAGAAGCAGCAGCAGAAAAGGCCAAAAGCAAACCCAAAAAAAAAAAATATATATATATAAATAATATTAATACAAAAAATAGGCAAAAAGATAAATCAAAACTTGCCGAGAAAGCGTGCCGCCTGAAACCGAAACCGAAGCCGACGTCGACGTCAACGTCGTTGCCAGCGTCGCGTGTGTGAAAAGCCGGAAAATTGCTTCACTAGGCGTTGTCGTCGTCGCCTCTGCCTCAATTCTCAATTGCTTCCGCTTCGAGTTCTATTGTCCGATTCGGCGTTATCACAAACCCAACACCTTTCTTATCAGTCAAATAATATTCTGATTGTTGTAGAAATAGAAACCAAGAATTTCATTAAAACACATACTAAAAAGCCAACTTCAAAGGAAAAACCATAAGAGACAAAAATATAAAAGGTAAGTTTGAATATGTTTACCACAAATTATTTAATCTATTTGACCTATTTTATTTCTACTGATTTTGGAAATAAAATCCAGAGCTGCAATTCCTAAAACAAAAACACAAAGCCTTATAGCTTAATTAATACAATTTATGAAATTAAAAAAAAAAACTGATAAATTCCAAAGTTAAATTGAAATGAACCCCAAATGCATAACATTTCTTGTAAGTTGCTTCACGTTTTGTTGCAAGTAGAAAAACTAATTTGACCACAAATCATAATACAAAAAGTTTGTAGGAATTAGTTGAAGAAACTAAACTACCAAATAACTCTCGCCCTTCTCCCCAAAAATATTCAGCTACAACCATATCAGATGCCTTAGAGAGGGAGGCAACTCCGATACCTATATCAAGTATTTTGACAAGGGTTTTTTAAATAATTCTAAAGTATTGATGGGCAAAAATTATAATTATTAAATTAAATTAAGTCATTCATATATAAACCTCAAATAAGTGTTCTTTAAAATGCAAGCAGTTGAACTGCATTTGGTAAGGGTATTCAGACTTGCGTTGCTTTTTTAATTGTTGCGCCTCATTAGTCGGCTGCATAAGTGCTTCAAAGTATTTACCGTAATTTACACGCAGTCTCTGACACTTTGCCACTTTGCCACTGATGCCTCGCTACGTTGCGACTGCAATTTCATTAACTTAATCGATGCCTCTTTAATGATGTTAATGTTGCTACTGCTGCTACTGCTGCTGCTGCTGATGCACATGCATTAAGTGCTTCATTTACTCACTTTCTGTCTCACTCGCACACAGCAAACACACACACACACACACACACACACACGCACACACACAACAGCTTCAGCAAGAGTAAAATCATCCACTCTGTGTTTAAGCTTATTCTTATCACTGCTCTTGTTGTTGTTGTTGTTGCTGTTGTCCATGTTATCTGTAAGACCTTTTCAACCGCTTTCTGGACCTCGCTTCCCCTCCAATCCAAAAAAATAATATTTATATATATATATAAAGAATAAATAAATAAAAAAGAAAAAAAACAGACACTCATTATGCTATGCGCACTTCCGGCCGTTGTCTCCGCCTGTTTGTTTTCCAGCTTTTGTCATTGTTTCTGTCCGTTGCTTAACATGTTGGCTGGGTGTTAATCGATAAAGTTTGCTATACGGAATTTATATTTATATATATATAAGCATGCGTATAAATTATTATTATTTTCGAGCTACTTAGTGCAGAATATATTTAAAGCAAAATATTCTTAAAGATATCCCAAAAAAAAGAGGAAGAATGTTAATGCTTTCAAAGTAAGCCAAATATATTTTTAAACGTTGAATCTCCAAAAAAAATTGTTAATGCGGGTTTAATGGAGTTTAACAAATTTATTTTACAGGCAGATGAAAGCATTTACGAATCGTTAAATATATATTTTCTTGATCAGTATTAAATGTCCGTCTGAGATTTTAAATTCTGGTTTACCATACGCTGATCAAGTTTATACCGTTTCATCGTTAATAGCCTGGTTAACATATTGATCTTATCACCAAAAATAATATCAAGAAGGAAAATCGTTGCTATTGACTTGAATTCAGGTTATCGCCTAGAGCGTTTTTCAAAATAGCTTATGACTTGATTTATTGATTATTTTCCAAGTAGATGCCAGATTTGTTTCTGTATATTAATGCTGAAAATCAATTTAAAATACACTAAACATTAATTTATTTAATCTACTGTCCCAGCAATTGACACTGCAATAAATTTATGTAATTATCAGATTAAGAAAAATGATGTTCCAAATTTGAGTTATCGTTTGAATAACTAAACTAGCATTTAATCTGTTTTGACCCAAGTGGCTCAATAACATAAAAAACTGAAGTTTTCACATGCATCAGATTAAACATATCTTTTGCTCCAACTTTGAGTAATCGTTTGAACAACTCGCGCAAAGTGCTCAATATTTATTTATTTATTTTTATGCTGTTGCGTTTGTGTTATTTTGTTATCTTCAACTTAGCATTTGTTGTTGTTGTTGCTGTTGCTGTTTGTCATTGTAAGTGACACTGATTGCCGATAGTCGATTGCCACGACTTTGGGCCCGTCCCAGTCTGTCCTGGGATGCATAATTAGGGAGAGCGCTTAACATTCGCTGATAGCTGATAGCGTCAGTCGCTTCCGCTTCCATCACTCATCAACAACAGCAGCAGCAGCAGCAATTGAGGCAGCAGCAGTTGAGGCAGCTGCTACTGCAGCCGTCGTTGTTCCGTTTTCAATTTCAAATAGCGTTATTGAATGTCCAGCGTTCTGTCGGCCACATGTGGTGTGTCCGGGTGTCCTGTTGTCCTGGCGCTGAGTCCTTCGTCATATGCCCATTGGTATTGCCATTAGCAGCGCGACCGCTTCCACTTAGAGCATATTTTGCTGTCTGTGTGTGTGTGTGTGTGTTGGTGTGTACATAAAAAGCATTCAAGTGCTGTTCGTTATGCGTCACACTTGCACACAAAAAATAAAATAAAAAAAGATAAAAATTGAAATATTTGTGACTAGGAGATACCCCGTAATCAGCTGAGAAATTTACGATATGTGCATACAACTGGGTTATTAACAAAAATTACTTGTTGCATGATCATATTTTTTATTTTAATTTTGTTTGCCCTGAACCTATGAAAGATGGCGATAAGTCTGTAAAAAAATTGTCTAAAAGTATGTAACAGCCAGCAGGAAGTATATCTGAATTCATAAAGTATATATTCTTCATCCGTAGTCGTATATCATACGCAAATCAAGTTTATTTAATTTTTTAAAGAAATGTGCAACCCTTTCGCGATACGATTTGATTTTCGATGCAAATCGATTTCCGATAACAATAAAAGCGTAATGGTAACTGTACAACCTTATAACTGATATGTATATCACCCATAAGATCGAATAAGACTATCAAATTATTAACTAAAACGTATGTTCATTTTGTATAAACTACAACCAGAGTCAGGCAAGGTTTAAGAATCGAATTATGTCTTTTTTTTATAATATATTTCGCATATATATAAAATAAATAAATATAAAATACCATCAACCAACTTTAAATAGCTACAGGGTATATGCAAGAAGAATAAAAGTAGAAAAACATAATGTGTATATTGTCAGACTGCAAAGACAATAAACCATCAATGAGCAGGACAAGACGAGCCGGGGCAGGAGGTGGGTGCAGGGGTGCAGGGAGCAGTACTAACAGCGACCAAACCCCAAAGCAAATAAAAACTCGAATCGAATCGAATCGAATCGAATGGAATGGAATGGAATATTATTATCAACAAGGACAACGACGCGCCCCAAGAACAGAACAGCGAACCCATTCCCGACTTGGGCAATTGGGGATTGGCCACATGCTGCTCGACGTTTTGCACGCGTCATGAGGCGCGACTGCGACTACCAACTAGAGTGTTGGAAGTTCGAACACCAATCCCGACCCCGAACCTGGCCCCGACCCCACCAAGTTCCGTTAGTAATTCCAATTTCAATCGTCGGCCCACATCGCCACTTCTATCGCTGCTCCTCCCCCACGTCTAGTCCCTTGGCTTTGCGCTCTAATTTGGCGCGACTTTGACACTTGTTAGCCAATATGTTTTGGGTCATGTTAATGGCCAAAACGGAATTGATATTAATTGCCGCAAACGCCCACATAGCACAGCTGTGGGCGTGGCCCCGTTCTTCTATTTGGTTCCCGTTGCTAAGCGAACCGAGTCCATTAGCCGGCCACAAAAATCGCATGAAAATCAGCTTAACTCATTTGTGTGGGGAAAACCCAAAAAAAAAAAAAACAAAGCAATGGCTTATACACTTTACGCCCATTGTTTTTTTTTTGTTAGTGGTCGACGCACCCAAAATGCTACACTTAACGAAAAGATATAGACAGAAAAACTACAACTGAATTTTTTGTTTGTAGAATGCAAAATCTTTAAAATTAAAAACTTTATTAAAGAATTTTTGTCCATATGGGAAATTATTGAATCGTAAAACAGTGAAATGTTAGAAGTTTTATTCTGTTCTTTCATTCTTTCTTTCTCACAGTGCATGGCACAATTAATTCTTATGGTTTTGTTGTGTTATTAACTCTTGAATGAATTTACGAGCACAGCTACCTGAAACCCTTTAAATGAACATTTATGCCACGATTGATTTTATAGTTTTGGCCTTAGCTGGTTTTCCTTTACGTGTGTGTGTGTGTGTGTGTGTGTGTGTGTGCGTGTTCCTTGCTTGTCGCATTGTGATTCCTCAATCGAATTAATCCTTGCTTTTTGGACCTGACTCCAACCTCTGAGAAATTGATCTTATTACTCTGATGCTGTACAAAATATATACCTAAATGTATATAATATATATATATATATATATGTGATTGGATTAGACATTTTTTTTCGTTAAGTGCTGCTTGTCATTTTCACAAAACAAGTTCTTTCGTAACTCAAATTCAATTATAGTTTCGAGTGTGTGGCAAATAAAGAAAAAAGTTGAACTGAAATGTGGGAAAACTTTAAGGATTCGAGCGCGCAAGTTGATCCTAATACGTTTCGAAACGATGGCTCTTGGCGAGGTGCATCCATCAAAAATAGTTAAGGATATGTGGTATCAATTTGTTTTCTATGCGCCAAGTATGTTTTATACTATTATTAATATTAAATTTAAATTTTATGTGCACATGAACGAACTCATATCGTTCATGTGATACAATTTTAATACGCTCTACAAAAAGAAAATATTTTCAACAAGAGTCGTCTGGTTTTGCATATTCACGAATTCAAAACTTCTGCCCAACAATTATAATATTTGCATATAATTTGTGATGAACTTAAAATATCATCAACAAAGGTTTAAGGCTTCTAGATAATTTTCAACTTTGTTGTTTTTGCATATTCACATCTTCAAATTTGCCACCCAACAAGTATAATATTTGCATATAATTTATGGTAAAATGATTTTAACTTTTACAAAGGTTTAACGTATCCAAATTATTTCACAAAAGCAACTTTGTTTCGTACAATTCCAGTTCATAAATTTTACTTGCAAACAATTATAATATTTGCATTTAATTTGCATTTTTTGAGAACAGTTTTTATTCTTTTGTGTTTTCTTCAACTCCGTTTAATCTCACACAGAGTACAAGTTGTGTTGGATCCAAGAGTATCCTGTTCTATTGTTGTAAAACTGAAGATATATATATATATATATATATTTTATTATATTAAAGGCCAACTAAGGGATGCCTTATGTGTTTCACTTAATTTGCTGCATTCACGAATCCAACTGAAGTCCAAATAATTTGGATTCTACCTGGTCGTCATTTTGATAAGATGGAATAATAAAATGGGTTGGGGTGTGACATGGCAGGGCGGGGAAGAGCAACCGACTCTAATGACCTTGATAAACTTTTCCGTCTCAGTCAGTCTGTCAGTCAGTCGTTCAAGTTGGACGCCTTTTGCTTTCTTAGGATGTTTTCTGGCTTCTTGTTTGGCTTACTGCTTATTTTTCCTTGTGGAGGACATTATTATTTTGTCGTGAAGTTTGTAACGCATTGACTGACATCTCGAAAAGTATTTATATTTTTGATAATTATCAGTATACAAATAGCATAATCGGTAGAAAGATAAGTTCTTTCAAACTTTCAAAGTTTCTGTTTAAAGTTATCACAACCAAAGTTATGCGTATTTTTATACTATTAACATTGAGACAAAATAAATATTAAAATCGAACTTTCAAAAAGGGTATTTAATTTACGGCCTGCAAAAAAAGCCGTCTTACCTTGATTTTATTTATTGCTCATATTTGAAAACATAACGTTTTATGTGCTACATCGTAAAAAATTCAGGAGTGTACATAAAAAATCGATAGATATATTTATTTGCACATATTGAGGAAAATGTTTACAAGTCGTATGTTGATTCGAAGATGACTTAACTTATTGAGAAATGAAATTAATTGAATAAATAAGCATATGATCGAATTTTGTATTTGTAACTTAACTATATTATTTTTAAATCTACCACATATATAGTTTTATGATTATAATGTTTAAAAATAGTTTGGGATTAATGTAAACAAAGGAAATGCATAATTCGAAAGAAACGATACATAAACAAAAAATAAATAAAGTAAAATAATATAAATAAAACTATTCTATTCTAAATAGGCTACATAACAAAAAAACAACACCTAGTCAAATTAAGTTCGAAGAACATCAAATAAAATAAGTGGAATACCACTAATGGAATACCATGGAATTCTAAATCTGTATACACTTATTTTATTGCAAACACTAAACAGGGTATGAAAAATGTGTTTTCAATTTTTTTTTTGTATTCCCTCATTTTTTGCCTCCCTTTGTCATCTTAGGCTGCCAGGCTGGATTTTGTTGTCTTGTGTTTTTCTTTGCATTTTTTTTTCTCAATATTTTCCTTTCACTCAATTTTGATTAAAGAAGAACCCTCGTCCCATTTGGCATTGCTCCGGCTGAATGTTATTGCCACTTTGACACAACACAACCTTTAAACTTTGCACCCATTTTATGGCTCGGCGCTTCACCTGTAATTGATTTTCACTGTTTTAGTGTCAACAAGAAAATCTTTTCCATATACGATTAACAATTCTTTCATCCCCAAAGAAAACATTTAAAATGCCATTGAAACTTTTTTTTGCCGCCACAAAGGATCCCCAAAAGTTATATCAACAACTGACCTTTACTCTCCGGAGGGGGTTGGAGGATGTAAGGGTTTTAATTTCAGCCTCTTAACGCGCTCAAAAAACAATCATTTGTGCATTGAACCTCACCCCAGAATGTTGGCAATGCAGCGCCATTTGGCCAACACCTTGACACCAAGTCGCGGACTTGGCAACAGTAAAAAAAGGTACAAAAAATAAGGCTCAACAACAAATAATCTTTAGTCATTTAATGCAAAAAAAGGAAGAAAGAACAGCTATTTGCTATCACCGAAGTTTTAATACACTTTCAGATTTAAATTTGAAAATGAATTCGCGATACAAAATACAATTTTTCTTTTGAAAAAAAAAAAAACGGCGATAAAAAACAAGCATCAGAAATCAAAGAAGGATCATAAATATAATTAAAATACGTATTAAGTATGTTAATAATTAAAATATGTATTAAGTATGTTTTGTATTTCGAATCCCATCGGCATTCGTCTTGAGGGAGAGATTCACAGTGTTCATCCAGTGAGTGCTCTGGAGTTTAAAATTATAAAAAAATGTAATAAACACAAATAAACTTCTTGACAATGTGTTACAAGTTTGATAACAAGATTTAAATACTCTGAGCAAGGGTAAAAAGTTGCGTCAGGCAGCGAGGCTGGCCGGCGAAACTGGCTCATGAAACGCCTTTGGCTGTTGCTTTTGGCCCTGTTGAGGCACCCGGCTAACATGTAGAATTCATTAACAATAATGCGCAGCGAAGCCGAAGAGAATGAGAATATTGTGAGAAGGGGTTGAGAGGTAGAGAAGAGAACTGGCTCACTCATTGTGCTTGCCGCTTTGGTTACCAAGAATTCTCCGTTTAAGCTGAATTCTGGGTGGTCTCCTTTGGCTTGACTGCATTTCGTTATGTGAGTCGTTGCCATAAAAGTTTTTATATTTTTTCCAATATGTTTTGGCGGCAAAATGGCTAAGGAGCCAAGCAGCTAGCACAGAATTTAATGTGTCCAGCTAGTCACTATTTTGTTAAGCCTTCTGCATTCGTCACAGATTTGTATGTTTTTATTGTTTCCTAATTTTGTACAATTTTCTTGAAGTATTTTCCTTAATTGGCAACATATTTTCTTTACTTGCAGATAAATATAACTTGTTCATTTCAACGATCGAGGTAAGTTTTTTTTCATTTATTTAAATTTACTTAAAAATGTATATATTTAAATATATTATTGTGTTTTATTGGGTAAATCGTGGAGCTTTTCCATTTTTAATAATATCATAGTAAGAAGGACTTAAGTAATAAAGTTTTTCCATTTGTTTTTTTTTTTGGTAATCAAATTTTGATTTTAAATATAACATTAAAATTGATTCTTTTCAAGAATTAACTTCAATCCTTTAATTGACGTGCTCATTTAAGCTGATGTTAAGTACAAAATTAGGAAGGGTTGAAATATCTGATTAATTGATTGGATTGCCTTAAGTATGTATGACACGATACAAACTGAAGGAATGTTTTTGGGTAATTGGATTTCTACCAAAGAATGGAATTAAGTGACTTCAGAGAGTGTTTATCAAGGAAGTCTAAAGCGTGACGGAAGTTGCTCTGGTTAGATTCATTTAAGTCTTCTTCTATTCCGAGCAAGTGAGGTGACGTTTATTAAGGTGTTTGCTTCAGATTAAATGAATTTAATTTAATGTTAAGGTATCTATGATTAATTGAGTTTCTCACTACTGACGGGTGGCTTACCAAATGAATGATTACGGCTTTGAGTTGAACTCTGGTAATGTGTGTTTTATAAGTAGAATCATAGATTTAAACACGTTAAAATTTTCGCTCTGATCGAAATACACATTTTTTTTTTTTTTTTACCATATCCATGTTCTTGGTTAATCTTGTTGGTTTTGGTGGTGTTAGTTGTGCTGTTGTTGAAAAAGCCCATAATTGCTTTTTGGCGCTTGCCTGTATAAGAAAATCCCGCCAGTCACCGTTTTACCACACTCAGCCCAAAAAGCCAAATGCAGCGACCAAATTTTCTGAATATTCTATAATATATACTAAAGCCGAAAAAACTAACGCGTCTGACAGCAAGTCAAGCACTAAAAAAGTGGGAAAGAGAGAGTTGGAGAGTTAGAGAAAGAGAGTGAGAGATGGGCAGATATGAAGAGAAAGAGGCAGACACTTGCACAAACATTTGAAGTGTTTAACTTTTTGCTGCCTTTTCTAGCTGTTTTTTCTGACTTTGTTTTTGTTACTTATTTTGTTTTGCTTAACATTTGTTTTGCCATAAACTTTTGCCTTTTGTTACAATGCTGACATTTTGCGCACTCCTTCAAGCCCTTAACCCCTTTGAACACAATTGTTTGTTTTTTTTTTATGTATTACAAGAGGAACAACAACAGAAAAACTGCATTTGTTGGTTTTGTGCACAACTTTAACTAAGGTAATTGCCGAGTAGTTCCATCTAAATTCTGAGCGAAAAAAAATAAATATATATAAATATACCCTATAAATTTGATATATTTGCTGATTCAGAACAAAATATTTTTAGCGCTGCTAATAAAATACAACCCCTATATATTACTAGTTTTCTTATCGATTTGTAATACATGTACACAATAATATACATTTCATAAAATTAATATACTTTTTTAAAAATCGACTCGGTTCAGTCTAACAAAAAACAAAGTTTTGCCGGCTGCGAAACTTGACAGTTTTCAAACAGCAAAACCAACATATGCTTATGTAGAGAAATATGTGTATAAATGTATAGAGAGAAAACTTTCATCATAGATTGCATGCAATTATGAAAAACAAAACAGTTTCATGAATTTGTGTAAATTTGTGTAACAAGCATTTTCGACATATTGCATTTTATAGATAACTTCCTCCGATTTGCATACATAGATAAAAATCGATTCTCGGTTGATTAAAAGTCACAGTTTGAAAAATATAGTTGGTGTAAAATACAACTTTATCAACATAATATTAACATAATCTTTAAAAATATGAATATCTAATATTCCGCCTGAAAATATCTCCCAGTCGAGCTCTTCCCAACGGAGCGTGCTTAATTATAATTTTTTTTTTTTATATTTGCAGCCACAATTTTACAATCGCACTTGGCAACTTTATGGAAACGGGCGAAAAGTTGAAAGTTGTTCTCCCACGTTTGTCACTCATAGTATATTGTATATTGCGTTGGAGACGCGAAAACTGAGGAACTGAGGAACTGAGAAACTGAGAAAC
The DNA here is from genome assembly GCA_037043585.1 of Drosophila mimica. NCBI lineage: Eukaryota > Metazoa > Arthropoda > Insecta > Diptera > Drosophilidae > Drosophila > Drosophila mimica. Next base: position 813,357 of record JBAMBE010001187.1, read on the forward strand.
TGAGAAACTGCCGTTAAGTGCAAGTCTCTCAGGTCTTGCACAATTGCCGGCGACATCAGCTGACGGTTGGCCACTTTATCATTATGAGTTTCGCTTGAAATCTTTATGAGCCCATAAATTTTTGTCAATCGATCGAAGCTGTTCGCCTCTCCATCCTCCATCCGACGCTACCTGTACCTGTTCCACACAAAAAACAAACATTCCATTTGCTATTTTCCTTACCTTACCTTACCTTACCTTACCTTACCTCACCTTCCCTTCCCGTTTGGTTTTTTTATGGACGGCTGTCTGATAACTTTTGGCACTGTTGTCGTACATCAAATTAGGACGTCTCAAAATGATTGAACATTTGCATTAAGCAAAGGAACACAATGCCGTAAAAATAAGTTCCCGGAATATGAGTACATGACGGCATGAATGCTCTTGTAATGACTTCTGAGACTTTTCTCTATTATTAGTGAAATTGAATGTTTTTATAAGGCATAAGTGACGTACTTTAATGGAAATGCGAGCTCTACGAAAGCCGTCAATTTATTATAGAAAGTCAGGTATATATAGAAGGACTAAAAGAGCACACAGCAAATATGCTTTATATATATATACATACAGTGTACATAAATCTGTTTTTTTCTATGCGGCTGAACATTTGAATTATTTTATGTTTTTTTGCCTGAGTCCTGTGGGCAATTTACAAAAAGCCAAAACAACAGCCCTTGACAACGGCGGCTGCAAGACTTTCAGCAAATATTGACTCTCATTTTTTTTGTAATTTTTTTCCTCGTATATTATTTTTTTTTTGTTCATTTATCCACCCCATACAATTTAAAGTTGCTTTTATTCTGTGCATAAGGTAAATAAAACATTTCACTCTGCATATTGCATAGAGTATGGACGTCAGCACTTTCTCCCTCTCTCTCTTTTCTCTCTCTTTCTCTCGGTGAAGAGCCCAATGTCGTCCATAGTTGTGCCGTTGTCTGTTAGTCCTCATCATCGCCGGCTGTGGTCAGGCTCTGTCTGTTGGTTTAGTTGGTGGCCTCGGATCGTGGCGCTGCCGCCTTTTGCCTGTCAGTTAAATTTGTTTAACGACCAGGCCTGGTGTGGTCTGGCCTGGCCAAGGGCTCGGGCTCGGTGTCGGGGTCGGGGTCGAGAATGCGACGGACTGGGCCCAGTTGCTTACAGAGAGGCTTAGTCAGCCCGCACACATCTCAACCTGGTACTCAAAAGTGCTGCATCATAATATTCATTTAAAATATATAAATGCATTTTTGATCGTCTCTATGAAGGTCAGAATTTAATGCTTCGCTTAAATGTCAATTGTAAGTTAAATACTAGCTTCATTCAACACGATGGCTACAACAATTTACTAGGTGCAGGTATTTAAAATTTGTAAAATTTAATAAGCTAGCTAGCTATAGTGCTCCATTCGAGTGAGATCGAGTTGGAGATAACCTTATCTCAGCTCTCTTTACTTGCAATAGTTTTGACATTTAAATATTTTCGAGACTTCAAAAATCTACTAATCTACAAAATAACTTTGGGTTTTGATTTATTTGGCTCTACATTGGAGAACTTGAAATTAATCATATCTTTAAAATTGTATCTTAAAAATAGTGTAATAAATTATAGAAAATATGCAAAATTGTATCTATAAAATGGGACAGATTGGCTTAGTTCTTATGAGAGTAACTTTTCTCTATACAAATTACTGAATAAGCAGATGGAATAATCCAATTTAAATGCCTGGCTACGACTACGTGCTCAATTGGATATTTGGACAATTGGACACATGGATATCATATTCATATTTGTCCAACTAAATATAACTATATATATTGAAGAAATGAATGTATTTAATTTATTCATTTGGCGTTTGTGATTACATTTGCAATCGATTGATAAATTCGTTAGCGGGCATATGCAAAATACAAATTTGTTGCGATTTACTTTGGTTTGCGTTGCTATTTGAAAATAACATTTGTAAGGCAAATTTACTCGAATCGGACGTGCGAGTCTCTCTATATGTATAAATTTATATATATGTATATAACCAATAAACTAATTAACACAATTATTACGACTGAAAGTTCAAAACTACAACAACAGAGCAAAACAAAATTAAAGAGCTACTCTATTTTTTTAGGTTAAAAAAAAAAAAACAAATTACTTATAGGAAAATATTTTAAAAGTTATACTTAAAATAAATAAAATGAAGCAGCTCGAAGTTCTGTCAGACACACTACTTGAAAGGAAATAAAATCAATACCGTTTTCCTTGACCCTCCGTGATTAATTCAATCCCGTAAGCAATGTGGAAATTTGTTTGCATTCGGTAAATCAGCAATTTGGATCATTTTCCTATGCACAAAGCATGAAGGCAAAACTCAAACAACTCCGACAGCAATTATTTTTAAAACTGTGCTCAGATCGAAAAATATTTCGCTCACTAACTACAACAGATTTCCTTTCGATGTGAAAACTTCATTTGCAGTTGTACAGCATTTTCTTCTCAATCAAGTTTTACATCATCGATAATTTTTATAATAAATAATGTTGATCATTTTGTTGCCATACCATATATCGATTGATATCGAGTGTTATGACATTTGAATAACCAGTGTTTGTTTGTTTTAGTTTGTACCGTTATTTGTTTATTTACTTATGCATTACACGGCCTAATGCCGAACACGAAAAAAAGACACTTGACCAACAACCATTCATAAAGCTGCAACAAAAACAACAAACAGACGCGAGCAGTGTTCATTTAACGCAATTGTTAGCCTTGTCCCAGAAAGCGGCAAATAATAATAGTAGTAGTAATAATGCGAATATACGCAAAAAAAATAAAAAATAAAAAAATATTACAAGCGAAAGAAATCAAGAAATACCGACGCAAATAAAACGAATCACGAACCAAATTAACGATAAAAAACCACCGCCAGCAGTTTAATGAACATTTCAAAATTGCGCCAGCACTTTTGTGTTGCAAATTCAATTAAAACAACCGGCATAATTAATGCAAATGGAAACCGAAATAAAACTAAATCAAGTAATAAGCCAGTTGCTGATTGCAACAACGGCAACAAGAATGATAAGCCCCATAGTTTACATACCCTCTGAAAAATAATCGATAAGTTATATATTATAAATTTGCGATATAACGATATAATTGGGCATAATCAATTTTTAATGTGAAATAAAACAGTACGAATATTTAAAAAACAGTAAATTGTAAGAAAATATACATTTTTTATTAGGGTTACAAATTCATTGGTATATTCAAAGTGAATAAATGAATTTAAATTTAAGCGAGAAAAATAATTTTAAAAAAATAGACAAAGTAGATATTTAAATGTAAAATGTAACAACATTTATTGCAGAATTGAGAAATGAAAGCAATTTTTGGAAGCTGATGCACTGGAGGTCGCCAAGGGTTGGACTTGTTACTCCATGAAGACGATAAAATGGAGAGGTTGAAAATTCAATAAATAATTTGTACTTTAGACAGTTTCAGAAAACAACGTTTCAGCCTCATTTGGCGAACAGTTTATGATGGGTAGAAAGTAGAATATCACTAATTAACTCAATATGTAAAGCAGTGTTGAGGTTCATACTGATTGTGGGAACTTCTTACCAATGACGGGTTAAACTTGGCTCTAGATGGATATATTCGACAGCTAATTATGAATTAAAAATTCATTTTGAAGTTGTCATTTGCAATGTGCGATCTACAATGATTAATTCATATTACCCCCTAAGGAAGGGTATTAAAAATGCAATTGGGTGATTGAAGAGAGGAGGAGAATGTGCCACATAATGCATTGCACATGAAATGTAAACACACAAAACCGCTGGCAAGTTAATAAAAATATTTTGGTAATGCCAAATCTGCAATATTGAAACGAAAATAGAAAACACACAACAAGCGCCCATTATAAATATGAAAATATTTGCACAGTGTTGTAAGAATTGTAAATAATAGCAAGAAACTGCAATTGTAACAATGAAAAGGCCCCTAAATAGAAATAATTGTGTAAAGCATTTTTCCCAGTAAAACATGCCGAAAATAAATAAACAATCGCATGGAAAACCAGTTATTGACAAGACAACGCTTAGACATATTTTTTTATTTTATTTTTTTTAATACAATGATTAAGTTAATGTTTATGACTTGTTATTGCCGTCGATATGTACATATATATATATATGCGCAAATGACGTCACAGTGACGTCAAAGCGATTCGCTTTTATTTATAGCAGGTGGCTCCGGTGCAAATGCGGAGCAGCGCAGTGAAAGGCAAAAGCCAAATTAAAATATACACACAGTGTCAATAAAACATCGTCATAGTATTTAAATGAGGTTTGACAGACACACAAATAGATGTGTGTGTGTAAGTGTATGTGTGTGTGTGTGTGCATATTATAAATAAATACTTGTTGTATTGATACAGGTGGCCTTACTCAGGCCCAGACCCAGACCCAGGCCAGGCCGGGCCAGGCCAGGGTAGGCAATTCGTATAGCTTTCGGGCTGGGTCAAATGCGGGCCAGCCTTGGCGCAATGCGGGTCTGTCTTATTAATATTATTGGTGTTGTTGTTGTTGTTGTGGTTGTTGTCGCTGTTGCTGCTGTTGCTGCTGCTGTTGCTGATGGTGTTGCTGCTGTTTGCTTAATACTCCATGCCTAGACACATATTGAATGGACACTTTCCAGCAACACATTTGATTTGATGGATTTGACATGAGCCAAAAGGTGTTCGTTTCATTAGATGTGTTTTATTTTTGTTTTTGACAGCCCTTGTCAAATATGCACAATTACTTGGGCTAAGTGGAATGGTGGAAGCTTTTATTATTAATTTTTGCGTGTTATCTGTATTTATCGCTTTAATACAAAATTTAGTTAATATTCTCCATTTCTGAATGTAAAGCTTATGAGTGGTTGTCTATTAAATGAAATCAGCATATGGAATATAAATTAGGTCAGTTTGATAAACTTAACTTTAGGCAGGCTGATCTAAACTGCAAAAGTTTTTAAATTAAAAAAAAAATAATAATAAATATTATTTATTTGTTGGTGTAAAATCAATCCTGTCATGATTATTGTTTTACAAATTTTAATAAAAAAAATATAAAACATGCTCACAACATCATAACATTTGGTTGACTAATTTTGAGTAGAAAAGTGGCGTAGATACTATGTGAAAACCAAACTAAAAAGCGATTACATTTTCCATATAATCATTTCAAATTGTTCTAAAAAAAAAAAATTAAAAATAATTTAACTCATGCTTGTATTTTGTTGCGCTGAGAATGAGGCGCACTGTGTGTAATTCAGTTTGATTCGATTGGCGCAATATGGCATCGGAATGTTGTATATGTTTATTGTTATTGTTGCCCCCTTTGAGTTGGGTTGCGACTCGTAAGAGCACTCTTCTTCCATCCGTGCTGAGCGGTTCCATTCATTCGTAATCAGACAGCGCACACACAGCGCATTCCACTGTGGCATGCTTCATTCAACGGGCGCGTCAAATGTTTAGAGGAATTGTGCTTCTTCTTGTTAAGCATTAAATTGTATTTAGTAAGTTATTCTAATTGCAGACCGTGTGGATTGCGATAACAACAACAGAGGAGTCGACTCTGCCTATGAATCATGCCATTGCTATTTGTATTATTATACCCTTAACCCATTAAAAATGGGTAAAAAGGGTATAATGGTTTTGTGCAAATGTATGTAACAGGCAGAAGGAAGCATCTCCGACCCCATAAAGTATATATATTCTTGATCAGGATCAACAGACGAGTCGATATAGCACTGCCCGTCTGTCCGTCCGTCTGTCCATCTGTATGAACACGCGGATCTCAGAGGCTATAAGAGCTAGAGAAAAAATGTTGAATATAAGTTCTCGTGTACCAGGCGCAGACAAATTTGCTTTATTTTATCGATAACTGTCTCAGTTTCGGAATTATCGATACATTTCGATTTCCGATAGCAATAAATTCCACAATTTAAAAGGTAGAGGCTTCTAATTTATACATATACATAATATAACATAACATAACATAAGTGCAAATCATTTTAAAGGCAAATTATCCAATAAAACTAGAATATATTTAACAACTGGGTTAAGGGTATATCGTAGTCGAGCCAACTCGACTACAGCATCTTACTTGTTTTATAATCAATTAATGAGCTCGACTTCCCATTAAATATACACATGTTTAATTATTTTTAGTGTAACCGCAACATGTATGTTAATATTTAAAAGTGTGTTGTTAATCAGCATTTCATATTATGCGGTCATGTTGTATTTTAAGCTTTTGTAATCTATATATGGGTGAACTATGCTATGTATATTATTTAAAGGAAAACCAAAGTCAAGTCATATTCTAAAAATGCCGGCATCTGAGTAATATTATTAAATATATTTATATACAATATTATAAATATATTAAATAAATATTCTCCTACGTGTGAAGTGAACTAAAAATATCTTATATATATGGATAGGCACATCGCTATTGTTAAACTCTATATATTAGCTATACTCATCTATATAATGACATCAATCACAAATCAAAATTGGTTAAGCCTGACTGACTTATGCACAACCCACCAACAATTGTATTTAGTAACTGCTCGACCGTGAAATAATTCCCAGACTGCGTTGTTCACACCCACGATATACGTAATCTTAACAATAAGCTCGATGGTGATAATAAGTACACAATAAAAATGCCTTATTCAAAGTGACCCAATTGCTTTTGACTGTCTGTCGTGCGATGATAATTTTCACACCATGCAAATTGGCAGACAGTTTTTTCTTATTGCACTTTGAAATTCAAGTTGCGAATCGACTTTGTAGTTGCGCTGTTTCTAATTGGAAATTTGAAGCGCTGAGTCACACACAACCCCAAGTTAAAATAGAATACAAATTATCACATGATTATCATATGATGTGTGCTTTATTCAATCGACTCATTTGCATTTCTTATATAACATCGTCGGACATGCTGCTCTTCGGACAGACTTCCCTTGATTGATGTCTGTGCCCCAACCAATCAGCCCTAATGGGCAGTGCCAATGTCGACTTCTGATGGGTGCGCCAGGCTCTAAAAGAAACCAAAAGCACACAAGAGCTGCAGTGAGGAGAAGAGGCCAATGACTTCTTTTTTTTATATTTGAGCCCCATTGCTAGCGACGGCGTCGTGTTCTCATTTCATCTAAACAATGCATATTACCAAACAAAAAAAAAAATAATAAAATAAATAAAAAAAGTGCACACTGAGAGAAAAACGATGTTTGTATGCACGCAACTGGAATAATCAATTTAACTTTATGCGAAATGTTTTTAACTGGTTGTTAAGCCAGATCCGTTGGAAGTTCAGAGCCGCAAACGAATTCGGAACCGAAATTCACCTTTTAAGTATTAAAATTAAAATATATTAAATTGCATCCCCTTCTGATCTTGTTTAAAAGTTGTTCCTCCAGTGTTTAAGTGCAACTCAGGGTTTTGCAGAACTTGGCCAAAGTTGCTTGCCATTTTCTACCCCACATCTTTTGCTCTCTTTAACTGATGTCGCTTCTTTTGTGTTGCATACAAAAGATTTTGTACTCAACCGTTGTTGTTTTCCAATGTTGTTTGCTCTTTGATTTTTTTTTTTTTCTGCATATTTGTGTTTATTTGCAAGATTTCTTCCCTTATTTCGAGCTGAGGGCGCGACTGGTGGTGCTGCACATGTGGTGCTCCAGAGCGAAGGGATACTTGTTGTAGGTGGTGTGTTTTATACCATTGAAATGCAGCCAAGCATCTCAGCCGTCTGCCGCCTGCTGCCTGCCCCGGAACGCAAACTCCTCCAACTGAAAGCAAAGAACCGGTCTCGATCCCGTTGCCGTTGCAGTTGTTGGGAACAGCGCTTCCTGCTGCATAAATATAACGCTACTTGCGCGTGCTGCATTTCACTGCAATTTATTTGGTTTCAGTTCCCAGACCTGCATCCGAGCAACCAAGCAGCCAAGCAGCCTTTAGTTGTAAAGATTTTGTGTCGTGCTGGCAGCGCTTAAATTAAATTTTATGTGAGATTCTATTCTTTTCCTTTTTCTTTTTTTCATTTTTTTTCTTTTTTTTTTTTGCTGCAACGCACACTGAATTAATGCCACAGAAAATTGGACAGCTCCCAGTCTAGAAATGCTTGCGTGTCGATTTTGTTGTTCCACATCACGAACGTGAACGTTTTTTCACATGTGATAATGTTTATCTATTAATTATTTAATATTTTTCTATATTTTAGCAACAGAAGTCTTTACAACAGTCAGTGAGTCATTCTTAAATGTCTGCTTTACTTTTGACCATAAACGGTTTTAGAAAGAAATTCTCTATTATTTATTTACAAATCTTGAAACTTTATATTTCTAAATGTTATTCCTGGTTTATTTTTAAATATTAAATTTTGAATTTGATGATGTGGTGCTTAGCTGTTCCCTACAATTTAACTGTTCTATATTGTTTTTTTTTTTTAGATATTATCTAACATCAAAATTTACAGTGTTTTGGATTCGTGCTCTTCAAGTGCCCTTCTCTAGTCCAAAATCCATGAACCGTGGCTCATGGCTCTGTGGCGCTGACACGCCTCAGAGTCAAATGGCTGTCTGCTCGTCTGCTGATTAGCAGCCAAACATACGTGTGCAGCTTCTGCTTTATCTACGCAAAGGTAGACCTGGCCCAAAATGGGCCAAGAGAAGACAGGCAGACAGTCAGGCAGTCTGGTAGTCAGGCAGCTACCTCATAGATGTATCTAAATGGCAAATTTCTGGTTGGCCTTTCTCCGTCTGCTGCTGCTCTGTTTTGCTCATCAATTTGGGCTACGTGCAGCTGCTTTTAATGTGCATTCAAGTTGGCTCATTCCTCTGCAGATGCAGCTAACTTTGTTGGCCACCTTAATTGCATATAATTATCGTGTTGACAAAGCCAACTGCAAATAGATGAAGAAACTACGGCAGCTCTAATGAGAGCTACTGCTTCTGTTACAGCTACTGCTACTAACTCATTGGATTACACATCTGTCATTTGCCAAGTTCATTAATTTAATATTACTAAATTCTGCAACTGAAACTGTCCAATATTAAAGTATTAAAGGTGTTAAAGTGTTGGCCTAATAAAATGTGAATTATAAAATAACTAAATTTCATTTTCAAAGCTTGCATAGAATATATCAATAATTTAAAAGCATTTTTAATAATAAAATTAAATAAAGTTCTGATTGAGGAGAAAATAATAAATGTTTTATTAATTTTAGGTAATTGTTTTTATTTATACGTCATTGAACTTTTTATCATTACTATACAATTAACCTAAATATATTTTTAATATGTTATATGAATATTTTAAAAGTTATAGCATCATTTTGTTCAGAAGTTGTATCTGCGAGTATATAAAATATTCATCAAGCCCAGAAAAATTAAATATAAATTTCTGCATTTTATGTTAGTTTTTAATTTGATTTGTTGTGACAATCTTTCAAATGCTTGTTATAGTTTCATATGCAAATTTGTGTCTATTAAAATTACAGCTTTACAAATAAAACTAAAAAATATACTTTATATCCACATTAAAAAATGTACCAGAACTTTATGGATTTTTACATTTGTTGCAAAGGCATTAGCCGCAAAGGAGTAAAAACAATTTATGCATGAATAAATTAAAGTAAATATTGCAAGTGTCAAATGCAAAAATGCATTTAAATGAAAGCAAGTTGCACATAGAATTCTGTTATGGTACGGGGAATGGGACCATGCTGCATACAAGTTGAATGCGATTTATGTATGTGCATAGGAGATGTAGTCTGGTGCACAGCAGCCAAGCAAACAAGCCATGGAATGCAGAGGCAGCAATGGCAATAAAACTAAAACTAATAAAAATATCCATGTCGGTTGTTATTTTTCTTGTCTCGTAAGCGTTGCAGACACAGAGACGCCCCAGCGAAGTAGGCAACACATCAAGGATTTTGCTCGAATGGGGAGCAGGATTTATTCTTGTGCTCGTTGCATACAAAATTCTGGTCATCAATAGTGGGCGTCCCATTAATGTTGTCAACGCTGAGCGCAATTTATGCAACTGCTGCTTATAGCCATGGCCCAATTATGACAAGACCAACTCTATGCGTTCCCCAATAATAGTGCAATACTTTCCCACCCTACCCGTCGCCCCACCCATCGCAAATGAGTGGCGCCACTGAACTGGAACCCCTCTGGCATAATAACAAAATGGGTATTTATAGTGGCCATTAACTGACCAACAGTTATGCAACATGCAATTAAAAACCAGCAACCTTACAAAATGACCATTTAAATGCTTCTGTTCTTAGCGCTAAATGGACGAAATGAACAAATCGATTTAATGGTTAGTAATACATGAATAGCTATGAAAAGTGCTGCTATTAATGTGTCGTTAAACTTGCTTAATTTCCTGCAGAGATTTTCAAATTCACCCTTTGGTTCTGCAATAAAATGTTCATTATAGAATTTTATTCGAACTAAGATCTGTTGTTTTATGAACCAGCTCCCGTTATGGGTTCGCAAAAAGACAAATCGTTCCGTTGGATTTTTCCTGATGAGCAGAGTGGTTCTTTCTTGCATCATTTTTTTTTTACGAATTTTACACAAAAATTAATAAAAAAAAACGTAAAGTTTTAGGCATCAATTGATTTTGTTATTGACACATCTCGGAAAACGTTTACGAATGACACACAAAAAGGAATAGCAAAAATTAAAGAGCCAAACTGACTTATAAATATTTATTTGAAAAGTTTATTATATTATAAAACATATCTCGCTATTTGGTGCACAAACGCTGAGCAGTAGTTGCAACTAAAAGTCGAGTAATTGAGTTTTGTTGAGTTATCAACAAAGTTACGACACACCGGGGAGCACAGAAAATTAAAATTATTGCTGTGGACGTTTTTTTTATATTTTTTATTTGAGCCACATTGAAAACTGCAACGTTAAAAATTAGACAAATAAATAACCTTAGGGAGTGGTTTTTAATTTTTTATTTTGCATAGGAGTAGAGCTAAAACAACTTTTCTTTGTAGTGCTTACGCAATCTGCATGCAAACTTGTTGTATACATATATATTTTGTATAGATGTTAGACACGTTGTGCTCCACTGAAAAGTCAACTCAAGTTGTTGGCCATTTAAGTGCCCGCACAATTTTGCCAAATTAAATCCAGTTCAATCGTAAAGCTTCGAGTGTTGCAGGAGGGCAGCAACCAATGACGACGATGACGATGACCACGATGTCATCAACAGCCAGCCAAGTAAATCCTCACGCTGTTTGGCTTAAATTGTCTGAAAAAGGGTTTATAGTCATGCCGGTTTTATATACTGCTACCATTGCGACAACGGCTGCCCAGCCAGCAAATGAGAACCGAACCCTAAGCACTTATCTACATAACATTGTGAAAATATTTGCCAGACTCGCCATTTATTCTCTCTCTCTCTCTCTATATATATATCTCTCTAGCTATTTCTATCTTACTCTCTTGGTCTTTATTGTGATTGCCTGGCCAAGAGCGCTCTGCGTAATAAGCATATCTGGGCGTTGGTAACATCTTGGAATTGTTTCCATCATGTCATCCAACTGCCAAATTGTCTGTGCTTCGCCTGCAGCTAGCCAAAAGAAGCAAAGTCAATGCTTTCTACTACTACTACTTCTTCTTCTTCTTCTTGTTCTTCTTCTTCTTGTTCTTCTTCTTCTTATTCTTCTCGTTCTTCTTATTCTGTTTTATCTTCTGTTTCTTGTCTTAGTTTTTGCTTTGTTCTGTTGATTACAGCCACATGCCCTGTACATTTCAATTAAAATGTCGCCCACAGCTTAAAATATATTTTTTTTTTATATTTTTGTTTCGTCTTCCAAAAAATTAGAATATTTAAATACACTGGCGAAAAAAGGTGGGTTGTTTGCCGTCAAGTCAAGTAAAGAACGAGCAACAGCACAGATTGGATTTTGATGAACAAATTGATAGAAACTGTACTCCTGTTGGATTTGCCTATGGAACACAGTTTTTCTCTGAGTGTACCCACAACTAGGAGGAGAGATTTTTGTCAGTCTTTCATGCCTACCTCCCATTCACTTTCGGGGCATTCTGCACAGTTTACAATCGAATGCTTGCCACAGTCACAGATACATTCAAGCACACTCACTCATACACACACACACACACACACACACAACACTCAAACACACAAACTCTAGTAATCCATTGAGCAAAACCTGTGGGCGGACAGAGAGTGGAACAAGGACATGTAGCATGGTTGGGGAAGGTACATTCAAACATGTTTCCGCTTTTCCCCAATGTCTGTCTGTCTGTCTCTCGAATTCGTCTGTCTGTCTGTCTGCCTGCTCCTATTTGTATCTGGCATTTGGCATTGCTGCTACATGTTTTTCCAATTCTCATATGCGCTCATGGAATGCCAAAGCGTGGGTTGATGCTGTTAAATGATTTCAATGTCTTCCAGCTTACTTACATATGTATATGTATATATATATGTATATGTATATGTATATATATATGTATATGTATATGTATATATATAAATATATATTATTGAATGTACTTATGATTATAAATGACATGCGCCTGAAACTGTTGTGTTAGAAGTTTAAATTTTAAGGAAACTGTAGAAAAGAATTGGATGTCAAATCTTTATTTATGAGTATCATTATAAGTAATGTTGGATTTTATTGGGGTTTCGTTACCAATTATGAAATTTATATGCAAATACTACTCGCGGCTAGAGAGAGTTATAGATGCCAAATTGGAACATTCGTACCCCGGAATTTGGAACTGCATTTTTATTTAGATTCAATTGAGATGATAAGAGAACTTTAGGCATCAAATCTAATCATTTGTGCCTTGAAACTGAACTTTCAATTAGATTTATCGATACAGAAATTTTTACTTTAAAGTATTTTGAGTCCTTAAACACTATCGATCTGTTCAGAGAATAGAGCATAAAGTAAAGTAAAGCTGAGAATCTCTATAGTCTTTGCCCAGACACAGATTATGTATAGTCTTTAACTCCTAACCTCTTCTCAGAAATATGATAAAAACCTCATGCTTACCTAGAGTTATTAAACTTAATATATGTATTAGCACGAACTGAACATAACTTATGTTAACTACACATATTAGTTATTCCCATCCACACTCCAGAAATATGCGAAATACAATTTGTTCCTTGCCTATCCGCCTCTCGGATCTCAGACTCTACACAAGGTGGAGTTGAACATGGCTCTTGTTTACAATACAATTTTTTTTTTCCTTTTCCCCAACTCACTCGCACCTTAAAAACATGTTTTCGGTTTTATTATTCCTGTTGTGGAAATTATGCACGTGCTATTTGTTATGACAGGCAAAGCACTCGAAATACTTTGTATAAGTAAAAGCTGCCGCTTTAACTCAAAGATCTCACTTGTGCATGTATTTAAATGTAAATACGTGTATATATCAGAAATGGAGGCAACGTTGTTGTATTTGTTGTTGTACAACATTTAGCGTCGCTTTGTGTGCGCTCATGAATAGTTAAATCCGCTTGCCATTGCCAAAGTTGGCCTGGTCGGGAGCGTCTATCCGTCTAAATGTCTCTGCCTGTTCTCTGCCTGTTCTCTCTGCTATTTTCCATTTTTTTATTAATGAAATCTCTTGGCTCAATGAAGCGTAAATTTGGCCCCTAGCAAGCAAACAAAGTATTGTGTGGCAACAACTAGACAGGCATTAATGTCTCTGGCTTAGAATGTGGCAACATTTTTAGTGGCCGACTTGGGCGGTGTGGAGGTGTCATAAGTGGCCAAAATGTGGCAGCTTCAGCAACTTGGCTAGCTATTGCGCATTTTATTGATGGCATTACATTTGTATTTGTATATTTTGTATATATTGGAATTTATGTTAATACTTGGATTTCTATTTGTATTTGTCATGGTATCAAAAACGAACTTGGATTCATATAATCAACACCAATAATATTTCGCTTAAAATGAGAGAAGTTTTCTCAAAACTAATCTTCATGAAAGGGAATTATAATTTGTAGATTATTTTATATCATCCCCTATATTTAAATCAATTGCTGAAAAAACGAAGTCAAATTATTTTCGTTTTAAAACAGCTGTTCTTAAATCAATTCTTATGTAACCATATAATAAAGTTGAGTTCTCTAACGACTTTTGACACTAATTTAAGAAGATTAACCAAGAATATAGCTATTGGAACTTTTGCCACAAATTTAAAGTACAAAATTGCTTTTATTAGTATTTTCTGCTTGACTTAAGCATTTCTATACTCATTTGTGCAACATTAACGATAATTTACATAACGATTTGTATGTATTTAAGAATTATGTGTATTCTTATTCTACTCTCCCGTTTGTGTTTGAATTAAGAAGATTGTTTTGCGATGAGTGTGTTAATTGAATTTGATTCCAATGGTGTCGACTTTGGTTATTGAGTGCTAAAGGCAATTTGTCTGAGCTGACGTGCTAATCAGCATCGAGCCAAGAGTTTTTGGGGTTAAAGCTGTCCAGTAGTCGGCAGTCGGCAGTCGCCAGTCGCCAGTCGCCAGTCGGCAGTTAGTCATAGCAGCATGCAATCCTTTCATCCTTTCGCCGGCCAGCCGACAATTAAAGCAAACAGACTGCAGCACATCCAACAGCACAGTCGAAACGGGACAAGGAGATGGAAGGACGAGAGTCGTCTATACGCACGACTGGCATCAAATAGATTGAATAACTTTGTGGCTGGCAGGATGCCGAAAAACACTAGGATGAGGATGAGGATGTCGACGTGAACGTGGATGATGTTGAGAGCAGCGCCTGCGGTCTGAATAAATGTTTCATTGTCTGTATTTGCCTATTTATTTGCAGCGAGCCATGGGGCCAGTCAACAACGGCACCACTTCGCATTGCCCACTTCTCAACCGCAGACATTTTTGACGGGTGGTTCTCGAAACATCCAACCACCCACACCACCACCGACTCCACAATCATTTGCAGCGTTGATTGCTGACGGAGCGGTGCCAATTTTACAGTTGAGTTCATTATGGAACTCGGTTCAAAATGGCGAAGGTAATCGTAATATTCTCAACATTAATACTACTTTATGGGGCCAGTCATAAAGTAAGTCTAGCACCGTGGAGAAATGGCCTAAAACATCTTTAGCTGTCGCTGTACTTTCCATGAATTTTTACTTAAATATTTAACAACCAATTGCTTAAGCTTTTACACAAAGAGAAAGTATTCTTAATTTTTGTACTTGAAATAAATTACTGGCCTAAGGAATAAAATTGATTCCATCTAGTTTAGCTTTAACTTCAGGTTATATCAAAATTGATTTTAAGAATTTTATGTTTAAAATGAAAACTTAACCAGACTTCAAGTAAAGTGTTTTCTGCTTTAGGAAATATCTGGATATGTGCTTAAAATAAGTTAAATACATTTTTTAAGTTAATTTACTTTAAGAACGTCACTTTTTCACAATGAATGAAATAAATCTCGTTCTTCACATTGGGTTAAGAAATTCGCAATTGTATTTTTATTTTTCTGAGTGTATTCGTAGCTTGCCTTTATTTTGTAAATCATTTACGCTTCATGCCCTTCAGATGTTTCGCATGCTAGGCGTCACATTCCCCAGGGTTCAGCGGTCTCTCTCTCCCTATCCATCCCTCTCTCTTGCTGTCTCTCTCTATCTATCTCCCTCTCTCTTTATGCCCGTTTTATCTTTTTGCTTGCTCTGGCCTCTTATCTACGGCATTATTTATGTTTAATGCAAGGTGTTGGGCGCCACCCTGTCGCAATTTTAAAAGTGTGTCCCAAGTGCCTCAAATTTTGTGTAATTCACTTAAGTCTGGGCACCGCTGACAAAAAAAGCCAAAAAAAAAAAAAGTCCATACATTTTTGAATGGAGTCAATTTTTTATTTTTATTATTTTTTTTTTTAATACAAGTGTGCTGAGTTTGCGCATGTTCACGTTGTTGTATAAATTTAATAAACAGTGTGCTATAAAAAACTAGCATAAAACACACATTAATTATTAATAAAGCGATAAATTAAGTAGCAACAACAGACCAATGGGAATTCGAATTGTTCATGCCACATACTGTGTAAGTATTCGTCTAAAAAAAATGTTTCCAATATTTCTGGCAGTTCATTGAAAAATCGAGAGTTTTTATTTTGCCTGAGTTTTGGGAGTTGAACAATAAATTCTTGATGTTGTTTATGTTCGCACGGGTCCTGTGTTTACTTGGCCCACGGCAAGTGCACGTCAATTTAATGCCATTTTATATGGCTCGGAATGCTTTTTGATAGACTTTTAAGCTATGTGCTTTATTACGGGCTGCTGTTTCTGATCAAAGGCAGGCAGCACAACAACAAAAAAAACACGCTGCTTATTAAAATTTAAATGGAAAATTCGGTTTTTTATTCTTGGTTTTTTTTTTTTGTGTTTCTTAAAAATTTGTAAGACGTTTTGCTGCAGGTTGATGATGCGTGTTATTTTTTTTTTACTTCTACTTGCTTTTTTACCGTGTTCTCGAAGCTTCTTCCGGGTCGAAATTTCATTAGCTTATCCCGGGAAAGGCCTAACAAGTTTTTCTTTCTCATTTTTTGTGTTCGCTTCTTGTATGTAAATCGGTAAATGACCTTTGGCCCGTAGCTAGCGGATTGCGGTTTGTAATTACAATTTATAAAAACATAATCTAATTGGAAATGTTTTGTTTTAAAAAAAATATATGCGCTTGAAATAAACAAATTTCTGCACAAATACTAGCTTAAGGATTTATTTTTATTTTTTTATTTGTTTATTTATTTATTGTCAACTAAAGTCAGTCGACACCAAAAATACAAAAATTAAAAATTTGAATTTAATTAAATTTATAATAAAACTAAAATTATCAATAAATTAAAAAGTACTAAAATATTTATAAGATTTATAAGATATTTAAAAGATTGTCAAAACTCAACTGACTTTCTTATAAATAAATATCTTATTTCAAAAATGCCATTAATTTTTCTAAAAATTATTAATATATAAAAAATAAGTAACAGGGTAGCTCGTACACATATGTGTGGTGCTTTTTGTTTGTGTGTGTGTGTGTGTGTGTGTGCGTCTGTGTGGTAACAATATGTTTGTTTTATATATTTCATTTTGCATGTTGACAGCTTTGACCCACAAGCATAAATCATAACTTTTGTGCGCAGCTTTTTCATAGACAAATATTGAGAAATTGATGGCATCGTATTTGTGCTGTATACAAAGTTACTTACAATCGAGTGAAGTCCCATGTTGTGTTGCTGCCACAGCTGTGGGCTTTGATGTTTGCACAAGTTTTATTTAATAGAAATACAATAAAAGTGAAATGTGGTCGACTTGAATTTTACATATTTGAGAACAACAATTTAAATGGGTCTCCGCATGCAAACAGAACATGCTTTAATTGAAATGGAATCTGTGAAACCCATAAATTAAGCTCGAGAACTGAGAACTGAGAACTGAGACCGTTCTCAACGCTTTGTCTAAATCTAGATCCAAAAAGGCATGAATATGAATATGAAGCGATGCTTTTAACAAACACAGACAAAACCGGACAACATTTCACACTCGACACATCTCTCTCTCTCTCTCTGTCTCGCTCTCTCTCTCTCTGTATCTATCTCTATCTATTTTGGCATATGTGAATGCAAATTATTCATAAACACACACACTGTGAAAACATAGCCCACAATATATGTTGTGGCAAAAGCATCAGGAAACATAACACAGGATACACTGGAAATGAGCTGCCTCAATGCGCTAGAAAGCATGCAACAGCTTTTGACCAAGGCGAGACTCTGAAGTTTGCCACATACTCATGGCCAACTGAGCATTTGTTTTTTTTGTTTTTTTATTGGCAGCGTATGTCAAATGCCAATGTCAAGAATCGTTGCATTCTTGTTCTGCACTTTTATAGATTATGCAGCATCATGACTTGCCGCATGCTGCCAACTGTCTCTTGGCTGCTTGACAAAAGGCCCTGCAGTTAGTTGGCATTCCTCGACTGGGCCATACTTTGCTACCAGTGGAAAATCAGCACTTAACACGGACAACATTAATTCATCAGAAAATCAGCTAACTAAATTGTAACTTGAACATTGCCTGCAAAGTCTGCTATCGTTTAATAATATTAATGGCCAAAACTTAAATACTGCAGCGAAACTAGTTACGCCTAACACCAAAAATCCTTTTTTTGTTCACCCTTTCGAGTGCATATATATAAAAATGAAACTACTCTCGCCTGACTGTTGCAGCCAGGAGCTGGCCATTGTCCTTGCGGCAAACTGGGTCAGTTTTGGCCTGGCTGTTTTGTGGGCTTATTGATTGCCAGGATGAGTGGCGCTGACTGGCTGAGGCAACAATAACAAAAACAAGAAATGTGCGCGAGGACACGCCATGTCCTGGGGCCTATTTAACATACTCGACGCTGCAGCTGCTGTGATTTTAACTCAACAAGCGGGCAAGGGCTCAAATTAGTAACAGGCAATGGCAAATGTCCTCAAGGAGAACTTTGCCATATTCAAGAGGCATAATTGACATTTAGTTGGACTGCGTTTGACATGTGCTTTCAGGCATAGCTAAACTGGTATCTATTAAATATTGGATGCGAATGTTGGCCTAAATGGACAGCAAATTTTAAGCTGACGAGAATGTCTGTTAAATATTACATGCGAATGTGGACTGTCCCAATGTTAATGATGATGCTTTTAGGCAGAGGCTGCTATCATTTCCGATTATCATAAGTCAATCACATGACCGAAAACTAACCACCGACGCCTATCGCATTTATGTGGCTTTACTTATCTCCTATTTCTGTCTCTCTCTCATGGTCTTGCCTCTTACCTAAGCGTCATCTACACGTCTTTTGCGGTTAACTAACGCTTGTGTAAGTACCTGTCTATGTGTGCCTCTGTCTGTCTGTGTGTGTGTGTGTGTGTGTTTTTGTGTTTTTGTGTGTGTGACAGCTGAGGTTTTTCACATCTACTATGCTTTACTCTTAACCAACATGCTCTTAACAGTATCGTATTCAAGTGGTATTAGCAACGGATTGTAACTGAGCCAAGTATATTATTATTTTCGTTGCTTGTTTGCTTGAATGATGTGATAAATACAACTGGATGTCGCAATGATATATGGGAATGGAATTCATTAGGACTCACTTAAAATATATTAAAGATTATAATCCATCACATATCTGTTTGATAAGGAAAATAATCTTAAATATATTACTACATCAATATAACTGATTGTGCAAACTGACTGATGGATTCACTAATTGATTGACGGTGATTGACTGAATGTCTGATTGACTGATTGACTGAATAAGTAACCAAGTGATTAAATGATTGGCTGCTTGACTAATTGATGGAATACATGAGTTTCGAAACAAGGGAATAAAAGATAGATTGATTGACTGATTGACTGACATTCAATCTCCTGACTGGCTCAGCTAACCAACTTGCTAATTATAATACTGATTAAAAACCGCAATGTTAAAAATATTCAAGATAAAATCATCAGCTAAAAATGAATACTTTTACTTCGCTTTGCAATCCATCTTTGAGTTTAACAAAGCACTTGGCTGCCAGAGTAGTCATTCAACAATTAATAAGCCAAAGAAAAGACCAGACCACTTATTGCGTATTATATATATATATATTTATATATATATATATATATATATATGTATATATAGTATTTTAGCTCTTGAAAAGTTAATCGAGTAAATTGCAAGCAATTGCACTGATAAATTTTCAACTTTGCTGTGTGCGCATAATAAAATGCTTTTAATTCATTGACTTGAGCAGCAACAAGCTGGGAATGCTTATGGAGCATGGAGCATGCTCAACCAGCAGATACCACGTAGCCATGAATATTATTATGAAATATGCTGAATTGATTTGACACTTGGATTTAAGAAAGTTAGAAGTGGACTAAACTCCATGCAAGATATGAAAATTGAACATATTTAAAAGTCGCTAATTGCGTATACTTAATTTTTGACTATTACAGGGTATGGGCAAGACATGCATTTGTTTGCAGATGCATTTGTTTGCAGACAGAAAATGTATGCGAATAAATTTTGCAGGACCTGCTTCATTCAGCACAATTCTAATGTACCTTTTGCAAATGGATGATTTAATAAGAGCTGATTAAATTTAGCAGCGTCTGCAAATTAAAGTGAAAACAATTTTACACAAAATGCAAGCCAGACACATGCATTGCATTTGCAGCTGGGTGCGGGCTAAAGTTGATCCTTTGAGTTCACACCCACACCCACATGCACACATACACACACTCATGCACCCACATACACACACACACACACACAAACACACACGTCCAAGTTTAACGCAAATAAATTGCGCATTCAGAGCAAAATAAAATGGGGCCAGGTCTCGAAATAAAAACTAGCAAGGACAGCTTTCCTGGGCACACCGAAGTTTGCATACACTCACCGCTAAATTTATATACCTATGGGAGCTATATATTTATAACTTAGTTGTTGTTATTATATGACTGGGCTCCGACTAGTAAGTTTGATTAGCATATCCTTGCTCAACAGAAAAGTTGATCATGCTAGAAGTCGACTGGCTAATTTATGTATATAATAGACACGCTTTTCATATGGACTCGCAGAGTGTGGCATGTCCTGCGTAAGGGTGTGCGGCATAAAAATAGCAGGCAGCAACATAACGAAGCATAAAAATGTATGAAATCCACAAAATGCGAAGAAGAGAGAAATAAAAGCCTTTTGCCAAAGCCATAACCAAAAGTGGTCAAAGTCTGTGCCCAGTTCTCTGACCAGCATGCTGGACACAAAACAAGATGCAGGCTGACAGGCGGAGAGGGAGGGGAGGGCAGGGAGGCTGGCGCCAAGAAGGGGAAGACAACTTCATAACTAATGCGAGAGCAGCGGATATCCGTTTGGGTCATTGGACATCTGCTTGATTGGAGTTTCTCAGTGCAGAGAACTGCTCTCAGTTCGAAGCTCAAACTGTTTTAATAACTTGCCACACACACACACTCATATATATATATATATATGTATATGAAATCTAACGGAAGGTATTTCTTTTTTAAGCCCACTTGGCTATTCAGGCAGCGTTCCACTGACCCGAAAGCCGCGCCTGGCATTCAAATTGACAGCATTAAAATTGTCCATTTGGCTGTGTTTTTGGGATCTGAGCGCTGTCAGAAATGTGATAAGGGCCTGGCCAAATACGTTAACAGGCTTTGTTTACCCCATATTTCCTGGCTGCAGCTTAATTAATAAGTCAATAGCTGCTTGCTTAAGGCAGCTTAGTATCTGAAGGGTCATGGTCTTAGCGGCAAAGTCACAGCCAAATAGAAAATAACTAAACATATTCAGTGAGCCAAGATATAACCAATTTGCTCGGATAGAAACACACTAATGATGGTGTAAAGAGTGCGTGACTTGCAAATACCCTGTTTTTTTTTTATTCTTGGTTCTTGAAATTTAAATGTTTTGTAAATTTAAACTGAAAGCATGAAAAAAAAGAATGCAATTTAGGATTATTTTTCATAAACATTTTTCGATAGCAGTATTTAAACTATTTATCTTTTTGCTTGGCTTGAGAAGAGTAAAATCGTAATCTATTTATTTATCAATATTTTTTTTTTTTACTATACCTTACATATGCTTGTTGCATGCAACAACAACGTGGTGCACAGCATTCCCAATTGGCATAACGATATTAAATGCCCTCCAGACACACTCTGAAAAATGTCAAGGTAATGTCGCCATCGGTTTTTATTCTCTGTCTCGTTTTGTAGTTGCTCTTATTGTTGGTGTTGTTGTTGGTGTTGTTGGTGTTGCTGGTGTTGTTGTTGTTGCTGCTGCTGCTGCTGCTTAATTCTGTTATGAGCTTTATGCACACTTACGCCATTTCATAAAATTTTCATAATGGCTGCCCCGCATATGTACATGCGTGTGTGCGTGCGTGTGTGTGTGTGTGTGTGCTAGTGTTAGTGTGTGTGCCACGACGAGTGACTGACTGACAACATCGTTTGAGTTTTTATAACGTCATCGTCACGGGATCTGCTGCGTCCCGTTGCCAGTCCTAATGGCGCAAATGTTCAATAAAGTGGCTTTTAGCGCATTTGCACACACACACAAACATACAAACACACAAACACACACACACGCACACACACTAACACCAATAGAGTGACACACATCACTGGGCCGGAAGGCGGAGCTCATGTGTTCGTTTGAGTTTGTTTTGGCCTCCTCAGAATCTGCGCCTCATTCTGTATTTTTAGGAGGCACTCCACGCACATTATGTGCTTTACCTTTTCAAATAAATTGAAGGGGCATATTCATTTAATGCATCACTCTGCCGCTGCTGCCTGCCCCGCCGTGAATATAAAAACACACCCAAGTGTGAATGCTGCAGAATGTCGGTACTTAAGCTACTTGTGGAGCCGTTGATAAGCACTTTATATCATTTATAGCACAGTCATTTAAAACTCAAGATAACATTTTTAGCTGAGTGCTTCTGAAAACTGTCATTCAGTCAACATTTATTGTGATAAGTCAAATTAACTAATTACTTTCCATATAAGCTAATCCCTGCTTGGGAACGCTTTTAATCGATGCACGAAATTCTTCCTCAAGCTATATTTGAAATTTGAGTTTTTAATCCTAAGATGAAACTTATGCACAAAGTTTGCTTTTTGATCTGAATGATAATATTTGTTAATTGTTTAAAATATTTTTTAACAATTTTAAATGTGCTCTAATTTATTCATATTTGTTTTAATTTTTTTTTTTTTATGCATATACAAATATTCTTATTTTTCTTTTAATTTTTTTTTACGCGATTTCATAAGTGTTACTAGATTTTTCATATGATCACTTTTATACGCTAATAGCTACCATAACTTTATTTTGTATATAAAGAAAAAAGTAGCTGCATCTTATTTTGCATTTGCTTTAAGTTGCATATAGAGCATTTGATAGTCGCCTATGCACGCTGCTAATTTCTCTATAGGTTTATTTGTTTTGCAACGCATTTGAAAAACAATTAATTTGGCTGCTTGATTGCAAAAATTTGTCTGTGCTCCGAAATTTGTTTTGAATGTAAACACACTCGCTTGGTCCAGACATGACCACAATTTTATGCTTTGACTGATGTGCGTCGGCTTCCAGTTCCCAATCCATCTCCAGCTCCGTCTGGGCACATGGTGCGCTTCTGTTGCCCATTATTATTAATGTATCGTCGTATACACATACTTATATATATATGTGTGTATATTTATATGTCTGTACATCAATTTCTATAAAGCATTCAAATTGCTGCATAGCCATGAGTTCATTTTTAATTAAAAACTGCCTACACTAGACAACAAAGGCGACGAGATAGATCACTCAATAAAATGTTGGAACATGACGCACGGACAAGTTGATAAGTGAAAAAAGCTGAAAGCATTTAAATTTAATGCCAAACTATTCCAAGAATTAGCTGAGAAACCTATGGTGCATATAAATCATTAAGTATGAGCACTGAGAAAAAAACTTTAGTAGAAACACAACCTCAATTCGATTTTGAATCTGACATAAATACAAAATTTAGAACTTAATTGCTTGATTCTAGTTGATTTCTCTCTGACACTATATAGTACTAGATTTGTTAAATATATTTTTATTGTGGATAGTACATCAATGTGTCTGATATATAAGCAAGTGGATGATGATGCCACCACCAGGACAACTCACAGCAGCATATCCTGCCAGCGGTCTTGGCTGGTGAGGCTTATAGAAAACTTGTGTCATTCAATTATTTCGCTATTAGTTATTCGTGACGCACCACTTGAGCTATGGCATAACCTCACGTACGCCACGCCCCTAGCTTAGCCGACCCCGCCCCTCCCCCCTATCCCCCTCTGTTCAGCTGTCTATCTGCGTGCTTCATCTCTGGTTACAGCTGCTGCTTGGTTGGTGTTCTGCTGTTCTGCTTCTCTGCCATTTCCATTTCCATTTCCATGATTAATAAATGTCGACCGCAACATTGGCGACACCTCAACGACAGCAGCAACAAAAACTTCGCGTCGTTTGGACAAAATATGTTGTGGCTTTTTTCGAGCCAAAGAGCGCCGCACTTGGAGACGCTTTTGCTGTTGCTGCTAACCAGGTCTCAACACACACACACACACACACAGATACACACTCTAAGTGCACTTTGGCTGATACAAACGTACGCAGCTCCTTTGTCAAAGGCAGAAACAGAAAGAGAAACAGGTGACAACAAGTACACGTAGTCGCAACGTGCAACAACTGCCAGGGGACGCCAGAGGCGCAACCATTCAAATGAAATTTTAGTGCAGTAGAGCAATATGTATTCATGTTATTTTACATACATATGTAAATGAATATATAAATATATATATAATATATATATATATATATATATATATATATATATATATATATATATACTTGTACATAAGCAAATGCCATGCTCTTTGCTTGTTGAATCCTGCAACACCTTGGGGAATGCAACAACGAAACTCAATAAAGGATGCGCATTTCTGTATTAGAGTTGAGTGTCGAGTACAACTTTATAAAGCTGTACATTACATCAATGGAATACCGGGCTTAGTTTCGAAATATTCTAAGTTTTATAAATATGTCGATTTCAATATATTTATAAATAATACATACTTCCGTATTATATAATGAACTTTAAAATATGCCCAACAATAATCGGTTTGTTTTAGTCTTATAAAATTTGTTTTTCACAATACTTTCAAATCGAGCATTTTTTAAATATTCTATGCATTTTCTTCTTAATTTTTGCACAAGTCAATTTATTAAAACTTTTATCTATCGCATATTTATTTACAGATAACAGCGTCAACCATTAACCAAGGATAGAGAAAAGAAGAAATCCACAGATCGAATCAAACGCTGCAAAACTTGACACTTCAAATTCCGTTCTGTTGGCCCCAAATCCAACATTGGAAACTAAATGAAGCCTGTGTGCGTAACTTGGCCAAGTACCGCAACGCTGGATCTTAGACGACGGCAACAAATTAGCCAGCTTGCCATAGACTTGCAAGCTTGAAGATAGAAAACAGCCAGCCAAAAATACGCAGATATTTTACCGTTAGCTTAGCGTCAGACTCAGCGTCAGGTTCATCAATAGCTGAACTCGTTTGCGTTTCTGCTTGAAAGCAAAGCCAACTGTTTTTATCCTTAAAAAAGAAAAAACAGCCGGCAGGCATACGAGGTGTGCGTGTGTGTGTGTGTCTTATTTTTTGAGAGCGCCAAAGGATTCATTAAAAAACCGCCAACCTGGAACTAATGGAATTAGAGAATATTGTGGCCAATACGGTCTACTTGAAAGCGAGAGAAGGTGAGTCCAAAATCCAACCCAAAAAAAAAAAACAAAAACTACCAAAAAAAACTATCTAAAAAAAAAATACGAGAACTCTTAGGCATCAAATCCTTGGAGGAGCGCGTGCCGAAGTGCTTCCTTCGTGTTGTCACCTTGTCTTGTCGGCCAGAACTGAGCCGCATCGATTTTTGTTACTCCCTCTCTCTCATACTCCCATCAAGGGCGGGTGTTAATTGTACACCAGGCCAACAGTTACACTCTGAAAAATGAGGGGAACTATCAAACGAAATGCTTAATTCATTTAACATATTTTTTTTTTTTGCGAGTTAATTTAAGCAAAATCCTTCTAAAATAGATAACTGAACTGCTTGCAATTTTGTAATCGCTTTTCTAGCTACTTATGGAAAATGAATTGTCAGTTTTGAAATCCAGAATGATTAATGATTTTTTAATGTTGGTATTCTTGGCCAGTTGTACTCGCACTGAGTATGCCATTAGTTTTTCTAGGTGCATAACCCTCCTCTCTTTTGTGAGCCGGACAGTTTTGTGTACCAAGTCCAGTTGTTGTTGTTGTTGTTGCTGTTTGGCGCCTGCCACTGCGCTTTATCTAAAGTTAATGAAGCGTTAAATGTTTGCGCTCCAGCAACTTATTCATTTTCATGCTTCATGTTACAGCTTTAAGTGCTCTATTTGACTCCGTATTCTGTACTCGATAATTCTGTTGCGTCGAGGTCACACTTCAATTGCAGGACCATGTCCAGTATCCTTTTACTCATCATCATAGTCAAGTTCAGTGTCAGTGTCGAGAGTGCGTCTTATGTGGCAAGGTGGCGGGGCAGAGAGATAGTCAACCCCAGCATTCACGCAGAAAGTTATTGTTGAATTATGCAGAGCATTTCTTTGAATATTTCAACTGCCTGAAGGTGACCTTCATTCATACCCAATAAAAGCTGTGTGTGTGCGTGTGTGTGTGTGTGCGTGTGTGTGTGGTTGGGTGTTCGCTTAAGAATATATGTTGATTTTATGGTTATGTAATGTATCTACAGATTGTATGCACGATGACTTCTAATGACTGGCTGCACACGTGAGGGAATCGCTTAAATTACAACAGCAACATCTGCTTATCACTCGCTTGTGCTCAATCAAATATTTAATTTTTCTGTTCACTTTTAGGTTAAAATAACCAAGCGAATCGAGCGCCCGACAAAATGTATCCATCAGATACTTTTGCACGACGCTCAACAGATTTAAATGACTGAAACGTGCACAAAATTTCAATCTCTTCCAGTAATGTAATATGTGAGAACAGTTTGTTAATAGCAAAAGGGGAACGGGCAAAAGAGAGCGACAAAATATATATATATATATATTTTTGCAATAGATTTAACGAGCCAAAAAGTGAGTTTTTTATTTGTATTTGAAAGCAGCAGCAAAAGCGAAGTTCGAAGAAAAAGAGGAATCCTTTTGCCCACAAACTTTTCTATTTGACTTAATTTCTTTTCCTTTTTTGGCATTGACTTGGAAAAGTTGTTACTGCACAAATGTTACTGCAAACCTTTACTTTTTAATTCCGAAAGCATAGCCGAAAACAGTTGTGCCTCAATACATATTTATCGTAACGTAATCGAAACCCAAAACAAAAAAGAACTGAAAAAGGATCAACAATTTATGAAGGCACAGTTGCTTGTGTTTGTTTAAAATGTAAAAGTGTAAAATTTGATACGCTGCCTGAAATACGATGTTTATGGTGAACTCATTGAAAATGGGTAAATAAAGTTGTACAAGCAGCGGTCTGTTTAGTCAGAGGGAAGCTCCATTCTCCATCCCCATAAAGTGTATACATTATAATTCATTATCATCCCAGTGTGTCTGTCTATATAAGCTCGACGATCTCGGAGACTTAAGACATCAGATTAAAGTTCTCATACACCTTATACAGATCCAGGTATTTTATTTTTATCGATAACTTATTTTATTTCACAAATATCAAAATAAATCGAAAAACGATAGCAAAAGAAAAGCCACAGTCATAAAAATATATCTTTCTAATCCTTAATGTGCTTTAGTCCATTCAGCAATGTGTACGATATTGACTTGACTGCAGGGTATCTCTTAGTCGAGCCCTCACGACTATAACTAAAGGATACCAGAGTTCACTTGTTTCGCCTTCCTTTTTTATGTTGTATTTATCTTTACCATTCAACAAATAATAATGATGTTTTTATGTTTTTTCAATCAGTCCTAACAAACTTTTCTTTAGCCAATTGAGTGCCTAATTTTTAAAAGTACGTCAACAATCACCAATCAATGAGTCAATCAAAAATAACTGTCATTTTTATATATAGATATTAAATCGGCCATAGGTTTTATTGAATATGTTCACTCTCCCAATTCCAGTCAATTGAGATGTCAAAAAATACAACTTTATCGAGCGCTTTAAAATCAATCAAAGTCATTTGAAAAAGTCAATTAAATCAGAGGCATTCCATCAGACTCATTATGTAAGAGGAGTACCCCACTTCAGTCTAACTCTTACGCTCTTGTAATGAATTGAAAATTAATGAAAACGCGAACAGGAACATTGCCTTTTTCCCGAGCTTTTCAATGAGCTTAATTTAATATTATAAATGATGCACTCGCAGCGAGATTAAATAGGACTTTACAACCAGGACTTCTATGCCCTTCTGGCATTTGGTCAAAGCTAAGATTTATTCCATTGAAACCATACAAAGCAGCGCAGGTAGACAGAAAGGCCTAAGTTTGCTGCTTTCAATTCAATCTGCATACACTCAGAAAAATAAACTAGTAGCGTACTTAAAACAAGCGCTTGCCTTAAAAATTAAATGCTATGCAAGAACGATTGTAATTGTAGTTGAAACAGCGTATTTCTCTGAGTGTACTCGCCACATACTGTATGTGTTCTGTATGTACAATCTACATACACTCAGAAAAATAGACTAGTATCGTACTCAATAAAAGTGTTTCCATCTTATTTAAGCATTATTGTAATAACAAATATTAAATGCTATGCAAGAACTATTGTAATTGTATTTGAAACAGCGTATTTCTCCGAGTGTACTCGCCACATATTGTATGTATTCTGTATGTACAGTCTACACTCAGAAAAATGGTCTAGTTTCTTACTCAATACAAGTGTTTGCCTTAAAAATGTTTCCATCTCATTTTTGTAACAACAAATATTAAATGCTTTGCAAGAACGATTGTAACAGCGTATTTCTCTGAGTGTACTCGCCACATGCATCACACGCCCGACTTATCCGCAATGCTTGATGCTGTTGTTGTTGTTGTTGTTGCTGCTGTTGTGGCCTTTGATACTCAGCTCGGCGCATTTCAATTCGCTAGGCTAAAAGTTATCAAGAATTTCAGGCTAATCAGTGACTGGCCACGCCTCAAAATGGAATCCGCTTTAAAAGCATTTCAATGCATTCCATTCTTTGTCTTTGCTTTTGTGCGCTTTTATTTCTGTGTAGAAATTATGTTTGCATTCCAATTTTTGCTGCTTTTTTTATTATTTTTTTTTTTAATAATATTTGCATCAGAAAATGAGGACGCATTTTAATGGATGCAGGAGAGAGAAGCAAGATAAGATAGAGCGAGAAATAAAAGTTGTCGCCTGCGATGACATAAATTTTGCCATAATGCTGATTATATGTGGCAAGGAAACTGCGAATGCAAATGCGAAACTGAATCTCATTCGAGGTTAGAATGAATTGAAAAATGTAATTTGATCGCTGCTGCTGGTGAATAAAAATTGAAATTTATAGCCAATAAAATGCTGTATGAAAGTAACAATCATATATGGAAGTCGTGAAGCGAAATGGAACATGTTGCAAGTTAAGCAAAATATTTGCAGTAAAATCACTTAGTTAATGAAGCCAAGAATGAATTTTTCTTGTTGTTGTCGATTTGTTATGGAAATTTCAATTTTGGTTAGTTTGTGGCTAATTTGGGATTTATTTAGTAATTTGCCTTTGCAATTTAATATCTTATAAAGCCATCTGATTTAATGGACCTATTTTAATTTAATGTAAATATTTAGCCAAAGCACTTTGTTGGCACACAAGTGGGGTAAGTGCATCCTGTTTGGCATACTCGGTTGCAGTAGCACTTTGCTGCCGCGCCTGGTGCTGTTGCGCCTCTGTTGAGGCATCCACGTTTGCTGTATTAGCCCACTTGAGCTGTGTGTGCCCCCGGAGTCCGGAGCTGTCGAGTTTTGGTTCAATGACCGCTGGTCAAGTCAACAACTCGCGTCGGCAACTGTTGGCAACTGCTGCCTACTACAATACACGCCAATTCATTTTCAAGTGGGTGTGCGTATGTGTGTGTGTGTGTGTGTGTGTGTTAGTGTGTGTGAGTGTGAGTGTGCTGTTGTTGGCATTTTACTCTTTATCAGGCTAACAAGGCTTTAGTTATGTTATATGCTAAGCAGCTAAATAAAAAAAAAAAACAAAAAAAAATATGTATAAACCAGTTGTTAATTATCGCACGCAATACAAATGCAACAAAAGCAGAGGTGTGTGTGTGTGTGTGTGTGTGTGTATTGTTGACTGTGTATGTGTGTGTGTATTGTTGACTGTGTATGTGTGTGTGTGTGTGTGTGTGTGTCTGTTCTAGTTGGTCGCACATTTTCAACACGCTAATTACGTGTAACAGTCCGTCAGTCAAAGGCGTCAGTCTGACTGACGTTTAATATTTCAGTTAGCATTTGGAGCCTTCTTATCAACAAGTTGCGGTCCACAACAAATCCTAGCCACATAATATATATATATATATAAATAGATATACATAATTATGTATATAGAAGTCAGCACACAGAAAAAAACGCCAGGATCAAATTTCGAGTACACCTTATTCTTGACTATGCTTAGATAAGTATAAATATAAATCATTAATGATTGGTATTAATTACTTAAAGGCAAACTGAAAGCAAGTAAAATCACAAGCAGTAAAAAGAATTAAATGCAAATCTAAATTTAAGAATTATTTGTGTTTGGGGTTTAAATTCTTAATTGAATACGTAGAATCTCAAATTAAGAATTGTGCTCTTAAAAACAACAACATTTTTGATGGACTCATTTTAAGATTATGTGCTTTAATTTATATTTTAAGGCACTTTACACTTTTGATACGTTTCGTACCTGTCTGAAGAGTAATATTGTTTTATTTAATTATTATTATTATTATTGAATAGAAGGTCTACAAATTAATTATTAACCCAGTGTTAACTCTCAGCGCACTAAAAGCTGAAATGGTGATAGAAGAGTGAGTTTTTGTTTTTCTCCATCTCTTTTGCTGAGTGTGTGTGGCCCTCATTGTGGTGTTTTTCTGCTTATCTGCAGTCGCCACACGTAGCAGCTGCATCATTTGCAGCAGCAGCAGCAGTAGCAACTGTCGTTGCCACATGCCCCCATCTGCAATTACAAATGCAATTGCCACTGCCCCCTTTTGCATCCGCATGCGTAATTGCAATCAAAGCACTTGTTGTTGTTTGCAAATCGCAGACTCGTTGATTGCCACCAAATGTCATCAGAAGCCATTCTAATTATATGCAAAACGCAGCCAATAAAATCAGCTTTACACAATCGAATGGCAGCCAAGCTTGAAGTAATAACGTATCTTTGTACATTTCCGCTAACGCGGAGAATTTCATTGTGCCCTTCATTCATTAACACTGGATGATGTTATTTATAAAGGCGCCAATTCAGATGTTAGCGTTGCGTGTCCAGGAAATACAAAGTCTGTCTATTTTGATGCCAATTAGAAGCTTAGCGTTATATTTTTTGACAGCAAACGAATATAGATGTCATTTGAAATGTCAATAAGTCAAAACGGTTATTAAACGGTTATTGTCTTAGCCAAACACACATCAAGGCAACAAACTCGAAGTTAAGTTGAGTTTTTTTTTTGCTGTCTTAGCTGTCGATAAGTTAACAGTTGGAAAAATAAATAAAAAGAGCTTTTATTCTTATTATTAAATAAAAATTATAACAATTTATTAAGATAACCAAAACAAATTTAGGATTTAGATTATTTAGATTTTAGAATTTTTTTTAATTGAGAATTAAATAATAGTTAAAAAATTAGAATATACATATTAAAATATATATATTTTCTAACAAACCAAAATTGTACAATTTTGTTAAGAGTATTTACAGTTCGTTACTTAACTTGGGCGATTAAAATTTGCTTATTTTTGTGTCTTTCAAAAACCGGTAGCCGCCGCTTAGCAGATGTTGATGCTACTTCTACTTGAGACAAGCACTTTGTTGTTGTGTTTTACTGTTTGTTGACGTAGGCAAATAATAAATACAAATACATTTTGGACAATACAATATAATGATAATGAACACAGTTGAAATATGTGGCAAGTGACGCGCTTGCTGCGTCAGCAAATGAATATTTAATCGGCATATTTAATCTGCAAATTATGAATACTAACTAGCTTGTTTAGCAGCTTCATAAAAACTGTGAAACAAGTTTTGTAACTTTTGTGTACATGTATATGTAGGTTAGATGTGATCAGAATATCTTAAAAATTACTTATTGAATTTAATTTGTTTTTTAACTAATTCCGACACTTGAACTTCTGACGTTGCTTTTTTTGCTTTTTGTTTGATTTCATGTCAAGTCAATTGATTGTAATAAATATTTCAGCTGTTTATCTTTAATTGTTGGTATCCGTCGCTTTATTCGACATTTTATTCGAGTGTCGTGTTGCATCGAGTTCCAACTTGATTGTCTGTCTGTCAATTAAATGCATTGGCCGTAAATTAAAGTACATTTTTGGACTGTGACATTAATGTAAATTGCGTGTATCGTGTCACTTATGAGTGAGCAAAGAATAATATTGCATATTTTAAGTGGAAACTGAGGCGAGGAAGGCACTTTTATTGTAAAAATCTGTTATTTAAATTATTTAATGACGTTCATTCGATGCAACCATATTCTTAATAACTCAACGACTTAATTAAAGGTGATTATCATATTTGCGAACATTTTGGACGATTGAAATAAATAATTGTAATAATAATTGATTTTAAATTAAAAGCTTTTTCAGCTCGGATTACATTGAAATAAATTTTCTTCAGAAAAGTGTAATCAAGAATGATAAGCTTTAAATTATTGAAATACTTAACTTAACTTATCGGCTTTTTAATTTAAATCTGAATGAAAAATATTCAAAATATTCCACAAATGTTATTTTAACCAGTTTAATAATATAGAGGTTTAATTAGTAAATCTGAAATTCATGACAACTGGAATTTTGCTCAACTTTCATTTACAAATTTTATCTCAATAAATGTCTTAATAGGGAAATAGCTCTAAATTTTTACTGTCATATATTTGACAATGCTGAATAGAGATTTATAAGCAAAACTGTTTTAGTCATCGTTTGACCTCTAAAAAAAAACTATATTTAAATTTGAAAACACGATTTTCGCTGAATTTGATGTTAATTATGACTGCAAGGAAGGGAATACCCCTTAGAAACCAAACTTGATATTTTTACACTTTAAAACTTTGTTTATTTATTAATTCGTTGAACGCACTTTTCACAACAGACACTAAACAAATACAAATATAAATAAAATTCTTCGAATCCACTAAAACAAGTTCAGCTACAGACATATGTTTTTGACAGTCTATAAAAATAGAGTAAAATTAAAGTTCGCACATTCGCTGGTTTTCGATATTTCCGTATTATGTAATAAGTTATAAAAAATGAATGTGAATAATTCAAAATGGGCTGCCGACAACAACAAACAATTATGTGTGGTGCATAAATAAACTATTTAAGACAACAAAAGAACCCGCTGCTGGCTGTTGTGGCAGATAACTAAATCAAATTATGCACCATTTGGCGCAGCACGAGCCATAAACTCAAATTTATTGATTGTTTTGAAAATTAATATTTTTGTATAATGTTTATTAGTTATTCGACGGTAAAACCAAAGGCCAGCTTATGAAATGTTAATGTCCAGCATATTCTATTTCCATTTTATGCACAAAAAGTCAAAAGGGGCTGGACCAGCTAGCTGTGATTAATATTTTGTTAGCCATGATTTTCCTATTTGGACCAAAGGACTTATTTGTCTTGGTTAAACAGCAGATACCTTCGATAGTAACTTACACAACCGGAAACTGTTCCTCCTCCTTTGTGTATGATTGATGGGAAAAAGGTGCTGCCGAATTTTGGGGTGTTTTTATGAGCACTTAAACAACGAGGCAGTGGCTGGAGTTTAGATGCCGTTAAATAAAAGTAACGCCCATAGTTTGCAGCTCATATACAGAGAGCTTGCTCATGCATATATGTATATATATATATATATATATACGTATATATATGTATATGTGTGTGTGTTCATAAATATGCGAAAGCACTTCTCTTCAGTTCATCCGGTTTCGACGTGTTTTATGCGGAAACATAAAAAAATTACAGGCAAGAGAAGGACATCTATCTGAGGCACAACGAAATTCAGATACCCTTTCCTGTAGGTCAGCTTTGCTATAAAGCTAAATTAGAAGCAACGATAGATACTGAAAATATGTCAAATTGCTACTTGAAATGTAGAACAAAAATGCAACATATTTTGTATGAACAACAATATTATTTTTTAATATAAAATCAAGAACCGAAACCGAGTTACAAATCGATACAGCCTGCAGCGAAATTAAAAATATATAAATAATTAAATTAAAAATATATAAAATATATATATAGATACACCGATATAAAACAGTAAATTGCAACATCGACTGGACATAACTCTGTACGTTACACACTATATAACACAATTACTCTCTATGAAGAGTATACAAAGTGAAAACTTGGCATATTTTATGCTGGTGCCCAAGTCATGAAAATGTAAGTGATGTGCTCTAAACAATTTTGCTGATGAAATGAAATTGAGTTATTCCACATTGGCACACTGGACCCTGAAAATGAGCATCAATTTGAGATGTGTATCTAGGATATTTGCATTCTGTATTGTTTGTGGACGCATGTTTTGGTAACACTGTGCAGCCACGTGGCGTATGCGCAATTTTGCAATATAAATGACAACATTTCAGGCTTATGACATGTGTATGCGTTACGCATATCAATTTCAATTCAATTTTTGACAGCACACATTTCACATGTGTGTGCAACAGCAAGCAGCAAGCAGCAATTGCCAAGACGCATTTTACACTTTTTGTTTGTCTTTTTTTTTTTTTTTTTTTTTTGTGTCAGCTATTTCAAATGTTGTCAACAACTTGGCCAGTTGCTGCTTCGGCATCAAGCATTCCCCAGGGCAAATAAATAAATGTCAACTGCAAAACTAACACGAATGCGGCTCGCTTTGGGTTCATGTTGTTGTTGAGCCTAAAAATCAATTATAAAATGCAAAGGCAGTTTTATATTGGTACACTCAGAAAAATGAAAGAATTGTGCTCAAAAAACTAGTAAACTTTATATTATATTTAAACTGCGTCAGTTCTTAAATTTCATGTTGCAATAAAACTAAACAAGCTTACATTAAAAATTTAAGTACTAAAACCAGATTTTTGAATGGTTTTCGGCACTTAAATAAATTTGCTTTTTGCGTTCTTTTGTACTTTATTTGAGCATTTTTTGTGGTTATTTTTGTGTCATAAACATTTTTATTTATTAACTCTTCAACATCGACTTTTACTAGCTATTTTAATATAATGATATTTATTTATGTCATATCCTAACTTAAAATAGTTTGTTTTTCAGAGTGTATATGTCTCTTTTATATTTATTCGTCAGCTTTTGCAATTT
This sequence comes from Drosophila mimica, assembly GCA_037043585.1. Taxonomy (NCBI): domain Eukaryota; kingdom Metazoa; phylum Arthropoda; class Insecta; order Diptera; family Drosophilidae; genus Drosophila; species Drosophila mimica. The sequence goes on from JBAMBE010001187.1 coordinate 848,597, forward strand.
AGCAATTGAAATTGCATTTCTGCTTCATAAGCATAAACACAATAGAAGTAAACACAAACAAATAAACTGTATGCAACGCATCCGTGCCACCACTTTTTGAAGTGTTTGCTGCTGTCAAGTGGGATTCAATGGACCCAAACGAAGAAGAAATAAAGAGAATCTGTTTTAAATTGATTTTATTTATTGATAACAAACATAACAGTGTGACAAAGCGACCTCTCTCTCTCTCTCTTTTTCTTTCTGTCTCTGTCTATCTTTGCAAATGCAATTTTCAATTAAATTCTTGAATTGCAATTTCAACGATTTCAATGCAACTGCGTCAACGCTTTGTCGGCCATCGATGATTTGTGTGGCATGTTGGTTTGACTCGTCGGATATAGTCGAATACGATTGATTGCTTGGCTCTTCCAGTTGGTCCCATGTGGCCACACTGATGCCATATATATCAATATGTATATACATATATATAAATAAATATATAGATGTGTTCAAATACAGCAGCAAGTGCTGCAATCGCAACTGCAAGTAACTAAAACAGGCATACAAAATAGTAACAGATATGAACACAATGGGACATTTTGAATAGTTCTTTGAAATAAAAAAGTTTCCCATTAAAATGGGGAAAATTATATATTGAAGTTGTAAAAAGTTTGTGATAGACAGAAGGAAGCATCTCCAACCACATAAAGTAAATATAAATATCTATATTCTTGAACAGTCTGTTCGTCTATCTCAGAGTAAATGTACCAAAAATATAGACTTCCAATCGATAAATAGAACATAAAAATAAATATATAAAATTTGCAGATTTATTGTTGAGCAACTGTATAAATTTAATTCAAATCCAATAAACAACAAAAATGTATGTTCATGTTGAGCAATCTACTATCAGCATGCTCATTATATATTTGAAAGCTTTTCCAGAGTATCTCTTAGTCGAACTGTCTCGACAATTTACTAGGATTATGTTGAGAATTTATAATTTATATTTATCTCAGCTTGACACACTAAACATATTTTAAATAGCTGCAAACAAATTTATGATTGAACCAAAAAAAAAAAAAACTTATCAAAATAAACAATTAATAATAAATAATAATAAAAAATTGCAATAATTTATTATAAAACTTCCATTAACTTTGCCCCGAGTGCACTTAATATTTTTTGCATTTCCCCAATGGCTATCATATATAGAAAAATAATTTGTTTTAGCTCTCAATGCATTAATCTTTTTCTGCTGTTGCACGTTGCACTGCGCCCTCCCCTTCCTCCCTGCCCCATTGCAACGACATTGTGGCATTTGCACAACCAAATGCAGCGAACATGCAATCAAACATAAAATGTTAACATGGCACTGCGGGATGCAACCTACGCTGTTGCTGATTGTTGGGGGCAATGAAGTGTTAGTCGGGGGCAACTTGCAGTCTTGCCACATCCCACTTGGGCTCAATCGTTCAGTTCAGTTCAGTTGGTTGGAAAGCTGCTGTCATCGCCATATGTGCACCCGACTTGAACTCTGAACTACACGCTCCTGCCATATGGTTGTATTTGCTTTGTTGTTATTGCTATTTGCTTGCTCGGCGCTGCTGCATCAACCGGAGCGGTGCATGTTGAAAGACAGTAGCTGTATATGTAATTCAGTTGCCAATTAATTTTCATTTTTGTTTACACCCCTTACACAGAGTATTTTAGTTTTTCTGTAAAGTGTGTAAACGCATTAATGAACACATAGTTAACTTATATTCTTGACAAACACTGTAGGTTTTAATATACGACTTTGTTAACAATGCCATAAAAACTATGTTGCATGAAAAGGCAATTTTGATTGTAAAAAAATTCCCACTCGCTGGTCACGAATAAGCAAATAAATAACAAAATGTAGATGTGGCAATAGTGATTTGGCAACGTTCTGCAAGTGCATTTAATATTCGGTGTGCGTTTTCATTTTTATTTTTTGGTTTTGTCATGTTTACATTGCAAAGGCTAATTGGTCTTGTTGCGGGGTCTGTGGTAATGCCTTGTGGCATATATGGTATTTAAGGAGGATGCGCGTTTCAATTATAATTCAACATTTCGATAGTATGCTTGACCAGGCAAAACGGCGGCGTATATGCGATTACGTATTACGTATTACTTATACGTATACGTATACGCATACGTATGCGCAATCATTCGAAAGGGAGAGAAGATTATGCGACTTTAATTATAATTATGCCAGGAATGCTAAAGCCATTCTGTGGTTAAATGAGTTGATATGTAAAAATGAGCAGGATAAGTCAGCTTATGTAATGGGTGAACGGCTGCACAGAGAGAAAAATCTCACGTTTTCAATATGATAGATAGTCTTATAAGATATGTATAACTATGTTCGCGAATTTGTTTTATCTGTTTATAATAATTCGACTCAATTATTTTACATCAGTTCTCATATTAAAATTAAATGAATAGCACCAAGTTTTTCTTTCAGTACACATAATTGTGCAGGGTTTCAGGCAGTCGCTCGACTGATGCATAAGCGCCTTTTGCAGAGTACTGATAGCGTTGTGACGTATTTGGAAGGCAGCTGTCAATGCATTCTGCATTGTCATTTGACAGCAGACGTCAGACAATCAGACAGACAGAGAGACAGACACTGGCAGATAGGGAGATAGGGAGCACGGGTCGCATTGTCAGATTGCCAGTCAGCGATTTGGCTTGCTCTTTGGCACATTATGCTAAATATAGCTCAATATAGCACATTGTGTACGTAAATAAGCCCAGGCCCAAGGCGACAATAATAATGTCATAGAGCAGAGCACATTTACCGGTCACAGGTTGATAAGCGATTTTCGCTCTTCCCATTTTACAGTACTTTGCACCCGGCAACAGAGCCAAACTGGCTGCCTCTTATCTGTTATCAGTCGAACGCACTGGTTGGAAAAATTCTTACTCATTTATATTAAATTCTTACTGCAATTAACTTTAAGGAGAGGCTTACATTTTGTCCAGCTTTAACGATTTGTTGGTTTAATACAGGTTAAGCGAGGAAACCATTTTGTAAGTTGTAAAATGGTTTTCCCTCATAGTTTTGAATTACAATTAAAACAAATTTATTAAAAGCAACATTGCTTTAGTTTTGTTGTTGTTCTATAGTTTTATGCATGAATAATTCCAATCAATAGTAAAGCATTTGCAAAGAGCAATTTAAAATGATTGCAGATGAAATGTGAGAGTGAATGTGGGGGTTATGCCTGAATAGTGGATGCCTTTTCAAGTAATCAATTTTTATCAGAAAATTAATTCCGAATTTTGATTGAAATTCAAATACATAAAATAAAATTGATATATAATATTTGCATGCCTTTCTGCATATTTATGTAAAAATTATATCTATAAAGTCAGAGAAAACAGAGAAATTAAGAAAAATGTATAAATATTTGTAAAGTAGTGATATCTCTGGAAAGTCAATATAATTAGTTTTGTAGTTTAAGTCGAGATACGCTGCAATCGAACACAGTCTAAAACAAATTTCAGCTACACGACACAAGTGGCAAACATTTCCAGTTGCACAGCACAAGTGGCAAACGAGCGCCATCAATCAAATGGCTGGCAAAAATCTGCAGCATGTTTGTTTATGATAACGAATGCAAATGCAGCAGCAACAGGCAGCAAAAGGCAAACAGTAAACAGTTAGCGGCAAACAGTAACCCGTTAACATCGATCATGTTGTACGGCTGTCAAATGAGGCCAAAACAACGCTTTGCCACAAATGCGTGAGAATGCGGCATGTGGCTAGAAAGAACCTGCTCACAAACGCATTTATAACCACTTATCTGCTTACAATCTATACACTCGAAAAAAATCAATTTAATAGACGAGGATTTAGTATAGTAAAGTAGTAACTAATTTTTAAGTAACATTAACTATGAATTTTGAAAGTAAGAATGAGACTTAGTTATTTTTGAATATTCTTAAACGAATTGCACTTGAAACGAAAGAAGTGATATGCTATGAAGTGAACTTTTCTCTAAGTGTAGCATATCTAGTAGCATAATCTAGTCAATTGGCCAGCTCAGTCAGTCAGCCAGTTCGTTAGCCATTTAGTCCAACAGTCAGTTGGCTGCTTGCATAAATTTAAATTTGAGACGAGAGAACTGAGAAATGATATTCTTATTCCAAGAAAGTTTATTACGATCTTGAAATTCCCAAAAGATTATTTATATAACATTAATGCCTAAATCTGAAATCAAAAATGTGAAAGAAAATGTGTTTTTAATATTCTAAAATGAAATTTACTTGAAACAGCTGAACTTTTCTCTAAGTGTACGTACAGTAGCCTAGTCTAGTCAATTGGCCAACTTGCAGTCAGACAGTTCGTTAGACATTTAGTTCGTAAGTCAGCTGGTTGAGTTGGCTTGTTCGCCTAAATTAAATCAAATGTTGAACAGAATGTAGCGCATTTAATTGACTAACAACAAGTTGGGGCTGGCGGCGCCCGGCGTTGCAATTAATGTCAAGTCACTTCAGGTTGCCACAGTGCGGACGCTGATGAGTCGCCAATGAGGGCAACTAATAAAATTCATTCATAAATAATTCAATGGAATTTCTAAACAGCAGCAGCCACAACAACAACAACAAAAACAACAACAACAACTGTAGCAACAGCAATTTATAACAATTTCGCATATGCCGTCAACTTAACGACAACAACGAGAACTGTGCAACTTAATTGATTTGTTTTGCACCCAATAGCGAGGCATTTGTTTACCAACCAGTAAATACAAAAATATTATGTGCATGTCTATAAATATCTATTTGAACTTCTTCTTCTTTTTTTTTGTTGCCATTTAAATGTTTGAGTGACCATTGCCAAATTGACGCAGATTGAGAATAATTGTTTATTTATTTATTTTAACCAGCTGCCGGCCACATTATATTCTATCTTTTAACCAACTAAATGTCTGACACCTGTTCATTGATTGTCGCAATTTATTAGAGTCTGTTGCACCTGAATTCGAGTTAATAAATACATAAATCAACGTAATGAAAATGCCAACAGGATATATATAAATAAATGACCTATTAAAATACCCATTTTGTCTGCGATTCTTATTAGTCTAAGGCATATTAGAAATAAGTTATCTATTATAATTGATAACTATCGATTGCGTCACTTTTATATAGCTGAATTTAATTTATTTATTGTCGACAGTAATAACTTTAATCACAATTATCGATTTAATGTTTTGTGATAGTATATATAAATATAATGCAAGTGATTAGATATTGATTTTTTTTTTTTTATTATACTCAATAATTATCGATGGCGTGATTGTTGCTTGTTGATTACAATCGATAATTATCTGACTGACGATTGGCATCTTGTTATTTTGTGGCTATTTTTGTAATTAAGTCGTGATTTTTGATGGTAGCTCATAAACCATTATTATGATTGGATTGTTTCCGCATTTGCGATAAGCATTATTTGATGATTTAGTAGCATTTGATAGTCATTTATTATACCAGCAACAAACCTATTCATATAAGAATACATAAATATATTTATTTTTAAATACAACTAATTCTGTCTGTCCTTCTAAATGAACGCGCGTTTCTCCGACACTCTTAGAGATAGAGACTTGAAACTTGGAACATATACTTAAAAGTACCCTCAAAAGATAAAGTGGCAAGGTTGGAGTCCTACGTCCACTAGGAAACTAGAAAATCGGTATAATCGATTTTCGTAAATCGATAAAGCCACATACATATATCCCACAACCCAGGAGCTTCGGCCCTAGAAATCTGAAATGCGCATATCTTCCATAATTTCTAAGCTAGAGTCACCAAATTTTTAAAGTTTGTTACAAGTAAATCCACTAAGAGATCGGTAAAAAAAATTGGATGACTACGCCCACTTCGCCTACCTGAACCGATACACATGTTGGTGTAAATCGATAAAAGCCACATATCTCATGCAATTTTAATGCTTTAATGCTTTAGTCACTAATAACACCCTTCATAAGTCTGGAATCTGCCAAATGCCGATATTCGGATTATAATTTTGACTTATGTTCCGACCCAAAATCACGTTTTAAACTTTAAATGTACGATGAAGTACAAACTATGACTGCAACGTTCTCTCTTGTTAATTATTCAACATGTATAATAATATAATCCCTATTACACGCTGGCTCATTGCGTATAAAATCATTTAATTTTTTTTTATTTACCAGCGACTACAAACCAAAAAGTAATTGACTAATTAAAAAAGTTTGAGCCAATAAAACATAAAGTTTTGCAATTTAACATTCAGGAAAAAAAAAACATCAAGTTTATTTTTGTATGTTTCGCAAATAACATTTCACTAGGCAACTGAATGATGTACAAACAAAACAATGAAAATGCTAAAACTAAAAGTCAATTCCAATTAGATGGCACACTAGTTTGACCAACACTTGCCACAAAAATGCCAAGCATGGGAATTTTAATGCATCTACATTTGTGTCCCTGTTTGTGTATCAAATGTGAAAGTAACGAACAGCACAACAACAGTTGGCCACAGGGGAAATACTCAATACTGAAATTTAGCAATGCAGTTGCTGACATCGAAATATGCAACATTTTGACAAATGCTTTGACAGATGCAATGCAACTTTGCAAAAGGCTTCCCAGCTGTCAGTTTTGGTTTATGCCCCCGACCAAATAGCTAAAACACTCGTGAAAAAAATCTAGAATTTTCAAACAAATACATAAAAATAATAAATGAATAAATTATATTTTTTTTATTTATTTTGTAACCAAAAAATGACTGAAAGTTAGTAATAATAGTTAAGTACAAATGTTAAAATATTCATAAAATTTAAGATTTTTGAACACAATTTGAAAATTTTGAGTTATAAGTATTGCTTTTATTTTCTTGCACCTCTCTAAATCTAACAATCGGTTTTCAAAAATGCTAATCTTGAGAATTAGAACAATTGGTACATAGAACTTTAAAAATCGAAGCGTGGGAGATTCCCAACCCATCGATGTGGAATTTAGAACAGCATTTTTTCGTTGAGTGCAGCTAGTCAGTCAAGTGTTTGTTGGCCATTCCAAAAAGCCGGCATTTCAAATCACAACTGAGCTGAGCTGAGCTGTGCACGTTCAAACTGTCAGCACTTGGCAAAATTATTTAAATTATGTACAAACTGCTGAAGTTGAGCACAAAAGTTGAAATTCAAGACACGCGCCATGTGCCAAAATATTTTGTTGTATTTATTTTTCCTTTTTGGATTTGAATTTTGTTCGACTTGTTCTGTTGGCCGCAAGAAATTGCATTTTAATACAAAAAAAGAAGAAAAAAAAAAAAATACTTGCGTATTGTCGGGAGGAACGTGCAATGTCTTTGATGTAATTTGCAATTCAAACTTTTGGGCATGCCACCAATATGTTGTGTGTGAGTTGTAAATGTTGTTGTGGTTGTGGATATTGTTGCAGCCACGTAACCATTAAAAAGTTTTTGCGAAAGGGTGTAATAAAGTTGTGCCAACATTTTTGAGCAGCTAAAAACAAAATTAAAAGTTTGTTTGCTCATAAAAAATATTTATTACCGATGGAAAATTGTTCTAGAAATAAAATGTGGTATAGTTTTTGTACACAACGAAAGTTGTTTCCAAACTTGATCTAGTCAATTTTTATATAATTTCGTAAATAAGTGTTGTTTCTGATTCTTAAATTAAAATAATCATAATATATAAAATAAAGTAGTAAAATTAAAGAGATTTTTAAGTACAATTTAAAAATTGTTTAACTTACATTTAGATGGTAAAAACAATTAATCCTTATGGTTCATAATATATATGTTTATTCCTGGAATTTTTTTTGAATGTAATTCGCAATTTACTTATATCTACAGGGTAACTTTCAGTCGAGCGTTAGGTGTATTCTAACTTGTTGTTCTTACTTAATATTTTAAACGGTCGTTGTCCCATTTTTGAGGGCTTATGGAATCTTAAATAAAGTCATGCAAAGTTCTTTGAAGGGCAGATCCTTTGATGTGCTTTTTGTAGATGCTAAATTTCTATGAGCGTCTGAGGCTCTTGAGGGGCAACTGGTGCCTAGTTACAGCATACCACACTTCAAGGCAGAGTTGGCCAAAGTTTAACGTTAAGCAACTGGTCCATGGCAACAATTTGACAGTACAGAAATTACATTGAATTCTGTTTTGACGTTACACGTGTCGTATGATTAATATAATTGCAAAGGTCGCAACAATGAGGAAGGCGCACAATATTGATTACTGTATTTGTATTGAATGGGGAATGGAGTTTGAATCTTATCTATTTTAATTTTCCTTTTTAAATAGTGTTTTGCATTTTTTTTTTCATTTTCATTCAAGCGTGTCTAATAATATACTCTATGCAGGGTATTCAGCATTCAAGCATTCATCATTCTTTTCTTTTGTTTCCCTCTTTAACTTTTTGCGGCTTGGCTTTAAATTTGATGAGCGTCGCCGTCGACTTTTCGGTTTTTACTTTCTTACTTGACAGGCAACTTGTGTAATCATTTTTCATATTCACGCCTTCACATCCTTTTTGAGAGGGGGATTTTTTTCTTTTCTTTTTTTTTTTTTGCAAATTTCTTCACATTATGTTTGCTGTCAGATATGTGTTATGAGTTTGTTGTGGATGCGCTTGAATGTATGCGTGGTTATGGATGAAGTCTTATATTTTGTATTACATTAAATATGAGGATAAATATAAACCACCATCGAGGGGTTTTAAGATACTTGGCCAGTTGCCAGCCCTAATAAAATCAATATTTACCCCAACAATATTAACAGTATGAAAAGTAGTTCACGTAATTGAGCCAATAAACAGCAGCCTCGATTATTATTATTAGTGCACAGAGCAATCTGTTGCAAGAGTCCAAGCTGAGAGCGCATTAACAATGCGAAAAATACCACAAATTACCTGACAATGAGATACCCTACACTAAAGAGAAAAAGTTACTCAAATCTGTTAGACATTTTAGTTTACTATTCTCATAGATTTCGTTTGAATAATTTAGATATAAATCTTAAATTGACCCCTATTATTATCAAGTAAAACATTTAAAAGGTTCTAGATTAAATTTATATTTTAATTTAATATTATGATTGATACAAGAACTCAGATATTTCAAGTAATCAAAGACACTAAATAAATTTACACTAAATAAATTTATAATCAGAAATTTGTGCGAAGTTCGAGGAGCTTTTACATATAATACACAACAGATAATACAATCCACAACATGTATAGGTTCTGCTAAGATTCCATATTATTTATTGTATCTGTCTAGATGGAGGTTACCTCCATCTTTTGGAAAAGAATCTGTGATAACAGGGGTAACAAATATGTACGGGAAAAAAATCGGGACAAGGTGGGCGCGTTAACCATAATTTCCGTTTCCGTAATCAAAATGAAGATGGGAAAAACATTTCTGGGAAGCAGCTGCGAAACAGCAACAGAAAAAGAATAAGAAAAACATGAAAAAAGTAGATGGAAAAGGGAACCTAAAGAGGGAATTAAGAAATGTCACAGCTTGCATTTGATGAAGCTTGGTGACCATGGAAACTTGATTGATTGGGATTGCTCTGCTGGCAAATATTTCTTTAGCTATTTGGATTATAATCTTAACAAAGAGAACAAGCAAAGTGCACAGCGGCTAGCCAAATTTAATGCCAGCTTAAAAGAAAATAAAAATCTGCTAACTTTAGTTAAATAAAATAAGATGAATATAATAAGAATTCAGTTTTGTTTTATATTTATCAAATAGTAATGGAAATCAATAACTATAATATAGAGATATATAATATTAATAGTTCATATTAGGAAATGTATCTTTTATTCCTTGGTCCTTTTCGCTTGTGCTTATTTCTGTCAACTTCTTGTTTCCTTGCTAACGATGCTTATCTGCAGGCCAGCTGCTGTAGCATTGAGTAAATACTTACTTAGTTGCTGTAATTGCGCTGAAAATGTCATCAAATGTACACTCGCACACAGCAACACACACACACACACACACACACACACACTGCGACACACACACACACACCTGATTTACTTTAAAAGTTTTTGGCAACTGCAGCTGGCAGAATCTGTGTGCTGTCGCTGCACAATGCAATTTATGAAACTATTTGCTATTTGGAAGGAAATTGGAAAACTTGAGACCCAAAAAATAAAAAGGAAAAAAATTGACACACAAAATGTTGCCAGCAGCAGCAAAAATTGAAAGCAATGAATGAAAAAGGAGCAGCGGGGAACCGAGTCGAATTTGAAGTACAATAATTGCAATTGTGAAATTTTCAAAATGTTCGAAAATAACAATGTGGAAAAAATATTAATTTTACAATTTCAGATGCAGTCTTCCACTTTTGCAAGCAAAAGTTCACATCAAATACAATGAAAAGCGCAGCTGTTTTCCAGCTTGGCTGCTGCTTACTTAAGCTATGTCAAATACAGTTGCACACTGTGCTGGTCATAAAACTAGAGTCAGATTAAAATAATAATAATTATAATGAAACTGCTACTTATGCTTTGGCATCGGCAGCATTTGTTGCGTGACAATCTTAGTAAAAATATTAATCAGGCTTAAAAAAAAGTGATTAAAGTCGCAATTATAAAAAAAAGACAGTGCCTTATTAAATACACTCGCACACATAAGCAGCTAAATCTCAAGTCGACATCGTCGACCCACTCAAAAATGCAGCGACAATTTTTCTGAGTGGAAAATGAGTAGCGTTCACTTTTTTCGCTGGTTTTTCTTTTTTGTCGCGCTCGTGTAATTTTTTTTTTATTATAACAACAACCGCAAAAGCGAGAGGACAACATTATAACGTGAAATGCACTTCAATGTTGCAATAACGCTGAATAGGGGCGGAGCAGGGCGGGGCGTAGGGCTGTGGATGGTGTGGCATTTTCTGGTTTGGTAAGGAGGTAGTTAAGTGGGTGGTGTAAAAGTATTGCGCTTATAACACTAATTGAATAAATTAAAAACTTGAAAGTTATGTTAGATGTATTTTGCCACTGTAAAAGGTGAGGGAATTTGAGGGGTTAAGGATTGGCTGGGTTAATGGAAAGTCTGAAAAAAAAAACACAAAGTTTAGGTGAATGGCAGCAGGAAGTGAAAAAGTAAACTAAGAACAAGAAGCAGCTAAAAGACGTTAAATAATCATAATAAAGATAAGAAAACTACTTAATAAGAAGCAGAAGATAAGCAAAGATGAAATAATTAAAATAAAATAAAAAGTAGAGAAATATCCTAATTAGCAGACAGGTTTCACAAAAGCTGATTAAATTGCATTGAGTAAGGATAAATTAAGGGATCAAAGGAATAAAAGGTCATGTTGTAGATGCATTGCTTAAAAGCATCAAAGATACGAGTACTTAAAAACTCAAGAGTTGACTAAATTGTTCCTCTGAAATAAAATCCAAATTTATGCTTTAATCTATGTCATATGCCCAATTCATAACACAAGTTTTCCACAACCATTGCCCAAAGTCAGAATATTGTGTAATAATCTGAAAATTACACACTGCATGTTTTATTAATTATAGCATTAAAATATTAAATATCTCTTAAATACAGAGGAGTAATCGCTTCTTGGCCCAAGTGCTGGATTAGTCATAAATACCAACTGCAACAGTGCCCTTAGGCCTCTTCATATATATATATATATATATATATATATATATATATGTATGTTTATACCTACTTGTTTACACATGGCTTTTGGCTTCAGGTGAAGGCGTCTTTTCTTCTGTGCGTGTGTGTGTTTGTGTGTGTGGCATGTTTACAGCCTTGCCTCCGAAACGCCCCGTCCAATTGCCATGTCAGTTGTGTCAATATCTATTTAGTATGGACTCGCACACAGTGCGTGTGGCTTGTTTAATTAAAAGCGTCACATTGTATAAAACTTGCTCGGGCCACAAGCACCACACTTGCCACACATCTACGCACTTCACTGCTCACAAGACGTGGTTGGGTTGCTTTTTATAAGTTTTTAAGATACTTCCAATGAGCACCTCAACTAACATTGCGAAAAATTTATACAAAGTTATAAATTCAAAAAAACTTAGAACGTAATTCTTCTGACAAGTTTCAATTTTTATGAAATATCGATATAATATCGATATTTACAAGTGCAACATTGTTTTGAGATAAGTGAAATACGAGCTAAGCAATAATAATTTAATTATTTAATTTTTAATCTTTTAAATGACAATTTTGGGAATGAATGAATATTATTAAAATGTTTTATTCAATTTCGATTGTATTTGAATTATATAGCATTTTTCTCTGAGTGTAGACCAACTCAGAATTTGTTAAGCATGTTCAGTGTGCTTGGTTTGGTCTGGGCTCTTGGAAGTTTTCTTAAGTTGACCCCAAGTACATATATTGTACATATCTACGTAAGTGCTGGCCATTGTCTTCAACTCTCGACTCCGGATTCAGAGCAGTGTCGTTAAACAATGGGGCGATCTCTGGTCGTGGGCCATATTCTCGCAGGTAACCCACATGGGAGCCATTACGCATACGCAGCGTTGTTTACGTTTAGTTTATTGTGGTTTTTACGACAACCAGTGCAGCATATAAAGGAACCCCAAACGAGGTTTACTTTAAGCCAATCTTCGCACATTTATGGTTACGCGAGTAGCAAAAGATAAAAAATAAACAACAAAAAAACCCGTACACTAATAAATGTTAAAAAAAAAATTGTATAAGCAACTTACAACTCCTTAAATTGCCAGAGCACTCCTCTAACAATGCACAATATGAAAATATAATTTTATGCAGGTGCAGCTGTAAGTGGCACACACCACCCATGTGGCAATGTGAAAAATATTATTGTTATGATTTGTTGAAGAACCAAAGTGGCTGTCGTTTGTGCAACAACTGAGTAGTACTTGTTTAGCTACTAAACCCCTGTGAGCTGCTTATGTTGCAATTCTATTGTAGACTTGGGGAAAAAACTCGTACTTATTTAAAAAATATGGTGATTAAAAAAGAAGCTTACTTGAAGTGGGAATTTTGTCTCATGTCTAGACTAATCGACTTTCGAAAGACTTTGAAAAGATGTGTACTTGTTTTGAGTACGAATATCTCTATTTAATATCTGTGTGAACACTTTAATTTCAATGGATTTATATTTAATAATTTAAAGTTGGCTTGGGAAATGTCTGAGCGATTAGTTAGAGGACACATTTTGTCTCTCTCTCTTTCTCTCTTTCTATGCCATTAGGCCAAGTTAAACTTTTCATTCATTAGTTGTTGGGTTCTTTTGGCTGTGGGCCATCATTATGAAACCGACACTAGACACCATTATTGTGTCTCGCTGTCAAATGGAGCTTGAAAAAACAATATCAAACAACGGTTAAAGAGGCCACTAGGCCCAGCAGCCAGTTGGAATTGAAACGAATTAATAATAATGCCCAGCAAGTTGGCCATAAAATGCTTTATAACGGCTACAGCAAACATGCCGCTGTTTTATGGCCAGAACCGACTAATTTAACTATTGCTCTTCTCTGAGTGAAGTGGCCCCAAACAATTTGCATACCCACTGAACCGAAGTGTGCGAATGTGTGTGTGAGTGTGTGTGAGTGTGTGTGAGTATGGGGATAAGTGGAGACGATGTCTAAAGACGAGCATGCGTGAGTTTCGATACCCTCGATATACAAAATACATTAAAAGGGTATCATAGTTCAGAGCACTTCACTTCTATCTACAATTTTTAATTCGATTTTTTAACTGATATGCATTTGAAGTTGAATTTAACTCTTGTATTTGCAAAAGATTTCTATTTTCTCATTTTTACGGGGAATTCTTAAGTCAATCACACCCGTTTAGAGCATTGTTTTTAATTTTGAAGAGCCATTGGGAATTTTGTTATGCGATTTTTATAGATTTCGAGCCAACGCATGGAATTTTAATGAAGAAAAAAATTCAGCAATTGAATTTGAAATTGTTTTTGACGGCTGGCAGCTCGTGGCTCTCCTTGTTGTTGTTGTTATTGTTGTTGTTGTAGCTGGCTGCTTCTTAAATTCTGCATTTGTTTTATGTGCACAGCTTTATTGGCCTTCAGACTTCAATATGCGTTAATAACTTAAGTATAATTAATTTAATGCTGGTCAACAGCGCATCTTCATTGTTTCATTTACATTTCCGGCTGCTGGTTCCGTTCTATTGCTGTAATAAATAGCATTTAATGACCTTTGCTGTCCATTAATTGCTTTCAATAAGAAGCGACACAAATGTACACAGTACAAAATGAAGGCATTCTTAATAGCAAAATCGCGAATCTTGATGCCACACCGAAAAGTCTTAAGTTGAAAGAGTTGTTGCAAGCCGATTCATTCTAGCAAAAAAAAAAAAACTAATGAAATTCGAGCTACGTAAAAGCTTTTGTTACCTTGTCATTTTTCTCTGTGTACATCGTACATTACAGCTATTCAATGTATTTAAAACTTTGATTGTGTAATTCGGGCAGAGCAAAATGAATATTTAAATTGCTATTATAAAAAGTCATTCCATTTGAGAGCTATTTACAAGCACATATGAAACGGTCAGTTAAGGGGCACAATAAACATTGATGGGGGCTGGGGGGCGTGGCAGTTTGGACCACCCACTGAGAACTCGTTCCCCAGCGAAAACCCAAATCGTTGTTCGAATGCCAATCACCGATTTTTTTTTTCCAAATTATTTTCGATGGTCAGCCGATTTTTATTGATTTTTTTTATGGATTTTTAACAGTAATAATTAATTTAATGCACACTTCGCTGTAGGTAAATGGGCTGTGTGACGTCTGTCACAGACTACCCCATCTGCTCCGCCCACCAATCCGCAGCAGCGGTTGCCACCCCCCTGTTTATTTGCTTTTCAGTTTTGAAATTTCAATGGAAGTTTACCAATTTGTGTTCGTTGTTATGATTAATTAATGAAAGCCGTTTGCTGTTTTTTTTGTTTGTTTTTTGTTTGTTGTGATTATGGTAAAGAAAATGGTGAAAGATTTACAGAGTAACAAAAGTTTTCAAATAAAGAGCGTAAATAATTCAGGAAATGAGTGAGCAAAATAGCAAGAATAAGTTCAGTCAGATAAGTCGTAACTTTTTATAAATTCTATTTAATTATTAATAAATATTGGGAGACAAATGCGAAATTTAATCTGTCATTTTTGCGCTTAGCTTTTTACTTCAAAATCAGAACCTTTCTAATTTCTCTGTCAGTTAATTGAAAAATGGGAAAGGTGCGTGGAACTCACTTTGTCACACTATTTAGCATATTGCGTATAAGCCACATGGTTAACGTTAATGCTGAGTTGGCATCAACCAGCAGCCACCGTCACAGCCACAATTGAAGACTGTCAGTGGCCTTTGGGCCAACTGCTTGTTAACGGCCATTTAACCTCAGTGCGCGTCTTGTCTCTGACTGAATAACGAGCCGCCCATAAATAATTGCAGACAACTACTGCCATCTCTCTCTCTCTCTGTCTCTATCATTATGTCTCTCTATCTCTCTCTCTCTTTCTGTTGGGCTCAGTGGAGCGCTGCTCATCATACTGAAAAATTAGATAAAATTATACAAAAAGGCGCTGGCCGAGTTGAGTTGGCAACAATTTGACACTTATAAATTATGTCACATACTTCTTGGCGCTAGGCACAAGAAAAATTGATCGAATTGCCAGAGTGGCCAAGTGGCCAAGTGGCCAAAGTTGTTTGGCTAAAGTTTTAATGGTTATCGATAAATTTGGAAACTCTTAAAGCGCTGGTCACCAACTCGTGATCTATGCGACTCAGTCAATTGCTCAACTGCTCGCTAATCTAGTGCCAGCTTGTTGAGCTATAAATAAAATGTGGTCCTCCTGACAGTCTTCTGTGTCCTGTCGTTGCATACACTTGACGAAAAAACGTGCATCGAATTTGTAATGTGTTTTTTCTAGATTACGAACATTTTTTCTTGCAATAAGCCTTTAGTTCTGTGGTGAATACTTACAACGTTTTTACTTGAATTGTGAGGAAAGTACTATACAATTTTTACAGTGTATGTGTGCATGTGTGTGTTTTTCTCTTGTCATTGTATTCTTTAGTTTAGTTTTTGTCGCCGCCAGTGCGACTAGTCAATTAGCCGCTGGCGTTGCGGCCATTGCAGCTGCCTGGCGACGACGGTGTTGACAAATTGCATTTGTTGCCAGTTGACATGCAGACAGTCACTGCCACTGCCACTGTGTGGCAGTGTTGCTGTTTTAGTGGTTTAGTGCTGCGCAGGTGGTGGTGGTGTCAATAGGAAGCAAACGCTATTTTTTCCATTCATTGGTTTTAATTATAGAAGCCATCAAACACAAATTAGTCTTGCGTCTTCATTAATACTTTTTTTATAGCCACTCACATTTATTACACACACGCACACACACACACATACACACACACACACATACACACACACACACACACATACAGCCTGCCACCAAGCTCCATTTTCACTTTTAGCATCTAAAAAAACATAGCATTTATATTACGATTTATTATTGTTGTCAAAATGTTTTTCAACGTTTTCCTTTTTGCTTATTATTGTTCGAATCTAAAGCTGTTGCTTCTTTCCATTATACATAATAATCAAAAAAAAAAATAAATAAATAAATAAAAAATAAACCCTTACAAATGTTCACATTTTTGTTTCATTTTTTTTAAATGTCTGTTGAGAATTAAATAATGTAGTTTTCCTTTAGCAAAAAAAAAAAAGAAAGGACTTTCAATACTATTCAATTTGAAAAACACCAGCTGCCGACTTTAATGTACATATCATAGATTCCAACGATCCTTAGAAAAATAGGCAGTAGTTGAATTTTAAGATCATTTAAAAGGTCAGATTCTGCATTCGTTATTTCTTTTCTTAAAAATTTCTTATAAATTTTCAGTTTGCCAAATAATTTGAATTCAATCGATATTCAGTTAGAAGAGAATTCTCTACAAATTGTAATTCTTATGTAAATAACATATTTATGAGAATAATTGAAATTTGCAAATAGGCTATCTTCAAGTCGAGCACTCTCGACTTTAATCCGCTTATTTTACTCTTCATGTTTTTTGTCATTTGGCGGCACTTGTCAGTAGGGTCGTTAGAGCAGCTGTCTGAAACTTTGTTCTCTGGCTGCTGACTGTCAGGAGTGGCAAGTAGCAATTTTCAAGCGGCAAGTGGCAAATGCAACTCAGCCAAATAGCTCGCAATGTGCCGCTTTCCACAGACATATTAAATAACTTGATTTCGCTCTTTCCCTACATATCTTCTGCAAATTGCTTCCTGACCAAGTGACAGGCATTCCTTTTAGCCCTATTAATAATTAAATCACATGCTTTTATTTCTACTACATTTTTATTCCCAGTGGCAGCCCCCTCGTGTCATTTCATATTTATTTTAGTTTTTAGCTCTCTGTCTGTTAATTGTTATTTGTAAAACTTTCTTGGTGCTTCTCACACCCAGACGCTTGTTAGCTACCACATCGACCACATCCTCCACATCCTTAAAGTGTCTCTCCCAAGGCTTAACTTAAGTTTATCAGCCACTTATCCTTCTTACTATGTTGCGGGCTTAGCGCAAAGTTTTTCTTTTTTGGCCAAAACATTTCATTTGAGTCGCTGGGCCAAGTGAAAAGCCAAATCAAGACTCAACGCAACAGAATTGGCCAACTTGCCACCCCTCCCCCTCCCTCTTGATTGCCCCCTGATCTTTTGGCTTTTGTTGGCCCTTGTCTGCTGCTGCTGCTGACCAGTTCGCTCGTACAAGTTTCTCAAGTTGATTTTACATAATTGCACTGGCACTAAATTAAATGCGCACGCACAGCAGGCAGTCGGGCCACGCCCCCTTCCGCCCATACGCCCAGCTTAGCTGGCAAAGTTTTAGCCAACTTTAAAGCGCCAAAAAGTTTGCGAGCAGTCGCTCGTTAACCAAGACCAATACCAAATGCTTCCTCTTCCATGTGTGTGAGGTTGTGTGTACTTTTGTGTGTGTGTGTGTGTGTGTGTGTGTGTGTGTGTGGGTGTGTGTGTTTGAGTGGATATGTTTCTCTGCTGCCAGAAGCGATGAGAATTTGCTGTGCAATTTGTGCTTTCTGTCACGAAATATTCACGAGAAATCAATAGGGAAATAGAGAAGTGGAAATGTGGAAAAGGGCAACCAGCCAATAACAAATATTTCCGGATTACTTTTATTTCCAAAAATGTTTGTAAAACACACTTTTCACTTTTTTCATGCACTCATTTTTTCATAAGAATATAAGACAAACAAATTTTGGTTTAAATTCTAGTTTCTGTCTAGTAGAATTATATTATGTATTAGTAGAATTTAGGAATTATCAATTAAATCTCTCAATCGTAAAAGCTTAAAATTTATGCTGATTTGTTTTGAATCTCAGACTGCATTTGTGAAAAGAAATCTGAATGGAATATTACTTTTATTATGATTAAATTTTTTAGAGAACTGTGTTTTGAAATAACCCACGAGAAAGAAGAGAGATCGTTGCAGTCCGTTATAAGATATTAACCCTCCAACGCAACTATACCTCTTATATTAAGGCAAATATAGACTTTTGGCAGTAGAGAGTAGATTCCCCAAAATCCTCCTTCCAAGTTTGGTAACTGTAGCTATTAAATTGCCGATCTTTGAAGGACATGGCCAAACAACCTACCAATCAAATTTGATTTGGTGATTGTGGGAGATTTTTTTGCTTTATCGATTAGCGAATATTCAGACAGACAGACAGCATGACGGACATTGCACAAACCCAATATGCTATGATATCTTCAGTATCTGAGTATAAAAATTTCACATAATTCGATGCGCATCTTTAATTGCAGTCAAATTGTTCAGTCAACTGAAAGCGATGCGTCAAATTCATGCAATTCTCTACGGGTGTCAGTTTCACATATCTGATAACGTGTTCTTTGATGAGTTATATGGGTTTTATGGCAACAGCCACGCCCACATTTGAACTGGGCAAAACTGGACAACATGTTGAAAGCATGGATTAGATGTGTGTGGATAGATATGTGTAGCATACTTTTCAGTGCTCGCAAATGAAATGCTCTTCGATTGACTTTTTGATCGTTTTTGTTTTTAGCCTGGCCTTCTCGCACTCACACACACATACACAGAAAAAAAAAACACACACACACACACACACACTGGATATTGTTGCCAATTTGAAACACACACACGCACTGAGTTTGATTTGACTGCTTTTGACATTTATGTCCTGGTGCTGCTTCTGCTGCGATTGGTTTTGACTGCGAGCATCCTTTTCGTATTCTTGGTCCTTTTTATGGCTCTGCTATTATCGACAGGCCATCGAACGAGTGGTAGCCTTTGATTTAGTGATTTACCCACTGCAAATGTATCTTTTGTGTGGTCTCTTTTTGCGAAACCGTATTAAATCATCTCAACTGAGCACTCAACTTAAATAGATCGAATAGAATTTCAGAAGTTTTACACTTCAACTGATTGTTCAATTTGTAATGTAACTTGGTTGAAATCTTTCTGAATTTAATGCCACATCAAAGGGACAAATTCTCAAAATACTTTGTCTATTTTTGTACTTTAAAACGTTGTGGGTTTTATTTTTGACTTAAGTGTTTGGCTCAACTTAATTTAGTTATACTTAGATCTCAAGTATTAAGTACTTGAAGGAAAAAACATTCTACTTAAAGTTTTCAAGAATTTGGCTTAAGAAGTATTTAACTTACCTTTTTAGAAAAAACATAACAGCTTTTTTTAATCAATCTAGGGTTTTCACTCAGGTATTTATTTTAACAACTTTTGTTCTTGATTCAAGTTAAACTTTCTATTTTTCGACTGTGTGCAACACTTGAAGTTTAAGCTTCAAATTTGGAGTCAAAATATTCTTTAATGTTCCGAGGACGTAAGGTGAAATTCAATGACCTAGCAAAACTCTTTAAATTATCACGATTTGCATTTGAAGCCACGCCCACTCAGTTGCAAGCCGCCCAGTGCAGTATGCACCTGGAAAGGGTCTCCTGGTGTCAAGTGTCAAGTTCCACATGATGCCAGTTCTGAGCTGATAACTGAGAATTAACAACTGAGTGGCAAAGTAAATTTCAGCACATATCTGCTTGCAACTGAGGGGCGTGATTCTGCGACTCTTGCTTTGATTACTTAATAATATAGTATTATTACTCGCATAAATTGTTTTTATTGGCTATTTCTGTACTTCATTGTGTAACAAATATGTTAATTAAATTGTCGTTGTTCAACAAACTGGTGCTTTGCTGGCCATTGCCCTCATTATATTGATGACAACCAGTTGCATTTTATGTTACCTTTGCCAAGAACTAAAAAAACACTGAATATGCGAATATGTGTATCCAAAATAAGCCCTGTTCCAAGAATAGATGAGGAGCCAAAATTGGTTTGCTTAATTACATTTATAAATAAACACATTCAAATTGATTGCCACAAAAATATGAATATAAATAAATCTGTCCAATTTTGCCTTGAAACGGTATTTAATGCTAAATATTTAAGTGTCAACATTTTTGTTAATATTTATTGCTCGATTAATTCTTAAATTAATCCTCATTTATAAATTTCGGAAGCAATACACAAATAATAATTTTGGCAGATTCTAAAATGAATTTTGTGTACCTTGCGACACTCTTTTTAATGTGTAAATAATTTAGCAAATAATTTTAAATGAATATTTTTGAATATTTCAGGTGGTTCGGACAGCAACAAGGGAAAAAGTAAAAAATGGCGCAAAATATTACAATTTCCACACATATCGCAGTGCATCCACCTGAAAGACAAATTAGGTAAGTTCACAAAAATCAACTTCAACGAGTTATCAATAATCTAATTATCGTTTATCGGTTATCGTTTATCGACAGACATAAGCTATGGCTACGTGATAGATATGCAGCCCATTGGTCGTGAGTTGTTTCGTCAGTTTTGCGAGAACAAGCGACCCGTTTACTTTCGCTACATTACCTTCCTGGAACAGGTGGTGAAGTGAGTGACCAGAAGCCGATCTCAAGTTTGATATATAAATATAAAATAATATATGTGTATTGCTTGCAGATATGAGATCGAGTATATGGTGAATCGGATATTCATGGGTCATGATATTGGGCGACGCTTCTTGGACATTGAGCCGCTGCTGTCCAATTTCGAGGATGGAGACGAACTGGATTTGGAGACGCGTGAGGAACTGCTGCATAATAGCAGCAATGCCAATCCAACTGAAACAGCTGAGACTGAACATTGCAACAATACCACCGCCAACAACTGCAACAACATCAACAGCCGCAGCAATCACAAGAAGCTGCAGCAGGACACACACAATCACAATGGCGAGGATTCAACGCTGAATGGTGTCGGAGTCGCCGATGCCAGTGCGGAGAACGATGGCGATGAGGGTGTCGAGTGCGAGGGCAGTCAGGATGCCGATAAGGGTGTCGGCTCTGGATCGGGCTGCGGTTCGGGCTCCGATGAGCTGGTCCTCGACGTTCTCAACGATGATCTCATTGCACAAGTGCGCCGAAAACTGAATAGCGGCGGCAAGGATCTCTTTGTCCATTGTGTGAAAGCAGTGAAGGCCTTCCTCGCCGGCGTTCCATTTCGCGAGTTCGAGAACTCCATGTACTTTCATCGGTGCGTGCCTGCCATTAGTGTTATCCAATCACTTAATTAATACCCAATCTACCTCAATCCTTGCAGCTACTTGCAGTGGAAGTGGCTCGAGGCGCAGCCAATTACATACAAAACATTTCGCATGTACCGTGTCCTTGGCAAGGGCGGATTCGGTGAGGTGTGCGCGTGCCAGGTAAGTTGGCAATTGGATAACACACACTACACTACACTACAAACACACAAACACACACACACATACACTCATACATATACAAAGTCTCGTATGTCCCGCCCATTTTTCATTCTATTTTCTCTGTGCTGTACTCTGATGCAGTTTTAGCAAATTGGTTTGCTCTCGAGACCAAAAACTGGCTAAAACCCTGACATACAGTCAGACCAATATATATTCGTACGCTCTTGTTTCAGTCTCAGTCATAGTTTCAAGTTAGGTTTAAGATAAAACGTATACATATTTATTAATAATAATTGATAATAAATTACTGGTAGCATCTTTCGCGGACCGCTAAAAAAAAAATACCCTCATTTAATTTTTTGCCAAATTAAAACTTTATCAGAAATTATGAAATATATATTTTTAATTAATAATTTTCTTTTTCTTTATTCCCTATTTGTTGTGCTTAACACAAGTCCCGTTTTAATCAACTAAAATGAACTACATTTTTAAGATAAACCATTTCCAGCGCTTCAATAATAGATTTCTAAAAAATGTTTTTTTAAAGGTCGAGCAACTTTCATAGGAGCACTCCTTATCAGCATTTATTACATACCATTATTAAAGTATAAGACTGTCGGTTATTCGTGACTGCAATGTTCTCACTTGTGTTTATTTCATTTTTGTAATTTGCAGGTGCGCGCCACTGGCAAAATGTATGCGTGCAAAAAACTGGAGAAAAAACGCATAAAAAAGCGCAAGGGCGAATCCATGGTGCTCATCGAGAAGCAGATACTGCAGAAAATCAACTCACCCTTCGTTGTCAACCTGGCCTATGCGTACGAGACAAAGGATGCCCTCTGCCTGGTCCTAACCATAATGAATGGTGTGTATTATCCCGTTCGCAGCTCTATTCCCCATTCCCCACACCTCATGACGCCCCCGCTGTCCTGGGATGAACACAAAAACAATGCAAAACGTCCGTTTCGAAGGATACCAGTCGCTGTTGCTCTACCTTTTAGTCCACAGGCGCGCTAATTGGTTCTACAGAAATGAACACTGTCTCTCACAGACACACCCACACACACACACACACACACAGAGAGAAATATACATACTTGTAGAGTATATATGTATATATATACGCTGTCCGGCAACCATTAAACCTAATAAGCGCACATCAATTTCCATTTGGCTGCATTCATTAAACAGATAACGAATGTAATGTGAATGTGATGGGCATTCGGACTGGGATTGGGATTGGGATTGGATGAAAGTCAATCACCAGCCTTTTTTTTTTGGCTCTACCCTTGTAGAGGTTATTGTAATTAAATTACGAAATGCTTAAAGCACTTAAATGAATATAAATCAATAATTTTGGTCAGCATCTGCTGCTCTCCTTGCCAGCCACTGAGTTTTTATGATATGTGGCTTAATATTGACACAAGTCTGTATTTTTGCTGTATCACTCAGCTGTCATAGATAATGTCGATTCATTGCATGAGTTCTTGGATAAATTATTTACTTTTAAACAGTTTTTTGTTATGTTGAACATATTTTTTTTCAGTCCACAAGGGTATGACGTCTTCGTCGACATATAGTTTGATTTTCTTGGCTTTCTTTGGCTGGACAGTTTTTCATTTTAATTAAATTTGAGCATTCATCGCATTCGCTTTGTTTATCACTCAATACTCAATCCAATTCTTAGTCCGAGTTGTCATTCAGCATCTAATTGAATTCGCATACAAAGAACCAGTCTTCATTTGCTTGCTTCTCTTTTAATTAGCAGCTCCGTGAATAGTCCTCGGACGTATTCTATTTGCATTTAACTATTGTGTTTATTTGTCGCAGGCGGTGATTTGAAATTTCACATTTACAACATGGGCGGCGAGCCGGGCTTTGAGTTGGAACGGGCTCGTTTCTATGCCGCCGAGGTGGGATGCGGACTGCAGCATCTGCACAAACAGGGCATTGTCTACAGGGACTGCAAGCCGGAGAATATACTCCTCGACGATCATGGACATGTGCGCATCTCTGACCTGGGTCTGGCTGTGGAGATACCTGAAGGCGAAATGGTTCGTGGTCGTGTCGGCACAGTGGGTGAGTAACTTATGCAACTTCCTAAATGTGTATTAAGTATTCAAACTTATTTTATTATTCATTTTTTATTCCCCTAGGCTACATGGCGCCGGAGGTGATTGATAATGACAAATACGCTTTCTCGCCGGATTGGTTTAGCTTTGGTTGCCTGCTCTACGAAATGATCGAGGGTCAAGCGCCATTTCGCATGCGCAAGGAGAAGGTGAAGCGGGAGGAGGTGGACAGGCGTGTCAAGGTGCGTATTGTAAAGCGAATTGTATAATTTATAATATAATAATATATCATTTTCTTACAGGAGGATGCCGAGAAGTATTCGAGCAAGTTTAACGATGAAGCCAAATCAATGTGCCAACAGCTGTTAGCTAAATCGATAAAGCAACGTTTGGGTTGCCGCAATGGACGCATGGGTGCCCAGGATGTGATGGCCCATCAATTTTTCCACTCCACACAGCTGAACTGGCGACGCTTAGAAGCCGGCATGTTAGAGCCACCATTTGTGCCAGACGTAAGCTAATCCTATATAGTCACTACTGATCTCTATTTTAATGTCACATTTTACGACAATAGCCGCACGCCGTTTACGCCAAAGATGTGCTCGATATTGAACAGTTCTCGACCGTTAAGGGCGTCAATATCGATGAATCCGATACGAATTTTTATACGAAATTCAATACGGGCTCCGTATCGATTTCATGGCAAAGTGAAATGATGGAAACAGAATGTTTTCGCGAGCTGAACGTCTTTGGACCGGAGGAGTGCCCAACGCCCGATTTGTTGATCAATGCCCAACCGGAACCAGACAAGGCGGGCTGTTTTCCTTTCAGGCGCAAGGTACGTCAAGCGAAAAATATCTAAAATATTCATTTATAAATTTAAAAAAATTGCGATAACTGAAAAGCCAAAAAATAAATAACATTTTGTGTTAATTAAAAATATGAATTTTTAACGAAAACGGAAAATTTATGTGTAATTTGATAGTCTCGAAAATTTAATCAGCTTAGGTTTTAAATTTAAGTCGTAATTAATTTTCTTTATAACAAATGGAAAAATATATAATTTATGCACATTTAATTTTAATTATTAAAGTTTGCACAACTTAAGTTTGCTTTGCAAATATTTTATGACTTTAATTCTTGTTGACAAATTTTATAGAGGTGTTAATAAATATTTATGTTTGAAAGTATCTGCAAAAGAATGATAAATATGCATAAAAAAAAGAAACCCCTGCCAAGAGGAACATTCCAATGACTGGTTTTGGATACAACACATTGTCTGATGAGCAATGGGTAACAAACTTATGACCCTTTTTATCTGATTATTCCTAATCTCAGATCTATGTTAAAATTCATTGGAAATGTGCTGCATCCTCTCAGAAAAATAAAGCAAATAAAAATGAAAACATAAAAAATAAAATAAAATATATTGTTAAGTAGCGACAGCATAATGTAATCAGTAAAATATTTATTTTGTATTTAAGGTTTCTAATAAGTGGTTATTTTATTTTGTCATTCACAGAAGAAGCAGCCGGCTCGCACACAGCCAATACCCATTCCTGAGCACCTGCTAACCACTAGTCACAGCGTGTCATCGACGACAGTTGAGAGCTGATAGCATAGATTAGTTGAAGCCCAAAGCGACGCCCAACTAACGTAAATACGTAGCACAAATTGCGAATCACGGAAGCGCACAGTTAAATCCGATTTGCGGACAGTTAAATGATGCACAACTGAAACTCATTGCAATTCACGAACAACAACAACAACAACAACAACATCATCATGGATGATGGATGAAGAGGCGAGGAGATGCATTTTCGAAATAATTACTTACATATACATATATGCATATACATACACATGTATACACATGTATTTTTTACATAAATTTTCAAATGAAAATAATTGATTTGAACAAATTGAATGCAAGAAAAAATTTCTAAAAACTACAATATAAATACAGCAAATAATTTATATTTATAAATGTTTTCCAAAAAAAAAAAAAAAAAAAACAAACAAAAAAAAAGACTCACACAAAAACATAAGATAAACACACTGAGAGAAAAAAGAGAGAGCGCACATTAGGTCGTTACTTAATTGATATACCATATACCATATATCATACTATATATAAATATATACTACTTATTATACGAGTAGGCTTATATATGGTAAAATTGAACAGTTAAAAAGCGAATACTAAGAAAAAGAAAAAAATAAATAAATAAAAAAAATTGAAACCTATAGGAAAATAAAATAAATTAAATGCCGCAAGCCAAATTGGCCGTCAGTTTGTCATAGCACCTAAAACTAATGTTACTTAAAATGCATATGATATTTAAATATGTATACTACTTATAATTAATATACATACACATGCATACACCTACACACACACAAACACACACGCACACACATACATTTCTATATAGACGGCAATCTAGAGGCAATGCCAGAGTAAACAATGTAATATTTGTAAAGTAGTTTTTGTGCTCAACGTGTTTTTGCAGGGGCGGGGTTCGGTGGGGTCGGGACGGGACGGGACATAAGTGTTTTTTAGTTAGCATGTTTAATGCAGTTAAGCAAATGACATAAATACTCGAAACAACTTTAATGCATTTTCTATTGAAATACTTAACATACATATATACGTAAATATAAGTATATATATCTATATACACAATCTATGTAAATGTATGCATACATACATATATAAATGTACATCTCTTTTTTTACATTTTTTTTTTTGTTGCCGCACATTTTTCCCTCTTCAATTCTTCAATTCTGTTGCCTAAGTTTAAGTTGACTGCGATTTGTTCATTAGGAATGTTTGAGAACGTGATTACTGATACGAGTATATTGTTTTGTCATGCAATACATATATATATATATATATACATATATATATATGTGTATACGTATTTGCATAGTGCAAATAATGCCAGATAATTGCTAATTGAGACGTCAGCTAGTGTTTAAGAGTTTCGTGTATAAATGTGTAGTGTAGGCACTTTTGTAATTAGCAAACAATATTTAAAAACAAAAAACAAACATTACAAAACACAAAAACAAAATTGCGAGAATTTATTATGTTACACACTCATTACAAATTGAAAGATCATAAGTTCGCCAACCCATTTAGGAGACAATGACATTTAGTTACAATTAAATCGATTTTTGGCACAGCTACTAGCTAATTTTTAGGGTATACAATGGCAGCAAATAAACATGCATCCAACATAACAAATGAAAAAGCACAATAGCAAAAACAAAATTAAATTAAATAAATAAAAACAAAACAATACAAAAAAAGAAACGCCACAAGCTCGATAAAGCATAATTGAATTTTAGCACAAAACAAAAATGAAAACAAAGAAACAAAACAAGCGCCGAAATATTTATCTATAGTAATTAAAGGCATATTTATAGATCATAATAGTAATGAAATACCAGATATACATACATAAAAGTCTACTGAATAAGAGCAAATAAATGCAAAAATAAAACTGCAAAACAAAAAAAAAAAACAACAAAACAAAACATAAACATTAAAAAAAAAACAGAAAACAATAAACGTATTTAACTACAACAATTGAGAAAGGTATTTCTTATTTAAAATTCTTTGTGAACGACTAATAAAATCAAATGCACAGGTTCGAAGCATACTTTTAGGATTGGCCAAAAGCATATTCTTAAATCTTCCTGAAAAATAGCTCCAACTATCCTTGCAAATTGCACTTTTAAAATATTTCTAAAGGACATGTGCATGTTTTCAAAGCTAACCACATTTTAAACAGCTAATAAAGAAGAGTTTATTAAATTTTAAATTTATCTTCGAATATATTTGAATCGAATTTATTCCACACACATTTTGCACTTAGGGCCACAAGGACTTTCTTCTACAATTGGTAACTCTAGTGGTTAGTCTATTGCCCGTATAATGCAAATCACACTCGGCACCGTTGTTCTCAAAGGACATCTCACCCAACATAAACTCGGGATTTAGGGCGACACGCAGGATATATTGTTGGTTGATGGGCACGGTGGTTACATCGACCCACTGGCAATCTAGGACATGACTATAAACATCCGCGCAGCCAGGACTTATGCCTAGCAAAAAATATAAAGATTCATTTCCAAAGTGAGATTAAAAGCAAAAACTTACCCTGGGTAAAATTGCCACAGGTATGCCTGGCCCGCACGCCCACGTTGCACTCGGTGTCCATCAGGCAAAAGGATGCCTTGTGACCCTGGGCGACCTTCTGGTAGCGCCTGTTGAGCACATCGAACGTGGCAAATACGTTCATGCTGTGGTAGTGCATGTGGCATTGATGCCACTCCCAGTCTCTGTAGTTTGCATAGGGACTCACATCCGCATTGCCCACGTTGGAGGCCTTCACAGAGAAGCGAAGTAACTTACGCACTGCTCTCGGATTTGTTCTCCGTATCACATACGCATCCCGTGAGACACAATTCTCCTCCATGGCGCAGGTGAGCTGCGTCATTGGCACATCCGCCAGATATGCGCTTATCTCAATGTCAGCTAAGCCAAGCTCAAGATCTGCAGATCGGGCGACACATGCCACAGTGCTTACATTACGATTGGCGGAATTGCATATCCTCGGATAAGTTGGCTCTCGTTGACACTCCGAAAGTCTTGACTCTGTGCCGCGACACAGCGTGCCCAACAGGGCCCAGCGATTGGCGCGACTGTTGCCATGTACGGTGCTGGACCTGGCCATGGATGCATATCCGAGTCCGAGCTGCTTGCAAACAACATTGCCCTCCTTCAATGTCCAGCGTGTGCTGCAAATGGTGCCCCACGTGGCGCCTTTGTCAAAGCTAACCTCAACGCGTCCCTCATGACGGGGTGGTCGATGAGATGTCGTCCGTTGTGAGCTAGCCAAACGCACCTGCATATTTTGAAACCTGGTCGCATTCCGAATACTCTGGCCCAGGCCCGCAAAGAGGGAGAAAATCAACAGCAGCAGCAGCACAGTGTACTCCATGTTGGTGGCTAGTGAAGCACTCGCTGTGAGCCAGCGGCTTTAAAGCCAAATTTAAACAAAAGGCGACAACAACATCAAAACAAACAAGGAAGCAAAGCTGTCTGCAGCACTCCGAATATTGCATACTCTTTGGGGAACGTTGTCGAACTGCTTACATTTAAATACTATTTATGTTTTAACTTTTTTTTTTTTAAATAAATTTTTCTAATTTCTAAGTTTGTTTCAAAAATCTTGGTAAGCTAAAAAGAATATTTATACCAATGTTGCGAACGTTTATTCCTATGACCGCTTCATGATATAGTGATTCGATCCTGCTGACTCCGTCAGATATGCGCACTTGACGACAACTCTTCAAGAGACTCCGATGGAGTACAATAATAAAAAACATCTGTCTGAGCTTTTATATTGTTGTGATAATAATGTGCATTGTATTTTTTTGTTGTTTTTTTTTTGTTTTTTGTTTTGTTTTCATTCACAGCCGACTCACATATACAAAAGCCAGCTGCCCGATTGCCCCTGCGTGTGCGTATGTGTTGGTTTGTGTTTGGATGTGTGTGTGTGTGTGTGGTGCCTTTGACAACTGGAGTGCATTCATTCAACGCAATTATTAAGAACAGCAACAAAAGCAGCAATAACGAGAGCAAAAGCCGTTATCGCTGCAGCTGTTATAACTCAAGCAGCTTGGCAATCTCATCCTTTAGGATGGCCGGCTTAAAGACGCCGTGCTCCGTTATGATGCCAGTGATGAGGGAGGCGGGCGTTACGTCAAAGGCGGGATTCCAGCAATTGATGCCCGGCGCCGCAATCCGATGCTCGCCGACATGGGTCATCTCCCTATCGGGTCGCACCTCGATAATAATGTGCTCTCCACTGGGTATCTGCAGATCAATCGATGTCAGCGGTGCTGCCACATAGAAGGGGACACCATGATGCTTGGCCACCACGGCTATTTGATAGGTGCCAATTTTATTGGCCGTATCACCATTGGCAGCAACCTATAAAAATGGAAAAGGGAGTTAAATTGGGATTCCATCTGCTGCAGCAGTCGGCCATCATTAGTTGAACTTACCCGATCTGCACCGACGACAACCGCTGCCACATTCTTCACGCGAAAAAGCGCCGCTACCATGCTGTCCAGCACCAGGGTGGCGGGTAGCTTCTCGTGCACCAGCTCGTAGGCTGTTAAGCGTGCACCCTGATTATACGGCCGTGTCTCAGTGCAGTAAACGTGCTCTGGAAGAGGCAAAACGAGAGAAGAGTAGTTAAATAGTTGCCCTCAATTGATTATTGATAATCAGCACTTACCAAGCTTGCCTAGTTCGCTGAGATGCCGCACTACGCCCAGCGCTGTGCCGTAACCAGCTGTTGCCAGGGATCCCGTATTGCAATGGGTCAGGACACGCACAGGACTCGCCGAGCCGGGTGAACCAGTCGCCTCGGCCACCCGCTCCAGTATGGCCTTGGCCCCATTTGATCCTATAGCCCGATTATCGGCAATATCTTTGTCCAGCATTGCCTCAGTGGCGTCCAGGAATCTTGAATAATATTGGGATAATGGCTGCGCCATGTGATTTTTTTGTTTCATCCACCCTAGCAACAAAATGTTGAGTTACCTATGCTTCATGTTGGCCACCGTGACGTCATCGTTCTTGCTTAGCTCATTGGCCAGCGTGATTAGCTCATCCGCAGAGATTTTCATGTTCACAGCCGTGGGCCGGGCGGATACCAAATAGTTGAGCTTGCCTTCAATTTCCTGGCGCAGGGATTTCTTCGTCTCGAACTCCTCTGGATAAATCTCAACGGCCAGCGAAAGGCAGCCGACGATGGCAATCGCCGGTGCCCCTCGCACCTACAAAAAAGTAAACAAACCCCAAATTAATGAGCAAGTGCAAATGTACAAGTACACTCGGAGAAAAAGGACGGTGTTAATACAATTAATCAACAATTTAAATATTAAATATAATGCTTTAATGATTGTTCTTTAGATTTCTTGATTACAAAATTGATGTTTAATGTTTTATACATAAGAATCTGGTTTCTTTTAAATTACATCAAATTATTTACTATGTTTAAAATGTAAAGCATATTTATGAGAAATTTCTGATTTAAGACCTTTTAAGATGATACCTTCAATATAAGTAATCAAGTTTTTGATTTAAGTGATAACTTTAAATTTATTTCAAACTTTTGGTAAGTAATCAAGATTCCGATTTATGAGATTGAAATTAAATTGGGATTCATTTTATTCATACACAACTACTTTAAAATGCAAAAAGTCGTACCTAACTAAACCCGTAAAATTCAAACATTAATGTATATATTTTATATATACAATAATATATAATGATGCTAATATTAATAATTGTTAAATTGATGTTGGAATAAGAATTCCATTCTCGCATAATCGCAAAGTGTGTACTTGAATTGAGTGCAACATTTCTTAGTTTTTCTGAGTGTATAATCATTTGCTGCTGTGTCAATGCTCTTATCTGGCCATAAGCACTTTATAGTAAGATTATATAATGACTCGCAGTCCACGTGATGACCGGCATGCGTGCTGCTCTTTGCACAAGCTGAGGCAACAGTGGAAGAGCAGTGGAAGCAGAGGCAGAAGCAGTGAGGCAGAGGCAGTGGAAGCAGCAATAGACATTACTGTAAACAGCTTTGGAAATTATCTCTCCCGTTCGCCGATTCTATTTGTTCAGCAGCTGGAAATGTGACTTATCTGCACTGTGCCAAAGATTAAATACGCTTGAAGGCTAACATTCTTCTTGTCTTAGCCAACTAATAACTTTTTCCCAAACCAAAACACTTTACTATGCAACCATACGTACAGATCATTAACTTTTATTTAAATGCGATTGTTGTTGGGTTTTCTTGGTGAGTTTAATAATTTATACAAGGAATTTAGTTTTTAATAATAACCAAAAACAATGTTTCGACATTTGCTTACTACCTGCAGCGCAAAATAAAATAAGAGATTTTCTTCCTTGATCCTCTCTAAAAACTAAAAACTGTATCTTAAAAATATCGGTTCGATAATGGAGGAGATGGTGGAGGTAAACGATAAAATATAATTAACTTGATCTTCATATGATATACGAAAAGCTATGTCTTCCACCAATACTTGTATACTTTGCACATAATATTGATTGCTTAGTTCTGCCACTAATAGGCTCTGACTTTAATGCTGATCAAGAATAAATTTATATAGAATAAATTTCGTGACAAAATTAAATATAGACTCATTAAATGGTATTTAGTAACAATATGCTAAAAATTTGATGTTATAAGCAGAGGGCAGGCCACTTAAATAGTTGAAACGAACAAAGCGCCAAAAATTTGTTGTTTTTTTTTTTTTTGGGATACTACATTCAATTTTTCAATGATGATGTGGCAAGGGTCTTGTGCTTGGCAAACGTTTTACACTATTAATTTAAACATGTGTAGCGAATTTTTAATTACGTTATTTTTAGCTAGCAACACTAAAAGTGACAAGAATATTTTGAACGATTTGTGAACCGAGTATGCAGACAGGAATTTGAATGGGAAATCTGAAACGCTGATTGATTTTGATTGATTGATGGATGGCTGCTTACCTGCATTTTATTGATGACCTTCCAGCCATCCTCGACGCCGCGCACCGGCAAATACTTGGAGACGACGGGCAACAGGAGCTGATCAAGGATCTCGAGACTCCCTCGCTTATATTTGATCGATTGTAGGCTCATCTTCTGTTTTAATTTGTTTTTGTTTTTTAGTTTTGCAAATTTGTACTATGCGACTTACTGTAAGAAAAATTAACGAGAAATTGGTGAGAGATGTTAACAAATTGTATTCGGCCAAAACAAACCAATTCAAAATTAGGAGGGCGTTGATTTCGTGTCGGACCTCCAACATTTGCGACTGTCACAATTTATGGCCAGTGCCCAAATCGAATTATGTATGTATTTATCAATTGATCAATATTAAACAAATAAAACGTCAAACTGTCGAAAATTGCTCTCAAGCAATTTTTTTCAGGGAAATCTTTGCAGTTGCTGTTTGGCGACGACCGACAGCCAAATGCTTCCCTTTGCAACTGAAACGATTTCAACTGCGAATGGACCGCGACCAAATTCAAACAAGTGAGAGTGCTCTAAGAGAGAGCACCCGCTCGACTAGTAGATACCCTCTTTTGGGGTATGGATATGGGTAATATACAATTTACAGTATTGTTTAATACATAACAATAAGCACTTTCTTGCTATTATAATTAAATTAATAAAATTTAAATTTAAATGCTGCAGCATTTATTGCAAGGATCTTATAAACATTCAATCAGACCAATCACTCCCTAAGAAAATTCCATTTTCCTTACGAATGTTTAGTCCTGTAAGAAATCGAATTTAAGCAAATTGTTTTATCTAATTCACACCTTGACTTTGATTTAAAATCGCAGGGTATAAAAAGTGTTGGCAGAAGAGAGCAATCAGCATGTAAAAGGTAAATTGAGAAAAAGAGTGAGAAATTCTCTCGCACTGTGTGTACAGCGTCTAGATGGGTAAACGATTAATTCAACTTGTCACACAAGCTTGCGTGGATCCGTTGCAAATTGATAAAGGCAGGCAACGATGCCAACGATGACGCCGAAGCTGACGTTGACTTCGACGCTGACGCAGGCGTTAATGCTGGCGTCGCCTTAGCCGTCAACATTTTGTCGAGCTTTGCTATTTGTGTTTTTATATGACAGCCGAACAGCAAAATGGACAGCGGCGACGACGCTTATCTTCAAACTGAAATAAACATATATATTCGTATGTACATATATATATACATATATGTATGTGTATATGAGTGTGTAAAAATAAAATCCAATCGTAATGCCTTGATAATTCTCAGAGAAGCGTAATTTACGCGTCTGCAATTAGTTGTGCGCGTTGTAACTGTCAGTGAAGAACTTGCAACCTGGTGCATTGCCAAATTGCAGTTTAAACAGAATTATTGCACACATACGCAATGACATAAATGTAACTGTAAATATTAGCGGCATGCAACTGGTGGTCGGTTGGCCATAACATTGACGGCAACCGGCTGACGCGTTGAAAACAGCTGCACCTTACATACACATGTATTTAAGCACTGATTTTCACTTGCCTAATTTATATAATTTTGAAATTTTATATCAATCACTTTCAATTCACCTCACAGAAATTGAAATAGCAACTAAAAAAATGTAAACACAAAAAAGGTAAACAAACCAAATGAAAAATGTTAACGCACAGTGTGACCAATTAACACAGGCATGTTAAGTTTATAGAAGGCAAAAACATCTGATTGTCGATAGACACAGCTTCTTACTTAAAATAATTGCCAAAATGTTATAAAACACGCCGGCTTTTCTTTTTCTGATTGATGTTGCTGTTTGTACTCACTGTTATTTGACTTTTTATCGAATGTAATATTTGGCAGTAACTTTTTGCTTAAATTATTAATAAATTCGTTTAGGCAGCAAGTGGTCGGGTTTTATTCTAGTTTTTCTTTTCGTGCTGTTAATTAAAATTAAACGCGTTACTATAACGTTTGCAAAGTCGAATTAATTGAGCACAAAACTTGTACTTTGAAGAAATCACAGCGTTTAGTTAAAAGAAACTTCTTAACACGTAACAGTGCATTAACAGAGCGCGTTTCTTAGCATTCATTGTTAACAGTGGTGTCGATAACGATAATTGGCGGAACATACAAGCTTTGCAGATAAGTGCCCATGAATGCCAATAGAGGGCGACTGCTTTGCGGGAATATTCAAATTGAAATTCAAAATTAGTAAGCCTAAATAATTCTGAATAATTATGGGGCAAAAAATAACACATCGTCTGTACCGTCTAAGACCGTCCAAAACCTTATCTATGTTGTGCGACATACAGGAAAAGTTTAGGCAGGCAATACCATTGCTTGACGCCGTTATAAAAAATTCCATTAAATTGGTAGGCTTATCGGAAACCAGCGATAATAAAAGCTTAAAGTGAATAAGTATTATATCCGCAGATAGAGGCTGGCAAAATTTTCAATGTGCCACTGGTGGTCACAGAGCAATATCCGGAAAAACTGGGCAGCACAGTTTGCGAACTGGATGTGAGTCATGCCTGTTGCATTTTACCCAAAACACAATTCAGCATGTTTTTGCCACCAATCGAAAAGAAGATGATGGATATCTTTGGCGGTAAGCCCAAGACAGCGGTTCTATTTGGCACTGAGGCAAGTTCAAATCAATTTTAAAATGACACCGGTCTCCACTTATATAGATTAACAGCATTTTCTCACAATTCTTTAACTCTTACATAGACGCATGTGTGCGTGGAGCAGACTGCATTCGATTTGATCAACCATAATGTGGATGTTTGGCTGGTTGCCGATTGTTGCGCCTCGCGGCTCAATCAGGATCGGGATTTGGCACTGGAGCGATTGCGACACATCGGCTGCACTATTGCCAGCTCGGAGAGCGTCATCTTCAATCTACTAAGCGATAAGGAACACAAGGCTTTTAAAAAGATAGCGCCACTCGTGAAGAAAGTGTCTGCAGATATGCAACTTTGGCTTCCCACAACGAAAAAGGTCAAAACATAATGCTCTTTGATGTCTGCCGATTTTCGTAATACATTTTTGGAATTTCTTAGTGTCTCTGAGTGTAGCTCATAGGAAATTATGAGGAAGAGGAAGGGGGAAGATAGGGCCCGCCTGTGCATCGTCAAAAGTCATAAACATTTTCGGTCAAGCAGACAGTTGAATGGAGAGCGGTTCCTTATATGTTAACGTGGCCAAGAGCAGCATTCGCTTGCTAACCTGCTGCCTACTGTCTGCTGCCTTCTGCCTACTGCCAATTTATGCAAAAATGCTTGGAGCGCACAACTTGTAAATACCGATGCAGTTAAATTTCATGATGCAATCTGTGGCAAGCAATCTGCGCTTGTTGTTTGCCTACGCGCCTCGAGGCAACAACCCATAGCTGTGTCTAAAATCTATAGTCCCTGTTCGGTCTGTGGTCCATAGGTGATGGTGACAATGTTACCAGCCAGCACGCGTCTGTCTGATTGACTCATAACAGGCAAATGCGATCACAATCTCAGTCAGCCAGCACGGCTAACAATTTATTTGCCCAAGTCCTGCCAGCTGCCTAAGTGAAACTGATGGCGATGACACTCGAGCACGCGATATGCAAAAGGTTTCCACAAAACACTATTCCAAGCAATTAAACGCTCCGATTCTAAACTAAGACCAACAAAATTCATTTTGTAAAACTTACATAATTTCCACTGCCTTATTGCAAGAGTAATGTGTTAAATTAGAAATGATTTCACACTTTTCCGTATCTGAATATTAAATTAATAAAATTGTAATTGGCAATTCATTTTCATGAAAGTGGATTTAATGCTTGTAACATTTTTTTTAGTATTGAGACTATTCTATGAGAGCAAAGCCAAATCTTTTTCTGGGTATTTATATCCTTGATCACCATCACCTGCAATTCTGTATGCTTCTATGCGCAGTAGCCGCTCCATCTTGAAGCTATCTTGATAAAGCTGAAACACATACAGTCGATCGGGACGGATCACTATATCACACAGCTGCAATATTAACGATGGTCGAATGATGAGTTTTTTTTTTTGAAATGTATTCGCAATGTAATTCGCATTTCATTAAGTCGAATTTAATGATCCATAGTAATTTCATTATTAATTAATAAATCAGAAAAATATAAATTGTTTAATCGTCATTACACAATAAGAATCATATGGATTTGCATTTCAGCGCATTAAATAAGAACTTAAATATAACTTAAACAACAAGAATAATGCTAAACAGCAGAAATTATTATATATATTTGCTATCACAATCTTACAATATAGAATTCATCTTTAGATCGATTAGGAACATTTGCTGCCCAATGATATAATGAGCATAAGTACTGCTTGCAACAAAAAAAAGTGAATATTGTGCGATTTATAAAGATAGTTTTGAAACTGATAGAGATACATAAAGATACGACTATTGATACTGATCACTTCTGCACTTTATGTGGACTCGTTAAAAATAAATGCATAATTTAAATTGATACGTTTTGATGGAGACGTCAACACGCCTAAATAAAACGGATTGGATGCAATTATGCACCGGACTCACAGCTCACTTAACCAATCCCCATTAAAACCCAAAGCTGCATTTAAGCTTGGTACGATACACGCACTGCGTAAACCTTGGCCAGCTGTAAAATGCGTAGAAATTTGGCTAAAAGCTACCAGCTGCCTCAGGCAAGAAGCTGCTTTGCAACTGGCCATAAATTTGCAGAGTCGACGCTTGCAACTGGTTTTTTTTTTCGGCTGGCTCGGCAAACTCGAGTGGCATATTCATAAATTTTGGCTTTTGCAGCAGGCGATAAAAATGATAAATCTGTGAAATTGCCGCACCATGTGCAAATTAACAGGCGAACAGAAAGAACAGACGATGAAGAGTTGAAGCTAAGCTCAATGGATGAGTCTGCTGCCGTAAAGGATATTTATGTGTCTGCCGCCAGCAAAGTGGCAAGTGCTGAACTGCAACTGCAACTGCAACTGCGTCTGGGCGCCTAGATCAAATGTCATGAAAACCC
Source organism: Drosophila mimica (assembly GCA_037043585.1). Lineage (NCBI taxonomy): Eukaryota > Metazoa > Arthropoda > Insecta > Diptera > Drosophilidae > Drosophila > Drosophila mimica. The sequence continues at coordinate 886,136 of JBAMBE010001187.1, forward strand.
ATAGGCGAACTAACCGATGCAGCTACTACACTAACTCAGTCCAATTTATCACCATTAGTTGTAAAAAAAATATATAATATATAAACATTTCAGATTTAAGTTAAACCTAATAATTTGGCTAGCAAAAAAGAAAGTTTAAACATACCCAATTTTTGAATTTATATCGAGCGATTAATTAGTATTAAGAACAAAATAAATAAATAAAAACAAAAACCTGGGAAATAGTAAAGGGTCATTAATTGCCAGGTATAAAACTTAAGAATAGAACATTTTAATTAAAATTATTATTCACATCAATGAGTAAAGCTTAGTATTAAATACACAATAAAAAAAGGAAAAAGAAAGTTGGGAAATAAATAAAAGATAATTAATTGCCAGGCAGTGAACACCACATGTAAATAAAACAAATTAAATTAAGAAACAATTATATGGTGCAATATGCTAGGCACTTGACAGGCTTCTAACTGTACTTATAATACCATCTCAAGCTCAAGTCTGGGCTTGTTCCTGTTGCCAACCATTTCAGCCATCCAAATGTGTCCGAAGTGTTTTGACAAATGTGAGAAAAACGAAGCGGCGCTTCAAAGAGCCGTTGGCTCGTCTTCTACTTGCTGGAGTTGCATTATTTATGGACTGTTGTTGTTGTTGCCCAAATTAGCCAAATCTCGCCTAGAGGTCAACAGAGATTACAGAGTCTCTGAGTAATGAGATAAACACATCAGCAGCAGCGGCAGCAGCAACTAATGAAAGATTGTTTAAATTGGGAATCAGTTGCATTTCCCACAGTGTAGGGGCTTATTTAGTCATTTAGAGTGTCTCACATGCAGCAATTAGTTTAATAATTTTATGCTAATTATGCGCTTCACAGAAAGCTTTGTTCTTAAGCACCGCCTGATTTGGGGGGCGTGGCACCGGAAAGTAAGTAAGTAATTTCCGCGTCACCTGTTAACCCAGTAAAATGCAAGAGTCGACCGACCATTGACCAACAATTAGTGGGTAGCTTCCCCCCTTAAGATAAGATCTGTATCTATCTGTGTACAGTGAGTACCACTTACCGAGTACCATCCAATTAGCATATGAGTTATACGACTACAGACTCATAGACTCTTAACTCTTGCCTCTTGGCATATTGGGGCGTTCACTGGGTGTGTGAATGTTTGTATTCTAGTCTCCGCTTGAGTATTATAATTAAGTTAGAGATCGAGCTGGAGGGCCATGTTAAGTGGCTTGCAACAATCAGGCCAATATTGATGGGAGGCGAAGACGATTCTGTACAGTTAGATGATTAGCTAGGATATGAGAATTGCCTATAATAGGCGGTTAAGCAATCTAAAAAAGGTGGCCAAGTTGAAGGACTGCTTGAAATGCATAAGGATATTCGGATATAAAAATCAATTTTATACTTGTGCAAAGTTATTAATTTTAAATAAGTTATGTTCTGTTGAGCTGCTCGTTCGCATATATTTTGTTAATATGCAAATAGGCGTAGAAAGTAAACGTGGTACGAAGCATGCATATTTAATTTGCTTACCCAGCAGCCTGTGCCTCCCCTGAGGCACTTGCTACTTCAAGTATACCCAAGACGGCATAAATTTGCGAACTGTGAACAAGTGAAATTGACCAAATTTGGCAACTGTAACTGCATAACTGCAAGTCAAATAGGACTCAAGTCACTTTGATGTGGCCAACAACAAGTTGATGGTGACGAAGACGAAGAGGAAGACAAAAGGAGAAGAGCAAGAGGATTTGGAGGAGCAGTAAACCGGGTGACAGAGATAAAGCACGCAAATGTGTTCAAGTTGGCCAACATTTTGGCCAATTGCCCATATAAATGCTGCTACTAACAGCCAACTTTTAGCATAAATTTGTAAATCTTTTCTGACGTTTTTTTCTCTCCACTCTTTTTGCCTTTTGGTTTTATTTGACAACAAGTCGACGCACTTTTACGGTAACTTGTCGCGGCCAAAATACAAATTTAAGCAAATTACTTACATATGTATGTAAATACATATACAAATGGATTAGTGTGTGTGTGTGTGTGTGTTGTATATTCTTTTAAGGCATCAAACAAACGGAAAATGTACAAAAAAAAAAACAGAAAAAAAACCGGAACGTAGATTTGTTATAGAATGGAGCAGCCTTTCACAATATTGTCTGTTGTTGCTATTGTTATTGTTGTTATTGTTGTTATTGTGTGCTTTGATAAAAAGTGAAGATAGCACTCGGTGGCTGCGGTGAAAACATTTAAAGCCTTGGTGTAAACATCTAGCATAACATAGTATCTTAACTGATCTAGTTTCAGTCAGCAGTTCAAACAAATAACACAGATAGAAATCGCTGACAGCTGCTCTTTTTAGCTGATTTTTATCTACTGCACATGATTATTCAATTCAAAGAGAAAACCAGCTTATCCTTAGCCAGGTTAAAACTTGACTCTGTACTTGTTACACTTGCACAGGGTATCTGCTCGTCTTAAACACTTTCCTCCAGAGCATACCCTATTACTTTAATTGATTTTTATACCTAATCGCATTTTTGGCTTTTTGTTTGGAGCCAGTCAGCCAGTCGCTTTCTATCGCCGCCCAACCCAGTTGAGAAACTCTTTTGGCCAATATCCATTTGCCGAAATATCAAAAGGCAGATGATGTTCAATCACAGATCGTTTGCCGTTTTGCCGGCTCATTCATTGCAAGGTTTTCAGCTTGTCAGTGGCCCAGTCAAAGCATTTTGTCACGATTTGCCATAAACACCTTGCAGAAGTGACTAACCCGAAAAACGCATTTCCCCATGGTTTATTAAATCGATGTGATTTGTGCAGTGTGGCACAAAAGAAGCCGCCATTCCAACTCTGGCTAAGTAAATAAATAGAAAGTGAACTTGTGTGCCAAGATTTTCCAAACAGCAGGTCAATCGATGGACTCGAGACCAAACTGCCAGCAAATAAACGGATTCACTTTTAAGACACAAAAAGAGCAAAGAACAGAGAAACCCAACCAAGCCGAAGATTTCATACACTTCCACATCGAGATACACCTGCTGACATCTTGTGGATAATGTATGAAAAATTTTATAAACGATGAATCATTTCGTAATTCACTTTATGACTGAAGACAAATTTGAACAGCGAAAAGCAGAAAACGGGCTAATGATAATGTTTGAATTATTCCAGTGCAGAAGAGACAACACCAGAGCCAAACTTGGCTCAGACATAATGAAGGCTATTACGTTGGGTTACCGAAATTCGGTGTCTGCTCCGATTTATAGACCCTCGGTGCTCCCACAATGTTCGGCTGCGGCTGTCAAATGCAATCTATTAAGGTTAATTTGCAGTCACTTCCCAAATGACGGGCCCAAATGGGTCTGGGTCTGGCTCTGGCTCTGTCTCTGGGTCCGAGTCTGGGCCAGAAGCAGCAACTGACAGATAGATATATGTGTCAGTGGCATTGGCCAAAAACCTTTTGCGGTTATGATTTGTGAAATTCAGATTGGTCTGCTGACCACAGCTCGGCACATGCCAACACTCTCTGGGCCGTGATTAATGGCGTGTGGAACATAAATTTGGCACAGGTTTTGTCTTGTTTCCAACATATTTTCTTTGTTGTTGGTGTTTTTGAATTTGTGTCTTTCAGCCTGGAGCAATCTTTGCGGATTCAAAAAGCTGATCTTGTATGCGCCTCATGCAATTGCGGACTTTGATTTTAGCACAAGAGCTGTGGCCAGTGTTTTGGTAGTTAGGCCAAGTTGGCTCGCTTGTAGGCCTGTCAACCCGGCTGACAAAACTGACAGCCAACATTGACAATGGCGACGACGACGACGACGACGACGGCGATGAGAGAGCATGGACAATGGGACAAGATCAACAGCAACCCGCAACAGCAACCTCGACAGCGACATTGGCCAAAACGGTAGCCCATGTCTGACAATCAAATATGGGAACGGTTTGCTCTGGCTGCTGTTATTGTTGTTGTTGTTGTTGTTATTGTTGTTGTTGTTGTTGTGGTACCTGCGCCATGACCTATATCCGAGTTGACTCTTTTCATTTGGCAAAGTTCAGCAGGTCGTGGCCAGGCATTTGGCATATGGTATATGGTAACCTATATGTACATATTTGTACACAGTGCAAAAAAAATGTTATATATCGTTTGATATATCAGCTATTCATTTATTCATTTATAAATATTTATTTTTTTAAACCCATATGTCAATGTAAAATAAGATTAGATCGGTATAAACTAATGCGAAGTGAAATGCTGAAATTAATATGCACATTTTTTAACGTCTCATAATTTTTATAAATATATTTTTACCTGTGTAAGATAAAAAAAAAATATTTCTTGTGGTTTTAAATTAGATCAAATTTATTTCATTTTATGAAGGGTAATTAAATATTGTAAGTTTATTTTTAACTTATTTGAAATGAAATGAGACAAGACATGAAATGAACATTACTTGAAATTAAGATTTTGTCTAGTGTGTATGGAAAGTGAAATTTTGCGGCCGGCAGTCAATGGCCCGGCCAAAATTAAGTTTAGACAATGGCCAAAATGTTGGTAAGACTCCAAGATTGACCCCAATGAACGTCTGAATCGATGCTCTAAGCTGGAGCACTTGATTGGGTGAGCGAGTGAGTGAATGAATGAATGATAGCCTGCCAGAGCCACTTGCCGAATTGCCAGTTATACGTTTGACTATCAGGCCGGGTGTTGTTTCTGTTGTGTCTGTTGTTGTTGTTGTTGTTCTTTTTGTTGCTGTTGCAGTTTCTGGCCGGTTTCGCTTGGCACATAAAATGTGTTGACACGAAAGTGCAGAGCAACCAAAAACTGGGAATACGAAGACAACAGCCAACGTTGGCAGGCAGTGAAATGCCGAAGCGCTTAAAAATCTTATGCTGATTGCCAGCCGTAACAGCTGCCCGTATAATTTGGGGCTGGCTGGCTGGGCAGAAACCAAGACCGAAAAAAAGTGAAGGCGTCTCCAAAAGCGCATCTTTCGTTGCAGCACTTTCATTAAAAACCACTCGCTGGCCAATTCGAGATCACTAAATTGCTGCCAGAATTTGGCGCAGTTTGTCGTTTTTTTTTTTTGTGTGTTTTGCAGCTTCTTTTGTTGGTCATGCATCAAATTCCCGGCTAAGAAAGCAAAGACACAAAAAATAACACAAAAAACAAAATCAAACCACTCAAACGAAAAGCACTCAATGCTTTTGTATTTGCGACTCCGAAACGAGTTTATGTGGCAAACTGGCAACTGGCAACTGGCAACTGGGTGCAGAGTGCTGGGCCTCGAGCTGGACTCAGGCCTTCCATCAAGTGTGGCGCTGCTCTTTATTTTAATTTGCGCACCTAAGTAAAAGCAGTCGGCAACGTGCTAATGAGACATAACGACATGGACGTCACCAAGGCCAGATGATCATTTGTTATTATTTCTAGTAAATAGCAAATAGCAAATACCAGCTGCTCGGATGTGGACGCCAATGTTGCCTCAAGCAATGGGCGTAGCCAGGGGGAGTTATCTAAAAGGGCTATTAAGCAAAAAATATATTTAATTTATACAAAAAACATAAATTAAAAATTTAAAAAAATGTCTATTTCTATTATAGAACATTTTCTTTGCATACAGCTTACAAAAAAGGCCAAAACTTTTTTATATAGTTTATAAAATTGTATAAATTGTGGAAAAGTTCAAGTAATGCAATAAAAATAAAATTGAATCAAAGAAACTTACAAATGATACTCTCCAACTTTGTGTTTTAATATATTTGTCGGATTTATAAGTCAGATAAAAAGGTAGTTAGTGTTTTTCTTTTGGCCTCGAGAGTTGTAGTTTGCAGCTTGAAGTGTGTGCAAGCACACCAAGTCCCTCAGGGGCTTTGCTGATGTCCGTTTGTCAGGGATGGATACCCCCTGCGACGCCCATGTGCAAGTCTTCATAGCAGTTGGCATGCCAATATTTTCTAATATTCGCAATCATTTAATTTAATGTTCGCTCATTTATTTTGCGTGCAGAAGTGCAATGAGTTCTAGTCCTCGTCGGAGTCCTCGTCGAATCGCAGCGTTCATCGGAGCTGAGCAAACAAAAACAACAAAAACGGTACAATCCCACGATATTCGCTAATGAGCCTGGCCAACGTAATGTGGGCGTGCCGAACGCGCTTCTCCTTCGTGAGCCACCAGAGTTACGACACTCAGAGAAATAACAGAGATTCAAGTACCTTCGGCAAATGACTGCAAATGTTTTGATTTTATAAATATGAATTACAAATTGCCTTTGATTCTTAGTAGTTAAGAACAGATATTCCTAACTAAAAGAGATATTGGTTAATTTTATAATGATATCTGCTTTCGAGTACTTCATATAAAAGTTTAGGTTAAGTTAGAATTTTACTACTAATCAAGTTCTTGTTTTTATAATTAGTGCTTACATTTTCATTTAAATATGTTTTTAGCTGACTATACGGAAAAAAATGAATGCTGCAAAAAACACATTCAAATTATAAAAATGGGACACCAAACAATAAGCAATCTTAACATTTGCATTTTTCAGTGTACCAGCATCAAAAGCAACAACAAACAATTCAATTTTCATGGCCAGCCGGACGGGCAGAGCAATTTATTGCCTAATGCTGGCAGCGTGCTTTAGATTGCACTCTAGATTATGGCCAAGGACTGCGATTGCCGGCCTGGTCTGGTAAATATTTATGAACGGGCAGCAGTTAGAGATGGAGACTCTTGAACCCAAGGGCGCTTGCAATTTGTCACTTAACTGAAAACGAATTAAATGGATTGCAAGTGACGCTAAAGAGTGTGAGAACCGTTAGATGCATTTCGGCTTACAGACTTCTTACTGCCAACAAGCAAACAGAAATGAAAATGAAACGTGAAAATGAAATCGTTTGCAGCAGCGGCAACAAAAGAGAATCCGCTCTGCAGTGTTTTGGGTACGTTTCCAAGTGTGATGGCTGTCAGTCAAGCGTCCGGACAAAAAGACAGTCAGACAGCCAAACAGGCAGACAGCCGACTAGTCGGGCGACCAAAGAGTCCAGCCAGTGTTTTCTTTGGCATTTAGGGCTGTTCGCACTATGTGGGTCAACTATTTGCAGCCACTGCGTTTTACCGATTTGTGGCTAAAAGCAGAAGAAACGCCAAAAACAATGCAAAAAAAAAAGAAATAAAAAAAAAAACAGAAAAGAATTTTTATCTCAGCATGCCGAAGTTTACATACCCTTCGGAGAAAAATTTGTTGTTTTAAAAATCCTATGAGAGGTGTAGGATAAAGTTGCTTAATGTTTCTCAAATTTTTCTCAATAACATATGTTGTAATCATAACATCTTTTCAGTTAAGAATTCATGTTAGGATTGATTAAGCTAATGGTGTTTTGTATGCAGAAAAAGTGGGAATATATCTCAAGTTTCCATAAGAAAGTTTCGATTCTCACAGAGTATACATAGTTTGTTAGAAAGATGGAGAGACGTAATTGAGCTATATGGACATAATGCTATTGATATCGATGAGTTCTTTGCTTCACTTTGTAAAATAATAACATACCCCACAAGGGTATACAAAGGTGGTGCGTCGAAACAAAAGACTTAAGACACGAACTGGACAAAAACTCACTTGTTGCAGCAACAGCAACAGCAGCGAGTTAGTCGCTTGGATGCGTTGACTTCAAAGAGGCCGCGAGTGAGAAACGCGTCATAGCCCAGTTCTAACAACCAAAAATCAACATTAAATTATGGCAACAATAGCAAAAGCAACATTGATGCCCCTCCACCCCACCCAACACACACTCAAACTGCCCACATCTCTGCCACATCCACTGAACTGATGGTGGCACGCTGTGAAAGTCTCAGTGAGTGAATGACAAGAAATTCTAGTCTTCATAATGAGGCTTATAAATGTTTTTATGGTCGCTGCTCAGCTGTCAGAATAACAAAAATACACTCGCTAACATTAACAATCGTATGTGTTCCCCAAAAACAACAACAACAACAACAGCAACAACAGCAACAGCAACAACAATAACAGCAACAACACCAATAACAATAAGAACAACGACAATTTGGCATGTGCACATTTATTAAAGCCAACGACGAGATGTCAGCTATGTGCTGATGTGGTTGTGTGGCAAATTGGTTTTTTAATTGTTCCGTTTCATCTTTAGTTTTCTTTGCTATATTTTTTCTCCACGTCGATCTTTACCCTACTGGTTGCCATATCCCCGACAATTATGCAGCTGTATTTTTCGACTAATCATTTAACAGATTGAAATCGTTTTTGGTAAACTAAGTCAATTGGTCTAAAAATAGGAAAATATTTGTGAAATTGGTAAAGAAAGAAATTTGTGTTAAGCATTTAGAAATTGTGAAATTACGTATAATTTACTATTATTCTCATCCATCTGTCATTTGAACTTATTAATAGCACTATTTACTGGCGCCTTCGACTACAACATTTTCAACCTCCAAACTTTTAACATTTTCTATTTAACTAAGAGAAACACTCTACTCTAGTATAGATATGATGATATATGATATGATGAATAAATAAATAAAAGTCGATAGGTGGTTTCTTGATTACTGAGATGGAGTCGAGATAAAAATATTTGTGGTCTCATATATCCAAGGCTATTAAAATAATTAAATTGTGCTTGAAAATTATGTAGTAATATAATTTGCTAAGTAATATATAAATAAATATAACAAATTTAATAATTTTAGGTTTTATCGTTAACTTTTAAATTAAAAAGAAAAAAAAACACATAATAATATAGAATAAAAAACTTATTTTAATAAAAAACTCGATGGAGAGCTATAATAAAAAAAATATAACATTTTGAAATATGAGTCCATCAGTTACGCAAGCAGGCAGTGGATAAAAAATCAATCAGGTTATAAAGCCAGCAAAGAGACCCGTTACAAAACGTGTCAAAGGTGACAGCAGCCGTATTAGAAATCAATTTGAGATGAGCTACGGCAGCTAACAGTAAACAGTAAATACAAAATGCCAAATGGGTAAATTGCGAGGCCTCAGAACGGAACTGCAAAACAAATCAATCTCTATTTGTGTGTGTGTGAGTGACTGTTTGTGTGTGTGTGTGTGTGTGTGTGTGTGTGTGTGTGTGTAGTAGTAGTAAACGAATAAGTTTAAGACAGAGATGAGAAGTCGAGAGTCCAATTCCAATTGTGATTAACTATAGTGAGGAGGCTGCTGAGGAGGCAGTCAATGCACTTGGACTTGGACACCTGCTGGCCCACCAAGCCAACTCAATCTGAAGAGTGGGCCAACGAGGCAGCTCTCAACTCTCGTCGTACGGTTTGCGCAAATTGTTTTCAGTTGGCAAGCAGCCAAGCAGCCAAGTTTTCCACAATCAGCCTTGTGGTCAATGCCGTTTGCCTGGGTGGTGTTAATTTTTCCACAACTAATTCTTGGGCATTATTCGCCAGGCATCTGGCAGCAGTTGATCGTCGCCGGAGCTGTCAGCCACAAAAGTCATAACCCAGGAAGCCAACACACAGCTAGAAATCAACTCATATTAACTGCTCATTGTGATGTTGTTTGTCTGATGTCTGCTCACACATGCGGAAGAAGTGGTCAAAACAGGCAGTGGTTCGGGCCCATAGGGAAACCAACAATTTGCCTGGGAATCACTTGGCAATCTCTTGTGACCAGCACTTATTATTATATAAAGTTGACAAGCACTGGAATTGGTTATTTAATTGATTATCAAATTAAAAAAGATCTCTCTGGCAAAAAAATGTTCGCGAAATTAAAGAATAAAATAATCTAAAATCAGGCAACTGCTCGTAACTTCTCAAAAATACACAATTTTGTTGATAATCACTGATCACGGATTACCAAATAATTTTCATGGATTTGCTTCATTATAAAGTTTCTGACTTAAGACTTAATTTTGTCTTTAAAGTGTCTACTTGGATTCCAATCCTGAAAGTCCAAGTTTTCGTTCATTGAATTTAACTGATCTATAAGCGAACCCTAATCACATGAAATATTTGAGCTTTGCAATGCGAAAAAAAAGAAACAGAAAATGAAATTCTGGCGTTTGGGATTCGAATAGGAGGAGTTGTTGAGCTGCAGTTGAAGCATTTACAGCTTCGTCACACGATTTGTTGCGAGTCGTTTTCCTTTGGCCACACAGCTGCAATGCAATGGGGCAATCGTTGCAATCGACATGTAAGGCCCTTAAAAGTCATGTTTGTGGTTGTGGCCTGCTTTGGGTGATCTGGGTGGGTGTGGCACTTGGGCAGGACTGGGAAGGGCTGGGCAGGGCTGGGCAGGGCAGGGCAGGGCAGGGCAGGGCAGGGCAGGGCTTAACAGCAGACCGCACAGCGCAAACGTTTTTGGCAATTATCAAGATCATGGCTCTTGGCTCTTGTTCTTCTGCCTTGACTCTTGTCTGCGATAGTAGTTCGTTAGACGTTCGGACCATGGGTCTATTTTTTTTTATTATTATTTTATTTTATTTTATTTTTATTTATTTTTTTTTTTTTTGCGTAGGCATTTAGGCACGGGTGCGCCCTTGAGACTCTGCGGTGAGTGGTGTGCTTCAGTTCTGCCTTCTGTCTCTTATCGTGGGGCCATTAGTGTGAAATCGTTAAAGTTTTAAATGCCACCACGTTTTCGTATCTCTCGTTGTTGTTGTTGTTATTGTTGTTGAATTTGCTGTGTTCTAGTTCTCTTTCTCCCTCAGCACACTGCGAATATCGTACCAATTAAATTGGCCACAATAAACAACTAGCAGTCAGTTAGGAGTACTAGCTTTACTCACATTTCAAGTGCTTTTGCCCTTGCAGAAGGTATGATAATTTGGTCACGACATCTGCAACGCAACGCATTAAGGAACATACACATCTTCAACTAAACATTACCTTAACTTCAAGAACACGATACTTGAAAATACTTTATCCAAAGGCTAAGTTTTTCGCATAAATTATACTAAGCCGCAAATAATTCGATTTTTACGCGAAGAAGCCATGTAAAGCATTTTAATGTCCAAATATTTATGGGAAATCTATTAAAATAAATTCCTAAGATGGTCTAAAAAGTTAGACAAAAAATAGCCATTAAATAAAGTTAATAACCTATACAATATAAATTAAATAAAATTAAAAAAAAAAAAATGTTAAGGAGAGAATAATATTTGCTTAAATCGCAATCGTGAGAAGATATTACCTAATTATATTTCACTTATCTATTTAATTACTTCTATATTTAATTACAATGTAAGTTTTTTTTATATAATCAACCAAATTAGAGTATGAGCAGATTGACTTCCATATATAAGGGTATGTTAAGTTCAGTCAGAGATTGGTCTTCTTTCCTGATTTAGTTTTGTTTTCCGCGTTGTACGGTTAATTAGGCAATTAAAGTGTAAGATCGCATACTTCTTGCTAATAAATCAACAAAAAATTATAAAACAATTCAAATGCGAGATGCTATGTCCAAAAAAAAATAAAACTTAATTGTGAGGCAATAAACAAGCGATGGCTCGCGTTGCAATACCATCAGCATTGCCGCTTGAACAATGCTGCCAGTGCAACATGTGCCGCCAATTTGCTCCGACTGCCAATGTCTGTCAACGGCTACTGTCGTCGGCCCTTAGCAATTGGCAATTGGCTGGCAGGGATTGGTATTGGTAACTGGTAACTGGCAAGCTGGCAAACTAGCAAACTGGCATTTGGCATCTGTGGCATCTGGCAATTACATGCAGCTCACGTGCTGTCAAAGTTGAAAGATGACAAATCAACTTGACAGCGACAGCGTTACCAATTTGCATGGCAAAATGGCCAAAGCAGGAGGAGATTCAACCGAAGTGATGGCAGAAATGCAAAACGAGAGCAATGCACTCAACTCATATGTGTGGTGCAACCAAGTGGTTGCTGTTGGCGTTGTTCTTATTGTTGTTGCTGTTGCTGTTGTTGTGGTGCCAAAGCAACTTGACGCCTGGCATTGTGTAATAATTGGCAGTTCGTGGAAAGCTACGATTTTGATAGCGATTAATTGGCTCTCTTGCTAAGAATGCAGCTAAGTAAGTTGAAACTCCCCTACGCCCTCCACCCGCCTCCATCCTACGGCAACTTGCCACTTAAATTAGCATATTCATTTATGGCAATTGCACCCATTTCACATTTCAAATTTAATGCGCCTCTCTCTGCTGCAATCCTTAGCCTGTTTAGTAATTGCAATTTGATGGTTCCATCATTGTAAAATATTATGACATACCGCATAAAAGCGAATTGAACTGGGCCACCGTAGAGCGCCACTGGATAGAATTCGACGACAGCTTCCGTCAATTATATGGCCGGCCGATCGCGAGTTCTGCCTCGCTCCTGGCGGAGGCGACTCAGCAGGAGTAGCTAACTGTCAGCATCAGCCGGTAGCCAGTTTTCCGCAAACAAACTGCACCCTCTGCCACATTTCGCTCCGGACTTGACTCTGCGTATCGATGCCGATGCTAATATTTGTTACCTAAGCAGTTAGCATGATAAAAACTTATTGTGCAGATGGCATCTTTATGTATGACCAGAAAGGAGTGCCAGACACTTCTTGGATACATTACTCGGCTGAAGTCCACCTGCTCACAGTTAAGTTTCGTAGCTAGTGATTTTGCTCGAGATATCTTGATAAATACAATAGTTTTTAATACAACTTTAAAAAAAAATGGTTTACTGAAAGCTATTGGAAATTGGTTGGTTGGTTATTGTCCAATATAAATAATATGTATTAGTTGATTTATTATATCAATCGGTTAAAAATGCTGTTGATCTTTCAACAACATGGCCTAGATCTTTACTAGATATGTAGCTATTTGTAACTGTATACATATATTTCTGGTATTTGCAAAAGTGTATTTCTTCCAGATTTTTTTTGTAAGTTATTTGATGGGGTGAAGGATGCACAGAGAAAATAACAAATGTTGTGAGTTCCTTTTTTGAATTTTTCATGCTCGAACAGTTGTTGGAGCTTTCTTCTAGTAGATCTATTTCTCATTATAAATCGTTCATCCCATTTCTTGCCAAATACTTTCTTGTTGTTGTTTTTCTTTTTTAAGCTGGCCATTTGCTGTTGGCTGTTGGCTGTTGGCTGTTGGCTGCTGGTGCCTTTTACTGGACTTTGTTTGTCTAACTGGCCTGACTGTTTGTTTCTTTGCCTGTTGTTCACACGACTTTCATGTTAACAGGAACTTGCTGTAACAGTAAAAATCAATAAGTACCTGCAGTTTATTACGTCGCCTAAGCACTGAGCTAAATAACTTTGCTCGGAGTGCACAACATGAAGTAATCATCATTTAGTGATGATGTTGTTGTTGGTTGCCAGCCAGTTGTTGCTCTCGTTGTTCGTTCGCTTAACAAGCCATTTGGCATTAATTTTTGCCCATATGCAATGCCCACAGGAATACACCAGGGACTGTCTCTCACTGAGTCTCTCACTGAGCAAATATGTCGCACAACTCCACGACTCGCTGGCTGGACTACAACAACAACAACAACAACAACAACAACAGCAACAAGAGGCACGACAACGTCAGCAAATTAGTGACATAACTCGGTTTACCAAACACGACTCAAATGAACTGCAAGCTGGGAGGCCAGTTCACAGCCTAAACAAAACAAAACAAAACCAAACAAAACAAAAAGGGTATTTTTTGTTTTACCTCACAAAATGCACTAATTTCCCAAAAAAAAAATAATAATAATAATCCAAACATTGCTCGTGCGCTCATATTTGTCTGACCCTTATGGCATAGCCACCTTTCACCAGACAAGAACAACAACAACAACAACAACAAGAACAACAACAACAGCCATCCAGTCAACTGGAGCCTGTAGCTTTTTAGCTTATGTAATATTGGTAGAGCCTCTTTTTTTGTTGTTTTTGGGGTTAAGTGCTCATTATAAGGAATCTCGCGATGGTCAGTTAAATAACAGCGGCCGTAATTTGTTTTCAAATTATTTAAGTCGAGCAGCGATTGCCACCAATTTAACCAAATTAAAGCAACATAATGCAAGACGTGTGGGTGGTTCGAGGTCAATATAACCACCGAGTGCACCAGTCGTGTGGTTGATTCGGCTCCTTGTGCTGGAGCCACAAGTTAGTTACTCTGATTTGTGAAATTACTTGAATTGAATTGAGACGATTCACATGAGACGATACATGACAAATTTCAAATGACTTTGGTTTCACATGGGAACAAATCGTAGGCGTATTTTTGTTTACAGTTAAGTTAAGTTTCTTTGGAAGTTGTTGAGAAATTTCCGAGTGCATAATTATTGAAAAGCTGACAAGCTTGTCACATCACAAATCAAACAAGAGCTGAAAGAACTCAACTCATCTCGGGCTGATCGAATGCATCTGAAGTTGACTGACAGAGGCGAGGGGGGCAAACAGTAGCAGCAGTAAAAGTAAAAGGTTTCTATGGAAAATTGTTAGAAAATAAAAAAGTATGTCCACAAAATTATAATGCTCAAGCTAACAAGTCTTTATTAGATATAGTAAGCAATTCTTTATACGAATAAATTAAACACTTCTTCGATGTGGGTCTAATAAACTAAATAGGAAAATCAACTTTAGGTTAAAAAAAAGCTAGCTAAGTAAAAGATTACGGTACTAAAGATTAAGAAAGTTATCGCAAATTTTTTTAATGTGTTTAATGACTAATGGAAAAGAATATTAATTTTTAGAATTTGGATTAATTACACCCTTCTATGGCCAACTATAAAATTATTCCAAGTTCTCTTAGTCAACTTTCATTTTAAAGTAAAATTTGTGCACCGAAAATAGGTGTATCAGTTTCAGTTCTGACTGACGAAACATGTACCACAAATCAGGTATTGGGTATTATTTTTATTACTACATCATTTTGAGTGTACATTCACGACCTTAGTTTTATTAGTTTTAAGATTTCATAGCTATTTGAATACCCGTCAAGTGGCACTCAACCATTTTTAGGAACGTGCATTTAACGGGTCGCAAATACTTGAATGCATTTCGGACTCGTAAAGATGAATGAATGTTTGCCCCTCAATCATGTAAGTGGGACACGAAACTTGGTAAAATATGAATAAACCTTTCTCGCAACGAGCATATTTTTACACACAGATGACATGTACACAAGAGGTTTTGTACCATCCTAATGGACAGTTCATTATATGAAATTGTTGAAAGGCGCCATGAGTACATTCACTCTTTCACTGAACACAGGCTAAACGGGAGCTAAGCTATGTAAGCTCTTAATTAAGCACCTACGTCAAGTTTTTGTCTTCAATCCTCATTTTTTTTTTTTTTTTGGTTTCTTTATGAAGCCAAAGAAAAACCAAAGCAAGTTCGCTGCCTACATCTTTTCGTATTGACTGCATACCCAAGTAGGTCAGCTGGCTAATTTTATGCCAGGCAAATTTTCTTGTAAAACTATTTGCCGGACAAGAGCCGCTTGAGCATGTGCATGCATAAATAAATATCATATGCGAAAAGCTCCAAATTTGGCCATGGCCAAGGCTTGAACGTTGTGGCCGGATTATGATTTCCAAACCAAGAGCTCGGTCATGCAAATGGAAATAAATATGCCGGCTGTTTGTTTTGCCAATCCGCACACATGCTGTGCCAACCAGCCAACCAGCCAGCAGGTTAACCGAATGCCAAACGAAAATGAAAATAAATGCACTCCAAACAGAGACTCCTGTCAGCGGATCCACTCTGAGGCGGCCCCCAGTTGCTTGATATGCCAAACGCCAAACCGCCGCAAGTGGTCAAAATAAAAACAGTTGCTGCAACAACACTGCCAACTTTGCAATCAAATCAAGTGCAAACAATGTCAGGTTAGAAAACTCTGCATCGAGAACAAATTTCTTTAATTGTACGTTATGAATATATATTTAAATATATTGAATACTTTATGTAAGGAAATTTCTTAATTTTTGAATTACTCAAGTTCTTAGCTCAATCTGAGAATAAATTTCTTTAACCTAATTCAAGAATTTTGAGCCATATTTTAATCAATTTTAACATCAAGAAAAGGTTATCATTTATTTTGAAGACTGAATTGCACTTGAAATGTTTTTCCGAGTGTCTGATGTGATATATGATTTTGTCGGTTGCTTTTACTTTCAAAATACATTACGAATACACTTTGCCTGAGCTTTTGTATTTTATTGCTACCATTTTATGGCAATGCGAAAATCATTAGCCTGAAATCATTAGGGTCAATCAAGTTCGTGGCAGAGATTTGCTCAAATTTCGCGATTGCCCGACGCATGTGTCACAAAACTGGGCACTACTTTCAAAGTAACAAATTTCGCTACACAGTCCGAAAAAATGAAAGCGTTTCGATGTGAATGACAAATTATTAGCATAGGTTTAATCACAATTTAGAAACCACTCTTGGCTTATTATCTAGAAGGCTGTCACTTAAATCTCAAGTTGTGGGCCTTTTACTTTTCATTTGTTTGCCATGCAAATGGAGGTGAATCAGCAGGTTTTAGGTTTAGGCCATAAGCTCCCAACAATAGTATTATTTGGTGCCGCGATAAATTGTCACAAATGTTAAAATGTTGACAAATTTCTCTTTTCATGTTCTTAATGTTCGTACTTCTGATTCTTTCGAGTGCTTTTCATTTAATGTGCGTGTTCCACAACTTTTGGGCGATGTGTCTTCTCTTCATACCCTAGCCAAGGGTGTTCCAATAATTCTATGAAGTGTGTAGCACATTCGAAGAACAATTAGAGCTACCTTGGGCAAAAATCATCTCCTAGCTGCATTTAAAATCAGCTGAATCCATCCATATACCTACAATTGGAACAACCGCTTTAAAGAAGTTTTTTTTTGTTTGCGAAACTCTTTTGTTTTCTAAGAAAGGGTAACTAATCTGCGGCGTGACGAAGTTTAAAGTTCTTTTGTGTTTCTTTGTCGTTTCAAGGTTATTTTTGGGCGTCTTCGTGACATGATGTGACACTTTCATTTCGAGCCGCCCAACAGCGAAAGCCGCATTAAATTAAAAAAAAAAAGCTAAAATATTTGTTTCTAAAACTGGAGTTTCTTATCAACTTGTTGCTTTTGTGGCTTAACGCGTAGGTTCCACATCGGTAGCTGATGCCGTCAATCCTTTCACTTTCGAACACAATGTGTAACGGTACCTGCAGCGATAAGCATATTGAAAACACAATAAAAACAATCAAAACATAAAATTAATCAGAAAGCAACATATACATATGAATATACGAAGACAATGCGATCGAGTCTCATTCCGCATAACATTATCACTTGGAATTTCTCACCAAGAATTATGAGGCTCATCCGCAATTAAAATCAAATAGCTGAGCAACAACAACAGCAACAACAACAACAACAACAACACCAACTAGCTGTCTAAAGTGGGCGTTCGATTCGGCTCACAACGTCTTACAAATTAATCAACACATAAACGATGCTTCGGTTCTGGGGCCTGAGGCCTGAGGCCCGAGCAATCAGGTAGATTGAATCGCACCTGAGCAGGCGACCTTTGTGCCAGTTTTTGAGGAAAAGCACGTTAGCTCGAGACGCGCACATATGAGGTCAACTAATGGGCTTTTTATTGGGTCACAAGGCGACGCTATTCACACAAAACACCCACTTCAGACACACAAGCACACTGAGAGAAATAAGTGAAGAATATACAATTTTGATTCAAGTTTGATCTTACTTTTCTTTCTCGTTTTTTCAATGATATTTGTAGACCCCCATTAATAATATATTTTCTATTCCAGAATGAAAAATCTTTTCTTTTTGCTTAAAAAATTAAGTTGATGAAGCAGAGCTTTATTAAAGTATTTGATGCACCTTCTTAATATTTGTATAAAATAAATAGTTATATAAATATATATTTTTCATTGTCTGTTTTGTACTTAGTTTGGTAAGCTAATACTTGATTTGAGGTAATTTAGACTCAATTTTAGTTCCACATTTTTCTCTTCATGTAGACACAGACACCTACACCTGCTGCAGACCTACATTTCAAATAATAGCCTCTTAGCAGTGAGTGTCGTGAGGCGTGCCACAAAATCACGTTGGGAGTAGAGTTGAAAGTGCAACAGAGTCAAGTAGCGCTACATGCAATATGAAAAAGGCACGCTAAAGTTGTCAGGCAATTAAGCATAAATCAAAAATATAGTTCGAAATCTCATTAACCGCATTTGGACTTAGACAGAGTATGTGGCCAGTGATGGATAGATGACAACTTAACAGTTTCGAGATGAAAAGGAATCTTTGGAATCTAAGCCAGATTCTGGAACAGCAATTAAGCGCAATATATACTCCTCTAACGATGGCCATTTCAAGCTGAACATGTGACCAGGTATGGCATACAGTTTGCTGCACTAATTTGCAATAAAAACTCAATCAACCAACGACGATGACAGGTTAAAGCCCCACTTCTTCGAGAGACTCTTTCAACAGCCAAACGAGAACCAGGTAATTGCCCCCGTCGTCTGACAAATCTGTGGCTCTCATTAGGAGTGAAATGAAAGTGCATCTTTGTTTTGCCACATTTCAACTTTTCACTTTCATCTCTCAACCACACAACTGACCCGAACTCGGGGTCAGCCTAATGATGCCATTCACATACAGGTAGCTCACGTGAACTCACCTATCAG
This sequence comes from Drosophila mimica, assembly GCA_037043585.1. Lineage (NCBI taxonomy): Eukaryota > Metazoa > Arthropoda > Insecta > Diptera > Drosophilidae > Drosophila > Drosophila mimica. The sequence goes on from JBAMBE010001187.1 coordinate 904,778, forward strand.
ACACAAACGAATACAAATATGGAAATATATTTGTGTATACGGGATGACTCTCACTTTTCAAATATGTCAAATCAGTAACTGTAGCTGGTATATATAGGTCCAGAATTTATGTTTTGCTCTATAGTTCTGACTGCAGGCACTTGAAAAACTCATAAATTTTGGGTGCTAGCGTTCAATGTGTAAACGTGTCTCGAAACCGCAACTAAATGAAGACATTTGCTTGAGTCTGGTCAGATGTGAATCAATAATGAAATGGCCATGTAAAATTCTAGACACAACAATCGGTTAAAAGCCGCCTCGGGGAATGCCGCCGCACGCCGCAACGGTAAATCTGAGGTGCTAAAGCCCAGACTCAGACTAAGATGCAGACTTCGACGTCGACTTCGACTTCAACTTCAACTCATGACTGCAGATACTCGACTTAAGATTAGAATGAATCATTTCCAAGCATCCTAATTGAGTTGACTGCGGCTGCCAGCTGAAAGGCAGCTAAAAGGCCAAAATATTAGCACAGCCGCCTTCACCAGGGTGTGAGACTATTTAGCCAGGCTATGACAGAGTCCGAGTCAGGGTCTGAAGTAGCGGCGTTTATCATGGCAGCTGGAAGCCGGGCGCGGCAGAGAAGGGCAGGGAGGATGACAAAGGTTCATTTATCAAGTAGACACAAGCGAGCTGCTCGTATCTCGCCTCTCTGGGCAAGTTAACCGTTCTCCGACTGACTGACTGACTGACTAACTGACTAACGGACTCCTCGACTCCAGAGCTGCCTCCTTCGCTTTAATTACTCATTTAATGTTGGAGAGCTGATGTCTACAGCAGTCCAACTGCAAGAGTACTATTCGCAAGAGTCTTTAGCGCACCTCTTCAGCTCGAGGAGAAATGTAGTTCTCTGGGTCAATGCGAGTACCTTAACTAATCAAAGACGAGCCGAGAGTCACGCGCTGTCCCCTCAATTCTCTGTCATTCGCATTGTCAATAATAAGTAACATTTTTGCGCTTTCACAAAATACGAGCGAATCTTTCAAAAGCCATTCTACGCAATGAGCTAAATGAAAGCCGAAGAATCTTGAAGAATTTGGGGTCTTAAAGAGAATATGTACTGCGATAAATGAATTCGATTTGTTTGCCAGAGAGAACTCTGTACTCTGTGTAATCAGCGAGTGACAGAGAAGCTAGAGAAGATACCAATAGTACATACAATAGTACACAGTTAAATATGTATGTTTATTGGGGGATATTCTTATTTAGTTGAGAGCGAGAGGTTTAACCTCACGTTTTGGGCACCATAAAACACAATGAAGCGTTGCAAGTTTGAGTTTGAGTTTGCGAGTCGGTTTGGGCAGGTTAACAAATGTCGCTGTTCTATTGTTCAATGACCATGGCTGGGTTGAAATTTCGGCTGCTTTTATGTTTATGCATGAATTCCAACATGAAAATGCATGAAAAACAAGGAAGAAGAAAAATCGGCGCCCATAAATCAAATTGGCCAAATGCATCCTCAGACATCCGATATCCAAACCAAACCAAACCAAACCAAACCAGCCACGCAGTCATGGCCAACTGATTGAGCTGTCGCGTATTTGGGTGAGATCGCCCAGTGTCCAAAATGTGCCCAACATGCCTCTCCTCTACCCGTTTCCCGTTGCAGACTCTCAAGTTGCATGCCATTTGGTTTGTCATTTGAATTTCGTGCCTGTTTTTACCTTTGCTGGCCAGGCCGACTGGCCAACTGTTTTGGTAGCAAATCTTCCGTTTTGGCCAGTTAAAAGGAAAATTTCCATAGTTCGCCAGTGGAAATCTAAGTTGGACTCCGTTTCTCTGTCACCTTGTGCAGCGACTTATATGGCGCAAGATTGCTACCATATTAATAGACGTTTGTCATACTTAGAGGCAGAGACCGCCCACAGATTTCATTTTGAATGACTGCAGCAAGAAGCAAGTAGGTCAGTTTAGAGATTAGAGTATGGACAGGGATCGCAATTGTGCACCAGCCAGCGGAAGTAAGTCCAAATGATTGTATTCATATCTTATTAATGGTCTTTAGTCCACTCAAAGGCTTACAGTGCTCCCTGGAGAGAGAAAACAAAGTGACTCAGGTTCTATTACAAATTTCATTACACTGAATAGGCTCAAATGGGTGCAATGTGAATGTTGAATAGACTCAAAGACTGACGGGTTTTATTTTTTATTTTTTGCGCTATTAAGTATTTTATGGGGACTTAGGTTGAGTATTTTATTTTCATTGAATAATATATTTGAATTAATTTAATTCATATTTGAATAATTTAATTCATATATCACTTGAAATAATTTATTGAATTTTTGCTTAGATTCATTTCTTATCCACACTGAATTGTCTAAACTCACCCAATTTAACGTGAAACACAATTGGGTTAATGAAAAGAGACTGTAATCTATGGCTAATTAAACGTTCCATTAGAGCTATTTGCGTATTATACGAAAATTGGGTTTCTGGTGCACCAAATTCAATGGTCCATGGCTATTTATAGCCGGCGAGCGCAAACAAAAGACTCAAGCAGCGAACCTGCTCCAGTCTGTCTCTGTATGTGTGTGTGTGTGTGTGTGTGTGAATTTATGCATACAGATTATAATATTTTGCCAAGCAACTCTGTGCGCACAGTTGGCTCTGACCGCAGGCAACGATACGTTCAATAATTCAAATCGAAAAAGTAGCCAGCAAATTTTGTAGCCCACAAACGCCCACAAACAAAAAAACAAAAAAACAAAAAAATTAAAAAAATTAAAAAGATGCCTCCAACTGAATAGCGGTTAAAGCCACAAGAGAGTCCGGTTTAGTCCTGGTTGCATTTGTGCAGTTCTCTTGTTTATTTTGCTTTTGCCAATTTGCTTTGCAATTAGTCAAAATTATTGTGCAACGTTGTTTATGCAACATGCGGCAAGTGACACTCCTGTCAATACAATATTCATTTGCATAACTGTATGAACATTGCCACTCACGATTCTGCCCCAATGCCAACACAGTTGTTTCTAGCTGCTTGTTGAAATTGTTATTGCCGTTGTTGTTTTTGTTGCCACTGATGCTGCTGCCACTGATGCTGCTGCTGCTTGTGTTGCCTACGCCAATTTCTCTAGTGCAACTCATCTTCGCACACGATGAGTGTGCAGCACTTCATGACTTTGCATATTATTTTTTGCTCAGTTTCGCCAAGTGTAGTGGGCATTATGGCTTTGTTGTGCAGCTTGTGGACAATCCCAAGACTCATTCAAGTAATTAAAATTAAATTAAACAAAATTAAATTTGATTAAACTGATAAATATTTGATAAATTTAATATGCGCTTTATAATAAATCTTAGATAGGTGTGTGGATAAAAATAAAAGCTGTAATTTTGCACTCGCTATTTTCTTAAATTAATTATTTATTAAAAATGAAGCTAAAAATAAAAACCAGTTATTTTACTTTGGTCAGAAATGTTAATTTCACAACGCAAGTTGAGTATTAATTAATTAGTATTAATTAGAGTCATTCAATAAAGAAGTGTATTCACATTTCGGTTAGCCTCTGCCGATCTTTGTGTGAATAGTCAGCTGTGGAAATCAACAACTAATCATTTGCATTGATGCAATTGAAGTCTCGTTGTCTGGTTGTGTGCATCTTGCAACTTGCATCTTGCAACTTGCATCTTGATTAACTCATAGATGTGCAGATAAATAGTTGAAAGGGGTCGTTAGGCGCCCCTCCTGAGTACTTGGCAGTTGACAGCATGTATTCCAATTAGTTTATCATAAATCATATAAAATGTAAAACTCATGTGGCTTTTCTTTGCCAGCGGTCTGTGCTGGGCTTTTCTTTTCAACACAAAATAATTCGAACAAGTTAACAGTTTGTTGTTGCTGTTGCTGGATAAAAAAAATGTGCAACTGAACCTGCCATAAGCAACATCAACAAACTAATCATATTGGTGGCGAGTTCAATGCTGGCACATTGGGGCACATTGGGGCACGTTGAAAGTGAGAGTTCGAACAAAAGAGTCCAATCTAACCGCCAGCTATGAAATGCTGCAGAAAACCTTTGAATGCGTATCGATTTGAATATGAATGCAGCTGGTTAGAGAGCTAGTTGTTAACTCTTTTGGGCTTTCAACTTGAGAGTTGGCACAACTTTCATTTGTACGGTTAGCATATGGCTTTGTTCCCAGACTACTCAAATTAGAAGCTTTTGATTGGATACATTATCAAGTGTCGTTTGTTGACATTGCATAACTTATGAATTGGGATCCACAAAAAAAAAAGGGTTAACTTTGGCAAACTTTCATTTTTCATATTTTGTTTAATATCCACGACAAGAAGTCACTGAAGGTCAACAGCTAAATGGCTAACAAGTTTTGAACTGAAGTTGTCAAACAAGTTGACGACAACCTACTCTAAAATTCTCATTTTGTGCGTAAGCATTTCAGAACTTCTTTTTTTTTTTGATGTGACAAACTAGAATTTAAAAAATTGAAAGTTGGAAAGTGTTTTTGTTCATTTTTCTCACACATGCAGTTTAATTATGAAAATGAAAGCTTAAAGCTGATGGTAATCGGTGTCAACGGTTCGGCTTATGTTCTTTCTACACTCAAAAAACTAGATAGAATTTTTGTAAGCAAATCAAATTGAATATTTTAGATTAGACAACGAAACTCGGATTTTATAGGAGGTTTAGAAATAGTTAGAAATATAAATAGTATCACTTTTCCTCCAAGTGTACGCATATCTTCGATATCTTCGAAAATGATATCGCCTAACTGTAAACATTACATATGTATGTCATTCACTAATTTAGTCATTTATGCAACTCATTTTTTATGAGACTCACTTCCGTTTGGGGACCTCGAGCACACAGACTCTTTTAAGTAGGCCTCCAGTGCCTCAAGCGGCATTCAACAAATTGTTATTGATTCTCATCTGACTGAACGACCGCCTTTCAAATTGATGGCCAAGTCCACGTGTAGAGAGGGAGGCAGCAAGAGAATGAAGCGGCTGTCGTACTTTATGTGCTACCAGCTAAAGATCTATTGATCGATTGTCAACATCATCAAATACATATTTCAAGTCTTATCGCTGAACAACAGCAACGGCGGCATCTCGTCTCGTCAACAACAACAAAAACAACAAAAACAACAACAACAACAACATTGACGACAACAACGACGGCAACTTCATTGCCCAGATGGACAGTAAAGATCGACTCAATGCCATCTATAGCCGAGCTGCCTGACTTTAAACGATCGCCTCTCCCAGCTCGTCCTACTCTCCAAATTTATGGCACAAATCTTACGGGCTCACTAAAACTGGGCACCCCCCAGACAAGAAGACGAAGCACTTTGCCACCTCCATCGGAGAGTGTCTGCTTTTGGGTCCTCGACTAGCGTTACAAATTGGCCATAGGCAACTTCACACGGTTGTTATTTAACCATTTCTGTGTTTTGGTAATAGAACATCTCGAAAATATGATTTAAAGTCGCAAATTAAAACACCCAAACTCAATTTCATAATGTGTTCCTCACAAATCAAATGAAAATGTGAAGTAGGAAGTGGGAAGACAACAAACTTAATTCAAGGCTGTTTATTCTAGAATAAAAATGATCCGGCTAAGAATATATTCTTGGCTTATAATTGTTGCCGCTCGCTCCATGCAAGTTTAATGACTGTGACTTTTGTATGTTTTTTGGCCTATTCGAAGAAGTTTAGCGACCACCCCGTGTGGGTTTCTAATGAGGAGACAAAAGCCCGCATAGAAGTTTTTTTTAGCAAAGCGGCGGCAAACATAAAAAACCACCTTCTTTTTTTTATTTATTTTTTTTTTGTTTAAATTAATACTCGTGTAAAGCGATTAGGAATTCTGGAAATGAAATTCTGCGCAAATGCCAAAAGAATTACTGTCTAGTACTTTATGCTGGGCAGAAGGAATAGTAATTTGATTATTATTTTTTAATTATCTTTTTGTAGCGCTAAAAGTCAATGGAATCTAATTTAAATTGAACTTTATATAACACGTGTATTATTTTTATTTTTTAATTATCTCTTTATAAAGCTTAAAGTCAATGGAACCCAATTTAAATTGAATTTTATACTGTGATTGTTTATTCGCAAACGTGTAGAATGAAATTCAATTATTTAAGGAGTACTTTAGTAGGCATCTAAGCTATTTAAATGAATGTCTGACTTTGCATAAATAATGTTTTCGTTGCATAAACATGACGATTAATTAAATACTGTCTGAGCAAAAAAAAACAGCTCTTCGCAATTAACAATATTGTTTATAGATCCAATTCGAAATGATACAGAAAAACAAAGAAAAATAATAACAATAAAACTCTCCACTAATTAGTTTTCTGCAACTGTTTTTATAATTACTGCTCCATTAAACTATAACATTTTCATTACGCATGCAACACTATTATGATGCACCCAAGTGCGAATATATATGCTCTAAATTTCAACTGCAATTTATTGGCGAAATCTTGGGACTTACGGCAACGAACTGGGCTTTAAATAGATGACTACCGTTAGCGAAGTTTTTTGCTAATAAAATTTATTGCCCAGTAGTAAGACTTGTCACCGATTCAATTAGCATATTCCAAATTCTAATTGGACAAACGGCAATCCAAACACATGTATCTCTGAACCAGAGACGAGTTCTTTTAGTGGACACTTAAGCACATTTGCTACTTAGCCGCAGATGTGTCTTGGACCAATTGAAAAGGCTTTAATTGCCAGGCTGGTTGTAGTTAGCTGGCAGTTGGCCAAAAGTCAACGAATTAAATTGTTGGCCACGTTGCTGGCTATTAAAGCCTTGCTATTTTTTTTCTTCCTTCTTTCATAAAAATACCGCTATCTGTGTGTGAGTGGGGGGAAACCGACTGTAAATCTTTAAATAGCAGACACTTTGGTCTGCCCCCTGACATTTGTTTTGTCGTTAAGCCACACCACTCGGGTGGTCCAAGCGACTAAAAGTATTCTTAAGCCCTTGCCTGGCAATTACCAAAATCCGCTTAGTAACGTTTACAAAAAAAAAAAACAAAAAACAAAAAACACCACGAAGCAAACAAATCGCATTAAATTCTTTGCTTCTGCAAAAATACAAATAAATAACAAACATAAAAAATGAAAAAAGTACACAAATTGCTAAATCATCGTTGGCCCTTTTGAGACGTTGGCCATGCCCAATGCGATTTGCATTTTTGTTTTTAACTTGCCCCGCCCACCAGCAACCGTTCCAAATAATGTTGTCTTTGCCAAAATCTCCACCGTAGAAAAAAATGTTTATTTCGGTTTTTGCGACTTGCATAAATTTGCCAATGTGTTATCGAAAGTGTGCATCTTGAGGCAGTTGCAAATGGTTCGTCCACAACATGAAGTACACCCAACATAAAACACACTTAACCAAGCCACCAATGTTGAGCTGCAACCATTTCTTTTTGGCTGCCGCCCATTTAAATGCTCAGCAATAAAAAAACATCAACAGCAAAAGCAACGGGAGAAGTTGCATTGCTCGATTCGGTCTGTCTTTCAGTCTGTCTGTTGTTTTGGAATTGTGCCAGTAGTGTTAGTCAGCGTTTGGGGCATCTAACAGGAGCAGCAGGATCAAGTCTTGTTAGTGCTCTCCATCATTTGTTGCATGTTGCTTGTTCCACGTTGTTGCCAGTTGCTGTTTAGACGATGTCTCAGCACTGATAGCCAACGACGCTTGCCGGGATTCGGGATTTTGGATCTGGGATACTCGATGCTCGGTGCTCGATTCTCTGGTTGGGTCATGCTGCATCCGCGTAGGTATTCATAGTATTGGGCAACCAGTCAACTAGTCAGCCAGCTCCCAACGGGGCACAAAGTTCACGACACTTTTCTGTCTTCTTCTCTGTCTCTTCTCAGAGGTAACTTGGCTGTAAGTTCTGCTTGGATGATGTTCTCAGTTGTGAGCCACAGATGCAAGATAAGCAAATTTGTGTAAGCTGATTGTGAGCATTCTTTTTGTACACTTCATTAACCCAGCAGGAAATGGGCGTACGAAGAAAACCTTTCGTATATTTAATTGTTTTGTGCGTTGCAATTAAAACCGAGCTTAAAAGAAAATTCATTGCTGATAAATCGATTACCTTTGAATTTGCGATTGGAATCGACATAGTTTCGATTTCCGTTCAGCCACATATCATTTAGCTAGATTTATCATAAATCATTCGACAGTAGAGTGAACTAAACCCCACTCAAACGGAAAAGAAAAGCAAAAGTTCTCGTCCATAATTAAAATCTTTCACTGGGGGTCATTTTAGGCCAAAGCAATTTGAGCTGTGGCCGTTTCGCACAAGTTTTATGATTATTTGCATGAATCTTGACAGGCAGCCACTGAGCTGGAACTTAAGGGGAAACCCTCTTGAGCTTGCTCACCGGATCGGAGGTTGGGGGAAACAAAATGACATTCCAGGGTGTTAATGATACCTGATACTCTCGACTTTTGACTCTTTCGCTATGAAGCACGTGCCGCACAAATTCTTTCGAACTGTGAACGATTATGGGCTATTAGCGGTTTCACTTTTAACAACAACAGCAAAAAAAAGAGACTTCGAATTGAACGGATTTGTTTGTAAAATAATATCGAATATTTGTGGAGCTTTCAGTTCCCCGTTCACAGTTAATGGTAATAGATTGAAATGTATGCGATGGCAGTCACCACATTTGACCAATTTCAAATGGAGGCGATTAACATGCAAAGTGATGCATCCTCGATGCTGATGTGGTTCATCTTTCATCTGGTCAAAATCGTGACATGAATGTGAGAAATGGGAACATCGCATCGGAACCAAGGATGTTGCCACTGTTGCTCAACAAGAGAGACCTTGAATGTGTGTCGCTGTTGGATTTTGATTTACCTGAGAGTCGCTTTTGTTTGACACTCGACATGAGTGAAATGATTTACGTTGCAAATGCGAAGAGAGTTCAACTCTGAACAGAGAGACAGAGAGAGAGAGAGAGAGAGAGAGAGAGAGGGGGAGAGATTGAGATTCTACTGCTTACAGACATTCTCCTTTTCGATTGCCATTATTTCATTAAATTCATGTGATTAGAATCACTTTCGAGTTGCGAGTTGTGAGTATCGAGTTGTGAGTTGCATGAGTTCGTTGCAAAGTGAAAACGCACTCTCGATGGCACGTGAGACAGAGTTGGATGAGCAGACGACCAGATGACCAGATGACCACAATCACATGAGCTGACTGACTGACCACTGAGAACATGTGGAACATACTTATTGGCGAACAATGAAATAATATGGGAAAGGCCCTGGGACAGAGAATCGACAGAGCAGCAGTTGCCAACTGGCAGCGAAGCAAATAAATAAAATGAAAATTGCAATGAATTTCACTCTTGTGTGAAGACGAGAGGCTCTAATCAGAGACTCTAGACTCATGGCAAGGGCAACTGGAAAATGGCAACTGGCAACTGGCAACTGGCAAACAGGCAATAGGCATCTGAAAACGTTGCCAAAATGCAACGTGAGCCACATGCAACATGAAAGTGGAAGCGAAGTGGAAACAGAAACCGACTTCTGACTTTACTGAGTCTGGGGCTGAGTGTGGGGCAACTGAAGAGCCAAAGTGGCAACGGCCTGGGAATTGGGCTAATTGATGTTTAGTTGCACTTTTACCCAAAAACCGTTTACACAACTGCCGATTGCCAATTGCCAATTGCCAACTGGCAACCAACTGCAGCAAATGAGACTTCTGTAGATCCATATCCAAGGGCTCAAATACGAGGAAGAGGAACACACTGAAGTATATAACATGACTATAAATTGGATCGAGTGTAGGCAGTTCCTCGGTTGCTGACCTCCCTCGTTGCCTGTCAGCGACACGGATGCATCTTAATTAACTCAACTGGGATTGAGATCAGGCTTAAAGGCGGGAAACGTGTTTTAATTGAATTCAATTAATTATTGACACATTTCTCGTCGCAAGGAATTCCAAAGCGAGTTCTCTTCTCTCTTTCTCTGTGTCTCTCTCAGTTTCTCCTCCCTCGCAGATAAGCGAAAACGTGAGCAAACTTTGTTGTGGAGTAAATTTAGTGGTTTAGACAACCCCGAGATGCGATGCATATGGAAATGCACTTTCTAAGGCGGCAGCTGTTCCTCCACTGAATGCTTTGCTAATATTATGGAAATTGGAATTTTAACCCAATTTCTGGGAATATATTCACCCACTGACATACTGAATAATTTGATTACCCTCTGTTTCGCTATGAGCCGCCTTCTAGTTGCTAATTGTATTACTTGGTAGCTAAATAGAAGTAGTGGAAAATACTATTGATAATTCTTCTGTCTTCTATTTAACGGTAACAGAAGTGTTTGTCTGATTCATTGAAATACGCATTCGCTTCTGCTGCCAGGTGCCGTGGACATTTTTTACCCTACTCAATAGCAGACACTAAAGAGCTGTCGAGGAGATGAGAAGAGGGTAAGTAGGAGTAGGAGTAGGAGTTGGAGTAGGAGCAGGAGTAGGAGTAGGTGTAGAGGAAGGAGACATTGAACGTTGACAAAGTCGCGCAAACATTTCAAACATCTGCTGCTGCCTGTTGGCGTTGAAAGGAGAAGATTGAGCCAATATCAACAGCAACAGCAATAACAACAGAAACGGCATCAGCAACAGCAACACAAACAGCTTCAACTCAAACACAGCTCAAACGGTTTACTTTTCTCACCCAACCACGACTCTCCAGTCGACCACAGGCATCCACAGCAAGTTGGCCAACAATCGATTGGAATGCCAGTTGCGGGTGTCGTTCGAATCGAATCGAAGCTGAAGCTGAAGCTGCTTTTGACTTTACCTTTGGCCAAGAGCTGTGACAAAAGTGCAACAAGTGCCGCCCACTCCTCCCCTCCAGCACCACCCGCATCTAGCGCCCCCAATGGTGTCATTTGAATATCAACATTTGTCATCGTGTGTCGTGTCGCATTCCGCGAGCCGTCGCCAGTTGCAGTTTCAGTTGCAGTTGCGGGCCCCGAAATGTGCCCAAAAATAAACAAAATCCAATTAAAGTCAAGTGGAACATGGGCAACAGGAACAGCAACAGCAACAGCAACAGCAACAGCAACAGTTGCTGTTGTCATCCGCGTTGCTATTGTTGTTGTTTCGAGTTTTTGGTCTTTTAATTGAGCATCTCTCCAGTAAGTAAGAAATGCAAATATGTGTGCCCCACACTCAGACTTGGCTACTTAGAAGGATTGTTGCATTGGACTGAAATGGCAACTACTTTGTGGAGCAATTTCCAACACTTTCCCTAGCTGAAATACGAGACGGGAGAAGAAGAAAAACAGATCAGAGCAATCCAATAAAATTCGGGCTTGTAATTGAAACGCATTGTGGCCAAGTGGTAACAAAACAACGCTGGCAGCTTTGTCTCTTGGCTCTAATGGGCGTTGGCAGAGATCTGGCAACAGGACAACAGCTCTCAACAGCTCAAGATCTCAACAGCAACAGCAGCAACAACACGACGACAACAACAATGCTTGTAGGCGATGACAGGCCAAGAAATTGGAAATGGGAAATTGGAAACCACAGTGACTAGGAGAGTGGATTGGGGAAGGGAGGGAGTACGCACAAGGGGCCAAGTTGGGAGATCTGCGACATTGTTGCGAAAAGTAGGTGAGGCTGCATCTAACGAACTGGATAACTGGCGACTATCCAAGTGCTGGACGGTATCAATGAAAGCCAATCGGACATGGGCGTCGCATTGGCAGCCAGTGGGAGGCAAACAGCTCACGCACTCCTTAACGGGCAGGATTGTCCGGTGGAGAGGGGGAGGGTAGGGGGGAGAAGGACAGATCTGGAGCTACCTAACAGTTGGAGGCTTTTTAAGGCAAGGCAAGCAGCAACCAACAGAATGTGCCTCGATTTGTTAGCAATTTGGCTAACGCAAATTTACGGCTGAGTGTGGAATGTTTCTAGGATTCCCCCCTTTAATCAAATCCAGATAGGTGGTCCACAACAACGTGTGGAAATGCGTTATACACGAAGTTGACCGGTAAAGGAGTGTCCTCACTTGAGGTACTTAAATCAAAGAGAAAAAAGATCTGCTGCTGTTACCTTCTTCTCTTGATGAGCGGGCCATTAGGTGTTAGTAAAGCGAAGCCAGCTCAGATTTCTGCAGCTTGGAGTTAAGAGTCTTCCTTAACAATTCTCTCTGGCAGCCCATTTGTCATATGTATGAGCATGATAATGCCCCATCTAACAGTGCCTGTGGAACAGATGGCAATTATTGCCATTGGACTCAGAGAGAAAGGAACGTAGACCTGGAGGAGCATCCTCACTGACAATGGTCACGCGCATGAGAAGTGAACGACTTAACCTTGTTTGGCATTTTAGAAGCAGATAAGAACGGCATGAGATGAACACAGATCACTGATGATAGATCAGAAGAGGCACATGGACAGGAATCATAAAATCAGCAAAAAGTCAAAGTCAAAGTCGATAAATAGATAAATACCATAAGCATGAGCAATTAGTTGACAAAGATGATGATCTCGAAGATGAGGAGAGGGTTGGTATTAATGAGGAGCTGCAACCTGGTTCAGAACGTTGCGTTGTCGTGAGGATAACGGAGATGCTGATGAGGAGCACGACGGTGCCTTATTGGCGCTAAGAGTGCCACCGAATATTCCCTGGATCGTGATGAGTGTCCCGCTTGTCATTTGTTGCCCACTTCAAGAGCCACGAAAGCAACACAAACAACTAACTAAAAAACTAACTTATCTGAAATGCCGCTTAAAATGAAGCGAACCCACAAAGTTTTCCAGTCCCACACGAAGAAACCGAAATCAGAATACGAAACAGAATCATAAATGAAATCTGAATTTAATTCGCAATTATTCTGACCCCTCCGCAACTCGTTCGCGGTTGTTTGTCTCTGCTGAGAAAAACTGAGATCCCATCTACAACCGCAAAGTGAATATAAATACAAACAATTGTCCCCCTCCATTCTCTGCCCCACTCACCGTCTTAGATGCTCGAGAGATGACCCAAATTCTGCATAATTGTTTCTCCGATGCAGTTTCTTGGTCCACTTTGCCTCTTTCCCACCAGCAGAACCACCTGAAGCACGAGACCAAACATATCGCACTGCGATGCTGCAACTTCGCCCCAAAAGCGAGAAAGTTCATTAAGATCCGCATCATCATTTCTTGCGGATCATTTGCGTGGCGTGGCGTCGCGTCGGCGTTGCCTGCATATTATCCTGACACCCGGGCTAGTCCAGTCCAGTCTGGTGGACGCACAAGTGGCACTTGACCATCCGACACTGAGCTTGCGTGTGTTTCATATTTCTTGGCTCGATTCGGTTTTGGATCTCGTGCTGTGGCCTTCTCCACTTGAGACTCCAGTTGAATCCAGTCGAGACAAGCCGAGGCGAGGCGTTAGGCGTTATGTGGACTTTGATATTATAACTGCAATTAGTCGACATGGTCTCGAGTGCTATCGCTGGCATCGGCTCCATCCACAATCCTCACTTCTTTGTCCTCCCCCGCCTAACTCACAGATGAGTGTTGCAGTGAGAGTTAGACTCGATTTGGTTTTCTTGGATTCTGCACACACTCTCGCATGTCTCGAGTGTCAGATGATTGGACACAAAACATTGCATTTGCAGAGTGACTCCGGAGACAAGGAAACTTTCGATTGGACTCACGATATGCACCAATCTACGGGTCAACAGCATTCAAAACGGGAAACTGGGCTCGGATGGATGCCATTGAACCCATCCAAGTTAACAACCAAGCAATCTGCGTTGTCAAAATGCGAACTTTTAATCTTAATCGAAGTATGCTGGCTAAAAATATCGTAAAAGAAGAGGGGGAAACTCTGAAGAACAGTTAGATGCCGATTGGTTGGCTTCATAACAATTTCCTGTCAATCAGAGCAACACGGAGCAACTGAGACGATTGCCAAGCCCAATCCGAGACCCTCCAGGCCAGCCTCCTCTGTCTTTAAAGTCTCCTCTACGCTTGGAGTGTGACCGAGTCAAAGCACGCAATTAATTAGTGGCCAAGATGGGGCAGTCTGTCCAGCAGTCCGCCTCTTCTGGTCGCTGCTGAAGCGAGGAGAAGCGAAATCAACTGACCCAACGGGCGATCCACCAAAACGGCAGCAGAGCTCATCAAGCCACCTACGCTTACGGTACTTCCATCCGAGACTCCGAGACTAAGACTAAGACTACAACTACAATTTGGACGACTGCAAATTAATCGGACTGTGCAGCGTCCCGGAATAATGATAGACGTGAAGAGGAGGGGAGATTGTGACCAGCTGGCAGTCTCGCCGCGGGGCTGCCACACTTTTGACGTCTTTTTGGAAATGTTTTGCAATTTATCATTACCCGATTTGTTCTACCTATTTTTCAGTTCGTCAACCAAGAGAGTTTGCTCAGTAGTGGAGAGATAAATATGCCAATTTGTTGTCCTAGGGAAATTGAAAATGGGTCAGTTTGGGTTTGCTTTTAATTAATTTGGATTAAAATGTTAGAGCAAATGGCAAGGGAGCTGTTGGGGCTGCCTGATATGCCAAAGAAGGCGTTGGCGGTTTACCGTTTGCTGGACTCACCTGAGCGAACCGCTTCAGACTGTGGTTCTGTTCTTTCCACGCCGGACCAAAGGCCAGGCGAATTTTGATATTGAAATTGCTACCTTGGTACAGCAACAGCAACACCAACAACAACAAATACAAGAAACACTGAGGAAAGCTTCTGCCCGAGGCGAGGCATTGATAACATCAGCTGAAGTGCTTGAATGTCAGGGTGGGGTGTAGGTTGAGAGGAGGGTGGAGGGTGGAGGTTGGGAATTCCAGCTCCCACAACAACGGAACAGAACCGAACCGAACCAAACCAAACAGAACAAAGACAACAATTCCATTTGGTAAACGTTTGCTTTGAACAGCGCCAAAAAGAAGAGGGCGGGAAAATGCAACGCCAGGAAAAGCGCACACAGAAAATAAGGTAAAACAAAATTAAATGGAATGAAAAATAATCTACAGTTTGCGCTGGGCTTGAGTTGGTTTGTGCTTGACTTTGGCCAAATGTAACTACAATTTAAATGCTAATCTGGCATCTGTTGGCGGTCGCCAGTTGGCGGTTTGCGGTTGGCGGACAAAGCGCAAACAACTCCGCCCCGAGAACGCTTCGAAAATGCTCCAAGTGAGGGTGGAGACTGTGTAAGCAAATGGGCAAATGGGCAAAGGGGGAGATGGGTGAAGTGGAGATGAGGAAGAAGAGCAGCATGTTTGCTCATTAGATGTGCGAATGCGCTGCTAGAGAAATGTCCAACCCGGGTTGTTGGTGTTTTATTTATTGTGTAATTGTGGCTCCTGTCCAACCTCTGCTCAGACTGTGATCGCTCTGCGCTTGGGTTGTCTAATTAATGTTCACGCCTGTAAATTGCCGACTTTATTTGTGGCGGATGCCTGCTCTGAATTCGGAATGCTTCCTAACCCGACACCAAAAGATTCGCCACAAAAATGTTGCAACAGTTCCGTTTGCCACACGATGCTCATAAGTTCAACGGAACAAAGTACCGCTATGAGCTAACCTCGCCTTCGTCTTCGTCTTAGTCTTTTCACCTCCCCTTGGAGAACAACGCGTGAACTCGGTTGGGGGACATTGTAAGTGGAAATGGAAGCAAAATCAAATCAAAACCAAAAGAACATTTGTAAGCTGCCAATTATTATGAAATGAGCAGACAGCAACAGCGACGACAACAACAACAACAACAATAATAACAATAAGATCAGAAACAGAAACAGCGACATTCGAGCTTGGACCAGAAAAGTCTCAGACTTGGATTCAGACTTGGTCAGAATCCCCTCTGAAATCGAAAAGCGCGTCACGCCGAAATCCGCTGGCTCGTTACCATTTGGAGGTTTGAGCGCCGGCAATCGGAAGAATAGACTCTGTCTCTTGGTTTTCTAACATCCCGTCTCATCCCTTCCCTTCTCCTATACCTAGTTGCTCACAGTTAGCTCACAGTCCAGTTGTTGCTGGGGCCGCCTCGCGTGCTGCCAAACCGCCAATTACCGAACATCAAAAAGCAGTTTCCCTCAGTTTCCCGCAGTTTCCCTCAGTTTCTCTTAGCTGCTTTGCCTGCCTAATAATTTGCTCTCTGACTTTGTGTGGCTTTGTTTGTACATTTTGGATATCTCCCATCCCTCCCCGACCCCTCCACGACCCTTCCCATATCGTACCCCTTCCGATCAGACAAAATCCAACCACGCTGGACACCCAAAAAGGTGTTCGAAATGTTAAGAATCTTTTGCCGAATCACGCAATGTTTCTCAGTTCTGAGCCCTGAGCCCTGGGTTCTGAGTTCTGAGTTCTAAGTGAAGGGAATGAAAATGCAAATGCCAAATGCCGAATTTCCTCTCTTTAAGATCTTTCGTGGCTCACGCTTTGATACATTTTCGGGCAAGTGCCACGCCCACAAGCAGAACACAAACAGAACTTGGAACTGAAATTAAATTAATTATATTGGGTATAATAAATAAAGAGAGTGAGTTACACAACAAGCTCCCCTCTTTGTTGCGGGCTCACTTTGACATTGTAATCACGTCAGTCAGTGGCCTATTTACGAGGTGTTGGCTATTCTTCTTCTTCTTCTTCCTCTGCTTCCTCTTCTCCACCCAGTCAACAAGTCAACAGACAAACAACAAAGCGTGACAAACAAACGACTGCAACACGTTTCGGGTAGTTGAATCAACCAAATTAGAAATGAAAATCAGTAACAATAATATTATGTGACACGATAGCAAAACACTCTTGTGTAAAACATAATATTCAAGTGTGTAAAGACAGTCTTTGGAGATCGGTGATCGATTCCATAATAAATGATTATTGTCATCATGTCACATTTGTGATCAGTAAATGAACAGAGAACATTCTTAGCAATCAATACTTGTATTGCGATAAACAGTTTTGATTCTCAACCCACTGATCCATAAAAGCGAATTGACTGACTGTAAATCAATATTGAAATCGTTTTCCATTCTCTCGTCAGATCCCCAACATGGAGAGACTCATTAGAGAGGTTGGTTCTCCAATGGCATCTCATCGCATGTCTGACGAAAGTCCTTTTATGATCGTCTTCCTTTGAGGAGATCCGCTTTGCGTAGGCTCCTCCACTTCCAATTTGCAATGACAAACACGTTCCCAAATCTTGCAGAAGCTTTCATCTCTCATCGCTCATCGCTCATCTCGCCTCGTCTCATCTCATCTTTCACGCCTGTGGTGCATCTGCCGCTGCGATCTTTGAGAGCGGCTTGCTTGGTTGCTAATGTGCGAAGCTAACTCGAGGATCGCGTGGGTCGTTGAGTGTTGAAGCAACAGTGTTGATGCAACAGTCGCTGATTATCTCTCGTGGCTCAACAGTTGATTGGAGCAGGCTCGAAATGAGCTTTAGACACATAACTACTACTCAAATTATGCCGCTATTCCCATTGTGCCGCATGACGTCGTCGAATTTGCAAACATTTCAAAGACCTTTGAAAGAGAGTCGGAGTCGCTTTTGCTGGTGCAAATTATTGGCGCTGAATGGGAATGAACTAGTCTTTAGTATTCGGAGCATCCTGTTTGGATCGGGGCGATCGACGGGGCTCCGTTTTATTGCTGCCTTGATTTATGCAACATTTTCCGCAATAAAAATGCCATCGTCTTGAAGAATTATTACATCATCACGTAATAGGCCTCGTCTCCAGCCTCCAGCCTCCAGTCTCCAGTCTCCACCTCAGCATCAGCTTCAGCCTCAACCTGAACCGAACCTGAACCTTTGCATCGGCGCCACGCCCGTCTTTGGTCTGTTGGTAGTTGGCAGTTTGCAGTTGGCAGTTGGCAGTTGGTGGTGCCAAATTACCTTCGGATGCATCTATGCAGTGTTCTCCAACGATCCTCGCTGGAATCTTTCGCGCTGTCATAAATCAGTCGCCAGCCTCAAGTTGCCTCAAGTTGCAAGTTGTCGAGGCATTAAATACTCGTACTCTCCTCTTAAATTGCAGGGCACGAACAGCTGGCAGAGCTGTGTACAAGTGTGTACAACAACAACAACAACAACAGCAACAACAACAACAAAGCGACTATTAAGTGTCGTGTCATCCTCAGTGATCCATCATAGCATAGAAGATATCTTCTCCTTCCTCAGCTTCTTCATCCCCGTCTCCGTCTTCACTTCAGTGTGTAGAACGAAGCAGAATGGAAAACTGAACTTGGCACGTGTCCATCATCTCAAATAGAAGTCGAAGCAGTTCTGCAGTGGGGGAGGTGTTAATGTGTGGAGAATTCAACGAAATGTTGTAATAACTAGCCAAATTAGGCATCGGAAGGCGCGGGAGATTGCGTCCCAGTCATAACCAGCGACATTCCTGTTTACTATGTGCCTGTTGCCCGATGGCTTCAAATGGCCCATTGTCCCAGCAGATAGAAATGAACCCAATGCGGAAGTCGAACCTGATGCGGAGGCAGAATAAGCAGCAGAAGCAGAAGCAGAAGCAGAAACACACTCCCCAAATGCCTATTTCATATAATTTCTATTATTTCTGGCAGCTTTGCCAACTTGTGCCACCAGGTGACAGTTACAATGCAGAAACAATATACAACAACTGCTAATGCCAAGCCAGCTACGATCCCACTTCGATCGCCACTGATCGCCACCGACTACGAATCGTACTCAGAGACTCAGACTCAGACTCAGAGTCAGAGTTGGATTCGAGAAATGTTCTTCAGGCATGCACTGAAATAAACTGTGGGATGTGGGATGTGGGATGGGGTCTGTGTTTGGGGACATTGCCACCGTCTGGGAGCTGGCACTGTCGCAGCCATAATCGCCGAAATGATCATCATAATCGTGATCGTTTTCGGGTTTTGGGCTTTGGGCTTTGGTCAGTCTTTGTGGTCCGTCCGGGGTTGTTGTCTTGTCCTCGGGGAGCCATTTTTGGCATGCGTTCGGCAGCGAACACTTCCTGTGGGAACTACTCGAGAACTTGTTCCATTCTCGATGTTTTCTTCCAGCTCAGCTCAGCTCAGCTGAGTTGCAGTTGCAGTTGCCATGTTGCCATGTTCCACGTCATGTTGCCTGACCATTTTATGGCTGCTCTCCATGAAGGCTGCACCCACAAGCAGTCCAAGCAGTTCCCCTCTCCTCGCCTAGCATTTCCTCGCCTCGTTTCAACTATTACCAATTACCATTCTGATCGCTAAAGAGTATCTTCAAAAGTACTTTATCTCATATAGCATTTGAGCATAAATCAATTAGTGAAGTGCAACAGTTTTCCAATGGGTTAGTTGTATTCGCTGTGTTCTTCTTTTGCTGCATGTTGAACGCGAGGCGAACATAAATTGTGGAAGCTAATACCTCTTTTATGTTGCAGCAAATTGGAGCAGATTCTTGATTAGCCTCAAATTGTTACAAAATCGAAGGGAAGAACTTGTTAGCACCTGAACAACTATTCGTTAACTAGGGCGATTAGTTCTCTCTCTGGAAAATCTCGGAATTGCAATCTTTCACCCCAATTTATCAGTTGGCTCATCGGCAATTTATGATGGAGCTGCTCATTAGGATTTGTGTGGGATTCAAGGTCGCATTAGGCTAGAAGAGGACTAAGCTGCATATAAATGGAGCAACACATGACCAGAAACCAGAAACAGGTGTTGCAACTATTGACAGTTGCTTGATTGCTTTGTGTGGCATGGAGCAAGCCTTAAGCCTGTTCGCCAAGACCAAAGCAAAAGACTCTCCACCTTGCTGCAACATTATTTGCGTCCACGCCCCCTTACTCGAGGAAGAAGACAACTACATTTTGGGCTCAGGTTGTGGTTTAGGCAGAGGAATCGTCGCGTTGTCGAGCGAATGAACTGGAAACGCCCAAAGCAAACACTGCTTGATTTATCCCTGTCCCTCCCCATAGCCCCATTTGGATTCCCTCCTAGCAGTGGGGTCCCTGCTGACAAACATAACACGAAAAGAGAAAGAGATTGGATGGAATGGAGATTGCATCATCATATCAGATTCTGTCAGAATGCAATGGCATCAATTTGCTCATATATGTCCAGCATCAAATGATGACCAGGAAGATGATGGCACTAATGAGGATGAGTGCCAATTTGCATGTTTCGACGCAGTTATGAATGAAAGGTGCACCCTATAAGGACAGAGAGAGAGAGAGGAGCTTTCTACTTTATCCACTTAAGGAACGAGCAACCCCATCGATTCATATGACACCTCTGCGTACCCATAACTCATAAGGTTCCTCTCAAACCGGACTGACTCTAAACAAGAAGAGCCACAAGAAAAAACAACAGCAATTAGAAGAGGAGGCAGAAGCTGGCGATGGCCGTTGGCTGGTGATTGAGTTGCAGCTCAGGTGGCTCCACTCCACTCCGCTCCACTCCCCGATCCCGATTCTAATTGATGGCGAGACGCTCCTCTGGCGATCCTCCAACAAACAGGAAAATTCATATTACGAAAAAACTGCATCGTTTAAGTGTCATTATTGGGACCAGAATCTCAACAAGTCGCTGCCATTGTCGTGTCTTCAAATGAACATGGAGCCAAAGCTGGAGTTGAAGCTTGTGATGGGGTTGCAGATGGTTGCAGATGGAGATGGAGATGACTACTTTCACCGCGCAGCTCAGAATTCCTTTCTGCGAGCGTGGTTACAGCCAGACATCGGTCAATCTGCCGTCTCCTCTCCTTCTTCTTCCCCTCGAACATCTTCAATATCCGTTGGACACCGGCAACACCTCCGCATCGTCTCTCCTCGTTCCTCTTTCCACTGAGGTGGGGCCATCGCTCAGATTCAGCTGCAGCGCGAGAGCACCTTACTGGTGGCCTTTCTTATCTGCTCATTGCTTATTGTTCATTGCTCGTTGCTCGTTGCTCGTTGCTCATGTGTTGTTGCCAGGTTGGACTCTGTGGTTTTTACACCTTGCTCATTTGTTATATTGAGTTGGGCATATTCTGCAGAGCTCGCGTCGAACAGATCGAGAATTGCAAACTGAGTGTTGTTGCTGGGCATAGTAGTGTTTGGTGTCTTTGGTTAAGGGCGTTAACTGGGTTAAGCGCTCGTTGACAGTTTTATGTTGACAGCAGGGAAGTCAAGCATAGACCACAAGGCAGGCGTTGACGGCGGATAGTCAGTCAGTCAGTGGCACACACCAAACGAGAAACTTATTAAGAGTGAAAATTCTAGTTGCCTTCTAGTAGAATGAGTTTTTGTTTCAGCATGGAAAGCTGAGTCGAAGAAGTGCCACAGCTGCAATTAGTTATGTGTCCCTGGGAGGGTCAGTGGTGGGGAGCCCCATCGAAAAGTGAAATAAAGCAAATGAAGTGCGGTGCAATCAAGAGAAAGGTTGCTACAGTTCTAGATCCAGTTGAAGTAATCAAGTTCGTCGCCTCAGTCTTTCGATTTTATTTCCCTTTTTATGGATGTGGGTCTCCGCTGCACTTTCAACTCAGCTGGCGCCTCTGATGGCAACTTTCATTCACATGTGCGATTCTTATCAGCAATTAGGTCTCGATTCCGAATCGGAGATTCCCTTCGCATTTGCCCCAAAATCCGAAAACGCATCCATTGAGAATAAATCGTCTGTTGCGAATTCTCCGTATTCCTTTCTCCAGTTGCATTCCAAGCGA
The DNA here is from genome assembly GCA_037043585.1 of Drosophila mimica. NCBI lineage: Eukaryota > Metazoa > Arthropoda > Insecta > Diptera > Drosophilidae > Drosophila > Drosophila mimica. Next base: position 926,447 of record JBAMBE010001187.1, read on the forward strand.
AAGTATCGGGCACATATCGGGTATCGTCTGTCGCGTGTCGTGTGTCGATCTGCACCTAATGAACAACAACAGCATCAATCCAGAAATGGAGCCTGAAGTGAGGCAAACAGACAAACAAACAAACAAACAGACGGACAAAGTCGATCAATTTACAAACAACAATGCAACAATGAACGAGAGTTTGACTCGAGTCGATTGATTGCCGGAAATATAAACAGTCGACAACCTGCAATAACTCCTCCCTCTTCCAGACTCCCCTCTTCCTCACTCTTCTCCTGACCGACCTTCTCGGGGTATTTCAATCAGCAAGAAAGCAACGAAGAATGTGCGAAAATCGAAAGGAAATTTGCATGTCACTCAATTTAGTCAAATCAGACCGAGAACAGAGCGACACAAATCCAAAGCAATCTGAGGAGGGTTTTTAGGCTATGTTTGCTCTACAAATGAACTCATAGATGTTGTTCTCTTTCTTCTTGTTATTGTAGTCACTTTCAACGTCGAGCTTGGCACAGTTCCCTAGCTTTGGATTGGCAACCAATATTTGAATATCGATGTGACACCAAAAGCAATAGCCAGCTATCTTTGTTGGCCTATTGAAATGGCTTATTGACTTCCTCATAACGGTTGAGAACCACACAGATAAGATAAGAAAGAGCAAGAGACTATTCACTTGACCCAAGAATGACCTGAGAACTGAGAACTGCGATTCTTTAAACTATTTCCAACATAATTCAGCAAATACTTGTGAGCAGACAGATTTAATTAATTCTTGGGAACAACACAATTTTTGGTAGCGATCGGCTCTGAAGATTACAATTAGAGCACATCTGTTGCAAAAACAACCACAATTACTCAATCACGAATGAACAAGAAGAAGAGGTTGCCTCGTGTCCGTCTGGGTTTTTATTGCTTAATCAATCTGCAGCACAGAACAGAACAGAACTCAGCCCTGGAAATCAGCAGAAATCAGAAGCGTAACAGAAACAGAACTCGATGAGTTTTCATTCATTCACACGGCAAGCGAATCGGATGGCGATTGCAGACTTCCTGCTGCCAAAACGCTTTTCCGAAAGACTAAATTTATATAATTGCTTTATCAGATTCATCGCTTATTGTTGAACAAATTGTATAATTCAGTTGAGGCGTCAATTATCTGCCACAAAAGCGACAAAAGCTGATGACGTCGTCGATTTATCGCCACAGAATCGAAGCGACCAATCGATGAGCTGCTTGTTTTGTTGCCCCAATGTAACAGTAAAAATATAGTAACTATGTGCAACGCAATTGCAAGTGTAACTGAAATGCATGGGAAATTGGGTGGAAAAAGTGCGACGAGTGCAGTTCGCTGTGCTTTCGTTGAGAGTCTTCGATAATATTTAATTGCATCATCAGCCTATGTGCATGTAAGATTGTGAATGTTGTTTGTGTGTGTGGTGTGTGTGTGGTGTGTGTGTGGTGTGTGTGTGTGTGGTGTGTGTGTGTGTGTGTGTGTATGGGGTGCATGTGTAAGTCTACTTAGAGTGACGAACAGTTTCAAACAGATATGACACATGTGCAACTAACTGACTGGCTTTCGTTGAGGCATAAGATTTGTTTGGCTGACAGTTGCGTAAGTTGCATGAAGATGACCTCAGCTCCCCACTCTCCACTCCTAAATCCGCTTCTCATCTTTCAGTCTCTCCTGCTTATCCTCCTTCCATGTGGCCCCATTCATGGCTTTGCTTCTGCGATTTGTTATCTCGCATTTAATTAGCCGTGCGTTTGAGTTGCTGTTGCTGTTGTTGTTGCTGCTGTTGTTGTTGTTGTTGCAGTTGTGGTTTCAGCTTTGGTCATTAGAAAGCTGCAGTATTCTTTTATAGCTGGCTAATAAAGAGATTGAGCGAAGAGCGGATATTTGGATGAGCTCTTTGGCAGTCTCTTCGTGCGATCAATGCACCTGCCGCTTCCACACTTCGAATTCGATGAATTTGCATCGCAGCTCTCCAGCCAAAGATGGAGATGAAGCTAAGGTTGGAGGAGCTGCGTTGGAATTGCATTGGAATCGCATTAGAAAATCATTTAGCTCGACTGCTATAATTGCATTTTATTGCTTCCGACAGGTTGTCCGTTACAATCTTAGATATCGAGAGAGGGAGACAAAGAGCGAGAGAGAGAGAAAAGCTTTGCAGCTTCGAAGAAAGTGGCAGCAAAGAGCACAACTGAAGAAGAGAAAGAGATAGAGAGAGAGAGACGGTAGTGAAGAGCGCGTACCATTAGCTTTCTGGCCGGTGGTTTTTACCGGTTTGCGTGTCTGCAGAGAGAGCAGCCACAAAACGTTAGTTAGTTGTAGCTGCTGCTGCTGCTGCTGCTGCTGCTGTTGCTGCTGCTGCTGCTGCTGCTGCTGCTGCTTGCTACCAACTTGTAAAGTTTTCCGCGGCCTTCGAAACGAACATTCAGTGTCAAGGTGCTCGAACTGGCAGTCGCAGTCGCGGTCGTCCCCGAGTCATAGAAGCTAACGAACTTTGGAGAGCATTTCAATTCCATTTTTCCCAGCATCTGTAATTCTGCGTGGAGAAGCCGCTCGCATAAGAACCTATTGATGTGTTGTATGCGGGGCAGTTAGGCGCTCCACTTTCTAGAGTGCAGACGGTCCATCGGTCAAATCATTTTTTCAATTTGCGTTACTCACAATCCAAATTTGAAAACGAAAAACAATTTTTGTGTGTGTCCTGCTCGCGTGCACTGTGTATTTAAATCAATTATTTAAACAACAAGTTTGAATAAAATTAAAAAATCTAAAATATTTGCTTAAGTGCAAATAAAGCAAGTAAAGGATTAAATTGTTACACAACCAAAACAAATCAAAGGTAATCAAATCTGAAACAAAATATGTTTAACAATGTCAACATTTAATTCGCTAGTGTGCTTCGGCAAAAGTTGGTATCATATTCGTGCCATCTACAGATGACAAGGTGTCAATGCTTTGAACCGAGAAGAGCTCAGCAGGATGTGTCCACATGTCCGTCAATTAAACGAAAATGGTCAATCGACCAGCCATTAGAGAAAGCCTTGGTTGAATGTCAAGGCGAATAGACCAGAATTTGGACTGCATGTCGCGCCAGGCAGACAGTCCGTCAGTCCGTCAGTCCGTCAGTCAGTCAAATAACAACAAGCCAAGTCATCGCCTAGTTGAAACGAGTCAATGTTAACCGTTAGCAAAATCGTGTGAGCGAAAAACTAAACGGAAAATCTTTTTTGTCATCTATCCAAGACACTGCTGACGAAACATTTCCCAAATGCGCAGAATTTCAGAGGCAATTAACTTTTGCCGGTTGTCAGCCGCACACGCAGTCACCACCAAGAATGAAAAAAATTATTCATTGCGCATTCCATTTGGGATTGCTGACCATCCGCTGATTTGGGTCAGTTGGGCTGGGTTGGACGGGTCAAGCAACGGTTGTGATACAATTGAAGACAATTAGCCGCACACAGCGCGATAATCTAGCTGGCTAAACAACAGTTTAAATCTTTTTAACAATCTATACAACAACTTTCGCTGCAGTTGAGCAGACAATGAAAAGCGTTTCCTGCGGTTAAAAATGTTTTGTTAACCATTTTAAAGTGTGTTTGAAAAGCAGTCTTCCACATTTGCATATATTGCACATTTCTCACTTCAGTCTTTATCTTCTTGCTGACAAATTTGTCTGCTACGTGCACCTAATCAATAGCCTACAAGCTGTAATAGAAGTGAGATATAAGTCGACATTATTTCTCCAACTTGTGACTATTACCACATAAGAAGAAGCTACACAAAAAAAAAAAAAAAACAGAATACATAAATTTCAAACTTGCCTCAAGTTCATTATTATGCTAAAAGCAGCTCAAGTTTTTTTGTTTTTTTTTTTTTTTCTTTGTAGATTTTTCACTATCCAAATTCGTTCACAGTTAGATCTCTCGACTGCGGTAGCATTTGAAAACGAAGCGTGATCCGTAAAATCATGTTTTCATTTTATAGATTACATTTTTCTGTTGTTGTTTAGCTATCGCTTTCAAATTGTGCACCTTATTTGCCGTTAGTTTTGGCTTGTCAAATTGGAAGCTAAGCAGATAGTCCAAAAATAAGTTGGCTTTTTATTTCGTGAGCCACGTTTGTCGCCTAAGTCTTTTGTGTTTGGAATGTACACAATTTCACTGGCTAATGCATTGGGCTATTAATTGTGCATTTGTCGCATAGCAAAATGCCCGCACACACACACACACACACACACACACACACACACACACACACACACACCAATATATTTATAGATATTTCATGTAGAAAAATTGGCTCAAATTGCTAAAATTTCAATAAAAATAACTTTGGCATAGCTGACAATGTGGGTCAGCAAGCAGCTCCTGTGCGAGTGGCCTGCGGGTGCACTCTCAAATTGCCGGTGCAAGCCGGGCAGGCAATGTGGCATGAAGATAGCCAGGCCACAAGCAGGCGGCATAGCTGAAGCCACAACTATTCGTGCCTGCCCGACTGGCATCGCATGGCTTGCACATTGCTTACAGTTACAATGACTCGCGCCTCAATTGAGATAAGAGCCCCCTCCCCCGATCGCGCTTGCCTCTGACTCCCGACTCCCGACTCGCGGCTCGCCAGTTATGTCATTCATCTATTGCTGCACTCGCAGAAAAAGTTAAGCAACTTGTAATTTGCTATTTGTGAAATTCAGAAATTAATACATTTAAAACAGAACTAGAACGTTTAACACAAGTAAAACCCAAAAATACTTGGCAGTGAATATTTTATATTTTATACAAGAATTCTAGTCAATTCTACAGTCAAGAATAATTATTACTTTCTCAAATATCAGTCAATGGTGTATGTTACTTTATGTGTTCAGTGTACTTGAATTATGAACAGCGATTTACTCTGAGTGCGTTTTGCGAGTGCAGCAACCTGGCACAGTTTTTGCTTCAGTGGAAAATAAGAATATTTTTTGATTACTTGCAATTTTAATCAGGAAATAACATGAGCTTCTGTCTGCCGTTCACTGAGAGACAAGTTTGCATTGGTGTCAGCTTCGACACCTGACCGTCTACACTTTTAGATTAGCCGGAATCGCTACCGACGCTGATTCGGCGCATTACTCGTAATACTTTTATCCGCTATGGAATGGTACTTATAATGGCTCTACATTTGCTTGGTAGTAGATAATTCCCAAAACAAGCGCCTCAACCAGCTGTCAGTTTTAAACGTAAATAGTACACAAAAAAAAAAAAAAAACAACAAAAAAAAAACAAGGAGAAGGAAACAAGTTTGGCTTCAAAATCGATTTTGCCCCATTCCCGCCGACAAATAAATGTACACACCGTTCATACATGTAAATACATAAATAAATCTGCAAGCGAACTTGAATTCAAATGCTGGCAGTGTCCTCTCAAGCAGCAGAAGCTGCTGTTGCAACTGTTGCAACAGTCCTCAGCAGCAATGCCAAATGGAAATTTATGTGCCTGGCAACTGACCGCGATTACCACGTTTGTCTTCCACATCGAGTTGTGGATTTAGTTTATTGGCTCACTAAAGCGACTGACCCACAACGTTCAATTGTAATTTGAGTGGGTTAACATATTTTGGTCTGCAGTCAGCAGTTGGCAGTTGGCAGTTGGCAGTTTGCAGTTTCTTTTTTCTTACATTTGCTGGCCAACTTGTTCATGTGAATATAAGTCAGGTTGGAGTTGGAGTTCGACTTAATTAGAATGCAGATGTGGCATTTAAGGCTGCAACATTTGACACAACAGTGTGTTTTACAGATGTTCCGCGAAAATCTGAATTTTCAAATCAAGTAGAAATAAAAAATTTCAAGAATGCTACTCTCGAATAAGCCTAAATCACATTTTTGTGACTTCGAAATTTATTGTTAATGGGGCATCAAATAATGAATTCTCGTAAAAGTACCTAATTTGAATTGCTGGTTAAATTGCTAGTTGCTGATCTGTGATTAAAATTGTTCACTATTTAAAATGCATGGAAATCGATTTGCAAGGAAACGATTGCATAATCGATGAGTAGTCGTCAGACTGAGAACATCTTCTAAGACCGACTCTCATCATTAAACATTGGCATTAGCCACCTCTAACTGCAACTTGTGCTCTGAGTAGTATCTCAAATGTTGCCTATTTCAATTCGATTAGTACGAAAATCAATCTGGTCGTCAGGCAGCTCTTGAGTTGCTCCTCTGTGATTTAACGCATATTACACGTAATGCATTTTACATGCTGCTTCCCAAAGCCGTGCACCGTTAAAAACCGCAAAAAAGCCATTAACAACAAATTCAAGTAGGAAAGTACAAATCTCATGATCATATAGGTGCTATCGGAATACCAATCACTTCTTTCTTCCCAGCATTATTCGGAAAGCTGAACTATCTCAGGTTTCGTGAGCGTTTACCTTTGAAAACCATGCAGAGTATGTTTTGAATTTGTCGAGAAGTGAAGAAGAATTTATATACATATATATGTATATTACAGATCAGCATCAATGCCTGAGAATAGTTTATTGTCAGAACCCTCTGGGGACACGAGTGTTTTTATGCTTTTAAGATTTGTGCATGAGGTGAAGAAAATAATTAATTTTTAATTAATGATTAACTTTGGCTCTGCAAAGGGTATGCAAGCTTCGGCGTGCCGTTGCTGTTGTTGTTGTTGTTGTTGTTGTGGTTGTTGTTGCTGTTGCCAAGTGGCGGTCTTTGAATGGTCTTGGGTGTGCGTGCACCAACTGCGTCTCATCATCAAGAAAATTGATTTTGCATCAGGCGAGCTCTGTGTTTTCGTAATTTCTGCACAATTAATCACAAGCACTTCGTGCCAGTGGGCGTTGCTCCGTTGGGCTGGGAGTGTAACTGAAGCTGGATCTGAGAGCCTGGGGCTGCCTATTAAATCCATTAGACCTATTATTAAGGTTTAACTATAACTGTAGCTGGCAATTAATCATTAGATAAGCATGCAGAACTGAAGAAACACTCAAATGCTAATTAAAAAACAAAAAGACCAAGTTACCAAATCATTTTTGCCATCTTACAGCTACCAAGAATAGCAGCAATAAAAAATGCAGCTACGGTCATTGACAACAACAAAGCGAAACGGTCGAGTCACCATGATGACGAAGGCAACACCAGCAACAACAAAAACATCGACAACAACAATGCTATATCTGGTGCTACTGGCCGGACTGCTGCTGGTGGACAGCGCCGCCTCAGCCCGCAAGCTGCCCAAGCGGCCGGCAAAACCGTTGAAGACATTTCCGCGCAACAACGCAACGCCGACAATTGCAGCAGCAGCCGGAGCACTTGCTGCCGCAGACTCTTTGGGCGGAAGCGAGCTACCAAAACCGTTGACACCACATGCGAGCGAACAACAACAACAACAACAACAGCAACAGCAGCAGCAGCAGCCGGCATTGGCATCGCCAGCGGAAGCTGCTCTAGCGGAACCTGGAGCAACACCTGTCAATGGCGAGAGCAAAATCGATGATCTCAGCAATGCAACCGCTGCGCCTCTGGGCACCAGCCAGATCGACGAAGACTGCGAGCCGGATATGATTGGTTTTGAGCTTATAACTGGGTAAGTGATCAGCTCTTAGCACTAGACACTAGACCTCTATATATATATATATATCTATATATATGTATATACGAGTATACATATTTGTGGCAATTAGTTGTGGTGCTGGAACATTGGCAAAGGCGCATAGAGTCATTAATTAAACAGACACCTGCTGGCACCTCGTCCACGTGCTTGAGGAGTTAGCAAGAATTTAAATGAATGCGATGAATATTAGTCGATTGAAAATTCCTTCTTTGACATATATAAATTGTGCAATAACCGATGGAAAATTCCAGCTTCGACATATATAAATTGTGCAGATGTTAGAGTCATACATAATCATAATTTACAATGGTGACGACTCATTGAGTAATTCATTTACTCACATTCATTTGTTATGCAAAACAAATGTAGGATTTAACAATTTGGCTTCAGGCATTTAAGTACACCTCTTAAGCGAATTAACCTTTGTCTTATGCAATGCTTAATAATAGTCAATTCAGCTTTAAGTATTCATTTCTTTATTCAAATTAATTTATTATGTTTGTTTTGTTTCAACACAAAACAAAAGTATTTTCACTTTACAACAGCTTCAAAGAACACGCCGCACAAGCTAATTTGGGCATAAGTTGTAAATTCCAGCTGATTAATAAAGTTAACCATTAATTAAAATAAAAACAGTTTTCAGAGAGAGAGAGAGAGAGTGTGTGTATTTTAAACTTATGAATAATATAAAGTTTATGAATTTAAATATGACTCTAATGCCATGTTTAAATAGCTGAGAAAGCAAAGATTTTGCTACAGATGTTGATAAAAGAACAAGAAAATATATAATTAAATATTATAAATAAATTAAAAAATTCAAACCAAGGATTTTGCTACTGATGTTGAAAAAGAACAAGCAAATATATAATTAAACATAATAAATAAATATTTGAAAGAAAAGCCATAAAAATCAAGTAAGCACAATGATTAAAATATTTGTGTATAAATAAATTTAGCAAATTTAATTTATTTCAATATCACAATAAATCATTATAAATTGCAAGGAACAAATTGACTAGTGAATAAATAGAAATGCGGGTATGAAAATCATAACTGTAAATAACAACTGTAACTTGTTTAGTGTCAATTAGGCGTAGCACAGGAACATTAATTAAAGACACGCCTATTCGCACAACTTTGGAGCCGGGCAGCGAGGACAGCCCGTAGAGTTGGCCAGTCTCCACCTTTGCTGCCAATTTATTGTTTCGAGTTCCTTTAATGTCAACCAACAAAAAAATAAAAACAAAAAAACCAGTTGTAAAATTAATGTGTTGTATTTTGTGCTAACCCGAAATGGCCGACAGGTACGTGCTATCGGCGCCATCGAGGCAATTGGAGACGCTGCCTGGCACACTGATGCTGACCGACTGCTTGGAGGCCTGCCAGGCCAATGAATCTTGCAATGCGGTTAACTATGAGACGGGTCTTTGCGTTATGTTCCGCAGCACTGCCGATCAGCTGCCAGGTTTGTAATACTTATTTCTTCAGACTGCCTCTTGTTTTTCTTTTTTTTTCGTTTTTTGTGTGTGTGGGCCTGTGGTTTTTATTCACACACACACACACACACACACACACATATATATAAATATATATATAAATATACGTATATTTTTATTTGTTTTGTTTTTGGTATTTGTTGGCAACGCCTTCTACTTAAATGCAGGTTCACTTTCGCGCTCGCAGTATCCCGTTTTCACGGTCTACGCACAGAAATCGTGCTTCGGAGTGCGTCCCTGTTCGAAGGCCTGGTGCATCGATCGTGTCCAGGGCTACCGTCTACCCGAGCATGCCAAGTCAAGCCAAAGTGTGGCCACGCGACGCGACTGCATCGAGCTGTGTCTGGGCGAAACGGAGTTCACCTGCCGGTAAGTGCTTGTCCCGTTACACAAATTCCAGCTCTGCAAGGTTCCCCCAGCTTTGCCAGGTTGCTCATTTCGCAGCTCGTTCATCTGCTTCGAGTTGTTCGTGTTCTTTTTCTTATTCTTTGGCTGTTTTTGCTGCTTTTGCAGTTCGGCCAACTTTTATGCGCACTCTGGCCTATGTGAACTGTCGGACATGGATCGCATTACGCTGTCGGAGGAGGCAAACATTTTGGCATACGATGGCGCCGAATATCTCGAAAATAACTGCGCCGAGGAGCCAAGCAAACTGTGCGAGTTCAAGCGCATCGCGGGACGCATTTTAAAGACCGTCGACTCTGTGCACCAGAACGTCCAGAGCATTGACGATTGCCGTGACCTCTGCTTAACCGCCCCATTCCGCTGTCATTCTTACGACTATAATGAAACGGGTGAGCATGTCTGCCGTCTCTCCCATCACAGTCGCGCCACATTGAGTGATCTCTCGGAGCCGTATTTGAACATCGAAGAGGCGGCCACCTATGAGCAGTCTGCCTGCTACAACGTCTCCATCGATTGTCGTTCCGGTGAGATGATCACCAAAATACGCACCTCCAAGCTGTTCGATGGCAAGGTCTACGCCAAGGGAGCACCCAAATCTTGTGCCGTGAATGTCAACAACTCGCTGGAGTTTGATCTGCGGATGCGCTATAATGATCTCGAGTGCAATGTGCGCCAGAGTGCCTATGGTCGTTACATGAATGATATCGTTATCCAGCATCATGATATGATTGTCACCTCCTCCGATCTGGGACTTGCCGTTAGCTGTCAATATGATTTGACTAACAAGACGGTTGTGAATAATGTCGATCTGGGCGTAACTGGCGAAATTGAGTCGACGTTGAGCGAGGAAATAATTGTGGACTCACCGAATGTCATAATGAAGATCACCGCACGCGATGGCAGCGATATGAAGCGCATTGCCGAGGTCGGTGATCCGCTGGCGCTGCGATTCGAGATCGTCGATGCAAACAGTCCATATGAGATCTTTGTGCGGGAACTGGTTGCCATGGACGGCACAGACAGTGCCGAGATTACGCTGATCGATGCCAACGGCTGTCCCACGGATCAATACATTATGAGCGCTATGCAAAAGATGGCCAGCAATCGCAAGGTGCTGCTCTCACAATTCGACGCCTTCAAGTTTCCCTCCTCGGAGCTGGTGCAATTCCGCGCCCTGGTCACGCCCTGCATACCGCGCTGCGAACCGGTTATCTGCGACAACGATGAGAACGGTGAGCTCAAGTCTCTCCTATCCTATGGACGTCGCAAGCGTTCCGTCTTCAATGGCACCGATGGCGGTAAGTAAAACGTTTGCATTTTGGTAGTACGACTACTGCCAGTGCTGATCAACACAATCACTGTCCAATGATTTATCACTGTGACTTTTGGGCCCTTGTGCTGTGATATTATCGAGTAATGGGAATTTAACTACACAACATATTTCTTGTAGCTTTAGTAACTGATAATAGAGAGGTTCTTACCAGGAAGTGTCGAAGATTCGCAGATGTTTGGCAAAGAATATTTTATTTTCAAATTTTTTCTTAATTATATTGATAACTGGTGATTCGTCTTTTTAACTCTAAAAGAAAATAAAAACAATATATAATTTGTGAAAATAGATATTTGAACTAATGCAGCTTAACGATTTATATAAATGAATTGAGTGGGAACTTAAAGAAGACCAAATGCAGAATTCAGATACTTTTGTTCAGTTTGAGACACAGTCACCGCTTTAGATATCACCATCACTTTGACCAATTGGCTCCCACACATACCGGGTCTAACGATGTTTCATCACTTGTTATCCTCTGTTGCTACCTTTCTACAGTGGAGCTGGCTGTTAAGTTGGAACGCCAAAAACGTGATGTGAGTCATCAGGCGACCGATGAGAACATTTTGCTGGTGCAGTCCATCCAAATCACCGATAAGTTTGCCTTCAATGGCGCCGATGCGCAGAACACTGATGCTGATGGTCTCAACGATGGACTGGCCAAGCTGCAATTGGAATTGGCCAACAAAACGGACACTTGCATAAACGGTTATGGTAAGTTTTGTTGGATAGCCACTGCACAGTACACTCAAAAAAAAAAAAAAAACAAATGCATGCGCTTTAGAAAATCAAGTGATTTTTTTTTTTTAATATTTCTAAAGTTTGAAATTAACTTATTATGAGTTGAAACTTTTCGATTAACTGTCATGGAATAAATACACATTCAAAAAGCATATTTACAATTTAATAAAAAAATTAGTGCTTGCATATTTTTTTGAGTGTACGCACACTTAATCTGCACTCAGCTTAAATGCGCCAAAATTTACGACGCTAATCGCGTGCCGTCGAGAGATCTAAGCTGAAAGGCAAAGCCGCACTTACTGGCTGGCTGACCAGCTAATTAAATAAGCCCATAAATGTAGCCTCATCTCACTCTATCCTCCTCTCTCTCTCTCTCTCTCTCTTTCTATTTTGCGTTTTACAACTATATTTGCAGGCTTCATAATTGCCGGGGCGCTGTTCCTGCTGCTGCAACTGACGGTGATTGCCGTTTGGGACAACATGCAAAAGCGCGCGTTACACAAGCGATAAACTGGCGGCTGGATGTGTGTTTGGCGGAAACTAGCATGAAATTCTCTTTAGCTGAACGAAGTGAACAGAAAAAACAAAAACAAAAACAAAAACAGAAACAAAAAAAAAAAAACCAGAAAGAAAAACAGAAAAAAAAAACTTTGCAACGCTCATAATCTAGTTAGTAGCTGTACGAACGAAATGGATCCTCCAAATGTGGCAAGCGGCGTTGTGGCAGTTGTGGCATCTTCAAAGTCATTGCGCGCAACGTAGAGCTGGACTTCTCTACACCACCCCTCTTCCCAAATGGCCAATGGAAAATGTGTGGCAATGACTGAACACACACACACAGATACACACACACACATACACACACAAACACACACACACACATTTTGGTAGGGCATTAAGAACTGTAGCTTAATATTTATGCTCATATACATACATATGCTAAAAAACCACTCTATAAGACTTACTGCCTAAGACTCCTCTGAATATGTCTATATATATATATATATATATATATATATATATATATCACTATCAGCTTAAGGCTCGAAGAGAGCCCCTTAGTCGTAGTGCGAATAACCATTCAAACCTCTCAACTGAGCAGGCGATTGTAACCGAAACCGAAACCGAAGTGCATCTGTCTCGAACTGTCTGTCTCATTTAAGAGGTTTGACTGTCTAAATAAACTTTAAACTTAACATAAACTTATACACAACACCTTAGGCCTAGTAACGCAATGTAACACGAGACAAACTTCAGATGCTATAAAAAGAAAAACGTCTATAAAAGTAAATAAACGTATTAGAAATTAAACACATTTGCATTTGGCTTTTACTTTTTTTTACAATTTTTTTGTGTTGCTCCAATTTAGCTGTCAATTCAATCGGCTGTCTGATTTTAACAAGGCCAAGACCTCAAGTGGTCTCTGATTGTTGGTTTTGGCCTAATCAACGTTGATACAAATCAATCAAGAGCATAGGGCGCAAACACTTACCAGGTGGAAAATTGGCACGAGAGAGTGAAACAGAACTGAACTGAACTGAACTGAACTGAAAACCAAATGCACTTCAATGTTGGCCAAGTAAAAGTGACAAACTAATTGGGACTGTAAAATGTGGACTACAAATTGCAGTAAAAACAACTTCATTTTACCTTGATTTCACCTACTTATCAATGAAAGGACTTAGCCTTTGGCTCTTAGCAAATATTTGCAGCTGTCTTAAGTGCAAATATTTATAGATCTGCGATAAATGGCAATTTCTTACCAAGATTATTTGAGAACGCCGCCTTTGATCAGCAGTAGAATATCATCGAGTGTGAGATGCGGTCTTGGAAGGGTGATTTGAAATATGATACTGTAGTGTGAAAGACTTAAGCTGGGTATTACCAAAGCAACCAACCAACTTAAGGCAGGAATTATTGTGAAGCTTCAAAGCGCTGAGGTTATTAATGATGCAGAGTGGAGAGCGAATTCCATTCGAACTCACAGATTAAGTTTCCATTGGAGAATAATGTCTGCTAGATCCATCATATCACTTAGTAATTAATCGTCAAGCTCTGATATTTCTTTTTAATTTAGAACTTCATAGGAAAGGGAATAAGTTCTCTATAGTCATCAATAGCTAAAACGAAATTGGGATTCTTGAAAAAACAATGGGGTAGAAAATTTGTATATTTGTATATTTATATACAGTATAGATATTACTCAGAACAAGAAGTTTTAGATGTCTTTAAGGCAGATTACATATTTCGATGACCCAATCAAATCTAGCAGATTTATTATACTGAATACAGTTCGTATTGCGGCTCAGTGGATCGCTGGGTAAGTTTCTTCCCTACATGCCTTAAATTAGTATCTATTAATTTATATTATTTATATTTATTAATTTTATGTTAAATATATATTGAATCTACATTTATGAATCTCTCTTTAACTTTTACTATTAGCTTTGTATATTTATGAAAAATGAAAATTTATAATTATTTTTTGCTTGACTGTTTGCTTGACAACGATTTTTAACGACATTCAACGTTCAGTCAGAAATTTGAAAGGAAATGCTGTACATTATCTGTGAATCTGATGCTTTGAACTCTGCGCCACTTGCCACATGCAGCAAGAAACATTAAAAAGCTTGCCAAGTCAAAAGCTGTCACCCGACATGACCGTCCAAATTTAGACAAAGCCTCATTGCTGGCCGAGGCCTCCAGAGGAGCCATGTTAGTACCAAAGGAGCCTCTCAGCGAAAGTCACTGTTGTTTTTCATTGGGTTGGGGTTTGTTTTTGTGGTTGTGGTTGTGGTTGTGTTTGTGTTTGAGTTTTGACATTGGCACGACCATAGAAACGGCCTCCGACTGTGGCACGCATAACATAAATTCTGCAATGCGTATCTCAAAAATTGCTAACGCTCGTTGAAGCAATTGTGTGGAGTGTGGAGGGGAGCGGGTGAGCGGGTGAGCGGAGCGGTTCAGCTCTGTTCCTTGGCGTGTCGTGCGGCGCTTATAAGGAGCCGAAAGAGATGCCGTGGCCATTCAGATGTCCGCTGGGCAAATGTTTATGTCAAACGCGCTGCAAATAAAGTGCTTGGCTTGACAATGTTCGGCCGGGGCCAATGTCATCAATGCTCTAAGGCTGGGCTCAACTCTGCTCTGTTTGGCGGCCCTTGGGGACCAATCTGGGTGGTTATTTTTTTTCATAATTTTCATGAATTACACGTTGCGGCATGTTGCGACATTGCCATTGAAGTTTGCTACCGTGCAAACCATGCAAACCGTGCATGCTGCCAATGGATTTGCTCCAAACTGACGGAAGTCATCGACTCTCGAATGCACATTTGCAAGCCTCGAATATCGCAATTCGCATTTCTCACGCAAAACTCATCACAGTAGCAACAAAGAAACTGTCTAATTGGAAAAACTGTGCAGCAGCTGATAACAAATCCCAATAACGCCACTTTGCAAGCGCACGCACAAAAGCCAAGGCCCAAATTAACTTAGAATGAGAAAGAACGGTTATCTGAGGCCAGCCGAACTGTGCACACCCTTTCTAAGAACTGGTGACATGAATGCCACATGTGGCAGCTGTGAAATAGCTGTGCGATAATGATAATTATTGTTTGCTAAATGTGAAAAGTTTAATCACACACATTTAGACAGGATGTTCCGGTAACATTAATTTTTCTTTTTTTTTTAACGAGATGAAATATGTTTAACGATTGTTGCAGCTGCGTGTATTTTTAATCTACCAAGTCTCATCAAGATAACTTTAAAACTGAGTGGGTTAACACATTAAAATTAATTAAAACAGAAAGGCCATTTCAAGAATATATATACAATATATATATATATATATACAAAATGTGATCGGAGACGTCTCCTCTAATGTGTTGCAAAAGTAAAAACAAAATTAAAATAACCAACACACAAGTGTATAAAAAGAAGAACTGATTGGATCGTTCGCTCATGTGATCTGCAAATGTCGGTAGTTGAGAAATTGTTGTTAGTTAGCATCGAGTGGCTTTTGCGGTTCTTCTGAAAGCAGCATGGAAAATGCATTACGTGTAATATGCGTTAAATCACAGAGCAGCCTCAGCAGATCAGCAGCCTCAGCAGATCAGCAGCTGCCTGTTAAGTTTCGCCACATGCGCTGACGACCAGATTGATTTTCGCGCTAATCGAATTGAAATGTTCAGCATTTGAGATACTACTCCAAGTCCCAGTCCAAGACCAAGTCCAAGTCCAAGTCCAAGTCCAAGTCCGAGTCCAGGTCCAAGTTGCTGTTAGAGTTCGAGCAGCTGTGCGCCATTTTGGTGCCTAATGGTTAATGATGAAAGTCGGGCTTAGAATATGTTCTCTGTCTGACTTCTGACGTATTCTGTATGCTGTGTATGTGTGTGTGAGCTCTCATAATCATCGATTATGCAATTGTTTGCTCGCAAATCGATTTCCTTGCATTGCAAATGGTCAATGACACGGCCAACAGCTGTAACCACAAAACAGCAACCAGTAACACCAACAGCAGTTCCAATTTCATGCATGTCTATGCACTTTGAAAAAAGTTTTTAGCTTTGGAATACAATTTTAGATTCGAAAATAACATTCAAATTAAGACAGTTTCGCGATAAATTGAGTACAGTTGTTCTCATTTCAAGTGAAGTCAGAGGTGGATTCAATAGAATTAAAACAAACCCTTAATCATTGGATATTTATTGTAAATTGTAGTATGCATTTTCCGCCAGTGTAGTTTCAAATTCCAAGGCTGTGTTAATAGCGGCACAATTTGGTCGAGCATTCCGCACTGGGGCGTCAAAAGTCGCAGCTACAGATGCAAATGCCATTCTAATTATCCCAGTTTACTTGGCCTAACTCGAGGCTGACTTACAAGCAACAACAACAACAACAACAATAACAACGAGAACAACAATAACAGGCTGCTGGCCAAAGAAATGCAGTTAAAATGTTTGCCCACTCAAATTACAATTTAATGTTGTGGGTCAGTCGCTTTAGTGGGCCAATAAACTAAGTCCCGCTTAAATCTCAGTCATGGGAGTCGCAGTTGCAGTCGCAGTTGCAGTCGCAGTCGCAGTTGCAGTCACAGATTCCAGCCACAATAAATTGCGGGTCGCACCGAATGTCTATTTGATTGTGAGGCGATTTTCAATTGGTTTACAGGCGGTAGATTTTGGAACGCTTTTTTTTTCCTTCGTATTTTTGTTGCAGCCATTTGAATCCGAATCCGAATCCGAATTCGATTGGCGATTTATTTAGGCAAATAAACAAATGGCATGTGCACAGTGCTTATTTATCAAGTTGGCGGTCCCGGGACCATTGAAATTGAGTGCGAGAAAATCACTTTGGAACCGGCGGAATTTTGCTGCTCCTGTCTATGGGCATATTTATTGCCTGGCTGCCCATTTTGTCAGCTGCAACTGCCTGCCATATATCAGCTGTGCATATCTTATTATTTTCAGAGCGGTTAATGTATTATTGGCTATGCATTTGGCGATGACCCAACCGAACATTAACAATGCCACAGCATTTTTCCACTCGATAACGCAATTCAAAAGACTTAGGCAACGAACTTGAAATCAGTATTTCAATGGCAGCTTAAGAACTATACAAATAATACAAGTTGTAACTACAATTTTAATAAATCAGTGTGCGTATTTATAGCTACTTGAATTATTATGGTTTTCCGATGTGAAAATCATATTTTTTCCGCATTTTCTCTCAGCCTCATAAATGCTTTGTCAATAAAAATATTCTGCAAGCCAATTTCCATTTAAATAGAAACTATATAGATTTACTGAGGCACATAACCTTTTTAGCTTAGTTAAAGTAACTTGATGCAAGACCCCGTATCGAATTTCATTAACAAATCCACAAAAAGAGATAAAAGACTAGCTCCCATTAAAGCAGCGGTACAAAGCCAAAAGATGTAAATACTATTTTGCCAAAGGTTACTGTGCAAATGCTAAACAATAACAAAAAATAAAAAAAATGAAACTTTCCAGCCACGGCTGGAGTCTCAATGGCAACCGCAGGCTGATAAAATGCATACAAAAGGTTTTTTTGGTCGGCAATTCAATTGCAATATTTTTGTTGACTGCCTTTTCAATTTAGAGGCAGTTTTATGTGATTGCGACAGCGATGACACCTAGACAAAAGTTTCTCGCTGCTGGCTGTCATAACTAACGGAATCCATTAAACCGATAAAGTCTGGCAACGAAACTCTCGCTGATAAGTTATATGCTAGTGTATCTCTATCTTGAAGCTAAATGCCGGCAATTGTTTCATAACCGTTGCATGACCCCAAGCCGAAATACAGATAACCCAAATTGACGCCGGTCAGCGAATCTCTCGACAACACTGAGAAATTATTTTGCTTATGAAATGAAATTTGTCATTCTGTTTTGTCAGCGTGTGCGGCAAAGGAATGGGCAAAACTTAATTGTCTTAGAATTCTGTGCATTTGGTTGGAAAAATATATGCTGGTGTTTCTCTGTTTGTTTGTATGCTTAGATGACAACAGTTTTCCCAAAGTTACGCAGTTTTATCGCACGAAATTCCAACGGTTTTTACTTACCATCCGTTGTCGAACTGGAAGATGACATTGCGATTCTGGATTCGCAACACAAGACATTCACCCATGGCCAAAGTCAAAGTCGACAACACAGTCGAATGCCGAATGCATTCTGCCGCTTTCTCTACATATAATAACAACAGCAACAATAATAACAACAACAACAACAACAACAACAAAAACAACAACAAGAATCACAGCCCAAACACTGACCATTTTTGTTATGCGGCTGATCTTCAATCCCGCCTTGTTGTTGCATGTTGCCTGTTGCCGGTTGCCGGTTGCCGGTTGCCTGCTGCCTGATGCCTGTATGGTCAGATCCTACTCATCGTCTATTTGACGCACGTACGGTCCATGTCAGTCCAATTTGCTGACATGATTATGATTTTGCAGCCAACCAAACCAACCAAACCAAACAGCCAAACAACCAAGGCAGGAGCCAAAGATGCCGATGTGACTGTTGCTGCTGCTGCTGCTGCTGCTGCTGCTGCTGCTGCCGCTGCTGCTGTTGCTGCTGCTGCTGCAGGCTGTCGTCAAGTGAATGGCTATAACCAATTCCATATGTTCGAGACGAATTGCGAGAGTAGCGCGCAAAATTAGCGGATTACATATGTAGATCATCTTTAATAAACGGATTTGGAACTGCGTATCATCTCTTCTGAACATCACATAAAGCACTTGATTTATCATTGAAATTTAATTTGATTTGATTCTTTAAACTAGTTGCGTAATAAATTCCTATGAGTGTACAATATTTTGGTCTTAATAGATTATTATTTCATAATATCCATCAGGGAAGCTCTGAAGCTACTTATCCGTAAGCCAATTAAATGCTCTTCTGGGGTGTGCAGCAATTTAAAATAACTACTTGAATCGTTAAGTAAATCATTGAATGGCCGTGTATATCCTTAGAACATTTATTTTATTACGCAGAGGCCAGATTTGTTAAGATTATGATTAAGATTTTCATAAGTTATAACATGACAACATTGGTTCAACATAGAAATATGCGTTTGTAATAATAATTTAAGAATATTAGATAGCTTTAATTTAATTTTCCTGAAGATCATCGTTCGCTTTGCAGCACTCGTATACGCATTATAATTAAACTTAAGCATTCAGGCACTCAGCAGAGACTTCAATCAAATGATAATTCTTATTCATATTAATCATAATTTTAAAAGAATTTGAAGTATTTTCATTCTTTCAACCATTTGAGTAAATAGTTATTTAATTGGAGTAAATAGCACAAATCAATTTACTTAAGATTTTACAATATTTAAGAAATTGAAGTCGGCTTTGCCGTTGCAAAGTCCATGCCACATTACTTATGCGATTTATCTTTATTTGCACTTACAACCAAATAGCTTAGGAAACCCCCCAAGGCAATTAGGAATGAACATCTTTGAAATACTTCTGACTTAGCGGCCACATGCTGTTTAGTTTGTTTGATTTAGCGCAAAATTTGTTGCCGGCAATGTTAGCCAAGTTGTTGCAGCTGTTGCTATTGTTGTTGTTGTTGTTGTTATTGGCTAAGAATGTTTGAAACATTTTCAAGCAGCGATAAACCGCATTGCCAACTGCGGCAGGCGGAAGTCGCTGTCACATGTGCCGCTGACTTGGGCGTCGACATGGTTGCATTTATTAATGCAAATCTGTATTCCATTTGGCCATAGCCAAAGCATATCTCAACTTTATGAAAATTTGTAACTGTTCCATGGTCGACTGGAAAAATGAAAAATGCAAAAGCTTCTGAAGCCAACATTAGCAGCCACGTCTTCGTTTCGTCAGCGACCAAATGTTTCAGAGGCGAAGGCCGTCAAGAAAACTTGGCAGTGACACGACGGCGCAGCTGCAGTTAACGTCGACGTCGTTGCACTCTCTGAAATTTACTCTTAAATGACTCCCTTAGTTGCTCTTAGATCTTGCTCTTAAAGTTCACCGCAAGATAATGCTGCACATTTCTAATGGAGACCTTTCTTTTCCTGTTTTACAGTCGGAAGCAATAAAATGAATTATGGGAGTCGAGTCTAACAGAATTTCTAATGCGTTTCCACGCAACTTAATATTTTGCTTTTGAGAATCGCAAACCATAAGTCAAGTCTTGAGGCAGGTGCATTGATCGACCAATTAGACAGCAAAAGAGCTAATTAAAAGAGATTCTCTTCACTCTCAAATGAGCTCATCAAGAAATATGCTCTCCAGTCCATCTGTTTATCAGCCAGCTATAAAAGAACATTGCGGCTTTCTAACGACCAAAACTGAAAACACAACTGCAACAACAACAACAACAACAGCAACTGAGATGATCATTAACCCAAAAGTACGCGTAATTAAAACCGAGATAACAAATATGAGCTAAGAAACGCTTTAAACGTGGGGCGTGGCGAGCTGAGGTCATCTTCATGCAACTTACGTAACTGTCAGCCAAACAAATCTTTAACCTCAACGAAAGCCAGTCAACCAAAGTCAGTTAGTTGCACATACACATACACATACATACATACATATGTTAAAACTCATTGAAACTGTTCGTCACTCTAAGTAGACTTACACATGCACCCCACACACAGACACACACACACACCACACACACAAACAACATTCACAATCTTACATGCACATAGGCTGATGATGCAATTAAATATTATCGAAGACTCTCAACGAAAGCACAGCGAACTGCACTCGTCGCACTTTTTCCACCCAATTTCCCATGCATTTCAGTTACACTTGCAATTGCGTTGCACATAGTTACTATATATTTACTGTTACATTCGGGCAACAAAACAAGCAGCTCATCGATTGGTCGCTTCGATTCTGTGGCGATAAATCGACGACGTCATCAGCTTTTGTCGCTTTTGTGGCAGATAATTGACGCCTCAACTGAATTATACAATTTGTTCAACAATAAGCGATGAATCTGATAAAGCAATTATATAAATTTAGTCTTTCGGAAAAGCGTTTTGGCAGCAGGAAGTCTGCAATCGCCATCCGATTCGCTTGCCGTGTGAATGAATGAAAACTCATCGAGTTCTGTTTCTGTTACGCTTCTGATTTCTGCTGATTTCCAGGGTTGAGTTCTGTTCTGTTCTGCAGATTGATTAAGCAATAAAAACCCAGACGGACACGAGGCAACCTCTTCTTCTTGTTCATTCGTGATTGAGTAATTGTGGTTGTTTTTGCAACAGATGTGCTCTAATTGTAATCTTCAGAGCCGATCGCTACCAAAAATTGTGTTGTTCCCAAGAATTAATTAAATCTGTCTGCTCACAAGTATTTGCTGAATTATGTTGGAAATAGTTTAAAGAATCGCAGTTCTCAGTTCCCAGGTCATTCTTGGGTCAAGTGAATAGTCTCTTGCTCTTTCTTATCTTATCTGTGTGGTTCTCAACCGTTATGAGGAAGTCAATAAGCCATTTCAATAGGCCAACAAAGATAGCTGGCTATTGCTTTTGGTGTCACATCGATATTCAAATATTGGTTGCCAATCCAAAGCTAGGGAACTGTGCCAAGCTCGACGTTGAAAGTGACTACAATAACAAGAAGAAAGAGAACAACATCTATGAGTTCATTTGTAGAGCAAACATAACCTAAAAACCCTCCTCAGATTGCTTTGGATTTGTGTCGTTCTGTTCTCGGTCTGATTTGACCAAATTGAGTGACATGCAAATTTCCTTTCGATTTTCGCACATTCTTCGTTGCTTTCTTGCTGATTGAAATACCCCGAGAAGGTCGGTCAGGAGAAGAGTGAGGAAGAGGGGAGTCTGGAAGAGGGAGGAGTTATTGCAGGTTGTCGACTGTTTATATTTCCGGCAATCAATCGACTCGAGTCAAACTCTCGTTCATTGTTGCATTGTTGTTTGTAAATTGATCGACTTTGTCCGTCTATTTGTTTGTTTGTTTGTCTGTTTGCCTCACTTCAGGCTCCATTTCTGGATTGATGCTGTTGTTGTTCATTAGGTGCAGATCGACACACGACACGCGACAGACGATACCCGATATGAGCTCGATACTTTCGCTTGGAATGCAACTGGAGAAAGGAATACGGAGAATTCGCAAAAGACGATTTATTCTCAATGGATGCGTTTTCGGATTTTGGGGCAAATGCGAAGGGAATCTCCGACTCGGAATCGAGACCTAATTGCTGATAAGAATCGCACATGTGAATGAAAGTTGCCATCAGAGGCGCCAGCTGAGTTGAAAGTGCAGCGGAGACCCACATCCATAAAAAGGGAAATAAAATCGAAAGACTGAGGCGACGAACTTGATTACTTCAACTGGATCTAGAACTGTAGCAACCTTTCTCTTGATTGCACCGCACTTCATTTGCTTTATTTCACTTTTCGATGGGGCTCCCCACCACTGACCCTCCCAGGGACACATAACTAATTGCAGCTGTGGCACTTCTTCGACTCAGCTTTCCATGCTGAAACAAAAACTCATTCTACTAGAAGGCAACTAGAATTTTCACTCTTAATAAGTTTCTCGTTTGGTGTGTGCCACTGACTGACTGACTATCCGCCGTCAACGCCTGCCTTGTGGTCTATGCTTGACTTCCCTGCTGTCAACATAAAACTGTCAACGAGCGCTTAACCCAGTTAACGCCCTTAACCAAAGACACCAAACACGACTATGCCCAGCAACAACACTCAGTTTGCAATTCTCGATCTGTTCGACGCGAGCTCTGCAGAATATGCCCAACTCAATATAACAAATGAGCAAGGTGTAAAAACCACAGAGTCCAACCTGGCAACAACACATGAGCAACGAGCAACGAGCAATGAACAATAAGCAATGAGCAGATAAGAAAGGCCACCAGTAAGGTGCTCTCGCGCTGCAGCTGAATCTGAGCGATGGCCCCACCTCAGTGGAAAGAGGAACGAGGAGAGACGATGCGGAGGTGTTGCCGGTGTCCAACGGATATTGAAGATGTTCGAGGGGAAGAAGAAGGAGAGGAGACGGCAGATTGACCGATGTCTGGCTGTAACCACGCTAGCAGAAAGGAATTCTGAGCTGCGCGGTGAAAGTAGTCATCTCCATCACCATCTGCAACCCCATCGCAAGCTTCAACTCCAGCTTTGGCTCCATGTTCATTTGAAGACACGACAATGGCAGCGACTTGTTGAGATTCTGGTCCCAATAATGACACTTAAACGATGCAGTTTTTTCGTAATATGAATTTTCCTGTTTGTTGGAGGATCGCCAGAGGAGCGTCTCGCCATCAATTAGAATCGGGATCGGGGAGTGGAGCGGAGTGGAGTGGAGCCACCTGAGCTGCAACTCAATCACCAGCCAACGGCCATCGCCAGCTTCTGCCTCCTCTTCTAATTGCTGTTGTTTTTTCTTGTGGCTCTTCTTGTTTAGAGTCAGTCCGGTTTGAGAGGAACCTTATGAGTTATGGGTACGCAGAGGTGTCATATGAATCGATGGGGTTGCTCGTTCCTTAAGTGGATAAAGTAGAAAGCTCCTCTCTCTCTCTCTGTCCTTATAGGGTGCACCTTTCATTCATAACTGCGTCGAAACATGCAAATTGGCACTCATCCTCATTAGTGCCATCATCTTCCTGGTCATCATTTGATGCCGGACATATATGAGCAAATTGATGCCATTGCATTCTGACAGAATCTGATATGATGATGCAATCTCCATTCCATCCAATCTCTTTCTCTTTTCGTGTTATGTTTGCCAGCAGGGACCCCACTGCTAGGAGGGAATCCAAATGGGGCTATGGGGAGAGACAGGGATAAATCAAGCAGTGTTTGCTTTGGGCGTTTCCAGTTCTCTCGCTCGACAACGCGACGATTCCTCTGCCTTAACCACAACCTGAGCCCAAAATGTAGTTGTCTTCTTCCTCGAGTAAGGGGGCGTGGACGCAAATAATGTTGCAGCAAGGTGGAGAGTCTTTTGCTTTGGTCTTGGCGAACAGGCTTAAGGCTTGCTCCATGCCACACAAAGCAATCAAGCAACTGTCAATAGTTGCAACACCTGTTTCTGGTTTCTGGTCATGTGTTGCTCCATTTATATGCAGCTTAGTCCTCTTCTAGCCTAATGCGACCTTGAATCCCACACAAATCCTAATGAGCAGCTCCATCATAAATTGCGGATGAGCCAACTGATAAATTGGGGTGAAAGATTGCAATCCCGAGATTTTCCAGAGAGAGAACTAATCGCCCTAGTTAACGAATAGTTGTTCAGGTGCTAACAAGTTCTTCCCTTCGATTTTGTAACAATTTGAGGCTAATCAAGAATCTGCTCCAATTTGCTGCAACATAAAAGAGGTATTAGCTTCCACAATTTATGTTCGCCTCGCGTTCAACATGCAGCAAAAGAAGAACACAGCGAATACAACTAACCCATTGGAAAACTGTTGCACTTCACTAATTGATTTATGCTCAAATGCTATATGAGATAAAGTACTTTTGAAGATACTCTTTAGCGATCAGAATGGTAATTGGTAATAGTTGAAACGAGGCAAGGAAATGCTAGGCGAGGAGAGGGGAACTGCTTGGACTGCTTGTGGGTGCAGCCTTCATGGAGAGCAGCCATAAAATGGTCAGGCAACATGACGTGGAACATGGCAACATGGCAACTGCAACTGCAACTCAGCTGAGCTGAGCTGGAAGAAAACATCGAGAATGGAACAAGTTCTCGAGTAGTTCCCACAGGAAGTGTTCGCTGCCGAACGCATGCCAAAAATGGCTCCCCGAGGACAAGACAACAACCCCGGACGGACCACAAAGACTGACCAAAGCCCAAAGCCCAAAACCCGAAAACGATCACGATTATGATGATCATTTCGGCGATTATGGCTGCGACAGTGCCAGCTCCCAGACGGTGGCAATGTCCCCAAACACAGACCCCATCCCACATCCCACATCCCACAGTTTATTTCAGTGCATGCCTGAAGAACATTTCTCGAATCCAACTCTGACTCTGACTCTGAGTCTAAGTCTCTGAGTACGATTCGTAGTCGGTGGCGATCAGTGGCGATCGAAGTGGGATCGTAGCTGGCTTGGCATTAGCAGTTGTTGTATATTGTTTCTGCATTGTAACTGTCACCTGGTGGCACAAGTTGGCAAAGCTGCCAGAAATAATAGAAATTATATGAAATGGGCATTTGGGGAGTGTGTTTCTGCTTCTGCTTCTGCTTCTGCTGCTTATTCTGCCTCCGCATCAGGTTCGACTTCCGCATTGGGTTCATTTCTATCTGCTGGGACAATGGGCCATTTGAAGCCATCGGGCAACAGGCACATAGTAAACAGGAAT
Organism: Drosophila mimica; assembly: GCA_037043585.1. Taxonomy (NCBI): domain Eukaryota; kingdom Metazoa; phylum Arthropoda; class Insecta; order Diptera; family Drosophilidae; genus Drosophila; species Drosophila mimica. Next base: position 951,879 of record JBAMBE010001187.1, read on the forward strand.
GTCGCTGGTTATGACTGGGACGCAATCTCCCGCGCCTTCCGATGCCTAATTTGGCTAGTTATTACAACATTTCGTTGAATTCTCCACACATTAACACCTCCCCCATTGCAGAACTGCTTCGACTTCTATTTGAGATGATGGACACGTGCCAAGTTCAGTTTTCCATTCTGCTTCGTTCTACACACTGAAGTGAAGACGGAGACGGGGATGAAGAAGCTGAGGAAGGAGAAGATATCTTCTATGCTATGATGGATCACTGAGGATGACACGACACTTAATAGTCGCTTTGTTGTTGTTGTTGTTGCTGTTATTGTTGTTTTTGTTGTACACACTTGTACACAGCTCTGCCAGCTGTTCGTGCCCTGCAATTTAAGAGGAGAGTACGAGTATTTAATGCCTCGACAACTTGCAACTTGAGGCAACTTGAGGCTGGCGACTGATTTATGACAGCGCGAAAGATTCCAGCGAGGATCGTTGGAGAACACTGCATAGATGCATCCGAAGGTAATTTGGCACCACCAACTGCCAACTGCCAACTGCAAACTGCCAACTACCAACAGACCAACGACGGGCGTGGCGCCGATGCAAAGGTTCAGGTTCGGTTCAGGTTGAGGCTGAAGCTGATGCTGAGCTGGAGACTGGAGGCTGGAGGCTGGAGACGAGGCCTATTACGTGATGATGTAATAATTCTTCAAGACGATGGCATTTTTATTGCGGAAAATGTTGCATAAATCAAGGCAGCAATAAAACGGAGCCCCGTCGATCGCCCCGATCCAAACAGGATGCTCCGAATACTAAAGACTAGTTCATTCCCATTCAGCGCCAATAATTTGCACCAGCAAAAGCGACTCCGACTCTCTTTCAAAGGTCTTTGAAATGTTTGCAAATTCGACGACGTCATGCGGCACAATGGGAATAGCGGCATAATTTGAGTAGTAGTTATGTGTCTAAAGCTCATTTCGAGCCTGCTCCAATCAACTGTTGAGCCACGAGAGATAATCAGCGACTGTTGCATCAACACTGTTGCTTCAACACTCAACGACCCACGCGATCCTCGAGTTAGCTTCGCACATTAGCAACCAAGCAAGCCGCTCTCAAAGATCGCAGCGGCAGATGCACCACAGGCGTGAAAGATGAGATGAGACGAGGCGAGATGAGCGATGAGCGATGAGAGATGAAAGCTTCTGCAAGATTTGGGAACGTGTTTGTCATTGCAAATTGGAAGTGGAGGAGCCTACGCAAAGCGGATCTCCTCAAAGGAAGACGATCATAAAAGGACTTTCGTCAGACATGCGATGAGATGCCATTGGAGAACCAACCTCTCTAATGAGTCTCTCCATGTTGGGGATCTGACGAGAGAATGGAAAACGATTTCAATATTGATTTACAGTCAGTCAATTCGCTTTTATGGATCAGTGGGTTGAGAATCACAACTGTTTATCGCAATACAAGTATTGATTGCTAAGAATGTTCTCTGTTCATTTACTGATCATTATCACCACAAATGTGACATGATGACAATAATCATTTATTATGGAATCGATCACCGATCTCCAAAGACTGTCTTTACACACTTGAATATTATGTTTTACTCAAGAGTGTTTTGCTATCGTGTCACATAATATTATTGTTACTGATTTTCATTTCTAATTTGGTTGATTCAACTACCCGAAACGTGTTGCAGTCGTTTGTTTGTCACGCTTTGTTGTTTGTCTGTTGACTTGTTGACTGGGTGGAGAAGAGGAAGCAGAGGAAGAAGAAGAAGAATAGCCAACACCTCGTAAATAGGCCACTGACTGACGTGATTACAATGTCAAAGTGAGCCCGCAACAAAGAGGGGAGCTTGTTGTGTAACTCACTCTCTTTATTTATTATACCCAATATAATTAATTTAATTTCAGTTCCAAGTTCTGCTTGTGTTCTGCTTGTGGGCGTGGCACTTGCCCGAAAATGTATCAAAGCGTGAGCCACGAAAGATCTTAAAGAGAGGAAATTCGGCATTTGGCATTTGCATTTTCATTCCCTTCACTTAGAACTCAGAACTCAGAACCCAGGGCTCAGGGCTCAGAACTGAGAAACATTGCGTGATTCGGCAAAAGATTCTTAACATTTCGAACACCTTTTTGGGTGTCCAGCGTGGTTGGATTTTGTCTGATCGGAAGGGGTACGATATGGGAAGGGTCGTGGAGGGGTCGGGGAGGGATGGGAGATATCCAAAATGTACAAACAAAGCCACACAAAGTCAGAGAGCAAATTATTAGGCAGGCAAAGCAGCTAAGAGAAACTGAGGGAAACTGCGGGAAACTGAGGGAAACTGCTTTTTGATGTTCGGTAATTGGCGGTTTGGCAGCACGCGAGGCGGCCCCAGCAACAACTGGACTGTGAGCTAACTGTGAGCAACTAGGGATAGGAGAAGGGGAGGGATGGGACGGGATGTTAGCAAACCAAGAGACAGAGTCTATTCTTCCGATTGCCGGCGCTCAAACCTCCAAATGGTAACGAGCCAGCGGATTTCGGCGTGACGCGCTTTTCGATTTCAGAGGGGATTCTGACCAAGTCTGAATCCAAGTCTGAGACTTTTCTGGTCCAAGCTCGAATGTCGCTGTTTCTGTTTCTGATCTTATTGTTATTGTTGTTGTTGTTGTCGTCGTCGTCGTTGTTGCTGTCTGCTCATTTCATAATAATTGGCAGCTTACAAATGTTCTTTTGGTTTTGATTTGATTTTGCTTCCATTTCCACTTACAATGTCCCCCAACCGAGTTCACGCGTTGTTCTCCAAGGGGAGGTGAAAAGACTAAGACGAAGACGAAGGCGAGGTTAGCTCATAGCGGTACTTTGTTCCGTTGAACTTATGAGCATCGTGTGGCAAACGGAACTGTTGCAACATTTTTGTGGCGAATCTTTTGGTGTCGGGTTAGGAAGCATTCCGAATTCAGAGCAGGCATCCGCCACAAATAAAGTCGGCAATTTACAGGCGTGAACATTAATTAGACAACCCAAGCGCAGATCACAGTCTGAGCAGAGGTCGGACAGGAGCCACAATTACACAATAAATAAAACACCAACAACCCGGGTTGGACATTTCTCTAGCAGCGCATTCGCACATCTAATGAGCAAACATGCTGCTCTTCTTCCTCATCTCCACTTCACCCATCTCCCCCTTTGCCCATTTGCCCATTTGCTTACACAGTCTCCACCCTCACTTGGAGCATTTTCGAAGCGTTCTCGGGGCGGAGTTGTTTGCGCTTTGTCCGCCAACCGCCAACCGGCAACCGCCAACTGGCGACCGCCAACAGATGCCAGATTAGCATTTAAATTGTAGTTACATTTGGCCAAAGTCAAGCACAAACCAACTCAAGCCCAGCGCAAACTGTAGATTATTTTTCATTCCATTTAATTTTGTTTTACCTTATTTTCTGTGTGCGCTTTTCCTGGCGTTGCATTTTCCCGCCCTCTTCTTTTTGGCGCTGTTCAAAGCAAACGTTTACCAAATGGAATTGTTGTCTTTGTTCTGTTTGGTTTGGTTCGGTTCGGTTCTGTTCCGTTGTTGTGGGAGCTGGAATTCCCAACCTCCACCCTCCACCCTCCTCTCAACCTACACCCCACCCTGACATTCAAGCACTTCAGCTGATGTTATCAATGCCTCGCCTCGGGCAGAAGCTTTCCTCAGTGTTTCTTGTATTTGTTGTTGTTGGTGTTGGTGTTGCTGTACCAAGGTAGCAATTTCAATATCAAAATTCGCCTGGCCTTTGGTCCGGTGTGGAAAGAACAGAACCACAGTCTGAAGCGGTTCGCTCAGATGAGTCCAGCAAACGGTAAACCGCCAACGCCTTCTTTGGCATATCAGGCAGCCCCAACAGCTCCCTTGCCATTTGCTCTAACATTTTAATCCAAATTAATTAAAAGCAAACCCAAACTGACCCATTTTCAATTTCCCTAGGACAACAAATTGGCATATTTATCTCTCCACTACTGAGCAAATTCTGTTGGTTGACGAACTGAAAAATAGGTAGAACAAATCGGGTAATGATAAATTGCAAAACATTTCCAAAAAGACGTCAAAAGTGTGGCAGCCCCGCGGCGAGACTGCCAGCTGGTCACAATCTCCCCTCCTCTTCACGTCTATCATTATTCCGGGACGCTGCACAGTCCGATTAATTTGCAGTCGTCCAAATTGTAGTTGTAGTCTTAGTCTTAGTCTCGGAGTCTCCGATGGAAGTACCGTAAGCGTAGGTGGCTTGATGAGCTCTGCTGCCGTTTTGGTGGATCGCCCGTTGGGTCAGTTGATTTCGCTTCTCCTCGCTTCAGCAGCGACCAGAAGAGGCGGACTGCTGGACAGACTGCCCCATCTTGGCCACTAATTAATTGCGTGCTTTGACTCGGTCACACTCCAAGCGTAGAGGAGACTTTAAAGACAGAGGAGGCTGGCCTGGAGGGTCTCGGATTGGGCTTGGCAATCGTCTCAGTTGTTGCTCTGATTGACAGGAAATTGTTATGAAGCCAACCAATCGGCATCTAACTGTTCTTCAGAGTTTCCCCCTCTTCTTTTACGATATTTTTAGCCAGCATACTTCGATTAAGATTAGAAGTTCGCATTTTGACAACGCAGATTGTTTGCTTGTTAACTTGGATGGGTTCAATGGCATCCATCCGAGCCCAGTTTCCCGTTTTGAATGCTGTTGACCCGTAGATTGGTGCATATCGTGAGTCCAATCGAAAGTTTCCTTGTCTCCGGAGTCACTCTGCAAATGCAATGTTTTGTGTCCAATCATCTGACACTCGAGACATGCGAGAGTGTGTGCAGAATCCAAGAAAACCAAATCGAGTCTAACTCTCACTGCAACACTCATCTGTGAGTTACGCGGGGGAGGACTAAGAAGTGAGGATTGTGGATGGAGCCGATGCCAGCGATAGCACTCGAGACCATGTCGACTAATTGCAGTTATAATATCAAAGTCCACATAACGCCTAACGCCTCGCCTCGGCTTGTCTCGACTGGATTCAACTGGAGTCTCAAGTGGAGAAGGCCACAGCACGAGATCCAAAACCGAATCGAGCCAAGAAATATGAAACACACGCAAGCTCAGTGTCGGATGGTCAAGTGCCACTTGTGCGTCCACCAGACTGGACTGGACTAGCCCGGGTGTCAGGATAATATGCAGGCAACGCCGACGCGACGCCACGCCACGCAAATGATCCGCAAGAAATGATGATGCGGATCTTAATGAACTTTCTCGCTTTTGGGGCGAAGTTGCAGCATCGCAGTGCGATATGTTTGGTCTCGTGCTTCAGGTGGTTCTGCTGGTGGGAAAGAGGCAAAGTGGACCAAGAAACTGCATCGGAGAAACAATTATGCAGAATTTGGGTCATCTCTCGAGCATCTAAGACGGTGAGTGGGGCAGAGAATGGAGGGGGACAATTGTTTGTATTTATATTCATTTTGCGGTTGTAGATGGGATCTCAGTTTTTCTCAGCAGAGACAAACAACCGCGAACGAGTTGCGGAGGGGTCAGAATAATTGCGAATTAAATTCAGATTTCATTTATGATTCTGTTTCGTATTCTGATTTCGGTTTCTTCGTGTGGGACTGGAAAACTTTGTGGGTTCGCTTCATTTTAAGCGGCATTTCAGATAAGTTAGTTGTTTAGTTAGTTGTTTAGTTAGTTGTTTGTGTTGCTTTCGTGGCTCTTGAAGTGGGCAACAAATGACAAGCGGGACACTCATCACGATCCAGGGAATATTCGGTGGCACTCTTAGCGCCAATAAGGCACCGTCGTGCTCCTCATCAGCATCTCCGTTATCCTCACGACAACGCAACGTTCTGAACCAGGTTGCAGCTCCTCATTAATACCAACCCTCTCCTCATCTTCGAGATCATCATCTTTGTCAACTAATTGCTCATGCTTATGTTATATTTATCTATTTATCGACTTTGACTTTGACTTTTTGCTGATTTTATGATTCCTGTCCATGTGCCTCTTCTGATCTATCATCAGTGATCTGTGTTCATCTCATGCCGTTCTTATCTGCTTCTAAAATGCCAAACAAGGTTAAGTCGTTCACTTCTCATGCGCGTGACCATTGTCAGTGAGGATGCTCCTCCAGGTCTACGTTCCTTTCTCTCTGAGTCCAATGGCAATAATTGCCATCTGTTCCACAGGCACTGTTAGATGGGGCATTATCATGCTCATACATATGACAAATGGGCTGCCAGAGAGAATTGTTAAGGAAGACTCTTAACTCCAAGCTGCAGAAATCTGAGCTGGCTTCGCTTTACTAACACCTAATGGCCCGCTCATCAAGAGAAGAAGGTAACAGCAGCAGATCTTTTTTTCTCTTTGATTTAAGTACCTCAAGTGAGGACACTCCTTTACCGGTCAACTTCGTGTATAACGCATTTCCACACGTTGTTGTGGACCACCTATCTGGATTTGATTAAAGGGGGGAATCCTAGAAACATTCCACACTCAGCCGTAAATTTGCGTTAGCCAAATTGCTAACAAATCGAGGCACATTCTGTTGGTTGCTGCTCGCCTTGCCTTAAAAAGCCTCCAACTGTTAGGTAGCTCCAGATCTGTCCTTCTCCCTCCTACCCTCCCCCTCTCTCACCTGACAATCCTGCCCGTTAAGGAGTGCGTGAGCTGTTTGCCTCCCACTGGCTGCCAATGCGACGCCCATGTCCGATTGGCTTTCATTGATACCGTCCAGCACTTGGATAGTCGCCAGTTATCCAGTTCGTTAGATGCTGCCTCACCTACTTTTCGCAACAATGTCGCAGATCTCCCAACTTGGCCCCTTGTGCGTACTCCCTCCCTTCCCCAATCCACTCTCCTAGTCACTGTGGTTTCCAATTTCCCATTTCCAATTTCTTGGCCTGTCATCGCCTACAAGCATTGTTGTTGTCGTCGTGTTGTTGCTGCTGCTGCTGTTGAGATCTTGAGCTGTTGAGAGCTGTTGTCCTGTTGCCAGATCTCTGCCAACGACCATTAGAGCCAAGAGACAAAGCTGCCAGCGTTGTTTTGTTACCATTTGGCCACAATGCGTTTCAATTACAAGCCCGAATTTTATTGGATTGCTCTGATCTGTTTTTCTTCTTCTCTCGTCTCGTATTTCAGCTAGGGAAAGTGTTGGAAATTGCTCCACAAAGTAGTTGCCATTTCAGTCCAATGCAACAATCCTTCTAAGTAGCCAAGTCTGAGTGTGGGGCACACACATTTGCATTTCTTACTTACTGGAGAGATGCTCAATTAAAAGACCAAAAACTCGAAACAACAACAATAGCAACGCGAATGACAACAGCAACTGTTGCTGTTGCTGTTGCTGTTGCCCATGTTCCACTTGACTTTAATTGGATTTTGTTTATTTTTGGGCACATTTCGGGGCCCGCAACTGCAACTGAAACTGCAACTGGCGACGGCTCGCGGAATGCGACACGACACACGATGACAAATGTTGATATTCAAATGACACCATTGGGGGCGCTAGATGCGGGTGGTGCTGGAGGGGAGGAGTGGGCGGCACTTGTTGCACTTTTGTCACAGCTCTTGGCCAAAGGTAAAGTCAAAAGCAGCTTCAGCTTCAGCTTCAGCTTCGATTCGAACGACACCCGCAACTGGCATTCCAATCGATTGTTGGCCAACTTGCTGTGGATGCCTGTGGTCGACTGGAGAGTCGTGGTTGGGTGAGAAAAGTAAACCGTTTGAGCTGTGTTTGAGTTGAAGCTGTTTGTGTTGCTGTTGCTGATGCCGTTGCAATTGTTGTTGTTGTTGATATTGGCTCAATCTTCTCCTTTCAACGCCAACAGGCAGCAGCAGATGTTTGAAATGTTTGCGCGACTTTGTCAACGTTCAATGTCTCCTTCCTCTACACCTACTCCTACTCCTGCTCCTACTCCAACTCCTACTCCTACTCCTACTTACCCTCTTCTCATCTCCTCGCCAGCTCTTTAGTGTCTGCTATTGAGTAGGGTAAAAAATGTCCACGGCACCTGTCAGCAGAAGCGAATGCGTATTTCAATGAATCAGACAAGCACTTCTGTTACCGTTAAATAGAAGACAGAAGAATTATCAATAGTAGTTTCCACTACTTCTATTTAGCTACCAAGTAATACAATTCGCAGCTAGAAGGCGGCTCATACGGAAACAGAGGGTAATGAAACTATTCAGTATGTCAGTGGGTGAATATATTCCCAGAAATTGGGTTAAAATTCCAATTTCCATAATATTAGCAAAGCATTCAGTGGAGGAACAGCTGCCGCCTTAGAAAGTGCATTTCCATATGCATCGCATCTCGGGGTTGTCTAAACCACTAAATTGACTCCACAACAAAGTTTGCTCACGTTTTCGCTTATCTGTGAGGGAGGAGAGACTGAGAGAGAGACACAGCGAAAGAGAGAAGAGAACTCGCTTTGGAATTCCTTGCGACGAGAAATGTGTCAATAATTAATTGAATTCAATTAAAACACGTTTCCCGCCTTTAAGCCTGATCTCAATCCCAGTTGAGTTAATTAAGATGCATCCGTGTCGCTGGCGGGCAACGAGGGAGGTCAGCAACCGAGGAACTGCCTACACTCGATCCAATTTATAGTCATGTTATATACTTCAGTGTGTTCCTCTTCCTCGTATTCGAGCCCTTGGATATGGATCTACAGAAGTCTCATTTGCTGCAGTTGGTTGGCAGTTGGCAATTGGCAATTGGCAATCCGCAGTTGTGTAAACGGTTTTTGGGTAAAAGTGCAACTAAACATCAATTAGCCCAATTCCCAGGCCGTTGCCACTTTGGCTCTTCAGTTGCCCCACACTCAGCCCCAGACTCAGTAAAGTCAGAAGTCGGTTTCTGTTTCCACTTCGCTTCCACTTTCATGTTGCATGTGGCTCACGTTGCATTTTGGCAACGTTTTCAGATGCCTATTGCCTGTTTGCCTGTTTGCCAGTTGCCAGTTGCCAGTTGCCATTTTCCAGTTGCCCTTGCCTTGAGTCTAGAGTCTCTGATTAGAGCCTCTCGTCTTCACACAAGAGTGAAATTCATTGCAATTTTCATTTTATTTATTTGCTTCGCTGCCAGTTGGCAACTGCTGCTCTGTCGATTCTCTGTCCCAGGGCCTTTCCCATATTATTTCATTGTTCGCCAATAAGTATGTTCCACATGTTCTCAGTGGTCAGTCAGTCAGCTCATGTGATTGTGGTCATCTGGTCATCTGGTCGTCTACTCATCCAACTCTGTCTCACGTGCCATCGAGAGTGCGTTTTCACTTTGCAGCGAACTCATGCAACTCACAACTCGATACTCACAACTCGCAACTCGAAAGTGATTCTAATCACATGAATTTAATGAAATAATGGCAATCGAAAAGGAGAATGTCTGTAAGCAGTAGAATCTCAATCTCTCCTCCTCCTCTCTCTCTCTCTCTCTCTCTCTCTCTCTGTCCAGAGTTGAACTCTCTTCGCATTTGCAACGTAAATCATTTCACTCATGTCGAGTGTCAAGCAAAAGCGACTCTCAGGTAAATCAAAATCCAACAGCGACACACATTCAAGGTCTCTCTTGTTGAGCAACAGTGGCAACATCCTTGGTTCCGATGCGATGTTCCCATTTCTCACATTCATGTCACGATTTTGACCAGATGAGAGATGAACCACATCAGCATCGAGGATGCATCACTTTGCATGTTAATCGCCTCCATTTGAAATTGGTCAAATGTGGTGACTGCCATCGCATACATTTCAATCTATTACCATTAACTGTGAACGGGGAACTGAAAGTTCCACAAATATTCGATATTATTTCACAAACAAATCCGATCAATTCGAAGTCTCTTTTTTTTTGCTGTTGTTGTTAAAAGTGAAACCGCTAATAGCCCATAATCGTTCACAGTTCGAAAGAATTTGTGCGGCACGTGCTTCATAGCGAAAGAGTCAAAAGTCGAGAGTATCAGGTATCATTAACACCCTGGAATGTCATTTTGTTTCCCCCAACCTCCGATCCGGTGAGCAAGCTCAAGAGGGTTTCCCCTTAAGTTCCAGCTCAGTGGCTGCCTGTCAAGATTCATGCAAATAATCATAAAACTTGTGCGAAACGGCCACAGCTCAAATTGCTTTGGCCTAAAATGACCCCCAGTGAAAGATTTTAATTATGGACGAGAACTTTTGCTTTTCTTTTCCGTTTGAGTGGGGTTTAGTTCACTCTACTGTCGAATGATTTATGATGAATCTAGCTAAATGATATGTGGCTGAACGGAAATCGAAACTATGTCGATTCCAATCGCAAATTCAAAGGTAATCGATTTATCAGAAATGAATTTTCTTTTAAGCTAGGTTTTAATTGCAACGCACAAAACAATTAAATATACGAAAGGTTTTCTTCGTACGCCCATTTCCTGCTGGATTAATGAAGTGTACAAAAAGAATGCTCACAATCAGCTTACACAAATTTGCTTATCTTGCATCTGTGGCTCACAACTGAGAACATCATCCAAGCAGAACTTACAGCCAAGTTACCTCTGAGAAGAGACAGAGAAGAAGACAGAAAAGTGTCGTGAACTTTGTGCCCCGTTGGGAGCTGGCTGACTAGTTGACTGGTTGCCCAATACTATGAATACCTACGCGGATGCAGCATGACCCAACCAGAGAATCGAGCACCGAGCATCGAGTATCCCAGATCCAAAATCCCGAATCCCGGCAAGCGTCGTTGGCTATCAGTGCTGAGACATCGTCTAAACAGCAACTGGCAACAACGTGGAACAAGCAACATGCAACAAATGATGGAGAGCACTAACAAGACTTGATCCTGCTGCTCCTGTTAGATGCCCCAAACGCTGACTAACACTACTGGCACAATTCCAAAACAACAGACAGACTGAAAGACAGACAGAATCGAGCAATGCAACTTCTCCCGTTGCTTTTGCTGTTGATGTTTTTTTATTGCTGAGCATTTAAATGGGCGGCAGCCAAAAAGAAATGGTTGCAGCTCAACATTGGTGGCTTGGTTAAGTGTGTTTTATGTTGGGTGTACTTCATGTTGTGGACGAACCATTTGCAACTGCCTCAAGATGCACACTTTCGATAACACATTGGCAAATTTATGCAAGTCGCAAAAACCGAAATAAACATTTTTTTCTACGGTGGAGATTTTGGCAAAGACAACATTATTTGGAACGGTTGCTGGTGGGCGGGGCAAGTTAAAAACAAAAATGCAAATCGCATTGGGCATGGCCAACGTCTCAAAAGGGCCAACGATGATTTAGCAATTTGTGTACTTTTTTCATTTTTTATGTTTGTTATTTATTTGTATTTTTGCAGAAGCAAAGAATTTAATGCGATTTGTTTGCTTCGTGGTGTTTTTTGTTTTTTGTTTTTTTTTTTGTAAACGTTACTAAGCGGATTTTGGTAATTGCCAGGCAAGGGCTTAAGAATACTTTTAGTCGCTGGACCACCCGAGTGGAGTGGCTTAACGACAAAACAAATGTCAGGGGGCAGACCAAAGTGTCTGCTATTTAAAGATTTACAGTCGGTTTCCCCCCACTCACACACAGATAGCGGTATTTTTATGAAAGAAGGAAAAAAAAATAGCAAGGCTTTAATAGCCAGCAACGTGGCCAACAATTTAATTCGTTGACTTTTGGCCAACTGCCAACTAACTACAACCAGCCTGGCAATTAAAGCCTTTTCAATTGGTCCAAGACACATCTGCGGCTAAGTAGCAAATGTGCTTAAGTGTCCACTAAAAGAACTCGTCTCTGGTTCAGAGATACATGTGTTTGGATTGCCGTTTGTCCAATTAGAATTTGGAATATGCTAATTGAATCGGTGACAAGTCTTACTACTGGGCAATAAATTTTATTAGCGAAAAACTTCGCTAACGGTAGTCATCTATTTAAAGCCCAGTTCGTTGCCGTAAGTCCCAAGATTTCGCCAATAAATTGCAGTTGAAATTTAGAGCATATATATTCGCACTTGGGTGCATCATAATAGTGTTGCATGCGTAATGAAAATGTTATAGTTTAATGGAGCACTAATTATAAAAACAGTTGCAGAAAACTAATTAGTGGAGAGTTTTATTGTTATTATTTTTCTTTGTTTTTCTGTATCATTTCGAATTGGATCTATAAACAATATTGTTAATTGCAAAGAGCTGTTTTTTTTTTGCTCAGACAGTATTTAATTAATCGTCATGTTTATGCAACGAAAACATTATTTATGCAAAGTCAGACATTCATTTAAATAGCTTAGAGGCCTACTAAAGTACTCCTTAAATAATTGAAATTCATTCTACACGTTTGCGAATAAACAATCACAGTATAAAATTCAATTTAAATTGGGTTCCATTGACTCTAAGCTTTATAAAGAGATAATTAAAAAATAAAAATAATACACGTGTTATATAAAGTTCAATTTAAATAAGATTCCATTGACTTTTAGCGCTACAAAAAGATAATTAAAAAATAATAATCAAATTACTGTTCCTTCTGCCCAGCATAAAGTACTAGACAGTAATTCTTTTGGCATTTGCGCAGAATTTCATTTCCAGAATTCCTAATCGCTTTACACGAGTATTAATTTAAACAAAAAAAAAATAAATAAAAAAAAAGCAGGTGGTTTTTTATGTTTGCCGCCGCTTTGCTAAAAAACTTCTATGCGGGCTTTTGTCTCCTCATTAGAAACCCACACGGGGTGGTCGCTAAACTTCTTCGAATAGGCCAAAAAACATACAAAAGTCACAGTCATTAAACTTGCATGAAGCGAGCGGCAACAATTATAAGCCAAGAATATATTCTTAGCCGGATCATTTTTATTCTAGAATAAACAGCCTTGAATTAAGTTTTTTATCTTCCCACTTCCTACTTCACATTTTCATTTGATTTGTGAGGAACACATTATGAAATTGAGTTTGGGTGTTTTAATTTGCGACTTTAAATCATATTTTCGAGATGTTCTATTACCAAAAACACAGAAAGGCTTAAATAACAACCGTGTGAAGTTGCCTATGGCCAATTTGTAACGCTAGTCGAGCACCCAGAAGCAGAAACTCTCTGATGGAGGTGGCAAAGTGCTTCGTCTTCTTGTCTGGGGGGTGCCCAGTTTTAGTGAGCCCGTAAGATTTGTGCCATAAATTTGGAGAGTAGGACGAGCTGGGAGAGGCGATCGTTTAAAGTCAGGCAGCTCGGCTATAGATGGCATTGAGTCGATCTTTACTGTCCATCTGGGCAATGAAGTTGCCGTCGTTGTTGTCGTCAATGTTGTTGTTGTTGTTGTTTTTGTTTTTGTTGTTGTTGACGAGACGAGATGCCGCAGTTGCTGTTGTTCAGCGATAAGACTTGAAATATGTATTTGATGATGTTGACAATCGATCAATAGATCTTTAGCTGGTAGCACATAAAGTACGACAGCCGCTTCATTCTCTTGCTGCCTCCCTCTCTACACGTGGACTTGGCCATCAATTTGAAAGGCGGTCGTTCAGTCAGATGAGAATCAATAACAATTTGTTGAATGCCGCTTGAGGCACTGGAGGCCTACTTAAAAGAGTCTGTGTGCTCGAGGTCCCCAAACGGAAGTGAGTCTCATAAAAAATGAGTTGCATAAATGACTAAATTAGTGAATGACATACATATATAATGTTTACAGTTAGGCGATATCATTTTCGAAGATATCGAAAATATGCGTACACTTTGAGGAAAAGTGATACTATTTATATTTCTAACTATTTCTAAACCTCCTATAAAATCCGAGTTTCTTTGTCTAATCAAAGATATTCAATTTGATTTGCTTACAAAAATTCTATCTAGTTTTTTTTAAGTGTAGAAAGAACATAAGCCAAACCGTTGACACCGATTACCATCAGCTTTAAGCTTTCATTTTCATAATTAAACTGCATGTGTGAGAAAAATGAACAAAAACACTTTCCAACTTTCAATTTTTTAAATTCTAGTTTGTCACATCAAAAAAAAAGAAGTTCTGAAATGCTTACGCACAAAATGAGAATTTTAGAGTAGGTTGTCGTCAACTTGTTTGGCAACTTCAGTTCAAAACTTGTTAGCCATTTAGCTGTTGACCTTCAGTGACTTCTTGTCGTTGATATTAAACAAAATATGAAAAATGAAAGTTTGCCAAAGTTAACCCTTTTTTTTGTGGATCCCAATTCATAAGTTATGCAATGTCAACAAACGACACTTGATAATGTATCCAATCAAAAGCTTCTAATTTGAGTAGTCTGGGAACAAAGCCATATGCTAACCGTACAAATGAAAGTTATGCCAACTCTCAAGTTGAAAGCCCAAAAGAGTTAACAACTAGCTCTCTAACCAGCTGCATTCATATTCAAATCGATACGCATTCAAAGGTTTTCTGCAGCATTTCATAGCTGGCGGTTAGATTGGACTCTTTTGTTCGAACTCTCACTTTCAACGTGCCCCAATGTGCCCCAATGTGCCAGCATTGAACTCGCCACCAATATGATTAGTTTGTTGATGTTGCTTATGGCAGGTTCAGTTGCACATTTTTTTTATCCAGCAACAGCAACAACAAACTGTTAACTTGTTCGAATTATTTTGTGTTGAAAAGAAAAGCCCAGCACAGACCGCTGGCAAAGAAAAGCCACATGAGTTTTACATTTTATATGATTTATGATAAACTAATTGGAATACATGCTGTCAACTGCCAAGTACTCAGGAGGGGCGCCTAACGACCCCTTTCAACTATTTATCTGCACATCTATGAGTTAATCAAGATGCAAGATGCAAGATGCAAGTTGCAAGATGCACACAACCAGACAACGAGACTTCAATTGCATCAATGCAAATGATTAGTTGTTGATTTCCACAGCTGACTATTGACACAAAGATCGGCAGAGGCTAACCGAAATGTGAATACACTTCTTTATTGAATGACTCTAATTAATATCACTAAAATATATTAAAGCAACTCAACTTGCGTTGTGAAATTAACATTTCTGACCAAAGTAAAATAACTGGTTTTTATTTTTAGCTTCATTTTTAATAAATAATTAATTTAAGAAAATAGCGAGTGCAAAATTACAGCTTTTATTTTTATCCACACACCTATCTAAGATTTATTATAAAGCGCATATTAAATTTATCAAATATTTATCAGTTTAATCAAATTTAATTTTGTTTAATTTAATTTTAATTACTTGAATGAGTCTTGGGATTGTCCACAAGCTGCACAACAAAGCCATAATGCCCACTACACTTGGCGAAACTGAGCAAAAAATAATATGCAAAGTCATGAAGTGCTGCATACTCATCGTGTGCGAAGATGAGTTGCACTAGAGAAATTGGCGTAGGCAACACAAGCAGCAGCAGCAGCAGCAGCAGCATCAGTGGCAGCAGCATCAGTGGCAACAAAAACAACAACGGCAATAACAATTTCAACAAGCAGCTAGAAACAACTGTGTTGGCATTGGGGCAGAATCGTGAGTGGCAATGTTCATACAGTTATGCAAATGAATATTGTATTGACAGGAGTGTCACTTGCCGCATGTTGCATAAACAACGTTGCACAATAATTTTGACTAATTGCAAAGCAAATTGGCAAAAGCAAAATAAACAAGAGAGCTGCACAAATGCAACCAGGACTAAACCGGACTCTCTTGTGGCTTTAACCGCTATTCAGTTGGAGGCATCTTTTTATTTTTTGTAATTTTTTTGTTTTTTTGTTTTTTTGTTTGTGGGCGTTTGTGGGCTACAAAATTTGCTGGCTACTTTTTCGATTTGAATTATTGAACGTATCGTTGCCTGCGGTCAGAGCCAACTGTGCGCACAGAGTTGCTTGGCAAAATATTATAATCTGTATGCATAAATTCACACACACACAAACACACACACACACACACACACACACAAACACACACACACACACAAACACACACACACACACAAACACACATACAGACACACAGACTGGAGCAGGCTCGCTGCTTGAGTCTTTTGTTTGCGCTCGCCGGCTATAAATAGCCATGGACCATTGAATTTGGTGCACCAGAAACCCAATTTTCGTATAATACGCAAATAGCTCTAATGGAACGTTTAATTAGCCACAGATTACAGTCTCTTTTCATTAACCCAATTGTGTTTCATGTTAAATTGGGTGAGTTTAGACAATTCAGTGTGGATAAGAAATGAATCTAAGCAAAAATTCAATAAATTATTTCAAGTGATATATGAATTAAATTATTCAAATATGAATTAAATTAATTCATATATATTATTCAATGAAAAGAGAATACTCAACCAAAGTCCCCATATAATACTTAATAGCGCAAAAAATAAAAAATAAAACCCGTCAGTCTTTGAGTCTATTCAACATTCACATTGCACCCATTTGAGCCTATTCAGTGTAATGAAATTTGTAATAGAACCTGAGTCACTTTGTTTTCTCTCTCCAGGGAGCACTGTAAGCCTTTGAGTGGACTAAAGACCATTAATAAGATATGAATACAATCATTTGAACTTGCTTCCGCTGGCTGATACACAATAGCTGTCCCTGTCCATGTGCTGATCTCTAATCTGACCTAGTTGCTTTTCAAAAATGATATCTGTGGGTGGGCTGTGCCTGTAAATCTGACAATATGGTAGCGATCTTGCACCATATAAGTCGCAGCACAAGGTGACAGAGAAGCAGAGTCCAACTTAGATTTCAACTGGCGAACTATGGAAATTTTCCTTTAACTTTTAGCCAAATAGGAAGATTTACCACCAAAATGGTTAGCCAGCAAATGGAAAAACAGGCTCGAAATTCAAATGACAAACCAAGTGGCATGCAACTTGAGAGCGTGCAACGGGAAACGGGTAGAGGAGAGGCACATTTTGGACACTGGGCGATCTCACCCAAATACGCGACAGCTCAATCAGTTGGCCATGACTGCGTGGCTGGTTTGGTTTGGTTTGGTTTGGATATCGGATGTCTGAGGATGCATTTGGCCAATTTGATTTATGGGCGCCGATTTTTCTTCTTCCTTGTTTTTCATGCATTTTCATGTTGGAATTCATGCATAAACATAAAAGCAGCCGAAATTTCAACCCAGCCATGGTCATTGAACAATAGAACAGCGACATTTGTTAACCTGCCCAAACCGACTCGCAAACTCAAACTCAAACTTGCAACGCTTCATTGTGTTTTATGGTGCCCAAAACGTGAGGTTAAACCTCTCGCTCTCAACTAAATAAGAATATCCCCCAATAAACATACATATTTAACTGTGTACTATTGTATGTACTATTGGTATCTTCTCTAGCTTCTCCGTCACTCGCTGATTATACGGAGTACAGAGTTCTCTCTGGGAAACAAATCGAATTCATTTATCGCAGTACATATTCTCTTTAAGACCCCAAATTCTTCAAGATTCTTCGGCTTTCATTTAGCTCATTGCGTAGAATGCCTTTTGTGAAAGCGCAAAAATGTTACTTATTATTGACAATGCGAATGACAGACTGATGTATTTAGGGAGTGGAGGGGGCGGCGTGTGGCTCTCTTGTCGCGGCTCTGATTAGTTAAGGTGCCCGCATTGACCCAGAGAACTACATTTCTCCTGAAGTCGAAGAAGTGCGAGAAAAACTCTTTCGAATAGCAGTTGGATTGTTGAAGAGATCAGCTCTACAACATCAAATGAGTAATTAATGTGGAGGAGGCAGCCCTGGAGTCGAGGAGTCCGTTACTCAGTTAGTCAGTCAGTCAGTCAGTCGGAGAACGGTTAACTTGCCCAGAGAGGCGAGATACGAGCAGCTCGCTTGTGTCTACTTGATAAATGAACCTTTGTCATCCTCCCTGCCCTTCTCTGCCGCACCCGGCTTCCAGCTGCCATGATAAACGCCGCTACTTCAGACTCTGACTCGGACTCTGTCATAGCCTGGCTAAATAGTCTCACACCCTGGTGAAGGCGGCTGTGCTAATATTTTGGCCTTTTAGCTGCCTTTCAGCTGGCAGCCGCAGTCAACTCAATTAGGATGCTTGGAAATGATTCATTCTAATCTTAAGTCGAGTATCTGCAGTCATGAGTTGAAGTTGAAGTCGAAGTCGACGTCGAAGTCTGCATCTTAGTCTGAGTCTGGGCTTTAGCACCTCAGATTTACCGTTGCGGCGTGCGGCGGCATTCCCCGAGGCGGCTTTTAACCGTTTGTTGTGTCTAGAATTTTGCATGGCCATTTCATTATTGATTCGCATCTGACCAGACTCAAGCAAATGTCTTCATTTAGTTGCGGTTTCGAGACACGCTTACACGTTTTACGATCGTAGCGAAATTTATGACTTTTTATGTATCGGCAAATTGGGTCTCATAAAAAGAAATTGTTCCTAGTTTTTTATTTAATGCATATAAGTTAACTTGTAGTAGGAAACTAAATCAAATTTGGTTTGAAACACTTATTAATAATTTTTATAAATAAAATTTAAATTTATTTATACTGGATTGATTTTCTAAATTCATCAAAAGAGAAAGGAATTGTGACCAATTAAAAACTCTTAAATTAAATAACTAAATATTTACATTTATTAACAAATTAAATTAAGTTTTAGTCCACAAAGAGAAAGAAGTGGAAAACTAAAATCATAAATATATAATTAATTCAAAAGTGAACAAAACTGCCAAATTATGAATGAATCAATTTCACATGAGTGAATGACTAATTGATGAGTTGAATGAGTGACCTGCATGTGACTGGAATGCCATCATTAGTTCGACTTAAGGCCGAATCATCTGGTTAACATTGTGAGAGACGAAAGTGAAATGTGAAGTAAATAAAGAAAATATCGAGGCAAAAATCTCGGACTTTCATTGCATTTCAGAGTTAAGAGGCAGGTGAATTTTCCACAATTTTTTTTTTTTTTTTTGTTCAGATAGCGCATCTGTTTATCGGTTCATCGATGGTTAATTGAGTTTTTATTGCGAATTAGTGCAAAGCAATGAAACCCGTCTTTAATATGACGCTTTCGTCTGGCAATTAATTTACTCATTAGACCATTTCTGGACTCGCATGCATCTGCCACAAACGGCACTCGGCCAAACACGTCAAGAACGCGGCATGCAGCCTTCATGTCCAACATGGGCGTTTCTCGGAAAAAACGCCGACGATCTTGTTGTCATTGCTCCAAAGCGACCCAGAATCCATAGCAAAAATTCCCAGGAGTTTGTCATCTGGCCAAAGTTTTTTGGTCATTCAAATGGATTGCTTTGAACATAAACATAAGTTAATTAAGACTTGGGCTGGAAATGGCCAGTATAAATATGCATAGGTATAACAGTAAATGCACTTGAAGAAAAAATTATACAACATTTTTAAAAACGTAGAGAGCAGAATGAATGTTTTATATCAAATAGTTTTTTGCACAACAAAACGTTTATGTTTGTGTCAAATCAAGATGAGATAAGATAGTTAAGATTTTAGTTTGCTCTAATCGATCCAAACATCATTCTTAGATGAAAGTAAATCAGATTAAATAAAATATTAATTGAAACTATAATTTCGAAAATACTTATACACATTTTGTTAAATAAATTCAAATATTTTTATTCTGATTATTGATTTTCAACAATTAACAAAAAAAATAAATTTAAATTCCAATCCAAGTAGTCTAATTGAAAATAACGTATTTTTCTGAGTGTAACACTTCGAAGTAAATTATTTTTTACTTGGAGTGTATGTCACCTGTTTGCTGCTGATCCGCCGCCAATCGCTGATCCCCACTTTCCTCCACTTCTCACATCCCGATGGACATTGCGCTAATGAGCAAGTGGAGAGTGCCACAAACGGTTGGTCAGTTGGTCGGGAGGGGCAGGCGCAATTCACAGAAGATATCCAACTAAGTCACCGCCATATCCATGTCCGTGCACATGTCCATATCTGTGCCCATGAGTGTGCAATTGATTGCGCGACAACATGTGTTAATTACCGCGGTTAAATGGCGTTGATGCAACGTCGAACGGTAGCAGCTACTTGTATATCCATGGACTGGTTATCAAATGGCTAAATACTTATGAAATAGTTGCGTAGAGTGTGTGTGAGCTGTCTCCAACCTGTTGAAGGAATAATTACTGGTTACATCAATCCACATAGACAAGGATGGTCAAGAACGTGTACCCTTAAAAAAAAACACCTATCTGAAAACTGAAAAAAAAAGTATTTCCGATTGAAAAACAAAGCAGACAATGGCAAATATGTTGTTAGAGCACCTGAACATAGAAATTACACATTAAATTTCCTAACGGGCAAGCAGAAATCTTCTTTAACCCAATATTGGCCTTGGCTCAAAAATTACCAAGAACAAAAAAATGTTTGAAAATGTATTTCGCAAATTATTAGCAGACAATTAACAATTTTCTTTGGCTTACATCCTTAAAAAAAAAAAAACGATAGATAATTTAACTGAGCTGTGAGAACCTCTGCGGAAAGTGTCACAAACTCATATTTTTAGAAGACCGGCTGAACTAACCTTGAAAAACAGAGTAAAAATTAAAAGTAGCACTTTCAAATGCCGCTTTTGGGCAGTCGCCAAACTTCAATTCGCATTGCTTTTGGCACACGAAAGAGAAATTTAAGCACTTGTCGTTGTTATTTGGCAGTTGCCCACCAAAATGAAAAGAAAGCCACCAATAAAAACAAACACCAGCAGCAACAACAACAACAACAACAACAAATTAGTTACAATTTGTGGCTTAGGCTTTGATTTAGTTCTACGCTACTTTAATTTCGCATCGAGTGTCGAGTGTCAACAAAATTTGAAAATGATCGACACGTGAAGAAATCACATTTGAAACGTGTCTCGAAATACGCAGACTCATCTTCGGTAGCTTCAACTTACAATGATTATCAAAAATATCCAAGCTGAAAACAAATTAAACACAAGATGAACCGAACCGAACCGAAAGTAAAAGAGCCATTAGTTTATACAAAAGAATTATAATTACAATTCTAAGCGAATTTCCAGCTGATCCCTTAATGGATATGTTGATATATCATACGATATGCTACAGTTTCGTAAATTGGCTCATTTCGAATGTGAGTTGATAACTTTCATTTCATTCACTTTCATTCACACCTTGTATTCGCTGTTTCGTTTGGCATTAGCTCAATCGTTGTCAAAATCTTATTTATTACCCCAAAAGCAAATTCATTCATTATTCATGACGTTTAGCTTTAGATTCAGTTTTTTTCGTAGGAGCTACCGATCTGATGAGATCACACGCGATTTAATTCACACATAATTATTGTGACATTTTAGCTGAATGTAGTTTTTGGGTTCCCAAAAATGCGATTTAATATTCTCATCAGATGACAGATATTTTACGGCTTCATTTAAATTGTGCACTCAGCGTTCTATTTAAATTCAATTTCCGGTTATTGTTTTCTGTTGTTACATCTGAAAAACATTTTCACTTTTCCTTCTCCATTGCTGACCACTTAAGGCTCTAACGAGATTCGAACAATGATGCTTCAGTTGCATCTTTTGTTTGTTTACATTTGACAGCTGTCAAGTTGTATTGTAATATAATTTACATACAAACATATGAACAATTTAATTTTCATAAGTACATCTTTGTATATAGGAAAATGTTTTTGGGTACGTGAGAGAATTATAAAGACACACAATTTGTAAAAGAATAGATTTAAGTTTACCACGAACAAATATTGAATAAAATTAAGCATAGTTTGTCATAGAAGAATATGCTCAAACATTAACAAGTACCTGCCAAAGATCGTAATATCTATTTAAATGTTAATTAGCTGCTTAATATTTCCAAGATGACAGCCTAAAGAACCATAAACAAATCCAGATGTCAAAATTAATTCTAAAATAACAGCTAAACATCCATAAAAAAGCAATAAATATAACTTATTATGCCACCAACTCAGCTTAAGGCTTAAACAATATCAAATTTGAATACGAATTGACTCTTAATGCCCACTTAAAACCCGTAGAAATGCGCTAAAAAATGATTCAGCGAAATTTGGTGTAGTTTTGCCTCAAATCAGAGATTTGATAAATGCCACAGAATTATTCAAAGCGCTCAATTGAAGCCAAAAAAGAAAAAAAAACTTAATTTCCCAAAAATGATTTCGAATTAACTGTTTGAAAAGTGTTTACAATTAACGCGTTTAAAATACTTTTGGCAGTTGCACAACACAAGGCAATTTAGTTGTCTTACATAACGAAGAGTTGAAAATAAAAACGAAGAGTAATTGTTAACAATAATAAATTTAATGCCCAAAAAGCACGATAAAAAAAAATACCCTAAAAAAATGCATCACAAATATACATTTTCTACAAAATCAAGTTTAGTTTCATTGCCTGAACAAGCCAAATGTACGAGCCTAGGTATTTAAGCCAAATTGCGTGTACAAGCCAACGACTTCAATCTTTTATTGCCAGAGCAGAGTTGGGCTAATTGCAGCTGGTAGTTCGTTTAGTTTTGTTTTAGCCATTGACAAAGAAAGTGCACAAATTCAAGCAAAGAAAACAATGTCAACCGAGTGACGAACTCTGTACATGTATATATGTATATATGGACACAGTTCAGACTCTGGTACACTTGCAGAAAAATGCTTGATTTTTATCACATGAGAAACAAACTTGAATTTCGTTCAGTGATTTTGCATTTTTAATTTTAGCTAGATTTTGATAACATTTTGTTCTTTATTTGACAGCAAATATTATGTAATTTTTTTCAGTGTACCTCTAGCATGGCCAATACCCTTTTGGCATGGTCTGTGCAGTTGCCGCGTGCCGGCGTTTAATAAACGTAAATAAATTTTTAAGGTATTATATTTTGTTTACTTTCTTTTGACTGACGTGAGAAATGGACGAACACGTGTACGTTAGTGTGTGTGTGTGTGTGTGTGTGTGTGTGTGTGTGTGTGTGTGTGTGTGTGATATATATGTGTGTGTGTGTGTGTGTGTGTGTGTTTGTGTGTGCTCATCACTTTATAATAATTTCACAGACATCCAGCAGCTCTAGGGACAAAGGAAAGGGCAAATCGCATTCGCTGCAGCGTGAAATCTTTTTAATCATTGACCAAACAACAAATCTGTGCGTCGAGATGAAACATATAGATTCCGATGTGAAAGTTTAATGACAAGCCTACAGAAAATATCCACTTACAACACATACATATATATATATATATGTATATGTATATATATAGAGTGTATATTATACACACGCGTTAGACTGTAGATTATGATAATCTCCTTGATGGCTGGTCAAGGCAAAAGCAGAAATGCAACATCTAATCTAGATGCAGCTGCGGGTCTCAGCCAACTTGTTAGCTGTTTATGCCTTGCCATTTTTCTGTTATGGGGTCCATGCAAATATTGGCATAGTTTAATAATAAACATTTTCAAAAGAAATAAAGGATTTACATTATTACGATTTTCCTACTGTTTTATTCGTTGTGAAAGCATTTTAATTTGTTTATGTCGATAAATATATTTTAAATTTTTGTCAGATTTTCAATGCAATTATTTTATTTCTTTTCTTTTATTTTTCGCAGTTAGCCTTATTTGCTCTTTTGGCCGTTTTTACAGGTGCAGTAAAATGTGTTTTCTATGGGGGAAATCTTGAACACACTGACGCTTATGGTCAATATATTGGTCTATAAAAAAACCGCAGCAAGTTTGTTCAATAAATATTTTACCAGCGACACCCTCAACAAAGCTTGTGCTGTCTATTTTTTTTAGTGTTAACCTGACCTTCACCTACTACCATAGGTTGGGTTTGTGGTAGTAGATTGCAGGAGACCGAAACTCACCCAACGACCCACTTCAATCAAATTTGATCCATAGAACACCTTGGCAGGTGTTAAATTTACTATTCAAAGTCTATTTTTATTTTGCTGAAACTGCTTGTAATTGAATTAGTCTTAGTGCTGGGTATCTTTAAGTCGATCAGTAGAAATAATCGAAGACATGAAACTTCATACTTGGTTTTTAATTGAAAAATGTTAGCGGCACTTGGCCACTTTGCACATAACTGACAAAACACCGCGGGTCTGGTACGGGTCTAGTAGAGGAGTCTATGTTTGGCTCCAGCTTCTAATCTTAATCGCTGCTAATCACAGGCGATCAATTTTGTATTTCTAGTTTTTTCTGCAGTTGCTTTTGTTGTTGTTGTTGTTGTTGTTATTGTGGAGCTGGAGATGTGCTCGTAATTTGAAAAACGATAGAACCGTGTGCCTTCTGCTCCATTTCGAGGTGAGAAGCATTCAATTGGGCTGCCGCTGCCGCTGCCACTGTTGTAGCATGCAACTGATGTGGCTTTGCTAACACGTCTGGTGTGCGAGGCACCTTGCAGTGTGTTGTTGCATCGCCTGCTGTTGATTGTTGCCCGTTGATTTGATGCATGCGAGCCACAAACAACTGACCTTGACTATGACTGCCATTGACTTTGACTACACTCAGAGAATAAAGGCGCTTCTAAAGCTGAATATAATTTCGCTCAAATTCCAGACAGAATTCAATTGACTTTACGATTGTGCTCCACTCGTACTTAACTTCAATTACCAACAATTTCCATATTTTTGCTCTGAGTGTATGAGTGCTGACGAGAAGTTCGCAAATATAAATGGCACTCTGTCTTCCATTTTAACCATGCCCAGAAGCCACACACGACATTTGCATGGCACGCAGCAGCGATCTATCCGATTAGTGCTTTAGTTTTTACCGTGTTTTCTTGATTTATGTGCCACAAGTGTGACTGCCGTTAGCCGGGGCGTTGCACTGTTGCACTCCTATAGTGCTGCACTTTGGCTTAACTCATGTATGTTACTACTGTGCAGCAGCTCAGATTATGCAATATTGATTGCACAATAATTGGCGAAAGGGCGCAATCGCCATACCCCTACAAGGTGTCGAACTCACTAACGAGCTGTTAGCCAAATATCGCCCAAAATGCCAAAAAAAAAAAAAAACAACAACGAAACAAATGCTGTCATAAACTTCATACGAATCGTCGCCGATTATGCACAAGTACTCGATACTTTGTACAACTTCCGCCATTGTGCACTGAGTTGTGCAAGCGGCAATTCCTACACTGCGAAAAAAGTGTTGCACTCCATTACTCAATGTAGAAGGTAGGTCTTTAATCCTTTAATCCTTAAACCAAAAAAACAAACCTTTCACCAACCATAAATCATATTACAAAAATTGTATTTGTATTTAACTATTTTTTTTAAATCAAATATTCTAAATTCTAGCAAACCAAAGAATTATCCAAAAAATAAAAACATTTTATTATACATATAAAATTTAACTTTAAAATCGCCCCTCTACAAAATTATCTTAAGACAAATCTTTCTGTAGACATATAGACAATAAATAAATAGCTCATATCCTTATCTTATTATTATCTTATTGTTTTTATGATCTGGGATCAAGAACTCATAACCTAAAAATCTTTTAATCTTCTATTTCTAAAAAAAAAAACTTAATTAAAACATACTTTGATCTAGATCAAATTTATAATTTGAAGTGCGTTTCGTACTCAGTTCTGATGACTACTGAATTTGTACTTCAAATAAGATTAGATAAAAATATTTGCAATACTTTTTCTTGTGTGCATAACTGTGTCTGTGGACTTCTTTGGTGGACTCTTCCTGTTGCACTTTAATATGATAACAAATTATGGCCAGGCACTCCTGGCCGTGTGGAGTGCGGCGCTTTTAATACACATATGTATAGTAGTCGCTTGTGTCCAGTGGTATTCGGAGGTGGTTGCAGTGCCACAAACAGTGGCAACAGTCAGCCAACACACATATATGGGGAGAGCCAACAAGCTGTTTGGCTTTTTATGATTATCATGATATACGAGTGCCCATTGTTTTCGGGAGCAGGCAGGCTACTAAAAACCGACTTACCAAAAATGGCCAAGTCAGATGCTTGTAAAATTTAAATGAGCAGTGCAAAGCCGTTTCACACAAACTCAATTCTTGGCAGCCAACAAACAAACAATTTGTTGCCTGCCACATGCACCTCAGCTCAGCTCAGCTCAGCTCAATAGCAAGAGCAGCAACACTCTGCATTCCACTGGGCTTATCAGAGCACATTAGGTGAGAATTGTGTCACCTAATTAGCGTAAATGTATCAAAGAGTCAGCGGGCACTTTGCCAGCCGCCAACCGTCAGTCTAATCCAGCAATCTTCAGGTGGCGAAAACGTGACGATCCGTTCACAAAAACTAAACCACAAAATGTTGCAAGTTGCCTTCTTTTCTGGTTCTGGGCTAATTTCGTGCGTCACTTGAGTTGCATTGAAAATTGTGTGCTAAGCAGCTAAATAAACGTGATTGGGAGTCCAAATTTAAGTTGACAGCCAATTCTTGGACTCCGTAACACATTCCTGACTGCCCCAGAACCTATTTTTGCCACCGCTGTCATTTCCACAATTCGTATATGATTTATAGAATAATTTGTATAGCCTAAAGAGTGTCTAGTGCAAAAAATAGCTCGAATATCGCGTGTATTTTAATATGAACTACGGCCATAGATCTTTCCAAATAGCGTGCTGAAAGCTAAAGCGGAGTAGACCAACAAAAAAAAGCAAGCATCACTTTTTTACTTACTTTAGAACATGGAAAAGGTGTGTTCTGTGGTCAGCCGAATATAAAATACTCAGCAACGATCCGATCTGAAGATAAAATTGTAAGTGAAAATTTGTGTAATAAAATTGATTTAAATCAGGCATATTTTTATAATTAAAATAACACAAATGTTCCACTGAGATAATACTAAGACTAAAAATAGTGGTTTCACAATTAATAATAATAATAGTTATAATAATAATAAGAACAATAATAATAATAATAATAACAATAATTATAATAATAATAATAATAATAATAAAATTCATTCCACTTAGACATATTTATGTAGACATCATATATGTACTGAGACACATAATACTGTTTTCAAGAAACAGATTTATTTTATATTCTAGGGAATATATATTAGCTAAATATTATAAAATTCAAAAGATCCTTAATGCTATTAATGCTATGCAAATAATTATTTACAAAGAATTTCGAATATATGTATATAAGTAGACAGATATGTGTCCACATACTTATGTATTAAAGCTCAATTCACTTTAATAAAGGGAAGAGTGTATCTGAATCAACAAAGTTGAAAAGGTAATTTTGTTTAATTAATTTGCACAGTGAGCAAAAAAAAAAAAAAGTTAATTAATGACTTGGGCAAGAAACATGCACAACTTAAATACTTAAATCTCGAGTGGTGAAGAGCGGCCTTCTTAGAAATTCTTTACACATGGCATGACAAAGTGCAAATGCCCACAACAAGGGCATGGGGGGAGTGCACAAAGGTATTTTAGTTTTATAAGCATTCTTGGATTTTTGTTTTTTTGAAGTACTATTGTAGTAACTATTGTAACTATTATTATTGTCTATTACTATTATTATTTCTGTGTTAAGCTATGCGACGACGACGACGACGACGACGACGACGACGGCGGCATGCTACATTGTACTTAGTTACACGTGCGATGCCCAATAATAATAATGATTATTATCATAATGATGATGTTGCAGATGATGACGATGCTGATGATGATGATGATCAGTAGATGGACTGCCGAAGCAGTTGCCATTTGTCGCAGTATTGAGCACAAAAGTTCTTGTCATTGGCAAAACGACTTTCACCGCGAGCTTAGAATGTTGCCACGGCTGTTGCATGCTGCTGTGACATCTATTGGCCGCAAAAATTTCTTTTATGAGTATTTATGGTTTTAGCTGAGTGCCAAGGTCTAACAGATGTACGCGCTCCGATAGTTAGGCCGACCGAAAGGGCAGCAGCTCAAAAGAATTTCTAATTTAATGCTGTTCAGAAACCACAATTGCCCCGCGGCTAAGAATCGGGCCTGTACACATTCCATAAGTAGACAATTAAGCGGCCCTGCCCCGTTAACCAAATTGCATCATTTATATGGACAAAATTTCACTCGAGAAACGGGCCAACCCGTTGTTTCCGGGTCACACGCACATTTATCCAGAAAAATAACCGCCATACCTTTCCCCAATATTCCCAACCGACTCCAACTCCAACTCCAACTCCAACTTTGTTGCATATTCGATTTCATCGCTGGGGCTACGACAAATACAATTTTGCAGCAGCACAACCCACGGCAACAAATGCAGCACTTAAAGGGCCCGCGCCGAGGCCCAGAAGACACAAACAAATTATGGCCAGTAATCAGCTTAATTAACGCAACGTTTCATCTCTGAAATGCAGAGGGAGATCCCCAAAGGGCAACGCTCTTATACCCTTCCACAGGGTATTATACAATTTTCGTGAAATACATAACGCATTAAAGGAGTCATCTTCGATCACATAAGGTATGCACATTCCTGATCAGCATCAGTAGTCATATTTAACTAAGCTACTTTAGACAAATTTAGTTGATAGCTGGAAGGGTATTTAGTTTTCGGTGTGTTCCTTCATGTTTACTCTTAGCCCAGAGGGGGGCGTTGAACTTATTTGGCAAAAGGCGTTGGCCATTGGCACAGCACAGCATTCAAATGGAATTTCCACACACACTAAACAATTTATGAACAGAGATTCGATCTTCAATTATGAATACAACTACAACAACAACAACAACAACAATAAAATTATTGCCGACCCTTTTTATAATGGATAAATGCCATCGCAGACAAAAATATGTGCTAAATGTTTCAACAATTATAAATGCTCTCAATTATTGTTGGACGCTTTGATCGGCACACAATGCAGCAATGTGGCATGTATATTCTTGATACACATACAAAACGATTTCATGCCTCTCAAAATAAGTGCGATCCGCAACAATGGTTAATCAAGCCTCAATGATCTTTCACAAAAATGGCTAACAAAAACCGTTCATGATACATGCTTTGAAATGTTGCCGACACGACGAATTCCCAATTTTGCAAACTTGTTGTGATCTTCAAGTGTTTTAGATAACAGAAAAAAAGAAGTTATTACATAGAGTGAAGAATCTAACAAAATTCAAGCAAATTATTGATTAAAGTATAAAACGTATGAGTGGAAAAAGATTGAGTCAAATTTGCTGTCTTTCTGCATCTCATTTTCAATTTGAGTTTAAGATTCTTTTATTAAGATTTGAAACTTTAAATTGCACATTAATTTATTTCGCATTAATTATTATTTTTTGTAATATTAGACTTTAAACTGAAATTAAGATTTAAAAGTATATCGCCCAGCAGCAGTTGGTTTAGATTTAACGATGATGTAAGCAAAGCGTGAGCGTGTTAAAAATAAGAACCTCAAAATGCTATTCCTACAAACTTGGCCATAACACTTAGCGGGAATGGCTCTCAGGGTTCGCAGTGCATACACTTAAAATTCAATGCTCGGCACACAGAAAACAAAGCAGAAATAAAATTTTCTCAGCTCATATTTCACCCAGGCTGGGCATAATATTACGCCCAATTTGGCGCTGGCAACGGTGCTGGACCTGGAACACGTCTTGGGCAGGGGCCCCTTGTTAACAACAAGCCAGTTACAATGGGACAACGTTAGCTGTTTTTTTTTTTTGTTTTTGTTGTTATGCTCTACAATCAAAACTACTTGGGTATATTCAGTTTGTGCAAAGGTCAGCACAATTCAATTTAGCAAGTTGGCCGAAAAGCTGGCAAATATAATTATTATTAACAATGATAGTCGAATGGGATACTGAAAAACTCTGAAAAAATAATGTATAAATAAACGTTAACATTTTTAAGTAATTTCGAAATTATGAGATTATTTGTTACTGATGAACAAACAAATCAAGTATTATTATAATTGTTTGCTATATCGGTATATCGGATATTATAAGTGTGCTAAAGATATATACATAAAAATAATATAAACGAAATTTCGGTTGTGTTTTATATCGATCTTAATGATCGGATATATCATAAATAGTTCAAAGAAAAAAAAAAGAAAAAAAAACAGGGTATTCTGCTGCCATTTCAAGCAACTTTGCATGCCTGTCTTACTTTGTATGTTTTTGGCAACTTAATCAGGCAGGCAAAGGCAAACTTAACGGATGCTTTTAGAATTCACAGAGTCGATAGAGAAGAGAGAGAAGAAGAAGAAGCAAGAAGGCATGGAAACACGACGCTCAACGAGGCTTTTGGTCCACGACCCAAACCAATCCAAAACAGCCAGACCAGCCAGCTGCAGCAACGAGGGGTGCAACCAGTGGGTGGGGGGAGGGGTAAGCAAACAAACAGTCGACAATTCTCATCAGGCAACCAAAGAGAGTACGCTTTTTAGAGAATTTTTTCTTGGCTAACGCAAAAGCAGAGGATATGCGTTGCAATTAAAAACGAATTTTGGACTAATTAGTTTCGTCTAAAAGCGAGCGGATAAAAAACAAATGACTCAAGCAACGAACTCGAATTCACCGACATGCAATTCACAGCTGCTAACAGAAAGCGTCGCAATTTTCATTTTCACCCCAAAACGAAAGTGAACAGCGAATTCTGCCACAACTACTACCACAACTACTACCACAACGACGACTATTTTGGCAAATAATGCACCTGCCGTTTGGTCAAATCGCTTGTCAAATCTGCACAGCTCATCAACAAAATCGCTGCCGCTTAAAGCAGCTGCCGTTTCTTCTTTCTTCTGCTATTGGCGGTGAAATGCAAATTACCTTTCCCAAAACTACGAAAAAAAAAAACAAAAACTACACAAATAATCAAATATATATACACAAATAGAAGAATTCACAATATACTAGGAAATTCTTGTCAATGGGGATTATTAATGCTTTTGTATTTCCGCTTGCCATTCACTATTCAAATCATATGATTTTTGCACTTCCTCGCGCGACATTTCACTATTTTCATTGAGCGATTCTCGCCTTAATCGCCGCTGTTGCTGCCACTGCTGCCACTGCTGCTGCCACTGCTGCTGCCACTGCTGCTGCCACTGCTGCTGCCACTGCTGCTGCTTTCTCCAGATCGTGATGAGCAGCCAAAACTCATCAGTATGCGGGGGCCATTGTCGTCAGCCGTCATTCATTGAAAGCGAAAGGTCGCATCCACATAAGATCTGGCATCAAATTCGAATTGATACATTTCAAGTAATCGAAGATCTTTCTTGATATTTGTTGACATACCAGAATTCGTTGCATTTGGTCAATGCGATCGCTGAATTTATGAGCCGTATATGCAAATGTGTTAATTGAATTGTGCCTATAAACTGTTGGCCAACACAATTGAACTTTCGTTTTCACACACAGGAATCACACAACGTGTTGGGTATCTATATCAACTTTCTTCCGCATAGACATCTCACTCAGCCAAGTGGCAGGCAGTTCGTTTAAATATGTATGCATAGATATAGACATATGGTATATGCAATATTCTACCGTTACCTTTCACTCCAAACTGACTTCGTTTTGGGCTCCTAATTCATTTAAACAGCTCTGCGGCAGTTTTAACAACTTTGTGGAGCAGAAAACGCACGACGCCTTTTTCTGACTGACCACAAGAACATGTGCAAAAAAAAAAAACAATAAACAAAAAAAAAATGATGCATAATTATAATTTTCATGTACCAATAACTCGAGTAAGTGGTATCTTGAGAAATTGATTTTCCTTTACAAAAAAACTTCTAGACAGACTTGCGCTGGTTTCAATTTAATTAATGATTTCGAACGTCGTGTGCCCGTTTTGAACTTTTCCCAAAGTGGATTTTGTAATCACATCGGGTAGATGGGCTACGAAAATTATGAATGAAATCAGGCATATGGTAAAAAGAGAGAGTACTCGCAAGCGTGCAACGCGAGAGAGCAACCGCCGAAGAGCAGCAGAGACGCAAACAGCTTTGTGTGTGTTTTGTCGGAGTGAAAAGCGACGCAACCGCAAAAACAGAAAAACTCAACGTTTTCCATCCACTCAAAGGCAAAGGCAAAATGCAACTCAAACTCAAAGTGACTTTTGAGCGTTTTGCGTCTGCGCGCTCATTTCTTTGGCTTTCTTTTGTTTGGCTTGCTTTGTGGCTTTCTTTCGCTGCTGGCCAAAAGCAACGCTCGCCGCTCAGCAGCAGCTCACAACGATTGCCATTGTCAAGGCGAGCACACGGCCAGCCGGAGCAACAACACCAGCAGATACATTTACCACAGCAGCAGCAGCAACAGTCGCAGCAGCAGCAACAGTCGCAGCAGCAGCAGCAGCAACAGTCGCAGCAGCAGCAGCAACTGCATCAGAAGTCTTCAAACTTATATAACGACCGATTAGCTCGACGTTTACTTTAGTTATTCGGTCAACTCTCGACGGTCAAGTTCGCAGCGCAACTCGACTCGACACGACTCGACTCGCTAAAAAATAAAAAAAATAAAAAATAAAAAATAATAATCCACAAAGCAATAGAAAATAATACGCGCAAAATATATTTACGCAAATATATTTTTGTTTGCCAGGAAGTGCGTTTTAACTTTGAAGTGCGACTGTAACAAATCCTAACTCCGAGTGCTAAGTGACAAATATCGAAATTAATAAACAAAACAGTGCTACGTTTATTATAAATAAATTTACAAAATTTATGCGAATTATTTTTACAAGTATCTGAAGGATATTTTTGGCGTTGGTGACTTTGGCAAAACTGCACATATCAAGTGAGTGTTTAAATTAATAAAGAACTATAATTATTAAGGATCTCCAACTATAGTCCTTTTGCATAATATTTTGAGCAATTTTTTTTTGTGATTTTATTTTTATTCTTTGACTTGTGTTTAGATTTCAAAAAGTGTCTCAAAATCTGAAATCATAAATCAAGTCATGAAGTATCCACTTTTACAGTCTTCTAAAACTTTGATCAAACTTTGCTTTTGTCCTACAAGAAAATTCAAGGAAATTTTTAAATGAAATGAAATACATATTTGCAAGGATCCGATATTTATATATATACATATATAAATGTATATATATATATAAATATTTTATATTATATTTATATATACTTTTGAAGTCATTGTTAAATGTGGTTCGACTAAGCCATTGTCAATTGGAAAAACATATCTCGTTAAATCTAGTTTATTCTTGCCATGATTTCCACAAAGCAATTCTTGTGAAACTTTTCTGGAATCTTAATCAGCCTTTGGAAACAATGTGAGTTCCTAACCGTTGCACTTAACTGAAGCCAATCATTAAAGGGCTTAAGACAAATGCCTCTCGAGAGCAGCTGCACTTAAGTGCCATTTATTTGCCCATTTAAGAGAGCTGCCTTTAAGAAGACCATCTCGACATTTCGCAGGGTACCATAATTAAAACCGCGCAAGTCTCTCAAGCGAGCAATTAAATAAACTAAACCAATGATAATTTTTTAATGTGGTGCGAAATCTGCAACAGGAGGTGTCAAAATGCTAGGGTCTTACTTCGTTCAAAGAGATGGCCAAAGACCACCAGCCGAAATGATGCATTGAATGTCAGATTGTAGCAGCTACTGTGTCTTTGGCCAGGATAGGGTGCGATTACCACTACCATTACCATTACGATTACCTGCCACTGTCATGCAGATGCCACCACAACGACAGCAACAACAACAACAACCTGCTGCGCTATTTAAATTCGCTCACATAATTGCACTTTGCTGCGGTGCAGTTGGGAGTCGAGCATCGGGAGTTGGAGCCGCGTCATCGTCATGATGACATGACAGTTACAATACAAAACCGATGGGTAATCTTATCTGCCGGGTGGGTACACTCAGCAAAAAAAAATAGTAAAAAAATGTGGGTAGTCAAGGTCGAAAGTTCTACAGCAGTAAAAGAAAGAAATAAACTCATATTTCAAGAAAAAGTTGTATTTTTAAAATAACGAAAAAAAAATTTAAAAAAGTTACGTTGCTTGATATTTCTTAAATCAAGTATGATGTAAACTTTTTTATTTTATTTCTCAAGCCATGTGAAAAAAATGCTGATATCATGTTAAAAAAAAAAAAAATCAACTTACATTAATAATTTCAGTAATTGAAGTACTTGAATCAAGAACATTTACGAGTATTCTTGCTTATGATCGATTTGCAAAGCAACTTTAACTCATATTTCATTATGACAAATTGTACATGCATTGCCAATAGTACTTCAATATTTCGCTGAGTGTATGCAACTTAGTTGCTGACTTCCTTGGTTGGTTGCCTGCCTGGCAGCTATTAATTTACGCAGCCTGCCAGTTTCTGTTGATTAGACGAAGCGTGCGCATTAATTGCCCCCAAATGGGCAAATCTGCAACACGCTCTTCGAGGGAAGGCTCCGGCTCCAACTCCGGCTCCGGCGTTGTTTGGTTTTGACTTTGTAATTTGTCATGCGCATTTAATATTTGACCAGAAAAAAAAAAAAAAAAATGCGAAGGCTGCAGTGAAAACAATTTACGTTTGTTTGTCCAGCTTGTTTGTTGCAGTTAGCGTTGATTAGCGTGCAGCGAGGCTCAATGCCAGTGTAGGTTCCATTGCAATTACAGCAACTGCAACAGCAACTGTTGCTACAAGAGCAGTAGCAGCAGCAGAAGTAGCAGCAACAGCAGAAGTAGCAACAGCAGCAGCAGCAGCAACTGTTGCAGCAGCTGCTGTGAACTGCGGCACGCCTCTTGGGCAGCGTTTAAGGCAGCAGCTGTCAGTCAGCAAAGCAATTTCATATGTTGATGCAACAACACAGCAACAAGCACTTTCATATTAGAGTGGACCCACCGCGTTCTACTGTGAAATTAAATAATTTGACGTTTGCCCGAAGGCTTCCTACATAATTTGAACTAACTGCTTACATAACTTACCCTTGCATAGATTATTAGAATTTTTTTGTTTTTTGTTTTTTTTTTTTGTGGCCATCGGCAAGGATAAATCAAAGCTTTGATTTTCTTTCTAGTTTTTTACTTAGCCACTCTTTATTAATAATAACTCTAGCATTCTATAATTTACTTTTGCGGCTACTGCTGAGCTGTCGCGAACGGACTAATAATGCCCATAATGACAATCAGCGGCCTAATCAAGTTGACGTTAAAGAAATCGGCATCGATTCTGAGTAAGAGCCGCAAAATTGTGAAGCGTACGCTCTGACGGCAATTGTCATGATTGATCAAATTATGTGGCAAACAGAAAACAGAAGAAGAAGAAGAAGAAAAAAACACAACCGCTTCCGTTTTAGTTTATCAAAGACAATTGATTGAGTCGCCGGTAAAATAGAAAAAAAAAACACTTGAAGAAAAATAAACAGAAGCGACTCTTTCGAAATTACCAATTGACTTTTAATTGCATTTGCTAGAACTTTTCACTTCTCTGATTTTGTATACTTTAGTTAATCTCGTTTTTTTACCGTTTTGCACCATGCGCCAAATTTCCGTTTCATTTATCAACTTTTGGGTCAGGTCGAAATAGCGGTCGTTCTGTTGGCCATCAGCAATTAGCAAAAGTCTGTCAACAAAGTTGTTGTCTCCAAAAAACCTAACTGTCTCGATGTTTGAGAGAATCTTTTGGGTTAATGCTGATTTGGCTCGATGGCCCTGGGCCAGTTATTTTGCGGCTAATCTACGGCTAAGTAGCAATGTAGTAGTCTTGCGGACGGAAATGTTTGATTATACTACATTTATATGCAAAAAAAAAAAACTATAAGACAACAATTTGATGATGAGAAAGCCAAATATAAAAAAAAAAACAAAATTAAGAAAAAAATTAATCGAAAAGTGCGGAAGTTAAAATTAAAATAAAATCAATCAATCAGGCGATTTTATGCAAATCGTAGAAATCTCCTAACCAAATCATGCCAGATTTTCAAGCACAAATGCTTATATAATTTATATCAAAACTTATTATTAATGAATAGAATTTGAAATTTGTTATATTGATATATTCGACCTAAAAGGATCTTGAATGAATCATGAGTTGAATATGCAAAATGCCTGTATTCCCGATCCAATGAGGTCACTTGGGTTCGTTGCCTTTCGCTTAAGGCCAATCAGATGGTCCGGCCGTGAAACCAACCCACATTTCAGCTGTCACTCAAGGAGTTTGCTGACTGGAAAGAAGCCGAGATACTCAGATACTGAGAAGCTGAGAGTGAGACTGAGACTGAGACTGAGGCAAGCTGCTTGTTTGCCACTTGATTGGTTTGCTGGCTGGCTGGCAGGCTGGATTCGCTTTCGTTGTCTGGCTGGGAGCTTGCAGCTTCACTTGCTTGACTTGACATGCAGTTTGGCTAATTCATCCAGAAGTGCTGCCCGAAATAATTTGCGGCTGTGTGAAAGTATATATATATATATATAATTTTTTTTTTTTTTTCGTTTTGTATTGGCTTTCTTCGTTTTGTCTATTACTCTGAAAGAGTATAGCAATTAAATTGAATATTAATTGAAAAATAAAAGTCTTTTGCCACATGCAGCAACATCTGCACAGCTGGCGGCTACCACAAAAGTTCATATCTGGATGCAGATGCTGCTTTCAAAGAGTTTCACTTTTCAAATATCAATGAACTTTTGCACAGCTGAACTTTTCCCCGGGCACACAGGATTTGTTGCACGCTGCCAAAAGACGCCCAACCCCCAACAAAACAACACCAATGACATCAAATTTCAGCAAAACAGCATCACGACAAATTTTTTTTTGCTTTTGAGCAGAAGTCACCGCCGCCAAACAAAGAAATTACCAAGAAATAACCAGCAGAAGAATTTGACTTTCGCTTGTGTGTCGAGTGTCTGCGCCTTTTGGCCATAAATAAAACCAACAACAACAACAACAACAGAATTGCAACCCGAAAAGATTTGTGATTGTCGCCGATTAAATGCGCGAAAAATTGCCAATGAAATGCATACAGTCAAAACGCTTTGGGCCAAAGACGTGGCAATGGCCATGCTTAATCGGATGGATGGTTGAAGGGGATGGGGAAGGGGCCAAAAAAGTGTGAGGATTAATGGTTATAATGATGCATCGTCGTTTGTATTTGTTTAAACTTTGACATTTGGCAGCTGGCAGCTGGGCGCATACGTTGCATGCATTTATGCCACTAAAAAGGACACACGAAAAGTAAAAGCACCTTCAACGAAACTTATGCAAATTGAGAGGCAGCTGTTAACGGCTCTTGTGGCCAAATATGTTGAAAGATTTGAATAAGCAGTGAATGAAGCGACTTGAATTTAAATATAGCAACTAAACATTGCTTTAAATAAAAACTTAGCTTAACTCATTTAGCTTATTTTTATTTTATTTTTCTGTGATAAAAAATCTGAAAGTATAAATTCTTTTTTAATAAATTCTCCTACCTGTAAAAAATTTCTTCCCTTTTTTTTAAAGTAATTCCATTTATAGCATTTTTAAGACGTGTTTCAAGTTTGCCAATTTGTTTTCGCCTTCAAAAAATTATTGATCACTACTAAACTTGAAGAGCTGTTAATTTTATTACTGGTAGCAGCTATTTAAGCCTGACCCTTGACTCATATTGCAAAAAAAAAAAAAAATAGGGGCAGCACTTCGACACAAAAAGAGGTTATCTCTTCCAATGACATTAAAATTTCGCTTTCGAAAATTGACTCATATTTTTGTTGTTTTATTTTTTTTATTTTTTTGCGCTTCTTGTTATAATGACAATAATCCAATAAATGTTAAGTGCGCCGGAGTCGTGACAAAAATTCGATGCCGCGGCGTGAAAGCGCCAGCCAAAGACCAAGTCAAAGTTTTAAGACCCAACCCCCCCGCCAACCCACCTTGCCACCAGTCTGTTGCGTCTGTTGCGACCGTTGCATTTAAGCGCTGTTAACATTTTGACATCAACGCGTTCCATTAAATAAGAAAATAAAAAAAAAAACCGAATGTTTTTCTCTGCTGACCCCTTAAGCACATTAATAAGCTCCGATTTTTGGCGCAGTGTTTGGAGCCGTTAGTTGATGATGCTTCGTATGATTCTGCTGCCGCTGCTGCTGCTTTGGAATTCAGCTCGTTGCTGGGGCAACGTTGTTGGCAACGTGCGACGACTGCTTTCAGCGCCTTCGAGTTGTGTATTGTGGTCTGCTTTTTTGTTGGTACCCATGCATGTTGGCACTTGGCCGCCTTTACGTCTTTGGGCCACAACGCACACAGGTTGTTGTTGCTTGTTGTGAATGTGTTTTTCCCTTGACGCTTTTGCCTCATTCTACGCCCATTCAATGGCATTTTTAAGTAGACTTCTGCTATGGTTTTCATTATTACTTCGCTGACCTTAATAGAAAGTGTTACAGTTCAATGTCTGCTGCTTCCGCTGCTGCAACTTGGTCCGTTGTCTTCCACAAGTGGATACAGTCTGCATAGGAGTGATCAACTTGTGGATGCTCTGCAATCAGCAACATTTGAAAATCGTAAACGATTGCTATAGAATTAAACATGAACATATTATTTTGAATTTCAAAAAGTTCAGTCAGTTTTCAGCATGTCTCAATTATCCTCCCCATTCGCAACGCTCACAGGGTATTCAACATAAAAAACACTTAACACTGAATCGAAACTGGTCTGTTTGTGTTCGAAAAGCAAAAGTGGAAAAATCTTGTCTTGCAAACAGCTTGTTAGAATGCCCGACACTCAATGATTTTGGCCAATTTGCATTTGGAAGCGCACAAAAGAAAGTTGCCAAAAAAAAAAAAAAAAACGAAATTAAAAATACAAATAAAATAAAATAGTTGAGAAAACATTGAAATGATGGGAGACACTCGAGTTGCTGACGGGCGCGTGCGTTGCATCTTTAATTGTATACATTTGAGAAGTTATTTGGCTCCATTAAAAAGCGGCGAGTGAAATTGTTAAAGTGTTCAGCTTAAGAGTCCTAGCGGTTTTTAGAGGCAGATGTGTTGAAATTGGCAGCCATTTAAAGGCAATTGGCAAACGCAGTTGCCGTTGATGTTGCTGCTACTGGCCATATTTAATTTCGTTATTTATAAGCAAATTTACTGAGCTGAGTTATGCCCCAAACCGAAGGCCTAGCGACACCGTCGACTAGGTCAACTTTCGCTAGCATGGAATGCGAAATGCAACAGCGGCAACAGCGGCAACAGCGGCAACTGCAACAAATGCAACAACAGCAGCAGCCACATTGCAGCGACATCGTACAGCCAATAATAAAGCAAAAGAAGTGCTCTTGCTCTGACTGACATTGTGTCTGACTTGGCTCTGAGACGCTCTCTGCCTGCAGGGAGCTAATAATACGCCAGCGTCGGGCCTTTTTTGTCCGGCACGAATCTTTAGAAAAAAGCGGGTTTTCAGCTGCTGTTGCTTCGTTTAAATAGTTGCAAATAAATTGTGTGGGTAGCGACGAGACGAGAGAGATGTGCAACAGCAACAACAGCAACAGCAACAACAGCAACAGCAACAACAGCATCCAAGCAACAACAGCAGCAAGTAAATTACTTCAATGTCACCTGCTGATGATTCGAGTCGAGATAAGCGCTCCAAAAGAAAGAAAGAACCTCGTCGTCCAAGTCTTCCTCTTCCTCTTCGTCTTCCTCTTCCTCTTCGTCTTCGTCTTCGTCTTCGTCTTCCTCCCTGCTGTCGTCATGACGGATATTTTCCAGCATTGCAATTGCCTTAAGTTTTCTCTCTTATAATGAAATTATCGCTGCATCTCATTGTTTGAACTGTATTTTGTTGCTCTGCTGTTGCTCTGCTGCTGCTCTGCTGTTGCTCTGCTGCTGCTCTGCTGTTGCTCTGCTGTTGCTCTGCTGTTGCTCTGCTGCTGCTCTGCTGTTGCTATCTGTGAGTTTGTGGTAAAATTATTTATTTTGTTCTCGTTTTCACGTTAAACGTTGTCACACTAAACTCAATTGCTGAACTACAGAGATGCCTATCGTGAGGCAGGCCACTGATAACAGCATCAGCAGCATCAGCAGCAGCATCAGCAGCAACAGCAGCAACAGCAGCATCAGCAGCAGCAGACCTGCCACCCCTCCCCTTCTCCCTACATTATTCCCCTGTTTTTCTGTATTTCGTGCAGCTGAAAACCTTTTAAGTGGGTTTCTGGCTCAGTACGTACTCAGTATACTATGCTCTGGCTTGAAGCTAATATTTATACAATTTTTATTTGCTTGCATTACAGATCACACACACAACACAACACACACCAAAACACACACACACACCAACACACACAACATATATAAACGAATTCTTTGTCAGACGAGTTCGTCGTGGGGAAGCATTGAGACTTGAGAAAAACGTTTATTTGGCCAACGACAACAATTGCATTCAGGTAAGCAAAGGAAAGCAAAGATAGCAATAAAAGGTTATGTTAAGTTCAAAATACTATTTTATAAACATGTGATGCCATAAAGCATTTAGATGCAGCTCAGACAAAACTAACAGCACTCAAGACGATAAGCGATTTTACAATCGATAACAGCTCACTTCAAGTATGAAATTTTAATTAAGATTGTCTGTGGTAAATTTTATTATATTATATTATATTAATAGAGATTTCAGTTAAGTGCAAAATATTTTATGATCATGCTGCAGGGCTGCTTGAACTGAATACCTTACTTTTCAGGGATAAACACTTTTTATATTCGATAATGGCAATTTTACAATCGATAAATGAGCAGTCTAGCCATAAGTTAAGGCAATTAATGTTTATATTGCCAAAACAAACAAGTTTACAATAGATGCCAGTGCATCCCGAAGGCTTTTATTTGATGTATGACCATAAATTTAACGCTTAGCTGTTAACTGAAAAGCAAGTATCAAACTTAAACACGTCGGTGAGGCGAACCCAACAACAATGGGCCATAACGGCTTCTGCTACCAACTTAACTGAAACCCGATAAAAATTATTCATTATAGATTTTTATGATCAACTCTGAAGTAGTCGTTTTTTATTGTTTTCCTATAAATATTGAACAATTTTCCGAGGCGTGCTGACCCATAGACACAAGGAAAATCTAGTCAAACCCAGACACACCAGCTAATCCAAAATGCAAATTGAGATCTGAGAGGATCGAAGACGACCGGTGGTAATTCAAGCTCAGGTTCGCAACGTTTTTCTTCTTGGCCATCGATAATGTTTATTAAATGCAAACAAAGTGAAATCCGTTTTGGCAAACTTCTTTATTCAGACACAGGAAATGTGCGCCGGCTTCGGCTTTTGCTTCTGCTTCTGCTTCAGCTTCACTGTGCAACATTCCAGGCCGGCTTTGAAGCCCGGCTGCATATCATCGACCCAGTTTTACCATTTTCTTATTTTAGCCAAGTTGTGGAGATCAAGCCAAGGCGTGCTAACTGGACGCTGAGCACAGTGTTTAGCTAAACAGCAAGTAATTTGGCGTGGGCCGCTCACAGATACAAAACAGATGCCCCATCTATAAACAAGAACTGGGTAAAGCATCCGCCGTTGCACACCAAAGTAACTTCTTCTCTCAATAAATAAACAAAGCTATAAAATGACTAAAACAAAAAAAATTAATTGGTTGGTCTAATAAGGTCGCAAAAACATGGAGACATTTTCGAATTTGAAAAGAAAGTATAATAAAAAAAAACCCATTTAAGTGAGTTCAAAATATTTGTTAAGATACTTTCTTTTTTGTTATACAACTCAAACTTTATATCTTCAAAATATGCGTAACAATTGCAAAGTAAATCATTTTTATAGCTGAACTTCTGGGATCATTAAACTTCGTAGAGTATTTCACAGAAACTGTTGCACTCAACTGGATCAAGTCCTGCTTTTGGTCTGCTCTTTTCACACACCGCATAAATTAGCGTGCAATAAATATACATACATATATATATATATATTTATATATGTATATGAACAATATGTATATTATATATACACATATAAGGCGAGGCGTAATTGTGCAATGGATATCAACAGAAATGGGAGAACAATCTGAAGTAGTAGCCTCTTAGCCAAGATTGCATGCACCTACCAAAGCCGTTGGCTTGTGTCCCACTTGTGTGCGGCCTTCAATGGTGGTGGCTCGGCGGTGCTTGGTGTTGCTGCTTGGTGGTGCTGCTTCTCCGTATGCCAACAATAAACGGCACGCAGAGCAGTGATTCTAATATTTATTGCGTTTTAAAAGACGCAGCCAAGAATGGGCAACTGTTGTTGACTGCCAGACTCAGACTGGCCTGCCAGCTGGCCATAAATCTCGGCCAAGTTTGCCGCAAATTATATAATGGGCTACTGACCATTTTTGGCCAAAGTGTTGCCGTTGTTCCAGTTGACCAAATTGCTTCTTCTTTTTTTTTCTTTTGCTACTTTTTAT
This sequence comes from Drosophila mimica, assembly GCA_037043585.1. Taxonomy (NCBI): domain Eukaryota; kingdom Metazoa; phylum Arthropoda; class Insecta; order Diptera; family Drosophilidae; genus Drosophila; species Drosophila mimica. Next base: position 994,094 of record JBAMBE010001187.1, read on the forward strand.
CTAGCCTGTTCCGCAAACACCTGAGCCGGAAGTGCGAAAAAAATAAAAAAAAAAAATGAAAAAAAAAGGCAAGCGCAAAGCTGCAACTGAGATATTGATTTTGATTGCCAAGGAACGTTTGTTTTGTGTGTGTGTGTGTGTGTGTATGTGTGTTGCCTGTATATAATGATGGCTAATAAATCAACAGAGATTGCACGGAATCTGGCATTCACGTCGGCGTCTTTTGTCTGCCGTTTCCTGCACAGCGTTGCCAATGCCAACAAATTAGCGCAACGGCGTCGGCAAAGGCAAAATCATAAGGCTAAAACCAAGAGAGAATAGCAGCGAACACTCAGCACTCAGTCTATCAATCAGTCAATGCAACTGGCTAACAAACAAATGCAATTGCTTTTGTTGTTATTGCACTGCATTGCTGTTGCCTGTTTTTGTTGTTGCCTGTTGCCTGTTGTTGTTGTTGTCTTTGGCGTTTTACCTGTTCGCGGCGAGACCAATCTTCATGTTTGTGCAGCCAAGTGGACAAGACAGCTGAAGAAAGAATTAAAAAAAATAAATAAAGTAAAAAAAAACTTGTTGCTCTTCTTGTTTGAGCCTGGCGAATGACCGCTTAACCCATCAAAGGCCAGCAAAAAGAAAATATTTTTGTCAATGGACAAAAGTTTTTATTTTAATTGATACCAAGTTCAAAACACTTGCTCTGAAAAGGCACTTTTGCAGTCCGTTGTGGAGAAATGTTTGCACTCATCCAGCGGCTTATGGCTCAAGAGCTGGCCAAGAGTGAAGTGAGTGTGCTTTAGTCAAGATCACTTCACTGCTTGATATACTAGCTACACACATTCTTCTATCTATTTACAGTTTGTAAACATATGCAAAGATAAATATTTACGGTTAGCAGCAGGTGCACATATACTGTATATAACTGTCTTGATATTGTTTTTTTTTTTATTATGTGCAGCATTTTTAAAAATTATTATTATTATTTACGAAACAAAAAATTATATTTTTAAAAGTCTGATTAACGTTTCCTAACTCTACTAAATTTGTTTTCTAAAACTCACTATTTATCACATTTTGATACTATATTTATATACTTTTCATCATTTTGTGATTGTCCTGAAATCTTTCGAATTTTTAACTAATTTGCTGAGCTGAGCGCACATCAAATCTCAACTCAATAAATAAACAATTTTTGACGTTATTTGCATTTATCGCTTAACACATGGTTTACCGTAAATTCAAACTTAAAAGCAACTTTTAAGCCGACAAATGCTGATAGCTGTCAACAATTGAATTATGGCCTTGTCTCACTGGATTTTTGTCAATCGCTTTTAACAATTTTTTCTTGGGCGTCCAGCGGTTAAGGCCAAAAAAAAAATGAAAAAAAAGAAGAAGAAGACAACTTGTTTGCAGTTTGAAAGTTTTGTCGCCTGTTTGTTTATTTCTGCTCCGTTCGCAAAGATGCTGAGTGCATCTGCTTGGCTCTGCCAGTTGTAAATGGGTTAATGGCACATTCTAATAGTTAGGGGCCAGGAAAGTAGGCAGGCCATCATTTGTGCCGACAAATTTATTAGCCAGCTCGGTATGCAGCTCAGCTCCATTGCACATGAATATTGCTCACGAAATTTGCTTAAATGCCAAGCGTTAGTCAATTAGCTGTGCTGTCTTTGGGTGGGTGGTACGCAGCGCAGAGCCAACAATTTACAGTTAGTTTGCGCCATGATGACAGTTACGTGCACCGCTGTAGCAACAGTAGCAACAATTGCCACAACAGCCGCAATCTGCACCGAACCATTGGCCTTGCATAAATTACCCAACAATATGTGGAGCAGTCACCAGTCAGCAGTCAGCCATTCAGCATTGTTGTTCTTGTCTTGGATGTGGGAGAGAATGGGAGAGGGTGGAGTTGATGCTGATGCTGATGCTGCTCTTAACACAATTCACAGCCTTTTGTACTTGCGTAATGCATTTTCACGCAATTTATAACAGTTTGAGGAAACGGGGTCACCAACAGCAGCAGTAAAAGCCGCAGCAGGTGGGCCGCCCCCAAAAGAACTGTGCTTCCAAATGCACTTTGCGTTTCCAACGCACACTCGCTCTCACACACACACACACACACACACAATTGTACACTCAGAGAAAATTCAAACAGCAAGCTAGTCAGAATACGCCATCTAAAATTTGTATAGTTAAGCATTTAAACAAAATATTTGCTTAAATAAACATAAGTAACTAAAAACAAATTAAACTCGACTTAAAACAAGAATTTGTGTACTTAAAATAAGTGTTTATTTTTTCCACTTTTTTGATTAGTAGCTAAGAAGTATTCTTAAATGATACTTCAAGTCAAAATAAAAAATCATGCTTTTCAATTTAAGAAGCTTAATTTTAGCTGCAAGTTGAGTTAGTTTTATTTAAATTCATTTCGATCACCTTAAATCTATTTTTCGTTATAAGTTTCACAATATTTTCGCTCAGTGTATGAGCTATGCACATGCTACAGTTAGACATAAATCTTACGACTGTGGGAGTTGCCACCCGTTTCGTCGACATTCTGGTAAAAACATTTATGACTGCAACTTTGCCGCTCCGACCTAATTTTAACACAGCATCATTTCCAGCAACCGGAGCCAGTTGTTGCAACTGATGATGATGCGGCTTTGGCGTGCGCTTTTCAATTTACTGGCCGAACCGTTTCCTTTTTTATTTTTTCTTAACATTTTTTTTTTTTTTCTTTCTTTTTTGATTTTAGATATTTTTGTGGATTTATGTGCGGCTGTCAGCTTTTTACAGCCGTATGCATTTTTACTTTTAGGCCAAGAATTTTGGAGCCGGGCTAAACCAATTATACGACACGTGCTAAGCTCGCAAACGACAATGATTATAAATGGCAAACAGTTAAAAAAAGTGTGTTTGTGTGTGTGTGTGTGTGGAAATACACTATTTTGCCAACAGTTCATTTAATTTGCCAGCTTTCTAAATATGCATAATGCATATGGATTTGAGCTAGTTTTCTAGATTTTTTAAACGTTTTGTTATTGGCTCGCATTAGCACTTAAGTAGAATTTGATGCCAATCGACAGACAGACGGACAGACAAACCAATGAAAGTGTCAACTCATTTATTTGTGAGGCACACACAAAAAGAACTAGGCTGCAACTTTCTTAAGAGTCGACCACGCGACCCCTTGCCCCAGGGCCTAAAAACCCCATAGAAAGCGAAATTAGTGTTTGCGGCACTTGGCACACGTTGAACGTAGCAAGAATGCCGCAGAACCCTAAACCACAAAGAAAAAGAATACATTTGTCATAAAGTTCTTTGTCACGTACCTCAAATAAAATGTGTGTTTTATGGCGCGATTAGTGCTGGATTTTATGTTGCCCAAAGCATATCAAACAAACAAACAAACAAACAAAACACCAACAGACAACAGCCAACAGCCAACATCATTATCTGACTGAAAAAGTGAAAAGAATGTCAAGTGTTAATTGCCTGAATATGGACGTGTTTCTTTATCTTCAACTTCTTCTTCTTCTGCGTCTGCGTCTGCAACTGAGTCTGCAACTGAGTCTCAGTCCGAGTCTATGACAAACTGATGAAGATTAAGTTGTAGCGTTTGTGTTTATGGCCAGGCGACTCGAGCCAACTGCCAACTGCCAACTGCCAACTGCCAACAGGCAACAGCCAGCAGCGAAGAGCCACCAGCTATTCAGTATTTGTGTGTCATTGGATAAATGACCATAAGGTATTATAAATGGCAAACATAATAATAATTAAATTGTCGATTGCCTTTGTATATTCTACATTTTCTTTCTAAGAAAATGAATTAGATGTTAGAATAAATAATTTTTTTTAATGGTATTCCTCTCTTTTATTGTTATTCCCCTGGCTTCCACCGACGTTTACAATATATCATCACAATCTTATGTAATAATAATTAAACTTGTCAATTGGCATTGTAAAATGAAGAGGCGTTCATTAAAAACACATTTTAATTTCAATAAAGAAGGAATGTTGATTAACAAATGTAAACAGATATAAAGTCATAATGACGATAAACCTGAAAATGCTGCCCACATTTGTCGAACCATATATTATAACCGTTAGTAGCATTAATTTATATGTATATTCAATTGATTTGGATGCAATGGCCGCAAGTGGTTAAAATTGCTTAAATTTACATTAAATGAATGCCAAATGTTAAATGACTTTTGGGCCATAAAAATCAGCCAAGTAGAGTATGGCTATAAAGAAAACCAACAGCGCAATATGAGATATTGTGGCAAGAGACTGAGAGAGGGTTTCATGGATAATAAATACGAAGCGGTGAAAAATGCGCAATTCAAAGCTTGCAACCAGCAACAAGGAAGCAACACATTATCAGAGCCTAGAGTCGAGTCGAGTCGAGCGGGGTACGGAGTCAAGAGGCATTCAAGTCGGCGGCATTATCATAAACTAAATATAGCAGCAAATATCAATTTGATTGTGTACGAAAGAGTTGGCGGCGGGGGGGATGTGGGTGAAGCAGGGGTGACTTTAGCCGGCAGCAAATAGAGTGCAATTCAGTTGCAATTGTATTGTTGTTGTTGTTGTTGCTGCTGCTGCAAGTTGGCAAGTACCGTTGAAAAGTGTGGAGCACAGTGCACACAGTTCACGTTCATGTCCGGCTGCTGGCCAGTGATAAATTAACACTGTTGGCCCGGCCATTAGTTTATTCGGAAATGTACGAGGTGTACGGGAAAATGGTGAACGGGGCCGTGTTACCAATTCACTTGACGCCAAAACTTATTGCCGGGCAATGAGAATGCGCTTTAGCCACGATCATGACCATGGCCAAGGCGTTGGCGTTTATTATGCAAATATTTCAGAGTCTGGTAAATTAATATGCTGGGCTGAGTTTCAGTTCGAGTTTTGCTTTGGCTTCAACTTCAGCTTCAGCTTCGGTTGGCTACACAATTGTCGCATTCATTTAACGGCACTTGGCTGATTGTTATTTAAAGTTAAGTTCATAACAATTGTTGCTGTTGCTGTTTGCAATTTATTGCTTAGCATGGTTAACAACTTGATTGGTAGCGCTGGGCACTTGGCTGACATTGAAATGTAGGCCTGCCATTGATGCCCGCCAATGATTGTCCTCCATCTTGGCTGTTGTATCTGTTGTTGTTGTTGCTGTTGTTGTAGTCGTCGACAATGTTGCAGTTGTCATGCTGCATAAGTGGACTCCAGCTGTTAGCAGTTGCTGTTGCTGCTTTTGTTGTTGTTGTTTGTTGCATAACTAACAATGTATGCAGCGCGCATAAATACATAGGCCAACAACTGCAACCAGCTTTAAGTTAACGGTAGCCCGTTTGACATGCAAAAGAATTTGAACAATGTGCCACGAGATTAGTATGCGGGCAGAGAGTGAAAGATGCAGAACGGGTCCATCCATTTAGCATTTAGCAATGCAAATGGCACTGTTTAAGCTTATAGATAATGTCATTCACAAGGCAGCAGAAAAACTCTCGCAAATATGGCTAAGGAACTTGAACATGTTGCGGATTCTGCATTCATGATAACAAACACAATCGCATTTCGTTTCGACAGTTTGACATGCAAAAACAATTAGTGTTTTTGTGTGTTGGTGTGTGTGTGTGTGTGTGTGTGTGAGTGTGTGTTTGGTTGTGTTTTGTGTATGTGCGTTTTTTTGTAATTAAAAAGCTTTCTTGATTAGCTCGACATGAACACGCGAAAGTTTGTTGCACAAGTCATTTGTTTTAATGGTTAGCAGCCAATTGAATTTGATAAGCCAACTTGCCTTGCGTCCAATTGAAACTCAATTTAAAATAGGTTTCATGCCTGGAGTTGGCAAAAAAAAAAAAACAACAACAAAAAATGGGCTAATGACCGCGCGGCATAAGTCAATTTTTTACACAGGCCTAGCTAAAATATCAATCAAATATCAAGTTCGCTGCCTGAGTCTTTTGTTTGTGCGAATGAAATGATCATTGATTGAGGCGGAAAACTAGAAAATCTCATTAGGTCCAGTGTAATAGCAACAGAATCAAGCAGCCCTTCACTTATGATTATCTTATTGGATTAGCTTACAGCGCTCCAGTTGAAGTGTGCAGAACGAGAACCTCTCGTAGCATAGGAGGCACTAAAGGGGAGTCTTCGACATTCACAGAACTGTGGTCCGCACCCCCAAATAAAAAAGAAAAAAGACAAAAAGAAGAAGAAAAAAAAGGAAAGACGAGGCATGATTGATGGATGCGCCGTAGAATGAATCCATCGCAACTATCGGCTCCCAAGGCGACCGTCTTGTTAACGTTCAATTAGTGAAATTGATAGACATATCTATGGAAAACATCAACGAAAACCGAAAAGATACAAAAAAAAAAAAAAATTCCAGAACCCAACAAAGTAGCTAAACCCCAAAATTACTTTGAATGCTAATTAAAATGTTTTCTTTTATTTCTGGCTGCGGGACTTTGATAAACTCAGTGGCATGGAAATTCTAGAGTCGACCGCAAGATTCGATTCTAACCGCATGCCACACACATGCCGCATATGCGTGTGTACCGTTCGTTTTATTAATATTATTAGTCATTTTTTTTAGTTTTCCTCTTTTTTCCGTTTTTCTGTATTTTTTTTTCCTTTTTCTTTTGTTTCGGTCAATGGCTCATTATATTTGTGGGTTAGCAGGTGATCTTAAGGCCGCGCGCAACAATGAAAAACTTTTCGTTGCCCGAAAAATATATATATTTATATATATAGAATGTATGTAGATATGTCTCTATACAGCCAGTGGGGTTATTAAAAGCGTGTCGGTCGATGGGACGCCGTTTGCCTGGCTGGCTGGCGGCCTATAATTAACATAAATTCATTCATAGAACTAATTGCAAGTGGAAGTGAGTGTTCCCGTAATGAACCGGGTGCCGGGTGCCAGCTGAGCCCGCACTTTTCTCCCTATCTGTTTTTTTGTCGTAGCTTTTCTCATTTTTTCGTGTTTTTTTCTTTTTTGTTTTTTTTTTGTGTCTTGTATTTTATGTTTCAGTTTAGGTCTTAAGGCATGTTATTAGCTTAACGGTACTCGCTCGCTCGCTCGATTTTCCTTCCATAATTTATGTGTGAGCACCCGGCAGGCGGTGCACTTGTTGTATTTTGCATGCCCAGCCGCCAGGTGTCATTCCCCCCCATTCCTAATTAATTATGTAACACAGCCACACTCATAATCGGCCAGAGAATTCCTGCACAAATCTTTCTCACGCCACCCCCTTATTAAAAAATAATAATCATAAAAAAAACACCAGCCAAACGCTGCTCGGTTGCCTGTTTGCAAATAATGAGCAGAGATTATCTCATAGCTGTTGTGCCTGATGCCGCTGGAAACGCCTTGCAAACTTGTGTGGGGTTTTTTTTATATTTTTCTTTTACACTCGCACACACAATTGGCCGTTAAAATGTTGGCCATAAAGGTGAACACGTTTCAAAAATTTTACAACCATTTCTTAAATATGAATTCATAGCTGCATGTTACATTTTTATGTGGCAAGCAATCAGAGCAAACGCTCGCTTTTCACTTTCAATTCGTTAAGATTCAAAAGATTGATGATAGCTATAAAAAAAAAACACTTCTAATTTGCCCGCTCTGCAATTGGAAAGTTGCCAGGATTTACAACTGAAGAATTTAACGCTGTGGGGAAAATTTTTAAAAATCTAGTTTGCTGTTCTTTAACAAAATCTCAACCCAATTACAGAATTGCGTGCAACAAATATTTAAATACATTGTGTGTAAATCTGTGTAAACTGGAATACTTTTCAATGCTGGCAATTCAATAAATGCAACTTGCATGTAAAACTTCAATAGAATGCAACCGTTTTTTAAGCGTTTTGGCAAATCACTTCTGTGGTCGTAAAAAACGATTTGAATTCAAAGAGCTGGTGAAACTTTTGTCTCCCAGCGTGATATTTATTTCAAAAACGCCCACTCGTCTTTTCAGTCTGTCTGTCTGTCTGTCTGTCAGCATGTTTCATTACCAGAAGAAGAAGAAGAAGAAGCAATCGGGTTTTACCTTTCCCAGGCGTCAACACATTTCACACATTTCAACTTGCGGCCGAAACCTTTCTTCTTATTGTTGTTGTTGTTGTTGTTGTTGTTGTTGTTGTTGTTGTTGTTGTTGTTGTTGTTGTTATTGCTGTGCTTGTTGCCATAACAAGCAAGGCAAACATAGCAGGCCAACTGTTGCTTTAATTAAACTCTGATAGACCTTACAAGCCAAGCAATTAATGCACACAACACACAAAACATGTGCAACAACAACAACAACAACAACAATAACGACAACATCTACAAACAGAGACAGAACAAGAGAATAAAAGTGCCGTTTTTTGTGGCATAGCTGACTAAATATGCAACTAATAAAGTGCACAACAGGAATTACTTAAATTGCGCGTAACATGAAATTAGTTAGACTCATTAGCATTTTGCATAAGCTCAACCCCCAGTCAAAAGCCGATGCCAATTCTTTTCCTCTGTTTTATTTTGTAGACATAATGTTTCTACGCCGCTGCACTTTTCTGCTGTTGCTCTGCCTAATTGCGAGTGACGCCAGTGCCGCTCGCAAAACGAAGCGTCCTGTGAAGCCCGCCAAGCAGACACTGCCACGCACCAACATAACGCCAGCGCCAGCCGCCGCATTAGCTGCAGCAACAGCAACGCCAACAACAACAACAAGCAGCAGCAGCAGCAGCAGCTCAACGACAACCAGCACCAGCGAGCAGAGTGTTGAAGTTGCACCACAACTGTCCACGGGCAGCAGCAACAACGCGATTAGCAACGCTGAGCTGCCCAAGCCGCTGGTGCCGCAAAGCGATCCACAGCCGGAGCCCAAGACGGACAAGGCCACCGAAACGGAGGAGGAGTGCGATCCAGATATGATTGGCTTTGAGATAATTACGGGGTAAGTGTCGTAAAATCCACTAAATAAATAAACACAGACCCTTACTTTGAGCCATACGCAATTGAGACATTAACATCTGTTACACTTTCACAAAAGTACACTTGGAAAAAAAAACTACCTATAATGAAAGAGTCGAATATTTCAAAAGTTTAGCTTCACTGTTAACTTGTTCTTAAATGAATTGAACACATTTGTACATTTATCGATTGCAAAAGTCTCAAGTTTTGTTTTCAGTGTACACATTCAACTCGAGTCCAAGTTAATAAAACGAAAATGAACCGTAATGAACTGTAGTCAAGTCTAGCATTTTTGCCAATTAGCCAATTTGCATAGAATCGAGTCTTAACGGTTATCCACCAACATGCAAATGTGCTGAGTTTGGGCGGGGGCAGGTAGATGGTAGGTGGGCGTGCCATGTGGGCGAAACGAGGCTTGTCTAATCGCATAGTTTGTTTTGATGTCAGGCAGTTGAGGCAGCCCGCGAGCAGCGGCAGCAGCAGCAGCTTATGAGCTTTCTTTAATTGCGCCGGCGGCATGCCGACAGCAAGTTTGTTGCCTGAGTCTTTTGTTTTCTTGCCGCTTACTCATAAGCCAGTTATCTGTTTGTCTGTAAGGCTGGGTGTGTGTCTGTGTCTGTGTCTGTGTGGGGTGCCACCATGACGTTATATTTGGCTGATGCGATTAAGGGTCACTTTCATTTTCCTTATTCGTCTCGCCTCGTTGGCTTGTTGACTAATCAATTCGGATTAACCGATTGAATAAATTAATCAATTCAAATTAATGTTTACACTTTGAAAATTAAAATAAATGGGATTTTAAAGATGTTCGTTGGAGCTGAAACAAATATTGGACGCATAACTAATCGATTTGTGTTAACTGAACCAATTTTCAAAATAAACTAGTTCAAAGCTTAAATGGAAAACATTTTTATAGACTTTGGTGCAACATTAATGTGAAGCATTCAACAGGTTTAATCAGCAATTTCCCGTGTTTCCGGCGCTTCCTGTGTTAAACATTGTCGAATCTTGTTTATCGGTTTTTTTGGCTTATTTTTTTTATTACAGCTACGTGTTGTCGGCGCCCTCAAAAATGTTGGATACACTGCCTGGCACACTGATGCTTACCGACTGCTTGGAGGCCTGTCAGAGCAACGAATCCTGCAGCTCTGTCAACTATGAAACCGGCTTGTGTGTGCTGTTCAAGACGACCGCCGATAAATTGCCAGGTGAGTTAGAAAGTGTGAGAATCTCAACAGTTGCTGCTGCTGCAGATTTTGCTGCTGCTGCTGTTGTTTTATGCAGCTGCCTGTTTTGTGTGCCAAAGAAAGTTCAATAATTTTGCCTGGTCGGCTCATTCATTCAATTACTGAGTTCTAGTTCACGGTGGCCACGAGACCCAGGCGCATAAATCACAGGCAGTGGCAAATGCACAAAAAAAAAAGAATAAACCAAAATAATAAGAAAAATAACAAAACGCCTTTTGCTTTTACGCATGATTTGGCAGGCAGGCAGGCAACCAGGCAACACTGTTTGGGGCAGACTGAGGCAGAGACGGCTCCAAGTTGGCTTTGGGCCCAGGCAAACTAGATTTTGCCTATTCTGCAAACTGGCTTTTGGCAAAGCTAACGCATAATTTCCAAGCCAGCCTTGTCGCCGTTGCTGTTGCTGTTGTTGCCTGTTGCAGTTGCAGTTGTCGTTGTTGTTGTTATTGTTGTTGTTGTCGTTGCAATTTTGTTGCGTTGCGTTGCGGCTACTGCTGCTGCTGCTGGTGCTGGTGCTGGTGCTGCTGCGTTTTTCTCAACGCCTGTTACTTTACAGTGAAGGGGCGTGTGCGTAAAACGCACCACACGCACCACTTGCATCGGCACCACTTGCAGCACACAATTTTACAACTAACACCGTTCAATGTGTGTTTCGATTTCAATATATTTTATTTGGCTCCGCAGGTTCACTTTCGCGCTCACAATTTCCGGTTTTCACGATCTACGCACAGAAATCGTGTTTGGGCGTCCGTCCTTGCTCCAAGGCCTGGTGCGTAGATCGCGTCCAAGGTTACCGCCTGCCCGACCATGTCAAATCTAGTCAGACGGTTCTCTCGCGTCGCGACTGCCTGGAACTCTGCCTGGGTGAAACGGATTTTACTTGCCGGTAAGTCAACACCTGAAGATGCTTTCAATTCGATTGCACAACATGTTAACAAGTTGATCCAGTTACGGCAACATAATATCCAATCATGTTATTAATAGTATGCTAAACTGCAATTTTAAAACTGGTTCAGACCCGATAAGTGTGATGAACTGTAAAACATAATGACACACGCTGATTCCATTTGCGATAACGAGCAGGCAACAGCAAGAAGCAGAGTTAGCTGTCGCTCCGGTTGAGATTACCTCCAGAGATAAGACAGAGACAGCGTTAGACAGCTGCACATATAATATCTTAAGCCAACAACTAGATTAGAGCTACGCAGATTATAGCGGGAGAAAAGTCGGAAAAACCTGTAAGTAAGTGTAAGAAGATCAAAACATGTAAACTGAAATCTCCCACTAAAAAGTGGGCTGAAACAAAAGCCGGCAAATCGTGGATATTTTGGAAAGATTATATTCAGGAAAAATTCTATCTTTGTCAGCTTGAGAGTGGAAGGAAAGAAAGTTAAAAATATTTCTAGATTGGAAACGTCATTTAAAAGTTAGCTCAACAAATATCCATAATATATTAAGTTAGACTAAACTAGTATTCTCAATAGGTTAATAAAATATATACATCAAAGCTAAGGAATATAGGATGCTTCGGAGAATTATATACCTAGTAAAACCATATGATAAATAGCAATTTGTAGAACGATTTCCGAAAACTCAAAATTATCTATATTTTAAGTAACTAATGTAGATTAGTTTACCTTTGAGTTAATACTTCCAGTTGTTTTAAGCAGCTATCTTCTATGCAACTACCCCTATCCTACACACTGTACTCAACACTAATGTGCATTCTTATATGTCTATATGCATCTGTAATATCTACAACTATCGTTCCATCTTTGTCTTCTCTCTTTCTTTAAAAAAATACAACTTCAAACTTCAAATTCTACCTCCTAACTGAATGCGTACAACTCTCTGCCGCTGATAAATCTCGACTTGCGCAGCTCGGCCAACTTCTATCGTCACTCGGGTCTGTGTGAGCTGTCTGATATGGATCGGATAACCCTCTCGGCTGCCGGCAGTGTGGAGGCCTATGAGGGCGCCGACTATCTGGAGAATAATTGCGCCGAGGAGCCAAGCAAACTGTGCGAATTCAAGCGCATCTCTGGCAAAATACTGAAGACAGTGGATTCCGTTTACCAGGACATTAACACCATTGATGAATGTCGCGATCTGTGCCTCAACTCGCCCTACAGGTAAGCAAGCAAGAACAGCTGTCGACGAAGTTGAAATACCCTTGCAGACTAGAAAATATACACTTCGGAGAAGTCTAAATTAGAATAAACTTTGCAAGGGTATCAGAGAAAAGCTTCCGCATTTTACGAACCCACAATGAATGGATTCTTTTCACACAATGTGCCTCACTCTGTGTCTCTTTGACTCTGACAGATGCCACTCGTATGACTACAATGACACTGGCGACATGGTCTGTCGCCTGTCGCATCACAGTCGCGCCACATTGACGGATGTGATGGATCCCTATCTCGATGTGCCCGAGGCAGCCACCTACGAGTTGTCCGCCTGTTATAATGTATCGATCGAGTGCCGTTCCGGTGAGATGATCACCAAGATACGCACCTCCAAACTCTTCGATGGCAAAGTGTATGCAAAGGGAGCACCCAAATCTTGTGCCGTTAATGTGAACAATTCGCTGGAGTTTGATTTCCGCATGGGCTACAATGATCTCGAGTGCAATGTTCGACAGAGTGCCTATGGTCGCTATATGAATGATATTGTCATCCAGCATCATGATATGATTGTCACCTCGTCGGATCTAGGTCTGGCTGTGAGCTGTCAGTATGATTTGACGAACAAGACCGTTTTGAATGATGTCGATCTGGGCGTCACCGGCGAGATCGAATCGTCACTTAGCGAGGAGATTACCATCGATTCACCGAATGTCATTATGAAGATCACCTCACGCGACGGCAGCGATATGAAGCGCATTGCCGAGGTCGGTGATCCGTTGGCCCTCCGTTTCGAGATCGTTGAACAGAACAGTCCATATGAGATCTTTGTGCGCGAATTGGTTGCCATGGATGGTTCGGACAGTGCCGAGATTACGCTGATCGATGCTAATGGCTGTCCCACAGACCAATACATCATGGGCACCATACAGAAGCTGTCGCATAATCGCAAGGTGTTGCTCTCACAATTCGATGCATTCAAGTTTCCCTCCAGCGAGGTGGTTCAGTTCCGGGCACTGGTCACTCCCTGCATTCCACGCTGTGAGCCAGTCATTTGCGATAGCGAGGATGGCGCCAGTGGCGAACTCAAGTCACTGGTCTCCTATGGCCGCAGGAAGCGATCCATTGTTAATGGCACCGATGGTGGTAAGTAGAGCGCAGACGTCGCAACTGCAACTGCAACTGCAACTGCCACTCATTACATTTGCTAATTGCCATCAAATTTACATAGGCGAGTTCATGGTCAGCAGCACACGCCAGCGTCGAGATGTTGCTCCAGCTTCCCCTGATGATAACATTCTGCTCGTGCAGTCCATACAAATCACCGACAAGTTCGGCTTCCAGGCCGAAGATGGCAGCCAGCCGCCGCATCCGATGGATCCCCTTGAGAAGGCCTTCGCGGGCGTCGCCCAGGACAAGCTCACTTGTCTTAATGGCTATGGTAAGCTATCATCTGTTCTTCTTCTTCTTTGAGTTTTTGTTTTTGTCCGTCTGGTTTTTATTTTTTCTTTCCTCCTGTGAAAATTCCCAATCAAGAGCAAATCAAAAGCAAGCACAGCAAGCCTGAGCTTCCATGTTGATTTGCATAGACAAGGCGTGGTTCTACACTGACAAAAATAATATGTGCGTTACAATTTTATAAAATCAAACTCAAATTGCAATTGTCTAAAAAACTAATTTCTTTGTCTGATTTGACGAGCATAGAAAATGTTTTATTATTTTAGCAAATTTGTTAATAATATTTTCCAGCATTTCGGTTCAGGTTTCAATCCAAAAATTCAAGCTATGCCCCAAGTTAAGGCCAGGTTCGGCATATAAGCCAGGTTGTTGATGCTTAAATAGATTTCTTTTTAGTTTCTGTGACACCATATTTTTTTTTGAGTGTATGTTTGTTGGACGTCGTGTTGCTCGCATCAGCGGGTGGCTTGCGAATTGAGGAGCTGCGTTTGCAACTGCAACCAGATGGCAGAGTTTTGCCTGCCTCGCCAGCTGCCTGCTGCGTCGTGAGCCAGCGGCTTGTTTTGGCCATTGTTGGCTGCTCGCTAATTTTGATAATGAATCAATTTTTCATCATTGCCACTGCAGCAATGCAGACTTGCATGTGAAATAAATTGGATTATTTCTGTGCTGTTGCCTCATGTCCCGAACGTGTTCCGCTCCAACTGCCAACTGCCAACAAGTTATGAGGCAGATGAGGCAGATGCAAATACTGACGTTCCCCGGCTCACGACCAGGTCACTGGTTCACTGGTGATGTGACTGTAGCTACTGCAGCTGGCTGCGCCAGGATGTGATGAGATGAGATGCCTCACGCTGCCTGCCGCTCGCTGGCTGCCTCTTGCTACCTGGCTGCGTTACTGCACGCCTCATTTTCGTGCGGCGTGAAAAAGTTTGCACAGTTAGTTGGCAAGTTGCCCACATCCCCCTTCTTCTTCCCCTACACTTGTACAAAAAATGAGGGAATTTTTCAGCTCATTTCAAGCTGCAGTTTTGCCAAGGTCAAACGAAATAAAAACATCGAAAAGGTTTCCAAAATTTCCCAGATGTTAAATTGATGTTTAAGAATATATGAAGTTTGTAAGTTGACAAGCAATTGGAGTACACTTGCAGTTAGAGCTGCTTTTTTCTCTAAGTGTACGCAGTCCGTTGACTTTTTGTAGAGCAATTGTCATGCCTTGCTTTGGACATGGCGCATTAATAACAAATGCAGCGTTGAAGCGTTAAATTTACAGCTTGTTAGACGGCAGCAGGTCCAACTGCTGCCACAGCTTCCAGCTGGACCTAAAGCTGCCACAGCACCACCAGCAGCAACAGCAGCCACATCAATTTCTGTTGCAATTACGCTGATGTAGCCGCAAAAGCAAAGCGCGTCCGAACTCATTGGCCGCAATTAGAGCAACGGTTTTCTCTTCATCGCTTAAGCTCACTTGCCACACACATTGCACCAGGAGCGAGAGAGAGGGGGAGAGTGCCGACATAATATTGAATGCGTGTGGCAATCAATCTAGCGGCCAGCTCTATATAGACCATAATTTATACAAATTTATTTGAATTATGCCTTCGTCAATGGCTCAATTCTGAAACGTTTTTGACTGTTATCTCGGCCTCTTAACTTAATTATATATCAAAGTCATCATTTTTTGAAACTGTTCAATTTACAGTAGTCTACATTTTGCTGCTTATGATTTTAACACAACTCAATTATCATAAAACGTATTTTGGTTAATTTCCAGCGTTGTGTTTGGATAATGGTCAACAATTTGGAAAGATGTAATTACCTTTTTTGATAGCCAGATAGTGTCTACGATGTGCTGAATTCTGTTCATTCATAATAACCTCATTTGATTGATCCGACAACATATTTAATGGGTTCTTTAGATTCCTAACTACATGAAAGTAAATTTTTTTAGCAAAATAAGAAAATAATCGAATCTTTACTTTGCACACTTTTCGCTTTTAGAATCACTCGAAAATTGAATGGTTTCCTGTTTAAAAATAATCGACTCTAGTAAATATAGTGCTTCAGGTAATACTTATAAAATAGGTCAGACTAAGTTAAATATGCACATTAAAAACTTGTAAGATTGCTTGAAGAAAAACTCACTCGACTTTCCACACTTTCATTTAATATCCCTTTTCCTGATTAGCGGTTTACTTCTCACTTTCTACAATTAATAAGCAAGATGTGCAACATCAGGTTCTTCAATCAGTTTTTCTTCGCTTTCATCTGTCTATCTGCGTGCTGCACATTGCACATCCGTTTTGTTGCACTGGTTCCCATAGTGTTGAAGTTCAAAAAAATATTTTTAAACAAAAATCTAAACAACAATAACTGCTGTTGTTTGTTGCTCATTGTTCTGACGATGTTTTTTTGGGTTATATATTTTCAAATTGTTTACCATTTGATTGCCCCCTTTGTAGTTTGCCCCCGAGCCCTGGATTCACCGACTTACCGTTTATCGTAATTGTAATAATTTCATGTATATTTTTCTTTTTTATTGTTGTAATGTACGCACGACATGTAATGAAGAGAGAGAGATAGATAGATAGATAGAGAGAGAGAGAGATACACAGATATAAAAGTAAAGCAAGCACATAAATAAAAAGCCTTCAAGTGCGTGCGCTTTGTTATTGAAACTCGTTAAAAGTCATTGCCAACAGACCACGACAACGATGACGACCACGACAACAACAACAACAACATCAACAACTACAACATCAACAACAGCAACAACAGCAACAATAACAACAACAAACATCGCTTGTATGTTGAGTTAGTTGCTTTTTGGTTGGTTTGTTTGTGTTTTTGTTGTCGGCGCTTACTTTTTATGGGCATTTGATGTACAACAACTGCAACAAAACCAACATGCATATGTACCCGCGTAATCTCTGATAGTCATCAGCAATGTCATCATCATCATCATCATCATCATCATCATGATGATCATCATGGTGATCATCGTCAGAATTTCGTGAACTGGACGACAAAACGCATGCAAGCAACATTTCAGTTTGGCGGCACTTTCACCTCGATTTCTACCCATTCCTCCAACGGCATTGGCATTTCGAATTTCCTCTTGGTCCAATCTACCATCTCCGGTCTCTGATCTTATTTATGTGGCATGTTGCACTTTTGAGAACCCCAAAACACAAGCCGAAACCGCATTTCGTGTAGGAGAGCTGCATGAAAAGTGAAGCTCAACCAAAACTAAAAAAAAAAAAAAGAATAGGTAAAAAAAAATATGCAACTCATGCACTAAATTGTCGCTGCTTTATTTCTCATTGTTTTTGTTGATCTTCAACTTGCCGCTGTCAAAGTTGGTCACTTGGTCGGTCGTTGGTTTCGTTTTGCCCAGCAGCAAAAGCAGGCAGCAGAAGCAGGCAGCAGAAGCAGGCAGCAGCAACAGGCAGCAGAAGCAGGCAGCAGAAGCAGGCAGCAAAAGCAGGCAGCAGAAGCAGGCAGCAGAAGCAGGCAGCGGGCAGCACTTTTTGGTATCCCAACTGGGTCAAGTGTCTGTACACTTTTGTTTTCTTTGATAACCAAGTCTCTTCCTGGTTTGCTACTTGCACTCTTTCCGATTCATTATTTCTCTATTCGATTTTTTCCTGTTTTCTTAAGTATGCCGTTAATCCAGTTCTTATCTTTTACCCATTCAAATTAACAGATACAGACTCGCATATCAATGTGTACCACTTACGATAGCTAAAGAGATGAATAGAGGGTATCTCCAAGTCGTCCTCTTTATAATTTGTGTTCTCTATCGTTTTTGCTTAAGCATAAAAAATATCAGATACAGGTTTAATTAATTTAATGAAAAGGGGATAGATCAAAACTTACCAGTGCCATAACTTTCTCAAAAGTGGTTCTTCATCGTGTTTTGACTTCTAGTTTAATTCTACATCTAAAGTTATAAACTCGATTCTGATTTGATTTTCGTGTTAAAATTACCCTCAAAAGGTGTTCAATACTAATTCGACGATCGGTTTCGATTTATTTCCAGGTCTGATTTTTGCCGGCTCCCTGTTTTTGCTCGCCCAGCTGAGCATCTTTGGCATTTGGAAGACTGTGCAGCGACGCACTAAGAAGGAACGCTATCTGTACCAGCAGGATCCCACGCCCACAATTACGTATGGTGCACCCACAATCCTCTATGGCCCACCACCCACGGCCGGATCGGTGTCGGGAGCGTCGCATGTTGGCAGCACCAAGGATACGCTGAGCAAGCTTTATGACAGCGGCATCAATGGACGCTATGGTCAGCAGTACTAGACTGGGTATCGGATAGCTCTCACAACTTAGCTGGGAACAAACGCAATATGCCTCGAAAGCTTCAAAAGATTCGATGAGACTTGAATTAGCACATATATAAATATATATATTTATATATGTATGTATGTATGCGCAGCAAAAAGCAGCGGAATGCAATGAAAATCATTTGAAAAATTCTTAGCTTAATTTTACGTAAAAGAAAAAAATCATTTAGCTTAAGTTTTAGCTTAGTTTAAACATTAATCGTATTAATCGCAATTGGAATTTGATAAACAATTTAAATGCGCGCTTTTAAATGCTTGTGGAAATTCGTCGATACAGCATTTTCCAGCATTTTAAAACTGCGCATTGCATTTATAGCCAAAACGGAAGCAAAGAAAAATCAATTTTTAGCCAATTTATTTAGACAGTTCTGTTTTTTTCCATAACAATTTTTAGCAAAAATTAGGCTAATTTTTTGTCGAGTGTAGTGAAATAAATCTCCAAGGAGTATCTAAAATCTAAGTCTATAGCTGAGGCAATGTGAAGTGCATTTATAACTTTTATCTACTATATTTTATTTATTGAAATTTGTATTATTTATTGTTGCTTCGAGCTGCTTTATAAAATGAAACGCAGTCCAAAACAAAACAAAAAAAAAAAACAAAAAACACAATAAAAATTCCCATTTGCAGATTTGCCAAATAATTTTGTATCAAAATGTTTGTGCCAAATTCTTTTGCACTCGGACTGCGTTTCACATATTTATTTTCTCGAATCAATCTATATATTTACTGTAATCACCCTAACTATTTATTGCTAATTTATTTAAACGCTAAACGCTATTTGCTAATTTATTGCCGAAACGCAGAGAGGTGCTTAATTCTAGGAGAGGTGCTTAGTAAGGGGATAGAAAAAACAGCAGCAACATAAACAACAATCAACAATCAGCATAAAGGCTAAAGTTTAAGGATCTTAAGTTTTAATGACAACAATATTTATACTTATATAATTTTCTAAACAAATTGTACTGATTAAGTAAATGCAATAAACTCTACACATAATAATAAACTCTATATACAACTATAAAAATCAATTGTTTTCTTTTTATACTATGATACCGAAGTTATAATATTATATTGGTATTGTGCAATGTCCGTCATCCATCTGTTGGACATATACTGGAAAGTACCCTCAAAAGTTAAAGTGTCAAGGTTTTGGTCCTACATCCACTAGGGAGCTAGAAAATCGCTAAATTCGATCTTCGCAAATCGATAAATCCACATCTCTCACAATTTAATGGACACAGTCACCAATTTTGGTTGGTAGGTTGTTGGCGAGGTCCTTCAAAGATGGGTATGTGCCACGCCCACCTACAATTTTTAAATGGCTATATCTTCCGCAGTTTTTAAGTAGGGAACGTCAAATTTTGTATATTACAGGTAGTCGCCTTTAAGAACCGATTATTTGTGTTGCCACGCCCACACCTGCGCCCATAATCGACAATGCCGATATTGCGGAAAGTGTAAATCGACAACTCCGTATATCTCCGAAAATTTTAAAGATAAAGTAACCAAACTTGGAAGGTAATTTGCTGATAACCTCCTCAATCTGAAAGACAAATTAGGACAGTATTTATTGGCTGCACACAAATTATGGTATCATAGTATTTCGCAGTCGGTTACATCCAACTGCAACGTTCTCTCTTGTTTTTTAATCATTTAGCCATTAAACCTTTTTTGTGATTCTGCTTTTAATCCCTGCTAAAATAAAATAAAGTATGTTAATTGGAAACTTTACTAATGATAATTTAAATTGCAAATTAACTTTTGATGCTCCAACGCAAATTCGCTACTTTTATACTATGATACCGAAGGTATAATAGTATATTGGTCTTGTGCAAAGTCCGTCATGCTGTCTGTCCGTCATTCATCGCATTCAATGTTTTTGACGCTTGTTTCATTCTTATATTGGCAAACACCATCTGAATATTGGGAGTATCGTTATTAATGCATTTGTTGACAGGTCTCTTCCATATTATAAATAGGATCAAAAATCTTTCTTTGTAGAGAAATGGCAATCGAATCGAACCAACTATGTCTCGTTCAATTCATTAAAAAGCTAAAAATACATTAAAAAATGTGCCTTCCCCAAAAATATATAATGACATGTATGTATGTATTACATATACAATGACATATGTATTACATATACAATGACATATGTATTTACATAATGATAATTTATTGATCAAAATTTCCAATTGCGTGTCGTTTCTTCGAGAAGTTGATGAATAATCTTCTTAAATTCACAATTTTAGCCAATTCGGGCGAGATGAGCAAAGAGGCCACGATAAAATTGGCGCAAACTGCAAACCTTGCGGTTTGGGCCAATTTTTTCATGTCCTCTTTGCTCATCTCGCTTAAATTATTCTCATCCTGCCGAAGGAGTTCGCTTGCTTCAGCAGCTTCAGCAATTAATCTTTTTCTACATCAGCCACGAGCTCCATGATCTGCTGCTCCAGAGTTGGTTTCTTGAAAGTGCTCATTTTCAACTACAATGAAAACCTGCAATGCCAACGAATATATAAATATACATATATAAAATATATTTTATTATATGTATATATAAAAATATATTTTTCAAATATTTACAAAATATTTTCTTTTGCAGCAAATTTTGTATTAAATTTTGTTTTCAGCATTTGCTTACTGTTCAGCAAAGTAACTACACAAATCTAAGCCTACTTCATCTTTACTTTTGAGAATATTTTGTTTGTTATTAAAAAATGTGTGCTTACATAATTATGTAAGCATTTCAAAAACATAACAAGATAAAAAAAGTCAAGCACCTGTCCTTTGAGGGATCACTTTCAATATGTTTAAGATAATTTGTATACTCTATAGAAATTGTGGAGGATTTAAAATAAATGTATTAAATTGAAACATTAGAAACACATTAAATTGGAGATAGAGACTTGAAACTTGGAACATATACTTGAAAGTGCACTCAAAAGGTAAAGTGTCAAGGTTGGAGTCCTACGTCCACTAGGGAGCTAGAAAATCGACAGAGCTACATATCTCCCACAATTTTATGGACACAGTCAACAATTTTGGTTGGTGGCGATGTCCTTCAAAGATCGACATATGCCACACTCACATTATTATTATTATTAGATTATTAGGAATATGCTCGAAAAGCTCATATATTCCGTAATTTAAGAGCTACAGTTACCAAACTTCGAAGAAGGGTTACTATCTTATATCTACCTCAAAATGAAAGGGAAACTTGGACAGTATTTCTTGGCTGCACACAAATTATGGTATCATAGTATTTCACTATCGGTTACGTCCGACTGCAACGGACTCTCTTGTTTATATATGTAAATATTTCAACTTGAAATAAATGCGTGGAAAATATTTGAAAACAATTAGATAGATTAAAAGTTAGAGATATTTCGATTCGCAAAGTTTTTTCTCTTTGCACATTTTCTGTATACGAATTGAATTTTTTCCTGCCCACAGATCGGATCACTAATACTCAGTGTCTGCGATGGATCGTCGTTGATTATTCACTTATCCACACACTAAACATCTTCTTCAGCAGCAGCGATAATTACAATTCATAGCTTTTTCTTAAGGCTATTTATTTACATATTATGAGACTTTAAAAAAGTGAATAATTTAAATAATGGCCATCTTGGAAACGCCGAAGAATGGGCTTTGATAAGCAAAACAAAGATTTTCTATATATCACAAATTTTCAACAATATTTGTTCGCTTATTGGCCATTAATGGATGTCCTAATGATGTATGTATGTATATTTATTTTTTCTTTATTCCCAGCTTACGCAATCGTTCGATGTACTCTGAAGCGCTTAGCTGTGAACCGCGCATCTTCCTAATTGAGATTCTGTGTGTCGAACTGGCTGACAAATTGCTGGTTAATAAATTTGTAGCCACATGTGGCTGTTGCTACAGGAGATAGCCAAGGCCATTTCTATTGATGGATTGACACCGTGTGGACAGTAGCGACCCTCAATACACCAGTCAATCACCTCAAAGCACATCCAGCAGCTCCAGGCCCCTATTGGCTCAAGTATTGTTTGTCAAGGCCCAAGATAGATGAGAAGCGCATTTGTTTTTTAAAGGTTATTGAAATGCTAAAACATCACCAAATTATAACCATTTAACGGCTTTGCGAGCATTAAGCCACAATTCTGCAAAGCAACTACACTTAAATAAAAAATTAAGAAAACATAACTTAAATTGACTCAAGCCTTTTCTTTAATATGATATTCAAATTTTATTAACTATCATTTATGGTGCTTATGTCGAATGTTCACTGTTTAGTGATATTCTTATATTTTGAGGGATTGTTATTAATGATTGGTTAATTGATTGATTCGATTCTGTTAAGTTGCTTAGAGTTGGGGCTTCTTTAAATGGATTAGGTTGGCTGGATATTTAGATTGGTATCGATAAATTTTGAGAAACTTGATGGTTGAGGGTCTATGAAATCTTTTAAGCATTTTTTATTTTAATTTTACAGTCTCTCTATGTCTAATTGTGTTCAATCCTAAAGAAGAGAGGTTTTCCTACCATTAGTCTGATTATGGCAATTTATTTTAAGCCGTTTAGAAAATATTTGATACAAAGTGCTTTATGTACAAACCAATAACTTTTATTTGAAGGGTTTCCAATTAGTTTTTCTAAAAAAAACTTCAACTTTGAAATCAAGAATGCATTTGC
The DNA here is from genome assembly GCA_037043585.1 of Drosophila mimica. Lineage (NCBI taxonomy): Eukaryota > Metazoa > Arthropoda > Insecta > Diptera > Drosophilidae > Drosophila > Drosophila mimica. Next base: position 1,016,913 of record JBAMBE010001187.1, read on the forward strand.
TAAAAATTTAATTGAATAAATCTTAACCGAATTGTATTTTGTATACTTGACAAAAGCATTTCAAACTTGGTTTAAGTATTATTAGACTTATTTGCTTATCTTTACATAATTTTAAAGAAACAAAAAGATTTTACGGATTTAAAGCAAATTGTTCTTGAACTTTGATAAAAAAAAATGTATTATGAAAGAACTTAATTTAAGCTAGAAATATATAGACAACTAATTAATATAAATTAGTTTAAATAGCATTTAACTCATTTTAATATTATGCAAATAATTATACTTCAAATAAATAAATTAAGTACTACTTCAGTCAAAAAAAAAGTAGTGCAAATTGTACTTGAACTATTAAAGAACTAATTATTTAATATAAATTATTTAATATAAATTAGTTTAAATAGCATTTAACTAATTTTAATCTTAAGCAAATAATTATACTTAAAAAAATAAATAAATGAAAAAGTACTCCAGTCAAGAACAAAAGTAGTACAAATTGTACTTGAACTATTAAAGAACTAATTATTTAATATAAATTATTTAATATAAATTATTTAAAATAAATTAGTTTAAATAGCATTTAACTCATTTTAATCTTAAACAAATAATTATACTTCAAATAAATAAATCAGTCAAAAAAAATAGTACAAATTGTACTTGAACTATTAAAGAACTAATTATTTAATATAAATTATTTAATATAAATTAGTTTAAATAGCATTTAACTAATTTTAATCTTAAGCAAATAATTATACTTAAAAAAAAATAAATAAATGAAAAAGTACTCCAGTCAAGAACAAAAGTAGTACAAATTGTACTTGAACTATTAAAGAACTAACTAATTATTTAATATAAATTATTTAATATAAATTAGTTTCAATATCATTTTAATCTTAAGCAAATAATTATACTTCAAATAAATAAAGTACTACTTCATTCAAGAAAAAAAGAAGTAGAAATTGTACTTGAACTACCAAAGAACTAATTTCGCAAAAGACTTAGCCATATTATCTTGCTGTGTAAGTGATACGGTTCTGAAGCTCAGCCAGCAGGCAAAAGTGTTAATCAAATTATGAGGCACGGCAAAGAGTTAAGCGAGGCGTTTTACGATCTCTTTAACGCTCCAGCTACGCACGCCACTTGCGAGAACGTCTGATCAAAGATGCAGAGTGGCAAGCACAGGCAGGCATGCCACCTTTTGAAAGCTGAGAGGAGGCGGCATCCAACCATTAATCAAGAGCATGAAAGAAAGACGCGTGCCGCTGAATGAAGACATCGCCAGAAGATCTGCCAAGCTGACTTGAGACTAGAGACTCCAATAGGGAGTCGTGAGGCAAGAAAGGTGGAACTAGGTGGCAAGAGGTGGCAAGAGGTGGCGAGTAGACGTGCCAAGTGCGTTGGCTGTGGAATAATACACGCCCCTATTAAAAAACCATCAACAACGTTGCGTTGACAATTTATATGGTCAACTCTATGTGCGTATTTGGTCTCAGTTGGTTGTTGAAGTCACCAAGTATCGTGTCTCAGTTTTGTGAGCGCCGCATGTGGCAACTGTGTATTGGTTGCAGGCCGGCTGCACGACGCTTCCACCAAGTGTGGGCATTTACGTTGACAGCTATGCAAATACCTGACCATTAGGTCTTTGTCATTTAGCAATGTCTTTTAATTAGCACTATAGCTTGTGGCCTGTTGGCCTCTAGTTTCACAGCTCCACTGCTGCCCAAGGATCCCACTTTCTAAATACAATAGCAGTTCGATTTGCTACACTTAAAAAAAAAAGTGTATAGAAAAAAACAATGTTCTAAAGTACAGCCGGAATATATTTGCATACGCAATAAATTTTAAATTCACAGTATCAAATTGGAAACAAAACCGAAATTTAACTTCTGTATCGAATAAGTATCAATATCGCAATTTAAAATTTATTTTAGAAACTTATATTATTAGTCCACATCCTGATTTAATTCGCATTCAAAATTCAATAAATATCAAAAGTCAAAAAGGGTGCAAAAAACATAAAAACATAAACATAAAAATATATTTTAGGTTTGAATTCGGTTATTCTAAGCCGCAATATTTTTAGTCCCACTTTTAAATTTTAATGTGAAATAAGCTTAACCCATTTTAGATCTGAATTAAATAACTTAAATGCTGAGTTGAAGTGGAATATTAATTATTATATTATTATTTAAGATGATATCAGAACTCATTTAGAAACACAGCGAACTAAGTAAGTTCTTGTTTTAAAAAAAAAAATATCAAGCAACTTTTTACATCAAATTTTAATTAATTTAATATTTAAAAATTGTTGTTTCAAGAGTTTCGCTTTAGGGTTTTGGTCTTTTGTTTCTGGCAACATTTGTACGTATCATATATATGTATGTATATATTTCTCCCAGTGTAGCAACACCCACACGCTTCTTTTGACACTCTGAGGTGACTGGGCCGGATGGGCTGCATTGACAAACGTCTTGCTCGCTTTTTGGCCCACATCGCTGCATAAAGCTCGCATTGAACACCCTCACGCTTTATGGCCATTTGCATTTGCATTTAAATGCTTTTGACGGAGCTGATTTTGTTGCCAGCGAGCGCGTTCGCTTCCTGAGAGCATCCGCTTGCTAGCCAGCCAGCCAGCCAGTCAGCCATCCAGCCAGCCAGCTAGCTCTTTTAGCCATGTTGGCCACATCACGATTTTTGCGGCCCGGCCTCGTTGGCCGCCTGTTGCTTTTGCTGCTTGTTTGTGGGACTTTTGTTGTTGTTGTTGTTGTTTTTTTCTCAGCTCTGTTGTTTGTTTACAGCTGCTCGCATTGATTGAAAAATTATGCACTTGCCATGACGATGGGCAATGTCAAATGCCAAATGCTAAAACCAAAAAAAAAAAAAAAACAAACCAAAACGATGAAAAAAAGACCAAGAGTGAAATCTGCACATTCGGCACACCGCACCTTATATGCCTAATCTTGGCATAGATACATACATATATATCAATACTCCCACAGAGCGAATTTAAAGGGCAGCAAAAATTATTCCAATAGTTGGTTTTTTGTCTTGACAGCAATAATTTTCCAAGATGGGATCACGCTGAAAAAAAGAGAAAACAAATTCATAGAATGTTTTTAAGCTAAGCGAAGAGTAGTTTTATTTGCATTTTTTTAGACTTATTACTTATATATTTTTTTATTGATTTATTGAGTAAATGACTATTTTGGCAGTAAATAGATATTGTTGCATTCGGAGCTGTCTATATTTAATTCATTATATTTCTTACTTATTTAAATTGGGAAGCATTTTCTAGCATTTGAGGATTCCCTAAAGATGATGATTGAGTTTTTAGACTTAAATAAATCAAAGGACTTAAAAGCATATTAAATCGGCATTTTGAAGTCGTTGCTTTAAATTATGGCTCTTTTAAACGTAGTTCCGTTAGTTGAATCTCGCTCCTTAAACTCACTTATTAAATTTAAATTCAAATAACAACTTTTAAAAAAGCAAAAATTTATTTTTAAAGTTTTATTTTTAGCATATAAATAATACCCAATTCTCAATTCACAACTTAGATTCAGAACCTATTAAAATTCTAAACAAACTGTATACAAATAATTGAATATCCCCGTAGGGGTAGAGTATTATTACGGACGATAGTCGCTGGAATTTTTTAGCACTTCGCAACGCGAAACGATTTCCATTTTTGCCTGCTTACTTTTCTTTTCGCCAGCTTGTCCTGCTCATTAGCAAAAGACGGCAAGGCGGCAGCCTTTTTAGCCATGGCCAAGAGCAGAGGTAGCCACAACCGTTTTGGCGACAGCTGTTTGCCAGTTTTCACCTAATTAAGCAAACAAACGTGTGGGAAATCGCCACCACTTCCGCCAACCAACCGCACCCCGCATCCTGATAACTTTCGCCTGTGTTTTATTTTTTTTTTGGGGCTGGGCCCGAAACTAATTGCCTGATACATGAGGTTTAAATAGCCGCCAAGGAATGCGACGCGAAAAACATTTGTCTCTAATTGCACCATTGCCCAATTGGGCAGGCCAAATTAAATTAAATGCAGACCCCGGCCAACAACAACAGCAACAAACAACAAATACAAATTGGAACATTTGGTGCTGGAACCAAACGCTGTGAGAATTTATGGCCCTACCTGGGGTCACTTGCCTCCACTGGGGATAACATCTGTTGACGCGTCGTGCGCATGCAAGGCCCACCAAGCAGCCAACCAACCAGCCAGACAGACAGACAGACAGGCAGACAACCAGACAGACAGACAGACAGCCAGCCAGAAGGACATTGACCAGACAGGGCCAAGCAGACGCAACCAAACCAGACTCAAACAGATTCAGTTAGACTCAACCAGCTAGACAGAGCCTGCTCTTGGCTCAAAGCCATTAGAAATCGTAAAATGCTTAAGTTTTTATACCCTAAATCCAATAAAAATTGGTATTTAATGAAGCTATGCTTAAGTATGTAACGGGCAGAGGGATGCACGACCCCATAAAGTATATCAATTATTGATGACCATGAAAAGCCAAGTGAATCTAGCCATATCCATTTATCCTTTTGTAAGAGCTATAGCATTATTTACCAGGAGAAGATAAAGCTAAAGAAATCGTTTAATCATATTTTATATTCATATATACAATAAATATCTAAAACTTGTCTACAGGGTATCTCCTGGTCGAGCTCTAGCAGCTAAAGCACTCCAAATCGCATTAGCTTGTTTGTTTATGTTACCAATTGGTACGCTTTGGCCAAGAAGCAATTGTCTCAAAATGCCGTTGTACGTAGATTAGGCAGCGAACTGTGTCTTTGAAGTCTTAATTCACAGGATAACCATGTGTGGGAACATCCTTAATTTAGTTGGTGGGCAGTTAGTAATCGGTGGAGTATTTGAAAATTATTGTTTTTTAATTTTAATTTTTCGAAAACTGCTGCTGTAACTGAATTGAAGTTTTATACTTCAATAAATCAATAATCACTTTTATTGTTCTTTTAATTTAATATTTGTTTTGATTGATTTGATTGAACAACTATATTTTAGTTTTTGCAGTTTTCAGAATTATTATCGAATAATCAAATTATGGTAGGAAACTTACCACGTAAACTTAAAAAAAAACTTAACAATAAATTAATTAAATAAGCAAAAATAACCTCAATAAGCTTCAACACTTTACAAACTTGTTCAAAACACTCAACACTCTTCAATCAATCAATCAATTATTAATTTCTTACCTTCAAAATCAGCTAATTAAATCGAACAGAATTTTGGTTCCACTTTCGATTCTGGTTCTGAGTTTCAATCGCGTAAAGGTTTCGGCTGCGGTTCAATTTTAAATTAACAAATCAAGGATTGTCGATCTTTGCTTGTTTGGAATTCAATCAATTTCCCTGATCGAAATTTAGATATTTGACTTGAAGCGATTTATGTTTAAGCATTTATTGATTACTAATCGATTATAATGTTAACCTAAAAAATATATATCTTTAAATATTGATAGACGTCAAAAGAAAAGTAATCTATTCAAAAATATTATAAATCTTCTAACATATAGTTTGTCAGTCTTTTTAAATAATTTATATAATCTAAAAAAAACACAACGCTACTACAAAGAATTAAAGCGGAAACCGTTTTACAGTTGCAGTGATTAATTGAGTCCGTTTGGAGTTGGGGGAAACGAGGAGCGAGAAGAGCAGAGAGAAGAGTCTGAAGCATATCTTGTGGTTGCGTAACCCTGGGCAGAGTTACTTCCGCTGAACGATCTTGGCAACTGTGCGACCTTTTGTGCAAGCCTCTGCGTATTCAATTTAGGCCTGGCTGGGAGCAGACGAGCAGAAGAAGAAGCAGACGAAGAAGATCTTCCTTTAGTTTGAGTTTGAGTTTGACTTTATGGCTGCAGAAGGATGGCCGCTGGCTAGAAGACCAAAGATGCGGTTCCAGCTCTGCGTCTGGGTTTGGGTTTGGGTTTGGGGCTTTTGGGGTTCAGGACAACAATCGCAGTAAGTGATTACGTAACCAGTGCATTGTTCTTTTTTGGCTGCGTGTTTTTCATTTCATTGAACAACGACGCAATGGTGGATTATGAAGGAGGCGCGTCTGCATTTTTTTATTTTTTTTTATTTTTTTTTTTTTGTGGCCATAGCCTTATCACCATCATAAAAACGGGGCGCGTGGAGCCCGTGCAGGAGCCTCAACCTGGAAGGAAAAATAATTTATTCACAGCCATTATGCACTGCGAATTTATGCCACTTCCTGGTGGAACAACAACTACAAATAGCCATTTAAAATGCGATAAAAATAGCGCCAAAGGCAACACACTAACAAAAGCCAACAAGTAGTAGTGGTCCAAGCGAGCATGCTCGGCTAACAGATACTCTGTAGAGCATTGTTATATTCAGTTATGCAAAGGAAGCCAATATGATCGTAATGAATATCAAAATAAATATGTTGTTGAACAATTAAATGCCTTTTTATATTCACTAATTAATTTATTATTATTTTTACTTTGATTACAAATAAATTTTTAAATTTTTGATCCGATTAAACACATTTGAATGACAGAAAAAAATGTCTATGAGAAAGAAAAAAAATATATTAAATTGTTAAAAATGTGTTCAACGAAAAAAAATAAATAAATAAAAATTAAATAAAATAAGAGGATTTCTAGTTGCCAAAGAAGATTTGTTGCTTGATTATTTGACAGTAAAAAACTGTCTGCTTGACATATGCCTTAATAAATTTATGATAGCCGCTGCTGAAACCATTCTATAGGGTATAGCGTATGGAAAACGAAGATGCTGGGGGCGTGGCTGTGTTCCGGGGCGGGGCGGGGTGGGGCAGTAAGAGCGAGTTGGGTACTAAACCAGGCGCAATGACTGCCAAGCATGAAACCGTAAAATGGTTTTTCAATAAACACAGAACCGCACAACGGCAAACAGAGAGAGAGAGAGAGAGAGAGAGGGAAGAGGCAAGCAGAAGCGAGAAGAGAGAGAGAAGAGATGTAGCAAGCAAACAATGCGACTAATATTTGAATATGTTAATTAGTTTGGGCGACGTTGCTGTTGCTGTGGCCGTTTGCTGCTATTGTTGTTGTTGTTGTTGTTGTTGCACGATCAGTTCTATCGGCGGACGTGCATCGTTGCAGTCTAATTTCATGTGTTTTTGTTGGTTCTGTTTTTGGCCATCTCTTCTGAGGGACAGTTAGAAGCAGTTTAGCCATTTTTCACACAACGAACGAACCAAAACGAAAGGAAAGACTAACGAGCTATCGTCGCGTTGCACAGGCACTTAGGCACTTGCAGCATGCGATTCATATTTACGAGCTGTGTGCCACAAGCGTATGAATAACGAGTACACATTTGTATTCATATTTTCGATTGGTATGCGACTGAGACCACACACGCATGCCAAGGCCAATAAAGCTGCCAATGAGCCGAGGCTAAAAGCAAATGACAGGCGACAGCAAACAGCTACAGCAACAGCAACAGCAACAACAGCAACAACAACAACAACATAAACAACAGCAACAACAACAACAACATAAACAACAGAACTGCCTTATAAAGCCATAGGCCAAAGTCAGGCTCTGCATATTCGCCATTTGCACGCAAAGTCGAAGGCGACTTCGCTCACAGATGAAGAGATGCTTCACCTGATCTTAAGTCGAGGTGTGTGTGTGTGTGTATTGTCCTTGTGTGTGTGTGTGTGTGTGTGTGTGTGTGTTGGGTGTTGGGTGTGTGCTTGTATTAAGGATGAGCGCGTGTCGAAGTTTTGCCAGCACAACACGAGCCATAAGTCGAAAGCAAGCACTTTAAACAGGTGAAATTAAGAGAGAAAATCTAACTTCATCACACCGAATATTGCATGCACTTTCCACAGACTCAGCAGCATTTTAAAAGTGAGTTTGATTTTCACATACTTTTAGGGAAATGAGATTCTGATAGAACACATTTTTCACATTTGGAAATATATTAACAAATAATTAAAAAAATAAGTATGCACAGTAAATTCGCTTTGAATGTGTTAGTGTTGTGCAACGCAAAATGTGAGCGAACAAAATATGAATATTCAAAATTTGAGTAACGGTTTTTCATAACGTTCATTATGTCAATTTTGCATGAGCTGCTCTAAGCTATTATTGTTACAATTGGTAACTCTTGAGTTTGTAAAATGGTTTTTTCTTTGTTGTCTGAGCTTTTTTAAAGAGTTTTCTTATTGCTTCTGTTATTATTATAAAGTGAAACCTGTACTTCGGATAAAAATAGTATTGTATATTAAAATGTTGCTATATTTTATGTTCTGCAAAGCTGATAGCTCATTAAGAATCGTTGGGCTGACATTAAAACAAAAGTCGTAATGCATTAAAAGATTAATGCATAACGAAGAACCTCGGATTGTGGCTCAGGAATCAAGAATTCTAATAAAAGATTCGACGATCTTGTTTATTAATAAGAAAAGTTTAACAATATATTTTCCCGATCGCCAAAATTTTTACTTGTGTCACGAGCAAAATTAAGTCACGTGCTCAACTCTATTGTGCTAATAAATGGATTTACACAAGTATGTATGTATGTATATGTATATGTATATGTGTATGTATGTAGTGGTGTGCTTAGGTTGCGTGCCGCTACTGTAGGTGTTGCCCGGCACCAGCTGATGGCTTTGACAGCTACTAAATTCTACTTAAAGCACAAGGCGACACAAGCAGATGCAGACGAAAGGAGCGAGGAAGAGAGAGATATCGTAGATTGAAAGAGTGAGAGAGAGGGGAGAGCGACGCACGTTCCTTGTCCAATTTTGGGCAGCAAAATAGCAAATGGTTTTCGACCGGCGCTTATCGTTTGCCCATAAATTTATGTACGTTCGCTGTTGCTGCCAAATATTGCCAGCTCGGAGGTCCTAGGCCAATAACTTGCCGTGACACGCAATGAAGTTGTTTGCCTTTGCCTCTTTTTTTTGTGTATTTTTTTTTTTTTTTTTTGGTTGCAACGCGCGGAATTTTTGGCTTGGTAGAAAAATGCAATTAACGGCACTTGTTCGTTTTGTGGTTGTTTGGCTGTTCTTAATGTGATTTTGCTGTGACACGACACGACACGATCGTGCATGTTAAAACACATCGTGTTTGAGTTTGCTGCCAATTGACAATTTTCTCTTGCTTTTCATTAAATAATTCTTTACACATGGAAAATAAAGTCATTGATATATTCACAATTTTCTAAACTTGATAACTGTAAAGGGCGTTGGTTTGGTTATTGGCTAAGCGTTAGCAATTACAACCACCCAAATGCAGTATTTCCAAGGTACTATAAACGTATTTAAAATAAAATGCAATTACATAAAGTTATACAACTTATTAAAATAAAGTTTTTAATGTCAAAATTAAACTTATTTTCGTACATAAATGCAGTAAAGCAAAGATTTTGCTTATACCGGTCAGTCTTAAGTCACAATAGATACCCACTCGAGAGTTGCCATATCTGCAAATAAAAGTTAGTTCTTCAGCGTTTTCCCTCATAGCAAATGGTATTTACAGCATGTTTTTTTAGCATCTTTTGCGCTTGGTAATTTTTAGCACATTTTGAATGTGTATTATAGTGAAAGGGAAACCTGCGCCACAAAAGTATCAAATAATAAGCTAAGATTCTAACAATTTAAGAAATAAACATATTCAAACATAACTAAGAAGCGACAGCTAAACGCATTCAGCAAAATGTGTGGCGGTTTTACCTGCTCGAAGAATGCGCTAATTGCGCTCAACATTTTGTATGTGGTAAGTAAGCAAACAGCAACAAAAAACTAACTAAGCAACAACAACAGCAAAAATATAAAAATTGCGTACATACAATACAGAAACAACAACAACGAGGAAAAAACGATTTCAAAATTATTTTTGTGTGTTTTGTGAAATTCGTGCAACGGTTAATGTTATTTATGCAATTTATGAGTGAACAGTTGTCTCGTTCTCTTTATTTTTTTAATATATCCTCACTGAACATATTTTAATTTTGTCGGAAACTAAGACTAGTTAGACTAATGTTTTTATTTCGCTTCTGTAAGTTATCTGAGTATTATAAATAATAAATATATAAATATTATATTTAAACAATATGCAATATGAACTCATTTCAGCCAGGGTATTTAAAGTGCGATACGTCTAAAATGATCTCCCCTCTCTTTGTTTCTTTCTCGGTTCTTGTAGATGATTGGTTTCTTGCTGATTGGCGTTGGTGTCTACGCTCGGGCTGCGTCGGTCGTTACGAATCTGCCAATTGTTGGCGGCATCCTTGCCTGCGGCGTGATACTCATCTGCATATCCATGCTGGGGCTCGCTGGCGCTGTCAAGCATCATCAAGTGATGCTCTTCTTTGTATCCTTTTTACACAACACTACAGCTACAATTACAACTACAATGTATGCACGCTTGCACCGCTATGCAGCACTACACGCACAACTGCACAAGGTCAACGCATGTCGAATGCCGTTCTAAAATACCCTCTTCCTCATCAGCATCACCCCACCGACCCCCCCTTGACTAACCGGACATTTTCGCTTACTTGAGAAACGGTACACATGCATTATGCATGCATGTGTATTAGTGCTGCTTGAGGTGGGCTTCATAATGACGCAGCACTCTTGGCATAAATCAAATGACTTTGTAAAACACACTTGGCTTGGCTCTCGGAGCGCTTTGCCTTCGACTTCCGCACGTTTCGTAATTGCGTCAGCTGGAAGGTTATCAGCTGCTACCGTACAACGTGAACTGATAGCACAACATTAGTGCCATAATTATGTCAGCTTACGCAAACAGCTTATACATTTTTCAATTTTGACTGACTGTTTTGTAATATGTAAAAAAACATATTTTTGAGTGTATTTCCATGTCTGAATTTTTTAATTAGTTGGAAACAGCCTGTTTTTTAACATAGGAATTTTATTTTGAGAATTGATTTATGGTTTATGGTCTCCTCCTAAAAAATGAGCAATTCAGAATTTTAATTTTTTTTTAGAACAATCATCAATATTCCAAGCTTTCCCTTTCATTTAGGTTAAGTGTTTTAAGTAAGTCTCATCTCCAGTCTCTCCAATATTAAACAATCGGCCAGCAAATTGTCTCGTTCGATTAGGAATAGACTTTTTTAAAATACCATACTAAATCATTACAGTATTTAATATTTTAATCCAAGTCAATTCTTACATACGACTTTTTTTTAAATTGATTTGAAGCTAATCAATTAAGAATTTTAATTTTATCATATGATTTACAGTAAGAATTAGAAGTTTAGACTTGAGTTGTATGTTGGAAACAGGAACAATCAATATTTCTATATAATATATATCAAACTTTTCCTTCTTTTCAAGTCATATTTTTCAAGTAAAACTCATACCAAGCTTTTTAGAAATACTGTTTTAAATCACTAACGTATTTATCAGCAATTAATTCTTATGGTAACCTTTTCTATTATTATTGGTTTGCAACTTAACTCTTAAAATGTCTCAAATACATGATCTCAGTACATGATCATTCTGTTCATGCTGTTCCTGATTCAGTTCTCGATTGCCAGCTCCTGTCTGGCTGTGAATGCCGAGCAGCAGCAGCAGTTTGCCGAGCAGGGCTGGAAGACGGTGCCGCCAAAGTTGCGCAAACAGGTGCAGGATAGTTTCCTTTGCTGTGGCTTCAATGCAACCACCACACCAGCCACCGCAATCACCACCACCATAACCAATGTTAACGATGAGGAGCCCAGCTGCGATCTGATTAATCGGGAGTGTTGTGCCGATTCCAAGGATCCGTTATGTCATTGTGGTCCCTGTGGCCCCCTGCTGGAGGATAAGATTAATTATGCCTTTAAGCTATGCGGTGGTCTGGGCATCTTCTTCAGCTTCACTGAGGTGAGTTCCTTTCCTATTTGTTATCTCTAATCTCGCTTTTCGTATGGATTTTTTGTAATCTTGTCCTGTTCTCATACTTAACATGCTGCAATCTCAGTTCGTTGGTGTCTGGCTAACAGTGCGCTATCGCAATCAAAAGGATCCGCGCGGTTTGCCCAGCGCCTTCCTCTAAATTGCTAACTAAAACCCTTCCCTAAACAGCCCCCACAAAAAAAAACAAAAAAAAAAACAAAAAAAAAAACCAAAAATTAACAACAAAAATTTAATGTCAATGTGTAAATTTCATATTCATGTAACAATCGTGGGTCTATTAGATCAACCTTTTGTGGTTAGCTGCTATCATCACACAGACACACACTAACACACACACACTTATACACAAATACATCTATATACATTATACATAATATATATATTTATACGAGCATCCATACATATATACTTATATATACATTAGGTGCTTGCTTACACAGCTACAAGTACAAGTGTACACTCGCTAATTAAATCGCTTCGGCTTATGCATTTTTTTTATTCATGAAAATCCTTTTTTATAAAATATTTATGTTTTGTATTTTTTTATTTTATTATATTAATGTATAATTAATATAATATACACATTATAGTTTTTTAATTTCCAAGTCTAAAATACGTTATTTAGAATTATATTGGAGTTTTCTGAAAATCTTTCACAATTATAAAAAAAAATATTGGTAAATCATGATTTTCTCAATTATCTTTCCATATAAAGAAAATTGAATATATGATTGCCAAAAACTAGTTATCGATAATTCACATCTTAAAAGTTTTTTTTTTAACAAGTATTTTACTTTATTAAATATAATTTACGAAAGATTTACTTAGCGAGTGATCACTGTACTCGGCATATATACGAGTGTAGGCAGGCAAACCAAACCAGTACGTAAATGCATTAGGCCATAATTACATTTACAACTTTAAAAATATATATATATATATATATATATATATATCTATATACAATACATATATATACAAGATATGTAGTAATGTGTTTACTCCTTTTTAACAAAACGCAAGCAATCAAGTGTTTTTCGAACTGAAAATTTCAACACACACACACATACACATATACACATATGCATACATATAAATTGAATATATTCGTGAGTAATATTCATTCTAATTCAATAACAAATCAAAGTCCTTGGGCGACGTCTGAAACTAAAAACACTCTTTAGAGAATTTAAACATGGCTAAAAGAGCAACTGGTGAGATATAGTATATATATAAATCGACATATTCATGTAATAAATTAGATTATGCTTTAATATTTATTTTGTATGCCATATTTGAGTGTTGTTACATACATATTACTAATGAGTGTTTTTTATTTAATTGGCAACAGGTCTTGGCCGTTTTCTTTGCGCGTCGCTATCGCAATCAGCATGATCCTTGCTATTTGCCCGCTCGCGCCGTCTTTCCACACAACTATCAGTACTGAGGACGAAGGTGGTCACCTTGTTCCTGGTAGCTGCCACAAGATGATCAAAGAGAGCCAAGGCGCAGGCAACACTTTTAGTCAATGGGACGAAGGCTGATTTATAATTTTTACACAAAACTTCCTAGCAAGAACTGAATTGAGTGGAAGTCGAAATGCATTCTTGAATCTTTGCATATGTTACTAACATACATATATCTATATATAAATGCTTGCTTATTCAGTTCTTAGTTTTTAACTGTGCAAAAAATCGAGATTAAGTTCAAAAACACAAATTGAGATTATTTTTAGTTAATGGTGTTCGTTTAATGTGTAAATTTCATTGTGTAATTGTTTGTACAATTTTTGTATTATTTGTAAGTAGCATTTTAGAAATATACATACATATGTTTTATTTGCAACTGGCAACAATCATAAAACTTAACTCAAAAACTGCTGTACAACTACAAAAAAAAACAAAAACAAAAAAAGAAGAAAAATCATTTCGAACCTGATCTTAAGCGTAGAACCAAGTCAAATGTAACTAGCAAACTGGCAACTGTGTTTTAAACATATACATAAACAACAAAAACTTATATACATATACATACGATCGATACACACATATATATATACATAATTCAATATAAAAAAAGTAATATATATAGATGTTAGATGTGTGTTAAAAAGAAAAACGAAGAAAAGAAAACTTTGAAATTAGCAGTAAAAGCAAACCTATAAAAATACATGTCAACAAATATTTGATAAGTTTGAAAATAATATCACAAACACCTTCCAAAGAAACAACAACTACAACAACACCCCTCGAGCTTTATTTCTGCTTTTCCTCGCTGCCTCTTCTAATCCCCCCAAACCCCCCTCCCCACCCCTTACTCCATGCAGTTATCAATACATTTTCCAATTTACACAGCAGCGCCTTCAGCTGCCACCGCTGTCTTCTTCTTCTAGCGCTTGCACCCACGCAAGCCTTTTCTCGTTTTCCTCTCACACCTAAACACCCACCAAACACACACACACACACCCGCACACTCAATATAACCAATAGCTTTTCTCTTGCGTTTCAATTTCATATTTCCTTTCCAAGGCCACAAGGAAACCCTGAAATAAAAATTCTCTGTATTCTGTGCTGTGATTGAAGTAAATATGATCTTTAAAAACTAAATAAATTCTCGAGTTTCATTTCCCTTCAGCTCAATTAAGGCCACTAACGAGCACAGCTGCCTGTCTGCCTGCAACCGCATCCTTGCCACACAGTTTCAGCTTACCAAATAAAAAGTGGGATAGCTTCACATCGTTATTTGTGGTCGTCGAGGACTTGCCACTGTGGTTGCAAGCAGCCAAGGAAAACAATTTTATTGAAAACTGAAAAGTTAGTTCACCTTGGAAAAGGCACATAAGTTTTTGAGTGCTGCCAGAAATTGTCTAATTGGTGTGTGACTTCTCTTCAGAGAGAACAATCAACAAATTGTATAAATACTGTTTTATGATTGATTGATTATATTCAGCTGATTGACTTTATTCAATATAGAACAATTTTATATATTACTGTGCTAATTTGCAATAATTAAATAAAAGTTATGTATAAGTACGAATGAGTATTGCCAGAAATAGTATAATTTCTTTTATTCTCCATTTATTATATTTTAATATTAATGATTTACCATCTGTCGGTGCACAATCAACAATAATCTGTACTTTAATGAGTCAATCAATATAGAACAATATTATATATAAAATTGTAACATTTAATTAATATTTGGAATTTATTTTATTTATCAGTCAATTGATTTTCTGTGACTGAGTTGCGACCACAATTTTCTTCGCTCTCAATTTTGCTTCTATTGCTACAACTACAGGCAGGACTAAGGATATTTTTCACTCTTGCTTTTGCTATTGGAAATTCATCGAAATTTGCTACTATTGACTCTGCTATTGCTATTAAGACTATAAATATTTTAGCGCTTAATAACTTTTAAGAACTGATAAAGCACTCCTTGAACTGTTACCTAACAGCTTAAAATTTAAAATTTTACTCAAAACTCAGATGCCGCCCGAAAGATTAATCTAATGGCTTCAATCCATTTGGCAGCTGTTGTAATAAGTGTTTTGGAGATTTGGGCATAAGTAGGCTTTAAGCAGCTCTCTAATTACGCCCGCTGAGCATGTTGCTTCTAAACAGCACTTGGCTGCTCCTTGGCAGGCTGGAAACTTAGTTAGACAAATCCATTATGTAAAGCAGACCCACGGTGCTCATCTCAAGGATGCCACTAATGCTTGCTCCTTGCCTGCCCAAGAAGATTAACGCACGTACTTCGTTTGACACGTCCCCGGGGAGGAGACGTGTAAATAATATTTTACGGCAGACCAAATTTTCGGCAAAAAGGAACAAAGCTTTTCACTCAAACTCAACAAGCGGCAGCTCGAACAGGGCCAAGTTCAATGCACTGGAAATTATTTCTCCGAGAGCTCCACAAAGAGAATGAGTTGAGGTGAGATTCACAGAGAGAGGGAGAGATTTTGAGAGAGAGTGCGCTGAGCGAGCCTTTTAGTGGGCCGAGCTGGGAGCTGTTTGGATTATATAACGATTGCGCAGAGTCAGGTGGCCCATGATGGGGGTGGCTGGTCTGACCGGAGTTTTTCTGACAATTCTGGGTGTGGTGGCCCAAGACGCATCCGATTGTGGCTGTGTCTGTGGCTCACGGAATTCGGTATTTGGGCTTCGGCAAACGGAACTGAGGGGAGTCAACATTTTCCGTCAGCTGCCAAATGTTGTTCTTCATATGTCGTGTTAAAGCAGTGGACAAGACTTGCACAGCTTTAGATACAAATACAAAACACACACTTAAAGATACAAATTCGTGTATCGACCAGAAGGAGGAAATGGGTTTTCGCCCAGTTTTTACAACCGGTAAAACTTAAACCAGTGTAAGAAAAATACTCGGTGTGTACTTTTTTATTACAATATTTCGATAAGAATTTCCATTTAAAATTATAAAAATAATTAAAGGAGAACTCGATCAGCATCAGCAACGGTCTATTTCTATTTTCTCAGTGTAAGTTATATGTTTAGACAACTCTATATTTATATAATTGTATAATGCGCCTGGGGCGTTGCATGACACGTGTGTCTCGAATGTGAATTGCCGAACTAAAATAGAAACCCTGATTGCCACCTGCGGCTGGTTGATCGCTCAACAGTCATCATTTCGGTATTCGTATTATTGATTTAAGTCGAAAGACACTCGATGCTGTTGTTAGCTGAATACTCAATAAGTTTGCCGAATGTAGGCATTCAAAAATAAATAATACATATTTGCGGCTCTTATGCAAGGGCACATTCCATTTGTTGTCTCCATCAAAATTCCTGCCCGTTTTCCACTTGTGCTGAATTATTAATAACAAAGGAAGTTGAAGTAGAAGAACAAGAAAAGAAAAACCATTAGCTGCCTCAATACTTCAAGAAAAACGGGGCGCACCCAGCATCTCGTAAAAGGAAGGCCAAAAAAGAATTTTCTCACAAATTTAATCTAAGCCACTTCGCTTCTGCCTTGGTTTGTGAAAAACGTGTTTGAGCAGTTTTAAAGCATATTTTTGAGGCTGTAATATTAACATGAATTTTGACAATTTCATAATTTTTGACAAAGTGATGCTAAGATTACTATTTCTTATAGATACTTTAATTTTAATCTAATTAAAGATAAGTTTTAATATACAGTAGGATTTTTAATTTTTTCGCAAATTTTGTAATAGATAAAAGGAGATGTCTACACATATATATATTATATATACACACAATTATAATTCTAAGATTTGACTATCTTAACTCAAGATTCTAAAGACTAGTGCTGAGGGTATTTGCTAGTCTAGCTCTCTCGACTAGCACATTCTTACCTGTTTCAACATACAGCTATTTTATCAGTTATCTTCTATTGGAGCAATCGGTCACTTTAGTGAGACTCAGGCCTGCTCTCGTGATACATACTTATGCATAAATGTATACATATGTACATACATATGTATGTGTTTAAATGCCTCGTAATTCGTATTTACTGCCACATAATATCCGTCCATGTGTCCGGCAGCCCATGAAGCGTGGCGAGCGGCGCGTTCTACTTTTTTGTGTTGTACAGAAAAACAGAAATTAAGCCAACAAAAAAAAAAGAAAAAAATCCGAGTGCCTAGGCAACAAATTTGAATGTCAATGTCAGATCAAAGTCATTCTGTTAATTGAGCTCGTGGCTCAGGCAACAGTTGCGATAAGGTCGAAGCCCGAAATTAAATGTAGCGCCAGATGTTTAATGAGAACTTCCGTAGAACTAAGACTCATATTTGCCAAATTACGACAAAATAGAAAAATATTATTTACATTTGATAGCTGCGAAAAATGTTTGCACTGAACAAAACCCATTAACAAATAAAGATCAAGCAAAGTGCTTCGCATTTGTATTTGTTTATTGTCAACAAAGCGAACAAATTTTACTTTGACTAAATTGTATAACATGAAAATAAATGTATTTGTTTTCAACAATTTGTGTTTTTTTTTTGTAAGTATACTGTAACTTTTAGTTATTATTTAGTACACAAATTAAATAAATATATAAATCAGATATAAGGAAATTACTGTTGAATGTATACTAAATGGTAACTTAAACTCCAGCAACTATATCTATATATATAGATATATATATATTCCTATATATATAAATTCCACCTAACTCTTAATGTCGACATATTTCGTCAGTAAACGCAGAAATACCTAAATAAAGTGGCAACACACACACACACACGAATGAGTCTGCAAACACACACATATAAACAAATACTTTTATATTTTGTTGTTCTGAAATATATATTAAAAATAATTCTCGGTTTTATTGCCTGCAAACGACTGAGAATGCTTTAAACGAGAGAGCTCGACAATGAGATACCCTGCAAAAAGCACTTGAATATATTAAGAACAGCTTTCTTTTTTTTCTTTTTTCTTGCAAAGTTAAAGATGCTGTTCTTTGTAGTTCGACCTTTTGGTTATCATTTGAATAGGGAAATTGCATTGTTCATTGAACTTGCTTCATTTGGCCCTGGGGATGTCCTGATATGACGAGTTCAACAATGATAATTCATATAACTTTCATGATAAGCAAACCAAATGTGCATATATGAATTATATGTATTGTGCTATATAATACCCGATCGAGTGAGATTTTCAATTTCATTCGCAATGAATATAATCAGTGGATTGATCCTCGCCCTTTCTTTGGCATCGTTTGTGTGCTGTCAAAGCGAGGAAGGACTTAGAATACTGCTGGAACAGGATTGTGGATATTTTGATTCAAATGCTCAGTCGGATGCTGGAAATGGGATTCAATTAATGTCCAGACCCTGGCTGGCGCTCCTGAAGATCAGAATAAATGGCACTGAAGACTTTGTCTGCGGCGGCTCACTTATAACAAGTCGTAAGTTAACGCATCCATCTTAATTTAATGATTGACCTTAATTCGAATTTAATCAATAGGTTTTGTGCTAACTGCTGCGCATTGTTTAAGTAAACAAGAGCTGTAAGTAAAGCCTGATTCTTTTCCATTTTGTAAGTATCCAAATTTAACATTCGTCGTAGAGTTCTAGTGCGTTTGGGGGAGCACAAAATATCCACCCAAAGAGACTGTCTTGCCAATAACCAGAAATGTGCCCCACCAGTTGACGATGTGCTCTTTGATCAAATTTTTGTGCACGAGGATTACGCAAAGCCGTTTGCTGAAAATGATATTGCGTTAATAAAGCTATCACGAGACGTGAGAAACAGTCGTAAGTTAAATTGTTAGTACCACCTTCAGTTGCAGAACGTGACCGATTTATTTACTTGCCACAGAGAGCATCAAGCCCATCTGTTTGCCACTGAACAGAACACTTCAACAACAGCCCGAAGAAATGGAGAAATTTTATGTAACTGGCTGGGGCCAAGGTGGAAAGTCAAAGTCCGATGAGCCCTCGGAGGCGACTGTCAATAAGGAGACTCGTGAAAACTGTCAAAGGACCTTCAGAAGAGACATCAAATCGAGTCAAATCTGCGCTAATGATTCGTGCACCTTCGATTATGGTGGTCCACTATCGTATCCAACTGAATATAATGGTAGCCAACGGTTTGTTCAGTTTGGAATTGCCAGCTTTGGATTCCAATTTTGCGAAGAGTATTTCTCAACTGTCTTTACAAATGTTGGCAGCTTTATTCCCTGGATAACTGAAAAGATCGCTAATTAGCTTGCTTGCCTTGTATTAACCCATTTACATAATTTTGAACAAGAAGTTGGAATTTAACAATACATTATAAAGTCGAAATGGTTTCCTCTGATTTGATGAAGAATCTAACGACTGGAATTGAGAATGTCCTGAAGTAAATCTGGCCCGAGAGACACAAGGATGTGAGGACCACTCAGACGAAAGAGATCGTGAATAAAACACTTGTTTAAAAAAAAATAAATAAAAATTACCAACAGACATTCGGAGCAAACTCATTGATTACGTGTGGATTATAAAGATATAAATATTATAAAAATTTACATATAATAATCATGCTTATATTTCAAAGCTATAATGGAATAGCTAAGAAAATCAATATATTTTGTCTATCTGATATTAGTAAAATACATTTATAAACAACAATGTTTACTAATTTACAAATATATAAAAGCTAAACAATTTCAAGCACAGCTTTCCGTCAATCATGATGAATTTAGTAACCCTTTAAGCAGACCGGAAGTAAACCCGGCTATCTGATCTTTAATCGAGTTTTTATTACAATTGCCGCACATTTATTTATTTACATATTTAATGTCAATTTAAGTCATTAACAAGTTAAAGTAACAAATAAATTTTAAAATTATAAAATAAGTGATATTTATAAGATTTCTGGGCGCATTTATACTAAGCTTAAATTTTCCATATAAAGATAATATATTTCGCATCGAATAAAAACGAAAATAACAGAAAACTAGAAAAATTTGTATACATATGTATGTATGTTTTAACATATGAAAGATTATTACAAATTTAAATATTAAACATATTCAACAGCAACAAGCATAATTACGTACTAACTTATAAACATATACAGCATACAGGGAAAATACGAGCATTTTTCAGCATTCCTGGTTTTTGTTATTGAAAAAACACGCATAATTAAAAAGCAAATATTTTAATTGAAATCACGTGGCGGATGCGCAACGAGGGCTGCTCAAAATTGCTGGCTTCAAGCTGGACGTTAATGCTGCGGCGTAATTCAATAAGCGGCACTTTTAGCGCTTTAAGGCGACGCTCAAAGCATTAACGGTAACCAGCATTAATGAACCGTCCTGCAGGAAAGCCACAATTAAGCACGCAAGGCAACACTAAGGACGAAACGAGAGTAAAGAGAAATCGTATCCTTGCTGCGCAGCTGTTGCGTTTCAGCTGTCCTATTTTCCTCCCACCCCCTTTAGCTCTTTGCCATGTGACCCGCAAGTGAGTGAAACTCGAGCGAATCTATAAACAAAAGCAACTGCAATTATTTTCTTTTTATTTTTTTATTTTTCTTTTGGTAATTGTTTGGCTCATCTTTGTGTTACAGTTTATAATTAAATTTAGTTGTTGCGCGTTAATAGTTTTAAACAATTCCATTAAGTCAGCGCTGCCAATTATACGGCAACAGTGTTGGCATGTTAGCTTTTTAATAACAATCTACTTTTAAAAAAATCAGAGTGCTTCAAAATATTTATGATTAAAACACAGAATTCAATTTTATATATAATTAAAAGAAATTAACAACAATAAAACTTTCAATTCGATGAGAAAAACTTTAGCAATTTAATTTTTCTCGAATTAGCTATTTTTCGCCTCTCATAAGCTGGCAACACTATTTGGCATTTGCCGCCGTTTGAGTGAATTTCATGACAATGAGCTTCCTGTGGAAAGTTGAGTTGAGTTGCGAACAGCGACGTCGACTGCGACTGCGACAACGGCAGCAGAAAACAGCATTTGAGTTGTCGCTTGCCCGCTCTCTCATTCAGTCAACGTTGAACTTCGCGCCGCTGCAGACGTTAACGCCTGGCCGTAGAGTTTGCTAGTGTGCGTGTTTACAATATCCAGAGAGTGAGAGAGAGCGAGAGAAAGCTCGTGCTTAAAAAATTGCCGTTCTATTTACGCGTGACTCGCAGCAGACCAGCAGATAAACAAAGCAGCAGCAGCAAAAGCGCAAATTTTTAAAGGGAAGGACGCCGAGGACGTTAGCTAAAAGTCAAATCAGTTCGCGTTTCGCGCGCGTTTTTCTTCTTCATTCGACTGCCGAAAAGGTAGCAAACTTTTACCTTTTATGTAAGCAAACTTTCTGTTTTTTTTTTTTGTTTATTATTTATTGGGTAACTTTATTGACTTAACGCTGTTGTCTTCGACAAACAAAAGCGTTGTTCGCATTATTTGATTTGCAGGTCACAAAATCAATAGCTTGTTATATCCTTTGTGAGCTCCTCTAAGTTTGTTGTGCGTTTTCTTCCCCTATTTATCTAAACTTGAATATATTGTATTTTCTCACTGATAACAACTAAGTTTTATTCAGCACAACACTAATTGAAAAAGTTATCGACACCGTTTCGATGAGGGGTGGGAGGAAATTGCAAAACAGTTAAAACGGTTGAAAATTTACATTTTCTGATGACTCTGCAATTGTTCATTGAACGGTTCAGCAAACGTTTTCAAGGTTTTTTGCGTTTATTGGGTCACAAGCACAGCCTGCACAACAGAAAACTCGTCTACACATTTTCATTTTTTCATTCACTGTGCGTGAAAAGCGCAGCTGCTACCTGAAAGTGAGAAGAAATATGCTTTGCATTAAATTTTCTACAAATTGTAATTTATAAAAAATTAAAAAAATAAAAAAAAAAATACTTATTTTTATAGACATTTAGTAGAAAATTAGATTAGATTAGTGTATAAATAAACGAATATTTATAAAATTATTATTTTTTGTTATACATAAATAAATGTTATTGAATGAATTTTAAATCAAAACGTTGAAAAGTAGGCAATGTTTTTATTTGTTTTAAATTCCTTAAGAAAATGCTGTCAGTGTTTAAGTGGCTCACATGTTGCCCATGTTGTTTCATAAGATATTTTCAGATTTTAAAGCTCTTAAGTAAATATTAATTTCAATCGTACTACAAGCTAAAAAAAACAGAGGTTTTCAACCAGAAAATTAACAGTCAACAACACACAATTTCCGGTTTGGTTCGCTTTGGCCATATTCAGTTGAAGCCGTAAGTTTTTGCTTCAATAAATAAACAAGATCAACAAGCAAGACACAGTTTTAACTATGCTTCTGTTAAAGTTAGCGACTTTGTTGATGCTCTACAAATTGACAATTTATGCTCGGAATGCCAAAAATTTTATACTCTTGCAGACGGGAGTCAAACTGTCAGCATCTAATTTTCACTATAAATTTAAAAATCCAATCAATTGTTTCAACGAAATTTATAAAAAATAATTTTCCGATATTTTATTCAAATCTTTCGAGCCATCCTATGTCTCCGTTGGCTTGTGATGCTGACCAAGACTATATATACTTCATGGGGCCAGAAGGCGTCTCCTTTTATGCGTCATAACCTTCACGATACAATTAAAATATCCTCTACAAGGGTCTTAAAAGGGTATATAAGCTCCCACCAAATTTTAACATCGCTGGAGGCTGGTCTCTTCAGTTTCCGTTAAACGTGCTCAATCAACAAAAATGTTGTTTGCCCAACGACTTTATACGAAATGCGCCCAAATAATAAATCATTCTAAGAGTTTTCACATTTTTGGATGGTCGCAAGCCGCGAGCAACTGGCGACCGCAGCTGTGGAATATTTTTCAAGGACTCGAGTCCTGTGCGGTCACACGTTTGTCTGTCTGCCACTCAAAAAACAAAAACACAAACACACAGACAAATAAAAAACACGCACTCAGCAAAACTCACAGTTTTAAGAATAACCGCAATCGAGTCAGAATTTCAAGAAAATCCTTTATAATGCATAAAAATGATTGTCTTAAAACAAAATTGAAAAATTTTTGCGCTTAAATTAAGTGTGAATCGCCCCAGCTCTAAATATCTCAAGTAGTTAAATTTAATAAAGTATTGATTGAAAAATCTTACTACAAGAAAGCAAGTTTTTGTTTTTAAAATACAACTCTTTGAAAATTTCCAATCAACTACAGTTTTCGCTGAGTGTACACAAACATGGCAGCTGACATTTCGCATCGTAGCTTTTTAATTAAAAGCTGTCAAAACGCTTGGTGTGCATTTCTTCACCTTTTCCCCTGACCTCAGCAAAGCTCATTAGGCCAGCAGCAAACTTTGTATGCAAATTGCTTGTGTTTTTTGTTTTAGTTTTCTCTTTTTTTATACTTGTGCAAAGCTAAAATAAAGTTCATCATTCTTTTTTTAAATTTCAGCGTCTACTGCAAGATGTCGCTGCTAACGGCCAACAGCCACTCGCTGTCCGAGGAGGAAATCGATGAGTGAGTAGAAGAACAAAACAAGCTAACTGAGATTCGGCTCTAAGTAACATCTGAATTTCCCCAATTTAAACAAGTAAAAATGATCTAGTTGAGGGAGGTTGCCTAAGAAATAAGAGCTACGAACAAACGGAATGTTATCGATCGGAAAAAATTATCGATTAAATGAAATATTAATATGCGTATGGTATAAATTATCTTCCCATAGTTAATCTAGCTACAGTTTATCGATTTATATCGATAAAATATTATTATGCTTGATATGCGTATTTTATAACTTATGTAACAAATCTCCAGCTCTTATAGCCTCTGAGAATTCGGGTCATATAAACGGATAGATCAATTGATTATTGAAATACCCTTTTCAAGGGTATCATAAACCTGTCCTTATCCCTAAAACTTTTACACAATCAAATTAAATTGCATGGCACGAACTTTTCTTAGTCAATTCTCAAAGATATGAAGCCAACAAGAGTTTGTTCGTTTTAGGCAAGCAATTTGCACTCTGAACTTTGCGGGGTTGGCTTTTAGCCGTGGGTGGCTAAAACTGCAGCTAAAGTTTTAGCCACTTTTAATTCATAGCGTCAAACTTTGAAATAAGAACCAAGAATACAGTAAAAATATATGAAAAAGGAACAAAAAAAATAAATCTACGTCTACAGAATTTCAAAATGTTAATTTCCCGCTTTTTATTTCTTCTGGCTTTAATTGAGACATTAAAAAAAAAAAACAAATTATAATTTTGAGCGTCACATTTCAATAATGTGGCAATGGTTTTAAAACGATAAGCTACAAACTGTATGAAATGAAAAGCGTACTTGGGAAATTATTAATATTTTTACAAATGTTGCATACTTTTCGGCGGCCCACAATAAAAATTTCCCAAAATCAGATCATTCATAATCAGGTTATGTTAATTTGATTAATTTGCCAAAACACGGGGAATCGCTTAGATTAGATTAGATTTTGTTCAACAACTGTCAAGGTCGCCTAAAATGCTGCCTATAAATATACATGTGCCACAAATTATGCCCCGTTCCCGTTGCTGTCACTGATTGGGAGTGGGTGGGGGGCTGGCGTGGGAAGTGTCTAACAAATGCTGATAATAATATCAAACCCACGCAGCCCATAGATATATATATATATATGTGTGTGTGTGTGTGGATATGTGTGTATTTGTGAACGTAATGACGTTTACATTGCTCATACGCAGAGTAACGCAAAGTTTAAGCATAGAAATGTGCACGACTACAGAATACCCATTAACGCAAAAAAAAATTAACTTTTATATGATTAAAATGATATAAGAGAATTACTGATATTTATAGTAGAAATTGTAAGTCTATATCAGAAAAAAACATTCAAGAATTAAATTTTTAAAATATAATTCAAAAGTTATGTTTTAAGTTTGCTTAACTCAATTGATAACTATAAAATATTATTAAAATACAAATGAGTAGCACAGTTTTAAGAAAAAAAGTTTAATAAGACCCACTGCTATTGTCTACAGGGTATGTCTGCCAGCCTAGGCCACAAAACATGCTGAACATTATCGATTGGCTTTGGGGGCATTCTATTCAAAATTCGTTCACGTTCGAAGTTCGGTCTGTCTTTTGAGATATTGTTTTCAATTTGGTTGCAGTCACGCGTAAGTAATGCAAACTCGGTTGATAGGATTAGGGGCAATACATTGGGCATTCTGACACTTGCCTCCTAGTGGCAAGTCACTGAGCTTAAGCTAAAGTATCAGAACTTGCTGTGTCACTTGGCTAATTTCATTTTATACCCTTGAAGAGGGTATTATAATTTTGTTGTGCACTTCTTACGCATGGAAGGAGATATCTCCGAACACATTAAGTATATATATTACCGATCAGCCGACTGGATATAGATATGTCCGTCTGTATAACTTAATACGAAATCTTCCCTTATAAATTGGGCTTGTATCTTCGTCTTGTTGCTAAAAGTGCATATTCTAGATCGAATATTTTATAGTAAGGATAGGAAGGGTAGGAAAAATATAAGTTCTAGGATATTATGGCTTCAAAATATATCCACATGTAACTGAATACTGAATCATATAGCTCGCAAGACGTCTAAACTCCTTAAATATGTTTATTATTATGCTTCTTGAACATCGGGCTACTATATCATATAGTTTTCATTGTAATATTTGTAGGGTTTTTTAATTTATAGATCAATTTAGATGTAAACAGGTTGACTCCCTTATAGGGAGTATATAACGTTTTATATTATTCACTTGCCTATTTTTTATCTGAGTTGAAATAGCCTGACAAACTTGACCTTCAACCTTAGCCGTTAACTCACTTAAAGAAGTCATTTTGCAATTTGCCTGCACTCAATGCAATTTAGATTATAAATACGGATTACGGATTATCCTATCTGAATGAGTGACTGACTGATTGACTGGGGATTCATGACTAGCCTAACGGTAACGGAAATGGCTGCGAACTCAAAATGAACATTTCAAATTTCCGACTGCCATAACTTTATGAATACTAACCCGATTTTCAAAGCTATGATATTATATTCTGGCTTGGACTCTATAGAAAAACTATATTTAAATTTCGATTTGCAGTAGAGAGTAATGAATTATTAAAGTTTATTAACCTAAACTTTGGAAACCACGTAAATCGTTTAGTCTTTTAGTTAAAATCGATGAAAATACATATCTACTTTATAAAGTACCCAAAAATTTCGCTCGTCTGCTTGTTGAATACCTCTCATATATCAAAAATGTAAGTATTAAAGGCTAAAGTTCTGAATTGCAATTTATATCATTTATTAAATGAAATACAAAGCTTAGCATTTGATTTATGATATTCAACAGAAACTAGAAAGAAATAAATTACAAAATTCAATGGATGTTAAAATGTCATTTGCCAAAGGATTTTCTTCTTATTCATGTTTGTGATGATACATTTTTCTTTTAACTGGCAGCTGGCAAACGAGGCGAGTCGGAAAATGGAAAAATGCATTACCCACATCTATTACGTACATTTATACTTATGCATATGTATATGTGTGTATGTGTGTGTGGGTGTTGGTGTGGGTGTTTGTGGTAGAACTTCTAAGCAAACAATTCAAGGACACGAACATTGAGGGCTAGTATCTGGTAACAACTTGTAAACAAATTACATTGCACTTACAGATATATGCACTTAAAAAAAAAATCAATCATTTTGAACGGAAAACAAATATAAATAATATCAAAATCAAAAATATTACAACATTGAAGACCAATAAGCGAAATTCCTAATTTAAGAAGTTTTTGTGATCGAAAAATTTCAGTTCGCGTTTGTTTTTATTAAAAATCAATTTTGAAATTAGACCAAATATGGCTTAAGAACTTAACTGCTTTGTTATTATTTTACTCAAGTTCTTAAAACAATTTCGATATCATCGTAAAATATAACTAAATAAGCTAAAATAGACTTAAAAATCTCCAAAATTAATTCTAGTCTCTCTACTTTTTAAAGATTAAGCAAGATTCTTAAAGAGCGATTCGTAATTTCGCAAGCAAACCGATACATTTTCTAACCACACTGTTTAATTCACCTTTTTTCTCTCAGTGTATGTAGTGCTCAATGTCTTCAAAGGGCAGCGGCCAGTGCTCCAATGCCATTAAAAAGACAATTACTTGTGGTATTTGAAGCGGTTGGTTAAGAGAGGTGGAGGGGGAGGTGGAGTGCAACTTGGCTGTAAGAGTAAAAATGCGTTTTGTACAAAGAGTCAAGTGCAAAAGCAGCTTTTAGATTAAAGCGTGTAGCTAACATTGCAACACATACATATACATACATACATGTATGTACATATATATGAAGCATTGACCTGCATACATATGCATCTTATAGTTATGCGAGGTTTTTCCTGGAAAATAATAATGGGAATTTCTCCACAATTAAATATTGATATATCAATCACACAATAACATTTCAGCAAAACACAAAATGAAATTTCTCGGAAAACTGATAATCACTAATGATAGATAAAAAGTAAATTTGGTTTTAATTTGTTCGAGTTGCAGTGATTCTAAATATGATGTACATATGTATGTATTTATGTATGCATGTATGTATGTATGTATACATTACGTAAATATGTTACGACTGTTCATAAATTTAACAGTTGCTTAAAAATTATTGCGTAAGTTATTTGCCAATTTCTGACCCTTTAGAATTACTAACGTTAAGTCTGTTATATTTCTGACTCACTTTGACAGCTGTAACGTCATAGGCCAGTATTTACCTGCAACTGTAAACACCGATAGGCAAATATTGCATAAAACGTGACCTCCAAATGTGGTTGCGACTCTCATACGTACATATGTACATATCAGCAGATAGTTATAACAGCAGCTCACTCTATCTCTCCCTCTCTCATTCTCTTCTTTTTTGTTGCTGCCTGGCTGTGCTTAAGTCGAGCCCCCTTTTTCTTTTTACTGTACTTGCTGCTGTCGTAAGCTGACGCTCAATGATTGTTTATTTGTTTTTGTAGATTTGGCTCGCGATACAAGTTGTTTATATATTTTTTATTTGTTTTGTACGACTGTTTTTGTATATGCGCAAACTTATTTCGCATACTTTGCTGAAAAACTACATTTGTATATAAGTGTGTATGTATGGATATCTTTGTTATGACTGTTATGTACATGAACAGCTGATGACGTACATCTGCAGACTGCTTTGAATAAAATCGCTGTTAAATACAACATATGTATGTATGTATGTAGCTTTCTTGATAATTACAGTGAATGTGAATACAAAGGAAAAGCAACAAATATTTAATTTCAATATGGCTGAAACTTTTTGAAAAACTTGACGATAAATAGCGGCACAGTATGTGTGTATGTAAGTATATATGCATGTGTGTGCAAATAATGTTTAATTAATACGAAAAGTCTTTGGCAAATATCAAAGTTAAGTATGCTAATTAAATTTTGAAATGGCAAACCGGTTAAAATACCCTTCAAATTCATTTAATTTGCATGCGAGACATACATACTTATAAGTTTGGGAATGGAACTAAACAAGACACACCCTGTATAACACCGTATCACACTGTATTTTGTTTTAAGCGCAACAAGCGAAAATTAAAGCAAAACTTTGATTGTGAAATGACAAGTGCATTGCACGGTTCAATTACGCCGTTATACATATGTACATACATAAATTCATAAATACATGTGTGTTGCGCTGAGAGCCAGTTTAAACTGAAATCAATAAAATATGAAATGAATTGAGTAAGATGAAGTGAGTGAGACAACAGACAGATTTTTATTCTAATCAGTTAGCCTTGTAAAATAGTTGAACACGTTTTCAGTGCATAAATAATATACAACAGCCAAGTTGTGCACACTAAGTAAAACATATGTATCATTACACAGCGATTAGGTGTTATGCCTATCAAGGCGTTACATACGTTTCGAAAAAATTATACTACCCTCTGTGAAAACCAAAGCATTCACGTATAACACACAATTTGACAACGTGTTATATTCTAGCGTGACATTTGAACTTCTGTTAATCTTATCTATGTGTTATACAGTGTTGCGTCTAACAGGGCTGCTAACACGCTGTTAACCAAAGCCTATATTTACATAAACGGTCAGGCAACCGCAACCGGTAGTCATGTATGAGAGTGTGTGTGTGCGTGTTAGTTGTGTGCTGCCGTCTGCCTATATAAGAGTAGTCTGCGACACAAAAAATTTTTTAGTTTCTCGCTATTCACTGACGTGTCCGCACAGTTTCGTGTGATTTGTTTTTATTTCGGGTTTTTTTTTTAAAGTCAAGAAAAAAACAACGATTCAACTAGGAAGATAGAGTTCAAGGACATCTGTGTGACAGTCTGACATCATGCCACCCACAATAACATCACGTCACCCACAGGACGAGCAGCAGGACGATAGCGATGCCATCGTGCGCCGTGTAACGCGGTAAGAATTCAAACTGCCTTGCCGAAACCGGTCTGTAAACAAAATACCTTTAAAGGCAGCTGCAAAATGCCGGGGGTAGTTTTTTTTGTCATTTTGGCGGACTGCCAATGGGTTTGGGGTATAAACGGTGGCTTACTCATCGCAGCCAAATTAAATAGCGCAATTCACGTGAATTTTCGCACATATATCTTTTGGCTATCTAAATCGCTGAGTTGGCAACTGACGCAAAACGTATTTGACTTGCCGAAACAACCAAAGCAAAACAAAAACGAAGAGATAACGAGAGAGAAAGAAGTGATAAAAGAAACAAAAAGTGCGCTAATCGACTAGCAAATACCCTTTATTCAATTCCCCTGCTTTGTGATATACACATTGAAATAAACTTGATCAAAGAAAATGGTAATCCGATTAAATATAAATATATACGAGTATGTATATATATAATATATATATATATATATATATATATATATATAATTTGTTTGTTTTACTTTCCGTTACATACGTTTGCCCTATTTGAAGCTAGCCTATTCCCACTTCGTATGTATAAGCATAATAGAGATTGCAAAAATAAACCTGTACACATTTTTATAGCTCTTTGATAATGGTGGGTGTGTCCACCAGATAGGCAGGACCGGATCTGGATTCAGACCCCCCAAACCTAGGCACACCTCTTGTTATAACCCACTTTCTATGCAATTGATTTGATTGTCCACAAATGCTCAGATTTCATTCACTGAACGATTTGAATGAAATTTGTTTTCTGATAAACCTGACACCTCGCAGGCAGTTTA
The DNA here is from genome assembly GCA_037043585.1 of Drosophila mimica. Taxonomy (NCBI): domain Eukaryota; kingdom Metazoa; phylum Arthropoda; class Insecta; order Diptera; family Drosophilidae; genus Drosophila; species Drosophila mimica. The sequence continues at coordinate 1,047,539 of JBAMBE010001187.1, forward strand.
TATAGGGCTGGCTTGTGCATAGTACATGTAGTGCTGATGTTCTATCAAAATCTAATCAATCTTAGACTTGCCCTATCAAGGTCAGCACTGTCCAAATATTTACATACTATATAAAATGTACATGGCATTTATATATGATGTATGTATTTTTTTCAGATTTATTCTTCCTTTTTTGTTGTTGTTCTCCGTTTGACGCAGTTGGTGAAGTTAATCGAATGACGATGACAATTTTTTGGGACTTAGCCTCTGGTTTGTGGGGGGTCGCATTGGCTTCATATCAATTTCAAAAGGTTACGCATTCAAGGTTAAATTTTGGCAAACCCAATTAAGCTAAAATCGTTGCGCTGTATTTTTCAGTGTAACTCAAGTTTTACACTGATTATGAAAATAATCGTATATAATTTGAACATTTTCAATGTCAAATTTCTATGGCGTCTCTTTTTTTTATTGTTCGAGATACTGCGATTATTTTGACTTGAAGCAACAATTAAAAGTAAGGCATGTAATCTTTAAAAGCTTCCTGTTAGTCTTTCTCTAATCAGAATTCTCTACATTCTGATGTATACTCTTTTTTTCAGTGTTAACTTGCATTTGTGTACACTTATCACGTGGGCAATGCAATTCTCGGAACAAGTTTTCTTATCTGTAAGCATTACTCAGTAAATATATTTTTCTGCTTACATTTTTAAACAGAAAATTGCTCATTGTGATTGCTGTGTATAAATTGTGATTGATATTATTTTATAACAAATATTGTAATTTATTTATGTTTATTTATTATTTGCAGTTACTCCGATGGCACCGTCAGATTACGCAACTCGAATATCGAGCTGATGGATCAGGATATTCTATATCATCTGGCGCTGGGCAGCGAGAGTCATGATCTGCAGGAAATGTTTGGCGATGTTAAGGTGAAAATCATAATTTATTATAATCAATATTCTTGGTGATGATTTTGGATATATATGTAACTAATTTGAAGCTGCGAATAGCGTTTCTAATTTGCAAATTTAACAATAACTGCAATTGCAAGAATTAATATTATTGTTCTTGATGAAATTTTCTTAATTTTAGTTCTTAAAAATTTGTCGAGCAAGTTTTTAAAGTGTTTTCAGCAGGGAATCAAAATAAACGTTGAAAATTCAGAACAAAATTTAAAACCGCAATCGATATTCGAATCGGTGTGATTCCCCGGTTTTAAAACATAAGCTGATTTTGTTAACTATTATTTTGATATATAATGTGTATTTACAATTAATATTGCTGCAAAATATTAAATACTTCAAATTTGATATTCACAAAAACAGATTTAAATAACTAGCTTATCAGTTCGCAACATTATTTATTGGTCAAACAAGTTAAAATTCCATTCCACTCAAAATGCGTTAAGACAACTAAATTATGGCATAAATCAAACCGGACCAATGAATTGCGCAAGTGAGAAAGTTAAGAAACTGGTTTTTCTGATTTGCACACTTGTTTCTAGATTAATATGCTATAATTCTAATATTTAGTTAATTGCCCTTGATTATAATCAAGATCAAGTTCGTGTATTTCTAATGTATTCTTATCATCTCTTGACATTTTATTAATGGATTATTATCATCGACTTTATCAACTCCCATTCATAACGCCAACCAGTTCGTTTGCATGGGCGGGACACCAAAGCGCATGGAGAACTTTGCACACTTCATTATGGAAGATATCGGTTATAAACTGCCCGCTGGGACCCAGCTGCAGGATATAAGCGCTTACTCGTACCGCTATTCCATGTACAAAGTTGGTCCAGTGCTTTCCGTTAGTCACGGCATGGGAACGCCCTCGGTTAGCATACTGATGCACGAGATGATCAAGCTGATGTATCATGCCAAATGCATTGATCCCATCTTCATACGGATTGGCACCTGTGGCGGCATCGGTGTCGAAGGCGGCACAGTCATCATCACCGAGGATGCTCTCGACGGACAGCTGCGCAACTCGCATGAGTTTGTAAGTGCATTTTAAATAAGTTTATCTATTTTAAATTCAAGATTATCCAACGTACAAATTTCATCAGAATTTCAAGTGAAAACCGGATTCATTAAGAGAAATTAACCTTTTGAAATTCAGAATCACAAACGAAATTAGGCATTCATTGATTAACTGACAGCGTATCCGGATCCGGAATATTTAACCGATTGAGAACACAGATTTCTGGACAGGGAGTTAACAGAATTTTAATAAAATTAAAAGTAATTATAAATCGAAATTAGACATTTCCTAATTATCTGACATCGAAATAAACCGTAAAAGTTAATCTATTAAAAAAACGATGGGAAACCAATAAACAATATTAGATATTTTCTGATTTCCGGATAGGAAATTAAATTAAAACTAATTGAAAGTACAGATAATTTATGAATAAATTTCAAAACCGAGAACCTGTATCCGGCTTGGAATCAACAATCGTAATTCATTTTTTCGCAAAAAACACTCTTGAATTTCGAAATGAGAGTTTTATATTTGTAGTAAAAATACTCTGTGTATAGGTTCTCGTACCAAGTTAGCTTTCTCTATAAACATAGACAGGGTGTCTGCTAGTCGGCCTTTTTCCTACTTGGTTTTTTAGCTAACCTGAACTAACATTGGTTTCTTTTGTTGGCTATAGACAATTCTTGGCGAGACGATCCATCGGCCAGCCAAGTTGGACAAGAAGTTGGCACGCGAACTGAAATCGTTGGCGAGTCCCGATGATCCGTATGACACCATTATTGGGAAGACACTGTGCACAAATGATTTCTATGAGGGGCAGGGACGTTTGGATGGCGCCTTCTGTGAGTTTAGCGAAAACGACAAGATGACGTATCTGGAGAAGCTGCGGGACAACGGCGTCGTCAATATCGAAATGGAGAGCACCATTTTTGCGGCGCTTACTCATCATGCTGGAATCAAAGCGGCCGTTGTTTGTGTGGCGCTGCTTAATCGCTTGAATGGGGATCAGGTCAATGCGCCCAAGGAGGTGATGCACGAGTGGCAACAGCGACCACAGATCCTCATCTCGCGATACATACGCAAGGTGCTCTCCCAGAATGGACAGCTGAAGTCGTTCTTTGGGCATCAGGGATCGATAAAGTCGCCGCGTCGCTTCAAGCTGGTCCAGCAGGAGTCGCAGGCCCATGAGTAGAAGATAATCTATATGTATATGTATATCTGATATAGCATCAAGTTACCTTTTTGGCTTTAGTGTCGAATACCACCCTCTTTAGGTATACAATTTGTTCAAAAACATTCCTTAGTTTAATTCTCGCTTTAAGTTGTTTAGCCTATTTTCTCCCAGTGTATGCACCAGATGTATATCCAATTCCTCATTAGCTTATTTAAACTACAACTAAATATTTAAATAACGCTGTGTTTCAAAGTGGCAGCAAATTATTAAAATTGTTGTTGATTTCACTTCAATAATAAAAAAAACAAAAACCCAAAAAAAAAACGGAAAAAGTGAATGAAAAAAAATATAGGAAAATTGTTAATTGTTATGTTGCATATATTCTAAATGAGGCAAACCAAAAAATAAGTATGTATGTAATTCTGATCATAATAATAAGATTTCATAAATTATTATATTACACACATATTGTATTGTAATTCCTAAACATTTGTTATAATGTTGCTAATCTTAAATTTATACAACAGTTACTCTTATTCAATTCTATATATTAAAAGAAAACAAAGCAAGCTGAATACAATTTAAAAACAAAAGCGATAAGCGTTAAGCGTTGCAATCGGACGTAACCGACTGCCGAATACTCTGATGCCAGCTGATTTGATTTGGTGACTCTAGCTCTAAAATTGTGGAATATCAACAAATATCAAAATAAATTCAAATCTAGGTTTCCAAGTTTGGCAAATCACAATATATATATTTTATGCCGATCTTTAAAGGATGAGAATGGGTCTCACAGCCTCGGTGTCAGAGTATAGAAACGGTTTGAATGCAAAATACGAAAAACTTTATGAAACTAATTGGTATATATTAAAAGCAAAATGTGTTTAAACAACAATTTTGGTATTATTTTACTATATATACGAATATTGATGCTCGAGTTTGAATATTTTGGATTTATTTTTAAACACCATTTTACATTTTCTTGGCCAATATCAATTCAGTAAATATTTATTATTTTGCATTGTTGTATCTTAATAATTTTCTAGTTTTTTTTTTTAAGAAGCTTATTCTACTCTACATTTAATTCAGAAAAGTTAATCTTATATATCATTATTAATTTATGATTAACATAAATCAGAAATTCGAAACCGAAACCATTTTTTTTATATTCAGTTGTTCAGTGTTTATATTTGATATATTGCAATGCTGCTGAGAATGTTCATTCAAAATTTAATTTGATCCCGAAAACTTTTCCAAATTACAAACAGTATTTATATATTTTTATTAAAATAAAACAATCGCAACTATGGCAGGCAGAGATCTAGAGAAGGATGTCGGCGAGCTGAAGGGTGAGTGACCTCAAAGATCTGGCCTTCAGTCAAGCCAATAAACACGAGCCACACAGAAATGGTTAAGTCGCAAAACAAACGCATTGATGAGCTCATCAAGCATATCAAGGAAGGCTGCAATGCGACGGAACCGAAAGAGTTGAACGCCACTTTGTGCAACATGAATCCATACCTCGAGTGCCTCGATCCAGACATTTTATACCATCTCAATCTCGATACCCGTGCAACGGACTTTCCCAAGGTCTTTGGCGATGTGCGCGTAAGTCGAAAGAAGCAACTACAAAAAGCAATCACGAAGTTAAGATACCCTCCTTGAAGAGCCTGACAAATCTATCATCTGCATATCTGATTAGGATAAATCAAACTACTCCATTACGGTCGAAAGATAGCTTAAGCATACTCACTACCATATCTGCTCAGTTCTAAAACAACTTGGCAAGGAAATCATCAACATCGATTAATATATCATATACATATGTATTATCCCTACCATTATTTCATCTTTCGAGCGATAGTTAAAATTATAGCTTATAATATATTCCAAGTTTCATTTAGACAGATTTCGCATAGTTGGGAGGATTGATGGACAACTCTATATTAACTAAGTTCATCTTAAATATACATATATTTATGAAGTAGCCGATTTATCTATCAAGGAGTTACATATAACCACATCTTGCAAATCTTATTTTAAATAAGAAGTTGATCCCCTTTATTGTATTTGTCAGTTTGTTTGCTTGGGCGGAACGGAGTCGCGGATGGAAGCGTTCGCCGCATTCATTATGACGGAGATCGGCCTGAAGATGAACAAAGCTGTTAAGCTGACAAATATCGCGGCAGAGGCAAATCGGTATTCCCTGTTCAAGGTGGGACCAGTGCTCTGTGCCAGTCATGGTATCGGTAATCCATCGATGAGCGTTGTCCTCCACGAGCTGTTCAAGATAATGCATTATGCCAAGTGCCAGAAGCCGGTGTTCTTTCGCATGGGCACATCTGGAGGCATTGGCATTGAGCCGGGAACAGTGGTCATCACATCGGAGGCTTTGGATGGCCAATTGCGTGCCGTATACGAGGTTGTTGTCCAAACTGAGCCCCAGCTGCGACCGACCATATTAAGCAAGGATTTGATCAAAGACCTGAAATCGTTGACGGAGCCCTGCTTGGATGACTATGATACCGTTACTGGCAAGACAATGTGCTGCAATGATTTCTACGAGAGTCAGTCCAGAATGGATGGCGCCTTCTGCGATTATAAGCCCGATCAGAAGATGGAATTCCTCAGGCACATCTCAATGTCGGGTGTGGTCAACATGGACATGGAGAGCACAGCATTTGCAGCACTCACGCATCAGGCTTGCATTCCAGCCGCCGTCGTCTGTGTGACGATCCTAAATCGCTTGGAAGGTGACCAGATTGAAGCGTCTCGTGAGCGGCTTAAGGATTGGGAGAAAAGACCTCAGAAACTAATTGCTCGCTATATACACAAAGCGCTCTATGACGGGGACGATACTTATAGCTGTAACTGTGACTGTTAACTTTGGTTTCAAAATGCACAGACAAAAATACTTAATGTTTATAAAAAATAAAAAACATAGCTAAATAAATAAATAAATTAAAATTGTAGAGCATTTTAATACTACAAATAACGGTTTTTTCTTTATAAAAACAAACAGTTTATGAAGACAGAGTAGAAAATCAAGAGTTTTATTAATACATTATTTTAATAATAATATCTATAACTTTAAAGTGGATATATCTTACGTGAGTTTGAGACGTCAAGTTTGGTAGGTACATTATTGGTAGCGCCGATAAAACCATGTATCTCACACAATTTTAAAGGTATATTGCTAGAACACCCTTCAAAAATCCAGACAAAAATATTGGATCACGCCCAATTACGCCCCCAGAAGCGATAAAAAAGCTTATATATACCGCAATATCAGAAGTAGAGTTACCAAACTTCGAAGGAAGATTACTATATATTTTATATTTTTTTTAGCCACACCCACTAACGCCTCCAAAATTTCCAAAAACCCATATCTTTCGTAAATCCAGGAGCTACAGTTACCGAGCATGGATGTAAAGTTACTGGAAAACCCTTTATAAAATACAAACAAACAAAAAAAATAAAGACAAAGAATTTCATATGAGGCTACACCCGACTGCAGCGTTTCTTTGTGTTGATACACACATGCATGCATACATACATACATACATACATAGAAATACATGTAACGTGAAGCTGAAAAGTTGCACATTCAATTCAGTTCATCGCGAGTGCTCGTCGTTGTCGCAACAGATCGCCAGAAGCCAAAAATAAAACTGTAGATATACACTGTTTGGTATATTTTTATAAAACAAACTATTATATATGTATGTATATAATAAAATATATCTGTATATATGTACGTACATGTGTCAGCTATATAGATAAGATTAATAAGATTGCGATTAATAAGTTTGAAACGTGTAATATATTTTTTATTTATTGTTTAATAAATATATGTACGTATGTATATACATATGTATGTATATACAGTCACATAATTCAAACTTTAAAAGTTCCCGTGTAATGTGAGCGCCAGAGTACCAGTTATAAAATCAAATTTCGGAAAAAACAAACATAAGCAACATTCCAACTATCAAAAATTCAGTGCAAAAAAATAAAATGTGCTCAAGAAAATGAACTTTTGTCGCTATCATTTATTTATAAATTATATTTTTATAACCTAACCGATTAAAAATGTGTAAAAAGGTTATGAAAGTAAATGAGTTTAACGTGAGTCCCTGGCGTGAAGCCTAATCTCACGGTGTCAAGCACAGGAATTAAATGAAGCGTTAATTACCGCCCCATTGGAACATATGTATATTCCGCCGGTACCAATTTAAAGTCACTTCTGTTTGGTCGTGAACTTCCCACCTTGGTTTGGAGGGCCGCCTATCTAAACGATTTCCGATCTATGGGTCACGGCACCCTTGTTGTATAATGAAACAACACGCAGAGTTGAAAGCTCTATCCGCATTTGGGTGTCAAGCCACAACCACCACGAAAACTCCCCGAAGGGCCGCAACCAAAAAACAACTAGGTTCTGCGGGCTCCTGATTACCCGTGGTACCGGAAAAATAGCCTCCGGTCAGACCTCGTACCAAGGTACTACCAATTTAAACTCCAAAAGAGTTACGGGTTGGTGGCCCCGAGGTAAAAAGGTTATAATAGTTTTGTGCAAATGTATGTAACAAGCAGAAGGAAGCATCTTCCCATAAAGTATATATATTTTTGATCAGAATCAACAGCCGAGTCGATATAGCCATGTCCGTCTGTCCGTCTGTATGAACATGCAGATCTCGGAGACTATAGAGCTAGAGACTTTTTTTAGTGATAACTGTCTTCGCTTATCGATTATCGATACATTTCGAATTCCGATAGTAATGAATTACACAATTTAAAAGACAGAATCTTCTAGTTTATAAATAATATGCACAAGCATATTGATTACCTTCCAAAATTTCGTCAAAATCGGATAAGACACACCAAAGTTATAGTCGAAATTATATTTTCATATTGATCTTGCAGTGTCAGCAGCCACAAGCATTTTCTGTATACATATAAATAGGCGAGCGCATGTGTGAGAAAGAGGCGGGCCGGTTTTCGACGCGAGCGTTAATATGTGTTTGTGTGTATTCTGCAAAACCCGTTACTTACGAATGTGTGTCAGTACGTACATACATACATATGTACAGTGTCTGGCAGCTCAGAGCTTAAAGCAAAAAATGTAAAGTGCTGTAAAGTTGAAACAAGGAAAAAAAAACGCAAAATGCAAAACCATGAGTTTATAGCAGGCCATTAAAATTTTTGCTAGAGACTAGTCGAACTGAGCTGCCATACACTGTACATGTACGTGTTTTTAGCCAGACAAATTGCTTTCAGAAATGGGTGCACTTGCGGACCTGGTCACATTTGGGTGCAGCAATTTTTAAGATCAAATTTGCCAACAGTATTAGAATATATTTAACAGCGACTTTAGCATTTTCACTTGTTTTGTTAAGACTAATATATATATTTATTTAAAACTATATACATTTTAAATTTTTATATTTTTATATTTTTATATTTAGTGTTGCATATTTGAAGCAGAATTTTGTCTAAATGAATGATAATCGAAGTTTGTTGTGAAAGTGGTCGGTAAATGTTAACAATATCTGATAAGTAAGATTATGTAAGCTCGGTAAAAAAAAAAAAACAGAAATATAATTTGTGTATCAAATGCAATATTTGGACAGGTTTCAAACAAATAATTTGTATTTTGCCTAAGATATTCAAGTTGAGCTTAATATAGTTAAGAGAGAAAGACAAAACTATGTAAATTGAGTAATATATGTTTCTAAACTTTTTACATTTGCAGCATTGATAATAAACTAAATCTTAAATATGTCGAATAGGTGAGTAAAGATCAGAGCTTGCTAATTAAATACTTAAGCAAAATATTGTGGATTGTTTTTGAGAATCGCGAAAATACTTTTAATTTAGTTTCATAATTTATCACTCTAAAGACTTGAAAATAATTTGAGTTGTGTTTCAGCAAATGCGTTGATCTAAATAATCCCAATCTGGATGGCATGCCATCTGATTTTCTATACCATCTGAATATCAATGTGGCAAACACCAAGGACACTAAGGATATACAAAAGCAGTTTGGAGATGTTCAGGTGCTTTATTCATATTGCTGTAGAAGGAATTAATGTTTGCAAATAAACACGAATTGCTTCTGTTGCCCCTTCTCTAATCAGGTCATCTGCATGGGCGGCACTGGTAGACGAATGCTGGAACTGGCCAAATATCTGCGTCATAAGTTGGCCATAAATGATGAAGGCGAACCGATCGACTTATGTGAGGGAGGACATCGATATGCCCTCTACAAGGTTGGACCTGTACTGTGTTGCAGCCATGGTGTCGGTTCCTCAACGTGCTCCGTGGTCCTCCACGAGCTGCTGAAGCTGGTGAAGTATGCCAAGTGCAAGGATCCCATATTCCTGCGCATTGGCACATGTGGTGGACTGGGAGTTAAGCCAGGCACTGTTGTTGTGACCAAGGACGCCTACAACGGCTACTTGAGAAACGAACATGAGATTGTAAGTGTTCCAAATGATATCTACACTTAGAAAATAAATACACAGTTTTATACTTGATATATCTGATTCCCATCTTAAAATGCAACTAAATCAATCATATTAATAAATACAACAAATATTGTAATTAGTTTTTACATGATTAATTAACAAAATTTATATTAATTTTTATTTTGTTAAGAAAAAAATCAAGCACAAATACTACCTTTCATTAGAAATTAGATACAGGTTGCACTTGAACTGAGCTTTGTTTTTCTAAGTGTATCTACCTGGTGGTTCTAGAGAATGTAGTTCTGCCCCTTATTCAATGTTGTTATATCTGTCTCCGTAGCCGATTCTGGGAGAGCGCGTTCTGCGACCAGCTAGTTTCCCCGAACAACTCAGTGAGGACCTTCTAAAATATGGCAGCCAAGCGGATGATGGCTTCGATACCATCAAGGCAAATACGATGTCCACCGACTGTTTCTATGAAGGCAAGTGTGATTTCAATTTTGTATTGAAATTCCAGTTATGAATGAAGAGTAAAATCAATAATCTTGGCAGAAGATAATGCAACATAAATACTAAATTTTAAGTTGGAAACTCGATTCTGGCTCGATTCAAAATTTCACAGAACCTGATCATTGTCATTAATTAACCGATTTTGAAAAATCAACTGTTTTATTTCGAGTTAAATAACCTTTTTTGATGTACAGGTCAGGGTCGCACCGATGGCGCTGTGTGCCAATACACAGATGAGCAGAAAATGATATTTCTGCAGGCTGCTTATGAGAAGGGTATACGAAATATCGAAATGGAGGCAACAATGATGGCCTCATTGACGCACTTGGCTGGAGTCAAGGCCGGTGATATTTGTGTAACGTTGATTAATCGCCTAAATGGGGATCAGGTGAGTCTTATCTAATGTTTAGCTACCCCCTCGACTGACTGACTGATTATTATTATTATTATTATTTTGTACAGGTGACAATCACAATGGATGAAAAGCACGAGTTCGAGGAACGTCCATTTCTGATTGTGGGTCGCTTTATTAAGCATCTGCTGAACAAGTGATTATATCAAATCATCATTGCAAGCAATTATAAAATATTACAGCTGCATTTATTTTATCATAATAAATCTTATATTTCCTGTATCAGAAGTTTGTTTTTGCCACTGCCAGATTTGTTGTTGCTTGTTGTCAGCGGGAGACGCAACTCTGGCTGTGACGTAGGCATTCCCTGCTGCATCATCAGTGGCAGCGGCAACTGTTGCTGTTTCTGTCCGCGATTCGAATTTGGATTGCGATTGGGATTGTGATTACTTCCCTTCAACTTGCCGAGCGCCTCAGCGGCGCTAGCTATTTTGCTCTTAATCACACAATTCGGTTTGACCAACTCGGCCAAGTCATACTCCTTCTTGGTCTGCACGACCTTTGGCTGTGGCTTTGCTTTAGGCTTTGGTGGCTCTTTTTGATCCGTCTTCTCCTTCTGGTCCTTCTGGTTCTTGTGCTCCGCCTCGTCAATGATCAGGCGTGTGGCATTCGACGGAGCCAACTCGCCCAGCTCTTGATGCAACTGCCTCAGCATCTTTTGAGCGCTAGCATTGTTGGACTCCAGATTCAGGACACGTTGATATAATCCATAAGACTGACAAAGAAATTTTAAGAATTAGAAACTTAATCAAAACTACAAATAGAAAGAAAAGATGCACAATAATATAAAAATGGATATACTCAAACCTCCCGACGTCTTCCGTAGCCGTAGTTGGCATCCGCAAGGCGTAAAATGGCCTTCACATTATCCGGCTCAAGACGCAGACAAGCCTCACAATCCTCCATGGCTGCCACATATTTATATTGCTTCAACTCTGTTATGTTGTGCAACAAGAAACATAAAATAAAGTGAAGAATAGAAAGCGACTCAAAGTGGCTATAATAAATATAATTACTTGCTATGGCCCGATTGTTGTAGGCGCGTGCTGCCTGTTCCGGATCGTAAACTATAGCGAGTGTATATTCACTTACGGCTTGATCATAATCCTTGACTTTAAAGTACTCATTACCACGCAGTCGAAACCTGTAAGAAAATCAGTCTATATAAGTTATATATATATATATATATATATATATATGTAGGAATGGGAAAAGACACAGAACAAAAGAGAACTCAAAGTGGTCACCGTTACTGAGAGACGGGACACTGAGAGAGAATAGAGAGAGAACAGAGTGAGTTTTGCGAGCATTCGGTGTCGAGATCTCGCTGGAAACGCACGCGCATAAATTAAGCAAACAATTCATCAAAATTGTTTAATCTCATAAGTTAAAGTGAATATGTACTATGTAGTAAAACCCAACAATAATAATAATAAACTATAATTATAATAATAAACGTGGAATATAGTAAACCAATTCCTACAAATGGGAGCTCAACCGGGATACTAAATTTCTACAAAATGGGGGATCGTCCGGGATTGCTACATAGAAACAATACATATTCGGTTTAACTTGTAAGATTGAAAAATTGCGTAATTTGTGCTGTGCGGTAGTCCACTAAGACTTGAAGGCGAGTGAAAGAGACGGCTGTATGCAGTGAAAACGGAATTTCAAAAAGTTGTGAAATTCGTTTTGCATTACAGGCGTCGAGACATCGAATCAAGGAAACGGCGAAGGAAGGCGACGCTGAAGAGTGCAGAAGAAAAGGCGTGCGTGTACAGACGAGTAAAGGCAAGCAGCTGAGGCTTGTAGCAAAGTCTGGTACAGCGACGACAAAGGCTGTCTGTATCAGAGTCGACGAGAGAAGCCGTTAGAGCAGAGGCGCAATTCGTTGGAAGCAGAGGCGCCAGCAGCGAGATGATCACGGACAAGACAACATAAGCAGTGGCGAGAGTGTTGTTGCTGTGTGAGCGGATCGAGACGAGAGGCGTGTGGAAAGAAGAAGGCGCAGACGACAAGAGAACAGCGGCAGGGGACGTGCGTATACAGAGAATAGAGGCAAACAGTTGTGGTTTGTGAGTATAATCTGGTATAGCGGCGACAAATGCAGTGTTGAAGTCGTGGTGTGAGTGGACGAAAATTCTTCGACGCCAGGGGCGAGACGAACACGCTACGAAGGAAGGCGACGTTGAAGAGTGCAGAAGAAAAGGCGTGCGTGTACAGACGAGTAAAGGCAAGCAGCTGAGGCTTGTAGCAAAGTCTGGTACAGCGACGACAAAGGCTGTCTGTATCAGAGTCGACGAGAGAAGCCGTTAGAGCAGAGGCGCAATTCGTTGGAAGCAGAGGCGCCAGCAGCGAGATGATCACGGACAAGACAACATAAGCAGTGGCGAGAGTGTTGTTGCTGTGTGAGCGGATCGAGACGAGAGGCGTGTGGAAAGAAGAAGGCGCAGACGACAAGAGAACAGCGGCAGGGGACGTGCGTATACAGAGAATAGAGGCAAACAGTTGTGGGTTGTGAGTATAATCTGGTATAGCGGCGACAAATGCAGTGTTGAAGTCGTGGTGTGAGTTGCCGAAAATTCTTCGACGCCAAGGGCCGCTTCGAACATCAACTGTGGCAGAGTATATGAAGGAGTTCGGGGCGAATCCTAGGTCAGGAGGGCCGAATGGTAGGAATGGGAAAAGACACAGAACAAAAGAGAACTCAAAGTGGTCACCGTTACTGAGAGACGGGACACTGAGAGAGAATAGAGAGAGAACAGAGTGAGTTTTGCGAGCATTCGGTGTCGAGATCTCGCTGGAAACGCACGCGCATAAATTAAGCAAACAATTCATCAAAATTGTTTAATCTCATAAGTTAAAGTGAATATGTACTATGTAGTAAAACCCAACAATAATAATAATAAACTATAATTATAATAATAAACGTGGAATATAGTAAACCAATTCCTACAAATGAGAGACGGGACACTGAGAAAGAATAGAGAGAGAACAGAGTGAGTTTTGCGAGCATTCGGTGTCGAGATCTCGCTGGAAACGCACGCGCATAAATTAAGCAAACAATTCATCAAAATTGTTTAATCTCATAAGTTAAAGTGAATATGTACTATGTAGTAAAACCCAACAATAATAATAATAAACTATAATTATAATAATAAACGTGGAATATAGTAAAACCAATTCCTACAAATGGGAGCTCAACCGGGATACTAAATTTCTACATATATATATGTAACTATAAGTTTATAAGTTAAGAACTAATGTGTATTAAGGCCAAGAACCGTTTAATTTATTAAAATTTTTGAATTTGTACAAAAAACGCCTCATTTTTTTCAATATTTTCTTTTTTAAAGTAAAAATTAAAATGAGATGATAAACGACAAATAAACTACTAAAAATAACAAATTGTTTTATATTTTCTATTCATACTATCGCACATTTATGCCTCGTTTATGTTGTTGTTTTTCTCAGTGCAGTGTTACTCACCTCTCGGCATATTGCTCCCGTTCCAATTGACTTAGTTTCTTGAGCTGCTCGGCCAGACGCTGGTCATCGACGGCCTGTTTGCCGATGTGCTCAGATTTTGATTTTGTTGCTGCTGCGGTCTCAAGCTTCTTGGCCTTTACTTCGACTTGCTCCTTGGTGCGCTCCTCCTCGAGTTCCATGCGCAGTATCTCCTCATCTGGATCGTATTTATCCCATTTGTTGTAATCCGTCGACTTGATTCGACTTTGATTTGTTTGCTTTTTTCCGCTTATGTCTGTTTTGGCAGCAAATTCAGCTTTTTTTGTTGTTGTATCTTTACCTTGCTCCTTGTCTATCTCTATTTTGGCTGGCTTTCGTATGGGCGGCAGATCTGTTGAATCCTCCTTTAACTCACTCAGCGCGTGGTCCTTGTACTTAATGTGTTGTGTCCAGTCCTGTGTAAAAAATATAACAATTCAAATTTGTACAGTAAACAATAATAAATTTATGTTTAAAGTCTTAGATTCAGCGAAAATGATCTTTGATTTGATTTGATTCCAAGTTGTTAATTCACTTTAAGAATATAATCTTTGTTTTATACTTCTGACTATACTTACATATATGGGTTTTAGTTCTTGCTTATCCAGTATATCGCTTTTACGTATTTGCTCTTCGTAGTTAAACATTTTGCTGTTTGGTTTTAGCTTCTTTAATTTTCTGCTCGGCACAACTCGTCAAATCCGGATAAAATCCTTCTTCGCCGGAACGCAAAATCGACACTATTTTCTCCATTTCACGTGCGTTTTCACATTTATTCACGTAATCAAAGTCCAAATGCCCAACGGGTATTTGATATTTTTCCAATAATGTTTTCTTTTCCATATTGAATATTATTCAGAATACAAAATGAAAATAGATTTAGAATTGTATTTGATGTTTCTCAGCTGTTATTGATTTAACAAAGTTTGTTTTCCCCTTTTTTGGCTGCTTAACGACGGCTCAGATATTGAAATTTTAGAATCAATACGTAGAGTTAAGAATCAAAGCAGTCTTTTTGGTTTTTGTGTTTTTATTACAGTTCAATTTAAAATTTAGCTCATCCGTTCTATAATTTTCAAAAATACCGCAAAATACATGTGCCATTTATAAGCACCAATGGAAATACGCAACAAAATGCATTTTACAGCACTGTACCGAAGCCGATAGTAAGAAAAGTATGTTTTTGGCAAACGTTTCCTAACGAGGTTCTATGGTGTAATGGTTAGCACTCTGGACTTTGAATCCAGCGATCCGAGTTCAAATCTCGGTAGAACCTTCATAATGAATTAATTTTTTGTTGATCTCTAAATTATTTTCTGTTTGAATTCCAAAACTTCTACGTATTTTCTGTAGAAGATATGTTCAAAATTAAATATTTTCCGAAAAGGTTTTAGCATTTTCGTCTTTTTATTTCAACCACAAGGCGGTAAGGCGATTTATTTTACTATACTCAGCCCTGTCAGCACGGTTCTATGGTGTAATGGTTAGCACTCTGGACTTTGAATCCAGCGATCCGAGTTCAAATCTCGGTAGAACCTGTTTAAGGACGTTTATTTTTAACAAATATTTTGTTTTCGATTTTTGTTATATACTATTTGAAAAATAAAAAAAAATGTAAAAAAATAAAATTGAAAAATACAAAAAAATTAACTTTCGCCCAACGTGGGGCTCGAACCCACGACCCTGAGATTAAGAGTCTCATGCTCTACCGACTGAGCTAGCCGGGCACTTGCAAGCGCTGCGTCAGTGCCCCTAAGTAAATCATCTCCTGGCACATAGCTGGACAGACCCAATTGGACTTGTATGTACAAAGGTTGCTCAAAGGATTTTATTTAATTTACACAATTTTAATTGAAAATATTTTTTAATTTTATTTGAACACAAGTTTGACAATTCAATTGATTTTAATTTAAGTTGCTTTTTATATTAACATATACATTTTAGAAAATGTTATATAACAAACTTCGTCATCTTTCTTATCAAAACACGTATATAGTACAATAAAATTAAAATATGTGATCAGTTTAAAATGAATAATAATTTTTTTTACTTATAAGTTGGATTTTAAATTGTTAAGTTTATATTTTTAAGAAATCAAACTTATGATGCAAGATATTAATGAGAGCCTTATTAAAATAATTGAAGATTCGATCAATTTAAATATAATAAAGTTTTTGTACAGTTAAAATTTGAAAACTTGCTTATAGACATATAACAAAATTAATTGTAACAAAACATTCTTAAAATTCTGTTGGAATCATTCGATGGATATGCTGAGAGTAAGGAGAACATCAAGTTATTAAAGAATGATAAATGATAAAAATCGTGTCTTTTTTCCTTTTGCTTCTAATTTTGGTCGTTGCACTTCTCGAGTACCGTATAAACGTCTCCATAGCGCTGGACACGCTCGAAGATGTCATCATCGCTGCCACTGGAACTGGAAGACTGCAAATCCAATGATTTAGCATCGGTCTGCAAGAGGGCGGCCAACTTTGCCGGCGGACGATAGTAAACCGAATAGCGACTGTCAAAGCTGCGATGACCCATGTGATATTTGAGGAACTTGATGGCCCGCCGCCGCCCAATGATGGGATTAAGCGCATGCTCGGTGAGCGTAAAGTTGCCCACGCTCGAATTCGAGCTGAAGCTCTGCTGGCGCTGTGACTGATCAGATCCGGGTGCATAGAGTAGAATACCCTTTTTAGTTAGCTTGGGACGTTGAATTAGGGTATCATCCACCTTTGACTCTGCCAGAGATTGTGCTATTGTAGCAGGAGCTGTAGCTGTGTCGGAAACTGCACATGCAGCTGCAACTGCTACTGGAGCTGCCTCGCAGCCTGTTGTCGATGTGACCACCGTGCAGTCGGCTTCACCATCGGACTGATTGAAGCAGTTACCCGAATTTGAGCTGCACAAATCAATTAAAGAAGGGGAACTGCTCGCTGCCACAGATTTTCGTATCTGTTTGGCTTTGGCGGCGTCATTGGAGAGCGCCGTTGAATTACAGGCAACACTCTGATTGTTAAAGATCGTCGATTGCTCGGGAAGCTGCTGAGGTGATTTTTTAGCGAGTTTCTTCGCTGCCTGTCGCTTCAGTTTCTGAAGCTCCGCATAATAAGTTTTCTTGGAGAGCGCCAGCGCTAGTTTCAGATCGACATCATCATCCTTCTTCTCCACTTCGTCCTCTTTTTCCTCCTCGATGTCGTCCTCTCGTTTATTGCTCTTGGCTTTTGTTGTGGTTTTCTTTTTCGTTTTGTTATCATCCAGGGATTTTTCACTGGGTTTGTCCGTTGATTTTTTTGCTTGGCTGCTTTGCACTTTCTTGGCCGCCCGCGTTTTAAGCCTGGGTGGATTGGGTTTGGCAAAGGTTTCCTTTGTTTGTTTTGGCACTTTGGTTATATCGGGTTTGGTAACGGTCTCCTTATTCTGCGCCATAGTTTTATCTGTTTTAATAGATACCGCCGAGGAGATTTCAGCGTGTTCTTGAGTGCCCAACTTGTTAGGGATTTTAGCTGGAGTCGCTTTTAGAATGGATTTCGTTGGCGCTTTGCCAAGTGCGGTTTCAACTTTGGAGAAGGTCACCAACGCTTTAGTTTCCTCTGCCAGTTGTTTTCGGCTTGTTGTTGGCAACGCCTTCGTGTCATTTATATCCACATCGGATTCTAAATTGATGAATTCGATTTTTGGCTTTACAATCGGTACACGCGTCAAGCTGCTTTTGGGTGTTTCGAGCGGGAGCACAGAATCTGGACAACTACGATTCTCAACGAGCCACTCCTCCGTGGAGCTGTTGGCAATGTGCAGCACATTGGAACAGAGTCGATCCTTATTGCAGCAGTTGCAATCAGTTTCGAGCAGACGAGGACGCATATCCTCCTCGCAGTCATGTTGACGTTGTAGCTTACGAACGCTATGCTTGAAATGCATCATGCTGTGTGTAGATCTCGTGCTTAGCTCCACACGCTGATGATGATGACGATGATGATGATGATGGTGACTGCGACTGCGACTGCTGCTACTCTGATAGTTGCGATGGGAGTAGAAGGGATAAGCCGTCGTCTTGGAGAAGGCGCGACTAACGCAGGCACTGCAATTGCAAGGGCCAGAGGAACGCTCATCATCGCTGGAGGAGCACGATGTCGATGATTGATACAATGGCGAACTGTCGCGACGCTTGTGCAACTGTTTGCGACGACTCGGCTGTACCTTCGAACTACTGACTGCCTTGCCATATGGATAATGCCGTGGACTCGTGTGATAAATCAACTCCCGTTCGCGCTTGCGTCTGTCACGACGGTGAAGGATCGCCTGCATGTGACGGCGATGCTCCTGTTCCTCATCACAGCCATACTTGGCCCGCAACTCATCCCGTTTCCTTGGCAACGTGCGGTACATTTTGATTGTTGTCATTGGACTTCGGCTGCTGCTGCACTTGCTTGGCGTTGCGGACACGGTACGTTTGCGACTGGCGCGTATATATCGAGCTGTGTCCACCGAGTGCATAGATTCCGTTTCACTGCCGCTCGAGGGGCAATAGTATCCAGTGTGCGCCTTCTGGCGCTTCTTTGGCGACGCCATCTGCAGCAGCGTCTTGTCACCATAGGCGCTATTATGAGACCGCAACCAATCACCGACATGCTGTTCGATTTTCTGTGCATCGAATGTGTTCAGAATGCGGTCCAGTCCAGCTTCCTTCCACTTTCGCACATGCTCCTCGACAATGGGCAACGTTTGATTGAAGATCTCCTTGCTATCGCCGCTGCAGAGCATTAGCGTTAGTTCGGTTTTACTCATGCATGCCGTCGTGTTGTGGACGTCCTCCTTCACATTTTCCTCTTCGGCCTCATCGACGCCGTCGAAAACATCTTCGTCTTCGTCTACATACAGCTGATCAATCGCATCCACTTCGATTTCTTCGCCATCGTCATTTTCCTCGCAACGCTGTGCAAAAAATTTAATGCGTCGGAATTTAGAGCAGCGAAATACGAATAACGGATGTTTGTTTTAAGCTTACCTTAAGAAAATTGGACCAAACTTTTGAGCGCTCGTACGCAAGCGCTTCCAATTGTTCCTCATCGACTAATTGCGACATTTTCGCTAATAATTTAATCAATTGTAAACGGCCAGTTTGTTTAATTTTTTTAGTCTGTTTGCTTTGTCGCTTCTTTTTCGCAAAGTGCTGCCAGATCGATGGCAGAATTCACTTCTGGTCTCACCTTTTTATCGAAACACAACTTATCGACGGCAGCTTATTGGTAATCGCCAATTTAATTAGACATGTAAGCCAGACCTGATAAAAAAATTAAAATGATTCGATAGTATGCATTAATATTATCAAATAAATATATAACACTTAAAATATTGTATTGAATTGGTCAATCTTTTGTTTTCGTTGCACTATCGACCGACCACCTTAGCTTATCGAAATTATCTAGCAACATGGCGCATAATTTAATTTCCAATTACGTTATGCATTTGTTTTTCTTTTTTATTTTAAAGTTGCATATGTTTTACATTATATTAATAATATTAATATTGCAGATAAACAAACGAATACATATTTGTATGCCTAAATAACTGTTTGAATAAAACATTTGCCACATGGCTCAGTTTGATGTGTACGTACATGTAGTACAACTCTATATATATATATATATATATATATATAGATAAATTTTCGATTTTTTTTTTTTTTTTTTAATGTTTTCATAAGTCTAACGCTGCTTGCTCCATTGGCCACTATGTCGGAATATGTAGGTTGGTGTTGGTGTTCTTGTTGTTGTTTTTGCTGTCGGGTGTTGTTTGTCAGGGGTTTTGTTTTTCATTTCATTAACACGTATAGTAAGTATATATATTTAGATGTTTTTTTTTTTTGTTTTGGAATTTTGGTTGCCTATTTGCGATTGCGTATGGCGCGATCCATGATATTATTGATGCGCGTCTCCGAGTAGCCAGGCACAAGCATATGGATGAGCTCCTTCATAAACAGATCACTGACGCCGGGAGTGGAACGTTCGGCCAGTTCAAAGACGGACTTCAGATCGCCAATATCACTACCCACACCGACACCGTGGACACTCTGCAAATTCTTGCTGCTATTGTTGTACTTGCGCTGTATATCGCTCAGCACGGGGAAGAGCAAATTGTTCAAGCAAGCGCTATTCGTGCTGTGCTGATGCTGATGATGATGATGCGACAAACGCTGGCGAGTATCGTTGGCCAGCTGCTTGCCATGATTGGATAAATCGTTGTTGTGTTGTTGCTGTTGTTGTTGTTGTTGCTGCTGCTGTTGTTGGTGGCTGTTGCTGCTGCTGCTGCTTCCTGTTGCATGGAATGATTCACGATTGTTGCTCCGACGCTGCTGCTGTTGATGTTGCTGCTGATGCTGATGTTGGTGCTCTATATTTAGTGGCATACCCAAAGAGGCGCGTCGCTCCTCCACCTGATCCAGCGTGGCAACAGAACGTGATTGACGCAACTCTGGTTTGGAGTTGGCACGCTTCTGTTGCAGCAACTCATTGGCCGATGTCGAGTTGCTCACCTGCAATTGCTTTACTCCGACGCCTCCACCTCCACTGCCTCCTCCTCCACCTCCTGCACCGCCGCCGCCACCGCCTGAGTTGCTTGTTGATGTTGCATTAAGCATTGTGGTTGTTGTCGCTTTACTGCTCAAGTTACTGTTGTTGCTGTGGTTATTGTTATTATTGTTGGGCGCGGGGGAGTCATTGCCAGGCGTTGTTGCTGCCGCTGCTGCTGCCGCTCCTGCTCCAATACTATTACTCGAAGATGCGGTGCTGGCAGGATTGCCCGCTGGTGAATGTGTCGTTGCCATTAGTTTCTGCATGGTCAGCTCGTGCTCCTGCAGCTGGAAGCTGTTCACACCGGCCCGTGGAGCACTATTAATGTGCAATCCCTTAACGGTCATTATCCAGGGTTCGTCGGCACTGCTGCCGCTGCCGCCACCACCGCCCTGCTTGGCATCCGAATCAGAATCAGAGTTCTCTGATTCAGTTTCACTCTCATCACCCTTGGAAAGTTTCCATTTCTTGAAGCGATCGATTAGATCAATCAAGTAAGCATTTTTTTTGGCCTTCTTGATGAACGGATATTTGAGCAGCTCCTTGGCTGTGGGTCGATTCTCCGGATCCTTATTCAGACACGCTTCGACAAAGTCCTTAAACGACTTCGTATAATTGCCCGTAAGCTGTGGCGGATTGTTCTTCGGTATGAGGAATAGCACACGCATCGGATGCATTTCCGAATTGGGTGGTTCTCCCTTAGCCAGCTCAATTGCCGTTATGCCCAGCGACCAGATGTCCGCCTTGGAATCATATTGTGACTGCTTAATTACTTCCGGTGCCATCCAGAATGGTGTACCCACAAAGGTGTTGCGCTTGGAAGTTGTATTCGTCAATTGGCCGGCAACACCAAAATCCGCCAGCTTCACATCGCCCAATTCGCTGAGGAGTACATTGGCCGCCTTAATGTCCCGATGCAATTTGCGCTCCGAGTGCAAATAGTCGAGACCTTTTAACACCTCTCTCAATATGATCCCAATGTGCATCTCCTCAAACGAACCGGCCTTCATTAGATCCAATGCGGAGCCACCGCCAAGGTATTCCATAATAATCCATAGCTTGGTGCCCTTCAAGAAGGAGCCATAGTATTTCGTCACATATGGTGAATCGCATTGGGATAGCACCATTATCTCCTGCTGTATATCATCGATTTCATCTTCGGCCTCCTCCAAATCAATGATCTTTATGGCCACCACCTGCTGCGTCCGATTGTCGATGCCTTTAAAGACCTCCCCGAAGGAGCCTTTGCCAATTCGCTCCTGCTTGGTGAAGATCAGCTCGGGGTCCACTTTCTCTGTCCAGGACATGACTTGAAATTTTCCAATTAATTTTAGAAGCAAGAAATGTCAGCACAGTAAAAAAAAATTACAAAGCAAATCTGAGTTACTGTTCTCTTTCTCGCTCGCTCTCGCTCTCGAAGTTGGTTGCGTTGCACTATTTTTCCGAGTAACTGTAAGTTACTTTGATATTTGCTGCACACACACAAACACACATCAACTATTTGCTTGCCATTTATGCAGCAACATTTATTTAACGTATGTGCTGTGTGTGTTTTTTGGTGGAAACTCGTGGCGCACCAAGGCACTAAAATTTTCGCAGTTGATTTTCGTTAGGTTTTCTTTGCCTTTGATTCTTCTACTCTCCGTGCTGGTTGTTGTTGTTGTTTCGCTGCGCTGGCTGTGCTAGTGGTGTGTGCCAAAAACAAAAAACAAAAATTGATAAATAAGTTTTTAAATCATCGATATTTCCAGCAGAACTATGCCAAACCAGTGCTGATAACTATCGATTGACATGATAAGAAAGATGTTTGATATCTGATACAAAAAGGCTATGTTATAAGAACATAAAAGGATGTACTTGCGAATTTTTAAATCTATGATTGACTGACAGTAACAAATTTATATATATTTTTGGAGCTTCAATAAATTTAATGTCAAATATTGCGTCATCGTCTTTTCTGTTATCTCTTCGCAGTTATTATGAAGCCAACCAATTTTAATCAGTTTCTATGACTCATGTGTTGCGACTACGTAATCTATTGTCTAAATTTGAACTGTTGTATATAGAATTTAAAGATAAGAACTTGACCTTAGCAATTTCGGTGTAGCTATTTTGGAAAAAAATCAGTGCTTTGAGAATTAATTTTTTACGCATGGACAATAATTAAAACAGACAGATTAGCCAATAGAATTTCTACATTTTTCGCCATTGTATTTATCATAACTCATTGCATTAAATATAAAGAATGTTAGACTTATTTTTGAATAAGAGCTCGTTTCAGTTAAATCAACCCTGCAATGTTCTTACATACATAGCGTATATCGATATTCACTAGTAATATCGATATATTTACCCCTATCCCAATCACTGCAAGAGCACGTAAACGTAGTTTTGATAATGATTTCGTAAAACCAGTTCACAGTTTATTATTCAAATAGTCAAAACGCAACCAATGAATGAAAGTATCATCGCAGCTACCGTGACAACTGCCCAAGGAGCTGGTCAAGCCCGATAAGCAAAAGTAATCGGAACAAAAATGATGTACCTGCGCCGTTTTTTTACTCAAGAACTGTGTCCCGCAACTCAAAGCGATCTACTCAGTTGCTTGCAACAGGCGCCGCAACAGCTGTTTACAAGTGGCTTTGCTGGCGCCCCCGGTCTAGAGAGTCTCTCCTGGTTACACAATCTGGCACCCTGTTTTCCACTGCGTGGCGATCAGATTCAGGTGATTCATGAGCCGCAGCATTTCTATCAGACTCTGATGCAGCGCATCGGCCAGGCAAAGAACCGCATTGTGCTTGCCAGTCTGTATCTGGGCAACGGCCAGCTGGAGAGCAGCTTTGTGCAGACATTGCGTCACAGTTTACAGGCGGAATCAACTCTGCGGCTAAATGTTCTTCTCGATTTTAATCGCGGCACACGTGGCGCCGCCAATTCCAAGACGATGCTGCTGCCCCTCGTCCGAGAATTTGGCGACCAGGTGCAATTTTCCTTGTATCACACACCAGATCTGCGGGGCATGACCAAGAGATTGGCTCCACCGCGCTGGAACGAACTTTTGGGACTACAGCACATGAAGGTTTACCTGTTTGACGATGCGGTTATCATATCGGGCGCCAATTTGTCCAATGATTACTTCACCAATCGGCAGGATCGCTACATACTCATCGAGGACAAACCGCTGGCAGATTTCTACGCGCAGTTCATTGAGCGCGTGCAGGAGTTCAGTTTGGCTGTGAGCGCTGATGCGACGGAGGGACTTCATCGCAATTGGCGTATCCTTCCCTATGAGGGCACCAAGGAACAGTTCATCAAGCTGGCCAAGGAGCGAATAACGAATTTTGTACAGGACGCATATACGCAACAGTTGAAGCTCAGGGACGAGCAGAGTACGCAGGCGGACACGTGGGTTTTTCCACTGCTGGAGATGGGTCAAATAGGCATCCATCATGACAGCGTGATCACCAAGAAGCTGCTGTCCAACTGCATCGCTGGCTCAAGACTTAAACTTGCCACGGGCTACTTCAATTTGACGCAGGAATACATGGACACCATCACGCACAAGTGCCTGGCCCAGTGCAGCATTCTAATGGCCCATCCGAATGTACGTGCAGCAAAGATTAAATTACACCTTGTAATGAAGATGATTTGCCAAGTCTGTTTGTTTTTCTGCAATTTGATTTATTATTTTTAAAATTTTAAATTGATTTAATAATTTAAAATTCTTTTACAATAGTCAGTATAGTTTTATAATTCGTTCTAATACCTTAATACAAATCTATATTTAACAGTTTCTTAATATTAATAATATTAATGTATACAATATTCATTTCCTTGTAGGCCAATGGATTTCAAGGAGCAAAAGGACCCGCCGGCGGTATTCCCGCTGCATATACCTTAATTGCGAAGAGCTTCTATGAGAGCCTGGTACGACGTAAGCAAAATCATCGTGTGAACTTCTTCGAGTATGAGAAACCCGGCTGGACATATCATGCCAAGGGTCTGTGGTATTATTTACCCGATGCCCGACTGCCCAATTTGACGCTAATCGGATCCTCGAACTTTGGGGAGCGTTCCGTTAATCGAGACCTCGAGACACAAGTGTGTCTGGTCACAGCCAACAAGAATCTGAGTCAACGTCTCCAGGACGAGGCGGATCGCCTTTATGATATGTCAACAACAGCGGAACGTGAGATCGTCCAGAGGAGCGTTCCCCGTTGGGTGCAGGCTGTGGTGCGAATATTTCGTAATTTCTTCTAGCTGTTAATCGAATCTGCAAAAGCATATAGTTCAATTTGTTAATGTTTAGTAGGGGCCAGTTACTATATATATACTGTCTAAATACGTGTCTCGTTTTTTGGAGTTGTGTTTTTCTTTGTGTGTGTATATTGCTATAAACAATTTTTTTTTTACCCGCATACACAGTAATATATAAATAAAACGGTCAATTTTAAAATCTGAGCTCACATTATTTTAATATTTTTTTTATACTATTATACCAAAAAGGTATAATAGTATATTGGTTTTGTTCAATGTCCTTCATGCTGTCTGTCCGTCCGTATGAACGCGCGTTCCTCCGACACACTTAGAGATAGAGACTTGAAACTTGGAACGTATATTGGAAAGTACCCTCAAAAGTTAAAGTGTCTTGGGTTTGGACCTACGCCCACTAGGGAGCTAGAAAACCGCGAAATTCGATTTTAGAAAATCGATAAATCCACATATCTCTCACAATTTAATGGATACGGTCACCAATTTTGGTTGGTAGGTTGTTGGCGAGGTCGTTGAAAGATTGGCATGTGCCACGCCCACCTCCGACGTCCCCATCACCTCCACCCCTAAAATTTTCAAATGGCTATATCTTCCGCAGTTTTTGAGTAGGGAACGTCAAATTTGGTAGGTATATTACTGGTAATCGCCTTTAAGAACCGATAAGAAATTGGTGGTGCCACGCCCACACCTGCGCCTATAATCGACAATTCCGATTGTAAATCGATAACTCCGTATATCTCCGAAAATTTTAAAGATAGAGTAACCAAACTTGGAAGGTAATTTACTGGTAACCTCCTCCAAGGATTGTCATATCAATTTTTTGACCACGCCCACATCCGCCGCTCCCAGGAACTTCGTCCCTAGAAATTTAAAGTGCGCATATCTGCCGTAATTTGCAAGCTAGAGTCGCAAAATTTTATGGTATAATAGTATTTCGCTGTCGGTTACGTCAGACTGCAACGTTCTATCTAGTTACAATTGTGTTATCACAAAGAAACTAAAGAGTGAATCGTTATAAATAAACAAAAAAAAGCAGGCGTGTTTTGAAAAAAAAAAATTTAATTTTGACCGCCACAATTATTGACATATTATTAACAAAAAAGAAGCAATTCCTCAGTACATCAGTAGTATCTATATGTATAAAGTGTTGATTATCGTTTCCGATCTCTGGAACGTTCGTTGATGTTGTCGCGATGCTTGTGTCCACCACGGCCACCTCCTACTCCACCTCCTCCACCACCACCTCCTCCGTCACTGTTACGATTTGAGGAGTAGCGAGACTTGCCGGAATTGGAGCTGGAGTTGCGGTATTTGTCGCTATCGATAATGTTGTTGCTGCCCGTCACATTGCTGGAACGATTCTTTTTTATATAATAATCGGAGCGTTCTCTCGACGATTTCCTCTTGCGGTGTTTGCTGCGCGGCGAACTCGAGCGCGTCGGAGAGCGCGAATAGTGTCGTGATTTCTTTTTGTGCTTAGGCGCCGAACGTGAACGGGAACGCGAAGAGCGACTTCTGTCCCGTTCACGATCACGTTCAAGTTCACGCTCCCGTTCCCGATCCCTTTCACGATCCCGATCCCGATCCCTGTCCCGATCGCGATGCGATTTTTTGCTGCGCTCTCGACTCGCTGAACGGCTGCGCGAATGCGAACGCGGCGTTCGCGACAGCGTTCGGGAACGAGAACGTGAACGGGTGCGAGAGCGCGAATCCTTCTTGGGCGATTTTTCCGCGGGCAGTGGAATGGCACGCTGTATGAATCCGCCCCAGGCATTGTGCGAGCCATTATTCCGATCGACAGTGATGACGGCGGGCGGTGTATTCGCCTCCTTGGTCTTGTTCCTCGCATCGATATAGCGCTTCTTCAGCTCCTCGACAGATGCCTCCAGTTTGTCGACCATCGGCTTGGCACGCGTATACAGCTCCATGATGCGATAACAGATGTCGGTGATGTTTGCCATCGGCACCCGGAATATGCCAAACCAAGGCGGACTATGCGGCATTGATATATTTAATTTGCGTGCACTCAAATAGATGCAGGCGCAGGCAATCGCCTCCGGCGTATATCGCGTAAAGACGTCTGTACGCAGCGAATCATTCATAAAGTTCCAGGCCATCTGCATCAGTTTCTCGTGCTTCTCGTACTGCAACACCTGCAGATACATGACGATCAGCTTGTGCGGATGCTTTACGTGCACACAGAAGCCCAGTTCATTTAGTACGCGGCGCTCCGCCTTGATCACCTGCGTCTTCAGGTTCGTATAGTATTGATCCAGCACCATTGAAGCAATTTCTTTTTGGGCGCGCACTTGCTTGATATGATGGAAGACATTGATGACGTCACGGATGCGACGCGGTGCCTCCTCAATTTTGGAGGCAAGGCAAACACAGCTCATGGCCACCGTTTCCATGTTGTGGCGCACAAAGCTCTTCGAGTAGAAGAATCGCTGAAAGAGCACCTGGCCGGTGGCCATTGCCACTTGGGGCAGACGTAGCAGAATGCCAGCGGTTTGGATTAGCTCACAACCAAGGATGCGCAAATCCTTTTCCGTCTCATGATCGAGCCCATCCAAACTGGATGGTGTCACATCGATTTTCTCCTCCGGTATCAAACTGTTCTCCAACGTCAGCACAATCCTATTAAATAGACGTGGATACATTGGCTTAACGGCATCGCCGCCATCTGCCGCTGTACCACTTTTGCCATCGTTGTTTACAACGTTGTTGTTGTTGGAGATGTTCACGCTGTTGTTCGAGTGCAGGGCGCTGACAGTGAGCACATTGCCGATTGCTTGTAATGTTGTTACCGCTCCCGTTACCATTCCCGTTCCATTTCCCGTTGCCGTGTTATGCGAGGTGTGAATAACGCCAGTCGTGGCCATGATTACAGTTGCAGCTGCACCACGACTGGCCATTTGCCGTTTTGCACTTCGCTTCTTTCGAACGAACACAAAAGCCGATGAACTAGGTGGCAACTCTAGATAACGGTGCTTGTTTGTAATTTGTCTCGTTCTTTTTCGTACTCTGACGCACTTCGAAATTTCTATAAAGAAGTGAAAAAAATAAAGTGTGTGAAAAGATTACAGTTAGCTCCGGTTTGTTTACAATTCGAGAAGACAAAATGAGTCAAGGCGAAGATAAACCTTGGTTCTTGAGTAATTTTGAATATGGCAGCGGATTAGAAGCACTCCATCTGGAGATCGAGCATTTCTATAATTATATCGTCTGTACACGGACGGAGTACATGATCCGCATCGAGGCCGTGCAGCGCATTGAGAATCTGTTGCTCGGCCTTTGGCCGAAAGCGTCCATCGAAGTATTTGGCTCATTTCGCACTGGCTTAAATCTGCCCATTTCAGATATTGATATTGCTGTCAATCAGTTTTATTGCCATGGTTGTGGTCCGCTGATGGAGCTGAAAGCGGCGCTAATAACGCGAGGCATTGCCACTGATGTCCTTGTGCTTGATAAGGCCTCTGTGCCAGTTGTCAAGTTTACGGAGCATATATCGCGAATTAAATTTGACATCTCATTTAATACTACGACGGGCGTTAAAGCGGCCGAGTTGATTCAACGGTATATTGAACAGTTTCCGGAGCTTCCCAAGCTGGTCATCGTTCTTAAGCAATTCCTCATGCTGCGAGGACTCAATGAGGTTTACAGTACCGGAGGGATTTCCTCATACGCCATCACACTCATGTGCATCAGTTTTCTGAAGCAGCAGTCTTTCAAGAATGACAACAACATGTTGGGCAGGTTGCTGCTCAAGTTCCTAGACTTTTATGGACGCAAATTTGATTACTTTAAATATGGGATTTCAGTGCGTGGCAGCGTGGAGAAAAGCGTCCTCCAGGCGACACTCGGCCAGTACAATTGGCTATCGGTGCTGACCATTGAGGATCCAATAACGCCCACAAATGACATTGGACGCAGCTCTTTTGCTGCACTGGACGTAAAACAGAGTTTTGAAAGTGCATTTTTAAAATTATCCAAGCTGGTGGACTTGGACTCATCCAAAGTTAGTGGCTCCCTGCTTGGGATCATTGTGCAAGTGCCTTTGCCCGTGATAAACTACCGCAATTGGGTGCAGCTCAAATTCCGACATTTGACCAGTAACGGAACGACGCCGCCTGTAAATGGCCTTAAGCAATATGCACTTAAATTTCACTTGCATTCGGAGGATGGAAAGCTGAAGAAGGACGAGAAAGAAATTTCCAGCAAACTGGGTAATTTGGAATGTTAGTTATAAGTTATCCGCGCCTGACATGTAATAGAACTGTTTACTTAGAATTACTTTATGTGTACTTTACATATTTTTTTTTAATTACTTTAATTTGAATTTTGAATGTATGATCAGAAATATACAGCTATTTATAAATACAGAGGATATTTATTTATGATTGACATAATATTAGCAACATCTCTAAAATGTTATTTGAGTCACCCGCCCTTTGACGCATTTCGGTATTTGACATTCTCGATAATCGATAACAATCGCTGGGCCTTGTGCAAAAAAAGTGTGAGGCGAAAACAGCTGTTCAAGTGTTGTGTAAAAGCTGGCCCTCGAAAAAATTGTGGCCGCCTGCATTTTCATAATTGTAAATAATATTCGTATATTTAAGAGATGTTGAACATACTGCGACAGCATCAGGCGACGATCGCAAATGCCGCGCAGCGTTCCCTACACACCACAACCTGCCGGCCGGGCTATATTGTGCTGTAAGTGTTGAGATTCCGATGATTAAATCCAATGAACACATTTTTGCCGCTTGCAGTGTGCCGGAAATCGGTGAAGAGGGTCAGATGGGCGAGGGTTTGCTGACGCCAAATGGTTTGCCTGCGTTCAGTGACATCACCATCGAGATGTGCCTGGGTGCCATTGGGCAGCAGGCGTCCGCCGTGGAGAAATCTGTCAAAGCGCTGGAGCAGCAAATCAAAAGTGGCAATCAACTGAAGAGTGCTGAAATTTATAGCGAACTGGATACAGTAACAGCACCCTTAGAGACCACATGGGGCGTGGCGAAGGCACTGTATCTGGGTAACAGCACGCTGATACCAACCAAATCCTATATGAATATACATGAAAGGGCGCGCAATGCACGTGCCGCCAAGTTCTGCAATAGAACGGTCTACAAATCCCTTCTCGAGCAGGTGGATAACGATGCCGGCGAGGCGGAGCAGCGATTACGTCAGAAGTTCTTGCTCGAGGGCAAGCTTAATGGAGTAGCGCTCAAGCCAGAGGCCCAGGATGGGCTCAAGGAATTACTAACTCATTTGGGTCGCGAGCGAGGTAACTTTAAGAACAAGGTCAACATGGCGGTGCATGCGTTCGCGCATGTCGTCAATGATTTCCAGCTGGTGCGCGACTTTCCGCCAACTTTGTTGGAGGCGACGGCACGTGATCCTCAGCAACCGCTGGAAGGTCCCTGGAAGATCACACTCCAACCGGCGGTTGTCGATGGTTTCCTCAAGTACTGTCCGGATCGGATGCAGCGTTGGAATGTGTGGCGCGCCAATGCGGTGAAGGCCTCTCAGCAGCAGGACAAAGCGCTAGAGAACAGCACGCATCTGGAGAAGATACGCGGTCTGCGCAAGCGGCAGGCCAATCTACTGGGCTATGCTAACTATGCGGATATGTCAATGCAAACCAAAATGATTGGCAGCGTCGATAACCTAAAGCAAATTTTTGCCAAGCTACTGAAATTTGCCGGTCCCGCCCAAAGTGTGCAGATGGAGGAATTACAAAAGTTTGCCAACGCTAGTGGCTCGGATCATAAGTTGGAGGCATACGATGTGTCCTATTGGGCACGCAAACAGCTTGTTGCCGAACAGCAGCTGATGGAGGATAAATTACGAGAGTTCTTCCCACTTCCCCGTGTGCTTTCCGGTTTGTTTGCGCTTAGCGAGAAACTCTTCAATATACGCATTGTGGAGCAGCCCAATACAGAAGTCTGGCATTCAGCTGTGAAGTTCTTTAATGTGTACGACGGCGATTCCACAAATAGTTCAACGCCTGTGGGTGGATTTTATGTTGACTGCTACTCCAAGGAGCACAAGTTTGGCAAGAATAACGGCTGGATGGTTGGAATTAGAAACAGCAATAAATCCGCTGGCCTAAGTCCGCTCTGTGCACTCGTCTTCAACTTTACGGAGCCAACGCCGGAGAAGCCCACGCTTTTGGGCTATGACGATTTGCAAATGGTATTCAAAACGTTTGGAACGGCACTACAACATCTGCTCACCCAGGCGGGCTACAGCGATTTGGCCGGTCTCTCAAACATTGAGTGGGATGCCTCGCAGGTGTCTGGTTATGTGATGAGCAATTTCCTCGACGATGCAGCTGTGCTACAGACCCTCTCCGGGCATTATGCTAGTGATGAGATCATTAATCTGGAGCAGGCTCAAAAGATGCGTCTGCTGAAAACCCAACTGGCTGGCTATAATCTTTGCCAGGAGATCTACTTGGCCGATCTCGATATGGAGCTGCATCGCTCGAGCGCCTTTTGGTTGGATGTTATGCGCAAAATTTGGCCAGTGTATCAGTGCATGGCACTGGACAAGAAGGACGCACATCCCTGCTCCATGACCGACATATTTGCTGGCGATTGGGCGGCGGCACATTTTAGTCATTTGTATTCCAAGCTGCTGGCCGCCGACATCGCGAGCAGCTTTGCGGAGCAGCGTTCGGATGATCATTATGCCACAGTGGGTAAACGCTATAAGCAAACGTTTCTCAGCCTCGGCGGCTCGGTGCCCACGGCAGAGGTATTCCGTCGCTTTCAGGGCCGTGATCCTTCGGTGGAGGCACTACTTAAATCGCTGGACATATTCACACCCTCTCAAACCACCGAGAACAATTAATGTGTGTCCGGCAACAGTTCTTATCTAATGTGAACTTTTAGTTAGTTTGTATTTTAGATAACGCATTGGCATTAATAAATCGTTTTGCGGTGTGGATCAACTGAATTAATGGAGTCAATAGAAGGGAACAGGTCTTATCAATGGAAGGTGATACCACCTGATATACCCACCCATATATACACTGCGAAAAAACTAAATCATCTAAAATACATGTATGATTTACATGATCAGAGTTTTCAAATATAATTTGTAATCAAATTCATCCAATTCTAAAACTGCAAAAATAGGGAAATAAAAAATAAATAATAAGATAAAGATTAAAGAATTTAAAATTAAAAACAAAAATGCGCAGATTCGTCTCCGAATAATTGCAGTGTTTCAAGAGTCTAGTTATTAAACGATTTTAAATCAATAATAGCAATTAAAATACAATCTAACCTTGATCAACCAGGCTATTAACTGTATATTATTTGCCTGACAAAAGAGCCAAAAAAAGAAAACAGTCTGCACCCCACCTTTTGCCAATACCCCCGCACTACCTTATCACATTATTGTTTTCACAGTGTAGAATGACTCCAAGTAATTTGCTGGCACTTCAGTCGCACAACATTTGTTGCTTTATTTAACAATATAATATATATATATATATATATATATATATATATAATACTTTACGAATAACTTGCGTAAATTTATAACAATTCTCCTTGAATGGCTCATCACCTGATTTGTTGCATGTTTTCTTTTCGCGGAAGGAACAATGAACTCAATTGAGTTCTTTGTTTAAAGCACAAAAACCTGATTAAAAATTACTTTTGGTTGTATTTGATTGAATTCATTGGCAGCTGTTTCAGTTCAGTATATATTCGGGCAGCCGCTCCAGTCTTGGGCCGCTTTGGCCTTCCAATATGTACCCGTGGACACATGCATGAATTCCTTGGTACCATCTATTTGCTGGCGCTTAAACCACCTGGGCTCATAATCTGGATGGGATTGTCCCTTGGCGGCTGCATGTTTCTCTTTGATCTCACGCTGTTTTCGCACTGACCGCTGTTTCTCCTCCAGCCGCAGCTTCTCCTCGTTGCTCTGATCCCAGTCGCCTTCCTCCATCAGACGCTGATCGGGTCGCAGCCGAGAATCAGTGGGTGCCACACCGTCCTCTAGTTCGTTTAGCTGACACGCGAACTGTGGAAAGTTGTAGTACTTGGACGCATCTGGTGCCTCTGGACGACGCTGCCAGGCGACCTTGTAGTCGCCAGTGGTGTAGCTGGGACTTTTGGATGTGCCACTGGACTGCAGTACGGGCGCAATCTCGATTTTGTCATCCCACGTGCCACGCACCAGCCACTTGGCCTCGTTATTTCGATTGTAGACGACTCCCTTCACACAACGCTGCACCTCTCGTCCAAAGTACGAATAGGGTATGTAGTTCAGGACGCATTTGTAGCCTTGTGCTGCATGGCTGCCAACGATCTCCATCTGACCCTCCAAATCAACCCAAAGTTTGCCTATAATAATGTTGTTCACAGTGGTGGTCACCCGATGCCAGGAATAGCGACGTCTGCTATTGGGATATTCAACATAAGCGCCACCAACGGGATTAACCTAATAAGTGGAAGTGAACTATGTACATCAATCAACAATTATATTAAAGGTATTCACCACCCACCTGCAGGTAACTGCCACGAAATTTGCTCGTCATGGAGAACTCTTGCCAGGTGGTCCATTCCCTGCCTTCGCAGTGGATCGCAGCAACGGGCGGATGATGCGACACCTGCTCGGCCACGCAACGCCAGCCGAGATCATCGGTGCGATCGCACTCGTAGGTCTCCCCTAGGAGTGGGTTGAATGGTTTATTAATCCGACTCGCTGCCGTTGCATAGGCGGAGACTGTGAAGGCAGCTAAGTAAGCTAGCTGCTCGCACTCATCCGTGCAGGCGGCTGCAGTGTCCAGTATTTCGGAGTACTCATAATCCTCGACTAGGCGCTGCAGCATGGAGATCGGCTCGTTAAAGTTAACTGGCATGGGTATCTTGGACAGATCCTTGCCAATGCAGTTCTTCATCAGTGACCACAGATTAAGCGGATAGTTGGCCTTGTCAGGGACACGCGTTCGTCGACATCTGGTTGCTGCCACCTGTTGATTGGCTTCGACTGCTGCAGCTGCTTTCACAACAGTTTGAGTCACTTCGCCCTTTGCCCGTTCTAGTGATGTAATCCATTTTTGTCGCTCTGATTCAGTCTCAGCTCGGATGCGAAAACTTTGCTTGCTGCCATTGGAAATGATAAAGGTGCAAGAGTCCACGTGTTCAATGTTAGCTGATTTCACAGATATGGCGCCTCGAGATGCCTGATGATTGTTGGCCTCAGATTGATCCAGATAGTAGCTGAGCACACCATTCGAGGAGAGCACAAACCACCGACGCTGGTACCCCTTGACATAGTTTGTCCATTTTTGTAGCCAGCCCATCATCATTTCGCTCTCGACAGTCGCGTGATTTTGTGCGTTCTGTTTTCCCCCTCGCCCACGTTTTCGCATTTTTTGCGATGATCTGCTGCTATTGTTGTTGCTGCCATTGTTGTTGTTGTTGTTGTTGTGCTCGTTGTTTGAGGAGGATTGTGAATCCAGGCGCTGCCTGCCTGTGGTGCGTGCGCTCGCTTCGAACGACATTTCTCAATTCCTTGCCAATAACCAAACACAATTAAATCGACGACGTCGCTTTTTGCAGCACATATTATCTCTTATCTGCCAATGTTGTTGTTGTTGTTGTTGTTGCTATTGTTCTCGTTGTTGCAGTTGTTGTTGTTGTTGTTGCCGTAATTCATTTGGGAGAGATAAGGTATGACAGTATTTAGCATTCAGAAGCAGCGCTCACCGTCTCAATTTCGGGCCGTTGTTAGTCAGTAGATTGGGCATTATTATCGCCCGGACGGTGAGCAAAAGGTGCTGCCGTCAGTTTCTTTACTTTTGAGGCATTGTTTTTATCGCGAGTGGATTAACGGCAGATTAGTTATATTGCTACAGTGACTACTCGGCAAGACTGCAACTAGCCGCTGTGTTTCCTACGATCAAATAATTCATAAGCAATTATCGGTGAAATTTCATATGAAAAATTGTCGTTTGTAAAATACCAAATGGCGATTTAATGTTTTGAATATTCCAATTAAATACGGTCAAATAAAAAATACCTTTTTTTGTAGTGTTTTGAATATTGTAATTAAATACGATCGAATAAAAAATACTTTATTTTTTAGTGTTAAGAAGCAAATAAACAAAACGTACTTAAAAAACGAATAATAATTACTTAATTTTCTTTCTTTTATTTATTATTTATATGTGAAATGATCGCTAATGCACATTAACAGCAAAAAATAATAATTAATATGTTTTATTAAGTATATTAAGTATTTTTTTCACAGTGCACACTTTTTAATTAAAGATTTTGATAGACAAATTTCGTAAGGTTTTCAAAATTTCTATTTTTAGAATTGCTTAAAAGCATAATGTACGAAATTTTGAAAATAGAAAATTGTATCTGTCAGAAAAAGAAAAAATGTATATTTACACTTAAAAATGCGATTCTAAAATGCGGTAATTATAAGTCCTATTAAGTTATGCTTATCGAGTGATCACTGTTGTGTTATATACTATATAACTTAATATTCAACATATTTCGTATACTCAAATGAGAACAGAAATAAAAAGATATAGATTGAAAGAGAGAATTTAAAATTCCAGAAAATTATAGTCTTCAAAAGTCATACTTAAAGAGCGAACATTGTAGTGTAATTGGTAAACATACATTTGTTTTGTTTTATTTAAAATAATACAGGACATACATTTTTCGCATTTAACATATTCACAATGCACTGTTTATAAATACATACATATATATTATATAGTATATTTTTTTTGTTGTCATTTTCGAACACCCAACAAGGGAAAAACAATTTTCGGAAAACTTATTTCGTGCGTCTTGTTGTTGTTTTTTTATATAAATAAAACAGCCTAAACTGTATCTACAAAGCTAATATATGGACTAAAGCTTTATTTTAAGCCGTTGGGTTTTGGAAAATGCAACCCACATAGTGGGGAAAATAATGGAAAACTGTTGCATACAAATTGTTTTAGTTTTTCATTCGATCGATGTGAAAAATTCAACCCACTGCGTGAAAAAATTGGTGGTAAAGGTTGCATCGTCGTCCATTTTAAAGCAAAGCTCTACATGATATCATTTTTTTTTTTTTTTTGGAATTTCCGCCCACAGAGCCGGAAAATACGACTACGTACATAATTCAATGGAATATCAATTCCATTGGGTCAAAAATTGGTGGTCAAGATTACGTGGGCCATAACTTATCTTTGCTCCGATTAACCTAAAACTAACTTTCAATGCTCTACATAACAATTTATTAAATATCTGTTCCAGCGGTTTTGGGAAATGCGCTCCCAAAACACGGAAAATATGTGGAAAACTGTTTTATGAAATATTATTATTGCCCATAAACTCATTTTCATTTTTGAAAATAGTTTCCTAAGTGAAGACTGAACGAAAATGTTATCGTATTTCAGAAAATCCATCCTACGAGGTGGAAAATTGGTGGTCAACTTTATATGAGGCATTTTTCCGTTTCTAACTGGTCTTAAACTCATTTTCAAAGATCTGTGGGAAATTCCATTACCTTTGTCATTGTATATATGCACTAAATAGTTGTAGGGGCTTGGCTGCAAATGTCATCGTGGTGAGAGTATGATATTGAAGCATATATTAAGCATATATATAGTGCAGATCTCTCTAGAAGATGACAGGACATCCGCTCCAGTCCTGGGACGCCTTGGCATCCCAATATGTATTCTTGAAGACGTGCACAAAGTCACCGCTTTCCTGCTCCTTCTTTCGCTCAAACCACATGGGTTCATACGCTGGATAGGGTCTTCCTTCGGCTGCCGCCAATTCGGCCTCCGCTTCGAGCGCTCGTCGCCTCGTTCGCTGCTTCTCCTCCAGACGTAGTTTCTCCACATTGCTCTCGTCCCAGGCGCCCTCCTCCATCAGTCGCTGATCGGGTCGCAGGCGCGAATCAGTGGGCGCGACACCCTCCTCCGGCTCGTTAAGCTGACAGGCAAGTGTGGTGAAGTTATAAAACTTATCTGCATTCGGCGGACCTGGTCGATGCTTCCATGCGATCCTGGAGTCGCCAGTCGTATAGGTCTCTCCATCCGCTGAGCCGCGCAGCACGGGTGCAATCTCGATTTTGTCATCCCAGGTGCCACGCACCACCCACTTAGCCTCATTGTTGCGATTGTAGATGAATCCCTTAACACTTCGCTGAGCCTTACGGCTGAAGTAAGAGTAAGGCGTGTATTTCAGGGTGCACTTGTTGCCATTGTTGCCGACTATTTCGGTTTCACCTTCAAGATCCACACACAGTTTGCCGACAATTATGTTGTTTACTGTGGTCGTCACTTTGCGCCATGAATAACGATTTCCACTCTTGGTAAATAAAACGTAGGCACCACCAACTGGATTTACCTGATCAACAATAAAGTCTGTTAAAAAATGATCGCAATTTAATAAATGTATGTTTCTACCTGCAAGGATTTGCCACGAAATTTGCTCGTCATGGAGAACTCTTGCCAGGTGGTCCATTCCTTGCTTTCGCAATGAAGTGCAGATACGGGTGGATGATGCGACACCTGCTCGGCCAGACAGCGCCAGCCGAGATCATCGGTGCGATCGCACTCGTAGGTCTCCCCCAGTAGTGGGTTGAATGGTTTATTAATCCGACTCGCTGCCGTTGCATAGGCGGAGACGGTGAAGGCAGCTAAGTAAGCTAGCTGCTCGCACTCATCCGTGCAGGCGGCTGCAGTGTCCAGTATTTCGGAGTACTCATAATCCTCGACCAGGCGCTGCAGCATGGAGATCGGCTCGTTAAAGTTAACTGGCATGGGTATCTTGGACAGATCCTTGCCAATGCAGTTCTTCATCAGTGACCACAGATTGATCGGATAATTGGGTTTATCTGGGACACGTGAGCGTCGAGATCTGTGCGAATCCTGGTGATTGGATTCATTGCCAGCAGCTGTTGGCACAGCCTTGACGCTTTTTGTTTTTCGCATCTTCTGCGATAAGCTCAATTTGTTGAAACTTATCTCGATGGAAGAGTCCGATTCCAGGCGCTGCTTTGCACCGTCAGACATGTTTCAATTCCCTGGCAAACTTCCAAGCACAATTAAAACGAAGACTCCTTTGACAGCCATTTAAGGGACATTCGGGTCCTTTTAAAAAGATGCGCTCACATCCGTTTTGGCAAGGAAACGTTGATAAAGGATGCACTCGTGATTTGTCTCGTTTTGGATCTAAGCCTTAAGAGGTCTTTTTGCTGCCCTGCGAAAGACACAGCAAAATGTCAACGCCAATGCACAATTTTCAATAGTCTGCAAGTATGTATAATGATTTTTTTTTTGTTATTACTGCTCAACGTTGCTTTGTTGTTCGAAATCGTCTATCGTTTTTTTGTAACGGTCCTGCGCAATGTTTATGCCTTATTGAATTCCAGTGGTTCATGTATGAACTGAAGTAGTTACGCATTGTGCAGGGTTGCTATTGACGTTAACCATTCAGTTCGCTTTTGTGACGTCAAGCTGGAACATAACATTGGGCTTTTATATGGGTAACGGACAGTCGGATTAGCAGTTAGCAACTAGATAAGCAATCAGCAATTAAATCTGCTTCTTTTTTTTAAGTAAATGGCAATGATTTATTACTTAAGGCGTTAGCTTTACATCTAATTCTTTGAAATCTAGTTTCCAATATTCCTGATTAGTGTTTATACTTAGAAAAAAGAAATTAATTTTTACGATTTCAATTTGCATTTGAAAATGTTTTCGAAAATAAAAATAAAAAACAAATGAAACATTGAAAATTAAATGATTCCAGTGCAATTGGTAACCATACAATTTTGTTGCTTTATTTAAAATAATACTTTAATAATAAATTGCATAAATTTATAACATTTAACATATT
The DNA here is from genome assembly GCA_037043585.1 of Drosophila mimica. NCBI lineage: Eukaryota > Metazoa > Arthropoda > Insecta > Diptera > Drosophilidae > Drosophila > Drosophila mimica. Next base: position 1,086,316 of record JBAMBE010001187.1, read on the forward strand.
CTCGTTGCGTTGCATAGATTCTTTTTTTCTTTTTGTTTAGTTTTGTTTTAATATATACACAACAAAGGAAAACTCGTTTTTTGTGTCTTCTTCTTGTTTCGTTTTTTTAGAGTGAAAACTTGGATCGCTTCTCACTTGCACATGTCGACATATGTATATAGATTAGATAGATGTATGTATTAATATATATATGTTTGCATTGTGTTGCTGGATGGTAAGGTCTATGTGCCATAACTATTTGATAAAAGCAAAGATTAAATTAACAACCGAACAAAAAAAGAAAACATTTGAAAGTAAACTTCAGATTGAACTCGCCATAAAAAACATTTTCAGCTCTAAAATTTGCAGCTAAGTTACAGTATTTAATTCTGTATATACCTAAATATATATATATATATATATATAAAGATATATATATATATAAATATACGCACTAAGTAGTTGAAGAATGCTATTAGGTCGATTAGTTCATAGTTCAGTTAGAGTTATATTTATGCTTGACTTCGGGGGTGAGATTAGGATTTCGAGGCATTATTGCATATTGAAATCGTTTATCGTTATCATATAGTGCATAGATCTCTCTCTCTCTCTCTCATTCTCTCTGTATTTCTTTCTTTCTTTTTATCTAACTCTAGTAGATGACTGGGCAGCCGCTCCAGTCCTGGGCCGCCTTGGCCTCCCAATATGTATTCTTGAAGACGTGCACAAAGTCCTCGCTATCCTGCTCCTTCTTTCGCTCGAACCACATGGGCTCATATGCTGGATAGGGTCTTCCTTCAGCTGCCGCCTGTTCCGCCTCCGCTTCCTTTGCTCTCCGCTTCGTTCGCTGCTTCTCTTCGAGACGCAGCTTCTCCACATTGCTCTCGTCCCAGGCGCCCTCCTCCATCAGTCGCTGATCGGGCCGCATGCGCGAATCAGTGGGCGCCACGCCCTCCTCCGGCTCGTTCAGCTGACAGGCAAGTGTGGTGAAGTTATAAAACTTATCCGCATCCGGCGGAAGCGGTCGACGCTTCCATGCGACTCGAAATTCGCCAGTTGTGTACGTTGGTCCATCAGCCGTGTGACCGGAGCGCATCACGGGCGCAATTTCGATTTTATCGTCCCAGGTGCCACGCACCACCCACTTGGCCTCACCGTCGCGATTGTAGACGACGCCCTTAACACTCCTCTGCACCTCGCGACTGAAGTAGGAGTAGGGGATGTAGTTCAAGATGCACTTGTTGCCATGCGCCGCATTGCTGCCCACAATCTCCGTTTGTCCATGTTGATCCACCCAGAGCTTGCCCACAATTATGTTGTTCACTGTAGTCGTCACCTTGCGCCACGAATACCGATGTCCAGTCTTTGGAAACAAAACGTAGGCGCCGCCAAGCGGATTAACCTGTTTAAAGCGGACGAAAGTCAGTTGAGTAAATTGTGTGCATTGGATAAAAACTGTAGTTGGGAGCTAGAATCAAGTAGAAATCTAATCTTAAATTTTTTAAAGATTGATGGAATAAGCAAATCAAAGCAAAGATTGAGATTGAATCACTATAAGCCATTAACTATATTTAATTTTTGCATATTTGCAGACTCATTTGGCAATATTTTAATATTTTAATAATATTGTTTAAAATATTGTTTTCACTATTAAGTTTAATAAAAAAAAATTTAGGACTTTTGGCGCTCAACTGTAGTCGCAGATGGCGAATGCTTACCTGCAAGTATTTGCCACGGAACTTGCTTGTCATGGAGAACTCCTGCCAGCACAGCCACTCCTTGCCCTCACAGTGCAGTGCCGCAACGGGCGGATGATGGGACACCTGTTCGGCGAGGCAGCGCCAGCCCAGATCATCTGTACGGTCGCACTCGAAGGTCTCACCCAGCAAGGGATTAAATGGTTTGCCAGTGCGATTCGTAGTCGTCGCATAGGCGGAGGCCGAAAAGGCAGCCAGATACGCCAACTGCTCGCACTCATCGGTGCACGAGGCAGCAATGTCCAGTATGTCGGCATACTCATAATCCTCGACGAGACGTTGGAGCATGGAGAGCGGCTCGTTGAAGTTGACGGGCATGGGTATTTTGGACAGATCCTTGCCAATGCAATTCTTCATGATGGACCACAGGCTAAGCGGATGATTGGGCTTATCTGGTACACGGGTGCGACGAGTCCTCACCTGATTCCCAACCGCCAAACTCTGCTTGCTGCCCCTAACGCTGCTCTTGGCGCTGCTTCGACCGCTGCTCTTGGAGCTGCGCTTAGAGGTGTTCATGGCGCTGCTGTCACTGGGCAGATCTGCGTACTCTGAGGTCGAGGCACGATCCACAACGTCTTTGTCTTTTCGTTTGTCATCATCCTCATCCTCACCGGAGACGACCCGCTGCTCGCTAACGAAGCACACTTGTTGCACCGTTTTTGTGGTGCGCTTCTGCTCATCGCTTTCGGAGGAGCTGCCAACGTGATCCTCGGAGCTGCTGCGACGTTTGTTCAGCTTTAAGATAAAGGTGCCATCCGTTGGTGATTCACCAGCTCGGCCCGTATAGCCGAACTCCTCGGCATCAAAAAATTCTGTCTCATCATCCGAGGTTAGATTCGTGCCGGGTGGAACGGAATTGATGGACATGGCTGTGCCAGGAGTTGGCTTATTGCGGCGCACCATTACTGCAGCCTGTTCCATTTGGGATTGCTGTTTGGCCATCTGTTCGATGATCTCCTCGAGCCGTTGGCGCTGCTCCCGTTCATGATGCAACATCTTGGACCATTTGTGACCCTGTGATTCCGCAGAGCGCAGATAATCGTTGCCCGCATTGATCATGGCATTTGAGGTGATTCGAAAGAGCGTTGCACGCTCATTCACAATTTTTGTGCGACTGGCGAGCGGCTCATCCTCATTGGACTCCAGATCGTTTAGAGCACGCTGCAGTGCAGCGCCGTGTTTGGTGATTAAATCATAGCAGGTGCGCATATTCTCCAGTCGCTCGGTGAGATCCCGCACCACCGTATTGATTTCCTGACTGGGCACCACCTGTGCCGTCTCTTCCGCCTCCTCCTCCTCGCTCTCGATCGCTCGAATCGCCCGCACTTTGGCCAGCTCCAGCGCTGTGACCCACGACTGACGTTCCACCTCATTGGAGGCCTTAATGTGAAACGTCTGGGTGCCACCATTCGAGATAACGAAGGTGCACGAGTCTACCGTGTGAATGAGTGCCCCATGCAACGAAATCGTTCCCCTGCACGTGTGATTTATTTCCGTCTGATTGCGATAGTAACTGAGCACGCCCTTGGACAGGACAAACCAGCGGCGCTGATAGCCCTTAATATAGTTCGTCCACTTCAGCAGCCAGCCCTTCATCTCGGGATCTCCATTAGCACCACCGCCTCCTCCGCCGCCACCCTTCTCCGCTTCCGCCATGCTAGCAATTGAGTGAAGCCGTTTTTGTGCCCAACTTGTATAATTGATGTATGATAGAAATTTATTAACACTCGCCTGCCTACGACGACGACCTCGATGCAGATTCGGCTGTTGCTGCTGGTGCTGATTCAGATTCAGAATCGGAATTGGTTTCGCAAACGCCACGTACGAGCGCAGAGGGGGGCAGGGGTATGACAACAACTCCAATCTTAAATCAATGTTTAATTATTAGCTGGCAGCTGCTGTTCGCATCGCACCTGATTGGGCAGCCGTTTGCACTTTCGCCGAGTTCACAATCAGCTCGCGCTTGCTGGGCTCTAGCGGCAATTGAAATAGTTCTCTTTTTTCTTTGCACAAAATAAAGAAACTGTGCCAGTCAAGTTCGCATTTGTGTGCGTGTGCGTGTGAACAAGGTTGCGGTGTGACCAACTTTGACAAACTCATATACGTCACACGATATTCACTGGGTGCTGCGTATATAATATGTACTGCAACTATTGCTGGCGCTGCCAACTTTATTTACAAAAATATCGAAAAGCAAACGGCAAGGTAGGCGCGCAAATTTGAATCTGTTTTTAAGCACTACATTATTTAGTTTTTCTTTCTTTTGTGATAATAGGGTTTTCATAGAACAATGTTAAATTTCGAATTGAGTCAACTTTATGGTTATTTTTAGCTGTTGTTTGATGCTGATCAACTTTGCTTAAAAATACCAATTATGTACACAATTTTCCTCACAACTGTGCGTTTTTACATTTAACTAAAACTTAAAAAAAATGTTTCTTGATAATTGAAAATGTCGTGCTCCCAGCATTTGTGCAACTTAGTGCTCAGTTGATAAAAATATAATTTCCATCCATGGGCCTGATGCCTGTTGATTAAATTGAAAGTTGGCTTTTTATGGCTGCTCCACCTACACAGCTGTGTTTAGCTTATACACTACCGCACATGCACACAAATACTACAGTGACTCACCTTGGGTAATAAAACAAGAAATAACAGCTGTATGGGCCAAGTCGACTATTAGATACCCTATTCGACATTTATTTAAAAAGCCAAGCTTTTCTTCTCCGTGCAGAAAGGTGACAAAGTTTATTATAACTGACGACATTGGCTAAGAAGGAAATAACACCTATATAAATGATATAGTGCGGTGACTCGACTCCAACATATATACTGCTTTGAGAGAAAAATATCTGTTTAATATCATAAAGATAGGCCAAACAAAGAAATTATACAGCGGCTTAAATGACTATATTGATTTGGCAATCGATCGGAATTAGCAATTTATATATACATATATATATATATATATATATATGTATTCGTCAGTGCGTGACACACTGGAAAATAACATTATATTAACCATGGCACAGCTATCAAAATATACATCAAATATTAATATTGGTCTATCGCATTTTTACTGTCAATAACATTTTTTATAAATTAGTTAATTAAATATGTTGCGTGATTAGTAAATTATAAAAATACATGACAAATATATGTCTATATAAAATATATATGTGTAAAAGGTGGGTTGTGGCGTCAAATTGGGTTTATCGGTTGGTTGGTTGGCTCACTTCTTGCAATCGGCCCAGGAGTAGCGAAATGTGGCTATCATGCGGTAAAGGCTGCAAAATACAAACTTGATCGTAAAAAATAGCTACGAAGGCAAAGTTCATTGGACGACAAACACACACCCAGGCAGACAGACAGACGAAACGAACAAACCAGCCAACGGGTACGCGACAGGTGGAAAACACAGTCACAAAAACAACAACCACATAAAATCACACACACACGCACACAAATGCATGAGCACACATATATATATATGAATGGATATATATGTTTATGTATATATATATATATATACATATATATATATATATTTATATACATATATATATATATATGTATGTACAATAAATCATTTATTCGTAGGCAGTTCTTGCATAATATAAAATAAATATATGTATATAGTTTACAAGTAATTTAAAAATACAAAATACAGTTTCATTTTCATAGTTCTTTTTGTTTTTGTTTTCATTTTTCTTTTTAGTCCCTGACGGCACTTTTTACAAAACATTAAGAGATTGGTTGCCTTAATGAGGGTGGGGGAGGGTTTGGGTTCATAATAATTATGGATAAGATCGCTGAAATGAACGCTTCACAGATAAACTGAAGAAAAACAACAACAAAACAAACAATTGATGAAAGCTTGTACAAAACTTTATAGTTGCAGTGAGCATGTTCGGGAGGAGGATGAGTGGGAGAGGGAGAGGGACAGAGACATAAACAATGAAGAATAAAAGCGTGAAAATAAAAATATTACACAAAAATATAATAAATACAGAATAATAGGCAAGTGGCGAGCTGAAAAGCAAAATAATATTGTTTTCCCTTATAGGATTGCTTAAGTTACTACAGTCAAACCTCTCTAACACGAACAACCATAAAAAATTCGACTTATAGATGTAATACAATCGGTAAAAAGGGGAAGACTATTATTGTTTGAACAATCTTTTGGTTTTCAGAAAAGTCCTATTCAAAAATCATTTTGTGAAAACACAATTTAAATTTGAATTTTAAACTATTGCTGAGATTTACTGACAAATTGGTAATATCGATATATATATATATAGTATTTCATAGAGACAAATTGTGTGATCGAAAATAGCCTTTTCTAAGACCAATTACAATTTATGACGGGCACTATATTTGATTAAGTTATCGAAAAATTTTGAGTTGTAGAGTTTTCAATATGAAAAGAAAATTCATTCTAATTTTGTCTCTAAACATTATTGCAATCAAATTTTGTACAGGTTATAGCAAATTCGACTTATAGAACACCATTAATTATACATATATCAGTCGAAAAATTAATTTGTTTTTGGTATTCGGAAGTAATTAAAATGAAATTCAATTTTCATTTAAAAATTATACCTATAAATTAAACGTAACCAATTTGAGTGGGAGAAATTGGTTTTTATAGAGATTTCGAGTTCGCATTATCAAGAAAAATAATTGTACAAAATTTGGTTTGGAGTTACAGGAAAAATTCGAGTTACGAGAAGTTCGACTGTATTATGAGCGTGTGTGTGTTTTTTGTAGTGTGTGTGTGTGTGTTTGTGTGTAAAGATAGAAAGAGCATTTCCTTTACATGGTATTGTATGCAGCGGTGTTGAAGCTTTGCTTTGGTAAACTTAGCCTAGTGAGTGGATGAGTTTTGCCATGCTGCGCCAATCGACGATGCTGCACTTGCTCCGTTTGTTGCTGTTGTTGTTGCTGGTGCTGTTGATGTTGGAGATGGAGCTGGTTAAGATTGGTGTGACGGGCAGGCGCGGGCGGCGGACGATTCTCGCTATAATCGTGTGCTCTGTTTGACAGCGAACGATCATAATAGGAATGAGGTCGCTGACGGAAGCTAGTGACGCTATTTGTGGTGGTGTTGTGGCTGTTGACGTTGATGTTGCTGTTATTGATATTGGTGGTTGTTGCTGTTGCTGTTGTTGTGTTCTTGGTGGGTGGTGTTGACGACGACGACGGCGGCGGAGGCGGCAGTGTTGCTGTTGTTGTTGTCGTTGTTGTTATTGTTGCGGGATTGTTACTGCAGGAAGTGGTTTGATATTTATGCACTAGACCTTTTACATTACGATCACAAGAGGTTTCGCTTACGCTCGAGTCGGATGCGGATGAATTGCTGGATGAGGATTTTGTCGTCGCTGTCGTCGTCGTCGTCATCAACGGTGCAGGATTGCTGCCGCTGTTGCTGTTGTCCACCAACACATGATCTGCATGCTGTGCAACGGGTGATGAGGGCAGCGATTGATGTGTCGCCTTCTTCTGCACTGGCGCTGCTGTTGTAACAGTTGCAGTTCCAGTTGTAGTTGTAGTCGCTCCTTGTCCTGCTCCGGTACCTGTGCCTGTGCCCGCTCCACCCATGCCCGACAAAACGCCGCCAACCACCACACCAGCTTTGGCTTCAAAGTTTTGCTTGAGTATTTGCACATGACCCGATATGCGCTGATCCTCGGCGACAGCCTGACTCTGTGTTCGCAACACCAACATCAGATCCGTCGAGGTGTTCTTGTTCTCAATGTCGCTGGTGTGCATCAGTTCCTCGCTGTTGCAGCGCAATGGTTGACGTTGGCGCGCTGCAGTGCCAGCGGACGAAGCACTCCGATATAGATTGGCACACTTTTTCTCAATTGTCGCTACTGCCGCCGTCGTCGCTTCCAGATTATCAACATCCGCGTTAGCATCATTAACGTTTAGATCGTCGGTCGCCTCCTGGCAGCGTTTCTTGAGCGTCGTATTCTCCTGGAGCTTTTGTTTGGTGCGCTTCACGTTTCCCAATTGGGATTCGCTTGCATTGCAATTGCTAGCCATTGTTGTGGATGTGATGCCGCTGCTGCTCCGCTTCAGATCCTGGATTTCACCTTCGAAAATGGCTGTCGTATTGCGATTGCTGTCGTAGTAGCTGCAGGAACTGGTACGCATTGGCAGACTGCTCCGATTATCGCCCGATCCCCAGCTGGCGTGACGTGACGGCAACTCCCTCTGTTGTCCAGGAACTCGCGTTCGCAGAACAGCACTCGGCGCTAGGTGCGCGTGTTGCTGCGGCAGTGCGTCGAGTATGATGCCGCCGCTCGGCCCAAACGATTCCGTCCACGATTGCGTTTTGCGACGCTGTCGCTTTTCTCGCTCCTCCACCTTTGCTGTTGTCGTCGGCGCCGTCGTCGTTGGGTTTGTGGCAAACACCTCCGATGAACTGGAATCCCGTCGCGTCGTCGGGGTAAAGGCTGTTTGGGTAATCAACTTGGACTGCGATGTCCAAACGGTGCCTTGTGACGGCGCCTGTGTAGCCGCCTGTACCAAGTGCAGGCTGCGTCGCAGCGGCTCCTGATGCGCCTCGAGATCATGGACACGCGTCCGCACCGAGAGCGGCGTGTGCTTCTGTATGTGCAGCACCTGATTCTGAGTAACACTATAGTTCTCGCCATTGCTGCCCGGAAAGCGCATATTCTTTGGCTCCTCGGCCACACTGCGCTCCGGTGTCAGATTCTCCATGGATTGACTTTGTTGCTTTGTTACCTCGACGGCGCTTTGGGTCTTCGGTGAGGTGCTGCTCGAGCGTCGCATCAATCGGCGTTGCTTTTGTGCGCTGCTCCGTCGATACTGGCCACGATTACTGCCGCTATCCAGTTGCTCCGCACCACTTTTCCCACTACCACTCAATTTGGACTTGTTGTGATTAAGCGCCTGGATTAGTGGCGTTGGTTCGCTTCCGGGGAGCAGACGTGCATCCTTTGTGCTCTTTAAATTTGTCTCACTCTTGCTGCGCTGCAGTTTTTCCTTGTTCTTCATAGCATCCAGCATGCCGCTGTACGTTTCCAACTGATTGAGAAAGTTTTTGTTTGGCTTAATGCAACTCCGGCGCTCCTTGACATACTGCAGCGCGCGCTGGAAGTCCCAATTGTATTCCTTCATCGCATACGCAATGACCACAGAAGCAGACCGACTTACACCCATCTTGCAGTGCACCAGCACCTTGGAACCCTCGGCCTTGGCCCGCGATATATACCGATATGTATCGTCCCAATGCTTAAGCAGATTGGTCTTCTCATCATCGTAGACGCGCACATTTAAGTACTTAAAGGTGCCCGGAAAGAAGTTATCAATCTCGCGAGTCGCATTTAAAATGTGTCCAACACTACAAGGGATCAATAAACATAAATATAATACATATTAGTTAAGCGTGATCTTTACTTCTTAAATCCCAAAACATACCCATTCTTTTGTAACTCCTCCAGATTGCTCGCATTCCATTCCGAGCCCAAGTAGACGTGTTCAAAGATTTTGGTCGGCGCATCCATTTGACCTAGAATCACCAACATTTCGACATCAATAAACGATTTGTATTCGCCCAAATCCATATCTAAGAGATCTTCCAGACGACCGCGTATATACTTGGAGGTCACTTCATCCAAATCCACCGACATCATGATCGCTTTGAGCTTCATTTTAATGACACTTTCAGTTTCCTCCTTAGCGGTTGGCCTGCAAATACAAAATAAAACATAATTCATAACTATGTTCTACATATATTTACAAGAATATATAATTGATTTATTAACTTAATAAACAGGCAAGGAAACAGGAACAAGTATATGGAATTGAAACGTTTGTAAACTGCATTTGTTATAGCCCTAAAATGATTTTTGATGAATTTTTGAAGCTTAGTATTTAATATAAAAAAAACACTGAAATGCATCTACTCGTAAGAAGCAAGTTAGGCTTAAGCAAGAGTTGGCAGACATTGGGAATGAACCCCTTTAGTGATACAAAATTCGTTATCCTACTTGTTTCTTATGGCATCTGGTGAGGGCGGGCGACGACTCTCGAGCGCATCCATGGCATTCCATTCGTTCAGACACGACTGATCTGACTCAATTCGAATTTCGTAGCTGGTCAACCAATCATGCGATGGGCCGCTGGGATAGAAATTATTTTCACGAGCCTTTCGAGACACTTTGTGCAGCGTTTGCAGCGCCGACCTAACAAAAACAACAAGAAAATGTATACATTTTAATGAATGTAGAAGAATTTATGTAAGGAGTCAGTCTTACCACATCGCTTGCACCGAAACGGGCTTAAATATGTGGGTCTTTTGGTAGACAGCAACACTGAAGCCGCTGAAAAATGAGTGAATACAATGATTAGATTTATGATTAGGGAGACGAGGTAATCGATTTGAGAGACTCACCCGTCACCATCCAAGTGAATTGTGGTGTCCGCGAGTATGGGCACAACAAGGCCAAGGGTCGTTCGCTCGTTGCAATCGATGCCCAGCAGGCAGGATTCCTCCATGCCCGAGGTATTCTTGTTGTTGTCACCGGCTCCACCTGTGCCTCCTCCTACATCCCCCTCCCTTCGTCCACTACCATCCACATCACATTTTAGGCTTTGACGATTCGCATTGAGCGACGACAGACGTTTTGCCGTTTCCTCTTGATGGCTATCCACGGATAGCTGCCGTTGCGAAACAAGTGTACCACCAGCCAGCTGCTGAGCGTGTGTGGCGCTTCCAGCCGTCGACGTCGTCGACTTAACCGAATTGTGACGCATGATTTTGGTGCGTCGTTCGCTGCTGCTGGCCGCCGTCCGGCAACAACTACGGGACACAATCACAAGGTAGCGCGTACGATTCGAACGCTGCGACTCCAGTTTGACAGCCTGGAAACAAAATTATAAATGTAATAAAAAGCACATTGGTATAGGTCACAAATCTTACCATTTTCAGGGTGTCTTCGCAGTGCAGCAAATAGAACATTGATTGCAAATGCAGTTGAATGTCGGAGTTGGTGCTCTGCGTGCTGTTTGTGGAGCGTGTAGAGTCTGTGCTAAGGCGTCGCTCCGCGTGCGACGGTTTGTCTTCCAGGGCCAACACTAACGCAGTGCCCTTTCCAGCAAAATAACATTCGCTCCGTTCTCCTTTATGATTGCTGTTACCCTCGTCGTCCTCGGCCTCGCCATCCTGTAAAGCAGAAAATAATGTACAATAATATAGGTTATTTCCGTATTTACTGAAGACTCATTTAATTTCATTGCTTTTCTTTCTTTCTTATGTGCTGCGAGCGCCTTAAAGGTGACTCACGACTCACCCGTCGCTGTATACAAAATGTAATATCAGATTGTGACATTTTGGGAGTTAAGTGAAATTCGTAACCAAACAAACTTGATGATGAATTGCTTCGCAACTATATTAAAAAAAAAAATGAGAGCGTCTCAGCGAGAGAGAAAGAGAGACAATGAGAGAGGTATAGAGAGGGAGTGGGCGATAGAGCCGCCGCCTCCTACAATATAGTCGATTTGAAATGTTTACAATAACAAGAAAGTTGAGCTATGTGATAATACGAAGTTTACATTCCCTCTAAAAACAATAAATCGACTTGCGCAAATCATAATATTATTGTTTACTTAACGCAGTAGTCGAATGCTTATAATTACCGTTGTTAATATTAAAAAAGCAATCGTAGCTGGAGAGTGAAGAGTTTGCTTCAAATTGGAATCTTGGAAAAAACCAAAATGATATTGTGACAAGCATTAATATTTTTACTGATAGTTTTAATAACAGCTATTCGATATGGCCATACGATCAGGCTGATTAACGCATATAAACACACTTTCAACAAGCCTCAACAATTTATGTTCAAAACGAACACAGTTCACATAATTGAATAAATAGATATAAAGTTTATCTATTCAACTGTTGATTCTGATCATATATAACATAAGCAGGTCGAAGGTGTCTCCTTCAATTTATAACAAAATTATAATATCAGCTGCAAGTGTATAGCAAATAATTGCGACTCGCAACGATTATTGTCTGATGAGTAAAAATTACAAGGACAGTGCCCCGAGCTCCCCAAGGTCTTGAGAACTATTTTTGGGGGAGGGACGAGAATGACGATGATGATAATGATAATGATGATGATGATGATGATGACGCCGGATAACGGAACCAACAAGAAAAATCGCAGAGCGTCGTTTTCGTCGTTGACAAAACTACAAATAAGGCAATGCAAAAATATTTCAATTTATTGGAAATGGGAGAGCAGCGAGGTGAGCAGAGAGCAAAAGCGTGAACCGGGAAGAGGAGAGGCGGGGAGACGAATGGAGGGGCTATATGGCGAGCCGACGTCTGCTCGGATTTGCTTGAATTACAACAATAAATAACAAGAAAATCAACAAACAACAAAAAGAGAAAAACTAGAGTGCTCTAATCAAATCTACTCGCTTTGTGAATACCCTTTACTCAGATAGAGTTATCTTTTACTATTTGCCACACACTTTAGGCAACTACTGTGCTGTTCTTCTTCTTCCCTTTCCGCTTCTTGTTTATATTGTTCGATCGTTATGAAAATGACAGTCAATTAACACATAACATATTAATAGTAAAATTTTTCCTAAATTCAACGATAATTCACCATTATTATTGTTTTCAAATGCTGGCAACACTGATTACAAAGAGTTGCATATCGATACACAACTATGGAATGCAGTGGACAGGGGAGGTGAGTTGTCAACAATCGGAAATACGATCGATGATTTCTTCTGCTATATTTTATATAATTGAACATAACTTTATTATTTTAAATGTTTATAGGGTATATAAACATCATCAATGTGAACAATATAAACAGATGTGCGAATCGTGGCGCGACTGATGATGATGACGCTGACAAAACGCCCACAACAAACATTTACAGACGAACACAAGATAGCCGGCGAAGGGGGAAGGGAGGGAGAGGGGGATTCGAACGCTTTTTTGTTGCATGATATTCGTAATTTAACTTAAATTGGGCATATGCCCGTGTATAGAAAAGCAAAAGGATCACTGGCCAAACGAGGAACACGCACAGGAAGCGTTTATAGGTATATATAGTGACCAAACACCACCCACTTAATACTCCCACCCCCACCATACTAACAGAAATCAGCTCCATTAACAACGCGTAACCAAAACAAAGCAAAACTCACGTGTGAGAGAGAGAGGGGAAGAGAACTTGACTACCGCAAACTTACATATACATACATAAACACACACATATAAACACACGAATGCATGCAAAAAAATGCGTAGCTGGCTGTAGCTGTAAAATTGCACCTTACGTTTTAGAAATGGGGCAAACTCACCTCCCACTTCCTGCACGCTCACACACATACACATATGGATGTAGGTATGTGTGAAAGACAGGAGTACAAACTCACCGAATTTGAGCAAGAGCCCGTAACACTGGGCGACCGTTGCACTGTCACAAGCGCCATTGTTGGTTGTTTATTGCTTCTTTTTGATCTGCCTGCCTTTAGCTGCTGATTGTTGGCTGCTGGCTGCTTTTCGTATCCAAGGCCTTCTGTCCGCGTGTTTTTCTCTTCTATCCTTCGTTGGGCTGAGTTGTGCGTGCGTGTGTCTGTCGGTTTGTGTGTGTGTGTGTCTGTAAGTGTGTGTTTGTCAAGTGTGTTGGGGCGAAAAAAATTCACAAATGCATTTTCATTTTTGTCGACGTCTCGTTTCCTCTCTCTCTCTCTCTCGCTCTCCGTGGTTTTTGCACTCGGCACTTGCGTCTTCGATTAACTTAAAATGCTATATGATTATGGCGGCGCGTTAGTTTGTATAGCAAAAAGAGCACGCGCCCGTTCAAACGATTGTCAGCTCACAACGTATACGAATAAATATGATAAATGTTATTACAAAAAAAATTTTCGTCAAAGAGCCCAGAGCCAGAGGCAGTTCAGCACGACGACGCCATATTTAATTTTTGTAGTCGATTGCAGGCATGCACGATTAGTTCTGAAACATATCGAATGTATGCATACAATTTGGCTGCGGTTGGCAGCACTCTCACATCGCATATCGTTATCGATTTTGACGGCGAATTCGTGCAGTTGTCGTTCGGCGCAAAACAGATGGTAGCAAAGTCAAAGTTATTTCATTATTGAGGGAAAAGTACGCTGGCTGTTGCCAATTTAATTGTATTTGACAAATGTCCGGGATAATTGAGGAAAAAACCGGCATGTTGCCACGCATAGCATTGATAGCATGTGGCTGCTTCAGTCCACCAACGCCGATGCATATGCGTTTGTTCGGTGAGTTTGTTTTGTTTTATTTTCATTTTTTGTGCTGCGCTGATTAAATTAATCGATAAATGACATTGACATTCAATTTTCTCGCCTTGCTCGCCTGTGTTAAACAGAGATAGCGCGAGATTACTTTGAGATTCGTGGCAGCCACAAGGTCGTGGGCGGCATAATCTCACCCACTCATGATTCCTATGGCAAGAATGGATTGGCGCCCTCCCTGGATCGCTGTGCAATGATCAAGCTGGCCGTGCAGAGTTCAAATTGGATTCGTCTATCCGACTGGGAGGTTCACCAGTCGCGATGGATGCGCACCCAATCCGTGCTGCAGCATCATCAGAACTATCTCAATAACTTTATCAACTCACCGGGCGATGAGGAGCAGCATGGCGTGCTGCCAGGTTGGCTACCGAAAAATATCTCGGAACGCCGAGATCCCATCAAAATTAAGTTGCTTTGCGGTGCGGATTTATTGGAGTCTTTTGCAGTACCCGGATTGTGGTCGAATGACGATGTAACTCTTTTATATTTATATCCTCCTGTTGAATACGTACTAATTGTGGCTTCTTTTTTAGATTGAGAATATTGTGGCTAATTATGGACTGGTTGTCATATCGCGCTGTGGTTCTAATCCCGAGAAATTTATATTCGAATCGGATATTTTAACTAAACATCAGGTGAGTGGGTAAAACATCTAAGATTTATCTCGACCAGATCGTACTCAACAACCTTAATTTTTTAGAGCAACATTACGCTCATCACGAACTGGGTACCCAATGAAGTGAGTTCGTCGCTGGTGCGTCGGCTTCTCAACCGTGGTGAATCGGTCAAGTATCTTTTGGATGAATTGGTGCTTAGTTATATTAATCGTCAGGGCCTGTACAATGTGAAATCGTAAGTGACAATCGTTGAATCAGACATTTTATCATTTATCATTTGTATGTGAAATCACGCTCGCAACTTGATACGTACACTGATGCTGCAACTGCAACTGCATCTGCATCCAGCCATCTGCATTCATACACAGCCACACACTCCACACCAGAACACCGCTTGCAACGAACAAAATCTGTAGTATATCTCTCTTGTTTTGCAATGATCCACACAAAATTATTGAAGAGACAAAACGGCGTCCGAAGACAACGCTTGACGCTGTCCCCCATGCACTTTGCACCATTTAGACGAAGCACCAACAACCACAACAAAAACGACGCAGGAGCAGCATCACAACCACAATCATAATCAAGATCTCCACTTGCACTGGCGCCTGTTCATGGAGTGTGAGTGTGCAAAAGAAAAAAAAAAAAAAAAAAAACAGACAAATCATTTAGAATAATGTTTTAAGTTTTAAATTGCCAAATCTATTAATCCCGCATTAAAATGCACCAGGGACCGCAACGGCTATCGGCTGTATTTTTCATGTTTAATTCAATTTTAAACAGTTAATTTTACAAAAGTCCGGAAACTATATGTAAATAATGGTTATTATATTTTTGTTATCTTAGTTTTATAAATTTATTGTGTTGTCTTTCGCACACATTTACGATATCAGTCATATATAATTGAAAAAGTTGTGTAGCATAATAATTCAATCAAATCAAAAATAAATGTCATTTGATAAGTCAATTTCAAAATAAGTCATTCTATCTATCTAAGAAGATTTTTATTTTAAATTGTAGACTTGTTAAATATAAAATATATAAAAGTCTGAAAAATTTTAAGTTTTGATTCTAATTTAAAAATCTTAACTGTTGTACATAATCAATAAGTGTTCAGGATGCGGTCCCTGGTAAATAGTTGTCAACCTTGTTATATATAGTTTGTTCCAGTGTACGTATCAACACAAAAGTTCGCACCTAATTTCTCCAAGAGATTATAACTCATTCAAATAATCCAAACAAAATGATGCAATAATTTGTTGTTGTTGTACTGACATGCCTACATTATAAATGATGGATTGTAGTAAGTATATAACGGATGCAGTGCATCCAAATCATTTGAATTTCAATCATGCCTACATGGACAACAACAAGAACGCCATACAGCAATCAGATAACCAGGACATGGATGAGTCGGATAGTCCCTTGAGGCAGCAGTCGGCACGCGTCTTTTGTTGCGGCGATACTCCCCGAGTCGCCACCAAACTGCTCCTTGGTCGCTCCGGACCTGGCCAAGCGATTCAGGTGATAACAGTGCCCGAGAGGAACAAGAGCAGCAGTGACTCCTTAGAGGTAAAATAAACCTAATAAAACTATATAAAAAAAACAATTAATAATCTTCAAATATTTCCAGCAAACTCAGCCCAAGAAACAGAAGATTGCCCAAGTGCAGCAAATCTAAAGAAAGGCTTCAAGGTTAACACAGGATTTATTACGACTATGGACAAGCTTTATGTAGTTGTAGATATCGAATATATGTGCATATTTGTATATTTAAATAAATGTTATTACTTAGAGACCACTTAGATATATTGTGACTCTTTCTCTCTCTCTGATATATGAGCCATAGCCCTTGGTTCTACAACTTGGAACACTATATTTTATTATATGAAATTCGAGATTGGTAGAAAAAATTGTATGTAATTTACTCTCAAAGCTATGGAAATTTAACTTAGTTTGAGCTACGCAAAAATTGTGCATTAAGTGCATTTTCCAAAAACTTAATATTCGATTTTAAGGCACATCCATAATTTCAGTTTTTCTTTCTCAGATTAGCTGGCAGTAAGTGAAAATCAAAAATTAGAATTTTTCTTCTAGATTTTTTTTTATTATTACAACGTAATTAATCACGTGAGCTGCAGATGAAACCTGCTGCGAATCTAACTTAACTGCATTCCTTGGCCACTTTTGAGTCAGTCCAGCAGCTCGAAGGCATTGAACTTGCAACACTGCGTTCTGGCAGCTATTGCAACGTGCATTGACATTGCCACAGAAGGGCTTCCCTTGGTGGTGTTTGTTGTTGCTGCTCCCACTTGGCATATCCGATGACAAAAAACTGTGCGACACTCTTTGTTGGTTCTGGTGTTGGGGGCAACATCAGTTGCGAGTTTTCCATCGGTGCGTTTAGTTCGTGGCATGTTTTTCTTTCGACGCTCGCATGTTAAGCACGCGCCACGCCCCTCACGTGCCCCATCCTTTGCGTTGCCCAAGCGTCGGTCGCCCATCCGGCTGGCGCCTTCGCACCAGCACGATCAGTTGCCATTTTTGAGACGCTCCCGGTTCAGTGCCCTGCCCCATTTTCGTGTCTATGAGGATGAGCCGAAGAGCCTGTCCCTATTCATTGCCATCCTCTATGTGGTGGACTTGTTTGGTATCTTTCCATTTCTAACGTTTCCTGCCCTACTTATTCGCATGGGTTACTTTGGTGTGCTGCTCGTGTTGTCCATCCTCTTTCTGCAGGTGTACACCTCCTTTCTGCTCTCACAGTGCTGGACGATGGCCGAGCTTTTGGATCCTTCGATACAGCAGAAGAGGAACTATCCATATGCAGCACTCGCTGATCTCGCTTTCGGTCCCTATGTCAGCTTGTTGGTATCGGTGCTGCTGGACTTGAGCATCTTTGCCATGGCAGTGCCAAGCATTGTCATGGCTGCCGAGAATCTGGAGGCTGTTGTCCTGCGCATGAGTGCCGGTCATTATAATTTCTCCTATTGCTATTGGGCCATTGTTGTGGGCATAGTCATCTGTCCACTAATGTGGCTGGCAAGTCCCAAGCATATGCGGTAAGCATTATTATTCTCTGCGCTCAAACAGGGGCACCAGGAAACACGGTTGACCCCAATTAGTATATACATATATATTCTTGTTCGGCATCAAAAGTGGAATTAATCTGTTCGCTTGGACGAGCCGATCTCAGAGGCAGAGAGTTTGGAGAAAAAATATATACAGTGTCTCACAGTTAATTTTGAACTGTGTCTAAATTTTAATTGCCTGCCATAAACTGATTATTCATTATTTTTCAATAATTCCAAAGACCGATGACATACATATAATATATATATTTACTATATGCCACAAACAGATCAAGTTTATTTATTTTTACTTACATATATTGATTTAAAACGATTTTTGATAGTTATGGATATGTCATTATTCAAATTAGTACAAAATCTACACAGATATATATTATTCCTGATTTTGTTAGATTTTGTATATTTTGTTAACTAACTTTTCTCCTACTCGACCTGCTTTGTATTTCTGGGTGCAGGGCATCTCCCAGTCGGGCACTCCAGACTAGAACATTCTGATTTTTCTTCTTGTGTTTTTCAGCGGATTGGCGATTATTGCTGTTTGTGGTCTGATTATTTTTGTGGCGCTACTTTGGTATTGTCTTTTAGAGGCGCCTGAAATTGGACAGCCCTTTCAAGGAGTTTCCCTGGGTGCGTATTCCCTATGAGCAAATAATTTAGATTTTAAGTGAACAAGGCATGTGAAATACTTTTAAAAAGCTGTTTATTACATTTATGTCATAAATTCTTTCTCTAAAGATGTGAGGGATTGTAGAAGATATTTCTTAATTTATACTTTGTTTTCTTAATTTTTTCCGTATACTTGCTAAACTTAAAGAAGACATCAAATATAATTGAATTATTCGCTTACCTTTCCGTCAATCAATTGTTAAGCAAAACTTGTCTCACAGCTTTGTAGCATTGTGGATGAATCTTGATACGGATCAAAGTGTCGAGTGCTCTTTGAGTCATTATTTTAGAGCAATTTCAGATGTATTTTGAACATTGAAACCTGTCACTAATCTATTGATGAGTACTGCTCATCTGCCTGCTATAAATTGAGAAACGTAATTTTAAATGATTTGAAAATGTACAAAAAGTGGCATACGATCCTTAGGATCGGGATTTTAGAAAATCCGTCATATGTTGAAAATTGTTGAAAGCTAATTTTATAATACGTCAATTTATTTATTTAGCACGGAGCTTTCGATAATCCCCCAATAATTATATAATTATTTTAAATATTTTTCTATTTATATATCATTTTACTTTAACAAAACTATCGATTTTAAATAGCTATACGAATCTTATAAAAATACTTAATACTTGTCTTAATCGAAAACATTTATATTTATAATTAATTTTTTTGCAGAACTACCTGGCTTTCTCACGGTCTTAAACAGCTATAGTATCCTGGCCTTTCAGTTCGATATACATCCTGTGCTGCTCACGCTCCAAATTGATATGAAGCACAAATCACAAGTGACTTGGGCGGCACTCAGTGGAATTGCCAGTAAGTGAGGATTGGAATTATTGGTGTTTATTATTTGTTGTTTATTTGGATCGCGTTAGTTACTTGCAGTGTGGCCATCATTGGTGCGGTTATGGCTGCCTACAAGTTTGGTTCCATGACTCCCAGCAATCTGCTCCAATCTCTGCCCACCAGTGTGCCCTTCTATGTGATGCTAATTTTAATGTCAATTCAGCTCTGCTTCTCGGTGACGGTGGCCAGCTCAGCGATGTTTCTGCAGATCGAGAACTACTTCAAGTTACCCGAGTGTGAGTCATGGTCAAAGCCTAACTCGAGCTATATATATAAAAATGGCTAAAATAAAATATATTTCATTCTTTATCTAATTTATGCTAATTTTACAGCTCTCTCCTGCAAGCGCATACTGATTCGTTCCAGTATACTGGCTCTGGAGGTGCTTGTGGCGGAGTTTGTACCCAGCTTCGATGCACTCATGGAT
Organism: Drosophila mimica; assembly: GCA_037043585.1. Taxonomy (NCBI): domain Eukaryota; kingdom Metazoa; phylum Arthropoda; class Insecta; order Diptera; family Drosophilidae; genus Drosophila; species Drosophila mimica. Next base: position 1,106,049 of record JBAMBE010001187.1, read on the forward strand.
GTGGTTGGTGGCACCATAACGGGACCGCTGGTCTTCATACTGCCTCCTCTGCTGTATCGCCGGATTCGACGCATGGAGCGAGTGCATCAACGCATTGCGGCCGAAGCGAGCTATGGCAGTCTGCCATTGGACCTAAACTATGATCCCATTGAGCTGGAAATGGAGCCACTTCTGGTTGAATCAAAGTCATATACACCACGTGGCTTCTGGTTGCGTTTGATAAAACTCCTGCATCGTCTGGAATGCGATGTATCCTGTACTATGGGTGTGCTGATCTTTGGACTACTCGCCACATTTCTGGCGACTTATTTGAATTTGTTTACGATCGGCAATCTATTTGAAAATAACTCACCCTGCATGAATAATCTTACGGCGCATTAGGCGTACACTCAGCAAAATATATGAGTTCGAATTTAAAAAGTTGTCTTCACTAATTTTGCTAACATCAATATTCGATTAATTGTTAGAAAAAAAAACAAATACTTTTAAGATATTAATTTCATAAATTTAGCAAAATGATTTCTGGTTTTCAGGGCAATTTTTTTTTTTATGGCAATAATCTTAATTATTATATTTTATTAGTAATTTCAATTTTTAATTTAGTTGCACAAATTTGCTAAAGATTCACCCTGAGCTCTAAGTATGTAGATTGAGACATGTCTATAAATATAATTATAGCTTCATCAGTGAATTTTTTCATTTTGCTATATCCGTCCTTCGATAAGTTCAAAAACCTGCCAAAACTTTGATGCAATATTTGTTAAATATATATTTTTTTTTTATATAAACCACAAATTGAATAAATTTTATTATACAATATTATGTTTAAACACGCGAAAAGTGTACTAAATAATTGTCTGTTTCTAACCCACACGTGTACGTGTGTTAGTGTGTGTGAGTATGTTTAATTAGTTAAGCTTTATTAAAACATACGTTAAACACAACTATTTTTTGAGAAATTGCACAACTGCTCATCATTTATCATCTTTTTGGTCGCGTCGCAAATTCCTATTGTTTGTTAACAATTTGTGTTGTTGAAAACTTAAAAACAAAAATATGCACAAAAAAAAAAAAAATTAAAAACCAAATAAGTACGAGTGATCTATTCAAGAGTGATCGACTAGCCGATTCCCTATATTCAGGTCCAATAAAAGATTCGCAGTTACTGCCATGTTTATTTCCCTATCTTTGTAATTTTATCCTACTTTTTAGAGATATGCTTTTCCTTTTAATAGATATATGAATATGTTCGGATCGGAAAGGAAAATTTACCTTTCAATAAGTTAATCGTTATCGCAATTACAATTTTTTAAGGAAATACGACCGTATCGGAACCAATACATTTATATTCAGTTTACATAAATTATATATAATTTAAGTCTTTTACACAGATATATAAGTCAAGGTTCCAAACTGGTATCACATCCGGAACTTGAATCTAAATTCGTGTCCGTTTGACACCCTGCCTAAATTTTTTTTTTTTGCAAATCAATGTAAAGTAATTTGTTTTTCCTTAAAAAATCTTAAGATATTTCTGTCCTTGTGCCTGCTACAAACAATTCGACAACTAAACGAGATCCCTTAAAACACATTTTTAAAGGGTATATGAACAAAATATTTTGGCATTAACTTGAGACCAGTTTAGACCAGACTTTTGCATGGAAAGTGAGCTCTCCTTAGACCTCACAGTTACGACTGCTGATAACGTTAGATTCTTATAGTTCTGGCCCAAGTCACAGAGGTTGAAGAATAGCTGAGCTCAGTGTTTAAATTTAAACACAGCTCATCTAAGATGAGGAAAGAATCTTCTGCCTGGTGCCTGGCTTGGCTCTTCATACGTAAATTTAATTTATTCTTTGGTAGCTGTTCATCTCCATGCAAAACGTTTTATATATATATATATATATATATATATATATATATATATATATATATTTTATTATTTGCGTATTTGTATACAATTTCGTTTTTTGTTTTTGTTTTCTTCCCTTGGCATTCATTTCCGTCTTCCAATAATACGTTTTTAACCATGTTAAAGATGACTCAAGCATCTGTCTAGATAATGCTAAAACCACAACTACAACAACAGCAGCAACGATCACTAATCTTATAAGTAATATTTTTAATGTGATTATTTATTAAAATTAATACTCATTGTTCATTGATAGCGAATGAATGTACGTATGTCGTCGCGTCATCAGTCGCCACAAATTTAATATGCCAGACCCTTTCAGCAAAACACTCACAAAAACACTCATGCAAACACACATATTCACACCTGTTGCTGTGGCTCTTTTATTAGCTCGTTATTTTAAGTTTTATTCATTTTTTTAAACATTTTTTTTTTAATGAATTTAATGGCTAAAGAACACAAAAGCTCGTGTAACATTTATCGACAGTGCTTTTCCACGCACCCTTTTTAATTACGTTGAGCTTTGTTTGGGTTTACTACATGCGTGTATTTCCCTCATGGGTTCTATTTTAAATACCCTTACAGAGGGTATCACAATTTTGTTGTGGAGTCTGTCATGTATAACAGATGCAAGAAAAAGTCGATTTATATATCAAATAACAATATCAAAAGTCGATTAATATATCTAACTCTGTCAGTTCTGAAACTAACTCGATAAATCATGGACTCTTTCTGATTATTTGCTGCAAGTAGTCAGAGTGGATCAGTCATGGGAACAATAAAACTGTTAGATTGAAAGTGTATTTGAGTTACGGTGTTTTTAAATAAGCTTTTCGTACTCTTTTCCTCTTCTACTATGTTCTTGTATTCATCTTTGACTGAGTGGCAGGTTCGAATGCAGAAGGTCTCGTTTAGCACGAACTGAGTGTTTACCTTATGGATGCTGTGAAAAACGCTTCGCAGATGAGTCACTGCTGGAGGCTAGTACAAGTACTTGGGCGACGAACAACGAACTTGCCGCCGGGGCTTGTTAGGAGGAAGTGGGTAGGGAAGGGGGTAGCTTTGCAGCAAGTGCAACATAAATCGTGCTAATTGATTATATCGTAAAGTATTTGACAAGCATTTTTCTACAATTTACACAAAACATGCATAATTAATAGTTATTAAATTGTTATTGCTTTTCAAAATATATTGAAAATTAGTCACATAACCTTGCCGAACAATTGTCATATAACTAACCAATATAAGCCAATATTTATCCTTGGGCTAAAGTTAGAGTGAAGCGAAAAACCATTACTTTAAAATATATTTTATATTTAATATCTCCGGCATCTAATTATATGAGTAAAAATTCTGTTTTTAGTAAGTTTGCCTCTGGCTATTTTTAAACGATCTGAATAATATTGTAAAGCAAGTGATTATTTATTGATAAACTGTACTCATGCCCTTTCATTTTATGGTCCAAACAGCTAATTAGTCAGTTCATCTGTCAATCAGTTTATTTGCATATTTGTGCCATTAAATAAAACTTTCCCGAAATTGTTATTCTAAAAATAAAAGTTTCTTTGCAATTCATTCTATTGGATGTTATTAAAATCAGCTTTCTGAAAATGTGTCTACAAAATAATCATAGCTTCAGCATGTCAAGCATAAATAAAAGGGCTATATATATATTACTATAGCTGTTCAATTTCTTCACACGATTCAGTGGTTTTTAACTTGGTCATCAGATCTCAGCTGAGCTAATGCCTGGAGGCAGTAGCTATTGTTGCTGTTGCTATTTTTGTTGTTGTTGTTGTTGTTGTTGGTTGTTGTTGGTTGTTGTTGCTGTCAAAGACTGATTACACGGTGGCAATTTTCAAGTGCTCGCCACAAAGGCTTAACCCAGAAATTAATGATATTTAAATTGCCAGTTCCTTTTGCCGATATCTGCTCGTGTGTAGTGTATAACAAAAGGCAATCGCTTTTTTCAGCTTTAACTGAAATTTCACTTTTCATTTCCTATTGACCCCATTTCGTTGGCGCACTTCTTTCTAATTTCATTTGGCTAAGCATGCTTCTTCTACTGTTTGCTTCTCAAGTGCCCCGCAGTTCTTCAAATAATTTTTATTCTATTATTTTTTTTTTGCTTATTTTTAATATTTTTGGTTTTTATTTTTATTTATTTATTTTTCTTTTTGGTAATTTTTTGGTTGCTAATCGAACGTTGAATCTGTCTGTAATGTCTTTCGAAGTACTATTTATGTCGAGTCTGCTGTTTTGGCGATTTTTTGCTGTTTTGCTGCTTTCTGCATCGATTGAATTCTCATTAGGCACATTCACACGTGCACATTGGCCCCAGATCCCTCTTCAAAACTAGGTTCCCGGGGCAACCAACTATCGCGCGATGATGACTTTTTGATTTCGCTTGTCTCCATCACTCTCGACACCCACAAAAGGGCAATTCTATCTACCATGATTTTGCTGAAATGAGGATATCTCTGTCAACATAATGTAAATATATTCTTGAAAAGAATCGTATTCATATAACCATGTCCCTCTCCCCATTTAGTAACATAACTACATGAACTGTGTCAGCTTTTATGCAATCTTTATGAAACTTTCATCATATATCAGAATTATAATATTGTTTATAAGCCGCATCGGCTATCTATATCACATGGCCATCTCCTACTAAAGACGGACGATCTTTGAGATCTATGCAACATATACCCCGTTTCACGAAATTCGATACAAATCGATTAACGATAGCAATACATGTAATATACTTGTATAGTCTTCCCAGACATATCATTGATCAACATTACAACCGTTTCTAAAAGATCTAATAGTCATAACATTAAACATATGATTTTATAACGACTTTTTTATTATAAGCTGTTATATTAATATTGAAATATTTCCAGTTAAACAGACCTCTGCTAGAGTATTTAAATTTCGACCGACTGTTGTATTTATCCACGTTTTATTTCGCTTAGATTGCTTGGGTTGCTTGTATATTATTTGATTATATTTTAGTTGATTTTTTTTCTGGTTTTCATTGAGCCCAAAGCAACATTAGTTAATTGTTTGCTATTGTCCAGTTCTGTGTCTGGGTACTTCAGAGTTCAATTAGCTGTCCTTGTGGCCGCCGCTACTAACTTGGCCCATTTAGCAGAGAGCCACCAGCATTAGCATAAAAACGCATTTCTACAACCACATTAAAGTGGAAAATATTAATGTATTGGAGCGTTAATAATATTGTTTATAAATAAAACGATGACGTTACCAATGATTAACAATCAGACAATACAAATTGTTTACTAATAGTTATAAACATCGAACGGAACAGCGTCGACGTAGATGGGTGATGAGAGTCTCGCAAAGATTCGCATCGGCATTATTCACATAAATTACAATATTTTTGTGGACCTCTACAAAAACGTGAGCAATAACAAACAACAAAAGCAACAATAATATTGAGGCTCAATAATAATAAGCATATAAATATATAATTATAGACCCGCTTCGATAGCTAAATGCATAGTCAAGGACGTTGAAGGCCATTCAACGGCGCTTTTTTTGGGGTTGTGTGCACAAAAAACTGCCTTTTCCGTACCGCATTCCCTGCACCAACTCTTCTGCGTCCAACTTGTCCATAGCCCGTTATGTCCAGAGCAAGCAGAACACACAAATCAAGACGTAGCAGCAACAGCAGCAGCAGCGGCAGCGGCAGCATTAAGCCAACAGATTGATGCTGGCCAATCAATTTGCCACAAGCGGCAGCCAAAGGGGGCGGACAAAGCCGCAAAGCAGCTGCACCAAGGCCACGGCCAAAATGTAAATAGCCTGCAGCTCATTACCATCAGCCAATGGTTATTCAGTGTTGCTAGTTGCTATTGCTCGCTGCAAGTTGATAGTTATTACACTCAGAAAATACAATCATCTAGAATTAGCTCAAAGTGTAAATTTCGATAATCAGCACATAGATCGATCAATCACAGACTATATAAATTTATATTACTTTATAGTCTCTGTTATAATCGGAGGATGTGAAGCATGGCTGGTGTATATAATTTGAAGAATCCACATTATGCAGAACAGCTGCAAAATGAAGAACGATAACAATTGAGGAGGGGTAAGATCTGAGGAAACAAATTATCTATTTGTATTTTGAAAGAATATCTGAAATACTGGAGCTGCTTCCGAAGAGAGCGTTTCGGCCTCCAACGTCTCAAGGCTCGTATAGTGAACTTAACTTAAGATTTCTTAAATGAATTTTTAAGTTCTGAATTATTTTATCTATAAATTTTATTCATTCGGTCCAGTTTTTGTGCAGAATGAAAATTCTCTGAGTGTAGTTAGTAGCTGGTCGCTGGGCCGCTTAATTGTTGGCTGCACTGCCGCAGTTCAGTTTATTGTCTAAAAATAAACGTACAGACTACAGACTATCGACATGGCTCAAAGCCTAAGCCTGGGCCCAAACTGCGACCCAGCGTCTGCTTCCTGCTGGACGTACGTATTTTTTTTATTATTATTAATTAGCAAGGCCCGATTGGGAGGAGGACGCATATGGGGACCGATAAATCTGACAGGAATGCGGTGCGACGGTAAAAGCCATATAGCATATATGCCACATAGGCTATATGCCATATGCTATATGCCATATGCTATATGCCATATGCTATATGCTATATGGAATATATAGGATGGGGTGTTGGCGCTTTGGCGCCTCTCATCAAGGCATCCAGACAGCCTTTGGATAAAGCCTGTTGCAAATTAATTGGCAATGGCTTCTTACCAAAGACAGTCAACGTTCGATCTTTTTTTTATGGCAACACTTAGGTGCTGCTATAAATAAAACCACTTCTACCTTCGCATCGGGATACTATCCTACAACTAGTTTGTACCTCATTTTCATTGTCAATACTTCCCGTGTGTCTGTGAGTGTGCGTGTGTGTGTGTGTGTGTGTGTTTGTGTGTGTGTGTGTGTGTGTGTGTGTGTGTTCTAAAATGAAGAATTTTCCACTGCTCATTAAAAGCAATGAACGGTCCACTGCCATGAACGTTGAATCTTTTTTTTTATTGATGCAATCAAATTGTGGGAATAAACCAGACAAACAAAACAAAACAAAAAAAAAAAAGAAAAAAAAAAATAAAAGAAAACCTCTTTCAAAATGCAGCCAGCAGCAATGGATCTTCTTCTCGTAAGCTCGAAACGCATATAATGTCCATCTAGGAATTGGCAAAAAGACCAAATGATATATGTGGGTTTGTTGTGTGTGTGTGTGTGTGTGTGTGTGTGTGTGTGTGTGTGTGTGTGTGTATTTATATGGCCAGGACTCATAAAAGTGTAAGCTATTTTCTGTTCAGCAATTTTTGATGCTGTTTTTACTCACTTTTAATGATGTTGATGATCAAGAGAACAACTAAACAGGAAATGCCCATTCTTTGACTTAAGTGCTCAAGTGGTCATCGGGCTACAACTCGATAAATCGCTACGAAATGGCAACTAGAAATTATTAAGCAAGCTCTTTGGGGTATTTGCAAAATTTATCGCATAAATATAGAAAATAAATATTAATTTCCGTTTTTCATTTTCAAAACAACTTGCGCTCAGATAAAAATTGCGCAAATGATGCAAATTCGCCGAATTGAAAGCTTTCTTTCGGGTTTTAATGTATTCAAAATAAATAAAATCCATTAAGCGCCAAAATTGACTGAGTGCGTCTAACTAGCCAACGAGTCACCGAAACTATCCCCAAATTAGTCTTAACAGCTACCATCAATGATTTATATATACAATATGTGAACCCTCAGCCAGAACTGGTAAGAAAGCGAGCTACTAGTCAACAGCAAAGAATATAATAGAATAAAACACTGCCATCTTAACTGCCAAAGCACTTTATGTTGGTTGAATAACACTATAAACGCTCCTCTTCTCTCGGGGAGCAGCTCCTTCCCTTCAAACTAAACCCGCTTATTCATAACATTTATAGCCGCGGACGGTGGCCAGTTGGCCAGATCTTTCTGGCGATCGCATGCTGATGATTAGATAAAAAGACCGCGACGAACGCAATAGGCCGGATCTAACAGCCGATCCACACTCAAAAAAAAAACAAACATAGATTAATTGGATACGTTGTGGAAGCAACAAACGCTGTCAACTTCAACAGCACGAAATTTACATTCCCCACATTCCTCAACGTACGAATTTAAATTGCAAACGATTGTTCTAATTTTAAGACAGAGAATTCTTAACGTTGCTTAAACTAAGATTTTATTATTGCTTATTGTTCTACAGTGGTTAGATTAATCCAATAGAAAATAATAAACTTATTTCAAGTACAAGAACTCTTCTTGTGATAAGTATTTTTCCAGCTCTATTTGGACAACCTGGTTTTTAGTCAGTCACTAACTTATATGCAAACTGAATGCTGAAAGTAAAAATAATTTACATTTTACGTTTATTAATTTTTTTAAAAATTTATTTACATAATCAAATCAAATCGAGTCATATAAGAAATTGTAAAAAACAAAACTCAATCGCTATTATATTTGATATCTAAAACAAACACTTTTCTCTGAGTGCAGCTACTCGGTTTATGCTACAACTAAACGGAGGCCGAAGTTCACTTTTCTCAGCACTGAGAATTATAATTAAAAGTAAAAGAGACACTCCCGACAAACGGTGCCAGAAGCAGAAGCAGAATTAGAATTAGAATTATGTTTCCTAAATGAGACCCACCAGCTGCCGCTAAACATCATTCGATATGAGCGACTGAGATGAGAGAGGGGTTCACTGAACTTTCTGCCCCGGCTTTGGGGCACTTTCCCAACCCAATGCAAAAATTAAATAACAAAAAAACCCCAAAAAAAAAAACTGAAAAAAAAACACTCAACGATTCCGCCTTTAACTGTAAATATATTTAAAAGATTGTGTTTTTCACAGAGTGTTTGGTTGTTTGGTTCGTTCCTCGAAATTTGCATATATTGTTTTAGATTTTGCATTTGTACAAATGCTGTGCGAATCCGCATCTATAAGTCAAGAGTGTTTACATAACACTACAGTTCTTCATATACCATGAATGAAACTGAACCGTAAAGCAAACAAACTACGGCTTTGCTATGCCGCTAGCCAAACACGCATATAAATTTGCATCAGTTTCGACAAGCCAAATTAATCAAATGCCTCAGGTTGCCGACAGACGGACAAACAGACTGACAGACAGGTAGTTGTACAGAGAGATCCCCAGTAGCTTTTGGCCAAGTTTACGCCCAATTACTCAAAATACGCCAAGGGTTATCCAAAATTTCAAGTTTGACATATTTACTCAACAAACCAGCCGCCAGCGACGCTCCAGAGTACTCCAAAGTTCTAACAGATCTACACTCAGATAAAAATATGCATTCTAAAATTTTGTAAATTGAATTTCCAAAATAAACAATATAAAATTTTAAGCACCATTTCTAATATAACAAGATTGAATTCTTAGATATTTGTTCGGATTTGGAACATTTTAATTTTTTGATTAATAAAAGAAGAAAGTAGTAGAAGTAGAAATAAATAAATAAACTTGGAATTTGCTATTAAGGGCTTTCCAAAAATTATGTTATAAAATCATTAATTATTACTTAAAAATAAAAATAACTTATGGATTATAAGTTTAAAGTATTCAAATTTCAAAAGCAATTTTGTGCCGAGTGTACGTTCTAATCAAAAACTTTTACCTATTTAGGGCGTCTGCGTGCGTCTTGTGTGTGTGTGTGTGTGTGTGTGTGTGTAAGTGTGTGTGAGTGTGTGCCAAATGCCAAAATAGCTTCGTGAATTACTTGGGGGCGCCATAAATCAGCCAAGTGGGGCTATGAATCTGGCAGCTGGCGACTGCCGGCTGTAATTGTCGCATTAGAAACGCTAGCAAAACGCGCGAATAAATCAACTAACACCTACGACACACAAATTGTTCAGGGTGGGAGGGGGGGTGCTGGAACGTGTGGCAGCACTACTGTTTTGCAATTACAGCTAGTGGGACAAACGAAATTGAGCATAAATGCCAAAAGCAGTCACGCCTCTTTTCATTTTGGCATAATTTGTCGCCCATTTGGCCAACAGAGTCGCGCTAATCGCCTTCTCCTCAGGCGCTGCGCGTGCGCCGACAGCATTCGTCAGCCTCAGTCATCACCAAGTGGCCGGCTTCGGTTTCACATGTCACGTATGTGTGCGGCTAAGGAGCAGTCACCAGCTGGATGAAATGCACTTCCGACTTCCGCTAACAATATAAAAAAAAAATTAAATACAATAATCAATTACAACCAACTACCCATCAATAGTTAAAAGAATCACACTTTGAAAAAATATGCCCTAGAATTTAGATAATTACTTTTTTCAGAATTTTAGTATTGCTCAAACGAACTTGATTTCATTTTAATTTAATTTAAAAATTCTTACCAATTTATTCATGAATACTGCTTATGTAATTGCTTTCCTCAGTGTAAACACTATTCAGAACTTAACTTTATAACTTATATTATGGCATTTCAGATTTAAATATTAAATAAATAGTCGTGTATATTTCCAAGAAAATTGATATTATTTTAATAAATTATTTATATAAGGAAAACACAAAAAATAAATAATAATAATTCCATGAATTCAATTTGAGGGGGTTTTCCATAATTCTAGAGCATCTGTATATTTTTTCAAAGTGCAGCATAATATTGATCGTTATTACACAGAGATTGTTTTGGGCTTCAAGGAAGCAATTAGCCGTTTTGGAAGACAAACTACACAAAAGCCAAAAGCAAAGATGATCATCAGCGTTGGACTTCAACTTTGAATTCGACGGTCGGCCGGTCGAACGCAGTTAAATAAACCTGGCTCAATGCAAAGCAAATACGGGGTAAGTGTGTTTAAAACGTTAACAACAACAAGTAAGAAAAAAAAACATCAAAATAGTTTTTAGAGGCAAATTGATTCGACAAGTATTTAAGTTTAATTGAATTTGACGATATATTTTGCAGCAAAATGCTTCAAGGCTGCTGATCTCCAGCCTCAGCTTCAGACTCTGCCTCTGCCTCAGCATCAGCTATATAGCATCATAATCAGCGTTAGACTTGCGCACGACTTCATTCACAGACACACACACACACACACACACAGACACACACACACACACACACACACACACAAACACACACAAACACACACACACACACACACACACACACATGGAAATAATACACAAAGACAATTAGTCAAAATAATATTTTGTTTATGCGATTATTGGTAATCTAGGAAATCTGCTTTGGCATCAAGCGGCCTTAGAATTTTACTTTGTGGCTTAAAAATGTATGCAAGCAATTTGAAGATTGGGTTAGTGTTGCCCATGCAAGCAATGCTGTGATGTTTGTTGGTTGGTTGGCTCTTAACTTGGCCGGCCAACCCCAATGCGGAGGTTTAAGGCGCTTTGCGATATTTCCGTTTGCCAGACGCCATTAGAATCCGCTTTAGTGATTCCCTCCGATGATTACACGATATTCGAGTGGCATTAAGTTGTCAAGTGTGGGGTGCTCGCCACGGGGCATCATAGTTTCGTTGGCAACGATATAAATTGCCTTAAGGTCGTTGTAGTTTGAGCTACAAATTATTGTTAGTTTAATAAACATATCAGTCTAAATTAAAGGAACATTGATTATTATTGTAAAATTTAAAATTGATGACTCTATTTATATTATTTTTAGTTTTTTTTTTATCATATGCAAATGTATTTTTTATTATATCTAATTTATTATCACATTTCATTCAACTTTAGCTTGAAGGTTATTATTATTATTTTTTTTGTTGTTTATTTAATTACACAATAAATCCCGCTATTTTGTTTATAGCGCACTCGGGTCTCCTCATAGACTTAACCCGCGCAATTTTTGATGTATTCTTTTATAATATCTGTGTTTTGCTGTTTTTGTTGTTGTTGTTGTTGTTGTGTTATTAATATGAGTAAGAGTTGTTTTGTTGATGATTTAGGGTTCTAAGTTCGCCAAATCCAAAGCAAACCAGTTTTTCATTTGTAACTTATTTTCGTTTGTCTCGCATCGACTTTTTTCTAATGTTTCTGTTTTTTTTTTCTTTTTCATTTATTTTTTTATTTTTTTTTTGTTTGTCAGTTTTCTGCCCCATGGATGGCGTGTCGTGTGTTCGCTGTGTGTTTTTCTCTTTCGTTAAGGTCTATTTCAAGGTTCAACGGCCGCATCAAATGCCAAGCGCTTAATGGATCTCTCTCTGTGTGTGTGTGTGTGTGTGTGTGTGTGTGTTGTGCCTGTGTGTGTCTTTGGAGTTCTTCAAGCTCTTCGCAAACGCTGATCTCCTTTGAATGCCACACAAATGATATGTCTGCCGTTGTCTCATTAAAAGCTTAGGCGATCAAACATAAAAAAAAAAAAACAAAAAATATGCAGGCTTTGCTGCACTTACAGCTCTTTAACATCGCCATCAAGTGATGTCTGATGGCAGCGTCATCATCGCCAAATGAATATTCGTAATGCTTTCCAAAAACTTCACTCAGAAAAACATTATGAAAATTGTGTACAAACATTGTCAAATAGCGGCCAAGGTCAAAATTTCTTCTTTCTTTTCATTTGAAGTACTCAAGTTAACTTAAGTTACAAAAATAATTGCAATGATTATCTTAAATTAAGTCAAATCAACTTGAATCTCGAATTTTTTAGTATGTCATTCATAAATGATTCTTTCTAATTATATATAAGTTATAGTTGAGTATTTTCAATAAAGAATTAAAGTTTATATATTAAAAACAGTCCCTGCATAGAACATCATTTTTCTGCAAGTGATTCGAAATCCATTTCAAGTACAGCTGTCAAAATGAGCTTGAGATGGTCCAAAACTCTTCTTCCTCAGTCAGTCAGGGTCCAATTGTCGTCGCCTCAAAGAGTCAACAACATTTGACAGCTGCTAATTGGCTAACACGTCGGACAAGCCAAGTTTTTTTTTTTTTTGTTGGGAGGGGGGCACCCACGCAATTGGTGGGGCAGCCACAGCAGTAACAACAACGACAACTCACTCCTCTATGCCCCATTCATTCATACATATATTTGCGGTCTTTATTAATGGCTTTTCTATTGACATGATTTTTACGCACGCTGCCAAGTTAACATATTTGTCTGTTTGGCTGTCAAGGCCAATTGCATTCATTTTCATAATTTCATAATAATCGCACAACAATTTAAATTAAAGCCATGCGCCTCTGCATTGTATTTATATATTTTTTTTATTTTTAAATTTTTAAATTTCAAATTCTGCTCACGCTTCACAAAAAAAAGAAATAATAGAAATACGGGAAAAAATTCGATTGGGCTGCCATTCACTTTTCACCTAGTGAAGCGCACTCGTAAAAACAGGCAAATCGAAGCCATTCTCGGTTAAGTTTTGCTGATTCTTATTTAAGAACGCTCTCTACCAATTGTAACGGCACTTTTGTTACCATGCGCTGGGCAATTTGTTATTTGCTCTAATTTGTATGTCGGCAGCACCGGTGGCAAGAAGGCGGTCGCAAAAGGGGCAACGGGGCGGAGGTACGCGCAACACACAGCTGACATTTTTGCTTGTGCACAAAGCAAATACCAAACTGTGCCTAGCATGGCTAATTAGAACGCGGCTAAGCGAGCGCGTTAGCCAACAATCACGCAGCCACAGAGCAGGGCATGTTTATACACTTGCCAAAACTCAAGGCAAATCATTTTAAAGATCTTACTGAAAAATGTTTAATAGAAAAAATTAAAGTACTACTTTTCAAAAAATAGCGCTTGCATTTATCATTGTATTTTTTATATCTATATAAGTAATAAAAATTTTCTAAATAAAATTTTATGTTTAATTTATTCAGCCTAACGAATTCAAGTAGGAAAGCTCAAGTCCTCGACGAGCAAATATCCTCAGCATTTTGATTGATATACAAACAAGTAAATTTAAATATGGCTTAATACATTTTTATATACAGATGAAAAGCCATAAATATTCTGCATTAAAATGATATCTTTTCAAAATCGATTTTTAAAACGGGTAAAGTTATTGATAACATCAAACTTCTCTAGTCTCTAGCTCTTACAGATTCTGAGATCTGCTAATTCAAACTGATGAAGAATATATATATCTAATGGGATTGCAGATGCTTCATTTTGCCTATTATATATTCTTTATAATACTCTTTTCAACATATAAAATAATACTAATAGATGAAAATCCATTTTCTTTTTTCATTTTGATTTCATTGCCCTTTTTATTACAACCATAAACACTTTATTTTGCCCAGTGTAGATACATATACATAAGTATCTTGGGCGTTTCTGAAGTGGGTTTTTCTTGCGTTTGACCCACGCTCCTCAGCCAAAAACACACAATGCGTTTGAGTTCATTGTTTCTGTAGTGTTTGCTAAATTGTTGCGAATCTGTTTTGCAAAATTTCACAGCAGATGGGACAAAGATTGCTTATCCTCTTTGGGAGGAGTATTTGAGATGAGAGACACGTTTGTTTGGCCATCGAAGCGTTGGCGTCATTGCCTTTGTTGTTCTGACCATGTAACTAGGGCAACATTTCGGGCACTGACTGCATTTTAGCCAAGATATATCACTTATGGGATGGGGAAGATGGGGATCTGGTAAACGGCTCTGGGGCAGTTGGTAACACTTGGCAACTTAATTAACGTTAAGTCGCATAAAATGATGCGTGTCGTGGCCAGTTAAACCCTAAAGCGCATCACACAGATAGACATGGAGAGAGAAAGAGAGAGAGAGAGAGAGAGATAGAGAGAGAGAGAGAGCAAGAGGAGAAGAAGAGCCTTAATGGAACACTACACTCCACAGCCGGAGGCCAGTTTTGAGTCGGACGTAGACGAATTGCCATCTAGTGAGGTGGGCGTGACTGGCCGTTTCAAAGTAATTAAAAGCGTACAGTTTTATTGTTTTTGTTTTTGTTTTTGTTGTTGTCGGACGCAAGGCACAAGAAAAATCCGCTTTTCTATATATAGTTAATTGCATACAGTTTCGATTGTTATAAAACATTTTTATTGCAACCAGAATAAAAATCAACCATATCCTTGAAGTCTTAAAGCGTTTTTCAAGCTCCAGCCAGCCAGCCAGCCACTCAAGGACAAACTATAATAATAAAACCTGCACATTCTTTAGCTTCTTGTTTTATTTCCGAAAGCATCAGTTATCATCAGACATCAGTCATGACATCAGTTATTGGGGATTTTTGTGCGCAGTTCTTTTCTGCAGAACTCGTCTTGAAATTGTCTTCTTTTTTTTGTCTTTTTTTGGTACTTAATTTACCATCTGCATAAAGACAATTCGTTGATTAAGACCATTAAATGATTATCAGTTGCAGTTCCTTTCTAATGCCACTTTCCAAAAAGAACTGTCTAAAATATTTCAAATGGCTTTTTTTTTTTGTTTAGCAAGTGAGTTATTAAAGCGTAATTAATAGCATTTTAAATTAATTAATTTTGCATATTTATAAAACAATTAATGAAGTTTCGCGGAGCATTTTGCGTCATTAGTGAGAAATAGAAACAATACCAATAACAAACATAATCCCCAAAAAACAACAACAACACCAACAACAACAAGAATGCTGTTTGTTGCTCATTGAGCTCTAAAATTGGCGTGCGTTGAAAGTTATTTCTGATTGATGACAAAATATTAAAATCAAAGAAATTAATGAATTCCTTGTAAGCCGACAAAAAAAACACTCAGAAATAAGCATGAAACAAACAAAAATCATTTCTTAGACTCTTAGAACTTTTGTTTCTGACTACTTGGCTGTCAGTTTAGCCAAATACTTTGTAGATATTTATTTGTTTTCCAAAAATTGTGTCTAATTGTTATTATGTAAAATTATATGCTGTTCGTTTTTTATATACTTTTTTTTCTGACCACCTTGACGAGAGATTTGCATAGATAACTAGTTGGTGAGAAATCAGTATGACTAGAATTTTGCGTGAATCAGCAGCTTCTGCGTGTTACGATATTATGGTATTTTCCCCCCAACCGAGAGCTACTATTTATATAAAGATTACGAAATGAATTTGCATTCCAAACAGCTGGTGTGCACAGCGAACAAATCTATTAGTGTACCCCAAGATCGACATTTATGGATCGACACGCCCCAAGTCGTTGACTTGAGCGATTACCAGACGCAATTCTAGCAAAATATTTGGAGAGAGAGAGAGCGAGAGAGAGAGACAGATTGAGCACCGTTATCAAGATGCTTATCCGGGCTGAAAGTTAAGCAGAAGCTTGGGTGCTGACCGCCTCGATTTAGCCGCAATAAATGGCAAAGGGCTAACGACCTTAAGCAGATTTTTGCCAACATTTAATAGCGATTGTCGCTGGTCGCCACTCGCCATTAAAAAGCAGTAAGCTGTACAGGTACACTGAGAAAAAATTAAGATTTTTCAATCTGGCCAAGCATTGAACTATTTCTTTTACTTGACTGCTTGGCTCAAAAATCTTAATAGAAAAGTGTTGTTTTAAATTGGATTCGTTTTTTCTGGAATTAATCAAATCTGTTGGCTTCTTACTTCCCATTTTTTAAAAGACACTCTTTTCTTCAAACTTTTGTAGTCTAGAACTGTAAAGTGATTAATAAAGATTTGCCATTTATTTTTGTATGTCTGTCTTTTCGGGATAACTTTATAAACTTGATTAATTATCTAAGGTTTCGATTTTATTTAATTTATACATGTCTCAAGAATATTTTTTAGTTATGTTAAATTAACATTCTATAATTAGAATTTTGTTTAAATTCAACACTTGATTTAAATTTAAAATGCGTACGTAAATTTTAATCATTGTTTTTTCTAATCACACACTTATTCTAAAGATTTTTGTGCGTGTTTTGGAACATAGTTTAAGTGTTAGCAGTAAACTCGGAAAATACAACGCAGTTGGCAGCAAGTTCGTGTTCTAAGTCTTTTGTTATGACACGCAAAACGTTCGAATTTATTTTGGGCAGTTAACACCCCAAAAGTGGCAATAAAATTGATTCTATAACTAACAGCAACAGCGAATGTTTTAAGGCACCGGAATATGTCATCAACAACAATAATATCAACACCCAAATTTCTTAGGTTAACGAACTGCGTATTTGGGCGTTTTGCCACTAATTAATTCATACATTATGCGCGGCTCGAAAACAGGCAGTAAACATATCCACAACATGTTGCCGAACATTGATAACGACGCACAAATTAACTGCCAGTTGAATTTAACTTCGTGTCTCTCTGTATCAAGTGCCACTTGGATGCTAATCGCCCGACATTTTTCACAAACATATTCAACTTTGCATACAGTTTAGCATACCCTGTACATTTTACAAATGGTTATCAGGGGTGTTATGACATTGTGCGTATTTATGTCACAGGCAGAAGTATTCAGAGTTATCAATAATTCTATATCGATAGCTAAAGAAATATGTGATAGGGCAATATTTTAAATTGTCTCTTGTTTCAATATCACATTTATTAAAAAAATAGATTAAAATTATATATATTAAGAATAGGGTATCTCATGGTATTTGTTGCTTTTTACATTTGACTTGTGTTTGCTTGTGTAGCGCATAATTTGCTGGATATTCGCACATCTTCGACTGAGTTTTTCATTTAAATATTATACGATTGAGATAAATTAGCCAGTCAAAAGAGCCAAAAGAGACAGACGCACAAGTTTCTGTTGCCTGCTGTCTTTTGTTTGACGTGCGTGAAAGCTTTTTTTTATAAATAAAAATTCAAAAGCCTTTCTTTTTTTGCCGTGTTTTGTCAGTTAGAATTGGGCGCAAGCGGCTTGAACAATTGCAAAGCTAAAAGGCTTATAGACTTATGGATACATAGTATGTGTGTTGAGTCTAAAAGCGATCATTTCCGCAGCTTTCCCTTGACGCTCTGCTGCTGAAGGTCGTTTTGTGACTGTGACGAATGTTGAATGATTTTATTGCATGGATCGATTTGATGTGGCACTATGACACCGAAATCTAACTAAAGAAAGCAAAAATGAAAAGTAAGAACTCTTTGCAAATATTCGCAAATTGAATGCCAATCAAAAGTTAACCCAAATCAGTGTACTAGAACTTTTTCGATCCGTTCAAATGATTTTGTTTTTCAAGATATCTTATCAAAACTTGGTTGTCGTTTCATTTTTTTTTTTTATATCGTAAAAGCCATCTATCGAAGTTGAAGAGAATAAATCAAGACTTATTCAAAGATGTTTTTAAAGGCATAATTCAGTTTGAATATGATCACGTTTGTATTATTCGTATTTATTTGGATTTTTTTTTTTTGGTTTCTTTTGACCTTCGCCGAAATGGTAATGAAATTTATTCTGCACACTAAACTATATTTAGAAATTTCGTCAGATTGAATGTGACTTTTTAAATATTTTTCCTTTCATTTTTTGTTTAATGCTTCCTTACCATCTCAATATCAGATTTTAGTTGACTGTTTTCAGAGTATTCGACAGTCGGTTACGACCGACTCCAACGCTCTAATTTCTTTCATTTTGGGAAAAGCATTCCTTTAAATTTATTTCTATTTATTTATTTATTTTAAGTATTCCATTCGCTTACATAACTATTTAACACTCTATTACTCTACAATAATTTTACACTTCCTGACACTTCGACGGCGATTAGTTAAGCTAAGAACAAATGCCAAATTGGTTGAAGAGCAACTGTTATTAACGGTAATTTGGCCAATTAACAGCTTACTGTCAAGTTGAGATCGTTAAGATGTGATTGCGAAATGTGGCAAATGACGTTGTTGACTTTTCGGTGGCTATTGCCACTGATGAGTGTCGATGACGATGACGATGACGATGACGATGACTCTGCTGCATCCAAATGAGAGCTAAGCTCTCCGTTAGCGATTTCGAATGCGATTGCAGGTGTGACTGTGTGTGTTAACAAGAAAGGCAAATTTGAGCTTGCGCTTATCTTCAATTTGCTAACGAACAGTTGCCAAAATAAAATAAGATAATGCAAAGAGATCGGGGATTAAATTGATTGTGCAACTGGGCGATTGGCGAAAAACACGCAACGTGCCAATGCCTGATAAACAAAGATTTCCATCAGCAAGATAAAAAAAAAAATAAAAAAAAAAAAATCGCTTACTCTATTACGCATGGGCGTAACCAGAAGGGTGTCAGATGTTTTCTAAAAATTAGGATATTTAGCAAACAACATTTTTTGAAGCAAATAACTTTTTGTCAGTTTTGAACTTTACTCACTTGAACATTTAAATTCAAATGAATTCTTAGTTTTGTAAACTTAACATTGTGTATGTGTTTAATTCCCCATTGGCTACATCCATGTCTGCTTGGCGACAGCAACAATTGAAACATTATCGTTATTGTTGTTGGCCAAAAGCATTTGGCGTTTGACCCATTTCCAGAGTGCACGCGACGCGGCACAAAGGCGAGCGACCCGTTCCATTCGGCACTCTTCACTTCACGATAGCGCGGACAAGTGTTTGTGTTTGGGTTGTGGGTCTTAGACTACGGTCACAAGCAACAAACAACACCAAGCGACACCAAGAAACAACAACAACAACAACAACAGCGACAACAACTGCTGTTGAAACTGGCCGTTCAAGTGGCGCTTAGGCTGCTTTTGGCTGCTTTTGGCTGCTTTTGGCTGCTTTTGGGCCCGTTTTGTATGTCAATTGGTGAATTTAGCCGCAGGCGGTCCGATCCGCTGATCTTCCTGGCCAACAAAATCAAATGAAACAATTTCAATGCGCATAAATTTGCACAAAAAAAAAAACTAAACACCAAATTCAATTAACGGTCATCTTAGCAATTTGGCCACCAATTGAATCACGCCTCTGCCAGTTTTCCCCATTTTTTTTTTGTAATGTTTCTAAATAATTAATTACTTGGCTCCATGGCGGATGTGTTATCCGAGTTATTCCGAGATTTGGGTTCAGAGAACCTTTTGTTCGCCGTCTGTCAATTAAGTTGTTGGAAGTTTTACTAAGTTACGCCTTATGAATGAATCAACGCTAATCAATGGATAATTTTGCCTGGCGCATCTCTCTATTTATAGATATGATTCTACAGTACATTCAACGAGGGTACGACTAATCTTCAAGTATGTGAATGCGATTATCTTAGTTATCTAAAGTGCACACGGTGCTTATGACCTGCAATTGTGAAAGTGTTCAGCAAAGGGTATGATCAAGTTGTGCATGTGTTTTGCAACAGACGAAGGGTAAATGATTTATAAACTTTCCTGAGCTCCGAGACAAGAAAGATTGTAAGATAGATTGCTAGATAGATAGTAAGATAGATTGCTAGATAGAAATGTAGATAGATAGGATTGCTATCAACTACCCTAAGAAATTAAAGAAGATTTTAAATTATATAAACTTATTTACACAAATTGCATTTAATTGCAGGGTATCTTTTGACAAACAACTCTTTATCTGTTTCTTTGCTTACTTTTTTTTAATAGATTGCACACAAGCAAGATTTCAGTAATTTAATTTCAATAATTACTTTTTGTTTTAAATTATCCCATTATATTTAAAATGTATCTTGTCCATTCAAAGCTTAAAGAGGGTATCTCCTGGTAACCCACTAACCATCAGTATATTCATAGTTATCTTGTATTGGGATAATTGCACATAGCTTTGGGCCGCATGCGTCCTGCACTTGGCTAATACTTCCGCCACAATCTGTGGCACGCTGATGGTCAACTTGCAACAAAAAACAAAAAAAAAGCATAACAGCAACGAGGCAACAACGGGTCTGTTGCATGTGTTGCTGGCAACATGTTGGCAACCAGTGCCGCAACATTTAAGCTGCTAGCCATGCTATCTGCAGCTATTTTTAGCCGCATGTTGCATTTATTAAAATGAAAAATTATGCAGCTAGCGCTCTCTTAACCCAGGCCACAACGTGTTCCTCTGTTTATGTATAATTTAATTCTGAATGCCTTCTTTTTTATATTTATTTGTATATTATTTGTTTTTTTTTTTTTTTTTTTTTGCATTAATGTGTTTTTGACGACACTCCCCCCTCTCGCCCTGATCAGCTGGGCCACTTGTGCATTACATCATATTGGCTAACTCTGATGCAATGCGCTTAAAACTTGTCTTACCGGCTCTTAAAGTCGGCTCTGGCTGGGTTCAGTTCCAATTCGATACGCGAGCGCCACAATTTAAATCCTCAGTGTCAATGTCGCACTCGGCACCGGTACGGACTGGCATCCATGGAAATCCGCATCCAGCTCCGACCAGCGACGATCGACCCTGGCTAACTGCACTTTAAGTTTGGCGCTGTGTGCTTGTAATTTAAGCGGTCTGCCTAGCAATGTCATTTTAGTTGTTGATAACAACATGTACACTGAGAGAAACACACGAAGCACATCTCAATCTTTGGAATGAAAACGGAATAACAACGCGATGACGATGACACTTTAATCAGATCCAATTAATAATAACTTTTAATAATTTTTTAAGCTATTCTATGTCATGATTCTTATTCAAATAATTGATATTTTTAATCTGAATTAAAATA
This sequence comes from Drosophila mimica, assembly GCA_037043585.1. Lineage (NCBI taxonomy): Eukaryota > Metazoa > Arthropoda > Insecta > Diptera > Drosophilidae > Drosophila > Drosophila mimica. The sequence continues at coordinate 1,127,525 of JBAMBE010001187.1, forward strand.
TTGAGCCAATTTAAGAATTCGCTAAAATGCCAATTGTTGCTTCATTGATTTGTATTTTTCCTCACTCCTCGGATTTGGTCGAGTTCTCGAATTCAGGAAGAGTGGTTTTTTTCTCCACGATTAGTAATCATTCTAGCGATGTTGCTGATGATTCTTAAATTAAAATTTGTCAATTCTTTTTTTTTATTTAGGCTATTATTACATAAAAATGTATTTATTAACACAAAGTGTGTTAAAATATTTTTCTTGCCGTGTTGTTACTTTTGCAGTTGTTTTTTTGTTGCTGCGTCTGTGGCAATTGCAGTTGTTGCCACATAAATTCATTACAAATCCTGCCTGGTGTGGCATATCTGATAACCGAGAACGCAGAACGCAGAACGCTGAGAAACGCTCAATTCCGAGTGCTCAGCGTCTTTGCTACATTGACACAAACAAGCTGCAAATATTATTCCTTTTTTCCTTTTCATTTTGTTTTATTTTTATTTTTATTTTTTTTATTTTTTGTAATAGCAGCAACTTGATATATAGCCTTTATTTCCTGTTTATGTTGATGAGCTGATGGCCAGCCAAATCTCTTGGCTCAGTCTTGGGTCTGAGTTCAAGCAGCGTTTGAAATGGGAAAGAAAGAATTGTTCGCAGAATGCAATTTGGTTGCATATCATGCATATGACTCAAATGACCCAAATTGCATGGCAAACAACAATAACAACAACAACAACGACAACAACAACAACAGCAACAGCAACAAGCTATAATGTTGTTATTTAAATTTGGCAAATAACTACAACAACAGCAACACGTAGGAAAAAGAGGAACCTGTTTGTTATTAAGTTTAGCACATAGCCTCCAAGAATATAAAGAAGAAGACTTAAGATTTTGGTTAGCCTCAATAAAAATGTTGTAAATTCCTAGAAGGTATGATTAATAAAAACGCACGCAGCCCATACCCTGTACGTCATCAAAGGATGGTTTAACCCCAACCACAACATGTTTCCAGAATGCACCGGGGAACTTTAAGAAGCATTACAAATGCCATGATTCATATTACCAGAACTTTTACTGATACAATTAAAACAACTGGATGACAATGCAAAGGGAAATTTTTCTGAAATTAAACAACACTTTTAAACTAAATAACAAAATACAATTTTTAAGCTTTATCAAATGTGCATCCATCACTCCAAAATAATATCGCAAAAACAAATTCTAATTTTGATATCTGCCGAGGTGAAGAGCCCAAACTGACGTTCATTTCAAAGCCAATTTTTGCTGGCAGCTACTTAAGATATTGACCACCAAAATTAAGAACACCCTTTTAGGGTATCTCCAAGTCAAATCTTTTTGTATAATTAGTTGTGGTTTGTGTTGTATGTTGAAGCTGCACCCACTTGAAAGCTGTAAAAAAAGGCGCAAATGTTTTGGAATTTCGTGTGACGACGGCTTGAACTTACCACTTGTTGTTGTTATTGTTGCTGATGGTGTTGCTGTTGTTGTTGTTGTTGTTGCCTGCAGTGAGAGTCGCTTGTTTTGCTAGAGAAATCGATTAGAACCAACAACAAGAAACACAAAGCCAGCGATTGTATTTGGCTGCACTTTAAAAAACATATGTGAATAAGAATCATAAAAATCGGCCAACTTTTAATAAGACAGCGTAATTATTTTTTAATTACAAGTGTGATTTTCTTAAAATATTATATTTAAATTTAAAGAATTTTATTTTTTAAATATAATAAAACAAAATTCATAATTAATTTCAGATCAGAAATATATTATATTATGTTTCAGAATTATAGATATATAAATAAATAAGATACTTTGTGGAATTGTCAATTAAAAATTATTTTTTTTTTGAATATGTAAATAAGCAAGCATAAAACTCTTAAGAAATCTTCTGCATAAATTTAGAAATTATACGCAAAAATTGCCTAAGTGCATAAAGCAACTTGCCACTTGCCACTTGCCACTTGCAACTTGCAGCTTGCGCGTAGAACGTTGCAAAGCGACGGCTGCAAACGCATTTGATGCGCGATTCTGGCGAGTCATCATCAACACTTTGATGGGCTGCTTGCTAAGCGCTGCGTAAAGGTGTCAATTTTAGCACACAGATGCCATTTGACCAGGCTCAACTTTCTACGCAGTTGCTGCAACAAGAATTTGCATACAACTCTAATTAGCGGTTGCCAGCTAGTGAAAGAGAGAGAGAGAGAGAGAGAGAGAGGGAGAGAGACAGGCAGCGGATGAAAAAGAGATGGAGTCTAAACAAATGGCGAGGCAATGTTTGCGCATCAATCAAATGATATCAAATTGTGAAGAATGTTCTTCGCCTGATGTGCATATGATTATTATTATTTTGATTGAATGCCATTGTCAAAGTGCTGCAAAAATGGGCGGCACTAAAAATATATAGTATAGTATAATATATAATTGCAAGTGCTCTTCACTCTGATGATGATGATTTTTGGCAAGCAGTTGAGTCTATTTCTATTTTTTTTTTTTCTTATATATTTTTTTATTTTTATTTTATTTTTTTTTTTTATAGCAGTTATGCAAATTGCACGCAAACAAGTCGTAATCAACATTATGCGATGTTTGGTTTCATATTTCCAAAATTAATTGTCGGTACCAAAACGAGTTTGCCACAAGGAAGAAGAATAATTGCGCGTGCAAAGAATATCCGCGCATACCACAAACTGACGCAGCAAACACACAACTTTCCATAAAAAAAAAAAAAAATAAACTTTATAGCCATATAAAGATATTAGAAGAAGCCCTTTCACCGATTGACTTTCGAAGGTATTAGAATCAGAATGAATGCCTCGACTAATGAGCCAATGAAAGTGAAGTGAAAGTCATTTGCATATCGCATAAGATATCTTTTTAAATGCCATATCAAAATGTCTGTAGTTTTGATGACACCGGTTCGTCAAAGTTTGTCGCTTGCCAAAAAAAAAAAATAAAAATAAAGAAATATAAAAACAAAAATCGTAAACCCAGCAAATTTGCAAAGCAAAGTTGAATTATAAGAAAAGTTAACATTTTTTACTGCATCGAAAGTAAATGGAATTGCAAATTGTAGTAGAAAAGTGCAAGTTCTAAAATAAAATTCGGACGGTTCGTAAAGTTTTGTGAAACAGAAAGTAAATCGTAGTTCGGAGAAAGTTTCTTTTAGCCAAATGTTTGTTGATTTGGGCGCTTCATTTATTTATGCCGTAACTTTCGGGCCTTGTTCCACACGGCAGACATTGTGGCAAAATGCCAATGTCTTTAAGATTTGGGCCCATTAATCATTAGACAGAGTAATAAAAAAAATGTTAATGATGCGCACCCAATGTAACTAAAAAAGCCGATTCTAATTTTAGAGCCTGTTTCGGACTCACACTCAAAATAAAGATAAATACGAATTTAATTTTCTTAAAAAAGAATCAACCAAAATAATTGTTGGCTTCTTGAATTTTTGATGATGAAGGGTGATTTTATAAATTAATATTTATTTACGCAATTAAGCATTTTTATTTTTTTTTTTTGCAATTTTTAGACTTTTAACTTTTTGAACACGTTTTGCACTTAAATGGATAAAATATTCTTCAATTTTGATTTTTTCCTGTACATTTTTGTAAGTATATAAATTGTAAAACTGACTTTTCCCAATTCTAAACCATTTTTTCTAAGTGTATATTTTAGTTAGTAACAGGTTTAGCATTTATTACAAACGTCTTGAGAAGCTCATCCCAAGTGGGTGCAATGAACCCTTCAAAAATTCGGCGACAAAACGCGGAAAAGGAACGTCCAAAAAGATGCCAAAAGAATTAGCTGATGATCATTTCTTTTTTACATTTTTTTCTGGGGGGTTGGTAAAACCTTGAACCCGATGTCGACATTGGCTGGCTGTAAGCCAGGTAGATTTGCCTCTTTCAGTCTTTATTTTGGCCAGCCTTCACTTTATTACAGTTATAAAGCTGATGAATGAAAGTGTTGCAGCCATTTTGGCCAAGAAGCGTTTTTTCGACCATTTTCGGTTGATCATTTGTTTTTACTTTCTAAATTGGCATTTGCTACACATGTGCGAATGGGAAATAATCACGGCCAGCGATGAACTCGCTTGAACTTCCGACAAGTGTTAAAAAAAAAACAAAAAACAAAAAAAAATATACTTTGCATGGCTCCGAAAGATGTGAGATATGTATTTATGCTTGGCCAGTGGCCAAGAAAAGGTGAATCACACTTTCTCTCCAGGCAGCTGCGGTTGGCAACCGAGAACTGGCTTGCCTTGTGTTGCATGAATTATATGTCGCCGATCAGAATGTTTAACCTGCAGCACACAACAACAGCATTCAACAACAACAACAACAACAACAACAACAACAACAAAAACAACAACAACAACAAGATTAAGGCAAGCATCCATGCCATCCAGGGCCAATAATCAAGATAAATGTCGGCCAGCTCATGGGTGCGTTGCAAAAAGCCCCAAAGAAATGCTCGTCTTGATGATGACTAATGGAAGAGTTCTTAGCCTTATTCAGCTGGTTTTACGGCTTATCAGACTAGGGCTGCATCAAAACGGTGATTTGTCTCGTCACGGTGATCAGCAATTTTATCATATTTCACTTCTTTTTTTTCTACAGCGATTTGAAAAGGTGTTTTTAAATGTTGGATTTATCAGCAAAGAACTTATGCTGATCTTTTACAAAGATCACAGACGCAGTGATCACTTATCAAACTTATTATACTTTAGGCTCAGTCTGTTATCCCAGACGGAATTAGCACACCTCCATTCCAAAGCCATTCCAGCCATGAATTAATGTTCATCTTTGACAGGCAGCATTGCTGAGCTTATCAAGAAACTTGTCAAACATTTAATTTAAGTTTCAAACTCAGACTGATTTAGTATTCCTCTATTTGATAAACATATCCAACTAGAATTAATGTTGATCAGAGCTAATCTTATCACTTGTAAAAATGGAAACTTTTCAAATATATTATTTAACAATTAAGCCCACATATTCACAAAGAATTAATGTTGATCTTTGACATTTATAAGCGTGAAAGGTATCATTTCTAAAAAGGCTTGGACAAGTTTTCAGATAATTAACTGTAATAAATAAGTTAAGTAAGATATAAAATTAGAGTAGAATCAATCATATAATGATAATGATTACAAAATTGCTTATTGTCCTCTGACAGATTGTTTATAAAATATAACCATTATTAATTTAAAAATGTTTATCAAAATGGAACTTAAACCACAGCTTTTAATCAATATTAAGACAGAATTTAAAATTGAATAAAAAATTACATATTTACAATATTATTGACAATTTGCAAACCGCTGAGGATTTTTCACTTAACTTAGAAAACTTTTATTAGTAAGTGTAAAAAGAAAAACACCCTTTCATCAACTTTTACTGATAACTGTTGAATAAAGAAACTAATCACTTGTTGTTTAATGTCTTAGCTCTGATCTAAGAAACATACAATTAAAACTTTCATTATTATCTCTGTCTATACTAAGGAGTGTTTTTAACTAATTTTTCCATTTGGTAGTCCACATTTCTCCAAAGCTTAACTGAGTTGCTGGCAGCGAAATTTATCTTTCGGTTAAATAGCTGAAATTTTTGTATCTCCGACTGGTATTTTGGACCTGTGACTTCGAGTTGTGTTATCTTTATTGTTTTAATTAGATGCTGTGTTCATAATGACTCGACTTGGCTGACTGGGTTATTTATAGAACTGGCCAACTACAATATCTGCACATCATTTGGCCGCCGTTTTGTGTCACTTAAGCGCAGAACTCATAAACAAAACCCATATGCTCCACACACACACACACACACACACACACACACACACACACACACACACACGCACACACACAAATGTACATTCATATGTGGTTTTTACATTGGTGCATCTGTATCTGGCGCGTGTATCTTTGTATCTAGGCAGCCTAATGGCCAGCACATGTGCCCCGCGATCAAGTTCGACTTCCACTCCGAGTTGCAGTTGGAGTCTGAGTCTGAGTCTGAGTCTGAAACCGAGTCTGAGTCTCAGTTGGAATCTGTATTTGCAGTATCTGACTGCGAGTCCAAGTCTGAGCCATGATTTTTGTCGTGTTCATGCAGCACAAACCGTTTTCGTTTTCAATGTTGGCCCTAAAGGCGGTCGCTCTAAGCTAGGATGAGTGGGGAAGTGCGAGGGGTGCTTAAGTAGTGACACTAACTACACTCAGAGAAGAATATTGCCTGAAATTGACAGCAGCTTAATGCATTTGAGAGCATGTGAATATCTAAAAACCACTAATAACATTTAATGGATAAATGTTCAAAAATGCAGCAATTTATATTCTAAATTCCTTGAATAAACTTGCCACACACGAAATTCGATATTTTTCTGTTTCAAATTAGGAAAGCTTTGAAGAAATTATAATAAGCATTTTAATTAAATTCCAGTCGTTTCCATTGTAACCCGAAATAAAAAAAATCATTTGAATTTATAATTTTTACAAAAATGTTATTAAAAAATTTATCATTTGTTTTTTAATTAATCCAATATTTTTCCTTAAAAGAACACATTTCTTAGAATTAGATAGAGAATAAAAATTATTAATTAAATTTATAATATGTAGAAATGTATTACTTAAAAAATGAATTTTTTCTTAAGAAACACACATTGTAAATTTGGAAAAGGTTTAAAAGAAAACTTCAGAATTTATTAATTGAAAATTCAAGTTCTAGATCAGGTTTATTTTTCAGTGTAGTGGCACTGACTATGCATGGCATGCATTCAACACACGATACTTGAAATTCTTAGCAGGCCGCCATCGTCGTCGTTGTTGTTGTTGTTGTTTGCTGTTTGTTGTTGTTGTTGTTGTTTGCTGTTTGTTGTTGGGTGCTTGCTGCCTGCGTGAGTTTGTGTCCAAAGTCTTTTGTTTTGCAGTCGTCTGCGAGAGTCGACTATCGATCGAGCCTGATCATCATCATCATCGTGGTTGGACTCTCGGCATTGGCATGCTATTTTTATTACATTATGCTGCAAAATAGTAACAACAAGGGACGCAATATATATTCCCCCCCACCCAATCCCTCCACTATATTGTCAACTCTGGTTTTTGCATTGTTTTTCATGCGCAGTCCATTACATGATTTTATTATGTTCCTGGCATTCGCAGCGTCATGTAGAAAATGCGGCTGCGCTTTTGTTTTAGTGGTTGTCACTTTTTGTTTGGCTTGTGGCTAGTGTGCCAAGTACCACCACCACCACAGCAGCAGCAGCAGCAGCAGCAGCAGCGTACAACAACAGCAACTCCCAAGACTCCCCAGTCCACGTCCAGGTCCACGTTGAAGTCCAAGTCCAAAGAACAAGTCGGCAACACGCACGCTCTAATGAGCAGAAATCATTTAAGACGCTGCTATTTTTAGTTGGCATTTGCTATATATAGATAGCCAACTGGAGGGCAACTGCAACTGCAACTGCTGCTGCTGCAACGCAACACGAGGCCAGCTTTATTGGGCTTCCAACTGGGCAAACTGGGCAAACTAGCCAACTGGCACTGACTGGTTCTCCATGTGCTGTGGTCGGCTCGTAATGCGATCTAATGCATGCAGGAATTTTTCGCATTTCAGCATTTCAGCATTTAGCAATGCGCCGAAAAGCAGCAGCAGCCGCCGCCATGGGTGTTGAACCATTATGTTCTTGCCAAGGAATGTGATATCCCACTTCCCCCAGAACTAAGATCTACTAACTATGCGCCCATGGCAGCAGCAACAGCAGCAGCAGTTTCTTTCTTTCCACTACGGACAAAACACATGGAGTTCATTAAACAGACTATCGGTCAAGTACCCAAGAACGGCGTCTGCGTCTTTTGGCTAATTGCGCGTGCGCAGCCAACGGAAGCGACGCCAGTGAAGCCAAGCAGACAACTCCAAGTTGAAAACCAAAGCCAAAAGCGAGCATCATTTGCAGCAGTCATTTCTTTTGGTTCTTCTTCTTCTGCTTCTTTTTATTTTTTCTTCTACTTCTTTTTCTTGTTCTTGTTCTCCTCGAGAATCCAAGGCGGACATCGTGTTTAAGCAGCTGTGGCGGGCACTTCTCATGCTAATTAAACCGAATTGGGCAGCAAAAGAGCGAGAGGGTGAAAGATGTGGAGGGAGAGGTGCACACAACACACAACACACAACAAGTGAAGTGTGGTGAAAGAGACCAAAAAAGAACGGTTCTTAAATCCTAAATCGTTTGCCGACAACAACAGCAACAATAACAACAACAACAACAACAGCAACATGTTAATTTCAACTTGTGCCGCCGTATTTCGTGGAAGAGTTAAGAGCACGAAAGTATGAATTACAACTGATGCGCAAAATTGAGTGAACCGCCAAAGACGAATGGAGCAACGGACGAATGAGCAAACAAAAAGGAAGCGTTCCACAAACCACTTGCAATGCCCCTTATACCTCTCTCTCTCTCTCTCTCTTTCGCTCTATCTTATTGGTGACTTACGCGTAACTCTGCCCAAAAAGTCGTTGCACTTTCGCATCTCGGCCGAATTTTGCTTGTCCCGTTCTCTGCACTTCAGATGGAACTTCCCCGATAAGCTAATGACAGCGGACCGAGCGGCCGAAGAGTTGTCGGTCGTCGGTCGTTTGTCGCTCACGGACACTTTGGCGAGTGGATGCTAAAAGACAGCAGGTTCAACTTTTTGATATACCCTTGCAGGTGGCTATTTTAATTTTAGCATATCGTGTGACACGAGTTAACAAAAAGTAGTCTAGGTAACTAAAGCTAGACCACTCCCCAGATAACTGAATTTCTCCTTAACACTTATCAATCACTCTGCTTCCATTAATATTAATAAAGATTCAGAATTTCACTACAATGAACACACTATATACAAAATTTAGGCTTACACTCTTAAGCTAAGTTGGTAGATTTGGAAAATGTGGAAAATGCATTTCTTATGCAAGCACTATAGCATTTGGCAACCGTTGAAATGTAAGTTCGTAAAATCGAAAGTTGTAATCGAATTCAGAAGATCCGAGTGCTATAATACTCCATATAATTTAGATATATTCACTTAAGTAGCACTCCCTGCTGCAAGGGTATATCATATTTCGGTGTGTTAAAAATAAGTGTTCTCTGGTGATATTTTTTTCCATCTGATGAACAGCTATTGGAGCTAAAAATTACGGTTATGCATACATTATACACATACAAACTTATTTGCTTTGTTGAATAACGATGAAGGGGATGGAGGCGGAGGGGGGGGGGGGGGGTTGGATATGCTGGCAAATATCAAGCGTTAAATTGAAATTTCAAAGCTGCAGCAAAGCTAAGCAAATAGACTGCAATGATAACACAGCCAGCAGCAGTGGGGAGCAGTCAGTTGCCAGTTGATAAACACGCCCAGCTGCCCAGACAGACAGACAGACAGTGCCGGATGAGTGGCAGAGAGGAAGGAGGGGGGGGGGGGGTGTGCTGGAACGGCGCTTAATGCACTGCAACATTAAATGCTTTTACCAAGGATTTTCCGCCCCAAATCCAACTCGAGCAGCCCAGCAGGCAAACAGTCGAAACAGACTAAGCCAAACCAAAACAGACAACAACAAAAAGAAAAAAACGTTTACAGAAGTAGGCGAGGGGGGGAGGACAGGCAGAGAGAAGTGGGAAGTGGGCGCCAAGACGTAGTTGCCAGTTGGCGCTGCTCGTGCGACATTGAAATTGATGATGTGCCTGGCTGCCACTTCGGTAGTTTTTACTGCTTTCACTTTTTTTGTTGCAGCCTGCATTACCCATTACGAAAATGCTGGAAAAGGGTATCCTGAAGTTGTGTATGTAAAATTTAGGACTCGATATAACTGAACCCATGTATGTTCTTGATCAGGAATATGAGCTGAATCGATATAGACCTGTCTATCCTCAAGAAACTATAAGAACTAGAGAGAGCCAGAGATTCCAAGGCAAGGTCTAAACTTAGTAAGCAGATATTTATACAAATAAAATTTTAATTAGTGTTCAAGGGAGGACGATGCAAATTAAAAACCAAATTAGATCGGATAGCCTATGAGAACTATATGATATAGTAGAAGATAAACTTGCTAAACAAAAAGATATATCATTCATCCGTTTCAACTCCGATATATATACTGGTCTGCAGCAAAGAGACGGATGTAATGAGTGTTTCATCAAGATAGCTTTGAAACTGAGGAACAAGTTCGCATAGCAGACTAACATGGCTATATCAACTCGGCTAATCAAGAATACATATGGGCTTGGAAATTAAAATACACTCTGCTAAGCTATAAAAACAGCAACAAGCATAATTTTTAATAACTTGTTTACAATTGTGTACAAACTATTAAAATTATTATTATGTATTTGTTTATTGAATGTTGGAAAAATATACTAAATTTTATTATTTTTTTTTAATGTTAAATGTTAACAAAGGTCAACATCAACCAGTGCACCAGAGCTAAGTTGAGAACTTTATTAAATAATAAATAAATAATAATCTAAAGTGGGTAAATCTGTCAATAAAACTATTTAACTTGCAAAGTTCTGTTTCCTTTAATTAATCAGTCTCCGGAGTAAACTTGCAATCCACTCAAGCCTGGCAATTAACTGTTTGCATCTAATCTACGGGATGGATGAGGTACATTAGCCAATTTGGCTGACGGGTTTTACTCCTTTCTAATTGGCATTGCATTCAAATTGGAAGACACACTTTTCTTTAAAAATTACTGTTCGTTTTACAGGGTACCAGCCAAGTCAAGTACTCTCTCGACTGGGACGCTCTTTCATGTTTTTTGTTGCCGTTTTAGTTTGTGCCCTAGCATTTTGGCCAGACACGCAAAAACTTCCCCATTGTTTGGTGAGGGGCATGTGGCAGTGGGAGGGGGGGCGCCAAGGCGGCAGAGCGTGTTGGTTGATGCTAAAGCTGCGTCTGGTTGCTGGTTGCTGCCCCAACTGAGAGTGTTTGCGTAGCCTTTAGCGCTGGTTGCACTTGATCCCCCAAAGTGAAATTAGGAAAAGTTTCAATTAAAAAGCATTTAAGTAATCCACACTTAATGCCAATGCAAAGAAAAGCTTTCTCGCCTCGTCCTGTCCTGTCTACCATTTTTAGGGGTTGGCCTCGGGATGTGGCAGCAATTGCCAATTGGTGGCAGCAACACGCCAGGGGGAGAGAATAATATTTATTTTGCTGCATTCCATTCTTGGCGCTCTTTCTTTTTATTTTTTGAAGCGGGTCAACTGCAATTTACTGGGGAATTTGCTAATGAAGCGCGCTCCATGTGTGTGTCTGTGTGTTGTGTGTGTGTGTGTGTGTGTGTGTGTGTGTGTGTGTGTGTTGTATGTGTGTTGTGTGTTGTGCTATCAAGTTAATTGAATTGTTAATTGGAAGACAATCGTCTGGGTTAATTGGTGTTAGTTTTTCGCTAGATATTAAATTAATAATATGCTCGAAAAGAATGTTGACTTGTGAAATATTAGCTTGACATGTTTTTCGCCTCATTAATTATTTATGACTGGCAGCTCAGCTTATTTTTAAATAGTTTTGACTGACAACTAGTGCTTATAATTTATTCAATTTTAATTAACATTGAAAATTTACAGTAAACAATTTAAGTTTTTTACTTTTGTCAAAAACTGGTAGATAAAGATGTTCATTTAAAATAATATTTAAATAAATTAACTAAAATTTAAATATTAAAACAGCTTAACATACATTTACTTAAGATTTGTCATCGATTTTTTAATAGGCTGTTTAATAAAATACATTTTTTTATGACCTTAGGATTGGATAAACTTTTTGCGTATGAATTTGTCGTCGGAGCCGTAACTTAAGTGACTGAAATTCAGAACCGGTAACCGGACTGAGAAATTACATTTTTACCAGTTATAGTAATCGAATTTATTAGTCTATATAGTAACATAGCGGTTTTCATTTGTACAGAACAATTTTGGAATCAATTTATAACCTCTACATAAAATAGAAACGAAATACGATTTGGTTTGACAGATTGGAATTAAGTGCTTTCTGTTAATCTGATTTCAATATATATTTCTCATCAGTTTTTAGCACTTTCTAATTTTTCCAAATCTGCTGTCCACTAATTCTGATTCTTTTATATAAATGTGAAATTATCAATGCTAATACTCAAATTTATATAGCTCTATGAATAGTCTTAATTAAGTATTTAGTTTGTTCGTCGTATTAAATTAGTTTTTTAAACCTCGTTAAGAGCACAATTATGCAGATTTGCATATTTATTGTCTTTTAATTTAGACTACCAAACAACAAATAACTTTTATGTATTCTATTCTTATTGTTTGGCCAGTAAGCCTCATCCAAACATGCCACATCCCAGAAGTTAAAGAAGTGCATTTTTCTAACACCACTTGCATTAATTAAATTTTGTACGCATTCAATTTATTTACACTTTGTGGACTAACCAAGCGGATTCATTTGAATCCTGAGGCTAGTTTACCACTATAGATAACTCATCAGAGTCTATAGCATTTTCCCAAGCAAAACGCTTGACTCCCAGTTGCCCTTTTTTCAGCAGCCTGGCCAACAACTGCTCGAGGGTAATTGAAAACGCACGCATTCATCTAACAGCTAAAAAAAAAGAAAAACAAAAAATGGGAAGAAAAAATAGAAATACAGGAAAAAATTGTAAGAAAAATTGAAAACCAAAACAGCGCACGAGCATAAATTCCCCCGACGAAAATGAATGCGGCTGCTGTCGGTCGTGGCAAGAACCCTAAGCAAGTGCAGCATTGCAACAGTGCAACAACAGTGCAACATGAGCAGAGTGAAACACTGGCGCATTAGAAATGCAACAAATCACAGCGGATGGCGGCATTCGAGCGTGGTTTTTGCCACAGGAAAGAACCACAACCAGAATCGGCCAAAAGCCATGCAGACATATGAGAGTACGCACTTTGGGTGCAACCAGCAACAACAACAACAACAACAACAACAATTGCAACAAACAAGCCACAGCAACACCAGCAACAAGAACAACAACATTCACAAACAAGAAACAAAAGCTGTCCTACTTAAGTCGATTTTATCATACTCTTGCACAATTATTTTATTCAGTTAGAGTTATATATATTATATAGAAAACAGATTTAGATCGGTCAAAATAGTTTGGTATTGAAACAGAACCAGGGAACAAATATTGGTTCTGATTCTGGGTCTATTAGGTAAAGTGGGAAGGTTGGTCATGATATAGCAGTCCGATCCATCGAATTCTTCGGGATATGTCAACAATGCAGGGGTTTCATTGAGATAAAGTCAAATCAGAGAGAGAGAGAGAGAGAGAGAGAGAGAGAGAGAGAGAGCGAGGATTCATCTAGTTAAGCAGATGGATATGAGGAAGGACATCAATCTAAGCTGAGCAAGAATATAAATTCCACTTCGGTTTGTTAACAAACTGCATGATAAAATTGTAGTAGACAACAGCGAAAGGGTATCCAAATAAACGAGGGAGACTGCAACAACGACGACGTCTGAGTTGCATTGAGTTGCCCGGCAGCGTTTTTCCTTCCTGCAATAAGTCAACGCAACGGCGACGTCGGCAGCGGCAAACAAAGCCACGCACACAAGAACTGCGCTACAAATTGTATCTAGTTACAATTTGCAAACTACAAACCGAGTTGCAACGGGTTGAGGCAAGGTGCTGGTGCGACGCCAGATGCGGTGAGGTGTGTTGACTCAAAGTCAAAGTCGCACACGCAACACACTTGGCCAGTGGCTGGTGTGGGGAGAGAGGGGGGCGCGGATGGTTGGATGGGGGTGTGGTGGGTTGAAGGGATGGGTTGGATAGCAGGCAGGACGAGTTGGAAGCTGCTGCTGTGCGTGTTGAAGCGCAGTTTTTACAGCACTGCCTGTTGTTCTTGTTGTTGCAACAGATGAAAGCAGTTGCACAGTTGAGTTGAGGAGTGTTCTATTGAAAGCATTTTTTTGTGTACCCTGTCAGCCAGTAAATGATGTAAGGTTGGTAAGGCAGAAGAAAGCATCTGCAATTGCATTAAATATATTTGTTCTTGAGTCTCTGTCTGATGTCAGATATTGTGTGAGCAGCGGAAATATCGATTATTATCGATTGTGTGCATAGTGTGAAGTTTTGGTGTAGAAGAAGTCTATAATTTATCTAATAACGAAATAAATACAGGGTGTGGAGTTAGTGGAGCATTCTCTCAACGCTGCACTCAATTTTCTGTATTTCTTTTTAGACACCGCGTCGTATGCGCAATTGTGAACCAAAAGCAAATGCAATGTAATTTGCAATGGCAGTTGTTAAGACTTCTTTTAGCCACCGTTCGGGCCAATTCCCCGAACAGCCTTGCCAAATTGGCCGCTGACTGACTGCCGACGAGCGGCTAGCTGACTTGCGACTGCCTGTCTGCTGCCTGACTGCTAACTTGGCCAGCGAATCTAATGCGCTTGTTAACGCCAATTGCCACAAGATGTTTTTCTGCTGCCGTTCCTGTTGTTGGCAATTTGGCCAACGGTAGCGTTTAATGTCCAATTCGTTATGCTGTGGAAAAGTCCGCAAGTGGAAAATCAACTTGTCGACGCCGCAGTAGAAATTTCAATTAAAGTTGCGCCCAAAAGTGAGCTCGAGAATGCATCCCAAGTTCAACCAGCCAACCAGCCAGCCACAAGTCAAGTTAAAGCCATGGCCAAAATGTGTTGCTAACAAAAGCTGTCACTGGCAGCGAGTTGCACTCGAGAGATGCCTCGCTCAGAGGAGACCCAAAAATTGTTAATGGGCTCGGGCCAAGTTTACTGAAGTGTGCTCCATCTCTCTCTCTCTCGCTCGCTGTCTCTCTCTCTCTGTCTCTGTCTTTGTCTCGCTCTTTCCTGTCTTTTGAGGAGCGTCAGACTGTGAACGATGAAAAAGCCAAAAATTTAAGCATTAAATGTAAGTTACACAGACAGATAGTCAGACACTGTGGCAGACAGACTGTCTCGCCAGACAGACAGACAGACACACAGAGAAGTGAGAGACTGAGAAAGAGAGAGAGAGAGATAGAAGAGACATATGAAATAGATGCTGCACCCATGGACGTAGCCAGTAAAGTACATCATTAAAGCCAAACGAAATGAGTATAAAATTTCATTGCAACAATAAAAGAATTCTCACTTTAATGCCGATTTAGATAAATATAATATGTAATGTGAACATTTTTATAATACTTATGTTCATGGGCTGTTTTGGAGATTTATTGCTATTTAGTTGCTACGAATAATGATAATGGTAGAATTTTAGAAGACTTTTGTGTAAAATGTAAAGGTTGAGTATTTGGCGCGAAAATACAAATAAACCTGGCCATAACAATAATCACCATTAAAAATGCATGTGGCAAATCATCATAGTTTTGGCGCCAAGCGTAATTCACTAGATATCTAAAATGGATGGATGCATATCTCTAAAATATGGGAATTTTCTTTTGATATGAAAATGGTTTGATTTCTTAAATAATACTGCATTTTCATTTGGAGACTTGACCCCTTTCTGACTACGCCCATGAGTGCCGCATGACTTGGCCCCGAAAAATGAAGCAGCTGAAAAATAGCCGGCAGTCATTTGGCGCGAAATTCAATTCCCGCCTGCGCTGACATGAAAAACGCTGTGTGTTTCCCTCTCCCTCTCTCGAACTCTCTGCTCATGCCTCTGTCTCCCTCTCTCTTACTTCTCCTTCCTCTGTGGATGGGGCAGGCTGGTTGCAGTCTTGATGATGATGTTGATGCTTGTTGGATGCTGCTGCTGGTGCTATCGTTACCATTTGGGATGCCTGATTCGCTTGCCACACGAATCCAACTTCACATCTGTGTGTGCTTTATGCGTAAATATGTGTGGCAAACATGGCGTATGGGCAATCTGAGAGTTCTCTGTGTGCGTTCTCCGCGTATTGAAACGTGACTGTCGCGGCAGGAGCTCAGCTGCCCGAATCTCTCATCCCCTGCCCCAAAATGTCTCCTCTCCTATCTTTCACTCTGTCTCCCTCTCCTGCAATCGCTTTGGGCCCTTTTGCAAATATTTATGCTTTACATTTCGTTCGGCACATTGTTTGAATTTATTTGTTGGCATTGTCGCTTTTGCGATTTTGCTGTTGCGCAGTGCGATGATTATTGTTGCTGTTTGAGTTTGCTTTCTGGTTGCGCCCAGACGTGCTCATGTCGCCTCTGCTCTGCTCAGTTCCGTTGTTGTATGGGGCATTGTGGTTAGGGCTAACAATTTGCAACAGTTTCAAACTGACTGACCTCTTTATTTATGGTCGCTATCTATGTGAGGAACTTTTCGCACCGAGACACTTTAAAAGCGATAAGGATAATGTCTGGTTGGGGATTGTCTACCGCTGGTCTTGGTGACAAAATGTATAACTTACCCCAAAATACCACTCATAAAAATATATATAAATAAATAAATCCATTTGACTAGGGGTCATTTATAACTTTGTTGCACTTTCTGTCGCCTGTCAGGTTACTCATTTTTTACTTTAAAGCAGTTTGGAATTCATATTTTAATTTAACTAAATTCAGTTTATATACGATTTTTTATTTTTTATTTTTGTTAACATTTTAACTTAAAAAGTTGAACCCTTTAAATATATGCTAAATAGTTCATATTCATATTGTGAATTTTGTATCTTAAATTGCAGTTCTTAAAGCATTTACTTGTGTCACAAATCTTTTGCAGCGCATTCATCAGTTCATTTAAATACATTTCGCAAATGTCCAGTTTACACACAACTCAGATAAATTGTTCTCCAAATTGTTTTTCCAAATTTTTTTTTATCCACTCCCATATTTGTTGAGTCCACGTTGACTTTGACATGAGCAGCGCAGTTGTAAATGATACTTTTGCAAATTGTGAACGGGTCTATTTGCGAACCCTCTGAAAATACACGATGTAGGGTAACATTTAGGTGCTTGAAATATGAATGTAAATTTAATTAACTGTACAGGTACACTCCAAACAAATCCTGCTGACTGCAAATGCAAATGCGTTCCGGCCTTGAGCAGATTCAAGTATGCAAATTGGTTAAATTTTATATTTGCTGCCAACATTTCACGGCAATTGCGAGTGGCATTTTTGTCTTAAATATAGACGAAGTTTGGTTTTTTTTTCCTGTTTCTTGTTTTTGACTATTGAAAAGTGTTTGCATAAAATTAAAATTCATGCGCAAATGCAAGAGCTGCCAAAATAAGACAACGAGCTGGCTAAATAGCTTCTAATTGTTGTGCAAATAGACAGGTTGAATTACCAGTTGAATAGAACCAGGCCACCGCGGGGAAACGGGGTATTTCAAGCGCTGACTGCTCGTAAGTGCCAATAAAAATTATAAAAAAAAAATTGTTAAAAAAGAAAGACAAAATGTGTTAAATTGTTAAACAATGGCTTATAATATTTTGTATACAAAACGCTTTGGGTTTGGTCAAAAAAAAAAAAAAAAAAAACGAAAGGCTGTTAGCGAAAAAATTTACATGCTCATAAAAATTTATGTTCAGTGCCGAAACACGCGACAATCATTAATCATTAATCATTATCCATTCAAAGAAAAATATAAAATGTGTTTTTACCGTTGCGCTTTTGGGCCGACAAACTTGACCATGAAATGCATTCAAACTTGAATTATAATCCACCCACCCATAATGTCTTTTGTCTCTGGCCATAAACATGCCCCGTCGTATGTTGCAATTTGCATTTGACCCCCAATCATTGCTACCAATAATAGTTTTTACTGTTTTGGTGTCTTTTATGGTTATTATAGTTATTGTTGTTGTTGTTGTTGTGGCTCTCATTACACAGTCGGCCGCTTGTACGTGCCTCAGAGTGATTTTTCATTTCTTTTTTATTTTTTCGCTTTTTGGGGTTATTAATTTTGCTTTTTGCCATTATTATTTGGCACTTTTTGGTGGCTTAACACCTTGTTGATATCGTTTTGCCTGCATCTGGCCAAAAAGAGTCAACGAGCCGTGTAAACAGCGTGAGAACTTTATTTTCAGATTATCAACAAAAATGGACTAACAACATGGTTTTCATTTTTTGTTTCCAACTTGATATCTTGATTTGATTCTTGGTTCCTTTGTCGTCTCCATGCGTTGTTGCCTTTCTGTATTTATTCTGGCGATTTCCGCAGCTTTGGCTCTGATTGTTCTACTTGTCATCCCCCTCAAGCCGCCCCCACAAATGGCAAACAATAAAGCAAACTTATTACAACATACATACATATATATATATATATATATATTTATATATTTTATTAGATACTGGGACTGGGACGCAGGGCAAATGGACAAACAAACAAAATTAACTACTAAGAACTAGTACAAATACGGCGTAGTCGAAAGTATGACACGGCAAGATACTCTAGTATTGAAAATTAGTTTTCCCATCTGAAAGCAAATTACAATTATACATACAGATGCGGGCAAAATAATTATATATATAAGGAAATTTTTGAAAAGATTTACAATGTAGTTAAAAATTATACAAAATTAATTTAAATACAAGCAATGAAGTTATTTAGTAACTAAGCAGCTGTGATTATTAAGGGTGTTATGCTTATTTTGATTTTATTTGTAAAAAATTGTAAAGATCTAAAAACTTCAACTTCAGAAGTGTTTGTAAATTTAAGAGTTCGTAAGAAGAGCTCATTCAGAAAACAGCTTTCAGCCTTTTACGTCTCAAGGATCGCAAAGCAAAAGTCTGGCATAGCCAAGTCTTGTACCTAATACAGGGTATGCTAGTTAAACAAGCTTAAATACATGAGTGCAATTATGTTGCTGTCCACTTGGCAGAAGAAGAAGAAGAAGATGAAGAAGCGTGTGTTCCAATTCGAGATACATGTTAGAAGTACACAAGTATCCCAAGTGATGGCATTTTTTTTTTTTTTTGGTTTTTTTTTGGTTTTTTGAAGAGAAAGCAGATGCTGTTTAAGGGTTCGCTTATCGGTGGATAAAATCGCTCGTCGGTTTTATGAGTTACTCACTCCGATTAATTGGGTCAAACACTGCCAACATATATTCTCAAATCAAAGATGCTAATTTTGGTTTGCTGCTGCTGCTGCTGTTTCGAGATTTTGGAATTTATGTGGGTCATAAACTAACGCCAAGTCCATAAACGGGTCTGTTCGAATTTGTTAAACAGCTCGTACATAAAATGTTGGGCAATTAAATGCTGATGTTGCTGATTTAACTAATTTAATGCCGGGGCGTGGTGCCATTTTAACGACTTTTCAAAACATAAATCCCCAGTGCAGTCCAGAAGCAAATGTTGATTTTTGACAAATGCAAAACAGGCGCCTGCTTTGCATACTCCAAATGATATATGGGCCATATCCATATGTATGAGTGGCAAAAAAGTGCTGAATTGCAACATGCATGTGTATGTGTTGAACTACGTATGTGTGTGTGTGTGTGTGTTGCATATGCCCCAAGATGCACAGAGAGAGAAAATGACGTAGGACAGATTCTGTTCAATTCGAGTAAGCCTCATTTGACATGGACATGATTTACTGAAGCGAACAGCGAACTTAGTCAACAGACAAACGGACGGAAGGACGGATTGCTGGACATGATTACATACATATATAGTTAGTGATGCTGATCCCCGTTTGCATTTTTGCCATGAAAGATATATATGATATATTAGTCAACACTTTAAATGCCCTTAACAATTTCAAACATCGAATTCTGTATTTTTCTCCCTGCATATAAGTCCTTAAACCCAAGATGTGCATCTATATACACATATATATATATATATATATATACATATGTATATATATATATAAATATGTGCTATATCTCTATTCCAGGGCTCAGCCATTCATTAAAAAACTGACTGGGCGCCTATTTTATATGCAGTTCGCATTGCAACACATTTTTTTATTTTTTTATTTTTTTTGTTGCAGTTTGTTGTTGCTGTTGCTGCTGTTGTTGTTGTTGCTGCTGTTGATGTTGCTGCTGTTGTTTGTTATGCTTATCCGATTTGTTTTGCTAATTCGTAGCACATTCGAGGCGCCAAAACCAAAGTTGCACCGGCGCCCGAACGTGTGAGAAATATGCAAGTTTTATTGCAAAAAGCAGCTATTTTTTGTCGTCAAATCAAACTAAATGGAAAACTGCGGCTGCTGCTCGAAAAACGCTTTTCCACAAACCATAAGCAAAATGATTAATGAATGACAATATTATTGCACTCGCTTATCGACTTGTCATTCTAACTGTATTATTACTGGAGCAGTTGCACGTTCCGCGGTTTCAAATCGAGGAGCGTTTTATTTTTATAGTTTTGGTTTGAGTTGGCTTCCATTACAACAATGTTGAAGTGGCAATGAATGTTGGCCTCCATTAACTTATAAAATATCTATTATAAATTAAATGTTAGAAATGTCTTCAATTCAAATACAGATCGAACACTTGGTTAATAACTTTATTCTTAGCAAAATACACACAAGATAAAAGAAAACAAGGACACAAGTGATATTAAATATAAAGAGTGCTTCTCAATTCGTGACTAAAACTCATCAATCAATTTTGTTTAGATTATATGGATTATAAACGATTTATTAAAAGTATGTATTAATAAACAAAATGTAATTGAATTAAGTATAAATTATTTAATTACACACATTAAATAAAATCAAGAGAGTTCTTTGCACGGCTTGAACATAATTAGAGTCCCGTCTTTGGTCATTGTTGGCTAATTGCATTTTCACATGGTTCCCAGTGGGTTTTCAGCAACAACCAGCAAAACTTAACTCATTTGTAATGCAGTCGTCGTAGTAGGCCTCTGTTAGATGGTTCTGTCTTGTGTGTTGTATGTTGTGTGTTGTGTGTTGTGTGTTATGTGTTATGGCCAAACGAGAACCTAGAATGAAAGAGAATAGATGGCCATTTGTTATGCACGGGCTGTGGCGCTTGTCTGGGGCACATTAAAGGCGCATGAATGGCCTGGCAATAAATATTACAGAAAATATTTGCCTTTATGGCATGCTAAGCGTACTTTAACAAACAACAACAACAACAACAACAGCAATTGCGACAGTAAGCCACCAGTAAGCCTATTATTTAATTTGCAAGCATTTAAAAACGTTGGCCAGAAGCGGGGTGCTACGAGCTGAGGGGGGGTCTGCGGCGTCTGCGGGGTCTGCTCTGGTGCAAATGAACTTTTAAAGCGACTGCAAAGTAGACAACAAAAAAAACCAACAACTTTTTCGGCAAATTGCACGAATAAGTTGCAGTTGAGGAAGACGAAGGGACGAAGTGGGGGAGGGGCTGGAGGTGGGGTGGAAGGACGCGATTGTCTGCCCGGGCATCATCAGTCATCACCCTCGCTGTTTTTTTTTTTTTTTTGTTGGTTGTTGTCTTTTTTTGAGGGTTGCAAAAGCAAGAAAGTTGGCAAATAGACAACGCTGCAAATACAGATACAGCAGATACAGATACTTTTTGCAAACAAGAACATGAACAACTAACAAAGATATGTAGCTAAGCAATTCGTAACGGTCAAAATAAAATATACAGATACAGATACAGATACAGATGTATATAGATGTATAGATACACACATCCTGCATCCAATCCTAGCCACTTGGCAACAGCATTAAACTTTGATGACTGCTTTGTTGTCGTTGTTGTAGTTGTTGTTGTTGTTGTTGTTGTTGTTGTTGTTGTTGCTGTTATTGTTGTTGTTGTCGTTGTCGTTGGCGACTCTTCTGGTTGTATGCCGAAATGTTAAGAGTTTTCACAAGAAAATCAATTTACAAAGCTACACTTTCATGTTAAATCAATTGAACTCAGGCGTGCGTTGACTGTCATTGTCAGGCTCTACACTGGGAGAAAAGCAAAGGTATATATTAAATTCGTAAAGGTGCATATACAAATTGTACCTGAATGAGCACATATATTTCATAACTTGAGAATCTATCAAATAGTAATTTAAATGCTTAAGGCAAGTGTATAAATCTAATTTAATCAACAATTTTTGTGCTTAAAATTAGTTTAAGACTTAATAAGAAATTTATTGCTTAGTTCAAGAAAATTTAAATTTCACTAAATAATATTTAAATTCATATCACAGGCTTATTTAGACCTATTTTAAGTTACTTAGTTAGTTTTTATTTAGTATTTAAGTATTTAGTATTTAAGGACAAACCTGAAAATATTAAGTAATACAGTTCTTGGTTTAAGTATTAACTGGACATGTTTTAAAAACATATTTTATTTATTATGCTTAAATTTTCTTTAAGTAGAATTAGCTTCAGTTTTGTTGTACTTCAAATAAGAATTTCATTTGCTGACCTCTGAGTTTCCATCTTGACAATATTTGCGCTTACTCTGAGTACAAAAATCTCCAAGTGCAGCTTTGCTGCCTGAGAGAACATAAAAAAGAGAGAAAGAGAGATGGAGAGAGAGAGATGGAGAGAGAGAGACAGGGAGAGCTACCTGCCAGATACCGTTAGCGTTATAGCTAAAGCTCAGCCCATAGTTTATCTCACTAACAAGGCTAATTGGTCATGATGCTTGACTCTGCCGCACATTGCCTGACATTGCCACACGCCACAGATGCTGATGCTGCTGCTGCTGCTCCTGCTGTTGCTGTCGCTGTCGCTATCTCTCAGCTCAGAGCTCAGAGCTATTGTCCCTGTTCCGTTCCAGAGTGCGCATCCTCGCTTCCTCGTTGCCTCGCTGCCACGTTTGCCTCGCTGCCACGTTTGCCTCGCTGCCACGTTTGCCTCGTTTCCACGTTTTTCACGTCCACCCACAGTCGCGTCGTGGACACGCGGTGACACCTGTCACATCACACAATGAAAATCACTCGACGAGCGCTTGTAGAAACATTTTTTTGTCTCTTGACATTTTGCAGTTAAACTCAACGCGAGGCGACTCTTGGTCAGTTGGTTGTCTAGTTAGTTGGCCAGTTGATAGCGATAGATGGCCATGATGATGCCCACAATGATGATTATGATGTTGATGATGATGCCGATGCTGATGCTGATGACCGGACAGAGGTTAGTCGGTGTGCAAAATTTGAGTATTTAATCAGCTGTAATAACTGTGCACGAGATTTGGCAATTTGGCATCTCTGAATTCTGAATTGGTCAATAAAAAAAATATAGACAGCACTAGTCCTTGGCAAATGGTTGTTATAAAATGAACAGTTAGTTATGCTGCTGGCTTAAACGATTGAAAGTAATTCCATAAATAGTTCTCAATCAGAATCGAACACCAGTAATTAAAATGTTGGGTTTCCATTAACGTTTCAATTCGATAAGTTAATAAAAATGTAATTATGCAAATTATACACCTCAGAAGAATTCTGAAAAAGTGATAATAAAAAACTCAAACTTTTATGAATGCATTAAAAAGAGGTGTACAGTTAATCTGTTGAACATATTAATATCAAAATGGATTTTTGGCTGTAAATCTGTTGAAAGTTGAAAGTCTACTCAGATCCGTTCTGTGATTCGAAACCACTTCTTCTAGCAAAGATAATAAAAAAATTCATAGATAAATCATAGATTTCATCGCAGCAGAAAATCTTCTTTCGGTTCGTTGCTACCAACTGCATAGTTAATCAATAAGCCAAGTTGAAATTGGCCACTTCAGCTATTGAGTGCTTTTACTCACCTTCGAATAGTGCTCAACAATTGGTGACCGATTCAGCAGCAGGCAGAAGCTCTGCAATTCGATTGAAAATCTCAAAAAAAAAAATGAAATAAAAATAAAAAAGAAACTACAAGAAATGCACTAACCAAGTCAAACAATACACAAAGCCACCCAACAACTCAGTGCCATTTTAGCCAGCTTCCACTGCTGCTACTCTTGTTCCTGCTTCTGCTCCTGCTCCAGTTCCTGTTCCTGCTGCTGCTCCTGCTGCTGCTCCTGCTGCTGCTCCTGCTGCTGCTCCTGGTGGCTGTCGCTTTTGCTGCTGCTGATGTCGTTCATTCACTGCGCACTCTTTTGCATGTCCGGCATTTCGCACCAATTGTTGCCATTAAATTTGCACGTATAAAGCCAAAAATGCCAAAAAAAAAAAAAATAAATAAATAAAAATATATATATTGCACGACAACGAGACCAGAACACAAAGAACAGAACAAAATACAAATATACACAGTGAGAATAATAAGTGCAATATTTCCTAATATGTATATATCATATATAAATATAGTTGTTCGATTTCGATGATATTGCTTAGCAAGTGTGAGAAGCATAATTAAAAGATTTCAACAAGAGTTCCTCATATGAAGGATCATTCCTATAGACGCTATATGATATAGTGATCAGATTCAGTTCCGACAAATGTGCTGATAGCAGTAAAAATGGAATTTTTCAGTTTTACAATTTTCATCAATATAGCCAAAAAACTAAGGAACTAACTCACATGGAAATTGGTAGACAGACGGCTATTTCGACTCGGCTACCGATTCTGTTCAAGAATACATATACAGAGTATGGTATAAGATAAATCAACTTCAGTAATAATACATAGTAAATAATAAATAATAGATAAAATAACTCTCTTAAAAGAAACAATTTTGAAAATGAAAAAACCCTCACAAAGGATTTGCTGCATCATTTTTGTTGGATGTACTTTAATCAAGCTTTTATCAAGTGATTCACTAGAATTACAAATGCTTGCTTCGTGCTAATCTGAGCCTAATTTAGGAGCGTTAAGTTTTTGGTGCTGTGTACTCTGAACATCGAACACAACACACACAACACACACAACACACACAGCACACACAAAACACACAAAACAAGAACGACAAGCGACAAATGCCGGCAACACGTAGCCGGCAATCACTAGAATTGGCAATAGGTTGGGTTGGAATAGGGGGGTGGGCGGGGTGACTAGGAACGGGGAACGAGGAACTGGGATTGGAATTGGAATTGGGATGCTCAAAACAGTTGCGGGTGGGTGTGGGTGTGGGTGTGTGTGTGTGTGTGTGACTGTGAGTGTATTTTTCGCTTTGTGTTTTTGGTGAGCGGACAGCGACAAATTTGACGCTCAAATGTTTGATGCGCGCCGGCGCAATGGGAGAGCAGCATCCACCAAAGGATAAGAGATGAGGCCGAGATGAGCAGCAAAAGGATGCCGGCAAAGCGGAAATGTTCAGTTCATTAGCGAAGCGTGCGCGTCGTGTAACGGACGTGGTTCTTCTTAGCCAGTTCTCGAGCGGAGTCGAGCTGTTAATATTGGTTGTTAGCCGTAAGTCGCGTACTTTCCTCTATTGGCTAGTTGCAAAGTTGAAAGTTGCTTTGTTGCTGCCACGCCGTCGCCGCAGTTGCCAAGTGGCTCGAGTGTGAGTTGTGGAGAGCGCGCGCGCGACTTCTTCTCAAAGTCAAAAGTCACACTCGGAGAAAAACAATAGAGCATTAACTTTGCCCAGTTCGAAAACTGTAGAACCAAATTTTTTTTTTTCAAGAACTTTCTTATCCCAACTATCTTATTAACTTATTGCATTGTTCTTAACTGAAAACAGTTGCGCTCCCAAAAGCTGAATTAACTTTACTACTTGGAATCAGTTATTTAGTATTTATTTTAAGCACTTTAGCTTTCAAATCAATCTGAATATCATTTCGAAAGCAACATAAATAAACTTAAGAATTAATTAAGTACTTTTTACATTTATTTTAAGTACAAAATGCTTGAAATAAGAATTTGGTGTTCGATTCAATGACTTCACCTCCTTACTTATTGTTCCGTTTTTAATAATACTTAAAACTATTTCGTTCCATTAATACTTAGAACCACACTTTTCGCTCAGTGCAGGCAAAAGACAAGTGCAAAAATAAAAAAACGCCGACAAAAATTCGCCAACTTCAAAGCGTAATTAAATAATTAATTAAATCAAACAAAAGGCGGCTAAAGAGAATTTCGCAAGCAATTAAATAGCCAAATACAAGAAGTCGGCATTCTTAGGCCTGGCTAGCTGAAAAGGTCAACAATCAGCATGAGAGACAATAGTACACCCCACAAATTTTGGCAGTACGTGGGCTCCCCTAAAAATAATATAAAAAGCCAAAAACAAAAAACCGGTTGCGCTCCTCTTCTTCCATATTTGTCTAAAACGAGTGCTGCTTAATTAGAAACACCTGTAAACAAAAACTGAAAGAAAGAAAAACTATACATATGTATTTTTAGTTGGCTTGCAAATAAAAAAAAAAATATAAAAAAAAACCGCAAAGCGCCGCTTGATGGCCAACTGACTGACTGACTTGCAGCTAAGGCAACGCAATTGCAGTCGGCATCTTGGCAGCAGCAGCAGCAGCCACAGCAACAGCAACAGCCACAGCGCAAGCCGCATCTTAGCCATCATCATCATCTCCATATCAATCAACATCATCACGAGTAGCAAAAGTCGTCGCCGCAGCAGCGCAAATTCTTCTTCGTCTTGGCCGTGGCCAAGAACTTGCCACCGCCACCGCCGTCGCCATAACCACCGCTGCCGCTGCCAAGAATACGAACATTGGCCAAAGAGCATGGCCAAAGTTACAACGCGCTGCGTCTCAGTCGCAGCCTCAGTCTCCGTCTGTGTGTCTCTGTCTCAGGCAAAGCCGGCTTGCGCTCTTCGTCGTCGCGCCGTGTCGTCGCTGCTGCTGCGCTGCTCGCGTCGTGCTTGGGGGCTGCCAACTTGCTGTTGCTATTGCTTCTGCGAAATTGCTGTGCTTAAGCGTGGGGAATTCTTGCAATGCATTGAAAACGCCAGTGCTTATTCATTGACCACAGCGCAGTCGGCGACGAGCGCACTTGCAGCGACCTGGCACAGTGGGTCCCAAAAGAGATGCAGACTAAAACTCTAGATGTTTCTATACCTTTTACCTCAAATGCACCTAGAAGAATATTCAGACAATACTCATTTCTTCTGAAGTTATAAGAAACTAGAATCTAATTATTAGATTAAATCTGTATTTTCATTAAGAATTTGATAATATTTTAATAATCATAGACTATACAAAATGTATTTTCTCTTTTATACATCCTTAAATAAGAGTATTGAATTTTCGAATTTTGTATCAAGCATCAGCTGTGATTTACTGATTCAATTATCTTTTCTTGTTGTCCACTGTGCGCTGGCGTTGGCGTCGGCGTCAACTTTGCGAGATCCAAATGATGAGCAACTTTGTTGCCGTCACTGAGCATTTGAGTGTGTTTGCTGCTGTCTGACTGTGTCTCAGTGTGTGCGTAAATATATGTGTGTGTGAGCTGTGTGTTTGCGTTCACGTGTCGCTGCTAACGTCGACGTCAACATCTCTGTCGCTGTCGCCGCTGTCGTGTTATTGCTTCTGCCCTGTGTGGCTGTATATGTGTATGTGTGTGAAGTTCTTTTACGCTCTCTTAGAGCGCTTTGGCGCGAGTCTGGCGTTCTCTCTTCCAGCAGCATTTGGTTTGGCCCCGGCCTGGCTTCACTTGGCATGTTCGCTTGTCGCTGTCGCTGTTGCTGTTCGACGTTGCTGTCTCTGCTGCTGCTGGCGTCGCAGTCGCAGTTACTGCTGCTGCTGCGAATGCTGCTGCTGCTGCTGCCGCTGCTGTGGTTGTTGCTGCTGTCGCCGATGTTGGTTCGTTCGTTTCGTTTGATTTTCACCAAAAGCCGCTCGACGTAGGCTATATAAATAAGCGCTGAGAAGCTATTGGGTCCGAGTCTCTTTGAATTTTATGAAGCGGTTGTATCTTGGTGGTGCCCCCACAGCAACCAGCAACCAGCAACCAACATCAGCAACCAGCGACCAGCAAACCAAATCAGCCAGCAACCAAACACGAGCAACATAGAACCCGAGTTTTGTCTCGTTTTTGTCGTCTGCAGCCAGCTTCATATAAAATTGTCCAGAATATCTCACGAGACAATTTTATCCAAGAAGCTAACGAACTTTTTTTGACACAGTGGATTATTTTAAAAGCTTAAAAATTAAAACAAACGAAATAAAGTGATTTTTAATAAAAGAAAAGTTAATAAAAAACTAAAAAAAAAAAAACTGTTAAATTCGTGCGCGAAATGTTGAGCATCGTGCAAAAGGAATAAGGATCTAAAAACTGTGCAATAAAGTGCAAAACTAATCCTAAAAATATTAACAAAAATTAATCAAAAGATAAAACTGCAGTACAAGTGTCATAGTGTTGAAAAAGAATTTTTAAACGAATTCTTTTCAAAAATATTTGGCGAGCTGTTCTTGAGTGAAAAAGGTGAGTTTTCAAAGTCCTTTCTGGACATATTAATCTTACAATATAAATGTTGGATTAGTAATCTGAAATTCTACACTTGGATAATAAGTGAACTGTTTAAGAATAAGTGTTTGAAAATAATAAATCTGTGAAGCAAACAAAAACCCGAATTATAAAAATAACTCTTTCAAATCTAGATTTTGTAAAAATGTATTTCGCAGATGTTGAAATAAATATTTTAAAATAACTTGAAATCTTTTTTAGAATCTGGTAAAAAATTCTTTGAAAATAAAGTTAAATTTGTTTTTTATTTTAAAGATCTAATGAATAAATAAAAACTTTGAGAAATAGTGCAAGGAATAAAATATTAAAACAGTAAATTTAAAAATATTTAAATAAAAAAAGATGTTTGATAAATTATAAATTATAAAAAATTATAAATTATACAAGCTATAAAATTTAAATAAATTCATTTTATTCCTGAAAATTCAAATTATTAAAATTAATATTGAATATAGTACAGCATTTTACAAAACATTGACAAACCATATTTAAGAAATAAAAGTGAACTTTTGCACATTATTTAAAACAAGATTTGTAATAAAAAAAAAATAAACGACTATAAATATAATCACTTGAATAGAACTTTGGCTTATTTAACAATCGCATTTAAAATGTTGTGAATGTTTAATAAACTTTTTGCAATTGCAAATTTTTGCATTTGCAAATGTTGCATAACTTTTGGAAAAAAAAAACTAGTTCCCTCAACTAGTTTGTTAAAAGGGCTGTGGGTTAAGTTGAAGCCAATTAGGGCTATTTCCATTGCTGGGTATTTCATTGAAGCGAATCTAAACTAGAAATGGGTATTTCTTTCATATTTTAATACAATTTCAATTGGCAATTAATTACAATCTATTGTGGAAAATTAAATTAAAATTAAACTAAAGCCTAACCAGGCGTTAAAACAAGCCAACTCAAGTTGATGGCTAAAAAGTTATTCATTCATAAAAACCAACGTTGAGTGCAGCTGTTGCCGCAAATTGCAAACATTCATTCATATACTCGCTCATTCATTCACATACACACATTCACAATTGCCGTGGCGCCGCGAGCCGTTGCACAACGTAACCTCTACTCCACATCACCCCCCTTTGCCGACTTGCTATTTTAGTGGAAAATAGTTTTTCGTTCGTTTGCTGAACTATTTAAATTATGAAAGCCCATTTAACGGGCACTTGGTTGCATGCTCTTGGCCAGCTCTTGGCCTGCTCTTGGCCAGCAAGGTTGGAGTGCAATTCTAATTAGAATTTATGCCCCACACCTAAATGCTTAAGGACTCTTTTGTCAGGCTCGTAAAAACTAAAAATTGTTAGCCATGTAAAAGCTTTTAGTTAGCCATAAATAATGCACAACACTGTGCCAGGCCAAAACGAAAAAGAAGTGCAAACCAAAAACGTTATATTTATCGTTGGCAAGTTTTTCAAACTGCTGTTAGGCCAATAAAAATTGCCGCAATATGGCATCCTGGCGTCCTTATTTATCCTTTTTTTTTGTTCATTTTTTTGAGCCGAAATCGAAATGACTTTGGGTGTTATTTGGTTTTTGGCCAGAGAGATAGAAAGAGATTTTCATTGGCAGCTGGCCAGCCACAAAGCTAGCCAGATTTAGGGTTAGAGTTAGCAGCAGGTGTTTTGGCCATTTCTCTCATTTTTCTGTTGCCACTGCACTTTTGGCCAACAAAAAAAAAAAAACAAAAACTGTCCCTTTTGCATGAAAAGTGTGTTTGATTTATAGACAACATTTGTGGATTGGGATCTGAAAGTGGAGTTTGTCTGCAACGCCAAAAGCCTTACAGATTTATTGATGAGCCCACAAAAAAACATTGGCAAATGGCAAAGTCTGTTTCAGTTACTAGCCACCCCACTCTCCTCATGCCCCATGTTGTGGTTGCTCAGCACTTTTTGCCGCACAGCTGCTGCAACCGTTTTAATTAAACGTTTGTAGTACGCCTGCGATTTTTGTGGCAACTAAATTTTATCAAATTGCTACTATGCTTTTTTACTGTTTTTTATTAACTTGGTTTTTTAAACAAATATCCCAATGCTTATTTCAAGATTGTTTTACTTAATTCAAAATTACTCGTGCATCTTTCTCAAAAAAAAAAAAATTTTTTTAAATTTCGGAGACCTTTTCTTTCTTTTTTTAATATTTAGCTCTTATATTAAGTGCTTAAGTTTTAAAATCAATTCGGAGTTAATATCTTTCAAGATATAAATTTCATCAAGTGCAACAAATTAGCTCTTTGCGGCTTTTGTGGTTCAAACAAACGCATTTCCCATCAAGCTGTGATGCTTATCGGAGAGAGAAGATAGAGAAGCAAACACATACTGCGTATGCTTAATGTGTTGGCCAAGAAACACGTGCGGGGCAACAGTTTGATGAACTGATACCAATGTGGCAATTCCAAGCACTTTCTATAGATACTTTCAGCATCATCTCTGGCGATACCTTTTCAAATTCTTTTATTTCTGTATCTTTGGCTTACGCTGCTTCTCGCTTATTATTTTGCGTGCCAAGGCTGAGTTAGTGTCTTGATTCAGTGCCTTTCTTTTGTGGTTCAGTTTCCTTTTCAGCCGCACATTTTTTTCTTCATTTTTGCGCAAAATTATCATAACAATTAAAAGCGATTGCAGTCGAGGCCGCGAAAAGAACGCAACATTATAAAAATTATGATGTTCGTTTTTTACTGGTAGGTTCTTTGACTTTATGTTAATTTATTTTAATTTTCGACGTGTTTTTTTTTAGTTAGTTAGAAAGAAAGACACAAAAGCAACTGCGAAGTAGAAAAAGAATTTACCTATCGAAAAGACAAAAACAAGAAGTCGAAAGAATGATATAAAAACAGACTTTAAAATTGTTAATTGTCTCCGACTATTTTAAGTTATGATGAGGGCAGCAATTCGCTGACATCAGCTAACCAAAAGGAGCCTGAGACTGAGAACCTGACAAATTATATAATTATAGCCTCGATAGGGTTTGGTCGCTATTTTTGCCGTTAGATGATGCCATAATTAAATTATGCAAATCATATGCTGCGCTAATTGAGTAAGAAGCTACTGAGGCTTCTGCTGCTGCTGCTGCTGCTGCTGCTTCTGCTGCTGCTGCTGCTGATGCTGCGGCTGCTGCTTCTGCTGCTGCAGTTGTAAAAGTCTGGAGCTGAAGCTATTTGGGAATAAATTATAAAATGTTGCAAGAACAATATGCAAATAATACTAATAATAATGCAGATAATTTGATTTTTGCTATCTACATTTGGCATCACATACATTTCAAAAATATATATTTTTTTAAAAATACTGTTAGTTCTACACACGTTTATCAATTCAAAAGCCTTAACAAATATCTATTGTGTCGATCAGCTAATACCAATTAACCAAATGCATGTTCAAGCAGGCCACAAATCAATTGCCTCTGGGCGATAACAGCTTGCAAATTAAACGATGACGGCCGCTGCTTGGCTATTGTGTATGCTTTTGGCCAAATTACCTTGGCTGCTACTGTAGACACACATATGTATATAAATAACTATATTTATGTATCATTTTTTTTTTATTTTTAATTTTTTGTTCAACTATTTGTTTATCGGCAGCACTTGAGGCAACACACAAAAGCCAAAGTTTTGCTTTGCGATTTTTGCAACAATAATTGAGTAAATCGGTTTATGTGCAGCATTAGCAATTGTTGTTGGCCATTCTAGTTGTTGTGGTTGTTGTTGTTGTTGTTTAAAGAAAGTAAGCGCAACTAAGCACATTACGAGTTAGCCATAAAGCGACACTTGCCGCACATTACGCCCAAGCGCCAAGGTTAAAGCGTGTGGCACAGAACTATCAGGTATTTTACTACCTGAATGCCTGCCTGCCACAAGAACTTGGCCGTAAGTGTGTCGCGGGGCGCGAAAATTTCTCTAACCCAAATTGTTGTCGCCTCGTTGTTTGTTTTTGGTTTCGGCAGCGTTTCGATCTGGTTTGTAGCTGCTGCTGCTTCTTCTTCCACTGCTGCTTCTTCTTCTACTGCTGCTGCTGCTTCTTCTTCTACTGCTGCTGCTGCTGTTGCAGATGCTTTTAAGTTCAATAGCCAAAGAAAGTGCCTGGGCGATAGAAAGAAAAAGTGCGCAGTCTGCCTTCTCACTAATGGGCCACGTTTTCAAATGCCGACACAATTACCCGTTGCCCAGTTGCCACTTGCAGATTGCAGCTTGCAGCTTGCACTTTTGGGCCCATTTGTCGTATACGTAATGCCAGTTATCTGCTGCTATCGGAATGCACTTGGCCATTGCCAATTTAATGGGCCCCCCAAAAGTGTGTTAATGTGCAGGCCATTAGCATCAAATTTATATTTTATGGGCCGCAAGGATTTTGGCTTAATATGCCGTTATGGCCAACGCCTTTTGCCATTCGGCATGCCACTTAAAGTTTAGAAAATATATGTATTTATATGTATATATATATATATATATATATATAATACCCGAAATGCGCGTTTATAATGGCCAATAAGGCCAGAGTCACAGCCAATTGGTTGTAATTCAATGAGTCCAATGCGGTCAAGGCGTCAACTTCCAGCAGACACTGTTGCCTGCATTTTGTTACTATTTTGTTGTTGTTGTTGTTGTTGTTGTTGCTTAGTGTAATTTCTCATATAAATTTGGCCAATTATTTGCTGCTTATTAGCTGTCACAACTAATGCGTGCGCGAATCGGGCCGAAACCCCAAAACAGTTATGCGCCCAACAATTAAGCCAACGGGGCTCCACAAAAAGAAATAGGTAAAACATTTAAACAAAAAAAAAATATGCCAAATAGAAATGGAATGAATATCTTTTGGATATCTAAAATGCCCATAAATTAATTCAATCGCCTCAGTTGCTGCTGCTGCTGTTGCTGCTGTTGTTGCTGCCGCTGTTGTTGCTGCTGTTGCTGCTGCTGCTGCAATTGCCCGCTGGCCAAAATCAAAATCGCTTGGCCATTTCAAACGCGAATCGATCGTATCTTTACCGAAAAAAAAAAACAAGAAATTCTTTTGTGAGAAAAATATGCGAAAAGTCGACGAGAGCTATCGTCGTCGATAAAGCCGTTGGCCAAAAACTTCATGAGCTGAATAGCCAAAAGAAATCAGTAAGCTCAGGTTCCCTATCAAATAAAAAAGAGGCAACAAAAAATTGTGACCGTAACTGTGGAGGGGGGGTAGGGCGGGGGGAACTTGTAAGCTTGTGGCCAATGTGGCATTGGCATTGGCAATGAGCTGCTGTTGTTTTCGAATATGTTTAGCTTTCAAAGTTTCTTGAATGAAATTAATTTCTTTTGTATCTTTATGCCCCAAAGTAAATAAGCAAGCAGAGTAAGCAATAAAAAAAAACGTTAAAGAACCGTTACTTTTTGCCAGCAATTCAATGAAAGCTGCATGCGACGCCTCAACTTATTGAATCAATTTTGTCTTTGGTTAAACATAAACTTTAAACACAAAAATCCTAAATGCTGCATTTAAAAAAAATATACTTTCTCTCCGGAATTTCCAGCCACAATTTTTCTAAGATCTATTTAAGAGATTGATTGCTAAGATTGATTAGCTTAGCACGCATTTTATCATATCTTATCTGAAGAATCTGTGGGTTTATATGTTAAATAGACTTAAAGTTGATTTTTGTGAGAACATTTTCGAAAACGTTTTGCTGATTTATTGCCACTATTTATTCTGTGGGGTTTTTTTTACTATTATTGAGAAGCAGCTGAATATTTTAGTTTAAGCTTTCTAAACACAAGAAGCTATATTTTTAATTTTTTTTAAGTTGCATCAACATCAAAATAAGTTATTTGCTGATTTTAATATAGTTGAATTTTGACACTCAACTCTTTTAAAGATATTATTCGAATTCATTAGAAACCAATGCTTGTCACATCTGATTAAAAGAATTCGTAGCACGTTTAAGTAACCAAGATTGATATCATTTCAATAAAAGTTTATCGGATCTCTCAGTTAGCATTTAAGTTGGCAAATTGGCTTTTCAAATTTTCAAAGCAATCTTCACACATTTTTGGTTGATTTTCAATAGAATTTGTTTTATATAGAAATATAGAAACTCGCCAAACAGCTTTTGGCCAAACTTCTGTTTGACCTCTTTGGACCCTTTATGTTTTTAGCTTAAACTTGTAAATTATTATTTATAATTTTGTATTTTAGGGAAATTTAACAGAAAACTCAGCTTCGGGAATAAGCTAAAATTCCCCTCTGCCAATTAGTCATCAGAATGAGAATATATATATGTGTATTTAATGTCAATCAGTTCAATTAAACAGTATGCATACCCTATGACGTACTTGCTGCTAAAGCTGGTTTGTTTGTTGTCATCGTTGTTGTTGTTGTAATTGTTTTTGTTACTGTTTTGTGGCACACGCTTAGCTTGAACATTTTGTTTGTTGGTTTGTTTTGTAGCTGACCCAAATTCGTGGACTTGACTCTTGTTTTCTACTTTGTATGGTTTGGTTTTTTTCAGCTGTTTTTTGTTTTTGTATTTTTTCGGTTTGTCGGCATGATTTACATTTTATTTCTGTTAGATCTAACGCGTTTTTAGCTGTCGGCTTGATGTCAACTAATGACCGAGCACAAAAACAACAACATCAACAAACAAACAAACAAACATTTAACAATAAGCATTTAAGCCAGTAAGCCTTTAAGCATTCTTAATCACTTTACGCCAACTAATACCCGATATATTTTTTTGTGTTCTTCTTTTGCAGGTATGTAAATCAGTTGTGGTAACAAAAAAAATTGCATCCGTTGACCAATTGAGACATCAAAAGTTTGGCGCTGCCCATAAAAGTATGCAGCTCTAAATTGGCTGGCAAAGAAATTTCAACTGCTGCTGCGATTTAACTGCTTCAATTTGCATAAATAAATAATTTAACAGCGCAAACAATAAGCTCAAGTCAAATTGAGTCGCAAAAAGGTAACTGAAATGCAGCCAAGCACAGTGAGCATAGTTTAAGGGGCGTGGCTTTTTGCCAGCCTCTAATTTATGCAGCAGCGAAAGAAACAGAAGCACCCGCAGCAGCAGCAGCAGCAGAAGTTGCAAGTTGGCTTGAAGTCAGCCAAAGAGCGGTTTCAGGCAGGTGCGTGCCTCAGTTCGAGTGCCCCACAACAACTCACACACTTGGAGAAAAACGCACTACGAAACTCAAGAATCGCATGTTTAGAGTTCTTCTCGTTTGGTGCTGCGAAACTGACTTACATTAAGAAAAATTAAAATTAAAAATATATTTTTTTTCGAGTGTAGACATTTTTTTTATTATGTTGCCAACAAAGAGTGGCGTTGACTGCTTTCATGCTCAGACGCCCCCCTAAATAACAACAACAACAATGTGGCACTCATTATTGAAGTCCGTGTCATCAGCCACGTTCGCTCTATATGTGTGTGTGTGTGTGTGTGGGTGTGTGTTATCCTGCTGCCACATCCTTATGCTTGTGGCAAATTCCGATGCTTGCCGCTTTTCCATTGTTTGCATACTTGACTCCATTGCCCTCAAGTGTCTCTCTCTCTTTCCCTCTGAACCTCGCCAACCCCCTCAGCCATCAGAGCTTTAAGCATTCAATTAAAACCACATTCATCTGTGGAGACAGACGATACGTTAATAAACAATGAACTCTACGTATAAAATAAATGTGCTGCCATTTACAATTGGACAGGCAGATGTTGTTTTTTTTTTTTTTTTGCTGTCCAGACACATTTCACAATGAAATACCAAATTAAATTCAATATTCAAAATGTCAGGGATAGTGTGTGACACGGTATTAAAACTTTATAAAATGGAGTATTTATTTAGTCAACTTCAATATTTGAAATGTCAGCCATACATTTTATTTAACAATTATTTATAGAGAGTCTTTTGGCAGCGCTGAAAATCAATTTGCAACCAATTTGCCGGCGCTAATAAATTGCATTAAAAACGACGAAAATAATTTCCATTTTAATATAGCCAAATTGCCAACGACCCAAAAAAAAAAGCACCACTCGAAAATAAGTTTATTAGGCTTCATGCTCAATTCACTCCTGCCTCAATTCTGACATGTTCTGATCCCCTCCTACCAAAATCCTGACACTTCATCCATCACTCACGTTAATATGGATCCGAGCCAAGGGGGAATGTGTCTCAATATTAGGTTTGGCGGTTTATTGCCTTAAAGGTTATTTGGTAAGCTGAATTTTTTTATTGGTATAACAAAATATTTTCTATGTCCTTACTAAATAAGTCTTTACCCGAATATGAAATATTGTTGTTAAAAATAGCTCATTTCACATATATTTGAAATCAAAACAACCGTTCATCAATCAATCTATCTTTTCTGTGAATGGTTTCTTACATGGATTTTAACTTTATGACAACACCTGAAATATTATACAGCATTTAATTTAATGCACGTAAATTCCCAAATTTGAGACACGCTTCGAAGCGCTTCAACACCTATTTTTTAATGACTAACTATGAAAAAAAAAAAAAAGTTCTAAGATAGATCATCAGCAAGATGATGAGGCAGCTGAGTCGGTGAGGCAGCTGTGGGCGCATTACGGACATGCTCTTTAATTAGACTTCCCGGCCACACACACACACACACACACACACACACACACACACACACACACACACACACACACACACACACACACACACACACACACACACACACACACTCACTTATCTGGCTGACAATGCGGAAAAAGCCAGGTAATAGCACTACTGTGCTCGTAAGTTCTAAGAACCCGACACGTTTTATAGGCCTTACGAAAAACTAGTTGAGTTCTTTTTAATAGCCACTAACCAACCAGAAAAAATGATGACAGCCATGAAATTCAATTTCGTTTTTTAAACTCGTACCAAAAAAAAAAAAAATAAACCAAAAACAACAAACAATATTCTTGGAAGCATTTTTAACGATTAACCCCCAGCTTTAAGTGCAATGAACGAGCGGCTATTTCCCGAAAAAAGGGTATTAAGTCAAGAACCCTTTTGGAGTGGCCAACTCGCATAGCAACGAAGCGAACAAGAAAACTCAACACTTTCCTTTTTCACTGCGAAGGGCTTTTTTTTTACAAATTTTTAATAGTGTGTAGAGAACACTTTCATTTGCATTACATGACAAAACAAATAAACTTGTTCCACACCGTTTTCGGGCCTGGCCAAATAAAAGTGAAAACTGCCCAAAACAGTTAAGAAAAATAAAAAGAGCAAATTTATCTTTGAGATACTTTCTTGGCCAGGCCAAATCTCACGTTCATCTCTTAATGATGGCGCATCGTTTTAATTACATACGTGAAACGTGTACAAATTTCCAAGTGCTAGAAATGAAAATATTTCCACGCTTAAATCGACATTTATGCTGGCCATTTCCCTCACCCCGTAAACCATTTCCTCGCTTGATTAATGTACACATGTTTAGCTCGGGGTAAACACCTGCACTTTTTGCAATTTGTTGTTATTACTGGCCCAGGATCGGGTAGGCGAATACCTGGAATATCTGACGATCTTCTGTCTTTAGGCGCCGTTTTTGGCGTCGATCTTCTGACTTATTTCCCAAGTGGAGCGAGAGAGAAACAGATAAAGAGAGAGAGAGAGAGAGAGAGATAGCAAACTTGGCTGACTAGCTGGCTGACTGGGGCTGCCTTTGGCTGGCTTTTCCTTTTCGGCATTTTATTTGTGTGCAAATGGCCAGCTAACGGTATATGAATCATGACTTTGGCAGGCAGCATGATTTAAAACACTCACTCATATGCTGAGCGGCTGCCTCGAACCGGAGGGTGTGAGTGTGCCCAGAGTTCTGTGGGACTTCCAGACTGCCAGACTGGCTGCCGCAGCAGTTTTAGCTGATAGTGTTGTCACTTTGGCTATTTAATAGCCAGCTATATATTTTTATGGAGCCTAAATATGTTTATTGCGGTCAGTTGGCCATTTTAATGGACTAGCCTCAACTATGTCAAGCACTTTAAATTTAAGTTTGATTACATCTCATGTGCTCTTTCACAAGACTTTTGACTTTACAAAAATCATATATGTAATTTGGCAATAGGATTACTGTTACTTATTAGATGATTAGAGTTACTGTCCATTTAGATATATAGGCAAACGGCCAAGTCACGGCCAAACAAGCCAAATGTGTTGCACATAAAACTTTATTTTGCACAGACGTGTTTCTCCTAATGTACAACTGACTGATTAGTTAGAATGACTATATCAAATAGATGTCATAAGATAATGAGCAATAATTAAAGTTAAAGTCTTTCAAAACTAATGCTACATTATTTTGATTGATTTTTCTTTGTTAATAAACACAATAAAAATTGTTTCGCTCATAAAATACGATTGTATCTTTTAAGACTATTGAGCTTATCTTGGCTATTATGTTTGCCTTATAAATTCTGGTCAACACTGTATTCGATTCGCATCGTCGCGTTCCTTAGCTGTTTGTGCATATTTTAGCACATTTTGCAATGTCCGTCCACAAGAAGAGAACCCAGAGAACTCTACCCATAGTGGAGGAGAGCCCAGAGACACAGACGACGACGTCGTCGACGACGTGAAGCGCGTAGAAAAACGTGCGACTTGAAGTTGACAGGCGCTGCTTTGAACCCTGCCCAGCTACATAGCTATCCGCTATACCGGACCGGCTAGGAGTCGACTAGGTGACTAGTGACTAGTCGACTAGGACCGGCTACCCCTGCCTGCACCCCTGCCTGCACCCTGCCTTCTCAAATCAGCTGAAAAAGGCAACGTTTTTCATTTTTTCAACATTTTAATGCAATTTTTAATTTATTTGTTTTGCCGCGACTGTTGCGACTCTCGTCGTAGCTCGTAGCTCGTAACTCTAGTGTTTCTTCTCTCTCTCTCTCTCTTTCTATCTATCTGTCTCTATCTGTGTCTGTCTGCTGTGGCTTCTCTATATCAACGCATATTTCTGCATTGATTGGCATTTCCTGGTTGCCATGCATTAGACTT
Source organism: Drosophila mimica (assembly GCA_037043585.1). Classification (NCBI taxonomy): domain Eukaryota; kingdom Metazoa; phylum Arthropoda; class Insecta; order Diptera; family Drosophilidae; genus Drosophila; species Drosophila mimica. The sequence goes on from JBAMBE010001187.1 coordinate 1,166,747, forward strand.
GGCCCAAGTCAAGTGAATTCTCCGAACCGAACGGCGTCTGAGTAGGGACTACAAACAAAAATTGATAAAATGCAACAACAACAACAAAAAGGTACTTCTTCAATTGATTCGTTTTCTGATTTTACATCTCTATGAAAGGTACATATGAGTATAGCTTAACTGGCCAATCAGTGAGTCAGTTTAGTTCTCATGATCTGGCTGCTGACTTGCAGATTGAACCAATGACATCACGAGCCTCAAAATAACATCCACAGTTCACGTATCCGGGCATTTCCACATTAAGTCTGTCCGTAGCATCCCCATCGACACCAGACAAAAGCCAAAAAACGTTGCCACTTCACTTATTTTATACGACTGCAAATTACATAGTCATGAGTAATCATATTAATGAGAATCGAATGTTTTATATAAAAAAAAAAAATCGCGCCAAAAACGCTCGCAATGATCCAATTTTCATAAATTGTACTCGCAAATCACGTAGTCAAAAAAAAAAAATAAAAATAAAAAAAAAATCATTAACAATTTGACTAACTGTTTTCTGTTAGCGTCTTTCGAGGCTTCTGGGCAACAAGCATTGCGTCAAAGAGCCAGTGCAAAAGAGGAAGGTTTGCTGCCTGGCATAATTAGAACCAGTTTGCACATCGTGGCCAAAAATAATTTAAGTTCTGACTGTTTCTTTCTATTTCGATTTTTATTGCTCAAAATTCGCAAATGGATTTATTTTGAATATGTTGAATAACATTGACGAGTGACAAGTGACACGTGTGGGCGTCATTAGAAACAACAGCCAACAAAGTTGTTGAATTTTTTGGGCCACACAGTGTCGCACTTGTTGTTATTGTTATTGTTATCTGAAACAGTGGGTTTCATATTTATAAACACGTAGAGCCAATAAGTGCCAGTCGTGACCCCTTAACTTATTTGATATATATTTTAAATATATATATAAAAAAAAAGCAGTTTTTGCTGAAGTTGTTCCAAAAAAGTTTGCGTCAAGCTCTGAAAATGGAAAAGGTTTGATTTTTAATTCGATTATCTTTTAGCTCATCTGAAAGATGATTATTATTTGAAGAATGATTACAATACTTGACCCGGGTCAAGTTGGCAATTGCGAGCTACTGCATCATAATGTTTTATAGCTTCTAATTAAAAAAATAAAAAGCTTAACATAAGGTCATTAGTCTGGCGGGAAAAAAGCAAAAAGCGCACGCTTAAATTAAGTGAGTGCAGCTGCGGTTTTCTAGTTGCAACGAGTGAAATCAGAACGCTTCTGCCTAGCAACAAACTTGACCCCAAGAAAAAGAGAAATTTGTGGCAATAAAAAAAAAGCGAAAAATACATTTAAAAAGAAAAAAAATTATGCTAACACAAAATCAGCGCACGATCTGCAAGCTGACCCAACACCAGCAGCTGTGGCAGCAGTTGCACGTCCACATATATGGTGTGGCAGTTTGTTGCATGCTGCAGGCGAGCAGCCGCACACGGTAGCTTGCATCAAGATTTGTCACAAATCAAAGCAGGCAGCCAACTAATCCAGTTCAAGTGTTGGCCAAGCCAAAATGGCAAATTGCCAACGAGCTGCAGTTGGAGTTGCTGTTGCTTGTTGTTTGTTGGTTGTTGATGTTGTTGTTGTTGTTGTTGTTGTTGTTGTTGTTGGTTGTTTGGCGTTGGCGGCACTGGGCACGCTGCTCGTTGTTGCCGTCGTGCCAGGCAACTTGAGCAACAGCAGCAGCAGCAGCGGCAGCAGCAGCAACAACAGCTTCCGCATTGTCGCCATCGTCGCTGCTGACAAGTGACTCAGACCTGCAATGAGAGACTTGGCCAAAAGACTTGGCCAAGACCAAAGACTTCGACTGCGACTGCGACTGCGTCGTTGCCTTCGTATTCGTCTTTGACTTCGACTCTGTCTGAGGCATAGTTTACATTTGGCGCGATTGTTTGTTTGCTTGTTGTTTGCCTGTTTGCCCGGCCAAGCCTGGCCTGGCCTGGCCTGTCTTTGCCACTAGAGACCGTTATATTTGTGGATCGTGCACAGCGGCGGCCAAAAAGCTTTATTAATTTTCAGCACACAGACCCAAAAGCAAGCAACTCCTTCGCCTCAATTGGCAGATTGTTGCTGCTATTGGTTGTTGCGTCTGCTGCGGCTGCTGCTGTTGATGCTGCTGCTGCTGCAAGGTCGATCATTTGTAAGGCCAACTTTAGCTTCACATGAACCGTATACGACTGTGCAACAGTTCAAGTTAGTTCATTGGACTAACGCTTAAGTGACATTCAGTGCGCACAAAGCGTCCAATTCCCTTTTACTATATGCACATAAAAAAAAAGTCTATAAAGTTCTTAAGAAAGTCCGAAAATATATAAAAGTTGGCAGATATTTATCGATTAAAGTATTACGAAATAAGGTTTAAAACCGAAATTAGCTTTAATCAAGTTCAACAGTATAAAAATCTTATATTAAATACAAGAATTGATTCAAAGAATGTACATTAAGAATAGCTCACATTCAACATTTTTGAGCCTAAATTTTCAAGTATTCTTCAAATTCTGTTTCATACATCGATTTTAAAACTTCAATTTGATTCAAATGAATTCCAAATTGCATTAGAATTTTTGACTTACAGCAAAAGAAACTAAACTATTTATTTTGTGTACATGAAAAGTCATATGTGGATAACTGTAAAGAAATGCTTTCCGCAAATCCAAGTTCAAATTTCTTGATTGGTTTTTCTTCAGTGTGCATATAGAATTTTAATATGTTTAAATCGATTGCGCAAACATTCCTGTGGCCTTTTCTAGAAAAAAGTACTGCAAAGTTCAAGCCACAAGCAATTTGGGCAACAATTGGCCAAAACAATGCGCGCTTATTGGCAAATAGAAACTCAGACACACACAAACACACACACACACACACACACTTGGCTGAGGTGTTAGGGCCCTGGGGCCAATTTGTGGATTTATGACGATTGACTTTGACGTGGTCAACAAGGCAGCAAGTTTGCCAAATTGGCGGCAGGAGAAAAGTGCAACAACAGCGATAGCTACAAAAAAATGCAATGCAATTTGCACCGTTAAATGGCTGTCCAAGACGCAAAACCAAATTAACGCCAAACAACAGCAACAACAACAACAACAACAACAATTGCAACAGCAGCAGCAGCAATCAAAGTGTAATGCGATAAGCCAGCAATTGCAATCGGCAACAAAGATGCGGATACCATCACCATGTCGCTTGTGGCACCATCTCTTTCTCTATCTCTGTCTCCGCTGCAATATACAGAGAGAAAACAAATCTCAATTTTGATGCCACCCATCTACCAAGATTGATCTGAAAATTTGAATCATTTTAAAACAAATAGTTCTTGGTCCAATTACATTTTCAGCTGGCATCAAAATTTGTGCCACATTTCAAATATTTTTGCTCTACTTTGAGGAAAGTCTTTAAAGCAAACCTATAAAAATTTATATGAAATTTAGAGTGAAAAATGTTTTTAAAAGAACAGTTTTCCCCATTTTTATCGCATTAAATATCTTGTTATTAATTCAAACAATTTGTAATACTTGATCCATGATTTTTGTATTTTTGGTTAAATTCTTCTTACAACAAACTTGATGCAAGGTAGGAAGATTTTATGCTAAAAAGTTCTGTTTTTTGCAGTGTTCCAAACTATGTTCTTCTTGTTCTCGCTGTTGAACGCATGAGGTTAGGTCAGCCAGCTGCTGCTGCCTCTGCTGCTGCTGTTGCAGATCGGTATGGACTGAGATGGGGTTCGGTTGTTGTGTGCTAAATGTCAATTTGATACCAGAATCCACACACAGAAGAATCCAATTAAAGCCGGCATAGCTTCACTACACAGTTGCTGCAGCTTGCAAATTGCCATTCAACAAAGCCAAAGCCAAAAGCCGTCATCCACAAAGACAGAGGCAGCCAGCGCTTTCTGGCAGATGGAAGATGGAAGCTGGCATCGATCTGCTCGTCGCTGGCCTGGCTGGGTCGCGAGTCGTTAGAGATGCGTGCGCCAAAGTATATTTGTGGGTCATGGTACAAATCTCCAGATGCAACTGTCGACAGGCAGACAGTCAGACAGTCAGACAACAGCAGACAGTCAGACAACAGCAGACAGGCAGACAACAGAAGACAATCGGACAGCTAGTTCTCTCTGTCTCTGTCTGACGTGAGACACCTTCTGATACATATGCTAACGAAGTCAAGTTCCCCCCTCTCCCTCTCATTCTCTTCTTTTCCCTTTTGCAGCTGTCAAAATGTTGCGCATGTGAAAATTTTCCCACCCTCCATTGAGGCCGCCTGCGCTGCGTTTGCAAAATGTAAATTTTATTTCTTAGCATTCCTCAATGCAATATACATTTATATTAGTAGTGCGACAGCCGCACGGCAACACTGGCCACGCATGCTCACAATATCGCCGCACAATCACAATGGAGCTGCTCGGAGCCTCTGTGTAATTTTTCAACCTTAAACAGTCGGCGGCTGTCCAGTGGTTACCCTTTGTGCGCACCACCATCCCAGAAGTTCTTTTTCATTTATTTATTTATTTTGTTTTGTTTTTTGTTTTTTTTTTATTTATTTTTTTTTTTATTTTGTGCCCACCATGCTCGGGAGACGGCTGCGCAAACATTTGCATTTGCTTCACGCATGAGCTTGGACCCGCAGTTGGAGCCATGGGCGTAGCCTGTGGCAGCTCCCTAGAGCTTGGCCAAATTTAACTATGGCAAACAACAACGTTTTGGAGCTTGCTACCACATTTGACTTCTTAAACTAATTTTACCAACTTTTCAAAAACAACAAGGGAGCGGGCAAACTCTACAAAAATTATTTCTTTGCCTTGAACCCTCCTGGCTAGGTCCATGGCTTGAACTTGGAGCCTACTGCATGCATTTTTCATAACGCATATCAACGGCGACCCATTGTTGGTCAAGAGCAGAAGACTGCTTTCTGCTGCTGCTGCTGTTGCTGTTGCAGCTGATGATGATATATTGCCATTTGGCCCTAGTCTCTAAGCCTGCTTTGCAAATTTCCCATGACCGATATTTCTTTTGCCCGCCCCTCCACTTACTCACTCTCACGCGTGTGCCTTCTTTTGGGCAATTGGCAATGGGTAAAAGTTTTTTTTTTTTTCTTTTTTTTGTTTTGTTTTCCTTCTTCTTCTTGCTGACTTTTGGCTGCTTCATTCACAAATTGAATTTGTGTCACACACTTGGCCAGCTGGCTGGCTGTCTTCTGACCACCCCTTTATTTGGTCTTAACCCAAATACTGTTGAATGCTGCCTGAAATTGTTTACCATTTAGCCAACAACAACAACAACACATTGTAGAATAATTACTGCAACAAGTTGCTAGTTGGCACAGAGGCACATGTTGACAGTGGTTGCCTCTTGTTGTGTTTCGCGTGTAATAGCCTTAGAACAAGTGCCATTTTGGCCAACAACTAATAGCCAGTTTGTGTCGCTTCCGTTGTCAGTCAGGCTGACTTTGATGCCTCGACTCCACCATCATCATCATCATCATCATCTTCGTCGTCATTATTATGATAATCATTATCTGGCTCGTGTGAGATTATCATTATTGTTATAGTCGCTCGTCATGTCAACTCGTCATCAAAATCTAAAGATGAGACTGCAACATCTCCGTGGGGCAACCATTTAAGTTGATCGTGGCGGTCTATCGTTAGAGGGTATTTTATCATCTAGCTAGAGGGTAGTTTAATTAAGTTTTAAAGTGTTGACTGCATTCCCCATTTGCTAACGAAACGTGTGCTAAAATTACACAGATAAAAACACTTCCTTAACTTGTGCTTGAAAAGCGTTTTTAACTGGATTCTGATTTGCGAGGGCATCCAATCGTCGGCATTCCCTTATTGGCTTACTTTGAAGTGTTGCTGCTGCATGCGATATTGTCTATTGCCACAGCACGCAGTAAATGCAATTCGTGGCTCCCGGGACTGTGACTGTGACTGTGTCTGAGATTCTGAGAGACTGCAAGCTCCGACTCCGACTTCGGCAACGACTTTAGCTCTGCCCCTCTTCTCCCCACCAGAGGGAGCCTGCATTTTAATGAGCACATTTTGCGCATTTATGATGAGACCCGTACTAGGTCTGCCCTCTGGCGTTAGCTCATTTTATTTGCTTATTTCGTTAGCGAGCAAACGACACCGCCGCACGGTTCCCAAAAGGGCGGGGCTGGGTAAGAGAAACCACTCAGATTTCAAAAGAAGAGCAGCCTCAACAACACATCGACGAGCAGTCATTGTGACCCCCCAGAAAGAACTGCTGCAAGTCTCAAATTTATCGATAAATCCATACACGAATCCACCAAAAGCCGATTAATCGAATTTCTGCATATCACTTCAATTGATGCATGTGTGAAAATGGCTTAAAAATAAATACTGCTCTTTTAAATACCAATTCTTGTTATTATTTTGAGAATTGCATTACGAAATATGTGAAATGTAGTCAAGATTAGAAGCTTGTTGAAATATCTGTTTTCTGTTTGAAAAGCTATCTTCAAATGCGTCATTAATGTACCATAATTTAGGTAATATTTATAAAGAAATCACATTGAATCTAAGCGAGAACTCGGCACACTTATCCCATAGTGCATTATGGCTTGTTATTTTTATTGCCTTTTATGAAATTGTATAACTTACGCATGCACGCCCACCCACAGCCCAGTCATCTCCCCCACTCTCAATGAACTCCAGAAAACTCCACCCTCGAATCCAACTCCCCCCCTCCCATTGATGGAAATATGGTATCGCACTCACGTGTTGAATCTCCAGGGACTTGATTAAAGGCGCATAAAAGCAAATAAAAAACTTGGCTAATAAATGAAAATATGAAACGTAGACGTAGAAGGACACTTTGCTGTTTATTGTTGTTGTTGTTGTTGTTGTTGTTGCTGTGCTTTATGTGGCATTATGTACTGATAAGTACAAGTATATATGGGATACAGTTTGTCAACCGATAGGCTGTGATATGCCCCAGCTAATTATACCGGTCGCTTGCAGGGGGGAGAAGAAAAAACTTGAGCAAGTTTTCTTTTTTTTTGGGCGTGTTTCTGACATTTTCAATCAGAGAACAGAAAAACAGAACTACGCAAGAACTAAATATAACCACATTTTGGACCTTTTGACAAGGTAGCTTGGTGGCGGAGAATATTTGGTACTTTTGGGCAAGGTGGGGAGCCTGCGAGTCATGTCAGGGAAAATTGCACATCTGTCAAATCAGCAAACAAGTGATTTCCGCAAACAATTGCTGGAAAACAGCCAGTCAGGTTTGCTCTCTCATTCCCTTGTTCGAGGGGTGCCGACTCGACTCGGACCGAGAGGATAATGGTGGTGGTGCTGGTGGTGGGGGTTGACGGAGTTATGGTGCTGGTGGTGGTGGTGGTGGCTCACACAACAGTCAACAGTCACCCAATCCACTCGAGAACATTCCTTCCTTTTTCTGCTGTTTGTGCACGTAAATTGCTTTTGTCGAGGCTATTGAAAAAATTCAACAAAAAAAGAAATATATATATATAAATATAAGGATGTAAGGACATGTGTCCTGTCATGCTTTTTTAATGAAGTGCCGTCGTTTAAGAAACATATTGTGGCTCGATTTGATTGTTTGTCATTGTTAAGGGTTAAACGTTCGTGGTGTCAGACTGTCTAATGGATCAATCGCCTCTATATATACATATTTAAGTATATCTGAGTAAACAATACTAAATATGTCTCCCCCCTCTCTCTCTCTCTCTCTCTCTCTTTGTTGCAGTTACACACACAAGCAAAGTCATGACAAGAAAACGTTCGAGTCCGCTGGGACTCGAGGAGCTGGTGTCTCTTCTGGCCATGCTGCTGATGTTGCTGCCAGCGTTAACGCAAGCCGGTAAGTGGTTTATTATGTCAACATAAATTACAGTTAGGCTCTACTAAGTATCTAAGTGCCCAACCACAAAACGCCCCATCCCCCCCTCCGTTGGTCATAGGATGCTCACATATGCGCGTCCTGTCTACTCTGATTATGCAGGCCATAAATTTGCACACATTCGTGGCTCAGACACACTTGTCGATATTTTGGAGTACACTGCAAAAAAAAAAATAAAGTAAAAATACCCAATTACCGGAAGTAATTTTTGTATTAACATAATTCATTTCTGAAATTACGAAATACATTTCTTGAAAGTCGAAATGCCCCAGCAAACTTAATGGTTTGGAAATTAAAAACCTTCAAAAAATAGTCGCCAACAATTCCGTTAAATTTCCAATGACACATCGTGAAATTATTGTAAATTCGATTCTTTCTTTCTAAATTTACAAACCATATATTTCAATATTAGATTAATCTGCCTTGTTATTTGAAACACTTAAATTTTTCTGAGTGTAGTGCGTTGCACTCATTAAAGCCGAACTGTGACAAATTGCTATCAGCTGCCAACAGTTGCTGCAACGACTCTTGTCCGGGGTCAGGGGTGGTCACCGGGGTCATCCAATCAAAGGCCTGCAAAAACAGTGCAAAATATATTAAATTACTTGGCATGCGAAATACGCTGTTGGGGTGTCCGAAAATTCAATTGAGTCATGCGTTTCCATTTAAATTGAAATTGAAATTGAAATTGAGGCACAAAGTGCCATTGACATCCAGAGAAGGGTGGTGTCGATATACACGATTCAGTACAAAACAGAGAAATACATTTAAAGCTACCGTCGACAGTCACTAAAATAAATGCTGACCCTTGCTATAAATAAAGTCGTGTGCTTGACAAAATGGGTGGACAGCACATTTTTCCCATTTCCCATTTTCCGAGATGCATCTGCTCTGAAACGAGGTGTTAACTTTCACATTCTTCCAAACGAGAAAAACGCTAGAAGGTGCAGCTATTAAATGCTCGATGTGCATACAAATTTAACGTCTTGCTTAAACACAACTTTATGGCAAATAAACCCCAAAAAAAAAAGCAGAAATACCATTTCTCATGACTGCAGAATATCGGTCAGCAGCTCGACGTAGTTAATCACATGCAAACACAACAAACGAGAACCGAAACCAAAACCTTAACCCATAACCAAATAGGAAAACCAGCCTCCCTCGGCACACTGAAACTTACATGCACTCTCCCCAACTAAGTTGCATGATTGATTCACAAAATCCGACTAAAATATAGCATTCAACTACTCATATCGTTGAGGAAAATTCTTTATACCTTTGGGTGCGACTTTAACACCGTCACATAAAAATTGGACAATTTGAATAACGTCTACAAAGCCAAATCCCCAACATTCTTTAATGGCGTTTTTTCTTCAATAAACAGTGCAACTGCAGCTGTTGACTGATTTTGACTAGTCGAAAACGATGGACGACAATAGACGAAGTTCGTCAGTCAGTCAGTCAGTCAGTCAGTCAGTCAGTCAGCCAGGCGGACAGTCGGACAGTGGGACAGTCTTGTTGACCCACATTTAGCAGTGCTGGAAATGTTCGATTCATGCATTTGACTTCTTGGAATTTTCATTAACACATGCCACAGTCGTTATAGAAAACTGTCCAAAAAAATAAAATGAGGAAAGAAAAGCAAAGAAAAATCCGAAACGAAAAACAGTTTTTCGTGAATGGCAGCAAGAGAACGCTTAAGAGTTTGGGGAGTCTGCTAACTGATTAGAGCCAAATCTATGGCTCTTTTCTCACCTACTTATTGTATGTAAAACATACACACACACACACACACACACACACACACACACACACACAGAACGCTGTTACACTAACAAGCAAACAAGATGAATTCAAGCACTCGAGTTTGATGAACTTACAGAACCTTTGCAGCTCGCTTTGAGACTGGTGGACTACCAAGTTCTTGGCCTGGCCAGGAATTTCACAGCGAGCTGTGAGTAATTGAATTGTTCCTATTATATGAAGAACAGAAGAGTACATAACTCGCAGCAACGATGCGATGACTCAACACACTCTTAACTCGTATCTGTGAGATACATTTGTAGCTCATTTAGCTGCCGACATCAGTGCCAGTATCCAATAAATCAACAATAGCGTTGTCGAGTGCTGGATATAGCCATGATTAATATATGATGTGCTGCGCATTGCTCAAAAGTCCAAAGCATGTTCAAAATACTTCACAACAAGTGCCATTTTGCGTCATAACATAAAAAGTTAAAAGCTGAAAGCTAAATGCCAATTGCCAACTTGTTGATTGCCAATTGTTTTAAGCTCAAGTTTGGTTTATTTATCGTGTGTAGCCTTTTACCGTTATGGCATTAAAATACAAATGTTATGTATTTAGGCTTTTACCGTTGTGGTAACAAACGCATTCAGTTGGCCAAGTTATGCAATTTTCATGCCACCAAGTTCAAGTTTTAATTCAAGCTCAAGGTCGATTCAGCTGTTGGCCGATTGCTTCTGCTCTGCTTGTCGGTCGATTGGTTGCTTGACTCCAACTCTTAGCCAAGTTAATCGACCAGTCGCTCTTAGCTGTTCGCTGCTTGTGTTGCTGTCGTCGTCGTCTTCTGTCAGCAGACTCCGGTAGCCGCAACACATTATCATTATTTTATAAGCCACACAAAAAAGCAGACGGCAAAATTTCAAGTCGCGCTGTCTTTCGTCTCTCCCTCTCCCTCCCTCTCACTCTCGCTCTCTCTCTCTTTCCATCGCTGGATTTCGTGGGGCGTTTTCATCAATCAATTTTGAACCTGAGTTCCTTATACTTATGTACCTTATACAGAGGGTACCATAACTTTGTAATTGAATTCAAATTGATTTGAAACGCTTTAATTTTAATTTGAATTTTTGTTTCAGCAACTTTTTGGAGAAACTCAACACAAATTTCATTTATTTATTTATTTGCTGGCTTATAACAAACTTAAGTTAATATTTGTATTGCAAGAGTATCAAATCTTCGAGAATCGATATTCAATCGATGTTACCTGATTTTTCACGTGCTTGTGAACTTTTAGACACAGGTGTGATTAGTGTTTTTTATTTTTGTTTTTTGTCCATTGGCATCTGGCTGACGATTCTTCAATTGCTGATTCTTCTGGGGGCTGGGCAATTGACACCAATGAAAGTACTTCTGCTCCAGCTCCTATATATAAATATAGCAAAACTGATAAGTCACAGTCAGGGAACTTGAGACTTGAATCCGGGTCTGCGACTAATTGAAGACTCTCTTTTTAAGCCAGGCCAATAACTGGGCAAATAAACTTGTATGTATAAGCAATATATTTCATATACATGTTGTAGTTATGATGATGCTTAACTGATTGCTTAATTTATGGCCAATTACAAAGGCATTAGGCAGTAGGTAGGTAGTGATTTTTTGAGCTGAAACTTCATATTTTTGGTTTATTGCGCATATAAATCGCTTGTTAATGGCTAACTAAAATCGTGAGTTTGCGGAAGTCAAATGGCATTTTTTGGTTTTTATTGCCACTTGCCGCGCTTAATTAGCCTGTATTAGCTGGCCATCTTTTTCCAGGCAGAGCCAAACAACAACTATCGACCACTTGACCAGAACCTTCTGGACTCGCACTTCTGGTCTAAAGCAAAAACATCATTATGCTCAAGTATTAATTGCATGACTGCTTTTTCACTGGCTCATCTCAGCTCAGCTCAGCTCTGCTCAGCTCGACTCGGCTCGGCTCGGCTTGGTTTCTATCGACTCAGTGGTGATGATGATGATGATATCAGCAACCAGAAAGAAACCTCAGCAGCCGCCTCAGCAGCTGATGGGACTTTAATCAAGATTTGATGCTGGCCAGTCAGCAGTTTAGCCACGCGCATATAATTAACATTTTGGCCAGGTTCAATGTCAAGTGAAGCTGCTACGGCTTATCAGCTGCTTGATAGCCACAATCCCACAACGGTATGCGGCACTCTGTTCAGGTTGTCAATACACTAAAAGAAAATAAACTACAAAAAAAAAAACTAACCGTTCGATTGCAAATGCTTTTCACATTTTGAATCACGGAAATGGCAGAATTCAACATCATTTACATATTATGTTAAAGGAACCCGAATCCCGGAATCCACAATTTATAAAAAAAAATCGTATTTTTGATTTGCGGAATGAGTAAAAATAGCTTCAATCGAACTTTCATTACAACAAATAGAAATTGTAAATGTCTCATTTGCGGAAAACATTTTTCAATTGTAGAACATGACACACAAAACGGACTGTAGCCTCTTTTCCTGTTTTGCTGAGTGTAGGCGTGGCTGGCTGCGATCGTAAATATTTCGTATGCAAACACGTTGACAGCATCGTCGTCGACGTTGTCTACCTGTGCATATACTTATAGCTATGACTGTACCTACTTACCAGTACCTGTAGCATCATAGCCACATACCAATAGCCACATACTTTGTAGTCGAACTTGGCTTATTTGCGTGGCAAACAACGGGCCAACAAACGGCTGACCATTGACCGATTTGGACGCCGTTCAAGAAGAAGCTGTGACTGAGTGTGTGACTGTGTGTGTGTGTGTGTGTGTGTGTGTTGGCTGCGTAGCTGTGGAATTTCATAGCCACTTGAGCAACAAGTACGCGGAGTTAGAGATCACGAACTTGCGGGTTAAGCTGGCCCACACGATGCTGTCTTATTGGCAACAGGATGAGACCATGCAGATTTTATGTTAGTTAGCCAAAAAAAAAAAACAACAACAACAACAAAAAATGACACATATGCTGCTGGCCAACTTTCGTGCGGCGGCGACACAATTAGAATCCGCCTAAGCTCCAGCCTTTTGACCATAAATATGTAAGAGCCACATTGACTTTTGTTTCGGGGCCCACCAAAGACGCCCCGAAAGTCGTACATCAATTTGTCAAAACAAAAAATAGAAAAGAATTTTTAACTCTTCGCTGACTTCAAACTGTTTATGATAAATTGACCATGACAGAGCGCAGAGTTATGATCGTAAAACTAAAAAAAAACAAAAACAAAAACAAAAACAAAGCAAAAACAATAAGAAAAAACACATTTATATTTCTTATGGCACTTAATTTGTTTTGATCTAACCCACGCGAGCCATTGGCCTGAGGCCATTGACCAGATTTTCCAGCAGGCCAAAAGGGTCTGACTGCACTTGATTTCAATTAACTTAACAGTGAGAATTGTTAATGGCGTCTGGCGTGTGAAACCCGGCAATGAATCAACTTGTCCAACTTCTTCAGAGTATTCGAGTTGAGAAGCTGGCGGAAGCGCACTCAGCCCGATACGATTTTTATCAGCTCGAAACTGCTCAACTTCCTGTGACAAGGTCGTGAGTGGTGAGCGGGGGCAGTGCGGGGTAATTTCATTAAAGTAAATAATCAGTTAGCGAGTGGCGTTCGTGGTTAACTGGCAGCAATTTGTATTTGTAACGGTAAGCAGTAAGCTACACTCAAAGAAATAGATAATATTGGGCTCAAGTCAAAGGCAAACGCTCTGATGGTTAAAATAAATCATTTTCACTCGGTTTTGATTTATTTTTCATATTTTATTTTTTATTATTTATATTCAGAGTATTGAAGTAGGATTTGAGAACGAAACTGATTGGGACACCATTTTTCTCCAAGTGCACACAATTTGGCCATTAACGCCTTTTTGTCTTGGCTGTGCCTTGACAATGAAAATGGCCCAAACTGATTGCTGTAATTCTGTTGCAAACTGCTGCGCCTGCTGCTGCTGCTGTTGCTGCTGCTGGTGCAGTTGCAGTTGCAAAGAAAGCCAACTCTGAAAATGCAAATCAAAATCTTTGTTTAGTAGAGCAAAACGTCGGCAGAGCTATGAAGTAACAATTCTCCGATTTCACATGACGATAGACCGACCCCAGATCCACTGAGAAGTATATATGATGCAGTTAAACTATGCCATAACTATAGCTCATACCATGTTGTGTGTTGTGTTGTGTGTTGTGTTGTGTTGTTTCCTCTCCGTCTGTTATTATCTTTTTTTTTTGTTATTGTTTGATGTCATTGAACTTGAACCTGTTGTCGGCCAAGTTTGCGTCTATTTCAGTTACGTTTGTTTTTATTTTTATTTTTTTTTTTGGCATTTTATGCAAGCTCTTGACGTGAATATGCTAATTTTTTGTACAACACGTTGCTCGAAAAACGTGTTTGAAATGCTAATTTACAAACATTTGCTGTCTTTATTCATGTTTATATCAATTAGTTGAGATTTGACCCAATTTGATATGGGACTTGGCCATGTTAATTGCACATTATGATAGCCTACAAATTGCACACTTAGGCCAAACAAAAAGCTGTAAATAAAAACATAGACCCTTTTAAAGCCGCAACGAGTCAATGGCCAAGTGACTGCCAATTAGGCGTTCCTGTCTGGCGCCATCACTCAGAACAAATTGTTCCCCACAAGAAGAAGATGTTGAGGCAAAGACAGGAGCTGCATGCCTTAGACCGCAACGTACACTCAGAGAAAAATATCCGATACAATTAAGAATATGGTAAACCTAATTTTCAGAAAGTCCATTTCTAAATGGCTTAACCTCGTTAAAAATGAGAAAATTCATTTCTATTTCTATTTCTGTTTCTAAAAAGCTTATATTAAATGCAATGCAGTTTGCCAAAGGGCTGGGCTAATACGTTTTTCTGAGTGTAGTGCTGGTCAGTTAAGTTATTTGCGGTTGGCTGAACGTTAACTTAAAGTGAAACATGTTCCTGGTCTTTGGTCTGCGTGTTAGAATACATTTTGACACTATTAAGACGATACAGGAAAGTCTTGCAGCGCAAGAATGGTAATTAGCCATGTCTCTAAGGCTGCTGGCAATGATATTTGTGCTCTTTACACATAGATCTTTATCACATGGTGCAATGACTTCCCACAGCTTTTCAATTGTGTAACTTTAGCCACAACTCTCTGGCTGGCCAAGCAGCGGGTTCAATCAACTCCCAGCCTGGCACCTTTACGCATGGCAAACCTGCGAGTCTCCAGTCTGTAGTCTCCCGTCTCCAGGTCATGTTAAGTCACTTAGCAATGGCTACTAACTTCTAACTACTGACTGCCAGAGAGAGTGAGTGAGAGAGAGAGAGAGGGGTATGAACTAATACCTTGTATAATTATCGCTTTCCTGATCTTTCGTTCCTCGCTTTGTGCGTTTGCAACATTGAATTTTTTATGCTTGAATCAGCTTCTTCTAGTTCTGCAAGCACGCAACAAATATTCTATGTATCTACATACCTTACATACACTGGTAAAAAAAAAAAATAAAAAAATTAATCATTTTCTACTCATGTTAATTACAGAAATTGTCAAGGTCCAAAATCCTAGTTGTGTCCCAGAATTTCTCTTCACAATTCCTAATTTTAAAATATAAAATTTTTAATTTTAATTATAATAGTATAATATTAAATGAAGTGCATTGCGAATTTCAACATAATCATTCGCTTAGTGTATATACATTCCTTATAGTCAAGCATTATCTGCATTCGCCTATCATTAGGCTAAATGTCTTGGAGGTTCTGTCGTGGGAGTAGATACAAATCGCCAACTGTCCAGGGGGCAAGCAATTAGCGGGCTTAGAAATGCCACGTGAATCTACTACCAAATGAGGCAGCAAAACAACACACACACACATACACATATATATATATATAGTCGTAACTAATTGAAACGGTGGGGCCAAACGTGAGAACTTATAGGAGACATTATCATCAATCTTCCGGCTTGTCAACACGGACACGCGCTGGAAAGAAATTTGGACAGCTAGACGAGAAAATGCAAGCTCAAATTAATAAACAGTTACGCATGCGCAGCTGAAAATAAACTAGTTGCAAGCATTGATTGCCAGTTGCCACAGTCGCTGGATAGTCTTGTCAGGCAGCGTTGATTATATAGCTTCTTGCCTGTTATTTTGGCAAACTAAAACTGCAACAACTGCAATTGCAGTAATCAATGCGCTGTTATCAATAACAGCTTGCGGTGTAATAATTGAATGCCGAGCAGCAGGAAGAAGCATGCAGCGATTTGTTTGCCTGCCGCATTCGTAACGGACCGTAAGAATTTCTTCTTTATTTTCTCTGTGTTGTTGTTGTTGTTTTTTTTTTCATCTTTTCGAAAATTGCACAAACAACAAAAATTATGATATATCCAGCAGCCCGGTGGGTTGAATCTGTGATTAGCTTTTTAGTAACCGTGGGGCACATAAGCGTATACGACTGACAGGCAACGAGGCAGCAGGCAACAGGCAGGCAGACAGATTGATGGGCTCATTAAAGCCACGCAGTGCAATCAAAACAAATCAAGCACACGACACATAAGCGAAAGGAAGACTCAAACAAGGCATAGACCCCTGTCTAGGATCAACTAGTCGAACAGTGTGGGAAACTATGCACAGCTTCCTTCACGCCCTTAACTGCTTAATTACAGTGCCTCAAGGCCATGTTGCACTGGAGCTGTGTAGACGATCAGCCAGATGTTTAAAGAAGAAGCCATCCGACTCATTATTATCTATTAAAACAGTCCGATTTGCAGTCGATGGTTAAAACAAAGAACAAAAGTTGCACTGACAACCCAACAACCTGACTGACTGTCTAATGACATTGCCTGGACTACAACAACCAACCATCGGGGGATCACTTATGCATACACTCAGAAAAAAAGTATATAATTTAAAAATTATTAGGTTGCCATCCTCCAGCTTAAATATTATTTTTATATTTATATTTATCGAATATGCCCCAAATAGTTAATTGAATGTTTTGGCATATTTTGACCATCAAGTTTTGCAATCTTCTTTCCGGTAAACTTCCAACACTATTCCTGTCAAGCAAAAGGATTTCTTTTACACCTAACTTTGGAAGTATTGAATTATTTAAATCAATTAAAGTTTATGTTGCTACTTTCCTGATTTTTCGATATCTGGAGCATATATTAATATATGATTTCAATGAAATTGGAGAATCATATATTTTCTGCAAGTGCATGATCTGCTCCTGGGGCGTAGAGCAATTACAATGCTCTCATATATGTAGACAGACACAGGATTATGCATATTGCCTATGCCAAGACCTACCTAGACCTAGACCTCTCTTGGTAATTGTTTCATATGCATAGCAGGCAGGCAGGCAGGCAGGCAAGCTGGCAACCAGGTAAGCAGGCAGCATCATCATCGACATGATGGCAAACAGGCAGCAATTTCATGGCATACTCATCCTCGTCGTCATGACCAGCGGGCATAATTTACTTAGAACGAATCATGTCTATGGCTCTGCACTGGCAATAAAACACAGCGTCACGCCAAAGAGAACCTAAGTTGAGAGGCAGCAACTGCGTCCAATTTGGTGGCTGGATGGAGGAGCTCCAAGGAGCTGTTGCTGTCCGATGTCTACATTGCTACCTTGTCTCCGACATAATCATGTTAAATTACTCGCAAATTCATTTGCTGTACGCGGCGGCTGCTGCTGTTGTTGCTGCCTGTTGCTGCCTGTTGCTGGCCTGGTGCCTGCCTCTGTTGGGCTCATTGTTAGGGCGCCTCCTATTTCAACGCTGATGCATGCAACCAGATAGAGTGCGAGAGGGAGAGCGAGAGCGAGAGAGAGAGGGTTGTTAGCTTGTCGCTCAGTCCATATCGATCGGAGTCGGCATTATGGAAATTATGTGATCAAGGCCATAGAAAATGGAAATTGTTTATTTTTTTTTTATTATTTTTTTTTTTTTGCCACAACAGCAACAACATTTGCATGCAACAGTTGCTGATGCTGGTTTTGGCCTGGCATAATTTCTGTTTTCCGGCCTCACATTGCATAATTGAACTGAAACCGCGTCGAGTTGGGGCTTTGTGCAATTATAGTTGGATTTATTGCATGCGCAGCCAGGATCAGCCCAAGGGTCGCCAGCGGCGCATTGTTCGCTTTTTGTTAGCCATGGACATGGGAGCACTTCGACCTGGCTCTAATTACGTGCATCTATATCAAATGGATGTTGGCCAAGAGACTCGCTATTGTCACCCATATGGCAAGAAGAGCCATTGAAAATGCGTTCTTTGGCTTTTTGGCCTTATCAACTAGCCATATATCTTGGCCACTGTGGTTGCAATGGGTGTGCAGCTGTTGCCAAATAGCGGTAAAATAGCCGCACACCAAAATGGCAGCAGCAGCAGCAGCCAACGCCGAAGGAAGATTTGTGTTTTTCTCGTAATCTTTGAAATATTTGTGGCATGGCAAATATTTCACTAGCTGGGTTTCCGCATCGCACACACACACACACACCAACACACACGCACACAAACACACACAAGAAGAAGAGTGTAAGAGTAAAAAAAAGATAGAGGGAGTGTGTGGTATACACAGAGAGAAAATCAATCAAGTCTGCAGGTACAAATATTGATTATCAAATCATAAATGACTTTCGGAGCTTGATCTAAAAATTGTTGTACTCATCTTAAGTAAATTGCTATTTTAACAAGTAGGGTTATTCAGAAAGGAAAATAATTATTTTTGAGATCATTTCAACTTAATGTTGGCAAAGATCAATTTCTTACTGTGCTGTAGGTAGTGGAGAAGAATTGAAAAAGCGCATCGATTGCTATCAACAACATTTTTAGCGAAACTTCCACTTTTCACATGTTTCTGTTCTTGCTGGTGCTGGTGCTGATGTTGTTGCTGTTGTTGCTGTTGTTGCTGTTGTTGCATCATGCAATATCCACCTACAGCACCACTAAATAATAAAGCGTAACCAGCAAAAGGCGTACCCCGTTTTTGCCATAGCCATGGTCAATGCCAGAGACGCGGAGACAGAGTCCACAAAGAGTCGCAAAAGAAACGCGAGTTGAAGCCTAGGCCTACTTATGTAAGTAAAGCCTGGCTAGTAGTGTCTTGTATTTTATGGTTTGTGTACACATTTTTGCACACATGCGCGACCGGGTCATTCAACTTGCAGCAGCCATCCAGCCATGGCCACGTCGGGATCGCCTCGCTTTCCTAGAATAAACAAAATGCACGACTCTTTGCGACAGCAGCAGCAGCAGCAGCCGCACCAGCAGCAGCAGCAGTTGCAGCAGCAGTTGCAACAGCAACCAACGCCGCCAACAACTTTGGCTTTGGCCCGAAGCACAACTGCCATGTGAATATATGTTGCTGTAAGCAGTAAGCTGCAAAGCTGCAGCCAAATCAACACCAGCAACAATAACAACAACATGAAGACCAACAACAACAACTAAGTTGACTGAGTAACTGACTGACTGACTTCTGTTTGTTGGACCGACACGACCATGTTTGATGTGTAGCATCAGCAGCCAAACGACAACTCATGCGTCTTGGTCATCATCATCGTGTGCCCCTCCTACCGTTCTACTCCTGCTTCCAAACTCCTATTTATGTGGCTTGTACCCATCGAAAAATTGTTTGCACACGGGCATAATGTCGTGCTGCAAATGTAATGTAACAGAAAGTTGCCACACCCATAAAGTATATCTATCCTATTCCGAGCGCAACAAGGGCGCAGTCTTAGCATAAAGCCTTATGATTCATTTTGAATATATAATTTCCAGAAAGTAATTTTTATCACTGTATTCTTAACGATTTAGTACCTACTTAGCTATACGGTATCCTCATAGTCTTGCTCTTCTAACTGGAGTTTTATTTGTTGCACTTGCATCGTCGCAAGATTGTTGCATAAGTTTGCATTACAGAGTGGGCCAACCTCAGCTCCTCTTGCTGCCTAGCTTGCTGGCGAACCGGCTGCATGATTGACTCCCATCGCAAGTCCGGCCAAATTCTTTCCTCCCTCCTCGTTCTGCTCGTTGCCGCCCTCTCACCCTGTCTGAGCCAATCCTTAACAGTTAATGTGTGAATTTTTATGCGTTGCCAGGTTCTCGGTCGCGGCTGTTGTTGTTCTTACCGCATAAAATGTAATTTACATCCGTTAGTTTGAATGAGTGAGACGTTGCAAGAACCACAGCAACAACAAACTCCTGTCTGGCCATTGAAATTGCTACTTGGATTTAGTTGTTGTTGCTGCTGCTGCTGCTGCTGCTCCTCGAGCTTAGAGGCTTCCGCCAATATCATCATGTTTGCCGTTAGAAATTCACATTGTTATTTCGGCCTCGTCTAAGTGGCCCGCATTTGGAATTGGGTTTTTCGCTGAGTGTACAAACACAAATTACAATTAATTTACGAGTTTCATTCTTCATTTCGCTTGCATTCTAGAAATTTTGATATATGTGCTAAATTGTCAACCCTTCAACCAGGCGCAGTTAATCAAAACACAGCAAACAAAAACCATTCATAACCAAATGCAATTTGTCAAATCTTTTTCGCTGCTTTTGCCGCATGTTGCATGTTGCTGTCGTGCTGGCGGCAGCAACCACCAACAAGCAACAAGCAACAAGTGACCGCGCGCCTTGCTGTCAGCTTAAACAATTTGTTTGTGCCATCGTGGAACACACACATACAAGGCAAAAAAAAAAAAAGAAGATCCTCCCCATGCCCCAAGAGACGAACTACGTGCCACAATATTCTTGCTGCTGCCGCTGTATTTGCTGCTTCTGCTGCTGAATTTTGATTATGTGGTAATAACAAGTTGCACGCACACAAAGCCGACCACTAGCTTGCTACATTTGATAGTTGTTGTTCTTTTTGTTGTTGTTGTTGTTGTTCTTGTTGCAGCAATTTGCTGCCAGTTTGTTGTCTATTTGTGTTGCATGCGGGCCATCTGCGTTCCTCGCCGTGGCCCTGTTATCAAAACCAACTTGGGACCTATCAGCAGCGACTCCAGTGCTTCCAGAGCACGGCCTACGCAAGTTTGCAAGCCACGTTCTTCGTCTAATTTCAATTGCATGCAGTCACAATTAGAGGTCTCCCTACGTCTCTATCTCCCTCTCTCTCTCTCTTTCCCACTATATATATATATATATATCTATATATCTCTTTCTTTTTCCCTTTGTGGCATTCGCTGTATGTAGTGGATAAATTAATTTATTATAGTCATGACGACTAACGGATATGGCCATCATAAAAATTCGATCATAGCAGAGCAGAAAACAATCTCTCTACAATTTTTTAATTAAATAATAAATATATGTTTTTTCTATCTTTATCTATTTACAGCACCACTACAGGAATACACGGAGGTTCAACAGTACCCAGGTAAGTGAGATACAAAAATAGCGAAATAACGAAATATCCATCAAACATTTTAAATACTGAATGAAATTGATTTGGCAAGAATTTAGTTGTAAATTATAATTCAGACACAATATGGCATTAAGTCATTTAACATTAATTGATACTCAGTAATCGCTCTTAAGCCGCTTATCGTTTCTATTAGAGACCGGACCAATATCAGATCCAAAGCGGCCATTTACTGATTGACCACAGGGAAGAGGGGCGATGGTGTTAGCGCACCTAATTAGGCTGTTAGCTGAGCTGTGAAAAGACACACGAGTTTGTGTAGAAGTGACCTAGTCTACTTGTTGATGCCCTATAAAAAAGATTTATGGTATTCAATATATATATATTTAGTTGATATGGGAAATAGTTTTCGTAATAACTATAAATGAATATTGGTTTCATTGGAGCTTAGCTAGTACATTTTAAATTATCCTAACTATGCCAATAACTATTTAATTATATAAATTATATAATTAAATCTCTCGAAGGTGTGCTTCAACTTGTCGCACACACAGTCCTTACTTCATTCATACCCCTCTTCAAAGTTACACGTTGAATGAAACATAAAGCAATAAACGCTATTTTACGAGTTTTATGTTAAAAACGTGAGCAGCCGACTCCAGCGACACCAGCGACACCGGAGACACCAAAGATCTCAATCAAAAATGTTGTGTCTAGCCAAACGACTCAAAGTCGCAGAGGCCAACAACTCAAGCCAAGTCAATGTTGCAGACAGATGCGGAGACTGACTTGTGGATAGCTACTGCAAGTCGCGCTTAACGTGTTAATAATGTGATTTGAAATTTATTGCGGGTGGACGTCAGTAAATTAGGTAAAATAAAAAAAGATAAAGAAAAAATGTAAGCAGTAGCCAGACGTGTGTGTTTGTGTTAAATGTTGTCCGGCATTTGAGTTGTCGGTTTAACGACTCTGATGAGCCATAAAAGATATCTATAGTTGCACACGTATTATGACAGACAGCTGGCGCTAGGCTTAATTTATGGCCGAAACGACATAGTAGCACACAAAAACTTGGCTTGAATGCATAACTGATGACTTGGGAAACGCCACACTCGTATTACGCTCAGTTGTTGAAAAGTGCTCATTGTTTTTGCGGGAATTGTTCTCAGGGCTGCTCTAGTTGTATATATAAATAAGTAGTTAGACGGTAGATTGGGTTGGTAATGAATCCCAACTTTCTTTCTTTGGACTTATTGCAGAAGGCTGCTACTACAACTATGCGCATTACAATGAGGGTGACCGCATCATGACCAATGAGCCGTGTCTCAACTGCACCTGCCACAATCGCATGCTTATGTGCTATCTGCGCGTCTGCCCGTTCACCAAGCCCATTGGTCACGATTGCATTGTGGAGAAGCGCGAGGATCAGTGCTGTCCCATCATTACCTGTCCAGAGGGTAAGCTCTAATAGTTATTCTATGCCACCAGATATATGTCCTATACGTGCTCTGCTTGCCATTTTATAGTTCCTGTCGACGTGCCTTATCATACACCCGAGCCAGGCACCGAGCTGAGCATACCCGAGAAGTTCGGTTGCAGCATTGAAGAGAAATTCTACCCGGAAGGTGCACAGGTGCCCTCGAATCCCAACAAGCCATGCGAGCTGTGCTATTGCATTAACAATCAAACCAAATGCGTTATGCAGGAGTGCACCCTGCATGTCGATGGCTGCACACCCATCTACAACAAAGGTTCCTGTTGTCCAGTGCGCTACAGTTGCGGTAAGTCAAGCTGCAGATTATCCTTCTAAAAGTCATTAACATCATTTATTCCTTAAATTAGATCATGAGAATGATGTTCTTGAACTGGAGGACCAGTCGACAACAACGACCACTGTTCGCCCAACGCCTGGCTTTATTCTGACCACAACTATGACTCCATCCGTATCCACGGATTGTATCCATAATGGCGAGAACTATGCAGATGGTGCTTCCATCGAGGGCAAGAATGCTTGCGAACATTGTTATTGCATGCGTGGTGATATTGTCTGTGCCGTCCAAGAATGCGAAATGCCAATGACTACAGCCAGTGGCAAATCATGCCATGCCATGCCAGCCGCTGAGGGCGAATGTTGTCCCAGCAATTATGTCTGCGAGGATGATAGTGCGACCACCGAAATCATTGAGATCACCACCCAGGCGATTAGCCGCGATGAGGATGCAATTACCACAGCAGCACCAGTCAAGGACATTCACGGTGAAATACCTAAAGAGGATGTTGATCTGCAGGAGCATATCGATGATCAGGATAAGGTTCCTGCCACTGAAAGTCCAGTTGAAGAGCTTGGCAGCGGTGAAGTCGATCAAGAGGGCACCAGCCTTGCACCAGAGCATGACGATAAGATTAAGGAGAAAGAACCTGCGCCATCTACTACTGCTACTGTTTCTAGAATTGATATTCCCGTTGAGTCATCCACGACGACCTCTGCTAAGGAAGGCAGCGGCGAGGAGGATATCGTTAAAGCCACAACTCCAAGCACTCTGGAGGCTGTCGAGCCTGCCAAACCCACTAAGGAAGGAAGCGATGCAGAAGAAGGTAGCGGTGAAGATGAAGATGAAGATTCTACAGCCACGCCTGCTAAGGCAACCAGTGAGGAAGATGACAAGCAGATTATCAGTGCTACAACACCTGCTGGTGAAGCTACCGACAAGGAGGATGTTGCCAAGGGTACAACTCCCACCGAGGATGTTATCGATGATGATGATGTTGCTAAGGGTACAACTCCCGCTGACGAGGATGACAGTGAAAAAGATATCGCCAAGGCGACAACTCCAGCCACGGAAGTCAGTGGTGAGGAAGACTTGGTCAAGGCAACAACTCCTGCCGGAGAAGAAAGCTTTGCTGAGGACACTGATAAGCCTACCAAAGATGAAAGTGCTGAAAAGGATACCAGCAAACCTACAACGCCTGCTAGCGATGTTAGTGATGACACTGATGTTGTCAAGGCCACAACTCCAGCTGATGCCGCCAGTGAAGAAGAGGAAGATAAGGCAACAACTTCTGCTGAAGACATTATCAGTGATAAGGATATTGTCAAGGCAACAACCCCAGCTGGAGCAGTTAGTGACGAGAAGGTCGAACAGCCTGCAGTTCCTGCTGAAGACTTTAGTGATGATGAAGACTTGGTCAAGGCAACAACTCCTGCTGGAGAAGTTACTGATGAGAAGGCCGACAAAGCGACAACCTCCGCTGAAGCCATTAGTGAGGGCGAAGATGTGGTTAAAGCCACAACTCCTGCTGGAGATGTCAGTGCTGCCGTGGACGAGGAAGCAACTCCCGCCAAGGATGAAATCGTTAACGCTACAACTCCGGCTGCAGCAATTAGTGGTGAAGAGGATGCTGAGCAAACCACGAGTCCTGCCAGTGAAGCCAGCGGTGAGGAAGACAAGGATATTGTCAAGCCTACCCCGAGCACCACATCTGATGAAGACGAAACGGTCAAGGCTACAACTCCCGCTAAAGAAGATGAGACTAGCGTTGAGATTACGAAGCCTACCACTCCCAAAACTGTGGATGAGCAGACAGAAGCAGCTGAAGAGACAACCGTCAAGGATGCCAGCAAGGATGAAGATTTCCAAACAACAACCACAGCCACACACATTGCTTCCTCCACCACTGAAGGCATCAGTGCTCAGGAGAGTGCAGAGAGCACTTCCGATGAGGAGAAACCAGCAGTACAGAGCACCACAAGTGCGACCGCCTCTGCTGATGAGAAGGAAGAGGATGCTACAACAGCGCTCCCGACATCAGATGATGAAAGGGAACACGATCAAACTGAACAGTCGACCACTCCGAAAGCAACATCAACTGAAAAGGTTGACGAAGACACATCTACTGAAGCAGAACCAGACATCGTGGCTTCAATGGACAAGCAGACCACTGTTGGCGCCGACAAGGTTGAAGACGAAGAAACTGTTACCCATGCAGCACCGGCCAAGTCTGATATTACGCCTGATGCGGATCAAAGTACAGCCAAACCACACGAAGGAGATGAGGCCTCAACCGATAAGCCGAAAGAAGTTTATCTGCCACCTGCCACCGAGGACTCTGACTCCACCGAGAAAGTTGATATCAGCACCGAAATTGCGGAGACAAGTGACGAAGATATCACTGCATCCACATCTGAAGAAGAAACGCCAGAGCCAGCAACGGTTACCCCCGTTGACTCCCAGAAGGACATTACTCCTACATTGGCACCCAGTGCAGAGGAGGAAACCACTGACGCCGAAATGCCAGACATGCAACTGCCAGCAATTATACCCGGAGAGGGTGACTGCCTGGTCGAAGGAAAGACCTATGCCAACAACACCAATGTGCCAGCAACAACACCCTGCGACGTATCCTGCAAGTGCATCAGCAGCATTGTGTCCTGTACGCCAATGGAGTGCAAAATTCCCGAGAACCGCGAGAAGTGTGTCCTGGCTACTGACCTCCTTGACGGTTGCTGTCCAACTTACATTTGTGAGGGTGACTCCGCGACTGAACAGCCCGCTGATACGACTTCAGAGGACAAGTCGACAACTGTCAAGCCAACCGCAAGTGAATCGCCTGAAAGTATCGATGATAGAATCGATTCGACTAGCACTGAACAAATACCAAAGGATGTCATTATGCCTTCTGGCATTACTGAGCAGCCAATGTCTCACATTAAGACCGATGACGAAACACCTTCAGTAACTACAACTATGCCCAGTCTGGAGGAGGAAACAACACCCAAAGAGATTAAGAAACCAACAGAAGATCGTCCATCCGAAGAAGATAAGGATGAGATCGTGCCTGTTACCGCTGCTCCTGGAATCGATGCACAGAAGCCTGTTGAGAAAGAGCCACCTACATCTGAAGAGGATGCTCATAAGCCCGCTGAAACTGATATGCCAACAACTGATGAAACTGGCAAGCAACCTGCCCAGAAACCAATCACAACACCCGCACCGGTCTCGGATGATGAACACAAGCAGACTGATGGAACATCAGATGCCACGACAGTCGCCCCTGTTTCAGAGGATGAAGAGAAACCAAGTAAGGATGAGAAGCCCGTTGACGAAAAGATTGGTACACAAGAAGATAATATTTCGAATACTACTCCTGCTTCTGATGAAACATCTACCGAATCTGATGAAGAGCCCTCATCCACTGAGTCACATGTCGAAGATCTTGATAAGAAACCAGTTGAAGAGGATCTTGTGGATAAGGCCACAACAGTGGCTCCATCTTCTGATGAAAAGCCATCTGACGAAAAGCCTTCTGATAAGAAGCCTACTGATGAGAAGCCTACTGACGAGGAACCTTCTGAAGAAACGCCGTCTGATGAGAAGCCTTCTGACTCTACTGAAGACAGCAGTGCTGATACAACTCTGCGCCCTGATGCCGAGGAGGACCAAGACACCAAGAAACTGTTCGCTCCAACAACTGAGAAGTCCACAGAATCAGAGAAGGATGTCACGAAACCTGCAGATGATGAAACAAGCACCGAGGCTGATGTTGAAAAGAAACCAGCTTCTGAATTGGACACTGAGGAGGACAAAGAAACATCTGATGAAGTATCCACATCTGCTCCCGTAGTCAGCAAGGATCAAGATGAATCAACTGCATCACCTGTGGCCCACGATGGAGACAAGGAAACCAGCTCAGAAAAGGAAGTGGATGCGTCCGCAACAACTGTGGCTCCAACAACCGATGATGATGTATCGAAGGTTCCCAAACTCCCTGTGGACCATGATGAAGACAAGGAAACCAGCTCAGAAAAGGATGAGGATGTGTCTGCAACAACTGGGGTGCCAACAACCGACGATGACGAATCAAAGGTTCCCAAGCTGCCCGTGGCCCATGATGAAGAAAAGGAAACCAGCTCAGAAAAGGATGAGGATGTGTCTGCAACAACTGGGGTTCCAACAACCGATGATGATGTATCGAAGGTTCCCAAACTCCCTGTGGACCATGATGAAGACAAGGAAACCAGCTCAGAAAAGGATGAGGATGTGTCTGCAACAACTGGGGTGCCAACAACCGACGATGACGAATCAAAGGTTCCCAAGCTGCCCGTGGCCCATGATGACGAAAAGGAAACCAGCTCAGAAAAGGATGCGGATGTGTCCGCAACAACTGCGGCTCCAACAACCGATGACGAATCGAAACCCAAACTCCCTGTGGATACCTCCGAAGCAGAACCAGCAACAACTGTGGCCTCTGATGTACAGGAGGGTGAAAAGAAACCAGCCGATGATGAAACTCCCACAGTTTCTCCAACCGTTTCTGACAAGGAAGATACTGAGGACAAGGAAGATACTATTGTTCCCTCCACCATTAGGCCAACACATGAGAAGACTCCAGAAGATAAGATTGAAGACGAGTCCACTGCTACAGTCGCTCCTGAGGTTTCTAGGAAGCCGGAGGACGAAATTGTTCCTTCAATATCTTCATCCACAGAGGCTGGCATTGATTTGGGAACAGAAGTGCCCCCAATCTCAACATCTACACAGTCCGATAAGAAGGATCAAGAAGATAAGATTGACACCGCCACAGATGCTGTACAAACTGAAGAAAAACCAACGTCATCAACAGAAAAGTCTACTTCTGAAGAACCTGAGGATGTTACACAGATTGCGCCCGCTACTGAGCAACCACAGACTCCAGGGGACACAATTGCACCTTCAACTTCTGCACCATCAGCCCAAGACGACGAACATAAACCTCACGTGGATGCAGTTGACGAGGATCAGGCTGCCACAACTGCAGTTCCCTCAGTTCAAGACGACACTAAGAAGACAGCTCTTGAAGATGCAGCTTCCACAACTTTGGGTGCTGATGAGGACAGTATGCTTGGAGCTACCATTGTTCCTAGCATTGGAGACAAAGAAGAGAAGCCATCTGATGAAACTGCATCAACCTCAGCCCCAGTCACAGGAGAGGATAAATATGATGCTGCAACCATTGTTCCTAGCTTCGACGAGAAGAAGGATCAACTGGAACCCGTTGATGTGGGAGTTGCTGTGCAATCAACTGATGCGACATTGGAAGATGTGTCTACGGAATCTGGTGAACAACTGGAAGATAAACTTACCACCTCAACTGCAAGGACACCAATCGAAACAGCGACAGAAACTCCAACTGATGTTGAGCCTGAGGACTTGGACAAATACGCCACAGTTGCACCATCTTTGGAAGAAGACGCATCAAAACCATCTGATGAAAAGGAGCCCACTACCTCTGAAGAAGAAGACATTCAGAGTGCAACAACTGTTCAGCCAGCGGCAACTGATGATAAGAAGATGCCACCATTGCCTACACCTCCATCATCAATTGAGCCACAAAAAGAAACCGAGAAACCAGTTTCACCTGATGACGAAATTGAAATCACAACTCGTCTTCCATCTACGGAAGATGATGGCGCATCTCCTGCTGACAAAGATGAAGACAAATCAGGGGCAACAACTGTTGCACCAGCTGGAGAAGGGATTGAAAAAGAACCATCAGATAAGCAGAAGCCAGAAGATAGTTTTGAATCCACAGCAGCTCCTCATCCTGATGAAAGCGTTAAGCCCTCAGAGAAACCCTCTTCTACAGCTGCTCCCACTGACGAGGAAGCTGAACAGCCAACCACTCCTACTGCTGATGACAAGATCGATATCGGTGCTACGCCTGCGGGAGTTTCTCAAGATGATGATACCGGAAGTGCCACAATACGACCAGTTAGCGATAAGACAGAAGATTCTGGTGTCACAGAGCAAGGTGCTGTTGATGATACCATTGCCACAACACCTGAAGCTGACGCAGATCAAGAATCACCAATCGCGACCACACCTAAGACTCAAACTTCAGCTGCTACTACAGTCACTCCAATTATTGTTCCTGGTACTGAAGATGTGGATGTCAAGCCAATGGATGATGGCATGTCACAAACTGGCGGCGAAAAAGAATCCATTGATGAAACCGAAACTGCCACAACTTCTGCTGAAGATGCTGATAAGACTACCGTTACTGTTACTCCTATTGCTCATGACATTGAAGCAACCAGCGAAGTTAGCAAGAAACCATCTGACACAGATGATGTGGGTGAGGAAACGACAGAGCCAAGTGTTGACAAAGAAGAAGACACCACTGATCAAACTACTGGTGCTAAACTGAAGCCACTATCACCAGTGCCAACAACAGATGAAACTGTCACTGAGGCACCTTTAGACGAGGACGAACAAACTGGCAAACCAGACCTGGACAAGGACACCCCAGTTAAGTCCACTGAAGCACCAGAGTCAGAGGAACATACCGCTAAGCCATCTGATGTTAAGCCAAGCTTGGATTCGACCGAGGAGGGTGAGGAGTCTACAGAGTCGGAGGAGGAGCACACTCCTCAGGTTCCACACAAGGGAGACGAGTCTAAGGAACACGAGGAGGCTGTTACTAAACCCGCACAAAAGAAACCGGAGCCAGAAGAGACCGAAGTACCAGCTCTTGCCACTGAGATACCACAAACAACAACTAAGCAGGACGAAGCATCCACAGAGATTCCCAGCGAGGAACCCGCCACAGAGCGACCAGATGACAAGGAAGATACTGAGGACAAGGAAGATACTTTTGTTCCCTCCACCATTAGCCCAACACATGAGAAGACTCCAGAAGATAAGATTGATGACGAGTCCACTGCTACAGTCGCTCCTGAGGTTTCTAGGAAGCCAGAGGACAAAATTGTTCCTTCAATATCTTCATCCACAGAGGCTGGCATTGATAAGGGAACAGAAGTGCCCTCAATCTTGACATCTACACCGTCCGATAAGATTGACACTGCCACAGATGCTGTACAAACTGAAGAAAAACCAACGTCATCAACAGAAAAGTCTACTTCTGACGAACCTGAGGATGTTACACAGATTGTGCCCGCTACTGAGCAGCCACAGACTCCAGAGGACACAATTGCATCTTCAACTTCTGCACCATCAGCCCAAGAAGACGAACATAAGCCTCAGGTAGATGCAGTTGACGAGGACCAAGCTGCCACAACTGCAGTTCCCTTAGTTCAAGACGACACTAAGAAGACAACTGTTGAAGATGCAACTTCCACACCTTTGGGTGCTGATGACGACAGTAAGCTTGGAGCTACCATTGTTCCTAGCATTGGAGACAAAGAAGAGAAGCCATCTGATGAAACTGCATCAACCTCCGCCCCAGTCACAGGACAGGATAAATACGACGAGAAGGAGGAACAGAAACCGACTGACAAACTGGAACCCGTTGATGTGGGAGTTTCTGTGCAATCAACTGATGCGACATTGGAAGATGTGTCTACGGAATCTGGTGAACAATCGGAAGATAAACTTACGCCCTCAACTGCAAAGACACCAATCGAAAAACACGAAGATGAAACTGTCACTAAGGCACCTTTGGACGAGAACAAACAAACTGGCAAACCAGACCTGGACAAGGAGTCCCCAGTTAAGTCTACTGAAGCACCAGAGTCAGAGGAACACACCGCTAAGCCATCTGATGTTAAGCCAAGCTTGGATTCGACCGAGGAGGGTGAGGAGTCTACAGAGTCGGAGGAGGAGCACACTCCTCAGGTTCCACACAAGGGAGACGAGGGAAGTGATGAGTCTAAGGAACAAGAGGAGGCAGTTACTGAGCCCGCTCAAAAGAAACCGGAGCCAGAAGAGACCGAAGTACCAGCTGTTGTCAGTGAGATACCACAAACAACAACTAAACAGGACAAAGCATCCACAGAGATTCCCAGCGAGGAACCCGCCACAGAGCAACCAGATCTTGACAGTATTACAGTGCATCCATTGTTCGCATCGCACTTTACCAGCACCACCAAGGCGCCTGTTGTCGGCAGCAAACTGGGTGTGGGTGAAACAGAGGCTACACCTACAAAAGAGAGCCCGGAAACAACGACAACCGAATCGCCGCTCACTACAACAACAGCCACGAGTCCACACCTGGAGCCCATCACACCGCCTAGTTATAGCCAACCACCACAGTATCCATCCTATCCCGAGGACGAATACGACGAGGAGGAGGTCTTTGGACCTGGCACCTGTCGCTATGCGGGCAAGATCTATGTGTCTGCCCAGCAAATACCACGTGACGATCCTTGTGACTTCTGCTTCTGCTTCAGAAGCGACATCATCTGCTTGCAGCAATCTTGTCCGCCACCAATTGCTGGCTGTCATGAGGAGCCCATCTCTGGCTTCTGTTGTCCACGATACGAGTGTCCCGTCTCAATGGCCGCTGTGCTCAACATAACGACAAGCACAACAACCACAAGCACCACACTGCCACCACACTTCCTGAACTACTCCCATGGCGATGCTGTGCAACATACCGGGTGTCTCATCAACGGCCGTTCGTACAAGGTGGGCGAACCCATCGAATCCACAAGTGGTCCCTGCATCAGCTGCACGTAAGTTGATACCTAAAATTTTATTATTAAAGCTCTAAGCCTGGTTGAAAATAAATGACGATATCCGTGAGCAACTGAAACTCTTCTAATCGGTAATATATTCTGCCCACTAATTTCAGTTGCGGTGGCGATGGAAAGATGAAGTGCGATCCACAACAATGCGTTCCGGAGCCAACAATGCAGCAGGTTATGGCTGCTGTGGCGTCTGGCCGTAAAAGATGAACCACCAGCCATGCACACTAAATATAATTTTAACTAATTTTTAAGCACTGCAAACAAACAATCACACAAAAGAAAAGAAAAGTAAAAAAAAAAATCAGACGAATCCCAAATTGCACCCACAGAGCTGCATTCCTCACGTTTTTCGAAAGGAACAACAATAACAACAAATAAATAGAAAATAGACTCCGGTAACAGAAATAGAACAGAAAACAATACAAAAGGTGCCAAAAACTGGTGAAAATATATGCAACCCACTAATAATATCAGATCAGAAATCGTAACAGTAACTTTAAGTTTTAAAGCACTTTTTTCCAATTTGAATTCCAATTTTGTTTCGGATTAGGTTACGTGACGAAGCAACCAGTGATATTGTACTGTATACATAGTATAGGTGCAATTAATTTAGAACGCGCTCACTAAAAAAAATTAATTACTTACCACCCCCAAAAACCCCATCCCTTTAACAATCGCCAGCAGCGTGCGACGAGCCTTGTAAAGTCGTTTCTTGTGTCGAAAAATAATGCAACCGCTTTCAGGAGAGACTCAAATCCTAATTAAAAAAAAAATTTGCACAATTAATGACTTTACGAAGCCGCGACGGAAAAGCTATGGAAAAAGAACCGTTTCTTTTTGGTTAGCAATAACCCCTTTTCTTCAATGCGCTTTTATAGGATTTTAGTCACTTTATATATTTTAAAACATTATTATTTTTTTGTGTATAATTGTTGCTTCTAGTCTTCTTTTGTTTGTAAGAGCAACGAAAATTCGCGCACAATGAGAGATCAAAATTCAGAAATCGTTTGAATTGAGTTGAGATAATGCAAATAGTGTGTATCTTCTATGAACTTTTCCAAGCTTTTATACTTTTATATAAATACAATATTGTGTAAAATGAGAAGAATCGAAACGAAACTAGTTTTTATAGCAATTTTTACAAAAACGAACAAAACGAATTGCATAGTTTTTAATAATGGATTGAATTTAAATGTTTAAATATCACAAATCCATCTGTGGTAGAAAAAGGAAGATATGAAAAGTAATATAACTAAAATGTGTTTTTTTCTGGGTCAACTGATAATGTTAACTCAATTTCGAATCGAATCCAAAGTAGGCTATTGCTATTGCTCGACTGATTGAAAAGTGCACAAAAATAATACGTATATACTATATTGAAGTAGTCAATAATTTTGTAAACTAACTTTTTTTTAAGAATATCAACCGTTGGTATTAAATGTAAACCGCGTAACATCAATTTATCATATACAAATCAAACTAATTTCAGTCGCTTGAGCTTTAGATGTATGCCGAAAATTCGAAGCGATATTAATTAAAAAACGCACACAATAAATATGAACAATTAGATTTATATAATCTCTAAATATAGTTACAGTTTTTAAGTATTTAACTATAAAAATAAATAAATAAATTTTAATGTAGAACTTATTTATTTTAAATGTCTTTTAAGAACAGCTCTTGTGTTTCCATAATTATCGTAATTTATATGCAAGCTTTCTTTGTAATCTTATAAATAAATACAACGCTTTTTATTGAAATGTACACTTCTTGAGCGTATTCATTTTGAAAGATTCATAAAAAGAAAAAAATGAACTAATTCCAAACAAAATTTCTTGTCTTGGTGCTTTAGTTGTTTACTTGAAACAATTTCGGTTACAAAAACATCTTGTTATCGATAATTCTTTTGCCTCTTATTGCTAGACTACTCGACATCGGCTTGACGATATTTAACATATTTAGCGGCTGTTAAATTCGAACGGCTTATTATAAACAATTGGTTTGCATTACTTTTATTTTAGTTTTTAGTATTTATAGTAATAAATTTAAAATTTAATGCCAGATTATATAGGCCTGTTTTCAAAATTATGTTCATGAAAAACTAAATGCAAATGTGTAAAACTCAGAAAGCCTTCAGGAAAATTTTTCCCTGAAAATATTTTTTGCTTGTTTTGAGACGGAAATACTAAACACACACTGGTAATTCACTGTTAACCTGTGTGAATTTTGAAAACAGCTGTTCGATTTTCGCTCGTCGAATGAACAGTATTGATATATTCTGACAATGTTTATCGACAATAAATTGAAATACAGAAAGTTTTAAATAAAAGAAAGAATTTAATTATATTTGTTAACTTTATTGCAGTTTCGTAAGTGAAATATTTCTTCGATCTGAAAGCAGTGCTGAAGGCTGGCAAGTAAGTGTTGGAAAACGTATATATCGACTACTATCGACGCCACTAAGCGGCTTGTTATTCCCATCTCTAATATAGTTATTCTAGTTATTCTTGTGCAATTATTTTTAGTCACAATAAATGACAAAATATAAACAAAAACTGCGAGAAGTGTGGCTGCATATGCCCGAATTCAGAGCATGGCTACGCCGTGATCCAGAGGACTCATACAGAGCGCATTGTCGCTTCTGCAAATGCGGAGTAAACACAAAAATGTGCGACTTACGCGCCCATGCACTGACAAAAAAACATAAAAAAATGAAAGCATCACTTGAATCCAGAAGAAATGATTCGGTAAGTCAAGTTTGAGATGCACAGTCAGTTTAACATTATGTCAACCATATAGAGCAATGAAGATGACCCTGGGTTTGAGGACCACTGTACTGAGTACAAGTACAAGCCGAAAGCGCCAAGAGTGAAACGACCAAAAACCAATTCCACGGACACCACAAATATCATTAAAACGGAAAATAGAAACAGCAATGGTCCAGATTACGAGGCCATTATTGAGGGTCTGGCATTATACGAACCAGAGCAGGTATTGTTCTCCAATGGCTCTACACTTTCGGACGAACAAATTGTCAAGTCCGAGAGCCAAATTAACATGGATGAAGAAATTATCAGCAATGCTGTGACAGCTGCCGTCAGAAACCTGAAAGATTCATCTCAAATATTTGGCGATTTTGTTGCTGATCGACTTCGCCAATTGTCGGAGAAAACATCGGAGTTAACCAAGGATAAAGTAATGCAGGTCCTCTTGGAAGCTGCTTCGCTAGACAGATCGACCACTGACGCCTGACACCGAATATATAATAATTCGAAATGTATAATATAAATAAATTTCACAATCAGCCTTAAGTACAAACAATTATTACTTGTTGGAAGTTTAATTTTATTAAAAGTATATTAGATACATTTCACGATGGGGCCACTTTGTTCAAGAGAGTTTTGTTAAATATTGCAATTCTTTAACATTAAAAGTAAATGTGAAAATGCAAATATTGCTCAATTTTCATTAGTATTCGTTATTAAATGTTGACTTTTGAATATTAATCTCACATTTATCAATATACAAATATTTAAAATTGCAGTTTAGCGGCTGGCGATAAGAAAAAAAATCCTCGATTATTGACCCATCGAAGCCACATAACGATAACGATAACTCTGAAGAACGCGTCTATTTTTCGTTGTGAAATACAACCACCAGTCACTTTGTTTTTGATTTCGCTTTTGATTTGTTTTAACTTAACTGAAATGAGTGCTGATGAAGCAGAGCATCTGGAGGAAACCAATGTGAAGAAAAATGATTTGGAAACTGTGACGTCTGTTAAACGAAAATTACGTGATGAGGAGGAAGAGGACGAGGCAAATGTGAAAACCAGTGAAACAAACAAACGACGAAAATCTGAGGACAATCAAGCAACAACAAGCAACAATAATGTTGTTGTGAAAGAGGAACCAGCGGATCAGGAAACAGGGAATGTCGATCCTGCGGTTATAGAGCCTTTCAGTGAACCAGAACCTAGCAGCAGTAACAACATTCCAGTTTCTATAAAAACTGAACCAGTCACAAACGCTGACAATGACGTCAGTGCGGCAAGCTCCAGTTCCGCCACAAGAACAAGCGGAGCAGCTGTAGAAGCGGAACCAAAACCTGTTGTAAAAACAGAACCCACCAACAGCAATCAGTCCCCGGATCCGCCCGCTGATTGCTCGGTCTCCTCGAGCACCTTGCGACCGTCATGCCGTTTCGGCATACGTTGTTACAGGTAATCAGTTAAATCCCTCATCAATCATGTAAAGCTAAGTACAAAACTTACCTATTTTTAGACAAAATCCGGCACATCGAAATTCAGAGGCACACCCCGGTGACTCAGATTATCGGCGGCCCAGTTTTCCAATGCCTCCACTGGGCACGCCAAACTGTCCATTTGGGAACTCTTGCTATCGCCGCAATCCGATGCATTTCCAGCAGTATTCCCATCCGCCCGATTGTAAGTAAGATGTTTGCAGTATAAGATGCACCCAACAGCAGCTAAAGGACAAATTAGTTAATTCCGCCCAGAACATCAGCAATCGTTTACGTGAGCGACGCGCCCAAGCACAAAGTTCCAATGTTGACGATTATCTCACATCTGACGATGAGGAGGAAGATCCCTTTTATGAAGAGGGTGACTCTGATATGGATTACAAGCCTGGCACAAAGGAAGCTGATGACGATGACGACGAGGAGGAAGACGAGTTGGAATTTAATAGCGAACGTCAGAATTGTGATGAATATGATTAATTTCTTAAATCAAAAAACAAATTGTATAAAGAAATGTTGTTTAAATATATTTGTGTTTTTTTAACAAAAGCAAGCAAAATGATTTTTAAATTCAAAATAATAAACCAATATTACTTTGTTAAAATGAATTTGAATACTCAATTTTATTAATTTTGAAATAAATTTCTAGCAAATTTCTATTTTCGCATACTTTGTAGCCCTGGTCAGCTGAACACGATAAAAAGCATCGATGCTTAAAATAAATGTGAAGTATATCAGCGATGTATCGATGTTTCGCCCAGTACTATGTCGCACTGCTGCTAAGTCGTATATTTGCTTCGTATCTCAGTCACATCTGAGTGTGTCAGACGTGAAGCATTTTTTTCTTTTCTTAATAGTAATATATAAAAGTTTGCACATATTTTTGCCGTGAGCAGTTTAGAAAATAGCAAACAAACAGAAACGGCTTCAAGCTGGCGGAGAAAAAAGTACAAATGGCTCTATGCCAAACATCAGTGGTAAGTCACATTTAATGCTGAAACTGCAATGATTTGTTGTATCTTTAACAAAAGCAATGCAAAAGCAATAAAAAAAACAATACTCAAGACACAGGGAAACCCAACGTCGAGTTTTACATCCGGCAAATGGTCAATTTATTCATGGACAGTTGTGTAGGTGTTTGACATATGGAAAGAAAATTGCTGC
This sequence comes from Drosophila mimica, assembly GCA_037043585.1. Lineage (NCBI taxonomy): Eukaryota > Metazoa > Arthropoda > Insecta > Diptera > Drosophilidae > Drosophila > Drosophila mimica. Next base: position 1,203,711 of record JBAMBE010001187.1, read on the forward strand.
TGCCCTTAAAAGTGAAAGTTTCCTCCCTCCCTCTCCGTAACCCGAGAGTTGCCTTCAGCCTGTGTCGGCGGCGGCGGCATGTCTGCTGCATTCTATGTGTGCGTGTGTGTGTGTGAGCCAGTTCGTATCGCCAAAGGATGCCAATAGCTTTATAAGTGTGTGCGTGAGTTTAATCAGATGTTTTCGCTTAACAGTAATAGGTAAGAAGTCAAAATAGCCACAAATAGTTGCAGTTTATTTCATTATCAGCATCGAAATCTTATCTTAGACTTTGCGTATTTTTATTCTAGATATGATGAAAAAGTGTGCGAATGTTTTTAGTTGAGTTGAATCAAAAATAGCATTCGAATAAAAAAATATGCAGTCACACAGCACCACAAACAAACACACACTTATGCGTTTGCTTGTATTGAGTTCATCTGACAATCTTGCAATTTGCTTAGAATTTAAGTTTGCTGAATGACTTTAAAACTTAAAGGTAGAAAAAAGAAGCCATGACGAATATTTAATACCCTATTATTTGTATGCCTATGGTTAACAGTTGTTGATATGAGAACACAATTTATTGAGCAACTTTAATCTTCAAATTGATAACAAATATTTATAATTGTATCAAACAAACATTATATTTAATAACTAACACAATCTTGAACTTTATTTAGCTAAAAGTCTATCATGCTGTTATTGAGGATGTTGTCACAAATGTGCGCGATTCCTTTTTGGATGAGGGCGTTGATGAGCAAGTGCTGCAGGAGATGAAACAGATTTGGCGCAATAAGCTGTTAGCAAGTAAGGCGGTTGAATTGAATCCGGAGCCGGGCGAGGCTGGCCACCATCCTCCGCCAATTGTGGCCAATAATCCAAAGGTAAGCAAGGTGTGTGATCGTTGCCAAGGCCATTTAACTGACTTGACTGATGTGCAGCGAATGTGTCTGTGTCCATTCCTCATAGTGTGATGTGTATTTGTTTGTGTTCGTCATATGTGTATATTTGATTTGATTGTTTGTAGTAATTGACTTTTTACATCACTCAAAGCCAATAACAATTTTGTTGCTCTTCTCTCTTTATCTGTCTTTGTTCTCGGCTCTGCTCGCTGCAATCTACAAATCACAACAACAACAATCGCTCGTGCGCACCACCATTTTAAATTCAACACCGACTGCTGCTTTTGAAAAATATACATTTTCTGATGTATATGTATATGTAACTGCAATCATCGCAAAACACCCACACAACAACATCAACACACAAAAAATACAAAAACCAAACCCACATCTATACGCATATAAATTCTGCAGAACTCCAAGGTAAAATTACTAGTACAATGATAGCTCGAAAACTATAATTATTCAGTCACGACTCGCTATTTTTAATGAGAGTCATAGAATGAATCAATTTTTGAGCAATCTTTTACTTGCGTTTAAATCTTCATTGGAATAGAATTAAAACGACATTTAAGTTCAACTTTTTTATATGAACTTCCAAAAGAGAGTTTTAATGCCTATTTTTCAATTGATTACAAAATTCTTTGATATGAATTGATTTATTAAATTTGAATTTGAATTATCAATTATAATTAAATTTAATTTTACTGTATTCAAAATGAATTTTAATAATTACAAATTATAATCAATTATTATAATAAGTAGCTTTTGTACTTATCTCCATCTTTTCACATCGAATATCTTTATTAACTGCATGTCGAATTTTGCAGGCTGCCAATGCTAAGGCCAAAAAGGCCGCCGCCGCTGCGGCTGCCTCCCAACAAAGCAGCGGTGCCGTTGGTGGACCCGTCGGAGGGGGACTCAACTCAACCACAGACAGCAATAAGCTGGGATCGCCTTCGATTGCAGGGAAACCGCCAGCGATTGGCGCAGCTGGCAGTGGCATTAAGAACAGTGTTGGTGCCATTAAGCAGGAGGTGACATCTCAGAATCCACCACCGTTGCATCCAACATCCGGTGCAAGCATGGTGCAGAGGCAACAAGCAGCGGCTGGTGGAGGTGGTGGTGGCAACGCCGGTGGCCAGACACCCATACCAATTGTTGCTCAATTGGATCCCAACCGTATTATGCCTGTTAATGTGAGTAAATTGAAAACACAAGCGGTTCGCTCAGTTGAGAGTAATGTATGCATAAATCCTTTGCAGATAACGCTACCTTCGCCACCTGGCTCAACAAACTCGGAATCTCGTGTGCTCACCATACAAGTGCCTGCATCGGCCCTGCAGGAGAATCAGCTGACCCAAATATTAACGGCTCACCTGATCTCATCCATCATGTCACTGCCCACCACATTAGCCTCCTCCGTGCTGCAGCAGCACGTGAACGCGGCACTCAACAGTGCGAATCACCAGAGTAAGACAACTCCACCCAATCTTAAATCTAAAATGCAACTCAATTCAACTATTCTTATTATTATTATTAGAAAATTTGGCGATTGCCAAGCAATTAGATGGGGCCTTAGATTCATCTGAAGAGGATGAAAGCGAGGAGAGTGATGATAATATAGACAATGATGACGACGATGACTTGGACAGAGACGATGATGAGGATGCGGAGCACGAGGATGCTGCAGAAGAGGAACCGCTGAACAGCGAAGACGATGTCACCGATGAGGATTCGGCTGAAGTATTTGAGACCGATAACGTTATTGTTTGCCAATATGATAAAGTAAATGACAATTACATTCTTTGTCAAAATGTATTCTAATTCATATATATATTTATTGCAGATCACTCGCTCGCGCAACAAATGGAAATTTTATCTCAAGGATGGCATTATGAATATGCGCGGCAAGGATTATGTGTTTCAAAAATCGAACGGCGATGCTGAATGGTAACCGACCGATTGACGGACAACAAAAGAGCAAAATATAAACAAAAAATAAATCATAAACAAATAAAAGACAAAACGAAATGCCTCACATTGTGCGCCTTGAACACGCTGCTAGCATCTCCCAAACTACACAACACACACGACCAAAACCGATGTCCAACGACGGAAACCAATCTAGGTCCGATTGGGCATATAAAATTATATCTAAATTGAATTTCAACTATGCATGTTTTGCGTGCGTCTAGTTGAGCCTGTGTTTCAATAAAAAACATTTGTCATCTTAATATATGTATTATTAACTCTGCTGCATACTATTGTCAATAAAACTGAAAACCTATATAAGGAAACGAAGCACAACACGTTTACGCCAAAAGTGCACATTTACAATTAAAAATATAATTGCTTAATTGAGGGAAAACAACAGACGGACAAAAGTTGATCATGTTTCCGTGATTTCATCGTTACATACATTTGACACACCTGACAGAGATATGTAGTCAAACTCATTGCAGAACCTTTTGCCATCAATAAAAAAGAAAAGTTACCGCAAAGTCAGCAGTCTTTAAAAATATATATCTATATATTATTGTATTGTATATTTAAAATTACGTTTTTAATTAAGGAGTACAGCATTTTACAATTAAAACACTTAGAACAACGGCGCGACAATGGCGAATTGTTAATGTTTATGCTCTATGTACACTGCAGCTGCATGGTAGTATTCTTTAAATGTTTAGATTATAGATCCAATGTACATTTACAACGCGCGCCTGAGAAACGACCCGCTGACTCCTCCATTCCACAATCTCCCCGCTGCCTCAGGAATTGGTTTTTGTTTTTGTTAGCACATTCCTTACCAGTTTAGGCTTAACATTCTAAATGACTACAGTGAATCGTCATCGTTGTGGACTTACGTTTCTAAAACTAATTAAATGTGTGAAATAATCAATATGCCAATTATTTAATGAAATTGTTTTTGTTCTAAAGATCAATCGATATTGAAATGTATTAAAATTTTAAATCAAATCTATACAGAACCTAACGTTGCGCTACTCTCGGGGCATGCAAATTATAGAATTCGTAAAACAATTGAAAGTATTATTTTTATACTTGGATACCAAAGGTCTTACAGAATATTGAGTTTGTGTAATGTCCGTCATGCTGTCTGCCCTTAGAGATAGAGACTTGAAACTTGGAACATATACTGGTCTCTGCTCCCGATAGAATGAAATTAGAGCCCTCTAGGTTACAAGGAAATCGATAAAGCCACATATCTCCCACAGTTTTATGGCTAGTCAACAAATTTGGTTGGTAGGTGGAGGAGGCGATATCCTTTAAATATGGGCATATTTTACGCCCACTCCAGCCCCAAAATCTTAAAAAGCCCATATCTCCCGTAATTTAAGAGCTAGAGTTGCCAAGCTTCGAAGGAGGTTTACTATCTTATATCTACAGCAATTTAAGGGGCAAACTTGGACATTATTTCTTGGCTACACACAACTTATGGTATCAAAGTATTTCGTAGTCGGTTACGCCCGACTGCAACGTTCTCTCTTATTTGTTTTTGTTTGTTATATATATATATATATAATATATATATATATATATATATATACATATAGTATGCCTTGTAAATTTACTTATAAAACACAACTATATATGGTTTTAAGCAGTCGGGAGTCGCTCAGAGGCCACGCTCTGTTTAGTTTAGCTGGTATTGTTGTTTGTTTTGGTGTTTTTCCCCGAAAACGATTTTGTGCTAAGCACCAAAATTTGTTATAGATGTTAAAGTGAGCCCGATCATATTAAAAATATATGTGCGTATTATTAGGATTCCTAACTAAATATTAAGTTGTTAAAAGCGCTATATTGATTTCCTTGACCATCTTAACGCGATGCAGCATACGCTGAAGGGCATCCTGGCTAAGCGCTTGCGTTGAATACCAAACGGGTGAATCGGGTACACAGGATCTTTCCGGTTGCAAATAGAAAACATCGTTTCGCGTCTTAACACTCTCCGGACTGCAAATAAAAATATTGAATTAATACAATCATACATATAAATTAAATGGTTTTTCATATTGACATACCATTTGGATAGATAGAATTCATATAGGCGAACGGGACAGCGCAGAGGATTCTCCTCGTTCTCCTGCTGCTCGTAGACCTTTTTCTTACGCGGATTGGCATCTGCAAAATTATTTAATAAGTTATAGTATTTAAATTTATGCATATTATAATTTATATATTTACTTACCCAGACCCGCCTGCGGTGGATAGAAACGTAAGAGCACATTGCGTGTGCCGGGTGCCTTGGAATTCTGCGATGAGCGTTTCCAATGCTTCATAATGTGGGAGAACGATAACTGCATATGCTCCTCAACGGTCTGAAATTATTTGTACACAATATCAATTTAATACCTCCCACTTGACATAACAGATTGTACTTACAGTTAGATTAAAATGCTTAGTATTGAAGAACATGAGCGTGCTGAGCAGCACATGAGGCGAATGGGCGCCAAGTTGTTTACACTCCCACAAATGCTCCTCCTCCACGCGTGTGACAATGTATTCTATATGCCGGCAACAAAGAGAATAATCAGTTGGGACTATTTGGTGTATTTAAAGGATAGATGCTTACGCGAATCATTGTAAAGAACGGAAAACTTGCGCGCCACCTCATCGAGGCACTCCGTAAAACGTTCGTAATACGGATCATAGAATATGTTATCAATCCGTCCATTCACATACAGATATTGCTGAATGCCTGTAAAAAGAGGCATTAATATCGAATCTTTGACAAGCAGATATACATTCACTTACCCAGTACAAGATAATATATTGTATCTGGCGCATATTCTGTGCCATTGGGCTTGCGGACCTCCTTGACAAAAAGGCAGAGCGAATAGTTTAGTTCGTCGGCGGTCATTTGGAGCAGTTCGGTTTTGAAGGGTCGCCGCCGCAGTGAACTCTTCTCGATATCCGCATTCTTTGTCATCACCCACTGCTTCCAGGCGTTCACACCGAACGTATACTTGAGGAACATTTGCGCGTCGGGCTTCTCCTGCGGCTGCTGGGCCTGCTGCGACTGTTGCTGCAGCGCCGAGTGATCCATTTCGCTACCACGCTGCCGCTTCACAGGCGATCGACTGTTGCGCGATGGAGAATCCAGCACACTTCCACCAATATTGGCACCGCCTCGCTTGCGACCACGCGGAGAACTGAAAACCAATAATTGTACAAAATGCAACTGGTTGAAAATTGGTTCCAACTTACCGTTGCGCCGCATCCATCATGTGATGATGCTGATCCAGATGATGGACGGCCATTTGGCCCATATCGTGACCCATTGGGGACTGACTTGTTATCGTATTGGCCGTCATTGATGACTCCAGATCAACCGTTGAGCTCTGATGGTGATTGTCATAATCGCCGGTGGCCATTTTGAGTGCGATTTGTAACATATCATCGCCGTAGGGATTATGGCTGGCGGTGCTGTCGTCCACCACTTGTTGCTGCTGCTGCTGCTGTTGTTGTTGCTGTTGTTCCAGGTTGTTCTGATACTGCAGATTGACCAGGCCCGGATCGGGTTTAATTTCATTATCGGAATCAGAGTCGGATTCGTGCTTCTCCTCCGCAACCATTTCGGCCATCATCAGCAATTCGGCCTCCAATGGATCTTCGGGCATTTTATCCTGTATCTTCTTAATCTCCTTTAGTATACCTGAGGCGGTGTTTCTTGTCGTCGGTATAAAGATAGGCACCGGTATCGGCAGAGGAATGGGCACGGGCACCGGAAACGGCGCCGAATACATGTACATGGGCTGCGGCACAAAGATCGGCACAGGTACGGGTATCAACACCTTGTTCGAGTAATCCTTCTCCGTCTGCGTCGCGCAATCCCGCATAGACGGCGTACACTGTGCAGCAGCTGTCACCATCATCGGTTTACAACTGATGTTCACGTTGCGCACCGACTTCGGATATGGCGGCACAGTGATTATCTTAGTTTCCGTTAAGGCCGCGGGAAAATCACCAGTCGGGCCCAATGTGCGTCTCGCCTGCAGCGTGCCCATTGGCGGTGATGGAGAGCGTGCAACGTTATAGTCAACATGTTTGCGTGGTCGTCCACGGCCGCGCACATCGCCACTGGGCGCCACGGAGGACGGCGCAATGCTCACCGACAGCGGTGGCGGTGAATCCGGTTTGCGACCACGTTTGCGCCGCACAGTTACGCTACCAATACGGGCCTCGGTCTCGCCACTGGCCAGCGATTGTACGGTGGAAATGACAGGAACAACGGTGCCTCCCGCAGATTTCTTGCCAACACCAGCGGTATTTTTGAGTGTGGACTGCAAACAAAAGTTAAGTAAATGGATTACCAATTAAGCAAAAAAATCTAATAATTTTCAAGACGATCGAAGTTGCCGTAACACAAAATGTGATAACTGAAATTTGTAGGATATCACAACATACAAAGTTTAACAAAGTCTGATGATAGCTTGTACAACGCTTAGATGCGAAAGTCAATTTCTAATCAATACAATATGTATTTTAGCCCACAGTTAACTTATAACCATTATTTATGCTTAGCGTAGATTTAGCATATTTTGGCAATGCGAGTGTCAGAATTTAAATAATTTATGTCTGTTAACAATTAAGCTGCATTTGAAAAGTCAAAACGGTCGCTAATATAACGAGCATATTACTAGCAACTATTAGCTGTAAATATAAATTGTTAATATTTTATAAAAGCTTTAAGCAGTAAAACACTTTTAAGCGGAAACTCATCTACTGCAAACAAAACACAACTCGCGGCTTTTGTCTAGTGTGGTATAGATGCATAGCAATGACAGTCTGGCAATGTCAATGTCCTGTTCGTGTGTTTTCTAGCACTAATTATCGCTAAATGCAGCCTATCGATATCCCTGTTCCTAGTGTTTGCGAGAGATGCCAGATTACAGTTGAATCCTTACCGTCTGCTGAGACAACTTCAATTTGACGCGCTTGGGCAATCCAGTGGGGAAAGGTGCTGCATTTTTGTTGGATCCACGTGACTGTGCGTTGAACTGCTGCTGCTGCTGTTGCGACTTGCTCGCGGATGTCGATGGCAAATCACTGTCCAGGGTGAGTGGTGTGCGGGCGAATTGATTTTGGAACTGCATCACACACTGATATGTACAAAAATTGCGCATCGATGCATCCGACATGGTTAGATGATATTGCGCTGTGCTTGTATTGCTGCAATTGTCGCACTTGGTGACTGCACGTGCCGATATGTTACAGCTGACACCGTGAATTGTCAGACAATTGATGGAGCAGGTGAGTGTCTCCTGATTGCCATGTGGCTTATATATCATATCGAAATTGTACTTCTTCACCTTGCACCATTGGCAGGAGACAATATGGCGATTTACAATTATGTACACATTGATGCAGATGCGCGAGCAGAACATCTTTGGCGCCGCCTGATCATTGCTGTAGATCGTATACGCGTCTGTGTTCTTTCGTTCAAAGTACTTGCAACACATCGCACACGGATCGGCATTCACATTGCTCACAAATTTGAAGGCCGAGAAGCACGGGTTCGAGCAGAAATAGTGCTCCTTCTCCTCGAGCAGCATCTCAACACGCACCGGTTTCTCGTTATTGCAAACACCGCATATGTCGGTGCGCAGCTTCTTCTTGGGATTGCACATGTTGTCGTAGCGTCGCAGGCAGACCTGCGAGCAAAAGTCTTTGAACTGATCCTTGTCGCCGACAGGCGCAAGGAAACCCTCTTGCCCGCTGCTGATATCCTTCTGGCAGCACGAGCACGTCTTCAGGCCCTTCTTGTACGTGTTCAGGCAGGCGGCGCAACAAAACTGACGCACCTCGAAGCCAAAGCGCACACAATATTTGCCTAGAGCTGTGGAGCTGACCTCCTGTTTGCAGGTCTCACAATTGCCGCCAAACGAACGCTGATAGCTGCCCAGGCACACCTGGTTGCAGAAGTCCATTGTCTCCCAAATGAGGTGCTTATCATTTCCATTGATCTCCAGCTGACAGTCCGCGCATCGGCGTCTAAAGCTCTCCAAGCGATCGAGACGGGCTGCCTCCGCTTCGGCATTGGTCCGCGCCACCACATTCGTTTCAGGTTTCTTGCTTGGCGAGCGTATCGTGGTAGCTCCAATATTTCGCACCCTTATCGAATGTCGCTTCAGTTTGTATTTGTCGGGCTCCTCGGCATTCAGTAGATTGAAGCAATCATCGTTGCATATGTAGAATGTATCCTGCTCTTGCCTGATGAAATATTTGCAAGTCTTTTGCTCCTTGCATTGCAAGCAAATCTCCTCCTTGACTGTCGTCGCCGCAGTTTCCGGCACATCTGCACTACCTTCTCCTCCTACATCAGCTGGCGTTGCTGTTGCCGCCTCGTCATCGGCTGCTGCTGATGTTGCGGTATCCTGACTGACCTCCTCGACGAGAAACTTCTTGCGCCGCAAAAAGTATTTGCCCGGATGAGCAGCCAGAAATGCATCACAGCAGGTCTGATCGCACAGATACTCGTGGGCGCCCAGTGCTGCTGCTGTTGCTGCATCTGACTCCTCCTCGGCATTTTCACTCGCATTTTCCGTATCCGTATCGTTGTTTTTGTAGCGATAACCGCAACTTTTCTCACTTTCGCATTGCTGGCACTTCTCGGTGATGCCTACAATCCAGCTGATGATTATCTTGGCTGCGCCACCTGCTTCACCTGCTGCTGCACTCAATGTCTCCTCATGACTGGGCTCATCGGCCTCGGGCGCATCCGCTTCAGGGGTGTCCTCGTCGTTCACCGTCGCATTCACTGGATAATGAAAAAAAAATATATATATATTATTTCTGTGCCTTCTCCCAAATGTGGGGTATATTAGAGCAGAGAGATGGAATAAGGGATTGGCAATTGCTGTTGATAAGTAGAGCTTAACTTATCCATAAAATGCATACACATAATTGAGAATCGAATTACCATTTTCTACACCTGAAGCATCCTCCGAAGGTGCACAGACGTCAGCCACATCCTCATCCTTATCGTTTTGTGATTCTGTTGCAGCGCCCGCCTCGGAGACTGGTGATTTGGATGCCGATTGTGTTTGCTCAGCGGCTTCTTCCTCTTCGGCAGCCTTTTCGGCATTTTCTCGAGCCAATTCCTTTTCGGCCTCAGTTACCTCCGTTTCCTGGTCGTCGGGTATAAGGCAAACATCCGACTCTTCCGGCTCCAGCACGTTCTCAACGGTATCTACATTAGAAAGCAAAAAAAACTTTTATTGGTACAGATTTTCTTGGACTTAAGTTGTGCTCACCATCTCCATGCTCGGCTTCAGCAGCTTCTTCCAGCTGCTCTGCTTCAGTAGCTTCTTCTTCCAGTGGCTCGACTTCGCCCGATTCTTCGGCATCGGCATTATCTGCCTCATCATCTGCAGGCTCATTGGATGCAACCGCATCATGATCCTGGTCCTGCTCATCTATTCTATCCACCTCGTCTCTGCCCTCGAATGGTGTGTCAAATTCAGCAGCATTGCTGCCATCAACCGTTTTATCGCCAGTTTCTTCCTCATCGTCACCAACAGCAGCATCTGCAGCAGCAGCAGCAGCATGTGGCGAATCGGCACCTTCTGAGCGCATCTCCACATCCTCAGCATCGCAGGCGGGATCGGGATCATCTGTCGTATTTTTATCAAGCGCCGTTTCGGTTTCAACCTCACCATCGTCTACATCCATTGCTTCCATGGAGGTGGGAGCACCATCGACGGCATCACTGCCTTCAGCGGCGACTTCGTCATCGGCACACTTTAAATTTTCGAATGCATCTCGCTGATGCAGTGCATCGACATCATCGGCACTGGTATCAATATTGCAATGTTCCTGCTCTTCTTCAGCTGCATCTGGCTCTTCATCAACGTCGGGCACATCATCTGTGCTAGTGTTGGGCGGCGCATCATCTGCATCTTGTTGGTTTTCACTGTCTTTTGGCACTGGTTGATCCTGTTCCTCATTATTTGCTGCCGCATCAGTTTTTTCCTCCAGTGATTGAGCCTCCTCGTCCATGTCCAAAGAACCTTCTGATATCTGCTCAAAATCCTCATCATCGCCCGCTGCAGCAGCTGCAGTTGGTTTCTCCGTCAAGTCGGCATCGGTACTGACATTTTCAGCGGGCGCATCTTCTTCGGCTGTTGGCGATGCTGGTGTATCCTGCAGTGCTGGCGTTGTTGTCACCTTCTCCCTTGAATTATCTTCATCCATTTTCGATGTTTCTGATTCTGGCCTGGCACTTGAATCGGCCCCAAAGGAATCTAAACTGGATATTTCCTCCATGTTAGGTGAGTTGATCGACTGAATCTCGTGCAAACTTTTAAGCACAGGTCACAGGCCGAAACATTAACTGGAAGTGAATAAAGCAATTTAAACATTTTGCATTAATTGCATACATTGTTTAATTTAATGTACTTTATGTGTATGTATTTGCGCTGGGCCCCATTGCTGTGTTTCGCGCGCATTTCATCCCCAATGCCTATCGATAGACATGCAACAGCAACGATAATTATCGAGTTTTGTGCGAGGGCCTCACACCACACCGCCTAAAATGTGTACAAAAAGTCACCAACACAGACATACATACACAACACAAGCATACTGATGTGGTGGTGTACAGTGCACAAGAAAACAAAACATGCGCCCCAAAAAATAGAAAAAAAAATTTAATTTCGTTTAGTTTAAATTCCCCCCGCCCGACGCCAAACAATTGAATTCATTTACAAAATTGCAATTACTTTATGTCTGCTGCACAGTGGGAAGTATAGTCGCGTTCTGGCGATTGCGCCGTTTACTATATCTGTATATAAGGAGAACCGACGTCGGCAACGAAAATCCAAGTAGCGAACCATTAACTGCCTTTCATTGCTGTAATAAGCGATAAATTCTTTTCACGATTTATTGCACGTTTTCTCGATTCGAGTATTGTTTACTTTATATGCAATATGCAATTTATATTTTCTAAGCACTGTTACACTGTAACACCCGGAAAAATGCTGTACAGAAACCACAAGTTGAGGTCCACAAAGGGATGGCTAAATATATCGATGGTTTCAATTCGATAATTTATTGCGTTTTTCACTATTTGGATAAATATCGTTGCGTCTTTCGATAAGTCGCACTATATATAATGCGATTCGAGCTCATATAAAGAGGGAACAAATTAAATTACATAATCTCATAATTATTTGTCAAGTCATTATTAAAACAAAATCAATTTATGCTTCCGCAATAATCAAGTTCACATTTGTACTTTTATTGAATTTTGGAAAAAAAAAATGTATATGTACCCTAAATGAATGTATAATGATTTTCTTAAAGTCATGATTCATCGAAAACATTTTAATATATTATTTTTGGGTATTGAGTTTATTGCGATATATTAGGGCTACACGAAATTCACCCTGATAATCTTAAACAAAACCAATATCCCAATTCGCAATTTGTCTACAGATGCGACTACATTCATGGTCTGTTAGTTGACATAGCTATGTTAACGCACATTTGAGTCTTGTGTGAATCGAAATAATCGACTAATTTTTACAGTGCGCTCAATGTTAATTTTTGTGAACGAGTCCCTCGGTTTCAAAAAGAACGCTGGGAAAATATTCACGATCTTAGTAAAATGGGGAAATTGTTGAGCATTGGTAAATTTTAAATCATTGACAGTCTGATATTGCTTCAAGACTTCAATCAGCTCATCTGTTGAAAACGCCTAGTACAAATGTAATATTTTACAAAGTTATTTACAGATATTTAAACATTTTATACCTGCCGCCAACCAATGTTGGATAACGTAGTTGAAAGCGTAAATCTGCATTTCCTTAAGGCTTGGTTGGCTTATTAGCTTTTTTCTTTTCTAAAATGTTCTGCAATAAAACAAAAAAGACGAACGCATACAGATTTCTATTACAAATAAACTAACTCTTAAGCAGACATTTTTTAGATCAAAAATGTTGTGACGAAATGCCAAATTGAAGGCCGGAAATATGCCCTCGATTGGCCAATCAATATCCTTTAGCTTCTGAGTGAAACTGAACCAAAGATCGGGCAAATTGTAGGCACACGACAATATGGATATATATCCAATTATAAGCAGATCCACCTGCGAAGATGTCACCTCGAACGTGTAAATAAATTCCAAAAAGATTTCAACACTTTCCGGCGAAATACCATTGATTTGCAGCACACCATCCAATGCTTATTTTGAAAAACATCCTGTTTTCGAACGCGGTTGCCAAAAATACACGATGGCGTCGAAATTTCTTATAACACTCATTCCCATCTAAAGGGGCATCGGCGGTATCCGAATTTCTGGGCACATGCACCTCGCAATTGGCATCGATACCATTGCGAAAGTACTCAAGACGCCGCTGCTTGGTTGACGTTGATTTACTGTTATTCGACTCAGATATCAACAACTCGGCATATTTCTCATCCGAGGAACCCTCCAAATTGTCTTGAGAATTTGACATAATATTTAACAAAAAATTTTCTTAGCAAGGTTTCAGAAATGAACGAAATAATGAAGTTTTAAAACCCTTTTTTTAGACAGGATGCTATGCAGTTGTTTTGCTTTCAAGCTAAATATTTATATTTGCAATTCCAAGCAATCAGATCAAATTAAAAAATGTATATGTATTGCAAGATACGTCGCCTGGACTTGCTCCGTAATGGACACTCGTCGGACTGTGAACTTCACGTCTGGTATGGAGATGAGCAGCGCAAGAAGCAATGCTGTCGCCAGTTTCATTGTCACAAAATAATGCTGGCATCCGCATCTGAATTATTATCATTATCAGACATGAGGGCTTTGAGCGAAATAACCGTATAATGTGTGTTTATGACGCCTCGCTGGATGCGTATGAGACCCTGCTTCTCTATATATACACCTATGAGATATATAATGATATCACCATTGAGATAAGCGCCGATCTCACCTATTTGACTAGCAAATATAAAATGCCCGACTTTGTCGAAGTCAATGTTGGCAAGTTGGCAAATCAAATGGTCCATGTCAGCGGAGCTTCAAATCTTTCAGCTGGCTAACGAGCATAATTTGGGGGCTATATTGAAGGTGGTGGGACAGGTAACTAATTTATGTCGTCTTATCCGGTTAATTGGGTTGGCACGGCTCAAATGGCCATTTTAGCTTTCCAAAAAAAATGCTAAAATTTGATAGTTTTCAACCGGTCGGACAAATGTCAAACTATCGATAGTAGAGGCCACTTTACACTTGGATTTGTGTGAATTTTCACATTCCTCTTTGCAAAAAAGAAGCCGTTCAATCCATGTGGGTTTCTCATCATTCACAGCTGTGAGTGGATTTTCAGCTTTGCTTATATGCTTTTTTACGCATGATGAGTCTGAGTTAAGTATTTCAATATTTTGCAGCAAATTGTGCCAGTTGCGGCGAAGTTGCTCAATGATAACTCCTTTCTGAAGTTCAGCGTTAAGGAGCTAAATGCGCTAATGGTAATTTTAAGAACCTCGGGCATTATACATGACAAAGAGTTGCTGGTGGCCTTAAAGAGATATCAGTTACACAATGAATTGCGCTATGAAAATATGGCTTGCTTTCAGCAGTTTATCGAGGTGACGCATCAATTTGACAACGTAATGCTCGAAGCGGGTGGCACCTTGGTTATAAACGACACTGGAGATGAATCAACGGAACCGAAAGAACCAAAATGTGCAGGAGCAGAAGTGCAAATACAGCGAGTACCCATCGTGTCCGGAACATGGTCAAAACAATCTGAATTACATGAAGCATCATCAAAGCCCTTAGATGAAGCTGAGCTTGGGCAAATTTCAAAATCAACTTTGGACAGCACCAAGAGCAAATCAAAGTCAAAATGCCTTCCATCTCCGATTGGCTTTTCTAATCAGATATAATATTTGCTTTTTTGTCAATCCAGTTTTGCGTATGCCACATCCATCTAGAGTTAATTTTCCAAATAAATTAATCACAGAGTTCGTCCGTGATTAGGGATTTTTCCAAAAATAACATTAAATCATTTCACATTAAATGAGCTGAAATCCATTTAAATATAAATTTATCGTTGGTGTATTTAAATTTGATTTACCTCTGATTCAACAAAGTAGGGTGAATTGCACAATGTTTTACATTATTTTACATATTTATTTAAGTATACATAGATTAGATTAAAACTTGTACAGATTGTTATTATTTTGTTTATTATTTAAACTCATAACTCGTATCATATTTATGTATATATCGATTGACTTAATATAATACTTACTATAGTAGTAAATTGTATAAACAATATCTTTCGGGAGAAACGAGACAACGCAACAAATCCTATACAAATAGGTCAACTAATTAAATTGAATTTCAATAGTATGATAAATTTGGGATTAAAGAAATTAATAAATACACTTGCTTTGAAGCACAACAGGATGCCCTACGATATGTTTGCTACTGCATCAGTGGCGGGCAGCAGATCTTGGGATGGACTCGTTATGACGCCATCCGAGTCCATATCCTCACTATGAACAATACTTGGCTTAACGCTGAGAAAATCGTCGTTGTCAAGTACAACGTCCTCTTCGTCGCTTATCTCTTGTTCGGGATATTGCTTATGATCAGCATAATCCCGTTCCTGCTCTGTCTCCTCTTCTAGTTCCTGATCATAATCATCATCATCATCCATCGCTTCGTCTTCGGCATCCGCCTCTTCAACATCGCCCTCCTCTTCGTTCACCCCATCTACCTCTTCTTCGTCTTCGTCTTCGTCATCACCCTCTTCCTCATCTTCCTCGTGCTCATCCTCCGCCTGCTCATCCCGCTCCTGCTCTTCGTGGCTTTCATTTTCCTCATCCATTTGTTCAGATCCGCTTGACGATGCCGACAAACATTCTCCAGCCTGGGACTCGAGACTTTCCAGTTTACCATTCAATGTTGGTTCACTTTCGCTGTCCGGAAAGGTAAATCGTTTCCTGTTCAGCGTTTTAAACTTGCTGACGACCGCAATGCGTAGATTAACAATGAGTGAGAAGAGCTTAGTAGCCGGCCCGGCCTTCAGCTGGAAGAACTTTTGTAGATCTCTGCGTCCAATCATAAGCAATGTGTGTCCATCGATCAACTCGTCAAACAGCATCTGTGCTATTTTAGAGGATTTCAGAGCGCGCTCGACAAACTTAAATACATCCCATTTGGTCCAGTTTAGCGGATTACTCTTCACTTGCGCCATATCAAAGCCACTGTTTGTCTGCCAGAGGTGATAATTACCCACAAATTGTGGTCCATATTCTGTCACAATGGATTTGGCTATTTGAAAGCAGAGGGGATTAATTTCACTCTCTGTGGGCATGGGCGACAGTTTCTTGGGCTCCGGCTTCTCCTCAATGGGCGCTGGACTTTTCTGCTCGCATTTGAACAACTTGACCTCGGGCTCGACATCCAAGCTGGCACGAGATTTAACTGGTGACTTGGGATTGGGGTGAGGTAAATCTGCTGTGATGCTCCGGTTTCTGAACAATGGTTCTGTGTTTGCTTCAGTAATCTGCTGGCGTTTTGGTGACTCGGCTTTCATGATATCCTCGGGAAGTACGCGTGGTGGCTTCACTGTCTTCGAGCGCCACTGGCGCCAGTTCTCCGGCGCATAAGGACAACATTCGCGCAGGGCGTGCACATTGAGATTGAAACGTTTGGCATTGCCATAGCCACGACATCCATCCACTTCGCAGGGCATGGCCAGAGGTTGCTGCTGGAAGCCCGGTGGAGTTTCGAGCTCATGCGTGGTGGCCTCACACCAGCCAATCGGATGCAGATCGGGACTATCATCCTCCAGCCAGAAATAGTATTCCGCTGGCCAGCAGTCCAAATGTAATTGGACGCGATAGCCCTTCCTGGTGACCACTGTCGCCGGGCGGATAAGGCACGGATTGCGTTGATCGACTACCTCGAGTTTCATGTTCGCCTGAAACTCCATAGGTTCGCGCGGTACAAACAGGTCCACGGGTGCCGCAATGCCGCCCACCTCATCAATGTAATCGGTCCAGTTAAAGTTCACGTTTTGATAATCGGGTGGCACAATCAGCTGCTGGCGACCCTTATGCCAGCCGCATGGATGTATGTATGGCGAGTTGACGTGCACCCAGAAATCATAGCAATCGTCCCAGCCATCGAAATGGACACGTATGCGCTCATCCAATACATCCGCAATGGTCGCCACACAAATCTTGCCCGTATCATTTAGATCCTCCGCCTCCAGATGCATGCCAACCCGAAAGTCATTGATTAGCTTATGCATCGGACCCTTTAGATGGGTGAACAGCGCCTCTGGTGCGGCCTTTCCATTTGTCTTGACCAGATAGCGATACCAGGTGAAACGATCCGGACAGTAGTGTTTGGCTAATTGGAGAATGCGCGAGGTGCGGTCACACCAGCCTGGCGGAAAGATGTCCATCGAATCGGCATTGACCCAAAAGTCGTACATGCTCGAGTAGCCATCAAAACTGAGCTTCAATCGATAGCCACGCACCTCGACTATGGTGCAGATGCAGAAGAGCGAACAGTTTTCCGGATCGATCGCTTCCAGTTTCATGCCGCGCTCAAAGCAATTGGGACTGGTCGGAAATGGATTGGGGAAGAGATGAATGGGTGCCGCACTGCCGTTGCCCTTCATTTTGAGATACTCGGACCAGCGGAAGAAGCGCTTCTCAGCGGATGGCATCAGCTCCTTTTCCCGTTGCTTATATCGGTGTACCTTTGTGCCATTGGTAAGTTTCGCTGCTAATGACGATGATTCCTCCATGCGACTATGTTTACTCTCGTGCCGATTGCTGGACGAGTTTGAGTGGCGTCGCTTATTAGCTCGATGCACACAATACAGTGAGCAAAAGCCTACAAAAATATTACATGGCAAAGATTAGATATTGGTATCAGTTTGCATATTAGAAAGACTTTTACTCACGCGGTGATAAAAAATCGGATGCGGGTCCATGGCAATTGCAGCGCGAGCACAAATAGAGCAATGGATGGGAGCTGGTGTTGGGCCGTAGATTCGAACGATCGGAGATCGCACGTTCAAAATAACTGGCTGGTCCGCTACGTGGTTCACAGCGTTCTGTCATATACAGCAGACTGAAGCGATTGAGATCGAAGCGCAAGTTGGAGTTCATCAGCATGCCGGAATGATGTTCATCCCTCCATTGCAGCATGCCAAATGTCTGCACCATGTTGCCCTTCAATGTGAACTGCGTTGACATCTTCTCCTCTTTGACAAGCCGGGGTTGCCTGGTGGTGGACACGCCAGGTGGTGAACTGTTTGCCATCTGTTCATCGCAACGTAGCGATTTTACAAACTCTTCCTTGGATAACGACAGCGTTTCTGTTCTGACAATGCTCAACTTGTTTGAGTTGCTCGACGGTTGCTGTTGCTGTTGTTGTTTGCTTGTTTGCTGCAGTTGCTTGACTTCCTCCGCTTGCTTCGGAGGTTCTGGTTGACTTTCTGGCACAATGATCATTTCCACATCGCTGCTTCTCCCGTCGCTACTGCGGCTGCTGCTGCTGCTAATGCTTATGGTGCTGTTGACGCTATTCCAACTTGCAGTTGAATTTTTTCTAGATGCTTGTTTTTGTTCTTGCTGTTTTTTTGCTCTTTGCTGATCCTGCTGCTTCTGCTGCTGCTGCTGTTCCTTCTGCTTTTGCTTTTGTTCGACCTCCCTTTCCCTTTCCCTTTCCTCGTCGCTGTCATCATCGTCTATGGTTATGGTTTCGATGGCTACCGGTTGCTCTATCACCACATCTACTTCCTCGGCCATAATGCCTACCGAATGACGGCGTTCTGTGGCATTGTTTGGCAAGCAGGCGATTTCTGGATTCTGCTCATTTTCAGCCAGCGATTTGGAGCGTTGCACCTTGGCTGAACCTCGTTGCTCAAGACTTGTTATCTGCTGCAGTGCTGGCATCTTTGCAGCCCCATTTGTCGTTTGTGGTGATTTCGTCCGTTTGGCACCATTGTGCGTCGCTGCTGACAGCGCACTGATCTGGATCTCGGGCAGATCAACATTTAGGGTTGGTATTAGCGACGCCACGGGCTGATGCGTTGGGACGAGCATGGGCAGAGGCGTCGACATGTACGCCATGGGCGTCGGCATGGAAGTCGCTAACGGAGTGGGTATGGCATTGCTGGACACAGGCATCGAAATGGGCGTCAACTTGGGCATGGGCGTCGGCATGTGCTTGGGCTTTGGCATCAGCATGGGCATCACAGTCGTGGACGTGGTCAAGTGCGTGGGCGCCGTCACAGGTGTGGGTGCGGTCACCGGTGTGGGCATGGTCAATGGCGTGGGCGTGGAAGCAGGAATTGTGCTGCTCTTTGGCACCGCCTGATTGGCTTTTATCTCCGGAGCCGGCTTCGAAATTAAGCTGTTGTTGTTGTTGTTAATGCTGGTATTGTTGCTCTTTTGCTTGGTGTTGACCTGCACCTGACCAAACTTTAAACGCAATTTCTCCACGGCTTCTTTGCTAAGAATAACGGGCGGTCGGGATTTCAATGAGAGCTGTGGCGTTCCAGGATCACTTGTTGCTAGTGCTAGTGACAGAGAGAGAGAGAATTAAATTAAATATATGGTAAAAATATATTTAGGTGTGTACATAATCATGCACACATTGTGTATATGTATGCATGTTTAAACTCTGATAAAAAGAATAAGTTGCTGTTATTGTTGTATTTTCTGTTTTGTTGTGTTTAATTGTGAGTCACGAATGCAGTTTAAAAGTAAAATACGTGCCACAAATATTTCATAGAGTCTGTTTCGATCTACAAATCCAAACGTTATACACATCACTATTTGTGTTGCCTCTTCTCTTGTGCATATAATTTTCTTCGTTTTTTTTTTTTTTTTTTTTAAGGCAGCTGCAGATGCAAAAACCTGATCATCGTTGTCGTAGTATTTTTTACACGCCCGCCCGCGATTTTAATTTTTTTTTTTTTCATATACATGACGTTAATAAATAACAAACATGAACTGCGTTTTGTTTTTTATTGCAATTGCCTAGTGTGAAATTTTTCAACATTTTGAAAAACGTAACATCAGGTTGAAAATGCAATTTCTTTTCAAGAAACTTGTCAATCGATTTCGATGAAACTCAACAGCAATAACGACAACAACAGCGACAACAATAAATAATAAAAACGAAAAAGCGTGAACTATATAATTCTTAAAATAGCCACATGAGACTTATTTTCGTCAAGCAACCAATTTACAAATGTAAATGAACAGCAGCAGTTAGGTAAACACGTTAAATTACAACAACAACAACAACAGTGGAGCAAACCAAATAATAATAATAGTAATAGTAATAATAATAAAAGACTACGCACACACGCACCTACACACACACACCCGAACACACTGACTCTGACTGACTGACAACAAACAACTAAATGAGCAGAGCGACTTGTGGCGCGGCTGAACAAAAAAAAAATAATAAAATGGATTGAAAGCCACACCGAAATCGAATATAAAACACACTAATACATGTGCACATGTAGATAATATGTGTGCGCGATCGAAACTCCAAAAACAAAAACAATAAACCACAAAAAAAAAACAACGTTTACCTATGTTGTATATATTGTTATATAATTCATACTTAATTTAAATAACTGAACTTACCCGATTTCTTTGCCACAAGAGTTATAACATTTGATGATTGCTGTCCTTCCCCCGATCCCGGACTTTTTACATCATTTTTAATAAAAACGGTCCCATTTTGTTGTTGCTGCTGCTGCTGCTGCTGCTGCTGGTGTTGCTGCTGTTGTACGGGAATTGTTGGCATTGCTGGAACTGGACGTATAACCACAGGCTGAGATTGAGTATTGCTGTTGTTGGGCTTGATAAGTGTTTTGGGCGTCATTATGGATAGCAGCGACGATTTGGCATTGCCATTGGACGAGGCATTCGAAGGAACCAATTTATAACGAGGCTGTGCGACTGTTGCCGTACTCGATTTAATCGGATTTTGTACAAAATTGATTGAAGTCAGTTTGGTTTTCATAGCAATTGTCGTCGCATTTTTGTTGTTGTTATTAATCTGTTTATTACTATTATTATTATTGTTGTTGTTGTTAATGGTGTTGTAAGTGTTTATGTTTAGAGCAGCACACGGCTTGGTGGGTATGGAAGCAATGGGTAAAAAGCGCATCTCCTCAGCGACTTTGATTTGTGCTGCTGTGCCAGAGACGGCAACGTTTCCCGGTTTTATTGGCAACATCGTCAGTGGCACTTCCCGCTTTGTTGCTGCAACCCCACTGTTGGCGGGCAACATATTTTGTTGCAATTAAAAATATAATATCGACGTTTAGCACAGGCACTGTTGTTGGCAGTTTTGAAAAAAAAAAAACAACTTATGTTTGAAGTCAACTCAAATGGCGTGTTTTTTCACACTCTTTTCAACTGCAGCCAATAGATTTCGTACGTTGCCGCACAAGTTTTGGCATTTTATCCTATCATCAATAGCACCTTTGCCCAGTAATTGGTATTTTTTGTTTGTTGAATTTGTACACTTTTTATCCGTTTTATTTCACTGTTGTGCTCGCAAGCTATTTAAATATTTCACATTTATTGTTCATATTTTAAGAAATAACTGTTGATTATTGTAATATTAAATGTTATCACGCGCTAAATCCATTACAAATATTGGTATTTTTTTATTATTTGATGGGTTTTGTAGGGTTGCCGTCCCGTTTTTACCAAAGACGGCAGTTCCGCACAATTGCAATATTTAAAAATCGTTTGAGTTCTATGACGATTGATTTGCTCTGAAATTAAGTAACATTCTTTTAAATACAATATAACCAGTATATTTTTAAAATTAAGTAGTTTTTTTGCTAAAGAAATTATGCAATTATGAAAAGTCAAGCAATTAGTTTGCGCGCCCGTTTAGCTACTTATATTTTAGGTAAAGTTGGCAGCGCCCATATTGAATATTGATATCATTTTTAGCTATGCTGATGGAAATTTACATTTGCTTTGGCAAAATTTGAAAACAAATTTTAAGTCCATGTTCAGGGAGTTTTCCCACGCAACACGCATCCTTAATGGAAATTTGCAGAAAATCATTGATGTTCGAGCTGTTACGTATGTATTTACATGCGTATGTGTGAATACTGATGTCAATGTCATATATGTATACATGCATGTACGTATACCTTATCTGGTCTTTTGCTTACTATGCCAAAATCATAATTACTCTAATTTGGTGTTTAGTTTAACAGTTAGATGATGTAAAACTTACTCAAAAAGCTTACCTTTCGTATTTTTGGGTTTAAATTGCTGTAATCTATAACTGAAGCTGTTGCTTCTTTAACCGCTGGGGTTTTTTTTTTGGCTGGCTGGATTCACAAAACACCTAAAAACAAGTGAAGTAAATGAATAGCATCAATATTGACAACTTTTAAATTCTGAGAAATAGACATGCATTACCTCTATTAATGTTGATTTTTTTTCTTTGACTATAGAAGAAATTTTATCCAACCTTCTGTGCTCGGCGTATATGCTAACTGTTGTTCCCTAAAATAGAGATTGACAGGCCAAATACAATTGGCTTTTCAATGAACTTTTAACTCTTTATCACCACTTGGTTTATATTAATCACAATTTGTGTGTTACTTTGAGTATTACATTCTGAAGTTGATGTTTGCAGAGCAACGTTAAAAATTATAATGGCAAAAAGCATGCGTGTGTATTTTAATTCGTCGATCGAATGCTGTTCAGGTGGCAACTCTAGCAACAACAACTTACTCAAGTCGGTTATTTTTAAAACGTCAAAAATTCTGGCGATTGATTTTCAACTCATTTGCACACTACACTTTAATTCAGTCAGTTTTTTAAAGTTGACAATAGCTAACTTTTCACTCTCTGCAAGTTTTGCAGTAAAAGATTTCGCAAAAATGCAGCAACAGCAAGGGTAGTATTACGACTTATTAATCACTCTATCCATTGACATATGTATTTACTTAATAAACTTGAATAATTATGTTAAGTCAGTTTTATTTTTTTCACTTTACTGCAAAATAATGGTAGGACTTTTGGATAAAATAACAATATTCTAACGTAAAACATCACTGTTCTTCTTCTTTCAATTCCTAATGAAAGTGAGTGTTGGAAAGTTTTCGGGAGATAGTGTTAATCAACGCATTTTTGTAACTAAAAAGTGGTAGTTTAGTTTTTCATAAAATTCTTTTAATAAAATAAATAACTAAAGTTAATTTATAAAGGTAAAGGTTTAAGCACATTTTAAGCGATGTCCATAATTAACAACGATGACAACATAATGGCGATTGATGAGGATCCACAGGGTGAGTATTTTTGTTATTTGGGTTGTGGATGTGGAAGAATTGGGCGCGTCCGGCGGTATAAATAAAAGTTAATTGGTTGCCTTGCAGTTATTATCAACGATGATGAGCCGTCAACAGCGCATAATATTGCAAATGGTCGCTCCATGGATTCGCTGCGCTCATCGTTCACCAATCACAGCTCAACGCCAGACTCCTCACATAATTCGCTGGACACGATTGACGTCGGCCCGGATGACTTACAGGAGAAATCGCGATTGATTACTCAAGTGTTGGAGCTGCAAAACACACTGGACGATCTGTCGCAGCGTGTTGACTCTGTAAAAAATGAGAATCTGAAATTACGTTCGGAAAATCAAGTGCTGGGACAATACATTGAAAATCTGATGTCAGCCTCATCGGTCTTCCAATCGACCAGTCCGAGTGCCTCGAAAAAGAAGTGAAAATCGGAGATGCAGAGGGACCCACTCTCAACAAAATATATGCCTTGTCATTAATACATTAATAGCTTGTGTTGAAATGCTGCAAATTAATTGGTGTTTGCTAATCTGTCGAATTTGTGCACAATATTTTTTTACATTATTAGTTAGAGCATAGTTTACGCTTGTAAGTGCTATTTAAATATATATATTATATATACACACATTTAATTATTTATAAATGTAGCTAATTAATAAATCAATATTAACCCGCTGGTCAATCGCATGTTTAAAAGTGACTTCATTTTTTCACGACGATTGGGCAACCCTGCAACACAAACAGCTGCCAGCTGGTCGTCGTTCGTCTTGTAACAAACACAAAACTTAAGCATAGAAGCTACTTTCATTATTACAAAACGCATTGGGAGCCCAAATAAACTGTGCTAAATCATTTAAAGTTGTTTTCAAAACAATAAATCGAAATAAATCGTTATTAAAGCAACGCACAAGCATTCAATTCAAAATATTGTTAGCAATTTGTGAAAAAAGGTGATTGCGAAATACGCAGCTAACAAAAACGAACAAATGCACATTGCTTTGGCCCCCCACTTCAGATACAACAACAAAAATAACAAAGCAGACCAGCACCAGTGTTGCACAACCTTCAGAAAAATGAATGCTGGCTGATTCGCACACACACACGCAAACGCACATTTACTTATATCAGCTACTCGGTTATTGTTTTGTGCTTAAAATTATAATACATATTTCATATGTGTGTGCATTTACATTTGAATGCAACGCAATAAAGGAACAAGAAATCAACGTCAGTTCCTCGTATCAGTGCAGTCGAACGTCAACGCTTATGTCGGAAGTAGGAGTCGCAGCAGCAGCAGCATCATCAGTATAACAGTAAATAACAAAGACGGCGGCGCTTTTTGTTTTTTAACTTACAAATAACAATCAGAGCAATCAGACTGAGATTTCAAATTAAATCTTACACACACGCATAGAGAGATCTAGAGAAGCAACGCTACTCGAAACATCAAATGAAATATGTGTTGAGTTCTCTGCAAAAAACGTTGGAAAGTATTACTAATTCTTCTCTTCTGTGACGCACGGGAGAGCGTCGTCGCTGCCCATCCATCCATCCGCCCATCATCAGAAACGAGGATAGATCGTGTCGCGATGTCTTTCTCCGACTTCGATGCAATCTATGAGGACGATCAGTTGGATGAATTGGAACACTTTCAGGATCAGACAGTGATGCCAGTCCCGGAGCCGATTATCATTCGAGGTGCTGGCAACATGACCGTGTAAGTGTAAACATTTACTAAATACATATATATATATATATACATATATACATAGAAATGTGCATTAATTGAGAATGTAGCTCAAGGCTTGTGATAACTAAATTCTTTTTTTTGGGCGCGACTGTTCTGTTAATATTGATTGTGCGTTGGTGCGTTTGACCTTGTTCCATTTGGCGCCCAGCTGTCAATTATTGACTTATATAACCACAAAGCATACAGAATTTTGTGCAATTCAATTGCTCGACTATTTTTGATAATACTTGCAGCTTATGACGCATATTTTATATCAGCACATAATTTGAAATTTTATATTGCTTATTTCAATGTTGTTTTTTCTTTCAGATTTGGCCTTAGCAATCGCTTCAACGTTGAATTCCCCTGCGGCTTATTATCGCGCGTTGCGCCCGAGGAATATAAAGCGACCATCGGTCGCATCAATGGCATCTTGAAGAAGACCCTGCCCCTGAATGTCAAGTGGCTCTTTTGCGGCTGCGTTTGTTGCTGCTGCACCCTCGGCTGCTCCCTCTGGCCCGTCATCTGTCTAAGCAAGCGCGTAAGATTTCATTATATATTATATATACATAACATTTTAATAACATTTGATCCATCCTTGCAGACGCAATTGACACTGGACAAGCTGTTGGAGTGGGAGAATAGTCATTTATATCATAAACTGGGCGTACACTGGCGCCTGCATAAGCAACAATGTGATTCCAATTCCATGATGGAGTATGTTATATTAATTGAATATATACCCAAGACGCCCATCTATCGGCCCGACTAGAGATGGGGGCATGCAGTGTGGATCGTTGCTGTCGTTGGGTTATCGATATTTGGGGGGTCGGTCAGGGATATATTCAGCGGGGGGCCTAATCGTAATTGTAAAATAAAACACTAGCAACTAAATAATAATAATATTAATTTTCGCTTTAGGCGTTTAATCTTTGTGCAACACTAACACAACTATAGTTTAGAGAAATACACACACGCACACATATACATACGTACACACACACACACACACACATATATATATATATATATATATATATATATATATATATATATATATATATATATATATATATACCTACATACACATTTTAAGCTAGAGCTAGTTATATGGTAGTAATTAGTTTAAACAAATTTTTGAGAGAATATAGCTAATAAGCAACCAATTGATTTCTCGCTAGGGCGTCGATTCTTTTCATTTTGCGTTTAGTTCATAATTATGAATTCTGTTTTAAAAATACTGCAATACTAAATACATTTCTTGTTAAGAAATTTAAATCTTGAGCTTTTATTTCGTTTATAAGGTGACCGGTATGCTGAAATGGAAGTCGAAATTTTGAAATATCTAAGTGATTACTGACCAGGTGAATACAGCAAATGAAAACGCAAGGATTTTGAATTTCTTTCATAATGTTTACCCAACCAGCTTGCAATAAATATGTTTTGAACGTAACGTAAAATAAAAGAAAACAAAACGAATATTAAATTAATGTTATTTAAATCGCTTAATAAAAAGTAAGCATTTAATATATTTAAACGGGTTCCATTTCTGCATCGATTTTGAAATTGCTTAAATATCACTATGTATGCGTAATTCTGATGCTTCCAATAGCTAGCATATAGCACAAGCGATCGCGATAATCCACAATTCGGGGACTACCAACCAGAACAATAAATACATTTTAATTAATCGTATTTTGACATTTTCTTAATGCTTAAATATAATCAAGTCTTTTAACAATGTGGGCTTTGCTCTAGGAATATGTGTATATATACAGATCTATATATATTTAAAGGCGTATGTTTTTATATAATTTTTTACCTTTTCTTTTCTCAAAACTAAGGAATATGTTTGGAATGTTTATGTTTTCACTTTGCTTCTTTTTTTTTGGGAATTAGGAATAACAATAATAATATATATAGTTTTTGTGATAATACTTGATACTAGGGGTTAAATTAACATATTTGTGCATCATCGCCCAAACTAGCGCTGTGATTTGAGGCATCTTCGCTGGCCACCTCCATGGCTGCATCGCTTTGATTACAATCATCACTGTACTGTGTCTCATTCTCCCCAAATTCGTCCAGCTCCTCATCCAGATCCTCCGTCTCCTCATTCTCTTGGTTTTCTGCCTCCTCCAGCAGCTCAACCTCCGGTTGCAATAATAATATATTATTGGCTCTATCCTCTGTTTCCGTTCGCTGTTGTTGATCCCGCTCCTGCTGTTGTTGTGGTTCCGCCGTCGTCTCCTCCTGCTCCTCCTCCTCCTCTTCGGGCTGCATCAGTTCCTTGGCTGTGCGTAGCAGTGCATCCGTTTGTTTGCGCAACGCACTCATTACCAAGTAGTCCTGCTTCAGCTGGAACTCGTGTTCGCGTCGCGCGAATATTTTCTGCTGGCGAAAGAAGTCCTCGAGCATGTCTTTTTGCGCCGAGCGCATGGCAGCAGCCAGCTGGGTAAGTTCATTTTTGAACAGATCCTCCTGCTGCTGCTTGCGACGCAGCGCCTCCTCGGCGATCAGTTTTTGCTTATTCTCCTCCGCCGGAATGCTAGACGATTCGTAGCTGCGATAATTGCCGTGAGGCTTGTGCTCATGGTGTGTTGAGCTGCGCTGTAGCTTGACGGGCACAGGCGATTGCTGCAGGAAATGGAGACGTCGCTTGCGAAAAGGATGCTGCTGCTGATGCTCTTCACTGAGCTGCTGCTGCGCCTGGCGGCTGGTTGAGGCATACGAGGGTATGGAATATTTGGGCATTGGCGGCGAAGGCGACTGTGGCGGCGATATGGACTGCTCCAGATCGGGTATCATGCGATCCGGTCGCAGCAAGTAACCAGTTTCCCGCAAGGGCACCGCTTTCATGGGGCCCACCCTCGCCGGCTGCACACTAATCTCGGGCGGAAAGCGCACGGGTAGCTGCTTGCGGGGCAGCATCAGTTTGCTAGTGGGATGCACAAAATTAATGCTACTCGTGCTCTGCAGCGGCATCGAGCGATTCCCCTTGCCATAAGTAGCCGAATTGAGAGGATTCCTGTTCAGCGCCGGCATCGGACGCTCGATCTGGAGGACGCCATGTGTGGGCGTGGGCGTGGATGTCGTAATTTTTGGCCCATCATTCGCAAAGGCAGCCACGCGCAGCGATGCTGATGTTGTCGATAACTTCGTTGGGTACAACTGGCACTTGTCGCTCTCCAGTTTGGCTACCGGTGTTGGTGGTGGTGGTGGCGGTGAGGGCGATGTGGGCGCCGTGGGCGGCGGTGTGTTGGTGCCATCCATGCCCAGATCCATTTCCGGCTCATTCTTAACCGAGACCATGAAGGGCGTGTGCTCCAGTGCGGATTGTGTTACGTCGTGGGTGCGATCCCCGTTTTGTAAAAAGTCCACGGATTCTGTCTCTTGCTCGGAGGCGTTGCTGGCATTGTTCATCGTCGTCTCGTAGCCTGTAGGAATGACAATAAAAATCATTTAATTTTGAGTATTGCTTGCAATTGAAACTATCCCAATTTTGGGAGATTGTTCGACAATTTCAATATCAGAAATCTTATAAAAAATATATATGATTTCTGCTGCACTCACCTGTATCCAAGGGTTCCGGCTTGATCAGTCCCAAACATAAACCGAATATGGGATGCTCAACGCCCAGCTCATCTTTGCTATCGTCGCTGTTGGCCAATGTCTTGGCCATCTCAGCATTTGAACTGTCCATGGAGTTGCCGCATTCGCTGCTGATGCCACTGCCGCTGCCATTGGCGCTGGCATTCTCGCGGAGCATGCGACAGAGCACCCGATATACTTCCTCGGGAACAACTTTGGGTATGCCGTTGCCTTGACGGGTTGTTGTGTTATATGTGGACTTGAGGAACTTCCATTTGGTCCAGATTTGGATGCTGGACTTCTTCACGTAGCCCTTGCTGCGCATCACCTGCTCGATCTGGCGAAAGACCTGTTCGCTCTTCACATTCCGATCGTTCAGCTGCTCCAGGGCATTCATTTGCTGCATTATGTTGAGCATCTCAAGCATCTCGAGTCGACTCCACAGATTGCGTTCGGGTCGTGAATGTAACTCCTTGCTACCGCTATCGCCGGAGCCGAGGCCAACACTTCCCACACTCGATATAGATGGCGGCGATGCGTGTGCCTTAATCCGCATGGGCGTTAGGAGGTCATCCACATCGCCAACCAATCCATTGCCCGTGGCGGCTGTGTGGATTATTTTGCTAATGCTCTGATTTTGACCGGGACTCTGTTGATTCTGTTGCTGTTGCTGGCGCATGTTGTGCTCCACTTTGCTCAGCAGACGCATTTTCGTGTGGGCGGCCACGGTTGTGGAGGCGTGGCCGTGCTTAACCGTAAAGCTATTGTCCTTATGGTTGTCCGGATCGGAATAGCGCGGCATCAACATCGATGTCTTTTTTTTTTTGCCTTTGTTTTGGAGTAGTTACGTTAAAAATCTAAAAAAAAAAATGAGAAAAAAGCATATTTAAACTTTGTATTTTTTTGAGATATTTGAAATTTTTATTAAAATAAATGCAGTTATTATTACTAGTTTGAATTACACGAAATTTTGATTAACGAAGTTTTAATTTTTAATATTTATTTATATTTTAGTATTTAATAATTTAAAACGCAACTATATTTGCCTTCATTAAGTTTTCGGAATTTCTAAAATCATTAAAAACGAGTATTAAGCTTCCAACCGGTTCGAATTTGTAGAAAATCGAATTAAACCAGATTTCGAAACCACTGAAATTAATAAATCGAATCGAATAAGTCCGTCAATCTCAGCGATTCGTTGTTTTCGCTATTTTTATACATAGACTCATATCTAACGACAAATGAGGAGAATAACACTTCAAAATCTCTTTTAAATACATACATATTATCATTTATGTATACAAATACATATGCAATATGTTCTCAGCTTACAAATACATACGAAATTTAAGTAGGCAAATAAATATATATTTTTATCGATTTTGATTACAAATTTCAATACGAAATATGTATAAGCGACAATGGGGAAGGTAAAAAGAATAAACGTTCACACACACACACAAACTGTCACACACACACACACACTCGAAATCTTTATATATATAAATGTAATTGTGTAGCACCGAACTAAATTTAGAGATAGTGAGTAAACGATTTTAAAATGTTAATAAACACGCCAAATACGATTACGAGGCACTTGGTTCATTTGGGGTACAAAGATTTCGTCACTTTTCTTTCGAAATGAAGTGTTATTGTAATGTTCGTAACTATGTACCTTAATAGTACACGTACATACTTAAGTATTTATGCACGTAAATATGTACAAATGCTTATGTACATATAAGAGTTTCCGCCAGATGCGTAATGATATTCGAAGAAGCCGCCAACTGAAACACAATTGTTGGTACAAAAAAAAAACTTCTTATGTGTTGTGATTCAATTTGAAATGTCGCATTGCCTGACGTTTGGGAAAAGGAAGATTAGCTGGAAAGAAGAAGACGCTATACGCTACTGCATTCGAAACTCGAAATCACTGAAAGCTGAGTAATTTTCCAGCAGTTCAATGCTGTCCTAAAACTCACATGAGATTGAGAGCTTACAGTGGGCACGCTAATTAAAAGCCGGTTGAATTCAACTTCAATGCAAATACATTTAGTAAAATGTTGTAATTATCTTTTACGCCCCATATATACAAGTCTATATTATTCATTACCTAGTTAAAATCGTAAATTGTATTCACGCTGATAATAGCCATTTAATTCAATATTTCCTGCGCCCCACTGTAATATGGAAAAGATATGAATTGAGAGCGCAACTAGCGCACGAAAAACAAGAGCGCGCTTAGCACTCGCTCTCTGTCTCACACACAACACACTCATAACTCTCTCACACACACATATATGTATATAAAACACGCACACAAACGCAAGGCAGAAATTTACGCTTATTATGTTGAGAATATTTTTGAAGAAAAAAGAGAATATAAGAAAAACGTTAATTACATTTAACAACTATGGAAATGCTTGCAACTCCACAATATAACACAGATTCAATGCCACAAAAACATTAACGATTCGAAATTGTACAAATCAATGCGTTGCGTAAATTTTCAGTTTTCCTCTCATGGGATTTTTTAATAATAATTTAACTTAACTATTTTTCAACACACAGCGAAGCAGCGAACACCTTGCTGAGCAACAAAACAAACGCACTCATACATATACACTTACATACGCTTAAACGGCAGCAAGCGAGAGAGCGAGCGCACTCTCAGCAAGATGAAGAGGAAGCAGAACAGAATTTCAACCAACAACCACCACCACGATTTCAATACTGCGAAACTCAAAAATTCAAAAGCAACGAAAGCCTACAAAAACAAACTATATAAACCGAACATATATAAGCCGTTCGTGTATATGTCGCAGCACACACACACACATATATATCCATATATGTATAATACAATACTTCGTCGTTATATTTCGGAAAGGCACAAATAATGGTTATGGAATGGAATCGTTTGTTGGTTGTTGTATTGAGATTGCGATTCGTGAGATTGACGGGCAGCGTCTATTGGAATTCTGTCATAAATATGGGGAAAAATAACTATTGTTTTTTATTTAAATTGATTATTATGATTGGCAATTCCTAATCATATTTGTTTTTGTTTGATTTCAATGATTAATGTTTTAGTAATAATATAATATTTTTATTTATGCCATTCGGGGAATTTTTTTTTTTAATTTTGTAATTTTTCCAATTCCCAGAACACGAAAAATGAGCGTTGGCTAAACTTAAAAGTCACATAGCAAACGAGATTTACAAGTATTGAGAGGAAAAAAGTAACCAAAAAGAATGCTTTTCGTTTCTTGTGCTCTGGCATCCCACAGAGGAAGGGAGCGGATGAGGAGCTTAAATGCAAGAACAGGAAATTTGAACTCGCGGAAAAATGCGGAAAAGCATTGCTTTTGTCGCACACTGTCGTGTACATGTCTATGTGTTTGTAATTATATCAAACGGTAAACTGTATCTGTTTTTTATATGCATATACCCGTATCATTTACGGACAAACAGACCTATTACTGCTCCATATAAAATAGTTTTTGTTTAAAATAAATAGTTTTTGTTGATACAAAAAAAAAGTCGAGCACACTCACGCACACACATAGACACACACACACGTACACACACTCTTGGAGAGCAAAGTGAAAAAATGATATATGTACATACATATAGTTAAAAAATTCACGACAACAAACGAAGATGATTCATTCGTTTACGTTGTTGCTATATCTTGACACAACTAGCCAGCTAGAATCACGAATTGAAACTGAGTTTTGCAAAAAAGAAAGAAAACACAGAACCTGCTGCTGAAATCGTTTCAGCGTTCGTTTCGCGACTCAGCTGATTTCATGCTAGAACCTTTGGGTTTGGGTTGGGAAAATGAGAACCACGCCAAAAATTCTATTACCTAGCAACGATATGCATTTCAATATCATGCGCTCTAATGGAAATTGAATCTCCAATTTAACGTTAGTTATAAAAAAAATAGCTAATACTTAAAGTTCACCCGAACATCGTTTCTAATACATTTATTTTAGCCTTAAGTTTGGATTTTCCAAAAAGCTTAAGAAAATGTAAAGTTGCTATAAGTCTTCAGTTTTTCAAAATTCAAGTATATACTATTTCTCTAAGTGGTCGAGAATTCTATCTTACCAGCTTTTCTGCATTTTCTGCCAACTTAGCCAGAAAATATTTAGCTGAAAAAAACTTGATACAAACTTATTTATTTATTATTATTATACGAGTTTTTGTATATTTAATTAAATAGGAATATACAATACATAGATCGAATGAGATAATAAAACAAATCAGAATAGCGGTATGGGTATATAAGCATTAACCTTATCAGTTTGACATTGCGAGATGCATTCGGCAATCCAGATGATATTGCGGCACTCGAGTTCCTTCAACTTGATGTAGGAGTAAAAGCAGCCAAAGTGAAATTGCTGCAAATACGACTTAACATTGTGTTTTGCCTCGAGCATGAGGAAATGATCATCCAAAGTCATTAGATTGTCCGTATCCCTCTCGATGTTTCTAAACACTTTGGCATAGTTCATCTCCTTGCAGACAATGGAATGCACTTGTTCGAAATCTGTGGCATTCGCTAGAACAGACCGTACAATGGGACCCAGTTTGCCACAGGTGGGAAATAGATCTTCCCGTTGGGGGCCTTCCATAGGCGTATCTAGAGAATTGATAGTAATTGTGATGCAGCAACGATCTGCCCGGGAACTCAATAGATCGCACATCACATTCGCCGTAGTGCCGCCGAGCTTATAGCAGTACTGATAAAAGTCCTCCAGATAGGCCTTGAAGAGGACACAGCGCACAATCTCGACATCGGTATGATGCATATCCTTCTTGTCGAATTTACCAGTTATGAATTTCGAGAGCGGTGTGTCGATCAATACGGCATTAAATAGCTCATCAATATTGCTGGCCACCTCGATGGCTTCCAATTGATCGAACAGACCCAATGGATGGCACATGAGCAGAAGTTTCTTCATCGGTCGTCGATTGTGCAGACCCGCCATCAGTAGAGCGACATTATCAATCATATGCTCATATCGTATATAGTCTAGAAAGGTGGTCAACGGCTCCGTTGAATTAACACGTATGTAATTATATTGCGTCACAATTTTCTCCCGCATACGCGTCTCAATTAGTGCCACATCGATATGTGTCTCATTGCTTATCAATACTCCGTAATCGGTGCCTTGTATGTTGAGCAATAGATCCTCCAGCGTTGCGCATTGTGTTAGATTTATATACTCGGCTTGCTTTAGCATTCCATTTTTAAAACCACGTACAATTCCTTCCAGATATCCGTTTTCGCTGTTGAACGCCCAACCAAACGGCATTTTGCATATAAATGTTATATTCCTTTTCAATATTTTTTTAAAGATGTTGGCAATTGTAAAAGGAATGCCTGTTAATATGAAAATATAGATTCAATGCATACTTGATTTAAATTCGCGCCAAGTTTACGCTTGACGCGCGCCTCATTGTGCGCACTTGTGACAGTGTTGCCACTCAGTTACTGTTTGTGACTAATTGGCAGCATTGCAGTTTAACTGGCAGCCCGCTGCATATGAATTTACGTGCCAAGTTTGAATTTTATAATTGGACATCTTTTGTTTTTGAAATGAGCTTAAGCAGAATTGTAATGTGTATTTGACTGGACAGATATGCTAATATTCTCCATTGTTTACCATAATAATAATGCATATATTTAGCAAGTTGATGTTCTCTCTCACTCACTGCACATGCGCTTAATTGGAAAACTGAGGGACCTGTTGCTTTTTCCTGTTGACTATTTGTTTGTGTACATTTATTCAGTTTTCCTGTTGCACTCGCTCGCTAAACATTATTACGTTGGCACCGATTTGAAAAATACACATTAAATTAAGAAAAAATCGTTTTTTTTTTTTTAAAACATCGCTAGGCAAAATGCAAATAAACATGTAAATAAGCGCTTTTTGTTTTGGTTCCTGTTGCGTGTTTTGTGCATAAATTTCCGTAACATGTGTTGTCATAAATAACAAAACAAACCAGTCAAATTCATAATTTCTGGCACATTTAATTGTCGTTAATGAAAGCATCAGTCCATGTTGTTGACATCAGACATTTTATGGCTATTCTAAAAACAAAATTATTATGATCAGCAACATATGTATAAATATCAGTGGTAAGCTAACATGTTCAATATTCAAATATATATTAAAATTAATGTTTAAATTCAAATAATGGAAACTAAATTGTATATATTTATGTGTATATTATTGAATTGATTATGATATTGTAACCAAAGGGACAAGCTTCTAATTTTCCACAAATTATAGTTAATTAAATTTTTAACTTAAAATAATATTTAAATTATCACTTTGGATAATAAATGGACAATGCTGCATTCATTGCAACATTCAATAAATAAAATGTATCTTTAAATATTCTTTTCGTAATAGCTCAACTCAGCTCTTTGTTGGGAGTGTGGTAGATCCGTAAAACGCTTTTGATGGGTTCCAGTTACTATCTAAAGAACCATTGCCGCCACGTTGGGCAGTCATTAAATATTGACAGCATTTAATACTGTAATTAACCGTTGGCAGAGACAAACGTTAATATCACGGCCGTAATGTTGACAGGAGTCGTCATTGTGACAAATTCTTTGACAGTTCCATCTAGAACGCATTAGAACATTTTAACAATGTTATTTACGGCAAATGTCACGGGACTGACTCTCTGACTATACGACCGATTTACGACTGTCAAAAACATCGTTTTAAAAAACTTCTACATAAATAAAGCTGACATCATTGTATTGTATATTTCTGACTTGCAAAATGAGTAAAAAAAAAATTACTCATAAATACATAACCTTGAATATTTTCGGAAATTAATCCATTAGTGAAGGTTCCAAAAGTACAAAGATTACTAGAATATGTTGCACTTTTTCAAAGCATTATAAAAAAACTCTCACAGCTCAATTAACGTTTTAGCAAAGATACGTTTTTTTTTTCACATGCAGAGGGTATTATAATTTTGTTGTGAAGCTTGATACACATTGCCGGAGACGTTGCATAATGGATATATACTTTTGATCTGCAAGTAGAAATACAAACCTTTATATTTGGAGTATATTCTTTCTGAAATTTCAAATTAAATTTTTTAATATATAAACTATTCTGCGTAAATATATACTATACGCCTGGAATTTAGAAATTGTATTTTAAAATTTTTGGAAAATGTATTCTGTAAAACTCTGGTTTAAAAAGACTCAACTTTCGAGTTAAGAAATAAACTTTTTGAATAATTAGGTGAGTTGGCGCCAAAGTTTTGCGAATTTTAAAGTTGTCAAGTTGTCCAAAACAAACTCATGCATGATATTATACTCCTCTCATATAGCTCGGTTTTTTAGATTTATACTGATTTTAGACTCGGACAGGTTGACTCCGTTTTGCAATGGTATGTAATCTACGGAGTGCCCGAGATAGCCGTTCTTACTTTTGTTTACTTGTTGTTAAGTCAGATAAAGCACATTTATATTTACTGATCTATATGCAACAATAATCTAGGTAAAAAGAATGTTTGGATCTTGTGACCACACGACAAGTTAAGAATTCTCGAAAAGAAAACACCATTTGAATGGGTTCAAGGTTTTATGAGTGTTATGTTTGTATTCACTTATAATTCAGCACATCACAGATTAATGAAAAGTGGATCTTAAGACCTTCGATTAATGAAATCATGAATGGAAGCTTAAAAGTCTAATTCTGATGGGCAACTTTGTACACTTTTCCGTAAGTGGGTATCTCTGGCACTCTCGATTGTACTTTGTACGGTCTGTTTATAGAATAGAACAGAATTCGCTTTAGAAGCTCAGAGTTGACGACAAAAGACAATTATTCAGCTTGCTAGATAAGATAATGTCGGTGTGGTTGATGAGTGGATTGGTGGATGGATGGGTGGTTCGTCAAAAGACTTCTCCAACTGTCCGAATATTTGCAGCGATTAATAAATGAAAAAAAAACACACACACACACGGGATAAGGAAGTTGCCAGTCGGACGGACAGTTAACATTATCGCAATATCGACTCAAATGTGTGGGCTGCAAATCATTGTTGTGATTTTTATGGAAAGATCAACGATTTGGCCAGAAATTTACGAGCCATGATTAGCTGAAAGCTGTATTCAGTCAGGTGACTGAGCTTTTTAGTCGAGTGTTTCCCCGTTTGTCATTTATGCATTTTTTTGACTTTGTTTTTTGTCATACGACCTGTTTCAAAATTGAATATTAACAAGCGCCCGTCATCGCTTCATTTGCACAAATTGATTTGGACATTTGCGATTATCATTTGATTTGATTATAACTTATCGAGTTATGTGCCAGAATTGAGTTTAATATGATTCACTATCATTGTTTACAGTTTATCAACTTCCAAAAGTAAAGAAAACCATATGCTCATGATACTATTAATGGTTAATATATATGCATGATTCATACGTCTTTTTGGTTAATCTTCAATGATTAAGGCTAAATGCGATTGGGTTTTAAAAACATTTTAAACAATATTAAAAATATATCTGTAACAGGTGTTAAATAGGTTTTTAATTTAAAATAACAATATTGTGGAATTTCCATATATGTATACACTATAGAAAAATTAATTTAAATTAAGCCATTGAAAATGAGTTAAAGGTATGATCTAGGATTACATAAAGTAAATATGTTCTTGACCAATAAAAATGTAAATTTTAGTTGCAGCTGGTTTCTTGATCGGTTAATAAATTTACAGACATCATTAAAAATTAAAACAAGACAAGTATATTTTAAAATTGTATTGTAATTCTGTATTTTTTCTATGCACTTCACATCTTACTACATTTTTGGTAAATGTAATTCAGCTTTTTATTCTGAAATAAAGATTTTATAAAATAAAATACAAATTTGATTTTCACAACATAAATCACAAGTTAAATAAAACGCATTTTATTTTCACAGACATAAGCAAATAAATCAAACTTTCAGTTTTTTATGGCATAAAAAATGTGACATGCGGAACTCGTTACATTTTTTATAGTTTTCATAACTAAGCTTTTAGCGTGCTTTTCTCACGATAACAAGAAAATCCTAAAACGCATATATGTTAATACTTTGTTGGAAAACAATTAAAATGTGTGCACACTATTTGTAAATAAATTGAGAATCAAAACAACAACGACTGGAACGTATTTAGACGTAATGTCTAGTTTCTTCCGTATATCATGGTCTACTTGAATTTGGCTTATGTCCAAAAAAGAATCGCAAACAGCTGCCGGCGATTAAATGTTTAAATGTAATCATGCCAAGTGCACAAATGTTTGTGTTTTTGTTTTTTTTTTAATTTTTTTTTAATTTTCGTGACAAGTGCGTCTCGGATTGCTCATTAATCTCAAATTCATAGCCCAGATATACTATATATGTATATAGTATATATATATATATATATACCCCTACTCGTATTTATGTGATTCATATGCAAATCACATCTGTTTGTAGTAATTTGTCAGCATAAAGCAATTTCCCAGCGACAATTGTATATTTTTATCTTTTCAGTTTTCTGTTGCCAATGTCAAGTGTTCTTAAGCATAAGTGATTATATAATATCATTGAAACCAGAGGGTGTATCAAAAGATATTTTCATTTTTTGAACACATGAGAAATGTACGCCAATTAACTTAAAATGTGGATAAAATATTCACTATTCACTATGAAGAAAATACTCTTCCTAAAGACACTGGTTTTTTTCTTTTTTAATGAAAATAAAATTTAAAAATAGCTATATTAAATAAATAATTAAGAATCAAATTTTTTAAATTTTAAAAAGAGGTTTAAGATTTAGGTTAATTTATTTTTTCAACTAAATCAATATTTTTCCAGGAAACACTTTCGCAATGCAAGAGTCATAGTTTTCTGCCAGGAGTTTGATATTGAATCCGGTTATTTAAGTTATTACTTAGATATTTCATCTAACTGGGAAACATACCAGAACATTCTTCTCATCTTATAAAAATCCACAAACTATTTGCCTAACCCTCGTTGGGATTCGACTTGCCATTTAAGTAAGTTGTTATTAAGAATTAGTTATTTATACAACCATTTGCAAATCATTACTTCCACAAGCTATAATATATATGTATATATATAAATATATATATAAATTACTTGTTCAGTTCTAATGAATGTCCGCCGAGACGGTGAATTGGCTTGTGGGGGTGACTGGGCTGGTTTTATGAGCCGTGTGGAGGAGCATTATGGTAATTGGTTTGCTTGGCCCACTTCGATTTCAAATTGGCATTGAGTGCCCAGCTTCCTTTCCACAGCGTGACACTAGCAGCTTTGCCTTGAGAATACATATATATATATATGTATATACATATATAAATAATATATACATATTGATTCAGACCATTGAAAGTAGATCAAGTTTTATTAGGTTCTTAAGTGCTTAGGCGACAGAGCGTGCAACCAACTACAGTTGTTGGTACAATTTATGAGTGTGTTTAACTTGAACTTGACCCTTGCTCGTTTTCTTCTTCTTCTTCTTCTGGCATTGTTCCATTTTTATTCAAATCGAATTTTAAGCTTAGAGTTTAGTAAGATTTGGTTGACATTTAACATCTGAAGAAAATGATTTGGCGAATGCTCTCGATTATTTATGGTTATGGTTATAACTGTAAATTCTGAACCTCAATCGAAACATGATCTAAATTTATAAATAATAATTGTGTTAATTTTGAATAGAATATAAAATTGATAAGGGCATTTTTCTCTGAATATATATAAATTATTCTTAGTTTATTATATATATTTAGAAATATATATTACTGACAATAACAAAATATTCGTTTCTAAAGCCATCGAAGCACATATAAAAAATGTTTTAAAATTAAAAAAAAAAATGCACTTTTATATTTATTTATATTTTTTAAAAACATTAAAAAATTTCACGTTTTCAAGGCGATTTTTTAAATGAGTGTGTTCGGTGTTACTTGCAACTTGCTGGCAAGAAACGAGTTCAAAGACACATGCCGCACTTAACAACGACCTCTCAATTTAAGGTGAATGCACGCAGGACATTAAAAAGCTTTAACATTTCCAATATTGAGGCTGGTCAGGATTTGATTGGCAATCGCAGGAGCCGATCAACTTTGACCCATGATAGCAATGCCAAAAACTACAATTTTGTTGACCTTTGTACAGATTGACCTTCCTTGCCACACAGCTGATGGGGGCGTTCAAACGCCTGACAGTCAAAAATAAAAATGTTTTCGATTTTGATGGTCAGCAGCCGCACAAATCTATTCTGAGAGACGAACATGATGGATACGGTTCCGAAAATAAACGACTGCGTTCCACATTGGACTTGAGGCATGCGGCTGGTTGAGGCTACTGTGACAAGTGCGGGGTCAAAAGTAACGATCGAAATTTTGCTCATGTATTTCCTGTTAAATAAAGTGGTAGCTTTAGCTAACTGATAAAACTGTCTGGACTTGAATAAACACATATTTGTTTAATTATGCAACAATTTATCGTTTGCAGTGGTTTCTTATTAAATGGGGTTATCTACTTTATAAGATAGGACCCGTCTGGGCATTGAATTAAAACAATAGTTTTTTTTTTGCACCTGTTTGCAGACTGTCTACTAAACTAAACGATCAACAATTTTTAATTTCTGTAAGTTAGAGCCTGTTTGGACATAGTTCTATTAGCTAAATAATAATATACATAATGTTTAATTATCTTTGTAGAGATAACCAGCGAATTTCCAGCATTTTAGAGATGGATCTAACTAGAATCAAGTAGAACATTATAAATAGTATCTCAGACTTTGTCTGGCTTAACTTAAAAATGGCCACAATTATTTTCTCTTCAGCTCAGATTGCATAATTTGAATAATTTTTCATTGCTTTTATCAGAAGATAAATAGCAAAACTTCTAGTATATATATTCTAGTAACTGCCTCAAGATAACTGTTAAGTTCGTAAATTTCGCCTGCATTTGCCACAAACATTTATAAATGAGTAACAGACACACACACATACACATATGCACACACGCGCACACACACAGATACACAAGCAAATCAACAAATGTCATGGGACAAGAAGGTATTATATAGATATGGCAGGCACGAGTTTGAATTTATGGGCAGATTTGTCGCACTTCGTAGTACGCAGAAGCTATTAAACCAATAATTATATAAATACATTTTTTTTTTTAAAGATAATGCCAATTTTTGGATTTGAGAATTAGTGGCTTATTCTTGCTTATCATGTTTATGATCTCAGTAAATTAATCTCCATGAATAACACTTTGGTCAGTTGTTTTTATGTTACTTAAAATGACAGTATTTAAATAGTTTATGAGAAATTAAAAATATCTGGTTATCCGTTCTCCACTTTTCTAATTTATGAACCTAGAAATACAATTTTTTTTTTTAAGTTAATTAAAATAATTATCTAGTTGCCTGTTTTCTAAATCAATTATGCAGTGAAAATATTTTTAAAATCCCATCCAGTTTACTTTTGCTTTGAAATCAAAAATACTTTTCAATTTATCTCCAAAAATATTGAAACGTAAGGTAAAAAAGCTAGACAATCAAATCAAAAGAAATATGGATTTTCCGTTTATTAGAATAACAAATCCTGTCATCTCTCTGGCAAAAAGGATGCATCCCAATTTTTCACCGTCGGAATTGGAGCCCCCAACGAAACGTAGGAAGCTTATTTTTGAAAACAACAACAATAACGACAACCTTATAGATCCAAGATTCAACGATGCAGAAGCCGAAACATCTGGTGGAGTTGAGTATAATCCGGACCTGAGTGCTGAAGAAAATCCGTATTACTTCGAATCAAATAAGTTGCTTTACTATTTGCATGCAGAACGAGCTAAGCGCCTTAATTATTAAACTAAAAAACATTATTAAAATAATAACAAAATCGTGTGTTATTATTATTGCAGAGCTTTATGTAGTGCTACCTAAAAGTGTCCCCATCCGATTCTATAGCTCTACCATCAACCCCATTTCTTGTTTCTATGTCCATCGAGTTCAAAACATGTTTTCCTAGAATATTACTGATCAAAATCAAAATTAAAATTATTCTAAGCTGTACAAAAGTAGGAAAGACTTTCAGAGAAAATCTTGCACTAATATTTAAATTTAAGCAAATAAATTAATAATATCAAATTTGTATTCATTGACGTCAGCTCATCATAATGTTGATGCACCAGCTTACAACATTGATGCAATTGCCGTCTATAAATAATAAATACCTGCAGTCTTGGATTAAGAGGCAAGGACGAGCAAATCCTTGAATCAACCTGGCACCTGACGTACAAATGAATTAATTTGCCCCAGTTAAATTGCAAGTTAGTCTTAGATCGAGTGGTCGAGTGCCCACAAAACAAATGGAGGTCAACAAAGCCGTACAAAGACTTCACAATTGGCCGTTAGATAGGAATCAGAAACTGGACCAGGGTCGGCTCGGAAATCTCTATGGCTTATGCGGGGCATGCAACAAATGCTCAAGGAACTTCAACAGCTGCCACCTGCTGATGCCTGTTGCGTGCCTGCGCCGCAATTCATTTCAAGGACTCGCGTCGGCATCTGGAATCACACGAAAGCTGGATCAAAATTCTAAACTTACCACACCAAAAGTGGGTCGAGCGAAGTATGCAGCGTCTTATGCAAAGTATGTCTCTCTCTCTCTGTGTGTGTATGAGTGTGTGTGTGTGTGTGTGTGTGTGTGTGTGTTTCATGGTTACATATCCGTCTATAGCTTAAGCACGTGTCCGCACACTCATCTCGTATTTCCAAGTTGCGCATTTCAATCGAAATTATTTTTGGAATAGCTCGATGCGCTCATGAGAATCATTTCCTTAGATAAGCAAATAACTCAGAAATTTATTTAGGTGCACTCAGAAAAACAATCAAGTAAATCGCTCTCAATATAATAAAAAAAATAAACCACAATAGTATTAAGTCTTTTTTCCAATTTTCAGACATATAATTCTTAATAGTAGAATTTTTAAAAAGTAGAAATGCAAACAATCATTTTTTTTGTTAGAGATTAAATTCATTCTTTTGAAATGATATACATTTATAAGTTAAAGCTTGTATATGTGAAGCTTATAAATATTAACATTTTCTAATAATAAGTAATAAAAAATTATTTAAGAATTCTATTTACATACACAGCACACCTGAAATTAAACATATTTTTTTAAATTTTAGAAAATTGTACTTTCTGTTGCAGACACAATCTTCAATTTTAGATTAATAAGCTGAGTTACACTTGGCGCCAAATTCATGGTATTTTTTATACAATTTTGAGTAATTTTTTTTTAAGTGTAAGCTCATACAAATGTAATCTACTTAACTTATACATTCAAACACATAGTCTTCTCCATTCCCAATGAGCTTCCCACTCGAATGGATCCTTTTCAATTTTTGTAACGTTTTTCTACATTTGCAAAGCTGATTTAAATCTTTTAATTTTTCGTTTTGAGGAGACGCCCACGAAAATGTGTCTTTATCTTAGTTACATAAATAAATCAAGTGAATAAATAAATCATTAGCGCACGTGTGCCAACTTATCATTATATTAAGCTATTTCATATAATTTGCAATTGTTAAAGCAATTAATAATAAAAAACACCCTCTTAGACTCTTACCTCGCCAAAGACTTTTAACTTGGGTAAATTTAATATTTTCAGTCGAATATGCCTTAAACCCTGAACAAATTTAAAATTTATAAAGGCTTGTAAAGATTGCAGAAGGAGACAAATCTGAACCAAGGAGACACTTGTGAGCATACAAAAATAAATGGGAATTTTTTACTGGGTACAGGGTATGTATAAGTCAGGCACTCTAGAGAGCAACACTCTTACTTAGGGTAATAACAACAAATGGATAGACATTATATATTAAATAAAAGAAAAAATATAAAAAAAAACAAATAAAAATAGTAATTACTTGAAACGAAAGATTCATTTAAATAAATTATCAAATTTTAATTTATTATGCGCAATGATTTAGCATTTTATTTAGTATACAAAGATTTATTATAAGACAAAAAATACCAGTTGTTAAAAACAAAATTAGTTGTTGTAAATGCTTGTATATATGTATTTGTGTGAGTAAATAATGAGCAATTGACGTCAGCCAGTGAATGCATTTGGATGCCAATTACATGTGTATGGATACACTTGGACTATTCATTTTTAGTTGTTTTCTCACGAAATTTATTTTCATAAGGCAATAAACACAATTTCAAAAGAAATTCGATTGTAACAACAATTCTATTAAAATTTAAAATAATTAATAAACTACATATTTCAATCTTCCGGTATAGTCTATCGAAGTACAAAATTAAACAGTCATAAAAATGCTATACATATTGTGATAAATAAAATAGACATAGAAATGCTAAGTGTTCAAATTACATGCATTTTCATTGATGCAGTGACCTGATTGATATTTCAAAATCGTGTTCGAAGAAATGAATACATTATGAATGTAATTGGA
Source organism: Drosophila mimica (assembly GCA_037043585.1). Lineage (NCBI taxonomy): Eukaryota > Metazoa > Arthropoda > Insecta > Diptera > Drosophilidae > Drosophila > Drosophila mimica. The sequence continues at coordinate 1,247,810 of JBAMBE010001187.1, forward strand.
AATGTGCGGGTGAATTTTTATGCAAATTAATATAATATTGTAATCGCTCTTTTGTTGTTTTGATTTGTTATTCGTTTGTAAATGTAAATGAAATGAATCACAGTAATGCGGTTGTTATTATTGTTATCGTATTTTAGTCTTTTGTCATGTTGTTTACAAAACAAGGTACAGGTGCAAGGTACATTGCACTAATTGTGTTTGCATTCATATGTTCCCGGGAAACAATTACTTAGGCACAGTGCAATAACTAAGATCGATAGTTCCACATCTCGATATACCCAACAATTTGTTAACATTCAACTTGTTTGTTCTACAAACAAAATGTTTAGCGATAGTAAATTGACAATTGAAAGTGTCAGAGGCCAGAATACAAAATGCAAAACAATAGATACTTAACATGCTGACATATGTATCTACACATACCTTTTCTGTATAACCTTAAACCTTAGCAACGTGACAAATTTATGAGCACTTTTTGTGATGTGACCATCTCTGACTATCAGTTTAACTTCCCATTCAGAAGGTGTCATCACCTGTCTCAAGTTTTATCAACTTACAACGCGAGAGCAATAAATAATTATTATTGAGTATTAAATCGGAAGGGGCGTTTGCACATTGATCAATTTATGGCGTTGCCATTGTGATTGATTACCTAGTGTAATTTTTGTGTCATATCGGACGAATGGCCGTCAAAACTGTTTGCACACTGCACAAATGAAGAGCTTCGAGTTGCTATAAAAATATTCATTGCCTACTTTGCGGTCAGCAAAAAGGAGTCGCATCTGCAAGAGGAGCTTTTGCAGCGCAATTGGTTCTCATTGTGAGCTTTTCGATGGTCTCAAAAATCTCAGCATCACTATTGATATATACTGGGGGCTATTGATGCCTTTGACTGCCAGTTGCTCGGCATCGTTGGCGGCATTGTGACAGATTTCCTATTCTTAGCGCTCACGAGCAAAAAACAAAAGCCAAAAGCACAAAACGAACAACAGCTACGAAAAAATGCCGAAGCCAAAGCCGAGACAAAACCGAATACGCCGATGTCGAACACCAACGCAACGCCGACGCAGACGCCTCGGTTGGCAACTCGATAAAAGTGTGTGATAGATGACGTTACCGTTACCGGTCGCGACGCGTCGCTGTTACTGTCGCTGCTGCTGCTGCGGCTGCTGCTACTGCCTGCTGCTCACATTTGGATAATAAAACGGGCAACGAGCACTCGAGCAGCAAGTTAATTTGCAAACGCTGCTCATACGCTGCGGAGCAAGAAGCAAAGCCAAAAAAAAAAAACACGTGTTCCCCCTTACAGTTTACCCGTCGAGTTCACAACACACACACACTCCGTTTCGCAGTGTGACCAAAGCGCGTGCGTGTGCTCAGCAGTCCAGTGTGTCTGCCTTATTTGCATTCACAGCCAACGCTATCCACATCCACATCGGCATTCAAAACAAACACGAGCAGAGCAGTCTTCATCTCGTTGCGCTCCTAGTAAGTCAATTTTATTCTGTTCGCTGCCATCGCGCATTTTGGAATCGTGTCGCGATTTGCCGCAAGCTTTGCGATTAACGGTTATCATTCAATAAGTGCTAAAAATATCAATTATAATTATAATAATGCAAAATTAGGCTAATTATTTAATTAGCGCCAGCATAATTGAGCACTTAAATTGTTTGCAAAGTGAAATATCGTTTTTATATATTTTTTCGGCTGTTTATTATACGGTAAAAAGTAAGCAATCGAAAAAAAAAAAATAAATAATATTTATATGCATATGTTAAGTATATATGATATATATGAATTTGTAAACACATTCCTGATAAAAAATTATATTTTTTGGAAATTAAATGTATTTTTTCAAGCATTATTTATAAATAAACACAAAACCGCGCCATCAAATAAATAAACATTGTGAAAACTTAGTCAGAAAATATGTGTGTGAAAAATGACTAAAATTAATAATTAATACAGCGGCGGTCGCTATTTTTACGAATAACAGCTGTGAACAGCTTGATTTTAGCCAAAATAATAATAGTAAAATATAAAAAAATAGCGATATATATTTATATTCAGTGTTTACCAATAAACAAATGTGAAAGCTGTGCATAAATTAGAATTTCATTTCTAAAATATGTTTACTAATTTTGAAAAAAGCACGGAAGTCAGTCTATAAATAATTCTTTTCATAATTCAAAATCAGCTCATAAAATAAACAAGCTCAAATTGCGATCCTAATGCAAATTAAGAAATTAGCAAATTAATGAAGCAATACAATAAATAAATTATTACGAGCTTTTTAGCTTTAAGTTGTTGTTAAATACAAACTTTGGTGACCTTAAATTTTTTATGGGTAATGCAAATGAGTAAACAAAAATCATCAACTGGTTTCAATTTGGCTTACAGAACTCCAACCAAAATCGTCTCGATGATTGAGTCCCCTGTTCCCAAGCTAAAGACGAAAAGTGCGTCCCACAATTTCCTATTATAACGAATGCCCAACAAAAACGACAAGAGGAATCCAAAGTTATAGCATAATAATGCCAAAAAGAGTAATTATGGATAACTCAGAAGCAGTGGGTGGCGAAAGTGCCTGGACCAAACTGCTCAACAGCGAGGACAAAGGCAAGCAGGCTGTGATTGCTAAAGCGAACCGCATCCCTACGGACTCCAAGGAGTCAGAGCCACCAAATGTGGAACAACTCAGCGGTGAGACACCAACCAAAACTGTTACAACGATTGCGGGCAGCTCGAGCGCAGATCCAATTTCAGAGGCGAGTGCCAAAATGGAGCAATCGTACAATCGAAGCGCCACCTACGGATCGGGCATGAATAGTGCCGGCGGCGAATCCAGCAACAGTGGCACTCTCCTCTCCCGCAAGGAATCCTTCCTGGGCTCATGCCACAGGCAACTGAGGCGATCCATCAAAGCGGTCAGCGAGTCGCCGGGACCATTAACTAGGTGAGTCTGGTATATATTAAAAGTGTTCCTTTAACCGCAATGGGGTTTTTGTTAAACCAAATATAATGAGTTTATGTAAAGAAATTAAAAACTACTTTAAATTCCTGTAAAGATTACGATATTTTTCTTAATCAGGGTATTTTTCATTGAGTCGGTTCTTTTTCTAAATTTCCATATATATAAAATTAAAACTAAAGCTCACCACAATCAACTTTAACAACTCATAAAAAACTATGCAACTCAGCAACATAAATTTCGAGAAACTGCTAAACTTCAGAAGGGCATTTTTTGTTAATTCTATTTACTTTATTGTTTTATCGATTTTTTTTATAAAAGCTCAGTCATTTTACATTAAGTTGTGCTTTAATATAGCATACTTTTTTGATAACGCAATTGGCGCATGCAACTTCAACGGTTTACAGGGTATATTGTTATTGTATATATATAAATATATATATATATATATATATTTATACATATATTTTTGTGGTGATTGAATATTGCGCATCCGACATGAATACACTGAAATGAGGCCAGGGCTTTTTGCCAAAGATCAGCGACAACATTGTTCACAGTGCCTGCTAAAATTTGCCAAACGCTTTTCTAAATTGCTCGATGGCTCTCAAACTTCTGTAACATCTCTTAGTTTTGGCTGGTAACTAAGAGGTACTAAATAAAGAGAGCGGGATAGAGAGAGAGAGAGAGAGAGAGAGAGAGTGAGCGATACACAACTTTCTGCTTACGATATTGATAGCGACGACTTATCTGCTTTGCATATGGGCAGCATTTGTGTATTTTTATTTAGTTTTCTATTTTAGAATATATATTAGAGACTAGAAGACCATTTGTGATAATGTAATCGGGTAGCAAAAGGGCCTTCTGATTCTGCCCTGATTCCGGCTGCCTTCGTCAGTCAGCGTCATTGTCAGCGTCATCGTCAGCGTCAGCGTCAGCGTTAGCGTCAACGTCAACGTGAGCGTCAGCAATGCTGAAAACGCGACACGCGACAAAAGATAAAACTTTCAGTTGATTGGATGAATGGCAAAATTAAATTATATTTGATTTATGGCCGTCGGTGGGTGGATAATTAAATATGATTTCCGCTAGAAATGTAACTGAGCTTTTTCTCTATTCGACTGAGTGCAGCTTTAATTGGATTTAGCTTAGCGAGGGCTACCAAAGAATACCGAGCACTTTGAATGCTCGGCAACTTGAACGCCCCTGACATTCATATGCAAATAATGTTGTTTATTATACCCAAAAGCAGCTGAATATGTATAAAATGGGTATGATGTGATAGGCATAAGAAAGCATCTCAGACACAATAAAGAATAAAGAATGAATAGTTGACCCAATCTAGTCATATCTGTTTATTATATGAACGCGTTAATATCAGCGACCACAAGAGTTTCTTCTCCTTAATCGATAATTTGCCATTTGACGAAAATCAGTAAAAATCAATTTTCGATTGAAAAAAAAACAATTTTATAGATTTACCAGTTTTTATTGTTTATAAATATGCAATGAAATTATATTCATATACATACCTTATGATTGGTAAAGATTTATGTTTAGGGTATTTGGTCGTCGGGTTCTCTTTGAGCTAGAGCATTCTTACTCATTAGTTATTGTTTTTGCTGTAGTCAAACTAGAGCATTCTTAAATATTTGTTTTTATTTTTGCCTATTTGCCTTTATCATCATTTAAGTTCAGAGTAATTGTAACTTCTGATGACTGCAGACAGTTTTCAGTTACACTTGATTATGCACGATAAACTGATAGTCAACAACTCTTTGGCACCTTGGCATTAATTTGCATAAGTAAGTCAACATTTGGCCGTAAACACCAGCAGGCTACCAGCAAATAGAAGCTGGCAACACTTATTGCGCATAATTTATTAATTTGTATATTTCTTGCATTTGTTTGCTCTTATAAGTATCAGTAAATTAAAAACATTTTAAACGCCCACACCGAGCCACATACAAACACACACACACACACACACACACCTCGGCCTCAGCTTTATTTGGCCAAGTGCCAAGGGGATTTCCTCAAGTGGCTGTCAACTGCCAACAGCCAACAGCTGTTGCCGGGGCAACCATATTATGCTGCATACCATAACAAAGGGTATTAACATTTTGTTGTAAATAAACAATAGTTAGAATATCATGTTCTCTTTGAATATTTACTTATTGGACCACTATATAATAAAGCTGCCATAGGAATTATCGGTAGAAGGATAAACAATTTGTTTGCTGGCCAAACTCAAAAGAATTATTTAAAGATATATATTTATTGACTTAAAGCTATTACAGTATATTCAAATTAAGATGCTAACAGGGTATCCAAAGTTCGGCGATCGTTGTTTCATCTTGTCTTTGTTTTCTGATTAGGTCTTATATGTTGCGAATGCAAATTTCTCAGCGCTAAATATAGACAACTAAATGCTCAAGCTTATAGTTGTTATGCCAAATATGAGTGCCCCAAAATAAGCATTAATATATATATTTTGCCAATTGGCTATCAATTTTTGGACAGACAGAAAAAATCTGCACTTTTTGATTGCTTTCCTTGTCAGTGGTTATTTTTGTCACACGCGCCGTATGATTAATATTCCATTTAATTTTGTTTCGAAATCCGCGTTCGATTGCTCTATCTACAATTGCTCAAATTAATTATGGCCGAATGGTTTATGATTAATAAGTTTCAATAAATATATTATTCAAAAGAAAAAAGAATCTTTTTCGACATTTCAATTAGCTTGAAACTGAAGCTGCAAGTGCGATAAAACACAATTGCCCTACAACGAGATTTCTTAGCAATGATTCATTTTGTCAAAAATATATATGTTCTGAATTTGTGTTTATCGTGATTTATTCATTCTGTTATTGTTTTGGTTTTTGTGATAACATAAATTCAATAACATTTTATTGTCTTTCATTGTTCCCAAAGAACATTTTGAATTCTTCATGCTGTTAAGGGTATCATTAAATGATTATGTCAAGTAGTAAGGATTAACCATCAATCTAGATTCTTATTGTAATCGAATGTTATGGGTATATCATGTGATTACAATACTTTGTACTGTAGTCGCACCATTGTATAATTTGTGCAAATATTGGTAGAGTATTTTCATTTAATTTTTGCTTTTTTTCAGCTTACTGCTGATAACTGCAAATTAAAAAGAATCAGATAGACCGCAACGGAAAGCTAGCCATAAATTTGAAAAAAATACAACAATATAAATTGCAAAATTTCGACTGCGACGTGGGAAATTTTGAAATGCGCACACTGTCTAGATATATACTATATAGAATGTCTGATTTATTTATTAAAAATCGTTCGTGAATATCAGACACAGAATAAGCCTGGTTGACAACAAGGTTTAGCTACTCCCCCCTCTCAATTGCCCACGCCTCCCTCAACAGTTGGGTAAAGCTTGCGGTCACTTAGCCATGGCTTAAACGTTTTGTCGCAACATTAACAATAAAAGCAAGCAACAGCAATGAATTTAATTGCTGCAACAAAGGCCGTTAACAGTTGCATAGCTTTTACAAATTTGCATTTTTGCACATTGTTTACAGTGCATATTTGCATGCATATTACGTATACGCGACGTAAGCCCAAATAACGACAACGTCGACTGCGACTGCGACAGTGAGTGCGTTAATTGCCTTGATTTAAGATTAAGATTCTTCACTAAAAGCTGCAGCCGAAAATTTTGATTTTAAGCTAATTTTTTTTGTTTGTCGAATCGCGTCAACGACGTCGTTTGTTTGTTATTGTTGTTATCTTACTTTTGCTCTGTATTAAAAAACAACAATAATAACATATTAGTTATCAGCTGTTGTATTTCATTGTGCTTTATATTCTGATTTTCTGCCGTCTACGCATATTTCTTAGCACATGCTGTTCTTGCTTTTGTTGTTGCTGTTCTTGTGTTTGCATGTGTTTAGCAGCATGCTAAGGCAGCGCAGCGGCGTCTGCTGCTATCGGTTCTTCTTCTTGATATACTTGAAATTGAAATAAAAAGCAACAATGTCGTCAACTGAGCGTTTCAGTTTCATTTCAACCGTCTTCCCAGAAAGTGATTTCACCTACGCTGTGAGTTGACGACGACGACGCTTCTGTTGCCGCTGCTGCTACTTCGCGCGCTCTCTTTTACACTATTTGTTCACTCTCTTTACATCTGCTCTTTTACGTGTTGTATGCGCTCGTGGGCTCTCAGTTCGATGCACGATCGGCAGAGACGCTGTAAAGTTATTTAAACTCATCGGACATGCAACGTTGTCAGTTGCACATGAGACGCCGCTAAGCTAATTACAAAACGGAAAGCGCAACTGTTAATACAAATAAATTGTATAAGTCAAACAAATTTACCGTTAACGAAAAACCGTAAATAGTTCCGAACAACGCCGGCCGGAACAGACGCTGTGAAAATAATAATGCGCGTTTTTGTTTATTTCAAAATAAAAACCATATTCGCCTTTCCAACAACAAAAAGAACGCATTTCTGATAAAGAGCGAAAAGTTTAAAAACCGCAAAACGTATTCGCTGTGATCAAAGAGAGAGTTGCCAAACAACAACAACAAAACAACAGCCTCAATAAGCAATATAACAACAACAAAACATCCGCTTCGTAAATTCCCATAGCCCTTATTTAGATCAACCAGCGATAACGTCATCCAGCGCTTAACAGTATTATTCAAAAATAAAATAACAAAACAAAAAAGTGCTCGAATCTATTGTTTACAAAACACAAATATCAATTTTTATAATTGTAATTCTCAGCTGTCGCATCGGCTTCAAGGTTGTAACAGGAGCAGAGAGCCAAAAAAAAAACAATTTTTGTGTGTGTGTTAGTTATTTTTTTTGCTAATCGCTCGACCGAAGAGGAGCTGTCATTTGTCAGAAAAAACACACACAGTACAAACATATTTTGCATTTGTTTGTAGTGCTGTTGTTGCTGCTGCTGCCGTCCGTTACATTTTAGTTGCTGTCGCGTCAGCGACGCTGCATGTTGTAGCCGACCTCAAAAAAACCAAAAAGACAAAACTAAACACAAACAAACAGTGTTGTATAACGGACGCGTGTGCATTGAATTCTAAAGCTTCTTCAAATTTGCACGCATTTCTCTTGGGGCAACATGAAGCGTCTTATGACCTGGGAACGCGATCTTGTCGATGCTATGTACGAGTAAGTTACCAACACAAACAAACACAGCTGTTCAACGATTTCATGTACCTTATACGTAATTATTTATAAGTAGTTGTACAGGTTTTCAAGTGCATTGTTTTTGTTAAAAAATGCGAAGCAGCATAACTTGTTGCCATCTTTCATATTGGACATTGAACTTGTCTCCAGTTGTGTACAGTTTACAGTAATTTATAATACTTATGTTGGTGTTATGAGAATGCGCGTAGCCAAAAACATTGCATAGCAACAAAAAAACATCGGCAGCAGCATTGGCAGCATCACTCTTATACTGCTGCAGCTGTTGTTGGTTTCGAAGAGTGCGCATGCATTTCTGCATTTTTTTTGTTCAGCTGCCTGTGCCGGTCGCTCAGCATGCTGTACTCCATTATATGCACATTGCACTTGCTCTCGTTCCTGCACCCACGCCAACACTTGTACACACATTCGCTATCGCTCTGTCTCTCTCGCTCTCTGAGAGTGTGATGGCCTCAGGAAGTATTTGACATTCGGATCGGTCGCACGCATTGATCGTAAAACAGTTTGGTGGCTGAGGTCGTTGGGAGAGGGTGGCGGTGCCGCTTGTGTGGAATTTAAATGCCTTTACTTACCTTTATAAATAAATTAGAGGCCGATAACAAAAGCTACTCGGCTCACTTTGGCCACCAATTTGTGTGGCTTAATGAAAATCTAGGACAGCTGCACACTTCAATGTTTACTCAACTTTTCATATCTAAGTCCATGGCTATATAAAATTGCTGTCCGCATTTGTATTAATGACTAAACAAATAGATAATATTTGCATAGCAAAGCTGTTAATTAAGGTGTATTTGGATATTTTCTCTTGCAAGAGGTATTTATTTACTTCATGCAAAGTTAATTAAAATGAATGCAGCACTCTATTTGCTATACTCGTATACTTATACATATATGGGTAAATATATTGTCAAACAAGTCTGTAAATTATTGTCACCTGTTTAATGTAAAAAAGCCATTTGAGAGGCAACGAATGACAAACTGATAAATCAAGCTTTTGAGTTGACTGTACCTGTTTTATGTGTCTTTAAAAGTAGCCGTTATTTCGCATGCAACAACAATGGAGTGCAGTTTTTTTGTAAATACTTTCAACTTACAGTTATTTATTTTAAACATTGCAATTTTCCACATGTTGCACTTGCATGTAAATTGGAAATCTATTATATACTATTATTACTTTTGTTATTTTTCCTTTTTGAGTGTTACAAGTTGTTTGAACTTTTGTGCAGACTGTACCGCTTTTATTGTATTTTAATTTTGTTGCGCTACTCGCCTGTGGCTTATTTTGATGGTGTAGAAAGCGTGTAGTCATTAGCTTAACAAGCGGCGCATGTTGATGATCGTTTTAGTGGTAGTAGTAGTCGCTGTCTTTAGTGTTTCAACCAGCTGACGCGACGAGGCCCTGTCACATGCCCCAACAAAGAGCACACTTATGCATACTTACACTCGCAGCTGTTTACCCGGCTTATTTCAGTTTTATTTACAAGCATCCGCGAGACTGCGACATCTTTGTCAAACAGATAAAAATAAGAAAAAGAGAAATAAAGCCGGTCATGACCAAATCATTGCTGTTGACAAGCATCCACCTCCCCTCCGGCAAAAAGGTCTCCCTATTGAAAATACATCTACATCGGATTTATTAGCACCTTGCAGGAGAAGCTTTCCACCTTGTCCCAGACTCCGGGCATATTTGTTTTAACTGCGACTCTTTAAAAATGCCGCTCGAGCGACACGCTTATTGGGCGTGTCATAATCCACTGTTGCAGATACAGATACAGATACAGCTGGAGATACAATAAATACTGAGACTTACTTTGCTTATTTGTTCAAGTCCTCTTTTGTTAATCGAGTTATTCGCGTTTAGCGTTCATGAGGAAAGTTTTAACAATGATAATTCCATATGTACACACACATCAGTCCGTATTATTTTTAACCTTATTTAGCAATTGAGTCGTCTCTTTTTGACATTTTCCAGTTCACACTCTGTGTGCGTGTGTGTGTGGAAAATAACCGGAGACAAGTTCAAATTGGATATCGAAGTCTTCGTTAATCGACTGGCAAATAACTTGGATAATAATATGCTAAATTCATTAGTTATTTGTTTTGCCTTTTTGGATCGCATGTTTTTGGCGTGACCAAAAAGATCTGCATTAAGTGCATTTAATTTTAGAACGGGGCGCTAACCAAATGTAAAACTTGATTAAATAAAATACTATTAACGGCAGCAGGAAATTAAATGACCAGTTATAATCGTAATTATCTTATAGTCAAATATTTTGTTTAATTATTGAATCAATGGCGTTTTATCTTAAGCTTAGTTAGAAATTTATAATCATAATTCCAGTAAAATATTTTTTTAGACAATTATTATATATTAATATGTATTTCACTTGTACTAGTTAATGATCAAGAAATGCTACTAAAAATATATATAAAAAGTGCCGTACTTAATTTGAACGTCTATTTTTTCAGCACATTTTGACACAGTGTTATAAATTAAATTTAAACCAGTTCAGCTGACTTTTCTTAAAAAAAAAAAAAAACTAAAAGCAGGCGTTTACACAAAATTTAACGTGAGTTCTTTGAACTGTTGCTCACACACTTGCTGATTATTACAGACATCACAAGGCCAATTCTTATTATCTATGTGGAGCTTAGGTAGTTCCAAGAGTTCCTAAAAAAATCAGTTAAAATGCGGCAACGAAATGATTTGTTGTCTACAAGTTGGTCACATTTTAGACCTAATCATAGATTTTATTTTTGTTTTGATATGCCTCACATTGCAAAAGATGTGTCACTTCCCCTACGTCACCGATTGTACGATAAAAGTTAAGACTTTTTGTATTTTTAGTTGAGTAATTTCACTGTAAAATTTGTTATTGCATTACGACAGTTGAGTCTTCCCTAATGCCGGGTTACTTTTGTGGAGTGTTTTATTGCTGCAATTGTATTTTGTTGTTGCACAATTCATTTGATTAGATATTCACTTTAAGAGTACCTGTCGATGGGGAAAGAACACTTGGCTGTGGACAGGGTCCAAAGCATGGCAGCGGCGCCTTTGAATGTTGGCTTTTCTGATAGAGTGTGATTTAATAAATCTAAAAAGTCGGAAAAAACGCTGTATTCACAACAAAAATTAATACATGGCACAAATTTTCGATTTGCTTTGATTTAAAAACCAAAATCGAATCAAATCTTTTTTCTTAGTGTATAAATATGCATGATATCAATGGCTAATGAACACTGTGAGATCAAAAGATTGATCGCATGTGTAAACTTTCTCACACACAAGTTTATTCAACTTTAGCCCTGCAGCTATACAAAAATATATAAAATATTGTAGATAAATTGTTCATTTTATATAGATCGATCAGGACACAAATAGCTGGTCTTTTTCTTATGATGGATGGCAACTGGGGGGCCGACATAAGACCAAAAATCTCACAAATGGCGGCCGGCATAAACCGGTTCGAGTCTAAAGCGGATTAAATGATATACAAATATTAATATATATATATATATTTATATATATATATATGTACAAACATACATATATTTTATTTGAATGTGCCTTAGGCATGTATGGCAATTTTTCTGCGTTTCAAAATAATAAATTTGACAAAAGCATACCAAAACACTTGCACATATCTAGTATACGCATGTGGATATAGCCATATATATGTTGTTATGTTTATATATGTTTATTTACGTTTTTACCTTATGTTCAACGTGAGATAGGTTCACGGCCCATTTGAGAGAGAGGTGACAAATATGTAACACATGTGTAGTCATGAGTACCCCTATGCATACCCTCACATCCTAAGATAAGTTTACCATATCAGCTAAGCAGTAAAAATATATATTTAATGTTATATAAAATGAAAGTAATAATTTCAATTAATTTTAAATTAAATAACTATAAATCATAATTCCGAATAAAACTGTGAATTCTTGTAAAATTATGATTATTTTATTTTAGTTATTTACTTTTACTGCATGTTAATTAAAAAATATTTGAAGCCTTGTAGAAATTAAATTTTGAAATTCTTTTGTTGAACTCACGTTTTCACGTTCCTAACTTTTTAACATAATTAGCAAAATTTATCCATGCATAAAATTAATGATTTTGCTATTAGAAATGATATATTTATCCATAAATAATGATATCATTGATATTAGCACAGTTCTGTATGGCAGGCCAACTCATTGCTGATAACTGCAAATTAGATATAGACGCGTCTAATAGGCCGATCGACAGACATGTCTTATGTGTAATTAGGTGGCAACAACGACGAAATGTTTTCTGTTTTATACTGAGTATTGAATGCTACTCATTTGCCTGCGTGAGTGAGTGAGTGTGTGTGTGTGTGTGTGAGATATCTGATGTGGATATATACAAATACATTTATAGGTATGTGGGCTAGGGGGCGGGTGGGATTGCGGGTCGTAGTACCCACCTAGAATACATTTGTATTTGCTTGGGAGCGACGACGACGACGACGATTTTCAATTTGCTGGCCTTTCTGCCAGCCAGTTGGTAAAATGTTGCTCGATCGCTCGGTTCGCATTCGAATAAATACAAAACAGAAATAGCCCTATAAATTGAAGCTATACCAAGCTGATCACACAGCTGTCGTTACGAAGTTGTGAAGGCTATTGAGCCCTAATAATAGTTAATAGTGTGATAAATAGTGTGTGTTCCAGCAAAAAATGATCAGTAATGAGTTAAATGAACTCTTGGGCTGGGGCTACTCGTCTCGTTGTTGCCTCTTGCGGAAGCATTGTCTCGGTTTTATTTTTATCACAATGACAAATTAGAACAACTTACAAAAACATACATTTCATTTGAGTTGGAAGAAAACCCCTAATAATTATTTTTTGCAACTCAACAACGACAACAACAAATAACTACAACAGTATTTGCACTCGACGAGAATTCCTTAATTGTACAGAAGTGTGACTGAAGTGTTTATTGATAGATTTAAGATGTCGGAGCTGCGACGAAGTTTCAGTCGTTTATCGATGATCGTTTATCGGGCAACGCATTCCAGTGAACAGTCCTGGCGCGAGGAGCTGCTGAGGTAATTGTTATCGCCTATCGATTTCCAACAATAGCCAATCGATCGGTTTCATTTTCTTTGAACAAGTGTTCCAGATGCGAGCATTGTATAAGTTAGTTATGTATGTTTATATTTCCTATAGATCCGGCTGGATCGATGCTATGTACATTTAATTAACATGTTGTTTAATTGAATGCCGCCACAAATATTTGCATGCAAAACTGTTTACTGGCCATAGCTATAAATATAAATGGATACACATCATCGTATCACTAGAAAACATCTGCTTTTCAACACCTAAACAATGTCTACTCAAACATTACAATTAACCCATCTGAATAATGGTCAAATGGTGGCAATTTTGCCTATGACAAATCTACCCATATACAAATCTACCCATAAATAAAGTTATTCATAGTTATTCGTTGCATATGAATGTATTTTATTAGTTTTTTTTTTACCTTTGCCATTTGCATTTTTGGCACAGCATTAATCGGTGCAGTCGCTTGCTAAAATATTTTTAACTTAGGAGGAATTTTAAGATAATATTAATATGATTTTAATATTATATGTATATTATTATAGTAAAATTCTAATTAATCTCATAAAATGAAAAGCTTTCTCTTGAGTATTAGACTTGTATCTTATGCAGAAATGCAGTTTCTGGCAAACGGGATTTTATATATATCTATATCGTGTGTAAATTCCAAGTATTGTTAAGAAAATTACGTCAATTGTCTGATTTTGTGTGTTCGTCTCAATCGAAAATCACGACCTAGATCAACATTATGAGGCCAGACAACATTTTGCTGCAGTGTAATTTATAATTTTGTTGGCTATCGGTCAATAACTTTTGAAGAGTGCATTTTACCGATTAGTCTAAGGTCAGTTTTATATTTTGTTGTATTGTTTTTCTCGTTTGTTATTGTCATTGTTATTATTGTTATCTGGCCGCCAAAAACTTTTAATTGCTAGCTATTAATAAACTTTACTTATCTGATTGAAGCAACCACAAGTTTGTATAATACAAATTATTAGTTTCACGTCATCAATTTTGAGCATACAATTTGAAACGGGAGGCAGTTTTATTCTCAATCATTGTTAACTCAGTTCTTTGTTATCTAGAATTTTTGTCATTCAACTCTTTAACCTTGAATACAGTTGCTTATAAACTCTCTCAATGTCTCTGTGCAATTCCATTGAACTTGTTCGATTGCCGGTTGACAACCGCATAATGATCTACGGCGGAAGCTCTGTCAGTTTAGCGTTTCGAAAAGTAATATTGCAGTTTGCAGAATAAAAAAAGAATAAAAAAAAGAATAAAAAAAAAAGCATTTCTTAACCAACCGGTTTATTTTTATGTGGATACTTTTTTTTAAATTTAATGGGAATTTCTACGAATTATTTTTTGCATCGTTAGGAGTTACTTTGGCTGGTTCTTATAAATTATAAGAGCTCAACTATAACACTGATTTAGTCTTGAGCTTAATTACTGTACTCAATGAAATGGTAAGCGTGAAAGAGATAGTGCCACTGATCAAATGTCGGCTTCCCTTTTGAGAGCGCCTCTCTTGAGCGCGTGCTCTTTCCGATTTGAGCAAGCTTTGCGTTCTAACTCAAGAGTGCACAGAGTGTGAGCTTTGAGTGGGGGGGACTTTTGCATATGTCGGCGGAATGACAGACAGAAGGGAACAGAGCGTGGCACGCTGATAAAGCGTGAATACACAATGGAATGGCGAAGAAAAATTAAACTGCAATAACAACAACAACAACAAATATTAGCTGTTGTTGTTGCCGTTGCTTCAAAATATATATGAGAAATGTGACAGTTCGCAGTTACACATTGTGATTACGGTAAAGTTGGTGAGCGCGACTTTAACCGGCCCGCAAATTAAATCTTCCTCGCAGTGTCATTTATACTCTTGATCCGTGATTGTGCGAGCTTTTTTTGTATTAAGTGCAGGACAAAGCGCTGAAATCGCCGAACTAATACTGTTTATTATTATTATCAGTTTTTTAATATTTTACAAAGTTATGCTAGTCTGACAAGTGCACAAGTAATTTTCGGAGTGCTTCTTCTAATGTTCGTTCGACTCGATTTGACAAATTGCGACTCTTAATGTTTTTTCTTGTCGGATTTGTGTTTGTCTTGTTTTCAATTCAGACATTGAACTGGTAATTAACATAATGAAATAAAACTGAATACTGCAATGTTTAATGGAGATAACATTTGCTCTTGAACCCATCGGCCTTTTTTTGCTCAACAATAAAATGCAGATACAAACTTGCAATATGTACATATAAATGTTGATATCCGTGTTTCCTGTTTTGCAACTATTTCTGTTTTATAATGAAAATGGACAATCTGAAGAAAACCATCTGTTTGTAATTCACTTGAATTGATATTTGTAAACTTTAGTTTTCCAAGTGTCCGCATATCGTAAACTTTTAAAGCTTATCTTTGTTTCTATTTTTCTCCCATAAATTTGTAAAAATTTTATGCAAAGCTTTTATTTACAATACGCTTCAGCAAGAAATTCATTTTTCAAGGTTAGCTAAGATTATGAAATAATAAAAATTACAGCTAATTTCTGGCATAATTCCATGGATTTAAATCAAAGTACGATGGTTATTAAAAAAAGGGCAGACGATAATATAAATTTATGTGCATATAATGCATATATTTAGTGGGTTATCAGTTATTATTGATAAGAATATGTTTGCATAAAGAGACAAAATAGTAAACAAAGAAATGTTTGAATAACAACAGATAGGTCTACTTAAAATTAGAAAAGTCGAAGCACACTTCTTATTTATGAGTGTTTCTTCTGTATTTTTGGTTCGTTTTTTGACTCTATAAAATAATTGACTCTCTTTACTTTGGTTCTCTCTTCCACTCGCGCTTCGCTCTCTTCGAGTAGGTATCGGCAGACGCGGTTCAGCTCGCGTCGTGTGCGGAAACGTGTCGTCTTCAAGCATGGCGAGTGCAACGTGGTGCAAGGCAACGTGGCAAAGAGGCGTCGTCGCTATCTGCAGGTAAGCAGCTATATATATATTTAGCCCTTCGTACGACTCACAAAAAGCGTGACACATCCCTGCATATGCGGCAACATGTGCCGCTTATGCAAGGCGTGCAACATTTAATTTTAGATATGCTCCGCTCCATTTAGCTAAACCTCTCAAATGGAGCTAAGCTCATTACTCAATTTCGTTTGAGTTATCGAGAAATTCGAGCTAAAAGTTTGAGTTAGCGAAATTAACTCTTTGCAAAAGTGTTTTTATTCAATAAACCCTTAACCTTGTGCCGGTAACAATGAAAAGCTAACTTTGAACAATATTTGCTTGTTTTTAAAAAACGTAGATTATCTTGAATATTGTCAGCATAATACGAGTCATCAGATTATATATGTATGTTTATTCGCTTGGCTCTAATTTGCATGTTGGCTTGCAGCTTGCTTGAAATGTATCTTTAGCGATGTATTTTAAGAAACCAACCTGTATTGAGAGCCAACTAATTTGTCTAGCCTAACACGTACTAACAAGGTGCTATTTCAGGACATCTTCACAACCCTTGTGGACGCACAGTGGCGCTGGACGCTGCTCGTGTTTGCCGCCAGTTTCGTCATCTCGTGGGCATTTTTTGGGTTTATCTGGTGGATAATAGCGTATGCGCACAACGATCTGGAGTATTTTAATCTGCAGGATACACAACCCGAACTGATTGTGAACATGACCCACACGGTGTGTGTGACGGAGGTGAAGGGTATTATGTCAGCGTTCCTTTACTCGGTGGAGACACAGACAACGATTGGCTATGGAAATCGTTATGTGACAGACGAATGCCCCGAGGCGATATTCACCATGTGCATACAGTGCATAACGGGTGTCTTCATCCAGGCCTTCATGGTGGGCATTGTGTTTGCCAAGCTCTCACGGCCCAAGAAGCGCGCCCAAACGCTGCTTTTCTCGAGAAATGCGGTCATCTGTCATCGCGATGGAACACCCTGCCTGATGTTCCGTGTGGGAGATATGCGCAAATCGCATATCATTGAGGCGCATGTGCGGGCCCAGGTCATCAGGAAGAAGGTGACCAAGGAGGGTGAGGTGCTGCCCTTCTATCAGCAGGAGCTGCACGTGGGCGCCGATGGTGGCGAGGATCGTCTCATGTTCATCTGGCCAACAACAATAGTGCACAAGATCGATCGGAACAGTCCGCTCTTCATGCTCTCCGCCTCCGATATGCTCAAGGAGCGTTTCGAGGTCGTTGTCATGCTGGGTAAGTAGCTGCTAATCACTTCTAACTGATGATCTACAACTAATATGCCCCATTTGTTATGCGTTTGTAGAGGGTGTCATTGAGTCCACTGGCATGACGACGCAGGCGAGAAGCAGCTATTTGCCCTCAGAAATTCTGTGGGGCCATCGTTTCGTCAACGTGGTGTCCTTTCGCAAGGAGACGGGCGAGTACGAGGTGGACTACACCCTGTTCAACAACACCTACGACGTCGATACGCCGCTCTGCAGCGCCAAACAGCTGGACGAGCTCAAGTCCGAGTGCACGAGGAGTGCCAAAAGCGGCATAGGTAAAACAATGGCAGCTAAATTCTTAACAAAAAATAAAAAAAAAAATTAACAATTTTATGTTCTTTCTCTTTTACAGTTCCATTTGCGGATCGAACGCTTTCGGCGGCCAGCATGTTGCAGCGCATAACATCGGCGGTTTCTGTGGATCACTTGGATCCGGCGAGCGATGAGTCGCTGGACTCCGGCCGTTTGCAAATGCGCTCGAATTCCATACCGAACGGTGTGCTGGCCTCTGAGTTGGAGCCGCTGAACAACAACAACCACAATCAGAACAACAACAACCACAGCCATAATCATGCCAAGCCAGGTGCGCTGTTCACGATGGGCGGCCATCATATCTCTATAACGACAACGGCGCCCAGCATACCCAACCTAACAAGTATTAATGAGAGAACCAACTCCGGTAATTCCATAAATAGCAGCAACTACAGCAACAGCACCCTCAACGTTGGCTCTGGCAGCGGGAACAGCACAATAGTTCCCACCAACGGTGCCAATGGCAGCTCCCGCACAAAATCTCATCCTCGAAGATTGAGCATTAAACAGGATCAGCTGCCCATCGATTCCATGTGCTGATAATTATTATATTTTGCCAGGCCAAATGAGTTTGTTTTTCTTGTCGGCCCCCGATTTGATGTTGTATTCGTAGTGTAGGCTCCTAGACTTTTAATTAGAATAAGTGAATATAGTTTAAACAAAGCAGAGGGCGCCTCAAAACGCAGCTCAGTGATTAGCTGTGAAACTGAACCCTAGACCCCTTAATCTTGTCACCCCAAACACCAATATCGATTGATTCCTAATCCCATGGATCGTTTCTAGTTTGTAAGATTTAATTTGATGATTCGTTAGTGTTAGTTTTAATGAATTTATTATACATATGAACATTAAAAAATTGATATTAAAACCAATAACGATATGCAATTGAAAAAATATTGAAACCAAAATGCTGAAAATTCCTCGTTAATTCTAAAAATGTGTACAACTCATAAATGATATTTAGTGCAAGCATCATGTTACATGAATTTTAAACTACCTTAAACGATGAGTGTTCAACATCTGAATTACTCAATAATTAATTATTTAAAGTAAAAATAAATAGGTACTCCAAATTTTTAAATTATACCACAAAAACGGGCTGAAAACAGAAATGAGCTTCAATTGTTACAAATATAATGTGTGGACAATAAACGGAATGAGCATGTGAATGTTTGTTTTATGTATTTTATTTACATATAAGTGTCATAAAGATTGTAAACATTAAAGACCGAGAATATATATTTAAACATACACCTGAAATAAATGTAATTTTTTATTGTATTTTGGATTGTGATTCTAACGCACCTTATTCTTTGAAAGTCGGTAATGTCAAACTACTCATACTTATGTGGGATACAGTTGACCCTTTAACCTGGAATGCATATCCATGGAGTATGTCCATGTGATCCAAACCCACCATGTCCTTCAATAATCTGTAAGGATACAGCCGAAATGGAGGTTTTTTTGTAAACATTGTCCTATCATTTTGACTCGACCTAAGAGTAAGCTTCAATTCTAGCTTTTATCACAATAGTTCTCACCATGGATCTTAATATTCAGCTCGTAAATATGCTACACTTTTCTAAATTTTCTCGAACAGTTCCCCACTGGTGATTTTATTTCTTACCCTAAAAGTATGCTGCATATTTGTATAAAAACTAAAATAATGACGTTTTACAAAAAGTAAATAAGGTGAATTAATATAATTAACAAAACACTTGACTTTAGGTTTTTTTTTTAAGTTTCTTTCCTTTTATTTAGTTGCTTTTTTTGAGGAAAATTTTATCGTTTGTCAAGCATACAAGTTTCTCAGTTGAAATAAAAATACACGAATATAGAAACATTTATACAAGTATGTAATAGATTTATTTATGTTCGAAATTCAATTATTTCCTTCATTTGCTTGTCAAAAACTATTAAAATTAGTTGTTTGCATTATAGTATAACGATTTGTAATCTTGAAAAATCGATTAAGGAACTCTTAGGTAATCCTTATCAGCTGCTCTACTCTGGCGATGCGTTTCTAAAATGTTTCTATTGGACGTGACGCGTCGCTAAATGAAAGAAATGCTTGAAATATTCAGAACATAAGTACTTTTACTTTATATAAATTTTTGTTAATATTATATGTAAATGTATTTCATTACGTACGTAAGTGTGTTTTTTTGTAAATGTTTAAAGACATAGTAAGTAAATATTTAGTACAATTTACAACAAATAATTTCGCATTTTTGTGTTTTGCTTGTATATTTTTTTTTGCGCACTTGGTTTAGTTTTCATTTTGCGATAATTACTTTGAGATGCGCGAAATTAATTGCAACAATTTAAATATACATATTTGTAGATATATGCGTATATATATATATATATATATATGCATTAGGTGTATTTAACAATAGTTTTCTTTCCGTATTTTTTTTCTTCTTTTTTTAGCTGATCTGTTTTAATATTTATAAATAAGTTCGTGTTTCTATGTAGTTAAACCATTTTTAGACAATAGGATATTGCAAGAATATTAAATATTAATATTTCTCTTTTGTTTTCCACTTAATAAATGTATATGAACGAATGGGTTCATTAACCTCTTTTTTTTCCTTACGACTTAAGTAAAATTTACATTTAGCTCCGGCCTAGTGCTTGAGTGGATTACAGTGAATAAACACTAAGTAGTCTAAAATATTTTGTTTGTATTTACAGATTTGTTTTGATTTATTTTTTTGTATCAGCTAACCTTAAAGTATTAGTAAATAATACGCTAAGTGTTGTGTTTTTTATGGTTTACTTTGTGTGTGTGTGTGTGTGTCTTAATAGCGATTCTATAAAATGTCCAGCAATATATATATATATTTTTCCAACCTTTACAAAAATTGTATCTAATAGCTATTTATACATGTGCTCATTTTTTGTTTATTTTACAAACTAATCTTAATTAAATGTAAATGGTTTTTTAGCATCATATTTCTGTTGGACGACGCGTTGATAGTATGTTTGTATGTGTGTGTGAGTGTGTGTGCGTATAAGGATTTTTTTTTAATTTTATGTTATTTTATTTTTTTTTTATTTTTTTTTTTTTTAGAAGGTTTCACAAATTTATTTCAAATAATTTGTTGCTTGTCAGCAGCTGCTTTCGAACAAAATTATGTAGATTTCATAAAATTTAAAAAATTATTTATCACAAGGCATAAAAATGTTCGCTGTGGGTTTCATAATCAAACAGGAAAAGGAGTGCAAGGAAGGAGAATTTAAAAATTATATAAAAAAAATTAGGGAATTCGTTTAAAAGAATTTATAAATAAATAACAAACTTTGTTGACTAAGTAAAACCATAAGAAAGTATGGAAAGCGGAAAGCAGAGAGAGAGAGAAAGAGAGAGACGAGAAAGAAAGATGTGCACTAAGTTAATAATGAATTGAATTCCACTGCAGAAATTCACGACGGCTTTGCAGCAGAACTGTTTGCAACCAAATGTTGCCAGCAACATAATGCATACAAGCGACAAGCAACAACTTAAAGTAAGAAGAATGTCCCAAACAGAAGCAGCAGCAAACGTGACTCAGTAATAGAGGTAACTGTTGTTATAAAAATCATAACGATAATCGTACGTTTGCTGTTGCTGCTGAAATTGTTGTTGTTGCTGCTGATGCTGCTGTTGCCGCTGCAATTGTTGTTGCTGCTGCTGGTGCTGCTGCTGAAGCTGCTGCTGCTGTTGTTGTTGAAAGTTCGACAACCAACCCGTTGTTGCGGCAATTCGCAGCAGATACTTTCATTCCTTGTGATGCTGATGCTGATGTGGCGCCTGCTGTTGTTGTTGCTGCTGCTGTGGCAAAAGTTGATGATGCGTCGCTTGCTGCTGCTGCTGCTGATGCAAGTGTGGCGGCACGCGCGTTTGTTGTTGCTGCTGCTGCTGTTGCAATGGCGGCATTGGCTGTGCTGCCTGATGATGGCCCTGATGATTGTGCAGCGACGACTGCTGCTGCTGCGGCGCCTGTTGTTGCTGGCCATTAACGCTGCTGCTGGTGGCCGAAACGGCGCTGGCAGCAGCTGTTGCTGTCGTTCCGTTGTCGACCTTGTCTCGTGGCAGCAAGTAAACGGAACCATCAGCTGCCTGCTGCAAGCTGTAATCAGCTGGTGAGCAAGGGTTGCCTTCGGGATCGCGCAGATACTGAAATCCAAATTGAATCGAAATATAAATAAAATAATTAAATGAGACCCATCAAATCTGAGAACTTACCTGGAAAACATGGCGATGCAGCATGGAGAACTTGTTGGAGATACGTTTGCGTTCGCCCTCGAGATGATCGCGATCGTGATTCAATTGCGACTTGCGCTTCACCACCGTATTCACCTCATCCTCGAGCGTCAGGATCTGGTCGAGCTTGCGCTTGCGGCAATTCTGTGCGGCAACCTTGTTCTTGCCACGTCTACGTATGTCACGGATCAGGGACAACTGATTCTCGCTCAGATCGTATTTGGACAGACGCTCGTTGAACTCATCCATCGGCAGATTGATGATGTCGCCCACCGGAATGGGTATGTTTAAGGAACGTGCCCGCTTCTCATCCCTTGACAGATGCTCATCCTCGGTGAGGTTATCCTCCCCGGATTTCGATAAATGTTTGCTGCCTGAAACGAGCTTCTTGTCCCGCGGATGCGGTCTGCTCAGCGATCCACTGCCCTGGGGCAGAGATCCGCCCGTTCCTTGGGGCAGCGCATACGTGTGATTGAGGTTCACAATACCCTGGGCTGGGCGTGGCATGCCATAGTCAGCAGTGAAAGCACTCGCCGCACTCATTCCATACGCTTGATGATAATCCTTGGCCAGAGCGGGCGCCATGGCGGCTGCCTCACCAACGCTGAATGCCGCAGCGGCTCCTCCTTCATACTCATACTTAATGCTCTGTTGCACTTGCGGCGGCGGTGCCTGCTGCTGTTGTTGTTGTTGTTGCTGCTGCTGCTGTTGCTGCACCACTGGTGGCTGCTGCGTTGCTCCGGTTGGCGTATGTTTGTGCAGATCCCTCTTGCCATACAATTGATGCTTCTTCTGTGCCACGGGCGGTTGGCGTGTGTTGGTGTTGTTGTTGTTGTTGTAACTAAAATCATAGGGACCGACATACTTGGCCTGATGATAATCCTGTGCCGAATCGCTGCCCTCGCCCCACTCCCCGTCGGAAAGCGATGGAACACGCTCGGATCCCATCGAACTAACGGCACTGTCACTGGACGCGTCCAAGCGATCCTGTGCGCCACCCTGGGCGCCAGCAGCAGCGTTGGACAACAGATCGCTGGTCATGCCACCAGTGGCACCAACGACACCAGCAGCAGCAGCTGCTGTAGCACCACTCATCGAGGTGATGCCACCTGTTACAATAGTACCGGGAACAGTGGCTACACTATTGGGATTTGCATGACTCCCGCCATTCAAAGTTGAGCTGCCTGCGTTGCTGACATGTCCACTGCTGGGCAGACCCAGCACCGATGAATTGTTGCTTGTGCTATTGTCCACCATGCGACAGAAACCTGTATGCAAACAAGACACACATGGGTTAAACACAAATAAACAATTTTTGACATCATTTAAAATAATAATAAATAAAAATAAACGAAAAATGTCTGTTTGACTTAGCGAGCGCACACTGTACTTAAATCTATAACAATATCTAATCGGTTTGATTATTCAGTATTATTCCTGGAGAATCGAGAGGCATAAAATATGAAAACGCTCACATTAAAAGTGTGCAATCATTTTACGTTTCTTATCAACTTATCAACGGGACTAGACTTATCACTAGAGGCTGTCCCCGGGCAGAGCGTCTAACATATTTTCATCGTCTTACTTTCCATGTATGTATATGTTATTCTATATGTTATGTGTATATGTATGTATGTGTCTGCCACATCGCAATATTTATACGTGCGAAAGATCTGTTCTAAATTTATTTTTTTAAATATTGCATTTATATTTTAAAAATCAGACTATTGAAAGGTTATAATTCATTAATTTGACAAGGTCCGAATAACAACAGGAAAGTCTATAAAATAAACTTACAGATGGTTTTAACAAATAATACGCCACATTTAATGTTGCACATACATTTGAACGTACAACGCTGGTGTGGAGCCGCTTTAATTTTCGTCGCGTCAACTTATGTTCTACATTTTTTTTTTTTTTTTTGGTTCTTGAATTATTATCTTATCGTTTTGTGGGCTGAAGCATGTGATCTTATATTTAATGCTTTAATTATGTACATACAAAATATTACTCAATTTTGGCCATGATTTTTTTAAATTAATAGAATTTTAAAATATAAAAAAAAAGTTTCATAAATTAGCATCATTTAAAATTTAATGATATTGCTTATTAAAAATAAATAACTTTATGTGGAAGTTAACATTTAATAAACTAAAACATTCATTTAAAATTTTGTCCAATTTTTAAACTGTTATTGTACTAAGACTTATCTCAAATCTATTAAATTTCATTTTTTTTTTTTTGTACGTCTGGCGCATGGCTTCGGTTTCCGCAGTCAGCACGAATTTGGGATGAGAATGTCGGCCGCTCCATGTGCAAGCCCAACAAACTGATAAGACATGTGAAATTGGCTCCACTCTGTCACTGCCACAAGCATTATCACAAGAGTTGCGCTGCGTAATTAAAACCAATTTTCGCTTCATTATTTCAAATGTGAGCTAATTAAGCTAACCTGTTATAAGTACATACATACATACTATACATACATATATAAGTAGTACACATTGTCCATAAGTACGTCTGGTCTACCGGCATGGCGCAAGGTCAAGCCCATAAACATTGATGACTAGGCAAAATACTGTTCAAAATTGTAGGTCGAAGTTATCAGTGAGTGGACAATAAGAGAGTGCAATATATACACACATAAATTAATACATACATACATGCACAAACACATAATTCATGTGTAGACAACGCCCTGGAACATGTCATACACATAATTAACAGAGAAATGTAAACTAATAACGAAAGTTATATGTACATAAGTACGTAGATAACGGCGGTTAAAACTTTTGCACGTTTTAAAAGCGCCACGACATACGTACAGCGTACATCACTTATCTTTGACTAACAGCGGAACGAGAACGTAAACACGTAACCAAATAACGTAATTCCTTATTGTTTTCCTTCTTTTTTGTCATGGCGAATGCCAAAAATGCAATGACTACAGAAAGAGTAAGACTGAGAGAAGGAAAGGTAAATGGGGAACATGTGACAATTAGTACACAACACATGTATACATAATACATACAAATTTGTACATTGAGCACGCTAGAATAAATCGAATAACGACTCAATGATATCGTGCAACCGTATTTTTGTGATATTGTGCTTTTAACGTTATTGCTCCGAACAGATGACTCAGCAGTTTAAAAATAGTAAACAGCGCAGCAGCAACAAAAACTTGCTGAGCGCGCATTAGAGAGTATAACTACGTATGTATGCGTGTATGTATGGATGAGTGTGTATCGCTGAGAGAGAGAAATGAGAGAGCACGCGAGAGAGGGAGAGCACGCTTTAAGAACATTATCGTTGTCGTCGATAGTCCGCTCCGCGTAACTTTGCTGATATCAGCAGCAGCAGCAGCAGCAGTAGCCACCGAGGCAGCAGCAGAGCTGTTTGCGCAGCATGACTAATGAAAAATTTGTTACGCGGCAAATATTTAAATGGGTTTTCGGGCTTTCGATGCCCCTTCTTCTATTTATTTCGCTTGAGCATATAAAAATAAAACACGCTGCTGCGCTGGCGGCCACCACCCGCACACAAACACACACACACTCTTACTCACTAAGGAGGGGGCGCCGCCTTTAGCAGTACTATCAAATATTATATGCTGCTCATTTTCACACTCTCACCTGTTGATTCTCCTCTACTATTTATTCTGATCTGGGCAGCCGTTTTTGGGGCTGTTTCTCGTGTTCGTTGTTAATGTGCTCGATTATTTTAAGTTTGTTTCTCGAATTTTGTGTTTTTGTTTTTGTATTTTTGTTTCACACAAATACGTTATTCGCGCGTCATCAAATGTTCTAAATTCGTAATTTACCCATATGTATAAATATATACATATAGATTTATATACAATTTGGTGTGATTTTGCTTAACGTTTCATTTATCAAAATTATTATTCATTAATTTATGTTAATTATACTAGTTTCAATTTGTAGCCCTCCATGTCACGTTTCTAGCACGTAATCGTTTTCCTTTTTTTTTTTAACTTTTGTTTGGTATTTTTTTTTTGTATTGTATTTATTATATTTTATGTATGTTTGTACATGTTTACTTCACTATCGTATTCGATTGTTCGTGTTCGACTGATTGACTCGGATTCGTGCGGCGTTCTTGTTGCTTTGCTTTTTTCATACTCATTGCCGTTTTTTTTCGCCTCAAATGAGCACGAAACACGAGCGGACGGAACGAGCCGATTGAGGCAACGATTGAGCTCGGGCTGCTGAGCAAGCTTTTTTCACTCAAATTTAAACTAATTTTACGAATTTTATGCTAATCAAAATACGTTAAGGCAGTGTAGAGAAGGCAAAGCCGAAACAGCCAAATATGCCAACAACAATAGAAACAGCGACGGTAAAAAAATTTGGTGTACACTCATTCGTTGTGTTTGTGTGTGTTTGTGTTTATGTTGTTTTTGTTGCTTAGCTTACGCATGCTTTTTTGTTGTTGTAGTTGTTTTTGTCTCTGCCTGTGCGCAACTTGAGTGATGTTCTGGAGTAAAAGCTCTCGAGTTGAGCCAGCGGCGCATGTGGGTGTGATTCTGACTTTTGCAATGAACTATCAGTTTTAACAGTTTCTAATTATTTGTCATTCGCTTTATAATTATGAAACAATTCAGGTGGACTTAGAAATAATATGTTTTCTTCACGTAATAATACTATAATTAATAATTAAGTTAATTAATTATTGATAATTAATGAAATCAAATTAACACTGATATACCAAGAACTGCAGCAAATATCACCTCTTAATATAAAAGAATTTGCATATCTGGCAATTGATAACAGCATTTAAAGCTTTACGGCAATAGCTTTAAGCTTTCGAAGCTTGAATTGTACGTGTTAAAATGTGGTAATAAAAAATAAAAGAGTTATGAGTATTTTTCTTTGCTAACAAAGAGAACAATGCAGAAGTTTAGATAATGTTGGATACGTGGTTAAAGCAATTTAAGACAATTCAAGTTAGTATTTAGAAAATAATTGATGTAGTATATTAAAAAGAGAAATTTAAAAAAAAAATAATAATATTTATACATTAGATTCACCTTTGAAGCGGAAAGTTTAACGAAAAGCTGACGTCATTGCCAAAAACAGGCCTTACTTTTTAAGTACTTAATGTTAAAGATATGGTAAAACACCATTTGTATTTTAGACTGACCATCTAAAGTTCTTAATCAAAATTATTACGAAATCAGCAATTAGTTATCAAGTGATTAACTGATTGACTGCATGGGGAATTAATCATCACTTACTTTCCGTCATATCCATCAAGTGCAGATCCTCATCGTTAAAGAAGGAATTCATTAGGCCATCCGTGTGATTCATGTCCGAGGAGGTGTTCTGCAATTATAAATCGTAAACACGGCTCATGTAAATACCAATTTGTCTTCAATCAAATCCGATGATGATCACTTACCGCATAATACATCATCTCATGTTCCATTTTGTAGTTGCTACTAGCTGCTGCAGCAGCGGCGGCAGCAGCAGAGGCAGCTGCATCAGCCTCATGGCTGGCGTTGGTCAAATGCATGCTGGATGAGACAGCAGAGCCGAGATTGTGGCCATAGTGCGGCTGGCTGGAGCAGAGATCGCCCAAAGTGGAATTCGCATGCAACAGTGCCGCATGGTGACCGTGACTATGTCCGTGACTGTGACTGTGATGGGGCGGCGGCGGTGGCGGCAATGATGGTGGTGCAACAGCTGCCTGTCCATATTGCTGGGCACTGGGTGGCATTCCTGGAGCAGCAGCACCAGTTGGGCCCTGATACGAGTAGCCGGTGTAGTGGGATGCATACGGCGGCATATCGGAGACGCCACTGACCACGCCCATGCTCGGTATGGGGCTGAAATAGGTGGCCAGATCCATGGAGACGCTACGATTCAAGCGCTGCATGCGGCCCTGCAAAAAAAAAGTTGCGAGTAGAGTGAATATGATTAATATGTGATAAATAAATAAAGAAAAATATCCAAATTGTGTGTTGATGTATTAACAGGCAAAGAAGGGTTTACAAAGAGGTAGAGGAAGAGAGAGAGAGAGACTCGATTGGGAATTGAGAAATATACTAATAAATAAGCGATCAATCATGCAAGAGCCCCGTTTACGGAATTCTCTAGAAATAAACAACAATAAGCCGCAGACAAGGCACGAAATAAGTACAAAAAAAAAAACACAAAATAAACAAAAATAAAAAACTAAATTCAAATTGCGCTGCAAGTAAAAACTTGACTTGAATGCTGTCTGGGCCACGTTGGTAAGCCAAAAAAAAATATTTAAAAAAAAAACGTGCACAATGTATCAATCTGGCGATTTTGGTGGACTCCAAAAGATCGATCAACATGGAATTGAAATAAAAATTCGTATCTGTTCAATTTTTGACAAGTGCCGCAGTCAGCGGTCGTTGTGAATAAAGGTTTTTGGCCCGTATCTTTAAATATGTATTTGTATCTGTTTCTGGTATTTGGTATCTGGTATCTGGTATCTGTTAACTTGTATCTCTTGCATCAATATATGATCGACAGTTCGTGCTGTGAGCGTATGACTTCATTAGTTTAGCCTTTGTTATTCTTAATTATGGCGCTGGTTTTATTTATTTGTACAACTAATTCCAGTGGATCTCTCTCTCTCTCTCTCTCTCTCTCTCTGTCTCTCTCTGTCTCTCTCTCCATCTAGAAGCAACCATTATTGCATACTGTGAGGCGTGGGCGCCAGGCAAATCAACACAAAAATAAATGCACATACATTAACACACACTCACAGAAAGAGAGAGAGAGAGAGAGAGAGAGGAGGGAATTCTCAGAAGCAATTTGCCGCAATTAAGCGCTAAAAGCCGAGGCGTCAAACATTGCCCCAAAACGTGACGTTGATGCTGACGCTGACGCTGATGCACTCGATGGAGGATGCGGCTCGGCCTGGTCCCGCGCCCGGTCCGGCATTGACATTGAGTCTGAGAGATTGAGTTGCAGATAAATATCAATAAACGTACCGATTTCCAACAAGTATAAAATAGTAGGTGCCAAATGAAACACGAAACACGAAACAAGAAACACGAAACAAGACACAAGAAAACGCGAGCGGGAACGGGAAACGGGAAACTGAACCGAAACTCAACTGAACCGGTGAACGTTGAGCGCTGACTGCGACTTTGACTCCTTGGCGCGTTGACGTTGACTTGTTGTGTGATGCTTTTGTTGTTGTTGTTGCTGTTGTTGTTTTCAACTGAGAGACAGCATTGACTGACAGCCAGCGCACAGATACAGATACAGATACATTTGCAGAGTTACAAATGCAAAGCAAATGCAGGCAAAAGAGAGAGAGGCTGCACAACCAAACTTATGCATGTGTGCGTGTGTGTGTGTGTGTGTGTGTGTGGTTGTAAATCTAATATATGCCTCAACACGCTCCTGAGCAGCAAACAGGTAAAACAGCAATGCCAGACAACAGACAACAGGTAAACGGGGCGTTTACTTTTGTCCAGAGTTGCATGCACAACGTTTGCTGCTGCTGTGTGTGTGTGTGTGTGTGTGGTGCAAGTGTATTTGTGTGTTTGACTGTGTGGTGTGTGTAATTTCAATTGTCACTGTGTTGTCATTAACTTCTGGTGTTAGCTTGGCCAGCCACTGGTCATTGTTTGTCTCGCGTTTCACACGCAAAGCAAATCAAACTACAGCGGCTTAGATACGGTAGCTACATACTTAAACAGATGCACACACACACACACTTACACACACACACACTTAAGGCGTTACCAAATTCTTTCATTAAGAGTTGGTTTTTTTGTTGTGCCGTTATAGCTAGAACTAGAATTGTCAATGTACCGTTTTCAAGTTTGTTGCCTGAGAAGTTTTCGAAGCGTTTGAAGCGGCTTTTCAGCTTAAATATAGTAATTAACTAAGCGGCTTATCTATGATCATGACCAAAATCAAAAACCAATAACTAAGACTAGAATTAGTCAAATATATAAATTTGTATTGTTCTCGTTTTACAAAGTTAATCTTGGCCCAAACTGATACACAAGAAAAAGGTTAAAAAATAATTGCTAATTTCTGTATATATATTATTTATCATGTAGAGAAATCAGCATTATATATCCATATATATATCCATTAAATTTTATTGTATTGCTTAGGGTTTTGATGTGAATACCCCAAGTCTTATTGGCAATTACGTATCTCAATAATCGATCTTGATAAAATGTTTTACTAATTGGCCATGTTGGACTACGGCAAAAGATTTAATTGATAAGTCGTTTCTTTTATAGTTCATAATATATTTTATGATGAAATTTAATGAAAAAAAAAACAGTGAGAAACCGTTAATTGAGGGAGAAATCGTCTAGGTGGAACCCTAATATCCTCATAAACAGCTAATCTATCTTCGAACTCTTGCATACTTTTGGCCAACTTCATTATAACCAGTTTTCCCATTTTGAACATTGATTGAACACTTTGAGAACTAAAATTGTTTATTGCAGAAAACAACAATATTCAATATTATTATATTTAAATAGACGTCAATTAATGTTTTTTTTTTAAAATGCATTTAATTTTCTGGCGACTTTCTCCATTACTAGCCAAGTTCAGTGTTGAGTTTAGTGCAGTTTTACTGGAGTCTCTGGAGACTTTATCGCCTACAAATACCGATCGTAGTTGTTGTTGTTGTTGTTGTTGCTCTAAGTTTTTCTTTTGTCATTAACTTGATTTATGTGTGCGCAAAACGAGTCTCATGACGACAGCGACAGCCATAAAATTGAATTAAAAACATACACAACGAGAAGAAATCTCAAGAGCGCACAACAAAAAACAAAACAACAACAGAAAAAAAGGGAAAAAATCTCGAAGATGCTGTAAAATAATTAATAAAGTTTTTTGCGTTGTTTGTGTGCTTTTTTTTATTTATTTTTATTTTTTTGCTTTTGCGCTAAGCTTTTTGTAAATATTTAAAATTCACATAATTAAAGTTGAGCGCGGCGATTAAGGCGCTAGCGAGGAGGGGAGGGATGGGCTCTGATGCATGGCATTAAAAGATACTTTTTTTTTTTTCAGCGCGCTTGCTAAATGGAGATTTAATTGCAGGAGCTACCGCGTCTGCAGTCGCCGTTGAAGAGCCCAGGCCCAGAGCTGTAATCAAGACTTGGGAGGGGAGATGCGCGGAGATCAGGGGGAGGGGGGGTGTGGCGCAGAGTGCCACCGAATTCAATAAACACTTTGCCACGCGGAAAAAGTCAAGTGGCGACAACAGCAGCAACAACAACAACAACAACAACAACAAAGCGACATTAATGAACGCGCAGCTAAGCCAACGTTTTCATTTGTTTTTTTTTGTTGTTGCTTTTTTTTTTTGTTATTGTAATTGCAATTAGCAAAAGCAAAGGGGCTAAGGGCGGAGGGGTGGGGGGTGGGGGGGGGAAGATGCCTAGCGGCTTGCACAAATGGCAAAATAAATGTTATCAGGAAGCTGACACTTTGCACATAGTACAATTACATAATCATAATCAAGATTGAAAAAAGAGTGACTATCAGCGAGATATGTCGCATAAAGCCGACGCCGCCGTCGCCGCCGCCGCCGCCGCCGCCGTTTGCCTAATGACACTTTCTGGCCAACAGGCAAAGGAGGAGTTAGAAAGGGAGAGGAGAGGAGAGGATGGTGTGCAATGGAAATTCCATGACGGATTTGCAAGCGCTTCCTGCGAAAGTGGCAAAACAGATCATATGGCTCATTAAAGTGGCTTTATGGCAAGTGCAACACGAGTAGCCGCAAGACAGACAACCTGTGGTGCATTCACAAAAACCAAACGGATACATCAAAGTAGGAATAGGAATAGGAATAAGGATAGGAACCGAGGGGCATATGAGGTACACACGGGTCGGGGACTCGTCTTTAATCCGTTTTGTGGCTGACCACAGCGTGCACAGGCGGCAAGGACTTTAACCGTAATTGCCGCTGACTTCATGACTGCTTCTGCCTGTGTATCTTTGTATCTTTGTATCTGTTTGTCAACTAACAGTTTCTCGGGTATCTATTGAATACTTTGCTCATTGTCTGGCTTCATTAGATGCGTGCGCATGCGTTCGTTGGCCGAAACCAAAAATCAGTCTTTTGTTGATCGTTTTGTGTCGTTTGATTCGTGCTGCACTTGTTTAGCTGGATTTGTGGCGGGATTAGGCCACCAGACATTTTATGAGCTGTTAGCAGCCGCTTTAAGCCCAAATAAATAGCTAAAAGTAGCTTATGGAGTTCTAACACATACTGCAAATATTCTATTAGAATTTAAATTCTTATGAACTTTTAAACTGTTTAAGGATCTGTAAGCAAATCCATATTTCATATTCACATAACTTTAATGTTTCTTTTTTCAGATGATCGAAACTAGAAAGTGATATTCAAAATTTCTTTCTAATGTTGGATAAAAAACCTCAACAAAATGAATAAATGAAGCATAGTTTAAATGGTATATAGAATATATATATACAGCAGTACAGTTGCTGCTTCAATTATATAAATGTGACTCACATTTTGCATGGCATCGAAATTGTATCAAGAGTGTGGCACAAGGGAATGGCGGGGAGGGGGCAGGGGGAGGTTATCAGACTGGCTTGCAGCCACAGCTACGCAAACAAGGCAACAGAAAAAGCACCACAGATCACAGACACAAATCGTGAGGGACGCGCAGCCTAAAAGAATCTTTACAAGACTTGAGCGCAGCTGAAGAGCAGCAGCAGCAGCAGCAGCAGCAGCAGCAGCAACAACAATTCTGTAGGTAGCAAGCAAAGATGAGGCAACAACAATTGTATATTTTATATATAAATTGTTTTTTTTTTTTTTTTATATGTTTCCACATTGCTCGCCTCAATCTTTTTGATGAGGCAGTTACAACAAAAGCCAACAGCAGACAACAAGCAACAGATTGACGAACTTATGTGGCTGAAACGAAACGGAACGGATGAAGGCAGTCAGCGGATGACTGAAGAGGACAGACCAAGGGGTGTGGGGGATTGGGGGACGAAGGGATTGGATATAGTGTACAACCAGATTTGAAGCTTTACACAAACAGACAAACAGCTAACGAAATGGAAAAAATAAAATAAAAATAAAAAGAATAACAACAATGTGGAGAGCAACATCAGAGCCCAAGATCAAGTGCTCGAGAACGGAGAGCACGTGAAAAAAGCCAGAAAGAATAAGGCAAAAAAGATGGATAAAAAAAAACACTCCAAAACGACGTGCAAATGATCCTTGAAATGGTCATTTATATATATATATATTTATATAAATATATATATGCTATATATCATACATATGAAAGTTGTACGGATGCAAACACTTTAAGCTGCGCATCCGCCTGTTTGGCAGGATTAAGATGAAGGTACTCAGCAAAAATATGGAGAATTTAAAAAACAATACAAATTTTGCCTAAAATCCAATAAGATAGAAAATCCAGGATCAACAAAACTATTTCCATTTGTAGAATGTTTCCAGTTAAGTTAAGTAGGGTTGTTCTTAACTGAGAACATTTACAGATCTTTTTTAAGGAATATTTAAAAACGAATTTTGGTCAACACTTTAAAAGCGTTTTTCTTTGAGTGTAGTTGTTGTGGCTTACCTGATGATGGAATCCGGCTGAAGTTGGCGGCTGACGCTGAAAGGCGCTGCCGGTGGAGCTGCCCATGCTGGCATAGTTGGCGCTCGCCTGCACCGCCCGCTGATGGGCAACCACCGCTTGATGGTGGGCATGATGGTGGGCGGCAGCATGGTGGTGCGAGTGATGAGCATGGGGATGGGGAGCGTGATGGTATGGCGGTGCTGTGGATTGCAACATTTCATCTAATTCCTTTTTGGCGTCCTCATCTAAATCGAACAGATTCGAACCGACCGAATCCTGCAGATCCTCAAAATCACTCGACGAGAAACTGGCCTCGTTATCCTTGTCGGTGCACTCGAAATTCGGATCCGATTCAAATGGTAAATCTTCACCAGTCTCCGAAACAATACGCGTCGCCGGTTCACTGTTCAAAGCGGCAGCAGCAGCAGCAGCAGCCTGCGATGTGGATGCAACCAAACCGTTGACTAACTGAAGAGTTAAAAACATCAAAATTAAATAAAGTTCGTTGAAGCTTTAAAATAGCAAGACTAAAAAACTTACCTCCTCGTCTTCGAGTGGAAATTGTTGCAGCACGTCGTTGAGCAACTCATCCAACGGTAAGCGTATGTATTCACCTGTGGGTGGCAAGAACGAAGAAGAAGCATTAACGTCAAGTCATCTTGGCATAAAACAACTGAATAATACTATAAATGTGGCCAAGACTGACCCCTAGAGAGGCTCTGCACACAAATCCCCAAATGAGCGAAATACTTTCGCAACAAAGAAACATTTTGGTAAATATTCGAAAATATTTTGATCGTTAGAAAATGCAATAGTTCAACTCTCAAGAGTATCGACAATTTTTGAGCTCCCAGGAGACTGACCCATTGCAGGATGAAAACAGTAGCCACTTCCCAGTGGAATAAAACAGATCTCAAAGCAATCATTAATCATAAATGTACACCAGAAAAGATCGGCTGACGGAAGCAGCTGAAAAATGGCTAAAATTGGTCAATGTAAAAATATATAAAAATAAGGCAAAAAATGCCAATAAATAAATGCTTAATTTATGATGCGTTTTGACAGCTCTGAAATCGAGTGTTAAACTCAATCAAAATCAAAATCAAATACCAATTTTGTATCGCTTACAATAGACTGATATTTAGACGAGAACTAAGCAAACAAATATTGACTGAAGTTAAATATTTGCATTTGGCCAAACAAAACGAAAAAAGAAAGAAAAAAAAATGTGGAAAAGAGCAGGGGATCAAGGGAAAGGGAACATTATCAGAAAATTACTACTTAACATCGCCCGAAAATTCCACAGAAAGGTAAACCAAAAGTGGTAGTAGCTCGAGCACCAGACTAAATAATAAATATGGCTCAGAGGAGTTGACCAAAAAAATGGAAAACAAAAAAAAAAATACTCGTGGGCAAACACATCTAGATAAAAATGTGGTGGAAACGAAAAAACAACAAGAACAAGAAGAACAAGAAGAAGAAATGAAATTTGTGGGCTCAAGTGCTGTGACGACGCTCACGACCTTTGGCCGGGCTCGGAGCCCACTTGAGTAGGGTCAGAAAATTAGAATAAACATGGCTGGAACAATTCTTTTTCTTTTTTTTTTTGTTGGCCCGTTTTATATGTTATTCTTACGATTGGTTACAAAATACAGTCCGATTGCCCGATCCCGTTTGCGACCATTTTGTGGCTTAATACAACGGCTGTGCGTGTGTTGGCCATGTTGTTTCTGGGTCTTAGCCCTGTTATTTTAGGCCAAGCATTTAATTTGCTCTTTCTTCCCAACTTTTTTTTTTTTGGTAACAGTTTGTTTTCAGAGGCATAAAATGTTCAGCAAAACAACAGCGTCTAGTAATTTGATTGTGTGTGTGTGTGTGTGTGTGTGTTAACTGTTTGCTTATCGCTTTTGGGCTTGTTGTTTGTCTCCTAGCAAATATGTTGCCTGCTGCATGTTTTGCTTGGCTTGGCCGCATTGTTGTAAAATGTCTATAAAAATATTATTCGATTTGTGTTTTCTTTATGTGTGTGTGGTGTGTGTGTGTCTGTGTGTGTTTCTGTGTGTGTGTGTCTACCGTCTGTCACCAGCAATTAAGCGACAACGGGCCCGAAAAAAGGTGTTGGACTTTTGTATGCGTTTAGGGCTTAATAATATATCCGTCATTTGTGGTTGAAAGGCGTTGACGGAACACGTTTACTTTTTTTTTCTGTCTTTGATATGTATTTTTAGTTACCTTTCCGGAAGTCTCATTCCGTGAACCCTTAAGCCAATAGACACTTGTGCTTAGGCGTGTCAGCATTACTTGAATGTGGGGGCCAATCACAATATCAGATTCTATAGCAACTAAACTTGGTAAACAACAGAAGAACGCATCTATCGATAATAGCTGTATAGCCAATAAATCATGCAGGAAATAAACTAAAATAGCTAAATTATTTTTAGAGTTCTTCATAGAATCTTTCACTGAAATAACTATTGAATGGTCAACTAAATACTAATGTAGATACTGATATAGCCAGAATCGATTGGCCAGAACAGCAGGTATTTGACCAATACACAAACTTCATAAATTTAAAGTGTTCATTGATTCTTAACCATAAGCCAAAGTCAACAGTTAAATTTACATATGAATACATATACATTTATACATTAGGCTTTTTAAATATTATTAAATGTATAAATATATAAATATATATATATACCATCATAAATCAACAGATATTTTTACACATTTTAACTACTTATTCTGTATATTGGCTCTCTTGTAATAATAACTAATATTAAGTGCAAATACGCTACTTTCTTTTATTGCAATTGCCAACTTATTTGGTCATCAACTTTTGCCAACAGTGAACAAGTTAAACAAATTATTAAGCTATATATCCATTAAAAAAAGAAATACAACAGTTAACTTGAACGCAGTTCTGGAGTAAACATTGTAAATACAACATAACTTTGATTATAAATATTTTGTTCTGCCGGAAACTAAACTTCTAACCGTCTTCCGACGGAAACTAAACTTCTAACATTGAAATCTTTACCTTATAAAGTAGCCAAGTATTTGCATACAAACAAGGTTTTTATAGGATTTTAGCTTATAAATTCCTTTAGATTTTTGCGTTCAGATAAATTTCAGTGGAGACTCTTTTCAGCAATGCCACGGACAATTAAAAAAAGAAAACGTTAGAACTAAAAAAAAGTTCACGATAAACAGAAAAACCTTGCAGATTTGAATAATTAGGCAAATCAATTGTGACTAGCGCAATTTTTGAATTTTTTTATTGTAAATTGAAAGGCCTAAATAAATAAACAGCTAACTTGACACTCGCAGCTAGCAATGATGAAAAATGTGCTTGCGTTCATATAAAAGAACACGCCCAATATTTCTATATAAATTGGAGTTGCAAGAAAAAAGCAAATGTCTCAGAAATAGCAGAGAAGAGAAGACAACTCGCAGTTGTTGCAGTCAGATACAATATCTGTGCACAACCCACGCAGAAGCAAATGTTGCAGACACAACTGACGGTAGAGTTGTAAATCATGTGATGACAAAATCGAATCAAAATAATGCGGTCAAGTCAATAGATTTGTGGCGAATCGCTTGAATGGTGTGTGTGAGTGTATGTATGTGTGTGTGTGTGTGTGTGTGTGTGTGTACAAACCTTTTCTTCATGCAATATTGCAATATGAAATATTCGTTGTAATCCAAACAAAAGCAACAGCAGTCAAAAGTGTAAATCGGGTTTTTTTTTTGTTTCCTTTGTTGTGCAGATTGAACACAAAATTGTTGCAATAAACGCGCTGATTGTTGGATTGTTGTTGTTGTTGTTGTTTTTGTTAGTTTTACGTATCTTTGACAATTATGTAATGTCGTTGCAGAATCAACAACAACTGTAACAACAAGTTTCCGCTTTATACTTTTTGCACAATTCGATTGTTCGATATTGAAAATGAAGTTGGTATTTTTTTTTTTTTTCTATTTGGTTTGATTTTGTTGTTTTTATTTTTGGTCGCGTCGTCGCTGACTTTTTTTTAGAATCGCACAATGGACACTTCAGCGCTCGGCTTTGGTTTGTTAGCCGCTATTGTTGGTTGTAAGTTGCGCCCTGTTTAACAGTTTGAGTAACTTTGTGTGTTTTATTTTTGATCTGACTTTCACTTTTGTATTTCACACACGTTGTGGTTATGTGGTTGCATTAATTGTTATGCACATTTGCATGTGTGCAAATTATATATGTATGGGAATTTTGTGGGACACAGTTTATATTCAGTTTATTGCTTTTGGCCAAGAGCAAAATCCATTGACTTTTTGTGCTAAAAAAAAAGTCCTTCGTTTTTTTATTTTTGGTTTGGGCTTCTTATGCAAGCCCACATTAGACAAAACCACAATGCACAGCACAAACGTGGCTTATTCTGCTTCTTCCTCTTTGAGCCAAAATTCTTTTTCTTTTTTTGTTTTTGGTGGTAGCAAAGCGCGCGCGTCAAGCGTTGAGCGTTTCTCGGGCGTTTATAAAAATTCAAATACGATTCTAAATGCCTTGACGGCGGCTTCAAGCCATGGCGGCCGCAGTCGCTGTCGACGTCAGCGGCGACGCTTAAGCAAAAGAGAAATGGCGTTGCCATCGTCACAGGCGCAACGTGAACGCGTGCAAGCGAGACAACTCTATAAACTTCCTCTCCATGTGCATGTGTGAGTGTGCAAACAGCAATCCAATGCTGCTGCTCTGCCGCTGCTGCGACGCTGCCTTTGTTCATGCGCACCAAAGCAGCAAATGTTTGCCTGAATGTGTGTGTGTGTGTG
Source organism: Drosophila mimica (assembly GCA_037043585.1). Taxonomy (NCBI): domain Eukaryota; kingdom Metazoa; phylum Arthropoda; class Insecta; order Diptera; family Drosophilidae; genus Drosophila; species Drosophila mimica. The sequence continues at coordinate 1,286,330 of JBAMBE010001187.1, forward strand.
TGTGTGTGCAGAGAGGCGGAGCTTAGCTTTATGTATTTTTGTAACTTTTGCTTTTGGCCCGCTTTGCTGCTGTTGCTGCTGCTGGGGCTAACATGGACGCTGTTCGCTTCTTTAGAAGAAAATAAAAAAAAAATTAAAACTGGTTTTTGCTCTGTTCTATTTGACGCGTTTTCAGCTTTACAACTTTTTTTCTTCGTGTTGAGCGGATGGGGGGCTTGAAAAAAACAACACACGATCTAATCAAGTAATTAAAGTTGCGAGTGTGCTCTAAAAAAAGCGGCAGGATAAAGCAGCTTCTATAAATAGAGCGAAAGGCAACTTTTAATTGGTAACCTTTAATTGGCTAATGCAAACTCAGAAAAAGTAGCGCATGGCTAAAATTGTATTTAAAGCCGTAGAAGAAAGAGCCGCTACAGAAAATATTTAATTTTTTTTATCTTTTACTAAAGCGCTTAAAAAAATAACATAAAGATATAGTTGGTAAGAAATGAAGGAACATATTTAAATATTACACATTTAAACAACAAACAAGTGCCTTTAACTATCGAAGAGAAAATCTACTATTTTTAAAGTTCGTTTGCAAATTTATATTTTAAATAAACACATAAAATATATAGAAATGAAATGATAAAAATGCATAAACCTAACTCAAATAATAAAATTGCAGTGCTACTAAATTGCTTTTATCAATTATTTTTTCCGACTCTCACTTCTTCTATATGGAACTCGATTCATTTTCTGCCAGGTAACGCTCCTTAAAGACCCGCAAGCGTTGCGTTAACGCATCGCCCCCCGTTTGCAGTTGCCTTAATTTAATTTGCCAGTTTTGAAGCGATTTCAATTGGTTTTCGAGTCCAGTCAACTCGTCGTTTAATTCCTGGCGACTCTGTTCCATTTGCACGTTGAGCAGTTGCACTGAGTGCGTCAGGTGTTGTTGCACCTGTTGTCCAAAACCAGTTGCCGTTTGTTGCACACTTTCGCGCAGGCGACGCTGCATGTGGCGCGTATATTGTGCCTTGTAACTGCGCTCCTGCGCCTGTGGCGTCCAACTAATCAGCTCGTAGGCGTAAAGGGAGCCACTGAGCAGACACCCTCCCAGCAGCAAACGCCAGCCGAGCGAGCGTGCCAGGATTCCACTGAGCAGCAACATGGCGCCCAACGAGCCATCCGTATGCATGAGCCAGCAATCTGTGGCAGGTTTAGGCTTAAGCTGCTCCTGCCGCAAGCCATTTAATGACTTTGGCAGTGGCAGTGGCAGCTTTTCCTGTATATGCTTCAAAATGGCCGCAATGCCCCAGGAGAAACGAAATTGTAAATCAGCTTGAAAATCACACATTAATGTTTGACAATCGAGGGTGCAATAAAGTTGCTGTGGCACATCAGCAGTTGCATGCTGCATAAGTTGCAGCAACTTCTGCTGCAGTTGCGACTCCATGGGCTCCAAGAGCAGTCGTTTTAAATGGATGCCAAGCAAACGTTGATATTGTGGCTGTTGTGGGTGAAGGGGCAGGTGAAAGTGTTGCACAGCAGCTGGCAGACGCAAGATTTGTTCGTGCAACAACTGTGCGGCAAGCTTGTAAGTTTCCTCGCTGAGCCGTGCCACTTGCAGTTGAAGCTGCTGCTTTTGTTGCACGCTTTCCACTTGCCAGCTATCATATTTTTTGCAGATCTCAACTTTAGCTGCGCTTTGTTGCACGCCGAACTGTGCCAAGCTTGTGGCCAGCTGTTGCAGCAATTCGTGCAACTTGTGCAACATCTCTGTGGCACCCACGCAATGCTGCTCGAATTTAGTTTTTAATGCGCTTTGCGTAATGCATGCGGCAAACTCACGCTCAAAGCTACGGAACTCCTCGTAACGCTGCTGTGCACCTGGGGCATGAAAATGCGACGCCTGCTTTTCTCTGTGGCGCAACGTTTCCATGGCGGACACGTGAAAGATGCGTCGCATGGCCAATTCCAGGTTGTCATAAATGCCCAATTCATCGATCAGCAGTTGTAGACAACGCTGTGTGTGCTGTCGACGCACCAAATCCGCCAGCTCTGGCTCCAATGTGGCAGCCACATCCCAGCGATTGTTCAATATGAAGAGATTGGGTCGTGATAACTGCTGAGCGACCAGCTCAAAGAATTGTCGCTCCACCCGCGACATGGTCGATTCGGCATTCAGGACGAGCACAAACACATCCGCATTCAGACAGTGTCTATCGATGCACTCATCCAACTGTGCAGTGACATCCACACCAGGCGTATCCAGCAGCACCACATCGTGAGCGAGTAAGTCACAACTGCTGCTGGGAAAGCGCACATGGAGCAAACTGTGAGCACTCATTGCTCCCGTTGAGTGAGCACTAGCCAAATCCCGCAGGCAATCGATGCTCAACTTGTCTCCATCTCCATTGTCAATCACAACATGAGCTGGCTCGTCTCTTCCGCTCGCTTCCACCTGGCAGAAGCAGCTTGTCGTGTGTCCCATGGCACTTGGCAAGATTCTCTTGTGCAACATGGCATTGATAACGGCACTCTTGCCATTCGAGGTGCGTCCAAAGAATGCAACTTTCATGCGGTTTCGCTGCAACATGGGGCAAATGTCTTTGATCCGGTTTATGCAGCTCGACAGTTCTTCCTGAATGCATCGTTCATTGAGGAAATTCTCTGTCCAACTGCTGGGCATTGCCTGCAGCTCCTCCAGCACTTGCTGCACATGTGTTGCCATATCCTCGTATATACTCAGCATGTCCATTTTGGCCTGGCCAAAGTCGCCCAGTGTTGCACACATTTTTAGTGAATTTATTTTTATTTAGAAAAATATAATATTCGACTTTGAAAAAAATATATATTGTTGGTTGAAGAGTAAACTTTACTGAGATTATTTTTTTTTACTTTAGCTTAATTTCAGTTTGAGTTAAATCTCTTAGTTGAAATAAAAAGTAAACTTGACTGAAATGTTTTCCTTTTAGTATAAACTAAATTTGAACTCACTGTTGGAGTCAAGGATTTTCATAAAGTTTTTTTAATCTACATATTTAAATATATATTTAAATTCGTATTAAAAAAATATATGTAAATATGCATATAACACATTTAAAACCCGCCTGATCACACCCAGCCAATTATTGAGACCAACAAACTGACCCAAAAAAAACCGTACATTTTTCCCTTATAAAAAAAAACACAAATTTATTTGGACAAAAATTAACACAATTAACGCAATCAAATGGGCGCCTGTTGTTGTTGTTTTTTTTTTTATATATTTTAACCAAAAAGGAAATAAAGAAAAAAAGAGCAGGCAATATATGCATTAGTGGGCCACTGAACTAATAGACAAGAGCGAGCAGCTGCCAATAATAATAATAATAATGACCAACTACTACTATTGTTTGGATTTGGTAAACTTCGAAAAAAAGGCGCGTAGAGTTGTTAAAAAAAAAAAAAAAAAAAAAAATTAGCAGCATCATCAGCAATGCTCGAGAGACTCGCATATGTTCAAAGTTAGGATGGCGATACACACAACACACACACAACAAACACACACCAGATGATGATATTGAACGAGACAAGCTCGAATATTGTTTGGATCGTCGTTGCGAGCGTTTTTCGAGTGCGCCATTACAACTTAATTAGTTTAAATTGTTTGCTGGCCCGCTTGATGCTCAAAGAGCTTGTGCCGCCATTGACTAAAGCAAGATGTCTACAACTCAAACAGAGAGAGAGAGAGGGAGAGAGAGTGGGAGTGGGAGCGAGATAGCTGTCGAATGGAGGTCGCTTCCGGTGAAAGAGATGTTGCACACAACATAACATTTGTGGCTACTTATTACGATTGCACTTGAATATTTAAGTGGCTGGCCAACACTGTTCGTTCACTGACTTTTCACTTTCGCACACTGTCTACTGCCGACTGCCGACTGCCGACTAGCGACTGCAAGTGTTGGTTCACGACATGAACTTGCATTTTGGTATTGCGACCATAACCTCAACAAAGATTTCGAACGCAACAATTATGACAGGACAGATCTGGCAACGAACCGAACGAACGGTACGATAGTGTCAACAATGAAATTGCTGAAAATACACTAAACAACATAACACAACACACAACACACAATCAGTGCAAGCGTAAGCTTTACTCTACTTCACTTCACTTTACATGAGTTGGCATCATGAATGAATGAATGAATGAACTTTATGAATGAGTAAAATTAACCCATATCTGAATAATTAACGTATATATATATATATATATGTGCAGAGATGTAGAGACACGTTTTTAAGTCCAATAGGCTCATCACACTTTGGGTCAATTGGCTAATTCAATTATGAAAGAAATTATGCAATTCTCAACTAGTTTTGGCAATGGCTGGCTTCGGCTCGTTCATCTTGTTAGTGCAACTGCTCAACTCCAGAACCATGAAGCACTTGAAAGCGATACGATTATGCAGCAAAATGTGTGCGTCTGACCGGTCTACAGTTACTCTCTCCCACAAGGCCTTCGCCCTTACTCCTCCTCTCCCTTCCCTAACTCACTTTTGGACTGCTGTCTGTTGGCCTGTTGTTGTTTTGGTCGGCATGTAAAATTTTTGTAAATTTGTAACGTAATGCTGACCAAGTAGAATTTTTGAACAATTTCTATGCAGACAGCCAGACAGAGGGACAGACGACGTATGAATATGGCCAGCAGGGAAGCGGCACACACACTGTGTTTCTGAATGTTGCATTGCAACAACGCAGCGAGGCAGCGAGACGGGGGCGACTGGGAATGGTGGCGGCACCAGACGCATCCTCAAATAGGTGCGCCTCTCCCGCCAGCTGTTTTATAATAATAATTTTCATCAATTCATATTTTTTTTTCAGATGTGGGCGAGGTCGTTACAATAAGTGGAACTTGTCTGCACTATGAATGAGAAGTGAATATAGAACTAGAAAGAGAGAGAACGACTGAAAATACGGGCAATGGAAACTAGAATTGCATTTAAAATTGTAATTAGTTTATGACAAATATTCAGAATATTAACAATTAGAAATTAGAATAGAATTAAATGAGCGAAAAATAATTATTAAATGTGCAACGGAAAATTAAAGAAGAAGAAGAACGTCAACAAATTATTTATTATTATTGCAAAAGCATCTTCATTTCCTTATTACAATAACTAATTGCGACATTTTGCAACACTGCAGTACAGTTGCGACAAAAGTAGCTGCTACAAAGAGAAAAAATCTGATTACATTAAGTAGTTAAGCAAAAGCCTAACAACTTTTGTTGCAACTGTACTGGGTAGTGTTGTAAAATGTCGTCAGACATTGTAAGAACATTTTTGGATGTAACACACATGTGGTGAATGGCCGTTAGCTGGTTTGGAGAGACACATTTGAGCTGTGGTCAATAAACTTGCGTAGCTTGGCAGCCAAAACTGATTGCATAATGGAATTTAAGCTACCATATTTATGGCTATCTGTATCTGTGTGTATATAAGCGAAAGATCTATAACATAATTGAGAATAAGAGCATTTTTGTTGTTATTGACTGTTGCTCATTTCGGACACTGTCAAGTCATGCTCCAAAACGTTGTCAACTGTATTATTCTAAGAAGCACAAAAAAAAAAAAAATAAATAAAATAAAAATAATAATAGTAATAATCAGACAAACTGGTTGAATTCCAACTGAATCAATGTAATCAGATTTATACGTATATATATAAAATTAAGAACTGTACTGGAAAAATGGGGAAAAAAAACTTAAGAAAAACAAACAGCATTGATTACGACAACAGCGAAAATACAAAAGACGGGACAAGATCTGGTAAATGGAAGATGCCGTGCTAGCAACTTAATTACGACAATGGATCTCGTCAAGACATATGGCCAATGACAGGGCGTTATGTGCCAGGACAATGGCTAAAACTACAAAACTACAACTACCGACAACAGCTTCATTAGCGACAGGATTCTGTCCAAAAATTAAAGGTGACATAAATTGTAAGTGTAAAATGCATGAAAAGTTGCTGACTCCACTGAGGGATAAATAAAGATACCTGTAGTAAATGATCTCGCTACGTGATCGAAGGAACAAGCAGAATCAGCAGAAAACTAACTATAACTATAATATATATATATATATATATATATAAATATCGACACTCGAATGTGTGCATGCCTGAGCATTCAATAGTTATGGGTGTAATTGAAGTGAAACAAAATTAAAGATACAAAAATGACTTTCATTTTAGTAGTAGCCAGGCCCAAAGCAAGGCACAAACAATAGATAATGCCGCATATCGGCGGCAGCAGCAGCAGCAGAGGTTGGCGGCTTTTGGGCAAAGGGTCGCCGCTGCGAGAAATGTATAGATACGGATACGTATTCGTCTATTCCATGGGGAATTTGGATACGCATTGGAACAAAAGCGTGTGAATGCGTGTCTCGAATGCGATATTAATCTCAGGGATACATAGAAACCCAACCAACCCGGCCTCGACGCTGGCGCGCATCAATGGATTTTTAATAAATGCCCAGTTAAATACGAGTTGTAGTCGAAATGAGTAAAAATATTATTAATAACCAGAGGGAACAAGTAGGAATGCTCTGCTCGAGAGTGCTCGACTTGCAGATACCCTAATCCCATCAATGCGTTTTTAATAAATGCCCAGTTGTAGTTCAAATGAATAAAAATTCTTACTATTGACAAATGGATATGCTCGCCTAGAAGATACCCTAAGTGCAGCTGCTGCAATGTATTCAATCGATTTAAAAATACACAAATAGAAGGCTATACAAAAGTGTGCTTTTGTTGATATCGAAAATAGATATATCGATAAAATGAAAATATATCGATAGGACAACAATTTAATTTGCGCGTGGTACACGACAACATATATTCCAAATTCGAGCGGGCTTGTTCAAACAGTAGCTAGATCGACTCGACTCTTGATGCTGATCAAGAACATATATGTTCTATGGGGTCAGAGATGCTTGGCTGACTCCGATTTTTGCATAAAACTAGAGTATACAATTTTTTTAATCGAACTTTAAAATTTGAAATGTAACTAAATTAAATCAAGATTTTGATGCTCAGCAAGAAGCGGAAGGTCTCTTCTTCAGTGCGTTACAAACTGCTTGATATGTCTAAAATACCCTCCAGAAGACAGCATATAAGTGCCAATGAATAGCTAACGATCTATATATGTATATATGAAATACAAATACGGGCCACGTTTTACCGACGACTAGCAGCTTATCTTTGCAGATGCTGGTGGTGGTTGTGGTGCTGCTGCTGTTGCTGCTGGTGGTGACTTTGGACATCCTACAAAATGGCTGCCAGGCTAAGCATAGGAGCAGGAGAAGAGTGTGACGGGTTCACTCGATAAGCCTCATCCATAACAGGAAAACTGTGGGGCTGGTTTGGGTGGTTTTTAGCCCTCTTGGGCCTTATATACAGCTTATAGGCCAAAGTTGAAATACATCTTATACAAACAAACACACGCACACCCTGGCTTCGCTATATACATACATACACAGTTGTATATATATATATATATTATTGCTGGGCGGTTATTTTTTGGCGAATCACGTTTCGTTCATTTTTCAAAAGAAAAATGTTGCATGCGACGGGCGGCAGCTACTTTTACTGCCACTGGCTGTGCCACTGCCACTGCCACAGTCAGCACCCAGTTTCAGTTACAATTTCAATCCCAATCCCAGACCCAGTCCCAGTCCCAGTCCCAGCTCGAGTTCCGCAGGCCCGCGTCTTGGGCTGTTAATAATAAAAGTTCGTGTGCGTGTCAAAGTTTGTTTGAAAAGCAGCCGCTTCGATATGAAATTGGGCGCGGTGCCAAGCAGATTAGCAGCCCCAGCAGCAGTGGCAGCAACAAAGGCCGCCCCAAACAGCCAACAGCCAACAGCAGCAGCAGCAGCGGCTTTATCGATATCAGACAAATGGAGCATGTGAAGGTGGAGAAATGAGAAGGGCGCTGGAGGGAGGGGTAAGAGCCAGAAAACAAAATATAACAAGTAGAAATGAAGTAAACGGCATTTATAGACTGCACAATACTCTGTTCTCACAGTTAACCAATTCTAGGGAATCAACTTTAACTGAAAAATATATTTTTATTAAAATAATTTTATTTTTATATTTGAATTGATTTAATAAATATTTAACTACTACTAATTACTAACAATTGAAATGGGGACTTCCTTGAAAGATTGCTTAAGCTCATTACAAAAGTGTTCAGTTTATTGTGAAACCCATTCCAGATAATCTTATTCTTGATTTAAGAATACTCTACCAATTAAAAATTGATGGCACGTTTTGGTGACTCAAGATTCGATTTTTTTCTATTTGCCAATAAACCTAAGTAAATATGAAAATACTTGAAATAACAAAATAAATTAACAATTGAATAAAAGGGGACTTCCATGGAATATTAGGCTTAACAATGCTTAAGCTTATAGCTAAAACTGTCACATTATTCTGATCAACTTATAAGATTTTATGATTTTTATAACTCCAGATAACTTTTTTTTATGATTTACGTATTTTGCATAAGAAGCAAACACAACATTTTGTATTTAACAGTGTAGCAAAGCCCATTTTTCTTTTAATTTTCGTGCCTGTCAACTCAAAATGCCTACATTCATTTATAAAAACGTCCCAAAAACACACGCGTTACCACCCCCAACGCCCCCTTCCTCCCCTCGAGTACAAAACTAGATGCCTCACCCATTGCTATATTACTTACTGAAGGATAATCCATTTACGTTGCTCTTAAGAGAGTGACGGCTGTTGGCAGCCATTTTGACAGGCTTTAGGAACAAATTTAGGATATTTTAAGAACTTTTCTTATATGTACATTTATGGGAATAATGATAAATCAGTCTGACACAAAAGCGTATTGTGAAATTCATAAAAGTTATTCAAATTGAAAAACATGTGAAAGCGTGTTACATTTCGCATAAAGATATAAGCCCAATTTTATGTATCTCGGATAAGATAAGAATCGTCTACAAATCACTGGTGTTGTTTGTGTGCAATAAATTATAAGAAAATTTCACACTCTTGTGGAATTGAAATAGTTGGGAACCGTTGAACGATGAAAAGATAGCTATATGCGACTCACCAGTTTCATTATCAATTGTAAAAGGAATTCCATTCCATTCATTCGAAATCTCATCCAGATCATGCGACGGCTTCTTATCATCAAGCGTGTTCTGTAAGTGTTATTTAAGATTAATTATAAAAATTATGGATAACATATTCTAGTCAAAAAGCTTGATTTCCAAATTTAACAATATTTGCAAGTTTTTTACTAGTTATTACCAAGCAAAAAATGTATTGATTAATCTTTAACGAAAGCATTCGCATTTATCGATAAATATTTATCGAGTTGAAGCTTTTTGCTAACGATGTAACATTGTGAAATTCATATTGAAGCTTTCCGTTATCTCTACTTGCCTCATCTTGCTGTAGATCAACCAAAGCCTTTAGTTTCTCGGTATCATCATTATTGTCGGCATTCTTAGCGGTTTCCTCGTCGTTGTCATTTTTAGCCTCGTCCTTGGCCGCATCCCTCTGCTTGGCGGCACTGTTACCACTGGCAAAGGAGGCATTGATAATCTGCTCCTGATCGAGACTAAAGCCCAAATCGACATCCTGCTTGTAAAGCACTTCAGCGATTTCGCTCTCCTGTAAAACAACAATTAAATAATTAAGTGAGATAAATTCGGCGTATTTGTTTTGGTAAATTGCGGGCACAACTTTTATATATATATATATATATATTATTTATTATTATTTACAAGACATTCTCCATGGATAAAAACCATCATATTGCAGACTTATATTATTGATTAAGTTTTATGATTCACCGATTTCTGATAAATGGTTTGCACTTTGTTTTTTATAAATGTTAACGAGTAGAGTTTTTTATACTCTTAAACCTCCGTCCAAATTCGACCGTTTCTAAAGAGAGACTGATTTCGAATGAGTGTCGAAATCCATAAAAAAGAAACCACGTCTATTTGCTCTTACTATATATTTTTTAGCTTTTATTGCTGATAAGTCGCTTGACTGCAGATAAAAATAATTTCGCGGCCTCACTTTTTACTGAAGTGTGCCCGAATATCTAAGACTAATTATCAGTTTTGCAAAAACTCAAAATGCTCTTTTTGAATAGTTTTGTTATTGCACAAACCGAAAGAGAGCCTTAAATTTTATTGCTTATCAAGCTTGGCTCTCTTTTCTCTCTCTTTTGCCAACCTTATCAGCTTTATGACAAGTTGAGTGCTCCATATTTAAGAGTGAAATAGAGAAGAGTAGAAATAGATTCAAGTAATACAAATAATAAACCATTTGGGGCATGTGTCTTACGGCAGCAATACCATTCAAAAGAAGTAAAAAATTATGGAAAACATTTAATTAAAAAAAAAAACACGTTTCTAAACGCAAATGCAGCTCAATTTGCAAGTTCCACTGCGAGAACTTCATCTTTATATGTATTTATGGGTGAAATATTTCAAAAACAATTTTATTTTTATTTTTTTTTGCAAAATCATTCGGTCAGGCATTTGGGCCTCAAATTAAAGCGTTAATGATGCATTATTAACGCTGGCCGTAACCAGACTTGCCATTTTAATCCTTTCTACAGTCAACTACGCTGAAGCAGAAAACTGGGCGTCTTAAGCCCAGCACAAAGTGCAACACGGAAATGTTGAGCAGGTAGAGTCGGAATCAGAGTCAGAGTCAGAGTCATTTGTGTGTGGAGAGATAATCACAGGATAATGGTGTGCACATTAGTGAGCAACTTGCTGAAATGTTAAACGTTCGACAGATCGGACAGTTCTCAACGCCAATGACAATGACACAACACAAGTAAAATAAAAAAAATAAATAAATAAAAAAAAAGAAAACTAATAAGAAGAAATTTTCTGACAGGAATGACAAGAATGCTGCATTGATGGCTTAATTAAAATGTTTCAATATCTTTTCGTAGTCGTAGTCGCAGTCGTATTCCTACTTCTATTCTATTTATTTCTTCTTTTTTTTTTTAATTTTCCAAGCGACATTTTTTTATATATATTTTTTTTTTTATTTGTGCCTTCTCCCCACTGCCATTGCTCTCATCAGTGAACGGGAACATTTTCTTTTTAATGAAATTGTTTGTGAGGCTTTCTTGAACTTTTCTGCGCGTTCGTGAAACAAAAAGCAATCAATCATCGACTGTGCATGTAGTGTGTGTGTGTGTGTGTGTGTGTGCAAGTGTGTGTGTGTGTGTGTGCAAGTGTGTGTGTGTGTGTGTGGAACCACGCCTATCTCCTGGATTAGTCAGCATATATCCAAGCTTGGATGGCGGCGGCATCATTGGTCTTTACCCGGTCCACAAAAAAGAGAAGAAAAAAAGGGCCGCCGTCGACGCTGCTGCTGCTGCTGCCGCTGTCGCTGCTGCTGCTTGGTGAGCTCAATCAATTGCTGCCGCGCAACGCTGACAGCGGCGCTGCCAGAGACGCGACTGCAGCACCCCTCCTGGTTAGGCTGAGAGAGTTGCTATATACAAACATATATATATGTATGTGTGTGTGTGTGTGTGTGTGTGTGCGGGATTGGTGCCCTTTTTGGATGCGGTGCACATGCTGCGCCTTGCGCATGTTCGGTAAAAATGAGCAATTAAACGAGCGACAGAGAGAGCGAGACTGAGACAGAGATAGAGAGAGTAAAAGAGAAGAGGCGAGCAGCAATGAATGGGGTGGACTGTTGTAAGAAGAAGCAGGGGAGGGAGGGGTTTTCATTTGATTACAAAAAGGAAATCAAGCTGCCCCGCTGCTAGCTACTGCTGCTTATTAGAGTCTATTGTCGATGGGCTCATCTGCGAGTGGAGCAGGCGACATGGAGTAGCTGCTAATAGCCATCACAGGGTATACACTAAATGTAGGCGTATATATAAGATATGCATAGTGATAGCTATGAAGTAAACCCCGAGGTGTGTGTATATAGGATATGGTTGTTAATACTTAGAAAATTAATGTCTTTTAACTGTCATATGATATTTAGTTGCTGCCAATAGCTGAGCAAATCACAGGGTATACACTGAATTAAGGGGTATGCATGGTAATTGTAAGGAAGTATATTTATTTTATTTATGTATGTAAAAATGTACAACTATTTTCAATTGAAAAATTCAATGCTTGAAAGTCAACTTCCCAATTTTTTAAGCTATTCAAATTTTGATTAGAGATATTTTTAACATGTGTTGGAAATTATGCAAAACTGTTTGAAGAAAAATTGATACTTAATAATTGTAAGCAAATAAAAGATTTTTAAACTAATTTTCAAAGACATATGCATACCCGTTTAAGAAGATATATCATTAAATTTGGCTTTAATTGCCAACTTATCAATTAAATTAAAAATACTAGATCAGCATTTTGGGAACGATTAGTTATATTCCAAATTTATAGTCTCCAGCTCCGATATCCTTTTAGATCGAGTTGCTTATAGAGAGAGACAAATATATAAATATTCTTGTCACATGTAATTTTAGTACTGTTTGATTGAAAATATGTTTTGTATTCGATGAATCCATCGCACATTTGGAATTCCCCAAAACCTGTCGCCTTATCAAAGCCAGGCACTTGAAAAAGCTGCGTGACTTTTGCAATCTTTTAATAAATTAAAGACTATATTGAGGCAATTTACGTGCAGCAAAAATCAACTTTCGCTGCAACAATCAAAACATGAACGAAAGCCAGACAGATAGAAATGAAACATTGCCCTTTTATTGAATAGTATTCATAATTTAAGAGAACTGACTTCTTTTTTTCGTCTAAAAAATAAAGTTGGTAATTCTCTGTTTGGGTTATTCAGTTTGTTGCTTTTATTGCAAAAACTATTTCACCATAAAGCAGTCTAGCGATAAGCGACTTGAAACTGATAAAACATATTTATTTTGAGATCAAAGCTAATGTGGAGGACATATATATTTAAATATATATATATATATATATATATATAAATATAATAATTATAAAACAATCATGAAAATATTCATTCGGCTGTGATTAAACTTGAACGACAGTAGCAATTAAAAACAATAAATGCCTTAACATTAGTGTTAAGCTTTTTATTATTATTATTATTAATATTAAAATTTCCACGTATGACGAGCAACATGTTTTGCTTTTTAACGCTTTAGTACACTCAGAAAAAATTGGGATTGCAAAGAAAAAATACGACTTAGGTGCAAAATATTGAAATTTTGCACTTCAAATTTCAAAATACATTTAAATAACTAAAAATCAATCTTTGTTTAACACTGGTCTTAATCAACGCTGTGGATCTTAGTTATATGAAATTTTTGCGAGTGTAGTCATAAGTCGACATACATATTCATATGTAATTATAGTAGGGGCTGTCATCATTGATAAGGCTGCCTGGGCGGGAATCGATAAGACGACAACAGTAGAAGAAAAACAACAAATGTTGGCAACCCTTTTCTTCTTTTTGTTGGTAGAGTTGGCAAGTTTTGTTTGGCTGTGGTTAATCAATCAATGTTTTCCTTTATTGTTGGGGGGTGGGGGCATCAAAATATTGACACTTGCCGCATTTTGTAGCAACAATTAGTGGGCTATTAAAGTGACCACAAAAAATAAAAATCGGGCTCCGATTCGATGGCAAGATAAATGCATTTTTGATCCTCGGCTCTTAAATTCTAGGCTTCTTGGCGGCAAATCAAAAGTCGTCAAGTGAAAGCAAAGCGGCGGCAACAGTTGGTAGAAAGTGCAACAAAGGAAGAAGACGAGAAAGGAAAGGCTCAGTTAAAAATAACGAAAATGAAAAATAAAAAGGTTGCCAAACGTCATTAATAAAGCCTCGGCAAAGATTTCTGATGACACCTGAACTGACAGCCGCACGAACGAAACGAAAACTAAACGAAACGAAACTAAACGAAACGAAACGATGCCAGATCACTTCACACATACACATATATACACACACAGATGCAGGCACAGACAAACCGCAAGTGTGGCGCATATTAATCATGTGCTCGTCAAGTCTTCAGTCAGTCAACCAGGCAGGCAGGCAGGCAGGCAGTCAGTTAGTTTATTTTTTTTTTTTTTGCCCACCAACAAAGCAGCAAAACTCAAGTGGGCAAGTGTATCTGTTTGAGCAAACACATATTGCACAAATATCCTGCAGCTATCTCGCTCTCTCCATCGCTCTGCCTTCCCTTGCGGTTAGCTAGCAAAGAACGCCCCAAACTTTAATAACCGTTCATTTGTGTCATCAGTCGGCTTTGGATTGCATTCAATTGTGCTTTCATTACTAACATTTGCACTCAAAGCTCAAAGCAATCGCACACATGCAGCTACGACGGCCGCCCCCATCAATCGATTTGACATCTGAACTTTTTGCTAACGCACACACGCACACCTACACTCTACACACATTAGCAGTAGTTGGATAGATGAGCGTCGCTTAGTTAGCTGCTGTTCGCCGACAGGGGGCAGCACATTAATGGTAAGTTTATGCACAGTAGTCCGTAATTAACGGTATTTAATTATGGAAATTAACCATTGAGCACTGTGAGAAAAAAAGTCAGGGGTTTTTTTTTCGTTTGCATCTCCCCTTTGGCATATTATTTTATAATCGTTGATATTTTTTGCACTTTTTGCGCATTTGCACGTGGTAATTAGGTGGAAGTGCAGCGTAATTACAATCAAATGATTTTTCAATTTGCCAACGTTTCTTTTTTTCGATTGAGCACCCAGCCATGTGAATAGAAAGTTTTAATTGTTTAAACACGAACCGCCAAATAAATGTGCATATATTTGTACTCCTCATTGAGACACATCGTAATTTTTTATTCGCTTCTGTTTTCGTCTCTATTCCCAAAATATTAATTGGCTTCCCGTTTTATTTTTGGAATTTTTCCTTTTTTAGCGACACGTTTTCAAATTGTGTTTTACACTCGCAATCGGCCATAAGCAGACTGAAATTTCAATTCGACTTATTGACATTGTTTTTTGTTTTTTTTTTATGACTTTAATTTTTGTTGCCTGGTCTACGGCTGATAAGCGGAGAGCTCAATAAAAAATTGGATTATATTAATTGATAAAGTTCTTATTATGTGCACAGTTCGCGAGTGTTTTGAAAAATAAGTGTCTAGTAACTGATAAGCATGTTTTACACATATATGCAATGATATGCACAATTTGAAATCCAATATACTCAAGTTTTCAAACTTGTGTTGTCAAAAACAGAGTAACCGTAATTCTATGCTTTAATAAGATACTTGGTGTAAAAAGCTCATTCAATTGCAAAAAGCTCAACAGCATGCAAGTTACAAAACAAGTGCGGTTGGTGTCCCGACTAAGTGCTTTCGTAGACAGCATGTTGCGTGATGGTGAAACAATAGGCAACAAATGTTGCCAACATGTCGCAGTTGCAGTGGTGGTGTGGTGAAGAGCATCTGCTGAGCTGCGAGAGCGCACGAGCGAGAGAGCGCTGAATATGAAGAAAAACTTATAAAGAGTGGTGGGTAAAAATGCCGGTAAAACAGCTGTTTGCGTTATTTTGTTACGTTATCAAAAAATCAGCGCTGCCCAACAAACATGATCGAAAAGGGGCGCGACTGAACAACAAACAGACAAAAACAGAAAATAAATAAATGTGAAGCTTTAGAAAAAGAAAAATTGAGAAGTTAATCACGCGTCTAAAAATAATCAGTAGTTAAATGCAAATACGTACTGTGCCTGACTGATTCAGAAGCACAGCTTTCAAATTGTTGCTGTTACCTCAACAAGAAAAAATGGGGTGACGAGGTGGAAATAAAAAAAAAACAGACGAAACACGAAGTTCAACGGAACCTTTGCGCTGCTGCGATTTGTTTTTTTCTCTTGCCAAGTTTATTTATTCTGTCGAAAGATACCCCAAAAAAAAGAACAGCAACACAAAAAAGCTGTCAATATATGCGAAAATGTCAAACAAAAGCTAAAGTAAAAAACGAGACGCATTTTGTGTCTGGGTTTCTGTGTGTGTGTTTGTATTTTGTTTTTATTTTTTGGTGTAAGATACGCTTACAATTAGCAAAGCTTTGCGAGAGATTCAACATAAGGTAGACGACATTTAATACAACAACAAGAACAGCGGCAACATGTATGAGATGCATGTGTGTGCGTCAAAGTGTGTGACCTCATCTCAAGCACACACACACACACACACTCACAAATGCTAGGCTTCGCTTAACAGGTGCGCGAAATGTGAGAAAGAGAGAAAGAGACAATAATCTGGAGTTGATTAACGATCTCATCATCATCATCATCAACTGCTGCTTAAAAATCATTAAAGCTGCCACAGTGCTATGTATCTAATTAGAAGAGAATTTCTCATTTTCTGTGCTGTCCCATTTTCTCACTACTTGATTTAAAATATGCTAAATGATTTGAGTTAATCATCTTAGAAAATTTTATGATTTGAAAAATAAATTTCAAAAGAAAATACATTTGTTTCAAATTAACAAAAGCTCCAAGGTAAAAAGATGAATACACACTACACATATATATAATTATATATACATGATCCATAAAACTGTCGGACATGGAAGGACAATAATCAAAGCCAAACACGCAATGCAATTCGGAAAAGTGAGCGGAGAATGGAAACAAAAACAAAAACACAAAAAAAATGTCAGCTAATTGACCCATTTGATATAGAAGCATATCTATTAATACAAAATGCATACACAAATATCTATACACTATATACTATATATATTGCATATGTTTAAATGCATATTTATCGCATCAGCGACAAAAATGGAAAACATTTCGTGACATGATCTACAAAATGGCAACAACAAAACGCAAAACACGCAAAACCAAAATGCTAAAAAAATTAGTCACCTCACACAATGATTGTATTTATGTACGTATAAACAATTCAAAAGTATTTTAATTGCAATTTGCAATGCAAATCTTTTTTATTCACTGCAAACAATATAAACATATTTTTTGTATAATTTGCAATTAAAAAATTAGAAATTCAATTTTCAAAAATAAATAATCGAATTTGGTTGAAGGCTGTTTGATTTTTAATAATAATTAAAATACAAACTCAGCATTTGTTTATACATCGCAAAAAATTAACACAGGCTTTTTGCTTGATTTGCAACATTAAAAAATTAAAATGTCGACATAAGTCTCGAATTTATCAACCCCATTCAACCTGCTCTTACAGGGTATAAGTAAAAAAAAGAGCGTGTGTTTTGCACGCAATTTATGAACATTTAAGTAAAAGTTCAAATTTATTTCTGCATTTGCACAACGATTATTTGAAATCAATTTATTCATAAATGCAACTTTGGGTCAAAATCCCCGTCAAGAAATACAAAAATAAAAACGAAGAAGACACACATTTTTTCAATCGATTTTAAAATGACCCGATTAAAACGGAAAGCTCGTCGTATATTTTTGAATAGAAAGTGGCATTAGTTCAAGCTGATATTAGAAACAGAGATTTGACTTTATAATTAGCTGCCGCTAGCTAGGAAAAAAAAAAAAAAAATGCGCAACTAATTTCCCAATGGCAATCGCCTCTGTAAATCATCCCAATGAACTTATTATAAAAAATTTAACAATTTGAAAAATATATATAAAATTTGTATTAGCTGCAGATTAACTGTTAACTATTTAATAAGTGAACTTGAGAATTTTGTCATTGATTAAGATGATCAAGATGTAGGATGCCAATTTATAACAGCTTTCCAATTATTAACCATAAATCTGCCTAATAGCTTTATTTACAGAAGTAAAATTTACTCTCATTTGAATTGAATTGAATTCTAAGCTAAAATAGACTAAAGCTAAAGCTTGCTCGTCAACTGAATAGTCGAATGTCTATTTTAATGGAGAACTACAAACAGCAAATGCCTAAAATTAAAATGTGCATCTGTTGAACAAGTCAAGCGAAAGGTCAAAAACGCTTCATTAACAAGTCAAAGTTGCAAATAGCTGACACTGTTTAAGTACTGCAAGCACAGACATAAAGGTGTTTATGTGTGTGTGTGTGTGTTGAGAAATCGGGACTATATCGGAATATAATTTAAAAAAAATAGCTATCTTTCCCCAACTACAGTTTTGTTTTAGAAACAAGAAAGAAGAGGCATACCGAAAAATAAATAAATGACAAAACATAAATAAATAAAACGAATTTAAATTCGCCGACATACAAATTGCACTACGAATTTTAAAAATCAATTTATTGCTCATAAGCAATCTATAAGATATAGTATTCTGATTTAGGTTGGATATCTTGTTAAAATATAAAGGTTTTAATTTACAAGAACTCAACCTTTGACCGATTCAACAATATGCTTATTTGGTAAGTTTGGTTTCAATATCTTATTTAATGAATACGTTTTTCATACAATAACTCATCTTCGACAGATTTTTCCTATGGGAGCTATATGATATCGTAATTCGGTACGAAAACCTCCGATATATAAACTGTTTGCAGATAAAATGTCATCAGGATAGTTTCAAAACTGCTGGACTAGTTAGCATAGAAACAGAGGAACAGTAGGTTATATCGACAGGTCTAGTGATGCTGATCAAGAATGTATATGCTGTACCGCAAAGAACAATATAAATCGAGACATCTTCGAAATGGGACTAAAGATATTCCTCATTGAAATATTCACCATCTTTAGTCAAAAGTTGTTGGATAAATATAAATGGGTTACCTCCTCGACGACTTCGACTTCGTTGATGATGCCGAAGGGTTCGTCGCTGGTGAGTCCTTCCACTTCGCAGGCATTCGCTGTTGTTTCGATATCCGAGTTATTCTCGCCAAAGAGCTGGCTCAGCAGCAGATCATCCTCATCGTCCTCATCCGCATCCGGTCCGAATTGTTGCACAGTCAGACTGCCCGCGTTGCTGGGATGCGGCGTGCTGTCGTTAAGTGCATTGGGCGCATCTGATGAGGGATGTGAGAGGCCATTGCCTGCGAAGCCGTGCAGGAAGGCAGCCAGGTTGAGGTCCAGTTGCTGGGTGTTATTGTTCTGGCCATCCTTGAGAGGGAGATGGGCATAGGGACTGCTGTACGGCAGATCACCATAATCATGCAAATCGGCAAGGTTTTGCTCCCAAATCGAACGCTGGTCCTGCAGCAGGTCGGGCGATAGAAATATGTCCAATTCCGGCGATCCCAACCCCGGTGTACTGCTATTATTATTATTATTATGATGATGACTCGTGGTATCAATGTGAATTTCACCGAGTGCCGCAGCCGCTGCAGCTGCACCCGCCACATTGCCCGTAGAGGCGGCGGCAGCCACAGCGGCCCCAGCCGTCGAAGAGCCGGTGGCGCCACTGCCTTGCATATCCTGCAAGGCAGCAGTTTGAACGCTGCTATTCCCAGTCGTATTGTGTAGATTCATGACAAAGGTGCTGGCATTGAAGCTGCCGGTGGGCAACTTGTATTCCTTGGCACTGGATGCGCCCGCTGCATCCACCAAATGCTGCAGTGCATCGTCGTAGCCCAGTAGATCGTCCAGCAGTGGTGGCGGCATCGTTAAACCCTTGCGATTGCCATATGGCTGTTGGGTCTCAATCATGGGCACGGTGCGCAACATTTCCAATTCCCAGCCGACGCCATGGGGCAGCTCCAGTTGGGCATCCCAGCGACGCAGGCGTATTATGCGCGTATAATCCGTGTCCACATGCAGCAGACTCAAGGCCAGAGCCAGCTGCAACATTTTCATCGCATACGTTTTCTTGTTTGAGATCATCTTTGTGACTGTGTGTTGACAGATCAAGATTGTGGGTATGTTTGAGTGTGTATGTGTGTGTGTGTGTGTGTGTGTGTGTGTGTGTGTGTGGGCGGACAGTTGTCGGTCTCAGTTAATTATTGTTGTTGCTGCTGCTTTTGTTGTTGTTGTTGTTATTGTTATTGTTGTTGACCACCACCTCCTCCTCCGCCAACACACGCCCGGCCAGCAGAACAAGCCCCGCCGCCTCCAGCTCCTCTGCTGGCTGCGCCGTCCGTCCGTGCGTTCAGTTCAATAACGTTTCCTTGCGACGATTTCTGCTTTACTTGAGACCATATATGTTATACATATGTGATTATATATGTGTATGTGAATCAAGTTTTCTCTGTATGCTGCGCAAATTCACGTATTTGTTTAAATCGCAATTCTACTTGCAAAACACAACAACAAACGATGGTCACTTTTGTTGTTGCCAATGCGCTTAAATAATTATTGAGTATCGTCCTCGTGTCTGTTATTCTCTGCAAGTAGATAGATAGAAAGATGGATGGTTAAAGGTTAAATATTAATAACTTTATTAGTAATATCAGATATATATATATAAAATGTGTGTGTGTGTGTGTGTGTGTGTGTGGTGATGTGTTTGAAAGACCTCATCAAGGAAATGCATCAGGAAATACAAATGCAAATACGTAAATTAATAAAACAAAAACGAACACTAAATGTTTCCGTAATAATAATAAAAATAAACGTTGGCTAGAATGGCTTTTGTTACTATACCAAATAGTATAGAGCATTAATTATCTAAAAAGAAAAAAAACAAGACAGAACATTGCAGTCGGGCGTAACCGACTGTGAAATACTTTAATACTAAAAGTAATACCAGCTGATAACAAGTAGCAAAGAAAAGGTTTGGGGCAGCCAAGAAATACCGTCAAAGTTAGCCATTTAAATTGCGGTGGAAATAGGGTTCTTTGAAAGTGGGCGTGAATTCAAAAAACTCTTAGAGAAGATATCTTGTAACCTTAATTCCAAGTTTGGTAACTGTAGCTCTTAAAATACGGGATATATGGGCATTGAAAGTTTTAAGGATGGGCGTGTCTTAAAAAAAAATTATAGTGAAGGCTCCTAGTTATGTTCCTTTCAAGTTTTATAACTTTAGCTCCTTAATTGCCTGAGACATCGACTTTTTGAGGCGGGAGTGGGCGCGCCCAAAAAAAATGCTGGAGGTTATATTAATTTGATACCAAATTTGACAGTTCTTGAAAAAATTTAATATACTCTGTTACCTTCGGTATCAAAGTAAAAAAAAAAACCCATTCGGAATGATATTAATATAATTACAATAATAGTTGGTACTTTAACTAAGTAACAGTATTATTGTAAATATTAGCATATATTATTTAGGCCTTATATGAATACCGTTGATTACCATTTTCATTTCATTGTGTTTCATTAAAACTATGATTTTGATTTGTTGTTGAGCAAGTAAATCTCTTACTTGTCTTATATATCGTCTACCGTCACGTTAAAGTCATGCGTATATCGATAAAAATTCAACTCTGCCTGCAACTAAATCAGAAACAAAGCAAACTGTTAAGCATATAAAAATGCATGGCTGTGCAAGTCTTGTGTCTGGGGAAAGCTGCATGAATAAATATTATTAAAACACAGATTTCTGCATGCACATTTTCCTTCCGATTATACTTTAAAATTTGATTTCAGAGGTGAGCCAAATGTTGACCTCTCCACGCCCGCCCACAAGGCTGACTGTTGCCCGAAAATATGTGAAGCATGCGACAGACAGGGATAGCGCTAGAGAGGCTGCGTGAACTTGAACTTGTTCAAGGTCTCCCATAAAATTGATATGAATTTAAGGAGTGGGGGGAATGGGAGGTAGACAAGC
Organism: Drosophila mimica; assembly: GCA_037043585.1. Taxonomy (NCBI): domain Eukaryota; kingdom Metazoa; phylum Arthropoda; class Insecta; order Diptera; family Drosophilidae; genus Drosophila; species Drosophila mimica. The sequence goes on from JBAMBE010001187.1 coordinate 1,307,983, forward strand.
ACGACGTACACAGAATAAAAATGAAAAAAATTGAAAGGCAAGTTCAAGGAGAGTCGAAGAGGTGCCACAAAAATATTTAGAGCTCAAAACAGATATAAACACTCTTTGTTTCAAGTAAAATATAACAAATCTTATGGAACAAGTACAAAAAATGCACTATACACAATAAGCTGTTAACGAACAGTATTAATGGGCGAGAGTGAGATTGATGCATGTGTGTATGAGTGTAGGGATGTATGTATGCGTATTGTATGTACGTATATTTTTGACAGTGCACTCACCTTTTTGGGCTACAAGAAGCGCTGTTACCGCTGCTGCTTTGGCTGCCTTTTCTGCTTCTTTCTCTTCTTCAACGGTAAAAACTGCGACGCAGTAAATGTTGTGCGTTATTATTGTTGCTGCAAAATGCTGTCGGGTGAATGATATTTTACCGTTTGCATTCAACGACAGCGCACGCCGTTGACGTTGACGTCGCTGCCGACGTTGGATGTTTCTGTTTTTCTCTTTTTTTCGTTGTCTGTTGCTCTGCTTTCAATTTTCAAATTTGCACGCGGCTGCTTGAAAAATTATTGTGCACTTTTCTTTTCGATATTTTGTTTGTTTTATTTGTATGTTTACTAAATCAACATTTGTTAGTAGCTGCAAAAACGAATTTTTTTTTTTTTTTTTTAATATTGATAATTAAAATTATAAAAATTTATGGTTTTTGCACGAATTGTGTTATTTTTTGCACAACGTCCTTGAACTTGGCCAATGGACTTTACTTCTATCACTTTCCAATGGCAGCGTTTTCCGCTCTCATTTGCGCACGATTAAAAGCTAAAATGTCTCACTCACACACACAGGCAGGTGTGCATATGCATAAGTCATTGTCATTGCATGTGTCAATATTAACTGTTAAACAAAAGCTGTCCCTGTCAAACACACTCTTCTTACGCACTTTGTGTGTGTGTGGTTGTATGTGTGTTTTCTTCTTCTGTGGTGAAAGCGTTATTTGTTAAAAAAAAACGTTTTGTATTTATTATTTTCTTGTTGCTGTTGTTTTTCTTTTTTCGTTTAGTCTATTTCGCAATGGCAATGCTTGTTATGCTTTACGCCTGCCCCTCGACGTTTATCTCATTGTTTGCTTTTATCGTCGATTTCTGCTTGTTTTTGCCTGTTGGTCAGACTCTGTGACTCACACTGTTTTTTCGTCAGTTTGTCAATTTCTTCATTCTCAACACAAACACACACACACGAGCACGTATGTTTAAATGCATGACATCAATTAACTCATGCAAAATAATTAAACTCTTATGACAATCAAAGCACACACACACACACACAAGCACACAAGCGCACCAGCAACAGCAGCAACAGCCAAATCTGAAGAGCACACAAACAAACACACACACACACACACAAAAAACACCTCATCTAAATTTTATAAAAAATGTGTATTGTTTTCGTCGCTTTGCGATAAACAAAAAAAAAAAAAAAGAAGAAACTTCCAGAACAATATTTGTGTAATTTGCGCGCTTGAACTTTGCATCACAAATATTTAACTGAACGGCGATTTTATGCAGCTTGCAACATGTCAGCTGAGCGTAATGATACATGGAAGTGCGAGCGAGTGGATGAAAAGAGAGAGCGCATATTGCTGAATTGAGTGGCTTTTGTGGCTCTGTTGCTAGCCTATTGTTGCTATTGATGTTCACCACACCACATCACAATGAGCTTGCACATTTATTTAGATTCGGCCTTATTGCAAACATGTCAATTTTATGAAGAAAACAGAAAACACGAGGTAATTATTCACAAAATGCTTCTCCGGCTAAAGACAAGCACACACACATCGGTGCACACACACACATGCAGTCGCTCTTTTTTGGCACCTTTTACGCGGCTTCATTCGTTTATTATTGCGACTTTCTCTTTGTGTTGCGTATTCGTTAGCTTACATATAAAGCAAATGTGATAGTGGATACGTATTTTGTTCTCGTATGGTTTTTTTTATTATTTTCACAATTTGTTCACAACTCGGGGAACGCCTGACAGACGTCTGCTCGCCGCGCTTTTAAAACAACAAATACGATTTATAGCAATTATGCTATAAAAGCACAGTTCTGTTAACCTTGCGTTAGCGATGTAACATTTTTTTATCGCACTGAACTTTACTCAAAATGGCAATTTTAGCGCTCAATTGAGCTGATAGCTTGCTGTTGTCGCTCAAGTGATCTGCTAACTGGCTGTTATTATTAGCAACATTTTTTAGCATTTGGTGAATAGAAATCTAGGTTGTGGTGAAAAGTATGTGGAAAAAAAATCTTAGCCACTACGTGTTAAAACTAAATGCGCTGCGCACATAGGTGGTGTGATATTAAACTGAGCTTTCGTCGCGTGGCGATTTTACAGTGGAAGCTTTAGCAAGCGGCTGCTAAAAACACTCTACTGTTAAGTTAACATGTGCCCGCAATTTCAATATATTTTAGGTATATTACAAATAAATGTAAGGAATCAAAGTATAAATTGCATTTTAAAGCTTACCAGCGTATTGAAATTAAAACCACAGTAGAGCATATTTCGTTCAGTTTTTGTCATTTCCACAGAGCTTTTTGGGGTTGTTGGTGTCCTTGGCTTAATTGTTGTTGTTGTCAGTGTTGGTGCTGTTGATGTTGTTGGTGTTGTTGGTGTTGTTGATGTTGGCAATGTAGCCGGCGTGCTGGCCACAGTTGGCCTTATCAGCAGCTTCGGCATTGCTTTGAGCATCTTCTTCGGATTTAATTGGGTCATACTTGGATCGGGAGTATCGCAATCCATCAAAGGCGACAGCGATTGCATTCGGGGCAAATCCTCCAATTCGATCATGATGCACGATTAGATTATCTTCTACCGTTATGAGTCAACGAATAACTGCGAAAACAAATTTGAAATTAACATTGCAATTATATTGAATACATACACACACATGTACGTGTGTATGTATTTGAATTTCGTTTATAACTTGCAAAATTTCGGCAGTGTTTCCACAAAAACAATATAAACACTTGTGGTCATAATAATAGGTACATTATGTTTTACATTACAGTGTTTTAAGTTTGAATAATAAATGTCTGGACGATAGCAATAAATACACTTGATTAAAATTTGTCATGTGACAAACTGTCCAAAATTGTCATAAGCATTTTCAATCATATGTCGATTTTCTTTTTATGGGACCAATCATAGTTACGTAAAAATCTAACGAACTTACAATTCTGATCATGATTGTAAGTGCGCAGTATGTACAAATGTGCACCGTTATCGGCCGTGCGTACTATTTATTTAGCGGGGGGTCGGCATTATACGCCTACTTACACAGGGCCTAAGCGAATCCTACCGCAAACCCACATATCAGCCATATAAACACACACACGCAAACAATATAATTATTTATGTTCATTTTTCGGTTATCTTTTGAAGTACTTATGTTACAAAAATAAATACGTACACTAAGAAAAATTTTATGGAACTGTTATTTAACAAAAAAATCGAGGCAAAGGTATTTATTAACTTTTAATTCATGAAATCAATAAAACTAGTTGGATTTTTAATCGATTTGGAACTGTTCGTCTGGAGTATTGTTTATTATTCATACGGAGCCAATTAAAATTCGTGCATCGATTAACATTTTCTCTGGTCCTAATAACTATTTCAGTTCGTGGAAAATTTTTGTGGGTCTGATAGGCAATCTATTTTTAAGGTACTTACATCTGAAGTGTTTACAAAACATCATTTTTAATTAAAATTAATCGATTATCAGGCTGAGATACATTGTAGTACACTCAATAAGATATGGTAAGAGCAGATGCAAAAATTAATAATGCTGAGCTCGACGAAAAAATACCTCTAATGTCTAACCGAACATGATCAATCTTAACTCAAGATATATTCATATTCAAACTGAAAGATGTATCTCTAAAATGCTCGCTTTTATTGCTATCGGAAATCGATTTTTATCGATACGGAAATAGTTTATACAGACGGCCAGATAGACAGTTATATTCCTCTTGGGGAAATATATTCCTCATATATATTCCATATTTATCCATTTTCAATGGTTTCAGGGCATACCAATTGTGAATATTGCGCAATTACATGAAAACCGAGTAACCCTCAGTCAAAACAATTTTGACCACAATCATTTTATAAGCAAATGTGAGCGATAAGATCGTCGTTAAGTCGAAATATCGATAAGTGGCATGGCGATAGTTGTAAATTTTTTTGATTAGACAAGGCATACATATCTTACATATATATTTATATTTATAAATTAATTTGCTTGCAATTTTCATTTTGATGGCCAACACGTTTGTATTAAGAACTATGTAAGACCAAAATGAATCAGAGCCAAATTTTCTTAATCACTATTTTTTTATTTTGATTAAAAGTTGTTATGATTCACTTGAAACATTCTTATCATATTACTTAACAGTAAGAATCGGGAAATTTATATATTTCTTTGTTATATTCGGTTTTAATATTGAAATTGCAACTTTTAAGAAAACTTTATTGTTGTTATAATATTACTCTAATAATTAGATGAACGCCCTATTCCTTAATATGACGTGCTAGCATTGATTTATTTGTTGATTATAATAAAACCTTTTTTTTGGCATCGAATTAATTATAAAAATAGAATTTGCATTTTTTTTAAATTGGCTTGTTTTTAGTTTTATATTTTGGGAAAACCAGTCTTATCAGGTCTGCTTCTACTTGCCTTAGGTGTCTTTAAGCTTCCAATTTTTAAGGGAATGGCTTTAAACGTATGCCTCAACATTTAGTTTAAAACAAGTTAAAATAAATAATTGGTTAACCTTTTCAATAAAAAAGTGGCTATTATTTAGTTAAGTTAAACTCGTTTTATATTGCAATTTATTTTGCTTTGTTAGGCGAGGCTCTTTTTTAGCAGAAAGATCTCTTTTTAAGAGAGATGCTGCGCAACTGAAACGCAGATCATCAAATTAAAGATTTATCTAATGTTGCAGACGCTGATGTGGTGAAGGCTTTGGCGAGCTTTCTGATTTTTTTTGACCGATATGAATATAATGAAATTCGCCCGAAATCTTACATATTCACATATTTAGCGTGTTCGAAGCTAAAACTCAAGAGCATTGTCAACAATGCAAATTAACTAAGCTTTCGGCGCAGACAGAGAAACAGGTTTTTTATTGTTTCTTTTTTATTATTATTATTATTTTTTCTTTCAATATTTGAGACGTTTCTTTATTTAAGCTTAGTCCCGAGAATTACACAGTTAAGCAAGTGTAAGCAGGTAAAAACAGAACTTTATTATATTTATTCAACTCGCAACCCTTCCCATGTTTATATAGCCTATTACAGATTTAAGTACACATTGAGGCTTATGTGATTTTTTTTTTTTATAAATACATTTATTTAATGGAACTTCGTACAGTCGACGGGCTTAGAATACATTCGAAATGATCGTGCCAATAATATTAGCAATCTTCAATAGTAAACATATCGTTAGCTAATAATTATATGGGTATACTATATATGTAGACAATTATCAAACGGAAATAGTGAGTACACCTGTACAGTAGAGCACCAATTAAAGTGACAAGCTGCTAAGCGTTGTAAGCTATGCTTGAGGGAACAGACAATCACTTATTAAATAGTGTAATTTAGCATATTCCATGCGATATACATGCAAGAGTCATTAGAGATATTGCTACGCAAAATTCTGTAGAAAAACAAATGAAAACATTTGTTTATTTTTAGCTTCTACCCTGTAAATGAGTGAAAGTGGTGGGTAGCACGAGTTGTGAAATTGTGTGACAAACAGGTAGTTGTATCGTTTTCTAACAGCAAAGAATACAAATTTAACTAGAGATTTCCTGATTATATTTTTCAGTATACTGATTATATGGAAATTTCAAGCTGCATTAAATTTCAGTCACCAAACTGGAAAACTGTTAACATTATCGAATCAGGTTCAGAATTCGTTAAGAGCTATGTTTAAAATTTCAATAGAAAACGGGGTGCAAAGTGCAATTTTTCGTTTTAAAGCTGTGAGTTTCGTTTTTGTATAACCTGTACTTTTTAAAAATGAGTAAATAGCCTACCAGAGAACGGCCAAAAGTTATTTTTTTTTTTGCATTTTTTTTTTAAGGGCATTAACTATTTATTTTGCTTTTACTTAGGTTTTTTAATGTTGCAGGGTATCTGATAGTTGGCGTGTTACTACTGCAGGCGCTTGTTGATGGTTTGGTGGAGGTTAAGGGCGCTGCTCCAAAGTGTCTAAACACATTCGATGACCACATGCCGGTAATTTATACAAATTCAATTTTATATTCTATGTAAGCATTCATGTTAACAGTGGCAGCGTCTCTGTTCAAAATGCAAAGAGAAAACTATTTGCACAACTCAAATTTAACGCACACACACACGCACACACACACACACACACATGTATATATATGTATATTTGTCTATATATCTATGTGTACAAATTGGTATTAATATGGCGATCACTGGGCAATCAATCTTGATGCTTTAATTTTCCACTGCACACAGAAACACACACACACACACACACACACACATACAGTCAGAAAAAGGCGCGTTTAGTTTTGCTGATTGTTGAACAAGGGTGAGAATTGGGGGAGTAAAGCGGAGTGGCGGACTCCCCCTTTTGTCATCGCACTTAACTTTAACGTCGCATTGGTCTAGTGTATTTTATATATTTTTTGTATTTTTTATAGTTTTATTTTTATTATGCGCACATAATAACAACAATACATACATATAAAGATTTATTTAATTCCTGTTGTGTGATTTTTGATTTTTCAGGCTTGTTTGTCAATTGTTTACACTTTGATTTTGTTTGTTAAGGAGCTTTTTACGATATTTAGTTTTAGTGTGTTTACGTCAGTTTCAAAACAACAACATTCCACAGGTGCGCGTGTATGATGAAAAAGCTTAAGAGAGCAGCAGAGCGGCAGAGCAGTTTGTTGGCGTTTTACAGTACGGTTCACAATATACTGAGCGCTGATTGGGACGAGTGCCAAGGCGAATGCCGCTAATCGGTTCGGTCAGCTGGTCGTCGGTCGGGTCGGTCTGTCGGTAGTCGCGACTACGGCACAAAAAGATAGCAGCACTATAAAAATATACAACAACAACAAGCATAAAACAAATAAGTGTTCTCTCAGCTGATATTCTTGATTGGAGAGCGAGACATAGAGAGCGAGAGAGAGAGAGAGAGAGAGAGTGCGTGCGTGTGTGTGTGTTGGTTGGTAAGTGACAGCATTAATTGAGCTGCTTGCGATAAATTTCCCGATTCTGTCAGATATTTTAGCACGAAAAGTAACAAAGATAAGAATAGCGATTAAAGTAGACAGACAGCATAGATATCCTGTAAAAATAACAATAGATAAGGACTTTAATGTTTTTATCTTATTTTAAGGAGATCAGTCTATCTTATCTCGTATTTTTAGCAACAAATAGTTACCTTTATATCTTGATCTATAACTTATGTTCTTAACAATAAGATATAGCAACAGTCTTAGTTAGAATTTTAGGTACAAGTGAGCAATTCCTACTCTCTTTATTTTTAGCAATTAATATTTTAACTTATTGGTCATTCAGTTTTCGACTGGAATTAAATGTTAATATTAAATAAAATACACTTTTTCTGTTTTTTTTTTATTTTATTTTTTTATTACATATTAGTTATCATTTTATTTATATGTATTCCCATTTGACTTAATATACATAAATATATATATATATATTTTCATACAATTAGATTTACGTCTTTAAAGTTGCTTTGCCTGCTTTCCATCTACGATTCTTCTACACAATTTTCTTACAAAAGGTAATAGAATACAAAAAATTCATATTAGGTTAGGCTTAGATCGAATCGCAAATAAATTTCATCTAATAAGATTAACTACAAATTTTCATTTAGCAAACTAAGTGGGTTAACTAATCGGGGATTTATTTAAATCAATCTGAATTGCGAACAAATACATACATATGTGGACGGATATGCGCAAGTATACAATTAGATGTAGGGTATGGGAGAGGCCATATGATCGAGATTGAAATTAAATCATATAAATAATAGATAATAAATATATATTTACATCGAACCCACAATTTGTTTCAATCGAGGAAAGGCTTTTCAACATTATTATGTTTTTCAAAAATTTATTTTTTGACTATGTAGATGATTTTGTAAAACTTTCTAAATCTTGACTTTTAGTGTATGTTTGTATTCGGTATCCCGTTTTATTTACGTTTTATACATTTCTCGAAAACAGTAAAATCGCTCCAAAACTTGTTGCTAAAGTTTGTTGCATTTGTTTTTGTTGTTACTTTTTTTTTTGTGTGATTCTATTTTCTGCTATTCGTATATCATATTTATGTGTGTATGTAAATACGCGTATCTGAGCAGATTGTACGTGTACGAGTATCTTTGAGTTAGTCTTAATAGTTAGCAAAGATAAGCAAATAGCCACAAAATAAAAATACCCAAATCAAACAAGTCTAAATCAATGAAGAGAAAAACATTTGCATACCAAATCAAAACAATGTTGACTAATAAATCTATAAAACGGAGAGATACAAAGAAGATCAGCTTCAGATTAAGTCAAGAATCAAGACAACTCACGATCCCGAGACACGGCACTGATAAACTTAGCACACATACAAATATTTATATATACTAAATGTATATGTTTGTCGCGACTATGTAATCGAGTCAGGCCAAGTGCTCAGCGGTTATCAGCGCTACTGTATTCCCTGAATAGCAAACTCTTCAAACTGAAAAGAGCAATAAGTCAAGATGTACCAGTCAAGTGCCACAGCTGTTGCTCAGATTTTATAAGGCCAATTCTCGACAGTCGCCAACGAGACTAGTCTGATTAAAATTACATTCAGTAAAAAAAAAAACTTGTTCTACAATTTCGATCTAAAGATTAGGGTCTCATTTTTTAAACTACAAATTTGATTTTACTAAAAAAAAAATAAAAATTAATTTTAAATAAATATATGTTTGCTACCTGGAAGCGAAAGACCTATTTAAATTATAAAAAAGAGTTCACCAAATAAAGTTAATTTTTTTATCAGTATTTAGGGACAGTTTTTATTTAAATAGATTTTTACGAAAGTTTCTAGCAATGTTAAAAAAATGTTGAAAATTACTTCTGCAAAAAGAAAGTATTCCTGAAAATATATATATATGTTGGATTGTCGTTTAATGTGAAGCGTTTCTACTTTCAAAATGGAATTTCACATAATTTCAAAATCAATTTAATAAATTGGAAAGTGGTTCGAGTTTTCAGAATATAGGTCATATTTTTTGTAATTGTAGCCACTTTAAATATACACCTATTATTTTAGATTAACTTAATAAACCAATAATTTATCTATTAAAATATTTAAATTTAAATATACATGGCACATTAAAATCTCTAATTTTTTGTACATAAATTAGGATTTTCAAAAGTAACCACTTTAAATATACACTTTCAACTTTTGAAGAAAACAATAAACTGAAAATGCATCTATTAAAAAATGTAAATTTAAATATTTTTATAATTGGAGGTACCCCAACTGCGACAATTATTAAATATACATAGCACATTAAAATCCGTAATTTTTTTGTACAGAAAAACGGATTTTGTGAAATTACATTTTTTGGATGCATTAATTTCTAACTACAAAACTAAGCTCAAAGCATATTAAAAGAATGGAAAGAATTTAAATAAAGTACAGAAAAGTTTGTAGTTATTAATAATAATATTATGTGCATAAATAAAAAGTGTCTGAGTTTTAGCCGAATGCTGATGCTCTACAATGCCTTAGTGTATGTACAATATGCATGTAGAGTGTATCTCTTTTTGGGGAGCTATATAATATCGTTTGTGTCCATTATAATGGAATTGTATTTTTGTTTTGTTTTGTTTGTTGAATAAGGAAGAATTTTGTGATATATCAATGCGCACATATACATTTACATATACACACACAGCATACTGATTAATAAACGAGACTTATGCAACTAATATACTATATTCTATACATTTATCATAATTTGTATGTTTATGGATTTATATAGTTATTTTTCGGTTTCTTCTTTTTCGTTTTTTATATATATTTATGTTTTTTTTTGTTGTTGTTTTGTTTTGAGTTTGTTTGAAAAAATATGTTTATCTGTTTGCCTTATTTTCTATATTACTTGGCTCTAAATATGCTTCTTGTTTTTCTTTTTATTTTCTTTTTTTTTGTAAAATATACATACATATACAATATAGATAAATATCCTTATGTTCAGTTGTAGATTATAGAAAAGTGGCATCAGTAAGATTGCTGTTTCCTATATATGTATATATATATATTTATATATATATGTATATATATATTTATGTGTATAAGTACTTTAGAGATTGGTGTGTTTTTCTTTGCTATATTTTCCTTAATTTACAGTTGAATTTTGTGTCTGTTTGTAACTAAATCTCAAGTAGGAAGAATCAACCAAAAACACAACATACAACATAGTCTAATGGAGATCTCAAGACCCATTCGAATGGGTAATCGCAAAATGGCAAGTTTACGGTATGGTATGGCAATGATATGGTTATTATTATTTTATTTAATTAGTAATTAATCGTTTATGTTTAAAACTCCAGAAACTAGAAATACACGTTATGATTATTTTGTATGTGTTTTTTGTGTTTGTTTGCAAGGAACATAATTACAAATGAGTTGGGAGTTGAATGCACTCCCAAGACCACAGAACATAATTAACTAAAATCGAATAGATATATATATTTATATATATATATGTTGCTTGTTTGATTCAAAATTAAATCCTCTATCGATGCGAATGCAAATTACTTTCCACCCATTTGTACAACGCTGTCTGTGATCTTGCCACCCATTCCACATTCGAGGCAACACTGCTCAGCGTCATGTTCAGCACAGACATTCCCTGGCCACGTCCGAAACGGTGTACCAAGGATTTCAGCTAGGGGAATATAAAATTCACTTGATTATAGATATCGATAATAAAATAGGTTTTATTGATTATTTACTCTGATACCCTAACTATTTAGTTGATACTTGTTTGTGCCCGCAAAAAACTTATTTTCCAAATGGGTGTGCTACAAGGAAATCGATTAAAATCAATCATTTCAAATCGATAAGACTACATAACATAAAATTTCAAGGCTATATAAAGTCACCAGACGTGGTTGGCACATTGTTGGCGATCGTACAAATAATCTCAAATATCTATATATTCCACAGCTTTTGTAGGTTGGCAGTCAATTATCGACACACAAAATCGATAAATCTGTACGTATAACTCGATAAAATCTTTAATATTACTCAGTTGAAAGCTAGAGTCACCAAATTTTAGATGTAAACAGATAGAAGCGCTTTTCAAACGTCTATTGATTAACAAAAGAGAACGTTGCAGTCGGACGTAACCGACAGCGAAATGCTATGATACCATAATATAAGTCAAAATTATAGTCCGAAAATCGGCATAGGTCGAACCTTCAAAATGCCATAACTTCGTCAAAACTCAACGCATTTTCAAAAGCAAGGGCGTTTTAATCATAGTTTGGCCTCTAGATCAATTGTACATTTAAAGTTGAAAACCTGATTTTGGGTCGGAACATAAGTCAAAATTATAGTCCGAAAATCGGCATATGGGCATAGGTCGAACCTTTAAAATACCATAACTTCGTCAAAACTCAACGTATTTATGAAAGCAAGGGCTTTTTATTCATAGTTTGGCCTCTAGATCAATCGTACATTTAAAGTGGAACACGTGATTTTGGGTCGGAACATTAGTCAAAATTTTTGTCCGAAATGTTGGCATCAGAGTATTTTGCAGTCGGTTAAGCCCGACTGCAATGTTTTTTCTCGTTGTTTGTGGCTTGGATCTTTCACTTACCTCATCGTAATCGAATTTCGTGGCGCCATATTGCGTTATGGCCGATATCACTTTGGCAAAGCTAATGGTGCCCGGTCCCAGGCGCTTCTCCAGCTCAAACCACTTGGCCTGCAGAAATCGGCAGGCCATCGCACCGCCGGTGGGCGTGCCCGCAATGGCCTTGAGCACCTGCACCACCTCCTCGGTGGGCAGCATTGTGACATGGGAGAGCAGGCGATTCTGCAGCCAGGCATCCTTGGTCCGTCCCAAAGCCCGCAACAGTTGCATGCGCTCCACAAATGTCTCCGAGGTGCGCTGCAGCGTCACGAAACGTTCCCAGCAGTGCTGCCAATAGATGTACTCACCGGATAATATGGAACCCGTGTAGACCACCTGAAAAGGAATGTCATTTTGAAAAGGGAAACAAACGCAACGAGATAATGCGGCTTACCTCTCGTAAATTGGGCGATATGCCGGATCCATTGTAGTACAAATATTGATTCAACATATTCTTCGCCTTGGTGATGCTGTCAATGTCCTCCCACAGCACCGAAGACAGCAGCACCTCAGGACGCATGAGTCTATCGAGGAGTTATGAAAAGATGTAAGTACTCTTTTTCATAATATATAAATATGTATTTATTCGAACTCACCTAGTTGCCACATCGCCCTCATCGATCCAACCAACCTTTTCCATAACCGTGGATATTTTCATTTTGATAAACTCGCTGAGCATCAGGAAACACTCGGAATACTTGAGGATGCGACGCCACTTCTCCAAATGCCGCACAGCCAATGCCATGGGACCATAGTGCGCCTCACTTGGCAAATATTGAATCATGTTCATAGTGATCTCACAGGGCAACAGATTGGCGTGGCACAGGGTAAATGCATCCGAAAGCAGACCAAGACGATCCTGCAAGGAACACGTGGATTCGTCAAGAATTCAAAGAGGAGTTGTTAAAATGTGTACAAACCTCGCTGGTGAAACGTTTGGGATTAATGGACAGCTCCTCGATGAGACCAGCCCAGTTGTCATCGTTGTAGACAACGCGATAATAGCCATTCTGTATGGCATTCACTTTGATCCACTTCACATTCTCCGGCACATTGAAAGTTACTGAAATTGAAGAAGTTGAAGAGAATGTGAGATTCGTGATTCGAGTTGAGTCAGTTTGTTTGTGCCTCCCACTCACCATCGACATTCTGCATCCAGAGGGTTTCACTGACATTATTGATGTCGGTCACGTAGGTGACGGGGAATATCCACTTGAGATGTGGCACGTTCTTGTGCTTGCTGGCTTGTGTGGGTGCCACAGTGCTGGGCATATCGGTGGCATTCACCGTTGTCTTGTTGTAGTTGTTGCCATCGTACGAGTCATCGTGTATGGCCAGAAACTCAGCGGGCTTAAAGGGTCGTTGCGTTATGGAAATGCTGTTGCCCAATTTGGTAACGGTTAGCAGTGGAAAGCCCGGCTGATGTGTCCACAGTGTCATCATGTCCTTGATATTCTTCGAGCCATTCGCCTTCTTGGTGCATATGGTCCACAGATCCGTTGGCTCGGCGGTCTTAAAACGATTCAGCTTGAGGAACGTGCCCAAACAGCCACGAAAGCGATCCTCCCCAATAGCCGTGTGCAACATGGAGAAAATGGCAGCGGTTTTTTGCACAAAGAACTCCTCGTTGTTGCCATCGTGCCGGGTGCCGTTCATTATGCTATCCCAGCCCTGAATGGCATCGATATCCAATGCAGCCGTTGCCATCTTCAGCAGATACATCTCACGCAGTGGCCAACTATTTTGAAGGGGAGCCAGTGCATGGATGCCCAGGTACTGGATGAGACCCTCCCACAACCACACGTCCTTGAGCACCTTCCTCGAGGTGATGCCGCCAAAGAACTGACGCACCATTGCCTCGGCAATGCGAAGAGCACTAAACTGATACTGCTCGGAGGTAATCGAATTGGGATCGGTGAGGAACGAGGTCTTCAGTGTGACCAAACCCAACGACGATATCATATTGCGATCCAGCGAAGGCAGTGCCACAAAATCCACCTTGGTCAACGGATAACTGATGTCCAGCCAATTCTGCAGATACTCCAAAACATCCCGCGATGTGTGCAATATAAACGAGGAGCGTTGCAGTAAATCTCTGGGCGCATAGAAGGTATAAGAGGGTGCTCTCTTAATCGACGAACTGGTCGATTGTGATAACGAGGTGAGATTGGAGGGTTTCCCATTGCCATTGATAATTAGGGGCAGTACTGTTGTCGTTGTGGCGCTCACATTCTGGAAGGGCGTCAGATTCACATTGAGCGAGTGCGTCAGGGCAGTGATATTCCGCACCGGCGGATTCTTGCTCTTCATTTGGCTGTAATTGCTTAGCTGGGATGGCTTCTTGCCACTGCCAGCGGTGGCTGGCGCCATTGTTGTTGGTATGTAGGCAGCAGAGGGCTGCAGCGACTCCCGCTGGAAATCGCTAACCACCCAGGCAACGGCATCGGCGGGCAGTGGGGGTGTCTCAATAAAGTCATCGCGTAGCTACGAAAAACGGATATCGAATAAATTAGTACACCGCTAAAAATGGGTTCTTTAATTAAGCTAATTATTTTTTTCTTTTTTTTTTGCTTGCCAATTGCATTTTTAGTATATTTTTAATCGTGCCGCTTTTAAATGAATAACAAAAAAATTATAGACTTAAAATCACAAAATTTCTTACCAGTCCAGTGCCCATATAGAAGCCTACATCCTCTGTGGTATGCACAATGGAATTGGAAAGACCTATGTGGAAGCGATCACGAAACACGGAGACACGAAATGGGGCACGAATGTGTGGCTCATCGAAACAGGGAAAGGCACGACGAGCACCATTCGGTCGAAAGACTGTGGCGGCCAGCAGGCTGTAAGGGGTTAACAATAGTTATTTTGGGTGTATAATTTAATCAGAACTCAAATCTTACCGTTCCCTGCCATTGAAGCTCTCGTACTGATCCACATAGAAGCCCTCCGGTTCGGGATTCAATTTGGAATACCAGCGCAAATTCAACGTATAATTGGATTTCTTCTTCAGCTTCTCCTTAACCTCAATGTACAATTGCTGGCGTGGCGGAAATTCCAATACCTTGACTATCTTCAAGGCATATCCCTTGGGACCGGGCGTAACCAGTGCCTGTGCAAAGAAATGCAATTAGTTAAGAGTCCACTAATTGCAAGGGAACAAACTCACCTTTTCCGTCACATTCAGATCCTGAATGTGCAACACGATAAAATTGGTTTCCTTCTCGATGTACAGATCGATGGTTACTTGACCTAACGGAAAATTGCATTAGCCGATGCAGTTGGGAATTCAGATAGGATTTGATGTGATGTGATATGCCATACCTTTAACGTCCAGTGTTGTTAGATTGGGGTGTATTGTCACCATGTAGCGCATGGGTCTGGCACTGTTCGGTAGCGTCTTCTCCAGCCAGGGAAAGGGTTCCCCGTTCGTTGCAATCGGATTGAAGGGCTGTGTGTTGTTTTCTTCATCCGTTTCATAGTCAGTCGACGTTTTTGACGCACACGAACAGTCTGCAAAGGTCAAACACACAAATGCAACGTTGAAATACAGATTGGTTTGGGCTCTTGTTATGGGGCTCTGGGGGGATTCTGTGTCTAAGCACATTGATGCTGCTTTGTTAATCAACTGCGTTTTACACGATTAACAAAGAGAACGAAACTTAAAAGGTGGGGGGTATCAGGTAGAAACGCTAGGGGAAAAGCTCAAATTTTTATTTTATCTTTTAAAGGGTAGTAAATTATAAAATACTGGCATACAATCGGTAGACTGTGGAGTGGGATTGAATGTGGTTTTGTCTAGGGTCGCTACCATATCTAAGGGGTAAATTCACACAGAAAAAAAACAAAACAATTGAGAACAAAGAGATATTCAACTTTAAAAAGTATGAAATAGACTTAAACTAGTCTGGCGCATGAATTGAGAGCAGATTTTGAATGCTTTTTCCAACCTTGTGACTAAAACTGAAAATTTTGTCGTATGATTAGAATAAAGATTTATCTATTAACTCCAATAATTATGCAATATTTTTCATGTAGTCAAAATTATTTTTCTTAATTTAAAAACATTAAGCTAATGAGAATTGGTTGGAATACTTTGGACAGCTTTTAGGCAATTTAAAACTGTTTTCATTTTTTTTTTAAATTTTACGAAATATTTCTTGATCAATTTATAAACTGATTTAATCTGAAAAGAACCTATCGCTTAAAGGAATCGGAATAATTGGCATATTATATACGATTTAATTGAATTACTTCGTCATTATCATTTCATTTGCTTCGATTGTTTAATGAATTTAATGATATTAGTCAAAAGTAATGCTTCATTAATAAATCTAATTCAAATAAGATTATCTCTAAAAGTATTTCAAAAACATTCTTAGTATAGTTTTATAATCGTGGCAATCATTAAGTTGTTGTGCTCTCTTTTGAATGCTTAAGTGTATATAAATTTCATTGAGATCTATCTAAAATTTAAAAAATTGATTAACGATTTCATTGATCCAATAAGTAAAGTCAAAAGTTTTTAAAAAAGGAAGCACTACACATAAAACAAGCAAATGATGATAGCTTTAGGAACTATTTGAATTTGGTATTTTTCGCTTTAGAACATCAAGAGAGAGGGAGAGAGGAAGAGAGAAATAAAGGTTTCTAATTTAAAAATAAATGAAACAATATTCAATTGAAAATCAAATGCACTAGGGAAATGGAATATTTAGAAAGGGTTTTTTTTATAAGTACAACAAATGATTGACAGCAACATGCCGACAGATAATACTGTAAATATATATGGTATATATATATATATAGATTTTTGAGTGTTATTTACCGGTTAGAAGAAGTGGGTTGGAAAATTTGTTACTCACATTTTTACCAATCAAACAAGCATTTAAGAGAAATTTGTTCATAAAATATGTTTATAATATTTTTGTTTTACAGAAAAAAACAAAGAAACAACAATATATAAAAAAAAGAAAAACAGTAAACAAATTATGTATACATATTTATATATATATATATTGCGTAGACTTAAGAGTAAGTATATACTAAATCGATTATGCAGAAAACATATGTTTATGGATATTTGTGGATCAATTGTGAATTGGCTGCGTATTAAAATCATGGCCTTTTTCTAGCGCGTTTCAAGCAATCAATTAATGTAAGCAAAAGACATTAACTTGCCACACCAGTTTTATGTGGTCTGGCCACACAATGTTCTTTCTTACACACACACACACACACACACACACACACACACACGACGCTTTGGCTGCGTAATGCAATTAGCCTTCGATGCATCCAGCCCCATTAGGTATGCAACACTAAGTTTATGTGAATGTTTGTTCGCTGCATACATTTTGCAATGAAATATGCAGCAGCCCCGATCCCCAACCCATCCACACATCCACCATGCCCAGCTGCTCTTGCAACATGCAACTTGCCACAAAGGCACACCACCGTCCAGTCAGCCAGCTGGTAAGCACATATGCCCAGACTATTACAATGGTATTTGGTTTGTGGTAATACTATTAAAAGCATATTACAACCAAAGGGCCCAAGTAGCATTGGATATGTTGAGGCCAGCTACTCTGTGTCAGAGTGTAACTATAACCTTCATCAACTTAATGCGATTATATATGATTTGAATAAGTATGTTATGCGGTTGCTTGCAGCAAGTTACTAAAGAATTTTCATTTCATTAAAAAAAGCATATAATGGCAACATAAGGTTTTTCAGTTTATAAATAAACTCTTGAACATATTTAGTGAGCAACAAGTGCCTGCAGAGATTTGGAGTCAATAAATCATCAACTCGTTAGTTTTTTAGGTTTATTGTGAATACAAAAGTTAAGAGAAATCCCTCCAGTTAATTGTAACTTTTCTTCCGGATAATTATTTAATTTGTCTAAGTTTTAAGCAACTTGTGTTGCTGCAATCTTTATTAGTAATTACATTTTTCATTTAAGAAAAAGAAACCCAGGTTTTTAGAAAAGCACAATCTTTCGTTTCAGTAATTTATTTTCAGAATAATAAAGTGAATTACCCTTGAAGTCAATAGTATGACGATTTTTAAAAATATCTTGTGCGGTTTTTGTTTTTCTGAAAAATGTAAGCACAAGTAAGTAGCATATTCAATATTGTATATGCCATATGTATCTAAAAGACAGTCACAACTGTTAACCTGTGCTGTGAACTTCAGAACATATCCGTTAACAGGAAGAACTGTGAGTAACATAAAAAATTCGACTACCCCAAAGCCAAGTTGTCTTTGTTGTGGTGGCTATGAATTGAAACAACAACAAATAAAAAAGAAACAAAAAAAATGGAAAAGCAAAGAATTGCAACCGAAATGCAAATAGACACAGTGCAACCTACCATTTTGCGGTCCAGCGTAGGCAATGATGATGGCCGTCAGCAGCAGGGATCCAAGGACGATGCCGGCAACGAGAAGGGCGCGTCTCTGCGAGCAGACAGCGACTCCTGTTCGCGTCTGGCGACCACCGCTCGACTCGCCACCTGGAAAATGTAATTAAAGTCACCGATAGGAGTGAGCCATGCCGGAGAACAGGAAGAGAACGAGAAAGACAGAGAGAGAGAGAAAGAGAGAGAAATGGAGTGAGAAAAAAGTCATATTAAATTATGTAAATATTTCAATGTCAATTGTTTGTATTTGTCTCGCAATTGCAATTGAAGTGCACTCGCAAAAAATGAATAGCACTTCTGGCACTTGAATAAATTCGAAATCCTTAAAAATAAATTCATATTTTAGCAAATAAAATTTTAAGATTACGTTAAGTTTTGATTTCAGTGTAATTTTCCTCGTTCTAAAACAACTGCTATTTTAAAACAGAGATTTTTTGTATAATGAGTATAATTAAATAAATATATTCACATTAAAAAATGTTCAATAAGTTAAGATTTTTCTGCTCAATTTCTGATATCAACTTAAACTCAGCTCGGGATAAGAATTGAAGTGTAGAGAATTAATATATTATGGAATATAACTTTTTTTTTTACTTATTTTAAGTTACAAAACAATGTGTATTTGTAATTGATATAGGAATTTCTGTTGAGTATTAAGTATTATTAAGTTTATTTATATTAAGGCATGATTTAAACTATAGTGGAAATTTTAGGAATTTTCTTAAGTTTCTTTGTATCTGGAAACCTAACTTG
This sequence comes from Drosophila mimica, assembly GCA_037043585.1. Taxonomy (NCBI): domain Eukaryota; kingdom Metazoa; phylum Arthropoda; class Insecta; order Diptera; family Drosophilidae; genus Drosophila; species Drosophila mimica. The sequence goes on from JBAMBE010001187.1 coordinate 1,327,141, forward strand.
ATTTACCTGATAGAAATGCACAATCATCTAAATCTGGATCATTGGTCATTTCGATACGCTCGCGCCGCCAAATTTTCGAACCTTTTCGACCACCGCCAACGACCGAAATCTTAACGGGGCCGATATCTCTTTGTCTTCCGGCCAATACGTTAACTTGACTGCGTTGCTGAAACGCCGCGTTTTTTCAGTTATATATATAAACAAGGCTAATACGCAACATATGCCGCACCGTAGGTCGAGTAAATGCTCAGCTATTTTCGTTAAATTGGGTATTAGAAATGAAATCAGAATTTTATATGCGCCACCCAACTGATTGCTGGACAATTTTGAACCCTTTTCTCTGGTCCGTTCCAGCCAAGCCACGTGTGCGCCCTTATACATATTTTATGCACTAGCCACACTTATGAAGCCAACTTTCAATTTGTTAGCCTAAAACAGTCTAGATTCTTACATTTTGCCGCAGTAGGTAAATAAATGGAAATTGACTGAGCCGAAAAACTCTCTCTCTGTCTCTCTCTATCTCTCATCGAAGCGACGACTTGATAATCTGATGTGCAAATAATCGTAATTTATGCCTCCCCCTCTTCCAACCTCCCCCGACAAAATCATAAAGAAAGCAAAAATGATGAGAGCACAAAACTCTCCCTCAAGCGGATTCTTGATTTTTTTTTTTTTTGGTTTCTTTTTTTTGGGCCAGGCGCCAAAAGCTGCCGCCCTTCCGGTCTCGACATTGCCGCTGCTCACCAGCCGGCGTTTCGTCTAGTCATTTTCCATTTCCATTCGCATTTTCATGTCTGCGTCTGCAGTTTTTCGCTGCTCGCAATTTCAATGTCGCATTGAATTAGTGAAAAGCGCTTTCAACGCCCAAAAATTCAACCCCCAAAAATTGTTGTGGATGCTTTGTCGGCTTTTATACCACCAGTCAGTGGGTGTATATTTGTGTGTGTTGGTGTGTGTGTGTGTGTGTGTGTGTGTGTGTGTGTGTGTGTGTGTGCGTGTCTGTGTCTGCTCTCGAGCAGCACTTCACGGTGAAGTTGAGCATCCTTAGCGAATTTCTTACGGTTAATAAACAAAATATGATATGCTTCATTCATTTTTCTTTTTGGGTAAAAAAGTAAAGTAAGTTTTAAATCTTAAAAATTTACATGTATTTTGGGTTGAAGTTAATGCAAAAACATTACTCATATATTTTTTACTCTATCAAATGCACACTTTTCCTTATCTGCTGATAAGAGTTAAAGCAACAATATATAGTATAAATAACATGGCACGAGCTCGATGAAATTTATTATAGTTGATTAGATTCTACAGGTTGGCGGGCGACAAGCAAAAATAAAAGAAAAACGTGGGAATGCCCTTTTCTGGTTTAATGCTTTCGATTTTATTAAGACTAAACTTTTTTATTATTTGCAGCTATTTATATATCCATAGATATTTAAATACATTATCTCATATCATTTGACTATTAATTATTATATGTGCTATTTATAGCTATACTTATCACATATCACCCATTTGCCTCTTGTAAACAATAGAAAGTATTTTTGGCTTTCTGAGTCCTGAGTCCGTAACTTAATGCCTTACACTAACAATGTCTAACGTCATTGGAATATATATGTAAATTTGTATATAGATAGAGCCTTGTAATCATTGCAGGCTTTTCTCTGAGCTGAGGTGAGCACAAGGTGGCAGAGTTAACAGTGCATGTTAATACATTAATAATAATTGTATTGTTTAGACGCGTTCTGCATTTTGTTTACATTCTCATACATGTCATTATCGTGGTATTGTTGTTGTGCATCAGCATCACAACTTTAGCGCCTACGCAGCGTGCGCTCTCTCGTAATGCAAGAGAGTCAGAAAAGGAGAGTAAGAATGGGAGAGTAAGTGGACAACTGGAATGTAAGCAGAGAGCGAACGCAAGAGAGCGCACAAGAGAGACTCAGAGTGAGCGAGAGAGACTGCATTCGCTCGCGATTGGAATCTGTGTTTTGAAAATGTAAAGCTCAACAGCTCGCATTTCCTCACACACATGTGTCCGCTGTGTGTGTGTGTGTGTGTGTGAGTGTGAGTTCGGCGAGTATATAAGTGAATTTCCTGTTTTGTCTTAGCTTTGATTATGCGGCGTTTCTTTCAGCGAGCAAAAAACGAGCGCGTTTCTGAGTGCTTTCTGAATGCGCGTATATATGTCAATAGTGCGCTTTCCAGTCCTATTCTTTTTATTTTTGCCTTTGCTTTTGCTTTGTATTTTATGGGCTTTTTTCTTCAGCTGGCTTCCTTTTTTTTATATTTTTCTTTTTTGCTTGCCACTTGACTGAATTGTGAGTGAGGGCTCAGTGCAGTGGCTACTTTATTGGTTAGTTGTTGGACACTCTAAAAATGAATTCGGGCCGCCCAACTCCGGGGCCATTTATAGGCTATCGAGTATTTGTGTAGGCATTTGCTTTGGCTTGTTGCTGGTGGCGGAAAGGTCAAAATATCAGCAATTAATCAATGCAAGTGACGCGTCCATTAAACCAAAAGTCAAAGTCATTTATTTATATGGCTGGCATTTTGATTTGGTTGGCCTTTGGCTTTGACCACGCGAACTTTGAGCTTCATATTTACTTTTCACTTGATTCACTTTAAGGTTGCGTTGAATATTTCACGTGCCCGAAACTCGAAAACCGAACTCGTTGCGAGCTTTTAGCAGCTAATTAGCTTCAATTAAGAAAAAGCCGAAAGAAATTGATTCGTTTGCTTTTGACTTTCTTTTCTTTTTCTTTTCGAATTTCGTTTTTTTTTTGTTTTTTTTTTTGGCGAACTCTATGCTCTTTTCGATATCGCAACGCACAGTGGGTAGGGGGCAGTGGACAAGGGCAGCACGCGACTCATTTGTATATATGTGTGTGTGTGTGTGTGTGTTTGTATATGTGGAGTTCTTGTTTTTTTTTTTGTCAACACGGGGATTCGTTTTCTACGTTGCTTTCGCTTGATACGCGCTTTCCGATGCGTTTGACTGCGCGTACATTTTCCAACTGGATGCTGTTGTGGCTCCGTGGCCATAGCGTCTCCGGCTGCGAAAACCATTTTTGCAGCAACCCCTCACAACAAAATAAATGAAATGTCCACTCAACACCCAAAACCATGCCAAACACAGCTGAGCAGCGCATGCTCACTCTCTCTTTCTCGCTCTCTCTCCTCTCTCTCTTTTGCTCTGTGCCTCTGCCTCTTCGCAATTTTTCGACTCTCACCTGCAAAAATGAAAATGAAATTTCTGTGGGGCACTTTTAGCCGGGTTTCCCTTCGACACAAACGGCATTAATAGTGGAGTGTTTTGGTGTTGCCAGGCACATCCGAATCGAAGCTGACAACCCTTAAGCACCGCACCGCACCACCCAACATCACCCCACAAGAAAGCATTCCCTTCCCGCTCCTTAAAAATTGCATTCAGTTGTTGTTGTTGTTGTTGCTCTTGTTTTCGGCTGCTACTTCTTTATCATGTGTTAGTCAAAGGTTCAATCGGCAAACATTTTCCCACTGTTGCTGGTTGATTAAGGGATGGCTGCTGCCTTTCGATGTATATGTTTGTTTGTATGTGTGTGTGTGTGTGTGTGTGTGTAGTTGCTATGACGCGCATTCCGCTTCAGATTTACGAGCGCACGTAATTCTAGCATTGATGCTTTGAAGCTGCTTTTTATTGCCTACTTTGAGGCGCCATTCGGCAAGCATCGACATAATCATTAGATTCTAATGGCAAGCTGCCAATCTCTCACATCGGCAGCAAAAACAAGATTATTCTGAAAACTTAAACTAGTTAGTAACTGCATTCGATATGTATATATATCCATATATATGTATTTGACAGCAATTAGTGCTAATGATTTTTCTTAAAAACGTTTTGAACGCTTGCTGTGCAAACTTGGAATTGATATATAAATAAATGATGTACTTCTATATCTATATATATTCATATCTATAACAGTATATTGACAATAATTTATTATATAATATTATATAAATATATAGAGTCCACAATTATTATAGTATATACGCATGAGCTGTGTCTGGGCATACTTTGAACAATCCTTTATAGTGATTTAAATAATTAATATTCATTGTAGATATTTCTGATATTGGACCATATGTAGAACACTCGGTAGATCTCTAAAAATATAAATTTAAATTGTGTTCATCATATAGCCATAAATATTTCTGATAACCCTTGGCTTCAAATTATTCTAATTTATGTGACACAAGTTTTAGATTGTGGAGATACATTTAAAATATGTTTCAAACTGACTGAACGTAAGCTGTGAATCTGTCCCTAGAGACTAATCCGGACGGGATCTCAAAAATATTGAAGTACAAATAAAATACACTCGACTGGAGGAAGGAATAAATATATAGTTTAATTATTAAAAGAGGTCACCAAACAATAAACAAGGAGATAAATAATTACCCACAGACGGACATTATTACAACGACTTGGATGGTAATACTGAACAAGAATATATAAACCTTATGAATGAATTCGAAGTCTCCTTCAGTGGATTGAGAACTTGAAAATTAAATTATTATACTCTCTAGAGGGGTATGAATAACGTGGGCATCTGTCTCAGTTACGAATTAAAAGGTATATATATATACATGTATATATATATAGAATATATCTATATAAGAATATCCACCTGTCTGGTACCACTTCAGGCTTGCCAAGTGTTACCACTAATTATAGCACCCTTTTTTGGGAGAGTGTTCTAATTTGATTTGGATAGTGCCCACCGCAAATAAAATGTGCCATTGCAGTGTGTTCTTTACCTATTTGCTTTTCTTTGTGTCACTCTTTTTTCCTTACTCGCTGAGGCAAGCTAGAAAAAAGTTAAGCGTAAACAAAGTAGAAAAAAAATGAAAATAAACGAAAAACAAAAAAAAAAAGTTTACAACGGATTGATGAAAAGGCAAAAGTTTTTGGGCGCAGCGCCAGGTCACGAAAACTTATTTGAAATAAAGGGGTGGTTGGGAATTGGGCATTGGGGTTTTCATGTGCCAGACTCAACAGGGAGCTTAACTCAATGAAATCTTTGTCACGTCCCCATATTGCCAGATAACTCAGTTTAAGCACAGGGCACACAGGGTGTTTATTTAAAAAAACCAAAAAACAGCCCAGTTACAAGCCACAAATGTCAATTGCGAATTGCCAACGAGGCAGTTTTTCATCCAACTTGGACTACATAAAGTCTTAACTAAGTAACAATTCAATTGCTAGGGTTTTTTTTCAATTGTTTTGCGTCTCCACCACCCCCAGATCGTTGCGAATGTTATTTAACGCACTGCGTCGGTTTCGGTGTCGCCACCAATCAGCGTGTCCAGCACTTACTGAGTATTTGCTGTCGCATGCAAATTTACAGCCCCCGCAAAGCTTGTGAACTTGTGAAGAGCACACACAAACACACACACAAACACACACACAAACACACACACATACACACGCACATGGATACCAAGTGTATCGCTATACTTGTGCGTGAAAGTGTATGTGTGTGCGTGCACTGAGAAAAACTATGTTTGTACAAATATTGTATTTTTTAAAACAAAAATGTAATTTGTAAATTTTTGTGTCAAAAACATTAAATGTTTTTAAATAATTTTTTTTTAAATATTTTAAATCTAATTTCCAAATTCAAAAATGGTTCAAATCGGCTTAGGATTGAAAAAGGCATCAGTTTTGAAAGCGAATAGCAGCCTGAAGACTTGAAAGTGGTTTTGGACTTGGATCTTCTACAAGTAAATAGTTTAGTATAAATTGAAAAGCTAAAAACTAAAAAATTAATTATATTATATAACCCAAGATTCACTCAGAAAATGTAGCAATTTTTTAACCGTATATCGATATACATATTTATATATTATATACTTACTATCATTCTATGAAACCCGTTTCTATTAGAAATTAAGTTATGTAAACATAAACTAAAGTTCGATATTCAAATTAATTCAGTGAGTTAGACTATAGAGTACAGTTTTTGCCGCAGTGTATGCTGTGTGCCCAGCTTTAAACCACGTCAAGGGCTTCGGGCCCTCGTTGTACATGGCCACAAGTGTCTGTAATGGAGTGTGGCGAGGGGGGTCGGTTGCTTTGGGTGCGAAATCGAAATGTGGTGGTTAAATAATCGCTGTTTATGAAACAATCAATAAATTTAAGCTGCTGCTGCTGCTGCTGCTGCTGCTGCTGCTGTGGCAGTAACTGCGTCATGTGGCTGCTACAGTTGTAGCTGCCTCGAGGCACTAAATATATGTATAAATACTTGCTCGTGCAAGCAAAACTCTTGACTAGCCCAGCCAAGGGTTGAGGGGGCTGAGTGGAGCGGACTAGGGGTGTGCGTGTGTGATGGGGGTGGGGGTGGGGGTGGTACAAAAGTCTCGAAACTCGTAATTGGTTGATTGAGTGCTTGTTAATCTGAGTACTTCATTACAAGTAGATGAGTGGCACAAGTGCAAGAAACAGCAACAGCCACAAAAGCAAATAATCAGAAATTGCATTAAAATTAGAATTCATTGATTTTCGTCGAGTGTCAAATATAATAGAAATGAGTTTCTATGAGCCATTAAAACATTTTATATTGCCCAAGTTTGGTAAGTACTGTAAGTAGGCCAACGAGCTTTATTAATTCAAGCACCAGTTAATGAGAATGTCTATGAAAATATGTGAAGATAATTAGTGAACTACGTAGAATTTATTCACCGGTTTTGATGACTAACTTAATGTCTCTTCATATAACGAAACTCTACCGTAAGTATTTTATTAGCCAACTTTGACACTTTAAGGTGTATATATGTATTTATTATCGATGTAATTATCGGAGGCCAAAATAAAGAATATACTTTTCAGAATCGGAATCTAACAAACCTTACCTTTTGTAATAAAGTAGATTGAAATTGGTAATAGAGTTTAGGCCAATAATTAAAGTTGGCTCTTTACAAACAACTTCTGCATGAATAAGCGCAAATATGACTTGTGTTTGTGCTGTTCTCTTTGCACACTTGTGAATTCAATTTGTTGAATGTTCGAGGATTTAATTAATTGGCAACGCGTGCTGGAGTTGCACTCAATGCAATGCACTCCAGGAGTTAAGCACTAGGGCTCAATTGCAGGGAATTGATTGGGAACTTGATTGGAGCAAGTCATGAATGGCAATCCATGGAAGCCGCCCAAACACAACATAACCGCCAACTAATTGTGCAGAAATTGCAATTGGTTTCGGTCGGCAAATGTGCAAAGGAAATGCTTTCGAGCGCCACAAAAAGTGTGCTCGGCCGCAAATAGAGTTGCCTCTGAACATGGACGTTGTGGAGGGGTCAAGGAGTGCAGTTGCCCTTGCACCCCCTATCCCACCCCAGCACACAATATCCCATAAAAGTTAGATTAAAGACTTTATTTGCTAAGCTATTCAACAAAAGAATACCTTTCACACCTTATTTGATACCAAACTGAATTTGATTGTGGCACAAAAAGGAGCTGGCAAATTTGCAGTATAAAAGTTTAAATTGCTTTTACTGTGAACTAAATACAAACTAAAACTAAAAATAAATAATTTCATTATTTTTTCAGAGAATAAAGTATTATTTTAGAGATTTTCTTTTGCTTAAGTTTTTCCAGTGTTTCAACAGACTTGATAAAATTGAGGTTGATTTTTTCTGAGGTAATATAGTAAGCTTCTAGGCGATTTAGAAAATGTAAGTGATTTTACATATATATATATATATATATAAGCACAGAAAAAATCACTTACATTTTTTAAATCGCCTAGAAGCTTACTATATTACCTCAGAAAAAATATATATATATATGTATATATATATATGTATATATATATATGTATATATATTTATATGCTATTTTATAGATTTTACTATATCTGTTTATTTTTATTTATTTTTTTTTTTTAAATTCTAAGCCAGTTTTGTTTAAAATGTTTTTTGATATTTCAAGCCTTAATAATTTAAAGTTTGTTGAAGTCCATCAATAAATATAATAAAATAAATCCTAAGTCGATATAGGAAACACAGGCGAAACTTTGGTTATCAAGTTTATTTTAAGTTTTGGACAAACATGATTTTTTTTTTTATGATCTACTTTGCAATACATGTGTTGTTTCTCCCTCGTTGAGATAATAACTACGCCCCTGGCCCTGCCCCCGCCTATGCCCCTGTCCATGCCACTGCCACTGTGCTAGCTGTCATTGTTGTTTTTCCGGCTGACTGACAGGCGGACTGATGGACTGATGGACTGACAGACTTGCCAGACTCGCCTTTGCGAGTCGCATTTTCCATTTTCCATTTAATTACTGCGGCCGGGGGAGGGAGGGCTCACCTTCTGCGCTTTGTATTTGGATTTAATTGTGTATATGTGTGTGAGAGTGTATCTTTGTGTGTGTGTGTGTTTATTTCGCTTGCGCCATTTTGCAACAATAATTTGTTGCACGGGCAGGCGCTGTGGCATTTTGCATCGCCTTCCGTTGACTTCCTGCCTGCAATGCTTCAAGTGGCCTGACCCAAAAACACATTTTATCCGTTTATATATATATATATATATATATAAATGTATGTATGTATATATGTCTTTACTTTCACTCAGTAACACACACAAACACACAGTTACACTCTCGAACCCGCTACTTGTATTGTTACTGTTAGCCCCATTTCTTTTTTGTAGCTATTTTTAACCGGGATGCGCCGGGATTTCTTTATTTATGTCAAGTCGCCTCAAGTGTGTGTGTGTGTGTGTGTGTGTGTGTGAGCCCTTTCAGAATGCAATCAACATCAGCGCATCCTGCAATTATCAACATCAGCAGCAGCAGTGGCAGCAGTGGCAGTAGCAGTAACAGCCTCAACATCGACAGCTGCCGCATCTCAGATGTTGCTGCCACCAACTCCTTCTGCATGCCCCCATGTGAGTGTGTAATGCCAGCTTGAAAGGTAAACATTCGTAGCTGCCTTTGAGTGGGCGTTGAGCGTTGAGTGCTTACTCCAGTTTATGCATTCTTAATTGCGACAGGCTGACAAGCGCAGCACGTCCTGCTCCCGTGACACTGATTTTGTTGCAAGCAGTGGGACGATGGCTGGGGATCGGGCAGAAACCGCAAGAACCCATCTCGGTTTGCCGCTGTGCCTGTGGCACAATTAAAGCGTCGCCTTGACGCCTCTTGCCAACAGCGTGCAACGTGCAACGTACAACGTGCACAAGGAGCCAAAGATTTGTTGCAACAGATAGCAGCACAAATTGCCTTACACAGCCTACCCCCGCTTATTGTGCAAAATGCAGTTACTTTTTGTCTTGCCACATTTCACAAATTTAAATGTTGAATTTCGCACTTAGTTTGCTTGCTAGTTGCCACATGCCACACTTGTCTAGACACCGAAATCGATAATTAAAATGAATTATGTAGCCGTTTGATATGCTGCTGTGATTGAAGCCATTAGCCGTTAACAAATGCCGTTAGTATTTGTTTTGTCTTAACGGTCATTGACCTTCAGAATATTCACTTTTACATTATAACTTATCTGCGGCTGAAGCGCAAACAAAAAGCAGTTAACAGCATTTATACCACAGTGCTGCATTTGGCAGTCGACTGTGGAAATCAATAAGAATACCTACACTGGAAAAACAGTCGGTTAACTTTGCATCGCCCACTAAAGTTCGTTGGGTTCATTTAGCCTTTCAGGTATTTGCCAAGCAAATTTAATGAGTTAAAAATGTTTTCCTTAAGGATTCAATTATGACGTTGCATAGTCGTTAATCTCTTGAGACACATTCATCTTTTTTAGTGATCCATAAAATTAACCGTTCGCCTTCTCAGCAAATGTTTCTTAACAATTACATAATAATTATTCTGGTATTCTATGAATTTTTGATTTGAACGCGAGTGTTTCTTAAGTTTGTGAATAATTGAATTTGCTTTCAATCTCTATAATTCATTACTGAGAATTTAAATTAAGTATCTCATTTATAATATTCTCTTCTTTGTAGAATTAAGCTATAGCAACTTACTAAAGCGATTCTCGGATTAGCACGCTTTTGTTTGATTAAATTTGCTGGTAATTTAGAGCCATTAGGAGTCGTTTCTAAAAATATCTTACTGCCTAGTAAAACACACATAACATAATATAAAATTAATATCCCCCATGGCGCAATTTCTATATCCATCTAAGCTTACACACAAACACACACACACCCATAAATAAATACAAGTGTGCATTTAAAATGAGGAAAAAAGTAAACCAAAAGCAAAAATGTAGAATTCCAAACGTCGGAAATCTGAACCGACTGAAGGCGTGCCTGGCCACTGTAAATGTCCGTCCAGTGTCTGCGACTTGGTCGGCATGGCAAGGTTGTCAAAGGAAGGGAAGCACTTAGGGGTCTGAGGGCATCTTTGAAAGCAACATGCTGCAAATGCCGCCAAGTCGCCGCAGGCCAAACGAAAAATACAAAAATATGAAATATGAGAGAATTGTGGTTGTAATAAAAAAAAATAAATAAAAAAAATAAAAAATAAAAAAAGTAAGGCAAAGAAAACAGGACGAAATGGAGACATTGCTGACATTCATTATTTACTTGCGCCTGGCCGGGCTCCTCAGCCTCGTTCTCCGCCTGCTTTTAAGGCATTGGCCAACGGGGCGTATGAGCCATATGACTAACGGTTTCCTGCAGGATACAAAATTAACGCCACTACGCAGACAGCCGAAGACAGACACAGCCAGGAGCCGGCATTTTGTCTCGCTTGCATTTATAATGCTTTTGTTTTGCATTCGGCGTAATTAAGAAAACAACCTGATGCGGACGAGGACGAGAACGAGGACACGGAGTAACTGGTGGGGGAGGGTGAGCTGAGTTTAAATTGCGTGGAGCGTCAAATTATGCACAAGTGCAATTAAGCACTTTGCTGTTATTCATCATTGCGGGATGCGGGTGCAGCATTCTTTGATAATCTTAAGCAACTCTTGCTCTTATCCTTCTCACCTCGGGGCAATCACAATGCAAACCGTGTGGGAGAAGGGAGGGAGGGAGGGAGGGGTGTGCCACTTACCAAAGGTGACGCCATTCGTTTGCTTTTCCTTGTCCTTTTCCTTATCGCTCTTTTCGCCGCCCAACGGCTCCAGCTCGATGCCATCTGTGGTGGCCACTTTGTAGTCCCGTTTCGACATGTTGCCACAACAGAAGCCACAACATAACATCTGACCAAATTTGTAGGCTTTTGGCTTTAGCGGCGCCGTCTTGAATGAAATACTTTCTGGCCAGTTGCGGAGGGGGCAATGAATCGAATTACTCCAATCCTCAATCGATCAGAGTCGTCTACTCTTTGTCGTCCTTCAAGTGATATGTATGAGTGTGTGTGTGTGTTTGTGTGTGTGTGTGTGTGTGTTTGTGTGTGTGTGTGTGTGTTTGTATTCAAAAGAATATGACGTTGTAAAGTACGAGTGTGTATAAGAAGACTACGAGTCGGTGAGTAGAGTTTTGGATTGTTCGGGTTTATATTATGTATTTTTTGTTGTTGTTGTTGTATAAATTGGTCCAGTTAACGATGTGAGAAAATATGTTTAATTCCTAATTGTAGAAGCTGAAATCAGAGAAAGAGAGTTAGTGAGAGGGAGATTATGATTATATAAAGTTATACATAGATATATTTACCCAATAAAATAAGTCAAAATCTAGAGAAGGTACTTTTCACTTTGTGTGTCCCAGAATAATAATTATACATCCCGAAAATAAGTTCTTTAATATTTGAATTCAACTACATTTAACTCAAAATTAAATTTTTTTTTTCTCTTTTGAAGTAATAATATGATACAGTCGAATCGGATACTTTGGTCTAGACAAGTAACAGACAGTAGACAACAGACAATTTTGTGAGTCTAAACTTGTTTTTTACTTGGTGTATATATATATATATATATGTATTATCTTTTCGATTCGTGACCAAACTTCAATATACTCTGCGAATATATAAGAAAAGCAATAAGTCACGTTTAGTTTTTTGTTGCAGCCGCCAGAGTGTGAGCTTAGATTAGAACCTGCTGTTGCATCAACTTTTATAATAATATATTTTATGTATGTATTTATGGCATAAAGCAGATGGCAAGTTTTCTAGACTGGGACAAAGAGCCGGCACTTTTAGCGACGTCGTCGACAACATTGTTCGAAAGCAAACAAAACGAACTTTAATAAGAGCACTCAACACTCATGGGGGGAACTCCTTTGCCTGGCGGCAGGACTCGCATTTGTAGTCCAGCACTTATTGCTTGTCTTAGTTGTGGAGCACTCCACGCTGCTTTGTTTGGCAACACATAAAACGGCAAAAAGAAAAGAGCAATGACAATGTGCTCCATTCGATAGCCTTGGGGGCCAAACGTAAATGTAAAATCCAGAATGCAGAATGCAGAATTGAGACTGGTGAATGGAGAATGGGGAATGGGGAATGGTGACTGGTAAACGGGGCGAGCCCGGCAATAATTGCAAACTGAACTCACAAAGCGTCCGACGAGGCGCATACGTAATGCTCCAAGTATCGAATAGGTGCGCCGCACAGTTCAATGCACGCCCATTTAAATGGAACACCGAGCAACAGTCGGAGTCCAAGACGTACACTCACATAGAAAATATATCTAAGAAAATTCAAATACATACGAAATAATTCACAATTTTTCGTTTACAACATCTTAAAGTCTTATAAGCAACCTCTCCAAATTTATATCATTTAATATTACTGTTTAATAATATTTAGTCTTAGTTTTATTTTGAAATTTTTTTGCATAAATGAAAATGAATCAGAAATAAAATCGAACTTTTCGATATAAATTTCTCACATTATTCAAAGTTTTTTTCATTTAATTTTGTTTTTCAAAAATATTTGGTTTTATTTTTATATCATACTTATTTGAATGAATGAAAGTGCCTCAAAAATAATTTCCAATTTTTCGATATCAATTTATATTTTTATAATCGATTTTAATTGTATTCAAAACTTTTTCGGAATACTATTTTCAAGTATCCGAGAAACATAAATTTAGTTTCACACTTATGCAAAAATGGTATTTAAATAAACAACTATCCTAACAAAATGCTAAGGCGATTTACAACCTTTTTTATTTGCATCGTTTTTTTTCTGAGTGTAGTCGAACGAGAAGCCCCGTACACTTCACACTCCATTGCGACGGTCGCCAGCACTCCATACAAAAACTCCATTCGTTGCAATTGTTCGTGCAGTTTGTTAAAACACAACCTCATAAAGCACTTGGCAGAAAGTATTGCCAACGTACTGTTAACCGGGCTAACCCCGCACTATGTGGCTTACCAAACCAAAGCGTACAAAAAGCAAAATAACAAAGGACCACAGCCCAAATGAATCGAGCAAACAACGCAATGTTGCTCTAAATACATAAGTCGAATTCTATATACTCTATCAGAATCAATAAAATGTTATGAATATGGATATAATTACAATCTTTATTTAAGTTAAATTATTATTATTATAAAAGCAATGTTATACAACTATTTGAATACATATTTGAATAAAAACGCCCTACTAGATATTGAAATTAATAAATCTAATAAACCTAAAGCGTTGTGTTTTCTTCAATCAGAAAAGATATTCTTTTACAGAGTCCCCTTTTTCCGTAATATATATAAAAAAGGATATATCTCTAGAATCCTATCTTATCGTAGAGCCCTATATTTTTGTGTTTATTTAAAATAGAGAAGTTACAGTTTTGTAAAGTCTTTTTTTCCTCCAATTTATACACTAAATATTACTTTTAATAGAAATAGTTCATCTAAAGTTGCAGGTACAGTTATGTCCAAAAGTTCAGCTGCACTGCACATGGCTTAACAAAATGCTTATGCCCTTTTTTCGTGCCGGCCATTTAAGCCGGCGCAAGTTTGTTTTGGCCCGTCCGTAAAGTGGCCAGAATTAATGGCAAAATGGCGTCAGCTTTTTTTGTTTTGCTTTGCTTTCCGTTTTTTTCTGCTTGTTGCGTTTGTTGCATATAAAAAAGTTTTGTGGCATTGAGGGCCGACTCAGGAAACAGGCACAAAAGACAATGCAGCCAAAAATAGCCGGTACTGCATGGAAACAAGTGTGTGTGTGTGTGTGTGTGTGTGTGTGTGTATGTGTATGTGTGTGTGTGTGTGTGGTGTGTATGCGACACGTGCGCAAATTGTGCCCCAAAGTGTCATTTGTTATGTTACTTCCGGTCTGCCGCGGCAGAATAAAATAAAGAGTTAAAATCAAGGATTGGCTTAAAGCTACCCTGTAACTAAGTTAATTTTTTTTTATAAAAAAAAAAACAATCATTGGGTTACAATACACATATATAATATTCATATATGTATATGTGTTTATTTAAAAAATTAAAAACCATTTAGCAAAAGTAAAACGTTTAAGAATGCGGCACAATGGAATATGGCAATTAAATAGTCTCTCGAGACAAATTTATTGATAAGCTGTGACATATGCTTGTATGTTTGTGTGTGTGTTTGTGTGTGTCTATTTGTGTGTGTGTGTGTGTTTCATATAGTTAGCAACAGATATTCGCTTCTCTATTCTTTGGTAGATTTATTTCACATAGGAAAAAAAACTCAAATAAAGGAACTTATGGGAGAAGCGCTGTGGTCATTCGGAAATTGAGAAAAATTTAAATATATTTAAGTAAGTATTTTTCATACTTTACAATATTAAAAATTGCTGTTGGTGATTGGAAATCAAAAGAATTTCAAATATTGTTAGTAAGTATGTATAATTTTGGCTTAATGGTTAACATTGCGTTTTATGTTTTATAATGACATAAAATGCATAAATTGCTGGTGTGACGTGTTTTTGGCACTGATGTCAAGTGAACAATTTTGAACGATGTAAACTACTGTTGTTTGAATGTAATTATTAATTATGAATATTATATATATAATTCTATATATTTCTGTTGTTTGAATAAAATTATTCACTAGTTAAAATGACTTGTGAAACGCAAGCCTGCTGGTTCTTCGGCAGGCTCTTTAATAATTAATACTTTGTTATTGAATATCGCTGGTAAATTAACGACACACTTTTCGAGTAACGCTTTTATGCTAATTGAAAAATTGGATTGAACATTGCGAGCAATGGAAATAGGCTCATCAGGTGTATGAATGCGAAAGCTTCAGCACGAACAGAGCTTAATGGATACACAACTCAATTTTGAAGGCCATCAGGTGCATGTGCAGTGTTCTATACACCTCTTCCTTCCCTCTCGTACCCGCCCCCACCCAAAGTCGAAGGCCAATCGACACAAACTCGATGGCCCGAGCAATTAAAGTCAGTCCTCGGAGTATTATTTTGTGAGGAAATCCCTTAACTGAGTTGTGGGCTCTCCCAGTTGCTATTAACTGTGGACCCAGACCGACTGGGAACAAGGGGGATATTGGAGTGACCTCTACTTGGACTTCTGCCTGGGGGATATTAACAACTACGCACTTAATCGCGCTGGACAACTTCCTAATTTTGATGTTTTTGTTTTTGTTTTTTTTGTTTTAGCAGGTGTCACGTTCTATTTTTAGGTGGTAATCAATCGGTGTGGGCAGCGATGGGGCGTCTCTGATTATGAGTAAATACGGTTTGATATGCATGCTTATGAGCAGAAACCTAACGGCACATACATTATAAAATATTAATGCCCAACAATCGTCATGAATTATTAAAGCACACAGACACAGTAAAGCCTGCGGTTAGGAGGCAGAAGTGGCGACTCTGTTGTTTGACTGTGTGTGTGTGTGTGTGTGTGTGTGTGTTTTGGCTTCTATGACTGGGGCAAGTCAAGTCACTTGTTCTCTTTTTAAAGCCAACATGATAAACACATTTGTCAATGCCGGGGCCAACTGACAAACAATACCAACAGCCAGTTTAAATATGTATGTACAACAACGGAACAACGAACAACGCAACAATAACAAAAACAAAAACATGTGTAAGCAAATAAGCTTTTTACCAAGTCCAAAAAATGGTGTGCGTTGAAAATCCTTCGGTTTCAGTTATTTTGTTTGGTTTTGCTTACAGTATTTGGGCGCCAAGTATTTTAAAATGATGCACACATATATAAATATATATATATATATATATATATTCTTATATAGATATCATTGGATATGGTTTGGGGAAGCTGTAGAATATTTGCATATTCTATGTTGATATTTGTCGTTGAATTAATTTTGCACTTAAAACACAAAATAAACCGTGGCGAATATAACACAAACAACACAATTTTTATCCGTCTCTCTTCGTTTGTATTATTGACGACTGTTTAATATTATATTATTATTATTATTATTATTTCATTATAATGCACAAAAGCGAACAAAATGCGACTAGTTAGCACGAAGGATAAACTCGTTCTGTTCACAGGAGTTGAGCAGCAATGGGCAGCTGACTAAATTTGGAGAGTGCTTTTTATTTTACTCTCTCTTTCTCTCTCTCTCTCTCTCGTTTGCTCTCTGGCGCGAAAGCTGCTCACGAGTTGGTCCTGTGTCAGAATTTGTGCAGTGAAATTCCAAGGGAAACTGCACATGGGAGAGGCAGAGAGAGAAAGAGAGCAGGAGAGAAAGACCGCTAGTAGGAGTAAGCGTGTTTCCCAAATCCCAACCACCGCAAATACACCCCCAAAAAGCATCATCATCATCTGTTAAGACGCATATCAACAATAATTTTGTTTTGTTCCGGCCGCTGTGTGTGTGTGTTAAAATATAATGTTCTATGCAAGATAAACAAAATGTTAGGGGTGTGTAAAGAAATCTTAGGGTGTTGGTCTCTGATATATGTGAGCTACTTTAAGGGATCCCTGTGATTTCAACAGCAGCTTGACACGAATGTAAGCAACAATAATTACATTCTACATTAGTGTTTTTAGCACAATCTCGTATTTATTTCACAAAACAAATAAAATGTGTAAATAAAATAAAAAAAACATAATAATGCCAAGCTTTCATCTTGACAATTCTTACAGCAATGATATATTATATATTTTTACTTAGTTTACATTTCTGCACAGCAATTGGAAAGCATTTAATTAATATAAGCCCTTAGCGCTAGAAACACATTACATTATTAACTTAATTAAATCGACTTAAATTTAAATTCAATAAACACTGGGCAGTTGTTTCACTTTAATCGCAAATCAATCATTTCATTACCCTCCATATCTTGATTTTTCGGTGTATCATCTGGTTGCAGAAATTCACCATCAAAGCTGCACAAATTGTATAGATGTATCAAAGAGATAAAGTAATGTCAGTTTTAAAGAAATTTTAACTTACAATAATTTTAAATCGCTGACATCGCAATCCATTTCTTCAGCACATTTTATGTAGAGTATTTTAAATGTTTCAGTTTTTTTCAATTGAATTACCAATGGTTTTTTCCACTTATCGCCCTGTACTTTCAACTGGAATTTCTTTGGCTTAACCATAGTATTATCATCTTCCTTGTGTTTAGTCACATTTTTAGTTGATTTCATGGCGCGACCACCTAAAATAAATATTATGAAATAGATGTTGACCAATTTGAATTTGATATACTTACTCAAAATGTGATAGACCTTCAGGCCAACGTTTTGCGGCGAATCCGTTGGATTGATGAATACATCTTCCATGTTTATAACGATATCGTCTATGGGCACATTATTGCGCTGGGAAACTTCTTTAAACATGTGCGCGAACTTTTGATGTTGTCTTAGTTTATAAAATTGAATTTCACCAAACCTGAAAGAATGGCGTTTGATAAAGGTGATGTATATATTGTAAAGTTTTTGGGTAATGTTAAATACCAATTCAAATTGATATCAAGGATTTGATTATCATCATCAAAATTACTTGCAGGGGTAGGCTCTTCTACCTGGGCCAACAATTGATCACCGTCATCATCCGAGTCTAGATTTATCTGCAATTTGATTAAAATCGTTGTGATTTCACACTAATAAATATAAAATAGACATCTGCTTACAAAACCTTCGACGCGTGGCATAACAGCAGACACCATATCAATGGAATCGATAATCTGTGCACGAGCACCTCTCTCGCCTATACTTAAATGAGGGTCCATTGTATTTGCAGCCGGTGCTGCCTTCTTTCGCGCCCGAACGCTTCGTTTCTTTGGCGGCGATGCTGAGGCAACAACACTGACTTCTTCTGGTTCCTTCTGCTTGCCCATTGATGAACGCGTGCGACGAGCAACAGGCAACTGATTGAGTTCGTTAGTCTGTCTCTCTTCCATTTCAAGGATCAATTTCGAGACTGGTGACAGCTCACGTTTCGCTGCAGGATTGGCTGTGGACAATGTTGTTGCTGCTGTTGCCGGTGCCTGCTGCTCAAGTCCAAGGTTGTCTGACTTCCCTTCATCCGCCTGATTTTTATTTTGTTGCGTGCCAGTCTTTTTCTGTGTTTTCTTTGGTTTAGAGACTTTTGCTGGTTTCTTACCGGCTTTGCTTGTGTTGATAAAATTATAATCGGTTTGGCTTAAGTCCTCTTCCGGCACAAACAGTTTTTTTGACACAGCTGCAAGCCGAATTTTTTTAGCTTTTATAAATTGTATACACTACATGAATAAACTACTTACCAATATCCTGTTTTGCTGGTAATTTGAAAATATCACATTCATCGTCGGACATGTCGAGATAATATTTATTAATTGGTATTTCTTGCAGTAAAACTCAGAATAACAAACAAATGCCGCCAAATTAATAACGCTAAAAAGACAGCCTGTGCGAGTTGGCCTATCGATTATCGATAACTTTCCAGCTGTTCGCAAACACCAGTGTTCACACATAAAGAAAATATTACGAAGCAGAAGATTCGCAATTTTCAAATTTATTTGATTTTAATAACAAAATTACATCGCTTGAGATTCTTAGATTTCTAATTTTTTCGTTAAAGCACAAATACAGCTTATATTCAGGGTTTGAAAACTTCAACGGCGCCATCTTTGTATGGTATTGCGGGATCCAAACCGAAATTCATTTTTACAACATCACAAAATACAGATAGAAATATGAACGCATCCGCACAATGATTGATTACAGAAAGAATTGCATGATCCCGCGACTTTTCGATGCTGACAAGGGTTTGAACAACTAGTATTATACCTGTAAGCACCTAAATATATAAAGAAAAGATTTGTTATTTCTATTTTTTGCTATACAAGTTGTTTATTAATTTTACAAATCTTACAACAGTTAAGTCATCATTACTTTTAATACTACTTAATTGTGAAATCTATTTGTCAATAATGCATAGATTTGTATTATCTATTTTATGGTACTTTAGCGTGCTGATCGATGAGTCTAAGCGGTTGGGATGAATACTCGATGCCGAAACCGGAAATTATAACATTCATCACCGATATTACGAAGATGACCACCAAAATGATATCGTTCAATATTATTGCCGCCGTCTGGTCTTGTTGTTTGTTAATATTCAGACTGCCGATGGCCACAAACAGAATTCCAACCAATAGCTGTGTAAAATTAAAATTGAAATTTGAGTTAAGAATGCGACGAACTTCCCCAACCACATAAACAGTTTGTAACGGTACACTACTCATAACTTTATGTTGCATCTAAGCAATTCTTAAATATAATTCTAATTCACATTGTTAAAAAGTTCGCCCTGTGGCGGGGGCAGGCGACTATCAAATGCCGAAATGAAAAGATTCAACATTGTTGTGAAAAAGGCAAAACCGGTGCGCACATGATTGATCACATTGGCCGATTGATGGAACTCTGGCTGGTGCAGTCGGCAATCCCGCAATAAACTGAGCGACAGGCTAAGTACGCCCGACAGTATCTAGTATGGACAACATTGAAGAACCGTTATAGTCGTTACAGCCCCGTGTAAGTCGCAGTAAATGCATACAGAAATTCACTTGTATTTACCTGCAACACTATCGACAAGCTAATTAAAATCAGCATCAACTTGTAGAACTGATGCTGTTCCCCAACTTGTAGTATATATTTCAACTGTGACGCATTTGCCGTTAGCAGCGCTATATCCAGCATACCCTGCGCAATAGTTTTCTTTGTCGCATAGCGATTTGCATCCATTGCTTTCATCTAGAAAATAAGAAATTGTATTTTATTAAAATTAAATGATCATATTTTCACTTTATACACACGGATGATGCCATTTTCAGTGCCGTCTCTTCGAGTCTTCAATTGGATGTGAAATAATTATACTGTTCTATTCGAAGTTTGTAACTTTTCTTATCTGTGCAATTGGTGCGATACATGATATTTTGTCTTGCTGATAAACACAACTATCATCACTCAAACCAATTAGCTAAAAGTGCACATTTTTTGTTCTGCTGTATTGGGAACAAGGATGTTTGCAGCATTGCATCAAAAATTTAAATGTTCGATTTACCTCGATTAATTAATTTTAATTTTTATATCTATTTTTATTTACTTTACAAAATTTGAATACTGAATTTTCATTATTTGTTTACCATTTCCTATAGATACAGATTTAGCGAATAAAGTAAACAAAGTAACATTTTTGTTTTTGTGTTTTCGCGGAAATTGCTATAAGCTCGATTACATTTTCTTTAAGCTAGATTGTTAACTGCATTTTGTTTTATTTAATTGCAATAAATAGTTGTACAAAGTTTGAAATTTGTAAAATAATATAAAAAGACATTTATTGTATAAGAAAATATAAGTAACTCTATATAATGAATTTTCCTTATAATGATGTGACTTATGATCCCTAACTTACTATAGTATATTATAGGGAAGTCTGATATATTGAATTAAAAATTGAATTTAAAAATATAAGTTAATCCTGTCATTATCAAATAATATACAAATACTTCTGCGACAATTACTTAACTATATTTATTTTAGTAAGTTTGGATAGTTACAAGCTTTCTAAATCTCATACCTGCCATGCATACGTCACAGTTTTCTGCAATAAATAAGTAAGATATAAACTAAACTACAGAACTCGAATCATTGAATCATGTTTTATAAATATTAGGCAACATGTTGATATGCGTTAGTTATAAGTAAGCAGTTAAAAACACACACAAATAAAACCACAAAATTATTCATCTGAGATTATTAAATTAAATCTGCAAAAATATACACACCAATTCCATATGAATCACCACAAAGCTCTTCTTGTCTCTTTTATAATTGTTTTGTGAATTATAAAATCGATATGCTGACACACGAGTGTTAATAATGAATATTTTAAACGATTACATCTGAATTGTATATTATATACATATACATATGCATGGGCATATAGAAATGCATAAATACATATATATATATATGCACACATACACACGCACACACATCCACATACACATACTCAAGGCAAACAGGGATCATTAAGGCAACAGTGAAAATAACACGGGAAGTGCATTGTTGATATGGGAAATATGTATTATATTTAAAGCTAGTTTGTAGTATATGTATTTTTTTTGTGTTGCTAAATAAGACGACTTACCTCATTTTCGTTCACCCGCTCTCCCGCCTGAGCCATTGTAAGGTTTTCAATACGGTTCCACGTCGTTGCTTTTTAAAATAAAAAACCAACAGCCAAAAAATTCAATTCAAGACTTTTTCGCTGCCCGTCACAAAAATTGTAGCAAACAATTGTTGGGGGCTTCAAAATAGAAACTTGTGAATGGCCGTTGCCATAGAGATTGGGCGCTTGAGACACAACCAAACGATTAAGCAACCGAAAGCCAACTAAATCCAATTCGAGCCAAAGAGAGCGCAGCTGACCGATAAAGAGAGCAGTTAACTGAACAGTTGAGCGAATTGCTCAGATACATATGGCATTAGGTATGACTAATGTGTTTGAGCATGTGTGTGTCGTTAAATCTGTCTATTAATCGCCCATTGTGAGATCTTAATGGGAAGCATCAATACTGTAATGTTTCCATTTAATAGTCAAATAATATAATAAATTTGTTTAGATTTTAGTTTTTTATTTTCTATGCTGTGAAAAGCAATATATTCAATAAATAGCATTTTTAAATACTTTGCGCCTATTTATGCATATATTCAACATACATGCAATAATTGTTACGAAATTTGAGGATATTTTTGATGTTAGCTGACACATGGTTTCATTTGATACAGAATTTAATAAGCCTTTTACACATACGCGTTTAAATGAATAAACCAACTAAAAAGTCTTTCGGTGCACGGCACGCAAACCCTCCTCCTCGAACTCCCGCTTCGATACCCACATCTTCTTGAATGTGTCGAGCGATGCCAGAATCGAGCCACCCATCCATGTGGAATATAGACGTTCCTGTGGCGCAGCAATCTGTTTGGATAAACACCCTTATTAGCAAATACCATATTTCTAGATAATAAACTTTGCATTTACCCTGATTTTCAGATCTTTTGCCGAGTGTTTTCTCAGCTCGGACAGCAGACGATCGCCGAAACCTTTGAAAAGCGTTGAACCACCCGACAGCACAATGTTCTGATAGAGCATTTTCCTGAGATCCATATCCGACTTCTCAATCGAATACATGAGCACATCATGTATTCCCTCGCACTCCTCACCCAACAGATCGGGCCTGAAGAGCACCTCCGGCGCACGAAAGCGAGCCTGTCCAATCTCAAATGTTTTGCCATCGGGCAATTTGTAGGCAAACTTCTCAGTCTCTACAGCCTCTTCCTTTTGCGGATTGGTTGCCAAGTAGCACACCTTCTCCTTGATAGATCGCACAATCTCGAACTCGGCAGTCGAACGGAAATTGAAGCCCTCCCGCCGTATGAGTGTTTTCAGGTAGCGCGTCACGTCCCGTCCAGCGATGTCCACACGCATAATACTGTGTGGCATGGCGAAGCCTTCATAAATGGGCACAGCATGCGTAACACCGTCACCTGAGTCAAGCACAACGCCGGTTACACGACCAGTAGCGTAACTGAATAAAAATTTAATTTTTTGAGATTTTAGTTGATATGTGGACAGTGTGAATGGATATTGGAGGTTTAAATGGTGTTTATATTAATTTAATTAGGATACATATTTTGTTTAAAAAAAGACTTATTGTGAAGAAGTTTGAATGTATCTTAAATTACTTCAGGAAATGGATTGAAGGCTATGCAAAATGAATTCGCTACTGAGCTCATCTCATATTGACAATAAAATTAAATTTGTTATGTTTACTTACAGACTGAGCACCGCCTGCATGGATACAAAGAGCGCTGGTGCATTGATGCCCTCAAAGAAGAATTCTGCTGCCTTTTCGCGATTACGACGGGGATTCAATGGCGCCTCTGTCAACAGAACAGGATGATCTTCCGTAAAGGTGGCTAATTGTTCCTGTCACAAGAAAGCAATTTGAAAACCTGTTGATTGTTGAATTTAGTGTTCTACCTACTTTACTATATATATAGCTCCAAATGCGCTCCATATCATTCCAGTCCGTCACTATGCCGTGCTCCATGGGATAACGTATGCTTAGCAGGCCACGATGCTCCTCCGCCTTGGGACCGACAAATATGTCGCCCTCCAAGGCGCCAGCCATTACCCGCACATGCTTCGGTCTGCCAATGCTGTCGGAAATGCGTTTAAATTACTTAACTGGTTGTTTAATATAATAATTAGCAATACTTACTAATTGGGAAACCTGCACTTTGGAATGTGCTCGCCAGCAAAGCCGGCTTTGATCACACCGGAGCCCTGAGAAAGTATTCATTTTATACAGATCAGATTCATTAATTCATATTTACAAACTAGTAGCATTTTTGTTGTTGTTGAAAAAATAAAATTGACACATAATGGGTTTGAGATCTATTCCGCAGGCAGATATGTTGGCTGTTGCAAGGAGTTCACGTTTTGAGCGCAAGCCAATCTTAAAATTTGCACCATCCATCGGGCTCTCATGTGTGAACTTTCGGACTATGAGCGAGATCGATCAATTCTACTTGGACTGTCAGAACCACAGGGATTACTATCGCGATCCAGTTGATAAATTGCATCGCCCGCAACGATTCGGTCTGCAGCATGGCAAATGTGGCATTTTGCCGGATCGCAACATTGAAATGCTAAAGGGACCCATAAGCTGGGTGCGGGAGCGCCAACCCGTTGTCTATCCGGAAAAACATAATACTCGCATGCGACTGGATGGTGGCTTAAGAATTGCTGCTCACTTTTGGACAAGATCTTCCCAGGCTTATAAACGTTAACAAATTGAGTCTTTTATCTCATGGTTTTCGCAACGAAATTGAATTGGTATTGCATTTGTTAATCTATCAAAATCTTCGAAATAAACTCCATCGATTGGCAATTAGTCATTCTCTTAAGCAGTTAAAATGATGGTTGAGAAAGTTTTTTGAACAAAGAGACGAGGAACGGGGTATCGGGGCAGCTTGGCTTATTATTCGTGTGTTGGTTTGGTGATGTCACTTGTCGTTTGCCAAGGGTTTATGGGAGCGGCAGCTAGTGGTTCATCTTCAAAGATCCATGCAAAGTGGTACTTACGTTATCAATGACCACAGGCTGATTGACGACGACATCATAAGGCTCCATTTTGTGCGTTTATAAAAAAGTTTTGCAAATTTTTCTTATTAAATCGCGGTGTCGTGTGCAATGTGACCGCGTCGTTTATTGTGTGAAATACCATTATGCTGTCCAGGTAAGAAAAATACCAAATTTGATACAGTGCCCTTTTAATTAAATTGAATTATGTTTTAATCATTTTTTTTAAGGAGCTGTAAAGACTTTAAAAACCAATTAAATGAATTAAATTAGAATACTAAAGCTTGCTTATTGCTTCTATCGTAGCATACATCGCATGGGTATCGATGACTATCGATACCATATATAGTGCAATCGATTGTTTTGCTTTATGTCTAATACAAACATTTATTGTTATGGCTGCATCACAAACGAATCCCGAAAAGAATTCCGAGCTTAAGCCACCGCCTGGCCTAAAATCGCTAATTGATCATTTGATATCTGTTTATCCGGATCAGCCCAATCCACTGCAGGTGACGACACTGCTCAAATACTGGCTGGGTGGCTCCGATCCCCTGGACTACATCAGCATGTACAGCAATAATGGTCAGGGCGAAGGGGAGGAGGAGAGGATACTTCCACATTGGCATTATGTTAGTTTTGGACTGAGCGACTTACATGGCGATCAGCGGGTGCATCTGAAGGAGGAGCACACCACTCGCTCTGGCATGGGATTCGAGTTGACTTTTCGATTGGCCAAAACGGAGGTTGAACTGCGCCAGCAACGCGAATGCCCAGATAAGCCCATTAGACCACCCACCTGGCCAGCAAATCTATTACAATCCATTGCTCGCTATTGTTTCCAAACTGGGAATGGTTTATGCTTCGGCGATAATATTCCGTGGCGCAAGTGTTTGGATGGTGGGACAAATTCGCGGATGCAAAGTCTGCTTGTGGCGCAGGATCCTCAACTGTGCAGCATTGACACACCTTTTGGCACTGTGGACTTTTGCCAGATAGTCGGCGTCACCGAGGAGGAACTGGAGCAGGCCTCACGATGGAATGGTCGTGGTGTCCTCAACTTCCTCGCCAAGGATGTGCAGACTGGTGGTGATTGGCTGGTGACGAATATGCAGCGCACAATGAGCGTATTTGAATTATTTCCTGAAACGTTGCTCAATCTGCAAGATGATCTGGAGAAGCAGGGCTCCGATTTGGCCGGAGTGAATGCGGAATTTACGTTCAGGGAGCAGAAGCCAACCCAGATGATTAAGCAAGAGATTGACTTTCAGAGCCTGAACGAACGCTGCGCAAGCGATGAGAATAATCGACAACTGACAGACTCCCAGGTGAAACGCGAGGAACCGAGTTTTCCACAATCCATGTCGATGAGCAGTAGCTCCCTGCACAAATCCTGTCCACTCGACCATCAGCCTCAGGCGCCCGATTGCATATCGCTCGATGGCATTGAGATCACACTGGCGCCCTATGCTGCAAAGTATCTGCTACTGGCCATAAAAGTAAATCAATGATTTTAGACTTCTGTATATGGCTTACTTTATGTTCACATTTCTTTCCAGGATCGCATACGTCATGGTCGTCACTTCACATTTAAGGCCCAGCATTTGGCCTTAACCCTTGTCGCTGAGACGGTTACAGGAGCCGCGGTTAGCGTTAGTGAACCGTTTGGGGTACTTGGCTATTGGATTCAGGTGTTGATACCAAACGATTTGGTGCCACGCATGATGGAAGCATTTCGTAACGCACAACTGGATGGGAAGACGGAGCCGACAAAGCGTCTCGAATTCGATTGGCCCGATAAGAATTTTAAGCTAATTGTGGATCAACCGATTTGTGCGGCGCCGCTGCCCACAGCAATGTCCATTGAGGCGCCAATCAACTGAGCAGCTGTCAAGAAACGCTTATTTCATACTAGTATTATAAATTAACTAAAAAATGAATCTTCCACTAACACGTAAGTTTAATATATATTTATATTCAAATATACTCATACATTTTGTATATGTAGTCTCAAAATATATAAAAGTGCATTGTGTGCTTGCTGGCGCCAACAATAATAATTCCAGAGATGACACTTAAACACCGTAGTCATGTCTGCTGAACACAAGATGTTTGATGCTAATTTGCTGTGCTTGGACACGAAACGGATACGGTCAATTTATAGTGGCATAAAATGCCGCCAGTTTTTGTTGGACTTCAGTTTCTAATTCTGGGAATTGGAATCAATTGACAATTATTATTTTTTGGTCGCACCAAATCCACAACAATTCATTGATGTGCCTGTCTGGCAATTGATCATGTGATTTCAGTAAAAGAACGGATGCATCTCAGTTTACACATCACTTTTAATTATTAAGGGTCCCCATCAATGGAATGCGTTCGCTTTTGTAGCTATTTGTTTTTGTAGCCATCTCCGTTGTGACCGTTGCGTTGCCAACGGTTACCGCCGACTTGGACATTATTTTGTTTACTACAGAGAGACCGAACACTCAGACGGCTGGTCTCACGTTGTCAATTTGTGCTCCGATTTGGCGCCTCGTGAGTGACAAATTTCTTTCAGTTTTATTTTTTTTTGCTCGTGTAAAATAATTGAATTATATTTCATTCCGTTGCCGGCAACGCAAGCGTTCGGTCGTGTTTTTATCTCTGCCCAGTTCGCAGCGACTTCGTCTTGCACTTATTCAGTGGCGTCGGAGCCCGCATCGCAATATTCCAACGGGATCGCCACAAAGTATAACAAATTATAGTGCATTTATAAAAACGTCGATTAGGCGAAACACAAACTCTGCCATGTATGTGAACATTTTTTTTTTTGTAGTTTGCATTGCATAAGCGTCGCGAGGCTACCGTCGATTCTTGACTGTGACCCGAATCCCCCCCCTCGCATAGTAGAGGCGCCTTCGTCAGAGAGACACGTGCACATTGATAATGTGCCTCACCTCAAACTTAATAGTTGTGTTTGCCGCAAACAGAAACATCAACAGATTTACAACATTAAAGTTGCTTCCGCTTTTTTGCTCGGCTGTGCATATTTTCTAAAAATGTTATCAATTTCGCTCGAGTAATTCTAGTCACAATAATATTATCGTAGACATGCAAAAACCCAAATTCTTGCTGACAATATTTACGCATATATATGACTTCTGGTTATTTGTTCAACTTACATATGTGTCTATATGTTTTTTGTAAATTTAAAACCTCTTTCTTGTTTAAATAAGCGCTTGTGCTGCACATTTTGTGCACTTGCACCAGTTAATTTGTGCATTGTTGATATTGAGTGTTCTTGAACTGCGCACTTATTTATTATTGAGAAAGTAAATACTTTGTTAAGCTCATAGCTGATGTTTGCCCCTGAACCAATATTAATTATCAATGTACATTTAATTACAAGAACGCCCACTGTTTGTGTCATTTATAAAAAAAAAGTTTTAAAATTAACTTTTCAACATTTCCCATAGAAAATGTATAATATTTGTTTGACTGGAAATTAGTTTATAATCATTGATTTTGATCGTATTTATGCAAATATATCAGAAATTAACATGGCTACAAATTAGAAGTGTAAATTTAAAATTTTTGACATTCTTTCTGTTTTTTTTTTCCTAAGTAAAGCTTGTGCATGGATTATAAGAGATTTAAAATTGTGTATTTTAAAATACAAAAATTTAATTGTAAAATAGTAAATTAAATGCCAAACTTTTTATGTAATGATTAATTTCAAGTAAAAATCTAAAAATAAAATATATATTCGCTTTTAATGTGCAGTGATATATTTTCTGATTTTATATAGATATAGAAACATCAGCTTCAAAATCAAGAACCACATCGAGTCTCTTTAATTACATTTGACTTAATTGCAGATAATTAGATACGTTTAGATTCGTTTACTGCATAAGTTGTAAACCGCATAGCCGCATATCAGTTAGTGTCAAGATAGACGACTTGTAATCAGTTTGAAATTTCAGAAACCACACGAAGCCATGGCCGAAAACGAACCGCTCGACGCAGCAGCCAGTCAACCCAACGGACGGATATTGAGCGCTGCGGAACGCTCAAATGGACACGCAACGCATGTCAGCAACGGACATGGAAATGGCCAGTTGGTGCACAAGGAGAAGACCGCAAATGGGAAGAAACATGAGAATGGCGTCCAGAAACAGCCGCATATCGAGGCGCCATGCTGTCGAGATATTCACGGCAAGGAGCCGCCGGATGGCGGTGCTCGCGCCTGGCTGGTGATGATCAGCGCCTTTCTGTGCAACGGCGTCATATTTGGCCTGATCAATACCTACGGCGTGCTGCACAAGCTCCTAACCGAACGACTAACGGCACAGGGCGATACGGAAGCCAATAGCAAAGCGGGTAAGTCTCACTCTTTAGCTTATTGATATCAATTAATATGAGTGTGTGATTGGGGTCGAATTGAACAGCTGTACACGGAGAGAAAAAAATTAATATTGATTGTCTACGCAAATCAAGAAAATCTGATTATGAATTTTAGTAGTTTTTATAATTCGAATTCTAGATTCTGATTTAAATGTTGTGCCGCTCATCTATGTAAATATTTCATAGCAAGTACGTTTTATCAGATTTGCGAATATTTTCATTTTATTACTTTATTTTTCTCTCTGTGTACACAAGCAATTTGCGCACGTACTTAATCCCTTCAGAGCAGGGCCCAAGGCAAATTGATTCGGAATTTGTGACAATCCTCAATTGATTGTAATTATGCAGAAGGCAACACAGATTAAGTTTTGGGAATTAAACAGTTGTTTTGCACATCGAATGTGTATTAATTGATGGTACATTGATTTACGCGCAAAGTAATTAAGTACATATGGCCTTATTCACATACATACTTACTTAATTACATACTTGATGTACATACAATATTTGCATGCGTGATAAGAGTTTTGAGCTTTAGGGGAAATTTCTGTACATTACATGCTCCGTTTTTTTCTTATCAATATTGCGATTTTCTGAATGTGATGTACGTTTTTATAGTTACTATTTATTTTTATTCATTAGTGGCCAGCACTAATATAAAAATATAATTAAAATAAAATAGAGCAAAATTTAGAATCTTACTCCTCTGCATAAAGAAATCATAAAACAATTGGGCAACTTTTTTCAAAAATATACCTATTCAACTGAAATGAAGTGTTTCAGAAATTTGTCAGGTTATTGAAAATGGTTGATGGAATTTGTAACTTAAGAGTTGGACAGTTGCGGACACACGATCCCGCCAGATATATTGCTGTGTCGCTTGAGTTCAATAAAACTTAGCACATGTAAGAGTACCCATATATGTTTATCTATATACATATATATTTATATATGTGTGTACATACATACATACATGCATATATGAGTCGCTGTGCAAGAGCAACATGTCGACGTCAAGTGAATTAAATTGCTGAAAGTTTATTGGATCACAAAACGTTATTCAACACGGCAATGACGATGTCAAGTCGCTGGAGTCGATGAGAGTTTGCAGCTGAACAATTTTGCGTACTCAACTAAAGGCATACACCCGGCAAAAAATAACTCGAAAACTGACCAAAATCGCTCTGAATACAAAAATATCTAAATACTCAATTTTCTGCATAAGATTCCTAAAAAAAGTTATTAAAAGTAAGACTAACTAAAAAGTAAAACTATTATACTAATAAACTATTATATATGCATTTCATCTCTGGAAAAGTATTTTCTTTTTTCAAAATTTTTAAAAATGTTCGGTGTTGTAATCTAGAAACGCGAAAATTCTTTTAAAATCCTTAACATATTTTTTCCGAGTGTAGGACACATGCACGTTTTTGGTGTGAAGTGGTCTACGCCGGAAGAGGCTCGCAATATGTGAATCGCATCTATTGATAGAAAAAAAAGTAAAATACTGATGACGTCGTGTGTGAAAGCAAAGCAAAGTTCAATTGATTTAAAACTTGTTTGTCAAGGTTTGTTCTTTGGGGTTCGCTGACATTGTGCAATCGGCTTGGTAAATGGGGTGGGAGGTGAACGATGCTTCAAAAGAAGACCAGTTGCATTGGGGCAAGAGACAGAAGCCAAAAGCCGCGTCCAAAGACGCCACATAATGAGTGGCACAATCGCGCAGGCCGCATGCCACATGCCACTGACCCAGTTACTTGGTCGACTGGCATTTGGCAACGACTTGGAAACCCTCCAAGTGTGTCGACGCTTGACAGCGATCCTCCTGCATTGGGTCGCCAGCTACTCAACTGACCGGTTGAGTGGAATTAGTTCCGCTTTATGATTAAAGTTTCCCGTAATCCGAGTCCAATCCACCGTATTACGAACTTTGCATTTTAACGTATTAATTGCAAGTCGTATTTTAAATACATATATCAGAACATATTTTATAGTATTCATGCGGCCAACTGATCTCACTTTAAATATACTAGTTCAGATTGGTTTATTTTAATCAAGAATGAAACTCATTAATTCAATACTTAAATATAATCTTCATCTAGGGTTTAAACGTTGAGTTCATGGGAATCTATCGAATCGAGTATATATGTATGTTGTTTTTTATTTTTCAAATTGATTATAGACGTCACATTTGTAATGAGTGAATGCCCTAGAAATTTATTGTTTGATTTGAATAGGGCTTTAGACTTTAAGTAAAAGTGTTGATTTTTAATTTGAAAGGTGTTTTCGAAATGTTTGACATTTTATGCATGTGTAAATTAACATACAAATATTTCAAATATGCTTTTATATTTAAAATATATTTTCTTATTGCCAGTGCGTTTTTTATGTGCATCATCGAATTTTCCCGTTAAAAGTTGATGCAATGTTTGTTGCGACTGCCGTCAGTTTGGTGTTTTGTTATTTTTGTAGACCCTTGGCAATGTTTCAGAAAAGTATTATCTAATATGTAGCACTCTCACACTACTTCTCTCTCTCTCTCTCTCTCTCTCTCTCTCTTTATTCTCAGTTTGCTCAGGCAAGTATTAATGTGCACAATGCTATTAACTGCCATCACCTCTCCCTTTCCCTTTCTCTCTCGCTCTCTCTATCGCACTCTCCTTGGCTGCGGTATTTTGCCGACCGGGAGCCGGCTTTGGCTGCATTGTGGCATTGACATTGAAATGTGGCTGTTCTCGTTGTCGGGTTGCCGAAATTGCAAGAGTACTATATCCGGACGGAGCGTGTTTAGATGCATGTGCGAGATACGATGTGTGTGTGTGTGTGTGTGTGTGGGGTGAACATTTTTGAGGGTATTGATTTCATTGGGGTGCTTGGCAAAATGCGGACATGATTTGCATAGCCTTCAAGCGAATGTAGGTCAAGTCTAATTTTACGATAATGCAAAATCTAAAAATAGAGAAAAATATAGATTTCTATATAAGATAAATACAATAGTTTTATGTGGCTTTGTTACGTCGATTTAACTAGTATTTACAGCACTCTGTGTGAGCAACTAATCTATTGTTCTGTTCTTCTGTGAGCTGTCAGTGAACAGTTGTTGATCTTTTGAGCTAATTTTCTTAGATGGCAGCTGCTTCATTTGCATTTAGCGATACCGAACGTTGACAGTCTTGATTCCTACACTTGCTGACTTATCACATTATACATTATCATGGCATTCGGTCATTTGCAAAGTGCTTATCAAAAATGGGTCGCCGATGCATGCATTGGACAAAGAAGTAACCCAAATCTGTCAGTTAGGTGTTATTCATGTTTTAAAACTACGTGCAAAAGTGTTGACTTTCCACGCATAGATTGCACACAGATGATGCAATGACAAAGTGCATTTTGCACTTGGAAACTGCCCGGAAAATTATTAAAAAGTTTTATGCATATATCAAAATTAAAATATGACATTAATGTACATTTGGGAAGTAAGTTAGCAAAATTTGGCAAAGTATTAAATAAATATTCCAGACTGTATTTCCAAATCAAATCTATTGAAAACCTCATCCGCATGTATCCAATAGCAATCCCAGTTGAGTCACTCGATCGTGCAACGCGTGCAAATTACATTGGACTTCAGTGATTCCACAGCTTCAACTGTCGGCTGCAGAATATGGAAAAAACAGTTCATTTCACAATTAACCACAATTACGTGAGATTCGATATACAGTCGGATTTGTCTAAACAAAACCACAACTTAAAGACTTCAAGTCAAAGACGAAGAAAGGCGTATTAAATTATTATTATTATTATTTGTCGACAACTGATTTAATTTTTTTTTTTTTTATAAATTATATAAACCAAACAAATCAATTTATTCACTTCTTGCAGCTCTGGTTGGCTCCTTGACCATAGGAACCACATTCTTTCTGTCGCCCGTCGCTGGTGTTCTGACCGACAAGATTGGGCTGCGACTGACGACCTTCTTGGGTGGCATGCTCGCCTCGGGTGGTTTGTTTCTTTCGTCCTTTTGCTCTGATAATATAAGCGCCATGTACTTTACATATGGCATTATGTTTGGACTGGGCGGAGCATTGGCCTATACGCCCACGTTGGCCATTTTGGGCCATTACTTTAAGCGGTATCTGGGCAAAGTGAGCGGTTTTGTTACTGCAGGTTCCAGTGTATTTACGGTTATACTGCCACCTGGCTTGGATAGTCTGCTGAGAGTCTATGGCCTAGAGACGACGCTAAGGGTGAGTAAATTCAACAAGATTGATCAATTTCTAATTCGCTTCTCTCTTACAGCTGATGAGTCTCATGGCGGCATTTATTATAGTCTGTTCGTTTGTCTACAAGCCTCTACATCTGCCAGTGGACTCGCCCAAAAAGAAGAATGGACGTTCGCGCCTCAATGTGTTTCTACGGTCCATTGTCAACGTGGACATCTGGAAGAGGAAGCGTTATGTCATCTGGGCCCTGTGTGTGCCACTTGCGCTCTTTGGCTATTTTGTGCCCTATGTGCACATGATGAAGTTTGTGGAGACCTCGTTTCCCGGCAACGATGTTAATCTGCCCGTCATGTGCATTGGCATTACGTCCGGCGTTGGTCGCTTAATCTTTGGTGTCATAGCTGATATGCCGGGAGTGAATCGAATGTATCTGCAGCAACTGTCGCTTGTTTGCATTGGTATGGTCACATTGCTGCTCCCTTTGACCAGTTCATATGTGGTACTTGTGACATTCGCCTTGGTCATGGGCTTGTTTGACGGCTGCTTCATTTCGCTGCTTGGTCCGATTGCCTACGAGATTTGTGGACCCTCGGGTGCAACGCAAGCGATTGGCTTCCTGCTTGGCTTGTGCTCGCTGCCCTTGACTATTGGTCCACCTGTTGCCGGCTATATATTCGACAGCACCGGCTCGTATACCCTGCCACTGATATTGGCTGGACTGCCGCCCCTTGTGGGTTCCTCTCTGCTGTTCCTCATGCGATGCGTTAAAGATGACACGAGTAGTAGTAATACGAATGGAATTGCGGACTTACCAAATGGGGACATTGAAAACTCATCCAACGGCGATTACCGCTTGAGTGGTAAGCTTAGTCATATATAAATATGTTTTATATGGATGAGAAAACAGCTTTTTATATTATTCCATTTCAGGCGTTAAGTCTAGTGCACCGCTTATGGGCGAAAATGGAACCAATGGATCATTGTCTAATGGACACGTGGTCACTAATGGATCAGCAATTGGTTTGTACTAAATAAACATAAATATAAGATATATTTATAAAGCTTTAATATGAAGATTTTCGAGAAACAGTGTATATATTTATAGATGAATTCCTTTAAACATCTCCTTAAATGATCTTTCAGCTGTGAAGTCCAGTGCACCGCTCATGGGTTCCACCTCAAATGCGAATGGAGGCAATGGCCTAAAGTCTAATGGTCATGCGGATACGATTGACCCAACATATGGTTCGTACACAGAATCTCTAAGCCCATCGAGCAACGACCTCGGTCCACGCCCAACTAGTATTACTGCCTGCTGCTCCTCCGATATTTGCGTTCATCCCAGTAGTTCGACTAACAAGCACAATTCGTTTCCCATCTCATCTCACACTGCTTTGGTTGAGCACAGTTTCAGATCTTTGACTACGCTAGAAGATACTAAGAAACGCCGTTATAAGTATTCCATCTATTAGCCACCTATGTAGAAGGTGTAAACAATATCTTTCGCATTCTATGGATTATGATTGATATTTAGATATGTATATATATAAAATTTTTAAATATTGTTTACAATCTCAAATTCTGGTTGAAGCTACTTTCTTAAATATGACTTTATAACAAATTTTAATTGTATTAGGTAGGTAGTAATTTCAACCTATATAGTATTATTTGATTGCATCTTGGTATATTTCTTACTGCAACTAAATCCATTATTTCCACTTCCATCGCATCAAATACACTATATGATTAATACGCACCTGTTTAAATAATACTTATTTAGTTTTAAATGCTTTTAAGTTGCACGGAAAACCTTTTGTAAAAATAAGAAATGCTCACAATTTTGGATATGTATACTATATATATATAGTATACACATGTATACTATATGTAATTTACTGCCGTACATTGTATTAAATTAGACTTATACGTTTTTTTGGAAACTGCATGGAAATTCCAAAAGTGTTTTGTAATAAATGATATAAGCTAACCATAACTATAATGTGAATCTTTCAGAGCCACTCACTGACAGGCCCGGATCCTAGATAAAGTCGCTGTCGTCTACTAACTCAAAATTCCACAAAACTTTTCCATTGAAACTTCTGCCATTTTAATATGTTATCATATCGCTATCAACGTATCTAGCGCATAAAGAAAGGTGTTCATTTTGACTTTACTGTACATGAGATGGGAGGAGATAATGTGAATGTACAAATTACGAATAGACCTTCTGTTGGAGAGACTTGTGTACTTGATGTACATAATATTGTAATACTTATTTTTCGTAAATGTATACTATAGGCTAAGAAATATTTCAAATGTAAAAAAAATGAAAATCAAAAAAATAAATAAATAAACCAATAAATATTATAATTAGAATAATTGCAATAACATTGTATTTATTAAAATTATTAAATTGTGTCAGACGTTTAATTAAGACCTAAATGTGAATTTGCGCTAGGCCAACAACTTTTCTGTTTTTGTTATTGCTTTTTTTTTTTACTTGAAAAATATGTCAACATTTTCTTGATAGCATCTTTTAACAAGCATTTGAAAACCAGACGCAACTTATAAAATCTGTTAAAGTAAGGAACTGTTTATTAATTATAAACAAATTAACAACAATATGATCGTCTCCATTAAATATGTGGCAACAAATAGTTAGGTGGCCAGGCTTATACAAGTCAGCTTATATATGTATATACAATCGGACCTGACTGGAATTGCCCAATTTTTGACGTATGGGCCCAATTGGCATATCGAGAGAGAATGTGACTTGTTACTGCTACCCATTTGTACAAATTACAGCAATTTGTATGCAGTCGCTATCGATAAAAACTAATAAAAAAAAAACAAAAAAAATGATTGTTCGGGGTTCATTGATGCGTACATCATCTGCACCCTAGGTGAATTCAAATTTGTAGTCAAAATTTAGAAGCACGCCTCAGACAACACACGCACGTCTCTCGGGGCGCATACGGCGTATAAAAAGTCGCTGCGAATAAAATCTAATAATTATAGTATTGACGCGCTTGCAAACGTTCAGTTCGCGCAGTTTAATTCGGTCGGAAGCAGTAATCAAGGCTCCAAGTGGATATATTTTGACGCCTCCAATTATGTTGACGTGGCATTTGTGGATTACGCTGATCGTCGTTTTGTGGTTGTATTTCTTGTGGACGCGTCGCAGATTCTATTTATTAACGCTAAAGATACCGGGGCCACTTGGATATCCGATACTTGGCATGGCCCATAAATTGTATCATAGGGAAAGTACGTTTGAAGTGATCAATTTTAACTGGCAACAATGAATAGTGTTTGTTTTTTTTTTTTACTTTGATTGCGCAGATGTGTTGCGCGAATTTGGAATCTATTTGGAAAAGCATGGATCAACTATATTTTCGTGGCTGGGTCCAATACCATTCATAATTGTCAGCGATCCTCAAGTCATCCAGGATATCTTCACTTCACCACATTGCGTTAACAAGGGTCTAATCTACAAGGCTGTGGATGATGGCGTCGGCTTGGGATTATTTAGCTTGCCAGGTATGCAAAGTGAAAGAGCTAAAATTAAATAAGCCGTATAATATAATGTGAAAACTTGTGTATATCTATTAATCATAGAAGACGTACATATAATTATGAGCACCAAAAGTTAAGAAACAAACTTTTTCCAATTTTTTGGTCCAGTGCAGAACCTCGCTGGAGCGTACATCGAAAGCTGCTGAATCCAGCATTCGGACACAAGGTGCTGCTCAGTTTTCTGCCCGTGTTTAACAATGAGACGGGATTTCTTTTAAAACAGATGGATACGATAGTTGGTGAAGGCGAAAAAGATATAATCCCCTTACTGCAATTCATTACGCTGAGCATTGCAACTCGTAAGTTATGATTATAATAATTTGATACAGTTTATGTTCGAACAGAGAACTCTTAAAAATTGTTATTTGTTGTTTTATTGAAATACAGAAACTACAATGGGCAGTGATGTAAAGCTCGAGGAGAATTTAAATAACAGCAAACTGTTGGAGGATTATCAATGGTGAGTCCTTTTAAACTGGACTTAAATGAGTTTTGCTATTCGATAATAGTCTTTTGGAAACCATGACAGATATGTGCTTTTCCCCTTGGTTGATTAATAAATCGGTGCGACAATTGGTTGGCAAGGACGAACATTACTCGGTCGCCAAGAAAGAGATACGTGAATTTATTATAAAGGTAACGATACCACTATTGTAGCCATTTGTAAGAAAACCTCAAAATCTGTTTGTTTTTTTTTTTTCAGATAATTGAAAAGAAAATGGCTAGAGATTCGGAGAAAGGCACTCAATCGCAAGATAAAAATAGTTTTCTAAACCTAGCTGTTGATTTGATGAGGCGTGGCATGTTCACCTCGAAAAATGTGGAAGATGAATCGAATTTGATTGTGTTTGGAGCATTTGAGACAACTGCTAACACGGTAGCCTACACATTGATAATGCTTTCCATGTTTCCCCAATATCAGGAGAAGGCATTTGAGGAGATTGTCGCCCTGTTTCCGGAAAGCGGTGACTTTGAAGTGACCTATGCCGAATTACAGGAAATGGTATATTTGGACTTGATTATAAATGAGTCGATGAGAGTGATGCCGCCCGTTCCAGTCGTGTCGCGCCAAACATCCCAGGACTTGCTTCTTTCCAACGGAATTGTCGTTCCGAAAGGAGTTCAAATTGCCATTGATATTTTTCACTTGCATCGCAGTAAGAAAATTTGGGGCGAAGATGCGGAAATATTTAATCCAGATCATTTCCTGCCCCATTATTTTCAAGATAAGCATCCCTACGCTTATGTACCCTTCACAAAGGGCTTACGAAATTGCATAGGTACATTAAAATTGAATACCCCTCTTCTACTCAAGACTTACTCGATTTTTTAATTTCGTTATATTTTATTAAGGTTGGAAATATGCTTTAATGTCGATAAAGGTGACCCTGGCTAAATTGATCAGAAACTACAGATTTTCGACCAGCTTTAAATTTAAAGACCTTGTCTTTGTTGAGGATATAACCATTAAACTCAAGAAAGTGCCACGACTGGAAGTACATCGGAGACTTTGATATTTTATGAAATATTTTGTATTAATTAATTGCTTAATGTATTTATATGATATTATCTATTTTGTTATATAACTGTTCAATGGGAACATCATATGAATTTGAAAAGTGTAAGACGTTGTTAATGTTACTATGAAAATCATATATCAATAAATAGTATTCCTACCGTCTTACGAATAAAATTGTTTTAAAGAATGTCGCACCTTATCGATATATTTCAGCCTTACCCAGCACTATTTTAAGCCATACTAGTTATGTTATCGCAAAGCACGATATATCGATACATTTGTCAGCTAGCCGGGTGTGAAATTATTGTATTTAGTGGCAATTGCGTCAAAATGTCGTCGCTCACAGATGTCTTGGATCTAAATAAAACGGAATTGTTTGCTAAAATACGCAATGGGCTACCGATTATGCCACAAACACAAAACCTGCTGGATTGCAAAGACGATCTGCTGTACGCATGGGACTCCAATGAATCTTGCTTGCTGGTCACAAATTGGCGCGCATCTTTACTGCAACAGGAACCGACGAAGCGTGCCAAAGTAAGCTATCAGACACTGGTTCCGTCGCACACAGTCGGCCTGCATGTGGAGCGTGTTAGCGCCTCCAATGAGAGCTCCCTGGTGGCATTGAGTGGACCGCGAGGCGTCTCCATCTTGGAGGTACCTCGCCGCTGTGGACCGGATGGCAATTTCATGAATGGCAAGCCTTCAATCACGTGCCGCACATATAATCTGGATGCGCAGCTCTTCAAGAGCAATCCGCAGCTGGAGGTGCGACAACTGCGCTGGCATCCAGATTCCGTTTCCGATTCTACACTTCTTGTACTGCTCTCGAACAACACAATCCGGGTCTATAATCACGCAAAGCTGCGTCGTGTGTGGAAGGTCGGACCGCACACAGTGAAAACAGTTGCAAATAGCTCTCTAACGGATTTTGGTGAAATGTCGGTTGATTTTGACATTGCACCCGCTGTTAAATCTCGCTCCACAGATAAGACTAAAAAAGATGACAGCTTGGCCAACAGTTCAACGGCAACTGACAAAGCCAAAATGGAGAAGGTCGAGTGGCCAATTGTTGTATTGCGTGAGAATGGCAACATTTACATATTGCTCGCTGGGATTGACTCTGCGATACCACGTCTCCAGGGACCCATTACGATAACACCGCAGACAAGCGCCAATTATGGATTGGAGTCGTGTGCTCTGCAGATTATACCTTCATTGCCGCCAACTGTAATCATAGCAGAGTCAACGGGCAAGTTGCATCATGCCTTACTGCTGGAGACAGAATCTGCAGAGCTCTCGTTCAGCGAAGTGGATGATTTCTTGCTCATTGAGCCATCGGAATGGACACTGCACGTGACCGAAACCGTTGAGCTGGAATTGGGCCTCTCAGCGGCAACTGGCGATGCTTACAACTGCCCCATACACTTAAAGCGGGATCACATCAATGAGATGCGTTATTTTGCCTACCACAATGCTGGATTGCATATCGTAACTGTGAACTTTATAGCTGAACTACAGCGATTCCTGGATAGCGAGGCAGAGGACAATCAACTTATTCTAACGACACCCTCGAGTGCCGAATACATTCTGTGCACCAAATTCGACTCCACTGAGCACAAAAATCCAGTCCTTGGCATCGCACTTTTGCAAATGCCCGCCGGACTTGTTCTATTGTTGAGCAGCGGACAGGTTATCAGCTTAAAGCTGGTCATTGATCCCCAACTGCTTGTTACAGTCCGGGAGCAGCTGCCGCATACTGCTAATGATCCTGCATTGGATCAGCAGGGTGGAACTCCATCATTCGTGGATGATATCAAAGCTCTGCTGCAACGTAGCGTAAGTCAGCCAATCCTTGCGGACAAGCTGGCAACACAATCCGCCCACGAGCGTTATGAGCTGCTCAATCAGGCGATTGAAGTGCTGCGTACTCAATATCTCAAGCGACATCAACTGGTGCGCTCCGAGTTTGCCAAGCGCATCAATTGTATTAAGCTGCAGAAGAAACAGCAGCTAGACGAGATTAAGAGTTTGGAGAACGAGCGAGAGATTATCAGTGAGCGTGCCCACAAGCTCGCCGAGCGCTTCGAGGAGATTAGCGATAATCAGGAGGTGCTCGTGCGACGATGCCAGAAGCTGATGCAGGATGCGAATGCCAAACTGCCCAACAGCATTCGCGCTGAACGCGAGTTTGGCTTGGAAGTGGCTCGAATCAATACGGACACCAAGTCCATGGCGGCCGCTTTGGACAAGGCCAAGAAGTTGTTGAGTAAACAGCGCTATCATATTGCCAAGTCACAGGAGACTGCCAAGACCGATGCCTATAAGCTGCCAGAGAAACAACATCGCACCATCACTGAGATCCTGACCCAGCTGTCCAGTGAGATCGAACGGCAGATAACTGATGCTAAGCGTATAAATAAGATTATGGGCGTATAAGTAAAGCCTAAATATGTATTAATTTCAAATAATATACGTTACAAATTTAAACATTTTGATATTTCTTTAATTAAAATTAACAAATGATGTATAATGATATATGGAATATTAGTTTGTTAACATAACCATAATTCTTTCAAAGCCAGACGTAATTTTGGATCTCGTCTTTTATCCAGATACATTTTTGTTCACAGTTGAAAGTTAAATATTTCCCGAATGCTTATTATTATTTTGATTGCGCCGCACGTGTTTTGTGAATATAGATGAGGCCGTAAACAAATCTAGACGTAAATTGTCAACAACAGAGATAGACATGCTGACGATCCGTTAAATAAAAAAACAACTTATTTGTCATAAATAAAAGTCTCGACTTTAGATGATTAAAAACAAGACTTATAAATACGCACTACTTTAGGCTGCACACTTTTATTTGTCTTTTGAGGTGTATTTTTGTTCAGGTATTCCGCATGTGGAATATATGCATCCTTAACATATGTACATTTTTAAATACGCACAATTACAATATGACACAAAGTTCTGGTGTTATTCTACACTAGGAAAAATAGTTGTTTTGATTAATTAAAATTCTACAAAATAAGCAAAAACTGCAACTGCTCAGAAAAAAATGTACTCTGTCTATATTTGCTATGAACTAATTTCCATAAATAAAATATTAATTTCTTTGCCAAATTCAGCATCAAAGTTATCAGTTTTTAATATAATTGTAGTAAGTTTTATTGCATAGGAAAATAATAAATAAAATTTTCGCCGGACTTAATACGTAATCCGCTTGTAGAATAATAATAGAAAATAGCTATTTGTGTACTCGTATGTGTCTGTTGAACCTCCATCGAAATCGATTCAGAAAATTTAAATGTCTGTGTTGTGATTTGAAATTCTTATTTTGTTTTTATATTTTGCGTTTCAGTTACTCACTACGCTGTCTGTCAACAGTTTGTAAGCGAACTTTTTGGAGTCGATGTCGTGTCCAATTGTGACTTGTGGAAATGACATCGGTAATTCTGCGCCGATTGGCTGTGATCTGTACACAGATGTCGAACTATATAAAAACTAATTCACCCTTTGTGATTGAGGCGCTAATGGTGACGCTGTGCTTTGGCGCCATTATAAGCCGATACACAATACTAATATAGTTAATGAATATACCATAATCTCATCATGTGAATAATAATAAAAATGACAAATTGACAACTTCCTCTAAATAGAACTAAATTTGTATTTGTATTTGTGTGTGTAAAAATACGAAAATTGTGCGTGGCAATACATATAATGTATGGAACTTAAACCTTAGTGGGCTTCTCAATCAGATGTATATAGAATGCGGGATTCTGCACGACATTCATATCCTTAAAGTCACCAAAGAGTTTATGCTTGGATTGGCTGCCAAAGATTTCTCTCAGGATATCCGTGAAGCGCTTCAGCTCATGAGGATAATAGGAAAGACGGAACTCGCTGGCCAGCTTGTTACCCTCGATCTGATAGTCCATGGAGACCAGAGCAGGCTTGCCGCAATAGAACAGAACGGATGTTTTTATGTCCGCCGTATGGCTTGTCTATAAAATGTATAAGAAAACAAAATATATACATATATATATATATATTTAGAAATATGCAACTCATTCAGTGGGGCGATTAAACTTGATGATGTTGATGATGATGGTGCTGTTTTTGACAGTTTGCTCGTGCGAGCTTAGCTTTTGTCTATTTAAAGTGACTTCAAGTGAGTTATCAATGAAACGATGACTGGTCAAATTCAAGAATTCATGAAGTGAAATGTGTCGTTTAATACTTTTTAATTGGAAATGAAGAGTGAACGTGGCACGGGGATAGTGCGAAACTTACGTTATAGTAAATGCTTTTGGCGGGTGTGGCGCCTGTCTCCAGGATGTTGTCATAATTGCGATGATCTATCAGCAGAATGCCGCCGGGCTTTAGGCATTTCTCAAAGTTCTTAATGGCCTGCTTGTGCTCACGCTGATCACCAAAACTGTCGGTCAAATGGGCAAAGGAGTTGCCGAGGCAAATGACGGCATCGAAGCCTTCCTGACGATGCTCGCGAATGTCATCGTATAGGGTTAGCCAATTGGCCTCCTCAATGGCTATGGGATAAAGGTCAGTCCTGGGTAAAGACTTGTTGAATTTCCCAACTTACTCCAATTGTCAAAAGCAGCCTCCTTGCGACGATTCCAGCGCTCCTTTAGCGCGTATTTCAACATTTTATCGGAGGCATCAACTGAAGTCACCTCAAAGCCCTCTTCCAGCAGCATTATTGAGTCAACACTATATATATTGAATATATATATATATATATATATATACATATTTTTATATATAAGTATAGTCGGGTTTTTGTCTTACCCGGTGCCGCATGCCACATCCAGAATGCGCTTGCAGCCCTTCTGGCGCAACAAGTCGACCAAGAAGTTCTTGTAGTTGTCCGTGCGCGAGTTCTTGTCCCCGATGAAAATCTCCCAGACC
This sequence comes from Drosophila mimica, assembly GCA_037043585.1. Classification (NCBI taxonomy): domain Eukaryota; kingdom Metazoa; phylum Arthropoda; class Insecta; order Diptera; family Drosophilidae; genus Drosophila; species Drosophila mimica. The sequence continues at coordinate 1,370,285 of JBAMBE010001187.1, forward strand.
TTGGCTGCTTTACCATCAGCATATTGATCGCGCACTCCTTCGGCGGAGATTCCATCCGACCGAGTGACGAACACACTATCAGCTGAGGTTGTCATCTTTCAAAACGATTCGACCTGGCCAGCAGTTCAAACTGAAATAAAATTTCAATTCGAAAGCACTTTCCATATAATCTCCGGCTGCTGAATTCCGAATACCAACAGCTGCCTCGCCATCTAATACACACACACATACTTACAATTATATATACATATATATATATATATATATTCTATCGCAATCTTATCAGCCACCGTTAAAATTGACCCGAGCTGGCAACGGCAAAGTTGTGAGGTTCACAGCAACATCTGCTCGAAGCGCACACGCTTTGTTTTTTTTTTTTTTTTGGTGACTTGGCTTTGACCTCGTTGTGTTTAGTCCAGATTAGCCAGACTCAACGTAATCGAATTTATTTTTTGACAACACTACGTCATGCCATAACAGAGAAGCTCCCAAAAGTAGTTGTAGTCTGTACAGGTTGCATATCAAAATATTAAAATTGATTTGACCATATCATTATGCGTTCGAAACGGTTAAAGAAGTTAATATATAAATGCATGAATGGAAAAAAACACGTGAATATTTTTTACATAAGCTTGATTCGCTGAATTAATCAAACTATTTAAAACTGCGTAACAACAATAAGTCTTATCTCATTTTGTTCGCTAAAAAACAACATTTTTTACCAATGCAGGGGGTAGAACAATTTCAGAATAAAGTGTTTAACACATTGAAGCTGTTTTGTAGAAAATATACACATAATTTTGAAAGTAGCAATGTCTATAATAAAACTTAGACTTAAAATAGATTATCATTTTTGTTTTCAAGCATTTTTTCTAAATACAAAGAAAGTTGAGGGAGTTTTCCTTTGTAATGTACCAGATAATGTTTTTCAACTACTAAATCAATTATTGTGGATTGGGACTTGTCGTCGTGTAGAAATACACCCATTTTACACAAACACTTCATATATGACACATTAAAACAAACCAAAGGATATGTTGGTAAAATTTGATAACTTTTTACATATAATTTTACAAAAATAACTTCTTTTCACTCCCAAAAGTAATTGAAAAACCAAAAATTTTCATATAGGCTCGATTTATTTTAGTAAACTTAATAAATATTGCACTGCGTTGATAATTAGGATTATTTATTGTTATATGTTATATGTTGTTGTAATGGTATTCGTATTGCACGTGTTCGTTGTTTTTTGTTGTTGTTTTTTTTTTGTTTTTAGTGATAATTTGATTTCTTAATGATTAATTTCACGAGTTCGTATAATTATATTTATAAATAGCATACAACTTTAATAATATCAAGTAATGATTACGTTTCACAAGATAATTATTTACAGCTTATAGGCCACAATTATCTTGGGAAACATAAGCGGTCTTTATAATAATATATAATAATATTACATAAGTAAGTGTGTATGTGTGTGTGTGTGTCAGTGGATATGGTTTAGATAATTTAGCAACTAACTAAGGGATTTGAGTATTTATTGTATTCAAATTCTATGGCAAATACCCCAGCGAATCCTCCAGAGAGGCGCTCACGGCACGCATGGATTGATAGCTGGCCATGCGACTCCTGCTCACATTGCTTCGAATCGAGGCGGCCTTCTCCAATGCCTTGATGTTGCTCAACAGATCGTCGGCACTGCACGATTTCTGAGATCCATTAATGTGCATCGGCAGGGATAGGGGTATGACCATGGGATTGACATTGCCATTGCCAAGTCGATCGCTGCTGAAGGATTCGCGGGTGCGATAGAGGGATCGGCGTGAGACATTTGAATGGCAACTGCCGTTGCTGGACCGCATCGCTGGCTTCTGGTTAATCCTCGGTGGACAGAGACTCTTGATATCCGTCGTCTGACTTAGTTTCATGTCGGCAAACACAGCGGCAGCCTCCACACTCTTCTTCACACTGAGTGCCTCATGGGGCTGCACTGGCTTGTTATTGCCACCGATAGTAAAGAGCTCGTAGTCCAGGCCCAGTTTCTCGCTGGGTTTACCTTTCCTTGGCGCCGCCCGCGACTTGGGTCGCTGATTAAGTGAATCTTCGCTAACATTAGCTGCATTTGCATTGGCACGCTGCCGGAGATGGGAGCGTTTGCAATAGCATTTGCTTGCACTCACACAGCTATCCGTATCACACCAGGTCGTCGTGTCCGAGTGCGTATTGGCCGAGTCGTGCTCCAGTGTGCTATTCGGCTCCTCCTCCACCATGGAGCAATAGCACTTGTCATCCGACTTGCACGAGATTAACGAATGTCGATTGCCACCAACCGTGCCAGTATTGCCAGTTGGCTTACGCGAATTGGCCATGGCCATATTTCTTTCATTCTTCTGGCGCAACTTATGATTGAGATGCTCCGTGCGCAGGCTGCAGTAGCAGCGATCAGCGGAGGCACACGTACAAGATTCCGAGTCATAGCTGCACTCGGAACAAGAGACGTACCTATTGCGATGTTGTGTATTTTTATTATTACTTGTCACTCAAATGTGTTTCTGTACTTGATGTGGATTAGTCATTTGTGCTTACCCACTGCTGCTGTTTCGATTGATTCCTTGCAGGGTATGCTCATTGCGCACCACGGATACATCGGATCCACTGGTTGCACCCCGATTGCGTTGATGCGGCTGCGAATGGCTTTGGCTAGTCGGCGGCCCAATCACGATTGGCGGCGTCAGGCGCCGCTTGTTGGACTCCTCTCTGATTGCCGGTGGCTCCTTGGTGCGTGCGGGTTTGGCCAATTTGCCGCGACAGGAACGAAATTGTCCCAGCTGAAAAACCTTCTTCAGGCTTTTGGTGCCAAAAAACATGCTCTTCGGTTTCTTCTGAAATCCCAGTTGATATTTGTTTACATAAATACAGGACAAGTTTCAGAAATTAGAATTGTCGAGAAATAATCTAATTTCCTGATAGCTCTAATAATATCTAGTGGAATTGTTACCTGTGACCCATTTGCGCTTGTCTTGCGCTTCTGCTTCTTCTTCTTCTGGCGACGCATTATATTCTTGGATCGCTGAAAGAGCTCGTCCTGTGTAAGTGTAACGGCCAGTTTCAACAGGAACTCCTTATAGATGGGCTTCAGATCGTTGAAGGACATGCCATCGGCATCGATTATGGCATACAGTATATCGTCCAGCGAGTGCAGATTCTCATGAAGTCGAAATTCATTGAACAGTTCACTGAAACCAAGTGGGGAACTAGAAGCACAATTCAAACGATGCCAATCAACCAAACCAAACCTTCTCACCCAGGATGCAAACTAAGTTAAGGCCAACCCACTGGCCAGCGTCAGCTTCAGCTTTAGTTTACAGACAAGAGCTGACCCTGGCCCCGCTGGTTAGTATAAGTACTCACCCTCCACCACCACCTCCGCCAAGTTTTCCGGAATTTGTGCGCCGTGCCGCTCTCGACTTGTATCGCGTTAATCCACCCGTGTTGAGAAAGCTACCCGATCTCGGTATCGCCACACGTGTCAGTATATCCCCATCTCCGGCAGCTGCTGCAGCTGCACCGGCACCCACAAGGTCGCTCATCTTGCGGCCATTGGGCGTTGGTGTTGTTGGTCGCTTCACATGCCCGTTGTGCTGGTGATGCAAACGATTCACATGTCCATTGCTGCACACAACGTTGTTGCTTGCGTTGTTGCCTTTGCTTCGCCCGGAACCACTCTTGTAGATTCCTGGAACATTTGGAGCCGGAACAGGTGGTGCACGTTTCGTCTTATGCGATTTGCGTTTACGTTCCTCCGTCGAGGTCTCGATCTCGGCTGCCTCATTGATCACATTACTGTTGGAGCTGAGCGAGCTGTTCGAGACGCGCTTCTTGCGCGTGGAACGCGACGGCGTCGATGCCCCAACGCCCATTAGCTTGGGACTCATGCCAGCCAGGCTGCTGGTGCCGGCACTGCTGCGAAATGAGCTGCGACGACCATTGGGCACTATCTGGGATCGTGACAGATAGTTGGAGCTGGTCAGCGCAGAGCTGCTCGCAATGCTGATGCAACTAACTCCGTTCTGCTGTCGTGGCGTTCGTCGCTTTGTGCTCCGGTGCGAATTGGTGCTTACATGCGCCATCAGGCTCTGATACAGAGTGGCTGCTATGACAATCGCATCCTCGGTGCTTTTGCAAATGAAGCCATGGCATTCCAGTATTTTTGGAGCGCTGGCCGAACGCATCACAACAGCAAAGATCGGAGCATGCATGTGCTCACTTTGCTCCACAGCCAGTTGCTCAATGCCGCTGGGAATAGAAATGGTTAACATATGGTTTAACTAAGAAGCAAATAGGAAAAATGAAAATCTTGAATAGTAAATACTCATCCAACACTCAGAAAACCATCTCTATTCTATAAGTTAATTGCTTACCTCAGTGGCTGGAATAATGAAGTCTTGTCAATATTGTCTGGATCGGTAATGAGAGGCAAAAATGCCGCACCTCCATCCGTGTCGGATATGACAAATTTAACTGCCGACCACACAGCAATGTTGTGAAAAGGTGTAATATTGGAATCGAAGTCTTCGCTGCTCGAAGATGACATGGCGCTGATTTTGATACGCAATCCTGTTGCACAAATATCCAAAGAACCCGATTTGAGCTTCTGCAAGAATTGATTTGAAAACATTTAGCAAAATGGAAATCTCTTTATTATTTGTGTATTTTGCACCTTTTTCGTAACCTCGGCAAGATAGAGCTGACGCAGTGGCTCTTGTAAACCTTGTAGACTGGTCACCTTATCCTTGAGCGGCAGACAGCCCAAGCAGGTGACATCGAAGCTATTCGTTGCATCCTTGGCCACATCGGTAAAGAGCTGCTCGATTTGCGCCTGTACGCTGTTGCTAATGCGCTGCACATCGTTCTTGGCCGCCTCGGCCAGCACCTTGGCCGACTCGCCCGTCTCCTGCAGGAAACTGCTCAGCGAGGGCGGCTTATCGCCCGAGGTGCTGGCCAGCTCACTACGTCCATACATAATGATGGAACGCGTGCGATGCGATCCCCTCGGATCGTCGAGGCGGTTGCTGCGCATTGATCTGCACACAGAAATGAAGGGACTTATAATACTTTGGTAAATAATATTACTACAATTAATACTACTACTAATATTATAATTTATTTATTAATAAATGTTATTATTCACATGCAGCTGTACATTTGAATATATTTTTGTGTGTCATGTAATTGCGCCAAAAACATGCTTGACGTTTAACAACACTAATATCGCTATTAGTATCGTGAGTTGACATATCGTTTGGAAGAAAAACATAGTTACTAAAACAAAACTAACAAACTCTTCAGCGTTTAAGGATTTAAACTTTTATCTATCTTTACAAAAATCACCTAGTATGTACATTCACTGCTTAAAATTGCAATCTTAAAGACATCGATAGTTTTACAATTTATCGATATTATTATTATTAGCTGGTGTGGATAGGCTCATCACTATTATATTATACTTTTCGCAAAAACAGCCAATGCACGAAATGAGCGGCAATACACCGCGTGCATCAATTGAAGAGGCTGCTGTTGAGCCAAATGCCAGTCTGAACCTCAGTGGCTCCACTGAGGAGTCCGATGGCAATATAGCAGATGCGGAACAGTCGATGGATAAAAGTGGTACATTGAAACAAAGCGATACAATTTCTGAAGCCAAAGTGACGCCGCGATCAACTGTTATGGACGAAGCACACAGCGCGGTGTCCGAAGATGAGATTGAGGAAGAGGATGAGAGCAGTTCGAGCAGCGACGAGCAAAGCGATTCGAGCATCTCGCATAACAGCGAAAGCGATGCCATCGAAAGGGAGCAATCGCCTAACACGGTGGTGGATGTCAATGATGTTGCCGGCAATGAGGATATCAACTATACTGATTCCGTTGAGGCGGGAGCCAATCAAATATTAGCCGAGATCTTAGCGGAGACCTATCCGAAACCTGAGGAAGAAATAGACGCAGAGTTGGAGGCTGAGCAGGAAGTTGAAGAAACTAAGGAGGATGCTGAGGAAGCAACTGAGGTGGACGCTGAACCAGATTATGTAGTGGAAGTGGAAGTGGAAGTGGAAAACGAGCCGGAAAATGAGTCAGAGATTCAATTGGAAGTGCCTGAATCAGTCGATGAGGTCCAAGAGACTGTTGAACTGATGTTACCCACCAACCGTCCTCCATCTGCCATCGATACGGAGACGCAACAGCAGCCTGAACAAGTAGATAAGCTTAATACGCTAGCAATGACTCAATACGAGCGCATCTCTGGCAGCAGCATGGATGAGGTCAAAAGCGATGACAACGTTTACGAGGATAATGAGGATAATGATGATGATGATGATGACGATGAGGAGGATGATAACGATGACGGGGACGACGACGATGACGAGTATGATGAGGATGACGAAGATGATGACGATGACGATGACGAAGATGATGAGGATGAAGATGATATTGTCGAGAATGAGACCAGCTCGATAAATAAGACTGCTGCAGCGGCAGATCAAAAAGATGCTGATCACTGCAATTTGCCACTAAAGAAAATCGAGATCAGTGCGCATCCCGAGAAGGTCTACTATATACGCCGTCATGATGGCACAGTTCATGCTGGTCACGTGCTCGAATCGCGCATTACAGATAACAGCAGTACGCCCAACGAGTATTATGTACACTATTTGGGCCTCAATCGCCGTCTGGATGACTGGGTTGGCAGGCATCGTATTTCCGACAACGCAGACGATTTGGGTGGCATTACGGTGCCCAGCACAAGCACCGCGAGCAGCAGTGGACCCACCGGTCACAAGCGGCAGGGCAATAAAGATTATTATTTGTCCTCATGCGATAATCATGGCTACGATTACAGCGACAAGAAGATGACACGCTATCAGAAGCGGCGCAATGATGAGATCAATCACGTGCAGAAGAGCCATGCCGAGCTGACTGCCTCCATGGTGCAGTTGGAAAAGGAACACGAGCAGATAACTAAAGTCAAGTATATTGATAAGCTCATCTTTGGCTGCTACCAGATAGACGCCTGGTACTTCAGCCCTTTTCCAGGGGAATACGGCAAGGCGCGTGTTCTCTATGTGTGCGAGTTTTGTCTGAAATATATGCGTCTGGAAAAGAGCTACAGCTTTCATTTGTATGATTGCAAGAAACGACATCCACCTGGACGTGAAATCTATCGCAAAGGCACCATAGCCATCTATGAGGTGAGTGGCAGGGAGCAACCGCTCTATTGTCAGCTGCTCTGTTTGACGGCCAAGCTGTTTCTGGATCACAAGGTGCTCTACTTTGACATGGATCCCTTCCTATTCTACATACTCTGCGAGATCGACAATGACGGCAGTCACTGTGTTGGCTACTTCTCCAAGGAGAGGACATCACTCGATAATAACAATGTCGCTTGCATTCTGGTGCTGCCGCCGCATCAGCGCAAGGGCTATGGAAAACTACTGATTGCCTTTAGCTATGTGCTGTCCCGCAAGGAGGGCGTTATTGGCAGCCCGGAGAAACCGCTCTCGGATATGGGTCGTCTTAGTTATCGCAGCTATTGGGCTTACACACTGCTCGAATTGATGAGAGAACGTTGTTCCGAAATGCAGACCACCGTTAAGGAGCTGAGCGAAGCTAGCGGCATCACACAGGACGACATCATCTACACTCTACAGTCAATGAAGATGATCAAGTACTGGAAAGGACAGAATACCATCTGTGTCACTCCCAAGACCATTAACGATCATCTCAAGCTGCCTCAGTTCAAGCGGCCCAAACTAACCATAGACTTAAGTTGCCTAAGGTGGAAACCCATGAAATAAAATAATTTTCTCATAAGACGCATACATCCCACAAAAGTAATATAATCAAATTATATTCATATTCAATACTATTAATAATCTTACAAAAAGTCTGAAAATTAATAAATAAAAATTACTCTTAAACTAAACTCAAGGTACTAGAATTTTCAAGCAAACTAGGTTGGGTTGTGGCAAGAGGCGAGATAATCGGAGAGTTCCGATATATCTGTAAGGAAGGGACACTTGAAGTCGTCACTCAATGGCTGGGAAGGGACAGAAGAAGTGTTGCACTCAGTCATCTTCGTTTTCATCAAATCAACTTTTACAGTAGTCATTATGAAGAATGGACAACTTCTAATAACAATGATCAGATTGGTCATTGGACTTATGGAATTACAATTATTGTCACAGATTGCGTTTATTGGCTTTTTATTAATATTTGATTAATTGTTAAGTGCGTTTACAGCAATGAAAATGTAAATATTTTGGAGCTTTGGGGTAAGCTCCGCAAATCGTAAATCGCATTTTGAATTGCCTACTTATTTTGTAAGAGATTTGAGCGGTTCTTTCGCATGCGCCACAAATTTTAAAAAATATTTGTGAAAGTTATGGGAAATATCAGCAATTTTGCAAGTTGATTTACTTATGCATGTGTGTGTGTGTGTGTGTGTGTGTGCACATCTTATAAGCATGCGTACTAACTAACTGCATAAGTATGGAAATTAATGGCAGCTTATGAATTTACAACTGGTCGTCGATTGGCCAGAACAACATCCTCTTGAAAGAGAAGTGAGCGAGCAGTAAACACAAAATGGGCCAAATGCTAAACAAATGGCACACTGACAACTAATCTGGCCGGGAGAATATACATACATACATACACATATTCATATATAAGTATAGATTTCGAAGAGCTGCAGAGGCGCAGTATTCTGAATAGAAACCATTCGCTTTACCGCTAGTTGACATCAAATCGGAAATGTTTCTTTCTTTTTTCCTTTTTTTTTGTTTTTTTTTGTTTTGTTTTTTTTTGGGAGAATATTGGCGCGTCAACCTATTTTGAATATGAATGAAAAATGAAGATGTTGTGAGATCTGCGTAAGTCTGACTGTTATTTGATTGGAGTGTGGAGCGCGGTCGGCATCGATTTCTATTTTAATCAATTAAGAAGTTCACGCGACGAATGTGTGTCAAAGCTATTGATGAATATTTACATATAAACATTAGAGCAAGTGTCGCTTGAAACCAACTTGGCTCATCTCTACCCATCTCACTCTTCAACTAACTCTCTCTCTCTCTCTCTCTCTATCTTTCTGAGTGTGCGTTGGAAACTAACTGTTTATTTGTTGCCTATGGAAATGGGAAACGGTAAAATAAGCGCTGATGCGGCGGTTATTTATAAAATGTCTTCTTTGTGTGTGTGTGTGTGTGTGTGTGTGTGCGAGTGTGTGTGATTTTGTGTGTGCGAGTGTGTGTGCAAGTGTGTGTGTTGAAGTTTTGAGAACGAAAGTGCTTTCCGTTGAAAGTTGTTTGAAATAAGGCAAAAATTAACTCAAATTTTAACTACATCGGGCTAATTTGAGATCTGTGAAAAATTACACTAATTTAAATGAGATGTGGAAAAAATATCTGTTCATAAAAAATGTAGTCAGTTTGTATTTTAAATTGTAAGCGTTGTAAATTTGAAGATGGGGCTCGTCAGGTGGGTCAAGTAAGGAACGTTTCCTGGCTATGAAACATGCCCAGTTTTAACGACTAACTATTTTTGTATAATTTACAGTACAATTCATGTGTGTTCATTTTAGATTTCTATGATAATCAGTTGTTACCAAGTTGAGAAAAAACTTTCGACTCGCACTCACCTGGAATCGTCAAACATTAGATCGATCTTAAGTTTGTATATCGAATTTCGACTGACACTCGAATTGTTCTCGAGCTGATCGCCGTCCAGTAGCCGGAATCCGGATGAGTTGCTATTACTGCTGGCGGGTTTACGGATGCGCACCGAATTCATTTTTGGCACTGCCACAACTGATTGCGAATCCAACTTGCAGGAGGTTACCATCATCGAGATCGATAGTAGGTGATAATAAGCACACGCGAAATGCAGCAGCTGCAGCTGTGGCAGGCTTTAATGTGTGGAAGCAGTGGCACTAACTGCGGCGCATGCCACTTTTGCTATTTCTCTTCTGGTTTTCAGTTCCTTTTTTTTGTTTTCTTTTTCTATTTGGGTTTTGTGTTGTGCTGTTTGTTTGCCTGTAATTTGTGTGCAATTAGTGGCAAATGTATTTTAATTATGCACATTGAATGTTAATTTTCCACAAATAATTGCAGCCATTACACAAGCGCACACATACACACACACACACACACACACACAGACATATATCCATTTGCATTGCACGAAATTTATGTTTTAGCACTTTGCATTGCCCGAGTCGAGAAGCGAAGAAGAAGAAGAGTTCACGTCGCCTCCTGAGGTGTTTGCCTGGCGTGTTGTGTTGGCTTATTAATTAACTGCCAAAAACAAAACAACAGATTACAATCGGTTTAAAGCCTACGTATATAAATTGTGTTTATATCGTGTTATATCGTGAGGGTGTCGTTTTTCCTATATGAAAAACTATTGAAAATGTTTACTGGTTTCTTTTGTGCTGTTGATGTTTTCGAATTATGTTTTTAATTTAGCGCTGGTTTTGGTTGTTCGGTGTTCGTTGTTTCGCTGATAAATTGCCCCATAAAATGCAATTGTTGTACTGGAAAAATGTTAACAATTTGCGGCGAGCTGCTTAACGCACAACACCAGTTGCAGTTGCAGTTGCAGAAACAAACCACAAATAACAAATATAAAACAAACACGCTCAAGTGTGTGACGCGTCTTAGGCTGCATCTATTAGATACTTTCACTATAGTGAGAGATATTTGCTATAATTAGCAAATGCCGTCTGCACCACACAAAACACAAAACACAAACACACACACACGTCATACACACAACACACACACATAAAACACACACTCACTCACACAGAGACACGTGTAGTCCATTTGGCACTGACATTTACTTTTGCCTTATTGGAACTCCATTTGGAAACACTTAATGAACTGCACTAACGCACTAAATTCATCGGCAGCTGTAGACCCGGTCAAGCTCAATTCTCAATACTCCCAATACGGATCTATAAGCTCGGCATCTGGGCTCGTTGGATGCCACTCAGCGACTGCGCGAACGCGTACGTTCAAATGTCGATGAGCGTCAAACAAAAAAACAGAAAAACCAAAGGCACCAAACACAAAACTTTGCTTCGAGCCAACTTCGCCGACCACTTCGAACGAGCCGGCTTACGAACGCTGAACGAAGTGAAGTGGCCAAAAGAAATGGCCAAGCTTGCTGGCCAAACAAACGTAACGGCGGCGGTAACTCCAATATATTTGTGTGTGAGTGTGTCTATGTATGTATGTGTGTGAGTGTGTGTGAGAGTGTGTGTGAGTGTGTGTGTGTGTGTGTGCATAATAACAATAACAATATTATCTCTGGCGTAAGTGGGTAGCGCGCCTCAGCTCACCTCTTCATATGCTCTTACATATCTTTCTACACTTATCCACACACTTCACAATGTATGTACACTCAGCCAAATACATGACCTAGTTTTTTTTTGCTAACGTTGTAACAGCTTTAGAAGTATTGTATATAAACCAAAATAAAGGATCTATCAGTAAAATAATTCTTTTAGAAATTTGTAGTTGAAAACATTTATTTCTATCTGTGTTTAGATATTTGCATAATTTATGCAGAATTTTTGTTGTTCATATTTTATATAAGTAAGAGTTAATCTTGAAATAAAATTATAAATTATAATAATTATAATATAATTATAGATTGTTTAAATCAACCACAAAAATAGGTTATAAGTAATAGCATTTTCAATCACTGCTTGCAGGGGCATCTATTTTTCTGAGTGTATTTACATATATAGTCTATGTAGGGGCAACAATTTTTGCGCTGCTGATTGCTGCCAGTTACAACCTCAGCAGCTCTCATATGTGGCTGCTGTTGCTGATGAAGACGAACGAGTCCACTTGGATTTTCAACATCAACAATCACTTGGCAGATGCTGAATGGGTGCTTTATGTGGCCGTAACTCCATTATGTACCCAACAATGTTGGCATTATTCACACTTGCTCGTGTTTTGGCAGTCCACAACAAACACAACAGCGTTTGTTGCAGCGATTTGCATAGATCAATGGCTGGTCATTTACGCAAAAGATTTTTGAGCAATGCCCTCAGTTCAGGCAACTGACTGCTGTCCAGTCCCAATGTCAATAACAATTCGTAGATTTGGGTTTGGCGAAGTCAACCAGCGGATTTGGAGTCATGTGCCCAGTTTTGGATGTTGCCATTTGCGCAAGCTCAAATATCTGTGACGGAGTCGCAGTCGGCATTTTCGAAATCAATGACCGTGGTCAAGTTTATACAATAATTGCGCTGGCTGTGGACCCGTTTCTGGACGTGCTTCACTATGCAATCTCATCAACTGCATTTCATTTTTTTGTATATATATATATTATTTTTTTTTGTAATTTGTAACATTAGTTGTGTGCACTCTAGCATAGAAATGCACCTTAGAGGAATATGGGAATATATGATTGAAGCTATCAGACAATAAGTACACATCTACTGGGGAGCACAGGTATTGCATGTGCTCAATGCGATTATGTTGTTTAAGGGGCTTATTAAATAATTAATTAACAATATTGTTATGCATCTAGAAACTGAAACTAATTGAGGTAGCCTATAATCAAACATAATTTAGTATTATTGAATTTGACCACGATACGATGAGGTATTAATAATAAACTAAAAGGTAGAATAATCATTATTCGTCTATTCACATTTATTGTATGCAAAAATCTGTTTTATACTGAGGAAACTTTCATCTTAAGTTTCTTAGTTTTCTAGTAAATTAACTTGATAATCAATTCGTATTGCAATCTCATATAATTGTCAATAATATTTGTACGTGTTTCTTTAAAAAATGTAAACTTTACCAGCAAATAGTAATAATATTAAAACTTTCCATTACATGAATATTTACCTACAGATTTATTTATTTTGTTTACTTGATGTGCATATTTAAGCAAATTACAAATTATATTTTAATTTTCTTATAATTTTTTTGGTACATTTTTGAAATGTTTTTACGTAATTTAATAATTTTGACGCTTTTGTTTTGCAATTGATCGGTTTGTGATGCAGCTGAAAATTGTCATGTGTGTTGTGTTTTCATGAGATAACAGTTAATGACAAAGTTACGACTAATTAAATAGTGTCTACATACTAAAACAAAACGGCTAATAGCCGACTATTGTGTGACTGCCTTAATAAACTCTTACTTTTATGCCGGATGGCAACGGAGACGAGTGCGGAGACGGGTAAGTTGAGGTTGACTGAGGGCCCGAGGGCACGAGGGCCTCATCTGCTGTGCAACTATGTGTGTGCACAACATATGTTTATGGTGTATGCCGCTTTTCTTTTCGTTTTGATTAGCCGAGTGAAACAGTAAACAAGATGCCAACATGCCTGATAGAAAAAACCTGTATCTCGGTTTTACTGTACAAGAAGGGCATAAGACACTGTCATTTTAACGGTTTTTTGTTTGAATTTATTTACAGGTAGAACTGTCAAATGGCTTTTACTTTTAATAAATTCGTTGCTCGTGTCAATATAGGTTAGTAACTGATTCTCTATGGAATGTATTTCTTTGTTTGTCTTAGAATTTAATTTGAATTTGCTAACTGTCTATATTGAATATATTTCTCTATTTTGTTGTACAATTTAATTTTAGTTCAAATGCTAACTCTACATGCATGCGGGAAATATTTTACTAAGTTATATATTTTCCTATATGTGTACCTATATATGTACATCTATGGGTAATATTTATTTAAGACTCGGTGTCAATTTTGTGATGTGCTCAAGATGCATGCATTTTACTCTTGATTGTTGTGCGCCACTAATGTGACTTAACTAACAAATATCAGATTTGTGTTCCTCACTTTCTCTGTCTAATTCTGTGTGGCTTGTCTGTCTTTAATTGTTTTTGGGTTTGTTTTATTTAATCGCAGTTGCAAGCAAAACAATTTTAAAATTAGTCATACAATATACTCGGCTATACTCTGGCGAATGCAAGCATGCTTGAAGATACAGATACAGCTACAGATACAGCAACACACATCTTCAGATACAAACGCACAAGTGTGTAAGAGTACATAAGAGAATGTATATATATGTATATATAAATACACATACTCTTACAGTGTTACAGCCCCCCCTTGGACTGTGTTGGATACGGTTGATTCCTTTGGCTTGGCTCTTGTGTCTAGCATTGCGTATCTGAAATGTGCTTCAAGCGCAGATTAAAACAAAGCGATTCAATAGAGGTGCGATTATTTCAGATTTCTTTGACTACGACACAGACAGCGTTTCCCATTTTATTTTATATAGTATTTCAAATATTTTATTGAATTACTTTTGGCGGGGCGAATCCCCAGTTGACGCGCCACGCAACGCAAGCTCTGCTGGGAAGAGGCATCAAAGCACTTTAATATAGCGTTAAATTTATAAATTTTGAAACTTTGATATTAGCTATGCTATTATACAACAGAAATAAGGTAGACAAGATAGTAAGTAGTTGGATATATTTAGAGAACATGCCACCAGTATAGACTAACAACTTCAATCAAATAGCAATAATGAGCTGAGTTTAATATAATATTAGACAAAAGCTGAGGCACCCAACGATGATGACAGTTATTCTCCTTATCACGATCTGACTTTCTAAGTACGTTAAGTACTCGCACTTAAATTTGGGTTATTTTCAGACGACAAACCCGAAACTATGAAATTCAAATTACGTCACGAGTTTCGGCAGAAAGATACAAAAATGCTCCACAACAATTGTCGCATTGTACTCGTTACGGCATTTCACAATTACTCCTTCATCTTCTTCTTCTTCTTCTTTGTCACCTTCTTCTTCATCTGTTTTATATATATTTTTTTTCAACACTTTTCCACTATTTAACAATAACAATACAAAACATTCGTGCAATCCATGCAACATGGCGACAGAGTTGAGCATATTAAGAAAAATTAAATTCGTGTGTTTTATTATTTTACAACTCGCGAAAACAGTTTTATAATTAGGTTTTAATAGCGTGTGCCAAAAAAATAAAGACTATTCATGACTATTCAGTTTGAAAATAGTGAAACTTAAATGGAAAGATGATGAAGTGTTGAACAAAATGCGATTACTTACAAAACCAAGCAGGGACTTGAAAATTGTCTATATGTGGTACCTTTTTTATTTGTTTTTTTTTTTTATTACAATTGAATTGCAATGCCAAATTCAAGTTTGTAACATTGTTTTAATTTTGATCTGTGTTTTCGAGTTTTTATTGTGATTCGTTTAAGAAGTTCAACTGTGCTTAGTATTTGTCTGAGTGTAGAATTTGTAAAGTGAATTATCTGCAATAGTTTTGGGTCTTTTTTTTCTATTAAACTTCTCTAACTCAAGCAAATCGTCGTCAACTTGAAATAATTTTTGCAAACATATATGGTAATAGCTGCAAAATGTAGAAAATTTACCAAAACCTACATACTTACATACACACACATATACATCTACATAGATCTACTCACAATTTAAATAGTTAGTAAGGTTTGGCGAACAATGCACCCATAAGGTGAGCATTACGGCGTAGATAATGAAATCCAACAAAGAAATTGCTCAAAAAAGCGTGACGCTCGGCGCTGCTGATGAACTCTGCGCCATAAATTGCCAAGAGCCTACATAAACATATACATATACATATACATATACATATACATTGTATATGCAGATAGATATGCATATCTGTTGGCCATAAGGTCCATCTAATTGCAAGCCCTAGCGGTATCCAGATATCTAGACACAAAAATTCTTATGGTAATTCATTTTGGCCTGAACGTGTTTTATTGCCATAATTGCCTGTTGAATGAAGTTTTTTTTTTTTTTTTTTTTTGGTATTTCCATCACAGTAGCTCCATCTGGTTGTAATCCAGCAATTTTCTTTCTATTCGGGTGCTAAGCGACTTTCATTTATTTCGGTCAGCTGAGTTCAAATGGCGCGTGTTTTGTGGGTCAGTGGTGGTGCCGGTGTTGTCGGTGGTGCCAATGCAGCCCACGTCTATCCACTTAGTCTACAATACACTCACTCCTCATCCATCGGAGGCGGCACTCGCTACCAGAAAAAGCGGAAAATTATAGGAGTCGGATTTGGAGTTGCTCATTGACACCATCAGATTGCCGCTAACTGTTCTCCTATTGTGTTGGCTCTTTGTGCCGTTGTCGGTGGCCAAGTTGCTGTTAGATACGATCATCATTCATCTGCTTCTGCTTCTGCTTCAGCTTGTGAAGTGTGTATCGTTTATCACACAGTTCAGGGAAAGTTCTGCACCCGCACTCGATAATTATCATATTTCTCAAAATAGTCGAAAATTGCTGTCGAACTCAAATTAGGTTTATGATATTTTTGGCAAACATAAACTAGTTGAGTTTAAAATTAGCTTACAGGTGGAGCAATATTTGATTATAAAAAGTAACTATAAAAATTACCAATGATAACAGCTATCATCAGTTTTGATTAAGATTTAAGTCTTGAATTGTGTCATGAAACTTGCATCAATGTATTTTGTGGCTGTTTGTTCGGATGTCAAGTAAATCTATAGAAATGTTCCTAAACTGTATTGGTGATCCACATGCGATCTACGCAAAAAATCTACTAAAAGCAGGATTTTTGCTTAGCTAATTAATTGTGACCGTTATACATGTTATACATACATGTTGTGCGATTGTATCTGCTTTATTAGCACATTCGTATAAGTAGCTTGATCAAAATACAGTTAAGTTGCAGTGATTGGAAATACCTCGCCTTGTCTGCAAAACTCGTATAGAGTGTGTGTGTGTGTGTGTGTGTGTGTGTGTGTGTGTCGATATGCGTTCTAACTGCCACAGGCGATTAGTTATGGCTGTGACCTACCTTTAGAACTGGAAGCCAGCGAGCGGCCAAACACAAGTTGCACTTGCAACAGCTGCCGCAAACGGCGCATCGATGCTCCAGTTTCAAAACCATAGACCTGTCACGCAGCCACAGCAGCAGCCACAGCAGCCACAGCAGCCACAGCATCCACAGTGTGTTGAGGAGAAAATCGGAAAATAATTGCATTAAAAGTCGAGATCCCTCCTTGAAAGAAGCGCGAACAGCAAATGCGGCCAACGAACAGTCTAAAGGCGGCATGCGGCATGCAGCATACAGCAGGAGGCCGCAAGTGGCAAGTGGCTAGCTGAACTCGTTCAGCAGGAAAATGGCTTGTCTATCTTAATACACGTACAATTGGATTGAGGAACAGTAGCGTAAGAAATACCGCTAATTGAATGATTGTGTTTGTGGATTGCAGTTGTTTCTGCTATCAAATATGGACAAAGTACAGTTAAAATGTGCTCACAACAATTATGTTCTTCTATCTAGTGACAATGTCTAATTAATGAAGACTCAAGCCTTGTCACATATAATGCCTAATTAATTGTGACTAAAGTAGACAACTAATGACTACCCACAATTATTTTGATTAGTGTTACTATTATTACAAATTATTTTGATTCATTTTCATTGTGGGTCAAATTCAATAAACAAATTTGTGACAGTTGCCACCTAAACAAAAACCACAACAGGTGGTTAATAATCAAGATCGACTTAATATATTGAATTTAAATTCAAATTTACCTTAACAACATCAATAAGCAGTCAAAAAGCCGTTTGATGAATATTAATTATGATCGCTTATCTTCAGCTTATGTTGGAATTAGTTAAATTTGAATTGATTCTTTGTTTATTTTTACCAAAAACAATTCAACAAATCAAATCGAAATAAACTCACCTCATTTGCATTCTTATATCACATCCCAATATTTATTTTACGAATATGCGTTTGGTAGATCCAATAGCATCCAAAATTTCTCATGAATTATAAGCAGAAACAATGGTGAACAAAGGGATTGTTGCCTTTGTGGGAATAATTGACTTCACTTGTAGTTCTTGGCGATTAACACACGCTCCAAAACACACTCGGGGGCAGTTAGCATTTCCCAAAGCGAAACAGCTGCAACCGATTCAGCAACCGAAGCGCGTGAGGCCAATAACGAGACTAACTGCTCGAGAGCAATTTAACAGCGTCCAGAGCGTCCATCGAGGCGACAAAGCGTCGTCAGTTGGCCAAAGAGCCAGCGAGTTTTGCATCCAAGCTCAGCTGAATGTGCAACAGAGAAGACATTGCTTGTGGCATAGTCTTCGGGTGATGTGGAAGTCACTTACTCGCAAACTCATCGGGCTGGGGGCATGATCTGTCAAGGTGGTGACAGCTGACGGGGATTAGCTAAATTTCGTGGCTTATGCCCATAATACAGACAGTAATAACAACAATTTGTACTTCTTATGTCAATGCTATAATTGAATTAACTTACTGAGTGGAGAGCCTTAAAATTATCTTAAGTTAAGTGCACGCAATTAGAGAAAGCCTTTTGTATGTTGTACACATAAGAACTATTTACACAAAATGAGTACAAAAAGTTAAATTTGGTTACTGACGACTTTTTCTTGCTAACAGTATCTTTGCAAATAACTATTTTGGTTTAATTGGAGCAGGTCAGCACAGCCAGATTCTGACTATTCCCGTCCACCTTGACCAACGATCCCAATTTAAAAAATTTCCTGTTGCCGAAAAGTGGACAAACTCGCGTGGGTACTGCCCCCAATTGGCGTGTGCCCATTTGGGAGAACAGTCAGCCAGGAGTAGTGCGAGAGTAGAGTTGACCAATATTTGAGTGAACCGTTAGACAGCGGCGCTTGCAGCTTAAGGTGGCCGGCCTGGTCATATGCATTTAAGTCTGCTGCAGACTTACTCAGTCGACGGACACGGTCACCTGAATGGGAAACAGGTTCGCTACGCGCCTTCGTCTCGAAATGGGTCAATCTTTAAGAATGCTGCCTGTCAGAATCTTTGGCAACTACAGTTGCAAGCGAGTGATGGTCTTCGCTGCAGACCCACAAAAGATAGGCGGTCTCCTGTTCAGCTATTCTGATATATATATATTTTTTTAGTCTCAGTTGTGCTCGAGATAACTGTGTCAGTCGATCGAGGTTTCGTTGTAGGATTAGTTGCCCGACCAAAGAATCGTGTCAGGTTTTCTTAATTGGGTCACTGAGTAATATTTATGGTTAATGCAATCGCCATAGCACAATTATTGCTAAGAGCTTGGTAAATTCAATTCGGTTTATTGAATGCATGCCTGATGGGTGAATTGAAAAATTTAAGCTTAAGTCTGTATTTAATTGTCTGAATGCGAAATTAATCTTAGAAAGCATTGCTGAACCACTCGGGACTTTGGATCAATCAGAATTATAATGTGTTGTTTAACTTCTGATATCTAGCAAAAACACATTTCCTAATCCGATTTAATTTAAAAATAAATTTTAGGAAAAATAATGGATGCAATTTAAAAGTATATAAAATTATTGTAATTTTGTAATTTTGTCTTTATTTTTGTACATATCCATAAGGTTTTACAAATGACACTTATTTTTAAACTTGCAAGAAAAATTAAGTGCAGTAAGGGTTTTCCAGGATATGAGAAAAAAATGGAACAATAATATACTAGAAAAACACAAATATATCAAAAATCAAAAATCATTGTTAACTTTGATGTTTTAAGGACCATAAATGAACAGATTGAAACAGACGTCGTTCAGTGCCTGCCAGTTTACATAAAGTAAGTAAGGCAACAACTAGAGTAATTTTTTATCCTCCTGAAAGTATGCCGCATTTATTGCTTTTCGGCAATCTATCCAATGCAGAAACCAAGTTAGTGTCAGGTGAGAGCAGCCGGCCAATAAATGTTTTAAAGTGACCATATTTGTGTGATCCTAAAAGTATATCGTATTTTTCGAGGTGCGTGCCGCTGCTTACACGTGCCTGTTCAGCAACCAGCACATAAAACATAATAAACTGACCTCAAGTGATAAATCAACTGCTTTTACATTTGTGACTTGATTTAAGTGGACTACAAATTGTATGAGTAGATGGCACTTTTCCACATTTACTTCTTTGATATCAAGCATTGTGTTTGCTGAGATTTTATGACAGTAAAATGCACAATGAATGGCTACTACTATTACTATTTAAGTAGAGGAAAATCATCATTTGATTTTTAAATTACGTAAATACATTTAATATATTCAAAATCAACGATTGCCGTCACATTGTGAATGGTGCCGCAAGCAGTGCATACTCTATAAACGGTAAAGCAGTAATTTTTTCCCATATTAAATCACAGCCTGTAGGTATGCAACAAGTTTGATAATAAAATACACTCGAAACGTGCCACAAAAGCAGCTGCTTCAACTAATTTGTTTTAGAAAATATCGAATTTTTGTTTCATTTGTGGAATGCAAAATACATTTTATTTACTTCATAATTGGCGGTTGTAACAAGGGCTATACAAATATTGTTGTGTCTGCATAAATATGTACTATTTACAAAAGCATATCACACCAAGATCCAGATACATCATTTAATCGCTTTTATCGTCCAAATCGCATATGGCCGTAGTCATCAAACTGTTCGTCTCCGTTCCGTTTGCCAAATCGCATGTGTCCATAGTCGTCAAACCGTTTCGGTCGATCAACTTCGTCGTTCTCCACCAGCATTTGCAATTCGATGGGTATCTTGGAGCGTGTAAATGGGAAAAACTTATGCCCGAAGCCGATGGATCTTAGATTGCGCCTGCCGTTGCCGAAATGGACAAGCGAGGGTTCTGGCATATGCCCAGATTCCAGCTCCAACTTGGGCTCCAGCTGCAGCTCCTCCTTGGATAACTCCACACTGCCAGCTTGGGATAGAGTCGGCACAACCAGGAAAATGTAGACTGTAATCCCGAGCAGCAAAAAGGCGCCAGAATTGCACATCTTTACAGTTCTCCAACTGTTGAATGAGTACCCATTCACCACAAAGGGCCTCAGCTTTTATAGCCTGCACTGCTCCTTCTTGGCATCCTTTGACTTGACTTTGATGAAAACAAAACAAAGCGAACATTTGCCTTTTTTAATATTCCGCGAACAAGCTCAAGAGCAATAAGCTCACAATTCCCCTAGCGTAGTCATAATGTGACAGTTGATTGACGTGATTGGATCAACAGAGCAAATCCCACACAGCTTCGATGATAATTACATTTAAACACGAAGCGTCTTGAGCAGTGGCAAATGTTGAGCAAATAATTTAGTCTTAAGCTGTTGATGCATTTGCGATTGCGTTCAGTTAAATAAGCATAGCTTAATTAAATCTGATTAAGAATCACTATTTGAATTTACATAAGAATATTGATAAGTATTGTATTGTAATAGCTATTTAGCTATTGTTCGTAGTTTGAGATTGAGTTGGGGGTTATTTAAAATGCATTTCCTTATAATGTAGATAAGGAAAAATGATATTGTAATACAGTTATTCCCATCATGCAAAATACAATCCCTCTATGAATTTAAATAAATTGTCGACACTTTGGATCAAGGGAAATGCTTTAATCTGTTTGTAAAATTCCAATTAGTTTCTTAATTTTGTTTTCAAGGCCCCAAAAGCTTATTTTTTTCTCCACACGAACAACAAAGAAAAATATATCAAGCATATGCATAATTTAAGATACATCTACATAAATCAATTTGATTTGTCTTTCAACTCAAACCGCATTCTTAAGTACCCTCCAACAAACCATTTCTTAACAGATCAATTACAATGTTGTTGTTGTTGTTGTTGTTGGAGGCGTCGCAAAGATACGACTGTTGGCCCTTTTGTGAGTTCATTGATGACGGCTTTAATTAAATGTGTGCCGTCAGAGGCACTTTACTAATGGCCAAGCTGCATGGCCAGGCAGTTCCAAGTTGAGCAAGTTGCTCAAGACTGGCGTGTCAAGTGTTGACTCCCTCCAATTGACCGCATTGAGACGCCGTTTTGCTCAGTGTGTCTCTGTCTCTGCCACTGTCTCTGTCTTTGTCTTTGTCTCTGTGGTTGTGTTAAAGAATTCCATTTGCTGACCGGATTGTCCGCATTCCAAAGATTCAATCGAATAATATACACATACACACACACACACACACACACACACATGCATGCTCAATCGCACACACACTCTCAGAGGTACATAAAAGACCAAATTAACAGCTATAGAGAAAAGTATCTACGAGTTTATCAATAAACAAACCGCAATCCAAAGCCATTGCCTCAGCCGCAGCCGCAGCGCAGCCGCAGCCGCAGCCCAATGCAGCGGCTTTGTAGACTTGGACACAACACACACATGCACAACACTCTCTAGTTGTCAATACTCCATAC
This sequence comes from Drosophila mimica, assembly GCA_037043585.1. Taxonomy (NCBI): domain Eukaryota; kingdom Metazoa; phylum Arthropoda; class Insecta; order Diptera; family Drosophilidae; genus Drosophila; species Drosophila mimica. The sequence continues at coordinate 1,392,588 of JBAMBE010001187.1, forward strand.
AACCAGTCGCAGAGCTATGATTGCGACCCAGAGAGTCTCAACTCAAAACTACTTTGTGCAAAAACAAAACACACACACAACCCAGCACACACACACACACACACACAAAATTGGTGTGCACACAACAAAAGCCTATGGCCAAGACAAGCATTAGAAACAAGACAAAATCCACAAGCAGCAGCAACAACAATTTTGTGGGCCGCAGCCGGCACATTTGAGTCTATGGCTAATGGCCAAGCTGGAGAGCAGTTGACCGTTTCGGGCAACACCACCACCACCACTATCAGTGGTGCTTTTGCTGTTACTGTGGTGACGAGGTTGTTTTCTTGAGACCTAACACTTGCAGGTGTTTCGAGGTCTCTCTTTAGATAGCTATTCAACGGAGTTGTTCTTCGGATCGAGCTTATCCGATTTTTAAGTGGCGACACCATCGAGCCACAAAACATGTCACAGAAAAAAGGAAATTCATTCAGCAATTTCGAAAATAAACCCATCTAATATCTTAAGTATAAGATATGATATCTCAGTTATACTCGTATAGTTCTTCTCTGTGTTTATCATGTACAAAATTCAATATATGAATTCAATTTAAAATTAACTGATATTCGTAGGTATTTTGAAAGTAAATCTGGTAAGGAAGTATTTTTTTAAATATTTATTTTATTTTCTAAACATTTTTCTCAAAGCTTGCATCACGTTTGCTTTCTTGTTGCAACTTATCGTTTAGCTATGCATTCAGGTGTCGCAAACGTGAGATACGTTGAAATTATTTATCCACTGTACATTATACGATAAAACAAGTTAACTCTTTGTTTAATAGCCACATGTGTATTTAGCAATAAACAAAATCTAGAGCAGCGTTTATAGCTAATCTGGTTTAAATAGTCTTAGTAGTAAATTGTTTTAAATGCATGTTCTCTTTTTTTACATAAGTTTTTCTTACATTTAGTGATAATTATTTAATGTACCGGAAAGAAAAAGATTGACATTGTAAGTAAAAAATGATCGAGGCGAAACTTATTTACTATTTTTATATATTCACAGTCGACCCAAGAACAAGAATACATTTGAAATTAAAAAGTATTTAAGTCAAGTCTGTTATTTGATTTTTCTGGAGTTATTAAAATTCAAAAGTGACACAAAAATTGATGGTTAAAAAAATGTTAGATAAGCTAATGCTATATATCATGATATGGTAATTAAAGACTCCAAGGTGTTCGTGCCCCACTCGGAGTGGTCTCATCCACATTGGGGCTGGAGAGGCTGGACCGTACCATACCAGATCCACTATAAATGTATATATATATATAAGAAAACTTATGGAGGAACGAGTGTTCAGCAATTTGCCTGCTTGACCAGCTGCCCAAGTCGGCGTTGTGGTATTCCAGTAAAACTGGAAATGGAAAACGTTTTCTTGCCGCATTTTCACATTGCATAAATGTGGAATTTCCATAAAGCCAACAACGACGACGACGACGTCGACTGTGCCGCTGACACACAGAGAGTGCGATCACCAGAGCTCCTTGTCACAAGTCATCATCCACATTCACATCCACATCCACATCCACATCCACAACTCCAAGTCCACATGCCACATGTGCCGTGCATAAGCGCCGGCTTGGAGTGGCTTTTAATTGAAAATCTCTTACGCAATGCCGCAGCAACGGAGCGACCATTGAGAGTCATTACATTTTTGGGTAAGGGAACTGGAACAGCCAATATTGATTTATATGCGACAAGCTGCTGGAAAATATATGTATATACATATATATATATATAAATATATATATATGCGTTTAACGCCTGCCGGCAATTAGGTAATACGCACATAAAGGTAAATGGCTATGGGTGCATGTAAGCATGTAAGTAATAGGCATAAAGCATCTACCTGTAATTACTTATTGTGGCCAGCAACGAGGACAAACCCCGGCAACTGATGCAACTTGCCTTTTTACGACTTTTATGTTGTTGTTGCTGCTGCTGTTGTTGTTGTTGTTGTTGTTGTTGTATGTTGTTATAAACTGCTTAAAAATTAACCTGTTCAACTGAATTGCAGCCCGGTATGTCTGTATCTGTATCTTTTAATATACGACTCACATGTGCCCCTTTTCGAAGTGGAAGTTAAAGTTGAAGTTGAATTGCGATGATCTTTGCTTTCGGCATTATAAGTAAGTAGCGTCAAGCAAAAAATCACGAAAAAATGAATATAAAAAAAAAACACAAAACTGGAAGTGAAATCGGAATCGCCAGCTTTCAACTTTAAAGCGACTTGCCGAAATTCTCGACACTCACTCACTGCAATTTCATCACTCAAAATTCGAATATGTTGAATACTACTTTCGCTTGTTTTTGAATCAATGTTTCGCATTTGAAAATGCCGCAAAGCAACCTTCGTACCTCGCACTTGCAACCCATGCAAAATTCTGTCAAAATATGCATGGAATTTGCATGCAAATTCATTTATGCACAGCTCGAGACTCGAGTCTACTTTTGGAGCTGCACAAGCCCCAACTAAGATTCAGTTAAGTTGCTGTTGTGGGAGTTCAAGCCTGTCTGTCACATAGTCTTACCTCGTCCCTTTTTGGTTACCCCCTCGAACAGCAGTGCCAATCAGTCTTACGCTGACTGACATATGTATCTATAAATGCATGCAACATGCAACGCATATTTATTCCTGCTGTGGCTGCGCCTGCTAATTGACTTTAAGGTGTGCTGAGACCTACGCAACAAAATATCTATTAGTTGTCGCTAAAGTTGCAAGCCACATTTTTTTAAAAATAGCTTTTGGCTTATGGAATTTGTTATAAGAATAGAAATAACATTCGTTCAGAAAATTATTTTTCTTTTTGAATCACTATTTGATTTGCTCTAAGGAAGTCATCTTGAGATATTAAGGATTCCAAAATTTGATTGTTAGCCAATTGCTATAAGTATAAAGTACTTTTAAAAATCCAAAACTTATTTTTAAATTTTATGGTTTTTTTTCTGTCAATTTCTAAAGAGAAATATAAATACACACATCTTATTAACATTTTATTTATATTTATTGTACATATTTATGTCATTACGATTATAGACACATTTGTATTTCAGTTACATTTGCGCTTTAAGTTACTAATATGGACAGAATGAAAGATATGTTTATTTAGGTAGTTGTATGTATGTCTACTCATAAGTGCTTTTATTCACTAGATCTCTAACATTCTATTCATTCATTCGAAAAATATTTATATTTTACATTTGTGCTCGAAAAATAACATGTTTACTGTGAATTCTTTTTTTGTTTTTTTGTGTTTTTTTTTTTAGAATTTATATAACTTGTTTCGCAGTTTTGTCAATTGTAGTGTATTATATTATTCTACATGATGTATTATAAAATTATGTATTATAATAAAAGTTATATTTTTTGTTTTTTGTCTTTACTTTTACTTTTGACACCCACATCTGGTTACAAATTTATTTGATTCATTTTTTGTTTTGCTTTTTTTTTTTTTAATATATACTTAGAGTATAAACATAATAAGGCACACATATTCATTGTTGTAAATTGATTGTCAACTCGATTTCAATATATCGATATTGATATCGGTATCGATAACGTTTCCTAATTTCGTTTAACCAATTATTGCTCGAGTCTGTCTTGGTCGCTTTTTAAGTTTTGCAATTGTTGATTCGATTCCATTTCTAAATTGACCAGCATCGCTAAAATGTTGTGTAAATCTATATAAAGTTCAAATCGGCGTGAACTATAATTGGATGCCTGCGTTTCTCCTTTCGGAATGCAGCTGTTTATCTGCGTGGTTTGCCGAAACTGCTTGCGGGTCCCAGGGGGCCATAAATCGCATGCGGATGCTGCGGATGGCCATGATGCGGATGTGCTGGATGGCCTGGAGGACCTGCTGTCCCATTCGACATGGCCGCCTGTTTCCGTTGCAGTGTCGCCGGACCTGGCGCCATCTGGCGGCGATCGCCATCGTTCAAGTCCAGTCCGGCGACCATTTGAGCAATCTCACGCTCCTTCTTCATGTCCGGCGGATTGAACTGCAGACTGGCCAGCGATCCATGACTGCGGCTGCGATGCTCCTGTCGGATGGAGTAGCTGAAGGCACGCTCATTAAGGTGTCCCTTGCGGCGATAGATGCCAGTGCCACCAGGGGACGGGGACTCCGCACCCGAGGCGCCCGAATCATCCAAGCCATTGCCCATCGACGCGGCCATTTTGCGGCTGGACATGCTCAGCGGTCGCGGTTCGCCAATCAGTGACTGTGCCATTGGGGGCGGGGGCACGCCACCCATGGCGAGCTGCTGCTGCTGCTGCTGATGGTAGGCGTAAATGGGCGGCACAATGGGCATGCCGACGGGAACGCCACCACTGCCGCCGTTCTTCTTGTCCTTCTTCTTCTTCTTGCTGGTGGAACGCGATGGCTGCAGCGTCGCATATTGTTGTGGCATCATCATTGGTATCTGCAGCGGGGGCATGCCAGCCAAATGCTGTGCATGATGCAGCTGCATCATGTGATGATGGTGTGCCTGCTGATGTGGATGCTGTTGGATATGCTGATGGGGTAGCTGATGCGGATGCGCATGATGTGGCGGCGGTCCCGGTGGAAAACCGCGATGACTAATTGTGTGATATTGGCGTGCAGCATGTGGTCCTGATACCGGACCATAGATGACGCTGGCTGGACCAGGTCCTGGTCCAGCGTGCACTGGTGAACGATGCAACCCCGCCGCCGGATGCATGGGCTTTGGTCTGATCAGTGTGCCCGACAAGCTCTGGCTGCCAGTGGACTTTGATGACTTCTTGTCCCGCTTCGTCTTGCGCTCCTCCTTAACTGGAGGCGGTGGCACATCAATTGGCGTACTTATCTGGCGCGCCCTCAACGGTCTGCCCAGAGTCGAGGTGTTGCCCGAAAACAGCTCGTACGGACTCTCCACGGCACCTATGCTATCCAGCTGATCCTGTGAGCCGCTCCACACCTTGTGATTCTCATCGCCGTTGTACACTGAAGCCTCCCCATCATCCACGGTGACATTCAGATCGGCACTGCTACCGTAAACTGTAAGTAAACAAGCAAACATAGAATTTTAGTTTTGGATTTTTTTAAGATTTGCAAAATGCAACGCAAAACTTGAATATGCCAACTTAAAATTTAAAAATATAGATTGGTTGGGACGTGAATATTTCGTACTCTTTATATAATTTCAATGTTGTAGTAGCTCAAAATGAATATATTGCCGATTTTAAAATTGTCTATAAACTGAAGATACAAATTCATTTTCATAAAGAAGTTTTGATTTGGAATGTCGTATATGATAATTTATACTCTAGATACGCATATACATATCTACATGCGACAGATGCACACAGACAGATATAAACTATGCAATATGAAGAAAAAAAGCACAAAGTTAAGAACCAGTTAAAAAGACATAAGATATCATGCAATCGAGTGAACTGGAATGCAGGTCTGTCTTAAGTTACAGTCGATAGCTAGTTGACCTTCGCGGCCAATGGATGCTGTCCGCTAAACTTTTAATGTCCCCCAAAGGCAGTGGTGGAGCAACTCGACGGGGACGGGGACGGATGACGGCGATGAGCATGGACGGGTAGGTGGAGGGTATAGGTGGGGTGCAATATCCATGGCCGCACTTGTCTCACATTACTGCAGGGGCTATCATTGTGGCTGGCTGTTAGTTAAAGCGCTGATTCACGCCAAGTGAAGAGGGCGCTGGGCAAAGCCAAAAGGCAAAAGGCAAATGGCATTTACATTAACCAAAATGGCTAGAAATTTGCCGAGCGCGTCTAATCTTACAAAATACAAAAAACACTGTCGAAAAATGGGCCAAGACCGTCAAGTGCTGACGTTGGCCGCATTCAAATGAATCGATTGTGAGGCAATTGAATGTGTTCGTTCGATTTGACTTTGACGACTCTTTAACTGTTCCCATCGCACACACAGTGTGACTTGGTCAGTTAGGCAATGCAAAAGTCGCAAACAGATACAGATACAGATACAGATACAAAGTATATAGTAGAGACACAAGCATGTGCGAAGCCGTTACTATTGCCTTTGTCGCCATCGCCGTTGCCGTTGCCGTTGGCAATGAAGGTTGGCGCGATTCTGTAGCGCATTTGGGCCATGGAAGCAATGGCAACGGCAACGGTTTTGTAATAAATAACGGTAATTTAATAACTTGAGCACTGCGGCTACACCTGCAACCTCCCCTCAGTTCCTGCCGCACACAAAACTTAACAACAACAACAACAACGGCAAAAAAAACCAGCCCAACCCAGCCCCAGTCGCAGTCGCAGCCGCAGTCGCAGTCGCAGTCTGAGCCCCGTCCGGCAAACGACGACAAAGCGACGAGTCAGTTATATTTTGCATACTCTAACAGTGGATATTATCATTTTGCTGGGAAGTATGTAACTCCCTAGGACAGACCTATCTTATTTCTGAGTCTTTTGCTATTTCAGCAATTTTGCTATCGATCAGTCAATCTGATCGAAACAATATAAAGCGGCCATATGCATGTCTATTTTGTGTGTTGATAATTAAATTTGGCTGTGAGAGTATCTAAAATTCGGTGTACCTCAGACAGCTGTTCATTCTTGTTTTTCTTTCGTTTATTTTTGTTTATGTGTCTCTTCAGTAGCCGCTTTTGTACCTTTGCTTCTGAGCCATGCCATAATTTGGTTTGGTTCCAACGTTTTTTGCTATTCTACTGCTCTGTGGCTTTGTCGCTGCTTAAAGCATAAGAAATCGGCGACTAGCTGAGGAGTCTATTGACCCCAAAGACGCTGGCTAACGTGTGTTCGACTGACTAACGTAGAAAATGAGAGCGAACTTTTTGTCTTTTTTCTTTCTTTTTTTTTGGCAACAGAGCAGCTCCCATTTGCCCTCAGCACCAAAAAAAATAAAAGAAATAATGTATGTAAATTTATGATGTTAAGTGGCAAAGGCTGCAAAAAAAAAAGAAAAATACTTTTGTTGTGAGAACCGTTCAGCCGTTTCAAGCGTGGCTTAATTAGCGTGTTTTTCACATGGCCAAATGTCAAATGCATTTTATATACGTATTAATGCCCAAAAGAGTTGGTCGCCCCATTTCGCCAGTTCTCATATAACTTCTGCTGTTTTTTGTCTTATATTTTATATATAGATCTGTATCTTGGCAAACTTTCATTTTTGGTATCAAGCTCAGCGTCGATATTTGAAAGTGAATTTTAATGGGTTTGTGTTGTAGCTGAAAATATGTATCAGTTCTGCGGGTTGCAACTCAACTTAAAATGGAAAAAATATATATACATACATATATATATTTATATATTCACATAAGCACATATTTCCGCAATTCCAATTTTTATTTTTTTTTACTAAGAACCGTAAACTAATTTTTGCTGCGAAATCGAAAATAATTGTTAAGTGGCAATTGAAGAAAGAAAGAAAACTTAAATTGAAAAATTGCCAATGTAATAATAAAAGGTATAATACTACCACTGATCTACACTATCTTATCCGAGGCGTCACTCTATTTAATCTGGTGAAACTCAGTGCACGATTTCACTTTGAAATGGTGTTTAAACAATCGATTTGTTGCTTTTACCTCTCCACAAACATAATCTGCGTAAATACTTTGCGGAAGTCAATCAAATTCCTGAACAATGCTGAACAGTGGCCAAGCTGAGCCACTTGGACTTGATTTTAAACGTTTTGGAAAGAAAAAAAAATGCAAAAATGTATCTCGTAATTACACTTCCAGTTGCAATTTACGCTAATTTTGCTTTGAGCGTGGAAGTTGGATTTATAATTTTTAATTGTTTTCGCATTTCGCTGGCCGCGATTATTACATGAAATTGTTGCAAGTGGCTAACGAAGGCCTCCTTTTTCTGCTTCTTGCTCCCTGCCATTTACCCCTCTTCTGTGTTGCTTATGTCATAAGAAATGTGCATTTTTCAATTCACTCGACGGCACTCACGAAAAGTAAAATGAATACTCTCACTTAATGTGGCGAGTCGACTCGGCGCATGCGTGCGTGAAAATTGTATTTCCCCGTTTTGCTGGGCAGCAGTTTGCGGGCCACGTTAGTCGTCGATGAGTCACTCAGGCGGACAGCTTTGGCTCAAATCGAGGCAGAACTCAAGCCCAAATTCAATGCAGCTTAAGTAGGAAAAAACAAAAGAAAAAAAAAAACACAAGCTGTTGGCATTTAAACAGTGTTTTCCAATGCAAGATTCCGAGCGGAAAGGGGAGTGCCAGAAGCTGAAAACAGCGCCTTTTTGTGTTTACCTCGACTGATGCAAAGAAAAAAAAAAACTGAGTCGAAATGTGGCTTGGAATTTATTAGCTGTTTTTTTGTTTTTTTTTTTTTGCATTGTTGGTTTTTGCCATTTCGTTTTCCGTTTGCCCCAATGCTCCAAACCAGCAACCACTAACCACCATTGACTCCAGCTGCTGCAGCTGCAGAGCTACAGCTGAACTGGGACGACGCCAACGTATGTCTGTATGAACGTCTGTTGTGTATTGTAGAATGCCAGACGAATGAGTGGTGGAAGCACCTTCGAGACCATAAATAGCTAGCCATTATATATGTATGCGCAATATTGATATGCATTGGGGTCTGGAGTTGGACTTAAGTGTGGCTACGGGCACATCCGACGTGAGAGACAAGACAATAAAGATTCAAAAGTTATTTTTGAAAGATTTCACAGAGAAATCTGTCACCAGACGTGCCTAAAACCCAAGGCATAAAATATATAATGAATAAAAAAGCATATAGACAAAAGTGCACAATAATAAAAATAAAATAAATAAATATATAAATATGTTATTAAGTTCGATTTCTAATAGTAAAGTCCGTTAAAAGTGGCAAAAGTAGTTTAATTTCAATTTGAATAATTACAATAAACATTCATTCATTATAGACACTCATTCAAATAATAACTCTATTAACTAAAATTACTATCAATTCCAAAAATAACAGCATTAAAAGATCAGGTAACGAAGAGAGTGTGTGTGTGTGTATGTGTATATATGTATGAGTGAAAGAGAGAGGGAATGTGGGTCAAAAGCTGGAATTCGCTTAAGTTTGATGGAAGCATTTTCCGTGCCACAAAAACTTGCTTGCAATGATTGAAAATAATCAAAATCAAATTTCCGTAATCGAGCCATGCTCAAATGCAATTCAACATGGCAACAGCAAGCAACAGCAACAAAAAATGTTGCAAGTCAACAAGAAATTTTTACCGATTGACTGCAAAATGCAACATGCAATGGAGCCCAAGTCATTCAACTGCAACTGGATTTCGGTTAATGTGCCTGCCAGTCTCTGCAAGATCTGTATAGCTTCTCTCTCGCTCTTTCTCCTTCCGCTCCCTCCATCTCCATCTCGCTCTCTCTTTCTATCTATCTATGTAGCCATCTATATACTATTTCACGCTCAGTCTCTTGACAGCTTCTTTGCATAATAATAATGCAACCAGCCAGCCAGCGATGCAACAACAACAACAACAACAGCAACATCAACTACAAATCGTTGGCATCGCGGATGCAAACGATGCTCGTAATAGCAGTGCAAATGTTGAACCGCTCCTCAACGGAAGTTGAAGCCGGTTGCTACTATTACTTCTTCTTCTTCTTCTTCTTCTACTGCTCCCAACTCCGTTCAATATTTCAGTCATGGTCAAGTGGTCATCCTGTTGCTGCATATTTGCATAATGACCACCAACATGTTTCCCCAAATATGTTTACATTTATTAGTTCATTTTGCGCAATTTCCTTCATAATTTCAATTGATTTTCAAATTGAATTTTCTTCAGTCACTTATATAATGTCTAGCCAAAAAACAAACAAGATTTTTGAGCTTTTTCCTCGCTATGTAGGTCAAATTGTGTGTTTCAGTTGAAAACTGGAATCTGGTCTTGAACAATGTGCAACGTGTTTCGGTTTTTTTTTTTATTATTTTGTTTATTTTTTTCGGTTGTTTTTGCCATTTAAATGGAACCACAAATCTGTCGACAAAGCCACCTGCAAATGGCTTGGATCAACAGACCTAAGGCGCGGCCAACGGATATGCTCAAGTGTAGAGACTCGATTCTGTTTGCCATGTTGTTTATCAATGGACCCACAACGTACGCTAACAAACTTGGCCAACAAACGAGCCATTGGTAGTTGAGGTCGTGGTAAAGAGATAAGCTGTTAAATAAATGTTATTCATTTAGCACACTTTAAGCCATTACAACGCAATTGAAATTAGTTTATTTAATTACAATTAAACTTCGAGAGAGTGAGCATGTGTGAGAGAGAGAAAAGCAATTATCCAGATGACAGTAGAACGTTAAAGATTTCCCATCTTGATGAAGACACAACACACGGCGACAACCTCAATTCAAAGTGTGGCAAATCGAGAGAAGAAACAATGAGCGGCAGCAACAATAAACTCGAAACCGTCCACAAACAAATTAACAATTTTAATTAATAGAAAATCTACGACTTGGCCACACAAAGCAAACAAACACACACACACACACACACACACTTATATATGTATAAATATATATTTATATATATATATACATATATAGACACACGTGTATGTGATTTTATCACATGTCTGAATAAAGTTTCACTTGCTCACACGCTCAAATTTTAAGAATTCCTCCCCGTTCGCCACTTAGTCACGGATTGCGCTCTGGGTCTGGGTCTACTTCCACTCAATTTCACACTTCCCAGCCAACTCTATACATATATATATATATACATATATGTATATGTGTATGTGTGTGTTACTTCCCACCACCACTCTCAAAGACAATCCACTGAAACAAGAAAGTGGCGAGCTGGGCAATAACCAAACCGAGCCAACTCAAGACCAAGAGCAAGACCAAAAACCTGCCAAATGGAAAACAGTCATAACAAAATAAGCCCTAACCCAAAATTTTCTCACGCGTTCATCTCAATTTATGTACTCACTGGGCGCACATACATATGTCCATGCCATGCGATCATATAAATATATTTGTATACATATATAAATATATACATATATGCTCATGTGTGCCATGCCCCCAACTGGCACTCTAAATGAAGCTGCAGCTGAAGCTGAAGCCGAAGCTTTTGCGTTGGCGGCGCCGACGTCGCTAATCTGCACGCGACCACAGTTCCTGTCGAGTCACAACCGTACAATTATTAAGTTATTCAACCCGTACATGTGTGTGTGTGTGTGAGTGAGTGTGTGTGTGTGAGTGTATGTGAAATCAGAGTGTAGACTAAGCAACTGCACTTGAGAATGACAACTACTGTCCAGCGGAGACCGACAGGGTGCCGCAGTGTCAAAGAATGGGCTGTGTGAATCCAGCAAAATGAATGGCAACATAATTAATTATGCAAATGCATTCACATACACTCAGAAAAAAATCGATCATAGAATTAGAGTTTACGAAATCCCTAAAAGACGACAAATAGTGTTCTCATTTTCAAAAGTTTGAATATTTCAGAACAAAAGTAATTTAATGTAGATGAAAGTTTCTAAGAAATAAAAAAAAAGTTAAGCATTTGCAAATATTAAGGAAAATCACTTAAGAAATGTTAATAAACTTATTTTGAAAATGTTGAAGTTGTCTATGGCAGGAAAAACTATCCGATTGTTCCTATGAAAGCTATATGATAAAATAGTACGCAAATGATGATGTTTTGTTAGGAGCTCAGTTATGCGCATATTGATAAAGATTTGGTTCGGATACCTGCTTAATTAAGAGAGAATTTCATACAAGAACTAATCTTTCGACCAATTGTGAGCTGTATGATATAGTAGTGTGGATCTCGACGACCTTTGATCCAAATTTGAGAAGCGTCTTCATCCATGTAAGAGGTGGATTTCTTGCAAAACTAAAATCTTGCTAGCTCATCTTTCAACCGATAGTTCCGATGGCAACTGTTTTGTAGCAAAAGACTTATATATAAGACAATTTTAAAAACTGACAGATGGACATAGCTATATCGACTCGTTTTGTGATGCTGATCAAGAATATATATACTTAATATGGGCGGTGACGTCTCCTTACACCTCGATGCACAATAGGAAATTTCAATACATTCTACAAGTATTTCCGGTTTCTAGGTCGACATTTCAAGTTATATGTGCATTTTTTCTCTGAGTGTACAATGGGACGAACTTTATTAATTAGCCGGAGAGTACGGTTTGCAAGTCACTTGATTTGCATACTTAGTTGCGATGATAAGGCAAAGAAGACACTTTAGTAGCAGCAGGAGTGCAGCAAGTAAGCAATTTACTTTCATGCATTAATTCATGACAATTACAAACAAATTGGTATCTGGTTTGCTTAGACACCACTTTCTATCAGAAAAATTATAGTACAAGTAGCCAAGTTTTTGAGTCGCATTTCAACTTATTAAGCATGCAGACATTTGAGGCCAGGGAGGAGTTGGCAGGTCGAAAGCGAAATGCGGCTAATTTGAATGGCATGACTACAGATCGTTTTTTTTTTTTAAATAAAGTTAACTCGACGTGGCTGCTGCTGCTGCTGCTGCTTTCCTCAACTCTAGCAATTTACATGCTAATTATCATTAGTTTGCTGTATGGCCGAAGCAGCGACAACTTCAACTTCAAAGTCAGACATTGACCAGGCCAACAACGAAGACATTAAGCTGCGATTTTTGTGTGTGGCTCTGTCGACGAAATTTAAATAAGTGGAAAGTATTTAAAACTCTGCGAGTCAGCGAACAGTGTTTCTCTGTTACCAGAAACCACCAGCCAAGTAATCGGCAAACGGTTTTGACGTTCCGTTCGTGTCTGCCACTTGCCGGCCGGGCCCTCCATCAGTCATCAAACTACTCGGCTCGGCACAGCCGTCATCCGAGGAACGTGCATAAATATTGTCAATAACAACAATAAAATACCTGTACTGCACCCAAATACTTTCGTCGGCTCTGACAACATTTTCTATTTTTCAACAATGCCAGTGGCGTGTTGAAATGCTTTTTTCTTTGCACATATTGTTAGCTAGCAAGTATATGCGTACATCTATATATATATATGCATACATACATATATATATATATAAATGAATACATGTATTTGAGTGCTTTTGTGTGTATTTCAAGGTGAGGCTCATCTTTTGTAGCTACCTAAATGATAAACAATAAAACTTCAACTCTGCTGCTGTTTGTATAAAAGCTTGATTCTTATTTTGAAATTGCGCATTTAAGTAAATAAATAAAAGTCTGGCAACAAAAAAAAGTGATTGCCAAGTTATAGAAGATAAAAATCATTAACAGACTTTGCTTAAATTGCTTTTATAGCTGTAGGTACAGCTTGGTTATGTAATCTTAATTAAGATCTTTTCAACAAATTGTGCATTTTGCTTCGCTAACTAAAAACTATTGCAAACAACAAAATGGAAAAAATGTGCTTGGATTTGTGTCAATTAATCTATAAAAAGATAATTTTTTTTTTTTTTTTAAGAATCTCTAAGTGATTTTATTCACTCGGTGTTATTAAGTGTACATCAGCATTAACTTCTCTATCAGATTGCTTGAAAGATTCCACGTCAAATGGATAAGACCCTTAGCAAGGGTATACAAAGCTGGCTCATAACGATAAAGCTGATAGCTGAGAGATTGCCAAGATGTTAGACAAAGGCAGTTTGCGTTTTGACTGGAAATGTTTCTAGCCGTGATGGAAGGCTTCGTGCCGGTCACATGCAGCTAATTAGATGACATGCGAGCTATACTTACTTATAACTGTACCTGCACCTATCTCCGTGAGTACATCAGTACTGCTGATGCTGACTGTTCTCAGGGAATCAGAACGAAAGACTTAGGCAACGAACTTAAAGGTGTTGGTACTCACAATTTTTGACTGATGTGTAACCCTCGGCGTTGCTGCCAGTGCTGCCACCGTTCATGCCATTGAGAACATGTCCATTCGAGGTGCGTCCCAAACTATTTAGCGTTGTGGTGCTGCCCGCTCGCGATCTCCAGCCGCCCTGTCCGGCCAGATGATGATGATGGTGACCGTTACCATGCCCGTTGGCCAGACCAACGCTGGTGAGGTCGCCATTCGATTTGCTGCCGGCGCCGGCGCTCTTCAAGGTGCCATAGACGCTGCTGCCGCCGCCGCCGCCGGTGCTGCCCGTCTCCAACTGCCTAGCATACGAGTTATCGGCATAGGCATGGAAACAGCATCTGACTAGAGCGTTAGCGGCCGCCTCCCGCTTGCAAATGAATACGTGGCACTCGAGCACCTTAATTCCCGTGGTGCGACGCAATATGGCTGCAAAGATGGGCGGGTGCTGGGCACGCGGCATTCGCGCAAATGGCGAATCCAACGGCAGAAACTTTGGCTCCGGATGAGCATTGCCCCGCTCCGGTATCAGCACTTGACGCACTGCGGCACAATAGTGCAACGATTCGATGGGAAAGAAGCGTGTGATTTGCTTCAAATTCTCATCGACATTCTCGAGCAGTATGCCATTGGACCAAACGCTCAGCCAGCTATCGATGCCCTTGGCACCGACAGCGCCCTCTGACGGATAGAGGCTGCGCAACGGCTCCTGTATGCCCTGGAGACCGTCCTTGCTCTGACGCGGCACGGCGCTGCCCAGATAGAGCACACGGCAGCGGCAAATGGGCGTCGAGTCGCCCATTCTCAGTTAAAACAACAACAACAACAACAGCAACAGCAAAAACAACAAAAGATGAAGAAAAACAAAAGCGTCTTACGTTGAGTGTCGCGTTCTTTACGTAGCGTAACGGCAACGTAGGCGCGAACCGAGACCGAACAATGTGGATTTTCTGGTTTTGCTTTATATGTTAGCCACGTACAAACACACACAGGTACATGTGTATATGCCAATGTGTGAGTGTTTGTGTGTGTGTTTATTTATTGTGAGCTGTATTCGAGTGTGTGGTTCTTAAGCCGTCACGAGAGAATTTTAGTTCGCTTAGGTAAGCGGATATTTCTTACACTGCCAGTCACTGCATTCACTAACAACACACACATACACATGCATCATCACTCACACACATACTAACAGGCAACAGCAAAAAGCAAAAAAACACGCGCTTCACACACAATTTTTTTATATATTTTTTATTTTTTAGAATTTATTTTTCGTGTTTTGTTTCACTCTTTTTGGATATGAATTGTAAATTTGCTTCTCACAGAATCGTTACGTTTCCGCCTTGGAGATTATTCTCGTTTTGGGAACACACTCTACACGAACACGGGTTGAAAAACAAATATGGCGTCATGGGATTCTCTTAGTTTTGTGGTTTCCCGTTTTGAACATTCCGTTGTGATCATATATATTTATACAAATATATATATAATACAATTATTGTGGACACGATCAACAACGCAATTATGTTTGTTGATTAAAAGTCGCTTTATTTGGGCCTGGCTTTTGATAAAGCTCTGCCTCTGCTCAAATTATTTATGAGTCTTATGGTTTTTCGGTCCGCTCGAGACTTGCGATCGCGACGGCGTCTCACTGTGAAATGAATTATAATAACGTGAGCGGCACGGCGCCTACGTGTTATTTTCAAGTCATACATTTGTACATAGAGTCTTCGATTCGAGCAGTCTTCTCAAGCCGCTCAGCTGCGCTCACTCAGGTAGACAAATGAGAGAGATACTGCCAGAGAGAGAGACAGAGAGAGAGAGCCCAGAAAAGTACCTGTGTTGCCCACCAGCTGCTGAAAGGTGCTGCTGCACAGGTAGGTAGAGGTAGAGGTAGGAAGCTGGTTGTGGATTCCATTGTGAGCCCAAGAGATTACAGTAGGTCTGCGACTCTCCCAGCTGAATAAATTCAATAGTGAAAAATGTCTTTGTAGCTCTGTGTTAGATTACCGGTTTATCAGCTTTGCAGCGGCGATTGCGACGATTTTTTTTGTTTGTCTCGCATAGCGAACTCAATCAGCCGGCTGAGTTCTTTTTGCTGATTATGATTTTACATACATACATATATATTAATAGGTGTTGGTCAACATTCTTTGAGAAGAACCTGACACAACGTTTCAGGCCGTCTATTATAATTTAAATGACGGCAGTCAAGGGTCTAATAATCTTAGGAGTGGGCCTAATCTGTTTCAAGACATTGGAAAAAATTTTGTATGGTGAAAGTGATTTTAATAGATACACTTTACACTGTGGTCTTCATAGCACAATTAAAATTAATAGGCAGCAAAAATAAAGTGTTTTAAATCTTGGATTTAACAATGACTAATTTTAGGGTAGTATTTTGGCCAACTTCACTAAGGCAAATAACCGTTAGCCAAAGCTTTTGTCGTTTTGTTCTTGTCTATGCTAAAAGTTGGCAGTGATCGCTTCGGGTTCGTGTCTTCGATATTCCATGCACGTTTTGAAATACTTTCAAATGTTGACATGAGAAAAGTTAAATAATTAATTAAGCAGTTTATTTTATTTTGAAATATCATATTTTTAGTCTTCAACTAATACTAATAATAATACCTAACCTAACATTGTTAAGATTAGTCTCATTTAATATGATTTCCGCGATCTCTTTATTCTGCCAAAACGGGCCTTATGTGAAAGTATTTAAACTATTTTTAAGCTAAAATTGTGGCTTTTATTGCTATCGGAAATCGAAATGTGTCAATATTCGTGAAACCGAGGCAGTTATCGATCAAACTAAATAAACTTGATCTGCGCGTGGTATACAAGAAAATATGATGTCTCTGAGATCCGCACAGACGGACAAACAGATTATGATATTTTTGCATTTTTTTAATCAATTTTCCATGGGTTCCGGGTATTAAAAGCTCAGAAATATGCACATTTTATAACTATTGCATAACTTATTGTAATTCAATATTAGCGACTTACTACCCATGAAAACACTTGGAATTAATATAGGCATTAACGAATAGGTTATTGGCTTGTTTATAATAATTGTTATGTAATATTCTACGCATTACACAATTGCCAGAAGTTGTGAGTAACATCACTGGAAAGATGGGGCCCCCTTTTAATAATAGCACAAGCAATTAAAAATGTTGCGGTTAGAATACAAGTTGTTAACTTTGATTTATTGTATCGCTTTATCTAAATAGTCATAAACTGATTTGAATTTAGATATCGAGAACACAACATAAATATTCTTACCTGCGTCATACACACTGCACATAAGCACACTTGTAAAAAACGGGACGTGAAATTAATTTTTAATGTAGAGTAAACCTTTTTACTTGGTTCAATAATTTAATAATGCAAAAGTAACGTTCGATATTAAAATCGGGTTAGACAGAAAATCTTACGAATCTGAATACATCAATTACACAAATTTTCTGTCTCTGTCTATAGAGAAAAAAAACAATGTATCCATATGTATGTTTTCATTAACGTTTTCGGGGATTTCAAAAAGCAAACAAGCTAATTTAAAGTGAACATGTGATTGACATTTCATTACCCAAGATTGTCCGCTCTTTTGGATTACCCAGTGATGGGAATTCCATGAACCATCGCTACAGGAAGTCTCGGGCAACCCACACTCAGCTGTAGCAAGGGTGTGCCCAATCACAGATGGAACCTATAATAATAATACTAGAAAAAGTACATTAATCTGGCTAAATAGAAAAATGTACCCAAGTGTCGAAGTTACCTAGCACCAAATAGAAAATGTTGTGCAAAAATGGGGGCTTTCCTGGTATTTAATAGTATATCTCAATCGATCACTACAGCGTGAATGTGCAAATCTAGTTTAACAGGTGTAATGGCGAAGCCACACGAGCGGTTTACCCCGTTGTGGGTAAAAACAAGACAAAGATCGCTGCTGGTTTGAGCTGTTGCAGCGCACGTGCTGCAATGACGCTACCCTTAAACCTGTTCTTGGTCAGTGTTGAATTTGTAAATAAAAAAAAAATAATAATACATGATCTGTAATGGCTCTGGGTAAATTATAATTTATGCATTTTAATAAGCCGCGCACGCGAACTTAAGCTATAAAAACGCGACACACGACGACTTGCGTCTCATTCTCAGTTCAGCGCGCGATCCGAGTTGAGAGCTTAAGATCAACAATCGATCTGTACATCAAAACACCGGTTTTATTTGCGAAGATACTTCTACGTCTATAGTTTGAGACTTGGACAGGATGCAGCTATTTATAGGCGTATTCGGCCTAGTGCTATTGGGCATTCCGTCGCTTGTTTTGACTCGTAAGTGGCTCGATTTTAAAGCTTTATATTAACTGAGTCACAACGAATATTCGCAAAACGAACAAATAAAATATATAATATATGTGTGTACTGTGTGTGTATTCGAACAGTTGATACCAGTTAAGCGAGCTAAGCGTTAATCAATAAATGTATCAAGTCGATAATTTAAACAAATGATATTTATTCTCTATTTTAGAGACAGATAACAGTTGTTATACTCCCGTTGGAGCGAGCGGATTTTGTGTTCCGTCGCAGCAATGCCAATTTGTGAAAGATCTGCGTACCACATATGGACGCAATGTGCCTCCCATTATAATTGATCAGTTAAGACAGATGGCCTGCAATGGTCCACGGCGAGAAGTAATTATTGATAATAAATTGTGTGGGCCTGATAAATGCTAAAAAAAATCATCTTCTTTACAGGTATTCCATTTGTGCTGCCCAAGCGCTGCAGTGATCAGGCCCCAGAGCGATGGCAATATCAAACGTGATGTACAACAAAAATCGACGGTTCAATCAAGTCAGTTATCTGGAGATCTCAAGCGCATCGATGAAAGTGGCATGAATTTACTCAACTCGGTCACCGAGTGTGGCAAAAAACCGAATACAAAATTATCCGGTGGAGAAGAAACAACAATTGGCGAATTCCCTTGGCTGGTGCTGCTAAAGTATGATACACCCGGAAGACCTTTTCGGTGTGGAGGTACCTTGATTACCGATCAATTTGTTCTGACAGCCGCTCACTGTGTGGACCAAGCTGCTAAGCTGTAAGTCCTGACTTGTCAATGACCCAAATCCTTTCTTTTCTCATTGCAAACTTTTTTATATGCAGCATTGCCGTGCGCATGGGAGATCACGATCTAAACACAACAGAGGATTGTCAAATTTTTGGCGGAAGACGCAAGAAGTGCCTTCCACCGTACGAGGAGTTTGGCATTGAGTCAATACGTTCGCATCCAAACTACAGGTCCATTAACAATGACATTGCGCTCATCAAACTTGATCGCCGCGTTGAGTTCAAATCGCACATCAAACCAATTTGCCTGCCGATCGATAAGAGGTCCCAGAATTTACCCTACGATCAGAGCTTTTACATTTCGGGCTGGGGTCGTACAGAGCACAAAACAGAATCTAGTGTACTGTTGAAGACACTGGTCACGCGACAGGATCTGGATGTTTGCCGCAACTTCTACATAAATGCGCAGGTTAACGAGAATCACATTTGCGCCGTAGGAGACGGCATTAAGCATACCTGCGCCGGCGACTCCGGTGGACCGCTTTTCTTTCTCAATCACTTCAAAAACGTCGTTCGCTTTGTGCAATACGGAATAGTGTCACATGGAGGATCGATTTGCGGCAGACGACAAAATCAGCCCGGAGTATTTGCCTCTGTATTGGACCTGTTACCATGGATTACGCAGAATCTTTATTGATGTCCCCCGAAACAGACTTATGTACTTATATATTATAATCGTTATTATTTATTCTTTACTTTAGTTCCCAATGCCATTGTAAAAGTCACATTCAGATATTAATGGTTTTAGTTCGTAGTTTTTAAATATATATATATTATTTGCATTACGAAAATTAACTATTCAACGTTTGTAGTTAATTGCTTGGAAAGTGGTAAACAAAATGTACGAAGAAGGAACATTCCTTAAGTGGACGTTCAGAGATTGCTTACAATTTTGTATCTGATTAACCTTTGATATGCTTATGATATCAGTCTCTCCTAGCAGTATTATATCGACATCATGTTGATGTAAATTGACTGAAAAAACAGCTATTCTAATCATGGATCCATAAATAAGTTAATACACGATACGTTCCACGAAACTTGGCCGCAATTCTAAAAGCCGTATAAGCAATCAAATATTCTAATACAAATTCAATGGATCCGTTTCCGAACATAGCTTATCATTCAAAATCTTTTTATTTCATATAAATAAAAAATACATACACAACAAGATAAAACGTTGCACTCGGACGTCACCGACAGGGAAATACTATTATACCATAATTTGTGTGCAGTCAAGAAATACTGTCCATGTTTGCCTTTTTGAATGGGAACACATTCTGTTAATTCTCTACTAATAAATATGTATATGATTTGCATAAAAGTGAGCGTGGCTTTTAAAGACGGTGAGCAAAATTACACGGGGAGAGCAGACACAAAAAATTGTATAAGCTACTTTCACTCTTAAAATCCGGATATATGGGCTTTTCGAGACTTTAGGGGCGGGAGTAGGCGTTGCCCAAAAAATTATAGAGAAGTTTCCTAATAATCTTCCTACCCAGTTTGGTAACTAACTAACTTCAATTGCGGGGGATATGAGCGTTTATCGTTTTGATTCGATCTTAGTAATATACCTTCTAAGTTTGGTAACTGTAGCTCTTAAATTGCGTGAGATACAGGCATTTATCGTTTATTGTGGGCGGGAGTGGGCGTGGTCCAAAATTTTTTTTCCACATTTATGAAGGGTGTTACTAGAAATATACCATTAAAATTTGGTAACTTAAGTTTTCAAATTACGTGAAATATATGGGCTTATCGATTTACACCAACAGGTGTACCGTGGGGGCGGCGGATGTAGGCGTGGTCCGAAAATGTATATGCCAATCCTTGGAGGAGGTTACCAGCAAATTGCCTTCCAGGTTTGGTTACTCTATCTTTAAAATTTTCGGAGATATGCGGAGTTAACGGTTTACAATTTCCGCAATATCGGAATTGTCGATTATAGGCGCAGGTGTGGGCGTGGCCCCACAAATTTGTTATCGGTTCTTAAAGGCGACTTCCAGTAATATACCTACCAAGATTAGAATATTAAATGGATTCAGATTGTAGAAACAATTTTTTTATATACAAATAAATATTAAATAAAATATATATGTTATAATTATACATAAATTCATTTATTTAAGGTAAATTTGCTTACTTATTTTATTGCTTTCGTGATCTTAAGTGCAATTTTATGCATGCTCATTTTTTGGAAACTTCAACCGAAGCCACGTTTTGTACATTATATTTACATTATTATATGTTTACAATTTTTTTTTTTGGACAACCATATGCATCTTTGTAAATTTGTTATGTATAAAAACAAATAAAAGACAATACGAAGTTGCTTTTTCCCAGATACCTGATTAGCATTATGAATCACTCGCCAACCAGATTATTTCGTAATAATTCTGATTACTAAGTTCAGCTCACTTATGAGAAGTTTGATTCACTTGAAAATTTCGCAGAACTTAACTGTTTTTGCTTAACGCTTTACGGAGACCGGTAGGTGCAATTAAATCATTTGACAATTAACAGCTTCTTACATTTATTGGCGTTTCGGACCCGAAACTGGTTCAATAAATATGTATGTAATTTAAATCAATATCTGAGTTCAACAATGAACGTTCTAGCATTATATAGTCGAGTGTTAACCCAGTCACAGTGTTAATTTATTTATTTAGATTCAATTTGATTAGGGGCTTCACCGCCAATTTTTCAGAATATTTTTTGTGTATAGAACATTGTTATGCTAGTATTAGCTCGAATGATTGCCAATACTAACAAAACTCCTCACACACCTTGCAACTTAGGGCACCTGCTTGTGACTTTGCAGTCTGGTTTAGGTTGTATTTAATTGCTATATCGTAGTCACAACTTTGGTATGCCACAAATTGTAATTCATTGTTTTGTATGTGGTATCTTGCCCAGCGACTAAACTAATGAATTGTATAAATTAAGCTTGGCAATTAATCTCAGCAAGTTCAATTCAATGCGAAAACCTCAGACGATAAATGTTATTACATTCATCTTGTATTATCGTTTGGGAGATGCCCACAATGGCAGCGGATCAATAATTTATTTTCTCAGGACTCAATTTCAGTCCGATGCATTATACCCTGCACTACTGAAATGGGCTCATGTTCACCAATTTAGTTCAGCTTGCACAGACAACCGGTTTTTCTTATGGCAAATATAGACGATTCCAGTCAAAGTTTTATCGAACGCGGAGCCAAAGTATTCTATATATTTAATCAAATCGCGAATGTTACCTTCAATATGACCAAATTCAAACACCCTTCGTGTAAAAATAAGGGGTGTTGACTGGCGAGGGACTAAATTGATTTGAAATTGGAGCAATGAATTGATATAATCTAAACGAAAAACTTTCTTTGTGTTCAGTGCTCAACCACCAAAAATGCCTGAAATCGTCGTCCTGCGCAGCAGAAGAGTTTTGGCTTTGGTTGCGAACAGTTTACGGACAATGAACTGGATACGTAATTTGTCGCTGGCGCTGAAATGGTAAATTATGGACACGTTATATAATATCCATTTGCGTATTAACCATTTAAGAATACAAATAGGTCACTTCATTTGGGAACGTTCTACATGACGATACCGTTTATAGGCACTGTCTCCAAATCGCTGATTGCGAGTTACATTTTCTCTTCGGTGTCTTTTAACTTGGATACAATTTAGTATGTAATTGAGATCATATAAATGAAAGTTCAACTAATGTGAAATTGCAGCCTCAATTGGAATACTTCGTTTCCGGCCGTAACTGTTTGTGAATTATATAATTCCGAAAAAATTTGGGATGTAAGCGATGTGCACTTTGGACAAGAACATGATTTCCGTTTCGATGATTTTATCAGCGAAATTGCATTCTTTCGAGGCATTTGCATTAGCTGCAACAATTGTCATGAACTAAACTGTCCGGATAACTTTACTCTGCTGCTAGATGTGGTAGTTTTGGACTGCAATAGTACAACCTGAAAAATTGTGCCCTAGATTAAAAATTAAAATTAAACACGATGTATTAAAAATATACAGCGAGCTAATTTTATAATTGAAGGCATTAATTTTTCCGAGTGTACTCCAAGTTCTTATAATTGATCTATACACTTACAAAGATATTTTTAGTTTCGCAGCAAATGTCATGAGCTGATTATGGAGTGTCGCTTCCTGAACAAGTTATTCGACTGCTGCGATCAGTTTCTGCCCATATTAACCGAGTACGGCGTCTGCTACTCCTTCAACTCCCATCAGGCGACAAAAGTAGCACAAGTGCAGTACAAGAACAATCGCATAACGGGAGCGGGTCATCTGAAATTCCATGCAACGGCTGATGTTCAGGTGAATGTGCATGCACCCATCGATGTGCCCTTTCACTTCTCGGAGGGTATGATCCGGGAGACTGTTCTGCTAGGTAACAACAAGGAACTCATCTTAAATGTTATCGAAGTGTACAATCACGAGAATGTCGAGGAGCTGAGCAATGAGCAACGCCGTTGCCGCTTCAGTCATGAGCATGTCGAGCAACGGATCGGAGTCTATGAGTTCTACAGCTACTCCGGTTGCATTGTGGAGTGCACGGTTGCCCTACATCTGCTCTACTGCAACTGCACCAGTCACTTTATGGCAGTACCCAGCAAGAATTCGTTGCCCGTCTGCGACTTTCGTGGCTTGATCTGTTTAACAAACATTCACGAAAGATTGATGGCTGAGCGCAAGTCCTGCGACTGCATGAGCTCATGCGAGGAGCCCGAATATAACATTATCTACAACACCCCAGATGAGTAAGTAGCCAATAAATAAAAATATAATATAAATAAGATTCTCTAAGTCTAATGTTGACAAGTTTGAAGTTGTTATAATTAACTTATTCTTGCTATAACTCATTTTTCAACCGATTGCTATAGGATGTAGTAGATCGATGTTAATAATATTTTGCTTAAATGCGAGTCTACAATGAGTCCACCACAAAGCTCGCAAATGGCGAGTAGGTTAAAGATATCTCGAAATAAATAAAAAAAATGTCGTTTAAAAAAAACATAATTTTTGACCCATAGTTTCTTAGCCAGCCATGTAATATAGACAAAATGTTCGACCGATTTCAATATTTTGACTCCCCGCAGATAAAAATGATATTTCAACAAGTTTGATGAAATCAGCTTAGAAAGAAACGGATTAATATATTCAGGCGCATCGGTTGATGCTTACCAAATTCAAATGTAGAAATTTCAACGACTTTAAAGACAAAATTGTTAATTGACAATTGTTCCTAATAATCATTCGTATATGTGTGCTATTTCTTGCACGTTTGCAGCAAGCAGGAAGTCGTTAAGGATATCTCCGACATACATGTGGCACTGGTGGAGCTGCCCACACAGCGCTATGTGCGTCGCGTTGCAAAAACGCCCCTGGACTTATTGAGTGAGTCACAGTCGTCAGCTCTGTATACATTTACTATATATGCATATATGTATGTGTACTTTACATTTCAGTTTCATTTGGAGGCTTGATAAGCCTCTTTTTCAACGTCTCCGCGCTACGCACCGTAGAGAGCATATTTATATTCTTGGAATATAGAAAAGAGATCTTCAACTGGGCAAATAGATTCTACATTGGCACATTAAAATATTTACAAATTTTGATACAGTTAAAGTAAATCACAAAATGTTTTCAATAAATTCTAGCTGTCTTCCCATTGCTCAAGTGAATGCACACTCGTATCGATGTGCATTTGGTTTTAAGTGCATTGAAGAGTCACCAAAGTGTTAGAAACTGCTCATTCTTTGGGGCACATATGAGGAATCTGTCGATGGACTTAACCAAGTTTTTGGTGTTATCACTTGCAGCAGCGTATCCATATAACTGGGCAAGTAGACAAAGCTTGAGAATATCAGCAGTACAAACATAATCAAGACAAAACCATCTGCAAAACAAAATCACTATATGTTATTATTGTGTTTTAACAATCTGTCAATTCTTACTTATTAGTTTCTTTTCCCATGGCTCGAACATATTGATGCAAGTAATCAGCTCATATTGACGATATAAATGGGCCGCAGTATGTTTTAAATTCCACATATTAACTTGGTTTCCTTTTCGTTATCAAGCAATCGTAATACAAAACTAAATGTTTTTTTAGCTTTAATTAATAAATTTTTGCAACCTTAAAAAAGAATTATATTCAATATACGGCAACAAAAAATGTATTGTTGTCGTTTGCAGAAACATCTGTTTGAAGTGTGACCAAATTATTTTTTAAGTGTTGGTTAATGTGCTGCACAATAAAGTATGATAGCACTCAGCTTCTGTCAGTTGTCAGAATTAGTGGGTTGGCGCCAGTGTATGTGTATTTAAATGATATTAATCGTGCAGTAAATTTAATAATATTATAATATTATACCTTAATATTATGCTTAAAAAGTTTATTAATTGCGATTTACAGAGCGTCACAAGTGTGTGTCTATAAATATGGCAAAATTAATATTTGTGATAGTAAATTCCAATTTCTCCACCTTATCTGTAAGCATATCGGCTAATCAACCTTCATGTAAAACTAAAGGTAAAATATGCATTTGAATGCACCTGAACCTGATCCAGGCTAATTTAATGTGTTCAAAGTCAGCGTCTGTCTAAACTAACCAGATATTTAATCGATCTTAGCTTGGCAATTAAATGCCGTTGGGATATGTCGAATTGAGCATTTATAGCAACGTTTCTAATTAGTTGTAATGGATTGTGTCCAATTTAAGTGAAATTTTCTGCCAATTTCCGTTGACCCACAACTACATAAACAATGATCCATGTCTTTTTTTCTCACTCTAAAGTCTAGACTCTAGAGTCTAGACCATTTGCCTCTCAACGAATGCGTGTGTGTGTGTGTGTGTGGGGCTTAAAGAGCATCAAAATCGAAACAGGATTTAAGACCATTGCGCCATAATTTGCACAGGGGCGAAGGTATTACACTGCTGGCCAGCCAGCTGTGCTTGTGCTTTTTGGTCGAGAGCAAGTGATCCCAGAGAGGACGACGACGACGACGACGACGCTATCGATTGACAGGCGAGCTTGTGGCTTGATTTATGCGCGCAGCAAAGGAATGTGGCAAAGTGTAAAAAATGTGTTTAAAACACAGCGACACCCAGTCTCCAGTCGCAAGTCTCCAGCCCAAGTCTCAAGTCTCGAGCGCAGAGTTGCTTTAAGTCACGCATATGCAGCGACAACTAATTCAATTTCCCACTTGCCATGCCACAAGGTGGCGGCTGTTTAGCCAAGTGTGCACGCCTAATTGGTAATGCGATCGGCTTTATTGAGGCGCAGGCGCAGGCGCTGTTGCTTTTGCTTTTGCTGTTGATGTTGGTGGTGCTGTAACTGAATCTATAGACGGAGACGTTGTCGCCCGGCTATATCGCTGTCGCTCAGCGTAAATCCCATTACGTGCAATCCGTTTCGAGCCATAAACATGTTGCCGCAGCTGCAACAACCAGCCAACTAAACCCCCAACGCCTCCTCCTTCTTCTTTTTCTCCTCCTCCTCCTCCATCTCCTCCTTCACCTGTTTTGGGCCACGTTGGCTATCCTGGCATCCAGCAGCGCAACTTGTCGCTCGAACTTAATTGCCTTGGCTGCGCTTATGACTTTCGTGTGCAATGCATCCACATCCACATCCACATCAGCAGCTCATCGCTGCTGTTGTTGTTATTGTTGTTGTTGTTGCTGTTTTCTTTGCTGCATTATTAGAAAGTAACTTGCGAAAAAGCTATCAGCATCAGAGCTTCATATCGTCATCATCCTTATGGCTGCTCGCCTCAGTTGTTGGCACTATTTTCGACACCGCTTTGGCCTGCCATAAATTGCCAAATGCCAGCGTCACGGGGCCCTGAAATGCACTCGTCGCGCTCTCTCAGCCGCTAAATTAGAAAAAAGTCGATTTACTAATTTACGGAGCTGCTTCTCAGCAAGCATCTGCCTACCTTTGCCAGCCTGCTTGCTCACCAGCCTGCCTACCCGAAAGTCCATTTTCCATTTTGTACGGTTTTCAATTAAAGCAACTGAAACAACATGCGACCTCGCGCGCTCCCAAAGTTCACGCTAAAACTGCAGCCACAGCGTGTACTCGTATCTCTGCATTTACACCCAGAAAAAAAGTGACCCAGAAAATGTTCTTAGCTTAAGTTCAAAGGACAGCTGTCAGAAAATATGAAATAACGGTTTTATTTTGGGTTTCCGCAGTTCTACCAAAAAGATATTACTATTTTGTATTTTAATACTTTTTTATATATATTTACTTGTTGTAAATTTTAATTAATTAATTAATTTTAATTTGATTTAATTTATTTAAGCAAACCTGTAGAGTTGGATTTTAGCCAAAGACCTTGGGTTTGCAAGTAATCAGCTGCTTAAATCCTTTTCCAAACAAATCGGATATTATTTAACTTCAAAATTAAATTAAATCCTTTCTCATATAAACGCACTTCATTTAGATGATGAGTTGTACCCAAAAATATATTTTTTAATTAATTTAAGTACTGCTTATTTGTTCAAGAGTTTATGCAGACAGAAAATTTTTGGCCAAATGCACAAGCTTTTCAAGTCCATCTTAAGAAAGCGATTTCCTTATTTTAGTCGCATAATTTTTCCGAGTGTATATGTGCCTTTGTCTCTGCCAGTCCCGTGCAACTAATTCCGCAACACGGCTGCGACGATGGCAGCACCCGATAGCACTTTTCCAGGAATAAAGTGCACTTGCCATGTGGAGAGAGAAAGATAATCAAATGTTTTTTGGGTGCCAAAATGGACCCGCAGTTTGCATTATTGTTCTGAGAAATTGTTATTAATTGAGTTGTATACGAGTATATTGAAGAGTGGCCAGTAGAGACCAAAAAGAGACCTCAGTGGGTGGTCCTAATGGCCTAATGTATTATTGGCCCAAGTCCATTTGCTCAATTTAATTTGGTTTGGCCATTAATAAAGCAAATGGCTCGAATCGAGCACCGAACCGAAGATCGCGCTTCATTTGCATGCGCTTAATTTATGCCCATCAATTAGCTGATTAATTTATTTGGCGTGAGACGCTAGGCTAAGCGACTTGGGCTTAAAACGGTTGTCTAATTAGATAAATGGGCTACATTAATGTCGCCTCTGACATTTATAAAGCGTTGCCTCTAAGCTATGGCCAATTTTTTGTTTTCCTGTTCATTACAATTAATTTTGCGAAAAGTTAAACCGAAGAAAACACGGTTTAAGCTAAGTCATAAAATTGGTTTCCGAGTGATTGTCTTTCTTTGCAGCATCAGATCTATGTATGCCAATCAATTCCCATCCCAAATTAGCTTTTAATACTGTTTATAAATGCCACCTGTCCAACAACACGGACATGGCTCGATCTCAATCCGGCTCCTGGCCTGCCAACTCTCAAGAGCTTTGTCTGCCAGGGAAATGGAAAATATTTTAATTAAAATACAAACTAAACGTTTACTGTAAGCGATGTTATCCGCTGCAACAGCAAAGCTGCAACTAGCAACAAGGCGAGTCACAGCCCCAAGAGTCAACGATTGGAGTTGGAGAGCTACCGGCTGCGTGTCTGGCGCTACAAATGCAGCAATTGCTGCATGCAACAACATTCAACATGTGTCGCACAGCGCCTATTTGAATATATATCAAATCAGTTTAAGATAATTTTCTATAACAGCTACTAGCGACACAGCAAATCGCGAACATTTCTATTGCTTGGCAAGTTCGTTGCCTAAGTCTTTCGTATTGGCTGAATCTTTGGCAGTGCATATTTTACGCGCTGCCTGACATTGTTGTTGCCAACGTTTGCCCGGCTCGAAATTAAGTTGTTTTGCATAAAAGCACCATAAAAAGGCCGCATGGCAAACGCACACAGCCCAAAGTAGGAACAAGGAGGCCAAAGGAGGCTAAAGGAGGCAGCAGCAGCAGCAGCAGCAATTGTGATTAGAACGACACGACAGGCACGACATGAGCGCAGGGCACACAAGACATATGACGCTGTTTGCTCCTTACGAATATGGACAACAATTGCCCCAACAACAACAGCAACAACAACAACAAGAATAACAACAACAAAAATAAGCAGTAACAACGACAGCCAAGACAGCGACGAAAATTGCCAAGTCAACACGAGCGACGTATGTCAACAAATGGCACTGCCATTAGCGACCAATCCAAATCGTCTACACCGTAAAAAAATTAAATAAATCAAAAATACAGTAAACCCGAATTTTGAAAGTCTGCTACGCTTATCAATCCGGGTTTATTTTAAGTTATTCGTATAATAAACAGAGACTTGAACTTATTTGTTGTTTTAGCTTATTTTAAGTATTTCTTATTGCTTACTAGAATATTAAAGCATTTATTACTGAATACATAACTTACACATTATATATTTTAAGTGAAAAAATTATTTCCTAGAGATTTTATTGTGCAAAACTTAATATTTTCATGCTCAATTCAAATACTTTAGCCATATTTAAAGAATTGCCTAAACTGAAAATTATAGACGATAATTTTATTAGGCTCCTTCAGATACAGTTTTTTTTTCTGTGTACATGGGATTTTGGCTTCCTGTAGCTGGTAAGCAAATGCTAGGATAGCTATTCGAGCTGCTGATCACCAACGGCAGCAAACAGCAACAGCGAAGCGGCAGCCGCTTGTTGCAACTATTATCAATTTAAGTTGGCTAATTGGTTTCAAATTTATGGACCTGTATTTGATATTTATGTCGTCTGCTGAGAAGCGAGCGGGCAACTTCAGGCTGTTGCCCCGTTCGCCCGTTCGTCTGGGGCATCGTCGCCATTTGGCCGTGGCATGCTGCAAACAACGTAATTGGCTTTCAATTTGCAGCAAATTGTTGCAACAGCCACGACAACAACGCAAAAGCAGCGCTATACAGCGAAACATATTTAGATTATAGACGGATAAAGTTTATGTACGTTCTGCTCTGTTCGGCTCTGTTCGGCTCTGTTCAGTTCTGTTCTGTTCTGTTCTGTTCTGGTCTGGTCTGGTCTCAGACAAGTTTCGATGGCTGAATCGCTGACTTGCTGCCTCGATGCCTGGGTGCCCGAGACTTGGGGTGGACGTTTCTACTTCTTCTTTTTGCCAATTCTCCGCGTCTCCTACCATAATTCCAATGAGTTATGTGCCCATCATGTGCACTCGGGGACCCTTCAAAAGTTGAAAACGTAGTGCGCGTTAATTAAAAAACCAACAACAAAAGCGCCAAAAATGTTGCTAAATTTTCGCTCCTCTCTCTCGGTCCACTCAAAAAAAAAAAGGACGGCCCAGTGCTGTGTTAGCTGTGTTTGACTGTTCCCTCCGACGGTTTAGCTGTTCAATAACTAAATAAAACACTCAAGCCGGCAAGCTGGCCAAAAGCCGAAGCCGCTTCGTCGATCGTTGCCACAATCAAGCGAAAATTCCTGGCATTTTCTGCTTCATTAACAACGCACAACGCGGCCATTTCGTTTTGTTCACGAAATTTACGCACACACAACTCACACTCGCATACACACTCGCACACACTCGCACACACACACAGATACACACACACACCGACGAGCTACGACCAAGGTACGAAAGTCGCCACGTTTTGCGACTCGATCAGCAATTGAGCTTAGTTTTGTTTTCGGCTTTTTGGTATTTTAATTAGAAACCAAACAACGCAAAATGCATTGCTCTCTGGCCATTTCGCTTTCCTCTCGCCGGCCTTTTAGCCAGGTCGCTGTTCCATTGCCTTGTTGCTTGACTTGTCCTGTAGTTCCAGCCAGTGATTCGTTTTCACATTCAATTAGCGCATATTTCAAATGCGGTCGCTGCAAACGCGGCTGTGAATATTTCAGTTATGCCAGGCAAAACACACAGGAAATGGCATCGATACGACCAAAGATCAAACAACACTTAAATTGTGAATATCGAAATAAAGTTGGTGCTTGCTATATATATATATATATATATATATATATATGATAAGTCTAACAACTCATCAATTCATATTCAGAGCCCTTTGTTTCGATGGACTAAACTGTGTTGCGTTTTATTTTTTGTAATAACGCATTCGTAAAATTTGTATCTGTTTAACAAAATTTTCAAAATCGCCCTATTTGAAATATCTCCACTTTGAATTGGATTTATAAGTCTCATCATTGGTATCATCATTATAAATATTAATTTCAAGCGTTTCTATAATCAAACAATATAAAAAAAAAAATAGAAAAAAATTTAAATATAAATCTGTTTCTTGCATTGTTTTTATATTTAAACACTTTGGCAAGTCCTTGAAAATTTGCAAAGCTTGTCAGTTGGAAAGAAATTCCAAAATACTTACAAATATGGTGACCACTTCACAAAATTTGGAATTGATTTCAATTGTTAATATGTTTTACTATCATAATTGATATTGCTTTATTGCTTCTAGATCAAAAGTAACTGCTTACAGAGTGCACTGGCGCTACATAAAAATAATAATAAATAAATATTACTATGTTTAGTTTAATACATACAGTATGTGGAATTAATTTGTTTTACTTTATACTTAAATACACAGCTATTTAGTTTATGGGCAATCGATTGATTATTGCAAGCCGACATAAACAATTTGTTTTGTTCGTTGTTGTTGTGGTTGTTGTTGTTTTTCTTTTTAAGTCCTAACTGTTGCGGCTTAAGTTTATCTCTCGATTTGTAGACAAAATACAATTACGGTAACTACAATTTTACAATTTGTATGTACAACTTAAGAACTGGTTGCTTATTGGTTAATTACACATTACCTCTCTGCACCGAGAGAGAGCGAGAGAGCTATGCTATTATGTACAGGCTCCCGTGCGTGGGGCCACAAAGGATATACATATTGGTTATATACGAGTATATGCGCGTCCTGGTTTATACTACTAAATATCACACTGTGTAGGATGTTGCTTAGCGATGGAGAGAAGTTTTTGAAATTACACTAACAAAGAATGCAACACAAAATGCTAACTACGCAGCCACAACTAACTAACTAGCTAACTAACTAACTAACCAACTAACTAGCTTAACTATATAACTAACTCGATCGCTAACTAACTTATACACTAATTAAATACTCTACTAATGCACTTGGAAAACGCGCCCGTGCTGTGGCAATGGCTGGCTGCATCATCATCATCATCATCATCATCATCATCATCATCATCATCGAAAACGGAAATGCCATGCTAAATGCCAGGAACTTTTAAGCGGAAATGAGCCGAGGGCTGTTGGGTCGTGAGATCGCTGCCCATTCATATGTGGCCCCCTCCCTCCTTAGACCACAACGGTGGTGAGGACATCGACGCTATCATCGCTCACTGTCGGAGGCAGCGACTTACAGTTGATGGATCGCTTTCCAAAATCCTTGCGCGGACTCTCCAGCGAGCCGACGGTGTTCTTCTTCATATCGGAGTTCTGCGTCTTGTGCAGCAGTATCTGTGAGCTGCGCTTGTGCGCCTGCTTCAGTCCCGTGCTCACGTCCAGCTCTCGCTCAAAATCGCAGGGCGGGAACAATGGCTGGGAGCGATGAAGCGCTGAGCTGCTGGCCGCTGTTGCCGCCAGCTCTGGCGCCGGATTCAGGCTCAGTTCCATGCCGGTGCCGGCACGCAGCGATGTGGTGCTGCCTTTGAGTGGATTCGTATAGCGTCGCAAGTTCTCCTCGTTTTGCAGATTATTGGACTTCTCCTCCTCGTGACGCAGTGCGTCGATCGGGGGTGTCAGATTCATGCCCGAGCTGCTGCGATACGCCAGTCGCTGCTTCCAGTAAAGGCTTATGAATATGGAGAAGCCCACCAGCACAATGAAAATGCCACAGAGGATGCCAATGAGCAGACTGTGACTATTGCCATCAGCCACTCGAGCCGTCTCCAGCTTGACCTCCAGTATGGACGTGAGCGCTGCCAGCTTCGCATGCTGCACCTGCAGTTCATTGCGTCGCTGGATTCCGTTCAGTTGGCGCGAACTGAGCAGTTCACCCAACAAAGCCACCGCCACAGGCAGCTGCTGATCATTGAGCTGGCTGGAAGACTGTAAGGAGAAGAGATGATATAATGAAGTGTTGAACCAGTATTTAATTTACTACTACTAAACTACTGTAAATAACTTTTTATAAACCATTAGCTAAATTCAAAATATGCTTATTTAAAATTATTATTATATTGAACTTTATTTCGACTTACCACTGTCAGTTCGATGGTGTCATTGGTGCCCGTCTTCAGATCGCACAGCACCATAAGCATGCCCTGCTCCTGTGCTGGACTCGCCGGCGGCACCATTGGCTGCTTAATCAGTCTGGCTGCAAGCAGAACTCGCACCAGCGAACACAGACCCTCTACAGTGGCACCCTTGCCCACACGCTCCAGATCCAGGA
This sequence comes from Drosophila mimica, assembly GCA_037043585.1. NCBI lineage: Eukaryota > Metazoa > Arthropoda > Insecta > Diptera > Drosophilidae > Drosophila > Drosophila mimica. Next base: position 1,425,969 of record JBAMBE010001187.1, read on the forward strand.
GTATGGTTAGTCGGGCACAGTTCTCATTCACGAGCGCCTGATTGGGCCAACAGCTGGCCTTGGCCGGCAGACGAGGCGGTGCCACACGCCTCGATGGCTCCAGGGCGCGACAATCACCACGCACGCTGCACGGTGGCGCCAGGCATGTTTCACCCAAAGCTGGCACGCACACTTCATGCTGCTTGCAGACGCCGGAGAGATTCGAGGACTTGGACAAGGGATCCAGCTTAAAGCAATTGGGCAGGCCACACCAGAGATTCGTGCAGCGAGAGGTGCCATTCTCACAGACACAGGCATTGCAGTGCTCATCCTCATCACTGCGTCCAGTGAGTGCAGTGTCCAGCCAATTCTGGCTCTGATTCAGGGCGGCATAAGGCGAAATGGTGTTGCTGGTATTCAAGCAGGCAGACTTCGGATCGGAGAGTACTATTAAGAGAGGGCGCAATGTTTAGATAGTTAGAAAAGCCTTGACTCAGACTACACTAGAAGGTTAATAATTTGAGACAATCGAAAATTCATTTGCACCACGGGGGGTCCGACAAGATTTACATGCTTGAATAAATGTTTGAGCTTTTTTTAATCCAAAAAATCAAATAACTGTTTTTCTGTCTGCGTCGAATTTTATAAATTTAAAAAAACGTAAAGTGCTGAAAATTAGCTTTCAGCCAAAGAGGTGAAAATCTAAAATGTAAATCATATTTTTCAAGGGACGCGGTTTTCCCCAAGAAAATAAAACATAATTTTCATGTATTATTTATGTGCAGACTTGTGGCAATTTTTAGACATGAAAAAAACTTTAAGTAGATCAGTTAAGTTTTTCAATGTGTTGATTACCCATCGGCAGTCAGTAATTAAGATTAGTTCCATGCTCTACTTACATATCTCACAGCGCAGACCATGTCGTCCTGGGGGGCAGATGCATGAGTAGCCGCCAATGCCGTCGATGCAAGTGGCGCCACCTTGGCAAGGCTGTGGCGAGCACTCGTTGACGTTGATGCGACAATCGGGTCCCGAAAAGCCCTGAGCGCACAAACAGCGAAACCAGCCGGCCCCCGATTCGCAGGTGCCGCCATTGTGGCAAGGCTGTCCCCTGCACTGGTCGATGGCCTCCGCGCAAAAGAGGCCCGTCCAGCCAGGTGCACAGCGGCAGTGCGGCTGCAGCGCCTTGTCCGGCGCTCCGGGCATGCAGGTGCCACCGTTCTGACACTGACCCGCATAGCAGACTGTGGCGCGTTCCGAACAACGCTTGCCTATTGAAACAAAAACAAAAACAAAAACAAAAACAAAAGACTTAGGCAACGAACTTGAGCGAAAATCAAATAAAATTAAAAGCAGTGACAGGATGTTGACTATGCACAGGCCAAGGCTAAATTACGGCTGCAACTAATTGAAATTGAAAAGTAAAAGTGAGCTGACATAGATCGATGTAGCTGTATCTCTAGCTGCACTAATGTATCTGTTTCTTTCAGTCATGTATCTGTGACAAAAAAAGCGAAACGCGTGAAATATGCAAATCGCACAAATCGAAAACAAACATAAATCATGCGAAGTTTGTGACTGGTTGGATGTGCATAACACCCGACACACAGATGAAACGCGCCACTGCCCCGCGGCTCAAGTGCCACATGTGGCAAACTGAGACCAATGCGCAGATTATTGCCGCTCACAGTTTGCCGCATTCGCCACAAATTGAGGCTGTAATGACTGCCGACTTTCAATGTTCAAATAAATGCGACCGACAATTTGAGTGACTGTGTGAATGTGAGCTAGGCGTGTGTGTGTGTGTGCTTGAGTGTGTGTGTGTGTGCTTGAGTGTGTGTGTGTGTGTGCTTAAGTGTGTGTGTGTGTAGCTCACTTAACGTGCTCAGCTCTCGTCTCGCACTCATTTAAAGCTTCCAAAGCGTTTATAATGCGCCTGTGAGGCAGTCGGCTTACAGCAGGTTTTTATACTCTCACCAAAAGCATTTCAGCTATGCGAATTGGCATGCAACATTAAAATCATTAGTATTTTGCTCATAAAAATTAATCTTGGAAATTAATTTCTAATTTTGAAATTGTCTGAAAAATGTATCATTTAATTTTAATGAACCAAACTATCTATTGCGATTTCATCTCTTATCTAAGTATTCAAGCTATTAATATTTAATATTTCTATTATAATTTCAGCCATTAATTATCTGTCTGTCTATTAAATTTTCATCTTTTATCTGTCCTTAATATCCATGTAGATTTCAACTGTTTAATAGTGTATTCCCAGGTTGTCAACATTTTTCAAAGTTAGAGCAATCAAGTCTCGTTGTGCTCAGCTGCAAATTGTTGTTGGCTGCACTTGTTGCGCTCGGCTTTTGACATTCACTTAAGCCAGCCAGCAGCAACTGCAGCAACTGCAAAGACTGCAAAGACTGACTGCATCGACTCACCTGTCCAGCCGGACATGCACTCGCATGTAAAGTCGCCGTCACCGTCGAGGCAGATTCCAGCGTTTCGACAAGGATTCGGCGAGCATTCGTTGAGATCTGCAGAAAGTTAATGAGTTTGCTGTTTGTTGTTTCTGTTTCGATTGCTGTTTGTGCATTTGTGTGTGTGTGTGTGTGTGTGTTTGTGTGTAGATTACTCACTGTGCTCGCAAAAGGTGCCGGTGTGGCCCACATGACATTTGCAGAAGGTGCCCACGTCGCTCATCTCGCAGCTGCCATGACCGCTGCAGGGCTGTCCACTGGGCGTTGTCATCGTCGTCATTTTAGTCGGAGTCTTTGTCATCGCTGTTGCTGTTGCTGTTGCTGCTGTTGTTGTTGTCGCTTTTGCTGCTGTTGCTGTTGTTGTCGCTGTCACATTGACAAAGCAGCCCTCTGTTGGTTGACAGACAGTAGTGGATTAGGCATATGATTATTTTTGGCGGCTCTTATTAAATTGCGGTCAGCTCACCATTGCACGGTGGCTGCGAGCAAAGTGGACGCAGCTGCTCGCAGTGTTTGCCGGCACGATCCGGCGGACAGTGGCAATAGTAGCTGCCGGGAGTATTGAGGCAACGGCCCTGCAGGCATGGCGATGGCGTGCAATGATCCTTGGCCTCCTCGCACAGGGTGCCCGAGTAGCCAAGCGGGCAAATGCAATTGAATTTGCCAACCATGTCGACACATTCGCCACCATTGCGGCACGGTGATGTGGCGCACTCATCGATGTCCGTCTCGCAGTCGCGGCCCGTGTAGCCGACGGCGCAGGCGCACCGATAATCGTTGACCAGATCAATGCAACTGGCGCCATTCTTACACTGGCCCACACAATCATCCAAATTCTCGGCACATGTGGCGCCGCCCCAACCCTCGAGGCACAAACAGGAAAACGACCCAGGCAGATTCAAGCATTCGCGCGCATTGATGCAAGGACCATTTGCCGCAGCATTATTTGAGGCGGCAACGGCACTTGTCAAAGCGGCCAACAGAGCTGCCGAGCTGCTCAGATTACTGCCAATGATGGCGCTGGCGGTGGTTGTCAGCAGCGTTGTTGCAGCGGGCAGGGATGCCGCATAGGATGCCTCGCATTCGTTCACGTCCACCTGACAGACATCGCCGTGCCACTCGGGCGGACATTCGCAGCGAAAGCCGCCGATTAGATCGACACAAGTGCCACCATGCTCGCAGGGACCTCCAGCGCACTCATCAATATCTAAACGGGAGACAGACAAACAGACAGAGAGAGAGAGAGAGAGGGAGGGAAAGGGGGGGAGAGTTAGTAAGTGGCAGCCGCAACTCAAGTGCAAATGTGTTGATTTTGTTGTTGAGCGAGCGCAACTTCAACTCAAGCCAGGCCCTTGTCCAGCAGCAGGTGGCCTTAAACGCAGCCAAAAGTCATTGAACTGCTGCCAAATTCACGTGCAGATTGGTAGCTGGGTGCATTGCTTATCACTTGCCTGAAATCAGCTGGCTCGGCTCACGCAACTCATTTGTTTGTTTGCTGATAAAAGCGCTAACGGAAACCCTCGGAAATTGTGTTAATCTGACCCTTGGCCTGCCAGTGTGGCTTAATGAATAAGGTCAGCATTCTTCTCCCATGATATTTTTTTTGTATCTTCCTACATTGCTTCAGCTGACATATATATGTATATATGTGTGTATCTATATACTTTTACAAATTTCTTATTTTTTTTAGTTTAAATTTAAAAATGACTCGTTTTTGTAATTTTTGTATTTTTTGTGTCGACTGATTTTAGTCGCCATTAAATAAATAAATAATTGCTCTGTCTACCAATTCGCCTGTCAGTTGATTTAAATATTTTTTTATTTGTGTGTAGACTCTATACAAATTTAAAAAGCATTAACAAAACAAAAAATTCAAAATTAAATTACGTTGAATTGATGGTCGGCAAGTTTGTTTCCTAAGTCTTTTGATATTAGAGCGGCAAACTTAATTAGCTTATGGCTTATTGCACTGCCTATCAAAAATGATTTGAAACGAGTGGTGAATGTCTTGTTTCGGTCGTGCTCTAATTGGAATGCAAAATCAAATTTGCCAGACCACCGTGGCAACAACACACACAAATCCAAACACCAACAACAGCAACAGCAACAACAACAACAACAAGAGGGAAAAAGTATTTGGCTCTGCGTGCGTGCTACGTTTCATTTCATTTCGCTACAGTCAAATGCGTTTGTGCTCAATTGCATGATCGAGTGGCAGCAACAACAACAGCAACAACAACAACAAAAACATCAACAACAACTTGTTGTTATTTAAGCACTGGCTGTGGCTAATCGCGTGCTGCAGCAAATGCGAAAAATTAAATCAAAACTCACTTATTTCACATGTTGATCCCGTCCAGCCGGCAGCACAGCCGCAAGTAAACTCGGCCGACAGCGGCGGCAGCTGTTGGGAGGCGCCTCCATTGCTGCTGCCACTGGCTCCACTGCTGCCACTCGCATTGTGCGCCTCCTGCAGCAAGCCGGCGAGGCTGCGTATTGAATTGCGACGGCTTATCGGTTTACCCATGGAGGAGCTCATGCCACGCATGACGCGATATGTTGTCGGCCGCGTTGCATTCGTTAGCTGCGAGAGTATGGATGCAACGAGTAGTTTGTAGTTTGTAGTTTGTAGCTGGCTCTTTTGTTTGCAGCATGGCGAAATTATTTTATGGCACCGCGAGAAAATGTCTATAAATTGAGGGCTTACCTTGAGGGTGCATGTGCCGCCGTTGCGGCAGGGCTGTGTGGCGCATGGATGCTCCACAATTTCGCACTGCTCACCCGACAATCCTTCGGCGCATGTGCAGCGATACTGATCCGGTGCGGTGTTCTCGCAGGTGCCGCCATGCTTGCAGGGTTCATGGGTGCCACAGTAATTTAAATCTGTGTGCGAACGAAACGAAACCAATGCGTTACAATACTTTCAAATATGCCACACAACATCGATATTATCATGATGATGTCGTTCGCCATGCACCATGCACCATGCACCATCTACCATTTACCAGGTGTTGCCTTTAGCAGGTAATTGCCAAGGCTCCACTTGGGTCGCTTACCTTGATCGCATAATATGCCACCCCAATTCGTATCGCAAACGCATTTCCAGGCGCTGCCATTGCAGGAACCATGCTTGCAACCGGGATAGACCATGCACTCGTTGCACAACGGACCACGCCAGCCCGGTCGACACCTGGTTGTGATGATTATGGCAAAAGAAAATCATGTGATTAGTTTTCAAGGCAAGCACTCCACTTCTTATTCCATAATCTAGCATACAAATCAGCACCTAAGTGATTTTATGCCCCATCAGAATTGCTCTCACTAGGGAGTTAAAATTTAAATCTTATTGTGCTAAATGAAAACATTCATCTTCAAAAATAGTACAAAAATACAAATTTTGTAAATTTTAAAATATGTAAATTCTTTTTCTTTTGAGCAATGCACAAAAACGTAAACAAAATCGGATTTCAATAATTTTGTATACAAAAATGATGAAAGAAATCTTATTCAAATAAAAAATTAAGTCTTTTTAGTTTAAAAGCTAGATTTTACTTCATTTTCATTATTTCATGGAATAAGTCCAAGGCAATATGTCAATTTGCATGGGAACGCATGTCAAAGTCTTCTAATCAGTGAATTGGGTCACTTTGAACTTTAGCCTTGGGCCCGCAACCAACCGGCAAATGCAGGATGGGGGCATGGGGAAAATGGTAATTTCCAGTAACCGAATGGATTTGTGTTTTTTTTTTTTGGCCGTTGATGCTGCGATTTTATCGCCGCAACACGCTAAAGTGCAGGGATCAAAGTTAAATTGCCTGGCCATCGAGTTATCGACGCCAGCCGCCAGTTGCCGGCCGCCAGCCGCCAGTTGAGGTGCTAACTCTACAAGCTGGGCATGACGTTCAAGGAGATAGCCGGAACGGAACGGAACGGATCGTTCGAGGCCCAGTCGCGGTACAGTCGCGGTGGTGCAGGAGAGACGATGTGACGTTGTTCGATGTCCATAATTTATGATTTCATTAAAACAGCAGCCTGTTGTTATCTGTAAATGAATCTATTGCAAGCGGCATTCGCGGCAAGCGCAAATGGGCCAGCAACGTGCAAACAGCAAAGTAATTTTTCTTCTTGGTTATAATTGTTGTTGCTGCTCTTGGCTAAAAGAGGCTGTGCGAAAAATCTGTGAACGACGAACGACGAACGACGGAATTGGAGTTGCTGCTGCAAGCTAGTTGCAACATTTGACTGGTTTTTTTTTTTTTCTTCATTTTGATTTGATGGTTTCTAGGCCACGCTAATTATTGCTATTTAGAATCAGTGCGCCAGGATCCAATGCCAAGGCGAGCGTATACAGCAGGGGTGGGCAGGGAGGGCGGAACAGGCCAACAGAGGGGCAGACAGTTGCTGGTGCTGCTTCTGCTGCTGCTGCTGTTGCTGACTGACTGACGGGTGAATCTGTGGTTGTTGCCTCTGAGAAATGCAATCATGGCCGCTGGCTCACGTATTCTGTGTTACGCTCAAACATTTACAACGGCAACAACAACAGCGAAACAACAACAACAACCACAGTAACAATTCCACAAAACCACAAACGTTTTTTCGTGCTGTTGCCGCCTGCGGCTTCAGCTACTCCTGCCTCCTCTTCCTCTTGCCGCATAGTCATCCTTTGGCTGGTTCATGTTGTGTTCTGGCAGCGGGCATGACCATTCACTTGGCGGTTGGCGGTCGGTGTTGGAGTTGGAGTTGGAGTTGGATTTGGAGTTGAAGTTGGAGCATTGCAATGCCGCCTAGCGTTTGGGCATCGTGCGGGTGTTTGATTAGCAGAGCCAAGAGCTAAGTGCCTCCTGATCGGAGACCGAGACCGAGACCAGAGAATTGCCTAGCGAATTGTGAATTGCACTGTGGAAAGTGCAACATCGATGGCTGTTGATTGCAGATTGCAGCTGCTTACAACTTCATAGCGATAGCACAGCACAGAAGATTTTATTATGGACCGCGGCTAGGACGAATACCTTGTGGGGAATTTCAAATTGTTTCTCTCCCTTTGCCTTAAGTTGAGTCATGTTTAAGATGTCAATAAGTTGATGGCTGCTCTTTTGTTGTTATTTGCTATCAATAATAATAATAATGATATGTCAACATTTATAATCCATATTGATTATGTTTAAGATAAAGTCGATATTTGCTACCAATAACTCGATATTGATTGGTCATTTTTTGTACGATCTGAACTGATTTTCAAAGGAATAAAAGTTAATGATCGTATTAGGTTTTGTTTCCCATGGCATTATTGCGAAATATTGATGCCTAGTGCCACATGAAAGAAACTTTCCCAACTAGCTATGAATGTGGTGCATTCAGCTTGACAACTCTGTACACATCCGCTGGGAGTATTATGATTGTTGTTGGCAAGCAGCAAAAAGCCACCCAAAGAACCCCATTTCTCTATGATGTGCTTAATTGTGCTACAAAAAGCATGGCAGCCATTATAACTGTGTCTGTGTTCGAGTCGCTGTCGAGGCCTGGTCAACATGGCCAGCAATCTGCCCCAAGGGGGCCAGGCCAGGCCATGCCATTAAGCGCACAAATGTTGTACGACACATGCAGCAGCGGCAATAAAAAAAAAAAGTGTCATAATCACATCGTTAAGGGGATAGATGAGGCGAGGGGGGGAGGGGGGCGAGTGGAATGATGATAATTATAGTTTACTTACTCGCATTCACCGGGTCGATCACACTTGCCGTGAATGGGATCACAGCCGGGCTTGCAAATGGCCTCCTCACAGTTGACGCCCTGCCAGCCATTCAAGCAGAGCTTCTGACCCTCCGAACCGCAAGCGTAGTGACCGAACTGATCGTCCCGCGGTCGGCAAAAGGTCGTGCAGGTCGTGTTGTAGTAGGTAACGGCGCATTGCACCCGGACGCGATAGGTGATGCGCGCGTTGCGACCGATGTGGTCCAGTGTCTTCCACTCCGGCGACGGCAGTATCACGCCCGAGTATGATGTTTCTTCAATTAACCTTTCCGCATCTGCATTTTGGCATTGTCGTCGTCGTCGTCGTCGTTTTTGTGATTGTGGTTGTTGTGGGTTTTGCATCCCAATGACAATTGTTGGACAGCAGCAGCAGCAGCAGCAGAGTCAACGATGGTGGCATCAACGTTGGCGTTCCACACAAAAAGTTGTCAAGAATTTGGATAGATTTTTGGGGTGGAGGGAGAAAGGCAATGTTTTAGACATGGCTGACAACATTTTGCGCTCAATTGTCTGGCAACAGTTGCTGTTGCTGTTGCTGTTGCTGCTGTTGTTGTTGTTGTTGCTGTTGTCTCTTATTGTTATGGGCTGCGTTTGCTGTGCTAATTAAGCCAAATGCTTCGCTCAACAACACACGATCAGCAGCAGCAACAACAATAGCAACAACATCGGCAAAAACAACATGTTGCATTTGCAATTGCCACCGCACTTACCTGGATAGGATGTGTTGTACATGTCCAACGCCTGGAGTATCAGCGTAAACGACTTCTGTAATTGAACGTTGCAGCAGCCAAAAAGAAAAAAAAAACAGAAAAGAAGCAGAGGAGGTTAGTGAGTGTTCAAAAGGGGATAAGCGCATGGGCGTAGCCACGAGGGGAAACGAAACAGGGCAAAAGAAAATAAAATTAAATTAAAAATATAATAATATAATAATATTTATAAGAATAATAATTGCAAGATTCCATTTTAATATCAGAAGAAAATTATAAGCCTAATCACTTTTATAAATATATGTCAGCTGAAATAATTTTGGGACTAAAGAGATAAATATATCGAATATATAGAATATATATTAAAGAGAATTAAATATATAGAATATATAGAATATGTATTATATTTAATTCTCTTTGGTTTCATACATGTCTAGAAAGTATTTTTTATTTAATATAATAATCATTTATAATACTTATAATAATCATTTATTATACTTATACTTATTCTTGAGCAGGTTACCGTTCTTGTTTAAATCTCTACAGATTTTTTGCATATGCAGTAACTTGTTAGATCGGATGAGTTACGCCCCCACTTGCTGAGATTCTAGCTACGCCCATGGCAGGAGGTACGAGGCAACATTTTGGCATTCGTCTCTCGTCGCCGTGTTGACGCTAATGGACAGTTTAATCTGAAGTTGGCTTTTCGGCACTAGCAGCAAATGATGCAAATGAAGACAACGGACCACAAACCGAATAACGAACTACAAACAAACAAACAAACAAACAAACACTAACAGACAGAGACACTGACAAAGACAAACCCAAATGCACAAACAAACACTTTAATTTCACGCAAAAGCGAAAACAAAGAATCAAAAACTTTCTAAACATTGCCAGGGAGTGGATTCCCATTCCGATTCCCGTCCAAAGCATTTGCTGCAATTGGCTCCGCACAACAAATTTCTGTTTCTTTCTGTGAATGTGCGCATAAAAATTGAAGACTCGCTGTTTTCTTGCTGTTGTTGTTCTTGTTGTTCTTGTTGTAATTGTTGTAATTGCCAACTGAGCAGAAGATTTCTCGTGGCACAAAAAGCAATTAAACGTCCACTCCGACTTCGACGACGACGACGACGACGTTGTCGTCTGCGCCGCTGGATGCCAGGAAATGCTCATTTAGCAATTTGCAGGAGCGGAGGCAGCGAGGAGGTGAATTGCAGCTCTGCTGGGCTGCCGGCCTGTTGGCTTGTTCCCAAGTAATTGGCCTGGCGACGCGACACTAAATCAGTCCAAAGCAGACATTGCCTAATTACAAACAGTTCAACTCTGGCCGCTTCTTGCAACTTGACACAGTTTATCAAATCCATCCAGCAATTGTTATTTGTTATTTGTTGTTGTTGTTGTTATTATTTTTGTTGCTGCCCACTGCTCGAATTTCCATTCAATTTCCCGCTGTCATAATTTGAGTTCTCTCAACGCTCTTCGCTCTTCCGGGCGGGCGCATGCTAAAAAATCTTGACTTGCCCCGATGACAGCGGAAGTTTTTTAATTGAAAATGGCGTTGAATTGGTTTCGGATTTCAATATTCATGTTCAGACAACAGACACGCGCCATTGGGAGCAACTGCCACTAATCGCAAAGTGTGCTAAAGAGGCAATCAAATGGCTGTTGGGAGTGATGTAAGCATAAAAAAGCAGGGTTTTTCCCAATTAAAAAGAATAATGATAGATATGTAGTTTTCCTTATTAGATAATGTTTCATCAGTTGTTATTAAGAGGAGCTGAATTTTAAGATATTTATAATCAGGCGATGCTTTCCATTTTCACTTCTGTAGCAGGCGTGTGGAAGCCCCAATTTGCGAAAAAAGAAAAACCTTTTATTTCCAAAAAGAACATCATTTAAAAGCCAACTAACTAAATATATTTTTAATTATTAAGCTGATTAATGGAAATATTTATTTATTTATAGTCAACTAAAGTCAGTCGATACCAAAAATTCAAAAATTAAGAAATTGAATTAAATTAAATTTAAAATAAAATTAAAATTCTAAGTAAATTAAAAAATAAATTTATGATGCCATTTTGAAATCGATTGTGAACGTGATCATCTTCATATATTACGTGTGATTAAAGATTATTGTTATTCGCAGGAAATTCAAGAGAAATATAAATAATAATATAACAAAAAAATAATATCTATAAATAGCTAGATATTTTGCTCTGTTCAAATCATTTGAATGCTGGCTAAAATCAAGTAGCAATCAAGATACAATCGTTGAGCTTTCAATTGGCCACTGAAATGTTTACAAACTGTCAAGAACTTGACCATACTTGGCATTCATTCGGCACATCTGCAGCAACAACAACAACAACAACAACAACAGCAACAGCAACAGCAACAGCAACAACAACAACAACAACTGTGTTGGACAAATAACCTACCCACTTTCATCCAAATTTTATCAATGACAGTTAACCATTTGCGTGCTATAAGCGAAAGCTTTCTAACATTTATACATCTTCTCTTATATATATATATATATATGTATGTGTATGTATATATATATATTATTTAGGAGGCAACTCCAAATACGGCTTCATGTGGGGGCAATTCAGCTGAAAATGGAATCTATGCAACTATGGGAATGCCATTCATCTGGCCTAAGCGCACATATACATATATAAACTTATGTATATGTATATATATATATGTATGTATGTATGTATAGATGTATTTGTCTAAAAGTGGAGCAAGAGCCACAAATTCCACTTGAGAATCTTGTGGATGATTGCACACGCGCACTCCAACCAAACAGTTGAAAATATTGTCAAGTGAAATTCATATTTGGTTATTTTTTTGTATTTTATGTTTTTTGAATTGTTCGATGGGCCCTGTTGGAGTTTGTGTTTGACAGTTACATTGAAGATGCCTCTGCTGCTGATGATGATGTTGTTGCTGTTGCTGATGCTTCAACTTGTTTTAAGTGTTTGAAGTATTTCATAAGTCATGTTTATAAGTTTTAACGTGCCATTCACTCAATCAACTCAGTCGAAGCCGCAGAAGAAGAAGTTGAGCTTAAAAAAAAGTCATTCAATAAAAAGTGGGACAATTGCGACGCATCAGCAGCAACAACCAGAGACAACAACAACAACAGCAACAACAACAACAAAAGTAACAACTCGCTTATACATACATATATCGGCAGCTTGATTTTTGAAGATTTCGTGATTTTGTGAAAGGCTTCTTGAGATGGAGCAAATATTGCCTCGTTCGTATGCAGAATTTGCCAATGCCGACGCCAGCTCAAACATTTGCCAGGTTTCATTTGGTGCCAGGCATAAGGCACACACACACACACACACACACATACGAGTACATGTGTGAGAGTTGCAGGCAGTCAGGGTAAGATTAAAGCGAAACCATAGCGAAGCGTAACATAACGTATCGCCATCGGGCCAAGCGAGCCAAGTTAGCCAAGTGAGCCAAGTGAGCCAAGCGAGCGAGCGAGCGACAAGCGCGACAAGGTAATGTTCCCACGAAACAGGTTGTCCGCACTTCAGGCCACGACCACGACGCTGCGCCCGCCGCAGACTTAGATTCAGACTCAGACTCGAACTCGGACTCCGACTCCAACTCGAACCCAGAACACAGACACACTGTGGCCCAAGCCTAACACTCGAAAAAATAATCAAAGAAAATACTGGTTGCAAGGAAATTGCTAATTTCACATTTCCAAAATGCAAATCTGGCATAATTCGAAACTTGTTAACAACTCTAAATAAAAACACATTAGTTTGAATGAAGATTTTAATAAGCTAGAGAATTTAGACTTTATCAAATATTTCAAGTAAGAAATTCCGAATGAATCATAATTATTAGGGAATATTCAGACATGAGAGTTGCTTACTTTCGTGAAATTCGAACATAAGTTTTCTCCAAGTGCAGAGTCGGCTTTCTGACGCATGCGCGCCGGCTTCCCAGACTTGGCCATAAGCAACTTGGCGAGTCAGTCGCTTAATGTAAACGACGGCGCATGCGCATGCCGACGTCGCTGTCGCTGTCGCAGTCGCTGTCAGCGTCGGCGTCGGCGTCGCTGTCAACGTCTGGCTTATGACCATCAGCAGAGAATTAGTTGGCAGTGTCGACGAAGGCGTGTAATTGTTAACCAAGTTAGTTTGGTGCTTGTACATTACCAAAACATTGCCGTTTTCAGAGAGCAAAAAATAACAACAAAAAAAACTAACAAATACAAAAAAAAAAAATAAAATAAAACAAGAGTTAAATTCAACTGGCAGCTACGCCCAGGCCAAGTTACATTAACTGGCTTGCATGAGGCAGCAACACAAGCAGAACCAGCAGCAGCTGTGGCAATGCTTTATAGCGCGACGGAACGAGAACAGTCGAAATATGCCACGTTTTAGCAGTCATAAGCCCGCATTATGCCCACTTAATTAATGCCCCAGCTCCGGCCCCGGCCCAGGCCCAGGTCCCAGAATGCTTGAGACGAGGGTGAGCCGAGGCCGAGCCGAAAGAGGCTTACCACTAAAAATGAAAAATAAAACATAATTTTTAATTGCTTTTTATATTCGGCTACCGCAGCGAGTAAGCGGCTTTTTTTCCAGTGGCAGCCAGCCGTGATTTATTTTCCCCACATAGTTGTACAAGTATAGGTACATTAGTATATATAAAAATATATATATATATGGAATTTTCCAAAGGTTTAGGACGACGCATCATGAGTCAACAATTATGTTCCATTTCAGGCAGATCTATGATCCGCCGAGAGTCACAACACATATTCTGTTGCTAGCCAAGGAGCCAGTGTCTTTTACACCCTGCACATATTAGAAGTGGGTATATTTGTGGACAACAGGCAATGGGAGATATCCACGAAACCAACAACAACCGAGTCGCTATAACTCATTCGAAATTTAAGATATCGGGAAACTTAAGAAGCGAAGTAGATAAGACCTCTGTATGATCCGCTTCCATTTGTCAGTAACTCATTCAAAACTAAGAATATCGATATTTATCGAATTATATAACAGCTACAAGCATATACCTATATACCTATAAATATATGTATATGGTATACAGGTCAATAATATTTCCTTTTTCAGCTAGCTTTCCTTCATTCTCCAAAACTCACTACAGATTTGCTTTTCCTAGAATGGCATTCTTAACTAAAGCACTCTTCCTTTCCTTTTATAAGACTGTTGTAGACAAAACAAAACTATTTCACTACTCGGCTAGCTGTTCTTCTTCTTAAAAAGTTAAAATTATCGGAAAATATCTACAAACATAAGCAATAAGATATAAAATATTTTCAATTCGGTTAACTGCTCTTAATTTCCAGAAATTGAATACAGAGTATCTTTTGGAATGCTATTTTCTGTCAGATAACTTTTGATTTCATTTTTTTGCTCTGGTTTTGTTTTTTGGGGTATTTTTTATTTATTTATTTTTTGAGTTGACCGGAAACCGTCTCTAGATAGATCGCAAGAGCAATAGACTACTAAGCAGCTACTGCCCCAGTGCTTATCACGGCTGCACTTGCGGCAAATTGTTGCCGGCAGCGGCACAGCGTGTTTATCGCACAGAAATTCCACGATGACGCCGTCGTCAGCCACATCAGCCATCAGTGGAGCTCCAAGCGGAACACTCCATGCTATCAATGTGGCGTCAGCTCGTGCCAAAAGTGTGCGTTTTTCTTAATAATTATTAGTGTTAGTCTTGGGAGTTGCATGGGCCTATGCCACAGCAGCGAGGGGCACTTTGGTTTCGTTTCGTTTCGTCTCGTTTCGTTTGGTTAACCACAACAACAATGGGAGGCACAACTTACCGTCCAACGAAATGTGAAGGGCAAGACAATGGCACCCACGCCCGGATCGCTGAGCACAAAGCTGGAGCCGCCGAGTATCTTCGTTGTGGAGTTGCCAAATGAGCAGCCCGTCGATATGCTGGCGCCTTGTTCCGTCGTCTGATACTCCTTCAAACACAGCCGGAATGCCGTTGTGCACGGCGAGCAGCCTGCAAAATATCCAACAAAAAAAAAGAAACAAAAAAAAGACATTCAAAACGTTAAATTGAAAACTTTGTTTGATTATGTTGAGAAATTGGTAAGAGCACTTAAGCATTAAGATTAATACAAATGGTTGAGTCCGCATGGAATTGAGTTTGTTTTTTATAATATTGTTGTGGCTTAATCATAATTTATGATTATTTCTTCTTTGTTTTCTTTCTTACATCTTTGCGTGGCTTTCATTTGCCCCAATTTACAGATAAACCCTTGCCTCAAATTTGTTTTTTAATCATGGAATACAAAACTATATTTAAAGTAGATTGCTCGAAATTTATGTACGGTTGTAGACCCTTTTCTGAAAAAAATAATTTATACATATTTATTTCCTATGCTTACCAAAATCCCCATTCTTTCATTTCATATTTATTATTTTAACATTTCTCAGCTTAAGAATTATGAATGAAAAAGTGTTAAATCTTAAAAAAAAGTAATAGTAAAAAAATGTCACTAGGCTCGCAAATTTCTGACAGTAGCTCGGAAGTGATAACCCCAAGTCTTTCTGATAATAAATCGTTTATATATAATGACCTTGAGAACAATGAAACTTGTAAGCGATAAGCGAATTATTGTTATTCCACGAAATGTGTGTCAAATTCGAATGTGTGTCAGTTATGCAAAGACTTGATATGTAATTATATAAATATACATATGATAATTACATATATATATATAAATATATATATGTTTATTTTAGAGATAGGCGTAACTTACCCGTCGTCTTGGTGGCTCGTAGTTCTGGTGGTACCCCGCAGCAGTAGCCGCTTAGTAGATGGCTGTTGGTATTTGAGATTTCTAATATTTCCAGCTCGAAGTTACCAGCTGCGGATATCTGTAAAAATCGAAAGGTACATCATCAGCAATAAGCCGCAACCAAAACATAACAAAACAACAACAACAACAAAATAAAAAATAAAAAACATGTAAACACAAATTTCGAATCGTTCAAATCAATCATGGCCCATAACGAAGCCATAAGCTGAATAAGCGTACAAAAAAAAAAAAAACCAATTCTCCCCATCTCCCGCTGCTGCCCGGAATTCTTAACCGTACCAATATCAAATAATATGCTCAACACCGCCGTTCAATCTTGGTTCGCAGAGTTCGTTCGCTCGCTTCTTGTAAAAACTAATAAGCCACCTAGGGCGCTCTGATTGGGCTACGGTAGAGGTTTTAATTAAAAAACACGAGAAAGAAATTCAAAATGGATGAATTTATTTCTTGGTGTTTGTTGTTGTTGTTGCTGTGGGATTTCGTAGGCAAATGAAAGGAGCGCCAGTTGGAGATTGGACTTGGAGTTTGGAGTTTGAGACTGGGCTGCTGTCTTGATAAATCTAGCGGCAAATGAAACATGAAAATAATGAGAATTATTTCCAAAAAAAAAAACACACAAAAGCATTTTAACTGTACACACACACACACTCACACACACACACAGAGAGGAAAAGAAGATTGTTCGATTTGTGGTTCAGCTCACTTAATCAAATGAGATATCCAACTGCTTGTATAATTTAGAATGCCTTTGTTGGCCAAAAACCAGCTGGAGTTGCCACTTGCCAAGCAAATCCAAAAAAAAAGCGCCTATCGTTAAGCGAATTTGCCATAAAATTAATAACACATTAGATCGCCACTCCGCCAGGGGAGAGAGGCAGCGATCGAGGGAAGAAATTGCACATAAAGTTAAACTATTTCTCCATAATGGCTGCACATAAATTGGCTCCAAGTGCAGCATCGCCACCACATCTCCGCAACCACTCTGCCTGCCCCGTGGTCATCAACTTTGTAGTTTAGGGTTCATTACAAGTCCGGCTTAAAAGCCAGGCGACTGCAGCACAAAATATGCTAATGAAAACTTTTAGAGTTGTCCAGCAACTTTAATGGTTTCATATTTCACTAAATTTATTGTCAAAGTCGGCAGTTTTTAGTGGTAGTTGCTGGTTGGCTTTTGGCCGTTGGGCCGCCGTTTGGTAGCTGGCAGCGTTGATAAGTTTATTAGAAATAAATTGCAATTTAGCCTTAAGCCTGTCGCTGACTGCTTCGGCCTGGCTGTGGCAGGCTGTCGACCAGCCCGCGAACCTGGCTAACGGCAGTTGCCAGTTTTTCAGTTCTGCAGACGCACTTCTTGGCCAACTGCACCTGTGCAACGCCAACAACAAAAGGCTCAACAAAAACCACGACAACAAAAACTGAGAATTTTAACATTGTGAGTTGAAGTTGTCGAGGCGGTTGTTGCTTGGTTTTGGTAAGGGTGTCTTAAGTTTGTCCTCAACTTGAAGAAGACATCTCCGAACCCATAAAGAATTTATTTCAGAAGTATTAATAAAAGAGTCGCTTTCTTGCATGTCTTGAAAGCGAGCAGATCGGATGACTCTACCGTGTTGCCACAAGTCAACTTTTAAATGAAAATCATTTTTGCCATAGTTAAATTTTGCAACAACAAAAAAATAAATCCTTAGAGTTTAGCAAATGGAATCATCCATTTATCATCTGGTTAAGTGTATGCCAACTTCGGTGTGGCAAAGATACCTTTATATATATCTGATTTTCAAGTTAAAGTTGTCTTCGAGCCGCATGCATCGTTGATCATGCTATAGATCAATCAATGCAGTCAGTGCTTGCCACTTGCCGCACTCCTGACGTGATTCGGTTGAGTTTCAGTTTGAGTTGAAGTTCGAGTTCGAGTTCTGTTTGTGCCTTTTGTTTGCCGCAGCGTTGCGCTGCACATTTGGTCAGTGCCCCAGCGGCAAGTTGATTGGATTCTTGATCGGTCGCGTCTCACGAACCGGTTTGCCAGCATACATACATTGATTGTATGCCTGCTTACTATTTATTTATCACATTTCTTTTGGGTTCCCGCTTTTCATTCATGAGATCCCCGACGTCGACGAGTCGCCGACTCGGCGAACAAGTGCAGCTGCCGCTGCTGCTGCTGCTGCTGCTGCTGTTGCTGCCTCTGTTTGAGATTCTCGCAATCAAGCGCTAATATTCGAGACAAACTTTGACGTAATCAATTCGATTAGATAATGCCCATGAAATGCCCCAAACAAGTGACTGGCCGCTTCGATTAGTATTGCGGCGCCAAAGGAAACAAAACCAATTGATTAAATATTTGTTTTGACGAAATGCCACAAATTTAATGGCAATATTGGTTACAAGCTACATTCTATGCCTCAACAAAAGTTGCACAAGTCAATTTTATATAAAATTGGAATAGGTTTCAAATGAATATCGAACGTTGTGAAATACGATGAGATTACACATATTTTGGAGTATATCAAAATAAAAATAAGAAACTACTCTGAAGCCTGCAAAAACCCTATTTAAATTACAACAATTGAGAACGTTGCAATCAAGCGTAACCGACTACAAAATACTCTGAAACCAATGTAAAGACTGTTGCTTTGAGGTGGCAAGGCGGATCCAAGAAAGCGTTTAATTTGTGGTTTAGCTGCAAAAGGTGGCCAGTAAACCACCTTTCAAGTTTGAGATGGCTTAAGATTGTGGGAGATGTGCGATTTTCATGCTTTGCAATTATCGATGTTTATCGATTTCCTGGTTACCATTGCTTGCCAAACACTTAACAAATAAGTTTTATATGCAATCATAATTTCGAGCATGTGCTACTTATTTGCTCACTTTTTATATTATTTTTTTAAATTTTTTAATTGAAATTTAAGCCTTGCGTTAAATATAAAAAACATGCTGAAACGCTTTTAATGAAGTTAAATGCATATTTATGTGAAATTACATTAAGTTTGTTTATATTTTCAACAACTGGCGCCAGTTACAATAATAAGTTTTGCCCTAATGAGCGACAATTGCAGTGCGGAACGTTTTGTTGATACTTTAATGCTTTGCGATAAATACCAGCAACAACAAACAGCAACAACAAACAGCAACAACAACAGCAACAACAACAAGAACAACAACAAACAAAACGATCATGGGAGCCGATTGCGAACCGCGTGAGATTCGCCAACTCATTTCGTTGACTTTCGAAAAGGCAAAAAAAAAATATTCAAAATCTTTATAAATATGAGTTTCAGTTGTTGCCGCCGCCGCTTTTAATGATGCTGCCTCTGCTGTTGCTGCTGTTGCTGCTGCTGCCAGTTTAATACGCAGCTTATGATCAATAAATGTCAGGCCTTATGAGGGGATTTAGCTTTTTACGCATGTCAGGCAGCGATATGGTTCCTGGCCCAGTTAACTGGGTTAAATTCAATGACACTCGGCATTGAGCGAAGTCAGCAGTAATCACTGAAGCAGTCAGTTTCAATCAGATCTTGCGTTTCTTGGAAGCGCCCCATAAATCTGTTGTTGGCCACAAAAAATATATTTAAGTTTTATTTGCTTAATTAACAACTAAATAGTTGCAGTGGGTCTCTAAGCCCAAACCAAGTGGAATGCCCATTTAGGCGGTCATTTCTCATTTGCCGCTCGACTTTTATCGCCAGCCTTAACCGAAATCAATGCACTCAACTTCTGTTGCCGCTGATGTTGTTGTTGTTGTTGCTGCTGCTGTTGTTGTTGTTGTTGTTTTCGTTGTTGTTGCTGTTGCCGCGGGAACTCAGATAAATGTGTGTAATCAATTTGATAGCCGCTGCGTTGGGTTTTTTAGGCTTGGGCATATTCTAATGCCTCGTTTGCCGGCTCGGGAGTCGTATTAATCAAATTGTTGTTTGTGTTTATATATTCTTGATCGCAGGCACAGCGATTAATTTTATGTATCTTTGACCGTTGGTTGGTTGGTTGTTGTTGTTGTTGTTGTTATTGTTGTTGTTGCTGTTTAATTGCCTCGCAGGCATCCGCTGGCATCTCAATACATGTTTAGGCACTTTGTATAACACTTTATGATGTCTACGCCCCAACTACCGTTGCTGATGTTGTTGTGGTTGCTGCTGTTACCAACTTTTGGGTTCCCACAGCTCAGCCAGCGGCAAGGTTACAATAATATCTTTTTTTTGTTGGACCAAACGATGCCTTGATTGATACTTTGCAGTCGTTTAAATAGTTTTCCCATATTGTAAATGAGTCTATAAAGTATAGAGAGATAGTGTAATACACATTCCAGATTTGCATGATCAGTGATTTCGACCAGTAGGAGAAATCAAGCTTATATGTTCTTCAAAATGGAAGTTAGAGATCTATTCAACTTTATGACTTTATGACAGTAGTAAAATTAATTGCAACCAAAAGCGTTTTACAAACCTTAAATGGGTTTCAACTTGATACACATTGTGTGAAATTAACACTCTTTCTAAATTATATTTTATGGAGAATAAAGTAATTTTAACAAATTGGTTGGCAAAATAGAAAGTTAGGAATCTAAGAATTGTGGCCAGGAATTTAGCTTCTGAACACTTATCCGAAAGTGCCAAATGCAAATGAATTTTCATACTTTGATTAAAAATATAAAGTTCTTGAGTTTGTGCCAAGGGTTCAAGATGGTGACCAACTCCAAACACATCCAATCTTTAAGAAAAAGAACCAGTTTAACATCTTTGCTCCCGTTTTATTTAATTTACTATTTTTTAAATGCTGTTTAAAAAAGCTTGACTAAAACCAACAATTAACTGCAAAAACTTTTAGAATAATATATTTTCACTTATTTGCAGCAATTTTACGTTTATTTACCTCGAAACTTAGCTCCTCAATTCAATTTGTGCAATTCTACAATTTAGAGCACCCTCATCGATCCGTCGATCCACACACCAGCAACTTTTACATATATCTAGATACATGTGGCAGACGTTGCCTTGGGCCAAAACTTCACAAAAGTTTAATCAACTCGTATTTGGCTAACGGGTAAGCAACAAAAACAACAACAATAAGAGAGAAACACCCGCATATTTAGACTTAAGATTGGTATTTCTACGTTATTTTTTGCATGTGAACTGAACTGGTGAATTCTCTGGGTTTGTTTTCAGTTTTCAGTTTGAATTTGAGTTTCAGTTTGAGTTTTGCTTACCTTATGAACTAACAATATTAAAATTAAAGCAATTAAGTTGCAGGCAGACTTTAATGATCGACAATCGTCGATCAGCGATCGCAGCCGCTGTCGTTGCCTTTGCCTCGTTGCAGACATTCTCAGGCTGCCTGTTGTTGTTGTAGTTGTTGCTGTTGCTGTTGCTGTTGTTGCTGTCGTTGTTGCTGTCGTTGTTGCTATTGCTGTTGCTGTTGCTGTTGTATTGCCTTTTGTTGATTTTCGGCGAAAATGTTTTCTAAACATTTTGTACATTCTGTGCGCGTTTTTCAACGTGTTTGCTGTAGACGATGCTGGTCCGCAGTTTAGTTCCTGCTGCTGGCAATTGTTGTTGTTGTTGTTGCTGTTGTTGTTGTTGTTTTTCTTATTGCTGTAGTTGTTGTTGTTGATTTACCCACAACTTTTGGGCACAAGTAACGCACACAAAGTGGCCATTAATTAGCCCATGCCCAGTTAACTATTTGTTTAATTTTACTTGTTTTGTCAGAGCATTTTTGTTGTTGTTGTTGTTGGTGTTGTTGCTGATACTTTGTTTTTTTTGTTATTAATGTTGTTGCCACGCACTTTTATTATTACTATTGTTGTGCTTTGTACATGTATTTTTTTATTTTATCTTTTTTTATTTATTTCTCATTCGTTTTACACTTCCACTTGATATGCCGTTGTTGCTGTTGTTGTTGCTGTTATTGATATTGCTGTGGGGTATTTTTGTTATTGTTGTTGTTGTTGTTGTTGTTGAAGCAATTGTCAAACAAAATGGAATCGAAACGCACTGAGACAAGTGTCTGTAAAATCCATTTCTCATTGCCTTTAAGCACGCATCATCAACGCTAATTGACACGCATTTGTTACTGTTGCTGCAGCTACTGCAGTTGTTGCAGCAACAAGTGCCTGCAGTCAACCGCAGCAACAACCGCAAAGCGGCGCAACGTGCAGCAAATGCAAATGCAATTCAATTTATGTTAATTTAACGCTGCTGCTGATGCTTCAGCATCTGTTGCAGTGGCAAGTTGCTTCTGCTGCTGCTTCTGATGCTGCCGTGTCTTTGGCCACAAGCAATTTGCATCTTGTGCGCATATTAATTTACAGATATTTTCACTCTTGCCCACATTATTTATGCTACCTACCCTTCTCCCCTTCCCTACTGTCTCTACCATTTACTCTACATTTGTTGTGGTTGTCTTAAGTTGGCCTGTGCCACTTTCCTTATGTCCCTTGCGGCACAAATTGTTGATCGGGTGTTAATTGTCCATTTAATTAAGTAATTTGCTTCGCTTCCTCTAGCTGCCCCCTCCCTCACTCCCATCACTCTCAACGGAAGTCGTTGACTTTGAGTCAAATTTGTGCATATATTTATATATGCTTGGCTTTGCTGCTGCAGCAAACTGTGGCAAACTGTCTGCGTGTGTGTGTGAGAGCTGTTGCAGGCACTACCGGAAGTGGACCAAAGGGTGCACTTGACAATTGGCGCAATTGAAGTTGCAATGAGAAATGAAAAATGAGAAATGAGAGGGAAATGCAATATGACAACTGAAACATTTCACATTATATCAAATAAGAGATTGCCAATTAGCGGAACTTTAACACCTTGAGCGACTTTTCGGCATAATGAAAATAAATAAAATCATATTTTTCACTATGCTCGAATTTTACATAATTTGAATAGATTTCCTGCTTAAGTAAACAAATACAACCAGATTAAGAATTTATGTTGATGCCAGAAAAAAGTTTGCCGCTGGATTTGAATAACAATGAAATATTTTTTGCCTATTGATTCAACTAAAGTTCTACTAATTTTATATATTTGATAAAAAAAAAAATACTATAAAGATATAAAAATAAAAACAATATATATCATTTTGCCATCCAAGAGATGTAACTAAATCCTCTGACTCGTTATTGCAGTGTTTCTTCTCTGCTATTTTGTGGCAGCATCCATCAGCTGATTGCCGCAGCAAATGTCGCTGCCTGCTTTATTATCAGATTATTTTGCAAGCAGAGCCTGGCAAAGCATTTAGCATTTATTTAAATATAAAAAACTCTTGCGTTCTATCTCCTGCACTTCTCATTCACTCTTTCTCTCTCTTTCTCTCAGTGTGCTACTCGTTGTATATGTAAGCATTGCCCTCGATCTCTGTTCCTCTCTCTCTCAAGCCATTATCACTGAATTGCTGTTGTTGTTGTTGTTGTTGTTATCGTGCATTATGCGCTATTTAAACAAATACATATGTATGTATCTCGATCTGTGTTTCAATTCCATTTCGTTTTGTTGTTTTCTTGTGCGTGTGGGTGTGTGTGGGTGAGTCTGCGTTATCAATGAAACCGCACTGGACTATTGTGGATTCTCTCTCTATGTGTGTGTGTGTGTGTTTGTGTATGTCGTGGCACAAGATTCACAATCGCATTCATATTCACATTCACATTCGCATTGTTTGCACTTTTACTTTATAGCTTTTATTAACAAATTTATTGTACTATGTGGTCGGAGTATGTGTAAGTGTGTGTATATATATATATGTATATATGTATGGGTATACGAGTAATTGAGCGCTATTTCCGTTATTTTGCATCACACGCATTGCCGGATTGCTGGAGAGAATCTCACGCTGTGTCGAAGATTTTCGTAGATTTTCGACGTATTTTTGATTTATGTTAAGTTAAATCGACAGATGAAAAAAAAAACAATAAATAGATAATCATATAAATTACACATTCACAATATGAGCAGCTGTCGATTGTGCTGTTGTTGTTGTTGTTGTAGTATTTTTTGTTGCTATTGTTATTATGATGATTACTTATTGGGCTTTCTGCTTTGCCATCATTTGTTGTAATCAGCAAGCAATTCAATTTAATTGTAACACATTTAACACTTTCACATCCCAATCACATTTTCATTGATTATCATAATTATTGTTGTTGTTTGTATTTACACACACACACACACAAACACAGACATTCTCACACACTTGATATCGCACATAATCCAATTGGCATTTTAACCGTTTACCGTTTTGCTCATCACTGCTCGAAGCACAGCATTCGACTAAGCACCGCGTGTTGCACACATTAAAATTGAGTCCTGCGGCGCTTTTTACCCTGCAGCCTGCCACCACCACGACCACCACACGGGGCGGAGCAACTTACGCGACAGATCGAGAGAGAGAGAGCGCGAGAGTGCGAGAGAGAGCGAGAACGAGTCACTACGAACCGGCAATAGTTCGAGTTCGAGTTCGAATTCGAATTCGAATATCGTGATCGTCGTAAGGCTTCCGCTTGCTGCTTGCGTGCGCTTCAGGCGTCAAGTTGCGACTGATTGGGAACTACCGATTCGGCTGGGCATTGCCGCTGGGCACATTCACTCGCATCTCTCTCGCTAATGCTCGCTCTTAGCATTTTGAACCGGTTTAACACGGTGGCTCGCTCTCTCCCTCTCTTCACTTGGGCACTCTTTAGCCAGACGCTGATTGGTCGATCGCCTGCAGCCTACGACTTGTTGTTAATGGAGTTGCCCCGTTCCGAAGTGCCGTTCGTTCGACTGCTGTCGGCTGTCGGCCCGATCGGCTGCTGCTGCTGTTGCTGCTGCCTACACACGACGCATGCGTGTGTTTGCCTTGAGGCGCTTTTTTATGATTTCAACTTAATTATGTTTATAAGCGTTGTTGTTGTTATTGTTGTTGCTCTAGATCTAGTTAAAATGCCGCAGCAGACGCGTCTGCAATTGTGTTCAGGCGTTTCATTAGCGTTTTATGGCCAGATCGTGGCCAGCGCGCGACTTGTTGACAACAACAACAACAACAAATACAGCAGCAACAGTAGCAACGGTTGCAGTGCTGCAGGCGCACAGTTAACACCTGAAATTACATATGGGGCAAGAGAGAGAGACAGAGAAAGAAAAAGAGAGAGAAAGAGAGAGAGCTGGAGAGAGCTTCTCACAATCAAATATGATTTGATTATTCTTCAGCTGCTCAATTCGGACAGCCAATTATTACCATTGCTGGCTGCCACACACAAACACACACACACACCCACAGAGAGACTCTGCTGCCTTTTTGCCCAATTATATGCAATGAGAGTGTGTATAAATCAAATTTGAATGCAATACTCTTTGCCTATCGATGTCCGCAAAACAAAAGACTTAAGCAACAAACTTGGCAATTACATGCCAGCCAAAAGACACAACAACGCGGCAGCATCTTTGTGTTGTTATTGCTATTGTTGTTGTTGCTGTGTTGTTAGCGGCTCATATTTCTTAGCGCGCATATCTAAATATCGAATCATGTCGCTGATTTGCTGTGCAGCACCATTGTTGCTTCAACTATAGCAACTGCAACAACTACCAACAACAACAACAACACACACTAAATCTCATTGTGCCGTTGTGACATGACTCTTGTTCGACAATAGATAAAACAAATTGACTTGGTGTGTGCCCAAAATGTCTTCTCTAGCCATACGATTCACCAAGTTGTAAGTTCCTAACTTGCCAGTTGCAACACTCAAAGAAATTGCAAATAATATGCTACTCAAATCTAGTTAAAAATCTTAGTTTGTGTAAAGTTTAAAAAATTTATTTTATTTTCCAAAAATTGTTAAATCTTAGTTAGATTAGTTTATTACGCTTGAATTAATTATAATAATTTTTAATTCTTAAAACACTCTCAAAAACATTTATTTTTTATTTTAGTTCCATAATTTATGATACAAAAAAAAAAATTATTATTTATTATATACTTGTATAACGAAAAATATTGTACAAGACATTTCGCTGAGTGTAGTTTGCCGCATCTGCGGTGGGCGTACGAACAATTTGAAACGCTGGCAGCCGCTGCAGCATTGGTTCCTTTTGTCATCTTTGGCAGTGAGAAAACTGCACCACAATGCCCATTATCAACAACATATCTACGAAATCCCAGAGCGACAATTGTACAACCAACAAGCAACAACCAACAGACAGTAACAACAACAACAACAAAGTGAGAAGAAGAAAAAAAGCGCGCTGTCCAAATATGTTGCAAGTTGGTGTTATTCTTCACACGGCATCATAAATTTCACGTATAATTGACGCTTTCAGTTATATCAAAATTGGCTAAAAGGCGACGACCAACAACAGCAACAACAACGGCCACTTTTGCGTTGGTGGCTCTCGTTGTGACCACAGACTCCAGGGATTACTTTTTGCACCGAGTTGTGTGATTGTTGTTGTTGGTGTTGTTCTCTTGTAGCTGTTGCTGTTAGCTGACTGTGGCTTACATTGTGTTTTGGCTTACAGCTAATAATAGCCAGTTGGACGTACTGAGTCAGTGAGTGAGTCAGTCAACAACTACTTGCTGTCTACAGGTGTCTGTGGGGCCAATTTTGTTTTTATTTTGCGTTGGACGCGCTTTAATGCCACATCTTTGTTGAAATTAGCTTTCATTTTTGTTTATCTACTTTACATATTTTGTTTACTCTTTTGTGACCACATGCACTGTTTTTCCAGTGCAGTTGACAGCTGTACAAGTGGCACTCGAAAGATTTGGCAGCACACGCCATAAATCCCGAAATCAAACATATTGAGTAATCAACAAAAATGCGACCAACGCACAATTAAACGCGCCCTACATATTTTTAGCAGCTCAAGCACAACCACCACAACCACCACCACCGACACTCACCCACCCACCCCCCGAAAAATACTATACAGATAGTGTCTACATTGTGGAGTTTATTTTCGTACCACCCTCCCCCGGCGGGTTGGGCTCATTAGGCAAACAGTCAAATATGTTGGCAATTTTCAGCAGTTGTTGGTTTTACACCAAATCCAAATTTTATGACAGATTTTTCAAGTGTTTTGCGGCTACAGTGGTTTGTGTACCCTATATCTTTGGTAGAGTGGGTATACTGAATGCTTGACAGACTATTCAAAAAGATTTCTAACGAGCCTTTAGTGAAATATATATGTATAGTTGATAGCTGAAAATTTTCGATTTATACAATAGAATGTATGAAGTTCAAAACGAAAGGCTCTTAAATAAATATCAAATATAGAAAATATTATTTAAAAAAACCAAAAAGCTTGAACAAATAAATCTCAAAATGTTGTAGATATTTATAAAAAGTTTTGAGTAAATACTTAAGCCGTAATTAAATTTTTCAAATATTAAATTTTGCATAGCAGGACAATAAAATTTTTTAAAGTTTGCAAAATATCTATCTTAAATGTAATTGATACTTTTATATAATATAGGATATCTAGTAGTCAAGCCTCTGATACTTCTGCTGCTTATTGTTGCTTCTGTGGCAGTTGCAGGCATTTAACTGTGTGGATAAGCCAGAAGGCAGACAAATAGGCAAAGTGGGAAGTGGAAAGACAGTCCAGAAGCGGGCCAGTAAAAGAAAAACATTGCCTGAGGTTAGTTGTTTATGAACCTTTTTATTGCCTTCTGTTGGCCTTACAGATTTATGAGCCATATTTTATATTTCGCTAAGAATTTTGTGTGGTTTTTTGACATTAACAAACTGTTTGGAAAATCTACAGATGATTGAAAGCTATTGCAAATCTTTGAGATTTTTAACAAACTCTAGACAGATGTTTATATGTTTGTATATGTACAAATTCCTAATTAAAATTAATTTTTAAAATTTTAAAAGTATTGAATAATAATTCAAAATTAAAAAAAAATGTCTGCTTTGTTATGCTGTATAAAATAATTAATAAAAATTAAGAATCAATTTACTTACAAACTGCTTGGGAAAATAATATAAAATAAAAAATATTCAATATTTTGCATGCTGAAAAAAATTTAATTCATAGTCATAAACATTATATTAGTTAAAAAATAAACTTAAAAATCATTCAAATCATTCATTTCAAATTAATGGCGCCACTAAATTAAAACAAAAATTTGTGATGCACCCTAACAAAGTTCATGTAGACAACATCAACCACCTGATCCACGCACTTGCACCACCTCAGAGTGACTTGGCCCGCACTTGCGATGAGTCTGTGAATGTGGCACATGTTTCAGGCAATACAAAAGGCGACACAGAGAACTATCATATCGGACACAAGCAAGTTCATCAGGACGATCAGTGTACGCCTCATTTAACCCACTCCACCTCGAACCACGACAGGAGAACCGCCCCTAAAGTCTATATACGATTGTAATGGCAAATCAGTAAGGCAAACATGTTTCGTACGCATCAAATTATAACACGAACAAAGGCGATTAATTAGCGATAGGTCCCGTCCTCAAAAAGGGGGTTGGACTCGACTCTGCAGTGTGGTTTCTGTGGTTGTGGACTGCGCCGATGCATTGTAATCGAAACCGCCTCATGAAGGGAGTCGGATTTATCTGCGCGTGCTCGTGTTGCCAATCGCTGATGCAACTTGGCAAGCGTGAACATGTGCAACTGCAACCGAGTAAGAGTACGAGCATTATGAATATGTGCAAGCTTGTCCAAGTCTCAGTACACTCAGAAAAACTATATGATCTATTATTACAAATGTCGTGCACCCAAAAATATTAGAAGCAAAAGGAGTAATCATTTTATGATCTGATTTAATGAATTGGAAAAAGTAATATATATTTGTAATAAATAGTAATAGTTAATTTCTATTTAGAAACTTTGAGTTTCTCTGAAGATTAAAATAAACTCAATATTTTTAGGATTATTATTTCAGGCCACTATTAAGAATACATTTTATCATTTTAAAATCTAATTGAATTTAATTTTAACAATTTTAATTTCGCATAAGCATAAATTATATTCATCGATTTTAGCGCAGAAAGTTCCAGTAAAATTTAAATAAAGGTTGGCTCTTTAAATTCTGATCCGATAATTTTTTCAGAGTGTATTTGTATGCGTGATATGTTCAGTTGTCTTTAGGCCCACAAACACCCCAAAAATACAAAAAGTGCTCCATTGCACACGTGCATATGTCATTTTTATGGCGCTGTTCGTGTTGCCATAAATCCATAACAATATGACAAGTACAAGTACTTTAGCGGCAGCTTCTCTCATGTGCAACATGTTTGCACGTTCACGCCAAAGACGCCCTGTCCCGAACCTGGAACCTGGAACCTGGACTCTGGCTGTGCCTTTGGATGTGGTTGGGGATTTGGCTATGGCATTGGCTACCTTTACCTGATTGCGATCAGCAGCCGCCTGTGTTTCGCCAGGATGCTCATTTGTGAGCGGTGGCTGATGCTGCTGTTGTCTACTTCTCATTTGGAGTGGCTACAAAATATTTTGCGCCACTCCACGCTTGACATGATTTACATGGTGCACATGGAAGACGCACGTTTTTATTACATTTTCGTGGCTGTAAGTGCGCCCAGGCCAACCCCACCACCAACGACAAAGCGACAGCGGCTCGACTTTGATTTCGAAAATGTTACGCATCGACTACGGAAAACCCAACAGCTGTGCGGGACGACAAGGGGTTAAGTGCGCATAATCATTTATCATTTTTCCCATTCCATTTTCTTCTCTTTTTTTTTTTTGTTACCATTTTTCAAGTGCATCATCACCCAGCCAAAAAACTACTTCTACCCAACGCCCACTTGTTTGCAATTAAACAAAACAATAAAAATTGTGGCAAGTTCTATTTTTTTTTAATGCGTTGTTGATGAACCGCACTCGGTTTCAGTTTTGTGGTGGTGGTGGTGGTTTTGGTGGTTGGTGATTCTGACATACACACTTGTCACTGTCCGGATGAGTGTCGTTTATTTCTGTGCGGCTTAAGTCGACAGTTTAATTTAGCTTTGGAAATTGAATTAAA
Organism: Drosophila mimica; assembly: GCA_037043585.1. NCBI lineage: Eukaryota > Metazoa > Arthropoda > Insecta > Diptera > Drosophilidae > Drosophila > Drosophila mimica. The sequence goes on from JBAMBE010001187.1 coordinate 1,455,712, forward strand.
TGCTCCAAAGTAAAGATCATAATCGTAATCCTTATATGGTAAATGTAGTTTGATAAAATGCGTAATCACATCATTTATTGGATTTTCAAGCTTATTTGGCTTCATTAGGTTTTAATCAAATTTAAAGATCAAACATAGAAAATGGTTGGTTTTCTTTGGCTGTTGATGACGATCGTTAGAAGTTAAGAGTTATGTTTTAGTTGGGTTTTTGTCTTTGGTGGTCCCCCGTAAATTGGGTTTCTCTGCTCTCCGCTTTGTGTGTGAGTGTCTTTAGAATTTTAACTAATTAAAATAACTATAAGCCCATGCATGTCGAGTCCTGCAGTTGGCAGCATTTTCAGCATTTCATTGGAAATTTTAGTGGATAAGCAACACGCTAACCCGAATACTCTCCACCACGGGGCAACAAATGACTGTCAGACCAGTTTCGAAGGCCTTCGAACGGCAAAAGATGAATGGTTTGCTTTAGGCTTTAGGTTTTGGGCGTTGTTGTAGCCTGGCTTACTGACTGCCCGACTTCTACTCCCGCCGCGGACTCATCGTCGTCGTCGTCGTCGTCGTCGTCGTTGTCGTCGTCCATGTCCGGTGAACCTCAACTGACAGCCACCAGCAGCAGAACACCAGAATCGACAGCCGAGTTTGGTTGGATTTTTTTTTTTTTTTTTTACTACTACAATAAGAGCCGAAAAAAAAACAAGAACTACAACAAATAAAACCAAAACAAAACAGACCAGAAAAGAGAAAAACTGAACCGAAGATCAGCTTGTACTGAAATTGCTGCAGCGCATCAGACACTGGTCGAAATGGACAGCTGAAAAGGAGGCTGGAATTTTCGGTTTGGCTGGAAGCTTAAAACTTTAGCATTTTTAATTAGCGCGTTCTTTGTTTTCGTTTCGTTATTCGTTGCGTTTCACACACACCAACAACAACAACAACAACAAAAAATAAAAATAAATAAATCGATGCGATTCGAAATGTGTGTTTTTTTTTTGTTTTTATTTTTTTATTATATTTGATTTTTCGCTTGCATGCTAATTCTAGCTGTGTAAATAGAAGAATGCAAAACATGCACTTGATTCTAAGAAAACTTTGCAGTTTTGGTATTTATTTTAAATTGTAGATAGATAATATATAAAATATGACTTATCTCTCAAAGTGTGTTGCACCAAACAAGCCATATAATATAAAAATAAAATTGGCCCAATTTACCGTTTAGCTGCAAAGCAATCATTTTTGATTGTTCAGTTTGTTAAGGCGTCTGCCAAAATCGCTTTAGATTTGATTTTGGAACAAATTGTTTCTCAAATTTTATTACAATCATAATTACTGATTGAAACCATATAAATATCTAATGTATTTTAGGTATTTTTATATTTACACAGAGACTACTACCAAGTAAGTTCTTAGGCAGCAAAGCTGCTGAATGTGGCAGTAGTGCGTATGTCTGTCAGTCTGTCTGTCTGTCTGTCGCATGCTTTGGACAACGATTTATAGCGAAATAGGCAACCAATTACGCAGGCATGTCTTCGTTTTAGCTGTGGTGCAGTTCTATCCACTGTCAGCTAACTGTTTGGCATCCAGCAACTGCAACTGCAACGGCAGCAGCAGCAGCAGCAACGGCAGCAATGGGAGCCGGCAACATCATTGTAAAAGATTACAAACATAAATATCAATTACAGGTCCATAAATTTGAAACCAATTAGCCAAGTGAAATTGATAAGAGTCGCTTTTCGAATGCAGCAATTTACAACAATTTTGCCATCAAATAGTTGTGCCTGACAATGCACATCAAGTAAAACCGGGTAATCGGGAAACCACGGAACACAGACAACCACAACGACAACCATTTCACTCCACTCTTTGGGCCGGGGCCAATTTACGTTTATGCAAACGGAATAAATGGCTAACAACTTAATACAAATTGAAAGCTCAAAAGCCAAATGTTTGGTTCTCACATTAAACGGGAAAACAGCAGCCGGAATGAGACTTGCAGATGAGCCACACTCTTAAGCCGGAGGGAGACAGCGACAGCGACAGCGAGCACTACTTAACTTTTCGACACCCAATGAAATTTTCGCACATTACTGCCAAAAGTATCTAGATGCGAAAAAAAAAAAAATATCTGGTCGAGCCGTTTGCCACTTTGCATGCAACTGCAACGCCGACTGCCTACTGCCTGCTGCCTGCTGCCTGCCTACTGCCTACTGCCTGCCTCATATCTGCATCTGCTGGTAGGCAAATGCAATTTATTATACGTCTGAGACGGGCCAGACTCGAATCCGAGGAGAGACCACAACCAACGTGGAGATCGAACCCAGCCATCGTTCCCTCACACACGCAATCCTTTCGCCGTTTTCTTATTAATACATTTTTATACCCTTGAAATAAAACCAAAATATATAAGGCATAATATGGTTTGTGGGAGTGTGCGGAAATATGAGCTGCCATATAATTTAAGAAGCTTAAAACAATATTCCTATATATAAGGTATTATTCTATAAATAAAGTCTTTACATTATATAAGACTATCCAATCAATTTTCTGATTTTTCTAGACATTATTTTATTTTTCGATAGAAACAAAATCAGTCTAATATAAAATTGTGTTTGTAAACAATTAAGCATTTTTAATTCTTTAAACTTAGCTTCGATATATTAAAATTATTCTAGAAATATCTTTTGAAAAATAAAAAAAAAATTTAAATATTTAAAAAATTGTTTACAATATTTTTTTCAATCGATTTTGCCCATTTTGCACACATATTAAAATATAAATTTGATTACGAATTCTTATTACAGGGTATGTTTCGTCTCAAACATCGTCACACTAGAGCATTCCCACTTGTTAGTCTTGGTGGCGGTGGCGGTGGTGTTGGCGGCGTGGTTGGCGTTGCAATTGGTAAAGTTAGCAGGCAGACATAGGGATCAGCAACGGCAGCCACAAAAATCAGATAAAAAATGCTTCGCACACGATTAGGAATTTTTAATTAAAATATTTTGTACTGCTGTTTGTAGTTAATTTTGTACAACAACAGGCACACAAAGTGGCAGCAGCAAGGACAGAGGGATGATGAGGCAGGAAGCGGGTAGCGGTAGCAACAAACTGCAGCATAAGCACCTGCATTTTATTGTTGCTGTTGTTGTTGTTGTTGTTTGTTGTATGCGTGTAGAACAGCAGAAAGTACGAGATCCGATTTCAATGCCGCAAAGGGTGCCGAGTCTTGGAGGAGTCCAGGCAAATGCTGCGACTCTGGATGTTGCTGATTTTCGCTTTCGTGCCCAGTGCCGTCTGCGGAGTGGACTCCCTTCGGGGAGCAACATTTCAACCTGCCACTGCGGTGGCAGCATTGATGGGCGTATACATGCGATTCTTTCCGTGCCTTCCACTTTTTGTTGCTGCTGCTGCTGCTGCGTCGTTTAGCTTAACTCAACATATTTTTAAGTCGCAATCTCAGCAGAGTCTGAGAGGGTGAAACTGAGATAGAGCGAGAGAGAGAGAGAGAGAAAGAGAGTGCGGTGGCGGGGGCGCATCGATGATATATTTAGTGGCAGGCAAAACGAAAGACTTAAGCAACGAACTTTGCGATTACGACACAGCATGGCGCACACATGACTATTTGGCTGCTGCATCGATTCGTAGCTGCTATCATAAGTATATATATATAGATGTACACATATATATAGTAAATATATTGCATATGTATATAGCTGAGGCAATTGCCGGCGCGACTCCACCCGATGCCGATCGTCGCACGACTTTTGTCTGGCCTTTTTATACCCTGTGTGCATTCAAAGTAGCCAAGCAAGAGTTTAACGAATTTGTGTAAATCTATGTCACAGCCAGAGGATACTTGAACATATTGTTGATTAGCTCCAATATTCAGTTTAATCTAATCAATATAATCAGATGATTATCCGTTGATCTCAGATACATTTTTTTATGAAGTACATTTGTGTGTATTTATGTATATGCAAAGCTGTTTATTTTGTGGCCACCTTTCTAATTATGATATATATTTCTAAAGCATGTTATATTTTTTCTAAAGGGTTGTGAGTTTATAGATTACGAAAGTATACCCAGTGATTTTATTTCAGATGATTTGTAGAGTTAAAGATAAGTATATAAAATAAAGTATATTCACAAATTCGCCTACAATCTTAATGAGTAACGCACAATAAACACATAAGTTATCTGACAGGAACAGGATATCTACTGGTCGTGCACTCTTGACTAGAGCACACATGTGTACCTGTTGTTTTTGTGTGCCTGTTACTTCTTGGTTGTGTTATGTGTTGGCTACACTACCACTTACCCTGCACTCCCTCATCCCTCCTCGTTCGCATTGTATTTTGCGCCGCAAATTGAAGATCGTGTTAAACGCTTAAGTCGTTTTTTGCAAGCAGCCGCAAAAAACAAAAAACAAAAACAACAGCCAAACACATGCAGCACAATGCATCATTAGCGCTTGTGGCAAATATGTTTGCCGTGCACTCACACACACACACACACACACACACACTGGTGCAACATCACATTTGGTGCAACAAGTGCAGAAATCTGAAAAATTGAGTTCATTGCCTCCATCGCATTGATTATTGAGCTCCGTAAGTTATGACTAATTGATATACAAATTCAAAAACAGGATTTGAAACAAGACTGTGCAACTGGCAAAGTGAAACGCAGCGTTGCAAGCAAGCTGCCAAACAAATCAGCAACACGTTCAAAAACACGCACGCGATTTTGGCCAATAAATTTGTCTGTTTGTCTACCCCAGACGATGCTTGTCAACGTGCCACCTTTTGTGCGGCACTTATGACAAATCTGTGGCAACTGCAACAATCGATACGCTCAACGCACACGTGCACAGCATCCACAAAAGGCTGCTCAATTTCAATTTAAAGTCTCGTCTCATTTGTGTTTTTTTTTTTAGCGTCTTTTTTCTCTCACTGTATTTACACAACAAATAAGCGCGGCAAACACTTTGCGGCAATTGTAAATATTTAAAATGCAAAATGTGTCAAATAAGAAAACAGTTTTTCAGGCCTTTAAGCTGCCTTTAGTTTCTCTTTATCTTCTTCTTTGGCTGTCCGTCTGTCCGTCTGTCTGTCTGTTTGTCCGTCGCCTAAGTAGAAGAAAAATGAGCCTCATATAAAGGGTAAATAAAATAAATTTACGTTTTGCGTGGCGTGAAAAAATGCGCACGCACAGATTTTGTAAATGAAGCCGAAATGAGAAGACAACAAAATCGCGGGTGTACCAAAAAACATATATCAGGTAGTGAGGAAAGTTGGGAATCGGTTGGGGGGGGGGAGTGGTATCGGCTGAAACAAGACAGTATTCGTAACATGTACGCATTTAAGCATTTACTACTTAGCTTAAGTTACGAGGCCGGTTCGCGATGTTCCACTCACATTAATTGTGACACGAAATTTCGCAGTATTCCATGCACAGAAAAAAAATCACGAACATTTCATCATATATAGGAAGGAAAGGAGAAATGATGGAAATTAAACATATATTTCCATTATTTAAAAAATATCAACTTTGAAATTAAGAAGCAAATGACTCGGATTTTAACTTTCTGAATAATAAGAAAAGTTACTCATTGCGCCAAAAAGTATAGTGATATTCTAAGAATTCAAGGAGTTTTTCTGAGTGTATGAAATGTATTTTACAGAATCACTTTGCTTAATACCGCCTATGAAGCCTTTAAATGCCTTTTTTTAAATTCGGTACAACACTTTTTAATTTTCTTCATAGAGCAGTAAAGAAGCTCCCAACTTCCGTTTTTGTCTGAGACTTACTCCAAACTCGCACAAAATTTAAAATTTTTTAAAACTAAACATTTGGTACTCCAACCTCGCACAAAATTTAAAAATTTTCAAAACTAAACTTTTGTCATATATTATTAAATTGAAGTCAATGGCAGAAACTCCAAGCAACATGGTCAATTATTACCTTGAGCCGTCGTCATTCTTGCCAACTGTTTTAAGACAACTGGTCAGCTTATGCTTAATGTATATACATATGTATATATATATATATATGTGTGTGTATAGATATATCAAAGTGTTAAGTTTAGTGGCTTGGCAAATGTGCGCAAACGACGCCTATAAACTGTGTACTAGTTTATTTCCATATAACAGGCAAATAAAACCAGCAGCCGCAACTGGGCAAGCGTTGTAAACATTTCAACTTGTTTTTGTCTAAACCAATTTCCATTTTTTAAACATTTTGTTTTCGTTTTTTTTTAACATGCATGTCGAGTACGCGACGACAAAAAGTGGAGCAGCCGCATTTTTAACTACTTGCTACCACTAAAAAGACACACAAAATAAAACTGTTGAAAACGAAACCAAAGTCTGTGGCACTAAGCAGCCACCCAAGTCGTGTCTTTAATTGTGTATTATTTTCATTTCAATTTTAATTGCAAATTTTGTGTGGTATGGGTGCAAGCCGGTTTTATGTAGTTGACCAAGCGTTTCGGTCTGGTCAAGAAAAATGATTAAAAATGCAAAGCAAATACACTTCATTATAGGCCATTTTTGCCGAGCTGATGTCAGTCTTAGTGGCCACATAATTCACTCAAGCTGAGCCGCATGCAAAGCAGCCCGATGACGTTGTAGGAGTCAGCAGGAGATGTGTTTATGTGTGCGTGTGTGTGTGTGTGTTTGTGCCTAAATTACAAGTGCAACGCATTCCCAGGCCGATTTCATCAAAATGATAAAGAGAAGACGAAGCCAAAACGCCGCCGCCGCCAACTAACTGACTGGTCGAGCTGACTGGACTGACTTGGCTTGACTGACAGGCCCAGTGTGCCCAGTGTGTCCAGTGTGCCTACTGTTTGTAGTGGCTTTGTCCCTGCCCCTGGTCAGGGACAACAACAATGGTCGAAGAAACATTTAAGCACTTTACGCTACGCTCCACTTGAGCTGCGTTACGTTTCACATTCGAGTGCAAAATCAACACACAACACAAACAGCATATTACTCAGAGTAGAGATTTAAATGCCTATCGCAGCGACACATCGACAATCGTATCCAACCCCAACCGCCGTCACCATCGCCATCGCCATCGCCATCACCATGATCAACATGATCGCCATTGCCATCGAAGGGCTGGCCGTGCTCTGTGGGCTGTGTTGGGCTTCTTTTGCCAGACGGTGGCACTTGTATTTTGGTATTGATCTAATCTATCCACGTTCAGCGCATGTACATTGCATGTTCCCTGTCGCTGTTTCTTTCTCTCTCTCTCTCTCTCTCTCTCTCTCTCTCTCTCTCTGTCTCTCTATCGTTGTTGTAGTCTCGGCGGTGGTCTGCATAATGACTGGCCATGGTCAAACCGGGCAACTTGGACTTGGTCACAGTGAGCAAGAACAAGATGATTGCTGCCCACGCAGCAGCAACAACAGCTCCTTGACTGCTTTTTTTATATTCTTTTTGGTTCTTTATTGAGAAATTACAGTCAGCCATAGAGAATGAGGTGTCAAATTTAAGTTGTGCTTGTCTATGCATAACTTTGCGACAAGTTCGTTGCCTAAGTCTTTTGTTTGCCACAACATATTTACGATGACAAATATGGCCATTGAGGGAGAGAGCGCATTCTGAGCACCATGCATCCCATAGCTGGACAAACAGCATTCACGACGGGCACCCAATCGACACCTTTGGCAAACAAAGCCTTAATGAAGTGCGTGAACGCCAACCAAATGGAGAGTGTGTGTGTGTGTAAATTATATGGTAAAATAAATATCAATATAAATACATAAAAGAATTCCACAACCGATTTATGCTGGCTTAAAGACCTACGTTCTAACTCAAATTAAAAGCAATTCGAACACCAGCAAAGCTGAAAGAAAATGCCAAAATATCAAACCGAGAGAGAGGCATACAAATCGATACGTAACAATATACAATATATACATATATATATACACATATATATATATATATAAAGCCCAGCTCAACGACAGTTTGCTCCAAATTAAAAATGTATAAAACCATAAAGACGACAATAATGACAGCGCGTTGACGCTGACAACGACCATCGTTTGTTTGCCGTTGTTGATGACGATGATGATGATGATGAGGATTGGGATTGGACTTGGACTTGGAATTGGAATTGAACGGGGCATGGCTGGCTATGGGATGGGGCACGCACACACGCTGCACGATGACACAGGCAAATGTCTTTCTTTTCGGACAGCCCAGCGAGGCGGTCTCCAGAAGTTCTGTGGGAAAGTAACACTTACGAATGAGATTGAGATATTATATATGAAATGATCTCGTTTATAATATTGCTATTGTTTTTATCTTAACAATGATGGAAGAGTTTGTTTTATAAATTAATCAGCTAATTATAGTTTGTAATTACAATTGCAAATATTTCAAACTTTTCATTTAATTTTATAACTTACTCTTCGACAATTTTAAGCTGTTTGTAATTTAGTTTAATTTTTGTTTTTAAGTTTATTTTGGTATTTGTTAGTTGCACAGCTTTTTAATTTTTCTGCTATCTTTCCAAATTATTTTTAGCTATATATTAATTGATTTTTTTGCTTGTCACATTATAAGAAGATTAGGAAGTACTGAGACACATTAGAAGACAACATCAATAACTTTTAAACAACCCTCGTCGCATAGCTTGGTCACTTGGCTGTTATTTTATTTTTTGTCTCCGAACCTAATAATCCTCATGACTCGCATATCAAATGACAACAAATTTACTCCAGACGCTGGCCGCGACTTAAGCGATTGCACGAGTTATGGCTTGGGGAGGGGATGCGGGAGGGCGGAGGGCGAGATTGGTGAGATGATGCCGTAGTCGGCAGTGTCAAATTGAGCGACAATGGGCGACAAAAAAGCGGGGCACAGTGGGACAGTGGCAGTCGGAGCAACTGTAACGTTTTGTTGCCTTTAGCAGTAACCTTTGTTCGTCTCTTCCCCGTTCCCCCTCCCTTTTGCCCTTGGTCAATATACTGTCGTCTGTGTGTGTGTGTGTGTGTGTGTGTGTGTGTGTTTGCGTGTGTGTTGTGCATTTGCCGCTTTAATACCTTTTAACACTAATCGCATCGAGCGCAACGCAATCAGTTGTGATGAGAATATAAATAAAAAAGTAAAAAAAAAAAAAAGAAAAAACACAAAAAGCCATCGGACTACAACAAAAAAGAATCTGGCTATACATATATCGTCGCCCTAGTCGCCATCGTTGTCGCTGAACAAGAAATAAAAATCGTTCAAGTTCTTTGCCGAGGCTGAAAACGGTAGAGACCAGGGCCCAGAGCCCGGAACCTGAAAAAAAAAAGAGTCTTCACTTCGAGCCACAGTCGAGCGTCCGAGTTGGTCTTTTTTCGGGTGAGATTTTCTCACGTGTTGTTTGCATTGCTTTATTTTTATTTTTTTTTTTTACTTTTTTTATTTACCGATTTCGATTTTGTTTTGCTGTTGTTGTTGTTGCTGCTGCTGCTGCTGCTGCTGTTGGTGCGTCAGTCGCGTTTGAAACTGGAGCTCTCCTCATCAGCATGAAACGAAGATTTTTATGAACGCAGTGAATTTTTATGTTTCCATGATGAACTGTGCACACGATCCCAGTTTCCAGCCACTGGGCGGCAACATGACTCAGTCTCCAGTCTTTAGTCTTTAGTCTTCAGTCTTCAGTCTTCAGTCTCTTCGACTCCAACTCTGTCTCTGGCTTTGACTCTGACTTGATTTTGGAGTTTAGCAAAAGGTTTCTGTTCATCTGTTTCCCATGTTTTTGGCGTTGACGGTATTAAAAATCATCGAACAGGAAATTGCTACAAATTCTTTATGAGATTTACTATGTGTATTTTTCGGCCTTAATGATTTCTATTTGATTTCATTATACACATTATCCATATGTATTTGTATATGTATCTGCATGCCACTTGTATCTGTATCTGTGTATATACATTTCGCCCCACTGATTTCGCTAGCCTCACAGCACAGTACGTGGCCATGGCCAGGTGATGCGAGGCAAAGGCTACAAGTTCAGATTTAGCCACAGCACAAACAACAACAACAACAGCAACAGCAACAGCCGCAGCAACAGCAACAGTCTCATCCACAGGCAGTTGAGTTTACTTTTTGCTGGAATTCCCGTGCAACACATGCGAAATCAGTAGATCACGAAATGAATAGCCATAAATACAATGCCAGGCAGCGTTGCTCGATTGAATGGATGGGCCAACGGGCAGGAGCAGCAGGCACACATAGACAATCAGACAAAACAGACTAGCAAACTTAGCAGACAATCACACACATATAGACATATAGACATATAGACATATAGACATATAGACATATAGACGTATGGGTAACATTTTGCCATTTAGCTCGATTGCAGTTGCAAACATGCGATTTTGAAGAGGTTCGATTGGCCTCAAGAGTCAACAGCAGCACTCAGCTCCCAGCTCCCAGATCCCAGCTCCCAGCTTCCATATCCCAGCTTCCAGCATTCGGATCACAGCGTGCGTGTAAATGTCTGGATTCCAGTTGGTTACTTTGAAATTGCATTGCTGAGAAATAGAATCTGGCAAGTTGCAGGGTTTAACCAATGCTGCTCTATGCAAATGTAGCCATGTAATAAAATAATTACACTTTGATTCCTTGATTTGCAAAACATTAAATTGATGATATAACATAACTAGAGGCAGACGAATGAGCTAAGATCTTTAGCAGTCGAGGCTTACTTGCTCTTAACCCTTTGAGGAACTTTGTTGCACATAGACAGCATTCTTATCTTATGACGCAACAGCAATTGCGATATATATTTTTTTGCATTTTTTTTAGGAATAATTATATTTGAAAAATTTGGAATACTTGAAATTAAAAGAAAACTTGTTAGTGCAAGTATATGTGTATATAATTATAATAAATAAATAGTTAATATTTTTTACATTCGAAAATATAAAACCTTATTTAGATAACATAGGATAATAAATAGTCATCCTTTTGTGGGATTTTTCAGGTATGAATTAAATAAATTTCAGCCAATTCTTATTTAATTTAAGTGCAGTTTCAATTTGTAGTCTTAAAAAAAAATCGTTTCAGTTTCCAGTGATTTATGGAAGTCATTCAAGCATTTCCTTGTTTTGAATAACCGAAAGCAAAAGCGCATGGAACCAACTTCAGACTTGCAATTATGGCTATAATAGCTTTAAAGTAAAACTGAATTGTATGTTTGGCTAACCTTGGGAACTAAGCCGACTTTTGAAAAGTATCTTATAACGAGGAACTATTTAATTTTAGTGTCGAGTATCAAAGCATCGTGTAACATTTAATTGAACGTATGTCAAATATATGGCTGCAAAATGAATGTATGTGTTTTATGAGCATCAAACAAAATAGTTTCATAGCCAGGCCGTAAAGAGGCAGTTTGTTTGAGTGCAACCAATGACGAGGCTTTAATTTCGAGCTAACGATGATCGCTCGTCGCAAGTGAAAAGCCAACGCGTTGCAGTGCTTACTTTAGCATTCGAGCAATTGGCTGTGGCAATGGCCAAATGGTATTGGCAATGGCAGCCATAAACTGCAATTTCTCAGCCCTGATGACACCCGCTGTTAGCCTGCAACAGCAACACAGCAGCCGATCGCCGTAAAAACGCTGAAAATTAATTAATCTTCACATGCAACTAAATTAACGCATGATTGCCGGTCAGCAGCAGAACCCGGAGGCCACAGCACACTCAAAAAAAAATATGTATGCCCTAGAAATTCGTAAACAGCTGCAATAAAAATATTTTAATTTCTATTACTATTAAAAAAAAAATAAAAATTTTCACAATTTTCTTTCTAAAAATCAGGAGAGGAGAACTATTTTCTGCAGATCAGTATTTATTTTGGAGTTTAAATTTTGAAATTTAAAACAGACGCGTCCTGTTCGATTTTGCTAAGTGTAGTGAAACAGGAGACGCTTGCCCCAAGGCCTCCACTGCCAGTTCGAGCTGTGAGCTGAAGTTCAACGTTTGCTGGATTTATTGCATTTATCGGCCAATCGAATTGCGTTGCCAGTTTCAGATTTATACAAGGATATTTATTATTTTTTGGCGGTGGCCCATGCGGAAGTTAAAGTTGGCGCTAGACAGCTCTGCTCTTACCAGAGAAGCTAATTAAACGTCTCGTCGCCAGCGACGCAGCCTCAATTTATTTGACTCGTTGTGGTCTTGTGACATTAATGAACACGGCGTTGACATGTTCACAGGCACAGGCTGAGGCAGGGGCAGAGGCACACACAGGCAGAGGCACAGCTAAAGACAAACTTAGAGGCAGAGAACCACGACAACGATGACACCTTTGGCCACGTCGCGACGTCTGACAATGGGGAATCATCAATTAAATTAGTTAAAGTTGTTTGCAGAACATTTGCAAAGACTGCCACACTGGCTGTAAATGCAACCCATTTGTTTTGCTATTGGATTTCGGATTTCGAATTTCGAATGCAATTGTGGCATGACGGGACTCATTTGCATTTTGTGCTCAACGCTGAAGTTGGAGCACAGCTCAGCTCAGCTCAGCTCAGCTCAGCTCTCAGTCTGATGTCGAGCTATGGTGATATCTGCCTCATTTAAGTGTTAAAAATGGCAGTAACATGCGCTGCAAAATGTTACTTTTTCGTGCCTCTTTTTGCCGTTGCCGTTGCTGTTGCCGTTGCTGTTGCTGTTGCCGTTTCTGTTATGTGTTGTCGCTTGTAAATGATTGCGGCCACGTTTGTAGCCCCTGTCTTTTGTTTTAAATATTAAACGGGTCTACAAATCGTTGCCAGCTGCTGCTTCGGTTGCTCCGGCTGCGGCAGCGCTGAAAATTTGTCATTTTTCCCGCGGTTTGGCGGCTCATTAGTCAGCAGTCTGTCGCACATTTTCGTGGAAGCCTTTGCGCCTGGCCCCTGGAACAGAAAGCTGCCACACGATGACAACTCCGATTAGACAGACCAGGCCACAGAGCCACCAGCAGCACTCATGCCAACACTCTGTCCCAGCCAAAAGAGTCGACCCACTAAATGTGTCGACCACTAAGGGCTTGACACTTTCTGTGGCGATTTTAATTAGAAACAAAACGATTTTTTGCTTCTTTTTTTTGTAGAGATGCCCTATGGCCTTACAAGTGGGTAAAAACTGTAAAGCAGAGCGAGACACAGTATATATATTTCTGATCAGCATTAAAAGCCAAGTCCAGCAATGACTGACGCTCCATTTTCTAATTTTATATGCCTCAACTGCATAAAACCATTAATTTCAAAGCTCATATTTGGAATGCATTTTAATGCAAAATGAGTTTATTTTGCTTGCCAATAAATTTACACTCTTTACAAAAATAGTAATAAATATTCTCTATTCCACTTCGCTACGCTAAGGAACTCGTAATGACAAATACTTAAATTAAATCTTAACTTTTTAGTGAACAGGACGTTCTACGTTTAGTTTCGAGCTTATTCACTCATCTTTCAAAATCCACAAAAAGATCGACAAAACTTTTTTAGCATCAAACATTTTTTTAGTTTTTGGAAAGTACCAGCAAAATGACAACAATATTTAATTCCAATTGCGACCAATTAAAATTACTTATATAAGCAGCAGAATGTGTTGCAAATAATATATTGCGCCATGTATGTATCCTTTTGTGTGTGTACATATAGGGTATTTACAAGTCTAACATCCTCGACTGTAATACTCTTTTCGGTAATTTTTGTTGCCTTCTGGCCCTTTTGTTGCGGTCGCTTAAGGTGAGGCGCAACAGTTGATGCCGCGTGGTTCGCACGCCTCTCCCTCGTTGTCAATGCGAGTTTGCCTGGCTTGTGGGCAAGTTGGCCTAATGTGTTGAGCAAATATGCAGTTGGCCACTTACCACTCGAGAGTCAAATTATAATTTCATGGCTTATAAAACTCATATTTGTGTTGCGTTTGATGGAATTTAAGCGTGTGTTTGTGTTCTGGTGTGTGTGTGTGTGTTTATGTGTGTGTGTTTATGTGCTTGTGTGTGTTATTGTGTGTTAAACAAAACGTAACTAAAAACATTTTTCACGCTTCTTTGTGTCGTTGCCTTTCGACTGTTTGGTGTGTTTTCTATTTACATGCTCTCGTCGACGCCGTCGCTGGGTAAACAGTTTTTAACGCTTAAATGCTAAAAATCATTGGCAATGAAAGAGGCTGCACTCAGAAAAATAAAATGGCCTAGAATTTGAAAAATTCACCTCTTTCAGAAAGCAAATCTGCAAAACAAACACTGTGTGTTGAAAACAAATTTAGAATATTTTACAAATATTTACTTAAAAAAAAAATTAAAAATAATATATTTATTTAAGCAATTTAAAATGAATTTCATATTTTAAGCACAATTTTTTCTTTAATTCTGTTGCACAAATTTATTCTAAGTGTAGCCGAGGCTCCACTGGGTGAGTTGTTGTTCACTGGCAGCTGCGGGCAGCTCGCACAGAACGAAGCGTAAAGAATTTCTAATTAGAAGTAAGACTCCAATCGGCTCGCACCCAGTGCGGGCCCCAAGATCTTTGACTGCCTCTTGCAGGCTGCCACAAATTGCAAAGGAAAACAAAGGCTAAGATGTTGACCGTGCAAACAGCGCATCGTTTGTGTTGTTTGCGCAAACAGTTGGCACTCAACGCACTCGCTGCGCAAATGAAATAATAACAACAACAACAGCAACCACAACAACAACAACAACAACTGCAACAAAAACGGAATCAATCCGATCCCAGTTCACCCAAACCAAAAACAAACCAATGCCCAAACAGAAAAGGGGCGTGCATTAAAACACAATTAAAATTTAATGACGAAAAGGCGGAAAAACGTTACAAGCTGCATTACAAATGTGTCGATCTGTGCCCCAAACTGCCACAGCATGCCCCAAAATGAATTATGCACATACAGCTCATGAAGCCACACAAAAATGCCGAATTTGGTTTCTCCTAATAACTACAACGCAGCCGCCAAACTGGCCAAATACTAGCTACCGATTGCAACATGTGAGATGATGTCCAGCTACAACAACAACAACAATAACAACAACAACAACAACAACTACTTCTAGGACTGCAAACACAGGTCCACAATGGCGATGGCAGCGGCTGACAGTAAATTCGATTAAACCGCAAATAGGTTTGGCCAAAGAGCGATCAGCTGGCCTACGACTTGTCCAGTCAACGATATCACAATGATGCGAACAGTGGGATTAATATATTTAAAAATATATCATTATTATTACTAACTCATTTTTTATCAAAGTGTCTAGCATTAATGCAAGGCAGGATGTGAAATGAAACTAGGATCCTCTGTTGAAATGTACAAATCTTAACAATAATTCTATTATATACAACCTAAGATATAACAATAAAATACTTCAATTTAATATCTTGACGAGACATTATGATTGGCGGAATCGGATGACGATAAGGAGTAATTCTTAAAACACATCAGATAGGATTAAGTCGTCTTAGCAAGAAGAAGCTATAGTATCCCAGGGACACGTGTCTTAAGCTCGGAAGACGTAGGACACCTCAAGCAAACAAAAATTGTTGACTACATGCAAAAGCAGGATAAAAGAGCTATAGGATCTGAAGGGCACAATAGATCTAACTAGGTCGCTATAATAATAATAATAATAATAATAATAATAATAATAATAATAATAATAATAATAATAATAATAATATATATGATTTCATCACCAACAATTAATAACCTTTTCGAATACGAATAAAATAAAAAACAAAACACATATTTTTTAATATATTTATATATTTGTCAATGCAGATCATTTTAGCTTGAAGTTTAAACATGTAACGTACCCTCTCTCTCTCTCTCTCTCTCTCTATCTCTCTCTCTCTTTCTCTATCACTTTCTCTCTCATTCTATCTAACCATATTTTCTTCTCTTTGAATATATCTCCGTGTCTCTCTTTGAATGAATCTATTTGAATTTAATTTTAAAAAGTTGATAATTTATCGTTACACTTTTTAAATCTCTGCTGCATTAGTTTACACTTAAAAGCCTCAAAGCAGTTTAAAGATACTTATTTTTCTAAATAAAACTGAGCATAAGAAAATTGTATTCAATCATTACCCACTGATAAGGTATATTTCAAATATGTGGTAAACATTGATTTAATCTAAAAGGCCCACTGTGCATTGGTATTGGCTAAAAGGTGCGCAATGGCAGCAAAATTTATGATTTCATTAAAACAGAAAATTTAATCGAATGAATCTGAGCTTGAAATGTGATCGACAGACAGGCCAATAAAGGCTTTGCTGCTTCCTTTTGCCGGGGCAAGCAACTACAGCATCAACAACAACAACAACAACAACAACCACAACTGTTATTCAAAGGCCCATCCCAAAAGCCATCGTTATAGGCCAATCTATCTATCGATCCACTGGCCACAATAAGTGGCACAATCGTGCGCACTGTGGACGCTTTTTGATTGAGCAATGATCTCGTTGGGGGCCCGTTAGTGATTTTTTTTTTTTGTGGGGGGGGGGGGTGGGAGATTTGTTTCTATTTCTGCTCAGTTGTAGAATGGGAGCAAGGCTTTGAATTGGCCGAAATTACCAGCTTGCTATAAAAATAGCGAGCGTTTGGAGTTTGCCATAAAATGAGTAAGTAAATCGCCGCCCAGCTCACGTTCCGAGCGAAATAAAATAAAATTGAAAAGCGCCAAGTTTTTTTTTTTCTTTTTTTTTTTGGGTGCATAAAAATAATATCGGCAACAGCGACCGATCCCCAATGGATCGTTGGATGTACAGGAGGGGGTCCATTGTAGGGAATCGACTCACGTATTTTGTGTTACACTTTTGTTGTTGTTGTTGTTGTTGTTGCTGTTTGAGCCGAAGCTCACTTCGTGCGAGCAGCGCTATATATATATATATATATACTATATATACAGATATATATATACATTTACATATATTTCTTTTTTGTATGACTGCGGCGATGATGGCGTCCATGTTGGCGCTCCACTCCACCTACCAGAAAAGTGGCCAACAATAACAGCGACGACAATCAATAGACAAACTTTTGGCTTGTTGTTGTTGTTGTTGTTGTTGTTGGTGTTGTTTTCTCTGTTGCATTGTAAATCAAACGGAACTGAGCAAAACAAGCGAAACGGTATTGTTTCCAATTGGCAAAAGCCAGCAACAGGCACAACAGGGGAGGAGCTCACTGCCCCTCTTACACCAGTCCCCAACGCCCCACTCCCCACTGCCTGATGACTTTAGCAGATGGCCCCGACGTTGGTTCAAGTTGCCACTGCTGGCGCTGACAAGCAGCAAGCATGTCGACCATAGGCTACAGTGCACGCCCGCTAAAGAGTCTCATGCTCTCGCACTGTCTCTCTCTATGTGTGTGTGTGTGTGCTAACCCTTTGACCTTTTTATGTTGTGCTCAAATCAAATCGAGACTTTTTCCCCGGGTGTCCGCGCTTCTTGGGCGATGCTCGCATCACGCCCGCTCGCTGATGTCTCCTCAATTAACCTCCTTTTTTTGTGTGGTTACGTTTTCCCGGCTTCGAGATCGGGGCGTATGCGCATTTGTCGCCATTACATGGCTGCAGCTGCTGCTCCAGGCCGGAGTCACTTTACACATTGCTGTCTCTTTCAATTGGACAACAAGAAAAAACAATAGTAAAATTGTTACGTTGCCAATTGGAAATAGAAATTTTTCGCAACAACAAAAACTTGACTCTACTTAAATTGAAATGGCTCTGGGTAAACAGTTAAGTAAACTGTTAACTGTTAACTGTTAAATGCAAAGTGGATGGAAATGCAAAAAAAAAAAAATAAAAATGTGCTAAAAGTTTCACTAGTAGCCTTCACAGTTTGCCAACTGTGTTGCCAAACTCTGTTGGGTGGGTGACAATGGTTATAAATCGTGCATTTTTTATATCAAGTAAAAATCAGAGCATATAATTTTTTGCATTATATATAAAATATTGATTTTTTAAAAATTTTTAATATTATAGATAATTTACAAAATTTAAACTTGCTGTAAAATATAAAATGGTCTTAAGTCTCTTATACCATATTTAGTCCCTATGGAATAAGTACATATATATGTCATTATCTATTTCTACAAAATAAACAGAGTTGCCTCTTTTAGTTCATAAGATTAAAAATTGATTTGTCACTATCGTTATTACTAATGCGAAAAAATTTAACAACTCATCTAAAAAACAAACCACATTAGGTAGAAATGTTTGTCATTAATGACTAGTCCATAAAAGGTGAGGAATTTTTATTATGATAATCATGAGATTTTTTTTATTAATAATACCTAAACAGTTTCAATTAATTAGCTTAAGGCTTTGAAATACGATCTGAGATTTATCTTATTTGCTACATGTGGAAAAATCGAACTGGAAATCGACATACTTTTGACGCCAATTGTAAATCTCCTTATTATTTAGAAAGTATATATCCAAAACAAAAGAATAGTCTATAAAAAAAGCAAGGCTCTAATTTTCAGGGGTTTTGTTTATTCGTAAGTGTGAACAGAATTCTTACTCTATTTTTTTTTACATATGCATCAGTTTAAGATATTTGTTTGCACCGTAACTTTTAGAAATATTTTCTATAAGTAGAAAAAAATTATTTTTTATTTTAAGAATTTTGTTGTGTATTTTTAAGTTATTTCTTATTGCGAAACACTTTGAAAGCAGTTCAGTGAAACATCATCTGGCAAAATTTATTCAAATGGCAACTACGAGTACCAAAATGTGAATTGCAAATTGCAATTAAGCAGAATCAAACCAAGCCCACTTGCTACCCACCGTGCAGAGACCCCACACATAGACTATTAATTAAGCTCCCCCAACTTCTCCCCACTCCTCGCATAGAAACAACAGCTACTGGTATTTTGGGCTGCTTCCCTGGAGACAAAGAGGCGTTGGGGCTGGGGTTAAGTGAGGTTATGTTATTTGTCAATTTGTTTCTTCTTAAGTAGCGACAAGCGCTTGTAATTGTTGTTGTTGTTGTGGTTGTTGCTGTTGCTGTCTCTCGTCTGTGCAGCATGCAACAAGGTTATTAGGGTTAAGCCACAGCGCCGCCCTCACTCAATAGCCCCTAAAAAAAAAAAAACCAAACACCAAAAAAATCCAAGAGAATTTATGTGACGTTCAGGCCCATAAACAAAACCAAAGTACAGCTTTGTTGAAACCGTTTTACCCGATGCCATAATTTTTAATCACATTAACTATGCACAAAACAAGTGGAGAGGGGGGGAAAAAAAAACGAGCGAAAAAACATGTAGCACTTGTCAGCACAGCCGACAGACAATAAAAATCAATGCGAGAAACCATTTTCAAAATTAACCATTTGTAATAAAGATCAATAAAAAATTGTTGTTTGATTTTCGACGCTTTTGTTTTTGGCTTTGTTGGACAAAACTTTTTATTAATTTAACAATAAAACTGTTTATGCAAATTGTCGGTGCGTAAATCTTTTGGCCTTAGCCGTTTGCTTTAGCGCGCCCTGCTCGAATTATAATCAAAAAGCAATTATAATAAAATTCAAAAGCTAAATTATGGACCTGCCACAAAGTGCAGAGGTGGACGGGGCAGAAGGGGGGAATGCGGCGACTCACATGCGACAAGCGGCTAATGAAATTATAAAACAAATGTGCCTCATTATTGGACACTAAATGCCATTTGGAATTCAAATATTGCCAAATGCTTATAAATTTTGCGCAGCTTCCACAGAAAAAAAAAAACAAAACAAACAAAGAGCAAAAACTGCTAAAAACAAAAAAAAATTGCGCATCTATTAATTATGCAGCTGCTTAGATGATATGTTTTAATGAAATTTATGTGGCAGTTGAAACTGGAAAACAAGCAACAAATGTCGCCCAAATGGCGTTTGACCAAAGTGGCTCATGAATTATGTCAAATGAGGAAATCAGCTCTTGGCCAATAACTGGCTAAATGAAAGTAGCTTTCTAGATCGAACTGCACACATATGTATATAATATATACATATATTTAAATATATACTAGCACCCTAAGCGTTCGATTTGTGGAGCCAATAAAGTCAGTAACTTAACGGCAATTTTATGGCCGATATACGACAAACTGTCAAATGGTCAACAAGCCGGACAACAACTCATCGCATTTGTATTTATGTCTATTTGCATAAATGGATTTTAATTTGAATATACGAGCTGAAGGCGCTGTCCAATGCCGCTGCCGCCACCGCCGCCGAAGCTGCCACCATTCAAATAATTCACACCTCATTCAGATGCAGCACAGCGGGTGTTCCTCATACCCTCTCTCCACTCCCACTCTCCACATCGCCGAACACTTTAGTTTATCCGCGTGCGGTCTTAAATGTCAAATATGTGTCCGATTCGAGAATTTCTCACGCTCATATTCCAGACACTCAGAGAATAATTCAAATGCGCAACAAAAAAATACATAAAAAGCGACAAACTAGTTGCAAGAATTGCCAACAAATTATTATTGCGATTATTATTTTTTTTTTTCACTTTGGCGCTTTCTTTATGGCAAATTAGTCGCGCCAATAAAAATCCTAGTATATCCATGAAATCATATGCGTATATGTATATATATATATATATGGGTGTGTGTGTGTGTGTGCAGCAAAAAAGTGTAATAAATAATAGAAATGCTGAATGCCATTCAGTGGCGTAGCGAGAAGGTGAAAGTATGCAACACACATAATTAATTTAAAATAAAATTAAAGTGTGAAATTCTTGAAATGTATCTCAAACTAATAAAAACTTAAATGACAAAATTAAGTTTGTAATTTCTCTTTCATCAAAAGAATTTATTAACTTCATTCATTAAGTGCTTCATTAAATGAGGTTCTAGTTGGGTTAGTGGTGTGGGAGGCATGTTGTTCGATTAACCCCCTCTGGCTACGTCCATGTTGCAATGCAAATAACGCAACGGGCGTAGTATAAGTTTCTATGCCACCTCTCGCAGCCTGCTCCGGTTGGACAGTTGCCGTTGTCGGCCTCGGTGGATAGTCTGGAAAATCGTTGATATTATTTATTGCCGACGATATTTTTATGTTTCGCCGAAGTCGTGACTTGGCCAGGTCGCACAGCCGCAGTTGCCAATGGACGTCAACGTCGTCGTCGACTTTACTTTCTGGCCGGCTAGACAGGCAGCAATCGGTAGGTGTGTTTCTGACCACCGACTGCTGCTGCTTCTGCTGCTGCTGCTGCTGCTGTTGCTGCTGCTGCTGCTGTTGCTGCTTCTGCTGCTACTAAGCAACTGTTGCACACTTGAGAAGCACACTTCTTGGAACGCTTTTGAAACAACGCGTTAACTACCAAAACGTTTGAATCGATTGATCGAGCGAACAACATCGACATCGACAACGCATCCAACCACCGGAAGTTGCTGTCGCTGCCTGCCATTCAAAATAGTCGCAGACGATAACAAAAAGCGAACAGACGGGTTTACAACAGCTGAGCCCCGTTGCCTTTTTTTATTAGACTGGTCACAACTTGTAATCAGCTTGTTAACTGTTCAAAGATGATACACTCTGTCAGCCATGGACATCAGTGTGTCACTAATTATTCAGATACACAGATACAAAATGCACAAACGTATCTGCTCATTTATATGCGATGACATACTCCATGAGCCGGGAGTCAGTTCCTGTTGACTAATGCGTTCAGTCGCGGATAGGATACCAGAGTCAGAACCAATGGTTCAGTTTGTTTAAAATATTTATATTTGATTAATACTTCATCCATTAATGGTACTTAAATTATACTTTATAGCTGAAATATGCCACAAAAAGCTCGAATGCTTTTCCAAGTAAAACGCTGTCAAAGATGTGTGCGAATTTTACTGATTAATATTACAAAAAAAAAACACTCAATAGAACTATAAAACATCAAATTTTCAGAAGATATTTCCCGATCAAAATTGTTTAATATATTAACTTTAAATATGAATGAATATGAATTTTAAATCAAATTGTGAAAAGATATTTCCTAAACTAAGCAAAGCTCAAGTTTATGTTCAATCGCCTTGTAAAACAGCTAGTTTGTTATGTAATATGTGGCTTAATGTGCTTGTAATAAACAAACTCTTTTCTTGCAATAATAGTTGAAATAAATGATCTCAATTTTGGGTGGGAGACATAGGAAAAACGCGTTTTAGTTGCGACATTTTGATGTCATTTACGTTGCGATTGGTTCGATTTGCTGGACACGATCGAGGCAAAGTCGCTTACTTTCGCTTGGTCATGAATATTAAAGACATTAAGTAGGAACAATAACATGCGGGTAAACACAGCAAAGGCGACATGACTGGCCAAAACTGAGAACAGGAACGGGAACTGGGAATGGGAACTGGGAATAGGGCGAACCCCAAAAAAAAAAAAAAAAAACGTTAAGAGACTGTTTTGCCGGTTGGGCTGCACTTGATGCTCCTTGGCTTTGTGGGCTTGTGAAAATGTCTGCGCATGTCAAAAGCAAATAGAAGGGGCAGGGGCAGGAACAGGACAGAGCAGGGCAGGGCAGCCAAGCGGGCAGCAGCAAACAACAACAACAAAGACAAGTACGAGCTACGAGCAAGTTGCAGTTGAAGGCGAATGTTGAAAGGATATCGTGTCGTTTTGTCATCGCATGTTTTCCCTGGCTGGGCAAATGAAAACGTGAGCCGTACTTTTAGCATTTGCTGCTTATAAATATGCATTTCTCGATACAATTTGGAATTTTTTTTTTCCTTCTGTCTTTCATTTTTCTGCCGTTTTTTTTTTTGTGTTTGTACATATAATTTAAGCAACGAAACTCTATAAACAATGCCGAAGAGTCAGTCAGGCAGACAGTTCGACAAACAACAGGCAACTGAAGTTGCAATTTTGTTGTCAACAAAACGCCAAAGAGACGCGCCAAGTTGCGCCGGCAATCGACAGACAGAGAGACAGACACCCAGTCAGCCCAGTCAGCCAGTCAGACAGTCAGACAGTTGCCATCAAATACTTGAGAGTTGTGTGTATGATGCGGATTTTCAGATGCGAAGGGGGCACACATCATCATTTTGATTTAAACTTTCATCGGCTAAGCACTCCATCGATAATGCCGCCGACTGTGTCAAGTGTTTTGGAGCCCGATTCCCATTCAGCGTCCGTTGCTACATTTAAATCATTTATTAAAATTGAAGAAGGAGATGAAAAACGTTTAGTTTGAACTTTATACATACGATTTTACATACGATTAACAAATTTCCCGATCATTAAACCCAATTGCCTGGGCCCTAAACGACTTTGGGCCCATTGTCTGTGGGCCTCTTTTTCAGTTCGATTATTAATGATTTCCGTTCAATTTTTCATATAGATGAATGTATAGTGCAAGGTCATCAAAAGACGTGTTGATTGCCAACAACAATAATAACAACAATAAATTAATAGCAGACGAAACGAGCAATGAGATGGACAGACAACCCGCGGCTAACAAAAACCAAAAGGGTGTTTTTTTTTTCAAATACCCTTACCATAAGGTGTAAAAAATGAGCATGACTTGTTGGAAGATTGTAGACAGCAGTTAGGATATTTTCAATATTATTTATTTTATTTTATATATTTATTGTCAACTAAAGTCAGTCGACACCAAAAATACAAAAATTTAAAAATTGGAATTAAATTAATTTTAAAATAAAATTAAAACTATAAATAAATTCAAAAATACTAGAATTTTTTTTTAAAATTTTTTTTTAGATTTTTTTTAGATTAAAATGAACTATGATTCAAGGAGTAGAATAAAATTTAAATTTATACGTTTTTTATATAACAACTGAAGGTTAGGCGATTACTTTCCAATACTCCGACTTATGAATAGGTATTATTTTTAATCTATATAAAATACATCACCAATTCTACTACTCACTTATGAAGAGGTGTTGGTCTTAACATATCTAAAATACATTGAGATTGTAAATCAAGGACAATACGCTTTCCTAACCCAACACTTCTGAATAATTATTTATATAATAGAAATTACCAATGTCAAAATATTATAATGCATCTGTGGTTCGGGTATATTTCTGTCGATGCCAGCAGATAGCTTTGCCTCTTTGATGGATTGTGTGTGTGCACTTTGTGTAGACAAATCTATTTTCCATGAACACTTTACATACACAATTTTATTTACACACACCAAACACCATCAATGAGGAGAGGTACTCAGTTGATTTATAACAATTTAAAAGCATTAAATTGCACTGTAATTTATATTTGTCGATTCATCGAGCATTAATTTCACAAATTTGAATGATGAAAGTTGAGCTTGCGATAAAAAAGATACAGATTTCGTGTAAATCATTTGCTGTTGAAAAGTTTAGGCAAAATATGAACGCTGAACGCTGATCGATGAGGTAATTGATACCACTTAAAAGAATAGATTTAACGCTTGCTGAGGCATGCAACACATTTATCAAGCTTAGATTTCCTGTGAAAAACTTTGTTCCAAAATTTAAATCTTGCCATTAAGATACAAAACGTTGCAGTTGCAGTTGCAGTTGCATTTGACTGGGCTTATGCCAATGAGTGGCAAATGTAATACAACACTAATTGGCCGCTCATGAGGCGTCTAATGCCAAATGCAGCAACGGGCGGCTGACAGCTGCCTCAGACAATGGCCACAACCAGAGTCACTGCCAGAGGCTGAGGCAGAGGCAGCACTGTGCCTTCAAATGAAACTCGTTAAATATTTATGAGGAGCACGAGGTGCATGCATACCACACACACACACATACACACACACATATATATAGACACAGAATGTTGTCCAGATGTGTAGGCCATAATTGTGCACAGATTTTGATTTGGAGTTGCTGCTGCTGCTGCCGATGCCGATGCCGCGGCAAGTAGTAGCCCAGAGTGCGCACAGTGCAACACCGCTGTCTTGCCTTGCCCCTGGCCACATAAGCGCGCAACATACATAGCTGTAAAACAAGAAAGAATGTTATTGAAAGTGCTGCCCGACTGGATGATAATCTGTACGCGTTGGAGACAAAATAATTAGTTGATCAAGAAAAACAAAAACAAGACGGCTCACAAATTTCCTTAGATCACAAAATATGTTTCCAAAAGCTGTTCTATGGAGTATTTATTTTTTAAACTCAAATTAATCTATATATTTATCGTTTAACGAGTTTCTTTGCTTACTTTTGAGCCGATTGTTCTTTTATACATTTTCCAAGTCATTGCAATTATTTTCGCATTTAATTCCCCCAAGTTTTGCAATATTCTTTATATTATTTATTTAATATACAATTTTTAATTTACACTTTATTTTGTTTAATTTGTAAAATTATTTTAAACTTCAAAAAATTTCTTTTGATTTTATTAATTTTTCAACTTTTATTTTAATAGTTTATTTCCTCAGAATTGTGGATTGCTTTTAAACCAGATTAAAAATATTTATTATAAATCCAAAAACAAAAAAACGGTTAATTCTATTAGCAAGAAGATATATAAAATAAATGTAATTAGTGGGATTTGAAACCCATATTTGAAATCATTAACTTATTATCATATTGAGTGTTACATCAATTTAACTTCTATTTAACTCCGCCTGAAGATAGACATTATGTGGTTGGAGAGCTCATCTTATGTAGGTGGCATGTGCACAGAGTCATCATGCCCTTTTGCAACTCATAGTAATGGGTATAAAGCCAAAGTGTAGAGTACCTGGCCCATAGCTCTCGGCCATGCACGAAGGCGCAACACTTAAGCGTTGCACGGGCTGCAGGACTGCTGCAACAGCAACAGCAACAGCCACAGCTACAGCAGCGGCAGCAACAACCTGTTTCGTGGGAACATTGCCTACTCTGGGCTTAACTCCACCTCTGACTCCAACATCGACGCAGACTGTGGCACGGCGAGCTCGAGCTGCGGCTCGCGCTCAACGCTGCCAAATGTTCGCCTGACCATTGGGACTCTCTACGTCTTTGACTCTGACTGTGGCCAGACTGGCAAACTGCCAAACTGACTGGCTGCCTGACGAACTGGCCAAGCTTGAACCCGCTGCTGCTGCTGCTGCTGCCGTTGCTGCTGCTGCTTCTGCTGCTGCTGCTGCTCATAAATGAAACCTGTTAAATGAATGAAATAAAGTGTTATTTGCTCGGCTCACAAATGTTTCGTTGCCCATCGAGTTTTTTTTTTATTTATTTTTGTTTGGTGCTCGGCTGCTTGGATTATGCGAGCTACAATCTTCGCTTCAACTAAGTGTGTGTGTTACACGCATGTGTGTGAGTGTGTGTGTGTGTGTGTGTGTGTGTGTGTGTGTGTGTGTGTTTTATGTGCTTGCTGTGCTCCGGTTGTTGGACTTTGCAAGCTTTGGAACGCAGCCTCAGCCTCAACATGCCGCAATCTGTACGAACTTTAATTTGATTTCTTATGACCAGCCCTGCTCCTGCATACAAGAACACAGATACAGAGAGAGAAAACTCAAGTACATATCTAATTATTTATATAAGTAAAGTGAACGATTTTCAACTTTCTTCTATATAAATAAACTCATCAACTCAGCAAGTTTCAAGTTAACTACAAATTTAATATACTTCATTCCAGAACACATTAACTAAGTTTTTTTTAAAAACATTTTTCGCTCAGTGTATGTGCGGACATGTGTATTTACAAATCTGTGTGAGTGACTTGTAAATTTTTGATTCTGTTCGCTTTTATTGTTTTTGTTGCTGCTGCTGACGATCTTTTTTGTGTGTGTGCGTGTGTGTGTGTGTGTGAGAGAGTGTGTGTGTGTGTTTTGTTTTTGTTTACCTACAGTAGTTGTAGCTGCATGTTTTTGTAGTCTTTCAAGTTGGTCTTCAACTTGAGTTTTATTTTTAACTTAATTTCTTGGCCGGCCAGCCGTCACTCGGCCATGCGTAATTCATATTTTACTTAAGCCAAACCCAGTTCTGAAGGCACATAATTCGCAACTTTGGATCCCTACCCTACCATATAATTTGTGGCAACAACAAATTGTGTTCGTGTTGATCTCCCTCCCAAAAATAAAAAAAAATAAACGACGGAGCAAAAAGTTGGAAACAAAAATAAAGCCACGGCGTAATTGCCATTGCCCGGCTTTAGTCCAATAAATGCGGGCTTTACATCATTTAGAGTCACTCCGCAGTCGTTTATTATTTCATTCGTCTCAGGAAACTGATGCGCGGATTTACATTTTATTGTGTATGTTTTAATTTAAAATTACACTTAAATATTTCACTTCCACTTCGCGCTCAATTTGTCTCTCACTCTCTCTCTCACTCTTTCTCTCTCTCTTTCTATCTCTTGGCCAGCTGTTAAAATGTTGGCTTAATTCGACAATTTAATTTGGGCCTTTGCCCACTAAATACGAACCCAATCTTGAGCAGAAGCAAAGGTAATTCGTTGGGCTTATGTGAAATGAGGAAGCTGCTCCAAATGGGGGGCGTGTTCGCATCTCGCATCTCGCATCTCGTGTACAGCAATTTTTTGTTGGTGAAACTTTGTATTCAGGATTTTTTTGCAAAATAAATTGGTAAGGGAATTTTGTGATTAAAAACCCGAGCAGATTAAAAACCGGATCATACTTAATCTTCAATATAAATACAATACAAATAGGGGATTTTTTATTTTAATTATAAAAATAGCGATAAGAGTTTGCCTATCGTAATTCTCAGCAGTATTTCATCTATAAAGAAACAGAATTTATTTTAAAATCCATGAGTCGTTGTTCAGTCGTCACAGCAAAATGTTTAAATCGGCAACTGTTTTAATCGCTATTTTGCTAACCTTATTTGCAGGCAGCATTTATTGCTCGCTTTCAGGTAAGTTTGATAATCCGATCCTGGGCAGCGAAAGTGATGTGATGTGAGAAATATTATGTTATTACAGTGTCCTGTCAGAACGACAAGCAACAGGCATATGTTAAGATTGGCCAAAAGTACTACTTCATGTGGCATACGAAAGTGTCCTGGTTTGAGGCCGCACACATATGCCGGCGTTTTGGCGGAGATTTGGCTTTAATCGAATCGGCCGAGGAGCTGGAATCGGTTTCCAACTATCTGATCAATCATGGATATGATCATACCGCTTGGCTTTGGACATCGGGCAACGATCTGGTCACGAATCGTCACTTTATGTCCATCAATAACGGAATGCCATTGCCATATACTCAATGGTCAGCCGGGCAGCCGGACAATGCCGGCGGCAATGAACACTGCGTCCATTTGTGGTTCGCCGATCGTCAGTCTTTCAAAATGAACGACTGGATATGCACAGAAAAAGCACAAGTCATTTGTCAGAACCAGAATTGTACTTGCTGCTACGAGCCTTATCACTAATGCCCCTGATAACCTTAACACTGTCTGATCTATATAAATAAGTATATATTAAAGGGAATTTTGCGATTAAAAACCAGATCAGATTAAAAACCGGATCAATTTACCAAAACTGACATATTAAACAACTATTTTAGATAAATGATAACTAAAAAAATTACATCATTTCATTGAATTTATGTATTGTGGCACGGTTACTTTATTCAATTTTGGAATTAACGTCTTTATTCATTGTATACAATTGTTATTTAACTAGTTAACGTTTACTACAACTTTTTGTGAGGCAAAGACGAAGCAAACATATTTATTAGCTTAAAATTAAAAAAAAAAAAAAATAAAAGTGTACCTCAACATTTTTTGGGTCGGTGTTCTTTGAATTTACTTGTAGAGCTCAATTAAATTATTCACTTGAGCGCTTTTTGAGATAAAACTAAAAATTGCTTATCAATCTTTTTGTATTTGTTCCGAAGTCATCATTTTTTGCCCCCGATGGAATTTTATCATTAAAAGAATTCCTTATTTTATAAATTCATTATATTCACTATCATTAGCCATTTAAAAATTTTAGTGGCGGGGGGATGAGGTCGTCGGAGGTTGGCGTGGCACATTCCGATCTTTAAAGGACCTCGCCAACAACCTACCAAACAAAATTGGTGACTGTATCGATGATTTGCGAAAATCTAATTTAGCGGTTTTCTAGCGCCCTAGTGGACGTAGGACCAAATCCTTGGCACTTTAAACTTTAACTTTTGAGGGTACTTTCCAGTATATGTTCTAAGTTTCAAGTCTTTATCTCTAAGGGTGTCGGAGAAACGCGCGTTCATACAGATGGACAGACGGACGGACAGCATGACGGACGTTGCACAAAACCAATATACTATTATACCTTCGGTATCATAGTATAAGAATTCAGAAGTTCTCGCGTTGTTCAATTGAAAATTCAGTTAATAGAATATAAATGTTGAGGCATTGGTATAATAGTATAATCATTAAGTCGGGAGCTGTTTTGGTAGCATATCTGTGCTGATTATTGTCGAGTGAATTTCATTGTTCAGGGATGGCATTATTCGGTGAATTATTCAACTATGTAGATTTCCAATTTCATAGTTAACTAAATCACATTAAAATAAAAATAAATTTATATGCCTTGCATGGGTTGGGAGCCACCG
This sequence comes from Drosophila mimica, assembly GCA_037043585.1. Classification (NCBI taxonomy): domain Eukaryota; kingdom Metazoa; phylum Arthropoda; class Insecta; order Diptera; family Drosophilidae; genus Drosophila; species Drosophila mimica. Next base: position 1,485,200 of record JBAMBE010001187.1, read on the forward strand.
CGACCTCTTTTGACCGAAGCGCAACAAATTTTTGTTGAATCTTATAAATAAAGATCTTTGGCCGCAGCTGATATTAATCAAGCAACAAAATGAGCGTTACTTTTTTATGATTTCCACTCATTTTTTCTAATCAAAAATATGCGGAGCGGTAGCAAAAGATTCAGAGTTCCACATTTCCTATTGCGATTGAAGCCTTGTGTTCTATTTCTCAGTAGATTTTAAACACTCTTATACTGAAAGAAAAATTGCTATATAAAAAAAAAGTAAAAATGTAAAAGGTACATTTTTGAACTTCTAGAGCTTATATTTTTTAGAGTGCTGGGGAGGGAAAGGCACGCAGCCAAGGCGCCAAACATTTTAGTTCCACTTTAGGTACGCAGACAAGGCCGCACTTGGAAATCCGAAAAACTATCTGTTTTCTCAAAAAAAAAAAAAAAAAAAAAAAACAAAAAAAAAACAAAAAAAAACAAAGATGATGACTAACGGATTCGTTTACATTTTACGTTCCCATGAAAAAAAAAAATTTAATTTGATTGCCGTTTTTATGTCTTCATTAGCAAAATGCTACAAAAGTAATAAATTAGAGATTGCGGCCGCTCGAGAACGGTTAAAGGTATATGAGTGTGTGTGTGTGATTGTGTGTGTGTGCTAGTGTGTGTGTGTGTGTGTGTGTGTGAGTGTGTTCATATATGTGTGTGCATGTAGACCACTGTAAAAGATTAACGCTTTATTAATGAGCTCGATTATTCATAATAAGTATATAAGTAAGTTTTTATTTATAATCATATTTTCGCGCTCTTCCCTCGCGCTATCTCTCTCATGCTCTCTCTCTCTCTCTTTCTCTTTCACTCTCTGTCTATTATAATTGAAAAATTTTGCGGCTGCATTCAATGCTAATTCGACTTCATGCAATTCGATTTTAAGATCATTAAGAGCGAGCACAACATGAACATGGAACATGTGGACATCTTAACATGCGCTTCCTTCTGCTGCTATTATTGATGAAGCATCATCAACAACCAACTGAGTGTCTGTGTGTGTATGTGTGTGTGTTTGTGACTTTGTCTGCACATTTGTTGCACGCAGCTCGTCAATCAATTGACCAAAGCCAGGCTGCAACCGGTTTGTGCTCCACTTGCAACGCACTCTTCATTTCTTTTTTAATTTGAGTATACCCTATAAATGGCTGGTATACTTAACTCAAGGATGCATCTTCCTTTCTGGACGCCCATAAAAATCCAAACCCAAAGTGATTTAAAAAAAAGGTGAGGCAGATGCAAAACTAAATGTAAGAAGAAATGGCTTTAAATGTGTTAAATATATTTCACTTCTTTAAGCTGTAATTTGATGTTCAAATGCTTTTGCTTGCTTAATTAAATTAAGTTGATAAGATTTAATAGTCATCATTAATCTGTTATTTACACATAAATAAATATTTTTTTTCTGTTGTTTTACCTCATACTTAATAATCAATATAAATACAATACAAATAGGGGATTTTTATTTTATTTCCAAAAATAGCGATAAGAGTTTGCCAATCGTAATTCTCTGCTGTATTTCATCTATAAAGAAACAGAATTTATTTTAAAATCCATGAGTCGTTGTTCAGTCGTCACAGCAAAATGTTTAAATCGGCAACTGTTTTTATAGCGGTTTTGCTTAGCTTATTTGCAGGCAGCATTTATTGCTCGCTTTCAGGTGAGTTTGATAATCCGATCCTGGGCAGCGAAAGTGATGTGATGTGAGAAATATTATGTTATTACAGTGTCCTGTCAGAACGACAATCAACAGGCATATGTTAAGATTGGCAAAAAGTACTACTTCATGTGGCATACGAAAGTGTCCTGGTTTGAGGCCGCACACATATGCCGGCGTTTTGGCGGAGATTTGGCTTTAATCGAATCAGCCGAGGAGCTGGAATCGGTTTCCAACTATCTGATCAATCATGGATATGATCATACCGCTTGGCTTTGGACATCGGGCAACGATCTGGTCACGAATCGTCACTTTATGTCCATCAATAACGGAATGCCATTGCCATATACTCAATGGTCAGCCGGGCAGCCGGACAATGCCGGCGGCAATGAACACTGCGTCCATTTGTGGTTCGCCGATCGACAGTCTTTCAAAATGAACGACTGGATATGCACTGAAAAAGCACAAGTCATTTGTCAGAACCAGAATCATTCCCGCTGCCACGCGTCTTATCACTTCGAGTCTTATCACTGCCCCTGATAACCTTAAGACTGTCTGATCTATATAAATAAGTACAGATTAAAATACCACTTTTCTTGTCAAAAGCAAAAAAAAAAAACAAAATTTTAGCTTGCATTACATTTTCGTAATTATTAATATTGCAACTAATTGTTTAATCGACTTAAACCGCTTTAGTAGGATTATTACTCATCTTAAATATTATGTGAGACTTCAAATTTGTAATGTAAGTTCTCGTTTACCACATGCAAATAAGGTTTACTTAATTTTAACGAAAACTTCCATTGTTTCGCCAATATTGATAAATACCGATTTCTGATAGCAATAAAAGTCACAATTTCAATTATATATAGCCTTCCCATTGAGTTCGACTATATCTCAACTTATAAGTCATCAACTGTAGACATTTGGTCAAGATCTGAATGGAAACACAAACCTAGTGAACATATGTTTACAGCTAAGCGAGAAGCGAGCAATGTGATAAGCGAAGCGAGCAGAAATATATATATTTATTAATAGAGTAGATTTGGGTATGAAAAGGTGTTTTAATTGACTCAATATATTTAACAACCTTTCTTGAGAGTATCGCCTAGTCGATACCTGTTGCGACAACATCGCTTTTTTTTGTGATATTATTATCTAAGCATGTGTTGATTTTTCCTGCTCAGCGTTGGTTTTCCAACTGTTAACGATGGCGCAGAGCCGTCGAATGATTCGCAGATTCTGTTTGACAGTCGATCCGGTTTTTCATTAATGAACATGAGAGAGGCTGCAGAACACACGCACTGAAAGCGACAGCCCGACAACGGCTGTGGCCATTTGATTTATAGGCATATGGGGCTAGTTAAGGGGTTGCACAAGATACTGATGAAATCCACACAAACATATATATATATATATTTATATATATATATATATATATATATGCTTGTATATTGGGCTTAGTCAGTCAGTTGGCCAGTTGGACTCAACAGTTGGGCTCCAAGGCGCCCTAATGAAGATAATTTATTATGCGATGCCGTTTAATTAAAATCAGATAAATGAAGATCGTTCGCTTGTGCTCAACTCGACTCAACTCGACTCAACTCGACTAAACTCGACTCCTTCCAAGACGAATGTAAGACGATCCATTTGGGCTGCTGATCTTCAACCGTTTTAACCGTTTCGGCAATAACAGACATTGTCTTCTTCTCTTAACATTCCCGGGACTGGCCAGAACCGCTGAAGAAATGCTGACTTTTGCTACACTACAAAAAAAATATCCCTAAAACCTTTAACTAAAGATGTAAAAAAATTAACAAAAAATTTTTAAGTAACTAGTGATCAATAAAAAAAACAAGTCAATATGCCTAAAAACAAAAGTTAAAATCAACCTTTAGGCAGGAGGGAAAAATAGGTTCAAATTATGAAGAAAAAAAAATTATGTATGGTGAAAAAAATAAACACTAAAAAACAATATTCGGTAACAATTTTTTTTTGTAACAAATTTTTCTTAACAAAAATGTTTTTTATTTCCAATAAGCCATAAACTCTAACTCTAATCAAGAAACTTAGGCAATTGGGTCCAATTGTGACAATATAATTCCATTTCCCTTTTAATTGTAGACTATTTTCGTTTTTCTGGGTGTGGTTCTTGTTGATGTTCTTGCTGTAGTTGTTGTTGGTATTGTTAATTTCCCAGGCACAGGGCAACAAGATTTCGCGTTAAGTTCAACAACTTAAGCAACAAAACTGTTGCCGGTCGTCGTCTTCTTCTTCCTCTTCTTCAACGTCGTCGGTGGCAGCTGCGACTGCCCCTTTTTTTTGTCGATTGCCATACATGATTGCCATTGGTTCCTTATCAGGATCTTGTTTGGGCCATCTCGACTCTTTGACTTTTAATGCCGGCCTTCATTATCAACGTGGCCGGGCTATATGCAAATGATTTTTAATTGTGTGGCTCGCTTGTTAAGCCTGCGGAAATCTCTATTTAAACGCTTGTCGCAACGTCAGTAACGACTAAATGACGTCTTAAGTATCTGGACCACACACAGTATGCAGCGCGGGCACATGAGTCACAATGTGCCCACAAAAGTGTTCTTGGCCATATTCAAGCAGTACACTCAGCGACAAAAAAGCTTAAGTTAACAAAATAATGTTAATTTAATAATCGGTGATCCTTTACATTTATTAATCATTCATTATTTTTGTATATTGATCGTTTTTGATTTGTAAATGAGAACAAAAATAAAAAAAAAGTGTAGGAAGTCTTAATTAATTCTTAACTTAAGTTTAATTTTAATAACTCTTAATTGAATTTTATTAAATGTAATTACTTGAACTGCTAATCTATATATCTTTCTCAAATTTCAAGAAATATCTGGCAAAGCAATTTCTCTCTATTTTTGCCATTTTCTGAGTGTAACGAACACATCATAAATATTAATTAAACCATGGTGCAAATTTGTAAGCGCCCATTTTTGGCACTTTCTTGCAATTTACATAGACAAAGCGCTCGAGGCGATTTCTATTGAACGAGCTCCGCTCAAATGTTCACTTGGCTTCAGTTAGGAGGCGGAGCATCTACAACAATGTGTGTGTTAGTATTTGTCTAGCGGCCATTTAAGAGCGGACAAACTGTAAAGACGAAGAGCGCAGCAAAAGTTGCTCTTCAGCCACAAGACTCAAGCTTGGCGTTGTCGCTTTTATGGAATAAGAGAGAGAGAGCGAGGCACACACAGCGGGTGAGAGAGAGAGAGAGAGAGACAGAGAGAGTGCGCTCGCATAATTAAACTCGCTTTGCAAATGCAGCTCGAAAATCAATCACAGGTGCACCAGCAGTTGACGATCACAGTTGGCGAGTTACTGGGAATGGCAACAAGTTTCCTTGCATGGCCGAATATGTCATAAATCAAGAGCCGGCAAGAGTGTGAAATTTTTAGCAGCCAACTTTATGTGTGTCGGGCGCATTTTTAGCCATTTATGACTTAATTTCAATTACACGTATTTGGCCAAATTATTTGTTGACACTTTGGGGCCAATTAAAATGGTAACACGTGCAAACAACACGTCCAAAAGATGCTAACGGCCTTTAATTAAATCGTGTGCAAAAACAGCAATAGCAACATTTTGACAAAGGCTTAATATCAATCGATATTATCGCTAACGAGATCCATTTTTTGAGTCTGATATAAAAAATATGAACTTACAATGTGAACTTTTTGCAGTTCGAACAAGACAAAATCTTGACTAGCAAAAATACAAAACAAAAAAAAAAACAAATTTTTCTTTATACAATTTGACCAGTGTTTCTTAAATTATTGTTATTTTCTTGATATTGACAAACATTAATCAACTGATAACCTAAGCTATAGTTTATATTGTCTTATTCATTATATTATTATCATTGTTATTACAATTTTTGAAACTTAAAATAGTTTTTGCTTTTGATTGGTTTTACGTTATTTACAAAGTATCAAGTTTGTCCCTCGTTTAAAATTGACAACCAATTTATTCATTTTAAAACCCGTAAAAGGTGATTTTTATTGTGTTGAAAATAATTACAAAATTATTTCTAAGGCATAGTTTTGTTGATTATTATTTAAAGCTCCCTTCTAGTTACTAATATTAGGTGATTATTTTTTTATCTTAATTTATTACTATCTATTGTCTTATGCAATATTTTTAATAGTCGCCCGTTTAAAATTTTGTCAAATTGCCGCTGCTTTAACCAAATTGGTTCTGGTGTATTTTTGAAGTGGCACACCTTGCGTTTGGCTGCTGCAGAGTTGAATGTGCAAGGTGCAGCAGAGATGGGGTCCACTTGCGGCGGACAACGCCCCTCACAGCCCTCAAAGCTAAGCCCAGCAAAACGGAGGCATCGATTTTAGAAAGTCTGTGCAAGAAATTCAATCGTTGCGCTTAAAACGGTAAAGCCGAAAATGAAGCCAAAGCCTTTTCCTTTTGCAGCAACAGGAGCGGAAAACCAAAGTCGCTAAATCTTATATATACATACACATAAATGTGTACATATATATATATATATATATGTAGGTATATAACTTATTGCAGACATTTGGCCTTTTATTAATTGTTTGACGGCGCCCGTGCCCATGAAGCTGCCACTCTCCCAGAACCCCACCGCGACCGCATCGCGCACTTAGTTTTTTTTTTTTTTTGTACTTTTTGTGCTCACTTCTGTGGCTCAGTGTCTGGGGCGTGATGAGAAATTTAATATTGGCAAACGGATAAAACCGCCAGATAATTATACATTTTGAGTGGCCCAAGCTGCAGCCCCGCAAAGGGGCTATGTATTTGGCCGACTGGCGCTGGCTTACTGGCCACCAGTTTTGCAGTTACCAGTTGCCAGTTGCCCGCTGCCAGTTTGCAGTTTGCAGTTTGCAGTTCATGCGGCTCATGATAGTATAAGATTTCATTTCATTAAAGTGCATCACGACGGACGACAGACGGCTGGCGGAATCAATGAGCGGACCGCTACATAGTTCAGATGCTGCAGCCATTGTGGACCCCTGAACCCTCTTGCTACCACCTTGCCTACACTTGAAAATAAAGACATAATTTCAAAATATTAAAATATATAAAATAAATAAATAAATCTATTTTAAAACCATTCTTATCATTAATTTGTTAATAGTTAATAATTTAAAGATTTTCCAAAATTAGAACTTTAATTTTTCAAGCATAATTTTTGAGACAATTTTCCAACGATTTCTATGGCATCTTTTTCTGTAAGTGTAGCCAAAAGCAGCTACCAAGCAAGCTAAACCGAAACCTTCCTTACTTTTCTTCTTATTGGCAGATTACAGCAGGGGGGTGGCCAGTCCGAGCCAACTTATAATCAAATCCGATAAAAAATTTCATTATTGCTCCACAGCAGCAGCAGCAGTAACAACAACAACAGCAGCAGCAGCAGCGCCCATAACTGTTTTGCAGGTAATCTTTGTAGTTGCTGTTGTTGTTATGATTGTTGCTGGCTGCACTTAATTTTCGCATGCGCACTCCGCAACTCATGATCGCGATTTCTTCGTTCCGTTCCCTTTCCGTTCCAGCAGCAGCAGCAGCAGCAGCGACCGACGCCATTTTGAGCTTTAGTTCTCAGCGACTGCCACAGTCTGTAGTCTGGGGTCAGGAATAGAAAGAAGCTTTGATTTGAAATAGCTGTTGCCATTGTTGTTGCTGTTGTTGTTGCTGTTGTTGTTGCTGTTGCTGTTATTGCTCTAGCAACATAAATTGGGACGTGATTATGAAATAATTGCAGATCTCATTGTAGCTTTGTACTCTGGACTTGCGCAATATATTCCAAACAAATTGTAAAAGCCAATCAGTCGCCAGTTGATTTAAGATCAGCTGGCTCATCATGATGAGAACGCACCAGGCCAACAACGAACGCAACACCTTGGGGACCTTGACACGAACAGGAGCAATGACAGGCGACAGTCAATTTGATGCCATTGACAGCCATATCACAGCTGCAGCAACAACAACAGCAACAGCAGGAACAGTCGCTGTGGGAGAACACAAAATAAATAAAAAGAAACCATCCATTCTTCATTCACAACAGTTTTCCGTATTTTGTGTACAGTTTTACCGGATGTGGAAACGGACTCAAAGCCCGTCGTGGAAACCAGCTAACATAAAATTTAAAACACTTGATTATCTCAAAATATAAAGAAGAAACATAAATGATAAAATAATGAATGTATTAACATGAATCTTTCAGAATAAGATTTGCAGACAAATCAATAACTTAGAAACTAGAATTTCGGGTTAAAGAATCGTCCAATGCACCGTTTTGTTTTTACGCACTTAGGACGTAGGACTTAAAATTAATAATTATATAGCATACACCTAAATATATAATTACAATAATTATAATAATATGATTCAAACCACAGTTTCTTTTAGGGCAATTTTAGTAGCGTCTTAAAAAACGGATATACCAGGCAAATTAAAGGCCAGTCTGCTCAAGATACAACACCTGATCAAGAAGAGAATTCAAGAAGAGCAGCGGCGACTCCTACAAGAAATTTGCATTTGGCTGCCGGCTCGAAGACTGTGCGTCATATTGGATTATGGGTGATCTGGCTGAGTGAGATTCACGTTTTCGACTCATCTTTGATCGGCTACTGCTCGTTTGTCCACACACATATGCAAATGAAATATAATTTCAACACTCGCATTTCTGTTGATTTCGCCTTTTTTGCTGGTACATTCAATAATTTACATGGGGTTAACACGCAACAAGCTCAACACAGGCCGCAGACTGGCCTTGATTATCTTCCCGTAAATCGAATGCACGCACACAGTGCAACAACAACAATTGTTGCAACAACAGGAGCAGCAGCAGCAGCAGACACAAAATAAACAACGCATCAACTTTTGTAAAGGTACAGAGAGAGAAAAAAGAAAAGAAATTCTATTGCACCGTTGAATGTTGAAATATAGCCAAATCATGGCTTCGGAGTAAATAAATTTCCACGCCACCGCTCGCCGTGACCGCTGAACTTCTGACGAGGGCTTAGAGTGGGGCACAGGAGCAGGAGCAGCATCTGAAGCTGATGCTGATGCTGAAGCGGCAGCCCAAAAAAAAAAAATACCTGGGCCCGTGTATAAATAAGTAACCTGAGCTGCGCAACACGTTGCCTGACAGCCCAAAAACGGCACACGGCTCTCGGGCTGTGGGCTCTCGGTTCGTTTCGCTTCGGATCGGATTGGAACTTGTTTAGATGCCGCTTCAGAAGCTGCCTGCCCCCTTTTGCTGCAGATTGCAAGCCGTTCGCGTGTCCGCCTTGCGGCTTTTTGATTTATTTGCGATTTATGCACTTGGCTGCCGCTGTCAGTTTCAGCCCAGCTGCCGACTCCGTATCAAATTGGTGGTGCAGCTAGGGCTGGGAATGGGAATGGGGGTGGGGTGGAGGTGGCGGTGGAGGTGGGGATGGAGAGTTGCCACATTTGCGCATCCACTTGACCGATTTCCATGCCAAGCCAGAGACTGCATGTCGCAGGCAGTCGTTGTCAACTCCACTTTTATTTCACGTCTTATCGGACGTTTTTAAAATATGCATTAAACGTAACCATTTATTACACGGAAAACCACAAACCAACAAAAAGAAAATATATATATATATTAAAACAATTAAGTATTTGTAATGACCATTAAAAATAATTTTCCATCTGCATACTTGAGTTTATTTTCAAATGTACATATTTCTACATATTTTTTTCATTGTAAACAGATTTAAAGCGCATAAAAAAATGATTTTCGAATCTGTTGTTTTCATTAAAAATATGACTGATAAATGATAAGATAACAAACAAAAAAATTTTGCTTATTGCTTAGCTGGAGTCAAATTTTTGTCTGCAGTTTATTCTCAAACATATAATACAAGAATAAATACTATAGACTCAGGGTGCACACGGGCAATCAAAATACATAATTATATGCATGATGCATTTACTAAAGTTTAGACTCGAAAGGCATTGAAAGTTTGATTACGCTACGCGTTTTTTAACTGGTGTTTTTTGTGTGGGTGTGTTGGAAAGCATTTGAAGTTGTGTCCAAGTGTGTGTGTGTAAGTGTGTGTACAGATTATTATCGCTGTCGAGTGACTTTGAGCTTGATAAGACGAGAGAAAGGGCTATGCGCTTTTGGGTGCCTTGTTAGCAAAGAACCACATCAGTCCCATCAGGCAGCTGGGCGGACTGTTGTTGACGGCGCCCTGCTGCACCATCTGCCTGCCCTCGTCCAAGGAGAGTTCGACCACCTCAATCAATTCATCCTCGACGCCGCCGCCGCTGCTAGCCTTATCGTCATCCGTCACCTCACAATAGTACATGGCCTGCTTGGCACCCGATGAGCCAACGCCAGATCTGCAAATCAGATGGTAAGAAATGTACGTTTGGAATTTGAGAGCACGTACCTATAGACCATGACTTGCTCAATTCGCTCCACGGGCACATCGTAGCCGCATTCCTCGACCACCTCTTCGCGTGCTATTTCCGCCCAGCTCTTTGACTTATCAACAATGCCAGCGCACAGTTCCAAGGTCACGCCAATGGCTGGGGGAAAGGCCGCCAGATCGACCTTGTCAAAGGTGCCCTGTTCGCTGGTTATCACACCATGGTAGACAGCCGGTCGAAATTGACGGACAAGCACCAGTTTCTGTCGGCTGGTGTTGTACAACACTATTGCGACGCTGTCGTGCACTTTCAGCAGATCCCAGTTTTTTTCGACGCCATTCTGCACGTAATACATGCGAAATGGCTTCACGTAGGGCGAATCCTCGGGCAGTTTACCAACCCAGATTTTTGTAATGTTTTCCATCTCCGAGCAAATCAGACTGTCAACTACAGCTGTTGACGGCGAGAAGCACAACTGACAACCAATGCTTTATTTGAGATTCGGCAGCTAACTACTATATGGTCACATTGAACTTTTGAACATATGCTTAGGCCAAAAACTAAAGAATAGCTCTTGCGTGTGTCTATTGAAGCTCTCTTAATTTGTATTTATTTTATGTATTTTAATTTAAAAACAATCCAACAGTTGATTATGACAAGAAAAACAATTCAGTTTTTCTTGGCGCTTATGGTTACGTTGGAAACTTAAATATTTATATTTTGTTGCACAAAAACCAAAATGTAGCTACAAGAGTGCTTGGGCCAGAATTAATTGCTGAGCCTGTTTGTACGAGTCTTCTAGCATCATCGATTGACAGCTCCACAACCTGTATAACTTTATCCTCAATTCCACCGCCTTCGGACACTTTTTGGGCATCACAAACCTCACAGTAGAACATCGTCATTGTGCTGCTCAAGGCACCAACACCGGATCTGAATTTCATGACGAACTCCAGGCAGTCAGTGGGAACATCATAGCCACTTTCCTCGCATACCTCCTCTCGTGCGATATCAGCCAAGTTTTTATCCTTGTCAACTACTCCAGCAATCGGCTCCAAAGTGATGCCCAATTCAGGTGGAAATTTGAGCAAATCAACATCTTCATTGGATATTTGAAGGCTGTTACTCGTTATTATGGAATGATACACGGCCGGTCTGAATTGACGCACATAAATGAGCTTCTCTCGCGAAACATTATGCACAATTACCAAAACACTATCCAGAATTTTAAAAATATCTCGACTCTTCCTGCGTCCGTTTTCAATGTAGTGCATCTGGTATGGTTTAATCCATTTTGAGGTCTTCAGCAATGGAGTAAGCCAAACCTTCGTTATATCACTCAACCTGTAATTAAAAAAATTAGCTTAGTTAAAAATGAAATAAATATGACTCGCCTCAACGGTCTTCCAAAACAAAATCTCGAATTCGAGCAGCGAAAGCGTCTCAAGATCAGGGCGGCAGAACATTTGAACATTATCAATTCGAACACAATTTTAGAACTGTATGGCCACTCTCAGTCTGCTCGATTTGGTTGGTGTTGGTAAGAATAGTGTTGCAAAGCATGCGAAATATTCTGACATTTTATTGGGGGCGAAAAGACGTCGGTGTGTATTAAAATTTGTTTTTAGTTTTATTAGGTAATGACAAAATTTTAAACACGATATTTACAATAGGAACAGCAAACGAAACATAAAACCGTCGAAACAATTAAGTTAAAATGCTGCGCTCCAGACTAACACAAGCTGCTTGCACTGCCAAGCGTGCACTTTCCACGACCCCCAAAATGTTGGCCGCCAAGCAGATGACCGTCCGAGACGGCCTCAACAGCGCCCTGGACGATGAGCTGGCACGCGATGAGCGCGTCTTTCTGCTGGGCGAAGAGGTCGCCCAATACGATGGTGCCTACAAGGTAAGTGCAACATTTGACATTGCCACTTGCCACTCGGCGATTACGTAAACCAACCAGTCCGGTCAACTGACAGTTCGCAACGTTAGCAAAATGACAGCTGATGCTCTCGACGGGTTGTTGAGGGGAAGACAGTAAACAGTTGTTGTTGCAATTGTGGCTTCTGATGCTGATTACAATGTGAGTGGAGTCTTCCCGCAGTTTGTTATTGGAAAGGTCACGCTACTTGTTGTTGTTTGACTAAATGAATAGCCGATAACGCATGCGCATCGATAATTCCATACAATCGATATGCCCTGCTTAGTTTACACCCCCTCCCCTTCCCATCAAGTGTTTGAAAATGTCAGCAGGTATTTAAAATGTGTCCCTTTTTCCAGGTGTCGCGTGGACTGTGGAAGAAGTATGGAGACAAGCGCATTATCGACACGCCCATCACAGAAATGGGTTTCGCGGGCATTGCAGTCGGTGCTGCGATGGCCGGTCTGCGTCCTATTTGCGAGTTCATGACTTTTAACTTCTCAATGCAGGCCATCGACCATGTGAGTAGAACCTTCTCTTCCTATATGTAGATGCACCCACACACACCCCTACACACACACCCCTACACATACACACACCCACACTTACACGCACAAGCAGTAGCTTAACTACTCATATTATCTCATGAACAACTTTAAACAATGTGTGTCCAGCTGAATATCAATTCAAGTTTGTCGCAAAACCAGCTTCACTCAGACGTAATGGGATAATATGGGTTGTTTCAAGTTAAGCTGCTGATCTACCCGATTGAAAAGATTGATGATTGCTGTCTAATTCCACCCATATTATCCAATTATGTGCAGGCGAACACACTTAAATCAAAACAACACAACAACCTGGTCCAGATGCAGCGACAACCCATTGGGGATTTGCAACAGCATCACCAGAAGATAATCGAATGTCCACGCTCCAGCTGGCTAACGGAGATCAATGACACGCTCCGAAGAGATCGCATTGGCGAGATAATTGCGCCGCCGTTGGACCGAAGCAAACCGGATAAAATGGAAGCCGCTCGCCTCATTGTCATCCGGCGGCGGAAGATGAAGAAGCACAAGCTGAAGAAGCTGCGCCGCAAGATGAAGTTCGAGTGGGCCAAAGTACGGCAGCGACGCGAAATGCGCAAGGAGAAGGCATTCCAGGGCCAGCTAATGGCACAGATCAAGCAAGCGGAGAGCTTCAGTGCCGAGCAGCATGTCGCCGAGATTCTGCGGCAGGCCAACGAGGTGCCCCTGCCACGCTATTGGAAGGGACGTCGCCTGCCTGCATTTATCATTAAGCAGAAACTAGGCATTAAGTAAAAAAGTGAATACAATAAAATGTGCGACAAAAACAAACTTGAATTGATATCCAGTTGAACTGTGAACTTAATACTAATCCAGATCTAAATTTAGTAAGCTTGATCAAGTAAAAACTATAATCGGATTTCATACGCAAATTATAGTTGAACAAATTTCGATAAATTTGCGGAAAGGATTAAATTGAATCCCGTTTGTAGGTCATCAACTCAGCCGCAAAGACATTTTATATGTCTGCAGGTGCTGTAAATGTGCCCATCGTCTTCCGTGGCCCCAATGGCGCATCTGCTGGTGTTGGGGCCCAGCATTCGCAATGTTTTGCCGCCTGGTATGCTCATTGTCCCGGATTGAAAGTGGTTTCGCCATACGACACGGAAGATGCACGTGGTCTGCTCAAGTCGGCCATAAGGGATCCCGATCCGGTCGTGGTACTAGAGAACGAACTGATGTATGGCGTTGCATTCCCCGTCGACGATAAAGTGACAGATGTGGATTTCTTGATACCTATTGGCAAGGCAAAGATAATGAAGGCGGGCAAAGACATCACAATTGTGGCGCATTCCAAGGCTGTGGAAACGTCTCTACTCGCTGCCGCTGAATTGGCCAAGAAGGGCAAGTTAACCAAGTCAATCATAACAAGCAAAATAAAAATTGATTCCTATCTTTAATGTTGCAGGCATAGATGCTGAAGTCATCAACCTGCGTTCCATTCGCCCCTTGGATATGGAAACAATATTCGCTTCAGTTCGTAAAACCCACCATTTGATCACCGTTGAAAACGGCTGGCCCCAACATGGTAAGTCTCAGATTGATCATAAGATTGCCTTTAAATTCTTATATTTGTTTTCTATAAACAGGCGTTGGTGCGGAAATCTGCGCTCGCTTTATGGAGGATCAGCACTTCTTCGAATTGGACGCACCTGTTTGGCGCTGCTGTGGGGTTGATGTTCCCACGCCCTATGCGAAGACATTGGAAATGAATGCCATTCCCCAAGTGCATGATGTTTCAGCCGCTGCCCTCAAGGTGCTTGGCAGTAAAGCGGGCAAAAAGTAGACAAAAAAACACGATAGTAGATCAACATTTGCGTAGCAGGCACAGGCTGCACCTTAATTATTAATGGACAGTCCTAAATCAAATCCATACCGATGCGCATGTGTTGTCCCCAAATTTTACAAATAGCGCAACGAAATCGAAACGTGAATTTATTATTGGGGATGCAACATTTGTTCCCTGTTTTCATTTAGATGGATTCTTATTTGGTTATAGAAATCTCTGCTTTAAAATAAAACTTACATCATGTCATAAATGGAAAATTAGAATTGTTAATAAATTCGCATCATACATTTTTATTTTAAATTAAATTAATTAGGCTCCAAAATATAGCAAATTTTAAATTATATTATTTTCGTATAGAAAAATCAAATCTACATATTCATATTTATTTTGCTGGTCATTAGTTTAAAAATCAAAATTGGCGCTTAGTGTAGTTGGTGCAGCCCTGGTATGTGGCAAGTAATTTTACAACACTGCCAGCCATCGAGTTTTATTACACAGCACTCTTGTTGAACGGAGGCGAAAAAGTATCAATAACAAAAACAATTATCAAATGAAAATCGACAACGCATATTAATTGCAATGATTTGACTGTAATGGCAAACAGCTCCAGCTCCGATGAAAGCTCTAAAGCACCAGAAAACTTTCAATTATCGAGCGCCTCCACAAACGACGACGACGACAACGATGCTGAAATCTGCTCTGACGGCATCAATTTTAATACAAAGAAACAACCCAATTGCGATGTGCGCGTAAAGCTAACAGCTGCTGCTGCTTCAGCTGCCGCTGCTGCTGCAAAGGCAACCGCTGCAGCTGGAGGCGATGCCTGCAACGGACTGCGCTGTCCGCTTTGCTGCAAGCATCAGCGGCGACTGCATTGTCGAACTTGTGTTAAGAATGGCAACATTACTCATAGTGCGGCCGAACAAAGCGAAAGGTTACTCATCCAACAACAGCAACAACTATAACAAAAATGAATTAAATATATATCTTTCTTTCAGTCTGACGGAGAAACAGCAAAAGTACATTAATCTACAGGCTGGTTTGAAGACATACAGCAATCGCTATGAGCATCTGATACAACAGCACAAGTCCAATGAGAATCGCTTGATTGCGATACGTGCGAAACGGGAGCAGCTGCAGCTCCTCCAACAGCTGATCGACAGCACGAGGCAGCGTCTGCAAATGCTCGGCGAGCAGCGGGATGAGCTGCGCCAGGCGAATTCGAAAAAGAGCGAAAATCTACCCAAGTATCCCACCAAGGTGAAAATGCTCGAGGATTATGTTATTGATCGCTCGATGCGTATCGATAAGTTGCGCCAGGAGCATCAGACTCTTTTGGACAGCATCAAGCAGACGGCACGCAGGGATATACAACAGCTGGTCACCTTTATATTCCCCATCTCGGAAGTGGTGCTACGCGACGAGCAGCAGCGCAAGGTGTGCGCAGAGCGAGGTGAGGATGCGGAAACAATTGCAGCTCTGGCGGATGCAAAGAACACATCGTATATACGCGGCAAGTGGGTGTTCCATGGCAGTGGCATCAGTGAGGTGCAGTATCGCATTGTGGGCCCCTCGCTGCCCGCCAATGGCGACTACTCCGCGTATCTGGACTGGCTATCCGATAATAAGGACGATGTGCCCAAGGCGACGGCCAATGAGATAACGCCCAGTCGTTTGGAGGCGTATCGCATTGTGGGCGCCCTCACCTACACGGCACAGCTAACGCAGTTGCTCAGCTTCTATTTGAATGTGCGGCTACCGCATAAGTTGGCCTACGGCGACTTCTGTCGCAAACTGCTCAACGAGGAGCAGTTCCACCGCAAGGTGTGCCGCGTCAACAACAACATCATGTATCTGGCCTACACGCAACAGGTGAAACTGCGCTCCCTTAACGAGCAGCACACGCTGGAAAACATCCTGGCCATTCTCGACTTGGATCGCAGCGATTTGGGCAGATTCGGCCATTTGGATGTGACAAATGCACCGCTCGCCAAGTCGGTGGACTCACTTCTCATTGGCATTGAGACGGCAACGGAATCGGAATCTGAAGGTTTGTATTTGGCGCAATTCTAACTCAAGTTGTGATCAATTGAGATATTTAATGCTTGCAGATGAGGGCTCATTACGGCTCGATTGGGAGGCGGTGCCCAGCGTCAGTGTGTCGCAGCCGGAGTTGACCGAGTCCATATCGATACCAGCGGTGGCCCAACAATCCACCATTGCAATGGCGGCTAATCGGATCACATCCATGCTGCGCTGGATCAAATGAAAACCAATTTACCTGTCTATGTGTGTTAAATTCTACAAATTAGGTTAGGCAAGAACGATGAGGATGAGGAGACGATGATGGATGATTGAGCGATGATATGACACCCATCTGGGTGTGTTATTCACGGCTTCTATATTGATGTGTATAGAGATTGGAAGGAATGTGAAGACTATGCGTTTTTGTTTAGTTTTTTTTATTATATAACTTATTTTTTCTTTTTATTTAATAAATTTGATTCACTATAAATAACTAGATACAACTCGCGCGATTCTAAATCATTTTTCTTCTTTCATTCAAAATACATACTTTAAATTGGTGGACTTGGGTTTTCATGATCAAAATGAGCAACGAACAAAAATCGATTTTACACAATAAGGAAAACAATATGGAAGGGAACCGCATATCCGGCGGACAACGAGCATACCCTCTCCGATTCTCCGAGCTTTTAACTTACATTAAGTGAGGCTTAATTCGTGGCAGTGATACAGACGCACAATATACAAATTTACATAGTTATCATATCGATTTGAATGCCAATGTAGTTATGGAAACGGTACTAAAAACGCATATCATTATGAAACCTACAAACTAAACTTCCTAGTTTACCCCTCAACTGCAGCTTGGAATCGCTTTTGGGGGTGTGCAAAATCGATGAATAGAAACTATATGAATTTTGTGGGCAGTGGCGTTGCTGTCGCCGCCGCTGCTGCTGTCTCGCTGATCACATCCAGTGCGACGACTGCTGGTGGCGGGGAGGGCTTCAGAAATACTTGTGGCAGTGTTGTTGTTTTTGTTGTTGATCCCATTCCTGTTCCAGTTGCAGTTCCTATTTGAGATGAGGCACTTGCCACATGGGCGGCCGTAATGGAGCCACCGTTTAAGATACCCAGCTGCGCTTCGTATGCATCGTAGCGACCGGATGCGCTCATCGAGGAGAGCACCAGGGCCGCAGCGACTGCGTGCTCATGATTGTAGAATGCCGACACCGATACCGATTGGGGCATTGCGGGTGTGGCATTCACCGTATGTCATTGATGAGTGGTGGTGCCCGTGCTGGCGCTCGCTCCGACTCCGGTGCCTTCTCCTGTTCCCACTCCCACTCCAGCAGACGCACCTGGACTGGCACCCTTAAAGAGCGAGCAATGTGACATTTTCATTTGCTTCTCCAATGCAGATATTTCCGATAGCTTTTTCAGGATCTGCGGATTGTGGCTGAGATCGTAGCCAAGTGGAGACGGAGTTACTGGCGATGTAATCGAGCGAATTACGCCTTGAGTCGTCTTGCTTGGAGTCGTCTTGCTTGTTACGTTTGCTTTATTATTTTTGTACATGTACCTGTTGTCCATGTAGAAGCCGAGCCCATTATTGAGTCCATTGGGTTCGGTGACCATTTTGCTGATAACCGATGTCGCTTTGCTCTTGACGATGGTAGACTGTTTGGTCACCGCCGCTGGAAACACGCCCACGATCTCCACGCCATCGGATTCGCTGCTGTCATCACAATCCATCACAGAATCGGGCACGGGCACGGGCAAGGGCAATGCCGGCGGCGTTGCTTGCGTCGGCGGCGTTGCATGGACGGGCTGCCATTTGTTTGCAGCTAGCTGCTGAGATGTCTGCAGTATATCGCTGGGACTCTTGTAATCGTCCAGATTGATAATGTGGGGCACCGGCCTCGTTGTTCCTCCTCCCAACACGTTCGTCGTGGAATGTAATGCACCAATTGGCTGACTAAGCGCCGAACTCTTGCAAGAGACCACCGCCGGAGAACTGGCAGCTGTGGCAGCTAACACAGCAGTTGTTGGTGTTATCATAGTGTGAATGCTGGGATCGGTCGTCTTGGTGGGTGAGGCCAGTTCCAGCATGCTTGCGGCTGCAGCCACAGCTGCTGCATTTAATGCAGCTGCCTGCGCAGAAGTGCACGGCTGCGACATCAGCGTATCCAGCTGAATCGTCTGTGCTGGCTGTTGCAATGGCGATGGCGATGTCTGTAGTTTCTTCTTTTTGGCCGGCTTGCTGCCGGCTGAATGAATGGATGGTTTCTCCACTTTGCGCTTCATGCTCGTCGCCGGGACACTTGCAGCGGAATCTGTATCGGAATTGGCACACGAGCGACTCTGCAACGCCGTCACACTAAGGTCATTGAATTGCTTCAGGTAATTGTTGACAGCGGGCAGTGACATTGGTTCCATGACCCCTTGTATATACGGCACGTGCGGCACTTGCGACATCTGTGCAAGCGTGGCCGCCAATTGTTTTTGGAGATTGATTTTGGGCGGCTTGACGCTCGGCTTCGGATTGTTCTGCTGTGTTGGGGCTGTGCCCGTTGCGGGCAGTGAAAGCTTACGCATGACGCTATTTGATGAGGCACTTGTAGCTGAATCCGTATCGGAATTGGCACGCGATCGACTCTGTTCGATGGGCGTCAGCTCATCGAGTTGCTTCAGGTAATTATTGGCAGTTGCTGTTGTGGTTGTCGTTGTGGCTGTGATTGCTGCGATTGCTGTGTTTCCTCCACTTGTTAACGATGTCTTCTTTGCTTTCTCCTTCAGTTTTTTGCTGGCGCTCTTGTACCGTTCGATCTCGCGCTGCAGATCCTCGTAGCGCATCCAGCCGGTGGCCCACAAATCCAATACTTTGTCTTTTAGATAGCCATTGATGAACTGCTCGAGCGAATCCTTACGTCGGCCCAGCACAGCATAGGACGTCCAGCGTGCCTGGTAGACCTCGTAAAGCCGCTCGCGCAGCTCACTGCTAAACTGGAACTTTTTCCGCGGCATCTTTGGCGGATGCTCTGCGTTGACATCCGCAGCACTGGGAACACACAAAAAAAAAAAAAAAAAATCATAATTGAGAAATGAATAACAGTTTGGCAAATATGATCTTCATCTTACGCAAGCTCTGCAAACTTATGCAACTCGATCTCGTAGTTGGCTATCGCCTTGGGCATAACCTCGGCGACCGCCTTGCGCAGGCGCTCCAAAGCAATGGTCGTCTTGTTCTTCTCCTCGCGGGCACGCACGGCCTTCGCCTTGCGCAATATAAAGTACTTGGGCAGCTGCAGCTGATACTCCAGATGTGCAAACACCATGTTCCGCTCGTTGCGCTCCGTGCACAGCAGCGCCTCGTAAATCCTAGATGAGAGTTAATTAAGTGCATTTTAAATAAAATATGGCAAAATATTTGCATATATTTGTTGCAACTCACTTGAGCAGAAGCGCCGTCAGTTTGCTATCGAGGGGGAACCTTTTGCCACACAAGTCTCTGCTCCTGACCAGCTCCTTGAAGTTGTTGATGCTGCCAAGTATGTCCTTATCGAGTGTTGCAGGCAAAATGGTATCCGCAGTGCGTAGATCTAAAACAAATGTTAAATATAAATAAGTCTTTTCGGATCAGTTTAAGCGATTAGTTTGCCCTACTGTCGTTTTCTCTGTCCCTGCCCTTATTGAGCTTCTCGGATTTGCCTTGTTCGCTGGCTGAATCGGTGTCGCCATTATCGGTGCTAGATTCCACATTCATCGAGGCGACGCACTTGAGTTCGCCGTTAACCAGCTGTCCCTGAGACTTGAGGAAGCTATCTCTTTTGGCCTTCAGCATATCCTTGACGGTGGTTGTCTTCACCACCTTCTTGAATGCTTGAGCCTGAGCCTGAGCCTGCCGCTCCTCCGTGTCTGAAACATCTATGGCATTCGGACGTGGCGAGTTCGAGGAGGAGGATGTAGGCACATTTAGCTTATTGCTTGGCTTTTTGCTGTTGACACTGTTGATCCTCTGCTTGGCAGCTTCACTGGTTTTTTTTTGACGCTTCAGCGAACTCTGTTTGAACTTGTTGGAATTCGTGGGATTCGTGGATGAGCCGCTAACGCCATCGTCCAGACTTTCGCTGTCACTGTCTGATTCATCGATGCTCTCACTGTCACTGTCCGAATCATCATCATCATCATCATCGTCGTCATCATCATCGTCATCATCTTCCTCACCATCGTCATCATCATCACCATCATCAGCAGCATCGTCCTCATTGTTATTGTTATTATTGTAAACCTTATTATTATTTACGGCTTCCTTCTGCTCGGTTTCACTGGATGAGTTCGTCGATGAT
Organism: Drosophila mimica; assembly: GCA_037043585.1. NCBI lineage: Eukaryota > Metazoa > Arthropoda > Insecta > Diptera > Drosophilidae > Drosophila > Drosophila mimica. The sequence goes on from JBAMBE010001187.1 coordinate 1,505,981, forward strand.
TCATCGGACGAATCATCCGAGCTGCTGGACACGACACGTTTGCGCGAACGCTCTGGCATCTTGATGATGGCATCAGTACGCCTTGTGCTCGATTTTTTTCTCAAGTTCTTAAACACCAATGCACCGCAATTGATATAAAAGCCGCCCTGCAGTGTTTCCACCTCTTCGGGCAGGATTTCGTCGTACTAAATGAGAACGAGAAAATATATCAAACTGATCATGATGTGTTTGTGTGGGTATAATGCTTACCGCCTCGGTGTTGTCTATGAAGGAGTCGGTCTCATCGTATCCCATGCCAATGTCACAGAACTCATTCTTTTTGCGCCTGCCACGGCCCAGGGCATAGGCATTGCCATACTTGGCCTCCAGCTCCTTGGCAATGCGGGCCACATCATCATCATTATCGCCAAACGGATCACTGCTGCCATTTTTGGCCTTCAGCATTTTAGCCTTTTTCTAATGTAATGAATCAGATTGAGTAAGCAACCTCAGCTAGCTAGCTAAATGAGTGCATTTACCTTCTCCAGATGCAAGAGCTTTGAGTAGTTGAACTCGGGATATCTGAAGGTGTCCGTATCGAACATATCCATCTGTAATCGCACAGTTTTATTCGCGGATCGACTGGTCTTGCTCGACTGGCCGCCGGCATCCGGATCGAGGAGATCAACTCCGAAGCGCGAGAAGCCCGCCTCATGGCTATGGAAAATGCTGCGCTGGCTGCTGCTGCTGATTGTGGTAAGGGACACACGCTTGTGCTCGCCCAGCTTCGACATTGCCGCCGCCGCCCCCCAATCGTGAAGCTGAATTCAAAAACACAACACAAGCACAAAAATCACAACAAAAAAATATGAAAGAAAATGAAAAAAAAAACAAATGCTTTACGAAAAAAAAAATATCAAAAATTCGGACACGATACCGTTTAAGGTTTTTTTAGTTTTGCATTCCCGCCCTTTTGGTAAGCGGCACGCCGCGTGGTGTTTTCTATGCCAAACAAAAACAATGGCAAACAAGCAGCAGCAGCAGCAGCAACGACGACGACAGCGACGGCAACGGCGACAGCGACGTCGGGCCCCACCTCCTGCTGGCTAATGGTTAATGGCTGTGGCTGTGTCACAGCAGCGATGTCTGTTTTCTGCTTGCTGCGTTTTGCTCACGTACACCACACACACAGCACACCACACACCAGTTCCTTGTTGGCCTGTTTTCACTTTTTACGAAAATGTGTCCAGCACTAAAAACATAAACAAATGCACTGGCATCCGCATTTAAATTGCTTGCATTCCTTTAATTTTTGCTTGGAATTCATTCACTTTTGGCTAATTGCAGGCCAGCAACAACACTGCAAACACTTAACACTAGTTTTTTTTTTCTTTTTTTTTGCTGTGAATTGAAAATAAATTTGTAATTTTTGGCGTCCAGCCGGCTCGAACAACACAAAGTCAAAATAGCAAGATATACAACGGATAAAGCAAGCGAATGGCTTACTTCCTTTGTGTCTGGCTTAAATTAAATTTAAGCGTAAAGGTTTTGCACATTTACGAGAAGTTTTGTAATTTGTTTCTTAATCAAATCTTGTGCCGTCTTCAACGCTAAACATTTTCACTGCACTCATGCCGCCGACCCCGCAATTAATTATTCGTGGCGCTTTGCAGCACTGGCTGCCTAATTCGCAATATGGCTGTCTCGCTCTCCGCTAGCATGTTTACACTTGGCGCTCGAAACTGTTGCGCAGCGTTATTTGATGTAAGCTTTTGAGAGGAATTCGCGTGATCAGTTTGCAGTTAGCATTATTTAAGAGTATAATAGTAAATTTATAATACGCTCGCACCTCTGCTTACCAATCTTAACGCATTAATGCTTAGAGTAAATTAGAAAAATCTGATATTCGATAAACAGAATCAGATTTGATTTGTTTACTTATATGTTTTACTTTTTTTATATGCGTATGAATATGAATATGCATTTCAGTTTTTTTTTATAAATAAATACATATGGTCTTTTTCTCGTATGATGTGATCTTTGCAAATAACTTAAGTGAATGAACATACTAAATGTATTGTTTATACGATATATTTGCAAGCAGCTGCAGACCCGGCGCTAATACGTTTCAGTGTGACTATCATGTTATGTTTGTTTTGACTGCCAGTTTTGCGCGTTGTCCAGCACTGCTTGCAACAGCTGTGGGGCAAAAGACGAGCTGCTTGTGGTGGCGCTCTCAGTGTTATTGTGTGCTTCGAAGCTGAGTGCTTCGTAAAACGCCAAGTGAGTGTTAACAAATAATTATTAATAACATTGTTTTAATAGCAAATGCGTTGTTTGCGTGCGTGTGTGTTTGTGTGAGTCTGTGTGCATGAATTTACGTATGTATGTACTCCAGAATTAAAGTTGCATGCATAGCAATTTGTACCAAAAAGTGCAAGAAATAAAATTATTGGGCCCATAAACCTTATCAGAAAATAATGGGCAATAAAAAAGTGAGAATGTATGCCATGCATTACAACTGGCACTTAGGAAGCAGTTCAGCGAGACCCTTGTGCTGTGCGGTTGTTGTGTACTTATGTTGTGTCCCTATGCTTGCAGCACCCACCCGTCCATCCCCTTTGACATCGAGTGACCGCCGTTCAAAGAGCAACGAACGCGACTCCAACAAAGCACAGTAAAACACAAAGACAGCCACTTTATTCGTTTACTGACTTTCGCCTGAGATACACTAGCCAAGCAGCCGAGCAGGAATCGCATTTACAGTAAACAAAGCGATTGACTGACACCATCCACACACCATACCTGGATCTTCCTATACCTATAGCTAGCTATGTGGTACCTTGGGCACCGCACGTAGCCACGACAATAAAAGAGTCCGCCTTGTTTATTGTTACAATTGTATCGGAAGGAGAAACTTAATACAAACACACTCAGCTCTGGTCTTCACAACGGTAAGCAATATTCATATGCAATATGTACATGCACACAAATGAGCTCCATTAGTAATTAAAGTGGTCTCGTTGTATTTGCCATTTGTTTTGTTAAAGCAAATAGACGCATATGTCGCACAGACAACACTACCCTTATCGATAAGGATCCACAGCAGCAACAGCACCAGCAGCAACGACATTTGCAGTCTTATCTATTTGCCATTTGTGGATACTTAGTTATTATTTTTTTTTTTTTGTGATTACAAAGATACCAACAAAAAAATATAGATAAAAAGACAAAACTTTAAAAGTCTTTTGTCTTGGGTCGAGTGACGAAGACTTGTGAAACAATATAGTTACTCATTCAAATCATAACTTTTGCTGTTCTTGGATGCAATATATGAATGTATATTTATATATAGCGAGACCGTATCCAGTGTGTGTTCCATATATATTTGTGCCTTTTAAATTAAGGAAAAACACCATGATTCATATTGTGTTCAGATGCTGATAAGACATCAGCAATAAAAATTGAAATGATCAGATGGCAGCACTCGATCCCGTTACGTGACTTCAAACATGCGTCTTCCGTTTTGATTTGTCACTTCGTTATCAAACTAAGCTTTTTATTTCTTTACAACTGGCGACCAGTTTACTAAAAATATATGTTGATAAGAATTAGTAAGAAAGTTTTCATGGTTTCTTCGGATCGCTTGTAATGTTGTGGAACAACATTTATCCAATTCTCTGTCGCTTGTTGCTGTGCCGGGCGCCAAACAACAAAAACAACGAATTATTGTTGCGGAACCAACAACATTTCGCCTGAAAGCCATGGTTTTCTTATTAAAGAGTTAATCTTTAAGTATGTTGTTGGAAATGATTTTTGTTTTGCCAACAAGCTCGGAAATTACAAGACAAACCCGTATTAATCCCTGCATTTAAGTGTGGTGATCATATTTACTCTTATCTACATTCAAAAATAATACTCCGATTTAGCTTTGCTTTATAAACAAATAAATAAATAACAACTAATAATATAGTATAAATTTTAATTATGTTCCATTTTATTTATTTATTTCCATTCATGTACCAACATAGCAAGGGTATCCAATTGCATGCTTTCTGCTTTCTGTTTCCTATTTTGTTTTATTGTAACTTGCTTGTGGCAGGTGTTTGGACGCAAGTTGCGGTAAGTGACCTTGAAAGTGTCGCCGTTTTCGTTGCTGTCGCCTTGTCATCCAAATTTGATTTACAAATTTCAAATTCAATGGAAAGCGAATTACATACATTTTTCAATGATAGTACTACACGGAATACAGACAGACAGACAGACACACAAATACGCTGACGCCCGGTTTGGGCCCCCAACCGGTTTTTATTTATTTTTGGTCAAACAGTGGCAAGGCGAACAACAAAGACGAAACAAAATACAATCATACAACGAGCAACAAGTTGCGCATTAATTCAATTTAATTTGCTTTTAATTCGCTATTATTGTCCACATGCACAATGTCTTGTTGTTTTTTTCTTTTTTAAATAGTTTTAGTCACTTTTGCTCTTGTTGCCGCCGGCTGCTTGATCACGTTTATTATCAGAGGGAAGCCGCATCAAAAGTCAATATACACTTTTCTATATACACATAAAATATAAACAAACCACAAAAGCATAGGCCAATACACATACATATGTATGTATATGTATGCTTATGCAAACAATAAACACGTGTGACACAAATGCTTTCATCGAGCACCGAAAACGAAATACTCTTGCTTAAAATATCTTCCATCTGAAATGTTTTTTATTATATTTTGTCTTGTGTCATATGCATCATACGCATAAGTAAACAATTAATTTACTGAGCAGATAACACTTATTTAAATCATATAACAATTCCTTTGTTTGTTTGTGACATATTTGCCTACCTCTGAAGATACTATGTTTAGCTCTGCAAAACCATAAAAACTAAATATACACAGTTTACGACTAGATCCCAGAAATACGGCTGCTAAAATCCAAAAATAAGTTAAAATTTAAGATTAAAGGCACATTATTGGACTACACAGCTTTTCTCAAATCAAATAATTTATTAAATTTTAGTTTTTCAAAAAGTTATCGGCACTCTTCACATTTTGGAAAATTTTCTGTTATGCAAAATTATATAATACTTTTATTTCATATATTTTAAAAAGTAAGAGCATTAAAAGTGAGTTTTTCATTGTGAGAATGTTTTGTGCGCTGCTATCTGTTGTGGCTTTCATTTGAAGCGATGACGAATGTGCTGAAATAAAATAGTGAAATATGTTTATATATAGTATATAGAAATTGTAGTGCTTTAAAAAAAAAAACCAATAGCGCAAATAGAACACTTTGTAAAGAATGTTTTTACAAGGTTTTGTATAAGTGCCTGAAAAAATAAGAAAATTATGAAAGAATGCTTTTTCAGAACTTAATTCAGTTAATTGCTTAATTTAATCTCGATTGTACTTGTTCTAAAAACATATAAAACAAACTTGTAGATAGGAACGAAAGTACATTATTGATACATTGAACATTATTGATAATGATTTCTATTCCATTCTAATGACAGCCTCTCAATTCTATATTTGACTCCAGACAGTGAATACGAAACTAAGATGGCGGAGAACGTGGAGATGGTGGATAGTAAATATGGCGAACCGTTGCGTTATGATCGTAATTTTCAGGGACCGCGCCAACGGAATCGCAGCTGCACAGATGTACCCTGCCTGATCCTATTTGCGCTCTTCCTGGCTGGTTGGGTATTAATCGCCCGTTATGCCATTAACAATGGTGATCTCGACAAGCTTATGGTGCCGACAGATACGTTCAACCAGAAATGCGGCATCGATTCCAATGTGCTAAACAAGAAGTATTTGTTCTTCTTCAATCTGGAAGAATGCATCGATCCGCTGGTGCCAATTACGGGCTGTAAAACGCCGCAGGTAACTAAACTGGTAAAAAAAACCATCATCATTAATTAACAATTTACCACTATTTTTTGCAGATTTGCGTAGAAAATTGTCCTACCCAGACGTTCGATTGGGAGACCATGAACAAGAATGGGATGACCATTGCGCAGCTAAAGATTCCCCTTATCTGCAAAACGGATAAGGACAAGGCAGCCCTTCACTCCAGGGCTGACATCGACAATGCTGTACGAGATGGTCGTTGTGCCCGCCACTATATCAAGAGTCAACCGATCTTCAATCGCTGCATGTTCGAGATCTCTGATCAGCTGTGCAGAAGATCACCCAGCTTCCGCACGCGTCGAGATTCGGAGCAGCTGCGGTTGCCAGGAAATGTCAATCACTCCAAGGAGCTGGTGATGCCTGCAATGGCTCTGACTATGCAATCTGAGGCACAAGCGCGAGTGGCGGTTTCCCCATCCCAGATAGCGCCGGTAGTTGATATGGGTGACCAGTGTCGCCAGCAGCAGCACGATGGCGAGGTCATCCAGAAGAAGATGTTGCAAACAAATACCCAACTGGCTAAGATGGTGGGCAATCTGGTGACGCGCTTCTACAATGGCACGGCAGATGTCCAGCGACTGGGCGAAGAGATTGTCGATGATCTGGTCAACTCCCTGTCCGTTGTGATAGTTGCGTTATGCATCACTCTAATCGCTTCGCTGGTGTTTATCACACTGATGCGCTGGCTAGCGGCGCCCATAGTCTGGATCTCTATTATTGGCGTCCTCATCGGCCTATTGGTGGGCATCTACTACAGCTTTAAACAGTATACCTATTGGCACAATACGCCAACGGTGCCGCAGCATGACTTGAATCTGTTTAAGCAAATCGAGAATCTACTGCAGAATCCAACATTTTGGCTATGCTTGTCCATTGCATTGTGCATCTTCTTTCTGACCATCTTTCTGCTGGTGATTGTGCTGCGCAAACGCATCCAGATTGCCATCTCACTAATCAAGGAAGGCAGCAAGGCTGTCAGCACGGTTATTAGCACCGTCTTCTTTCCCATATTTTCCTGGGTGCTGCTCATCGCTGCCATCGGTTTTGCCGTTGTCGTTGGCCTTTATCTGGGCTCCATTGGAACGTTAAAGTTTCGCATGGTGCGACGCTTAGACAATCCCTTCGAACTGAGCAACGAAAATTGCGTTTGTCAAGGACTCGCTATTAACTATACCGTTGGCAACGCATGTGATCCGCAGATATTCCACGACTATTGCCGCACTAGCAGCGGACCCTGCGTTGACACCTCATGCAGCTTCCTGAAGCTCGATAATCCCACGTATATCCGTTGGGCCATAGCATATAATGTGTTTGGCTTCTTCTGGCTGAGCTTCTTTATAACCGCCTTCAGTGACATGGTGTTGGCGGCTACCTTTGCCCGATGGTATTGGACCTTTAAAAAGCGAGATGTGCCCTATTTTACGCTGACGCACGCTTTTGTCCAAACGGCCTTCTATCACATGGGCACCTTGGCTTTTGGCTCACTGATCCTGGCAATTTGCAGGATGATTCGACTGGTGCTGGAATACATCGATAGGAAGCTGAAGAAGTACGATAATGCTGTGACACGAGCTATTCTGTGCTGCATGCGTTGTTTCTTCTGGCTGCTGGAGTCCTTCCTCAGGTTCCTCAATAAAAATGCGTATATTATGTGCGCCATACACGGCAAGAATTTCTGCACGAGTGCCAAGGATGCGTTTAGTCTGCTCATGCGCAATTGCCTGCGCGTCGTCGCACTGGACAAAGTCACTGACTTTTTATTCTTTCTTTCGAAACTCCTGCTCACCGGTGGTGCTGGCGTGGCCACATACTATTTTCTGGCCAACAATCCGCATGTTATACAGCTGAACCACAAGGCTGTGCCGACCACGGTTGTGGTAATTGCCGCTTTTCTGATTACCAGCGTATTCTTTGGCGTTTACTCGATGGCCGTAGACACGCTGTTCTTGTGCTTCTTGGAGGATTGCGAGCGGAACGATGGCACACCCGAGAAGCCTTACTTCATGTCCAAGCAGCTAATGAAAATTTTGGGCAAAAAGAATAAATTGCCGCCGCGTCAGCGTCGTAGCAAATAAGGCAACCACAAAAGCAATATCCGAATTCCCTGAAGATAACTGTAAAAGTAGTTTGTTTACAATGTGAAAGACATACATACATACACATTTATATATACATACATGTGACATTATCATGGGCCACAGGTTGTGCTCTATTTTTGCTCATGCTTCAATTCGATTTGTTAGCGACTTGAGACTGGGCCCAGCTGCAATAAGCATTACATTTAATGTAATCAACTCATGTGCTCCACATATTTCATATTCTTGAAATGTATATAATACAAAAATGAATTTCACATACATATATATAAATATATATAGTATTATATACATATTTATACAAATCTTTGTGGCTCAGCGAAGATCAACGAGGTGCTCAATATAAGTGTTGTGATAGCCGCTGAGACATGAATAACAAACATTAAAGACAAACCAAAAACATGTTCAAATACAAAAAAATATATATCTTTTGCATACTCTTAATTAAGTAAATACAACAAATAATTAACTTTGAAGTAAACCTTAATTTAGAAATTATTAAACTGAGAAAACTAACAATAAGGTATTTATTTTTGTGTTTTTTTTCTATGAATGCACATTTGTAATTTATTGTATTTTGATTTTGTTTGTAAACATATTTTTGGAATTTAATAAAATTGAATTCAGCATGAATTACATCCATCCTCAAATTGTGTGAATTTTAACATTTGAATGGCAGCTCAAAAACAAAACCCCTAATACAAATATTTGAGTAGCTGAGTAAGTTTATCGAATATCAAATACTAAAATAAACATTGAATTAATGAAAACTAAATGGAAATATCCTTAAGCACAGTGTCGCTTATGTTTTGCAAGTCCTCAATGTCTGCACAATCGCTTAAATCGAGACAAAACTTGGGTGGAAGTGTATTCAATTGATTTACATCATTCTCCTTGCTGCTGAACAGCTTTGAATCCTGTTGAGAAACTGGATCAGTTAGAAAATGGGTTCAATTAGTGATTATTATATATGTATTTACGTTTATTGTCCGATCGTTGAGCTGCAAGTGGGGTATGATTATCTGCTCGGGCAAGGGACCGGTCACCAGTGCATCCAGCCGTCCCGACGGTGATGTGCTGAGATTCTGTACGTTAAGCGAGGCATCCAGCACTTTCATCACGGCAGCGCTCTTCTTGGCATAAAGCGAACTGTTTGTTGAATCATCGGCCGGAGGCAGTCGCTCGATGCGTGTGCGATCGTTACTGGTAAGCGGCGTGAACGGAGATTGCGTGCTGGCAGTGTTGGACTTGGGCGAGCTGCCCAGCCCCGCTGTCACTTCATCAAGGCTAAACGAGGTTTGAATGCGCTTCCACTTGTTACCCATGGCGGAGAGATTTAGTTGCGTATTGGTCGACGTGTTCGATCTTTTTGTAATGGTGCGCAGCAATTGCATGGGATCAACAATTCTAGACCGATTCATGGTCGTGTCTAACTTGCGCACTGAACGTGATGAAGCGGGTGCGGGTGTGGGTCGGGGTGCTAAAATTAGGCAAATTGTTAGCTGAACCAAAGGGCAATTAAACAGAAATTATGCCGTCTTACCCAGCAAACTATTCTCAAACTGTTTAGCATTGAAGTCATCCTGGAGAGGCAGACGCACATGCACATTGCGCACACCGCTGGCCATTTCCGGTCGAATGGGTGGCGTCGAAACAAACTTCATGAACAGGGGATGGTCAACGGCACAAGATGTTGTTCCTTGCGGCCATGTGTCTAGTGTGCGAAGTGGCGTGCTTGGCACCGCCAATTGCGAACTGTGCTGCGTCTGTGACACATTTTCACTGATACTATTGCCGCTTGTGGTCCTCTTGGCATGTATGTTCAAATTCTTTTGCACCTCGCTCAATTGCTGGTCAATATGCTCGAGCTCACCACGCAATGTCTTCAGATCGGCAGTGACAAACTCATTGCACTCACTGTAGCGATCGTTGTCATCCAATTGCTCCGCAATTGTCTTACTAATGCTATTGAAACCGGAAAGCAATGTGTTCATTCTGACAGCGTTTGCTTTAAGTAAAAAGAAAGCAAGATTGGAAATGAATATTAAGGTGAAAACCGTGAAATAAAAGATATTGCTATGGAATATCGGTTCAGTGTTAAAGAATCAATTTCTTGTGATCGAATTTCTGTTAAGCTCAACTAACCTGTTGTTAAATTGCATGTTTCGTTGCCAAACAATTTCTGAATGTAAGCGATTGCTTCGTCGGCTGCTTCATTGTTTTGCTTGTGCTCGGCGCGCTTATTTTGAAACTGATCCATGGTCTCCTTCTGGGCACAGAGTGGTGCCTCTAGCTTCGCAATCTTCGCCATGGGCAGTGTTATTTTCTGTTCACAACTGTGGCGGTTATGAGCTTCGAGTTCCAGCAGAAATGCGTCATCCTGGATGAGCGACTCGCTTACGCCTGTTATGGCAGCCAACTCTGTAAGCTTATGCCTGATTTTCTGGGTACAATCGCGTAGTACAGACCCATTTTCCGCGAGCTCCTCAATGTATGCTGACGCAAATTCCTTCGTAAAGGCAGATGTCTCTAACATCCATTGTACACTACAATTGCGAATGTTGATAGGATCCGTTTCCGCTGTCAATACGTGTTCGCGTTGCCTGATCAGCTCTTGGACAACAAAGCCAACAAGGTCCAAAAGGAACTTGATAAATTTCATTCCACCAGGCATGACAACCAGATACGATTTGATGTTCGTCCAATGCAGATTATGTTTTTCGTTTAAATGCTTTAGGTAGTCAATGGTGCTGGATCGAAAATTCGCTTCCGATCTCTTGTCCGTAATGGGCCAGAAGAAGCGGCGTTTGAACTCAGCGGGATCCAGTATGCGAAAGAGATAGTGCATTGTTTGAAAAAATGCTGGCTGATTGGGCTTGAGGAACATGTCCCACGAGAGCAGCTTGACCATTTCATCGTTCATGGGATGCAACAAAGATAGGCCTTGCAGTCTCTTATGAAGTTTTTCACTCTGCTCTTTTTCTTCAGCTTTCCAGGGAGCTATTATTGTACGATCCATATTCTTAAGTTTTTTTAATTATTGCATATGGCGATTCTGCCGCTCACTGTTCAAGATGACAAGCTGTCGAGTACATATGCTAGGTATCGATAACCATCAACAGCAATTGTCGTTTTTAATATTATGAGTTCAGCTGCTTAACTTTATTAAGACTCAACTAATTCAAATACAGAAAGCGGTATTATAAACAAAAAGCAATTTAATTATGAAAAAAATTGAGTGTATTTTCAAATTTTTATTACACTATTGGGGTCACACTGACATAGTATCGATGCTTCTATCTATAGGTTATATTTATTTAAAAAAACCTTACAAATTATTGAACGGTTCGCTCAGGGTCGTGAATTTAATTTTCAACCATACATATATTTGATATATACGATCTTAACCATAACAACAATTTGTTATAAATATTAACGAACAATCGAAACTGATTAAGAATCACAATTGCTTGGACTATCGAAAGTATCGGCATTCTTTTTGCAGCTCTACATGCAAATTCAGCGAAGAAAAAAAAGTAAAAACGTATAAAAACCATTAAGTGCACATTAAGCAATCGAGTAATTAGTGGAAAGCATTCCACTCCATCAAAATGGATGCTGACATTGCGCTGAAGCAAGGCACCGACAAGCGAATGGGCACTTCGCTGGATGACGGGCCACCCGGTGTGGATGGCAACGATGCGAGTGAAAAAAACGAGGAGGCAACCGCCGCCGCAGCGTCCTGCAAAAGTAGCAAAACCAAATCGACATCTCGTCGTCGCTCAACATCACGACGCCGTTCGAATTCACCGCCACCAATACGCCGGCGACGCTCTCATTCGCGCTCACCAACGCCACCGCCACCTCGAGGACGGGGTCGCTACGATTCTCCGGAATATGGCCGATATCCACGACGTCGCTTTGATCGCAGACGTTCACCGGATCGTGATCGCGATCGTCGGCGCTCACCGCCGCGTCGTGGCCGACGCGATCGCTACGGCAGATCCAGATCGCGTTCTCGCAGTGGCGGCTCACCGCCCAGGCGTGGAGGCGGCGGCGGACGTGGCGCAAGTCCATCGTCGTCTCGCTGGTCACCCAAGAAGAAGCCGGCCTCACCGCCCCTGCCAGCACAATCGACACACGTGGGCCAGCAACAGCTGCCGCATCCCGGCCAGACCTCAGGCTACGGTGTCATGCCAGCGCCCATGTATGCCCAAGTACCGTATGGTGCACCCGACGTATATGGTCATCAGTACAGCATGGCGCCGCCCAATGCATTCCCACCCCAGGGACCCCCACCCGGCTACGGCATGCAGGTGCCACAAGCAACGCAAGCAGCCACCTTCAACACGGGCTACGGCGCATGGGGCGTAAATGGTAAATTATATTCAAATACTTACTTTTCTCACCGAATATATTAAATACGTCACATAACAGAATCTTTGATGTCTTATGCATTTTGATATGATTTGAAATACTATCAATTGAAGATTTATAGATCCATACGTTTTATTAAAGATAATTATCACCAATTTTTTGTCAGGGTTTTAGTTTACTCTCATATATATTTTAAGTGGGAAGTTAGGGTCATTAGTTTAATTTCGTTGCTCGCCTGACTCTCGTCTAAAAAGTCAGACGAAGTTGTCAAAGTGTCAACTGCTTATTCTTTTAATTGAGAATATTTTAGTAGATGTTTGTGAGCTACTCAAATAAAGTTGTTTTAATTTTGGTTAGCTTGGATCGTTCTGTGGAAATGCGCGGAATCAGTTTAAGTAAAGCATAATACTTAACCAATTAGCACAGCTGTACTCATAGATCTCATTATTGTGTTGCAGAATATGGACAACAAGTGTGGCTGCCACAGCCGATGGCCAGTGTGCCGCCGCCAGTTGTACCAGAATCACTGGTAACCCAGCAGCAGCAGCAGGCAGTGGGACAACAGCAGCAGCAACATCTGTCGCCGGCTGTCATTGAGGATCAGGGAGCTGCGGCGCTTGAGAGCGCAGGTTTGCCGCCACAAGACGGTAAGTGTGGAAATCAATTTTGCCTTTGCTATTTACGACAATTCACATGCAAACCTCTCACATTATATTTTATTGTTGTCATGATTACGCGCTCCCTAACGAAAAAAACATAAAAAAACATAAAACAAAACCAAAAACTTGTATGTAAAATTATATTATGCCAATTGTAAATTACAAAATATGCGTTGAACGCCACGTTAACAACGAACTACTATTTAAAATGCATTGTAAAGACATTCAGAATCTAGATATTAAATCGCAGCGAGAGGTTAATCTGACCCGGATCCGGTCGCGGACCCGGTCTCCTCAAATATTTAAATCGATTGTTTTTGCGTGTGTATGTGTCTAAGAGGAAAGACTTCTCATCTTTGGGGGGAGAGAGCGGCACGGCACACACAGTCAGCACAGTCACAGTTACGTCGGCACCGTCAACTATCCCAACAAACCACGCACAACAATTACAACAAACCAACGAGGACAGCAGAACAGAAAGCAGTCAGACCCGATAAGCTCCGATCCGATCTGATCCAAACCGAACCGATTCGTTCCGGCAAACGCATCCGTTGGTCTCTATTGCCCAACAGTCTGTGTGTAACAAAGCCGTGAAATGCACTCGAGACTGCATTTTGTAAATGAAATTTGAACTTTAAATCAGTTAACCACAAAATGTGTACTAATTAATTTCTCTCTCTCTACCCCCAAAAAAACTGTCGTCATATATGCCAGCCGTCGCCCAGGAGGCAGAGAACCAGAAGGACGAGCTCAAAAAGCAACGCACCAACTATGTGAAAAAGGTTTCGCTTCTCAAGAGGGAAATGAAAGTGCTTAAGGAGCAACGTAACGATCTGACAGCGGGTGAAGCACCACCATCGCCGACCACAAAGAATTTCATCGAGGAAAACGATCGTCTGCAGGTCTGTGTTGCATAACAAAATTAAATTAAATGATCCCAACAAAAGCTGAAAATCCTACGGCAATTGAAATGCAAAATAGAGTTATTGGAGAGCAGCTTTATAAACACAACTGCTAACTTAATTTTACTATTCAAAATTGCAGGTGCAAATCAAAAAGAAAGTGGATACCATTGAGAATGTCATAGATATGTTGAATGGCATCATTGGCGACGAGGATGCCGACGAGGAGCTCGACCTAACGCCAAAGGATCCAGAGCCAACTATTAACAAAGCAGTTACACCAACTGTTGCTTCTGCTGCGGCTGCTACGTCGACGTCGACAACAAGCGATAGCTCGGACAGCTCCGGTTCTAGCTCGTCCTCGAGCAGTTCCTCAGAGTCATCAACAGATGATGAGGGCGATGAGGAGAACGGCACGGGTGACGGTAGTCCCACAAATCGTCTCAAGAATCGGGCCATGAAAACAATGAAAGCTAAGCAGCGACAGACTGCATCAGCTGCTCCAACAAAACCATCTGTGCCCCCAGCTCAAAACTACAATTATGTGTTCTTCGATCCCGAGCAGCATTGGTGTGAGAGCTGCAGTGTCTTTCCAAAGACGGCACGTGACTATCTCAAGCATTTACATGGTGAGGAGCACATGAACCGGGAGATAATGGAGACGCCCTGGCATGTGGGCATCGATCATGATCCCTTCCCCACACACGACAAGGCGCCCGTTAAACGTGTCCCAGTGCGTGGACTACAATTCCTGGTGCCCGCCAGTGCTTGGTACTGTAAATTGTGCAGCGTTTGGATTGGGGATCTTCACTGTGCCTCAGCGCATCTGAAATCCCGACTGCATGCCAACAGATATGATGTAAGTAACCAAAATGTGAACAATTTGAAATTGTTGTCAACATAAGATGTGTATTTCAATTTAAATGCAGTCGTTTCTGAAGAAGCAGCCCAACTATGAGAGCGAGTGGCTGGGCAAAAGGGAACGAGCACAGCAGGAGCAAAAGGAGTGCGAGGAGGCCAAGCTCAAGAAGGCCAAGAAGGATGACGACAAAACCTCAAAGAAGCGCAAGAAGAAGAGGTCAGTATTCAATCTGAAATGGAAATGACAGACGAGAATACTTCTGATAAATACAGTTTTGATCCTTATACATTTTTCAACACAGCAGCGAGAAGAAAAAAAAGAAGCGCAGCAAGCATGGCAAGAAAAACAAACGTGATTCGAATGCTGCTCACAGTACATCCTCTTCGACGGACAGCTCGTCGTCGGACGAGGCGGCGGATGAGGTGGAGCAGCAACCAAAAAAGATGCATGTCTCCACAACGGAAGTGGCAGCCCCAATTGCGCCAGTCAATGCCGCCTCGATTCGCGTCACAATGCGTAAACAGGATGCGCAAGTTGCGCCGCCGCCACCGCCTTTCATTAAGGATGCACTCGGCACGGCTGAGCGCGGCAAATGGACGCCGGCGGCGGGCAACGATGTCAAAGAGAAGGAGGATCAAAAGAAACGCGACGATGTCATGCTGCAGCAGTGGAACACAGTGCAACCGGTGATAAGTGAGAGCGAGAAGAAGTTGCTGGAGCAGCTCAAGGGTAAGCTGAAGGGCAAATCGTCGCGTTCAACGGATGATGGCAAGAATTCAACGGCAGCCACTGCTGATGATAAGTCACGACGTCCTACTTCCCAACGACGCAGTCCTTCGCCACGGGATCGAGATCGTGATCGTGATCGTCGTGACAGAGATCGTGATCGTGATCGTGATCGCGATCGTGGCCGTGATCGAGAACGGGAACGCGAACGGGACCGGGATCGTGATCGGCGTCGCTCACGCACTCGCTCAAGAAGTCGCGCTCGAAGACGCAACTCACGCTCACCAGTACGAGCTGGTCGACGCAGTCGCTCCAGGGATGCCCGCTGGCGTCGCAGTCATTCGGAGGAGCGCGTCGAACGGCCGGTGATCAAGCATTCCGAGTTTCGCCCACGTCAGCTGCCCGAACGCAAGACGTCGGATGCAAAGCGGGACAAAAAGGAGTCGGCCGCCAAGCTGAAGTCGTCCACGAAGAGCAGCTCGAGCACCGCTGCCGGAGCGGCCAATGCAGGCAAAAAGTTGCCCTTCATTGGCAAGATGCCTGTACTTAAAAAGCAGCCGCCAACGGCGCCGCCTCCTGCCTTCAATAGTGATCCCGGCGTATACACAAATGGCGGCACCATGGATGGTATATCGGTGGGTCCACCACCACCGCCGCCATCCATGGGCATGGCACCGGCTGCTGCAGTGCGTCAGACGGCGCCGACAGCGGCCCAAATCCAAATGGCCATGATGGAGGATGCCTTTGGCAATGCGCCACCTTTTCATCCCGATGCCGGCATGATGATGGACTATGATGAGCTAATGCCCGATCCCGTGCAGTTTGCCAATTTAATGACCCATTGTCCGCCCCCACCACCACCCGGCGAGAGTACAAATGCCGATGGCAGCGAGTCCCGCAACAATACGGATCAGTTGGACAACGAGGACAATGGTGAGGAGGATGTGCTGCCCCCGGGCATTGATGAGGCCGATACGGATCTGGTGCCGCAGGCGTTGGTTGCTGCGACTCCGCCACGCGATGGTGAACTGCCCCAGGATCTGGCCGATGCGCTCAATATCATATTCCCAGCGAATCGACCAGGCGATGAGACATCCAATGGTGATGCTGCCAGTCAAGTAACGAACATACCGCAAACAATAACCACAATTGTGGAAGATGAGCCGGTGCTGGACGAGCACAATCTACAGGATCTGGCCAATCAGGGCATACATTTGGTTTCCATCGAGGAGACCAGTTCCAGTTCAATGGCTGCCAATGAAGAGGCCACAAAATCTATTGATTCACCAATGCAAATCAGTGCAGATGAGGCATCCCGAGGTGCTGCCTCCTATCCGCCAATGGCAAACGGCAATGGCAATGGCAATGGCAATGGCAGTGGCAAAACCGAAAACGCTTTTAGCCCCAAACATATGACGGCTCAAGACATACCCATGCCCTTTTCGCCAGTCGCAGCAGTCGCTTCCATTGAAGAGATCAAGTCAAATCAAAAAATCGATGAACTCCTCAATGTGGCTGACATACCGCAACCACCACCTTCGCCCACGGGTAGTGAGAAGATGCGACGACAGGCGGAGCTGGATGAGTTGGCCATGCTGGGCATCGATAGCAGCGACATGGCGGCACAATGTATGTACTGAGCACCTGCATCCAAAAATCACACACACACACACAGACACAGATATATTTTACACTCATCCCCTTTCAATTATTGCAATTTGTGCATTTTTATCTAAATATTGTGTATCTCCTTAGATGCGTTATAAGATTTGATTTAACTTGGCTACACACTACAAACAGGGGGCGTCACTAGCTGGTGCAATCGGAGTCAATTACATGAAGCGCGAGCTGGCAGCAATGACGGCATCCAAATTAAATTCATTTTTTTTAGTTTTACTTTTATTCCTATGTATGATTGTGTGTATATGTGACGAGAATGTTATCAATAAATGCACATATATGTATATATATATATGTATGATTAAATCAGAACTCCTCCCGCCTTTTCACTTGTGACACAAACAAATTGTATTTGACATAAATTAAATAAATAATTTTACACGGAAAATCACTGAGAAACCAGCTATAAAATAACATTTTTTATGCTAATTAAATTGCAATCAAGAAATTCCGTTAATCATTGAAATCGCGCAGAAATGTGTGTATAATTTTCTTTTTATTCAAATGGCACCTAAATCTGTTTTAATGTAAGTTAATAAAAAATAGTGATTAATTCTACGACACTGCACAACAACATTGATGAACGTACGTATATAGTTATTTAATCCCTTAACAAAACCATTACAAGTGTCTCTAAATTAGTTTTGATTTTTGTTCGCCTTTTTTTTTTGTATATAAGTAAATAAGTTTTCTTTTTTAATATGTATGTATGTATGTTTAAATGTAGGTACTCGATTTTCGCTATTAGTTACAGAGTTAATAATAGCTTTACGCATTTAGGTATGTAGTTTATGTAGTTTGTTTTAGTAACAATTCGTAGAGTGGACTGGAGTTTTGTGCGGTCAGAGGGATTGGACAGATTCTCGAAAATTCTCAATACGGGATATTCGATTTTGGCTTAGGGATACAATCTTTAACAATCTTTTGGCTTAGGTGTGTATGTGTGTGTGTGTATTTGTGTGTGGTTCCTATGCAAATGTCAATGAATTATAAATAATTTTGAAACGAAATGTGTGCAGACGCCGCTGCTGCCGGTTGTTGCCCCGATTTGGATTTGGTGCCTGCTATAAATGAGTGACACGCAAACTGGCCGTCTTCTCTGTGGTTGAACACTTGTGGCCAGACGCGTGAGTGGATGCGGATGTGGGGACGTCGGCGCAGCCGGTTAGCTAGAACTATAAGTCCGTAATGGGTCCGCCGGCGACGCTAAGTTTGTTGGCCGCTGCTGCGCTCGCCGTAAGGTTATCCAAATTCCAACTTGATTGGCCGGCCACCACCTGGGCGCTTAGGTCTCTAACCAATTTTTCGAGTCTAAATTCATATTGCCATACAAAAAAAAAAAAAAAAAAAAAACCAGGAGAGCGTAGAAAGAGAAGAGCAGAAATGCAAAAAAAAAATACTATAAGTGATTTTGGTTGCGGGTTTAGTAACCGGATACGCTAAAAAAATTTAAATTTGTATGGATTTGGTTATCATTGATGGCGGTGATTAATGAAAAGTGTTTGCATGCAAAATGAAATGGTGCAGATTAAAGTTGAGTGGAATGAGTCGAGTGGAATGGAGTGAAGTGTAGTTAGCACAGCATATATACAACAGATGCAACAGATACAACAGATACAACAGATACATATGTAAAAAACAACCATATAGAGCATAGACTACACCCACGCAATGATACGCTGATTGGCCTCCTTACGTGCGCTCGTCGCTTCGCTGAGCTCGCGCTTCAGCTGCGCATGCTCCTTTTTGCGGGGCAACAGGGGCGGTGGCGTTCCCACCTGCTCCCCAATCAATGCAAATTTTGGCGGACTTTGAATGGATTGCTGCTGTTGTTGTTGCTGTTGTTGTTGTTGTTGCTGCTGCTGTTGTTGCTGTTGTGGTGTGGACGTGGTCAGGCCATTGGTGCGAGATTCATTGCTGGAACTCGATAGCCGCTTATTGCTAGCTACGCTCAGCGCCAGCTCCTCATTCTCATCCTCGGCGTTAAGGTCCACCTCATCGTCCTCGTCCAGCAGCTGGGTGGCCTGCGCCGGCGCCTGGTGCACAGTGCCATAGTGCAGATTCAAAGAGTGCGCCCGACGTGCCCCACCTTTGGGAAAGGGAAACGGCGACTTAACACCACGTGCTCCACGAGCCCGATCATTCTCATAGATAATGTCGTTAAACGCCTGCCGTTGATTGTACAAACTGGCCAGTGCCTGGCGCAGATATTTGTTCTCCGCCTCAAGATGGGACAGCCGCTTGTTCGTATCCTTGCGCTCCACGCGCAACTGCATCACATGGGACTGCAAAATGCACATAGTTATCGGGATGTCGGTATGTTACTTAGTCGATATATAAAAATTGTACACTGGACTACCTTTAACTCGTCGATGTCGCGCAAAATGCGCACATTTCCCTCGCTCATCGACCACTGGCGCTCCTCAACCATAGACTTGACGCTGCATTTAACAAATATGGTTTCAATTAAGCTCTGAGAGAATATGAGACGAGTGGCACTCACCGATTGAGCAGCGCATCCTCGCGTACACGGGCCGCCTCCTTGACCTCTCGTACAACATCCGTCATCATGCCGGGCGTGTAGACGCCTAAAAGATAGCCAAGAACATTGTTTAGTTGTGTGTCTGTTTGAAGCCTCTTGTTTTGTGTTACTTTGTTTATTATGTCTATATAGAATAAGATTTATATATATATACCTGAATGAAAGGTGGGCGCTGGACTGTGTGTGCCACCGAATCCGCCGCCGCCAAATACCAATGGTTGACTTTGTGTGCTTAATCCGCTCAAGCTATCTCTACGGTGCCGCATGCCCCCGCCTCCAGCCCAAGGCTGGCCACTGGGAGCGTGCTTCAAAGCTTCGATATCGACTGTGTGTATGTGTGTGTATATTTACGTGTGCAGTGTGTGTGTAAAAGATAGTAGGCGAAAAACAGATGAAAAGAAAATACACAACAAACAATAATAACAGATAGACAATAAATTACATAATCGAGAAGAGCGTGTAAAGTTAAGACAACAATAATTGCAAACAACGAGATCCAAAAGAGAGCCGAAGGAAAATTCAAAATTTTACAATACAGAATTTGATTTACGATATTACGGAAGGATTTCGATATACGTATATATATGTACAGATTAGATATAAACAAGGTAAATAGGCACCTTTCGTCTCGTGCAAGTTGCGACAGATCTTGGAGTTCGTTTCGTGCAATATGTTAATCTGTTCCATTAGTGCAGCAAAGAATTTGTTCTGCTGCTCCAATTCGCTGTTGCTGCCATTTGCCGTCGCTGCTGCTCCCCCATTGCCATTGCGACACTCCGGCGTATTGTGGCCACTCAGCTTGGAATCATTATCCGAGGGATTCAGCAGACAGGGATCGCTAAAGCGAAAGCTGCAAAGCAAAAGAAATAAATTTAGTAATGTTTTTGTTCTATGAATTGTGTATAAAAGTTTACCCTCGACTCATGTTTGGATTGCTGCCGCTGCCATCGTGGACATCTGTGGAGTTCTGATCGTGCTCAGGACTGGCGCCAAAGCCGCCCAGCATATTGACCAGCGGCGGCAGGCTGGCAAAATCCTGTGCCCCATCGCCGTGCAACGCTGGCAGTCCAAAGCCCAAGCCGTAGCCACCGTTGTGCGGCTGGGGCGGAAACAGCATCGGATGGCGATAACTCAGCGGCTGCGAGTGCTGTGCAATTACAATAATAACAAAAAATAACAAACAACAATTAGCAATCGGTCGTTAACAGTTAACAGTTGCTAGCTCAAATGGCTATCACTCACGCGTTGTATGCCCAAGCTAAAGGGCGTGGCAGCGCCAATGCCATACGGCTGCGAATGCGAACGCATGAGAAATTGTTGCTGCTGCTGTTGTTGTTGCTGTTGCTGCTCCTGATGTTGTTGTTGTTGCTGCTGTTGCTGCAGTTGTTGCTGCTGCTGTTGTTGTTGTTGTTGCAGTGCTGCTGCTGCTGCTTGCGTTGCAAACAGCGTTTTGTTCGCCGCTGTTGTTGGATTAAAGTCAAGGAATTCGGATGAAGATGAGAGTTGTGCATTTGTTGCATCCCTCAGGCAGTTCTCCAGCCAGGCATCTAGATGATCCTTGGAATACTGATCTCGCACACTGCCATTGCTGCTGCTGCTTTTGTTTTTATTGTTGCTGGCCAGTTGTGCAGCGGTTGCTGCTGTTGTCGCTGTCGATGTTGCCGTTGTTGTCGATGTTGCTGTTGCTGTTGCAACACTGCGCGATTTCAGTTTCTTACGTTTGCTGACATCAGCAGCTGAAAAACCAAAATGAAATCATTATGCTTAGTTTGGCTTGAGTTATTTGCTTAATTCAATTCCCGTAATTCAATTAAAACTAAACTAAGCTCCTTTGTGACCGATTTGAATTGTACAAAAACAAAAACAAAAAACAAAAAAACACAACAATAGTCAATCATCGACTGCAGTTGCGCATTGCAAAACCACAAATGACTCAGAGCCAAATTGGTAGCTAGCCAGGCTTCAAATGCTCTCCCTCTCTCTTGCCGTCTCTCTCTCTCTCTCTCTCTATCTTTGTGAATAACGCGCTTTTGGGTTATTTTGAGCCCACAAAAATGTCGCCAACCGCAATCTCAAAACGAGTTTCGAAAAGCTCTGGCAATTGATATTCGCTTTTATCTGTTTGTATACCCTGCCAAGCGGTGTTCAACACTGTATTCATTTGGTATGTAACACTGTTTCTTCGCATTCATACATTTAGAGTGTGTTGAGTTCGGCTTGCCAAAGCTAACTGTTCTTTTGCTTGTTTTTGTTTAGTTCGTTTTCCGTTTTGTTTTGGTTTCAGCTAACCAAATATTTGAATTTGAGCGTGGTAACATTTTCTCTCTGGTGCCTTTGTCAGCTGCGTCATTTGGTGCGTTACAGTTTCCAATTGCAAACCGGTAATTTTATGCACCAACATGTGGGAGGTGAGTATACCCCCCCCCCCTTCCACCACCCCCTACCACAGTTGCTCTAAATTGCAATGCATAATTGAATATCGAAAAGTAGCGACTTCAACTGGAATCCATATGCCATTCCACATTCCAGGCCCATGAGCAAGACACTTCCACTGATGACTTCCCCCTTCCCTCCGCCAGAGGGTTAAGCACAATCCGTTTAAATTTAGCAAAAGAGCTGAATTCTTTGTTGTTGTTGTTGTTCGTATGATTGTGATCATGGCAAGGGCAAGAGCAAAAAGGGGGCATGTGCAGGAGAGGCTCAGGGTAGCCATGAGGGTGCTATAAATAGCATGCGAACGAGCTATTAAAGCGGATGTGGTGCAAAAACAAGGAGCAGCCAGGAGGAATGAAGTACATAAATGGTATGCTATTGGAATGGGTAATAATGGTGGTGGCTTACAAACTCAGCTCTAATCATTCACATTGAAAACGATACTTTCCAAGAAACAGACACATACATATATGTATGTATGTAAGTATGTATATGTATATGTATCTTAAGTGCAGTCTTAATTTGGAATTTTTATAGCCATTCCGCACACTCAAGTCGCATACTTTGAAAATTCGTGTCAGTTGCTTAATTCCGAAACAGGAAATTGAAAACTGTCAGCAACCATCTAGAATTTCATTTCAAATATGTATAAATTTAGTTTAAAATATATACATATATATACATATTATGTACAAATGTTCCATATGCATATGATGAAAACAAAAAACTAAGGAACAGTTTTATTTCTTCATAAGACGCTGATCTCTTTCGAGTTCTGGAACAAAATTGTATTGCTTGTCTCGATTATACTTTTTTTAACTTATGAGAAATTCAAATGTATATTTATGAATTGTTAATTTAATTAATTGTTAAACAGAAAAATAATTTAAGTGTTTATTTTTATTTTTATGTGTACTCAAATATAAGGCTTCCCACATTTATATAATTATTATATATTATTACAATTATTATATTATCGTTAGGTTTTTAAATGTATAGTCAAATTTATAAAACAACAAATGTTTTTTTTTTCGGTTTCTTCGAGAGATAACTAAAAATCTGAATCTCAATCAGATTTTTAATTTACTACTTGAATATAGCTAGAATATTGATTATATTCAGACCTAATAATGGAGCTAATTCCTTGAAAATGATATATAAAAGTTTTTCATTACAGTTAATTGCAAAAATTGACTCAATTTTAAACTTCCGCTCATGAACATCATCATTACTGGTAGGTAACAAAAAATAATGACTAAGCCCACTTGCCCCAACCCGTAGGCTCTGCTTAATTAGCCAACATTTAGTACATTGTTCCAAATTCGAATCGCATTCGAATCGCTTACCCAATTTCAATGTCAGATCGCGTGTATCGATTTCATAACAGTCCCACAACCCAAAATTAAATCAATCACTGACCGTGAACTTAGCCCACAAGCAAATACACACATATATATATATATATACATATATATGTATGTGTATATATATATATTTATATATATATGTGTGTGTGTGTATATGTATATAGATACATATAGCTAGACAAATTGGGGAACTGCAAGTCAGCAGCTGGCACGACATGCAACCAAATGATGCAGTCCGTTCCAGCAGATGCTCCAAGGGGGGTTGGGGGGATTGCGACTTAATCACACCAATTAGCGACAAGGGGTAAAACAACTCGTCGGACACAACTTTAGTTTTTTTTTTAAATGTTGCGCAACGCAATTTGCAATCATTAAAAGACTTTGGAAATCCACTGGAAGCAAATAAAAAGGGGGAGAAAAGGAAAAGATGCCAATCGCCGGTGTTGAGGAAATTGAAAAAGAGAAAACATTCAAACAGCGAGACAAAGTAACTGAAAATCAAAATACAAAAGTGCAAAATATGCAAATTGGTCTGCCAAAGATAGCAGCAGATATCCGAAAAGGGCATGGGAAATCTTTTATGTAAATCTATTAGAGAGGCGGTCGCCAGCTGACTTTGCCACAAATGTATGTGTGAATTGCAACATTGTGTGGCAATGGGAAACCAAGAGCGACTTGAAATTGAAATTAATTAAATGAGCCATAAATCAAAAGAGCTGAAACTTTTATGCGCTAGACCCATTAAAAGATGAACTTGGGCTCACATCAGGGAAAGTCATCTCAGCCCGGACAAGTTATCTGCGAGATTACATCTCAAAATAGTCGTGAAAAATACGAAGTGACAGATTGTATGAGAAATTTTGTTGTCAGCTTTATTTACTACTTTCTGCAAATTGGGTCAGGTATTTCAGGTAACAAGTAACAAGGAGATAACTAACAAAAAAGCGGTTAATATTTAAGGAGTGAACAATTTGTGCTAAATTCTATTACCAGAAATCATATTGAATACAGTCAACATTTTTAAATACTCTCTGCGAGTTTATT
Source organism: Drosophila mimica (assembly GCA_037043585.1). Lineage (NCBI taxonomy): Eukaryota > Metazoa > Arthropoda > Insecta > Diptera > Drosophilidae > Drosophila > Drosophila mimica. The sequence goes on from JBAMBE010001187.1 coordinate 1,530,568, forward strand.
ATTACAGAAGATGAGCCCATTTTCGTATTTATAAATATGTAAAGTATGTGGAAAATGTGCATTTGTCAGGAATGTATCCAATTTCGGTTTCATTGATCGTAGAAGTAATTGATACCCTATAACAACAGACGAGCCTTAAGAATGACTACATCGATGCAAGACTAATTTAAGAACTTATTAATGAGTTATTACTCAGAATGCAATAAATAAGAGCTCCTCTTACAAACTTCCACATCTAAATTATATATATATATATATATATATATATAACGTTATACTAGTGTGGGTGTTAATAAGCAATTATTTTGTTAACTCATTTATGAGTTAAGCAGCTGCTCTTCTACCGGAAATTGCGTGTGGCATTTTGTCATCGGCGAGACAAACTGCAACATTGTCTAAGCGATGCATCAATCTTGTTTCATTCGGAAGCTTAACCACATCGCGTGTGTGGCACAAGAAGTGTGGTGCAAAAATTAACAGCATTTAGCTGAAGTCTTTGCTGCCATTCCTTGGCCTCGAGCCACTCGAGCGTGTCCACAGAGCACAAAAAGTCTACCAAGTTCTCGTCGAAAAGAGAGAGTTGTGGAACTCTGGTCTGATAATTAAAATTATATCCAAATGGAGGAATGACAAAGATTCTCACAAATCAGGGCTTATGGGGCACAATAGCTCTAATCTAAGCCAGCAATTTAATGTTTCTAAACCCCAAAAACTGGACATTTGTCTTTAGAGAAATGTTGTCAGCTGAATGGAAATTCAGGATTTTAAATTGTGATAAGTTAATCACACTTTTACTTGATTTAAGACAAATTGTTGTTCTTAAATAAATCATGTTTAACATAGCGAACTCAACTTTGGTTTAATTTTTTTTTTCTGTGTATACCTCTTTGTGTGCTTGCCACGCCCACGCCGCTTGGATTCTTGGACACTGGATTGAGTTTGCCCAGCCCCGGACTCGCTGTGCCGTTGCTCGAGTTTGGGTTGGAACTGGTTGCAGTTGTCGTCATTGTGGTCATGGCGTTGGTTTCCAAGCTGCCGTTGCCGTTGCCATTTCCATTTGTGTTGATCTCCACCTGCGTTGTGGTTGTCATTTCTATGCAAAATCAGTGGCTCGTCTGCAAACAAAAAAAGTGTAAAGAATATGTTTTTATATTGTTGTATGTATTTAACAAAAGTTCTTCTGTCTTTCAACTGCGTCTGGTTCGTCTTTATTTCAAGGCTTGTCCGTCTGGCTGTCTGTTTGCCTGTCAGTTTCTTTGCGGCACGTTGGCGTTCGACCGTGAAAAACTTGCCAAACAGAAGAGGTACAAGTTCAATGCTCGAGCCAAAAGTGCTCGACTAACAAATATCCTTTGAAGAGAACAGAAATTCATAACACATACATACAAATATGTCCAACATAATTTTAATAAAATTAAATTATTATATTTTATTATTATGAGGCAAATAAAAAGTAACAAATTTATTGCTAAGCCTATTCAAGCTTGGTCAACTTTTACAGGGTATCAAACAGTGTGGTAACTAAGTAACTGCAGTTGGTGGTTAAGAATGAAGAAATAAGACTGATATGAAAATGCCGAAACTGACGGCAAGAAAACTCAGGCCGCCTTCGTATGTCAGAGCCGGAAAACACCTGTCTATTTTCTTTAGCTTGCAGCAACGTGGCTGTTGTTGCCAGTTGTTGTTAGTTGATTGTGTAGCCGTGGCATTGCACAAACATTTTATTGATGAAAAGTAAACAAGCATTTTATCGAAACGCAAACACAGACACACACATACACACACACACACACACATACACGAGAAATGCTTGTTGTAACCAGGAGACAGACAGATAGCGGACAATAGCTTTGAACAGTTGCTCGAAAGGGTGGCAGCTACGCCTAAGCACAAGTGCTTCTTGGTGCATAGGTGGTGAGTGGAGGAGGGGCACACACAGGTTGTGATCTTAAGATAATGAAGTAGGTACTACAGGTATGCAATTTGCATTTGGTGGGTTTCAGCGGCAGCTGTTGGCAACCATTTTAGCCACTTGTCCGCCAGCTCCGTTCACAATAGATCAAGATAGTGTTAACATTTAGCATTAGGCCACAATTTGATGAATATTTAAGCGGCTGCCTTTTAAATATGCAAAGTCAGTTTCAAGACAAGGGACAATCATGGGAAACAATTTGAAAATATTCTAAAAAATATATATTCAAAGTGATAAAAATATTAAATATGATAAACATGTTGCAAGTATATAGGGTATAATATTCGCTATTACAGAAATAAAGGAATCCCTTTCTAGAGATGATTCTTATTATAGATAATTATCATTTTTGAAAAGAATTAAATTATACAAATGTATTTATGATTTATTTACATCAATTTTGTCAATGTTGAGAGGCAGAACATACAAAACGATGATTGCTTTACATAAAAAATGATTATTCTTTTTATGTTCCGCTGTTAAGGATCGAGTTGTAAAGAAGTTATAAATATATCTATATATAGACTCGGCCTGCCCTCGAGGCAGAGATGCTGATAACATTGGAAAATGATCCGACTAACTTACATGAATGTATAAATGTAGATATGTATGGTTACTGTATCATTAGTCTAATGGTTTAACTGCATCGTTTTTACTGTGTTTTAATATATGAGAAAGTTGTTGGTAACAAAATAACATTTACATGCCATTAAGAGCAGCTACTCACACACACACACACACACACACACATGCAAAACTTAAATGCTTGGCTTGTTTTAATGTAGCAGCTTCTCCTCATTTATGACAGCATAATTGCCAAGCCGTTAGCTCTAAAGAAATTAACATGCACACATCTCTGCATATAAATATATACATACACATATGTATGTGAACATGTGTACATATGTGCACTGCCAGCAGGAGTTCTGTAACAGAGAATTAACAGAGCGCTGCTATGCTTTAACGCTTCGCTAGCGTCAATTATGCGGCAAATAGAATGCAATCCACACTGTAACTGCTGCTGCTGCTGCTGCTGCTGCTGCTATTGCCTACATATGTATGCATGTATGTATGTGTGTATGTGTTTGCACAACTTTTGTCTACCATTGTGAAAAAAGTGCCAAAAACTAGTCTGGCCTTAAGCATAATTCACAAAGTGCCAAACTAGGCGCGACGAAAGTTGAGTGACGCTTTGTATTCGCCACGCTCGTTAAAGAAACCGAAAAAGATAAAGATAAAAAGATACTGGAAATATAAAGCTGCACGCAGACAACGAGTTGTATGTGTATCCGTGTGTGTGTATGTGTGAGTGTGGGTGCCAATGCCAAAAATCTATGCAAGCCAAAAAAAAAAAAACAAATTAAAAGCGAACTAAAAAAACAGGCAACCCAGAAAGAGAAAGAGAGAGGGATAGAGAAACACAGATAGACAGAGAAAGAGAGGGAGAGATTTGTTAGATGAAAAACAGCATTGGCACGTTTACCTATTAAGTACAACAAGTATCTACAATATGTATCTACAATGGTGGCTACATAATTAGGGACAACTATTAAAAATGTCAAAAAAGTGATTAATGAAATTATTAACTAAATAGTAAACATTAACTTGGATCTGTTTACAATGAATAGTTAAGCTATTTTGAGATAATTATAATACTTCAACATATTAACCGATAAGACAAATCGATAAAACACTAAATATAAAGAATATATAATGCATAATATATCTAAATAATTCAGTGTAAACGATGTGCTGAAGAAAGTAATTCCATCAATAGCTTTCTTTAAAAAACAAAGTGCACATAAATTCAAATGAATGCATTTTATTTGTAAAATTTGCAAGATATAATTTTCACTATAACATCAAATCAGTCTACCTGTCTCAGAACCAGGAACCAAGAAACCAAGTTTAGTTTGTTTCATCGATAACTCTCATTTCCCGAAATCGATTACTAATAACTATAAAAACCATAATTTTAAAGGTATAACTTTCTGATATTATTTAATATTATAGTATATTATATTAATAATATAGTACATAACTTGCCTAAATATTGATAATTCCATCAAGATCGCATAAGAAACAGTAACATACAAAATACACAGCCAAAGTATGGCATTTCTTCGATTTTGTAGGCTGCACCTAATTATATGTCCACCACTGTAAGTAAATATACACATACACATGTACGAGATCTGTACAAGCGCTAACAACAAGCGAAAAAGTTGACTTTGCTGTGAATAAAGTGGATGTTGGTGTTGCTTTTGCCATTTTATATAAGCGTGTCGGCAAAAGGCCTTGCCACTTTATAATCAAGTTGAAAGTGAATTAAGTTTTTGCTTTTCTTTGGTGATTCGCCAGCGAAAGGCAACAACAACAACAACAGCAACACCAACGAAAACATGCTACAACAACACACACTCATCAACACAACAACATTGGCAAGCCTGGCGGTTAATTAAATTATTGATAGCGTAAAAATGTTAAATACCCATTAAAAGATAAACACAAACAACCTTTTTTTTATATATACATGGCAAGTACGTCTAGGAGTTAAAAATAAAATGAACAAAGTTCGAATAAGTTGAAACGAAAAGCAATACATCATCATCAAGAACCTACTATTATAATCAGCTAAATTTTTTTTTTTTTTTTTTTGATAATTTTTTCAGTTGTATCTCAAAAAAGGATTAACATTTTTTGGTAAAATGAACATGCTTAACATTTTATGTTAAAAATTATTTACCTAGTTTAGGTGTTAAAATTAACATGAATACAATGAAGATTTACTTAAGAGAAATTATTATTTTCAATAAATAAAGTTTAAATTGTGTATATAAAATATGAGAAATCTCAGAATAGCGGCAGAACCGTTTTGTGGCATAGGAAGAAATACAATACGACTCCAACTTAGGAACAAAGAAAGGCCGAGGCGACATCGGAGCTGGGCAGAGGCAGCAGGCCTCCGTCAAGCCAAATGACTTTTGAGGGGCTATAATCATAAACGATTTAAGCGCGTAATTGCCATGGTGAAGAATAGGCTTAGGATACTCACCGGTCTATAGACCAAGAAGTCACCCATCTAAGCTGGGTATTTACAGTAGCAAACTATGCAGGAGGAATCCTCAAGCACATCCTGTGTCGCATTAACTAGGGAAATATGTAGTATCTTAGGAACGAATGTTCTTAGCTCTAACGACATAATAATATCTTGGGTAAATGGAAGAGCTATAGGCTTAGATCTAACATAAGAGCATTGTTTATTAAATCGTATTACTTTTCAGAAGGTTAAGGCAATAGAAAATATTTGATTCATTAATCTATAATTTCGTATTTAATTTATTGTAAAATATTTGAATATTTACACACACATACAAATATTTATTGAAGCTTTTAGCATAAGCATAGAATGATGTGATGCATGTTTATAATTACAGTTGACTTTTAGCTTTTGCTGTGTTCAGCTAATCTAATCTTGGAAGCGCAATTAACGGAACAATAAATTAAGGCAGTAAGGGACAGTATCGAGGTGCTATCTATGACTCCTCTTCCAAATTAGCACCAATGACAACGAAGCACTAAACCTAAGCAACAAAAATAAAGAAGCGTTTTGAAGCTTGAAGTTTTTGTTTAGTTTTGCAGTGTTTTTGTTAGTTCTCGAGTTGGCCCTGATTAGCTCTACAAGGTGAGAACCGAACCGGCAAAAACAAAGAACAAAGAACAAAAACAAAACACATTCATTACTAGCAAATACTTATTTTGGTGTTTTGCTTTTTTCGTTTCGCTCAAGTTCTGGGCTTTTGACAATGTGCCAAGAAAAAAGCGCATGTCGCCAAAAAAAAAGCAGACGAAGATGAAGATCTCTGGTGAGAAAGAAAAATCAAACGTCGACCACCTAATGAACTTTGAATGTGCAAAAAATGTTTGTAAATAATAAAAAAAAAGAACCGGTTCTATCTAATGGTCCACAATGGTAAGTCAAACAAGCAAGAAACAAGCGGCCAGAAACAGCCTTAATAGCGATGACAAACAAAAAAAAAAGCTAGTTCCGATAAAATAAAATATATTTTTTTTATTTTACATAGAGCAAGGTTTTTTATCGAAGCCCAAATGCTTTTAAGAAATTAAAACGGCAAAATGGCAACACTGATGGAAGCTCGATTGACCTTTCACATAAAAAAAAAGAAAAACAACAACAAAAACAAATATTAATGACACCAATAAAAACGAAGCAAAAGTGAGTGAACAGCCAAAGTTTATTCCACTAACAACAAATCACCGGACGCGATCAATGGCTAAATATATGTATATGTATGTATGTATGTATGTATGTGTGCATAGAAGAGACACAAATACAAGCACAAAGCAAAACACACAGAGTAGCTATCATTTGGTTTGTTGACCCAAGCGTAGAGCATTCAATAAATTGAAGAAAATGAATGAAAGGCGAAACAAAAGCGGAGACGGGAAAAATCGTAAAAGCAGCAATGACCGAGCAAAAGCGCCCAAGGAGTAGTTAAACACACACACACAACACACGCACGCAAAGGCAACGAGACAAACACTCGCACTCACACAAGCACACATTGGTGAAGAGACAACTATCGGCTTTGTTCGTTTCTCCTCCCCCACCCCCAACACAACAACAACAACAAAGAGACGCGACAAACATAAAATGAAAAGTGACGTCGTCGTTGCCAACGTCGTCGCTGGCGTAGGCGTCGCTGCCTCTGTCACTGTCGCCGCCTCTGCCACTGTCTGCTGCAGCTGTGCTGTTGGAATGGAAATGGGCTTTTGTTTTTATGCTGGCACTTTGGCTCACATTCCAAACAAATTTCTCAAGGTTCCGGCACACATACAATCAAATATTTATTGCTAATTATTTAAATTACCTATGCGTTGCAATTGGAGCAGCTGTTTTTAAGCCCGGTCCCGCTTCAGGTATTTTATATGGGCACTCTTTTTTAAAGAAATGCTAATTTAATAACTGCCATACAAATGTATATATACATATGCATATATAGATATAATAAAAAAAACTAGCTGCTTCTTTGCTTAGCCATATTCAATTTTGCACACACACACACAGACGCTCGCGTCAAACGTCAACTTAAAATTCTTCGCACACGATTTTGTTATTGAATTTTTTCAATGGATTTTGCGGCAGTTATTGTTGTTGTTGCTGCTGCTGCGACCGACCGACTTTCAAGTAGTTTTCATTCGCAATTAGTTAAGGCAACAAACACCCGCAATGCGTACCCAGTAGATATGGCCCACAAAAAAACACGACGCGTCCGCTCTCGACAAGTGTTGCTCGACAACAGCCGTGAAACGACGAAATGAAACACCAGCTGAACGATGCACTGAATGCCAATAGATAAACTAAACGAAACTTGACGAACGACAGTGTTGGAAAGCGACGAATTGCACGTAGCAGCGACGTTAGAATTCAAATTTAAATGTAATTCTAAAAATCGTATGTAATGAAAAAGTTACTTTCAATTTCTGATGCCGCATTTCAAATATAATTAGTTTATATTCTACAAAGAAAAGTCCATTTGAGTTTATCTTCAAATACGTTGTGTATATTTTATGCTCGCATTGCATGTGAAAATCGTTTGCTTAATTTTTGTTGTTTGTTCGTTTGTTGTAGACAATAAAAATGTACAATAGCACACACAAACATATTGTGCTTAAAATAAATAAACATACGAATACATATACATTTATATATAAAAAACAATTACAACTAGAATTACGAATACGTGTTTTGGATGTCTCAACATTAAAATACATAATTCGATAGATACAGATACATGTACAGATAAAGATACATTCACACATATAGCAAGACATTAAGCGCTCAACAACAATTTAACTATTTATTGCATATGTATAGGAAGACGCCGCCGTTGCACGTGCAACTCAACAAATATGCCACGTGCAGCGTAGCAATTAACAAACATTTCAACATATATATATTTATATACATACATAAATATATGTATATATATATAGATATATACATATGCACTAAGCAATCTCTGTTCAATAACTAATCCTAGTTCCTTAAATACAAACAGCGAACTAATATTCTACACTCCAATCGAGCTCATCATCGTACTCCTCCTCCTCCTCGTACTCCTCGTCCTATTTCTCCTGTTCGCGATGCTCCCGCTTGAAGCTCCACTCAACAATGACGAAGGCAACGGTGCCAATGGTGCCCGTTATCACCAGAATGGCCAACTGGACATACAGCCCAAAGTGCGCCGAGTAGAAGAAACTAATGGCAGCCGCCACGGATTGGGTGAATTTGAAGAGGGCGAAAGCACCCACAGGATTATTGACGAACTCGCCACCCAGCATTGAGTACACCTGAGTATTGAAGCAGGCATCGCCCAGGCCCAAAAGGAAGGCACAGACGAGAGCGATCGCTGGACTCGGTGGATCCAAATACGAAATATCGGTGGTATCCTTGAACGGTGCACTATTCGGCAGATTGAGGAATGTCAACAGATAGGCAACCATATGCATCACATAGCCAGCAATGACAATTGGATCCCGGCCAAAACGCGTCGTCTTCGAAGCCAGTATGCCAAAGAAGCCGCCTCCAAAGACTTCGCCAACGCCAATGCAAATCCCGACGAGGCCAACAATCTCCTTCGGCGTTGCGGCGATTTTCATGGTGAAGCCAATGGACGAACCAAAGACGCCGCTAAAGAACGATAGCTCCAATCCTGTAAACGAAACAAAAGAAACGTAAATTAGTTAAAGATGTGAAAGGAGTTAAAAGTTGGAGGAGCTAAAGATCGTTGATCCGCACCTGTATAAAAGAAGGCCAAGCTGAGCAGCAGCATTCGCTTGGTGCAGAAGAGTTTGCCCGCCAATTTGAGGGCATACAGAGCCTGGCCACAGCCCGTGTGCTGTTGCTCCAGTTCGTTGTCCTGCTCCGCATTGCTGGCCATGAAGCGCAGGGCAGCGAGGAACACAATGCCCAAAACGGCCACCACTGTGAGCACACCAATGACCAGATTACGCGTCTCCTTGTCGATGTGCGTCTTGTCCTGAAATTGGTAGTACACGAAGAGATTGCCAAAGAACATGCTGCACTGCAGCAGCGCCCAAAAGATGCCCGAATTCCTTGAAATCGTATCCGAATTGCTGCACCTCGCCAAATACGTGCCCTGACCCGTCCAGGTGATGGATGCACCCAATCCGAGCAGTGCACTCGCCACATACAACAGCCACGTGGATGGAAACAGAAATGTGATCATGAAGGCGCTGCAAGCAAAATTTAAATATTTAATATTTTATTATAATTGTTGTTTGATGATTTTTCAATTATCCTCCTTACGTGTAAGTTGCGGCTCCCGCAACCATTGCCACCCTTGGCCCGGTGAAGGAGATGAAGGACGGCGCCAGCCAGTTGGACAGCGAGAAGAATAGATACAGTATGGCCAGGCTTGTGTAGCCATCGCCCTTGAAGCTCTCATCCTCCTGCGAAATGCTGTCCAATATTGTTTTCTGTGTAGTACAAAAGTATGCAAAATTTACATTTAATTTAGTTCTTTTTAATTTGTATACAAAAAAGGTAGACGATTTCAAAGCAAACAAGCCAATAAAGTCAATAAACGAATTTGTGAGTTGAAAACGATAAAATTTGCAAACATTTGCTATAAATGTCACGCACGGAACGTGTTTCAGCTTTATATGCATATTTATAATATATATTGTATATATATATATATATATATATATGTGTATAAACACTTCCATTTCTAGCCTAGGCATTTCCTATGCGGATGCGGTAGTGGTAGTGGGCGTTGTATTTATTTAGGCCCGGATTTTATCTCTATAAAATGCATACATATATTTGTCGCTTATTTATATATATATTTATGTTGATACATACATATATATTTTATTTTTTTTAAATCAATTCTTGGCTCAGCTGTAAACGGGTTTACTGTTGCAAATTCAAGTGCAATGACAGCCACAAAAACAACAACTGAAAATTCTTGTGTGGCTGCCTTTTAGCCACATTTCGCATTCATTAATTGCTTAACTTAGACGAAACGTGTTTTTATGCACAAAATTTTCCACTCTTAAGGATTGTAACAAGAAAAAGAAAAAAAAACTAATAAATAAGTAAAAAAATTGATATCGTTATCTCGGCAGTTTGACTCTGACCGCAATTTGATTTGCAATGAGTGCTTTTTGCACTAATTACAACTGGCTTAGCTTAATCCTTGGGCCCATTCAAGAGCCAAGTTGTCAACCGACAACTGACAATTGACAGTTATCAGCAGGACTCCATGACCTAAGATTACTGCCCTTTATCTCTATGGAAAGCTGCAAGAGGCATCAAGATATTGTAAGAGTAAAAATAATTTTATTTAATTTTATTTAAAAAAAGCAGATAAACCTTTGATTAAAATCAAATATTATATATTTTTTTGCTGAAGAGTTTCTTATGAATAAATTAATAATTTATTGCAGAATACCGAATTTACATTTTATGTTTGAGAAATGAAAGTCTTTTATAAATTATAACTTGGCAATTTGGAAAATATTTTGATAGCAACAATAAATTAATTTTTTTTAAATTTCCCAAATTGTTAATACTTGTTATCTGGGCCATAAGAATCTATTCTTATATTATTGGTGTCATTTAAGTAATCATAAATCACAATTCAATCATTGAGTGAAACGACAACAATAAACTGATAAAAGAGCTTGGGTTGTAATCAGTTTAAAGATGTTTGTGGAGCACATGTTGAATAAGCAAAAATAAGGAGTTGCAGTTTAAAAGTCACAAAAACTGGGTTAAGTTATAAGTAAATATTTGAAATGCATGCAACTCTGCTTCTTATTCATCTCAATAAAACAAATAAAATATACATATGCAACAATGTGAAAGTCAATGATCAGACATATAATAACTGTAAGCCGGAATTAAAAACACAAATCAAAACCTATTGCATAGATCTGTTATTTACTCATGTATGCGTATGCGCGTGTGTGTGTGTGTGTGTGTGTGTGTGGTACATGTTACGCAAAAATCAACTGGTGCGACAACTCTCAATACGAACAATACGAAATGGAGGACTGGAAAAAATGCAGAAACAAGTTTTATTTTGTATTGGAATTTTTTATTTTTCTTTGGCTACCACTTTTAACAGAGGGGAGTTGTGGTGGATGTGGGGGCATTGTGGGCTCGTCTATTGGCGCACTCGCTCTCTGGTTGGGTAATGACGTTGCAGTTTGGCGCCTAACGGTTTTTATGTTAAGACATTGGGACAGGCGCATTTTATTGTTTGCAATACACACATACAGATATAATTATACATATGTATTTGTATATAAAAGCATACAAATGCTGGTCAGCTTAACCTTGAGTGTATGCGTTTGTGTGAGTGTGTGTGCAGTGTGTGGAACTTGCGATTGCATTGACATTGAAAGAGTTTTGATGCGTTTACAACCTAAATTATATGCAACAATTTGTATTTGATTGTGCAACCATGTGGAAAAAGTTTAAAACAGTTTATTGTACATGCCAGGAAAATTGCGTTAAATTATCAATTGGGCTGCGGCGCACCTATAGATCGGTTAATTTAGCCACTATTGTTAAGAGTTGAACTGTTTTCTTGTTGCTTTTGCAAATCCCATTTGTCTTGGTTAACTGATCTGTTTTATTGATAGGCAGCACTGGTGCGTAAAGAAACTAAACGGATCTTCAACAGCTGGACGTATGATTAACAGTTGGGACGTGAGGTTAACAGCTGTATGAACGCTGTTTGCTAACATTGCTTATACATTTATAAATATGTACAAGATAAAACCAAGCAATCATATTATTTATGAGAGCGCATTTTCGTTCAATATTCGATGCTTTGTTCTCTATTGTCTTACCCATAACTCGAAACTAGTAATTAGGTCGTTTATTAGAAACTCGTGCTGGACTATTTATTGGATTGGAGAAGGCAGCAGTAGTAAATGCTTGGCGCATAGCTGTGGTTTGATTACACCATAAACCAAAGCCTTTTGCACACTAAATTGCTGTCTAACTCACACATATACACTTTCATTTGTAGTATAAGTATATGTATTAAATTGCTACGTTTTTTCGCTCGGTTGTTTTATTTTTGTGTATACATATTGGTAAGCGACTTGGAGAACGCTAAGCTTGAAATTCCAGCTAACTTCGATTCGATTTAAGGCGTAGTATATTGTCTAACAAAAAAATAACTTGAGGGCAAATTGGCATAACTTAAAAATGAGCGTGTTATGTAATATATATATGTATGTATATAATATAATTTATGTATACTTGTGTAACTGCCGAAAAAAAAAAACGGAAGAGACAGCAAGCTACAAATAAATTCAACACTCAAATCTGTGTCATAACGGTTTTTGTTTAAACATTTTCAGGGTTCATTAAAGTTTCGAGTACTTTTACAGAATATTAATGATTTGTCTTCAATTTAATAATAAAAACAAATGCCGCCAGTTGTAGATCGCTTTCCAAAGAGCGAGAGATATACAAAATAATTAGCATATTAAATTAAACGAAAAACAAAAACCTGAAATTTCAACAAATCAAAGTAGAGAAAATAAAATTTGTTTTTTTTTTTTAGCACCCAGCAGTTGAAATACTCTTGCAATTAAAATTATAAAACGGGGATATTTTCAGCTGTTATCAGTTGCATATTTCTCTTTCAGATCTGTTAATCTCAGTTGAGTTCTGTGAAATGCGTTTGCCAAGAAACGTGTAACTGATAACAGCTCAAAATTTGACTTTTTTCTTTCGAGATTTCATTGTGTACTGATAACAAAACACAGAAACAATTCATACACCAAACAAGTCCGAGGTTTAATTTAAATTAAATTTTTGACGAGTTACAAAACTAATGAGCAATTAATAAATAAGAAATAAGATAAAAGTCCTGTGTAAAGATCTTAAATAATTCACAACCTGCAACACAATTCAGTTCTATATTTATGCCAGAAACGACCTTCATTTGAGCACTGTTAACAGTTAACTCGGCACGGATAAGGGCGTGAATAAACCGTTATAACTGACAAGTGAATTGACGCATTAACAAGGCAATAGCTTCATCATACACACACAAGCACAGACACATACATACAAATCTAAGTCAACAAGCTTTCTGTGTGCTGCACAGGCAATGAATCTTTGTAATTACACATTCTTGATTTTTAATGACAGTAGTCCAAAAGCAAACACAGACAGATTCGTATTTGAATAAATTTAAGCTCATTCTAACAGAGAAAAATTAGCCTTCTTTAAAAAGGATCAATAAAAAAAGGTATTAAATGTAAAACTCTACGTTATAAGTATGCATTTTTATTAGTTATACACATATTTAAAGCCAACGTTTACAACAATTGATTTCTTCTTCCTTTTCCTATTCTTGTCTGCATTTTCTCTCAGTGCATCAATTGTTGTGGGCGTTTGCTCGCCATCAAAGACAACATTTCCCTTTCCCTTTTGTTGTCATTAAAAACCCCACGCCAGTTAACAGACATCTGCCCTTTGACAAAGGGAGTTGACTCTCTTGGAATGTGAGTTGACTTTTGAGCTCATCAAGTGCACTAATCAAATTGATCTCTGTTATGTGTGTGGTGTGTGCAATAAAATGTTATCAGCTGGAATGTGTTATCATATAAAGTTGTTATTAGAGGATGTTATGATATATGATGGTGTGCTCCAAGTCCCCAAAAGAGATTACAGTAATAACATGACAGAGCAATCTGCTAATTTACACAAAACCATAAATCAGTATAATTTACTCAAATGGTATTGAATGAAGAGCTTTCTTTGTTCACAGCAGCTAATATGCACACTTAAACACACACATATATATTATATATACATGCATATGCAAGTAATGTGAGCAGATATGTATCGTAATGTGGGTGGGCACGTGTATATGTGTACGCGTGAGTGTGGGTGGGTGGGTGGTAAAAGCGACTGACAAACGACGACGACACGTATGCCAAGGCTACTACAACGTCTATTGGCAAGGACAAGGACGAAAATAACCCTATGTGTAAAGCGGAGGGTTGTCAACACAACGCCAACGCATACATACACTCACTCACACACACACTTACACGACACACACACACACTGGGAACTCACCTCGATGTTACACATTGTTTGAAATGCCGTAAAGACAAACATAAATCCAAAGCCGAGTATTATTATCATGACGAATTGCATATCCATTTTGAATGGTTTTTTAGTTGTTTGTTTGTTTTGTATTTAACCGATTGTGTTTATTTATCTATTTGTTTTTGTGCATACCAAACGCAACGCACTTGACGTCACAACAGGAAGAAGAAGACGGAAGGGAACGAGACGGAACGTGAAGAGCGACTGTTAGTTTAGATAATGTTGAGCGCGGGTAAAAATCAAAACAAACAACTTATTAAATTACACGAGCATAGTTTAAAAACACCTGCTTAATCACTGTGTTGAATATACATATATAAAAAGCAATTCAAATAAGTTTCACGGAAAATTAAAACCGAAAAACACCAAAATGTTTGGCGCTGGGTCAATGTGTATGTGATGAGGTTTGAGAGTGGATTGAAACCGAAAAGAGAAAATGCCAAGTGTAAATATACACAATGTTATTTAGAATACAGAGTAATGTTAGACTCAAAATGGCACTGATAATTTCAACTGTCGGTAAATCCGCCGACCTCCACACCTTAGTATTTTTCTTATCGATTTTTATAGAGCGGTTGAATATGGTGAATTCGATTTGAATAAATGGGGAACTACATATAATGAACTGCAAGATGGTAAATGATTATTATATTTACAACATTATTCTTTATTTATTTTTAACGATTTCGTCTTATCGATCGTTTGAAATGTAAAATAGATTTGAGTTTTCGTAATGCAATTTATTTAATTATGAAACCGTGCAAGTAAAAATAAACTCTAACAGTTCGTATCACTTTCGTTCAACATGGGATTAATCAACTGAATATTCGTATATTCTTTGAACAGATTCGAATACACCGAGTGGCATTCTTGCAAGATTATCGACATTTCGTTGCCCTTAGAATTCAACTTTAATCGGCTGCTGCTGGGTGTGTTCGGAATGTGCCATATCATATACTCTTGGGAGCCGATGCAATCAAGGATGCCCAGTTGGGTCATATTATGTAGCGATTCATTTATGAATTCATTCAGACGAGGGTTGTTTTCGGATTTCTTGCTCAATTGCTTCTTCACAGACCTGGTGATTTCATTGACGGACGCAAAACCGCATTCCGAGGATTGTATTTTGGCGATAGCATTGAAAACCTGACGATTGATATTCTTTGGCACGTTAAACTGATCCATTCCAAATCGTTGGAAATATTTTGCTTTTAGGAAAACCTATTATTTGATTTTGTTATTTCGTTTGAACTTGTTTGTAATATGTTTTGAGATTGTTTTAAACTAGAACTTGCTGAGCCTTGAGTAAAATGCAAAGTTGACTTGGATTTAAAAGCTAACACGAAGAGATTTTCGATTTTATTGATAACATTTCTGCGATCTTCAAGAGTGTGTTTGAAGCATTTAAATTCTCATACAGTTGGTTTTTTCTAATATAAATCGTTTATTATATTGTAAACATATTATTTATAATGATTTCTTGAGTGTATGTGTGTGTGCCTGTGTTATTTCCTTTTTGGTTTACTATAAACACAAAAATCTATTCTTCGTAGGTGTTGCAGGTATTTAGTATCGTAAGTTAACTGAAAAGTTATATAATCATTTTCACTCATTGAACTCAAAAAGCTCTTTGCTTGTGCCGAACGCTGGAACTGTGGGGACGCTTCATTGAACCACAATTACTATGTGTATATAATATGTAGTATATGTTGTATGAAATGTCTTTTGCAAGTATGTATATATATAGTATATATATATATTTATAGTATAAGTATGTATATAAATTTGCTATTATATTCCGGTTGCTGCTGGGGTACTCCGTACCCAGACGGCCGCACCCGAAACGGCGTCTCCAAATGAGTCTCCAAATAGCAAATTAAATGTGGAGCGACAAAACATTTCCAGAGCTGGTTTAACACAGACGGTACACAGTTATCGATAAACAACAGATATTCATCATTAACATTATCGTTTCTTAAAATTATTTAAAGGGTTCTCTTTCATTAACATTTTTGCTGCTTTTTGAATATTTCTTTAGCTAGCTGCGTATAAAATGGAATTTCTTTTTTTTAAAATGTATTTTAGTTTAGTTTTTCAGTTTCTGATTTCTTTCAAATTTCTTTCAATTCATCAAATCAACTTGGCTGTTGCTCTTGAACTTAGTTCATCATTTATTCGCTCTTTTTGTGTGTTATCACTGCATCATCAATCTCCTCCTTCAGCAGATCCTTGTCGCCCCAACCCCAGGTGGCATGGGTGCCATCGCCGGTGCGCTTAACACGCTTCTTAATGATGTCCGGGGACACGCTCTTTAGATCGTAGGCCCATCCAATCTTGGCAAAGAAGTCAATGAAAGCAGTGGTCATATTCAGCGAGTAATTGCCAAATTCAGCGGTCTTGTAATCCCAGGGGAAGACATGATGATAGTTATGCCAGCCCTCGCCTAAAGCAAACAACGCTACCGAAATATTCTCCGATGGATTAATGAATCTAAAAGCAAATCAAAATCAGTTAAAAACCCAATGCAATTTAGAATTTCAACAACGCTCAACACTCACTTGTCATAGGGACGGCCACCGAATTTGTGGGCAGCACTATTCACCAGCCAGGTCACATTCAGAATGAAGCACCAACGGAACATGGTGGCCACAAACCAGGCATTCATCAAACTCTCATTCCAGAAATACATGGGCGCCACAGTTGGCAAGATGAAGCAGGCCAGAGGCATCAGAATCATGTAGTGTCTAGGCAATAAGTTGAGCGAATATTAGTTATATAATACGCGATAATCCCTTATGACAATTATACCTCTTCTGGAACATCAGGACGGGATCGGCACGCAGATCGGATAGGTCGACACCCTTGCCCTTGGCCTTAACCTCGGGATGCTTCTTGCACAGCAGCCAGCCAATGTGCGAGAAGAAGAAACCTCGCGTGGCATTATGGGGATCAGCATCTGTTTCCGAATACTTGTGATGCACACGATGATCACGGGCCCAATGGAAGGCGGCATCCTGGAAGGCGATCGTGTTGAAGATCACCAACAATACGCGCAGCGGCCATTTAGCCTTGTAGGAACGATGGGCCCACAGACGATGAGCGCCAGCCGTTATACCCAGGGCAGAGGCCACATAAAGACCGAAAGCTATACAAGTATAAAGTTATAGAAAAATTAAATACTTATGGTATATAATATACATATAATTATTAATATCGGTGGATGATAATGCTTTAATATATTGTAAGCAACAACTAGGAATTTCGACAATTGCAAATTGTTAATTATTCTTTTTCACTTCGTCATGGAGATTATGTTGATGATCCTGTATTGAACGCAGGGCATAGGATTCGTTATTGTCGTCGCTGGCAGTGAGTAGACCGAGGAGCGTCAAGTTATGCAACGATTGCTTGATGTAGTCATCTAAACGATGCACAGGATTCAAATTGCGCATCGAATGCTCCACAGCCAATTGTATATCGGAGAATGGGGCGTAGTCAACGCGATCCGATTCGGTAATATACTGAATGGCTTTCAGCACATGTCGATTCACCTTGCGGGGCACTTGAAAATCATCCATTTTGCATACGTGTGTGGCATATATTGTATAGGTGTGCTACTATTAATGTGTAACACTAAACTATCGGATATTATATTGCACGTACATAATTCATGTTGACAGCTCTATTTGAAACTAATGTGTTTTTGTTTTTTTTTTGTGTACTAATATATTTTTATAATAAATTTCATGTTAATATAGTTATTGCCGGCTTGATGGTCGTACGTGTTGAGTCTTTGCATCGCTTACATCAATCAGTCGCGGATTCGGTTCCCGCTGGAGTCATGGTTGTTTGCTGTTTGTCTAGTTCAGTAGTAGTCCGTTCTGCTACCTTTTCTTTCTTCTATTAACCTTTCAGACTAAATCTCTATCCACACGGCACCACAACGGACCAAATATGGCAAAAAAGGTAAATAATAATATACGATACAGACATTTGAATTTAATTTAAAATATGGGTACTTAAATATATGTACCAATATTTTAAATTGAAATATATATCTATATAAATATATGTATATTATACTTATTTCGATCTAGGTGGAATATAAGTACGCGACGTTTGGCTCAATGTTATCAGTGCGTCCAAATTTGAAAACAATGCTGATAACCTCGAAATTATGTAAATGCATGGCACGCGCTATGAAATTAAATGAAATTCAATTATTTAAAAGAGGCAATCTTCACTTACCGACTGCAACTGTCTGCCATTTGGCCGATGTAATCAACAGCCAGGCGCCATAGAGTGCGGCCAAGTGCAAATAGCCAAAAAGAATGATATTACGCCAGACGAGTTTCAGTTTACGCCTGTCGGCCTTTTTCATGGACACGATGTCCTTGACGAGGCCACCATCGATGGTCTCCGCATCCTGCTCGAAGAGAACACCGGTCGAGTCCTGTTGCAGCTTCGTTGGATTCTGCTCCGATTCGGCAGCTGCGGCGGCAGCGGACGAGATCAGCGAGTCGGTTATCGACTGACCTCCAGCGGTGGCGTTTGGTGGCATTCTGTTGTACCAGCTGCTTAAAAAAGACAACAATAAAAACAACAAACACTTTTAGTTTTCAAGTTAACTGAGAGGCAAGACAATTAACTAAGTAAATTGGCTAAGCTGAACTTGACACGCTTTTTCTTCTAGGCAGCTAGCCAGCGTTAACGCCCAGAAGTTGTTTTGGGCTCGCCTCAAATTTATTGGAGAAAAATAACAAAAAAAAACTGATTTAGTGCTCTGTTGGATTTTATTTGCGTACAATGCGTACCACATTTTGTTTCTGCGTGTAGTAAAAAATTTTAAATTGAATGCAATTAACTAATAAGTGAAAATTACTGCTAGTAAAGACTGTACGTGTCCTTGCTGAAGGATAACTGTTAATACAGTTAATAATAATTAAAGTGCCGGCAACAGAGCAGTCGCACCAACACTAGCATAATCAAACATCTCCCCACACACGCACACACAAGAATAGAGAGAGCTAACTGCAATTCACACCCAAATATGTATACCTGTGTATGTGTTCACATACACATGTGGGTCACTGGGCGCCTAGTGCGAAGGCCACGCCATTAGGTTGTTGGTGTACGTGCCTGACCGTGGAAAATTTTTCAAACAAATTTATTGATACACATACACTCACAAGTAAACGTAAAGAATTATTAAATTTTTGCTTAAAATTTGCACAGCAAAAGCTAAATGCCCTGTTGTCTGTGGATGTGTATTTGTATGTGTTAATTCAATTGTGAAATGGAATCACTACTTTACCGTTTCTACGTTTAACAAGCGCTTCTTTGACAACCTGCCAATTGGGGGTTAAGTTTAAAACTGTTGAGTCGAGAATTCGCATAAGAGCAAGCAGCTGCTGTAAGCAGAAGTGATGAGAAGCTTTTGCTTTTGCAAGCTTCTCTTGAAACACTTGGTTAGATGAGCCGGCAACAGAGCTTTTTACAGGTGTGCAGACCGATTAGAAAAAATAAGACACAATCGTACGATTATTAATCTTAATTCAGGGTCAGGGTTTTATTTTATATATTCTTTAATATATTCTGCCGATAACCGGCACATTTTTAATCAATGCTATTTAAAGTTATTCAACGGTCTAATAGCCATCTGTTAAATTATACATAAATCTGATGAAATTTTTATTTTAACTGACATAATGTTAATAAAAATATGGTTGCTTAGGTAGAAATTGCGGAGCAAGCTCTTACTAAACTTACACAGACATATATATGGCCATATGTACACAACATTAAGAAACGTGTATATGTATGTATAAGTGAATTGTATATGAAAACATTGAAAACGAATGCTAAAAATCGTACGATGTCTGCGAAATATACAAGCTGCTGATTGAGAGAAAGAGGCAGAATGACAGCAACAACGTGAAATTCAGATGAATTTGTTTATGTGTACACACACACACACACTTTCAACATACAGATAAATACAAAGAATATTTAGAAAAATAAGAGCTTTTCTAATATGGCGCCCAAAACGAGAGCACGCAGAGTTCACAAGCTCTCTCGCTCTCTCTGTCTATGTCTGCCTTAGCCATGTCAAACAGCTGTTTATTCTTGAGGCGAGAGTTGCACGACAAAATGAACCAAAAAAAAAAACCGGCAAGGCCTATGCCGGCGCAATAAACTTTTAACATTGTGTATGTTGGTTAAAATGGCCGCACCCCGCATTTGTTAAGGCCGTATGCTTTTTGATATTGAACTTGAATTTTGTATGTAGAAGCAGCCCTGCTGGCGACAATGCGCTCAGCGTGGATAATAACAAAAGAGAGAGAGAGAGAGAGAGCAGTGGTATGAAAGCTCATCGCGCTGACCGGCATGTCACGTTGCAACAGCGTGATTCGTTCTACTCTCGACGCGGAAATAAGCAAGTGGCCGACTCGGTCAGCTTCTGTTTATGCGTTATTATTTTATTGAGCCCAAATAGGCAAAGGTAGATTTGTCGACCTCCTGTTAAATGTGACAAATACCACTAAACCGTGTTGCATTTAATTAAACTCATGAATGTTTATAAATGCAAATATAAAAGCAATGCTCATTTCAACCGTTCAATTAAGTAAGAACTTATTTCACTATTTAATTGCATCATTTGCGATTCAGTGAAGTAAAAGTATATGCAGTCCTAGGGCGAAGACCTTTTCGTGGGGGGCAGCTAAATTATATATTTACATATAATTTTCGTCAAGTTTGTTATTTGTTGCAAGCGCCTTTGTAATGTGTATACAAAAAATTAACATACATTCGGAATAAGAATGACTTATCATTGTATTAATGTATTTTTCATGGACTGAATAGACTCGACTCATAGCAGTTAAACACAGGGTCTATTAGCCAAAGGCCCCAAGCTAACTTGCAAGACCTGCTCCGCTCTGCAATGCTGTGCTTTGCTGTGTGTGCCTAGGTCTTTAACCTTCAGCTTCAACAAGCAACTTGTTGTAGATGTTGCTTTGACCGTTAAAGTACAGCCTTCATAACTTAACTTACTACAACAACAAAAAGCTTTGAAATTTGCTTATTGGTTTGTTTCTGAAGATCGATGCTTTGGCTCGCTAAACCAACTAAACAAGAATGAATATACATATACATAAATACTTTTTTTTTTTGTGGCACAGTCTTTTTCGCTTTGTTAATGCTTTACGTAAACACTTGCAAATCCTGTCGCAATGAAAACTGCTACTAACCTGTTTGCTTGACAACGCTGCTAATAAACTTTGCTTTTCGCGATATTCCTTTTAGGATATAATGTACAAATTGTAATTTGCCACTGATTGTGCACAGCTCAACGTCGATCGTCACGTCCGCAAGCTCTGCGCTTTCAACTTAAACTGAGAGCAACATACGCAGTGTGGTTAATATTTAAACATTTACTTTTTTCGCTCGCGAAAGTTTCAACGCTGGCAGCGATGCAAAACTTTTACTGCTTTTACGGCTGACGTATATATACATACATACATATGTATACAGATAAATGTGTGTGTGTGCACATACAAACATACATTTGGCACGCATACATTAATTCAGGCATACTTAGAAGACGAGTAATCAGATTTGCATGTATGCATTGCATATATAGAGGACAATCGCTAAAAATTACTGTGGACATTTGCTTGCTACTGTACACTACTTAAGTATATTAAGGTTTAATACGATCATTTACAATTGTAATTGACCAAACGCAACCAAATGCATAATTTGGTAATAGCGCAAATCAACTCAAATTCTATTTTAATGACTCCTGAACTATGAACTGATACTACCAAAATGAGCACATTCTATCGTTAATAAGATTACCATTTGCTAATCATTCACGTGTGTTTTGTATAGAACAGCAATTCTATTATTAACCCATTGGTAATCAATTCTAGCCAGCCGCAAATTTCTGCACTTTCGTACTTTGGACAATTTAAAAATCCAACAATTAATCAACAATTACAAAAGTCAGAGTAAGAACTCTTGACTAATTTAATTATTACGATTGTGTTTTAATGATCTGAATGTTAATCACCAAATGAATGTTAGGTTAACTAGTGAAAGCGGGGTGGGGAAAGGGGTGTCTCCCCTGCGTAGTGATACAATATTGTGTTATTGGGGAAGGAGCACAAGCGATATGATGCCCAGCTGTTGCTGTAACATTTAAGATATCGTAAGCGATATTCTGCCGCTGTCAGCTGTTCATGCAGCTGCATTAACTGCGAATTCTGCATAAAAAATAACTGCGCAGTGTGGAAAATTCTGAGGCAGAGGAACTCTTAAAGTCAAACAGATTAATAGTGATTATAATCGTTCTAGTGTCAATCGTCGATCGACTCAACATTATTACAAACTGTATAACAATTTATATGTTTCATATACAATTTTTTAGATTTTCTAATAAATCACGTGATTAAGGCCACGTACGAGGGTAATTTTCCTGTGTAACCTTCCGTCATTGAATGCAAAGTGATGTCACATCGAGACTGTGATGCGCATCATTTGGTGAAAACAATTTTCTAATCAGATCACCATTTCTAAGGAGCAACGCATTTGCTTTTGTCTTTACTGTTGTTGTTTTAATCACTGCTGTGAGCAACACATGCTTCAGATGTTTTTGGCAAAGTATGACAAATATTTGTTTTATACAAGAGTGAATATGTAAACAAAAACTTACTTGATAAACTCTTATAACAATTTAGCGGCTAAATCCGAGAATATGATTATAAATTACGAAATGTTTTTGCTGGTGATGGTTTTCTGTCACTTGATATAAAAGGCAAATATCGGTTTTACAGAAAATTTATCGGGTATCTACCCTATAAAGCCCAAATGGGTAAAATATGCATCGATAATAATTTGTGATATTTGAAAAAATATGTTAAAATGTAATATGCTTGGACTTGATTTTACAACATTATATCGATGTTTTTTTTAGTCTGAATTTCAACAAAACACAAATTATTATTTGTGAAAAACTATAAAATAAACATAACATTCATCGATAACTGTTTGTGGCAAGCTGACCTATCGTTGCTTATTTTAACGCATATCCACTGACGTCACAAGATGTCACAACAAGAAAATGATGGAGCTGAGCAGCCAAATGAAGATTGTAAAAATTGCATCAGTAAAGATGCTGCCGTTGGGAAACCGTCGAAAAAGGACGAAGAGATAATTGACAGTTTCATAAACAAATCGTCAGAGCTTCGCATTGCAATTTATGGCATGTCCTCGCTAATGAATACGCGTCTGTCCAGTGAGGCACTGCAAACATGTTTGGCACTCATCGAGGCAGGAGTGCACCCAAAGGCTCTGGCTGACATTGTCTTGCACATATTGGATGATAATGCCAAAAGACAGGAAGCGGTGCTAGACAACAAAGCCATAAACTAATTGGTCTTTTCATTTCAATGCCAGACTGCACTAAATATAACCCGCTTATCAGCAGTGCCACCTGCAGACTTTGACGCATAAACAAAGCGCCATCGATTGCGATATAATTGTTAATCAAGTTGCTTACACATACGAATATATATTACTAATACATACTATACAAAAATTTAACCTGCGTATTATGTTTGCCTTAAGGTAGATAAGAATATAATCGAGTTATGTGAGTACACTTCAACTGATATGACTATTTGGCTTTCTTGTCCGACACATCCGGTACACCCTTGCCATCCTCTGTAGTTAGATCCTTGTCGCCCCAGCCCCACAGCACGAGGCTTCCATTGCCGATCCGAGGCACTCGTCGCTCAACCGTCTCCGGTACGACGGACTTGAGATCATAGGCCCATCGGAGCGCAGATCAGGCAAATCCATGCTCCTGCCCTTGGTCACCACATTGGGAAGCTTCTTGCAGACATCGCGTGACGCGTGGCAATATGCGTATCGGCATCCATTTTGGAGAACTTATGATGGTCCGTCATATAAGGCGGACATATGGAGGGATGCGCAATATTACGCCATACCAACGTCAATTTGCGTTTCTCGGCGTTCTTGAATTGTGTAATATCCAGAGCCAAGGCTATGTCGTCGGTATCCACATCGGCCTCGAACAACACCCCGGTGTGCTTAGATGCACCTGCTCCGCCGGACTGGCGGACCCCACCTAGCACCTGAACTCCGGGGGCAGGTGCGCAACGCATTTCGCGGCGAGCTGATTGCATTTGGTGGCATCTTTAAAGTCTGTAATTAACTATTTTTTTTATTTTTATTTTATATTGATATAAATGAATTTCAAAAATGTTTGATCTTGAGAACATCATCTGGTTTTTGCAAATCGCTTAAATGCGGTAACAGCAATGAATTTATATGTACATCAAAATACACATACGTGTACTTATTGAGTATACGTATTTATTTTATATATTATAAACATTCACAGATAGCTTAATCTGTCTATCTGTCTGTCTAGCTATTTCAACTGTGCTGATCTCAATTAATTTTCGGCTTTAGACATAATAATCAATAAACATACGTGGTCTATTTTTTGTGAATTCAGCGAGTCATCAAAGCTCGAGAACAAAAAACACTTAATAAAGTCAACACTCGTAAGTAAAAACTTTCATTAGAATTTTCCATACATTAGCAATAATTAATTTATTTTTTCTGCTTGTCTTCCTATTTTAGGCACTATGAACTTTTACCCTGTTTTTTTTTTTTATCGAAATCGAAGCTAACACTCGATAAAGTCAGCGCTCTGAAATAAAAACTAGAAATTATTAAGATTATAAATAAACTAAAAATTATTTTTTTTTTTTTCCTAGTTAGGACTTTAAGCTTTACTAACTTCCCATCCTGACTTAATTGTGATACCAAAGAAATCTTAATTATAACTGAACTAAATGCTTACCTATTAAATTTATTTAATTGTCAGCATTCGTCTTGTTTTCGGAATAAGAATAAAAACACCAAACGAGAAAGAAAACACTTCAAACAATTACTCTTTACTTAATTAAAGAATAAAAGCGTATTTGTTCAGCCCTCGCTTTTGTAGACAGCGAATTCGACTCTTTTGCTTTGATTTTTGCTTATCTTTCGATTTGAAGAACTGAGTTTAATATATTATTGAAAGCCACATTATACATCTTAAATATTAGAATGGTTTTGAAATAGTAATATGGATTGCTTGCAGTATTTATACAAAAGGACATCTTCGACTGCAATTTAATTGAATTTCATCAAAGAACACATTGCTATTGAACTGTGAACAGAAACTCTCGCAAGGGGTCTAAAACACATGTTTGAAAATGCAAAGAAATATTGCTCAATCTGATGAGATTTTAGCCGGATTTCGCTTGGGATTCATAATTGAGATCAACTCGCTATTGATAGAAAGAGCACCATCTACACGCATTGTTTAATATAGCCTTCAAATTGAGCGCTCATTTTACAATATTCAATTTTATGCTTTAACAGAGATTAGTTAACAAAATGATTCATTTTGTGATTTTTATGGATTTCAATAAATAAGCAGTTCATCACTGGCTAGATGTATTCTTCTATATACACAGCATTTTAAATTTAAGATTTATTTCATTTATCTTTTGGCTTTTCAGCTGAATCGGTTTGTTCGCTTTTCTCATCGGCGGTTTTCTTGGATTTCTTGAGCGCCGCCTTCTCGATCTGTTTCTGTTTCTCTGCCTCCACGATGGCTGCCTCCTCCTCCTGCTTCTTGGTCTCCTTCTGAGCAGCGGCAGCCGCAACATCCTCATCATCCCAATCGGCCATGGAGCGATCTCGCTTTAGCCACGAGTGCGTCGTGTCTGCCTTAAAGGCTGGAAAGCAAACAGGGATTTAATTTGAATTTAAATGTGATGCAAACATTGAAAGGAGTAATCACTACTTACTGTGATTGAACCACTTGATGCCATTCTGCATGTCCTCAATGATCTCACGGGACGTGTACATGACCTCGTTCTGCACCGCCTGGTGGAACGTCGACGTCTCAAAGGCGGCCGAGTAGACGGAGTTGCGATCATGATTTAAAGCGCGTTGCGGAAACTTGGCCAAGCAATTCGCCAACTCCATAGCATGGCCCAGGGCTGTGCCCGTGGGCACAATTCGATTAACCAGTCCAATATCGTGCGCCTCCTGGGAGCCCACTGGTCGTCCCGTCAATATTAAGTCCAGGGCACGCGACAATCCAATCATCGCCGGCAAACGGACAGTGCCGCCATCCAGCATGGGAACACCGAAGCGACGATTGAAGAAGCCCAGCACAGCGGACTCCTCCATCACGCGCAAGTCACACATCAGCGCCAATTCCAGGCCATTGGCTATGCAATAGCCGTTGATGCCGCACACAACTGGCTTCTTAATCTGGCGACGTGTTGGGCCAACGGAGCCCTCGGGTCGCATCAGAATGTCAACGCTAATCTCCTCCTTCTCGTCGGTGCTGATCTCGAGAATGTCGAAACCGGAACAAAATGAACCGCCCACACCGTACAGCACCGCCACCGGCGACGTGTCATCCGCCTCGAAGGCGGAGAAGGCCTCGCACAACTGGGAAGCGGTTTTCGAATCAATTGCATTGCGCTGCTGCGGACGATTGATGCCAATCAGTGTGATATTCTTCTCCTTATCGATGAGTATACTCTTTGCCGGCTCCGGCTCCGTTTCCGCCTTAGCCGAGGCATCTGCAATAGCAATAATTACATTTTCCATCGATTGTTAAACATTATGTCACGTTGTGTTTACCTTTGTCCAATCTATTTGTCGTTGCCAGTGTGCGGCGTGTAGCTGTCAAACGAACTTGCCGGCTTAACTGCTGGCCCAGCTGCCATCCAAGCTTAAGGAACATGTTTTTGTGGAGGCTCTCAAATTGCTTGTTCCTTTAATTTGGGATAGAAGCACGCTTTAATCTTTGATAATTCAAAGATGTGCAATTGCAATTTGCAAACACAATTTATGAATGTTCTAAAAGAGGGATGCCACCTGTTTTCGTTGCTCGCTTACAGGGCTGGTGTTCCACTGTGAATAGTTATCGATAGTAATTTTAGAGACGTAGCCATAATAGTGTCTTAATTATTCACTTTGCAAATGGCTTTTAAATTACAAGTAAGCAGGCTACTGTACTTGTTTATTTTCGCACATCGAAATAATCGATAGGTAGTAATCTAATGGCTTAGTTACGTTTTTTGAGATTTCCAGATAACAGCCTTAACTAAAATTCAAATGCACTTTTGATGTTTTAAAAAGACTAGAACAATTTATTTTCTTAAAACAATAACTAATTAAAAATAAATATTCTTCGCAAACAAAATATCAAGCAACGGCTTTTAGTTTTCGCTGTTAATAACATTTCTGTAACTGTTATGGTTCTTAAAGTGCCCAGAGTACGTTTTCTGCTGGTTTGAATGAGCGAAGCTTTCTAGTTGTGGGAGCTTGCCGCAATGTGCCCAGTTTGGAGCGGCGTCGAGAAGCGAGAGGTTGTGCATTAGCATAAAGTTGAGGAGCAGTCCCGAACAGTTTTTGATTTTGAATTTTTGATTGTGTGTGCGTAGTATATAGAAACAGGCATGTATCACCTGAAGAGTTTGGCCCGCCAGGGTGCCATGCGTCAGCAGGAGCTGACGGCATTGGCCAAGGCATTGCCTACGGCAGTGCTTCAGACGCGCAACTATCAGATTCCTGATCGCCTAAAGGATGTGCCAACAGCTAAGGATCCGCGTTTCTTTGACATGGTCGAGTATTTCTTCCATCGCGGCTGCCAAATCTCCGAAGATCGTCTGATCGATGATATGAAGGGCAAACTGTCGCTGGATGAGAAGAAGCAGAAGGTGAAGGGCATTTTAATGCTTATGCAACCCTGCGATCATATTATCGAGATCGCATTTCCCCTGCGCCGCGATGCTGGCAACTACGAGATGATTACCGGCTATCGTGCACAGCACAGCACACACAGGGTCCCAACTAAAGGAGGTAATTGACCAACTAAAAAATACACACCCTTTTTTCTCTCTATTATTCTTCATCTTCTTGCTACCTGCATCATTCTCCGCATTTGACCGGCAGCTGTGCGTAGGAAAATCGAAAAATCGATTTTTCAACATAGTTTTTGGATTTCTTTCTCTTGCCTTCACCAAATTATGTAACAGTGCTGCTGCAGCTGCTAACAAAATACATATTTACCACTCTTTACGCTCTCTCTCTCTCTCTCACACTGTCTGTCTCTTTCTCTCGCGCGCACACTCCAATTTGTTTACATTGGCTGGCTGCTGCTATCCGGGCCACAACATATGTATTCTGACTGTGCCATTTCTTTACCGTTACATCTACCCCCAAATTGCATAAGCCACTGGACTATTTTCCACGTGTTGCCATTTGATTTCCAAACCCTTCAAGTGCCTAGTAGAAATTTTCTCTCGATAAATATTCATACAATTGTTTCACCTTTCGCTTTGGCAAAAAATTAGAATCTTATGCTTTCTAGCTTGAGTTCTATTCTATTTTTAATAATACTGTTTTTGCTTTGCTTTTTGTTTTGTTTTTGTTTTCATATTGGAACTAGCACAGCAAAGAAAATAGTGCACAGTGTGTCGAATATAGCTGAAATGCCCTTTTTTCCAGTGCAATAAAAAACTTATTTGACTAAAACCAAGTTTCGTTTACTAATATTGTTCCTTATCTGACCTTGGTTGGACGAAAATAAAAGTTTTGTCAAAAACAAGAATTTGTACATAGTATCAGTAAAAAACATCTAAATATGTTCTGCTAGTTTGTTTTTGCTTATTGACTGGTTGTTGTTGCTACTGAGGTTTTTGATTGTCGGCGCCCTCGTATGCTCAGGAGCATAAAAATAATAATTTATTTTATGAATTTATTGTTGATTTTGATTGTGATTGAAACTGGCTGTAAACAAGTGTGACTTTTTTGCTGTTGCCAACCAACATGAGCTTGTTAATTATGCCTTTAAATATAATACAATGTTGTTCTAGTTAGAGCTGCAAAATTCAAACATAGTTATAAGTGCTAAATTGATTTTAATTTTTCGACTTCAATATTGCTCTAATTAATTGCTTTGTACGTTTGTTTGTGCACAAATGACGTCATGACATGGGTCTAATTCGGGTAAATACATTTTGCGTCCTATTCACAGACACAAAAATGTATTAATTGAAATTAGAGACGAAAACAAAAACGAGAGAGAGTTCATCGACGGGTTTTACTTACTGTTCACGTGATGCTCATTTTGTGTGAAAATCGTAAGTCACATGTTTGTCAGTTCCAGATACACTGTGCAGCAGCAAACTGTAAATGTATCGAGTGCTTAATTTCTTTACACACCAAGTTCTCTATGTCGTTGAACTGCTCTCTCACAGTTGGTTTCATTTTATTCTTTTTCGCGTATATGAATATATATGTATATATATACATATATATATTTGTGTATGCCTGCGTTTTGTAATGGATTGACAAACAAACAAAACATTCATCAAATGCGATAATTGTAGAACTAAAAACTACACTAAAAAAAAAGTTCTAATTGTCGAAATGGCTAAAAAAAAATTTTTTTTGAGGAATGTATATTTTATTTGTAAAAATTTAAGCGTTTTTCTATTTTGATTTTAAACCAAATCGCAATTCAGTATTTCTGCTGTACTTGTTACAGCAAATACACTCAAAAATTACAGTGCATGTTGACATACAAACATGTTATCAAACAGAAACTCGTATTTCGAACTGATTATGAGAGCAATGCTAATAATATTGTAAATATTTTTAACATTTGTTGACATGCACAAGTTGCAACTTGTATGCAAATAAATTGAGTCAACAGTTAACATGGTTTGCATTCGTGTCTTGCTCAAGTGGCAAAAATACTTTAGATAAAAACTGCAAGCTACGCCCCTGATTTTGTTTACGAAAGGGGTTTTCTATAATTTTTTGTTAACCACTTGTCGAGATGCTCTATCAGAAAATAAAATACATTTTTGAAATGAATATTTTATTTTGGCAGTTGACTACAGTCCATTTGCTCAGGGCTATCTCCACTCATATCTTATCCATTTCGAGTGTATATGTACCAAAGAAAATAGAAAACATAAGATGCCGCTGTCAGCCCACGCTAAATCACTAGTCAGCTGACATTTGCTTGGCTCTGCATCATAAGGGGCAACCGGTCTATGCTCTATGTAGAGATTTGCAAGCGTTTTGCTAGAGATTTCCGATTGCCGCCTGTTGCCAACTCACACCAATACCAATACCAATTGGCTGTGAATACATATAAAGCGTAACGTGGCAATATACATTTTTATATGTACATGCATATGTGTGTGTTGTACATTCTACACGCCCGCCCCATGCGATCGAGCCCCCAAAATCGCAGAAGAGCTTATCGCGCGTATAAGCAACGCATACATTTTTATAAAAACTTATACATACATACATACGTGTATATTTGAAAATAATAGCTAGCTACGCGTTACGCGTTAATAGATTTCTACGTTGGTCATAATATACACGTTATATCGGCAAATAAAATAAAGTCATGCGTTTGCTTGTTTTTAACAACAAAAATAGCAACCACAACAAATACTAGCCTAACGACACCTAATTTGCTCTTTATGCTGATAAAGCCGGTTGTGTTGGCAATAAACAACAACAGCATTGAAAACACTCATAAATAGAACGAAGAACAAATAGTCGAGTTGAGTTCGAGGTCTTTTTGCCAAAATATTTTACGCTGTTGTTATGCGCTGACATACATCAACTTACATGTGTGCATGTATGTATATACAGCGTATATATAACACACTTATCCATTTGAACGAATCATTTGACGAAAGAGTAGGCAGAGAAGAACGCAAAAAGAAGAGACGAAAAGAAAAAAAAACAGTTGAGAGAACTGACGAATTTAGTTTGTTTCTTTTTTTGTGTTTATTTTGGTGCCTAGCGCAGCCGGTAATTAAAGCTTGAAATGCGAGCTTGAAAAGCAGAGCTTTTTAGTGCACTTATTCATATGAAATGCATAAGCGTAAAGATGTGTCGATGCAAAACCTAAAGCTCCATATTATTTTGCATTAGTTGCACTTTAATATTTTCAAGATATAAATAATTAGTTGCAGCAATGGAATTTGGCGAATCAAAGTTCGCCGGATGCATCAAGATAAACGTTCGACAGCCGTTTTTCATTATATTATTACATATTTTTGGGGGATTGTCCAATGAGAAACCGAAAACAATTTTTATCGTAAGGTGCATCATAAAATTTAATGAATTTATGGATAACAATTTATCAAAATTATTAATACGGCTTGCATCGTAAAATTTAAACAAATAAACCTAATAAGCAGGGAAGTTGCTTATCTAATCGCCAAGACAATTTACCACTCCTAAAGATATAAAGATAAATACGGCAGCAACAAACAAGATAAGTAAAAAAATAAATACTTGCCCACTCGATGGATTAATACACTAAGAAAAAATAAGCCATTGATTTGAATACTTTTTAAGCTTGCAGAAAAATTAATTCAATTTTTTTCTATGAATTACATTTTAACATTAAATGGATGACAGTTTTTTTCTTTGTGTTTTTGACCCACTTTGGCACTTGCTCTGACAGATGAATTCACGTGAGAGCAGATCTTGTAAATCAACTTTTGCTTTCAACAGAATCGAAAGAAACCCGATGTACTTTTTACGTATTTTTAGCCATTTTGTGCAATTGGATTTGATCCAAAAACAAAAGTACAAATAACGACGAGCTGCCCAGACAGACAGACGGGCACATCAGGAATGTACTTTTTCTAAAATATATAAATAACTATGTACATGTATATAGTGTTCTGCGTACTTTCAAGGTTGCTCTTCTGCAGAGATACACACCTGCCCCTGCCGCATACGTAACGTGTTTAATTAATTGTTATGCAATTTGGTTTCGTTTTTTTTTTTGCTCAGGCATCCGTTTCTCGTTGGATGTGTCACGCGATGAAGTCAAAGCCCTGTCCGCTCTGATGACCTTCAAGTGCGCCTGCGTCGATGTGCCCTTCGGCGGTGCCAAGGCCGGTCTGAAGATCAATCCTAAGGAGTACTCCGAACATGAGCTGGAGAAGATCACCCGTCGCTTCACCCTTGAGTTGGCCAAGAAGGGTTTCATTGGCCCCGGCGTCGATGTGCCCGCACCCGATATGGGCACTGGCGAGCGTGAGATGTCCTGGATTGCCGATACCTATGCCAAGACCATCGGCCATTTGGACATCAATGCACATGCCTGCGTTACCGGCAAACCCATCAACCAGGGCGGCATTCACGGACGTGTTTCGGCCACCGGACGCGGCGTCTTCCACGGCCTGGAGAACTTCATCAATGAGGCCAACTACATGAGCATGATTGGTGAGTTAATTTGGAATTTATATATGGATTCAATTGCTGCTACAATCAAATCCCTTCCCCACACAGGCACCACTCCCGGCTGGGGCGGCAAGACTTTCATTGTGCAGGGCTTCGGTAATGTGGGTCTGCACACCACCCGCTATCTGACCCGTGCTGGAGCCACCTGTGTCGGTGTGATTGAGCACGACGGCACTTTGTACAACCCAGAGGGCATTGATCCCAAACTGCTGGAGGACTACAAGAACGAGCACGGCACCATTGTTGGCTATCCCAATGCCAAGCCTTACGAGGGCGAGAACCTCATGTTTGAGCCATGCGACATCTTCATTCCAGCTGCCATCGAGAAGGTCATCAACAGCGATAATGCCAGCAGAATTCAATGCAAAGTAAGTGGGATTTAAGATTTTAACTTGAGATCAATTGAAATAGAGAAATTCCGACTATTTTAAGATTATTCCACAATTTTGGCAATATTTTAACTGTTCGATTTGATCCATTTTAGATCATTGCCGAGGCTGCCAACGGACCCACTACTCCTGCTGCCGATAAAATACTGATTGATCGCAACATTTTGGTCATCCCCGATCTGTATATTAATGCTGGTGGTGTCACCGTCTCCTTCTTCGAATGGCTCAAGAACCTGAACCATGTCTCATACGGTCGCCTGACCTTCAAGTATGAACGCGAGTCCAACTATCATTTGCTCGGTAAGTTTGATTTTATAATTATTTAAATATCTATATTAATTATCTAAATATATATAAATGGTATATATCTCTGGCTTGTACTATCAATCATGCCACATCATTTAAAATTCGCTTAAGAAGGGTATATGGTTTCAAAATTATTTAGTGATTATTTATCAGTTGCAACAGAAAAACCCTTACAGAAAAGCGGTTGCTCTTAAGCATTTGCTCTTCCGGTTTGGTTTCTACTTCAAAACGTATATAAAAACATTATTTAATATTTATTTGGCTCGAATCATTAATATGCTCGTCAATATTCGTAATTCAAACAATTGTACGATTATCAAAAAATACAAACAAACATCTCAAAAACCGTAATTTAATTATAATGCCATCTTAGTAATTCGTTGTATATTCTATTTCTTCTTTTTTTCCGTTTCTCTATAATGTAGACTCAGTCCAACAGTCAATTGAAAGAATTATTAACGACGGTACATTATTATTAATTCTCTTGTTTTCTACCTCCTTTTATCTATCCCCACAAACCAAACAAAGCCTTTTACTGTTACTCATGTAATTGAACACACAAACACAACAAATTCGCCTTGCATTGGTTCTTGTTTATTCCGTTTAAATCTTAAAAAAAAAACCCTTTTGTTCTGTAGCTTTTGGAGTTTTCCTTTAACGTATTATTTTATGTTTTGGTTTTATTTCTTTCTTTTTTTTTTGTAAGCTTTTTATCCCTTCCATTCTTGCATTGATCGAGCTTGAATTTGTTTAGAGCAAATACACATACACAAACATACATATGTATATCATGTACCACATTCCAAAGTAAATGTTTTAACTGTGCTTCCATTTGGTGCTCTCTAATCTAACACTCTATATATGTAGTATTATGTTGATGGCTTTTTATCGAACCCATTTTATCCAGCATGTGGCTTATTAATTAATTAATGGCTTTGTCTGTTTTTGTATCTCTCTCTCCCTGGCTTGGTCAAATTTTAGAATCGGTTCAAGAGTCGTTGGAGCGTCGCTTTGGACGTGTCGGCGGTCGCATTCCCGTCACAGCTTCTGAGTCGTTCCAGAAGCGCATCTCTGGTGCCTCCGAGAAGGATATCGTTCACTCCGGTCTGGATTATACCATGGAGCGTTCGGCCCGTGCCATCATGAAGACAGCCATGAAATACAACTTGGGCTTGGACCTGAGAACCGCTGCCTATGTCAACTCCATTGAGAAGATCTTCACCACATACCGTGACGCCGGTTTGGCCTTCTAAGCGGCTCCCTATCCAACAAAAACTTAACTAGTTTCTTAATCATCCACACTCAAAGCAAGCAAAGCAATTTCAATGCATCCGCGCACCGCCGTTTTTTTAGCAAGAAGCAAGGAAAAAAGTCACAAAGCAAATTAATTGATGTAAGGCAAAAAAAAGTGTAATTTTAGCTGATGAAACGATTTGTTCAACGTTTTTAACTTCATTTGTCTGTGTTTTGTATTAATATGTACAACAAAAGAGAGCGAGCTTAAATTGCTTTTACAATGATTATTGTTGATTTTATGTAAGTTTTCTTTTAGTTTAATGAGCGTAAAACTTAAGCAATTGCATTTTATCAATTATGGATCGTATGTCTGTCGTACGAAACGCTCCGTTTGCCGCAACTTTTAAAGTAATCAAATATACACATAAATTATAAACATTATACAAATGCATTTGTTTTAATTGTCAATTGTCGATTGGCCACTAAAATTATCACAATTGGGTAATTTCAGTTAAAAATTACGTATACATTTGCATATTGTAATTGATTGGAATGCATGCAGACTACGTAAGACATATATATAAAAAAATATTGGGTCTATAATACTATAAGTACACTTTAAAAATGCAGGACAATAAACCTGCTATAAAAATTGGAAGATTGCTTGATCTTAATACAAATTCAATATCAAAACTTTCTACTAAATGAATTAAAATGTGCTTATTAACCGTGTGCTTTGATCATTGCATCGATATCCGATATCCTTATATATCCTTCTCACTTAGATCACCAAGGACTTGGGGAACAACTGCTGTTTGACATAGTCATCGATCATTTCCATCAGCAGTGTGCGCGTGACTCGTGGTTCCAGCAGCTCATAGCCAAAGTCCTTCAGTTTCGTGTTGTCCAGATAGAGGTGCTTATGATGCAGCTGCTCCTCGTCCAAATACGGCGTCAGTGGTGTATTGTCAATGCCATTGTTTTGACAAATCTCTGCCCAGGGCGCCATGTGTTTGTCATTAATTTCACCCACCGTATCGCTTGGATAGAGCTTAATATAGCGACGAATAATAAACTTATTAAGTGACTACGAAATATGTGATGAGTCATAGAAAATATTACCTTGGTCAAGTTGGACATAACAATGCCGAAATATTCCACATTGATTTGAAAAATATCAACGAGCATGTCGCTGATGCTGCCCTGCGTAGACGCTGAGTCATCCACAATATTGTAGACCTGTCCAGCCGTTTTTGGACTCTGGGCTAATTGCCAAATCGCGGCACATACATCGCTTATGTGCACCGTATTCAGACGCATGGCATCGTTCCACAGCAGTTTCATTGTTTCCCCAAGGTATTTGTAAATGGCAGCGATTATAATGCGTGGCACTGTGATATTGTTGGTTGCATATGGTTTACACACACAAATTATCGGTTATCAGTTGTTGTACATGGTGTGCATAATTCTACTCACTTAAGTAGCGCTTATCGCCAATGCCGTAAACAATGGGCAATCGCACCACCGTGTAGCTGAGATTGTTAATACGTGCCAGTTCCTTCTCCACTCGTAGCTTTTGTTTGGCCACACCCGTCCACGGCTCCAGTTTGCAGTCCTCCTTCAGTGGCGTCTTCTCGCTGCTGTTCACACAGCCCGAGCTGAGTTCCACATAGCGTTTGGTCTGCTCCTGATTGGCGGCTTCATTAGCACAGTTAATGCTTAGCTTGTGGATGCCCTCCTTGTAGACGGCATCGTCTTGATTGGCACGCGTCTCAGCAGCACAATTAATGACCACATCCCAGCCCCGGTTCGTTGTTGGGTGTGGTGCATAAGCCAGATTGCATGAGGCTGTATTTCCAGCAGCAACAACATAAAGGACACACAAAAAACCAGTTTTAGCCTTTGTGCGTGTGTGAGTGGGTTGGATTATTTTTTTTTTTGTACATACCGGCATTGATCAGATTTGCGCTGCAAAACTCGACTTTATCATTGGCAAAGGCCTCAGCTTGTTGCTCATTCAGCCAAGCCATCTGTGGCGGCGTCTTATCAACAATACGTATTTCCTGCGTCAGTTCATTCTTCAGCAAGTAAGTCAGCAAGTTGCGTCCAATGAATCCACAGCCTGTCCACCACATTAATATTTATAGATATACAGGCCAGATAATTTGGAGCGTTATCGCATTTGTGTTATTTGACTTGTATTCGTTCACACTTACCGCCCAAAATTAATACGGTCGGTTTCTCAGACATGACTGCAACGACAACGCCAAGCAACGACTGCTACAAATGACTAGACTTTTGCTGCTGTGCCGTTCCAAAATCTTTTAAATTATATATGTAAACGGGACGCGAATCATATACAAAGACTAAGCATCAGGGCTGAAGCGGTTCGCAGTCCATCAGTTCATTTCAGTGAACCAATTCAAGATGCAACTGCAATCGAACAAGTGTCATCGATAGCTCAACAAGTGGTTGATACTTTTTTAGAGATGACACTTGCTGAGCGAAAATTTTTAAATGATCCAATTAAAATGCAAGCCAGGAAAAAGAGTCACCAAATTATTTGAAATAAAAACCAATATATATTTTTAAGTTTTTTACAGATTTCAGACATTTTACTACTTGACAATGACACGATCTTAGTTATGAGAAGATTTCAATTATCCCAAATACTAGGTGGACCACAAGTTGAATGTGGGAGGCCTAAGTCCTCTGACTATAACATCGGTCTGCCACCAGCCACTTAAGTGCTCAGTGTCCTTAATGTACACTTTCTTGCTGGGCTTGGTGGGATCCAGATTTAAAAATGCCTTATCTTCGTATATAGTCATCTCTTTGAAGCCTTGCAATTCTTCATTTTGCTTCGCATGCAACAAATGCAAATGTACATTTTTACAACTTCGTGGCAATTGACTTATGACATCTTTGGGAAAGAGTTTCCAAGACTCTCCCTGTTCCTCACTGTTTGCATGGGTCAACAGCTCCATTTCGAGAAACACATTGGTGGCTTTCAGCTCCTTTGACCAGAGCGCATAGAGCTCCTCGCAGGTGAGCAAGCTAAGAAGTGTTCGATTCATTTGTCCTTCCGTAATGCCATGAATATCGCTATGATATTTCGATATAGACGTGTGTGGTATGTGTATTGTGTAGGACTCTGTTGGCATAAATGTATTGCTTCCAAATAAAAATCGCAAACTCTTGACGGTTTTGTTACTTCTGAACGCACTTCGTATTAGCTAAAATACAAAATATTTCTGTTCAGCTTTTATTCCATTTAAATTTTTTTTGATTTGTTACTCACTTCTCGCATATTGCTTATGGATTCCTTGGTCTCTTTGGCCAGGGAACGTTGTTTTTCCAATTGATAGTGTTCAAAGGATGCTTCAGTCTTCTTTGCTTCATCGGTCTCATCCCATTTCTCCACATAATATTTGTATGTTTTATATACGAAAGGAATTTGACTGCGATGGAATAGAAGGAATTCAAGAATGCCATTTACAACCTCAGCGGCAAGTCCCGCTGTTAAAACATCGATGTCTAGCAGCTGAA
Organism: Drosophila mimica; assembly: GCA_037043585.1. NCBI lineage: Eukaryota > Metazoa > Arthropoda > Insecta > Diptera > Drosophilidae > Drosophila > Drosophila mimica. The sequence goes on from JBAMBE010001187.1 coordinate 1,568,618, forward strand.
TATCAATATTTTTATGATTTTGTGCCATTTATATCGATTCTAAACAATTTCGCGCCTTTTATTTTCAACAAACAACAAACCTGAGTTGTTTGTGTTGGTCATCAAATAATGCATTGGATTCGTGTTGTTCAGCTATAAACTAGTTCATTGGTGCTGAGAAGAATATCGATTTATGAATACAAATCAAAAACCATTTATCGATGTTAACCGCAAATTTTTGTTATCAAAATTAATCTTTATGCGAAATAAATATAATTGTAAATAGTATTTATTAAAAATGACAATAATATGCTTAACTTTTTGTTTCTTAAGAATTTTAATTTAATATACTTGTGTATTGCTAAAATATCAAGAGTTGTTAATCAATTAGTATTGATAAAAAATTTTTATTTGTAGATAAAGTAATAATTTGCTAAAGTTAATATTTTATTCTACTTATATTTAGTTATTGAAAATTATTTTCTTGTAGTCAATATGAGCTCGAAACATTTGGCAGGTAAAGCTAAACTGGCAGGATTAATATTCATATGTGATAAATCGGGACTGCTTACATTATAACGGAGTAAAATATTAGATAACAATATAAAACCAAAACCACGCACCAAATTCTGTCCAATGCATGTACGTTTTCCTATACTGAAAGGTAAGAAATGTGGAAGATTTTTTTTCAGTTGATACTTGAGTGGTTCACGAATTTCGTTGTTGCTTGTACCAGTTTTCATGTTTGGATTTTTTAAATGTGAAACAAACTTGTTTTCTTGTTCAAAGTCTATACCTGAATCAGAACCTGTAGAGATTTTTCTTTTGTCAGTAGTCAATGGTTTCTTAGAATTATTTTTACATTTTTCTTCTAAAAAACGTTCTGGGCAAAATTGATCAGGATTTCTCCAATATTCTTGGCTCATATTAAGCACATAATTATTTATGAACACAATTGTTCCCTTAGTTACGCCAAATCCAGAAACCACACTATCCTCAGTGGCCACATGAGGTACAATCGGGGACGAGGAGTAGCGCAGAACTTCATATATTGTTGCCATGGTATAGGACATTTCCTCCATATCTTCCAATGTTATAAGCCGCTCTCCATTACTCGATATCGCATCAATTTCTTTTTGAATATTTCTCGCAACAACTGGATCCTTGGCGATATAGGCTAAAGCGAGCATTATTAGATTCCCAACCGCTGAGTGGCCACCAATAAAGTCTTCCAGCATGAATATAATCGTATTACGGCACATATTCTCGTTCTCTATTAAACTCTTCAAGAGGGCATCAGTGAAATCAGTATCGGGCTCGTCCACATCGATATTCAATTGTCGTTGATCAATAATACGTTCCAGAATAAATTTGCGTATTGTTGTTGACCAATATGCAATGCGTGTTGTGTGCTTTTTGTAGAACGGTGAAAGCCATGGTAAGAAGTCCAATGGATGTCCTTGGTTAATTTCCCAAAAAATTTCATCGAAAAAGTGGACGATTTGTTGGAATTCATTGTCTTCATAATCAAAACGAATCGAACACATATACTGGCTAAACATATTTGCACATGCTGCGTTTAAAATAGGCTTCAGATCGATCGGTTGACCAGACACTATTAAATTTTGCAGTCGTTCCATTAAAATGCCGATCTCATCACAACCAATGCAAGACATTTTTGTGAAATATGATGACGATTCACGCGGGGAGCAATGCCGACGGGCTAAATTTCGACGTTTTTGTTGTAGATGCGACCAATCGCACAGGGCCAGAGAATTATTGCGATCACCGCCAAATAGTTTGTGATAACGCAGGAAATCCGGGCGACCACCAAAAAATTTCCCATTCTTGTTGAGAACCTCACGTATTAATTCCAAATTATTGACGACCAAGCACCGTGTGTGGCCAAAACTCAAGGAGTAAATGTTGCCATATTTCTCGGCCAAGTCTTCAAATCCCTTGAAGGGATTGGCGAATCGCCCAATTATATCCAAGTTTCCAATTATGGGCCAAGGATTTGGACTCGGTGCTTGAGCAAATTCACATTTCACTTTTTCGCCGTTTGAAAGTGTCGTTTCCACAATTGCTTTTCGCTTGCAGTTAACAATTATTAAGATATACGAAGTGCTGATCACTACTAATAAAATTGCGACGAATAAATAAACAACTTCGAATATCATTATTTAAATCGATCAAACGAATTACAGATTGAAATGAAATTTGAGTTAATTGTTTCTCTTCGCTGGTGCTCGAATAATCCACAGACTGCTTCTGTTGTCACCTGTAAGCAACTAACAGAAAAAAATTACAGGCTGCCGAAGCGCAGGTGTAACCAACAACTGCAATGACAACTTACATTTATATGTGTGTGTTTCTGTTCACAAACGTATAACAGAATGTTGATCGTTAATAAATGTAAACGTTGTTTTTCCAAAACTACCTTCACTTTTACAGCTCCTTTATTTTTGTCAAGTCTCCAAAATGGTTATTTTTGCAGTTTGTCAGCGTTTTCTAGATTTATCTACAAGGTATCTAACATTGATCTATCTGTTCGCATTGTCCTTGTCATCATGGTGAATATGTTGAGTTTAATTACATTTCTGTAATATGATGCCATGTTAAAAGTGATGCCATGTTAAAACTGCATCATTGAAGAATCAATGCCCTTCGACGGGTCCTAGTTACGTTAATATCATATTTCAAGAAAACTTCAGTCGTATTACAATTGAAAATTCTATAATGAAAATATATCATTAATCAAATACTAGTTTGCGTAACTAAAATAACAAAATTAAATTAATTTCGAAACTATAATTTTAATAACTAATAAAAAAATGATTAAACAAATTTTGTATTTTTAATAATCTAAAATTTAAATTAAGAGAACGCGCAATTAATATTTTAAATTTAAATAGCAACCCTGCTTGATACAATGTGTACACACTGACAAAGCAGCCGCAGCCAACTTCGCGTTGGTTATGACTGGTAAAAATCTGTTTGTGTTGCCGACTACATAAATTAATTTCTATCTGGAAATATCAAACTAAAATCGCAAAATGGTAAATTGCCAAGTTTATGCTTTGTTACCTTTGTAATTATTGTGTGCTTGTGCTTTGCAGGGCCAAAACCAATCGGCACAAGGGGGAGCTGGAGATAAGAAGGATGACAAAGACAAAAAGAAGAAATACGAACCACCAATTCCGACTCGCGTTGGCAAAAAGAAGCGACGCGCAAAGGGTCCAGATGCGGCCATGAAGCTGCCTCAAGTGACGCCCCATACACGCTGTCGTCTTAAGCTGCTCAAGTTAGAACGGATCAAGGATTATCTGATGATGGAGGATGAGTTCATACGCAACCAGGAGCGCCTCAAGCCACAAGACGAGAAGAACGAGGAGGAACGATCCAAGGTGGATGACTTGCGTGGTACACCAATGTCTGTGGGCAACTTGGAGGAGATTATTGATGACAATCATGCCATTGTGTCGACTTCCGTCGGTTCCGAGCACTACGTCAGCATTCTGTCGTTTGTCGACAAGGATCAACTAGAGCCTGGTTGCTCGGTGCTCTTGAATCACAAGGTTCACGCTGTGGTCGGTGTTCTCAGCGACGACACAGATCCCATGGTCACGGTCATGAAGCTGGAGAAGGCGCCACAAGAAACCTACGCTGACATTGGTGGCCTGGACACACAAATCCAGGAGATCAAAGAGTCCGTTGAGCTTCCCCTAACGCATCCCGAATACTACGAGGAAATGGGCATCAAGCCACCAAAGGGTGTCATTCTCTACGGTCCTCCTGGCACAGGGAAGACCCTTCTCGCCAAGGCCGTCGCCAATCAAACCTCAGCGACTTTCCTGCGTGTCGTTGGCTCCGAACTCATACAGAAGTATTTGGGCGATGGCCCCAAACTGGTGCGAGAGCTGTTTCGTGTGGCCGAGGAGCATGCTCCATCCATTGTGTTCATTGACGAGATTGACGCTGTGGGCACCAAGCGATACGATTCCAATTCAGGTGGTGAGCGTGAAATTCAGCGCACCATGTTAGAGCTGCTCAATCAGCTAGATGGTTTCGATTCGCGTGGCGATGTTAAAGTCATAATGGCAACGAATCGCATTGAGACACTTGATCCGGCGCTAATACGTCCGGGGCGTATCGATCGTAAAATCGAGTTTCCACTACCCGATGAGAAGACAAAGCGACGCATCTTCACCATACACACATCGCGTATGACTCTCGCCGAGGATGTGAACCTGAATGAGCTGATTATGGCCAAAGATGATCTGTCAGGGGCTGACATCAAGGCCATTTGTACCGAGGCGGGTCTGATGGCGCTCCGCGAGCGTCGCATGAAGGTCACCAACGAGGACTTCAAGAAGTCGAAGGAGAGCGTCTTGTACCGAAAGAAGGAGGGCACGCCCGAGGGACTATATTTATAAGTGAATCAAGTTTTCAGTTAACACATATTGTAATTCCTAATCACAGAAACACGCATTAAAAACCAGGTTAATAATTAAATCATTTTGTTTATGATCTGAATAAATTTGTTGTTGTGTGCAGTGCTCCGGAAAAGTTTTCCATTGTCTCATCTATATACAACTTTTGTTTTTCGGAAACAATCCCCAAAGGTTCACTTTGATAATCTAAATATTTAAAGTGCGTTTTATCTGTAGCATCGGCCATTTTCATATCCTGGTAGACAACTTGTTCTCTTGCCAAATTATCATCAACATCAATGCCACTTAATGCATCGTAGAATGCCTTAAATTTCGCTATCTCTATGCCAGTCCTCAAGCCATCTGCATATCCACGATCAAAGCTCAACTGAAAGACCTTTTCGCGTCCATCCACAACTCCATCGGCATAATTGATCTGTAGGGATTAAAAATTGTTGATTGCTTGCATATTCTACAGTCAGTGATAAAACAGCTGATTTCAGCTAACAGACAATGTACAGAATTACTCCAAGCTTAACAGTTTGGTGAACACATTTTACAGACGCCGTTCAGGCAAGCAGTCAAACAATTCGGTTCTCTTCTTTAGTATACTTCTGGCATACCTTTGCTACTTTTTCCTGTATTCGCTGCTGATTTGTTGTGTTAACAGCCTTGAAATCCGCTTCGTCATCTGAGCTGTGTGTTTGTGACATTGTTAGTATCGTGACTGCGCTAAGTTAGTGTAACTATGTAGCAGCCACATGTAAATACCATGTATTAACAACAAAACCATTCTCGCGTTTACGTGAGCAGTCGATTAACAGTCGATTGCCGCACTTTTATATCTGCTCCACATTGCCAGAGTTGCGCATGTTAATTATTTGAATTTTCCAATTGCAGATCACAGAATGGCAGCCGCCGAAATTGCTGAGCTGCTGCTCGCAGTAATCCAGGGAGTTCCCGGGGGGGCTACAAACGATGATCTGACTAAAGCACTCTCCGATGTGCCCGCTGCTTCACGGGTTGAGGGTCTCAATGTTTTGTTGAAACAGGGCGGCATAGAGGTGTTGAAGAAGGGCGAGAAACTGATTTATCGTGCCAAGGATCCGCAAAAGAAGAGTGCCCTGCCCAAGGATGCAGATAACGAAGAGAAAATCGTATACAGTATTGTGGAAGAGGGCGGCAACAAAGGCATTTGGATACGTGATATACGCATCAAATCCAATTTGAACATGACGCAATTAAACAAAATCCTCAAGAACTTGGAAACAAAGAAACTAATCAAGGCCGTTAAATCCGTAAATGTAAGTATTGTATCCAATCCACAGCAGATTTTCAATTGATACAATCTATCATTTTTGCAAATTAGGCTAGCAAAAAAAAAGTCTATATGCTGTACAATATGGAGGCAGATCGGTCTGTAACAGGCGGTGCCTGGTATCAGGATCAGGACTTTGAGGTCGAGTTCGTGGATGTTCTCAATCAGCAATGCCTGCGCTTTCTGCAGTTGAAACGTGAGGGTGCCGAGAAAAAACGCGATGGTCCCTTGGCCTTCAAGCAAATGTCCTGTTGCACTGTGAAAGAGGTGCACAAATTTATTTCAGATCTGGGCATAAGCAAAGTCAATCTGGATGAAGATGATTTGGAGACCATACTGAAAACGGTCGTCTATGATGGCAATGCCGAACGCATTCTACAATCTGATGGCACATACGTTTATCGTGCGGTTAACTTACCCCTCCCAGCACCTGGACTGGTTCAAATGCCCTGTGGCATATGTCCTGTTATCAAGAATTGCTCAAATTGCGGCGATGTAACCGCTATTAATTGTCAATATATGAATGATTGGTTAGATTAAAAGTAACTTCTATTAAATGTTGTATTTTCTAACGATTTCTGCTTACTGCTTACATATTCGTATTACAGATAAATTTTAACGAACTATAAAATTAAATAGAAAGCTACACGCATAGTTATAAAAAAATTTAAATTTTCTTGCTGATCCAATATGATTGTATCACGATATAAATGATTTATCGATTAATCGCAAATCCGATAAGAATTTTTTTTTCGCTGCATACAGTATAAATACGTGGCTGACGATATTGTGATTGTCTCGACAAAAAATTCCGACAAAAGCTAGGCACAAAAGCTGAAATTAATACATACTCACACGAAATATGCGATAATTGTTAGTACCGCCCATGATAAAAACGACTGCTGCAACAGCAAAAGCGAATTAAACAAAGAAAGACAATGGGTCTTTGCAAGTGTCCAAAGCGATTGGTAACAAACCAATTCTGCTTTGAGCATCGAGTCAATGTCTGTGAGCACTGCATGGTCCAGAGCCATCCCAAGGTGAGTAATGAAACGGATTCTGAAATTGATGTTTATTAATCGGTTTATGTTTTTAGTGCATAGTGCAATCGTATCTGCAATGGCTACGTGATAGCGACTATATTTCCAATTGTACGCTGTGCGGCACAACTCTGGAGCAGGGTGAATGCGTCCGCCTCGTCTGCTACCGTAAGTGAAGTATATGAACTGCACCAAGAGGCGCCACCTTAACATTGGTTTTCACACTCCAGATGTTTATCACTGGGACTGCTTGAATGCACGTCAAGCCGGATTGCCTACCAACACAGCGCCCAGTGGCCACCAATGCCCCAGTTGCAGCGTGGAAATATTTCCCACCTCAAATCTGGTCTCCCCGGTGGCCGATGCACTCAAAAACTATCTGGCTGAAGTGAATTGGGGTCGCAACGGACTGGGGCTTGCTTTGGTAAAATATACCCTTAATACTCCTATTAGATTGTTTTAATTTAATTTTGTTTTTTCAGCTAACGGATGAACAAAACAATAGCTTGAAGGCGAAAGCTGCTAGTAGCCAGGCGGCAGTTAGCAATATTACCAAAGTGCATCATCATTCCGCTGGCGAACGTGAGCGTATGAAACCGAATGGAGGCGTTGACAGCCAGTCCAGTCCACATTCCGTTCTACTAATGGACGCATTTAATCCGCCCAGTTCGGGCGATTTACATGGTAACAGTTAATGATATTTATGTGTGTATTTTTGTTGTAATGAATTGTACTTTATTTAGGCACCAGCAGTCGGCGTCCGTTGTTGCCACGCCAGTCGCCCATTGGTGGCACGGATCGTGATGATAACAAATACCAGCGCCGAACACCGGCTGAGCTTTTCTCGCGTTGGACGCGTCGTTTCTATGCACCATCGTCGCGTCCGCCTTGGCGTCGCACCTGGTTTCTGGTACTCAGCGGCATTTTTGCCTTTATCATGTTCGTCTATTTGATGGCACTGCTGGGTCGGGGCAGCGGCAACGAGGGATTAGATGACAGCTGGAACAATCCGAATCCCAACCAGAATCATTACGAATAAGAAGTGTGTGTGTATTGTATTGTATTGCCGCAACAATTATGCCACAAAGCCCTTCCTTCTGTTAAAATCAAAACTAATTTATGTAACCAAAACATTGTAAACAAAAATGTAACACAAATTATTTTCAAGCGCTTTTTAATCCACATGTGGCTTAAGATTCTGCACGCTGCTCACTTTTGGTGATTCAGGCTTTTTGCGTTTGGGTGCATCCATAACCTCGTCATACTCGTGCAGCTTCTTGGCCAGGAAGTACATCTCGGCCAGTGCTATGATCAGCGCCACAATGACACCCAGCAGTATGCGAAATCCAAAGGGCAGTGGGCCAACCATCAAGTTGACACCAAAGAAACCAAATGTGAATCCTGCTGCCACCGAGAAGATGAACTGGGCAACAGCAATGATTTGCTTATTGAGACTTTTCACTGTAATATAGTAAGGATTTAGCAGTTAACACCTGAAGTCATGATGCCACTTACATTGATAGGCGATGGTATCCTCGGGTACATTTTTGAGGGTCGCATCCACGTTCTTGGTCATCTTGTGGTATTCACGGTTGTCTTGCTCATTGCGCAAGCGTTGACAACGTGCCTCCAGCTCAGGATTGCGCGGCTTAAACTCATTCTCTGGTAAGATGAGCTCACAACTCTCAAGGAGCTCATAAAGGAATATATTAGTTTTATTCTTCTGACGCAGATTGTCTAAAGTATCCCGCAGCCAGTGCATATCGTTTAGGTATAAAAAGTTGCCTTTCACCATCTGCTCCTGCTGATCATCCGCATTGTCGGCATCCGCAACGTCTTCTACCTGTGATTTGAGAGGCACTTCGGGAATATCTGTCGTCAGTTCCGTTAGTAGTTTAGTATCAATTGTGGGTCGCTTATAGACTAGCTCGTTTTCCTTTAATACTTTTGTACTTGTGGGCAGACTGTAACCGTTATCCTTGAGAACTTTCGCCACATTAGCTGGCACCTCCTCAAAATGTTCTTTTTGTGCATCAAGCAATGCCAGCAATTTCTTCGATGGTCGCACACGCACTCGAGTGTCGACAATTGTTGATTTTAGCATGTTGAGGACGGTTTATTTTATTGTTTATTTGGTAATATTTAGCTTCAGCTGCAGATCTGAGTAGAGTTCAGCGATCTCCTCTTCCTTTTCTTGAAATGAATTGTCCAAACGTTGATAGCCGTGCTGCAAGTTGTTCACAAACTCCGCCTTGCGTTGCTCACGTGCACGTCGAGCGTCTTGCAATTCGGCGCTTGGCTGTTTACCAAATATAAAGTATTTGAATTAAGTAATTCTTACTAGAATTAGTAAATTATATAGACCTACCTTTCGGTCAACCTTTGCTTGTTCTAGAAGCGATTCGACGCCGCTTAACAATTCGTTAACACTGGTCGCTAGTTGGGTGAGCTTTTCGTTACCTAATGCCACACAGCGCTCGGATAAATCGTATTTGAGCGAACCCACAATTTCGGTGACCTGAAAAAGTTTCTCGACTTCGCTATCGTTGCGCTTCACTTCAAAATTGTCGAGAAATGATTCGATTTCACCGTTGACAAATACACGATGGTCTAAAATGCGATGCGGCACTTTGTAAAGCTCTAAAATAGACGAATATATAGTTTTTATACGATTTTCAAGGAATTGTTCTTCAAAACGTACCCTGTCCAAATTGGCTTATCATTATTTTTCTACACAAACACCTTCTTTTTCGCTCCTGTCACATGAGTGAAGTTACCGATAACGCAATAAGCTATCGATAAACATATTAGTGATTGTTGCTGTCGGGGAGAATTCAAAATTCATTGATTCTTACAAGATCAGTATTTACATTGGCAACGAATGTAAAAAAAATTGCCAGACTGCCAAATCTTCGGATATGTGTAAAATGTTAGGCAGAAAATGTACTGTCTTCCTAAATATATTAAGTTCAAAAACTCCACACATTATTATTAATTATTTTTTAGGAATTAAAAGTCAATTAATTATTTAGGTCAATTTGCAGTACGTATTCCAAAAATATTGAATTGAAAAATGCTGTTAAAAGGAACAAGATGTCACACTGATAACAAATAAATATTATCGATGATAAAAAGCTACGTATAATCAACTCTGTGAGTAAGCGATTAATTGATGCAATATTTGCAACTCATCGATATTTACTCACGAGACGACGTGCAGAAAGTCACAAACTTATTTAATTGCCAATTCCCTTTAATTTATTTAACTTTCTGACAATGAGCGAAGAATTTAAATTGCCAAAACGATCACGGAAGCGCACTCGTGATGTGAAGCGCAAGGCCCGTCCGGAATTGGATGAGGAGAGCGCATGGGTTGCAATGCGCTATTTTGAGAAATTTGAGACATTCTGGGACTTTACAGACAACCTGGAGAGGATCGACAATGCAACAGTAACATGTGATGAATTTATTGAACGCTTCGAGCGTCCCTATTTGCCCGTGATAATAACTGGCTGTGCCGATGGCTGGCTGGCTCAGGAGAAGTGGACGATGTCACGTTTGGCCAAGAAATATCGCAACCAAAAGTTCAAGTGCGGCGAGGATAACGAGGGCTACAGCGTCAAGATGAAAATGAAATACTATGTGGAGTACATGCAGGGGACACGCGACGACAGTCCGCTCTATATATTCGACAGCAGCTTCGGCGAGCATCATCGTCGGCGCAAGCTGCTCGAGGATTACACGGTGCCCAAATATTTTCGCGATGATCTCTTCAAGTACTGCGGTGAGGAGCGTCGACCGCCGTATCGCTGGTTTGTAATGGGCCCGTCACGTTCTGGCACCGGTATTCACATAGATCCATTGGGTACCAGTGCTTGGAATACGTTGATACGCGGCCACAAGCGCTGGTGCTTGTTTCCCACGCACACACCTAAGGATCTGCTGAAGGTGACGAGCGCGATGGGCGGGAAGCAGCGTGATGAGGCCATCACCTGGTTCAGCACCATCTATCCGCGCACTCAACTACCATCGTGGCCGCAAGAATACAAACCCATCGAGGTGCTTCAGTGTGCCGGCGAGACGGTCTTTGTGCCGGGCGGATGGTGGCATGTGGTGCTCAATTTGGATGATACCATTGCCATTACGCAGAATTTTAGCAGCTTTACCAACTTTCCGTGTGTGTGGCACAAGACTGTGCGCGGTCGTCCCAAATTGTCGCGCAAATGGCTGCGGGTGCTGCGGGAGCAGCGTCCCGAGTTGGCCCAAATAGCAGAAAGTATTAATATCAATGAGAGCACTGGCTTTGCCTCCGATAGCTCGAGCAATTCCAGCTCATCGTCGTCGTCCAGCAGTTCCTCATCTTCGGAGAGCGAAGCTGACGCCGATTCCAATACGGACAGCGGTCAAGAGAGTCTCACCGCCAAGAAAAAGAAGAAGCGACGCATGGGCGGAGGAGGAGGCAGTGGCAGTGGCAGCGTTGACGGTACTACTGGCTCCACCCGTTCCTGATGCCGGCGCAAAGCCAAACGGAATGGCCTACTTCTGCTCAGGCTGTTCCACCGTCAACTGTTGTTCTGTCGCCGAGTGCCGCGACGGATGCGTCCGTGTAATCGCACCCAGCGCAAATCCTGATCCTGCTTATTTTGTGCATGTTTAGTAATATTTTTCTACATAGACAAGTAATTAATGTTGCTGTAAAAATATTAATATGAACATTATAATTATCCCTGGCAGGACGCACGCTTGTTCGACTTTGAATAATTTGGATTAGAACTTCAAGTTGATCCGCTAAGGATAATTAATAGTTTCGCAACATAAATAAATTCAATATATTTGTAAAATCGCATTTTGCATTTTTGATTAGGATATGGGCATAAAACTGAAGTGTACCAAATTTGAACTGCTTTATTTGACCTTCTGACTGATCTTTAGGAATAAATTCTTTAAAAATGCTTTCAACTTGTTCTTATACAAAAATGTATGTTTTTATTTTGAATCTGCTTTTTTATAAATTGTTTTTTTTTTTTTGCTAATGCAACTTAAAAGGAAATGTAGCAACGAAAAGAGTAATTAAATTGCTCATGAGTCCAAAATTAAAAATTTGACATACAATTAAAAATGTTTAAATAATAAAATTTATTTACGGAACACAAGCAAGCACATGTCCTTAAAAAAATCACCTTTAATTTGCTACAATTTATTATTCATACATAATTATTGTTTAAAAGCTTTACCCACGCGTTCCTTAAGTTTTCCCGTTTTATTGTTGTCTACGTTGAAGTTTTATCAGAGATTTTGCACTTTTATCATTGTGTCCTTTTTATATTTAAAAATATTGATTTTATTTAATTAAGCTGATGTGTTTTCATTGATTTTTATTGTTTATTGTGTATAAATTGGAAATTGCGCTCGCAGCTTCATTTTGCTTACTGTCGGTATCTATTTTGTTTCTGTTTGTCCATTCTGAATTTGTTTTAGCCAAGATCGGTGTTGTGGTTTGTTGTTGTTGTTGAATTATGTTTGTTATGTGTTAATCATGACTTAATCAATATACTGCGCTAACCAACGGAAACCCTCGCCATAACCCTGTCGCTTCAGCACGGAGCACATAAACAGTTCCAATGGGCGACCTGGCAAATCGGAGCGTGCAACTTTGCCCTGTAATTACAAAAATACAATTAATTAAATATAGGCCTACAATTCAAAAAGTCAGAATTAACATACCTTTCCGGTTGTTAACTGATACAGTCCAAACATATTTCTCAGCTCATCCTCGCTGGCCGCACCGGGTTTATCAATTTTGTTGCCCAATATGAGCACGGGACAGTTGGAGAGCGCCTCATCTGTGAGCAGGGAATCCAGTTCGTTTTTGCTCTCCTGGAAGCGGCCGCGATCCCAGGCGTCTATCAAGAAGACGATGGCATCCACAGCTGGGAAGTAATCCTTCCAGACACGACGTGCTGCAAATACGCATCAGTTAGCTTTGTTTATCAATAATCAACAATAGACTACGACGACATATCTAAACAACAAATTTACATGAATAAATCACGCCCAAGCATGCCGCCACTTTGTTATCAGAAACGATTTTGATATCATGACAATGACGTGCCTCACTCAAAACTCAAACACTGCACGGCTCCGCTCCGCTCTGCTCGAGAGTCGAGCGTAACGCTGACAAAGCTACTTAGGCTATCTTTTTTTTTTTCAATGCCTATCATATACGTGAGCTCGCTTATCAATACAAATACATACGTACATATTTCTGTATGGATTCTAATATATTTACATATTTGCACAATCTAATAAATTTATATACAAACGTAGACAGTTTTAAGCAACCTCACGCTTGTAATGACATTTTACATATACATATGTAGATGTAATTGCAAATGTGTGTGTTTTAATTTGTTGTTGATCTTGAGCAGTTACGTTTTTTCCTGTTGCTTCTAAATACACAGTGCATTTATTAAATGCACAGTGGTTATGAACTGATTGAAGTACCCAAAATTAAATAGCACTTTGGATTGTTGATTGACTATATTAGGATTTGCAAAGGGGATTAAAAAAATTGAAAAATTACGACTTGTTTGCATTCATATTTGTGTTATCTTCATAGATTAAATAAATATGTATTTGAATATGATTATTGCATTCATCAATGACCACTGCAAATGTGGTTGCTGCTTTCACATTAAAGAGTGAAGGCAACAAATGACAAAAATTACAACGCGCATTCATTGCAAATGGCTGGCACATTTAATGGGTATGGGTATGTCGTATGTTGTATGGGTGACCCCCTGTGCTATATTTTACGCTGATTGTCGCTATTTTGTTGCTATTTGTCTTGTTTTCTTTGTGCTTTTGTGTGCTATATTTAGATGGAGACCAGCACGTTTCGGCATGCGCAATATTTATGATATTAATAAGAGCACTTCGCACAGAGTACAGATTATTGAGCATTTTAAGCATTTTCCGATTGTACAAAAATATAGTTAATGTAAACCACTTACCCTGAGTGTGTCCACCCAAGTCGAATGTAGTGAAACGCATATTACCGATGGACAGCTCCTCGGATGCTAATATAAAAATGTTAATTAACATGAATGCAGAAGAGATTTATATGAGTCTGAATCGCTTTCACTCACTTGGATGCAGTGTTGGCACATGCTGTGCTAGCTTATCATCTTTGAGCATATGCAATAATGTGGTTTTACCAGCATTATCCAAGCCAAGGAACAATAGTTTGCCGGACTTTTTCCATAGACCTGTACAAGCAAATAATAAATAATTTATAAAATATAATCACTAATACAAATCAACAGAAATGATCGCTCGACTCGCAGCGTTTGCCAGTAGTCAATGCCAAATGTTTTGAGGTCAGTTCCGACTTGACTAAAAATCGTCATTAATTAAAAATTCATGAGTTTCTTAACAGACAGAAAGATCTCATTTTAACTTGTTGTTCGGCGTCTTCTTCTTTTGGTTTTTGTTGGCAAACGCTCAAGAAATGCGCTGCTCATTGTGAGCAATGTCAAATCCCATTTTACCTAAGTATCCGAGAACGCCCGTAAACCAATCCCAAATGAACATCTTGGCTTGTGCTGTGCTTTATTTCCTGCGGGCGTCAATATCAAATAGCAAAGGCTGGCTGCGTCTCTGTGTCTGTCTGCCTGTGTGTGTGTGGGGGGAAAAAGAGTGTGGAGCTTTGCTGTAGGCAGAGAGAAAAACAGAAGAAAAAACAAAGAGAGAGAGAGAGAGACAGACATGAGAAAAGGAAATGATAATTTCTGTAACAAGTTCAATGTTCACACGTCGCGCGGCTCTGTTTTGTTATTGATAATCAATTTTGTCAACGGACTAAACAGCCTTGACATGAATAATAATTGTAAAAGGAAGTCAAGTTTTTTTTGAGCGCATGTAATTAGGTTAAAAACCAGTTTTTAATTCTTTGTCAAACAACACTTTCTTTCTATGCATTTGTATGCGTGTATGTGTATTGTACGGCTTTTGCGTGCGTGTGTGTGTACGTGGTTAACACGCATAATACTTTTTGAATTTTCATTAAATTTGGTCGAGTTTCGTAATGTTGCACTTTGGAGCTCAGCTAGGCACTTGACATCCTATGCGCTTAACAAACAATCACATTGAATTAAGTTTGACAACCAGCCGCACCCTTGGCGCGACACTTATTGGAGGGGTTAGTGTTAATTTTGATGTGCGATAAAAAAACAGCAGACATGACAATCTGATTTTGCACTACGTGGACACACACACATTTCTGTTTGGCCCTTTTTGTGTATTTGAATTGCACGCTGCTCTGTTTAACGGTTTACAGCTCGTTGGGTTGTGGAGCGGAGCATATTGTGTGTAACACTGTGTATATTTGCATTAAATGCTCTTTTTTCGTTTATTATATTTGCGAGTTATTATTATTTATTACTTTTTCTGCACACGTTGTATCGAATCGTTCGGAATAAGTTCAATCGAACGACTCACTAAACTGAACGAACGCTTGTCGTTCATCTAGTTCGATAGCCATATGAAATAAGAAACTTTACAGCTTATCGTGCTGTTATTAACAGCGTGTTGCAGTTAAATTTTTTAAAACGCAATTTACATTGATATTTTGGAAGCCAAACAGTGCTGTTATTTCCCTTTGCTCGTATCTTATTATTATCACTTATATTCCATCTATTGGGCGGAATTTTTATTCGGCTTACTTAAAATTGAATCTATCGATGTGCTTGATATCGATATGTTGAGAAGTCAACAATGTGATATCAAGCAAAGTTGGCTGCGGTTCATCAGTGAACGTACAGCGGAGCCAGTGAAACTTTTGTGTTACACTTTACAGCACTGTTGCAGGGCGCGCAAAAGTGACTTGTTTAAACCAGCTCTAGCTCTTGTTTAACATACATTCTGTTAAAAATAAGCTGTCATAATATTAAAAACTTTTTTAAATTTTGCTCACTTTATACATATCCTCAGAAAAGTGCTGTAAATATATATTTATTTTCGTTGGATACATGATGTAATGAATGAAAATACAAAGTATACATTGCATATTTAAAATCCTTTCAATATTCGAGGGACCTCAGTCAAATATTCGCATCTTCTGCATAATAATATCTTCTACCTGGACGCCATCGGGCGTGTCAAGGGCATAAAGAACTGCCTTGGCCACATCGTCTGCCTGCAGTTTGGGCAATTCATCGACAGCCTGTGAGTAAACATTGAGAAAATCTGTGTCCACCAGGCCTGGAGAGATGCTCTGCGATGCGGGTCGAAAACACAAAATAAAAAAAGAAGACCCGTCACAATTGTTTGCATTTCGCGAGGTGTGGTTCCCTAACCAGACCAGCAACCCCACACTTGGGTGCAATGTATGCATTGCATTTAACTTACCGTTAATTTAATATTTAATTTCAGAAAATGTATTTCCTGGCGCACCGTCTGGCAAAGTGCTGTAATTGCATGCTTCGTGGCCGGATAAACGCTGAATAAGGGCACCGGCACTTCCGGTATGCGATGTCCAAGCACGCTAAGTGATAAGAGAAGAAGGTAGAGATGGGGTAGAGCGTAAAGTACGCATGAGGTTGGGTAAATAAATAAAGTCAGTCAATGTTGCTACGCAATGTAAGCCCACTGGAAAAACAACAGCAAACGAGGCAAAAAAGATAAAGAAGAAAGATGATGGTCAACATCTGTCGTTGCGTTTGCTGCGTGTGAAGAAAAACAGGCGCTGCTCCTCACCAGACAGGCGGACAGGACCTCATCCTGCTGAGAGCAGCGCTGAACTGTCGTTGTGCATTTTATGCAAACATTGCGTAAACTTCTTTTAATTTGACAGTGCGTCTGAGGCAGTTGCCAGTTGAAAGTTGGGTGTGGGGCATTAAGTGCAAACAGAGGTTCGTCGCAGTGGAAGTATCCTCCGAGCACTTCCTCTAGCACTTTTATTTAATGAAGTCTTAATATTATTGCATTGACATTAAGCGAAATCCGTATTGATTGTCCATGCCACGCCCATACGCCCGTTCATTGGCAACGCCCTGTCGCATGTGGGCCATCTTGTGTCGCATTTTCATTGTTTGTTAACGTCGCTAGCCGAATTATATGATTTTTCTCATTAATTAACATTGCATCTCGCCAGTTCTTCTGTTGTCCTGCATTTCGCAATTTCTGATTTTCACATTTGCTGAATTGTATTTGATTACTTACGGTGGGCATTCTCGATATGCTTACTTTCTGCAGCTTTCGTTGCTCATTAAAATTGAATAATTAAATTCGTACGCAAACAATGCAAACGCTCTGCTCCACAAAAGATATCCAGTTAGTCTATCTACCTTTAACAATAATTATTCATACGAATTATAGTTCTTGAGTTATGTCTTTGACCTGAATTCATGTTTATCCTATGCAAATTGTTCTACACAATTGCAAAAAGGCATAAAATCTACCATTTACCTTAATAAAATACACTGTGCAAGAGAAAAGTGTGAGATGTAAAAAAAATGGATTGTAATAGAAAATGCTGCTTATAATTTAGCCTTTATTTTTCATGTTGAAGCTTATTTTGAGTTTCAGTGCAAAATTTAGATATGGATTATTGTTAATTTGCTATTTGGTCGTGATTCAATTGGCGTAGGCGGAAAAACTTTGAGTTTTCAATTTTATAATTTTATTTCACTACTAAAATTGTATATTATCGAATTGCAAAAACAATGTTCGGCAATAAGATAATAAGTTAGATATTCGAAATATATTCAACTTTAAACCTAGCTGCACAGTGTAATTGTGTATGGTTAGGCAGATGGCATACCCATACGATATAAATAATTACACTCGAGTTGAATCTTTTGATTGCAACGAGCTGCTTTCGCTTTGAGTATATTCAATTCAATAATTTGCATAATATTCACCTTGAATTGCTTGACAGAGTTTTGCATTTGCTTGCAGTAAATGTTCAATTTGGCAATTGGGCTCACATTGCGTATACGCAATTATTTAATATACATATGTATGTGGGTGTTTGGGTGTTGTGCATTTGTTTGCTTTCACAAGTAATTTGCATTTAAACGAAATCAATGCAATTTTCAATTAAAGCCAAAACGCGAATCAAACGATGCGAATTAATGCGCAACATTTTGATTTTAAATGCGTTGCGCATTGGTATTAATGAAATCAACAATACAAAAATGGGTGTGTGTGTGTGTGTGTGTATGTGTGTGTGATTGTGGAATGCAGCTCAATGCAAAATACTTAATTATGTTGAATAATTGAGTTCTTGTTGCTGTTTGCGCAAACACTTTGGCCATGCAAATGCAAAGCTTTTAATGCACACGACAACCACAAAACAACAGCAACAAGAGAAAGCATCTCTGCGGGAGTTTCAACATTTAAATATCAATAAATGCGTTGTTTGTGCGATGGCTTTTAATTTAATTTAAATAACGTCCAAATGGTATCTCCTCACCCACACTCACACACACACACTCACGCACACGATGCCAAAGTGAATATGATGAAAAATGCATGCCGTGAACAACACTGGCAGTCGCACTATTTGCACTTTCATTAGGGGCCCATACACGAGCAGACGTAAGCACATAATTTTGGCAAATATTTTGCCACTCAAGGCAACATTCAATCAGTTGTTTGCCCATTGTAAGCAACTGCTATGAAGCAAATGCCAATGCAAATCACTTGTGTGAGTGCATTGTGCTCATGTATGACCACCAATTTAAGCCTAGCCCCAGTTTTGATATTTTAGCTGCACAAACATCACTTACAAAACGATAACAAACTTTGTCTTCCTCTCCCTTTCTCTCTCTCCCTCTATCGGTTGGGCGATAATTGCGCTAATGCTCTAATGCAGTCAGGCCAATTTGGAAGCAAATTTATTGTTTAGTCAAGTCTATTTGGTTTGTGAGATTGCAGCATTTCAATAGCATTATGGCCTACTTAATTATCAAAACCTAATTTACAAGCCCAACAAACGGGCTGACAATTCCATTCAAATAATTTCAATTTACTTTGAGCATTGTACAGCACTATAAAACAAGGAAATATTGACGTAATCGATCGATTGAAGTTTGCATTAATAGCGAAGTGTTTAGTAAAAAATTTACTTTTAATAATTTTCTTCATAAAATAGAAGGGTATGTTTTTGAAAAGAGATAAATAAAATTAAAGAAAATCTGTCCATTAATAAAAATAAAGATGATTAATATAAATTGTTATATTTACCTGTTAATTACCACAATGTGGCAGCGCACCTTGCTAGCCGCCATCTGCTTCAGGGTCTCCCTTAAACAACTTGCCGTGGCGACCACATTCAAATCGAACAGTTCCTTAATATCCTTGGTGGGTGATTCTAAAGGAATGATTGCATTTAAATTGGATACCCTTCTGTTTACACTAATCGATTTTACCACTTAGAAAGTTGGCTTTCAATATGCCCGCATTGCATATGAGCACATGGATGCAGTGGAAGTTCTCCAAAATCCAAAGAAAACTGCTGATCAGCTGCTCGTCATCGCTGAGATCACATTGGCGCCCAAAGATCTTACCCTCGCCAGTCACTTGAGCGTTGAGTGCCTGCCATGGCATTACTTAAGACTCTTTTTAAGACTCCAACAGACTGCTCACCTCGATGAGTTCTGCACGTCTGGCGAGGCCCACCACAACCATGCCGGCATTGGCCAAGGCAATCGCTGTGCTTGCTCCAATGCCCATCGAAGCGCCAGTGATGACGGCCACCTTGTTGCACCAGTAGAACTTCTCCATGCTGACCAAAACTGATACTTAGATATACAGGTAGATGGCTAATAAATTGGCATATCCCACTCGCAATAGAGATGATCCGACAGCTTCGTGTGCTTGCCGCAAACTGATCTCTGCGAAGCCGTTTTCCATCGCCGGCAGCTGCGTTTGCCACTCAATTGCGGCAGCTGTGTCGGCTTTGCTTTGCTCATTCGTTGCGATTGACTTTGTGGACTTGCAGTTATCGCATTTAATTATTCGCAATTTACTTCAGTCATATTGTGATGCACTTTAAATCAGATTGCCCTGTCCCCCTGAATTTCCATCAGAGCGTTGCACTCGAGGCGGTTCTGTTGCAGCGGATATGTTGTAGCAGTTACTCTGTCTAAAACACCCTGTAAATTAAAATGTTTTAAGTTAAGAGTAGTTAAATATTTATTTATTGAATATGGACTAACATCCTTCCAAATTTTATTTTTAAAAGTGAGTAATTTAAATATAAAATAGAAAAAAATTAATTAAAGTATATAAAATATCTGGGGCTAATATAATAATAATGTAAGTAGGTCATATTTTCATTGCAGTGATTGGGGAATCCCAAAAAAAACCGAAGCATACCAAAATTTGAAATTATCAATGTTTCTGACACTTATTATCTGATACTTCTTATCGTACATGCATCATACTTAAACATATTCTTTTGACATGAATATACATTAGATACTAAGATTATTTAGAAATTTGCATTAAATAAAAAAGTAAATAATTTTAATATACTCATACCTTAACTAAATACAAGGTATTTTCTAGCCAGACCCTCTTCAGTTAGACATACTTACCTGTTATATTTTACTTTTTCCTAACAGCTTTTGTTCACTAGAAATTTAATATAATCAGCTAATATTTCCTTTTGTGGCTTTCGATACCTTTTTGTCTCCAATCTCTCTCTTGTGATAGCTTTTGCTTATCTTATTATACCATGTTTATTTTAACACTTTTAAACCATTTTTTTTAGTTGTATATTGCTGCTTTAGTGTCCACTGTAGCCAGAACAATTATTTACCCGTAAACAAGTGTACGTTGTGTAAAAGTATTCACAAAGTTGTTGATAGTGTCATCAGCCTGAAACATCTTGAAACGGTTGCATTCATGCGTTAAACCTTATCATATTTTTGTATATTACTCAACAGCAGCTTCGGTTTCAGCTGCCTATCGCAATCTTATGGCTTCCCAGCAACAACTTAACAGAACAGCACTTCTTGCCACGCCCGGTTGCATCCAAAGCAGAGCAAAGCAAACTTGTTCTGCTGTCAAGCAAATCAAAATTTATATTTATCAACATGCAACACAAAAAAACCTTTAAATTATAACAGACTTTTAGATACTTTGTTTTAAATAGATTGTACTAAATGTTCAAAATAATATTTATAATTTATATATAATTTATTTAAAATTAAAAGCTTTAAATTGCTCAAAATTGTCGTGGTTAAAGTAATTTTTACTTCAATTGTAGAAAACCTTTTTCAATCTTTAACTGGATTAAGGATTGGCTTCGGATATACCTGCGATTTGTATTTGACAAATGAAATGAACTAAATTAGTCTGTGTCGGATATGCGCCTAGCATAATATACCCATTATCTAAAAATTTATTGGGTATCAATTGTGTGCAACAAGAAAGTTAAGCGGCAATCATAAAATGCAAAATACAATTCAAAAATGAATCTAAACTTGGATTGCTGTCAATGATGCAGCGTTGCAGATGACAGCAATAAAATGCAGGTGCTGCATATCACAGGCCAATGTCATATCTGAGCCAAGTGGCCCTTTGTGTTGCAATCCATGCTGTTCAGTTTGAGTCCAGTACAGTTGACCAGGCTGCTAACGAATAAAATCTATACAACTACAATATTGGCCTGGTCGTAAAAGTAACTTTTATTCTGCGACAAATGAAAAGAATACTGGGGGCAATAAAAAGTCGCCGCTTGGTATTCAATTTCGTGGTTGTGGCTTGGGGCAACAAAGTTAAGTGACACTGCACCACCACACCGCACCACAGTCATCAAAGTGGCAGGCATTTAAGCCATACAAAAGCCCAGTTGCAAACATTTTGAATGCGCTGCAGTTTCCCTTCCTCCTCCGCTCCTCATCCCTTTGCCCGACTAAATTGATAGAAAATTGGCAGGCAAAGTGTTTTTAGTTTTGCCACAATTTAGTTTTATTTTTTTTTTATTACTTCGCTTTTTTTATTTAGTGGGTCGCTTTCGGTGACGCCAAATAAAACACATAAATGGGCAAAAGGCGCACATCGTGCTGAAATTTATTGTTGCATACTTTTCGGCTCAGCACTCTGGCATGCAAAAATAAAATTGTGTTGCCACATGTTGGGGCACGCTGTTGGATGCTGTTGGTATTATTTATTTTTCGGTTAAACCCAAATATGCATTTTTCATGGGCCCGCCGTGCTTTTTCTGTTGCCGCCCCATCCGCAGATGTTGTTTCTGTTGCATTCCCTTTTAATTGTAATAACATTTGTTGCGCACACGATTCAAATTGCATTTATGTTTTGCCAATTGGCTCTGAGATGTGAGCTGCTGCCTGGTTTGGCTTTTTATATTTTCGCTTTCACAATCTAATAAAAAGCTCGCTCCCTGTCACAAAATAAATGTAAACAATCCCAGAACAGAACAGAATAGAACAAAACAAACGAACTCTGCTCGCAGTGTGTCGAAACGGGGCCAAATTAAATTACAAACTTTTCTTTTAAGCAAGCAGTTTAATTGAATTGCTTCATTCCGCACTGCGAACAGAGAGAACTCAGATGTATATATATATACCTATATATATGTATATGGGTATATGTATATATCCATGGGACAATTGTACTTGTGTTTTTTTTTTATTGCATTTCAATGCGCGTAGATAAATATAAGTTTTGACATGCATAACAATTAGCGACAGAACAGAAAGTTTTCAAATGTAAGCTATATAATTATTAGATTAATGTTGAAAAATTAGACAAACATTTTTTAACATTAACATCTTAAAACAAGAGAGAACTATACAGTCGGACGTAACCAACAGCGAAATACTCTGATACCATAATTTGTGTGCAGCCAAGAAATACTGTCCAAGTTTGCCTTTCAGATTGAGGTAGATATAAGATAGTAATCCTTCTCCGAATTTTGGCAACTGCTGGCAACTTTTGATATTTTGGGGGCGGCATTGGGCGTGGTTAAAAAAAAAATAAAAATATGGTTCCCAATAATGTTCCTTTCAAGTTTGGTAACTGTAGCTATAAAATTGCGGGAGATATTTATCGATTATCGGTTTTTGGGGGCCGGAGTGGGCGTTGTGCGAAATTTATTTTTTCCTTTCAAGCTTTAAAATTTCGTGAGAAGTGGGCGTGGCTATCAAATTTTGTATCGATCTCTTAGGGGAGTTACCAGTAACTAGTACTCTAGCTTACAAATAATGGAATATATTCGCATTTAAGTTTCTAAGGCCGAAGTCGGCAAATGGGCATAAGTCGAACCTTCAAAATGTCATAACTTCGTCAAAACTCAACGCATTTTCAGAAGCAAGGGTGTTTTAATCATAGTTTGACCTCTAGATCAATCGTACACTTAAAGTTGAAAACGTGATTTTGGGCGGAACATAAGTCAAAATTATAGTCCGATAATAGCATATGGGCAGATTCTAGATTGACGTCGCCAACAATCCAATGATACCTTCGGTATCATAGTGTAAAAATAATGAAAATTAAACGTAAAGATGGCAGAGAAAAAGAGAGACATAATGTGTACGTAAGTGGGAAATTTGATTTAAGCAAGAGAGAGAGAGAGAGAGACACTCTAAAATTGATATATATTCTTGATCATCATTACCAGTACTCTGTATGTCTTTTGGTTTTTAAAATTGACAAGAATACTTGTAAAAGCATTTATGTTTGAAATGATGTAATTACATTTACGTAAAAGTAAGTCTCATAAAGAATAATTTTGCAACTAACAATTAATCAAACGTGATTGTAAGAATTTAATTAAGTGGCACGCCCAATGTTAGACAATTGCATAATTGACACGTAGACAATAGACGACGCTTAGGTGATTATTTGAGGCACGCGTGTGCCACAAAACTATATATATATATATATATATGTATATAAAATACATAGACAAAGGATCTGCCAGCTGTGAGGAATGTGCCGAAGAAGCAACCTAAAACTATGCCAACAATTTTAATGTTAAGTGCCAGCAGGTGTTAGTGGTTATTGTTGTTGCTTGTGATGTTTTTGTTGTTGTTGTTGTTGCTTGTGTTGTTTGCTGTTGTTTTTATGTAGAGACAACTTTTGATTAAATTAAAATTTATTTTAATTAAACAAGCGTCGCAAATGTCTCATTTACGCTTCGATGATGCGACAGGCAACTGACGGACTGAGGGACAGAGGGACAGACGGGCGTGCCAAGCATATTTCATTGCGTGTATCTGTGTGTGTCTGTGTGTGTATCTGTGTGTGTGTATGTGGTGTGTATGGGTGTGTGTGTGTGTGGCTGCAACAAAGTTGCTTTATTGCTCGCATGTTTTGCGGTCTGCTGACAATTTGCGCCACCCACAAAATTGTTGGCAGCATTTTTTTGAATTCCAACATTCTATAGAAAGTTTTGCACCTTTCAGCCTTGGTAGATATTTAAAATAATTATAAATATCAGTGTTTTTTTTTAATCGTAATAAAATGTTAAAAACAATCAAATTTAATTTAATACAATTACAGCTACAAGCAAATGGCTGGTGAATATAATTTAATTTGGAAAAGTCAAAAGAAAAGTCAAAAGAAAAGTCTGGCAGATGAACAAATCCAAAGAGTTCGAATCGCTGTATAATCTGAAGTTTTATATGAATATACCAAATACTAATATTAAACATTGTTGTAATTAACAAAAAGTTATTGTAATAGTTCTGCGAATCATTTGAATTGGAATTTATTATTAACTTGAATACAGTTAAGATGCGTCTCTGCAATGTTGCAAATGGCTAGTTCATAGGTCCATGTCCATTGTTTTAAAACCAAAAACAAGAACATCATTTTTCGGCTAAAAAAAAGTTGGGTAATTAAGTATATAGTATTTAGTCTATAGTATAGCTTAAAAACTAGCTCTCTTCTTGGTCCAAAGTTGGCCACACTGTTCAGAACAATTTAAGGCGCACTTGTCCCAAAAAAGCATGTTTACCATTTGTGGCTGCAAGACAAAAAACTAAATGACGCAGCATGTGGCGTGGGAGGGGAGAGGTAAATAAGTGGCAGCTAAAATGTCCAGAATCCCCCTGCTGCACTTTAGTGCAACTAATTAGCCTAGATTTTCGGAGTAAGTCCACGTACACCTGCTAAAGCCTGCAATAACATGTTAGTGTTGTTTTCTCTTGTTATTGTTGCTTGTTAATTGCTCTAAGCGAAAGCAGAGCACCGCAAAAACTTTTTGGCATTTGCCACGCGAAACTTAACCCTCCCTCAACAATCCCCCTTTCCTCCCCCCTCCGCTCAACAACATTACCCTGACAATCCAGCCATAAACTCCCTCCGGCTTGATGCGGCACTTTATTAGCTGCTCTGCGGCTTGGCTATTATTTGATGTTATTTATGACTAACAGACGCTTAGCGAACGCATTTGAGGCTGCTGCAACTGCAGCACCTGCAGCTGCAACGCCATAAGGTGTGCAATCTTATTTTCATTACCAGCAAGAACAGTATGAGAAAACTTTGAGTTTACTTTTTGGCAGAAAACAGCTCGTTTCAAGTGTTTGGCAATTAGATGCAAGTATTTCGAGCATTCCCGTATTCATTAGAAGTTTTGTGTGGAAAGCTATGCTAACTCACCTTCCTCCCAGAAAAACAAAAAGTAGGAAAACTACACTCGGAAAAAATACTTGATAATTTCTATGTATACGAAGAAATTGTTTAGAAAGAATAAATGCTTACCCTTAAACTTCCATTATCCCATTCTCTGTGACTAAATTTTAATATTCATAAAGAATATTTCATATTTTTAGAAGTTTTCTTTCTCATTTTACTTTTTACTGATCTGGTCTGATTAGTAATAAATTATTGTTTTATGTAGAACAATTTAGTAAATAGTAAAACTGTTTTGAACTTTAGAAAATTGACAGAAAACTAGAAAAAAACATAATAAAAACAAGTAAATATTTCTTAAAAAAAAAAAATTAAAATGATTTATTTCTAGATCAAAAATTAAATACAAATATTATAAATTTATAATATAATTAAATACAAGTATTGCACAGTATCTTGTGTGGTTTTTGTTTATTTTATTAATTTGTATAAATGATAGTTTTTCTTTAAAAACTTAACTTAAGCTGGTATTTGCGATTCTAGGTCATAATTTTTCTGAGTGTACGCTGAGCATTAGGCGACCAAGCAAACAATGTTGGTTGCAAGTTTTTAGTGCCGCAAGCGAGCGTTCGTGCATGTCGCCGGTCTGCGCTGGACTGCCGGGTCTGGAGTTGCAGGACCTTCGGGAAACGGGGAGGGGAGTGAGAAGGACTGCAGGCATAAATCACGTGCGGCGCACAAGAAACTTTTGATTTGTGAAATCAGAAGCTATTTGCCGCGCTGCAATCAGCACAAACATTGTGTATACAAATGCGTTTCGACGTCCACTTGCAGCCGGAAGGCAAAACTTTTGCTTTTTGGCATTCGTCAGATATGCAGCAGCCAAATCCAAATCCAAAGCCAAATCCAAACCGAAAGCAAAGTCCAAATCCAAGTCCATATCCAAGTTCTGGGCTCTGTCTGCAACTTTTTCTCTCTTGTTGTAAAGTTTTTAATAGTTTGTTGGCGCTTTCGCTGATTTGCTGTTGCAAAACTTTACCGCTTTGTTGTTTCTGTATCTTTTTATTTTTCACATTAAATGTATTTATTTATTTCTATTTTTTGGCTTAAAGTACAAAACAGTCGGTTGAAATGCATTACTAAATTGCAATGGAGCGGCTAATGAAGAGCTTCAAGTAGGCAGGACGCTTAGCTGTTTAAATTTTTTTCTCTCTGCTTGCCTCTTTAATCCACTCTCTACTTATTTCGGCTGCATGTGGCACGTGTCCACTATAATTTGGCTTTAGCCGCACTGCGCTACGTCACATCACAAAAAAAACTATGCTAAAAGAAACCAAAAGTGTGTCAGGCTCTAAGCGTGGCCAACAGCATTTATCATTTAAGCCAGAGAGACACTAAAATTTGTCACATTTCTAGGCTGCAGCGCAACCATAAAACCAGTAGATGTGGACGAGGACGAGGACTTGAAACAAAAAGTGGCAAATAATCAACTAAAGCTAGGTGCAGCAACGGAACCGACGGCAACTGCGACAAAGTGTGGTGCATACACAAAATGAAGAAAGTTACCATATATATATTATATACATTCCTTTCTCTCTTCTTTAACATATCTCTATCCTTGTCATTTAGTGTGTGTGTTTTTTCTATAGTCTCTATATTTATTTTTTAGAATGCTTGTGCAACTGCAAAAATTGTCGAAATATCACATAAATTTAAGCTGATATGAATAAAAATAACATAAAATCTAAGCCTAATACTCCTCCTCATAGCTGATTGAAGGGTATCTCCTTGGGGTTTACACTTTCTCTCTTGAATATTCTTCTACTTATCTAGTTTTTTAGCCTCGGCTGCATTACGAAAAACTCATAGAAAAGTAGTTAAACTTAAACTTTTAGCTGACATAATTTCACTGTGCGCATCTTTGGATGACATATACTAAATGCAGTAATAAATTTTGGACAAAGTATACAAAAAGTTTTCAGCGAGGAGTGACGTCACGCACACACACACACACACTCACTTACGCACATAAATATATCCATATAACTATATATAAATATGTATATATGCATGTGTGGCAGGAAAAGTGGGTTGCAAGTCCACTAAGTGACTTATGCGGCGTATGCGTGTTAATGTGTGACTCTAAATTAGTTTAGTTACCATTTAAAATAAAACAGGTCAGTTCCTGAGTATTCTTAAAGCAAAATTAAATAATTAATAATAATTCAAATTAAAACATATTATGATTAAAATTGCTTGAAGTCATGCATACTATTATTTTTTTTGCAGTTGAGCGAAACAGAAAATACTTTAAAATTTCTTACTTTAGTTGCAAAATTTTAGTCGATGCAAAAATATTTGTGTTATTGCAAATAATCATTATTCTTTTCGTTAGAATATAAATTACTTAAAGTGCTTTAATGCAAACTTGAATTTATGTGGATTTTTGAATGTTGAATTTCAGGCCAAATTGTATTTCATAACTTATAACTTTCCAAAAAGACGTATTTTTTTCAGCAAGATAGAAAATACATTTTAAATACATATTCGAACTCAAAGTTGAACAATTTCAACTGCAATTAAAAATATTTTTAAATTATTATTAAATAAAATATCATTATTAAATTAAATAAAATAAACTCCATATTTTTTATTTGTAGTCTGTTTTTAAAGCGTTCATTTTGACCTTTAACAATTATTATGATTTTCAATGCTTATTTGCTTGCATTTAAGCCACAAATTGCTGAGCATTGTTTGATGGCGTTAGCGAAGGAACCCCTTCTATTTTGGCCAAGTTCATGGCATGATGGCTGACGTCTCAGCACGTGCTGCCCAGATTCATCTCAGTCAGTGGCAGTCAGCGAACAATTTCTCCATTTAAATGAGAAAAAATTGTGGAAAATTTGTAACTGAGGCATTTTGTTGTTGTTTCTGGGCACGAGCTTTTTCTTGTTTTTGTTTTTTGTTTTTTTTTTGTTTTTGTTTTCGTTGTTGTTTTTATTTTTGCTTTGGCTTTGCCCGTCAAGTCAAGTAAACATGACGCGCAATGTCTAATTTTTTTTTTTTATTTTTTACTCTTTCTATTTTGTTTTTTATTTTATTCGCTCTCTTGCCAGTCGTTGACTCCGTATGGCCGCCTGCTCTGGCTCGTTCTCTCTCTCTCTCTCTCTCTTACTCTCTCTCTCTGTCTCAATGTCTCGCACTCTCGAGCGCAATATTTTACATTTTCATGCATGACGCGTTTAATCACGTGATGCATATGATTTTCAGGCTTTCCGGGCAGAGACGCAGGCAGCCGGACGGACTGGCGGTGGGTCGGTCTCGGTGTGGGTGGTCGGACGGAGCGGGGCGGGGCGGGGCGGGCAACGCTTACTTCCCATTTTCTCATCCTTATATGCATGCATACAGTTCCATCAGCATGAATTATGCCTTGCATACTTTTAGCTGCTTGCCTTGCGTGAATGTGTGTGTGTGTATGTGTGTGTGTGTGTGTGTTTGTGTGTATCTGTTGTTGTTGTTGTTGTTGTTGTTGAGCTTAGGTCCTTGGCGCTGTCTGCTTGTCTGCTGTGGTTTTCTGTTTGGTGGCCCTCTGGCGCCTTTACGAAATGTCGCCTTTTATGTTAGACTTTATTTGGTGGTGTCGAGTTTGGTTTTCATTTTTGTGCAGCCCACTCAAAAGTTGTGGATCAGAGCGTGTAATTTAACTAAAAAGAGCACTCTTCACATACGACGCGTCGGAAGTGTTTTTCCCGGGCAATGTGCTTTTAATTTCTCTCTCATTCTATTCCTTACTCCCTCACACTCTGTCTCTCTCTCTCTCTCTCGGTCGACTTTTTGGAGCAGTGCGAAATTCCCACGTAATTTATGTGCTTAACTTTCACAGTCCGCTGGCAGCAGTCACAAAAAATAGTCATAAAAATGCTCGACATTTTCACACTTTTGCGCCTTTTGGCCAAAAACTGAAAATGAAAGCGACCACACAGCCAACTGGCCAAAAATAAGAACAACAACAACAACAACAACGGCAACAACAAGAACAACCCAGAATATATTCAAGTGAATATTTATGAGCGACAAAAGTAGCATTTGTGCTTTGCATTTTGCTTTCCAAAATGGCGAGAGATTTGCTGTTGTTGTTGTTGTTGTTGTTGTTGGTGATATTATCCCTACGTTATAGCTGTAAGCAACAGTCGGCCAAAATGCGATGGGCAAACGTTAACAGACTCGCTTTAGCTTTTGGCCAGTTTTGTTGTGGTTATTGTTGTTGTTATTGTGTTCTCGTTGTCAGCATTTCCGACGCTGATGAGTTTATGCTTTTGGGCTATATTACTTTATTCCCCATAGCTATGTGTGCCTATCTTTGGGTAAGTGTGTGTGTGTGTGTGTGTGTTTGTGTGTATGTGTGTGTGTGTGTGTGTGTGTGTGATTGTGGGCACTGTAACTCTGCGGTTATGCGTCACACACAAACGACCATTCACGGCTGTCATGAGTTTTCCGCAATTGATGGTCTAATTATGCCGCCAACACTAAATTTCATGACTTTGGTGGTCGAGTCGAGTTGTCCCTGGATATGAGTGTGTGTGTGTATGTGTGTGTGTGTTTGACAGACAGGACGCATGTAATTTAATGGAAAAACATTCGCTACACACTCACACACATACACACACACAAACTATGACTAAGGGCTATGCATTCAAAGTGTGAAAGATCCCCATCAGCGATTGCCCTTTAACAGATTGACAGCCGTCTCGTCGTCCTAAAGGATGACCAGTCCTTGAACTCACAGGACTCACATATGCCGCATTACAAGCATTATCTGTAAAGTACGAGTAAGTGTCAGTTTGAATGGAGATAATGATTTCTATAGAAGCTTTGCTGTTTTACCATTTAAATATTAAATTATCTGAGTTTAGAAATTTCGAAGAACAGTAATTCAGAAGCATTATAAATATGTCAATTATCTAAAGGGCAAAATAATTAGTTTCTTAATTATATTGGACATATTTGAAAGTCGATATATAAAATATTTATTTATTTTGCATTGGAATTGAATTAATTGAATATTGACAAGGACAGCTAAGTGGGATTGTCTCTGTTACTCATCGTGAATATCAAATGATATCAAAAGATATTAAATCGTAAAATCGTAACGATAAATGAATGTCTGCTATTGAATGTCTGTTTTGTACTTAAATTTAATGAGCTATTCAAAAAAAATGTATAATATTTTCATGGAAACTCCATATAAATAAATATTTCAGAATTAGGTGAGACATAAAAACCTAATACATAAGAACTGTGACATAGTTTCTCTAAAACCGGAACTGTAAACAAAGTTAATTAAAACTTGTTACAAAAAAAAAAATAGTAAAAATTTGCATTATTACAGGATTGATTCAATAAAATAGTAAAATTATTAGCCACTTTAAACAATATCACTTTAATGATTTTTTTCTTGCGGCTATTTTTTGTGTCAGACCTTCCTCAAAAATATGCTAATTAGATTGTTCGCACTTAATAATTATTCTATGCATATTTATGAGCAAATATGCTTATGTATAATCATGTACAAACAATATGTTATTTACTAATTCAAATGAATGACAAATAAACAAAAAAAAATATGATAATTTAATGCAGAACCTATTTTAATATTATCAACGACACGTTTTGTAGAGAATCGGATCGAATGGTACAGGTTTCTACAGCACCTAACTCGATAATTTGTGTAGTTTGGTTTTAGTAAACATCTGGGCACCAAAGTGGTAGGTTCTCCTCACCAAATATGTCTTTCAATTGGCAAACACTGCTGCTAACTGTGCTGAGCAGCAATCTACTATGTTGCTGGAACACTCTCGGAGTCGGGGCACAGTTGTTTGAACAGCCGGCGACAAAGTAGGTCGCCCACAGGCTTATCTAAAAAGCAGGTCAATCTATTGAGCAGCTATTTACTTGCAGTGCTGCTTACACAACCTATATTCGACGTCCCGGCGATGGTGCTCCTAATGGCGGTGATGGTGGAGCCACACAGATGCCAAATCAACTGAATGCAATACAAATTACGAAAGCAACGGAGCTGAAAGAAATCAAGGATAGCGGTGCACTGGAGCCATTGTTGCAGCAATTGTTGGACCAAACTATGCCAAATTGGCGGCAACCACAACAGCAACCAGAACAGCGGCAGCAGCAGCAGGAGCAAATTCGATTCCAGACACAGCGCCTACAATTTCAGAGGGAACAGCCAAAACAACAACAACAACAACAACAAACAAACTTTTTTGTTTATGAAACCTCAGAGCCTGTGAGGTTGGCAAGTCAACAACCTCAAATGCTGCAGGGGTTCAATGGCGTCAATGTACGGCAGCAACAACAACAACAACAGCAATCAACATCTACGCAATACAAACAACAACAACAGCAATACCAACAACAACAATTTACTCAGCTGCCAATTCAGATGCAACAAAAACAACATCAGTACATCCATTATTTACAAACAGCGCCAAAAATTGCATTGGCGCCAATGCCTGAAACGGCAGCAGCAGCAGCAACAACAACAACAACAACAACAATTGGAGCATCAACAGCAACTTGGCCGCCAGCAGCTGGTTTTGTGGCGCCAATTGGAAGTTTGGGCAATAGTTTTCAGCCTACGTAAGCAAAACAACTATCGAGAATAATACTTTTATTACCCTGCACCCACTACTAACAAAGATTTATATATGTTACCTGTCAGACAAAAGGAAGTGTACATTTTCTTATTCAACAGCCGAGTCGATATAGGCATGTCTGTCTGTCTGTCCATGTATCTGTACGTCCGTATGTCCATCCTTAATAGGCGTCTATCTCACGCGATGTAGACGAAAAAAACTTAATCTGTAAAGGGATAATTTTGACCAATTTCCGATTCACTGTTCAATCAAAGAATTTATAAGATATCCAAATTTAAGGGATAATTTTGACCAATTTCCGATTCACTGTTCAATCAAAGAATTTATAAGATATCCAAATTTATAGTTTATTTTATCGTACAGCTTATGAGTTTTAAGAATATTCCACTTATCCAATTTTAATGGAATATTCTTGCATCGCATAAAAATATGTCTTTTTTTGATAATTTTGGGAGAAGTTGCACATTTATTGGCAACAGAGTGTCTGCTAGTCGGGCACTCTCGACTTGAGATATATTGATAGTTATTTGTTGCTGTTGCTTTAGTTACTGTCATTTAAACAATGCATTTTAATTAGCTCACCTCAACAAACGGAAGAGAGTTGCGAAAGCTGCTGCAAAGAGAAGGGTGAGGAGGTCACGTCCTGTTCGTGCTGCAACACGAAGCCGCTGCTCAGTGCAAAGCTGCTCAAGGCGACATCTGGCTAGTATCTTTTAATTAAAAACTGCTCGGCCTGATTAAATAAATAAATAAAAAAAAAATAAAAAAGTGTTGCATATATTCGTGCTGCTCGATAGCTGTGAGTGTGTGTGGGTGGTTGAATGCAGCAGTTGTCGCATATGTGTGTGTGTGCAGCAGCAGAAAGTTTTTACAATATGTGTCTTATCTGTCATCGACGATGCCACGCCTCTAGATAACTCCATTTGATGTTGCTACTGCTGCTGCTGCTGCTGCTGCTGCTGCTGCTGCCATGTTGTTCAACTTGAAAAACAAAAGCGACTCATTCAACTAAAAACAATTTCTAAAAATATAAAAACACGCCATTCAGAAGAAAAAAACCGCAACACTTCATGTTGAGTGCGACGTTGCAAATTGTTTGCCGCTGTTTGTATGTGTTTGTGTTGCGTTGTCAGCAAGAAAATAATAAATAAAAATGCACAAAAAGTATGCTGCGACTGCTGCTGCTGCTGCGTGTGAGTGTGTGCGTGTGTTTGTGTGTGTGTGTGTTTGTGTGTGTGTGTGTAAGTGTTTCAGCTGAAAAATGAAAGTGCTGAAGTGTTTTTCATTGTTTTGCGTCAACGCTAAGCACAATCGCCAGACGACAGTTACAAACAATGACAACAACCAAAACTAAGTAAAACGAAGACACGATGCGGCTGACGACACCACAAACGGTGGCAACATGATTTGTTCTACCTCCTAGATTATCTTATATATAAATCTGGCTTAAATAAATGATCTCAAACTAAATACAACTTTACTTTCTTGGCTTAATACATGATGGAGTGAATTATAATTGCTTATTGGAAGTGTATGTTCCTTCCACAACCGATCTTAGATTTATATTATATTATATATTAAATTATATTCTACTACGCCATTGAATATTATTTTATATAAAAAAAAAAATAAATACGCTTTACTCCAGCAAAAAACATTTAAATAATAAACTGAGGTCACCAAACAATAAACAATTTCTATATTCAGTTAAAAAGAGAATTTCACTGGTGAATTTTTCATAAATTTTCTATGTATTCAATGAATTTTCATTGGGATTTCAAATTCTATTTTTGCACATTACACATTGTTAAAATGTTTTTTTTTTTACAGCTTTGCAGTATTTCTATTATTTATTCATTTAGAAAAAAATAATGAAAATAAAATTGCGAAATAAATATTCATGCATACGTAAAATATCTTTAATAAATGGGATTGAACCAAACCGTTAAGCCTGATACTTCAAAGAGGCCTCAAAGAGGTTAATAAAAATGCTGTGTCATGCCATGTTTTGTAGCTTGTATTTTTGTGTTTGTGTGTTGAGGAGGCAACTGTAATTTCATGCTCGCTGCTTAAAATGGACCATAATCGGGGTGCGTGGCTAATTAAATTCTAAGCATTTGCCAGCAGCCGAGTACCGAGTACAAACACTAAAAAATGTTTTATACGACAACAGAGTAGGAGTTGCAAAATCCAGCAATAAACTGACAGCAAGTCTAACCCTAACCCCTAACCCATAACCCCCAACCCAAGCTTATAACCCCACTCCCATCCACTGTTCGCAATGACAATTTCAATTGCAGATCCTGGACCCACACACGCCCCTATGCAAATGGCAAAGCCGAGTTCTCATTGTGCTGCCGCCTGTTTCTCAGCTTGTGCTGACAGCTTTTGAACTGCCTTCGTTTGTTGTTGTTGTTGTTGTTGTTGTTCTTGTCGTTGTCG
This sequence comes from Drosophila mimica, assembly GCA_037043585.1. Taxonomy (NCBI): domain Eukaryota; kingdom Metazoa; phylum Arthropoda; class Insecta; order Diptera; family Drosophilidae; genus Drosophila; species Drosophila mimica. The sequence continues at coordinate 1,603,113 of JBAMBE010001187.1, forward strand.
TTGTCATTGCCGTCTAAATTAACCGTTTCGTTACATCAGCGCACTCCTTGTCTATCTTTGTGCGTTACCAGTTGCCAGCTGCCCCCAGATGCGACGACGTCTCCAACTATACACTTGCTATCGCAGGTATTATAATTATCTCATGAAGTGAGTAACCAGCCAATTTATCCATCTGTCTATAAACTATATCAATAATTATATATATTTGTTTGCTTTCAAGATATCTTTGATTTAATTTTTAATTACAATTCGTTAAATTAATATTTTAGTTCCTCATTTGAAATACAATTTTTTGTATTTGTTTTTCTTCTCGTGAAGCTTACATAGAAAACATTCTTTAATTTCTTAAAATAACATTAATTGCCACCAGCTGAACTATGATCTTCGAGAGTATATAAAATTCGGTGTGCCGCCGGTGGCAGCATTTTCTTGTTTAGTTTCAAGTTTGTATGAGGCAGTCGTGCGTGGCACGGGCGCTTGCCAATTGGCGCAATCAGGCAGCGACTTTAGAGACAACGCCACTGCCACTAGACTCAACAGAATTGGCTTTGTCTTCGTAGACGTGTCCGGGTCTGGATCTGGTTCTGGATCCGGGCCATGGTCCTGTGCCTGGTCTGGGATCCGCCCTGATTGGCATTTACAATTAGCGCGCGGGTAAACAATAAAATCGCATGGCCTTAAAAGCCTTTGCTTTCTCTAATGAACAGAGCACCCCCCTCAAAATATACATGCAGCCTAACACCCTCCACACACACCCCTGCCTCGCACACACACACACACATCTTATCCATATACATGTGCTCGGAAGTATGAAATTGGAATAATGTAGTCGTAATTAGATATTTGATTAATGAGCCGTGTACGCGTTCGACTTTGACTCATCACACGTGCTGATTTATCGCTGTCAACGGGCGGTCCCATATCATAAACAAACACATACACACACACACTCACACTCACACACACACTCACACACACACACACACAATAAACGGGGAATGCATTTCAATTATGAACAATCGCTTAATCATTTTCGCGATTAGCTGACCATTTCACAAAACAAAACTACAAATGCGAATTAGATTGAATTTTGAATTTGAATTGGAATATTGAATTCGATTTTGATTTTGATTTTGAGTTGAATTTTGATTTGGATATTGTTCTGCGATTTTAATGCGACGATTTGCGATTATGTCAGCTGTCGCTCGGAATGAACATTAAGTCCCCTTAATGTTGCAAGTTGTTCTGTGAAAATTTGCAGATAATTATGCATCAATAGAGCGGACATTGTCGTTGATGTTGATGTTGCCGCACCTTTTCAGGTCAGCAAGCTTCGTGCTGCAAGCATGCAGATTAAGTAAGAGTCATCGATGAAATAAATGTAATTAATGGCAATTAAGTGGGCGTGGGGGCCCAAATAGCCAACTCGGCGCTAATGACCCATATTATGGCTGCCTGTATGTGTGTGTGTGTGTGTGTGTGTTTGAGTGGTGTGTGCGTGTTGCAAGTGCGCTTTCATTGTACATGAAATAATTGCAAAAGCTTAAAGTTGTCAGTGGAAGATGCTGTTAATTGGGTCAACAAGCTGTTGTAAGAGTTGTACGAAACAAAAAAAAAAAACATTACTTCATTCAGTTCATAAATTTTCTGAATAAATCGGTTCACTCATTTACTTGAGCCGATAATTCATTATTTGCTGCGAGTCGAGCGAAAATTGTTGTAATAAAGTCGTGAATATTTTTAAAAGGAGCAGCATTTAAGTCATAATTTAACTCGTTAATTTCTCTGTTTGAACGCGCTTAAGCTTAATGATAAGCATATGATTAAATCTGTATGGATAAGTTAATGAGTAAAATATCCATATACAAAATTAATAAATAATTCCAATAATAATATCAGAAAACTAATAAAAATATTAAAAATATTAAGCAATAATATGTCATTAGTTTAATATGCAAATAGCTTTATTATATTTTTTTTATTTTAATGTTATGCAATTAATACTTACTCTGTAGTGTGTACCAAATATACATATTCAAAAGTCTTGCATAATTATTTAGGGCTAAGGAAAATACGACTTATAAAGATAATCATTAAATTGAATGAACTAAGACTGTAAGACAATATCTAGTAATCTCTTGTAATTAAACTTATTGAAAATGTTGAGGCTTTTGGTTCAATATTTAGTTTCCTGGGTGACCATTGCCCAAATTCTGCGATTAAATCGTGTTTGAATGAGTCGTTCAAATTATGTGCATAGTTTGTTGTGGTTGAATTGCATATTAAATGTAATTTGATTTGCATTTGGTTGCGTGCACCACCATTGAATGGATAATGATTTACAGCATGGGTTGACGCTTGAGTTGCATTGAGGATTGAGACTTGAGGTTTTGCGAGCTTTATTTAGGTGCAGGGCAGAACACTGTGAGGTGGGGCAGGAACCGCAGGAAGTGCCTTCTAGATGGGCACTGTTGCAGCTTCGTCAAGCTGATGTAATGTTGTGGTTGAGTTTTGGGGCACGTTGCTTTGAGGCTTTTGCCCAGTTTGGTTGCATGTGCTCAACAAATAGTTTAAGCCAGACAAATATTGGAGACTGCTTTGAATTTTGCTGAATCTCTTCAAATAATTGGAAATGTTGTAATTAACATTTCAAAGCAATAAGCAAGAATTAAAATTAAAATTCCTTATGTTTGTTTTATTGCATTGTTTTATTTTGGGTGCTGCTGACCAGTTTTTTTTTTATTATTTTTGTTCTGGCGTAAATTCCCAACAAAACATTTTTACATATTTTTTACTCACTTTCAAAAGCATGTCTTTGATCTCAAATATGTTCGGAATTGGGGGTTGTGGCCCTGCAGCAACAAAAACAATAAAAGTTTTGTTAAACACAAACAACAAATCCGCGCAGCAATTCATATACAACACACACACACACACACATTCATGCTAAATACCATTTACACAACAAATAAAAAATAAATAAAATATACAAATACGCGAATAATGTAAGTGGAAAATAAGCTTCAGAGTGTGACGCCGCCGTTTGGGGGAATTTTGCGTTTGCGGAATTCATTATTTTTTTTTTGATGCAACAATGCCGGGCAGAGTGTCTCCCAAATGTAATGCAAATAAAGTCATCAGTTGCGGGGTGTTCGGAATGAAGGGTTAGTTTTGTTTTGCAAAATACAAAAGTTTCTAGAAGCTTTTTATATTCAAAAAAACAAATGCTCTTATTTATAACACATCACATAAATATTTAGAAGAGAGAAAGAGACTTTCATTGAAAGTCATTGCATTGTTTGCGATATTTATGAAATTGTCCATATTTGAAAACATTTTGTAGATGTGATATCTTAGCTAAGAATTATTACATTATTTGTTGAGGAATAATGTTCTTTCTATTAAGAAAATTTAACTTTAATCTTTTCATTGAAATGTAACTATTTGCTTTCATTTCAATATGCCTCTAGTCACTTAAAGTTTATTTCCATTTTAATCCAAAATTAATATGTTACGATTTTTTAAGTATTTCAAAAGCATTATTTCATTTAAAATAAATTGGCCAACTTCTCTAGTATTTTTCTTAATGACACCATTTAAATGGTTTAAGATATGATAATTTAATTACATACAATGCATGTATGAAATGAGGAAAGATCCGCAATTAAATAACATTAATAAATTGATACATTGTAAATCATTTTAATTGTTGTACCAATTTTTATAACTCTGCGTATGTTGTGTATGAGTGCGTGTGTTTAATATATATAATATATATTAATATTAAAAAAAAATGCTCCAACTGAGCAAAAAGGTCAGTGGTACACAAATCGTGTGTAATTAATATTTTTAATTTATCTTTTAAGATTGTGTTTATTAATTTGCCCTTAAATTAATTGCTAGCAATGAGTAAAAAGACAGTTAAACAAAGGAAAAGATAAAATTACCAACATTAATAAATGAATGTGTGCCACATAAAGATGGAACCAACTTTATCAATTTGCCGCAGGTGCATTTACATTGCATTTGTATTTGTGCTCAATGAACTTGACATGCAACTCGCCGCATGACGCATCCGTCAACTTGCAACCTGACCTGCACTGACGTCTTCTGCGTGTGTCAGTCACTCCGCTCCGGCAGAGCAGCCAAATTGTCGCTCACAGTTGGAAATCGGTGCTTGCGAACCGGATTTACTCAAAAACACACATAAAAGAGAAAGAAATAAAAACAAACGCAATAAATGCTTTTTTTGGTTATCGAACTTGGTGTCTGCCTTAAATATAAAAACACACAGCGCTCAGAACATTAGACGTGTTTGAGAGCTCGACTTAAATGTATCTTGACGTGATACAGAAATTATAAAAATTGCAAATCATTTCAAAATATAGCAGGTTGAATAGTAAGACAAAATCAATTCTTAAGAAACATTTCAGTGCAAAGTGAATACTCAAAAAATGGCTGTTAAAAATTATAAAAATATGGTAAGTATTAAATATATACTATATATAATCAAACATATTTTAACAACTATTTCTATGCCCAAATTCTAGTTGCTGCTTGTCTGTTGTTTAGGTCTACAACTGAGCACAAGTCAAGCGGCGCCTCGCTACAGTCAAGCCTCGCTGAAGAGACCCTTCGACCTCCGTGGCACCAGCAGCGAAACAATATTGGCTTATGCATCTCGGCCACAGCCACCGATGGCATTGACTGGCAACTATAATTTAATCATGCCCGATTATTTTGACCATCATCCGGAGGAGTCGATGAAGTTGCAGAACTTTGCCAATTTCAATGAGTTACAAACGAGTTCCGACAACGATCTGGGCATGGATGAGTCCCAGTTCCTAACGAAGACACTAGTACGCGCTCCACAGGCTGTCAACGCTGAGGAGCAACGTGTTCGCCAGGAATTATCACCAGTGGACATCAGTTGGGATAAGAGGGCACAGCAGAAACTGAAGAAGGGCAACACCAAGCCTAAGGGTTCAGATTATGCGGAATGGGATCAATTTGATTACGATCTTTATAGCGTCAATCCGGGCGAGAATACGAAATACAATGATTTCTAAATACGTCGATCGGGGGCAACTTTCTAGTTCGAGGTATGCCCGTTATTGCATTTTTTTGTTTGTTTGTTAAGCACTGAAATAAATTATTTATTTATTATAAAATTCGTTGCGCAATTGAATGAAATGTGATTCTAAAAGCATTTTTTTGCTGATGGCTGTCGCGCCATAAATCAGTTTATTTTTTTTGTTTACCTTTTTGTTAAACACTTTGCCTAATTTGTTTAATTGCGCTTGTCATTATCATTTAGCCCGTTTGGCTGTTGGCTTTAATTATAGACAGAAATTCCAGCGTAGAGAAAAAAATAATTATAAATATTGCGTAATTCTTGACATGCTCTTCAGCTTTTCCCTACCTATCTCCGGAGTTGAGTTCAAGTGATTGTGTCCCGAGGAGCGGAAGTCAGCTGTCCAGAGCATCCGCAGCGGAAGCTACATCATAATCGTGATGCCACTTGTGTGTACATTGACACTTTGTTTACCATTGGTGGCGCTACAGCGTTGCACAGTGACGTGGTTGCTCATACATTCCGCTGTTAGGGAATTTGAAGCATTTGGCGTCAGAGAGTGAAACGTGTTTTGGTCTTTCAAACCGAATACTAAATAAGCAGTTACTAAAATGGAGCTGTTTCTTCTGGGCACATCTCAGTCATATGTTAAACTGATGACTAAGCCAAGAGTTTGTTTTGCCCAGTCGCGAAGAGCAGGTTTCGATTTGTTTGGGTTTAACACGAATCAGATGATAAATATTTCCAAATTAAGTATGGAATGAAGAATGGAAGAAATTAATTCGAGTTCTGCTAGATGCGTTCTATAAATAAGAGAGTCATCCGGGTTCAGATATAAGCCATGAAAATGAATGATGGTTATCTTAGCCAATGGCTATAGTATCTATTGTGGGTAATTTACTAGTTTGATTTATACTTAATGACTCTTGTCACTATTCGTGATAATAAAAATTAAAAATAAAGTAAAAAAGAGAAAGAAAATTTTAAGGGAATAATAAAATACTTATTTCAAGCATTTTTAACTTAATCTTATACATTTAAAAAAATGTAGCATGTCTGTAATTGAATATAGTAAATGTATTTTATATGTAATAATAAAAAAGAGAAATTATAAAATACTTATTTTAAGCATTTTAATCTTTATTATTATTTGAGAATACTGAAGTCGAGTGAGGTGATACACATACATATGTAAATATAAATGTATATATGTGTATATCGTAAAACATTGTGACTTTTATTGCTTTTGGAAAATTATCAGAAATGTTGTTGACTAATTGTTGCCAGTCACAACAAGTTTAGAAAGATACCAGAAATCAAACAACAAACAACAATCAACAAAATGTTGCCAGAGTTTAGTAACCAAAACAATGCATACTTTTGGGCTTGCCAATAAAACAATTTTATTATAATTAAAAATTAAATAATAATCATTTTTAACTATAAAGTAAATAACAAAATTATGAAAAAATTAATAAAATAATAATTTATAAATTTTTTATGTAGAAAACATCTGCTGCCTTAGAAGTTTTAAGCGAAGGTTTATTTCCTGGCATTAAAAAATTAACGTATTTTTCAACAAAAGTTTTTACACAATAATTTTTCTGTTAATCTAAAACATAAATAAACTACTTTGTTTTGTTGTTGTTAAGAATTGATTTTTACTTTTAAAAATTCGTTATACTTATTAAGAATGGAACTAACACTTACTACTAATAAATTCGATGTTGAAATGCATCTAGTTATAAGGATATCTGGCCACCTGCTCCTGGGCATTTCCATGGAGTCGTCTATCCTTTGGACGTAGTTGCCCCTGAGCATTTGGCTGAGCACCTGGTGGCACATAGTTTTCCTTTTGGCAACCTTTTGCCGGTTGCGTTTGCGCACGCGCCGCTTGCAACACCTTATGATGATCAATGTCAATTTGGCCAGGATTGAGATTCAGCTGCTGACACTGTCCATTGGGCATACAGTTGGCCACTTGGCGCTGATAGTTGCGAGTATCACCAGGTATCGATTGTTTGTAGTCGTAGGTGTCCAGCGCTGAGCTCGGCGACTGAGCGTTGTAGTCACCGATACGTGGAGGCGCCGCGGGGTATCCGCCAGCCTCAGCTGGGGGTGGACCGGAACCATGGCCGCCATCCTGAACGCGTTGGCCTTGTGGCAGCGTGACGATGGCATACGGCTGTGGATTGCTATTGTGTGGCTGTCGCTGTTGTTGCTGCAGTTGCTGATGTTGCTGCTGTTGCTGATGTTGCTGCAGCTGCTGATGCTGATGCTGATGCTGTTGAGGTGGACCATAGTTGGACGCTGGCTGTGCAACTGTCAAAGCCTGTGGTTGGCTATAGTAACTGTCAGCTGACTGCTGCAACTGAATCGGTACCGGTGCCGGTGCCTGCGCCTGCAGCTGTGGCTGACTGTAGTAGCTGTTGGGCGGTGGTGGTGCGGCTAATCCCGTTGACACTTGCGGGTAGCTGTTGGTGTTGGTGTTGACCAGCAGCGGATTTTTGTACAGCGAACTGGAGGGGAATTGCTGCTGCTGCGGTTGCTGCACCTGATGTGCAATTTGATGATGATACTGCTGCTGATGGTGCTGCTGAATGCCCGGCACCAAATGTGTTTCATGTGACACATAAATTGCTGGCGAGAAGTGCGCTTGTAGCTCATAGGTGCGTCCATGTGGTCCAAATGTTTGAACTCTATACTTTGCAGATGGACGCTGTGGCGTCACTTGAAATGGAGTTTGGGGACGGGGATAATGGTACTGTTGCGACCGAGCACAACTCATTAGCGCCATCTGTGTCGAACGGATGTATTTGATGATATTAATATTAATAATATTCAAGTTATTAAATCAGTATTGACCCGCATTTAGGGCTCTACTCACCGACAAGAGGAGCAGCAACATGTTGGCCATCAAATTATAAGTGTTATTTCGTTGATTAGAGCTGTGTGTTTTTTTGTGTTGTTCACGGCTTGCCGACTGGCAAATGATTGAGCCCGTTGCTGCTGCGATAACATGGCTAGACTTCTTCAGGAGAGGAATCGCCAGCGGAGTAGCAGCAGCGACATCGAACACAAACTGGTTTGACTATATTGAGCTGTAATTGTGGCAACCGCAACATCGTTTGCCTTTTTGTGGTTGTTATTTGATTTGTTGTATTAGTTAAAAATTTCATAACTTTTTTTTTGTGCATATTTTGTTTATGTTTTTTTTTTCCTTTCTGTTTTTTCTTTTGCCACTTCAACGTTCGTTTTCTCGTGGCATAATTTTTCTATCACTCATGTCATGTTTTGTCATCGTTAAAGAGCCAACTTTATCTTTGGCCCATTCGGATAAATCGTTTGGAGAGGGCCGTGAACATTTTCCGCTCATTTTAACCTTTCCGCTCTTAATCACTCCGCGGTAGTTTCTGTTTATTTTACCATCTTGCGACTATTGTTGCATATACCTACTGTTACTTTTGCCTATTGACTTATCCATCAAAAGTAAAAGTGCGACTCCGCAGTTGCCGCCGGCGGCAAAAATGCTGATCTTTCTTTTATTGTTGTCTTAAGCATCTACATTTGCGTTGATGGTGAAGATATTTTTCAGTTTTTGGTTTGCATATATGGTTTGGTATAATAGAGCTAACTGAGATGGTCTTGTGAATCGGATACCATGAAAATTAATATATTTTAAAACCAGGCGTGTCAGCGTTTTTGATTAATGTAAATAAAATTAGCTTTATATTCAACGATCATTTGAATACCATTTCGAAATAATGTAATTTAAATATTCGAATGTCTTAAGTGGACTTATGGGCCAGGTCAATGATTAATGTACCCATAAATTAACAAAACTTGTTGTGACAAATCATAAGCAAAGCTGGTCTATATACACAGTCAAAATGTTAATTTGATATAGTTTCGCAAATGTGAATTAATAATCGTTTGCTCTCGATATATTTCATTTTAGATAACTATAAGGTTTGCTCTCGATATATCGTTATTTATACGCTTGTTTGTAGGTAATTTCTCAGCCGGGAAATCATTATGTCAATTTTGGTAAATGTAAAGAACACATTTGAATTAATTATTTGCGTTTGTTTATTTTTTCAGTTAAGAGGTATATGGTAAATAACAGAACAACGATCTTGTTGCGTTGGCCTTCAAAAAGTTAACACTATATTTGTAATTGAATTAAAGTTAATAGTAATCTAAGCATTAAGAAGCTATATGACTTAGGCATAGAACTGGAGCATTAAGCCGCTTAACAAATAGTTAAGAGACTTTCAGCATTAGCTTTTTTATAGTGTATAATTTAACAATCGTCATAACCGGTCTTAACTTTCGGTTGTTGTTTTTTAATGTGGCTTAGAGATCGTAAGGTCAGCAAATGTTGACTTGATTTACGGCTTTTATTTGTGTAGTCGAAAGAAACTTTCTTCTTGTTAGCAATGTACTCAGTTGCCTGGCGGACATTAAGTCGTCGTGTGGCACCACGCAATATGTTAATGTCAATCAAAGACGCGGCACATAAAATGTGCTTGAGTGCCACTTGACATAGCAAACGCAGTAGTTACCAGATTCGCACGTGCAGAGTGCGGCTAACAAAACATCTCAGCGAAGCCAGCTGCTCCCAACGCTTGACATTCACAATGAAAATGCAAGGCACAAAAGCAGTAACAAACACACTCTCTCACACACACACACACACATATAAATATATGTATATATGTATATGTATATGCTACGCACTTGCGACAGCTTATAACAGGGCTGAAGTAGCGTTTAATATTGCAAGTGGCCAATGTTGCGTATACGCAATCTGCCTGCTTTGGCCTGGCTCGGCAGAAGCTGCCTATGTCTCAGCTTGTGTGTGTCTGAGTGTGTGTGTGTGTGTGTGTGTGTTTGTAACTAGGGGAGTGGGTATGTCTCTGCGTTGTCTGCGGCAGCGTTGCAACCAGCAGTGCATTCATGAAATGCATTCAGGGTTAAAAGCAGCGCCGCGTTGCATGCAACGGCAAATGAGATAGCGCACGTGATGCATGCACGATGCTATAGAAATGCAGATGCAGTTGTAAGTTGCAGTTGCAACAGCAGTCTACGGCTCCAGCACATATGCACACTTGTGTGTGTGTGTGTGTTTGTGTGTGTTCATTTATGTGTGCCCGCTATCTTTTGAGCACACACACTTACAGCGGACGGACGGCGGTCGGGGAAGACGTGCAGTTTGTTTTTGCCATTTTCCACATGAAGCGTCAGTTTAGACACCTTTGCTTTGGTTTTCTTGCACGGCTTTTCACAGGATTTGCTTTAGTTTGCTTCGACTAATTAGGCACACCTAGGCCGTTGTCAGTGTTATTATGCAACTGGCCTGCCTCTGCAAAATTAGTTGGTCCGTGAAGCGAGGTTGAATGACCCTTGGCCCCACAGCTCAACTCGTAATCCCACAAAAAAAAAAAAAAATTGTAGAAAAAAAAAATACACTGACTTTAAACAGCTTTGCCCCCAAACAATGCAAAAAACGTAGAACGGAAAAAAAGCAAGAAAATCAATTGCATAATGGCGCATGTGTTGCGCTCAGCAGCAACAGCAACAGCAGCAGCAGCAGTGGCAGCAGCAAAAACAAAAGCTACGGCAACAACTGTAAATTGCAACTCTTTATTTTTTTCATTTGCACGTTGGCAGAAGTAGCAAAAACAACAAAAACAACAAAAGCAAAACAAAATCAACCACCAGGCGACGCCACTCGACTTGCTGCAGTAGCAGTAGCTGAGATTTTTTGTTGTTGTTGCTGCAGCCATATTTTTTTGTTGCTGTCGGAGACACACACACACACACACACACACACTCACACGTTTGGGTATAGACATGTGTGTGACTGCCTGGCAGCTTTGTTTGCACCCGCACGGAAAGCCATTTAAGTGCGGCTTCTTGAGAAAATTGCTGGCGCGACAGCCAAAGTGCTGGAAGGAGAGAGCTGCTCCCTCACAGAGATAGATAGAGATGGAAGCAGCGAAAAGGAGTTGGGCAGACGGAGCTATATAGGAGGATGTGCCTAACGAGCGCGACGCTGTCTTAATTATTAGCAGCACCACCAACCAGAGAGAGACAGAGAGGGGGAGGGGGCTTAGCTGTGTTGTTGCCTATCATTTACGGTTAGATCTTCTGCTTGGAAACCCGCTCAGTGCTAAGCCGCTCAATTGTTGAGCGACTCAAGCGCCTTAATAGGCTTAGAATCGAGTCAACTATCAAAACAAGTCCGATAAAAGCACACACATCCACACACACACGCACACACACACACACACACACACACACACACACACATACATATGTGGCTACTGTGCTTGTGCATATGATATGCATACGCTCCAATTGCCGCGCCTAAAGCTTTGTTAACGTAGCCTAAATGCAATGTGTGTGTTGTGTTCTTCTCCTGTTCTCCCCCCCTCCTTCCCGACTGGGCTACGTTTGTGTCTGGGGAATTCAGAATGCATTCGCCTAAAAGCATGCGACGTCTGCTGGCCAACGTTCTGGCTGCTGCTGCTGCCTCTTGACTTAAAGTCGGACGAGTCCCCATTGGCTTTGTTTTATGAATTTCTTTCTGTATTTCTATTTTTGGTCACATCTCAAACAGAGCCCATAAGGATTTCAGGCGCTGCTTCAAAAAAAGGGTGTGTCCCGATTTCAGACTAGCAAAATTATAGTTTAAACAATATATGATAGAGTTTTTCAGATTTACACTGAGAGAATACACGAGTTTTTATTGGCATTTTACATGTTGATCAGTAGCAGTAATAATAATTACTTAGTATTGTTAAAATCACAAGATAGGATGGGAATTCATTTGAATTCTTCAACTGTTTGTTTTAATTAGCCTTGAAGCAGAATGAGGAAAATGAATTTATTCAATAATTGTGTTTTAATAAGGTTATAAATTGCAAATAAAAAAAATTTAAATAAAAAAAAGGGTAAAAAATATACATTGTTACATATTTAAAGCTTACGGAGTTCGAAAGCAATGCAAACAAAGATTATGTTTTAATTGAAACTAAATTATTTTAATTACTTAAATTGCCCATGTGGGAAAATTAAATAAAAACATATAATTATTTCTATATTAATTTTATTTATTTATATTATTTTTATATTTAGCCAAAAAAATGGTAATTCAAATTAGTTTTCAATGATGGGATAATGGGATTTGCCATGGATAACTCTGTGCATGATGATTGTATGATGAGCAAGTGCTCTGTCTGCCTGAGCATTGTGATTCCGAAAGGTTCCATGGGCGGTGCAGCGCACAATAAATGCTGATTATTGCAACAATATCCACAGCAGCAGAAGCAGCAAAAGCAACAGAAGCAGCAGCAGTAGCAGCAGCAGCGGCAGTTGCAGCAACAACAATAATTGCCGAGGGACCAGTTGGGAGGCTGGGGCTCTTCTGACGTTTATTTGCAGTCACTCGCATGTGTCGCCACCAGCGACGCGGTGATGATGAGGCACAAAATATGCCCAGGCGTAATCAAAACTAAACTGACTACAGTTACGCCAGCCTGTCTGTCTGCAACAACAACAACTACAACAACAGCAATATGAAGAAAATTAAAATAAAAACAAAAAACGATACAAACAGACAAATGAGGACGCCAGCGTTGACATGATAGCCGCCTGGCAGCCTGAGAGCGTCTGCTGCCACTGCCACTGCCACTGTTGTGGCTGCTGCTGCACGTTGGTCTGCCGCTGCGTCGGCGTTGACGTCGCTGCTGTTGCAAATATTGCAGACGATGTCGTCATTGTCGGCTGCATGCGTTGCATTTTTACGCCACTTTTTATTTTTTTTTTTATTCTTTTTTTTTTCTCCAGTTTCCTTCATTTTTCTTCTTTTTTTTTGTGTTTAGGTATATTTAAACACGCTGCGGGTTGCAGCTCGCCGGGCGTAGCACTTCATTTGCTTCACAGCTCATTCATGTTTTGTGTCGAGCCTACGCGGCTGCTGCCTCTGCCGCTGCTGTTGCTGCCACTGCTACTGCTACTGCTGCTGTGGCAGCCAGACGGAGCGTCAGAAGCTCTAAGCCGAGGTAAACACTCCTCGACAGTTCGACTCTGTCTCGCTTGTGCTTGTTTCACTGACTGGCAGCTGCCTCACCTACTTTCTGCACTTAGACATGCAGTAGCAGCGGTGGTGGTGGCTGCCTCAAAGCACAAAAAAAAAAAAAAAAAAAAAAATATATATATATATATAAACCTCCCCAACTGCGCTGCTGCTGCATGTTCTGCTTTGCTTTGCTCTGCTGCTGTTGCTCCCTTGCGGGCTGCGTCTATGGGTATCGCTTACAACAAACACTTGCAACGTTTGCAAAGCTTCTGCTCCGCCGCACGGTCGTTGGCCATAGGGGGGCAGAGGCGCTGACGGCGACGTTAACGTTAACGTTAACGCTTACGTTAACGGCATCGGCAGCGGCAATGGCAACGAGTACGTTCACAACGGCCTTCCTTCCTCGAGAAGTTTGCCGAGCTCTCTCCTCTCGGTTGCATGTGCTGCATGTGGCAGCATGGCCTGAAAGTCTGCCACTCTGCCAGTACGTTCGCGTGCTTTGCATACTTTGGTTGCGTTTTTTTGAACACTGCTGCTGCTGCGGCATTGAGAACGTGCGATTTTCGTTTGGTTTGTTTTTAGATTTTGGTTCGTTTTGCATCCGCCTCGCAATCGACGTATTAGCCGAGAAAAGCCCGCTTTTCTGTTTGCCAACTTGCCATTTGTGCAGCATTTTGAGGTGCCTCCGTTTTCCGCCGGTTTTTTCGGTTATTTGCGCGCCAATTTTTCTAACGCCGTCGCCATAAATCAAATTGCATAATTGTTGCACGTTGTACAATTGTTTGGCTGCGATTTGCATGTTGCGTGCCTTTCGCTGGAATTTTGTTTAACAAAAATTGCTACAAGGACAACAAGTGGGCTGCTGCCACACGGATTACGTCTTAATGGGCAACATAATCTTAGTGAAGTTCTACAAATTAAGTGTTGCTTTCTTAGTGTGTTTATCAATTGCATTATTGAAATAAAACAACAGCAGGCTGAGTTCAACATTTCCAAGGATTGTAAGGATTAAGAAGCACTGCAGGATTTGCGTTGAGAAAAGGAATTATTTAACGAAGCCAATTGTTTTTTAACTTAAACTGTAAGTATACAAGTATATTTAATACACTAAAAAAAATTCTGTTATTACTTCTGAGAAAAAATTTACAAGTATTATTTGGGAACAATAATTTGTTGAGAGTTAATTTAAAAATATTTCTTACTTAAAGTATGTTAATATTCAATATGATCATCAAAATATATATTACTAATGGGAAAATAAAAAGGTAACTATTTATTAAGAATTTGGTTTAAAGTTAAAAAATTAATCATTAAAAAAATGATGTTAATTAAATTAAAATTAGAAAATATTCTTCTTAAGAATAAGTTTTTGAACAGTACATAAAAATATTTAGTGTGCTTTAAATATACATATTCTCGGGCAAATGTGCTAATTTATTTGATAATGCCAATCAAGGTATCTATAGTCTTTAAGATTAAAATTAAAAAGTTTAAAATAAGGCTTTTAAAATTTTGAAAAATTAGTATTCAACAGCTTTATGGATGGGACATGGAGATAAAATGCTGTAAGCAAATGCCTAACAAGATGTTTGAGCCATATTCCCATATTTTGCATATTTATCTAATTAGCCGCTAATTGAAGTTTATATTCATAGAAAAAAGCAGTGCTTAGAAATGCATTTCTTATTTAAGATAGTGAATAACCGCAGGAGTAGAAAAGAAAACTAGACCATAAACCCGGTTGGGGATGTTCATTTAATTCATTCAACCAACTTGTCTTCATTTATGGCTATAAAGCTTGCTTTCAACTGAGCACGTTTTTGATTTAAAAGCTCACAAAACTCTTCTGAATTTACTGGCTTATTTTGTATTTGTAGAAAACATGAATAGCGGCAAACGGATGTGAAAATTGCTCAAGAGGGTTTCTTATATATACAAAAAGAGTATTTGTATATTATGAGTGCACGGAAACCGCAGAATGTCAGTCAGCCTGTCTGTCTGTCTGTCTGTCTGTGCGTCTGTCTGTCCTTTGGTTACCACTTGACAAGTTGTCTTGAATGTGAATAACAAGCGAAACAAGTCTCGAATTCTGTTAAAATGCACACACGTTGCATGTAATTATGTGCAAACAAACGCAGCAAATACAATTTCAATTAAGCAGCGCCAACAACAACAAAAAAAAAAAAAAAAAAAAATAAACATAAAAAATACAAGACATGTCAAAAGCAACTCGGGGTAAAAAAAGAGTAAAAAGTGAAATCGAATCCGTTAACATCACACGCTTTGTTAAGCAGTGGGATGGGGAGGCCTGTATGGATAAGATGGTACTCCAAGCGCTTGTGCGGCTTCCCTTCCTTCCCCTACGCAAGTGAACCCAAGTGCGTAGCCGTTGTCAGAGGCTGGGCTCGGTGTCTGTGTCTGTGTCTGAGTGCCGAGTACCAGGCAGTAAGCACCAAGTGGCAAGTGCAGCAGCGTCAGGTGCACTGACATTGGCGCGCACGAATGCAGCAGCTTGGTGCGAATTGCCGGGTGGGGGGCACAACTGGGGGCACAATCACAGGCCAGCTGTTTCGCTTGCTCCTCGCAGCGAACCTTGAGCTCAAAACAAACTCGTCTGCTTTTCGCTGTGCGCCTGTTCCCCAACAGCAATGTCTGCAAGGGCGTTCCGGAGTCGGTTGCATTTTGCCCTCTCTCGTCGTCCATTCATTTCTCATTTTGTGCACTTTTTTTTCGCACACCGAAAAAAATATCGTCATGGAATTTAGAAAGCGACTCAGAGTTGCCTTGAAAACCTGAAATATCTCCGGATAAAACTGAAATTAATATCTGCTGTGTCCGAGTTAATTTTTATTTATTTATTGTAATAGTATAAAAACGGTTTTCCCTTTATAAATATATATTTTATAACTTATTTGCTTCAATTTGTATTATTTTGACACGTGTAAATTAGTTTCTACACTAAACTTTGCTGTAGTGGTTTTTTTTCTCTATATATTAGAAAAATGTATCATCCTGGCTTGAATTAATAACTCTATATGTATTGTTTATTGGTTTTCTATATAATAGAAAAATTGTCAATGCAGCTCAAAAATGTTAATTTTTAATTAGAAGCTGTCAACTTTATAAAATTATTGGTTTTCCTATATAATAGAAAATCTATCTGCAGTACAGAAATAATAACTCTTAATATTTATTTATTTTGTATATGTAAGTGACTCTATATATTAGAATTTTTATTTTTAATATTTAATTTTTTTTAATAATAGAAAAATTGACCTTGCAATTTAGAAATGACAACTGTATGTTTTTGAAGTTCTGAGCTGTGGTGTTAAGTTTGCAAAGTAGGGCATAATTTTTCCTGAGTGAAGGTTGCATGCTGTGTGTTTTGTCAACATGGCAGCCAGGAAAATCCCAGTTTCAATTCCAACTCCAACTTACTCGAGCTTTCAGCTCCAGCTCCTGCATTGTGCGCCTTTTTGTGTGCATTGTTGTTGCCACTGACGGTTGGCGGCAGGCATCAGGCAGCCGCACAGTTGCAGTTAATTGAAAATACTAAATTTCCACTGTCTAGACGGCAAATTATATGACAATTGTTAGAGCGCATGTTTGACTTTCATATTAAAATTAATTACTTGGGCTGGTTTGCATAAAAATGTGCACTGGATAAACATTAGGGATATGTACACAATTATATTAAAGCTCATGCATGGCATTTATTTTAATGTAAATTAATGTAGCGAATGAAAATAAGATTATTTGTGCTTGTAATTAAAATTAAAATTCTCTGTTGTTTTTTATTATCTGTTTAGTTATTTTTGTTTTGCAGAAATTGTTATGAATTTGATTGCTGGAATTTTATATATGAATTTATGAGAAATTTTCGCACATCAAATAATCTCAGTAATTTATGCAATAATTGAAAATGTATTAAAATGAGGCAAATCTCGTAAACATGAAGTTTGGCAGGAAATTGAACAAAATGCTCAAAGTAAGCAATTACAAACGGAAATCGTGCGAAAGCAAAACACCTTTCACAATGGCCTCAAATATACACACAAACACACACACACACACACACACACACATAAACACACACATAAATTTGGCACTTAATAAACAATGAAATTTAACATTTAAAACGCTTATCTTCCGAGTGGAAGGCATATGTTAATTTTGACATTACAGTCATGCAAGTAATTGCACTCTTCGCCTGAGTGCTTGATAAATCTTATGCACTTCTCAAGTTGTGTGTGTGTGTGTGTTTACTATCTGTGTGTGCAGCAGCAGATTCATTAACTGTTTTGGCCAGCATCTTGGAAATCAAGTTTGCCTCGTATGCAAAACATCCACTTCAACATTGACTTTACTGATTTTGCCTTTCGCATTTTATTACGTGTTTATTATGCTAACAATGCGAGAAAAGTTCAGGCCAAAATATGTAAATATATATATGTATGTATGTATGTTTGCATCCCCAACAGTTGCAAGTGTAAACAGTGGCGTAGTCCTCCAAACATCGTGAAGTTTATACAATGTACAGCCATTCAATTGTTAATTAATATTTAAGGCTCAACATTTGTCAAATGGCCAACTGCAGATTTGGCTATAATTGCATCTGTATCTTCTAAATAATTTATAATTGCTTGAAATTAAATACACTGTAATAAAAATAAATAAAAATATATCTAGCATACGTATCAATTTACGGTTTCGACTTTTAATTACTTAAGTTCTGTTCATCCCCTTCCAAAGAAATTTATATGACACCCTGTGGCATACAGATGTGGCACTTGCAGTGCCGTTGATTTTGGTATTTGGCAGCAGCGTATGTTTTGATCAATATGTCGGAATGGCAACCTCAAGTCCCTCAATGTGCTCTCCCAAGTGGCACAAACAACAAATGAGAAATATCTTATAAATATGTATATGCTTGTATATGTGTGTGTGTGTGTATATATGTGTGTGTGTGTGTGTTTGTGAATAAATCAACGCCCAGACGATGTCACTGGACCACTCCATTTAATGACAGCTGCAGGAGCGCAACACAAAAATACTGTAGCCGCACAACATATTTTCATTAGAACGTTAAGTTTAAATTGGTTATATGGGTTTAGGGCTGGAATCGGAGATGATTTTGTCTATAGTCTCATCCACTGTCTGCGCACGACTGCCCACCTGAGCTAAGCCAGATGAATGTGTTGATGGGGCAGGGATTGGGAAATGGCTGCACATATTTCTAGTGGCAGGCAGGCAGTCAGCCATTTGCATTTCATTTTTCGACAAGGAAAATATTTTTGCCAGCAGCGCAGGACGAACTGTCTGCCAGGACATTATAATAGTGGGGAGACTTCCTTTTGTCTTTTGTTCAAGTGGGTGATAGAGAGACAAAGACAGAGCTAAAGACAGAGAGAGAGAGTCTGTGATTGTATCTGCTCTCTATATACATATGTATATTTTTGTGTGCGTGCGTCTTTAGTCCATCTGTCATTTTAAGTGGCTTATTCATATGCAAGTGGCTTCCGGGGCCAAACATAGTCAAGTGTTTTAGTGGCTCGTGTACATGACCGAGCATTATCATTAAGTGCTTATAGGCTGACTGGACGACCAGTCTGTCTGTCTGTCTGATCTGTCTGTCCAGCAGTCTGTGAACAATGATGGCTATTAACACAAATTGAAATACGTATAACCCTTGGTCTTGTCTTGTGCCAGGCCATTGCCATTGCATACTTTTGTGGGCGCCGGAAGTGACAGGCATATTATTAAGCAGACGCACCGTTACACACACACACACACACACACACACACACACACCCACACACATAGTTGAAACATAAGTTCGCTTTCACTTTTCATTCATTTTGGTATTCTTGAATCCGTTGCAGGCTTCACGTTGCTATGAAGGCAACGGCCAGCAGCAGCAGCAGCGCCGCCAGCAGCAGCAACCATTTGGAGCCACTGGCGGCCGGCAGCAGCAGCAGCACAAGCGCCAGCAGCACTAAGCCGAGACTGGCCAAGGTATCCTTCGCCCCGCTGGATATTCCAACGCCCTCGACCGCCACGTGATACGCGAATATGCCGCAGCACAACATCGTTTGCGAGTGGCTGCGCACCATTGGTCTGACACAATATGGCGAAAGCTTCCTGGAGAATGGCTACGATGAGCTGGAGATTTGCAAGCAAATTGGTGAAATCGACCTGGATGCCATTGGCGTCGATAATCTCTCGCATCGCGGCAAGCTGCTGAAGAGCGTGCGAACGCTCCGAGAGAAGGGCGCCGCCATTGTCTATGTGCTCATCAATGATCCGAAGGCGCTTAGCAACAGCAATGAGATACTCGCCTCGGACTGTGATACGCCCGTGACGATGAAGGAGCTCGAGGCGGTCATGAAACGCCATCTGGAGGCAGACGGCATTCGACTCACTGCCCATCCCTATTCGACGCCGGTGAGTATTGTCCCCGTTATTTAGTTGGCAGCGGCTTATCTTGGCCATTTTATTTAACGCTTGCAATTTGCATGTGCTCTCCATGGGGGATAAGTTTTTGTAGTCTACCTTGTTGTTCCTGTTGTTGCTGTCTTTGTTGTAGTTGTTGTAGTTGTTGTGTCAGTCGCCGCTAGTTTGTAATGGTCACCGTTGGGGGACCCGGCGCCTGATGCGCTGTGTGCGCTCTAATGTGAAATTAACACGATTTTAATTTAGTTAAGCCAAGTGGCCAACCGCGTGTCTGGTCGGATCTGTTTTGGTCTGGCCAGAGACTGGTTGGTCTGCCGGATGCCCGCCCATTGACCGCCCACAGAGTTGTACACTTTGACGCTCAAAAAGTTTATTTTATAATATGTCGGTTTGGTTTAGCCGTGGGAAATGTTTTTGCCTTGCGTTAATTTTGTTTATTTTCGCGAGTGTTTTCTGTTTTCTGTTTTTCCTAAATGGTGGCGGCCTTATACAAATTGGGCCATAAGCGCCACTGGGGGGAGCAACAGTCGCTAGAGCGGGCACCACAACTGCCACACTGCGTGCTAACATTTAATGATCTGCCAATACACAAATTTTGCAAAGCTTGCAACATTGCCAAATTGCTGGCACTAGACACGCACGATAAAGCGTTGGTGGCAACAATGTCGCCTTAAAACCACATTGTTGCAACATGCATGCAAAAAATATCACAAACAAACAGTGGACTAAAATTGTATCTAAGAGACATATAAGGTATTTTTTGGATTTAAGATTAGAAATAGGAAGAAAATTTTAAATAATACACTGAATTTTTGAAAATTTTCCATACCTATTCCATATTTAGAAAAATGAATGTTGGTTCTGTATTAAAACAAGGGAGTTTCTTTACTTAATTCCACTTTAAATCTATTTAAAATTTTTTAAAATATGCCAAGGTTTTTTTTTATATACTTTCACATAATTTGTTTCCTTAGCTTTCTTTACACTTTTATTATCATTAAACATCACTATTTTAAGATTTCGTATTGTTTCTTTAAATTTAATAAATTCATTTAATTAAATTTGAAAAAGGGCATATTTCAAAACTGTTTTATAAATTTCAAAGAGAAGAGTTATTTTCAAAATAATAAGAGTTTGTATTTCTATTTTCACGAAAAAATGTGTGGTTTTCAAGGTGATTTACACTTAAATAGTGATTTTCTAATATTTAGAGTGTATAGTAGTGATATAGTAATATTCTCCTACTACGAAAAAAACAATCCATAATTTATTTATTTATGTCAGAAGAGTTATAAAGAGATGTGTTGTTGTTGGTTAGCACATGTAGTGAGTTGCCCACGGTGCTCCATGCTTTAAATATGTGTATTGAAAAGATATTCTTTTTTTTTTTTGCTGTTGCAGACATTTGCGTAGCGTGAAATTCTCATCTCATCTGTGATGATGAGTTTTGCAAGCGTGTCAAGCGGTGCTTTTGCCGAGCTGAGCTGAGCTGCAAATTGCAACCTCAGTTGGCAACCGTAGCATTACATCCATAGTTGTCATGCAGTTTTGCACAACTTTTGTGCAACGGGAACACACACACACACACACAGATACACACACACACACACACAGAGAAAACATGTCACTGGTTCAGGGCCGTTTTGCATTTGTAGTAAATGTGGTGCAAATAAATGCTGAATGAGCGTCGCTTTTATTTAAAGGTGCATTTTTAAGGCAGTTGCTGCCACTGTGTCTAAATGGGCGTGACTGTCGGCCTATTGAGTATGCCGAGTGTCGGCACTATTCTGTGGGCTTATTATGCACGCACGCATCCCCCCTCAACCCCCGTCACCCACTTTCAGAACTTGTCAAAGCGTCAAAGTGTGCAGTCTGATGACGAAGCACGAAACGGAGTGGCTCTCGTGGTGTGTTCTGTGTGGCATCTTTGACACAGGCAACACACACTGTCTTCAGTCGCTGCCTTGCATTTTAATTAGCAATTGTGTGTGTGCATTTTTTTTTTTTTTGGCGTGAAATTGCTCTTAACATTGTTTGCCTGCTCGAACATAGACAAATATTTACAATTGTTTTGGCAACAGTCTCTGTGCAGTGTTGCAACGTATGCGCAATATCACGTTCCGGACACAAATTGAAATGCAACTTAAATGTGGCAATAAAATTATATGAAATGGAAATGCAGTCAGCTGAAAATACACGTGCTATGTGTCTCTCTCTGTGTGTGTGTGTGTGTGTGTGTGTGTTGGCCTGACAGGTGTCTGTGCTCATGCGAGACTACAAAAGGTGCTAGACTTGTTAGCTTCTGGGTGCTTCCTCTGTCTGGGGCATGGAGATGCGCGCAACTTCAACTAATTGCACTTTGCGCTGATGAGGCAGACATGTATGTGTGCGTGTCTGTATAACTGTAGAGGTGTCTACGTGTGCCTGTGTGTGTGTGTGTGTGTGTGTATCACTGACTGACTGACAGTTGCAGACAAGTTGCATTTCAGCACAAATGTTTGCATGCATCCAGCTCTAAATGAATTTGCCTTGCAGCCACAGCAGCAGCATCATCAGACAACAGTTACACACTTACACACACACACACACACACACATGTACACACACATAGTTACAATGGCTTAAGAGGATGCAACGCTGCTTCAGTGGACGCTTTGAATGTCAAGCAGAACAGATTTAAGTGGCAGCCTTACACTAATTACCGGAAGATATTAACACTTGTGTTTGTGGCCCACAAAAAGCAGACCATTTGACCCTGCTCGACACTTTGTAAGATTAGATAATAGCTATGGATATATATATATATATATATATATGTATGCATGTGTATCCCTCTTTAGATATTACAAACGAATCTTCAGTTAGAGCTAGCAAATTGTAAGATAAAGTTGCAATTTGCAAATTAGAATTTTAAATGCTAAATAAAATATTGATATATTTAACAACTATTCTGCAACATTTTTTTTTCAAATGGTGTCAGTTATACATTTTTTATAAATACTAATATAATTTAGTTTTATCAAACATAATAGTAAATTCCAATTTAACAAATATTTTCAACATTTTTATGCTTTGCAGCAAACATTTAATATTCATGCAGCTTATGTATGAGAATCCGAAACTAATTAAAATAATTAAACTTTAAGTGTATAACAGATAAATAAATAATTATTAATATAGAATAAACGACTTATTAAAACTTTAAATATGAAAAGTGATTTTTTGTTTATTATATAATTTTAATTATACTTCACCTTTGTTCTTCATTCGCAGGAGGGTAAGCGGGGATATTTGGAAGGCCTGGCTGCGCACTATAGCAAACAGATAAATATGCCGTACGAGGATGTGCTGGACGCCATCGAGCAGGTGCGCCTATCCAAGTGGAAGGAGCGACATGTCCGCATCTCGACAGGACATACACTGACGCGACGCAGCGCTGGCCCAAGTGGCAGCAGTGGCGGGGGTGGTGGACTGGTTGGCTCCTCGGTAATGCCAACTAGCCACAGTCAGCCGCTTTATGTGCCGGGCAAGTATTTGGTAAGCAAAGTGCACATTGACTTTTTACGGCGAACGCTTTTTACGAGCTGAAGCTAATCAGGCCGTCCCGCAACGTCGGATGGGTTCTAATTCATTTCGTTTATTATGCATGTGCAGCCGTCGAGTTGCCTCTCGAATCGCGAGGAGAACGAGATCTACAGCTACACCCAGAACGATTTGGCCAATCGGATGGCCCGCAATGCCATCGACTCCAAGTCGGCGCTCAATTTAAATGGCATGCAGCACAGTTATCCAGGTGCCCGCACCAACTTCTTTTACGACTTTTCGGCAACAGGTAAGTGGGGGGGCATCAATGGGCGTGGCTGCTGCAATATGTAGTCTGTAGTCTGTAGTCTGTCTGTGGCTTACCACTTTGTCGGCTGTTTGACTTTTTATGGCTTTTAATTCAATGAAATTGGTTTGCGCTTCAACTTAGCGTTCGTCTCTTGACTGACTATTTGATTGTGGCTTTTAATATTGGTTTGATTTGTTTGTTTTTCTGTGCTTCCTTCTCCTGTCATCTGTGTAGAGGGGCGCAACAAGAACAAGCAGCGACGCACGGTCTTTGCGCGCTTCCTGCAAGGCTTGCGGCAGAGCGGAGACGAGCTGAATGCAACCGAGGGCATGCAACTGAAGGTGAGCTGTGCAACTAAGAGTTATTTAATGTCAATAAAGTAATTAATGTCCTTTTCTATGACTTTGCTCATATTTCCTTTTTGACATAATTATTTTTAAATATTATTTTGACTTCATATTTTCACCAGGCGAACTTTTTATTTTATTATTAACATATTTTGCTTTTTCTTTCATTAAGTAATTTTGCATAGGAACTTTTTATGACATGCACTTCAAAGCATTTGCTGCCCACAACCATGCCACAAAAAAAGAACAAAAGTTTGTCAACGATTTGTTTAATGTCTAATTTTGGCAATGACAAACTTTTGACCCCAGGAGCGCATCTTCCCGCCCGACTCGGACTCGGACTCGGACTCGGACCACCGAGTGCTACTTATAAAATTAAATTAAAATATAAAAACCGCGTAAACCTACAAATAAAAACAACACAAAAAGAGCAGCTGAAAAGTTGAAAAGGACACAGGAGCAGTGGGCAGGGGGGATGCGGAGGGATGGAGAAAGTGGAATGCAAACAAAAAGAAAAAAGTTATCAGGACTAAGCCGATAAAAGGCAATTACCGTTAATTGCGTTGCCTTGTGCGAAGGGCGTTGCACGAGATGACAAAACAGAATTGTGAGAGGGCAAAGAGTAAGCATTGATAAGGAACTGGCCAGGGGAGTGTTGCAAGCGGGGTAGGTGCAAGGGACATGTGCAGGATGCAAATGGCAGACCAACGACTGGCAGCGTCTGAGCAGAGATATGAACTCGTCGAGGCGATTGCATGGTGCAAGTGTCAACCGGGTATGCTGCAATCTCCGGTGGGAGTTCTTTGGGTGTCGATGGCTTGTCCGGGTCCGAGTTGTACGGTTTGCAGCACGTTTGCGGAACTTGTCGGGGTCGGTTGCCACTCATTTGCACCTTTGCGCGTTTGCTTTTAGCGGTTTGGTATCCGGTGATTCTCACCCAACACACGATTGTCCTTCTTTTCTTTTGGAGGAGGGGGTGGGGGGTCCAAAACGACATCCAACGACAGCGTCGCATTTGTTTTTATTATTTCAGGCGTGCCAAAAAGTGTGTGTGTTTTTGTCGTTGTTTATTATTTTTTTATTTTTTTGTTCACTACTCTCTTTTTGTGCTCCGGAGCGAGTTTATAACTTTTCTTGTTTTACGGTTGTTGTCCGGCGCTTCTTTGCCGTATTTGTGTTGCTTGCCTTTTTGGCATCATTGTTGTTGTTTTTTGTGTTGTCTTTTTGTGACTTTTTTGTTGCTGTTCATTTAATATTTAAGCGCAATTTGCTGTCGCCCAGCGCAACAGACTCTCCGAGTCAGTTCTTTGTGTGCTGTGGTCAATTTTGAAAATGACTTGGGCTAAGCACTGACGACAATTGTGACCCATCGCACCACCGCACCACTCTGCACCACACCACTGCTAGCTTGTTTTGTGTGCTTGTCCTTTGGCACTCATTACCTTTTTGTGTGTGTGTGTGCCCTGAACCGGGGTCCGGGAAACAGCTGCCGGTCATGGGCAGCCTCAGCGAAGAGGTCAACGCAGACGC
This sequence comes from Drosophila mimica, assembly GCA_037043585.1. NCBI lineage: Eukaryota > Metazoa > Arthropoda > Insecta > Diptera > Drosophilidae > Drosophila > Drosophila mimica. Next base: position 1,628,435 of record JBAMBE010001187.1, read on the forward strand.
GTATGTATAATTCTAAACATTGGAATACGGCTACGGCTACGGCTACGGCTACGGGTACGGCTACGGCTACGGCGACGGCTACGGCAATGGTCTCTCATTATGCGGTCTGCTGCGGAAATGTTGCTTTAGGGAAATTTCACTGTTGGTCTTTCATTATATTTCGTTGGCCTGCGTTTTTCATTTGACATTTCACTTTTTCACTTTGCACTTTATGTGAGTAAGTTTTGTGTAAGTTTTTTTTTGTTGTTTTCTTCTTTTATTGTGGTTTTGTTGTAAGGTGTCGATTTGTTGTATGCCGTTCGTCTGGTTGGTTTCAGTAATGTTCTTACTCTGTTTAAGTTAATGAAGTAATCAGGGGCAAAATACTTGTTTATTCCATGAATTTGTATTTATATTCAACAGACCAATGAGCGTTTGAAGAGCTGCGGTACCATGAAACGACCCGATCCGCCACAGGACTTCGAGAAGACCATACAGAGAGTAAATAGAATTACCCATACACTCAGCGAAAAATCAGAAAATTTTACAGTCAATTAAAGTACACATGTTTTCTTCATCCACCTAAAGAATTAAATGCAAGAAGAGAAAAAAAATGTTATTTTAACACCTTATGTAAAGACTTGAAGTTGTTAAATAAATTCAAAAACACAAATTATTATAACAATATTGCTTGTAATATTTATGTTCTAATTTATGTGGTTGATAACAAAATTATACAAACTCTATTCCCGTTGTACTTGCAAATAAAACAATGATTTTCTCTGAGTGTACGTGAACACACACATCTATTAATGACTAGCCCCATCTCCTTTGCTATTTGCATCTGATTAATTTTTTTTTTTTTATCAATTTCAGCTGAAGACTCAGAAGGCGGCCCAGAAGAAACCAGCGAGTGCACCCATGGACATTGCCCTACATGAACGGAACAAGGAGGTGGCTCACAGCCTGGCCACGGAGATGCCATTGAACAATTATACGAAGCATCCCTAGGACACGGCCATCAGCATAGATGCTGCATAAGATTTACATATTTAAGAGTCATACGTTCATATTGTATGCATAAGGAATCGTAATCTAATTAGTTTGGGATCAGGTGATACACACGTTAATCGAAGCAATACGAATTTAAGTGCGATTACGCGATAACTTAGTTTTGTAGTGCAGTGTAAAGGTGATATTGATCAGTATAAGTGCTAGCCGATAAACAGTTTGAATGAAATCCAATAATCATAATTGCAACTCAATAGAATGTATTTATGCAAATCTCTAAAATCCACACGCGAGTTGATCTAAAGTTATCTTATCATTTTTAAGCATAAAGATTCAATTACATTTATCTGGGCACACAGTCTTGAGTCAACTAAGTAAAGCATCGACGCAAATCAATCAAAACTTCCTCCAACATGCCACAGAGGCAAATGATATTCTCCATATTCGATATTTCATGAGTGCTGCATTTCAGCAGAATCAGCTTTAGACACCCAAATAACTCTCGGCAAATACGTAGCGCAACTTGGCAAGGAATGTTGACAAAACGCAAAATTCCAACAAGCTTAACGCTGAATCAACACGACCGCATACACGTACACACACACACACACACACACACACACACACGCACACACACGCGTACACTCACATTCACACATACACACACATTCACACGCACGCACAGCAAACTTGCGCCAACCGCAGACGCTGCATAGACAATCCGCAGCAACTGCGGCTGGTTGAGGTTGTGCCTTGGTCTGGGTCCAGGTCTGGGTCTGGGTCTGGGTCTGGGTCTGGGTCTGGGTACCGGCTCTGGCATTTCCGTTTCAGCATTGGAGTGCATCGATTTTGGTCTTTGGTTTATTGGCGCTGTGGATGGGAGTGGGTGGCGGTCATGTTGCACTTGCTGCCGTTGGCTTTTTTGCATTTTAATTGCATGTCGCGCTGGAAAGTATGCAACGAAGTTGACACTGGCCAGAACGTACCCAGTTCGTCGCACAACCCGCCAGCAAATGCGATTTGCATTTTGCAGACCAAAGCGGCCAAAAGCATTTGAAATTCGCTTATAATTTTGTTTGCACTTTTGCCCGAAAGGCATCTACAACAACAACAACAACAACAACAAAAAAAGAAAACTAAAATAAAAAAAAAGTGCTCGATAACTGAACGCTTTGTTGTCTTTGCAATTTGGAAGCTCACAAAATGGCAGTTCCTGTTTTCAGGCGACTGCATTTATTATTAAATGTTTGCTGGCGCCTTATGGGTCTGCCAAAATTGAAACATTCAGCGACTACGTGAGCGCTGGAAAACTATTTCCATTTAATGCGGGTTGCGTGCCGGCGTTTCCGTTTCCGCTTTTTGGCAGCTAACGCAGTGATTAGCCAAAGTACTTTGTTGGCAGCCCCAGAAACTGTTGTCTCGTTATCGTTTGCCAGAGCGAAATGATTTTGAGCAGAATTTTGTGGGGCGGGGGGGGGGGGGGGACTGTTCTGCAAATCGGTTTCACCCCAATATCTTGAATAGCATAATTTGATTGCAAATTATAGTTGCAATTGTTGCAAACCATTCAATGGATAGCGATGTGTTTAAAGTGCTCAATTATTGGAGACTTAAGCTTGATTGCGATTTTCAAGCTTTTATTTGCTTTTAATTTTACGTTAACGTGCAATTAAGCCTGGTGCGCCATGTGGGCCTCGTTTGCCTCGTTTTATCATTTAAATTTAATTAAATGCAATGAAAACTCATTCGAAAAATCAACCAGCCATAGTGAAATAGTATAGAGACAAACAAAATGCAAACAGTGAAAAAAAGGTGAAATTAAATATAGGCAATATAGGCAGTCATGTGTAAAATTGTGCGCCATTTTAAATCATACAATACAATACATACATAATTGCTTAACATACACATACATATACATACATATGTATATGTACATTAAATACAATATATATGCCAAATTAGACAGACAACAAAGAATGCAAGCAGTATGATTACAATAATAACAACAACAATTAAACAAATGAATTTTTCTATTTTTAATTTGCTGCCAACTGGTTTATAATTTCAAGCAGCAATGGAAGAATTAAGTCTTAAAATCCATATATTTTAAAATATACATATAAATATATGAAATATATGCATATATATGTTAATCCATGTTTACAGTTATCATATGCTACAATAAGTGCCAGAATTAACAATTAATTGTGAGATCGAAAAACAATTTATAGAGTATCACACACCATTTAAATGAACTGTTAATAAGTAGACCATAAATATGAATATTCATTAATAGACGAGTAGTACTTTAAATTTATATCTTTTCGTAATAGCGTTTAAGTCAAATGCAAAAGCAATCACAATCTGCCTAAGCCGAATGACAGAATTCCAAAAGAGTCCAAAATAACCAATTTCAAATGGCTAACAAGGAGATCAATATAAAGTTAAATGAAAAGGCAAAAATAATAAATGAATGTATATTTATTGGTAGCGCATAAATATTGATGAGATTCACAATATATTTATAGTATATGTATATTTACAATTATTAGTTCGAGTGCAAAAACTGAAATCTATATACATACATACATACATACATATATGTATATGTATGTATGCATGGATAGTACACATTTCAATTTACATTTTTAAGTGTTTAAGCAAAATGCCAAAATGCATTTGAAATGCGTGGCACTTGCGCAAAAGTTGATTGCGAAATGCATAACAAATACTCGTATTTATGGATGTAAGCGAATAAATATAAATACATAGCTTAAGCGCGTATTGAATGTATGTATGTATGTCTTACACACACATATCTACATATGTACATTCAAACAAAATATACAATACGTATTTTGAATAGATATTTAGGAAACGTGTATTTTATATGTTCGTACGTCACAGGCGATAGAGAAATTTGCATGTAGCACATGTGGCACTTTTGCAGCAAATTGAATCAAAATTATATTTAAATACATATGAAAATGAATAAAGTGTTTTAAACTGTACGAGCAAGAAATTTAAACTTCCTGCAACATGGCTTTGTCCATTAAGCTCTTTTGAAATTTTATTGATTTCAGTTGATGGAGTTTTGTAATTTGCCTTGGCTTCGTACACATCTTGTTACATAAATACATATGTACATATCTCATGGCACTTTCATACATTTTTATGCTGAATTATATTTTTGTTTAGAATGAAGAAGAAGTTCAAAAGATCAAATCGCTTGAAAGTATTTTGATTTGAGTGAAAATTGTTTACTTCAGTTATTTAAATTGTTTACTGAATTATTTATTTGAAATATTGGCATTCTGTAATATATAAATCTAGGCAGTTTATTTTTTGTTATTTACATACCATTTGTGTATGTATGAAAATGCACAAAAATATCCTGACCGTCTACAAATATCACCATCTAACAGTCTGGAGCTCCATTAATACTAATGAAAGCAATTTGTAATAAAAAGAGAGGGAATAAATGGGATGCAGCTCTGCACATGTATTGCAAATATGCACAGCAAATATGCAGAGTTCGAACATGTCATTGTAAGTTCAAGTGTATCCAGAACGTCAGCAGCAGCACCTGAAAGAGGACCACGAGCAGGAGCAGGAGCAGGAGCAGGAGTTAGAGGAGGAGCAGCTGACTCAGCCAGGCACAAGAATGGCACTGCCGAGACTGATGCTGGGAACTGATGATTGTGATGGGCACAAAAGCCAACACCTCATGAAAAATGCATGGGCACTCTCATATGTTTTATGGCTTGTTGAATTTCGTTGCTGTTGTAGTTCAAGTTGTTTTCAAAGGTGGCTCTGTGGAAGCCTGTTAAATTAATAACCTACCCAAAAAACCAGGTCCTCGAGCGCTTCACTGTGACAGCAAATTTTTGTAAGCGGCCAAAAGTTAAGGTTTGTTTTACAACGACAGCTGTCCAGGAGACAACGGCCTGAACCATGTGTACTGAGGCCTTTCAAAAATATATGCTCCGAAATGGTATATTCAATTTTATTTAACCATTTCTCCAGACTAAAACTGTGAATATTACAACATTTTAATATACATTTTAGGCTCAATATTTTTTAAGAATGATCACTGTTGCCAGAAGGGCTGTACATACATCTACTTATTTGGCTGGAAGCTGGGTATCCTGAGTATCCTGGTTAAGATTAGAGAGGTTATTCTACAATTAAAATAGTCTTTATACATACTCGTATATATACTCAAAAATCCGTACTTTTAACTTGACTTAAGTAAAGATTGTGCTCATAAGCTAAATACTTTTTAAACATATCATCAAGTGCGTTCCTCAGTTTTCCTAACATAAAATAAGAATTGTAATAGGTAAAGAGTTAAGTGCAGGATATCTTTTAGTCGAGCCTTCCCAACGTGTTTGGTTTTGTAATTTGTTTTTATTTTTTTTTTTTATTTATGCGCCTAACCAGCGAGCATTTGTTTAACGAACTGTGAATTTTGTTGTTGTTTTAATGTGTGTGAGTCGCCTAAGTTGATACGTGCTTGTGTGTGTGTGTGTGTGGAAAAAGGATTTTCTACATTTTTTTTGATACATTTTAATTTCCGTTTGGATTTTGCACGTTTTTCATAATTCATGCTCTCCAAGTAGCGAGATTGATGAGGGCTTTCGTAGTTTGGGATTTGGTTGAGCCCCACACCAACAAAATACACACTCTCTCACACATACACACACACACACACACACATTCATACTGGGCATAATCGTGCGGAAATGCCAGGCACACTAAGCTGACCTGGGCCAGTCGCCTGAGTATTACTTATACATATATATGTACATATATCTATGTATTTATATATATGTATATATATACGTACATGTGTCTACAAGTAAATCACAATGAGTGCAACAGCAGCAGCAGCAGCAGCAAAGTTAAGCCACCCAACCCAACCACTCCGTGGCAACCCCGGTCAACCCTTTAGACATTGTCGAACAGCTGCCGTGACTAGCGCTGGCGTTGCATCCCCAAAGGGCCATTGACTAATAGGATTTGAAGAGCGTAAAATTGGTTCGTTGTGAACATGAAATATGCAGTAAATCCTTCTGCCAGCATCCAGAACAATCTACCACGGCTCCCCCCAGTACCCCAGTACCCCTTCCCCAATTACCACAGCGCATTCTTATTTTCACATGTTTTTCTTTAATATTTGCAGCAACGTCACAGCTTAAATATTCTTTGCAGCTTTGCCATATTTTTCGCCACGGCATTGCAACCGGATGCTTGTTGGCGCTCGCGATCCCATTCGCATCCGGGTGCGAGACTCGGGTCCTGGCTCCTGACTTTTGCTATTACTGCTGCCATGGAGGCCAATGTACGCGCAGTTTGTTACAATTTCGCGGTTCGATTTCGCAGCAAAGTCGCCATCGTCCTTGTCGTCCTCCTCCTGGGCGCGATGGCGTGTTTTATTATCGCAAATAAAGCGCAATCATTGTTGTTGCACCCGCAGCAAGGCGAGCGTGCCACGTCCTCCCCACCCACTGATGACAGCATTTTGTTCATGTGGCAGCTGGTTGCATGAAATATTGCAAATAGTTTTATTCATTCCCCAATTGAATGAAATATGAAGAACTCAACACAACAATTTTACAAGTTTTCGCACAATACCAGCAACAAAACGTTCAACACTAAACAACACTGAAAAAAATAATAATAATATTTCAATTTAATTCACGCTTCGCTTAGCTTTAATTGCAGTTGTAAATGTAAACTTGAGAAGCATTTGTTTTCATTATTGCCGCTGCTCTGGCGCTTCAGAATGAGGGTCATATTTAAAATGGCATTTGGCAGCCAGACAGACACTGATAATTGCGCATAATATTTATGCAGTGAGCCACTGATGATGCTTTAAAGTGCCTCCAAAGCTGCCAATGCCATGGAGTATAAGTGGAGGAGTGGAGGGAGAGGAAAGGACTTGCCCTATCGTCGTCTTAAGGCTAAGCTGCCTGAAGACATAGTCGCTTGTCGTTCATTCAACTGCAGCTTGGCTGACTTCCGGCGTTGCCTTTTATGATAAATTGAAACAAATAGCCAGCCACACCCACCCACACACACACACACACATCCACCCACCCACATTCACACACTCGCACACATACATCGAAAGTGCAGCCAGGACTTTGGCTTATCAGAAAATTGCGCTCAGCTGTTTATGAAAGCATAACAATGTTAGCTGCTGTTACTGCCATGGCCATTACTGCGAGGGCTGCCAACATCAAGCTGATCATCAAGCTGAATGGCTGCTCCGGCTGCCCCGGCTGGCCGAGGCGAGGCGAGGCGAGGCGTCGCATCCCATAATTCACAAGTAGGATAAACAATTTACTTATCGCTGCTGCAGGCTACCAGCGAAAGCCTTCAACTCCGACAACGACTTCGACTTCGACTTCGTCCGAGTCTCAGCTCTCTGTCTCTCAGCGCACAAAACTCAACTCTCGACTCGCAGTCGCAGTCTCAGTCTCAGTCTCAGACGCTGCCACATTGGCAAATAAATCATAATAAATAACTTGAAAAACGAAACACCTTGCCGCATAAAAGTTGCACGTTGCCGTTGCCGTTGCCGTTGCTTGCTTGGGCAAACAAGTTTTGCTGCTGCTGTCGAAACTTGCTTTGCATTTGGAGGGTATCACAACTTGGCAACAAGGTTTGTAACATGCCCCGACAAGGGATTTGCCACTGTCTAAAACTTTTAACCACATATTTGTGCAAAACATGACAATTTCTGCCTTTGCTTATGTGTCTGCCACAGGTTCTGTTTAAGGTCCAACAGTTTTTTTTAATTAGGGGAGAGTGCTTCTATATTGGCCACAATCTAATGCAATGTTTTAGCGAGGAGATAACTAGTGGTATTTAAAAGTAGCTTCTTTAATTGAGATTAGCTTTCACTTAAGGCTCTGGTTATTTTCAAAGTTGGTAAGATATGTTTCTATAGAGTGTTAACATTTTGTAATGTTACCTGTAACGTTCATAACAATCGTTGTTATTGTTGGCGGTGTTAGTGTCTGCTTACAGTTTAACACTTTGCCAACTTTTCGCTTTTGAGGGAGAGGGGGTTGGGGAGGGGCTTGGGGAGCAGGCTCATTTTTGCAACTGGTGATAAAAATTGATACATAACTGGCATAAATCAGGCGAGTGGAGCGCATTACGCATACGACGCGTGTGTCTGCCAAGCAATTTATTAAATTAGCCACAGTAGCATCAGCAACACCGACACACACACACCGACACACACACACACACACACACACATACATAGAGAGACGTTTACCAAACCCTCCCACATTTGCGCCAAGGGCAACGGCAAATGGTATCGCAGGTAATTTGTAAATATCTGACAGATGCGCTGATAAACTCATTGCAGAGATTTCATTCATTCATTCATTCATTCATTCATTCTCGACGGCGCTGGTGTGATTTATATGGGGCTTATTACAGTCGCTAACATAAGTATACATTCACATGGACAACGAACACATATTTAAGTATAACAACACTTTATTCTTAATACTTGGGGCGTACTTAATGGTAACATCACAACGGGACCGAGGCAAATCAATTGCCAGCTTCAAGGCGCATATGATGGCTGATTCAACTTGGTTAGCTCTGGCTCCGGCTCCGGCTCCAGCTCCGGCCCCAGTGTCATTTTCGACTTCATGTTCTGCGCCAACGGCGCTTTTGGCAGACTGAAGAATTTCTGTAAATTAAATTTGTGAAAAATGAAATTAGGCTACGGCTGCTTTGCATAATTTAAATTATAAATTAGATGCTGTCGATAGCTGATGGCAGATGGATTATGGATAGCCGGCTGCTGTTACTTACATCGTGCCTTCCAAAGTTCTTTGCCTCCTCCATGGTGTCTGGCAGCTTTTTGTGCAGGGTCTCGGGAAGGAACATTGCCCCGATTCCGCCCAGCAGAAACAGGGTGCCCAGTATATAATAAGGTGCTCGAATATTTACAGTTGTCCCCAAGTAAACCAGATACGGTGCAAGGACACCAATCCCATTTGCCAGAATGCTGCCCAGTGCGATGCCCGTCTGCCTCATGCAGGTGGGATAGATCTCCAGGCACTGTAGATTGGCCGTGAAGAATGTGACCGCGTTGAGGAACTTAATGAACGTGGCCAGATAGATCATTAGCCATTCGTATTTCTCATCCGTTGCGTAGGCAATGATGGGCAGGCAGGTGACGAAGGATACCAGAAAGGATATCGAATTGGTGAACCTACGGCCATATTTGTCGCCTGTCCGAATAGAAACCAAAACACGAACAGATGATTGGCAATCAGTGGTCAGTTTTGCCACATTCAAAGCTTACTTGCAATTCGCACACTCACCCATGTATTTGCCGACCATGTAGGCGGGTATTTCCACAATACTTTGGTACAAAAAGTTCAAAAACGGATTGCCAGCCATCCGCGAACTGAAGAGGACTAGCGTGAAGTAGGAAACCGCAACCACGCACCTGCAAAATGTCCAAAATCAACCAAAAATGGCTACAGTTAGAAATGCAAATTGGTTTTTTGGATTCTCAGCTTTCAGCTGCTTTTCTGCCCACCAGCTAAAGCCCATGATGATGGTATTCCGAGCCAGACGCCAGCCGGCGAACAGCGATGCCATCCCATATGTAACCTCACGGCTGTCCTGACTATAGATTTCGGTCAGCTCTTTCTCGGTCACATCGAATGTTCGCCCATTAATTTTCGCAATCTTCTTGAACTGCACAATGGCTTCGCGGAAGCGTCGCTTGCTAATCAACCAACGAGGCGATTCGATTGTGTATCTAAACGGAGGACAAAAAAAAAAAAAAGAATTGATAGTTTTAACAAGCCGCACATTTAATGCTCTTGCCAACATACAAAAAATGTACAATGATGTTAATCAAATCTTGATGCGTCTAATTCAGTTTTGCATCTACACATTGCAGCAGATGTGGAGAAACTTTAATCGAATGATGGTCAAAATAGCTTTAAAGAATCTAAAAAGTTGATCATGTCTGAAATGAGTTTCTTTCAATTTATATGGATAACTTTCTACTTTAATATTAGAAGCATGAGAAAAACTAATTTCCACTGTGCTACAAAGTAGCTCGATATTTTTAGGCTTTGGGGTGGATAAGATAGTGCAGTTACAGTCTAGTTACATCAGTATAATTTACTAACCCAATTTAATCAGAAGACAAATAAGTGCTAAGTGAATAATTAAGCTATCTTGAAAATCATAAAAGTAGTTAATAAAATAATAAAACAAACTAAAAATAGCTGCAAGCAGATGCATCTACACACTTATAGACATCCCCTTATAGGAACTCATCTGTTAATGCTGATGAAGTATATATTTGTATATATTATATATATATATTTATATATATGATATTGAAGTGATAGGCACAGGCAAATAATGTGGTAGACAATGATATTGTTGTTAATACAATAGCTGGAAAAATATGAATTTTAATAGAATAGACATAATTATAAGAAGTCAACTGTTAGAGCTAACTAGGTATATACATATATATATATGCTTTGCCGCATTAGAGAAGCTTCCTTCAGGGAGTTACAAATTTGGTGACAAATTTGTGACAGCCCATGCAAGGGTATAAAAATAGAAACAAATGCGAATGCGTTTGGGTATTGACAGGGGCAGGGAGAACAATTGGAGCGTTCATTCAATTGAATTGACTGCGTGACTTACTTGGAGAAAATTAAAACCATCGCCGTGGGCAGCGATGTCAGCCACATAAAGGATTCCCAGTGGCGCAGCCACCAGAAGAGCAAGGGCATCAGCGTTGTGCCCACAGACCAGCCAACGCTCTGAAAGAAGGCAATTCGACTGCGATCCTCCCTGGCGAAACAGAATTGCAATCCCAAGCGAAAGTAAAGTTAGTTAGGAAAAAGTTGTTTTCTTTCATTTTCTTTTTGCGTATGCACTGGCGAACTTACTCCCGTGAGATTTCCATGCCAATAATTTGTGGCGATTGAAAGAGACTGTTGACGGTGAGTCCCACAATGCCGGACATGATGAGGAACCATGTGTACGACGATGTGCACATCACGGAGCCCAGCCGCCCCACCGAGGCGAAGACGACACAAATGTAGTAAACAATGCTGCGACCAAAGCTGCGTCCAAACAAAAATACAAATTCAATTACCGCTGGCCAATTGCGAATTGCTCGCGCTCAGAGCCATAATTTAGTTTTGGAGCCAACTTACGAATCGCCCATTTGTCCAAATATAAATGAGCCAACCACCTCCGTCACGCGGCCAATAACGAACACATTCGTTACGAACAAATCCTTGGCACAGACCCAGTCCTGGTCGGTGGGTATTGTGCTGTCGTACCAGGTCTGGTCGTAGCTCCAGCCGTGCTGGCAAACTGGCAATCGTAATGACCATAAAACGTATTAGAGTGCAAAGTTGTAAAAATTTATAAGACAGCCGAGCGACTGCTGTCCAAGTTTTTCCATACGCTTCGATTGCCACAAAGCCAGGCAATCTAATGCGTATCTATGTGCTTATGCATATGTGTACATGGGCGTAGCCAGGATGCCAACTTTTTTTTTTTAGCAAGGGGTGTCTACCTTCCTTCCTTCCTGGCCGCGCCGATGTATGTTTTCCTTGGCCTACTCACCTGTAGTAGTTTGATTCTTACTACTGCTCCAGGCAGTGAAATCAGTTATCTCTGTAAAATTGGCATCGTACATTTCACAATTGCTGTACGTATCCCTGTTCCGATTGTCTTTCTGTCTACGTAAGTGAAATGCTTAGAGAAGGGTTCGATTTTATGCCAATAACAACTCACTTGGGTAATGTTAAATCACGCCACTCCACAATTGTGTAGTTCGTCTGCTCCCTGCCCGGCACCGTGCACCAGTGCTCGGGTATATTCAGGGCCAATATAATATTCATGTAGATCATGGCACCAGCAAAGGCCAGGCCACCAACAAACAAATAGCTGTAGAGGCACTGATAGCGTCCATGGTTGCCCGCTTTCTCCATTAGCGCCTGGAAGGGATCGTTTATCTCCGATTCGTCTATATGCATTTCATGAACGCTCGTTGACGCTGCCGTAGATATTTTTCTACTATTCGCCTCCACCTCCTCTTGCTTATCTTTCATTGTGCTGTATTTGGATTTGCGTGCTGATGCTTCTGTTGCTATCTCCTTAATCCGTAGAAGAAATGATTAGAGTTTTAAGTCTACGAATGCAGCATTTATCTTATTAAAAGGCCTCATGCCAAATGCAAACAGAGCAGATCATAATTGAAAGGCTCAAAGTTTATGATTTTAACTTGAAAAGCATTTTATGTGACTATGTAAATTTGGTTATAAACGATATAGATGCCATTGGCCTTAATTTTATCTCTTAATTGTGGTTAATAAAGCTTGAATTTTACAAAACGGTACTCAATTTGTCGACACGCTTAGTAAAAATAGTGGATGTGAAAAGTGTTTTATTTTGTGTGTCACTAAAACTAAATTGCACTATAAAAAATGGGCACTTAATTACAACAATCTTTCGCGCCTTCAATTAAAATATTTGTCAATGAATTAGTTTGATATAAGGTTGCTTCAAAAAGCTCTTTAACTTTTTCACACTCTATCATATTTTTAATTAATTAAAATACTGCACTTACCTTTTATTGAAGTATGTTTTTTCCATAAAAATCAATGGAAATATTTGACTATTATAAGCGATTCACACTCTTTTGAGTAGTAAACTAATATTATGAACCAATGCACTAGAAGAGAGTCATAAAATTTAACTTTTTATACTTTTTATTTTGGTTGATAAGATTCGAATTTTTTTTTTTTGTTTTGGTTTAATTGGTTGCTAATTGCTTTAATTTGAAATTAACATTTTGTGTACGATTATCTTGTTCAAAACAATTATTTTGCTCAATCTGACGAAAATGTTTTAATAATATTTGAAAAAATTGACTTTTTGATTGCACTTCTCACATTACGTTGATTATATGAAGTACCCGGTGTCCGGTCGTGCAGCTCATCAACCGTCAGCAACACTCGATGGTCTTGTTATGAGAGTCGGCACGGGTGAATGGTGGCGTTAAAAACTGGGCCTCTACTGCTCTGTATCAGGTGGCTTATCAGCAGAGACAGAGCACATAGGCATTATTAAATAATTACTGATAAGTAAGGGTATTCAGTTTACAATGCTGTATACAATATACAATACGATTAAAGACGAACAAACTCTATATGTTTACGAAAGTGCATAAATTTTGTTGAAGTGAAAATATTCAGGTTCAGATTTAAAATTTTAAAATTTTCTTTAATTTGTTTTTAAAAATTAATCAAATTTTTTTTCGACAATAGATTCTGAGGCTTTTCATTTGTGTGTAAAAAGTGCATTTCAAAGAACTTAGCTCAGACATAATCGACATATCATTTTTAGCTGGTGTAAAGATAAAGATTTTATTTTCAAGTTGGATTTTGATTTGGATTTGAAAAAGTGTGTTTAACTTGTGAAATTTTGGATTTTTTATGCTAGCAATTAGAAACATTCAGTCTTTTGGAAGCGCGATAAGATATCTACCAGGGGTGAATGCGTATTCATAGAAGCGTAGGCCAACTTATTTGGACTCGATGTAGGCCCGGGATTTGATATCTAATTTTCATTTCAATCAAAAATACAAAACAAACACTCCACTTTTACTTTTACTTGGCATTGTATAGTAAATATGCATATAGTCTATTGTGATTGATAGTTTTTATAAGATTATTGCATCTAGTATATATGCGAGCTAGTTCTGGCTCTGTCTCGGAACGCGCAGCAACTGAAACTGAAACTAAGCGCAAAATGTAGCAGAAAATGAGATAGAGTCCATGTGCTTTGTACAAATGCAATAATATCAATTTTCATATTTTCATTTACTTACTCGTAGGAAGAAAGACAAAGGCAATTTAACAATCTACTAAAGCACTTAAGCGCAAATTTATTTCCCGGTCCAGCTGGCTACGTCAAAAATAAAGCAAACGAGAGAAATACTATGCTAAATTCCAACAGAAAATTCGTTACTAGTATGTAGCAAGTTGTACAAATGATTTTAGTGTTGAAGTGGCAAGTGTAACGGTTATATGAATAAACATCACTATGCATTATTCATGCGTGTGTCCGCCCACCCTCTCCTCTTAACAGACAGATCTATTTCACGATTGTAGTAAATTTAATCAGCATCGGCGCAGATTACGGTAGGCAGCATCGCCTCATCGACCCCAGAGGGAAGCGGCATCCATCCCAGCATTCATTACTAGTCGTTCACATTGAGATGTATCTGCCTGACACCCTTTGCCCAGTTCGTAGGCTCATGAATTTTGTACATTCACATTTTAGTTTTTGCGCGACACTTCATGAGACAACATTATACACGTGTGCATACCTACTAAATGCATATACATATACATATATATTTACATACATACATACATTTATGTATCTGCTGCAGAGTCTTCAGAATTGATGTGAACTAGAGCGTTTATTCAATGCCAGTCAAATTATACCTCTGTAGGTACACAAGTAAGTACTGTCAACTAAGCCGATTTAGGCGGTTTTTTTTGTTTGATCAAACTTTGAAGACTGTTTTAAATGAATTGCTATTTATACATTATTTTTTGATTGCTTCTGATTACCTTCCCAAATTCACTACTTGTTAAATTTGAGGCAATCAACAAATGTCGCTAAAAGTCGCTCTTAAGATGTGGGGACAAACGAAAAGAAATTTTTTTTTTAGTTTCAATTTGAAGAAATCTATAACTAATATTTAAAAAGTATCTTTTGTCTACATTGAAGATTTAAAGAAATTTTCAACATTGTCCGGAACTACGCAAAAAATTCCAAAGTTAACGTTTTTGTTACTTAACCTTTTTGTCCATTAATCACCTGAAAAGCTGACTTGTCGCACCTGTTGATCAACATTTGCTAGTAAAAAAACTCCAGTGATTACTTTTTAGATATGTTCATTTTTATTTAAGACTTTTACTTGATTTATGCATAAACTTTCATCAGCATCTTGTGCGCTCCTTTTGGGGTTTTTTATTTGTATTATTTTTTCTGCTGAAAATTTCTTCTAAAATGTATGGAGCTCGGGAGATTTAAAGTTCGCTAGCTGCATTTTGTTTGTGCACTAATGAAATGTTAGATTTTTCTTTAAACTTTGCTTTGCCTGAAACTGCAGTTTGATGCCATAGGTATTTCTTTTTTTTTTCTTTTTTTTTATAATGTTAAACTTTAATATTGCTTACATATTCATTTTAATTACATAATTTTACAGTGATGAATGAAAACTGTTGGCACAAGCTGCATGTTGCCCTTGTGCAATTGTATGTTACTTTTGTTTCTTTTAATTTTAATTATAATTTACAATTGAAACACTTAAATATTATTTTTTAGATAAATAAAAATTAAAAATGCCTACATACGTATATGTTTACTCTCTGGCTTTAACACGTGCGCTATTATTTTAAATGTTTCGTTTCCTTTTTTGTTATTGACTAACTGTTAATTTTTATTTAAATTTTTGGGATTATGTTTAAATTTTAATTATATGAATATTGATATATTTTTTTAATGATGCTCATTAAGAGCTAAAAGCATTTTGGAATTTTTCTCGATTTGTTTTGTGTCAAATATACATTTAAGTCAAGGTGTATTTGATATTCATATGCTCTATGATAAATGCATATCTATATATATATATTTAAATAAACATATATATATATATATCTTTTGTGCTTGCTCTTGGATATTTGTATTGATTTAACTAAAGGATTAATCTCAAATCAATAAAATCTCCTGCACTTCCTGACTAATTTCATTGTCCTTTTTTTTGATTATCGCTAAATAGCTTGCAAGTCGCTAATAGTTTAAATATATATATCTACATATATGTTTATTCTTATGTACTTATGCATATGTTATTTATAATTAGTTATTAAATGGCATAAATATACACTCCAGTGACAAAAATTCCTAATTATGTACATATCGCTTGCATGGAGTCTACGTTTTCCAATTTATATTGCTTAGCATACAATGTTTTTAGCTGGTTTTGCAAATTTACAATTTTGACGGATTATCATGTGTGTGTGTGAGGTGTAAGTGTGTGTGATTTGATTTCTGTTTTACAATATTTTCATTTAAGAGTAAACAATTCAAATGAGTTTTTTTTTTTAGAATAATAAATTGTTTAAAATTTATGTTGGCATGTTGGTGTTTTCTTTTCGTATTTTTTTTTTTGAGTGTAAATATTTTTAAATTTGTTGTTTTTCTTTTAGCTTGTTATAAAATGTTATTGGTCTATTGCTTGCACACGATGTGCTTTTATATAGGAATCAACTTGAGTTATTTACGAGGGTCCCTTAGCTGTGACCGCGCACTAAGTAAAAGTGTGGCAATTAATTAAAAACGGCAATTCAAGTTGGACGTTTGACAATATCACGTTGCGAAATACACATAGCAATAAAAACAATTGGCAAGTGGCAAATTATAAAAGTACTTTACAACAGGCTAACTAAAAATAGTTAAACGATTTGAATACAATTACATTACTAAGTATATAGCTCTGTCTCTTTTTTTCATATAAATATATATATATATGTATATATGTATATCAGTTTATATAAATGCCAACATTATCGGAGGAAGGATTGACTGACTAACTGACTCTTGCCTTGTGTGTGTGTTCTCTCTCTCTTTATCTCTCTTTCCGTCTCTCTCTCTCTGAATTACTCTTTCTTTCTTACTCTAACTCTACCACTCACTTTCTCTCTGTTGCTAGCTATCTGTCCCTATACACTATACATTTGAACTGAAAGACGCGTCTTGGCCTTTTTTTCACTATCGAATCACAGCAATTGAAATACATACAACTAACTCATAAATCGAATACAGCTTAACCTAAACTAAAAACTGTATGTAATAAATGGGTCGTTATTGATCCTTGTCATCGTGCAGCAACTGCGATGCCGCATTTCCACCCGTGTTTTTGCGCAAATGATTGCGCAACATCACCAGATTGCGATTGAGCGGCAGATTGCTGGACAGGCCCAGCGGGTTGCTGGCTGCTGAGCTGGGGGCATGTGGCAGTGTGTGGCAAATGTTGCCAAGTGGCGCTGTGGCATTCAAACCGCCCACGAGGCTGCCCGTGGCAATTGATGTAGTGGGTGAAGTGGCGCCTACGCTACTGCTGCTGCTACTGCCCGCTGCGGCAGCGGCGGCGGCAGCAGCAACTTGGCCTATGCCCACGCCCAGGAGCAGCTCGTGGGCGAGTATGGTTGGCAAATGTTAAGTGCTGCTCTTCAGCGGACCCGACGATAGCGAACTGCTGCTGACGCCCGAATCGCTCGACTTCTCACTGAGTCCGCCACGTGTGAGCGTATCGTCGCCCATAAGTCCGCCGCCGCCAAGAAAGGACTTCTTGCCCACACGTGCTGGCAGCGTCGCCTTAAAGGGATTATCCTTGCAGCGACGTGCGCTCTCCACACGCTTCATGATCTCACTGGAACACTTGGACACCACATCGTCCAGACTGTTTGACTCATCGGTCGAGTTCACCGTCTGCGTTGGCGTCTGCGAACTGGGCAGCGGTGATCCCTCATAGCAGCCCGAGTCCCGGGGGAAGTGTCGTCGCCCGAAGGGAGAAGCTCCGTGCTTCTTGTTGATATTATTCAGGCGCGCCTCATCGTTCTCTGAACTGGAGCCGGCAATGTCCACATCGGAGCCTGTACGTGCGAAATTGGAAGCTGTTTTAAGTGAGTGTGTGTTGTGTGTATGTGTGTGTGTGGAGTTGGTTCAAGTGGGGCAGGTGGACAAATATTGATTGTTGGTTGAGCAGTGGGTGTGGTTTAAGGTGGTTCTCTTATGCTTACATTCAATGTCATGCAACAGCTGCACTGCCGTCAACAGCTTGGCTCGATGCTCCTGACTGAGTATGCCCAGATAATCCAGATCGGCCGGTTCGAGTTCCTTGAACAGTTCCAGATCCTCGTAGCTGCAAATGGAACGATAGGTGAAACAATCCAACAAAAAATTGTTGAGAGTTTTGTTTCATCTACACCACTTACCCGTTGAGCACGAACACCGAGGTGTACTCCTTCAGGCCAATGCGCATCAGCAGATCCTCCACAGAAATGGGTCCACTGTTACCGCTACCATTGTTGCTGTTTGCCAGTCGCGAGGTTGGCGCCAGTGTTTTACTGCTCGAGTTCTTCATGCGCTGCTCGGGCAGCACTTCCACATTGATGAACTTGAAGTGACCCACACGTCCGTGACAGCGACCCTTCCAAATGCCGGAGGCATTCATCGACAACACATCAATGAGTTCGCCCTTCTGCAATATGGGATTAAATAAATTAAAAATTAAAAAAATTAAATAAATGTTTAATGCTTGCTCGAAAATACAAGTTAAGGAAATTCAAATATTTAACACTAATTGTCGATTAGTTGAAGTTTTCGCTTACCTTGAACTTAAGCGCCTCCTTGTCGTAGGGATTGGGCAGGCTGTCGACAAGCGCTTTGGCCTTGCAGATGGTCGCCAGCGAGCTGCGATCCTCGGCAGAAATGGAGCTGTGGGGGCTGCCAGGACGCACCAGTGCTTGAGTGCCTGCCAAATGGATGGTTTCAAGTTTAAATATTTGTCTCGACAAAATCCTGATGGAAGTTTGCCCAGAAAATTTTCCAATTAATGCGCCCACAGCCAATTAGCCAAGGGCTAAGGAATTTTTGGCAGTACCAAAAATACACACACATACTTACGCACACCCACACACACACACACACAGTTCGTTTGGTTAATTAAAAACTTTTCAAATATTTTTACACACACACAAAAAGGAGTGAGAGAGGGACGGAGAGGGAGAGGGAGAGGGAGAGGGAGATAGAGAGAGAGAGAGAGACACAGACACAAAGCCCGGTCCACCCAAAAAATATTCAAATAAGCACTTGAAGTTTTTGGCCAAAGCTTTGGCTAATCCTTGCTTTGTGTCCCAGCCACATAAAAATAAAGTATTTTTTCTTGCACTTTTCAAAGTTGCTCCTCTTCATAGTAAATCCACCTTTTATCCCAATCCCTCGGCTTCAGCTCTTGGTTTTTGTTTTGCTTTGGGTTGTTTTTTTTTTTGTTTAGAGTAGAAATTTGCGCATATAGCGAAAACTTTTGTTCATTAAAAACTGAGCTGCAACAGCTCCGACGGCTGGCCTTTATTTAACCACGCCCCAGACATTGCACATTGGGCTGAACTGCAAGGCCTCATGCCCCAAGCACTTGCCACATTGCCAGTTGCCAGTTGCCAGTTTGCCGTTACCAGTTGCTAGTTGCCAGTTGCCACTTGACTGTGCGCAAGTGCATTAAAAATTCATTAAGTTTGCAAAATTTCAAGTTATTGTGCAGCGGTTGCAGAAACAACCGCAGCAACAACTACAACTGTTAATAGACCAATATGCAGCTGGCGGATTGCAGGGCTGCCACGGCTTTGGGAATGGGCAAGGAGTAGAAGTTGGCTGGCAGTCTGGGAATTTTTATAAGCAAACCACCAGAAACGAGGCGAATGCTTCTATCTGCCCAAGCAAAAGAAAACCCAAAGGCAAAAGTAGAAACCAAAATCAAAGCTCTAAATTGTAAGCACACACACACATCGAACACACACCTATGTACATACATATATATATATATATATATATATATATATATATATATATATATATATATATATATATATATATATATATGTATATACATAGCTAGTTGGGTTACTTACTCGAACCGGATGCGCTGGGCAAACTTTCGACGGAGCTGGCGGAACATGCAAACGCCTGATCGCTCATGCTGCCACGGTCGGTATTATCTTGGGAATTGCTGAAATCCCTTGATGTATCCTTTGTGGCAACAAAGTTCCGTCCATTCTCATTAAATGCGCCAATTTCCTTTGGCGAGCTACGCATTTCGCTCGACTGCAACACCAGAGCAGTGAAAGTTGTTTAGAGCATCGCCATCGCCATCGTCGTCGTCGTCATCATCATCGTGTTGTGCAATAAATTGCATGTTGAGCGGGATGAGAACAGAGAATAGAGCCAAAAGTTTTGTTAGTTAAATCATTAAAAAGTTTAATGCTACCACACAAATTCCCACACACACAAACACACACACTCGCACACAAAAACACACATCTACACATGGATAGAATTACAGTCTATGGAAGACAAACCATTTGCGGGGAGCTATGCTTTTTCAGGTCTTCGGCTGGATTTGGCTGCAGTGCTTCCGGTTTGGCTTTGGCATTGGCTTTTGGAGAGTTTGACAGTGGGTATTAAGCTGCTTGCCTTGCGCTTGCCACAAAACTTTCCTCATATCGCGCTCAGTCAACATTTCTAGGCGCCGATTGCAACTTCTGTTGCAACCAACAAGCAAAACAACAAACTTGTCTGCATTTTTGCTTTGCAGACGCGAAAAAAAATGTTTTCCAAAAAACATGTAGAAATCCTCAAATCATGGTTTTGATTATGCGATGCTCTGTATTTTGATTGCATAGCTTAGATTATGTATTATTTATTTGTATTTATGTTTTTTATAAATTTAATACAAGCTTGCTTTGAGTAATGTTTCAAAATTTAAGTATCCCTTTAAACATTTTTTTTTGGTCATGCAAATTTGATTTTTTGTGGGACCCGAAAATCAAAATGGCTGCAATTCACTCCTGTGAATTTGAAGTTTTTGGCAAGGTGCAAGGGGTCTACTTTCGTCGCCATGCCGAGATGAAGGCCAAGAATCTGGGGCTGCGTGGCTGGTGCATGAATACTGCAGGAGGTACTGTCAAGGGCTATATTGAGGGACCACGCACCGAGATGCGCCTGATGAAGGAGTGGCTCAAAAACACCGGCAGTCCCGCCTCTAATATTGCTAAGGCTGAGTTTACCCGCATTGCTGAGAAAAGGGATTACGGTTTTATGAACTTTCATATAAGACCCGATGAACCCAAAGATCATTCAAATAAACTGTCGATCTGAGATCGAACAAAATATTATAAAGTATCCTGACTGTGTAACGCCAGATAAGAAAGATCAGCATATTCGGGAATATAGCGAATATATAATACAATTTCCAGCTTATTAGAAAAGGCAACACAAATTCCCTCTTCAAAGTTGTTTAGCGCATTGCGAAAAGTAATCATGGCCAAAAGCCCAACACATGAAACTGAAAATGAACTTTCACTTTTGCTGTCTGCAGGCATTGGGGGATGCGTTCTCTTGCCACCCCCCGCCATCCTTTTGGGTGTGCGGCATTTTTGGGGCGCGCATAAAAACTCATTTAACTGGCATTTGCATTTAGAGTGCATGTTCAAACGGTGCCCGTTGGCCGTGATGCAAAAGTATTTTCGAGTCCTTTTGGGCTTTTTCTAGCAATGTTTTCTGCATAGGCCGCAGATAAACTGCAAGTGACTTCAACACACACAAAGAGAGAGAGATAGAGAGAGCCAAAGAGAAAGAGATAGAGAGAGAGAGCGAGTGGTCACAAATTCCAATCAGGCGCATATGTAAATGGCCAAGCTAATTACATTTTGCAGCTCACAGAGTTGCGACGAGTCAATAATCTCAATGTTGGTTGTTGTTGTTGTTACCAAAATGCAATTGCAAGCTCACACACACAAACACACATACACACACATATATACACACATGTAGAGGACACACTCACGAGTTGCTTGGGCTGTCGTCAACAGAGATTAATTAACTTACATGATGCACCATGGCCTTCTGGCAAATGGTATTCGCCTTGTAGGGAAGCCCGTTCTTTTTGGCCTTTGCTGTGTGCCGTGTGGCGCCAATGTCCTCGTAATCGGATGATGGACTCGGTGACAGCGATGGCGACTCACCAATTCCGCCACTCAGCGTCCTGTATCTTGCCGTACAATTGTTGGTGCCAATCTATGGGGAAAGATGGTAAGAAAAGTTAAATGCGTTAAAACAAAAAATCAGCAAAAACAAATCCCAGTCAAGTTGGCAAATGAAATGGCCAACAGTCGGTTCTCATTTGGCATTTCGACATCGTTTAGCTGGCTTAAGTGGCGTCGTTGCGACTGCCTAACAAAAAGCAGAGAAAACTTTTGGCTAAAAAGCTTTTCCAGTTTTTATGTTCGTACACGTTCCCGACTTGCATTCTGCTATTCTTCAGCTCATCCTGTGTTCCTGCGCAAAGGATGTTTGGCAAAATGCGAACTTTGTTTGTCACTAAGTGCACTTAATCAATTTAGACGACGCATTGAGACGCACACACACACGTGTGTGTGTGTGTGTGTGTGTGTGTGTGTCTGCTTCTCTGTGTACTCCGTAAGCTGAGCGGAGGAGTTACTTAAATGAGCTGGCTTGCGCCTGGCTGCTTGCCGCTTGCCACTTGCCGCTTGCCGCTTGCTGTTCATTGGGTCTAATGGGTTTTGGCTCACTCACCGAAACTGTGCTGAGTCTGGAGGTAACACTTTGTAAATCCGAAATGGAGCCCGCATAGTCGCCGCTCTCACGATCATGGGACCTGCAATGGAACAACAATGTTTAAATGTTAATGTGTATTTTTGCTTATGGGTATTTTTGAATTAACTACTAAACTTTAGCTTTAAAACTTTGCTAGCCATGGGGTATTTTTTTTTTGTTTTTTTCCTAATAAAAATTCATATCCCAATAAAAAATCTTCACAAACGCATTTGAATTTGCTCGCTTTTGGGCAAAGTTTGTATTTTGAATTTGATAAATTTTATAGCCATTTAAATGAAGCTATGGAAACAAGCTGAAAGCTGCAATTTTCATAATATTTTACATCGATTTTTACAAATATTCATTTTTTTTGTTTCTAGCTAGTCAACCAATTAAATTTTAGCATATCTTCTGTACATATTTTGGCAAGTTTCAATTCACTTGAAGCATGGCTCATATATGTATATGCATAAGAACAAACTATTTAAGTTATATTCCAAATATTTGTTCATCTTCACCTTGAGGAGCAGCACCCAAGGAAAGCTAACGATTGCTTGGCTGCCCGACTGGGGTATGTGTATATCCTGAATCCTTCGAGTGAACACTTGAAGAGGCTTTCGGTAACCGTTTTGATTTCAAACCAGATTTGGTTTGCTGCTAAGCAAATATGTATACACAAGGGCAACAACAGCAACAATAACAACACCAACAATAATAACACTTGGCACAAAGGTCCTGGGTCCACGAGCAACCAAATACTGATATAAATAAATATCTTCTACCTGTTTCTCCGAATTCCTTTTATTTGTTTGTTGCCTGTTTGTCCGTTTGACTTTAACACTGTTGAGATTTTCACTTTTGGCTATGTTTCGTAAATGTGTATTTTCTGTTTTTTTCTTGTTTTTTTTTTTATTTATTTTTATTTTTGTTTCTTTTATTTGGCCAAGGAAAGTTTTTTGTTTTGGCCCTAAGGGCGCACGGGGCGTATAAGTTATTTCAGCACGTCTTTTGTATAGTTGCTCGGTGCGTACGTGTGGAAAACGGTGCTCCATTGCCAATTGGCAACTGGCAACTGGCAACTGGCAACTGGCAAACTCGACATTTGTTCTGGCATTTTGGACCTGGCTGATTGACGAGCCGTGTTGTTGTGTGGACCGCTCTGGAGCCGCGTTGAAGTAGCAATAATGCCATTTCATTCAAGTGTCGTCGTCGTCGTCGTCGTTGCTGTCTATGCTTTGGTCCAATATTGCAGACGACTTCGTCCTGGTGGTGTTCCTATTAGTTTCGGGCCCGAAAAGAGCTCCCCCACTTTGGCTGTTGCTGGTGCTCCTGCTGCTGCTGCTGCTGAGTCAATGTTTTATTCTTTGTGGCATGCGTAACAATATGAAATTGATGACTTTCGCTTCAATGCGTTCCGATATGTTGCAAGCAGTCAGTCAGTCAGTCAGTCCGGCAAACAGACAGACACACAGACAGACAGACAGATGGTCGAGTGAGACAGGACATTCAAAGAGCCAGTTTGTCATTCACCTCGTTCATTCGTTCGTTGCTCGTTGACTCCTTCCTTCGTTTGGCTTATTCATTCATGTGGCTGCAAAATGTTGATAACAGCACTAATGAAGTGAGGCTACCTTTTTATTTATTTTTTTTTTCTGCCCTTCTGTTCGGGTCAATCCTTTTGCGCACCTTTTCACATTGACAAATAAATTCAAGGATTCCATTGGGGGAGAGCAGAAGCAGCAGCAGAAGTGGCAGCAGCAGCAGAAGTGGCAGCAGCAGTTGAGCTGCTTGATTGCTTTGCTTTGCTTTGCTTTTGGTTCGATTCGATTCGATTCGATTTGTTGCGATTTGGTTTTGGGCTTTTGCGTTTGGGTTTGATTCGGTCAGCTATTAGTGTTGGCTTGTTTACAGGGCTAAATGTTTGGCCTTTTCATGCCACACTGCACACATTTGTGGCACATTTTGTACTTCACTGAGTTTCTTGGCCAGCACTTTGAAGTGGTCAAAGGGTTCAAGTTGTGCCAGCAATTGCCAAATATTACAAGATAACTGCTCACCCTTCTTGGCATCAGTGTATATATATATATACATGTATGTATATAGATATGTATGTATATATGTATAATATGTATATAACACAATTTTTGTGTTCTCTTTGGCCTCTTTGTTGCGTTTGTATTATTAATGCGTTGCCCTTGGCCCCCACAGTCATAAACTCAACTGCAAATAATAATGGCAATCAGCAGGACAGGACTCTGCCGCAAATCCCCATGCCCCATTCCCATCTATTCGGGCTACTGTTCGACTGCCCCGTGGCAACAGCACTCACACACACACACACACACTCACCTGGCATGCGTTAACGGTATTATTGTCGGCGGATTTGGCGGCTGCTGCGGCACGATAAGCCCTCGTCGCGGCGGACCGCGTTGTGGCAGTGAAATATCTCCGGCGGATCTTAATGAAATTACGCCCGTGCGCTCGCGGTTGTTCGAAAAGCGAACGCGTCCACCCTAGAAGAGAAAGAGAGAAAGAAAGATATATATAAATATATATATATATATAGATACATATATAAAATGGAGTATGAGAAATGTAAGCAAAACATGCGGATTAGCGCTCAAGTAGAATTTGTTGCACAGCAACAACAGCAACAAAAACACGAAAAGCAACAACAAATTATGAAAAATTAACAAAGTTATAAAAGTTTATGTGCCGCGTGTTGCCGCTGAGTTGCCCGTTGTGGCTATTGTTGCTACAGCTGCTTGTTGTTGTTGCTTGTCAGTGATTTTATGTTATTGTTGTTGTTTCTCTCTTCTGGTGTTGTTGAGTTTTCATTTTAGTTTTTTTTTTTTGTTGCACGGAATTTTAAATTCGAACGCAGCGGAAATTGCAAAGTTGTTGCTTTACATTTGGGACACACACACAACAGTACACACACATACGCACACACACACAGACACACACACACACACACACACACAGACACACGCATACACACTTCTCAATTACAGCAGCAAGTTTCATGTTTGACGTAATTTGTGGCACCATGTAAATTGCAAAGTTTTGTAACGTGTAGGTTTGCTGTTGCATACTTCATGAAGCTAGTGGTAGCGCAACAACAACAAAGTTGCAAGTTGCGGGCATAGATAATGAAATTGTTGCACATCTATAGTGCCTCAATCACCAAAGGGCAAACAAAGACAGATAGAGAGAGGGAGAGAGAGAGTAAGAGAGAGGGAGAGAGAGAGAGAGAGATGTTTGGTCTGGAATTCAAATGCTATGCATTTTGGTACTTTTTAAGCTTTTGGGCCCATTAAAATTAGCCAGTTGGGGTCCACTGAGCAAATACAACAACAACAACAACAACAATAATAATATCAGCTGGGACAGTTGTGCACTCCACATTTTTATGAACAGGCCGGGTAAAGTGCTGCGCAAACCGCAAAAACTTTTTGCTAAGCAAATTTGGTATGTTGCCGTTTTTGTTGTTTTTGGCCACATCAAAGCGAAACATGAAATTGAAAGGCCACAAAGGGCGGCTCAAGCATATCGAATCCACTGTTGAGTGATTTCAATTGACTAAGAAAACAAAATTTCAGCGCTCGCTCTGCCAAATTGAAATGGGGTACACACTTTACACCCACAACCCAGCCACTCCGCCACTCCACCACTCCACCACTCGAACCACTCCACCACAGTCCCACTTCCACATCCCCAGAGGCGCAGCGACAAAAGCGCAACTTTTGTGAATTTCACAAAGACCCGAAAGTAAGGAAATAAAATAAAAAATTGTATATGCAAAGCCCGAGGAAAGTCTCAAGACGTTGTCCTCGTCCTCGTCGTCGTCGACGGGTTGAGTCAAGTCAACAAGAATTATGCACTTTTTGACTGTCAATAAAAATAAAGTAAGTTGAACTTCAAGTCGCAGTCGCAGTCGCAGTCGCAGTTCGAGAGTTGTCGACTCTGGAGTTGAGGGAAAAAATGCCAAAGGACATTCAAATCGAAGTTGGAAATCAATGCGCTAGCAAAATATATTCAGCGTATAATTTAATAAAGCAAATAAAAAGAGAATGCCAGATAGATAGAGACAGAGAGAGAGAGAGAGAAGAAAGAGAGGGGGAGCCAGGCACGAAGGTTGGCGAATCCGCAGAGAAATCAAAGTTACAGCTCAACGCGGCCAATGAGGCGTGGCACTTGCCTCTGCGCCGGGATTAACAGCGAAGACGAATGTGCTGCATAAATCAAGAAAACAAGCTTCGCTTGAGAGTGCCCCACAAATAGATACCCTGCAACAAGTCCCGCAATTTATTCCTAGTTTCCTCATACTTGTATACACAATGACTAGATCATTATTGCTGATTAGAACCATATATTTCTTAAATACTTTGAGAGCTGCCTTCTGCTGTCTGGGACACAATTTATGCTACCCTTTGTTGCACATTTTAATGGGTGCATCAAATAGAAGCAAGAAATAACCGGCTGGATTGCCGACGACATTGTGGATGGCAAAAAATTGGCTGATAACTGTGAATGCGACTGCAATGGAGACTGCCTCGCGTTGCCTCGCGTTGCCTTGCCTCGCGTTGCCTTGCCTCGCGTTGCCTTGCCAAATGTCCTTATGCTTGGGGGCATTTACTGCTCCAAGGTTCAGCTGCTGCATGAAAGTGCATGCCAATAAGTGGGCGCAAGTGTTTGGTAAACCGCGCTCATAAATCACAGACAAGCAGCTAAATTATAAGGCTTACAATTGGAGACACACACACACACACACTCACACACACACACACAAACACATACTTATTGGGAGAATTACCTGAATAGTAGCAGCTGGTCCACAGTTGAGTCCGGCCATAAGGAAGTCATCGGGATCGCTCTCGTAGGGCGGCTCATCGTACCAATGACCTTGATGATGCAGCGCACTGACCGCGTAGTGTGCACCACCGCCCAGACCAATGATGCCGCCACCCGCACCACCCGGTCCGGTTCTCAGTGCCTCATCGTACATGTACGTATCATCTGCAAAAGGATAGACTGTGAGGCGTTGTTGCCATTTTCGTGTGGGTTAGTATCAGGGGGGAGGAGGGGTGGTTCGTTGGTGTTCGTTGGTGGGACAAGGGTGTGGCAACGTATGAGAACATTGCAATTGTGGCATGCGGGGTGCTTTAAACTTTTGCAGGCATGCATCCGATATGATGTGCAGCGGCTACATGATATTATTATACGCAACGTTGCACACAAAACTTGAAATGCCATTTGCCACATGTGCTGCACAAAAAGTTGCACACATACAGTTGGTACTTGAAATTTTTGGTTGCTGTTGTTGCAAAAAAGCAACCCGGAAACGGACATAAGATTTTATGCTCGCTTATGCATGTGACGCCCGCCAGACGGTGCCACGCCTACTGCCGCAGCAACAACTCGAGTGCACACAATTTTTGTCTGCTCAGATTTTGAAGCACCCAGCAACAAAAAAAAAAAAAAAAAAAAAATGGAAAAAATAGAAAAAAGAAAACCATCACATAAAACACTTATGTGGGCCAGGGACGACAGGCAATTGTGTTGGCCATGTAATTGCAGCTGCTCGTTTTTAATTGAAATATTTTTGGCTGGCTTAGAGCTGTCCCAGAAAGCAGTCAACTTACCCGTGCGTCCCTCGCCTCGACTCATTTGCAGCAGTCCTTGGCGTATGTCCCGCAAGATCTGCAAAATTGTAAATGGAAATCAATGATATTTTCTTTTTAATTATAAATTGGAAATTATTCTCTATATTTTAAACAGCTACATTTGCAATAGTTGGCAAAATACACATCTCTTGTGAGCTTTGAGCAAAGCTAGTTACCATAAAATACACTACAGCGTTATTATTGAGTTCAGTCTCATCAGCCAAATGCATAAATGAGTGCACTTTCTGAGCACCATCAAATGTGAGTGGAGGGGGGGGACTTGTAAAAAAGACAGTCGTCGCCGAGAGTCGACATCCGCTTTTTGTATATTTGGAGGCACTTTGTCTACGTTAAAGGATACGTGACTGCTGTGCACAATAAAAGGGGACTCGGCATTGGCAGGCGATGAAGTTTCAGCATATTCGTCAGCCTGGCAGTTGGCTCAGACTTCTGTTAGCTGTTTTTTTTTACAGCTGCAGCGAGCAAAGGCGTTAAAATTACAAAATTCCATTTGAAAACTAAAACAATTTTCAGTGCAGAAGCACAACGAAATTGGTGCTGCTTGCTGCTTGGTTGAATGTCCTGCAACATAATAGCGCAATATGTGCTGCATACTAATTTAAGAACATCCCGGAGTCGCATGTATGTGGATCTAAAAAGGATGCCAGGGCCAGGCTGTAGTGAAATAGAAACAGCAGCAACAGAAATGTTGCCAGCGGAAAGTTGTGTAAAAATTAGCTAAAAGCTTTTCGGGGCAGCAGCATTAAAAATGCATTTAAATGGCCACAACAGGAGCAAGCAGCAAGCAGCAAATTGCAACAACAACAACAACAACAATTGACTCTGTCTGCCACAGCTATTTGCAAATTTGTGTGGCAAGAGGCGAACATGTTGCTTAAGGCTAATCACATTGCTCCAGAGCCGTGCTTAATTGACTCTCCGATAGCTGACACAAAATTATTGGCTAGCAAACATTTGGTCAGGACCAAAATTTTCGCCATGCTCGTTTATAAATATTTCATAACCATGAACAATTCGTCCTTTTTTTTTGTGGTGTTTTTTCCTGCCCCTGTTGCCCTTGGCGCAAATGGAAAATGGGTAGCCAGCATCCTGGCCGAGCCAGATGTACAGTTGGAGGAACTGGCTACAAAAACAGCAATTACAATTAGACAAACAGCAAGTTGTTTGCACAAGTTAAGCAGCAACTACAACAACTGGAGTACCACCAGCAGCGGCAGCTGCCGCAGCAGCAGCGGCAGCAACAACAATGATAGCAAAAACATTTCATTTGTGTGTGCGAGCGTGTGTGTGTGTGTGTGTGTGTGTGTGTGTGTGCTTTTCATTTATGCACAAAAATTATTGCCTTTGCTTAGGCGGACACGTCGTCGACAGGCAAACAGACAAATTGTCGTGCAGCAACGCATTTCACCCATTTACCCAGATGTATTTTCAAGAACTCTGCACTTCAGTTTGGCCAGCAGTTGCAACAGCAGCCTGGCAACAAAATTGCAGAGACTATGGGCTTAGTATGGAAACTGCAAAATTGGCTCATCGTTGCCAGAGCTGATAACTTGGCTTTGTATAATTAACTGTGAATATTCGAAGTACATTTCCCAGTCTCGATTCGTTGAAAACGGATACACAAAATGTGCTCAACCAGTGCAATCGTCAGTTGTGATTGAATTTTAAACTGCCATAAATAAGAGAAAATATCTAATGAGTACTTTGTAGCTGCATTAAATCAATTGAGGCAAGAAAATTGGTTTCCTTTGAAGCTTTGCACTTGTTATAAATTATCCATGCTGCAAATTAGCATTTTGGCTCAATTTGATAGACATAGTCATGGCACACCTTGACTATAATTTTGAACTTAAAATAAATTTGTATCTGCTTGAATCAAATTACGTTTAAGTTTTAAAAATGATTATTTTATACAAAAACCTCAACGCTTAAAGATGAGGTTGCTACTTTAACATGAAAAGCTGTAAACAAACTGAAAGGAAAGTCTGAGATAGGAGCTATTCTATTTACCCTATAAATCATATGACAAGTGAAGATTATTTTAAGAAACAATGACATGCAAATTTATGTTGGTAAATAAAACTCATTTTTGGTGAACCACCAGAAGGGATCCTGGTGCAATGCCCAAAAACACATTTGCTAAAGTCCAGCCACGCCCATTCATTTAAACTCGACCTTTATGCGTTTATACGTTAACTTTTCGACACGTACTCACACTCAGGCAATTAGTGTGCTACCTTTAGTATAGTATATATATATATACATATATATATATATGTATATATCTGTATATTTGTATATCATTTGCCTTGTTCTCCGGTCCGGTGTTGTGTAAAATTTTGAAAATGTGCAAAATAATTTTTATGACAGACAAAAAGTTTATCATTTGCCACGTTTCACTTCATTGTTTTTGTAGCTGGATGTTGTTGTTAGTCCTTTGTGTGAGTGTTAGTACTTAAGTGTGATTACATGTGTGTGTGTGTGTGTGTGTGTGTGAGTGTGTGTGTTTAAATGAATGTTTGCCTGTGTCTGCTTGGCATGTTTTTGTACATTTGTTTTGCTAAACGTTGCGTCCCGCCCCGAGCAGTCCACAGTCCACAGTCCACAGCAAAAATAATTGCTATTTTTCATAAGAAATATTTTGATAGCTTTTAAAATGGGAGCTGCGCATTTGAGAGTCTACAGCATTTAAATATGCATGATTTTGGGCTGTTGCAAGGGGGCGGGTGATTAATATTACTAAGTAAATGCCATAGATTTGAATTTCGTATTTTCTACAGCTGCTGATGTTTATTCTCACAAACAAAACAAACAAACGTTGCAAGTGCCTCACGAGCTCTGTTTTGTGTTCTCGGCAAACTAAATAGTCGTTTTGTACGCTTCGCTCACTTTTCGTTTGCAATTACTATTTTATGTGCAACAAATTCTGTTTGCCACTGCAACAACTTTCATTTAGCATAGCCTTGCGGCTTTCTTGAGATCGATCAATTTATAATCAGAGCATTTGTTTTGATTTACATACCTCTTCGTGTTCACGTTGAAATTTTTCCTTTTTGCGCATTGCTTCTTGTACTTTTAGCTGCAGAGAGACAAAATAACAAAATAATAACAATTAATATTAATGTTGCATAATATAATATTTCTCGAGTGCTGTCTGGGAAATGTTGCATATTGAACTCGAGACCTGTGTGTTTACAACTTCAGCGCGAACACATAAGAACATCGTGAAGAAGCATTTCCAAGTTTAAAGTTTGCTTTTAGGTGCTTGGGCAGAAGTTGGTTGCTGGTGTGAAATAGATGCGTGCAATGCCACAACTAGGCGTTGGGGCGGTGGGCGTGGCTGTATGCATTATGCAGCGATTTGCTGTTGCAGCTGTCGTGTTGCTGCTGCTGCCACTGCTGTTGCTGCTGCTGTTGCTGCTGCTGTTGCTGCTGCTGCTTCTGTTGTTGTTGCAGCTGTTGTTGTTGCAGCTGTTGTTGTTGCAGCTGTTGTTGCTGTCTGTTTGTTGTCGCCGTTGATTGCATTTTGTTGCTTGTTTTTGGTTGCCGTGCTCGCTGCTCGCTGCTCGCGCTGTCATTAATAATGAATGTTGACGGCAATGAACTTTTAAATGTTGCATGCATCTACTTTGTGCCGCAGTTATGCCCTTGTTGTTTCTACTGTTGCCATTCCAGGTAAACGTGCTCGCGAGCAACGGTTACAGCTTTCGTGTTGAAATTGCATTGCAAATGCAACAGCAGCAGCAGCAACAGCAGCAGCAGCATGTTTGGGGGGTGTTTGGCATAAGTAGGTGTGCAAGTTTCTTATTGTTGTTGCTGCTGTTGTAAACAATTTTGAAGTAATTTTGTTTGCTGTGGCAGCTGTTGCCGCTTGCAGCAAATGCGTTACACTGCATAAATATTTATGCTGCTGCCGCTGTTGCTGCTGTTGTTACTGTTACTGTTGCTGTTGCTGTTGCACTTGCAGCAAGTGGGTAGCCCATACATATTTATTACGTATCCGCAACGTGTACTCACCCTATGGATTGTCTCCTCGAAACTCTGCTGCGGCACCCCGGCGCCACCGTTTATCATCTGAAAGTGCCGCAGACGATCGTTGGCCGCCTGCAAGTTGAAAGTGTATCAAAATCAATTACAAAACGTTTCAATTTAAATATTTTCAATTTTTGCAACTTTGCGTCTCAAGCAAAAGTTTTGCACTCCTAGCTTATTAACTCGGCACAAAACTTGAAGCCAGCTTAAAAAGCTGCCTGCCCTTAAAATATTCACAACGACCACCCGCCAACGGGTGCTGAAAGCTGTTAGCCAAGAGTTGACCCAAAGCAAAGAGACTCATAAATCAGTGTGGCGGGGTTCACGTGCTTTATCGCCATTACGGGACGCCATTTTGTATTTCACACCTTTCAGCTGGGCTTTAATTTTTAATTAATAACGAGCTGGGGCAACGAGGGTCGCGACCCAAGTGTTAAGAGTTCTGTGTAAGCCAAAAAAAAAATACATAAAAAAAATACAAAAAAAAATTAAATGAATAGCCCCATTCAACCCAATTCAAGGTATTCCTGCATAACTCTATCTGCATCTCGGTCGCTCCCTCTTCCAGATGCTGGCCGTCTAATGTGTTTGTTTTCTTATCATAAATAGCAAATCAGCTGGGCGGTTGCCAGGCGTACACAAGTAAATGGCCAAAACACATGGCCACGCGGCCAGGTGAGTGCTGTTTAATTATATTTTGAAAGGCAGCTGGGTGAGCGGTTGAGTGGTTGCGTGGATGAGGATGCTGCTACTTAGGCGCATATCCTTAGTCATTTCCTGCGCTTATCTGCTGCACGATTCAACCCAATCCCAATCCCAATCCCGAGCACAAGCACCAGCCCAACCCCCAACCCTTATCCATTGCTCCCCCAACCAATGTTGCCTTTTTGGCTCGTTCACTTCTCTTTACTCATTCGCTTTATTATTTATTTTTCAGCTGGCAGCTTCTTTTATTTATTCTTTTCTTATTTTTTTTTTTCGCTCGCTCGTGCGCTCCTTGCTTTTGAAAAATTTATGCATGTCCTTGCTTATTTATGAGCGGCGACGACGACGTCCTGCCACGGCAGCGTTATCTTTGGCCACAGTTTCATTGCCAAAGCCCCTTTTGTTGTGCCTCCAACTCCCTCACCATTCCCGCCCACTCCCCCAAGAATAGTGGAAAAGTCTACAGCAACAACAACAACAACAACAAACTGAACTGCTGGTGCTGATGCTCTTTGGCTCCCCAAAGGTGGCTGGGCTCTAATCAAAGGCGCTCAGCCCCTGAATGTAGCCTTTGTGAAGGAGAGTGCTCAGATAAACTCCCGACTACTTGCTGCCATAGTACTATATATAGTAGTACAACATTATGCTCGGGCCAAGAAAGAAGAGGCTATAGAGACATGGCCGCCAGGCAATGACAGCAACAGCAGCTGAAGCACCACCAGAAGCAGCAGCAGCACCACCAGAAACAGCAGCGGGAGCACATTTTTAACCTTTTCAGTTGTGAGCGCGAGGCGCGCATAAAAATTTACATGTCCCCGGGGCCAAGATTAAGTACAGAAGCAGTCAAGACGCAGCAGTCACAACAGAAAGTCATAAAACGACGGCGAAGAGGAGGCGGTTTTTTTTTTGGGGGGGGGGGGTGTGGGCAACGGAATATTATGAAATGAACGGAGAACGGGCTCGTGTGGCGGGAAAAAATAACTTGGCGCAAATAAATTGAAAGAATTACCGCAGTTGATTTAAATGAAAGGCAAAAGGACAAACAATTTGCTTGCGGTCATAAAAGTCAAGCTCGAAAATGAGTTTCACTTGTAGTTGTTTGCAGCGGCGGGGGGCGGGGGCAGGGGGATTATATAAGTACAACACAAGTACAGTAAACTTACCCTTGCTTGGGCGCCATTTTGTTGATTGTTGCGATCCCTTCGATTGACAGTTTTTAAGCCTTTCAACAGTCGCGCCAACGTTGTGCGTTTCTTTGTCTCGCGTCCCTCTGTGTGGCAAGAACGAAAGAAAGAATGACGAAAAATTGAATTAGCACTGGGCATAACAAGTTGAAAGACTTTTGGGATAAACTCACCTGCAGTCGGTGGAAATTCATAGAAATATGCGGACCGTGGACTCAGGCAGCTGTAAGCAAAAAGGAAAAAAAAAAGAAAAAGAAAATCGCTTGATTATCAAATTGTCTGGCAAAAAAAGTTCTTAAATTAAGTCAATTTTATAATTTTATTTTTGCTCTCCTTCAGGAATTATTTATTATTCGGTTTCTGCACTACTCACTTTTGTTGCACAAAGTTGAGATGCGCTACATTTGGCGGGAGTGTCTGATGCTGTTGTGGTCCAACTCCGGGCTGTCCTCCACCCGCCTGTTGGCCTGGCACAATTGGTAGTTGTTGTTGTTGCTGCTGCTGTTGCAACTGTTGCTGCTGCTGCTGCTGCTGTATGCTCTGCTGCGTTTGCAGCGTCTGCTGTTGCAGCGCCTGCTGCTGTTGTGTCAAACCGCCGCGTGCCACTCGCGGCGCAAAGACGCCATAGCCAAAGCCATAGATCTCATCCTCCTCCTTGTCGGACAGGCAGCTCGAGGGCTGTAAAACAAAAATAAAGGTAATTCATTAAAGAATTGAATTATTGTGTATCTTAAAGGTATACAATTTCAATGAGTAAGCGTGCAACATGCGGCAAAAGCAAAAGCAAAACATAAATCAACACAAACTCAACAGATATTTACAAAAATCACTTTATCATTATATACATTTTATAAGAATTATCTTTGGGTTTATCTTATTTTTTGTGTGGTTCTTTTCTGTTTGCCAAATCAACGCCAACATCAATAAAATATTTCGTTTTTCTGCAAATATTTTTATTAATTTTATTTTTCCTTTTTGGGTTTTTTTTTTTTGCTTTTTGTTTTTGTTGTGCTGCAAATGGGCCCAAGAAGACTGTGTTGTTGTTGTTGTTGTTTGTTGTTGATTGTGCGGGAGGATGGGGGTGGGGGGTCATACATACCGAGTACTTTCCTGGCACATAAATTGGCTGACTATGACTATTGGGCAGGCCGGCGCCGTGCATTGAGTGGCCGCGATGGCCATGCTGCTGGCGATGTTGCATAACGCTGACGAGGCCGCTGCCGCCGGCGCTGCCGCTGAGGCCGCTGCCACCGCTGCCGCTGGCGCCGCCGCTGCTGCCACCGGCTGGATGGAGCGGACTGCGCTCCGCCCATGCTGCTTGTCTAGCATTTTCTAAAGCACTTAAAATATCTCCAAAGGGAGCCATTAACAATTCGCAATAGACGGATGCAAGACCCTCTAAATGGCCACGTTGTCCATCCTGCAAGCAAACAGCAAACAAAACAGCACCAAAATGAAAGTTACATATGTATACGTATCCAACTGGGTCGTGGTGAGGAGGTGGGCGGTGGGCGGTGGTCGGTGGGTGTGGCAGTTACATATGTATGTTTTTTTTTTTTATGGAGGAATGCGATTTGGTGCAAGAGTTGAAAGGAGTTCTTGATGCACAAGCACTTCAAATTGTCATTTTGCGGGTGGGAATTACGATTAGCGATTAACGATTAACGATTATTATGAGCTGGTTAATGATGTTATTGATGTTGGCGTGGGCGTGGTCTAAGGGCGTGCTACCAAAGTAATTGATTAAATTTGGGTTTTAGTAATCATCAAACGGGGTTAGTAACTACAGAGATTACGGTTTTTGTTGTCAGCTGCAGGCACAGCTTACAGTAAACATAACAGTTTATACTCAGTGTGTGTTTTATGTGTGTGTGTTTTGTGTGTGTGTGTGTGTGTGTGTTTGCTTGTACAATACGCTTAACTCAAATTAGTTTGCCGCTTGACGCCAATTCGCGCAAATTATTAAGTCGACGCCCCCTTAGGGCACTAAAAGCGAACGCCTAATGCACTTAGAGCCTGGCAGAGCCTGCAGAGCCTGGCAGATCCTGCAGGAGCGCACATCGTTTGTCTTCGCATAAATTATGGCACAAAACTTGGCCCAAACATCAGTGTGTGCGTGCGTGCGAGTGTGTGTGTGTGTGTGTGTGTGTGCGGCTGTTTGTGTGTATTCTAGTCTGGGCACAGCTGTAAAAAGACCCCCTGCCTGCCGCTATTTGTGTGTGTGTGTGTGTGCAAATATTTACAGCTTGGCAGGCAGTTTGCCTAGTGGCACTAAATTGCGTAACTCCCCCTCACTCATCCCCTCTCCCCTCCCATACACCTACACCTTCAACATGCCCCGCTCAGACAGCCGAAAACAAGAGAACGATAAAATTGTTAGGCAAGAAGCGACGCTAAATTACGCAACATGCACACAATAAACATACACTAAAAAAAAAATAATAGTGAATTGTAGTCAACTCAAATGGGGTTCAAGCATTGCCAGCATTAAAGTCAAATCGAAAATTCTTTCTTAAATTTGGAGCAATTTTCATTTTAAGATCAAAAATGACTCACACACTTTGAGAACATCATA
Source organism: Drosophila mimica (assembly GCA_037043585.1). NCBI lineage: Eukaryota > Metazoa > Arthropoda > Insecta > Diptera > Drosophilidae > Drosophila > Drosophila mimica. Next base: position 1,665,112 of record JBAMBE010001187.1, read on the forward strand.
ATTATTTAATTTACTCGCGTTTTTCTTCGAGTGTACACATAAGCGATAGCAGAAGGGAGGGCGACGAGCGAAGAGCGAGGTGAAATGACAAGCAAATGATTTTTATCCAAGGACTTGAAATTGGACCCACACACTCTTCCATTGCATAGCTGCAGGGGCCACTTTTGCATGGGCCGCGACACTTGGAAGTGGCGCTTGGGGCAATGTTGAACTCTTGACATTGTTGCCAGCGTTGTCGGGCGAAATCCTGCTCTGCGCAGTGGCATCAATCAAATATGACACACATTAAAATTCTCATGCTGCGCCTCATGCGTGTGCTGCACGGAAATTGACAGGCTGCCACACGCAGCCCCCACCTTGGCCACGCCCACACTTCGAGTCATTGATGCGACACGCCGCGCATTATAAAATGTCAGAGGCACTGTGTTTTATGCCTTATTTATAGTTGAATTTTATGCCGCTAGCTGCCACCTGGCCAAGTTCCTAGACGTAAACACAGTTCTCTCTTTTTGTGTGTGTTAAATGTGTCTATATGTATGTGTGTGTGTGTGTGTGTGTGTGTGTGTGTGTATTGTGCAATTTAGCAGGAAATTGCTGCGTTTAGCGTAATTTTTGCTACTTATTGCCTCTTGGCGCCCGCGTAAAGCCTTTTTTTATTTTCTAGCCTTGCCACCGTTGAGGTCCTTTCCTTTTCTGGGGTGTTCGTTTTTCTCCTCTCCTTCGGTGGGTAATTTTACAATGAGTGCTTTAGGCGCCAAAGGTGTTGGTTGTTGTTATTGTTGTTGTTATTGCCGGTTGACTGTTTGACTTCTTTTTTTTTATTATTATTAAGGGTGTTCCTTTGTTGGAAAAGTGTCAAGTTTTGATGGGCTAGCAAAGTGTTTTTTTTTCCTGGCCTCGTCGTATAAAAAAGTGTATTTATTAACAATGTTGCCAGATCGATTTGGAAAGCTGGACCCGTTTATAGGCATGGGTTTAAGTAGAATTTTATTGTTTGGTTATTGCGCTAAAGAGCTTTTCTCAAAAAGGAGTATTCATTTCAATAGACACATAATTTATATACGAAATGTTCATTATGAATTCTGCACAAATTTATTATGCAATTCAAAGTTTATGTGAATCAATTTAAAGGCAACGTTGCCTTATTATGCAAGCGGATATATAGAAATATATATTTATATATATATATATGTATGTATGTGTGTGTCTTTGGCGTTTACTCGGCTTGTCAGTTCATCACGCATTACACAAAATTCATAAAGTCATTTGCAATTTGCTGCAAAGGCGAAGGCAATGCGACATGACAGCCAGCTACCAATTTATATGGGTATAAATGTATATATATATATATATGTATGTGTGTGCTGCCCGACTGATTTCATAAGAGGGAGAAAAAAAAACAAGCAAAATAACTGTCGCAATAAAATAATTTATTGAAGTTTTGCAATGCCAGCGACAAATGCAATAAACTGCAAAATTGTACGCGGCTCACATGACGTATGCGTTATAAATTTATTTTCAATAGTTCGACAGTTCGACAACAGCAGCAGCAGCAGCAGCACAGCAGCAAAAAAGAAGCTTGGCAACTCTTGACACACATCCCACTAAAAGAATGTGCGAAAATGTGGCAGACCAAGACACACACACACACAGAGACACACCACATGGGCGGCAGTTAGTTAGAATGGCTGCCAGATAGGATATAAGGGCTAAAGTGATGTATGAGTTTAACGCCCTCACGTACCGACAGGGACAGCTGCAAAAGTTGTCTACTTATGAGGCAAGAATATGTTGCCACCATCCACGATATATATTGACAGCGAATCGAGCAGCATGTATATATATATCTATATATATATATATATATATATATATATATATATATGTATTAAGCGCATGCTCGTGCCAGGATTTGGCAATGACAGCAGCAGCAACAGCAGCGAAAACTTTTCTTTTTTGGTTGCGAAAATGTGTCTTATTGCTATTGGAACCCTTGAGCTGGCCAAATGACTTTGTTTATGCTACATGTTGTAAGCATTTAGTAATCAGCTTTCTGGCACAACACAAATTATTTGAGCTGAGGCTAATAACTTTTGACATGCGCTTGTAAGTGCCACTAAGCAGTCAAGCGGCGGCGGGGAGGGGTTGCAATGTGTTAAGGCGTGTCATGTAGATTGGTGAAGCCAGCTTCACTTTTGCTCATTAGGTGCCACCAGTAATGCCACAAAAATTTGCTCATGCCTGTCAATTTTTTGCGCAAACTTGGCACTCAACGGCGGCCAGCTGCTAATTGATGACATTGCTCTTGTTGCGGTCGTTGTTGTTGTTGTTGTTGTTGCTGTTGTTGTTGCTTCGTTGTTGTTGCTGTTGCTTCGTTGTTGCCTGCAAGCGTTTAATGAGCAAACAGAACGTACGCAAAATTACAAAGAAGCAATAGCGTCTGTCTGGCTGTCTGGTCAGCCCGTATTTACACAAGGCTTCAAGCCGCATGCAAACACCAATTAGAGTGACCGCAATGCAAACAAAGGTATCAATTAAGGGCCAGTCAGCGACTCTCCTCCCTCCTTAAGCTCTTCTCCCTTTCCCCTTAATCTTTCAGTCTGGTTGAGCCTCTTTAAAGCATGCTTAAAGCAATCAGCTCAGCTCGAGGCCAAATGGAATGCAAGTCAATTTGCGCTTGAAGTCACATTCATAATACACACACACACACACACACACACACATATATAGCTAGCCATATTCCGACTATTTTCCTGGTAGTAGAAGTCATAACAATCAGTGGCACTGCATCCTGTTTCCGTTGACAGCGCGTAATCAGCTAAAAGAAATCAAGTTGAAGTGAAGCGTTCATTCACTGAGAATGCTGAAAATGTCAATTTGTATGTCTATCTGTATATGTATTTGTGTGTGTATGTGTGTGTGTATGTGTCAGGGGCAGAGCAGCACTTAAGGGTTAATTTCATAAATTGTAGATCAAAGCATTTGCCCAGCAGCTAAAATTGCTTGATGGGGGCCCGAGAGCTGAGCTGAGCTCTGATGCCGGCATTTGCCCTGCAGTTGACAATTTTTGAAAGTCAGTGATTTGTAAATAATCCTTTTATAAGCACAATAGCTGCTCGTTAACGGCAAATGAGTTTTGACATGCCCAGTGCCCAGACACCCGCACCGCACCACCGCACCACCGCACGCACCACAAACCACCTCCCAGTCCGCCACCCACTCTAACTGTTTATCCAGCTGACAATCTGAGAACGAGACTTTGAATAATGCGTGGCCATTAGCACAGTTATCGTCAAAGTCGTTGTAGTTGTAGTTGTTATAGTCGGCAATTTAAGGCAACACACTTTGTGTGTTTGCCACACCCCCACCCACAACTCTCTCTCTTGCCACGGACGACACGGTTTATGTTTGTAGTTGTAGCCGTTAGTTTTTCGGTGTTAATATGCGGCATACATGCAAAGTTTTTCAGCTGTTGCGCGTCGAGTCGCGTCGCGTCGCGTTGAGTCGCGTTGCGTTGCGTCGAGTTGCGTCCTCACGTCTCCTGGTCTCTTGCCTAATGCCACACTAAGGAAAAAGGTATTTTGTACAACATATGCGACTATGTTAAGTTGTTAAAAAGCACAAACTTGTGCACTGGCGAAATTCATTAGCACGCCCCTATACAATATGTGATGGGTATGGGCAGCATTTGGGGTGGGGGTTGTGGATGGGGTTGGGGTTGGGAGGGGGTGAACGGAAACTGTGCAGGTCCTGACTGCTGTTGCTGTTGCCTTTCCTGTTGCTGGCTGAAAGTATTTTCTAATTAAATACTCATGTTTTACAATATGACGCTAAAATTTTGCGGAAATGCCTTTTAATTTTACATTTGAGATGCGAACGCTGCCAACACATGTGCTTTTAACTCATATTTGTTGCTGCTGCTGCTGCTGCTGCTGGGGCACATTTCGGTTTAATTTGGCAGAAATGAGTTTTAGTTTTCATTTCAGCTCCTTATATATATATATATATATATATGTGTGTGTGTGTGTGCCGGCTGCTATTGCTTTTTACTTTACTCTTTTGCTGTATCATTTCCGTTGCGCACTTTGGAAACAAGTAACACAAGCACCCAACCCCACTGACAGTCCCCCACCCCAACCCCCACCCCAACTGCAACCCCCACTAAAGCATACAACCCTTACAAGCGTTCTTTTCGACATTAGCAGCAAATAATTTAATTTCTCATTTTCAACCTAAAGTGGAAGGGCGAAAAATCATTTGGGGAAGTGGGGCACAAATTAAAAATTACGCATACGCCACGTTTGACACAAAATTGCGCATTTTGATGCGAAGAGTCAGCAGACCAAATATGAAGTCAAATGAGCAAATGACAACTCGGGGCAGTGAGCAAAGCAAGCAAGCAAGCAAAGGCGTGCAGGCGTGGCAGGGGAACCGTGCAACGTCAACGGCTGGCAGCAGACAGCCTTGGGCGATACTGCATTACATTTCAATTTGCAACACTCCTCCTCGTTTTTGTTTCTCTCATTTTGCCATTTAAATTTAATTCATTTGCATTGTCTTTTGTGATATTGCACGCGAAGCGTTCTTTGTGCTGTGTGGCAAGGACTTTGTCTGGTATGGCATGCAGCACAAATGGAATGAAATCAGTCATAATTAGCATAATATTTCATGCTTAATGTAATTAAAGTTGGCAAAAAAGAATACAAAAAAAAATAAAATATTTAATGCATTGCAAGCTATGTTCGAGTGACAGCCATGCAACAGCCACAATCGCCCAACACTCTCGCCTCGCCTCATGCCACACACACACAACGTGCAGCACAATGCAACAATGCCACACGACCGTTACGACGCGACTCAGGACCAGGTCCAAAAAGGGTTCGCTGCCATTTGACATATGCGGAGGCGAAGTGCACCGTTTGATTGTTGTTGGCCAGGCTCGATCAGTGCTATTGTGGCTGTCTCCTGTCTACTGTCTAGCCTGTGCCTGTGCCTGTGCCTGTGCCTGTGCCTGTCTGTCACTGCTCGATGGATGGCCGCATTCTCTACGTGCAACATGCCGCATGCTACATGCCACATGCCACATGCTGCGTGAGCCGCCGGCCCCCAGGGCTGCTGTCTTTGGCAATTTATGCGTTTGCTGACGCAATTATGCGAAATTTTCGCACAGCGCTGGGCGTGGCTAAGCGTTTTAAGTTTTTGTTTCCGAACGGGGAACGGGAAACGGGTAACGGGGCTTTTGCTTTTCAGCGTAATTTAATTACATTTCTGTGGCCAGGGGGCGCGCGGCCGGTGCAGGGGCAGTGGCAGGGGTAGCCTCTGCCACATTTCATGGCCATTTGTGCGCTTCTTGCCATTTGTGTGGCAATTTCAATTTTGTGGGCGAACTGCTTGAGGTCATATTAGCAGCAAATTAATGTTGTTTTAATTGTAAATGAGTTTTCAATGGGCACCAGACCAGCTCAGCCCAGCCCAGCCCAGCCCAGCCCAGCCCAGCCCAGCCCAGCCCAGACCAGACCAGCTCAGCCCAGCCACAGCCCAGACCAGCCACAGCCACACTCCTCCCAAGATTGGAATGGCACATTGCTTTGGAATTTAAATTGTATGAAAATACATTTTCAATTATTCAAAACCAGCTATAAATCATTTTTAATTTCTCGTGGAGATTTTTAATTGCAATAGCAAACTTTGTAGCTACCAAAACAAGCAAACTAATTTAAACTATTTAATTGGTTTTATATTTTTATGGATTTAGAAAACTTTTATAAAAAAATACGTTTTTTAAAAATATATTCTGTATATTTCAACCAGTTGCTAGGTAAAATATAAGCTTCAAATTTCAAGAACAACAATTGTACTATTTAATTAATTTGGAATTTTGCAACTCTTGCAGTTGTCCCAAGTGTAAATTCTAATGAACCACCCTTCACTTGGGTATTCCTAGAATTTCCCATTGAAAAAGGGTGGTTAATTACGCCTTGTAATTGGCCCAAACGCCCACTTTTGGCGCCTTTCTCCTAAATGATTTATCTTCCTTTTTCCGCATCTCCGCAAATTGACATTAAATGCACAATCGAACTTGAGAAGACAAGCCTGAAAATAAAACCCATATACTAATCTGCCACACAGCAGCAACGGCAACAACGGCAACAACGACAGCAACAGCAACAACAACAACAACAACGGCAACAACAACAACAACAGCAACAACAACAATGATAACAAGTCACACAAAAATGCGAAGGAAAACAGAAGAAGACAAGTAGGCGTTACTCTGTGAGCTGACAGCATGAGAAAGTGCCAAAATGACTAACGCACGAGTTTCGTGTGTTTTGGTTTTTGGGGACAGTAACTGCGAATAGATGGCCATGAGTGGCAGGCAGACAGATTGGGTTTCATTCGTCTGTAACGGACACAATCAAACAGACGAACGCAGAGGAAAACAGAACAGAACCGAACCGAACACAACCAACAGAAGTGAAGCAAATGCCTAACTGTGAATGCAGTGCGGCAACAATTTTGGCCAAATTACATTTCAACACGGCCTCTTGCTTTTGCCCAGTTCAGCTTTTTTTCTCTTCTATATTTTGGCATACACTTGCCTTATTGGTTATTGTAATTCTAGAGTCCAGAAAGAGTTAACAAAATGCAATGTTGAAGCGCTAATTCGAAGTGAAAATGTCCATTTGCCCTTTGCTACCAAATTCATTTCTGGCTTAATCCAAATATGTTGAGGCAAGGGTATTAAATCTGCGACATTCTGCAAGATAGCCACAGTTTTCTTATTTCTTATTTCAGTGTTGTACTTTTTGCATTTCTCGGTGAAAGAGAATTTTCACATTTGGCACATCAATGTCAAATTGAGGCATCGCTCGGACAGGCAGCAGAGTCCTGTCGAATGAGCAGCCAGGAAATTGCCAACAACAACAACAATATGTGCGTGTGTGTGTGTGTGTGTGTGCAGCAAAGTAGACATAAAATGAAATGAACAAAAAGATTTCTATCGGGGCTCGGACGCACTCAGCTCACTCGCTGGCCAACTGAATGGCCAAAGTTGCTTAATATGACAGCGCAGTGATGAAAAGAAGTGGGAGCGGGAGGTGGAGAGGGAGTGGTGCTGATGTGGTGTGGGGCCCCAAAACAAATGAGTGTGTAATAAACGTGGCATAGAGCAAAAAGAGACGGGCCAAAGTTTGACCATAAACTGCAATTGCCAGACAAACTAAGAACGAGCCGCAACTTTTGCACAGCCCGCTAATGGCAAAGGCGATGGGTGGTGTAGTGGTGTGGTGGTGTGGTGTGGTGGTGTGGTGTGGTGTGGTGGTGGGATTTTGCTTGTTAAGCCGCCAACTTCTTTGTCATTGTTCCTAAGTCCAGAGCCGTGTGCGCGTTGGCTATCAGATTTTACCCCACTCAACGCTTGGCTGACTGGCTGGATGCCTGGATGCCTGCCTGGGTTTTGGGCCAAACGTAAGCAGATGCTAATCGGAGCTCTTCGCTTTGGACGCTTAAAACAATTTTCTTTGATGCGGCCTTAAGCCATGAGTCCGTCCAGACACACGGCACACAATCCAATTGACTTCATTTGTCAGCCAGCTAAAGAGCAAAAGACTAAATGATAAACCGCCCGAAGGCATCCGAGTTAAGATTTGGCTGGACATAGTCCATTTTCTATATAATGACCCCGTCGCACCCTCGAGTCATATTTGCAGTTAACCGCACACACACAACAATAGGCAGCGTTTTGATGAATTCATCTCTGCATCCCCAAACCACTCCAATCCAACCCAACCCCATCCAGCTGGCTGACATGTGGGCGGGATGTGGGTTGGGTTGGGTTGGGGTGATAGGCATATGAATTGATTTGCTGTCAGCGTTGCCGGCGACTGAATGCACGACTTGCCTTGGCGACGGCCTCATTATGCCGCACATATGGCCATGTGAACGTTCCAACTGCTGCTGCTGCCAGTACCACGTGCCACTTAATATGCGCAGGCATGTGGCAAGATTTGGCTGACTGCCTGTCCTGCAACCACCAATATGGTAGCCTGCCAGCAGTTAAGCTCCATGTCCTTGTCTCATGTTCATGCTTAGTATTTGTCATTCGGCCTTTTCTCTTTATTTCCTTTTTATTTACCCAATTTTGCGCATTTGCCTTCTGCAGAGCCGCCCCTGTATGTGGCAGACAATGGGGCCGTCAAATTGTTTGCTTAATGCATAAATTATGAATAATAACAGAAGCTGAAAAATATTTAACTATAATGCGACACGCAATCAATGGAATTATCTGATGAAGAGCTTTGTTTATTGATTCAAGTGGAATTGTGTTGCACGTTAAATTGATACTCAACACTTATGCTACAAAGCTATCAAATAATTTGTAAAAAGTTATTGAAATCATTATTTCTTAATGCATACAATTTTTGCTATTATTTATATAAAAGTTGCAACATTTGTGGTCGACCATCATTCTTTTTGCAACACTAGTTAGCTGACAAATTATAGATTTATCTTGGCGTTGCTACTAAGAAGCGTGGGCTATGCATCAATTAGTGTTCGTTGTAAGTTGAACATTTCCCAGCTGCTACAATGTTGCAAAGTCAGCAACAAAGTTTTGCGCAGCCAAACAAGCTGTCAACATTTTAATAAAAGTTCGAAGCAAAAACACCGAAAAGAAATGCGAAAAACTGCCACCAAAATATTTGTACAAAATTAAAAAGGCAAATGAAGGCAACGGCGAGTGGCCAGCTCTCAACATTTTGGCCAATAAAACTTTCTTCATCAAGTCAACAGCTTTTGGGAAAAGCGCCGCCTAAAACTATGCTTAATTTTTTATCAACTAAGAATCTGGGGAACGAAAGATGAGCTCAGTAATCTCTGGGTGTATGTGAGTGTATCTGTGTGTGTGTGTGTATGTGTGTGTGTGTGTTAACCCAAAGACCAACTTTATTTACTGGCATTGGGCCAAATTACGCAGCTTCGGACTTTATAGGAGGCTCTGCTAAAAGGCTGCTGAAAGCCGAGACGAGGCAAGAAATTGTTGCCAACTGCCAAATGCTACATTTAGCCTACAAAACTGTGTAGGCAAAACAATGGCGCGTGCATTGAACTTTCAACAGAGTCGCGCATAAAAAACAGACAAGTCGCCAAATGGCAACAACAACAACAATAAGAACCAAAAGAACGACAGTCCCGAGGCGGCAACCGAGCGACACACAAGCAAAATGAAAAGTGGGCGTGTGCGACAACGTAAATAGTTTGTGCAGCTGCAGCTGCAGAAAGTGCAGCAGTTAGCAGGCAGTTGCCACTTTTTCAGACAGACAGACCGACAGACGGACGGCGAGACGACAACAGACAGCCGACAAGTGCACATGGCTTGGTTCCTAATGAAGCCAGCCAAAGGCGCCTCCCAAAACCCAACCCACTCGAGCCCAAAAAGCAGACGACACGGCGACCGCCGAAAAGTGCATGGGTGAGAGCGAGAGAGGGAGATAGAGAAATGTACACTCACAAAAATAAATGTAACAAATCTGAAATATAAATTCTTTTTTTTAAATATATATATAAATTATATAAAAATAGAAAGCAGAGCGTTTTGAAAAGTCACTTTCTGTGTGTGATTTTCGACATTCAAGTGCACAATTTTTCTCTGAGTGTATGTCAGTCTGTCGACGCAAGCCGTGCTATTTGCCCCGTGTCTCGGCGGCCATCTGTGAGGCGTGCACACTTGTCAGTTGTCTCTAGCTACATTGTTGACAGACAGAATGCCACGCCCACCTGCGCATACCTGTCTCTCTGTGTGTTTATGTTGCTATGTGTGTGTGTGTGTGTGTGTGTGTGTGTGTGTGTGTGTTTGTGTGTGTGAGACGCTTACACACAGTTTGTCAGTTGTTTGGCTTTTGGTGCAGTTGCCAATTGTCTGACCTAGAAATAAGCTCTACACCAATCCTCCTGTCCACTTTTATAGTCAATTGTCAGTTTTTAGTGTTCATTTGGTTTTCATTTGTTTTTTTTTTTATCATTGTGTTGTTGTTTTTATTGCTATTTATGGCATCGCTTTTGTGCTTCTGTAAATCTGTTAAGCTGTTAAGTGCTGCTTGGGGCTAGGGGGAGGGGGTTTTGGCTAGTTGTTAGCTTTGAGGGTGGCAAATTAATACAATTTTATGAAACTCTCTCGCATTTATTATGCTAATATAGCAATTCTGATTGGCAACTGCAATTCCCAACTCCCACGACTGGCTGATTGCGGCTTATCAAAGCTATTGGCGCTTTTTGCAATTGCAATTTAATTTTATATACTGCCTGGCTTTATAGAATGCAACAAAAGTGATTATCCCTTATGGCAACAAATACCGGTACAGTGCTCACTCGCTGAATAGAATAGAATTGGAGTCTTTCAAAAATGAATAGGGTAATTGTAATCACCTCAGAAACCGAATCGTTTTTGAAATATGAAAACTCATCGAGATTGCCACAATTGGCAATGCTTGTTATAACCACTCCCTTGGCCGTTATTGAACATCATCAGAAGTGCACTTTGTGTACCCGCTTGGGTCTAAAATATAATTAAACAGTAAATTTGATATTAACATTGTATACGGTAGGTACTGTTTTAGCGGCTATAAACCTGCAACGCTTTAGCCGCAGACAGACAAAGCCATCATTAAATGTCCACAATGCAAATTAATATAGCATACTTAGGAGTGCCAGCGACCATTTTGTGGTTTGGCCAAATGCCACGTTTTTTTTTTTCCCCGCTTTCCCCCAGCTCTCGTTGCCCGCTCCAGTCGATACTCATCAAAGCAACAGCAGCAACAACACTTGCACATTTGGCCATTTGCCGGTTTGCAACGCCTGCCGCTCTCCAATCTCCACTCTCCACTCGCCACTTCCCGCTACCCGATTTAGACGTAACAAATGGCAGAGCCAACTGGTGGGTGGGTGGTGTGGTGTGGTGGTTGCATGGTGCGTTGGTGGCAAAGTCGCGTCGCTCGCTTTGTTGTTTATCAACACTGACAAATCTTTATGCGTTCATTTCATTTTGCAGTCGCCTGTTCTCTTTTATTCCTTTTTTTTTTTTTTGCTTTTATGAAATACCCATTACTCAAAGGGGTTGCAGGGGTTAAGTCTGGCTGAGATTGTGTCCTAGAATGCTCCTTTAGATTTATATATATTATTCAAATACTAAGTGAAAATAAGTAAATAATAGATTAATGCGTTTAGCATTTACTGCAAGCTGACACACTATTTGTTTAATTGAGTGGTGTTGAATAGAATAGATTCATCGGTATGTAATGGAAAGTGCATGATTGGCAAATCTAGAAAAATGTTTATATAACAAAGTAAAATACAGGGTATTACAAAGTCGATTTAATTTGACTTTTTATTTTTTTTTTATGCGGTGCTCTTGCTATTTTTCATTAGAGCTCGCGTGTGGTTAGCTGCATTGTTGACATGCGGCTGTGGGTGGCGATTGTGAGAGTGAGACAGAAAAAGAGAGAGAGAGAGAGAGAGAGAGGGAAACAAAGGAAAGGTTAACGGAAAGGGAATGCGTTGCGTCGTTCTGTGTACCTAAGCCACAACAGCCCGAGGGAAACGGGGTTTTTTAATTTATTTAAATGCTTATCACGAAAGGCTTAAATGTTATTTTGCTTGTTGCGGCGGCGGTTTAAAGCGGCTTAAAATCAAAATAAAACAAAAACAAAAACAAATGAAAAGTGTAATACACAAACGCACAATAATAACGACAGCTTGTGGATTTTACAAAAGCCAGAAAAAGAAAAAAAATATTAAAAGCCCGCAACTGTAAAAATATACATTACATATATATCTGCTCTTTTTTGTGCTGCTAGTCGTCTCGTATTTACTCATGTTTTGCAATTGCAGAATGGACTTCCGGCGGGCCAGGTCGAAATGTATTGCTTAATTAAACGCAGCCAAGATGGAAGGCAGCTGTGCGCCGCAAGACATGACCAGAGCAAACAGGAAACAGCAGCGACGGCAACAGGAGCAACAGCAGCAGGTGGAGCAGTGGCAGCGACGACAAATGAAGAGATGTTGGATGCTGTTGCTGTTGCTGGCGTGACCCCAAAATGCCAACCGCAACAAGACAAAATCAACAAGGACATGCGGCAAGGGTCGACGTGGCCAACTGCCTGTTCAATTAATTATTCAAGTGAAAATTTTCATATCCTGCGATACATACAAAATAAGTCAGGCAGGTCCTCACCCATCCCATCCCCTCTCCCTCGCCGCTTCGACAACCATTGACCTTACCTCAAATGACTGGGCATCTCCGGTTTGGGGGGTGGGTAGGAAAGTAAAGAAGGGACACAGCTCCTTGTTTGCTGTGGCAAATTTATGGTTGCAAATTGTTTTGCACCCGGCAACAGGGCCAAAAAAGGTTAACACGCGGCGAATGAGTAACATATTTTGAGGCTCGTTGAAAAGTCAACATTTTGACAGCAGCTGAAGTCAAACTCGAACTAAGAATTGGAGCTGGAGCTGGAGTTGGAGTCAGACTCAGAGTCAGAGTAACAGTTACAGTTACAGTTACAGTTGGAGTTTTCTTTGCTTGGTCAACAGCAGCAATGTGCTTTTCCTTCTGCCTCTGCTGCTTTTGCTACTTTGCATGCGCAGCAGGACAGAACGTTAAGGAGAGGGACGGATTTTTGGGGATTGGGTGAGTAGACGAAGTTGGATGGGGAAAAGGTTCAAGGCGCTCGTTCCCGTTGTTGTTGATGATGATGATTGTAATCCGGTTTGTAAGTTATGTGCTGCTTAATTGAGTTCACATGCACATGACCTGAATTCTTGATTGCTAGCCTGTACGCCTCCCCCCATCTGGGTGCTCAAGGATAGGATACTAAAAATCCAACCTAAACCTAAACCTAAACCTTCTACCCCCATATTCAGGCTTAAATGTGTGTCTGTGTGTGTGGTTTGGGGGCCATACCAGGTGTGCTGACTGCTGATGAGCCACAGCACAGATACGAACACACACACCCCCACACACACCCCCACACACATGGGAGAGTGAACACGTGCTGGCTGCCATTTGAGGGGGAGGGTGCTCAGTGGGGCCTTTAGGATGGGGTTGGTAGCAGCGGCGCTTAACCTGCAAGTTGATTTCACTTATCCTTTATCTTTGGCTTTGCTTTACTTTCGCTTTGCTCTTATTATGCAATTCTATAGTTTATGTGTGTGTCGGTCTCTGTGTGTGTGCCTGTGTGTGTTTGTATGTGTGTGTGTGTGTGTGTGTGTGTGTGTGTGTTGAGAGAAAAACAATCTCTTAATTTTCGTAAATCTGCACCTCATAATTTATTTTAATTGCCCCCAAAGACCCAGATAGCTCAGACATGGCTCATGGCAAACGCTTTGATGCTGGCATTAAAAAATGACCTGGACCAAAGCAATTTATGATGGTGGAGTTGAAGGCTCACATGGCTCTCAACCGTATTGTTTATGTTGTCTAGCCATAGAATTTACGTGAGTTTTTCCAACAATTTTCGACAGATCCTGCCCTCGCACAGGCAATTCAAACTTGTTAAATGCACTGCCAACTTTTGTCGAGCGAACAAGAGACAGAGAGAGCGAGAGAGAGCTAGAGAGAGCGAGAGAGAAAGAGAATGGTGAAAAACTAATGAAACTAATTTAGTGAACAGTTCAAAATCTAAGCAGGGCCGCTGGCTTCAAATCATTAAGCCGCAAAAGCCCGCATAAAAAGACAAAAACCCGCACGTCGACCGCAGGATACGGGTAAAAAATTGCACATATAAAAATATGTAAATATGCACCTGCTGCTGATCCTGGCTGAATGTGGGAAGGATTCGGCTGGCTGCTTTTGCAGCTACCGTAACCAAAATACACTTCAACTTCAACTAAAGCACACACACACACACACACACACACACACACAGAGGCGATGGTAAAGTAGCTTGGTGTGGGCGTGGCCGCAACAATGTTGTACAACTTTTTGGCCCCGAGAAACTGTTGCTGTTTTGCCAGGCAGTTGAAGCCCCGCAACATTTGATAAATGCCTTCGAAACAGAGGACAGCTCAGCATGTTCTTTGTGGATGGAGGACTCCGGAGGACGGCGGAGGATGGGTGTGTGTTGGGTATGGGTTTACTCACTGCGATGCCCTGGAGGCCTTTCCATGAGGCTTTTAATAGTTTGATGTATGAGTCGCATATATGGCAGCCGCACATATGCAAATTTCACAAGGTCTCTGCAGAAAGGGGGTGGCGGTGGGGGGAGTAGTTTTTGGGGTTGCGTTTTTGCTGCCCTGTAAGAATGCCGCCACTAAGCCTTTTTATTACGCATGCGGTTGTGAGTATGCGTGAGTGTGTGTGTGTGTGTGTGTGTGTTAGAAAATTAACACAAATGTATTTAGTTTTGCGAGGAAATATTGGCCAAACTAATAGTCTGCCTTGCCAAAGGGGGGAGGGGTTGACAGGCGCACTTTGAAAGGTGCCTAATGGCTCTGTCTTTCGAAATGTGTGAGGCTGTGTGTGAGTGTGTGTGTGTGCATGTGTGTGTGTGTGTGTGTGTGTGAGTAATAGCTTTAGGGCCACAACTTTTTAAGCTAATTTCAAATGAAATGTGCTTTAAGGTCTGAAGTGGCATATTTCGACATGAAATTTGGTTACATCAAATTCTATCCAAAAGAGATGCAACAAATCGCGCTTTTCTTTGTGCGCCGCTTTTATCGCATTTTCTGGCAGTTTCTCGCATTTTCTCAAATAATGAGCGAAAGTTCAAAGCCAACATAAATAAAATTGTTAACATTTTGCGCTGTGCCACGCCCAGACACGCCCCAACAATTGAATTTGCTCAAAAAGAAGAGAAAAGCGTAAAAATAAAACCAAGAAATTTTCAGCAAATAGATGTGACTGCAAAATACTCTGTTAGTTGTATCAAGAATCTAGTTTAGTTTTATATTGAAAAAGTTACATGATAAAAATACAATTAAATCAATAAAAATATTTACTCATTATTTATCATATGTATCTGGTTTCTTTCATGCAAAGTCATTTCATAGTTATCAAAACTAAGAGCGTATCTGTGAGGCATGTGTCAGTTACAGGGTATATGTTATATATCTAAATAAAAATAAATAAAATAAAAGAGGAGCTCTGAGTTAAGAAGGAGCTGAGAAGAAACTTTTTCCTTTTCGCTGATGCTCAGCAAATGGAATTCGCCGTTTGATGTGCTTACGATTTTTTTTGTTTTTCTTTTTTTGTTTTTTTTTTTGTTTTTTTTTTTTGACTTTCACTTGGGCGTCGCCGCCTTGTGCAATTGTTTGAATACTTTTTGCAGCGCATTAAATTAGTTTCGTTTGAGTTAACGTGCCGAGCGATACAGAGTCCCAGACAGGGACAGACTGACGGACGGAGGGACGGACTGATGGAGAGACAGACAGACCAAGAGGATGGCAGACAAGCAAGCCACATGCTGTAGATGGAGAAACATAGCGAAAGACACATACAACTTATAATCATGTCAGTCAAAGGCAGCAACAACAGCATTTTTCGGGCTAACAAGAAAATGTTACACACACACACACACACACACACACAGACAAACAGTGAGAAAGGATGTTGTCTGTTCTGCCTGTCAAAAGAAAGTTTTTCGGTGCAAGCCAGACAGACTGAGGACTGAACAATAGGGTCGGGGGCGCCACTGAACACGTGGCCCCCAAAGGCAGACGCGGCCAAAATGAACAAGCCAGCCAAATTGATGGCAGGGCAATTGACTTTAATATCTAAAGTCAAGCAAGCAGCTTGCTCAATAAAACTGTCGGCATCATCGAACGCGAATATAGCCAATATCAGAACCCGTAATGCGACGCCAAACAATAAATGCCAAAATGTTCAATGATGCTCGACAAGCATCAGGCAGGAGCTGCCAGGATACGTCCTGCTGCACACAACTGCAGTTGACCAGAAATACACACAAAAGGCCATTGAATTGATAATTGTATAAGCGACAGCCAGTGAAAGACCAGCGTTAATGTCGCCTGACATTATTAAACAACACTTGTCCTGCCCGATGTCCTTTACTGGTTGTTCAAAGATGTGTCACTGATAGGACTTGTGTTGGGGGTTATTGTTGGCATTTGTTAATTTACATTTGCTTTTATTTACTTGGCTCTAATTGAAGTGCCATTTTTAGGGGGTGGATGCAACCCCTCGAGCATGGAGCACAAAATTATGCAATTTTCATAATGCTCATCATGATTCAGAGAGAGCAACAGAGATCGTTTGTTGAAGATACCAAATAAATGCGAAAGACGAACCCCTTGCGACAATTGCGACACGCGGCAGTGGCAAGCATTTTGTGGTTGGGCAATGGGGCGGCAGCTGAGTAAATTTCATAACTTCATTTGCTTTCAGTTGTGTGTGTGAATGCAAATGAAAATGGAAGCTAAAATTAAGCACAATTTTTTGTTTAATCCTTTGCTGGTTTTGGGCCGGTGGGAGGGGGGGGGGGGAATATCCTCTGTCATGACAACAACGACGCATGTCAACATGAAATAAATCACTAAACGCTGTGACAGTGTCAAATGTCAGTGGCAAGTGGAAGCGGCCGAATCGAAACGTCTGCTGTTGTCTCGCTGCATAGGCGCAGAGGACGCAAAGGACTCAGGACGAAGGACGCAGGACAATGACCGTTACCGTTAACGTTGACTGCTGCTGTTGCTGTTGCTGCTGCTGCTGCTGTTTCTGTTGCTGCGTCACTTCATTGTTGACATTTAACGTGTTCGTGTTTGGCGTGACAAGTGACATGCTGTGCTGTGCTGTGTGTGTGTGTGTGTGTGTGTGTGTGTGTGAGTTGTGCGCCCCAACGGCGACCAACTGTTGAGGTTGAGTTTGAGTGCAGGCACAGGTCGAGAGGTGAAGGGGGTTGATTTGCAGCCAAAAAAAAAAAAACTAAAGGGTTGAGTGCGGCTGAGAGCCGCGAGTGAAAAACAAAAAAAAAACACACACGGGGTACAAAAGGTAGCGTATAATTGCATAAATATGCAAATTAGTGTGTGTGTGTGTGTGTGTGTGTGTGTGTGCATGCGAGTAGCAGGTGGGTGTGTGTGTGTGTGTGTGTAAAAAAGGGGTGCGCCAGCTTGACGCATTGTCGCCCCAATGTCAACGAGTGTCGCCGGTGTCGTTGTCACAGGACACGCACAGGATGTGCGAGGCGCTCGAGCTAAAAATCTATAGCATACTTTGCAGCGCGCGCACCCAACTCACAATCTGTCTGTGTCTGTGTCTGTCTTGTCTGTCTGCCCCACTGCCTGCCACTTCTCACTTGGTTTCACCTGCCTGTACATTGGCATATCAATGTGCAAATAGTCATTGCAGCCTTTGGCATTTTGCATGCATGGAAATGTGTCTAATTTCAATACAAAATAACTTTGACAACCAGCTGCCAGCGAGACAAAAAGCTGCATTTGTCTTTGAGCAATTGCACTAACAAGCACACACACACACTCGCACACACACACACACACTCGCACACACACAGACATGCATGAACAGCTTCCAGGCGAATGCACAACATTTGCATTGAACATTTCAACAGTTGCCTTTTCCATTTGGCAACGAATTTTCCTTTACTCATATGCCACTTTCTGGAAAATCAAAAAAGTGTTATTTATTGAAAATTGTTATGGACTTGTGCCGCAGCCAAGAATCTTAATTTGCTTTCAACTTTCTTAGTTTTTCCTTTCTGTTTTGTTCCATTTTCTTATTTGTTATTTTTGTGTGTGTGTGTATTTTTTTTTTGTGGCAGGAATTCCTTTGGCGCATTATGACAAAATGTGCATTTAAGTGCAACATTTATGTAAAATGTGCGTCTGGCAAGTTTTGTGTCGCGGCGGCGGCAATGCTTTAAAATATGCACCAAGCACCACCAGCACCACCATCGAAAACATCGACTCGTACTCCTCATGGATGTTGAATAAGCGACCAAGTTGGTGACGAGCATTTTGTAAGCGTCGATTGTAGAAAGGGGTCTGCAGTGGATGGGGGAAGGTGAGTCTTCGTTCGGCAGCGGATGCCATTTGCTTTGCCTTGGCTACAAAAAAGTTCAGAAATTAAGTTTGCTGACAAGCGTTTGTACAGGAAAAGGGGGGAAGGAAATCGGGGCGGAGATGGAGCTGGTGGTGGTGGTGGTGGTGAAGTTGAAGTTGAGAGGTTGAGAGACTATAGAGCTGGCAACTTTTACCAAGACATTTCTAAACTTAAATAAGCGCAAGTTTGGCGGACCGAGTTGCCGAGCCAGTTGCCGCCTGCCACATGTGCGACTCTGTGCAACTTTTCTAATGCAATTAATTTCTGCACTCAACAACGAGGCAGCAGGAGCAGCACCAGCAACAGAAGTGTGAGCCTTTGAAGACTGGGAGTAGGTCTAGGACTGGCACTAAGACTAGGGACTAGGACGAGGGCAAAGTTTGGAAAGCCAGCACAACTTGAGTGGCGGCGTTTTGTTTTTCGCACTTGCAACTTGGGAATGCACAAATTAGTGTGGCAGCATGTGGCCACGACTCGTCCCTGGCCTCCTGGATTTTGGTTATAATGCATGTCATACTTGTAATGGCTGCCAGCACAGGGCCCACAATTCTGCCGTAAATTTGTCATACGCACAAATTGCTACTCTAGGTTTAGTTTGGCGGCGGGAGGAGGAGGGGCAGCGGCCGCTTTCACACCCCCTCCATATTTGATGTAATTTAAATTTTTAATTAAGCACACAAATTGTTTTCGGCGGTTTTGAAAATCTCTGACAGATTTGTGTTGTCAGCGTTGGCATAAAACAAAATGATAATGAAAACGTTTAAATATTTACCACAATTTGCAACAACACACACAGACACACACATACACAGATACACACATAGACAATTATAACAACAGCTAAACAGATACATAGACAGTTGATGAGTAAGTGAGAAAAACAGACATACAAAATGACACACATACATATATAGAATACCAAATACATACATACCAAATTGTAGGTGTTACGGGTTAGTATTTAAGGCAAAATCAAACTACGGAAAATATAATGATACGAGTACGATGAATGTTCTTGAAGTGCAGAGAAATACATTGATGGAACATCGAACGGATAGTTGGGCTTTAAGTGTTTGATTTTGAGTTCACATACCTGCAACGAAAAGAGGAAAATTTTAAGGAAATTTAGTATGATGTAAGTAAAAGAAAATTCTTTAAAATTTTAATGGTTATTTATAATAATTAAATGTTAATTTATCTACCTATTCCCTGACAAATGCTTGAATTTATGAGTTTCAGTTGTTGCTAGTAGACCGTATTGTCAGTAATAACTGTTGTGATTATTTTCACAGAAATTCCAGAAACTTAATACATATTTGCCTGGCTTTAGTAAAAGCTAAAAAACGTATGTATTTAATTTAAATATTCTGCCAACAAATTGAAATTAAATATCAAATGGCGTAAATACTTAATCAAAAAACGTAACGATGGCTGTTTGATCAAGGGATATCATCAAATCATGTCTCTGATATTTGCTTAAAATTATAAAACAAAACTTTTGCATGCCGCAAACTGTGGTTGTTAAATGAAAAACAAGCAAATCACGACGACAACAATTGCATGTTGCAAGGGAACAGGGATTGGCTGTCATATGTACGAGCTGCAGCTGTCCATCTGAGTGATCCGCGGCTAGACGAAAATATTTGCCTTGCATTTCCACAGTATAATTTAAATTTCACCTTTTTTTATGCAATTTTTGTTGTTGCTTTTTTTTTGTAGAAAATTGTTAACAATGTTGCTGTTATTTCCAGTGTGTGTGTGTGAGTGTGTGTGTGGGTGTGTGCTTACGTGTGTATGTCTATGTCTGTCTGCTATTTGTTTGGTTTGCGGTTTGTGCGGCGGCATTTATATCATTTTTGCACTCTGTTTGGCAGTTGTCGTTGAGCGAGGGGGGGGAGGGGATAACGATTGGTTTGTTGTGTATGACGTGTGTGTGTGGGTGTGTTATGGGTACAGGAAAATGCGCTCACGGCGATACACAGTTTCAATTCATGAATGTTAATATTTATGTTTTGATTTCAAACAACGCCACCTCTGCAATATTAATGAAATACAAACAAAATGTTAGCACGCGGCAAAAGTACGTTCACATTGACACACACACACATATACATATATATATATATATATATATATAAATGTATATATATAAATATATGTGTGTATGTGAACAGCAGCTGGCATATGCAGGCAAACACAGACATAGTTAAAATGCAAATAAAATTGACTGCGAGGCAAACGAAGAAACGAAGCAAAAACACCTGCCCAAAAAGGAAGCCCCAAAAAATCAAACACAACTTGCGAATGAGAAGGCAACAGAGTGACAGAGAGAGTGAGAGAGAGAGAGAGAGAGAGAGAGAGAGAGATATATATAGAGAGAGAGAGCGAGTAGAAGTTTGGGATTTAAGGCAAGGCAATGTGAAGTTCTTTGTCAATTTGCAAGAGCTTAGAAGTGTGTAGCTAAGTAAAAGATATGCAAACACACACACACACACACACACACACACACACACACACACACACACACACACACACACACAAAGGAGCACTTGCATGTATTTTGGCAGAAAGTGGAAGTTTTTTTTTTATGTTGTCTGCTTCGCCTAAAATTTATGCAAAGTCTATGGAAACTCGCTTTGCGTCAAAGATAATCAAAATGCCGCAAGAGCGCGACTTGCGCTCAAAAGTATGCAACGCGTTTTTTGGTGGTTGAATTCGGTTTTCAAGAAAAATCTTTCCATTTGGGTTATTTTTCTGCCCTGACAAAACAAATACATATTTTATTTCAAGATTAACGCTTGTCAGCGCCAGCGACAGTCCGACTAGCTGCCTTAGAAATATGCAAAAAAATGCCGCACTCGACAATTTCAATTCGGTTTGTTGCACTTTGTACCCTCCCCCCGGCTGGAGGGGCAACAGCTGCCATGTGCCACACCTAAGCCGGCAATTCGAGTCGAGTCCTGTATGTGTATCCACAAGAGAAGCAAGGCGACGCGTACAAACAGACAGACAGCCAGACGGGGCGGACAGCCAGTCAGACGGACAGACAGACAGACAGACAGACAAGCGAGTTTAGCTGCAGGCTAAACAAATGACAAAGCGGCGTCGTCGTCGGCATCGGAAGCTGCTTGTTCTGGCAGCCGTTGCCCGTGTCGCATCATTGCAAAAAAGTAAAAGTGGCACTGGCCGTAGCAGAGACACCAAGACAGAGATACAGATAGAGAGAGAGAAAGAGAGAGAGATAGAGTGGGAGTGGGAGAGAGACGCACTCAGCCGCCGCCTCGCACGTTTTATTGATTTTCCTTTCAACGCGGCGGACGATGCCAGTTGCACATGCGTCGACCATCGCCCAAGCTTTGTTTTTGTTGTTCTTGTTGCTGCTCCTTTTTTTCATATTTTTTTTTCATTTTCTTTTTTTTTTTTTGTGGCGTATTTCCGGCGATTAAGGCGACCGTTGCGCCGTTTGTTTGTAAATTATTTAATGTTGCGCTTAAATTTTCCGGCTCCAGCCCCAATTTTAGTTGCAAGGCCCCCCCCCCCACCACCCTTGCAACAGTTTTTGGGCCCATTCTTTGTCTGTGCGCCTCTCCGACTGGGCAGAGCTTTCGTTTTCGTTTTTCGCATTTCGCAATTCGCTGGTCATGTCCTTTGCTGGTGTCCTTTTTACGGCTGCTGCTGCTGCTGCTGATTCTCTCGCTCGTGTCTTTTGTTGTTACATGGATTTGCTGCTTCCTTTTGGCTCTGGCTGTTGTTGTTGTTGTCGCTGCTGCTACATCCTCGAGTGGTATTTAACATTATCTGCTTGAGTACATGTTGCGGTATTTGCAGCAGACAACAGGCAGTGCCCAACCACAGCAGCAGTAGCAGCAGGACAACAAGGACACGCCGGCACTCACACTGGCGATGGCGATGGAGATGCCACTGGTACTGATGCCAAGCCACCAATTGGGTTGTGCGCCTGTGTTTTCTTTATTTCGTGCTTTGGTGCTTTCTTTCTTTATTTCTTTGGAGCTGTCATTTTTTTCCATGTCTGCGTTTCCGTTTACAGCAGCAACGTTGTCGTTGTCGTTGTCCTCGTTGTTGCCGTTGTCGCCATCTTTTTTGCTTGAGCGCTGCAAGCCGCTTATCTTTGGTTATGTTTTCCTACGTTTTTGTTCATTGTTTGCTTTTGATTTGATTGTTGGCAGTGCTTTGCTCCAGCTAACTTTTAACGAAATGTCTACAAAGGATCAAGCATTATGTCTGCCCTCTCTCTCAATTCTAATTCCAACTGGGTGCGTATGTGTGTGTGTGTGTGTGTGTGTGTGTGTGTGTGTGTCTTTGCGATTGTCTGGCTTGTCAGAATCACGACTCTGCGCTCGAGGATTTTCCTTGGCATTCAACTTGGCATTCCTCGGCATCATTTTCCGTTTGACTAAATGCACTCAAACTGCCAACACAGACTGCGTCGTCTCATCTCCGATGTCCCATCTCCCATCTCCGACAAGCGACCGACAGACGGCAGCATTAAAAGCTAATTAATTATGGAGCTCAGCTAGTCAGTGCGGCAGTTAGTCAGCGCTTCGGGACGTCTTGTGATTTATGTATTTACTGCTACCGGACAAACAACAACATTCAACAGACCCAGCAACAGCAGCAACATCAGCAGCAGCAGCAGCAACAGCAGCAACAGTTTGCAGTCGCTGATTGAAAAGTCTGCGCTCAGATTTGCTGTCAAAGTATCCGTTTCAATAAAATATAATTTATGCTGCAAGTCGTCGACGCGTCGCTGCACACAACTTGACACCTTAGCGACGCAAAGGATGGGGGGGGGGGACCGGTTTGGAAGCCGGACGGGGGTGGACGGGGGTGGACATACACAATAAATCTTCTTGGGTTTCATTTAAAATGCAGACAGATTGCTCGCATATTTGATATCAAAGCAAAGCGCACTGCAATATAAGACACGAGTGGCAGAAATACAAAAAAAAAAAAAAAAAAATAACAATTTAATACGAACAAATAAATAATAAGAACAAATTTGATCCATTTGTTTCTAGGGTTATTTATCTGTATTATTATGTGGCATGCAATATGGTTATTTATGCCATAGAATGAAAGTCCAAATATTGAAACATTTCTTTCAAGTGTTTGCCACCTTTTGTAGGTGGTGCCTCCATCTGACATGTGACGTTGCAATTTCTTTCTAATAACGCCAACAGTTGCAATGGTTTTATCAAATATTTCGGTGTGGTTCGTGCAAAAACTCAAATATTTACCCCTAGAAGCACGCAACATGAAATGCATTAACAAAAATTCCACACATTTTTTGGTCGTTTTGTACGG
The DNA here is from genome assembly GCA_037043585.1 of Drosophila mimica. Lineage (NCBI taxonomy): Eukaryota > Metazoa > Arthropoda > Insecta > Diptera > Drosophilidae > Drosophila > Drosophila mimica. Next base: position 1,688,507 of record JBAMBE010001187.1, read on the forward strand.
AAAACGAAGTGAAAAAGAAAATGTCAATGTTATGTGTCAGCGGCTTAAATAATTTTAGATATTTTTCCGGTCGTATTTGTTTGTTGTTATACGGATATATTTTTATATGTTTTTTGTTTTTTTGTTTGCTTCGCTTTTTTCAGTACTCTGATTTTGCTCAACGTATTTTTTTTATTACTTTATTTGAAGTCGAATAACAAAAGCATAAAAATGGCATAGCACATTTTCATGTCAATTGTCAATAAGCTGCAAATGAAATGAAAATATTATATATCTTGATGTTACTTGTTCCAGTTCGTCGCAAAACATTTGCACTTCCGCAGCATGGAATATTTTCTGACTTTATTCTGTCTCTATATATAATTTTTTTGGGTTTTTTTTTTACGTTTTATGACAGTCAAGACACAGGCGAAGTCGAAGTTGAAGTCGCTGAACATGAAAAGCAGGAAAAGCATGTTGGAATTTATACATATTTTATGTTTTGGAGCAGGGAAAAAGTCACGTAACACGCATACGACATGTGTGACGACAACAATGACGAAGTTCTCAAGCGCGTCTAAGTGAAAGGTGTAACGGCGACTGCGACGCCAACTGCAACTGCGACTGCGACAGCGACGCAAGCAGAGCGGCAAGCACCAAGTGCGTGAACAAATATCAACAATAAATTGTTCGAGTGGCATTTAGTGAGCTGCGCACTGCTGATGAAAGTTGTTTGCAGTTGCTTTTCTTGTTGTTGTTATTGTTGTTGTTGTTGTTGCTCGTATTCTAGTTAAAATAAAAATCAAAACACGCCACACTTGAAGCTCAAGACAAACACACTTCATTTAAACCTGAACAGAAAAGGAGTTATAAAAAACACTTGAAGCACTCAAGTGCCAGACAGCGGCTATAAGAGAACTTGGCTACGAGTTGATGTTGTAGCTTTGGCTTCAACTGTAGCCGCCGCTTCATGCGCCATTTGGCAGACAGCAGCAGCAGCAGCAACAACAACAACAACAACAACAAGTAATAACAGCTCTTGAGCCGCACATGTTCCAGACGAGCTGCCCCGAACCCAGAATCCAAAAATCCCTAAACCAATCCCAGCCTCTGTTCCAGTTGCTGTTTCTGCTTCTGCTGCTGCTTCTGCTGCTTCTGCTGCTGCTGCTTCTGCTGCTGTTGCTGCTGCTGCTGCTTCTGCTGCTGCTGCTTCTGCTGCTGCTGCTGCTGCTGCTTCTGCTGCTGCTGCTGATGCTTTTAGCCATTCATATTGCGTTCGTTGGCTGCTCGCACTAATGAAGTCTCAAAGGCGCGATTAAAAATGTAACTTGTGCGCACAAGAAAAACTACGCAAAGCGCAGACAAAGATGAGTTTTCTCTCCGCATGCAAAGCGCAGATAAAAGGCAAATGTGCCGAGGGACGAGGGACGAGGGACGAGCTCAGCTCGTTGGTGGCGTTGATGCGCTGCCAAAGTGCTGCTTCAACACTTTCAAAAACTAAGCAAGAACTGGTGCTGATGACCAGACGTACACTCGCAGAAAAAACAGTATTCAAAAGGTAAGCAGCAAGTTGTCAAGTGTTAAATTAAAGTTACAGTAAAACAATGACAAAAAAGCGTTTGAAAATATTATTTCAGTTAATATGAAAATGTTTGTTAAAGCGTGTTTGACCTTGAGAACGATGTTAAACATTTTTTTTCAAGTGTACTTCGATTGTTGGGTGGGGCTGGCCAAAGCCAAGCTAAGGGAAGCCGAGCCAAGCCAAACCAGACTGAGGCAAACGAACAACTTCAAATGAAGTAAAGAGACAAAAAGCTGTAGCACATTTATCACAAAGTCGGCAGCAGTCAGCATTCAAGGAAGGCAGGGAGGAGCTGTAGTTGGAGCTGGAGCCTGACTTGGGTCTGATTGGAAGTTTGTTTTGCTGTTGGGTGCTTAGCGGTCTGCAGATTGGCAGAATTAAGGGGCGGCCTGGTCGGTTTGCGGGTTGCGGGCAGTTGCGGGGGGTTGCGGGTGCTGCCCCGTCTGACTGCCATGTGCGATTGCTTTGTAGTTGTTGCCGTTGTTGCTCTTGTTTCTTTATAGATTGCGCGCACGAGACGTATGACATTGAAAAATTTATTGCACGCTTGTGAGTTGTAAGCTGAACCTGCTCAACAGCGTACAGACGGGGAAAGGGAGGTAACAGGGCCAACAGGGGTTGTTCAATGCCTAGGGGTTGTGCCAATGTCAATGCTAACCAAAAACTCACCCGACCCCGCTCCGTCAGTCGTCGCACATTTGAATCACACTTTACTTTCTCTCTATCTGCCACCTCAATTGGAATACAGGTTGCGGACGCTAGATGGCGCTGTAGTGCTGGTCCAGGCACTTGGCTGTCATTCGAAATGCAATTAAAAAGCATTTTGAGCACTTGGTCGACTTGACATTCGCCTGATTAATGAGCTCAGCGTCCAATGAGTCGTTTAACGGTGTCGACTGACTTTCTCCCGCTGCTTTCGTCAGCGCTTCTGCTTTTCATTTCTTTTTAAGCGTTTTACATTTAACTTTTTTGTTTCCAGCAAATTACAATTTTTATTTTAATTTTTTTTTATTATTATTGTAGCTTTTTAAATGTGCAGTGCCTGGGCGAAATTCGCAATCCTTTCGCAACCTCACAACAACACACACACACACAGACACACACATACATACATTCAGATATTTCACGCGCCAACGCAATTTGAAAGCGAAATTCCAGCCCTTGTAGAGCATCCCTTCCCCCCTTCCTCGTCTCCTGCCCCTGCCCCTGCTCGACTTTCAGCTGGCTCTTTACGTTCGCTTGTCTATTTTTCGGCATTTAAATGTTTTACGGTGTCGTTTCAGTCTGTTTCTGTTGGCAGCCACTGTTGTCTGTTGTTTGCGCCTCTTGAGTGTGTTTTAATTGCGTTTGTATTACACGCACACCCTCACACACACACACACACACACACACACGCACACACACACACAATCACAAGCAGACCTCTAGCATAGCAATGGAAATTTAAAGCCCTTTTTGGCACCATCCCCCTTTTTACAGCTTGGCAGCTCATTCCTTCACCCCTTCACCCCTTCAACCCGCTCCAGCATTTGTCTCGCTGCCTTTCTGCAAAGTTTATTATATTTCATTTGCCTGATTTTTCTGCCTGTGCTGCGCTTTTCCTGGCTGCTTTTCTGCAGCTGTTGCTGTTGCTGTTGTTGTTGTTGTTGTTGTTGGTTGCTTGGCTGCTGCTGTTGCTGTTGCTGCTGTTGCCTTTTGCTAAATTAACTTAATTGTTTTTGCATGAAATTAATTTCAACGCATAAATTTCACCTTCGGCCATTCAAATGGTCCGCCATCTCCACTTCCCTGCCCTGCTCTTCCCACACCCCACACCCCCTCTCATCTCTATCCAAGTCATTTGGCTGTCAGCTTTAAGTGTGAATTGCGTCGCCCGCCCGTGCGCATAATTTACGCATTTTTGTAGCCACTTCAGGCGCCAAACAATTAATTATGTGCCACTGTGTAAATATTTAAATGCTAAAATTAATGAAAAATACTCGTAGAATTCTTTAAATTGCAAATTTGGCTAAGACGCAGCATAAATATTGTCTTTTCCACTGTCCATGGGTTTTATAATAATGAGTTCATTTATATGCCGCATTGGGAGCGAGAGGGACAGACATACAGAGATAGAGAGAGACAGACAGAGACTTTTATTTGATGGCAGCAATTGCATTTGCCTTGGGGGCCAAATGCCAACTGAAGGACAAGAGTGATACAGAAACAGACAGAAACAAAGCTGCATTTCATTGTGTCCTGACAGTTACTTAATCCCTGCAATGTGGTTTTCAACTCTTTGTCCTTGTTCTGTTGTACAGATAAGCAGATTGCAAAAGAGCAGCAAACGAACCAAAGCTTTCTATATTACTAATTGTAAATTAAAACTAGCTTGATGTCTTAGTATTAAATAAGTTTCTACAGCTCTTAAGTGCATTTGCTGCTGTGCGCCTAAGCAGCTGCTAATTTGCATAGATTAGAGCCATAAGGAATGAGGCATTGAGGCATTGAGCCAAAATCCGTTCAGATCCGTAAGCCGCTTATAGCCAACATGCGAATTTACTAGCATATTTTGCATTTAAATTTCACGTTTGTTTCGCCTCCAAAATCGCGACATGCAACACAATCAACATAATTTCCATCAAAATATAAAATGAAAAGCACTCGAATGCTTTTCAATTTGTTTGCTGCTGATGACAAAAAGCGCCCACGAGTAGGCCTGAATTTAGAAAAAAAATAAAATATATATATATATATATATTTATATATAGATATATGCGAGTACATATGCAATGGAGCATTCACACATACTTATTTATATTTATATAAAAGTATATTCATATATACATTAATGTACTTTTACGCGCCATGAATGGGCGCCAAAAACCTACGCATTTAGAAAAGTTAACAAGGATTTAAAAGGTTTCGGCTGTCAAATACACACACACACACACACTCACACTTCACAAAAAAAACGCCCCAATAAAAAACGCACAGCAATGCGGCTGACAATAAAGAAAACAAAAATGAAAAAATATATTGCGTATGACAAAGAGCGAAAAACATACGAATTGCGCCAAAAATTGTCAAGCAAACTGGGGGCACACATGATTAAAATTTGTAGAAAAAAACATCATAAAAACATATATAAGAATATATGTGCATGTATATATATATATATATATATATATATATACGCATGCTTATGCGTATACCCCACCTTGTCCAACTCACTCCCTTTCTCTATCTATGCTTTTCCATGTGTTTGTTTTTTTTTTACTTTGTGCGCCGTTTACTAAATTTTCATTTTCCAAATGAAATTTCAGCGTACAACGCTTTCCACTTCAGCCTGCCCCTTAGGCGCTGCTTTCTAGTTTATCTTCATTTTGCTGATGTTGTTGTTGTTGTTGTCGGCACATGTCCTTGGCAGCTGCTAGACGACACACACACACACCACTGACAAAAGCAGTTTAATTTCATTTCAATCATGCTAAAAGCAAAACATAATAATTTATATAACTGTCAGAGGCGGCAGCACAACAACAAAAAAACAAGTCAGCCAAGCACAAAGTGTAAATTAATAAAGCTGCTCAAAGGTGGAGGTTTCAATAAGTACATAAATCAGCTGATGCTTAGCGAGATTTGTTCCCAAAACAAAATCTAAAAAAAAGTGGAAGATAAAAAAATAAAAAACAACTTTAATGCACTTGAGTCGCCTCACAAGTTGAAGTCCACAGACAGCCAGAGGAGATCCCTTCTCCACATGCTTATGTGGATTGCGATATGCCTATTGATATGCAAGGATTTAGCTATTGATGGCAAAAAAAAGGTTTCCAGCGCTGACTCTTCTTGAATTATTAATGAAGACTGTTCACAGCAGCCCCCAAGCACCAGTGTGAAATCAGATGCGACAACAACAACAAATAACACATTGTTGCTGGAGCGCTTGAAATTTGACACAGGGGATCAATGCCAAAATGGCCGACAACAGCTACCCATATTTTAACTCACACACACACACACAAACACATACACACACAAAGACAGCTCACACTCGAGTGTAGCATTTATTTTGCGTCTTTAATATGACCTTGAATACGCACTACAACATGAATGTTGAATGTGGCACATTTGAGCCATTTGTAATTATGTTAATTTTCGTCAGAGTGTCATTTCTGCTGAAGCATCTTTTGTGCTGTCAAATGGCCAACAATTTGGCACTTCATAACAAGCTTATTTTACCGTTCAAACACACAGAGAATGAGGCAGGCCCACCCGGGCTTTAATTAAATTAACACAACAGACCGCACACACACACACACACACACACACACAGACACACACTCACGTACACTTACTTGCCCAAAGAGCAAAGTAAGCAATTTTTTCAATTTTTTCATGGTCCTGTCTGATTTTTATATAATTGCATATATTATTACTGTTGCTGTTGTTGTTTACTGCTGCTGTTGTTGTTGTTTTTGTTGCACTCTCGCCTGGTGTGGCCAGAACCTGCTGTGTGCATTAAAAAGCCACTTTGTGGTTTCCTGCGAACACCGCCCCATTGCGTGCCAGTGTGTAAATTTGTGGGCAGCAAGTGCGCTGGGCGTCACTTTAATCGTTGGCCGGGCTTTAAAGGGGCAGGTAACTGGTATCTGGCAGGTGGGGCAGTTCTTAATGCGCACATAACTACAAGTGCATAGGCATAAAAATCTAAAGTCAAGTTGGGGTTTTTTTTGGTTCTGGTTTTGGGTTTCAGTTTGCGTTTAATGTTAGTCAAGTTGCTGCTTATCTAATCCTTTGCAGCAACTGGCAACTGTGTTTGGCTACCTGACGACTGCTTGGGATGAAGGCCAGTTCCTGGCCGCTTTTATGGGGCATCGTAAAAACTTTTGTGCCACTCGCCTCTAAGCGAACAACAACACAACAGAACAGAACGTGCGCCTAGAAATATGCTATGCACACAATTTTAATGCCCAGCCCAAACGGCCGAAAAGCCAAAGTTAAGTTTATACTGTCGACGTTTTTATTGATATCGTAAAATTGCGAGGACCAACACGAAACACCGCCTTCCCACCCCCTCCCCCTCCCCCGCTCATAACCTTCCATCTGCCAGCCTGCTTGCCTGCCTGCCTGCTTGCCACACAATTTGCATAGTAAATTTATGAGACAATTACTGAGCATTTTTGATTTAATGACAATTATTGTCATAATTTTCATAAAATTGCCTGCCGTGCGCTCTTTTTTTTTGTTTTTGTTGCTTAGCTGTCTGCTGTCTCTTTCACTCCTTAGCACACACACACATACATACACACACAGCCGCCCGCTTATTTGGCTTAGCTAATACCATGCTTTTTGCCATATTCGTGTCTCAAACAAAAAGCAAAAACAAAAAAATAAACCAGCCAAAAAAGGGAAGAAAAAAAAACACCTTAAAGCGAATTGGCAAAAACAAAAACGACGAAAAGTTGGATATTTATGCGTTTTTGTGGCTCATGAATTTCGGAGCATACTTCACTCAGCTGGCGGCCCCAGTTCGCCCCGTCTTATTTTCCATATTCTCCTTTTGGGCTTTGCATGCGCTCGTAAAATGTCTGCGCCAGTTTTCCGTAGTCTACTTTTGGGCTGCTTTAAATGGCTGCCTTTGACAGGCTCCTCACTTTTGTTTCTTGTCCCCGGCTCAATACTCTTTATTGGATGTGTTGTTGTGGATAAGGTAGCCCGAAAATATCTATTCTCTTGAATTCACAAATTTTGCTAAAAATTAAACCTAATTAAATTTACTTCAATTTATAATTATTATGTGTATTTTCAAGCGAATTATTTATATTGAATCAATTATAATAAATGCATTTATCGATTAATCATTCAGAGGATTGGCTATCGATAACTTTGTTATCAAACCAAAATTTATAAGATATATAGATACATCGAAAACAATAAACAATAACCGATTTAGATTGCAGAATAAAGGCTGGGTATCTGTGAGTCTGATATCACTTAACTCACAAAAACACTCATTTTTATTTGATTTTACTGCAGTGCGCTCCCATTTCAATTAAGCAGTCACGCAATTTCCATATAAAGTTGTCAGCCACGCTCCCATAAATCAACAATGCCACAAACTATTCAATATATATATATATATATATATTCTCTTGAGTATTGTGCGCGTTAAATAACTCTTCTAATTCTTTTTTTATTAGTCACTGCGCCTGCCACTGATAACAATCAATTAGAGGCTATGATTAATAAAAGGGTTTGGAGCATTGCTATAAACGGAAATCTAAATACTAATTCAAAAATGAAGCCAACAAAAATAAAACATGAATTCTGAAGTGCAACAATAATTAACTTATCCATTTATATATTTTAGCTGGAGTAGCATGCCACGAATGATGTCTATTGTGCAAGTGCCAATTGAGACTTGAATTCCAAACTCGACTGTAATTCGCACTCGGCGCTCTTATTGAACCTATTTGTCTGTCTTACTGGCTGACTGTCTGTCTGTCTGTCTGACTGTCTGTCTGTTTGTGTCTATTTACCGTTTTGCGGTTTTTCCTTTTTCGGTGAGTGATGGTGGGGGAACGAGTTGGAGGGGCATCAATAACCCGACGATGCTTATAAAAATGCAAACAAATTTCGATCTACATGCAGCAGTAACAGACAAACAGACAGAGAGACAGACAGAGAGACAGACAGACAGACAGACACTCAGGCACAGGCAGAGGCACAACACGCAGGTGTTGTTTGTCCAGGCTTTGGGGCACTCAATTTGTCACATTTGAAATACGATGACAAACAAAATAAAACCAAACACTGAACAAAACACAGCGCAGCACAACAAAACGACATCAAATTGCATTTTTATTTACAAATGCTTTGCACTTCAACGAGAAACTCGAATTCGAATTCGAATGCGAATGCGAATGGCGTGCGTTGTTTTAGAAATAATACTCGAACCAGTTGGGGAGGGGGTGGGGCGTGTGGCAGGATGTTGGCTGGTTTCCATTTTGGGGTTGACAGCGTTTTGTGCAAATGTGCAGCTCTCTCAACTGCATCAAAACCATTGAAATGTTAAATATCCGAGTGAACTGAAGTACTCAAGTATGCGACATACTCACACACACACACACACACACACATACTCACGCACACATTGTAAGCTTGCCACAGTGCAAATCAATGCGATTTAATGCCACATTGCCTCCACTCCTCAACTCGCTACGGTACACGCATGCAACAAACAAGAAAATCAACTTAGAAATTATGGGTCCTTGGTGGGTGCACAGAACGAAAATTAAACATAAGAAACAAAAGCATAAAATCATAAAAAACATAAAATAAATGTAATAAAAAGTAAACAAACGAAACAACAGCAAAAATAAAAAGAAAGAGAAAAAGGCGAACAATGCAATTTTCGGGGCGTATGTGTAACAGGCCACAAAGGTCATAAAACCATATCAACGCCATTAAATGTACAACGGGGGGTAAGCTCACAACACACACACTCCCACACACACACACACACCAAGCACTCGTCGACATGTGTCTGTGTGTACAAGCACCTATGCGGGGGGAGTGAGGCGAGTAGCTTGCGCAGCTCAACGAAATGCCATAAAAAAGTGCGCAACAAAAAGTTGCCCGGAGAGGGAGGGTATGCCACACATGTGGCCTGGGGGTGGGGGGGTGGCTGCTGCTGCTGCTGCTGCTACTGCTGCTGTTGCCAAATGAGATCCCGTGCGCATTCTGGCCGTACCCGGGCGTTTAGACAATGTAAACGCTGCATAACCACAAAAAACTAAACAAACTGAGGCGAACTCACAGTTGGAACACCGATGGGAGAGGGAGGGGGGCACGGAGCTTTGTACCCGGTGTCAGGGGTCGTAAGTTGGCTGTTAGCTGTTGCCGCTTTTTTCCCGACCGGTGTGCGACTCAAGTGTGAGCACTGGCGATTTTTTTTCACGTTGCTGAAGCGTTCCATAAAAAAATAAAAAGATTAGCGGGGAGGAAAAATTGTGAGGCAGGCGGCAGCCATGTCTGCAAATGTGGGCGCGTCAATGAAATTGGGAAAACTGGGTCGGTCCTTGTGTGGTTAGCGACACCAAACTAGGATGCCAGCCACGTTGCGGTGTGTCTCCGCCTCACATTTTTTTTAATGAATGCTAACAGGTGTTGGGCATGGTAAACTACACACTAAGTGACGATCCCCCCCCCCCTCCTCCTCCTCATTCAACACTCAACAATTTATGTTATGTGTTGTGCAACGTAACGAGCATTACGCTCACGTTACGTTACATTACGTTACGTTAACAAGAATGGCCAGCAATTAGGTTTTTATAGCGTTTCGTTTTTGGCATTTGCAACTCAATTAACATCAGCCCCAAATTACCAAAAAGTGGCAAGCATTTTGTAATGCTTGCCACAAAACAGCAACGATTTAATGCAGCTTACGTGCAGCTAAATGCATCTAAAAGCAACAAGCTGCACTTAAATGTGTGTTTATAAATTGCATGTTTAATCTTTTTTTAATATCCGCAATTCCAGTGGAATGCACCAAAGTTATTTTTGTTTAAAAACATGTTGCAGAATTTCTAAAATTCCAGTCAAATTTAAATGCACGACAAAAGTTAAAAAAAAGGGGAAAAGTTTAAAATTTATTTGAAACTATTTCGTGAAATATATCAAAATAGGTAACAGATGAAGTATTCTCTAAATCAAACCAAAGGTAATTGGCATAAAAGTTATATTTTATTACTTTTATAAAGTGTATCTTCCTGTTAAGCTAAAGATTTATGGTTTTAACAAAGTTTAACAAACTGAACTAAAAGGCTGGGAAAATGGAAAATATACACTTTGCACCTAATAAAAGAAAATGCCAAGTAACAAATTTAATGACCATCTCACATATAGGAGCCAGATGAGCTGTAAACGAGACTAAAGTTATGGCCATAAGTGGAATTTAATGAATGTGGCCAAAATAACATCAAATCAGCGTTAACTTGTCTGTTTGATCGATACGAGGAAGATATGCACTTGTAGATTCCAGCCACAAGAAAGAAAAAAAATACATATATAAATAAATAAATGCATAAAAATGTGGTTATTGCTGTTGGTTCAAAGCCTAAATCAAAAGTAATAAATTCAAGGAGCAAGCGGAAAAAACAAAATACAATTTTATGGACACAGCAAAATAAAGTGTAAAAAAAAAACAACAACAACGAAATAAAGAAGAAAAGAAAAACAGAAGGCCTAAACTTGAGCCTGGATCGGCTAACAGGAAGCATAAAAGCAAAGCGTGAAATATGTCAAAATGGCGAAAAACACCAACATTTTTTCTTTGCCAGCCATAAAACTGTTGCCAACAGCAGCAGCGTCGACGCGATAAAAATCAAAAAAAAAAGGAGCAACAGCCGCCAAACTACAATAAACAAAAAAAAAAAATAAAAATAACGGAAAAGGCGAACATAAGCATAAAAAATATGTTGCAAAGTTTATAAACAATATGTTAAATCAAAATGTGGGCCGCAAATGGGAAACGCCTTCAAATTGCTGCTGGCAGCTGCCAAATGGCATTAAACGTTTATTAAAGCGCCAAATGACGGATTACAGGTGTGTGTGCATTTGCTTAACTTGGCTTAAACCGAAACGAGCCCAGGACAACCCCATACATATATATATATATATGTGTGAGGGAGAGAGGGAGATGGTATTGTCAACAAATTGACACATTAAAACAAATGAGGCCACTGCGACCGTTGAGAAAGTCGCCAGCTGTCGAATGCTGGGGCAACACCAAACTAATGACGCTTGTTAGACGACTTATGCGTAGTTTTTTCTTCCTTTTTTGCCACTTTCTTTTCTTTTTTTTTTTTTTTGCGCTCACCCAAAACACGAGCAGCTGGTTGGGACTTGAGTTAAAGTGTGGCAATGTTGAGGAAGCAAGTTAGTGGCATGAAGGAAATTAACGCCACGCTGCTGTAAATGATTGCGAGTGTGCGAATGAGTTTTTTATATATTTATATACATATATATTTATATATATATATATATATATATATGTGTGTGTGTGTGTATGTACATGTATTTTGTTGACTCTGTTGGCCCAAAAAGGCAGCCAGGGCACAACACCTGGTAGTCAAGTGGGCGTGGCACTGTGTAGAAGTCTGAAAGTTTTGTCGCCGCACGCATAAATCAAGTTAATCATTTGGCGCCAAAGTTGCACAGACGCTGCGCAAATTGGACATTTATATTTTTCGCTCCCAGCAGCAACAACAACAACAAGTATATTAACAACAGCAATCCTGTGGCATGTCCTGGCACATTGCCGCTCTGTTAAATTATGACGCGTCCAAAAGGCAGCCAGTGTGGTTGTGTTGCATGATTGTGTGGGTGTGTGGGTGTGCGGGTGTGTGTCTGTGTGTGTATTGTAGACTTTTGTTGTGCTTGGTGGCAAGATTTATGATCTTTCGACTTGTACTTGACATTTTCAGCTCCACTCCGGGGCTTGATGGGTGAATTAGTGTAAATTACTGGGCAAGTCAACTTGAAAGTTAGATCATCAACTTTACGCATATCTATTTGTAAAAAAAGCAAACCTGAGCAACAAGGCTGTTAACATAGTCAAAGCTTACCTGCAACGAGAGGAGAAATAAGAAAATATTATTAATACCAATATTTAACAATTTTACAATATTACAATTACAAAACAAATGGTAATCAAAATAGCAACAACAGCAACAATCGAAAAAGAATTTGATTACGTGCCAGAGTTAAACAAAAATTGATTATTTCTCGAGAGACCTAAAAAAGGCCAAAACGGATATATATGTATATAAATGAGAGAGAGAGAGAGGGAGAGAGAGGGAGAGGTGCACAAAACTTTTTGTCAAAAGAATACGTTGAAGGGCTCCGAGAGCAGCTTCAGCTGGATGCATACATAAATAAGCCCGAAAAGCCACTAACAAAAGTCAAATCAATAAAAGAGCAATTGGTGCAATCGATGCTGTGTATGTGTGTGTGCACAGGTCTTTGTTAACTTTACTGCAGCAGAGCAATCTAAAGTCTGGCTACAAAATCAAATCGAAATGTAAAAAGAGTTACCTGACCCGATGCAACAACAACAACAGCAGCAGCAGCAACAGCAACAGCAGCAGCAACAGCAGCAGCAGCAGCAACATCAGCATCTGCAGCAGCTGCTTCACTCTACACTTGCTGGTCAGGCACAAAGCAAGCATCAGGCAATTGCATTTTCACCAAAGGAACCCAACGAGGTGGAGGTGGGTCGAGGTGGAGTAGGTGCAACTGTCGCCCTGATGAGCAAACGAGCACTCGATGCAAGTGCGTGACATGCGGCACAGGAGAGGCGGGACCAGCAGCAACTGGACTTTGTGACAGGGAACAAGCACAAGTACAGGTAATCCTTTGGGTACAACAAGCGCTCGGTCACGCCCAGCACCAGCTCCCAGTAGCAGACAGACAGACAGACAGACGGACAGAGGGTACCAGGCAGTAACGGAAATTCAACAAAAATGCTCGACTTGGTTGATCAGTCAAAATGTGGGCAGAGTTGCCACGTTGTCTGCGTCGCTCTTTGTGTGTGTGTGTGTGTGTGTGTGTGTGCAATGAGGGTTGCCTGTTACTTTTGGTCAGCAGTTTATGCAAAACTCTACAGCTGCGTGACTTTGCGCTTATTTTTGGCCTGCAGCAGCTCAAGGAGCGTGAGGAGGAGGCGGCACCAGAAGAGGTGGCTGGGAATGCGGGCAAACTGTGAGTTTTGCATGCTTATTTTTTGTGGTCAGGTGGGTGTTGATATTGTTGTTGTTGTTGTTGCTGTGTGTGTTTTGTTTGCTTCGCTTGTTTGCAATTTGCGTGCGTGCAACGTTTTGTTTGTCCGCCTCAAGCTATGCTTCATTATTTTTGCAAAACTTTCTGCTTAAACAAGAGTGTGTTTGTGTGTGATGTGTGTGTGTGTGTGTTTCTTTAAAATGGTACATGTGGGCGTATGTGTTTGTGTGTGTGTGTGTTTGTGTGTGTGATGTGTGTTTGCTGTCTCGTACAGTTTATTGATAAATTAGACTTGGACACTTGTGGACAGTCGGGTTTTTGGCATATGAAATGCAATTATTGTTAATAAATGTTCTGTGCACAGAATTCAATTAAAATGACACACACACACTCACACACACACACACACATATATATATATAGACAATGACCTGTCAATTGCCGTGCCGTGCCACAAGCACACACACGAACACATGCATACTTAACGCCAGGTTGTGGCAATCATTGCACACATAAGCCGCCACTTAAAGTTGTGGCACGTATTGTATGACAAACTGTCACGCCCACAAAGGCAAAAGTGAAGGCAAATACGGTCCAAAAACAATTTATAGAAATCCGCTTAACTCAGCTTTTCTAGCAATTTTACTAAGTGCCAGCGGCGCAAAAGATTTTAGCTGCGCCTGTGTGTGTAAATGTGTGTGTGTGTGTGTGTGTGTGTGTTTCTTATATATGTGAACTAATTTGGCCCTTGTCTATGAGTGGGAAATGAAAGCCTTTAGTTATGCTTGCGTGCAGCAGCACTTTTCCAAACGATAGAAAAGCAATTCACTTTGAAATTTGCACCTGTAAACATTGTCAAACAAGCAGCGGCGAACTGGAGGCAGAGGACAAAGCGAAATTGCGACGGACAATGAAATAACAGCACTCGAGGAGTGCAGCCCAGGTAGCCAGCCACACCTGATGTTTTTACTGTTTGCTGTTATTGTTGTGCCTTGCAAATCGCCTTAGCCGGTAATTGTGTATATGGGCAAACAGGAGACAAGGCAATGCAGACAAACCTGGCACAAGACCAAGACAAGCCATCGCCAGCCATCGACAAGCAGCGAGCGGCAAGCAGACAACAACAGACACAACATTACAAGCCAGGACGAGGGCAGGGCCAGGCAGGATCAGGCAGGTGGAGCGCCTTCTATTCGTTGCTCGTTAGCAACGCCTCATGCCACAATTTGCTGACTCTGCACTCGGGCATTCTTTTAATGCCATCAGCAGCTCTACGTGAGTTTGACCAGCTGCAACTTGAATGCTAAGTGGCTTGGGGGGGTGGTCAGTGGGAGGCGGACTACCAACTACATGCAATCATAAGACGTATCATTATTTGAAACTTACAGTTAGAGAGTGTTCGCCTGCAAGTATGCAACAGCATTTCTTAAAGTGCACACAGCCCGCCATTTATAGCTAAATATAGGTAAACAAAGCTAAATGCCTGGGCGTAATAAACACACACACACACACACACACGCACACAGACACACACACACACACACACACTCACACACACACACACATGCACAACGACACAATTAAAGTTCATTTAACTTCTCCAGAGATAAAACGGCAAAAGGTGCGTAGCAAAAGCAAAGAAAGAGAGAACAAAAATTAAATTGAAAATCGAAAGTTGTTAAATTTTACGACTGTTTTTCTATTATTTCCTCTTTATCGGTGCACATTTCTTTTGATTCCTCTTCTTCGTCCTTTTCGAATCGAAAATTTAGCGCATCACAGCGTCTAATGGCCAAAATTGTCAAACGGAAATCGCCGCAGCAGCGACTACTGCAAACGACCATCATCAAATCAGCATCATGAATATTTCTCTTTCACATTTAGCATATTTACTTTTATTTTTATGTAGATATGTATACATATCTTTATAGATATACATATATATATATATATATATATATATTTCTTTGCTAGCCTTGGCTTCTTGGCGTTTTGTAATTGATTTTTTTACTTTCATTAGCTTTGGCTGAGGCTTTGGCTGCTTTGTGCCAACTGACCTCCAGCGGCAGAGGCAAGTAAAGTGGTCCTCAAGGATTGATCCTTTGTTGTGCATTTTCATTTTTTGTTACAATCATTTCACGGCCTCACCTGCTAGCAACATGTTAAATGTTGCAGAACTTTGCTTTAAATATGCTGCGCTCATTTTTATTTCTCTTATTTCCATATAAATAAATATTTGTTGTGTTCACAAAATGTTTGAATTTTTACTTTCATGTGCGACTTGATTTCCGTTGCAAATGGCTGCTGCATGGAAAACTCATAGGAGTGAGTGGTTGTGTGATTTGGGTGGAGAGTGGAGTGGCGTGGTGGGTGGGGTTGTGGGTGGGGTTGTGGGTGGCGTGGCATTATAAGTGATATTGAAAGCGTTGCGTTTATGGGCCATTGTATTGGGTAACGACGACAACGACGGAAGGGCAATACCCAATGCCTTTTATTGTTAAATGGTGCGTATGATTTATATTTCGTTTTATTTTTTTTATTTCAATGCCATTTCATGTTCTTAATGTTGATTTTACTTTTTGTGCTGCACGGGAATTGCTTTTGCTTTTGCTCCACAAAAATTGATGCCCTGCAATTAAAGCACTCTGAAATCTGTGCGGCTGGCTAAGCACATTGTGAAAATAAAGTTGAACTACATAAATGGATGTCAGTGCGGCAATCTGCAAAACTGACAAGGACATAAAATATGTCAGAAATGCTTAGGAAAAAAAATCATTTAAATTGTATAACAATAGCAAAATACCGAGCCTGGCTGGACAAAAATATGCGAATGAACGGCACAAATGTTTGCATGTCCTGGCCAAATAAACTGAGTGAATTTAAATAGATCCGCTACCCAAAATAATAATAAACAACAACAAAATATCCAGGCAGACAGTAATAAACCCACAAAGAATGCGACAACTGATATAGAAAAAAAATAAATATAAGTAAAATCAAGACACAAACTGCAAAATGCTTCAAAAGCAAAATGTACCCAAGCAAAAAGGGAACAAATTGTTTTGCAGCCGAATGGCATGTCAAGAAAAACAACAACAGCAACAACAACAACAATAACAACAATAACAGCAATAATATTGTGAGGAGACATGAAAAAAAGAGGCGGAACTGTCTCCGTTGCAAAAATAATAATAAAATCTACAAATAGATTTTAAGCAATTTCACTTGTGAGCGAACGCAATAAAAATCAAGAATATTTGCCATGAGTTTTGCCGCAAAGGAAGCCACTTACACACACAGACACACACACACACACACACACACACATACACACACAGTTGGCAGGAGTAAAACGGAAAAGTAAATCGGCGGCGTCGATGGCGTCTGCTGATAAAGCGCAGCCATTGAAAGGCACACGAAGGATAACAGCTGAAAGCGTAGAAAGCAGAAAGCGATTAAACTACATTTGTTTTGGCCTCTCTCTTTTATGCTCGGATTTTCAATATACTTGTGTGGATACGAGGTGCATGCAAAAAGGTTTCCCAGGATATCTCAATAGAGTCACGATTATTTACACGCCATGCGGCTACCAGGCACCAACATAGTTGGCCATCTGTACACATACACATACAAATACAAATACATACTTGTGTGTGTTTGTGTGTATTGCTGTGGAAAATGGGAAATTGAATTTCACGCAGAGCGAAAACAAACCCAATCGAAGCGAACGCAAAAGCAAACGGGCCCAGATAAATAATAAAATCATGCTTAAGGGAAATTTACGCCGTCCAACGGTAAAAGTTTAGTGGAGCATCCTCGTCTTAGAGTCGCACGTGCGCCCCGTCGAAATGAAAATCGAAAGCAATAAAAAAGTGAAATAAAATAAGAGTCAAGGCACGGCTCGGCTCGGCTCGACACGGCGCGGCGCGGCACAACACGGTGTATACGTAATGCGAGCGGCGCAACTTGACAATGTGCCTGGGACACAAAACGTTGCATACTTATTGGGGCATGCAGTCGGTGCGACAAGACGTCTGCGTAAAGTACCAATTTTGTTGCTGCGGGAAAATCAAGTGAAAATATCTAGAATATGAGCAAAGCATGGCGACAAACCACAGGCATTTTTCAATTTCTTCCTCAACAATGAGGAAATTCAGACGAAAAGCGCCGCAAAAAAATACACCTTCGAATAATAACCAAACGAATAAACGGCTAACAAAAACATTAAAAGCCTTAGAAAGCAAAATGCTTTCATATCCCAACTTGGAGTATTATTTGAATGTATATATATATATATATATATATATATATATATATATTAGTTTTCTGCACGTTTATCA
Organism: Drosophila mimica; assembly: GCA_037043585.1. Classification (NCBI taxonomy): domain Eukaryota; kingdom Metazoa; phylum Arthropoda; class Insecta; order Diptera; family Drosophilidae; genus Drosophila; species Drosophila mimica. The sequence continues at coordinate 1,706,171 of JBAMBE010001187.1, forward strand.
TAAAAAAGATGATATTCTTGCGGTTATTGAAAAAAAGATTTGTCTGTCCGGATATATCATTGCCTTCCCATAAATGCTTCAGTCAACAGATTTACGTTATATAAATATACTTATGGCTTATGATATCGGACAATCATGGTTATGTTTTAATTTGTGACAATATAAAAATAAATCTTTTAGTATTAATTTTATTGCGTTTTCTTTAAACACAAACAACAATAAATGCTGAAAACAATTCTTTCTTTTTTTTGAGAAAATTAATTTTATCCAAATCAAAACAACTTCAATTATTTATAAGCAATTTCAGGCTTTTTTGTAATTTAAATGATTTTACATTAATGGTTTTATTTATTACTTATTTCGTATAATCGATAGCAAAATAAATAAAGCCTCCAAAAAGTATCCACTCAGTGCTCTATGTGTTAAAATTGTTGACAAATTTTGGTGGGTTTGAGCTGTTTAGCTAGGTAAAAAGCCAAATGTCATTCGAACGGCTCACAAAAATTTGCATTTTTAATTCGGCTTTTTGCCAGTTTTGCATAATGCCACCGACGACGACGACGACGTCGACGACGACGTGTGTCAGTTGTTGTGGCTGCTGATGTCAGCTGCCAGTTTGCCAGTTGCCAGTTTGCCAGTTGCCAGTTTGCCAGTTGGCCCGATTGCCAGCTACAAAGGGTCCCCACAAGTTTGTTAGAGTTAACCCCTGGAATAGCGAAATTGGCTTGTCAGTTAGCATTTGTCGCTGTCTCAACTCAACTTTGGCCGCAGGAGCAGCTGACCCCACATCCCCCACTTCAAGTTCGTGTCGTCCAAGTTGCGACTGAATTAATATACAATTGCATAGCTGAAGGCGCATTTAAATAAACAAACTAAACACGTAGCAGGGGATATTGGCTGAGGGGGGGATGGGATTTTGGGGAACAAGCAACAAACTTTTGTCGCATTCATAAATATTCATAAATAAGCACTAAGTAAAACATATTTTCTGTTTGATAGCTAGCGCCAAGTTTTGTTTACAGCTCGCGGCCCAACAAATGGCAGTCAATTTTTGTCAAAACTGTCGCCCTGATAAAACTCATTAAAGCGAAACTTCCATCGCACGATATGGGAGCACCAAAAGACAACAAAAACACAAAAAAACACAAAAAAAAAACACACAAAAAAACTCCATGAAAAGACTAAGAAAACACAGCAAAAAATGTCAAGCGAATGCTTTGCGCTTCATTACAAGTCAGTTCCGTTGTTGTTATTGTTGTTATTGTTGTTGCTGTTGTTGTTGGTGGTAATGAAGGCGCAAAACCCGCCACGCTGATCTCTATCGAAAGTTTTTTGGCTTTGATGATGGACCCCCATGACACACCCCTCCATCCATCCACAAAGTGGGCGTTTGCGGCACAGATGTGCCCAAGCAACAACTAAATTAAAATTTACAGCACTTAAAATGAAAACGTGCCTGTTTTATTAAACAGTCAGACAGAGTCAAATACAGAGAGAGAAAAAGAGAGAGAGAGAGAGAGAGACACAGAGAAAGAGGAAAATGGAAAAAAAGTGAAATGTAAAATCTTGTTGGTAATAACAAATTTTCTCGCTTGCTCAGTTTTTCTGCTGCTCCCGCAGAGCAGAAGTTGTAGTTGTTGTTGTTGTTGTAGTTGTTGTTGTTGTTGTTGTTGCTGTTGTTGTTGTTGTTTGTCGCTTTGAAATAAATTAGACATTTAATGATGACCGCAGGCTGTTTTGCTGATTGCTCTGCAACTGGCAATGGACGAGCGGAAACTGGCTCATTTTTATACAGAGATTTATTTTAATTTAATTGAAGTTTTATTGAATGCATCGTTGCGGCAAATGCGAAACACGACCAGCGATTAAAGTTTGAATTAAACAACGATTTTGTTATCCCTTTTAAATACAACAAAATACAACACGTTTGTTATTTGTGTAGTTTTATGGAGTTATTTTCAACACTAAATACTAAACAATAGCAATACTTTTAAGCGGTCTTCTTTCTAACAATTTGCATTTATTTTCACTGGTTCTTTGGAACTTTTGCCGCCTAAGCTGTCTGACAAATGCATTTAACTCTAGGCTTCTCCTTCTGTCTACTCAATTGCATTGCCCAACATTTTAGTAATTGAATTAGAAAACATAAAAGAAAAAAGGAAACTTTTTTTTTTTGTCCTGAGCGGTGCGTCGTCGACTCGGGATTACTTTCACTTGAGTGGTTGCCAGAGCTTTTCGACACTTGTCTGCAAAGGGTATGCAGGCAGCTGGGGACATCAAATGTCCATTGTTGGCTAATGAAAATTAGAAGAAAACGGCGTCCCCAATGCACAAGTAGACAGCCAGTCCAAGAGAGCGCGAGAGAGAGAGAGAGAGAGAGAGGGGAGAGAGGGGAAAAGACAGAGCCAAAGCGCACATTTGAATATGAATTTCAATTTATGCTCGACTCTGTACATGTCTAAGAGTCACACCCCAAGGACAAAATCCCCGCAGACACACACACACACACACACACACACACACACACACACACACAACTCTACACCCACACATGTGTACAGTTTAGGGGTCGCCTGCCCGTCTGTGCCAACAAATTGCAGCAGTCAACAACCTTAGCCAAGTTTAAGGTAATAAGCTGGCATAAAACGAAAAAAAAAGATAAGTTTCCAAGACGCTGGCAAAAACTAAACATTAAACATGCACACATGTGGGCCTTGCGGCTGTAAGCAGGCTGAGGCTACACTCAAAAAAAAAATGTGTCTTAGAAAATAGAATACTAGAATATTTGTTTAAATGAATAATTTTAAAATGCAGACAATTAGTTTCTTAAAAGTGTAATCGCTTGTCTTTCAAATTTTAGAAATACTCTTTAGTCTTCAGAGACGATGTTTTAATAGAAAGTTCTAATTGAAATTTGTGGAAACTTTCTTTGTAGTTAAGAAAAGATGAGCAAAGGCATATTTGTTTTTTTAGAGTGTAGGGGTGCTGAACGAGTTGTGCATTTGCACATGCATAAGTTATGCCTGGGCAAAGTTCATGCAACTGCCACACACTGTTGCAGCAACTTGGCTTTAATGTGCCGGCTGTGGTGGCACTTTAATTATTTCTGCTCAAGGCGCCAATGTCTGCTTCAAATCATATTAAAACTTTTTTCACTCAGCTGGGGACAATGCGTCCAAAAAGCGAGAAGGACCCAGGGAGAGACAGAGAGTAAGAGATGGAAAAAAAATTAAGAAACTTTGTGTTCGCCACAAAATGAACTGTACAATGTGTCTGGGATGTCTTTGTCTGACCGGGAGAACTCGCATTAACGGCCCACGACGTCTGCAGGACACCCTCCTAATTATTATGCTATATGCGTGCGGGCAGCAAAACAAACGTAGAAATGGCAACCAGTCGAGAGCCGGCTAAAGCAAAATATAAGAATAATAATAATAATAAGATGGCCAACTCAGTTGGGGAAATTGTGTGGCAAGCAACAGCAGCAGCAGCAGCAACAGCAGCAGCAGCAGCAGAAGCAGTATTGTGGCCAGCTAATGTCTGCCTATCCAACTCTCAGTCTGTATATATATATATATATATATATATATATATATATATATATATATATATATATATATATATATGCAGTATTCCCTAGCTGGTAACTACGCATTTTCGATTTCAATGCTGTGCAACGGGGAGAGAGTGAGGCAGAGAGAGAGAGAGATACGAGCCATAAATTGGCAATGGCAGCCGCAAAACTACAGCAACAAGGAAATAACAAAAAAATGAGGCAAAAAAAAAAAACACAACTTTTCCTTTCAGTTTGTAGACGTAGCACTTAAGAGCCGCACAGTTGCTTGCTAGAACATGGCCAGAACTGGCAGCAACTTCAAATGCAATTAAGTCTCGACCAGAGAAATCTCTGCCAGAGCCTGGGCCAAAGAGTTTGCTCCTCGAGAATGCGGGCCCACAACAATTTCACGCGTTGGCCAGCTCAATAAAAATGGCAAAAGGACTTGAGTTAATGCCAGCCACAAAATGCTTTTCTCTCTCTCTCTCACACACACAGACATTGGCTTTGGGTGCATTGCATTGTACGGCATTAAAAATGGCATTAAAAATAACACAAAAAAATAAAATAAAAAAAAGAGTGTAAAAAAATAAGAAAAATTATTATTTCACATTTAGCACGTAACGCACATAAATCCTTTTAAATAAACGTTTGGCACGTTTTTTGTAATATTTTTGCCAGCGACGAGTCCTGCAGCATCCAGCATGTCCATGTCCATGTCCATGTCCGTCGCGCTGCGTCCACAAGGGCTGCCAGGTAGCATCGGACCCTTAAGTCTTATCCTTGCCAACGGACACAACAACACAAAAAAAATGCGCTTTTTTTTAATTTCTTTGGTTTCCTTAAAAAATTACTTAAAATAGCAGCAGCTGCCAACAACAGCAACAACAACAATAAGAAGATGAAGACGAAAAAATAAGAGAGCGCCAGAGCTGTAGCAAGGACAACGAGCTGGGGATTATCCTGTCACGACTCTCCAAGCACGAGCAGCGCATGCAAATGGGTTACAAACGATGCGAAAGGCGTTGAAATTAATCACACTGCATTATAGTCAGAGACGGGGCGGGGGGCGTGGCCGGGGCTGTGACTGGAACTGGAACTGGAAGTGGAAGTGGAAGTGGAACTGGGGTTGGACAAGGCGTTGCAATTGCTGTTTTAAACTTTAATTGAGGCAGCGAGCAGTCGAAGTTATCTGGCATTAAGCGTAGCAAGCTTTTCAGCTGCGCGAACACTTGACATGCATGCGCCGCGACTCGAGTGTCCTGCCACTAATTGCAGGCGCTGCCTTGGCGCATTCATCATGTTGCATAATCGGCCAAGAAAATGCAAACGATGCGGCCAGCCTTAGACGCCAGCCAAACACTCTTCGCTTCGCAATCGAAGCTGCAACCAACTGCTGCGGCAGCTTCTGCTGCTGCGGCATTGCAGATAAAGTCTGTTCCGTGGCATAACGACAGACACGTGAGAAATGTTTAACACGTACACATTCAAAATTATGAGTTGCATAAATATAAGCTACACTCAAAAAAAAAAAAAAGTTAAATACTTTTAAAATCAATTTTGCATCAAAATTTACTGAGAATTGTGAAATTTTAGATTCGCGAAGAAAATTTGCAATTTTTTGTTTCATTTCAAAATTTTAAAATGTAACCGCCATTTTCTGCGAGTGCACATTCTACTTATTTATTACAACTCAGGCTGTCTCTCTCTTTTTTCTTCGCCTTGCTCTATCTGTCTAGTTGGTGTGATTTATTTGGCGAGTTGCGGCAACAGAGTTTAATTCTGCCTTGGCCAAAATCACTTGGCAGCTTGCTGCTTGCTACTGCCACTGTCTGAAGGTGCCACTACGGAGCACGCGATAAGGCCGCACACTTGAGGGCGGCAGCCGCAAAAAAACAAAAAGCAAAAAAAATGAAAACATTGAAAAGCAAAAGAATAACAAAAAAAAAAACAGCGAAAAGAAGTAAAAAACTGAAAGCAATGCACAAGGAAATGCAAAAAATGACACGAAATCGTTAAGAGCTCCGCTCCGATCCGCTCCGCTCCGCTCCGCTTCTAACAAGGGCAACGGAAATGCCTCGGACCCTTTTTGGGGGCAGGGGCAGGCAGGAGGCGGCTCTGCAAGTGTCGCAGCGATAAGCAGCCGTGGCACGCCCCCCTTTTAGCCGTCCCTCCGCTTATGCAAATGTGTGAAAAGCCAAAGGACAACTTCGTGGTGCATGTCGCCATTGGGCGTGACTTGACTCGGTGGGTAAGCGATACGCGATACAAGTTTTACTTGCAACCCTTTTTTCCGCTACAGGTGCAGCTGCAGCGGCAAGGGTATATAGCTATAGATCGGGGCGTGTAAACAAACGAAAGCTTTGGCAGCGACTGCATGATTTATGCCTCCGTTTTGGGCTGCTTAAAGTGCCCCTCTCTGTTGCATGCGAAGCGGCCATTTAAATTTATGAATTCTCTTGTCTGCGAAAATCAATAAAAAACAACAAAAAAAAAAAAAAACAGCGCCACGTTTATCGATACGCTGAGTGGAGTTGCAGTATCTGCTAGAGATGACAGCGATATGGCAGGGATCAGCAGCGGATATACACTTGTATATGAGCAAGGACCGCAGGACATCATCGCCTTGGTTCGGTGCACGGTGCGACGCATAAATTTCAATTTTCAATAAAATACTTGTAAAAAATGCGGGTAATTTGCGTTTTTTATTTACTGCCACTCGCACACACACAAACACACACAAACAAACACACACACGAGCGCACAACCACAAATATGCAGCAGCCTCAGTCATGTGTAGACATAAAGGCTGCAACGACATTCTATATATATATCTATATATATATATATATATATATATACAGATACATATGTACAGATATATGTGGGAAATGCGATGCTTTTTATGCGGTCGATTTTAAATGTGTCTACTTCGAGTGCTAAAAAAAAAATTGTCATATGAAAAATGCATAATAAATGTGCTTGATTGGTGAGCAAAGCGGGTGTGTGTGTGTCCGAGTGTGTGTGTGTGTGTGTGTGGCATGTTCACATACCCTAAGAGAGTGTAGCAAACATTACGGCTTTAGGTTCGAGCTTCGGCTTTATACATTTTTATAGACATTGGCGACATTGGCTGATTGATTTTTGGCCCGATTGCTGGGGCGTTATCCACCAGCAAAAAAGTGAGGGGCGGAAACGGATCCGACATCCCAACTAGATGAATAGTGCTGAAATAGTAACAGTTGTGGAAATAAAATAGTCGAAAAATACGAAAAGCGAGTCATAAATATACGTACGATTGTACATATATATATATATATACATATGTATATATCAAATGCCGGATAATAAAAATGCGAAACGGCTTTGATGTGTCATCGGACTCGGACCATTGCGATGCGCACATGAAGATAATCAAACTGGGAGCAGTGCTCTAATTGACAGAGACTCGATGACAAGATGACATTAAAAATAAATATGCATAAACAGAAGAGGAAAAATGCCATTTTTTAAGGTTTTATTTATGCTGAATTTTAATGTGAAATTCGAGCCAAAATCAAGTTTAATGGTCTAAAAAACGAACACACGCGATTTTACAATTGAATATGAGCGAATTTTGTATATGGAATGGTCGGTGTATTCAAAAATTTTACTATAATTATTCTATATATATAATAAATATAACTATATATATTTACAAAAGAATATTTTATTAGTAGCCGGTGTGTGTTTATAGATTAATCCCGCAACAAAAATGTGCACAAATCAAGGATATGATAAATGTTTGCCTAACTAAGCTGGTCTGTTTACACATTTAATTAAATTCGTGTTAGTTGTGTTTGTTTTTTGGTAATGTTTCATCAATGATGAAGTGGTTCAATCCGTTAATCAGGGATTTTCCATAGACATCGGTTAAGTAAACACAAATGTTTACCTAAAGGGACGAAAACAATGTTTATAATTCATGTGCCTGCGTTTTAAATATTTAATGTGTTTCTAATTGTGCGGCAATGTGCACACCCACATCCACACACACACACGCACACATCTACACACACACACATACACGAAGAGGCATTTACATATGTATCCCTAAATTATGCAGCAAAACAAGAGGAGTCCAAAGCCTGGCATTGCATTGCCAAATGATTTATTGTTTTAAAATGAAAATTGCATGAGTAGTTTTTGGGCAATTTTAAATTTGGCTAAAAGCACAGATGATGGCCCCAAAAACATATTTAATACTAATTAAAATTGTAGACAGGCACTTACGTAAATATGTGTGTGTGTTTGTTAATTGTGGCTGTTGTTAGGAACTAATGTTGTAGTAAGCTTACCTGCAATTAGAAGAACAAATGGGAAAGAATGAAATGATATGATTAGTTGTGAGTTGTTAGTTTGTTAGCAGCACCACCGCAGCACAACCACAGCACCACCGCAGCAACTGAAGTTGATCAGCGGCCACTTTGCGACCCAAGGGGACGGCACAGAGCTGTCAACGCTTCGGGCACTAGTTTCTCACATGCCACAGGTAATTTGTTGCTCATGACTAATGCACAATGGGCCCAGATTGGACAAGTTCGGGCTCTGGACTTTGTCCAGCTAGCAAAAGGAGCGCAATACAAAAAAAAAAAAAAGAAAGAAAAAAAACACAGGGACAGACAACAACAAACAGACAAACAACAATCTCATGGCACGTCAACAAAGTCCCAAAGGCACTCACACACACACACACACACACACACACACACACACACACATACACATGCATACCCTAAAATGGATAGAGACAAAGAGCAATTGCTTGCCGCCGTTGTTGCAGCATCTTTCAATTGAACCCTTTTTTCCGTTCGATTCATTTTTGTTGCGTCTATAAAAAGTGAAGGCAGCAAAATTGAAATGACATAAAATGAAAATTCCAGTACGTGCGCACAATATATGTATGTACTCGTACGTATACGTATACGCCAGTGTCCATTGGGGATCAGCAGCATCTGCGTACTGGGGAAACTACCGGGAAAACGGGATGGACATGTGGAAAGTACACATAATGAAAAAGTGCCCCAGCAATAAGTAATCGAGTAGCAGGCGGAAAATGGTACCCAAAAACAAAAACGTGGCCAGCATCATTGTCGTTATGTGGCCCTCTCTCTCTCCCCTCTCTCCCTCTCTCTTTCTCTGCACTTGCCTTGCTATTCTGCTTAGTCATCGTTCAGAACGGTTCACAAATAATCAAGTTAGGGGCCAAAGCAAAAATGTCACAAGTTGTCAAAAGGTCTGTAGCCAAGTACCCCCCTCTCGCTCTCACACTCTCTCACACTCTCTCTCTCTCACTCTCTCTCTCACTCTCTCTCTCACTCTCTCTCTCTCTATCTCTCTCTGCATCTATGTGCCTCGTATTCTGCGCCTTAAATCCGTTTAGCGCCCGCACGCCAATTACAATGACAATGAGTAATTATTTGTGCAAAGATCAGAGCTCAGAACTCTAGTTGAAAAGGAATTTTAATGGCAGCTGCAGCTGCTGCTACTTCTGCTGCTGCTGCTGCTGCGGCTGTTGCAAAAAGGGGGAATGCCGCAAACTGCTGGCCAAATTAATTTTTACTCAAATTTTAATTTGAATGCATGCATAAAGACTGAGGGCCATTTTCCATTAACGTGGCATTCATAGCCAGGCCGGCCTTTGTTTTGCACATTTTCTTCTGCTTTGGCAATTCAATTGGTATTTTTCTAGGTGTTGAATATGCCTTTGTTCTGGCCAAAAGCGAATATGCAAATGCAAATGCCATTAACAATAATGGCATCTCCAGCGTGAGATGGGGAGTGGCGAGTGGCGCATTAATTACTATTCCTCGATAAATGCGACAAATGAAAAATTGATGGACGCACGTTGCTATTGCTGCTGCCAACTTATTTCGAGTCGATTCGACTCGATTCGTTTAATTACCAAAAATTGGTGCACATATGCTCAAATTAATGCGACAATTGTGTGGAGAGTGGAGGGTGGAGTGTGGAGACGGCAACGAAATGCTACGCTGTGATAATGATAATGATGCCTCGCATCGGGAACAATGCCCGGATTGCAGTGCGAGTGCAACGGATAGGGATATGGTATTAGAGCACGTCCACATAACCAACACCCCCCTCCAACAGGATCAGGAACTCACCCTTAGCCACACATGGGAGGGTATTGGTCACTAATCCCGTTAACAATTTCGACATTAAGTGGGCGATAACGTCTGCGTGCCGAGCTGTGACATTATATCAATTACTCAATACCTACCACCATCGATACACACACACACACACACACACACACACACATACACACACACACACACACACACACACATGCACACACACTGTGACAGCGAACATTGCATTTGATGTAATAATTTGGACACACTGACATTTTTGGGCTATTGATGATGTGTTCGACGGTTTTCGATGTAACAAATTGTCCTTCATTTACTGAAGGGGGAGCAGTGCCACGCCCACACACTCATCCTCATCCTCATCCTCATCCAGCAACAGCAATGGGAATAGCAGATGTGCGACTGCATATGCAATTGTGATTTGATTTGCTGCCGCATGTGCCACAATTTTGGCCCCAGGGGGGAAAATTATATCAAGCATAATTCGCAGCTAGAGCTGAAAACATATCGCGTGACACGGCCACTCACGAACATGATTTGTAAAGATATATATATATATATATATAATTCAAAAGCTCTTTTATAAATATATATTAGAATAACTTGTTAAATTTTGGTAAGTCTTTTAAACGACAAAATCTAATATTTTATGCAGCACATCACACAATTAAAGATTTCTCTATTTACTTTTTTCATGTTTTTAATTTTTTTTATTTCATTTTACAATTTTTTTTATTTTTTTTTTTATTTCATTTTATAATTTTATTTTATTATTATTTTTTTTTTTTTGAGCGCTGTCTACTTTGCACATTAGTTTTTCAGCTATCACTGCTGCTATTCGCATATTTTTTTTTAGACAAAAGCGCATTTTTTACATTTTTGTGTGTGTTTTTTATAAGAGTATAAATGTGTGTTGCTAAAAAGTGCGTTTGTTTAAAAAGTTTAAAATGTACGTCCTTTGGCAGGAGCTAAATTACTGTGAGCTATATATTTTTGTTCAATTTTGTATTCCTATATTTCCCTTGGACTTGTTTTTTTTTTGCGTTTTCTTTTGATTATATATATTTTTTTTACATTTTAAAATTTTATATTTTTTTTTTAATAATTTTGTTTTTGTTTTTTTTGTTTGGTAATTGTTTTGTGCGAAACATGTTTAAGTGATTTTTTTGCAACCACATTTGCTAAAGATTAATTCGCTTCTTCCTGGGACGGAATCTTGGAAATGTTAGGAACCGAAATGGCAAGTGTCCAACGAAAAATTTAAAAGTCTAATTGCTATCATTTAAATCTGATACCCTACCTAATCAGGAGTAAGAGACTAACATCAGCTGCTTTGGTCTTAGGCTGGTGGGGATTTTTAAATTTGTTATTTCTTCTTTTTTTTCGTGCTTTAAAAATGATTGCAAATCTGTTTATTTGCTGGCATTTGCATTCTGCTTGGCATCCTTAGCACCATGCAGTTGCACTTGCTCCTCCATAACGGTAGGCACATTGGGCACATCAGTCCACGGTGCTGGGGATGTCATCTCCATCATTAGCCTGGGCGATGTCTGTACACTGTTCGACATGGATGATGCATTGGCTCTCAACTTATAAACCGAATCGTTATCGGACTCATCCGGGGTTTTTATTACGGGTCCCTCGTAGCCAGCGAATATGGAGATGAGATTGTGCGTGGACTCCAGTCGATTGTACGAGGTCAGAAAGATGGCGCGAATCCGCTTGAAAATTTCCGCATCGTAAACCGATCGAGCCGTATTTGTCAGATCGAAAGGCTCCTCAATGCACAGCTGGTTCCACTGGTAAACGTCATTCTTGACCGCCTTTGCGGAGCGGCAGATCTCCACGGGCAACACTCCGCCAGTCCTTATTGAAATGGCAAACTTGCCATAATCAAAGTCACTGTAATATTGCAGAAATCCGAGCAGCAGCTGACCAAGCGACTGACGATTGTCCGATTTGTATGGTGGCATAATCTCATTCATGTCCACATAGCCAAAATCGTTGGGTTGCAATATGCAAAACTTCTCTGGGTACATTTTGTGCAGACAGGGCAGCACCGGTGGATTAACGCCAGCTTGCAGAAAGTGTATAACCATCAGCATCAAGGAGTAACTGGATATGGTCATGTTCTTGGCATTATTGATATTATGATGCTGCGCCCACTGCTTAATGGTCAGCGCAATGGGACGGAGGCGCCACTCCAGCTGCGAATAACAGTACAGCAGATGTGTATTCCGTATGCCCACCGAGTTGTTAAAATTAATGTCCACCTCGACGTTATGAAGCCGATCTGTGAAACGCAAAATGGGCACACGTGCCTCAATCAGATTGAAGTCCTGAAACTGTTCGGTCGCATTCAACATTTCGCGCATCAGTTGCAAGTGGTAAATGGCTTCCGTCCGTATATCCATGTTGGCATTGGTACACGCCAGCATACAAATATCCATGTCGGAGCACTTGGAGCCAAAGAATGATATCGATGAGCCCACCAAATAGATGCCATAATGCGGATAGACGCCCTGTACCAGGATATTAGCAGTTAGCAGTTAGTTTAAGCAGTTAGTTTAAGCAAACAACAAACCGGCGTAGACCGACTGCACAATACTCTGTTCCCAGCTTGACTACTGTTTAAACTGAAGACTAATCTTACCACTTTAGCTTTGGGAACAGAGTATGATTACTCGTCACTTGACCACTTACCATGGTCACATTGTATATGAAACGCCAGAGACGCATCTTGGTCTTGAATATGCTACCCGTTTGTTGCGCCTGGCGAAACTTTTGCCAAATGTTCAGCGTGAGTGAGTCCCACTTGTGGGGAGCAGACACAGAGCGGGGCGGACGCTTCATCTCGACGTGTCTGGAACTCGTTAGAAATCTGTCCGCTGGCGTATAGCCAAAGAGCTCGTGCCAGTAGCGATTCTGCATGGTCAGCGGCTGATCCTCCACAGCCGCTTCATCCTAGACGAAAGCGATGTGCAATTGAATCGCATCAAATAGAAATGATGTTGATGCATACCTTATTACTGTGTACCTGATTGGAGTCGACTAGAACCGTGTTGCTGGAATGCGTCGAGGCTGAGCAGGGCAAAGTTAATGCCTCTAAGTAATTATTATCGAGCAAGGGTTGTGACTTGGGCTCGACGAGCATATCGCCACAGCAGTGCGATGAGCACTGAAATCCATTCCGTATCCTTTTGCTTGCCACGCAGTTCGACTCACGCAGATGACGCATGTCCCCGAAGGGTATCAGATTGGGTCCCTTCAGTTTCGGCATCTCGGCACTTGTGGCCTGCGCCAAGCAGCTCATTGTTATCTTTCGCACCATGGACTGCAGTGAGGCATCGCTCTGCCCACTCTCCGTGCTATCACTCGAAGAACTGGGCAAACTATAAAGGGATTGTGCATCGCAATCGCCACCACGCGTCTCTAAACCATTTGCATCCCCTTCCGATTGGGATTCGGCACAAATTTCCGCATTTCCAGCATATTCGCCAGATTCAGAGGTGCCGCTGCTTGTGGCCTCAATGCCCGGCACATGCTGTTCCTTAAGCGCAGCAAGCTGCCCAGCATCCACATAGTGCAGCAAATATCCAACAGCAGTGTCCAACTGACTGTTATTACAGGAGTGCTCTTGCTGTGCCAGATTGGGATAAATTTGCACGTTGCCACGTTGCTGTGCATTCAGATTCTCATAGCGGACTCGATTGCGATAGCTGCGCCGCTGATGATTGTTGCTGGTGGGGAGGGAGAGGGAGACGCCGGAGCTGGCCTCCGCCCGCTGCTCGAATTTCGTATTGGATAACGAAGGCGACACCGCATACGATGAATGTGCACCACGCGCTGCCAACTGCTGTTGACTCCTTGAGCTTTTTGGCTGCCTGTCCGATTGAAAGCCGTTGTGGTTGTTGTTATTGTTATTATTGTTGTTGTTCTGATTGGCAACGCGTCGATTCAGGTTATTATTGCTGACCGGCTGCAAGCCTGAGCGTGGATCAAATGGATGTTGAATGCGTGTGCCTGGAGCACCCGGAGTTCCATTGCTGTTCTCGTTGCTGTTGTAGAATGTCTTCGATTCGCGGCCAAAGGACATCGGATTGGGAGCCTGCCGTCCCGGGCCAAAGCGTTCGCGTTGACGATTGAAGCGATTCACTTGGCCATGGTTGTGCCCATTATTTGGATAGCCATCCTGTGGGGCAACAACCTGCTCGGCGTTAGCCGATTGCAGTTGCTGTGGCTGTTGCTGCTCGGCGACAGTTGCCTGATTTGACGTGCCACGTCGATAATCTCCGCCATGTGGCATTGCTGTTGCCAGATTATTATAGTTGTAGTTGGGGAACATGAAACGTTGGGCGCCATGCGGAATATGATCGAAACCAAGCGGCATCATTGGTATGCCATATTGTGAGCCAAAGGCCTGGTTATACGGATAGTTGCGGTCGAATTGCCACACGGCATTCTCCGCGTGCCACAAATGCTGCTGCGGAGCCGTGTACCCAGGGCACAGAAATTGCTGCGGCTGAGTTGGGAGATTAGCATTGGCTGCAACGTTTGCCGCTGGTGCCGCTGCTGCAGCAGCTGCGGCGGCAACTGTTTCACCGCCAAAAGCCATGCCGCGTGAAGCTTTTCCCGAGTGTGGCACCAGCGGCATGGCAGGTGGCAGGGCCGGCGCTGGCGATGTGCGTAGCGTACGCGGCGTTATGGATGTGGGCGTGGGTATATCGAGAGTAACGCCAGCCACATGGTTACCAATGCCATAAAGGAAGCCCATCGTGTACTTGTAGCCGCCGGCCGGTCGCGGCAACACATGCGTGATAGCCCTCGGGAGCAGACTTTTCCTTTTCCTGCTCTCACCAGACAGCGAAATCTCGTTTGGATCCAAATAATCCGATTGAAGTTCCGAGTTATTTTCCGAGTCAGTATACACACTCAACGCCTGCTGCTCTGACTGCAACTCTTGCTCATCTTCTTCTAGGTGCTGGTGCTGCTGATGTTGGCATTTTGTTTTTTAATCAGGTGGCAATGTTTGATGTTGGACTTACATTTGTGCTCATCTCATTGTTTCCAGTGTAGGATTGCTCCACAAACTGTGGCATCGGTTCCAGCAACATGGTGGCCGTTTTTGATGTGGTCGTTGATACTCCTCCTGCTGATGCTGCTGCTGCTGTTGCTGCTGCTTCTGGTGTTACTGCTACTGCTGTCGTGATCGGTGCTGGCGGTTGTGTTGTGGACGTGCTGGTTGCACTTGCCGCCGCTGCCAGCGCAGTTGACATTGCTACCGAGTGCGGCGCAATTACAAATTAAACGACATATAGTTCAATGCTCACGCAAATACAGAATTTTCCACAAACAAAAATCCTATAGAATCTAATGCGAGGACGTGTGCTTAACCAAATTGCTGTAGACTTGTGTGTTCTTTTTTAATGTTCCTCGAAAATAAGCAAATATTTGACACTTAACTACACGCCTTTCCACCAGCCACACCAGGATGAGAAAGCACTGTCACTCCGATATATATATATATATACATATATTGTGTATGTGTCTGTGTGTGCTTTACAAATGATAATTTAACCTGAAGTCGTAACTGCAGGTGCTTCAATTAACCAAAGCATTTTCGAATGCATTTTATGCGTTCCGTTTCACATTTGTCACTTGCACGCTTTGGTCTCGTTTTCCAATGTTCTCTTTTTAAGTTTTTCCAAAATTTTCCAAAAATATCACTTGCACAGAAAGCCAATTGTGTGACAAGTGTTGTCAGCAAGTAGGCCAAACAGTGTTGGGTAATGAGAATATAAAGCTGAAGAGGTTACATCAGGCAACTCTTCAGTAAAAAATACTTTCATAACTTTCAATTGTTTTTTTTTGCAAATAATTCCTGTTACACTTTTCAAAAACAATATTATTAATAAATTCGAAATTCGCTTACAAACTTAAGTCTATGATTAAAATATCGTTTACAAGAAGCACATCTCTGCAATGTAAATTAACATAAATCTGTTAAGTGTAAGATATCGATAATTTGCAACATGTTAAGCTGTCAATTAGCATTATGTTAATTATGCTCGATAAATATCAATAAGCAGATTTCCATTCAAATTGAGTAAAAAGATTATTATCATGATGTGATCAGATTTGACGGATATAAGAAAGAGTTGCAAAAATTTAAATTTGAAATTTAAATCAGAATATATCAAGATTAGCCACTGGTAAATCGTAATCGTAATCGAACTCTATCGACTTTAAAAGTTGTTCGACGTGTAAAAATTTCATTTCTATAAAAAATGTCGCAATATTTAGACATATTTATATATGCAAATTGGATTTGTAAGCCGTCTTGTAAGAAAAATAAATTTTAGTTGACTTCCGGGTATCAAATTTTATCTTGTCTGGGACTAAGTTCTTAATATATCTTGATATATGGGCAACTTATGCTCCTGGCTTACAAGTATACAAAAAAATGAAGGAAAATTATTTATATCTACTTGAGCAAAATATTCCGCAACTCGCGCTACTTTTTACTACACATACTAATATTTCTGTATGTACATACATATACATGTTTGTATATATGTATGTATGTATGCATATATGTGGTGCTGTGAATTCCCTGCAAACCCAACGAGTCACATTTCAAAGCTCGTCTAAAGCATCACTTGAGCCAAATTCTTTGACGCATCGACAACAAAAGACGCACAAAGCACAAAGCCAAAGCTGACACAATTTGCGGCAAGAATGTGGAATATAATAAACTGCTAGCAAATCTACGTCAGACACTCGACATAGTTCCATTTACAGCTCGTCTTTGCCGGGTGACATAAAAGAGCTGCCAGCATCCCAATCCCAATCACCAGCACCAGCATCGTTTTTGGAGCGCCCAAATTCCATTTACAATTTGATTTGCTTATGTAAATTATGAAAATTGCCCGCAGAGAGTAACCGCAAGTAAGATTCGATTTGGCGGCTTAACAAAATGCAGCCAACAAAAAAACCCGAAAAGCACAAGGAACAAAAAAACAACCAACTGAGAAATAAAAATTGTTCATTGCTTTTTGGCTGTAATTTGAAACAAATCAAATTTATTGCCCAGACGCACTGGCGCCGCCATTGGCAATTTTCTGTTTGCGGATGCGGCCAGATGCGCTGAGCATATGAAATGAGCGCCAGGAGCGAGAGTAGGTAGCTAAAGTCACATATATATATATATATATATACATATACACGAATCTATATTCAGATACGGGGCGGGCGCACACATATTCTAATTAGATTTATAATGCAACAGAAATGTTGCTGCTGCTGCTGCTGCTGTTGCTGCTGTGCCAAGATATTTTCAAATTTAAAATTTTTGAATTATGCTCGACATGAACAGATGACACACCGAGCTAAAAGGGGTGGCTACGGGCCGGGCAGGGCAGGACAGCACAGGACACGGCTTGGCAAGGACCAAAGCCGGATTCAGGCAGCAGCAGCAGCAGCAGATAAGCCAGGCAAAAGAGCAAAAGGGAGTGTGAGAGAGACGGGGAGATGGAGAGGGAGAGAGAGGCTAAGCTAAAAAATCAGTGAGTCATAGTCATGGCATATTAGTTGGGGTTTCGATTTTGGATTGCGGCTTATGTTCCCTTCGGCCCCTCGATTCCCTGCACCCCTGTTCCCTCTTGCCATGCGGGCTGCAGCAATGCGTGACGCGTGTTTCAGATTTTCGATTTAGCACACACTTTTTTGTTGTTGCTCTGTGTGTGTGTGTGTGTGTGTGTGTGTGAGTGTGTGTGTGACTCATTGGCAAACTACAAAATTAGCCAGGAAAATAAAAAAAGAGAAGTGAAATGTAGAAGTAAAGTTTCATATTACATGCAAGCAATTTGCCAAATAAACTGTCAGCAACTGTGGGCTACTGGGACCGGGAGATTTATCCTTGCCCAGAACAGAAGATGCCATCGGCCTTATCGATTCACCACTGAATTATTCACCGAGCAAATGCTACAAATATGTATATGCAGCTTGCCAGTCAGTTCAGTTCAGTGGCATTCAGGCAATCCAATCCAATCCCCTGGGCACGCACAATAATAATCAGCAAAAGGGGCGTCTGCGTGGGCCACAGGGTTGCTACAGTCCAGCTAGACTCTACCTATGCACACTATATACATATATATATACATGTATATATGCACATCGTAAAGATCTAACCCTCAAGCGGGGGCTGTTGGCAAAAAAGAAAACCAAACAAGAAGAACCAAAAAAAAGGAAAGCAGAAAAACGGGAAATTGAGGCAGCTGAATTATTTCAAGGCGCATTTAGAGATTCCAAGTTTTTAGATTTCGTTACGCGACGCAAAATAATGTGTGTGACAGGTAATTAGATTAAGCTAATTTTGCTTTTATTAGCAATCAGGCTCGTCAGTTACGCTTTGCGCATTTTGGTTAATAATTTTATTACGTCCCGCTCCCCTGAGGCAGTGTGGCAGTGTGGCACTGTTGTGTGCAGCCCAATTGAACGAAGCGTGCGACGTTCAGTGTTGCATGGCGGCTGTCAAAAGTGGCTGATGGGCATTTGGCGCAATGCAACACTGGCCATGTGTGTGTGCGAGTGTGTGTGTGTGTGTGTGTGACGGCCTGTCTATCTGTCGCTTTGCTTGTCTCAGCTGTGTGTGAGTGCGAAAAATCAAATAATTAATAATTCATGGCACACGATTGACAGTGCGCCCAGCTGAACCCGAACCAGAACCAGAACCTGAACCAGAACCAGAACTCTTTCCTGCACTTGTTTCACTGTTTACTTATTTTTTTTTTACGTGCGCACCGCCTCATAAATTTACAATTACAGGTGCGATTGCGAATGTGAATGGGGCAAGTTGCGCCTTTTGCGTTTTGTTTTACTTTTTTTAATTTAATAAATTAATAAAACAGCAACGTGACAACACTGGCAACGCCATCAAAGTGGCAAAGTGTTGCCATTTGCATTTTTAATGCACTCGCTGCGTCGCGTAAAAATAATTATCAACTGAATTGATGATGAGTCCACAGAATGCGATGGAAAACGGAATGCCTGAGAGACTCCCAAAAAGACAGACAGAGAGAGAGTGAGAGAGAGAGAGACAGGGATGGTAGATAGATGATGTGGCACACGCATGTGTGTGTGTGTGTGTGTGTGTGTGCGTGTGTTTGCCGTGTCAACACGGCCGCAGCCACGCCTGGCCCCACTTGCCATCCCTGGGGTGTTGCCAACAAAAATAAAAGAAAAAACTTTCCCAAATTGAATTTCACAATTTGCGTGTCAACTTTGCTGACTTTTAAATACAACATAAAAAAAATATCACAAAATATAAAAAAAGTGTTTTAGTTGAAGACGCACAAAGTGTGTATTTGATTCACTGCAATTTCCCATTACCCATTAAATTCCCATTAATTGCAAAGAGCGAATTAAAGAAAATAAAAGAAAAAGGGAAACTTAAGTGAAAAGCAAAATAAGGAAGTCCAGCGCCAACAATTTATAAGTGCGGCAAAAATTTTACTTTTCCTTTTCAGCACACTTTGGCACAATGGGTGGCAGCGTGCCAGCCGCTTCCTGGCTCTTCCTTGCCACATTCTGTTAACCGGAATTGGGCACGAGCTGGAAGTGGAGCTGGAGGTGGGAGGGGAAACGACTGCACCTGGGCGGTTTCCGCACCTGGCCGTAGTTAACCCCAATTATGCGCACAAAGCCCAAACAGGTCGTTTCGACAGCCAGACAGACACAACTAGTAGCCAGGCTGGGGGACGAGTACGTGAGGTAGTTGAAATATTTAAGCAACAGCGCGCGCATGGAAAATGCGATGGAAAATGCTATAAAAAAGTTGGTTGGTAAAAAAGTAAGCAAGATGAAATGCAGCCGCAGGCATTCAAATAATAAGGATAAGGAAGCGCTTGTTAACCACGAAACCGCTCAACAAAATGAATGAAACCCAGTTGTGAGTCAGAGAGAGTCAGAGCCAGAGACCCATTGTTCAGCATCGGAGTGAGTCAGTGTGCCGCTGACGGCGTTGCCGGACCGCTCGTTTGCCTGGGTCGCGTGTTCATTATGCGCTTCCTGTTTGCTTAAGCTCAGCACAGCACAGAGCAGACCCAGAACCAGACTCAGACCCATCTCCGTTCCTTCCTGCCCTGCCCGAGGATTCGCTAGTTGTAATTGTTCTGCTGCTTGTTGTTACTGCAGCGGCTATTGGTGAAGATGAAAAAAAAAGATCCAATTTCCATTGTGCAGAGCGTTAAATTTGGAAAGTTTGCCATCGCCGGGGCATGCCCCGTGGGCTATTGACAGAATTTGAGTGAAGCAAAAGTGAAATTGCCAAGACGAGCGTAAAAATAGCAAGAACTTTAATTATGCAACGCAAATAGAGCAGAGTAGCGAACAGCTGAGCCACCTGTCAAACATTTGCCAACACTGGCAATGGTGCGTGCACCACTTTACAAACAATTTACATACATATTCAAATGCGGTGGCCAATCGCATAATTGCGAGTCTTCAAATGGTTACAGTCTGGCAAATCTTCCATATGAATGAAAATTGCACAATTAACCAAAGGTGTAGGGTAGGGTGGGGTAGGGTAGTGTAGGGTAGTGTGGGGTAGGGTAGTGTAGGGTATTGTCGGGCTTTGAGGCTGTGCCGCCTCACATGTCAGCACATGGCACATGGCACATGGCGGTTCGCCCGAACAATTTTCCATTTACAATTAATGCTAAAAATACACCAAAGACAGACGTCGTCATCGTCATCGTCGTCATCATCTTCCTAGTCATGTTGTGCGTAGAGCTACAATAAAATTTATTGTCAAGTGCAGTCACAACGGCTCAAGATGTGTAACGAACGGGGCGCCTAGGTGTGCACAACAACAACAACAGCAACAACAACAATAACAGCGTGACGATCTCTTTGGGTGTGGGAACTGTGTGTGAGGCAAGTCTAGGGCTGGGAATCACGCTGTCGCAATGTTGCGACTGGCAGCCTGTGACGGGAAGCGCACAACAACAAAAACAACAACACCAACAACAACAACACCAACAACAACAACAGCAAAATATCAACAACGCAATCTTAATGAAGGCAATAATTCAAACAAAATGCAAAATTCGCTTAACAAACTGTAGGAAGTCAGCCAAGTCGCGTCAGTCAGTCACTCAGTCAGTCACTCAGTCAGTCACTCACTCAGTGACTCTTCGCTTAAGCTCTGGATTCATTCATTCCATTTTTCAGCCAAGACCTCCCGTCACAACATTGAGAAATTGCCGTTTTGTTGTAACACGCTGACAAGAATTTCTTGTTGAAATTAAATTTTTACAAAATCAAATAAAATTCAATGCGTGCCAGGCGTCTGCGTCAACAGAAGAGAACAATGTGGCAATGTGGCAATGCGGCAAATGTGGCACTGTGGCACTGTGGCAATATAGCCAACTCCCTCGACATTCTCTCATATTAATTAGTTTGTATTTTTGGCATACGAAATAACAGAAAATTGTTTAACATTTGCCCTGCAGCACATTAAGTGGCCACATTTGTCAATTTGCGTTTTGTGTTGGGTCAACTTTTCCCGGCCTCGTTCCCATCCCCGTCCCCGTCCCCAGACCCTTGCTCAATACAAATGGCCCACAAAAACACTTCAGGCCAATGCTGTGCCCCATGCCCCGTGCCCCATGTAGTTAATGGCTGCACATTTGCCTAAATAATGAGCCACCGGTGTATTGCCTTGAATTCGATTTGGCTTGATTAAAAATATATTTCATTGTTGAGCACTCTACGAGTGGTTTGTGGACCGAGGTGGCTGGCGGGGGTGTCGCTCCCCTGTCTGTCCTGGATGGACAGAAGACCGATTGCAGCGGCAGCTGAGAAGCTAATCAGTAAAATGTGCCGTTCACAGCTATGGGGCAAAACTCAATTGATTAGAGAGACGACAGGCAACAATAAGATATATATAAATTAAATACTATAAATTAAATACTCTTCCAAGTCGAATCGTCTTACAAAATTATTATTATTCGGCACTAAAAATATGAAATATTATATTGGACATATGGACTTGACTTTATCGACTCAACTTTAAATTATTAACTCGATTACAAAAGCAAGATAATTTAGGCTTAAAATACAAAAATATCAAGGATTTTATCGCTCAAACAACTTGAAAACATTCGCATTGATTTGCATTTCGCATAGAAATTTAAATATGCAAAAGCGCTTTTCTTGAAATTCTTATAGGAAATTGTCCATTCGCTTTCAGCTGTTAAGCAGCTTACAAGCCATTGGCAAAAAAAAAAAATACTTTCTCAAACTAAACCCGCAAAGCTCATGGACAGACAGAGGGACAGACAGACAGACAGAGAGACAGACAGTCAGTTGGACTGTCTACAAAAGAGTTGCCATTAAGCTACTCATAACCTAAATATTCTAGTAAAAAAAGAAAACTGTGGGCGCTTCAGGGCTTTTGCGCTGGTTGGGCGTGGTTTGTTGGGTGGTGGGTGGTTTTGGAGGGGGCGCCACTTATGTCAAATGCGTTTGCGATTTCTGTCAATAAACGTTGCAGCAGATGCAGCAAAGAAAGAAATTTCTATTATCTGTGCAAAGTGTGCGCGAAATTGAAAATTGCAGCCGGTCGTCAGCGAGCTCTTCAGCTACTCTCACTCCTCCAACTGCAGCCCTTTCACAGACCCCTCATCCTCATCCTGTACCCGTTGTTGTCCTTGCTCTAGCTCTAAATTTTCATAGCGTTGCCAGTTGATAAACTCTAATACGACATTGTGGGGCAGCAACGGCAGCAGCAGCAGCAGCAGCCTTGGCTTATGCAAGCATTTTGTTAAAAATTGCATTTGAGTTGCTTTTGCTGCTGACGCAGCCGATTATGGCACAGTCAGCAGGAGGGGGAGAGGTTTAAGGGCTTGAAGATAGCTAGATACACATGTGTATTTGTGTGTGTGTTGTTGTGTGTGTGTGTGCTTATAGAGACATGGCAACAAGTTTACCAACACATTGCGGTTACGCGAAAAAGTCAATTACCATTTTAACAGAAAGAGCGACGACTGATGATGTTGTGGCTCCTCCTCTTGTGGCTGCTGCTGCTGGTCCCCCTGCTGCTGCTCCTCCTGCTGCTGCTCCTCCTCTTGCTGCTCCTGCTGCTCCCTCTACTTTCTCTCCTCCACCCACTATTAGATTGTGTCCGCCCCGGCGATCATCCCGTACATACAGTCAATCAGTTGGTAATCGATTTTGTCTGCCGGTTCTGGTGGATTCGCCGATTCTGGTTCTGTTGCTTGAGGTTAACAAATATGCCAACGCTTTTTACGCACAATTTTCCTTTGGCAAGCAACAGCAGCAGCAGCGAGTTTTGCCAAATGGAATGTAAATATTTATTTTTATTTGCCAGCCTCGTTGCCGGGGTAAAATTTGTTTGCAACTTTCCTCGCCATAATTAGACGTCTGTATTTCTGCAACTGTAATTGTGTGTGTGTGTTTGTGTGTGTGTTTGTGTGTGTGGGTGTGTGTGAGTGTGTGTATGTGTTTGCTTGGGTATGTCTGTGTAACCGAATGCAAATGATAGTCATATACTCGATTTGCGAATAGATTTGCAATATTTGCTCATGTAAATTGCCTTAAGCCACAGACTTGGCTTAAACTCGTTGATTCTCATTTGGCCCAAAATCAAAAGTTGCCACAGCCTTAAAGCGACTTAATGAAAAGGGCGTCAACCTTCCGCGCATTCATAATTGAATTTCCATGTTTGCTGCCGCGTTTATGAACTCGAGTAGTTTTTTTTTTTTTTTGAAAATTGGGAATGGAAATGCTTAAAGCGCTGAACACGCAAACAAGAAAATGTTGCTTGTATGTTTTTCTTTTTTCTTTTTTGTTTTTATATTTTTCTTTTCGGTTGCAACTCCTGCGCCTTGTTTTAATAACATAATTGAAAAATGACTGTGTGCAGCAAGAATTGTGAGTGTGTTCCTATGTGTGTGTGTGTGTGTGTGTGTGTGTGTGTGTGTGTGTGTGTGTGTGTGTGGTAGCAGTGCATATGGAATGCAGTCATGTCCTGTTGCCCACAGCTGGCTCTGATTGAGGGTTGTTCGATCGCGTGCAAAGCCTTGTTAACATGCGTTTGTCCTTTTAATGGCACCCCGTTAAACAGCGACCGGCAACAACAACAACAACAACAACTGCTACCAGCATTGCCCACCTTATTACCGTAAATCAATAAGCAACAACAACAACAACAACAAACATTTATAGACTCGCACATGAGTTTCAATTGAAAATTGTTGCCTGATAATTAACTGCAATTTCCTCAACGAATGGTCGACGATTCGCTCAGGATTCAATGTCTTTATTTGCTGGCTGTCATTTTATTGTCGCCACTCATTCTCTCTCTCTCTCACTCTCTTTCCTCCTCTGCCTCTCTCTCTCTATCTTTATATTTTTTTTGTTTTATCTGACTGGCTGGCTGGCTGGCTGGGCTGACCGGGCTGACTGGATGGATGCCCGGATGAGTAATGAGCATTCCGCGCTGGCACAAAATTGAAACTATTTTGCATAGCATTGGAAGCATTTTAATTTGAATTTCTTTGCAAGTGATCAACGTTCAAGATGCGAACTGGGAGTTTTCCCATTCAGTCTGGCCAAATGTTAAATGTTGGACAGTGAGTGGTTCAGGGGTCGCAACAACGCGGAGGGTCCGCTACTAATGGCGTCCATAGTTGCTGGCAACATTAAGGATAATTGTTGTAGTTAGCATGTACTTTTGCATTTATAATGTGCCTCATTTATTTCTGCGTTCCTTTTCGCATCTCGCCTTTTCAAATATTTCTTTGCATATCCTCTGCCCCAACCATAAAAATTATAAAAATGCTGATTATGCATTTTATTGCTTTTGGCCGTGGTGTTGATTGCTGCTGATTGCTTTGAGTATAAGTTGGACGGCAGGGGAAAGAGAGACCAGGGGGCATTTCAAAAGGAACGAGCCATGGCAAGAGCCAAGTCAAGGCTCTAATAGCTATCTGTGAAATGTAACACGGCTAAGACTCAAATAACCCAAGTAGAATGGTCAATTTATTTCGCATTTTATAATGCAAAAGATTGCGAATTCTAATTGCTGCCAAGCAATAAATTATGAATAAAATAAAAAAAAAGGAAACAAACAAAAATTATCATCTGTATGTTAATAACGATAATTATAGTATTTACTGTTATAAATAAACTTCAAGAGTACATTTTAAAATATTAAGTAAATAATACAATTTATTATTTTGTGTAATTCCTTCCTTCTTTAATTAATAGCAAAACCACATAAAATTGGTTGCTTACGATTATTTTTCTCGTTGCGTTTATTAAGCCTTAATTAATTCAATAAATATTCGGCTATTCTTGAGTGCTGCATATTAAAACATCAAGTTGCCACTTTTGTAGCCGCATTCATATTTCAACTACTTGACTACACTTCAGTCTTAACCTGTTAACAATTTAGATAGAGGCGTATTTGTGGCTGCCTGCAGACTGGTCGCTAATTGCCGGCCATAAACTCATACTGGTGCACAGTTATTAGCCGCAACCCGATCTGCTTGCTACATATCACATTTTCAAAGCTGCAATCCAATAGAGTCGGTCTCAGAGAGGCAGACAGACAGACAGACAGACAGACAAACAAACGAAATTGACGTGCCGACACGTACTTTATGACCAAAGAGTGGGTGGGCGGGGCACAAACAGAACGAGAGGAATGAACAACAGTAAATTTGTTAGCCAAAATGATAGACAAATGCCAAATGAGAGGTGTGTGTGTGTGTGTGGAGAGGTAGTAGACGGGATAACTGGGAAAAATTGGATAAATAAATCATGCTCTAATATTGCACTTGCCCTTGCAGACACAATCTGTCAAAATGTAGCGCACTAAATGAAAGGCTATTGGGTATTGGGTATTGGGCCAAACAATGCCAGAAAGCCGGGCAACATGGCGTGAATGAGCGCTCACAAAATGGCGTTAAAGGCCATTACAAAGCACCAAACGGGCTAACGAACAATGGCGCAAAAACCAATCGATGCCCGGCCATAGATAGCGAGCATAGTCATCTAAGCCACGGCTCCCTGTACGGGTATGTGTTTGGTTCTGGCTCTGGCTCTGGGTCTGAGTCCACGTCCGGCTCTGGCTCTGACTCTGTCTCTGTCTCCGGCTCGGGAATTTGTTGCCAGGGCCAACAGGCCAACAGCGCAGCCTGCACTTGACAATGCGTTTGGGCCGCAACTGAAGTGGGCCCGGCCCACTGCTCACTGCCCGGCAGTTGGTTTGGGCCAGTTCCCTCTGACATACTGAATCGCCTGTCTGTTTTGGCGCTTAATTCGTCACTAAATGAGATTTTTGGGTGCCTCTTGTTCGATTTTTGTTGTTTTGGAATTTGTTCTTTTTTTTTTGGTTTTTTTTTTCAAAAATTGTAGCTGATGTTGGCATTGTTGTGCGCCGTTTGAAATTGCTATTTTGGATGCTGGTGCTGCGGCTTTTTGGCACTGGAGTCCGCTCTCGAGTTGTGGGGCAGTTGCAGCCACTTTGCAATAACACAGCGTGAAATTGCAACGGCAAATCGAATCAGTCCGCACGGGAAATTCGATTCCTTTTTTCCTTTCCTTTCTTTGGTGTGTGTGTGTGTGTGTGTGTGTGTGTGTGTGTGTGTGTGTGTGTGTGTGTTGCGCTGCCTTTTGCGGGCAATCAGACAGCAACAAATGCCTCGCATCCCAGACGGGCAAAGTTAGACAGAGAGAGGGAGAGGGAGAGGGAGATAGATAGAGGGAGCAAGCGGCAGATAGGAACGGAAACAGGCACCAATGCAATTTAACGCGCGCGAGTTTTTCGACACAAAACATCAACAGCTACAGGAGTAAAAGAAAAAAAAATAAGAAGTGAAGAGAAATTAAGGACAACAGCTCGACGTACTACGTGCTGATCGCTCAGATGCCAAGTGGTGCCCCAAAGCATCGTGGCATTCTGGCATCCTTTCCAGCAGCAGCAGCATTCAACAGACCAGTCAGCAGTTGGACAGTTGTTCAATTGCTCAGTTGTTCAGTTGTTCAATCATCGAGCAGTTCGCTTGTCCATCCATCAACCATCGACAACAAGTCGACTCCAGCATAATGAAATTAAATTACAAAATGTGTTGCAGCATTTTTGCATAGCCCGTTGCTTACACATGTTGCGCTCAACGCCAGCCACGCCCACGACCATGCATTGCCGCCCACTTTTGTTCAACAAATTGCTTATTTATTGTTTAATAGTGTGATTGCTAACATCATTCGAAATTCAGGTAGCTACAGCAACTGACTGGCAACCATTGTTCAGTCTGTTGGACTTTCTGATTGAAAACTGGTAAAACTGTTCGAATATCTGTATTAGCATACACAACTACACCTACACCTACACCTATACCTATAGCTATAACTGTATATGTGTAACAGTGCTGGTAAACAAAATTCAAATATCACAATTTGGTAGTTTGATTTTTGGCTTGTTGAATGGGTTCTTAATTTTGCCAACTGCCATTTCATGACCAAACACACTACAAAACAATGCAATGCGGAATGCTGGATAAAGTTTCAAATGAAGTTGAAATTGCTAAATTCAAATAATTGAATTGGATGCTCAATTTTATGCTCAACACAATGGGGCAACAAAAAAGAAAAAAAAAGATTAGAAGCAAAACGTTGTAATCAAAAATATTTCACATTTATACTCATAAATGAATGAAGTGCAAAAATCGACTTGAATATTGTAAAATGTTTTTTAATTTTGTTCTTGGCTTTTATGCATTTTAATAGAATAAAATTTACTTTTTATGCTTTAGCGTAATTTATAAAAATCAATTTTCATGTATTTATTACTCTTGATAACTTTGTTAAATGCTTCAATTAGGTTTTGGACAGGCTCCTTTTATTTCTGGTAATAGTGTCTTTTGAACTTCCGTTTCCATTTTAATGAAATAAAATGTAATTTTCTGTGTTTTCTGAACACATTTGAAAATATCACAATTTCTAAAAATTACTGCAATTTCATTTAATTATTTTTTTTGTGTCTGGCTCTTTCTGACTCTGGTTAAAGTTTCCTTTGAACATCCATTTAAATAGATTTGCATACTGAATTTCAGTGAAATATAACAATGACAACACAATCGACAATACAATGAGAACCGTTTAGATCATCAGCCAAATGTGTCCCACACACTCGATCGTCCCACTCACTCACACACACCCCTCCCCCTCCCCGTCTCTCTCTTTGTTTGTTGACTACCAATTTTGGTCATTGTGGCTGACAAGATCGCACATGGGAGCTGAGCTCAACTGAGCAACGCGACATTGGCGTCCATCAGCAGTCGAATGGTTGCCAATCAATCTGGAGTCATGGAGAGGAAGACAACTGCTGCGGCAACAACAATAAAAACAACAACAACAACAACAGCCACAACAACAACAACTGCATAACGATATGCAAAATATGCAAACAGCTGCCAAAGCTGCTGTGTGGCTCCTGTGGCAGCAGCAGCAGCAGCAAAACAGTGGCAGCCTCCTCCTGGCTGGGATTGTGGCAACATTCGCCTGTCGCTTTGCGCCCAATTACGCCTTCAAATTGAGTGATAAATGTCTTGAAGATGGCAAATAAATAAGCTTGAGTTAAATTTATTACACAACCCACACAAAGACTTCATAAAAATGCAAACTAAATGAACTATTAAGAGGCGGCGGCAAACATGAGAAACAAAGTAAAACCAATAAACAAAACTTCTGCCGCAAACAACAACAACAACAAGAGCAACAAAACTGCAAACCAAAGCAAAAGAAATTCCCGAGCAGACAATTGAATTGCATTGCGCCTAACAGAGAGAGCAGTCCACAAAAAACAAAAAAAAAAACAGAAAAACAAATAAACAAGTTGCGAATGTGGCTGTGGCGGGTTGTTCGGGCTGCGGGGGCGCTGGCAGCGCGAGACGGCGCGCGGTGGGGCAAGCGTGAAAGACAGCAACGCGACTGCCGTGTGAGAAAATATGCAAATAAATGCGCAAATAAAATGTGCAATCAACTGGAGATGGCGCACTGAGATCTTGCTGGCAACTGGCAACTGGCGACTTGCAACTGGCAACTGGCATCTTGCAACTCCTGTGTTCCCCCGCCATTTACCATGCCCCTTTTTAAGCGAAAGGCAAAGTGTGAATGTTGCGCATGCGCAGCAACCGCGTGGAGAACACTGCGCATCAATTAGACCGCCAGGCGGCCAGAAACGGCAGCACGAATTGCCCAGAGAGCGAGAGATAAGGCGAATGCCACAACACGAAGGCAGAAGCCACACACATACACACACAAATACACATACAGACACAAATACACATACAAATGAATAAAACGTTTAGATAAACAAATACAGAAGAATGCTGAAATGCTGTTAAAAGCTACAAAATGAAGTGGCCGTTGGCGGCTTGTGGAATTGGTAACTGAGAATTGGGGAAACGGCCAACAGGCAACTGGAGAATGGGCAACAGTCAAATGGGAAATGGTTATACGGATTTGTACTGGGCATCGCCAAGCAGCAGCAGCAACAACAACAACAACAGCAACAACTGCAGCAACAACAACAACAACAACAACATCAACAAATTCAATGAACATGCGCGAGCACAGTTGAAGAGCAAACAAATTTATTACGCGCCGTTTGAACAGCGCATAAATTTAAGCAGTGCCCCAACCGTAGCAGCAACAGCAGCAGCAGCAGCAACAGTCGCAGTTGCAACAGTCCGCACAGCAGACGAAGTCATGCGGACCAAGATTAACATACTCGGCCAAAACGACTGACTGACTCGTACACTCGAAGAAAAGCGGACACGATTTCGTTTTCAAAATATCAACCACAATAACAAGTTCTTAAGTCATTAACTAATTAAAAACAATTTCAAAATTAAAAGCTTTAATTATTATTTAATCTGTTTCGCTGCCTTCTGTTCCGATAACTTGATTTATCAATTATATAAAAATGTCATCAAACAACAAAATTTGAATTACATTTAAATATTAATTTAAGCATTGATTCTTAACACTTGAACTTAGAAACAAATAAGTTACACCAAGTTATCAAGTGCTTAATTTTAGAAATATGTGAACATATTTTAAGAACATATCTGACTTAAATTGAGAACAGAAATGCTTAACTTGTCCATTACAGAAACCTTCTTGAAATAGGAATTTTAATTATTCGATCTCGGATTGTCGTTGATTTTGTACAATTAGCCTATCTTTTTGCTGAGTGTAGCTTGGGGTTTGCCAGTGACTGGCCCAATCGATCGACGCATCGTCGTCGCAGGCGACTCGACGCTTGCGTGCAGCGTGCGTGATTTAAAAACAGCGCCACATTTGGCGAACATTTACGTGGACTTGTCTCAAAACTACGTAAAACGATTTAAAGCTGAACACGAGCAATTTGTGGAAAGGCGGCTGGGGCAAGCCGCAAAACTGGAAATGACGCGCCCCAAGACTGGCCGGGACTCGACTTTGGATTGCCCACCCGCTGGCTGGCCGCAATGAGGCACCGACTGCGAAGACGACGCCGACGGCGACGGCGACGGCGACGGCGACTGAGAAGTCAACGTCACATTTCTCATGTTGAAATTTATGCGCACAAACAATTGATTGTTGAATTTTATAGGGTTTTTCTTCATCTTTCCGTTTTTTTTTTTTTGTGAATCGTGCCTTGGTGATTTTCTCGTCTCAACATATTATGTAATTCAATATGTTTTAGTGTCTAATATCGAATGCCGTGAAATTAATATACTAGAAGCGAGTATGTAAATTTGTCAGGTCGCTGGAGCTACACTTCCATCGAACTGTCTGCAATGTCATTTACAGTTTTGTATCATACTCGCGAGCTATGGGTCTGGGAGCTGGGAGCTCGGAGCTCGGAACTCGGAGCTTGGAGCTGCGGGACCCCACACTTATTAAAAACATGCAGCGCTGTGACATTTCGATTTATTTTTATTGATTCTCCAGAGCAAACGATGCGAGGCGTAGCGATGCGGGGTGTGGTGAGTGGAGGTGAGGCGATGGGACTCTTTGGGTCTCTGAAATGCAAGTCAGGCGCCGCTGGCACGCAAGTGATCATCACACCTTGATAAGGTCCCCGGACCAAAGACCCGAACCCGAGCCCGAGCCCGAATCCCGAATCACAACTACGCTTGCCCCATGCCCCAAAACGTATCGAATTTTATTGAAATGCAGCGCTGCACATGTGTGTGTGTGTGTGCGAGTGTGTGTGTTATCTGAGTGTTGGCTGTGCATTTGTTACTTTTATGCTTGATTTATTGACTTTATTTTATGGCCGCTTGATTGGACACTAAATGAGTTTTTAAACTGCATACGAAGCGGGGCGGGTCTTATCAATTTTTTCCCTTGTTGCTGCTGCTGTTGCTGCCTCTGTTGCTGTTGCTGCCTGTCCAATGTGAAGTTTGGTTCTGCCTGTTGCAGTTGCAGTTGAATTTGAGCATTTCAAGCCACTTACTTTTACATTTAACCCACGTCAGACAAAACGCTTCGATTTTATTGCGGATATGAAGTTCAACTGGATTCTTGGTTGTGGCAACTTACCTGAAACGAGTAAAAAGAAGGCAACAAAGAAATGTTAATTAAATCGTTTTTAAAGCAAATGCTTATTTGTTAACAATTAAATGAAGTGGGTTGAGAGATGCGGGCAAGTCAACTAGTTAGAACAGTTCATTAGAAAAACATTTAAAATCTATTTAAATGTTGCTCAATACATTTTAATTAAATGTTTAAAATATAATGATTCATTTATTAAATAAGATTTACTATATTCAGCATTATGAGAAATACTTAAAATATATAAAAACATTCATTACATTTTGATCAACTCTACCGTTATTAAAATGTTTATATTTTTCCAATATTACAAAAATATTATTTATTTTATTTTTGTATAATTTAATTTATTTTATTTATTTAAAGCTTTATTGTTGGAATTACAGTTTTTAATTTTTCATTTTTTTATTCATTTCTATTATACACATTTCTCGATTAACAAATTAGTGAAAATTATTTTAATTTATATATAATATGATGAACATCTTGTGAATTTCCCTAATCCAAATAATGTAGATTTAATAATCGCAATTTCCTGTTTGAGGCAAATGGGCTTATGATAATTTTCTGATGATCTTAGCGCCCGTCAAGTTGGTTGGGATCTTCAGAGCAGTGCCCTGCTCCGATCTCATACAATGTATCGCATGTCTATCTTTGGCCACAAGAGGCAATTCAATCTCTCTCTCTCGCTTTTAGCTGCAACTCATGTCATGCGGCTGATTTGAATATTGCCCACGCGAACATATTTTCAACTTATTACCAAACGAACATCAAAGTCGTGCATCGTGGCATACACCACAACACGGGGCCAATACGCATAGCTACAGAAATCATGTTAACTATTATTAAATAAAGCCAGCAACAACAACAACAACAACAACAACAACAAGAGCAGCAAACAGCGTGAATAGCACAAATGTCCATCAAAGCAGCTCAGGCAATTGACGCAGAATTCTTTTTAATTAAACATAAAATTACTTTTGCGCTGCCAGACAAGCAGACAGTCAGACAGTCAGACAGACAGTCAGACAGAGGGACAGACAGACAGACAGACCGAGAGTAAGACAGACTGACAGAGAGAAACAGGCACAGACACAACATTTTACTACACACACAGCTGGCGATAAATCATGAAATCTACTTTGCAAACAACTCTTGAGTGTTGGCCATCGAAACGGGGGGGGGGGGGTGGTTTGGGGCGGAGCTGGCTAGAGGATGGGGGAGGAGGAGGGGGGGGCCTAGTCGGCACGTAATAATCATTTACATGAACACTCGCATAAATGTCACGTTGCTGCGATTATAAAAATAGCTTGAGCACAAAAAAACACACAGCACAAAACTCCAAACTCCAAACTGAACTCGAACTAATGGAGTCTTGTCCGCGGATGCTGATGCAGAGACTGAGACTGAGGCTGTGGCTGAAGTTCTTGCCTCGTCTGCCCCGCCGCGGCCGCCGCCGCTGGCAGTCATAAATTAATGAAATTTTATTTGCTTATGCAATGAGAGAAGAATTACATCCCAGCAACCGAACTTGCCTAGCTATCCGTATCTATAATAATGAAAGCATATCCTGCTTAAGAGTGCGTCCGTACCACGCCAGGTGGAAAAATTCAATTTCCAGGCCATACGCCAAACTTGGCGGCATCAGCATCGGCATCGGCAGCGGCATCGGCATCGGTGCTCGCCTCGAAGGTTGGAAAACAAGTTGCATCCGCAATTAAGTCATCAAGTTGCAATTATTGCCATAAAAACGAACAAAACGCAGGCACAAAAAAATGTGGCCACGCATGAACGTGATGCTGTGCGGCCAGCAGCAGCAGTCGCAAGGGGAGAGGGGGGGAGGGGGGATTGCGATAGCTGTTGGGGCAGCAAGGGGTGGAGTGGAGGGGTCAATCGGTGGGCAGCACGGGGAGTACTCTGCGAGCCGTGACTCTGCGATTGCGATTGTGGCTGTGGCAGTGGCTGGGGTGTTGACGCTCAGCGGGGCAGCCGCCGCCGCCGCCGCAGCAACAGCAGCGCGTCGTGAGAGACTTAAACAAACAACACAAACAAAAAAAAAAACAAAAAAAAAATATATAAAAAATAATTCAACAAAAAAAAAGTGGAGAAAACAGGCAAGAAGGAAATCAAGCAACACGAGGCGCGCAGATACATATTGCAGTTACAGATACGGCTAAAGATACAGATACGGCTGCCAGATACAGATACATATATGCGGTTTACGCGCAGATAAATTATTTTTCTTCTTTTTTTTCTCCTTGTTTTTTTTTTAGTTGCAAGTCCAAGTCAAAAACACAAAATGTCGAAACGAGCAGGAGGGTAAGGGGCAGGGGCAGGGGCTGTGGCATAAAGCTGTAGCAACCAGTTGCTCTTTGGCTTAATTAAAAGCTGCAACACGCTGGATTGTTACACGGATTGGATGAGATCGCTTTGGGTTTGAGTTTGAGTTCGAATTCGCTTTCGGTTTTCGGCGGCGC
Source organism: Drosophila mimica (assembly GCA_037043585.1). Classification (NCBI taxonomy): domain Eukaryota; kingdom Metazoa; phylum Arthropoda; class Insecta; order Diptera; family Drosophilidae; genus Drosophila; species Drosophila mimica. Next base: position 1,739,989 of record JBAMBE010001187.1, read on the forward strand.
ATCTCGTTGCATGTTGCTCGCTTTTTTTGTTATTTTTTTTTTGTTTTTTTTTTTTTTTTTGTTATTTGTTATTTGCTTTTCATGCTGTGGTCGCTGCTGAAATGACACTACAATGTCTTCAAAATGAAAATAAATACGACAAGAGCGCATTCGGCCACAATTGGAGGCGACGCGACGCGACGGGCCGGCAACTTGGCTACATGTTACACATTAAAGCTGCGACGCAGCTCTTTGCCACAGAATGTGGAGCCTTTTGTTTTGTTTGCTTTTCTGATTTCGCAGCCAAGCGCAACGCTGACAATGACTTTGCTCTTTTTGCCTTTTCTTTTTTTCTTCATCTTCTTCTTCTTCTTATAGATATTTTTTTTATTTTTTTCTCTTTTTTATGCTGCGTCTGCTCAGTGTTTTATAAATCTCATTTCAAGAGGATTTGTGTGCCTGTCAAAATGTTGATGTTTCACAAAACACTCGCCAAGAGGCACTCGGAGTGTTTCCCTGTCCGTGCCAGCGACTCTGTGTGTGTGTGTGTGTGTGTGTGTGTGTGTGTTTGACTCTGCATCTACCTCTGCCTCTGCCTCTGCCTCTGCTCGATTTCAATCATGATCGATTTCAGTTTGTTTTACTTTAGGTTACTTTTGATCTGCGTCGGCTGCCTGGGAATTAAAGTGCAAGATTTATACGATTTCTCGACGCATTGAATTACCGCGTCGAGCGCAACAACTGAATGACTTGTGGTGAAGTGTATCTGTATCTGTATCTGTATCTGTACCTATATCTGTATCTGTATCTGTATCGGAATCTGTATTTGTATTTGTATCTGTGGCTTCTTGTCGGCCTGTCTGCCGGCTCTCACAATCAGTCGCGGTTGTGGCCAAATAACAACAATTTGTTAGCCTTATAAAGATAATGCCACAACAAAGGCATTACACACACACACACACGCACAACAAAATACAATCATCATTTTCGAAATGTCATAAAAGCAAATGAGCGTTCATTATTCAATTTTAAACTGCAAACGCAGCAGCTGCCAAACAACTTAATACAAAAGCAAAACAGCGGCTCTTAACGTTCTAAATGGCCAACGGAGGGGAACAGGAGCAGGGGTAGCGGTAGCTTTGCTGGGATCTGCCAAGTACAAAGAAGAAGAAACGCATTCTCGAGTCCGGCAAATAAAAATAAATGTTTCAACTGCCACAAATGCCCTTTCACTGACGCCAGACAGCAAAACAAAAAAAAAAAACAGCCCAAAAATTAAGCATAATTACTGACAGCAATTCGAGGCGGCCACACAGGCGCTCCACTCCGCTCCGGACGGGCTCCGGACGGGCTCCGGGGATAGACGTGCAGACAGACGGGTCTGACTGAACTGGACTGACAACGATTTCATTAAAATTGCACAGGCAACAAGTTCGTTCCCCCCATCCACAAAAAAACAAAAAAATAAACGAAAAAAGTGCAATTCGGTCGAGTGAGACAATTATAAGCAAGACAAATGAATTTCGCATTTAAAACGTCTGAACGCCGACCAAAAAAACTGTCAGTCAATTGCGTGCATCCCGCCAAACCAAAGTCAGTGCCCCTGCGCCCTGCCCCAGCTACCCCTTGTTGCCAGCTGTTGCTTGCCACCTTCGCCTTTACATTTGACTGTGCGTGCATGTATGAATAATTGCATCAAGATTGTCGTTGTTATTCTCGTTTTTTTTTTTTTTGTTGCCGTTTTATTTTTTTTTTATTCCCTTTTTTTTGCGGACTGTGGTTACCTTTTTTTGTTGATTTTTTATTTCATTTCTTGCAGCATTAGCTGCCAGCGCCTGCCAGGTTGACTGCATTCAAGGTAAATTTCAGCATTAACCGCACTCAACGTGACATGCGGCGACCACCGGGAGTGCAACAGCAGCAGCAGCAGCAGCAACAACAACAACAACAACAACAACAAAACTCATTTAACTTTAATTGTTGCTTTCAGTGCTTTAAAAAAGCGACGGCGACCGCGACGGCTTTCATTTTAATGCAATTTGCTGTAATATGCACATCAGCAATAAGAATGCCACTACCAATAACAATTACAACAACAACAACAGCAACAACAACAGCAATAACAATAACGACACGTGCTACTGTTGGAACTTTGCAAATATGAGTTGCCATTTACCAGTAACAAATACCTCCATTTTTTATGCCACAGCCGCAACGCTGCGGATACTCGATGTTTTCTTTTTGTAAAAGCTATTTTACCTGTCGGTTGCACGCTGCAAGGTTCCCGTTCGGCTTGCAACTCACTTATAATTTGATGCCTATGCTGGGATACACTGGTCTTTTTGTCAGTGTTTGTTCTGTGTGACGAAACATTCTTGCGCTTTTTTTGGCTTGGTGGGAAACCGAGCTTTTACATATTTTTGGCATCGCATGCGGCCAAGAGACACAAACAGTCAAAGGACGTATGTGAGCGCATATTAACCTTATTTTGTTTGCGCTTTTTTAAATATGCATTAGGGTGTTTCACTTTAACAAAACTGCTGAAGTTGGATTGTAATTTTTGTTCGCTTGAAAAACACGTTCAACTTAAAGCCAGATTGAAGAACTTAACATTTTTGCCAAGCCCTTTGTTTACATTTGTAATTTGTAATTTTTGCCGCTTGAAGCACCTTAATGCTGATATATATATTTTACATCACTACGGCACACGCATATTTTTGCCAGCCACAAAATTTTGCGCCATTACCAACAACAACATTACCAAAAAGAAAATAGCTACCCAAAAGGGCACAGCATATGAAATTGTTTTCCACATAACGACCTACAGCAAAACAAACATAGCGCAATGGGAAAAAAGAGAAAAACACCCAAAAAAAAAAGAGAAAACCAAAAACAACAACAACAAAAACATATCTAGAGGGTAGCAGAAATACGAAAATAAAGTCAGACACATAACATAAAAAAATGGCGCACAATTTCAGTTATGCTGAAGGCAGGCAACAAACAAAAACAAGACCGGCACAAAATCCACATAGATGTAAACATCAGCTATGTGTGTATGTATGTGTTATGACCAATTCCCGACCCCTTCCGCTGACCAAACAAAGGATTCTTTTTCTCATGTTTTTTTCTTTCTTTTTTGTTTTTTTTTTTGCGCACCCCAGAAAATTCAGCCAGTTCGACGAACAAAAGTAAAAGCCAAAATGCAGCGGCCTTTACAATTTTGTAAACCAAATTTACAGTAATGTAATGAAAACGCGGCGTTAAAAGGATTAAACTCACATTGCATTTATGGACAGTATCAAAAAAAAAAAAAAAAAAAAAATTAAATAAAAAAAAAACAGAAAATTTCGTTGGTAATTTTATTGGCAGTAAGCAAGTGACGCTTTTTGGGCAAATTTTGTTAAATTTTTTATTCGTTGCGCACGTGTTTTTGTGTTTTAATTAACAAAAGGCAGCAGCTAACAATAAAAATGGAATATTAAATGGGACTATTTCCAAGTGTTCCTCTGTGTGTGTGTGAGTGTTTGTGTGTGTGTGTGTTTGTGTGTTTGTGTGAGCTGTTGGGAGTTGCGTTGCCGCTGAAAGTGCTTCACCTTGTTGCTCATAAAAATGTCTAACAAAATGTTTACCAATTAAGTAAACAAAAAAAGTACAACAAACTCTGAATTAATTGCGTGGGAACATTTTAGTGCGTTTTTATGCATTACGACAATGAGAATTCCAGATAAGCTGTTTGCTTAGGTGTGTGTGTGTGTGTGTGTGTGTGTGTGTGTGTGTGTGTGTGTGTATGTGTGTGTGTGTGTGTGCTGAGGGGGGTGTGGCAGTTGGAGCTGGTGCTACTGGTGCACATTAAATGTTAGTTTATAGCAAGGCGGCATATAAAAATGCCAGCAGGGATGAAAACTTTATTTCACTGCAGATTTGACAGGCCGTGCTTATAGTAATTGTATGTGTGTGTGTGTTTGTGTGTGTGTGTGTGTGTGTGTATGTGTGTAGAATGCCGTTAGTGGCTCATAAATCAAGCCGCGTAGGTGTTGCGTTGTAGACAAGTTAACGGCCTGCACAGCAGCAGTCAACTGTTTTGGCCTTGTTGTGTTGTGGTGTGTGTTGCTGTGTGTGTGGTGCGTGTGTGGTGCGTGTGTGGTGCGTGTGTAGGCAAATTAAAATTCACACAAAGTGTTGCCTACTTTTTGGGTGCCATCGTTAAACCTCATTAGCAATGTGGTGTGCAAATTGAGGTGTAGGCAGTGTGTGGGTGGAGGCCTGCTGCTAAACCCCCCCTGGATAACACAACATAATCGGCTCACAGCCTTTTGTCAATGCCAATTGATGGATGGTGTTAGCCAGCCAAGCTGCATGCGGCTAAGAAATGGCTAACTGCTCAATTCGAATAGAAGATACCCTGTAATCTGAAGAAATCAAACTCAAAGATAGCATGTGTGATGATCAACTGGTTGCCGCTAAAATCTCGCCTAGAAATCAACCTCAGAATTACCCTTAACATAATATGTAGTTTATGCCAAATGCATATCCCTGCCATGTTTTGTTAATGGGTATTCAAGTTTGGCCAAACCATTTATCTTGTTGCTAAATCCTAACACAAGTAATTAACGCAACATAAATGACAGGAGCAGCATTAGGCAAATCAATAAAATTAATTATCAATTAAGCGCTGCTTAAAGTGCGAATAATCGGATATTAAAGCACATATTAAATCATTATTCGAGAGTTGCGCTGAGTTATTTCAATTGCATTGGTAACTTTTCCAATTGAACACCGCATTAATTTCCCATTTTAATTATTTATTTTTACGCTTAAGCAATGAGTTAAGTAAGCAAAACAAAAAAAGGACTAAGCGATTTTCACATTTCCACGAAACAAGGAAACAAGGGATTTTTAAGCATGGGATTTTAGCAGAAATGCTGCAAGCGATTTTAATGCAAATTTGTGGTCACGCATACTTAATTACAAAACATTTTTAATAATTATAATTGTTGTACAGTATTTGACAATAATCAGCAACAAAACACAAAAACATTAAAACCAATCGATAGTTAATTAGAGTGTTTTTTTAAGCGCCAAACTAAAGCATTTTAATTGCAATTAACAAATCGTGTTTATGCATTTGGATCCGTGCATAGAATATTTAAGTAATTAAGTGGTATTTTAACTGCAACACTTGAACATTTTCACGTTAACCACATGGCTTTAATAGCAAACAGTTTGTCGCTTGAATTTTATTTCTTTTATGAGAAATTTTCTTTTTTTTTTTGTTTTTTTGTCTGATAAAATCCCCATTTGCATTGCGCAAAAGCCAAATCATTTTCAATTAAGCCAAATGCTTCAGCTCTAATTGCACTCAAATGCAATACAAAACAGCAACAAAAAATGCATCGTACATATTTTAATTGATTTAGAGTAGTTTCTGCTTAAATGCAACTGTATTTGTATGTGTTAAAGAGCCAAATCATTTCAATAGATGTATTTAATATACTTGTATTAATTCAAAGCTAGACTTTATGTCAGATTTCAGCAACTGGCTCTGCTCAATTATCTTTAATTGAGTTGTTGTGCTTAACCACAGACTACTGTACTTGTTGAACAGCAAAACACACACAGCTGGCACTTGCCACAAAAAGCGTTCCACAGCCTCCCGCCGCCATTTTCGGGTGGTGGGGAGAGTCAATCATTTTGCTGCTCGCTTCATTGACGCTCATCATTTTATTTGTTTAGGCCATTGACTGTGTAAATCGATATGAAACTTTGGGCCTGCTCTTTCAGTTAAAACGCTTGCGATTTTCAACATATTTTTCTTTTCTTTTTTTTTTGCACTCATAATGAAAATGATTTTTACAAGTGGAAACCGACAAAAAAAGTGAAAATAAAATTGGCTAAAAACTGAAATAAAATGTTGATATTTGCACACGTAATATGAGCCTTAACGCTCAAATACGCTTTCAATTGTCCAAATTTCATTTATTTCTTTTATATTTTATTTTCGGTTTGTCGAGTGCACAGCGGGTGTGTCGGGTGGGGCAGGTGGGGCACACACTCAAGTGGTTGACGTGCAAACAAAAATTGCTATACAATATAAATAGAAATACAATTTGTTCGTGCTCGCTGCAATTTCAAGTTGTCTGCACAAGTTCTGAAATATTAATTTGCCTCCGTGAGAGTGAAGCGGGCAAATGCATTTTTTTGGGCCCATTGTTAAAGCAATGGGTATGTGGGCTATAAAGAAAAAAAAAAAAAAAAAAAAAGGAAGTGAATCTGCCGCTGAAGTTGAAGTTGGCTTTGAGCTGCTGCCGCCGTCGCCGGTGTTGCGACTGCTGCTGCTGCGACTGCTGCGACTGCTGCTGCTGCTGCTGTTCCTGCTGTGTGGGAGTTTCTTTATGCGCCATAATTATGTCATTTAAATGCAACAAGCTCTGGAATGAGCCAGTCACTCAGTCAACCAGCCTGTTTGTCAGTCTGTCTGTCTGTCAGTCTGCTCTGATAGCCAGTGCAAAGCCAAAGAGCACAGCGATAATTCATAATTAAAAAAACATGCAAGTTTGCTGCAGATGAGCAAAACAGCGCATACAAATATATGTGTATATAAAGGAACAAAAAGAGGCAAGATAATAAAGGCAGCTGAATGCAAAAAACAAAAAAGAGAAAGAAAAAATTGCTTGCCGCGCCCGCCCAAAGATGCAGCACGCCTTCTTGGCCCAGCCTCCTGGCCGTAGGATGTTGCTGCTTGCTGCTGCTGCTGCTGCTGCTCGCTGCTCGTTGCTTGCTGCTTGATGATGATGCAGCTTACTGTGGTCTCCACTTCGGCCTGATGTGGCACGGCATGGCTTGGGCTGACTTGGCTTGGCGTGGCGCGCGACTGTTAATTAAATGAGCGCGCAGGCAAACGAGCAAACGACTGATGGACGTATCGCATGGTGCACCCCACTCCTTGCCCCTCAATCTCATTCACCCCTCATTTTGCCTTTGCCCCAACTCATCGCTATGCAATGCAGAGGCATTTGCAGTGAGTGGGTGTGCGTCTAAATTGCTAAATGGATACGGGCCAGCTCCTTCAAGCCGAGGACACAGGCACACACTTCCCAGGAAGCAGGCAGATAGATAGAAACAGAGCGAGAGAGATAGAAAGAGAGAGTGCGAGAGAGAGAGAGAGAGAAAGAGCGAGTGTGAAGTAGCAGTCGCATAAGGGGTTAATAGTGCAAACTGCATGGTGCCACTGTGTTGCAAAGTTGTGTCTAACTAACCTAGGCTTCTAATTAAGCCAGTCGAGAGACAGACACAGCGGCACATCTACACTCAGAAAACAGAAACATGCCACGAAAATTATATTGTAGAGGAAACACATATTTCTCTTTTCTATTTTAAGAAATAGTTGAAATTTATATAAAAGTGAAAAAAAAAAATTATTTTATTTACTTTACTGAAATATTTAACATGTAAAGCATTCAAATTTTTTTAAATGTTATTGTTATGTTTAAAATAGAGAATAAATCATTGATAATGTTAAAAATTGCATTTCTCTTCTGCTGAATAAAATTCGTTTAAAATCATAAATAAATCTTCTGCTTTTTAAAAATAAATTTCTATAATAATAAATGAAATGTTCATTAACAAGCTCAAATACATTAATATCGATTTCTAAAAATATGTAACGAACGCACGTTTTTTTGCGAGTGTAGTTGGACATACAGTTAGTGCCAAGTGTGAATATCTGTCCTCTGCCTGCCACATGCTACTCGCAACCGGCAACTAGCAACTAGCAACTATGTGTCTGGCTCTTTGCATTCTGTCGCTCATTAGTTTATTGCCAAAAAAAAAAGAACACAAAAGCCCAGCTGGAGTTCAAGCACCCGATTGCATTGCAAAAGCACAAGGATGTGCAAGGCATATATATGTATGTGTGTGTGTGTGTGTGTGTGTGTGTGTGTGTGTGTGTGTGTGTGTGTTGCATTTTGCTGTGCAAGTGGACAAAAGGCATTTGGCGTAACTCAGTAACTGAGCTGCTCTGATCTGTGTGCTGTGAGCGGGTTAATTGCGAGCACCTTTTTGGCCATGCTCAGCCAATTAGCTGCACGCGGAAGTTGCCGCTTGGCTGGCCAAATTAAATTGAAGCTGCCACAGTTTAAGACTGTGTGCCAAATTACGCATACAGACGTCGTGTTGTCTACGCATCGCCATTTGCCAATCAAACGCCGCCTTGTCAGCATAAATCTCTCCACCCCGAACAGGGGGACTGGGGACTGACTGACTGTGTTGTTGACAGCGTCGTGGCCAAAAACAAACATGGGGCGTTGATGCACATATGTCACATGATAACAACATGGGGTCCCCGTCTCCGTCTCCGTCTCTATCCCTATCTCTTTCTCTGTCTCTGCCTCTCAAGTAATATAAATTTCGCAAAAATCAGCAAAGCTGTGTAGGCGGTCGATGGAAAGAAAAGACAGTGCCTGCCACAAACAATGGCAAACAGACAGGGGCAGGGCCGGGCCGGGCCGAACAGGACTTGGCTTGACTGAAAGGTGTTGCAAATGTTGCCATGTAATGCGAAGAGCAACGGCGGCGTTGGTCAGCCAAAAGCAACAACAAAAACAAGAAGAAGAAAAATGCTGCCTCATACTAGTTGGACATTGCCTGTTTTGGCATGTGTCAAGGCTTGCAACGAGACTCTGAAAGCCGAACGCTGAATGTTGCCAGCAGTCAGCAGTCAGCAGCATGTCCATCAATTGAGGCTGACTGTGGCGCCGTTGTCCTCCTCTTGTATGAATACCATGTGTGTCCGTCTGTCTATGTGTGTGTGTGTGTGTGTTTTGTGTTTTGGTTCTTGCAATTATTTTCTAATTAAAGACGTGCCCGGCAAACCCAAAACCTAAAAACACAAACCCAAAACCAAGTTTAGAGTCCACAAGGAGGCATTTAATCAAACGGACCCCAACGAATCTCGCTCTTTAAGAGCGGACATAAATGGGTCAAGAGGCGCCACAAACTGAAAATGAAAACTACACAAAAAACTGTTACATGTGCCTCATATATATGCATGAATATATATGTATGTATATTCAAAAAACACATACCAGATACAACTGGATGAGATACATATGCGAATAATGTGCTGGGCGCTTGGGCATGATTAGCCAGCTTTTATTTATTTATTTTATTTTTTTTTTTTTGTTGGCGGTTTTTTCTCTTTCTTTTTTTTTGGCACAGCAATGGGAACAACTGCAGCAACACAGGCACTTCATTATATATTTAAATGAGCATCCTGTTTTTTTGTTTGTGCCACGCCACCGCATCGAGCAGCACCTACACAACACACATACATACATATACATGTACTGAGGAGGGGCACGACGACAACGACTGCATATGCAGATTCATAAGCAGTTAATTAAGGCCGAGTTGGGGTCGTCGCAGCCCAACAACTATGCAACACACACACACACACTCACAACACACACGAGGCATGCAAAAAGTGAAAATCATACAAAAAAAAAAACTAAAAAAATGAAGCAGCAAGTTTTATCTTTTGGAACTAGCGAAGATTAAATGCCCTTGCAGGCATTTGACTGATAAATACTTGCAACATTTCAACTGAGAGTTGTAATCTATATTGTGTCTAAGATAAGTGCTACAAGTGTTAAATAAGTAAACATTAATAATGAATGTGTACACACTGCGAAGACACATCGAGAGGCAGCGACTCTTCAGCAAGGGTATTTAAAAAAAGAAAGAAGAAGAAAAAATACTTGCAAGCAACCAAACTGCCCAACAGCCGAGGCAGAAAGCCAAAGTCCAGAAATGAGGCTGCAACTGAGACTGAGAAACAGTTTGGCGAGTTAGCTGCTGCTGCTGCTGTTGCTGCTGCACAGTTGGGGCAACATATTTTACACATTTCATTTTTGTTGCTGCACGAATTTATTTGGCAATAAGAGCAACCAGAGCCAGACAGACAGTTGGCAGAGAAATAGGCTGGCAGAGGCAGTCAAGAAAATGGCGCAATGAATACGAATGGTTATAGTCGTGTCTGGCTCTGTCTGTATCATGTGTGTGTGTGTGTGTGTGACCAAGTGTGTGTGTGTGAGTGCGTGGGGCATGTTGGTAATTTCGTACAAGTGGAATTATTATTTATAATTTTTAGCGACGTCAGTTGGGTGGGCGTAACGGGCGCTGCGCTATGCCGTAAATTATGTCATTTAAGACAAGTGCGACGTGGTGCAGGGGCACTTGCGGGACGTGGCGGAGCGGGCCTGGGCTGGGCGGGGCTAGGCCGGGGGACGGAAAATACGACGGTTCGCAATTCGCTGTATTCGTTTTAACATACTGCGGATGCGAATCCCCAAACGACATAAATACATACATAAGTTCGCAATATGCATATGAAATTGGGTTGAGCAGCGACGCGCACTTGTGCGCAAATGGAGCTGGCTTCATGTGAACGGGAACGGGCAGGAGTGGAGGAGTGGAGGAGGGGTGTTCTCGCTAAGCGGGTGTTAAGTTTCATATGCATTTTGTCTCGCTTTGGGTGTAGCTCCCCGTTCCCGTTCCCGTCCACATCCTCGTTCCCATCCACCAAATGAAGTGGCCCCACCAAGCGAAATTAGTAAGCGTTGAGTGCTGGGAATGTTTGACAGAAAGAGATAGTTGCCACAAAAGTGTGACATGGGGTGGATGACAAAGAGTGGAGTCCACAGCCCACTGGTGCCTGGGAAATTGATATAAATTGTTTGGAGTTACAGATCAGACAGCTGTAAGGGCGACAACTCTTTGATTGGATCGCACAGCTGGAAATGCTTATGCGTGGACTCTGAACATGAGTTAATGTGAATTCCTCCGGTTTGTTAATTGAAATCAAAAATTATAATAAATTTAAACGAAGCCACAACTTCGCTCCGGTAAACTCCCAAACCACTGCCACCACAAGATTGAACATGTTCCAAGTAAATGTCAATCTACAGAAGACTACAAGTTGCTCATATTTAATCTTAGAAATCTTAAAAGATCTAATAAATCTTATAAATATTTTAGTATTTTTTAATTTATTTATAATTTTAATTTTACTTTAAATTTTTAATCTTTGTATTTTTGGTGTCGACGGACTTTAGTTGACAATAAATAAATAAATAAATAAATAAATAAATAAAAACACAAACATTTCCGTTGATATTATTAACCACTTCTTATATTTTTAAATAACTTAAAGTCAAATTATGTAATTAAATAAAAATTCATATGAATGAATTGAAAGAGAAAGTGGTAATAAGAGTGAAAATGCATAGAAATAAAAAGTCTATTATTTTAAATAATATTTTAATTTACTCCTTTATAGTTTCCACTTTATACGCATTAATTCGTAAGTGATTCCTTTCACTTTTTTTATTATTTATTTTTCCGCTAGTTAACTTAAATGGCCATCACTTTAGCCATTTTCTGCCAAAGCATTTGCAGTTAACACAATACTGAAACGCGTATATTTTCAACTTGTTTTGTAAACGTTTTCGATTCAATTCCGCTTGCTACCTCCTAAAGCTCCTTTGCCATATTATTTGCATAACAATCCGACAGATATGCCTATTAAAGGCAGCTCAGCTGCGGCTGTTGTCTCAATTCTCGCACCTTTTGGCAACAACTTCGTCATATCGCTGACTCCGTCTACAATTTCAGCAAAGCCTAGCCAACAACATGCACTGCATAAGCAACAACAACAACAACAGCAACAACAACAGCAACAACAACAACAACAGAAGAGGCAACAACAAAAAGTAATGTCAACCAATTCATTTCATTGAGTGCAATGCGTTGGCCGGACAACGCATTTGGATTGCTTGGAGTGCAACAGCAGCTGGGGCAGATGAGGCAGCTGGGGCAGCTGAGGCAGCCGTGTATCTGAATCGATGTGCTGGCACTTTAAGGCGCGTACATGTTCCAGCCAGCCTTAGCCCCAGGGTCAAGTTCAAGCGAGGCAAGAAGCAGCAGCAGCAGCGGCAGCAGTGGCAGCAGTGGCAGCATCAGCCAGCAAAAGAAGAAGAAGAAGCTGCAAAGGCAAAGCTGCAAAGCAAAGCCTGCCAAAGGTTTGCATATCGCATATCTAAATGAGGTGATGATGCTGCACATGCACAAGTATCAGACGTAGATACAAGCACACACACACACACACAGCAACACGGCTGCAGACACACTGCACATTGGCAATGGCTTAAATATATATACATATATATATATATTTATATATATACATATAAAGAGCAAGGCTCAAATGTCCACTCGAGTGGGTAGCATGAACATGAAGTGTTTGCACAACAACAACACACAACACACAACGCACAACATACAACAACAACAACAACAACAACAACAACAACAACAACAACAACAACAAGCAAGAGCTTGATGATGAGACGAGAATGTCAGTGCTGCCAGTGCCAATTATGAAAACTGATATGCTTGCGAAAACCCGTTGATGAGCGCGCTTCAAAGGCGCTGACCAGCCGCCAGGCAGAGTGAGATAGAGAGAGAGAGACGGAGAGGGAGAGGGAGATAGATAGAGAGTGAAAGAGAGATAAGGAAGTGTGTGTTCATCCGTTTGGGGTCTCTGCTGCAGATACGTTCATCTGGCGCTTAAGCACATTGTGGTTGCAGTTTTGATTGCATACGGATATTGGACACTCACACGTGGCACTTGGAAATTAATTAAGCCTGGCGCAGTGGCACAATTCGTGCAACTTGCTGCTCCAATCTACGGCTAGCAGAACACTCTGTCTAATGAAAATGTAATGCCCGGCATCAGCAGCACACTCTAACTCGGACTCCCACATTGCGGGCTTATTTGCAAGTAATTAGATTCAAACAGAATCTTGTCATTGAATATCGTGCCTCGTCCAGCCACTCCCCCCCCTCCCATCCACATCCTCTTCCAACTCTAACAATCTGCCACACTCATTGGCAATGCCTCTGATGATGTATCATCATCATTTGCGAATCTGACCAGTTTCGGTTTGGGGCGTGCCTTGTGGGCGTTTTGGCTTGTCTTATCTGCAAGTAATTAAGCACCGCAGGGCGGCATTACAAACCGATATTAAGCCAATATATGCATGTGTGTGTGTGTGTGTGTGTGTATATACATATGTGGTAAATAATTCACTTGGAAGCTGCTCCAACGGCGTACAACATGCTGGAAAAATGCCGAAATGTCGCCGTGGCGAAATTTATGACCCAAAACGGCAACAAGCAGTGAAACTCGCAAATGGGGAGCAACAGTCGCAAAACAGTCACAAAGGACGCTGCTGTTGTAAAAGTTTTTTTTTTATTGTTGTTGTTGCTCTTGTTGCAGCCACAATGTCAATGTAGGGGGGGAAGCAAGAGCAGCAATAACAACAACGACGACTGCAAGTCCGACTGCAACTGCAATTTATGCGCAGAAATATTGTTGAAATTGTTTGACTTTAACAACTAAATTTCCAGTTGTCGTTTTGTGGCTGTGCTTGTGTGTATCAGTGTGTGTGTGTGTGTGTGTGTGTGTTAGTGAGTGTGTTTTAGAGGGGGTGTGTGCGTGTGTAGACAAAAGTGCTCCAAATTGGTTTTTGCTGCGACTACACAGTGGCCAAGTGATAAATTTTGCAGGTGTTGGCTGCCTTGCGATTTCTACGACTTCAACTCCTATTCATTCTGTTCATTCTACACTCAGAGAAAAGTATTACGAAATTGATAATAAATCTCTATTAACTTTAAACACACAAATTCTTGAATAGAATAGAAAAACAGAGTCTTTTCTTTCATTTGCAAATGGTGCACTTATTTTATTTTCTCTTATAAAATTAACATATTTTGTTTTGTTTTTTTTTTTTTTAAGTGTATTCAACTACTTTTTGGTTTAGAGCAATGTCTGTCAGATGATTTGTGTGGTTCTAATGGCCACAGGTATTTAGTGAGATGGAGGTGTGGCAACAAGCTAAACTCTGTGCACCATGATTAGCACTGGCCACTGGCAACTGGCAACTGGCACTGCATGTTGCAAGTCTCTGGTTCTCGTGGTTTATGGCGATGCGGCGTGTCGTGAGAAAGGTGCCTGCCAGCATTGAGTCGCGCTCATCTGTTGGTCTAGACTGCGGACTGGCGGCCACAAAGACCATCATTAAAGTGGGTAACATATTATGCAAATCCTGTTCGCATGCCGGGACCAACTCAATCACTCAACAACTGAGGCTCGAGGTTAGCGCTCAGCATTTATATCAAATGTCATATGGCTCGAAATTGCCAAATGAATCATAAGAAGCAAGGACCACCATCGAAACAGGAAATAAACACAAATGCGATGTGGATACACCTACCCAAAAAAAAATATATACATACATATATATATATATGTATATATAGGGAAAGAGACAACGCTACGCCTACAGTATTATTGAAGACCCACAAGACCTACAGTTGCCCCCCGCCAGACAGACAGACTGAAGCTGTAGATGGAGCTGATAGACAGCGGGGAGGGTGGTGAGAGGTAGTAGGTTGGTTGGGTAAAATGTCTGCACATGCAAAGAGAAAACAGCACCCACACCCCAGAGTCCGAGAGTCGAAATCGGCAACTCCAGGCGGTTGACCAACATAAATGGCGCAAAGTTGAAATGCTGACAGGCGCACATTCGTTATGACGTCGCAACGTAACGTGGCATGAGCTATGTTTCGCATGTGGCATGAGGCATGAGGCATGAGGCATGGAGCCCTGAGCTCATGAGCCCATGAGGCATGAGGCCACGGGTCTGCCAGTGAGTAAATCAAGTTGTAGGTAAGTGAGATTTATGCTTATGTCGTTTAGTGTAAGCCAGCAACATCGCCAACTTTGTCTTCTGCTGCTGCCTCTTGTTCGCCTCGTCTTCTGCCCCATCGCCACACACCACAATAGACACCACAACACATACCACACTCGTTGCGGTTGTCGTCTGGCGCATGCAAAATATGACAACTGTGCACCCAAAAATGGAATCACAAGGAGTCGACCCCAAATCTAAAGAGACCAAAGTGCAACTCAATGCAAACAGGCCGAAACTTTTTGGAGCATTTACCTTCAGGCCCCCTTTTTTGTATTTTACAACATTTCTGTTTGCAGTTAGTTGCACAGCAGTTGCATCAACTTTGACAGCGCAACTCACTCAGTCACTCTCTGGATTGATACTTGCCGGAAAGTGTCAAAACATCTCTATTAATAAATGCAGAAATACAAAATTTCATATTTTAGTTGAAAATGTAATTAAAATGACATTCATTCTTATTCACTTATTATTTCCATCCTTAATCCATGTTGCAGAATAAAACATTATGTTAACTATAGCATTCTAGTAGCATCACCACAACTCTCTATTTCGCACTGCTCTGCTCTGTGATTTGTGTGAGCTTTTGCTACTGCTACAGTCATCAAATATTTAATTTGCTCTTGTGCTCCGCATAGCTGCTACCGCGGCTGCTACCTTAGCTAATATTACTAACTTGTTAGATAATTTTAAATGACCTTTTTATGGTTGCCTTTAATGCGTTAAACATGTCTCAACAATATTATAATAAGCTCTATCAGGGTATAAATATAAATATTTTTCTAGTAACAAAATATTCAAACCCATTAAAGTTTGATGTTCATCATCGACAGTGTTAATTTGCTAATAAAATTTAAAGTATTAATAATTTCCAAGTGATTTATTAACAGTGTCACTTTACCCTTTATTTGTGATAATTATTTCTGTAATATGTTTTTTTTTTATCTTTTCTTTAAGCTGTGAATAACTCGTAAAGTCCAAAGAGCAACGCGTTTATCGATTATTCATGTGCTGACCCTTTTTTTTATTTTTGGTGGGAACTTGTCTCTAAACGTTGCAGCTGCCTGTTAATTACAGCAAACAAGCTGTGCTCTAATCAAACTCAGACCCAAATCCAAATTCAAACCCCTGCCACTCGTTCTCCCTCCAGGTCATCCCGTTAGCTGCTGATGCACTTGTGCAATGTTTGATGTATGCATGTCGTCCTCTTCTAGGATGCTCTAATTAGCTGGCACAGCTAACTGGCTAGCTGGCAAACTGGCACAGACCAGGCCAGGCCAGGCCAGGCCAGGCGGCAGCAATTGAATAGGCTTCAATGGTTGGCGAAAATGTGTCAGCCACAGTAACAGCATTCTGCCACAAGGAAAATGTAAACAACTTTCACTGGAAACTGCCTGATGAAACAGAAAAAAAAAATATATATATGTAAGAGATTCCAAGAAGTCATTTACTGTTGTGGTTGGTGGCAAAGGCTGGTACTCCAATTGCGGAAGAAGTCAAGAGCAGTAAGCCAAAACGCAGCGAAAACGCCCACAATAATAAGGCTGGGAGTGGAAAGTGGGCGTTTTCTAGATGCGAACGCCAATTAAAAGCGAAAACGTTGCAAAAATAGTTGATGACATTAATTGACATTTAGCAGCGACGGGGATATCACAGCGCCGGACAGCACAATCACCCCAAAGGCAAAAGACCAACTGGGGACACGTCGATTGCAGTTGCCAGTTAAGAGTCGACGAGTTGACGGCATTGTGGGGAGTGCGAAGGGGGGGGATATAGACAAGAGATATTGAGTCTGTAATAGGTAGTTTGGAATAGGCCGCCTTTCACTGCCACTCCACGCAATTGTACAATTGGCAAAATGTCACAAAGCCCAAAGGCAGTTGTCAGCGTTTGTTTGTTTGCTTTGCTGGACGTGGGACTCCCATCATTAGCGTGGCACAATTGTGAGATGTGTAATTGCTGCAACAACAACAAACATCGATGACAGCAACAGCAACAACAACAACAACAACTTTGAGACATGCAGACGACACATTGACAGCGAGTTATGTCAAGTCGAGCGCGATTTGTTTAGCTCGAAAACTGCCAATGAGAATTTTTGCAACATAAATAAATGTAAGCAACAAATTGAAAGCGAGATAGCAGCTCGCTCCTCCCCTCCCTCTCTCTCTCTCTCTCTTCCCATCTCTCTCTCTTTTTAGTAATTGGTTACACGAAACGCACAAGTGAAAACGCTGAAGGAGTCTTGCAACTCTGTGTTCTGCTCGAAGTTGGCAAAGTGCGCGACAAGATTTATAAGCGGCTGTCAACGTAGCTTGCAACGTGGTTGCAGTGGCCATTTTTTTTTTTCTTTTTGATTTATAAGCAAAATGCTGCCGCATTCGGGGCCGGAGAGTATACCGGAGTATAGCAGTATTTATGAAACATTTCAAGGCAACGGACACAGAGGCTACTTGTGTAGGCAGTTGACATAGCAAGCAGCAGTGGTGCAACAGTGCAACAGTGGTGCAGCTGGCAGTCAGTAAGTAGCCGCCGTGGCGGCAGTAATTGCGGCGGCATGTGAAATATGAGATAAACTCCAAGTAAGGCCCGGCTTGCAACGGCGGCGCAAACTTTCAAGCATGTGGCAAGTTGTTTAGAATCCCAACTAGCTGGCCAACGGGTGAAGGAGAGCGCCTGGAGAAGACAGGCGACGACAGCATTTTGGTGCCACTTTGCGGCATGTGAAATAACTTCGCACAATTGAGCATGCCGACAAACCAAAGGCCAGTCAGAGTCACAGGCTCAGATTCGCAGTCAGTGTCAGTGTCAGAGTCAGACTCAGACTCAGACTCAGAGTCAGAGTCGGAGAATCGCAGCTAGTTGCAAGCAGCAGCAGCAGCATCAGCGACACCAAACTTGGACATTCTATTAAATTAATCGTCAATTATCAATGGGCAACTGGCAGCGAGCGTCTATAAATTAAATGTGCGGTTGCCAGCGGTTGCCAGTGGTTGCCAGTGGTTGCCTCCACACAGGCAGGCAGGCAGGCAGCACGTAGTGGTAGCTAACGGCTAAATCAATTTAACTGCATGTCTAATTAAGCCACAATTGCCAAACTACAAGCACTCGAATTTCTCAAACTGTACGTCGAGTGCTGCCAAAAAACTTTGCATGCAATTTGCACGAACGCCTCCTTCAAATGCTGCCAATGTGTTTAATTAAATAGCAAGCGTAATTAAATTGCAATTAAATTAATTAAAAAGCACGCAGCCGATTGCCTGTTAGCTCAGCTGAAGAGGGTTGCTTCGACGTTTAGTTTAGGGTCTCCCTCTCTCTCACTCTCTCTCTCTTTCTCTAGCGATGGGGCGAGTGGAAAGTAAAACAAAACGTGTATCCGCCCCATCGGACATCGGGCCACAAAGGACATGAACGTGAACCAGCCCGAAAAGCGAACATGGCTCACTTTTTGTACTGCTCTTTTTGTGTACAATTAGACTTTAATTTTTTATGAGCAATGAATGCTTTCGCAGTTTTACATTTAGCTATTAAATGCTTGATTAACTTTCATGACCAGTATTCGAGCCAGTCCAGCTTTGATGTCGCACAATGACTCCTGCTTATGGCTTATGTTGTAATTGGTGCAGTGATAATGGGGCAGATGCAATCTTTTAATATTTACCAACACATGCGGGCCAAAAGGATGTGTGCCGCATACATAAAAGAGAGAGTGGCTAACAAGTTTTTTGTTTTTATTTTTTAATTCTTGTTTTTGTAGCAGAATTATGAATGTATACTTAAGTTATCTTAACAACTGAAAAGGGGCAATTAAGTAAATAAAAAGTCAAAGTGTGTCATTAAAAGAGCTCATCAATTGAACAACATTAAATAAAGTTGAGTCATTTGCAAAAATTTATTTTTAAGAAAAAAAAAAATGAAGATAATATATGAAGCGCATATTATTTATACTGTGTAAATTGCCAGCAAATCGGCAATTATTGTAAATAATTAAAATCATTGACTTGGCACAGCAATCTTCTTCAGCTTGCACAAATATGATATTAAAAGAAGCCCTCGGCCAAAGCTAATTTGTGAGCAGCGCTGCAACAACAACAATAATAATGCCACATTGCACGTAGCCAACATGAGCAAATTGAATTGCGGCAATTACTTGCCACGATACGCAGAAAATGCTCAAAACGAACGGACGAACGAAAGAATAAGAAGAAGAAGAACAACAACATGATGATGATGAGGATGAGGAAGAGGAAGAGGAAGAAGTACGAGGTATGAGGAGCATAAGATGTTTGCCGACATTGTGGGCAGGCGGACTGAAATCAAAATGGAAAATGCACAAAAGTCAAGTTCATAAAAATGAAATCATGCCACAGCTCAGGCAGAAGATCAAAGAGGACAAATCAATAAAGCCCAAGCGCAGAAATAACTTAAACTCAGCCAAACTCGGGCGAACCGAAGGCAACGGACTAAAGTCCAGACGAATCGAGTCGAGTCGAGTCCAGTTGAGTTGAGCTGACTTGAGTTGGGGGCAACCTAGGCACAGTTCGACCCCAAAAACAACTTGACCTGGTCAAGGCTGCAAGCACATTAAATAAAGTTATACAACAAATCAGAGAGAGAGAGAAAGAATACACAGAGAATCAAGGCAGAATAAATAATATATATATACATATATATATATATATATATATATTTATATATATATAAAAACTAAAGCAAACTGTCTTTTGATCTATGGCAAAGGCAATGCGATGCCACTGCTGCTGCTGATGACTATGATGAGATGATGATGATGATGATTATAATGATGATTGGGCTCAATATGGAGCAGATTCAAGAGTCGACAGTCCAGACTCGAGAGCCGCTATGGCCGAGAGTAAATTGGCATAAGAAATCAGAAATCACAGAAGGTTGCTGTCCACGTTTCACGTCGCAAGCGCACTCGGAGATAAATGGCATCGCCAGACTGGACGATGGCCAACAAACACACACAAACTACACAGCAAGAAAAATAAAGATCTTACTAGAATCTAAAAAAATATTTATAGCTCTTAATAAAAATTTAAAAAAAACGATGATAATTATCAACTTGGAGATTGTACATAAAGCGAGTAGCTAATAAGTTAACAATTAAAATTCAAAAACTTTAATTAATTAACACACTTATTAAGTTATGTAACACTATATATAGTATTTATTTATAATTTGGGGTTAAGATTGAGATCTGAAATCAGTCTCAAATCATATATTATTTATTTATAATTCATGACTGGTTCAATTATTAGATCCAGCAGCAAGAGTCTCTTCAGTCTCCTGGTGAATTGAATCATTCTTAAAACTGTTTGCCACGCCTCCTTCAATCAAATCAATTTTATCATACATTTGCCAAGTGTTGCATACGCACTTCACAACTTTTTCTTTCAGTGTACGCACACTACACACAATCGCACAGTGCACAGACCATTGCAATATTAAGTAAATATACAAAACGTTGTCGGCGCGGCGCACAAAACTAATGATGTCGATGGTGCTGCTGCTTCTGCTGCTGCTGCTGCTGTTGCTGGTCAGAGTCGGAGTCGTAGTCGAAGGATGCTGTGGCTGCCACAGACGAGGCTGGGGCTAAGGTTGAGGCTGATAATGATGCGGCAGCAAAAGTTTAGGACGTTGTCTGTTTGGCTGACTGGCACTGGCGATATACACACGCCAGGTAATAAATTTCATTTCTCAGCTGATATGGGCAATTAAGGAACAATTTTGCAGCTGAATGAGTAATAAATAAAAATTGTATGCCAGAGCGATACGCAGATACAAAACTGCAAGAAGTCGTCAGGCGGCCGCAGATAGTTTTCGGATAAAAATACACAAAACGAACCAACGAACGAAGAAAGGAAGGAACGAGTGAACGAGTGAGCGAGAAAGCGAATGGGTGAATGAATGAATGAGGCAACTTGAGACTTGTGCTACAGTCTCGAACTCGAACTCATCAGCAACCCAAAAGAACTGAGCAAGTGAACAACTGAACAACTGAACAACTGAACAACGGAACAACGGAACAACTGAACAACTGAACAGTTGGCCAGAACCAAGATGCTGCAAGCTTGCCCTTTTGATGAAAACAACTCAATGACGTGATTTGTGCGGCATCGCATCGTATCGCATCGCATCGCATCGCATCGCCGCCAACGAAGTTGAAGTCGAAGTCGAAGTTGAAGTTGAAGTCGCAACGTTATTGGGGCAGGATGTTGTATAAGATTCCTGTCTCATATATAAATCACATTTTGCAACAGATTGACGTGCAAATTCCATGAGAGTTTTGCACAACACAGTGTGGCAGAGTTATGCTGGATATTTATATTTGGCTGTCAGGCGGCGGGTCAGTTTATAATTTCAGCTCTTTGCATAATAAATCACATTGGGCTTAAAGTCACTTTGGTGCCGCCTTCTTAAACGGCTGAATCACTCAGCCGTCAGCGGATAGCATTCGCATCACTTTTTAAATTTTGCTGATGTTTTTTTTTTCGTTTCGTTTTTTTTTTTCGTTTTTTTTTTCGTTTTTGCAACTTGTCTGCTGTTTGAACATTACTTTAATTACACAAAGCCAAAAGGCAGAGACACTGGCACTGCCACTGCCACAGTCAGAGTCGGAGCTAGAGGAAAAGGCATTTTTTAAATGCTGCCGAAAAACGTTTCGAGTGGAGCTTTGGCTCCACAATTGCTGGCCAAAAACAAACGAAGCAACGCGTCGGTGCCTTTTGGTACATATAATGGCACATGATATGTCCTCTCTACCTGAGAGTCACACAAAGGCTACAAGCCCGCCCCAGCAAACAGTAAAACAATGGGGCTACATCATGACACTCGAGACGGCACCAAAGCACCAAAAGCTGCACACAAAAGCCGTTCGTTCGTTGGTTCGTTCGGCAGTGCCACAAACATGTTGGCCGGCAATGAGCGACCGACCGCCGGGGCAAGCAGCAAGCAGCAAGCAGCATGCAGCATGCAGCAAGCATCGGGGGCTGCCGTTTAAATGTGCTCCATTTTACTGACAAGTGTGCAGAATCCGGGGTTGACATTTGAAAACGGTGCCATGCAACAGCAGCAGCAGCAGCAGCAGCGGCATCTGCAACTGCAACTGCCTTACAATCTAACTCGCTACGTTTCGATACCCATTTAAAAAGAAACAAAGTTGGCAGCGTTTCATCGAATATTACAAAATATTCGTTCAGATATTGAAACTGCACAGAATAATAAAATAATTGAATGAATTAAAGTACGATTTTATGACACAATTCATAAAGTTTAAACAATAACTCAGTATTCATTTTGAAAAGCAAAATATAACAATAAATTAAAAAAGTTTTAACAGGGTGTCTGCTAGTCGTACATATTTGATTAGAGCATTCTAGTTTGGACTCTTTCTCTTTTGCTATTTGCCCTTTCCAGTGTCGCCCACTTGGCTTGTCGGAGAATTTTAATTTAAGTATGTTAACTGACATTGAATAGTTTTGGGCCCCTTCTTTTTTTTTAACGTTATACCTTTTGTTGTGGGTGGCTAGAAACTGAATTCGGCTAAACTAAAACTAAAACTAAAACTCAACTCAACACAACTAAAATAACCAGAAGAGAAGAGAACAGTTTTCAACTCTGCTGAGTTGAGTTGAGTTGAGGGCGCACCTGAGCGCAATTTAAAACAATTTTAAGTTTTTGCCATTTTTGGTTGCAATTGGATTCTGTATTATAAAAAGCTCAGCTCAAGCTGCCAGGAAATGGAGTTTGAATAGGTTTTGCCAGAGTCCAACGGGGGACCCGGGGCTGTGTGGCAACATTTAATGAAAACTGAGCATTGTACGGCAACAAGTCGAGAGTGTGAGCTTGTTAGCTTGATGAGTTCTAGGCGCTGCCTGACAGCCCATGTCTAATCAATGCAGTTGACAGCTTGGTGGACTCGACGGGTGGTGGCACCACACCATACCACACCACACCAGACCACACTACACTACAACAATAACAGCAGCAACGGCAACAACCGGCTCTAATCAACAGGCAGACTGGCTGTGCTGTGCTGGGCTGGCAGGCAGTTAAACCGGCAATGTTCATTTTAAATGGATATTCAGTACTCACCGGTGTTGAATATGGATGCGCTGTCAGACGCACTCCGTCCGTCTCCAGCTGCTCGGCCAGCACCATTTCCAGTTCGTTGCTGGGCGGCGTCTCGCACAGGATCTCCATGCTGCCCGACAATGAGTTCGGATCGTTCAACATGAAGTAGACTGAGGCAGCACCCTTTTCGCGCAGCGAACGTATACTCTTTAGCAGCTTATGACGATGGGCCGGATTGTCAACGCCAATGGCATCCAGGTCGGGATCACCCACTTGCTTGCATATCTCCAAGTCATCGTAGCCATTGTCCAGAAAACTTTCCGCATACTGTGCCAAACCGAGGGCGCGCAGCCACTCGCAAACAATGTTGCTAACGGCCATGTTGCCACCTCCGTTGGAGAACAACAACAGTGAACTCAATTTGAAGAACTGTGAACTCTGGGTGTACAGTGTGTACTGTGTATACAGTGAGTGCTGACGTGTGTGCCACCAATTACCGTTGCAAAATGAGCGTCTATTAGCGACGCGTCGCGTCACGTGCTAAGCTATTACTGCTCTTAGCTGTTGCCAATTTTCTTTTGACCGTTTTTTTTTTTTCTTTTTTAAACACTGTTTGCGTATTGTTTTAAATGTGCACTCGTTAAAATTCAATGCCTCGTGCCACACACACATTAAAGTTGATTTCACATTTTTGCCCCGTCTTGTTTTTTGTGTGTCCTGCAATCGTTGCTGCTGCTGCTACTGGTGTTGCTGCGTCTCCTTCTGCTACTGCTGCTGCTGCTACTGCTGTTGTTGCCACCACTGCCGTTTGCATTGTGTGTTGGTGTCGTTCGGCTGCTGCAAATATAGAAAGAAAACTCAAGATGTTTAGTATTGTTGGTGTTTTCATGAAAACGATGGAATTGCATAAATTTCAATTAAATGTGCCCGCATTTACAGAGTTGTGTTTAAGCACTTTCCCACAAGTTTCTTAGCACTTGGCCCTGCCCCTTGTGGCACAAATCAATAGCTGCTGCTCAGATTCAAATCAAATTCAGAATTCTACAAAATTAATTAAACCAATGGCAGCTGATGCGGTTTCCATTTGCCACAAAATTCATGTTCTGGCAGTGCCTTATCAGTCATTCAGGCAGCAAAACAGGGAACAGGGAACCACAGCGAATAATGCGTGTCGCACACACACACACAAACACACATGCACACACACAAACACATAAACACACACACACACACACTGTATATCACTTTATCATAGACATACTGACGTCTCCCATGTGGGCAGCATTTGCCTCCCCCACTCTGTCCCACAGCCTTAGAGAATCTATGAGGCGTTAAACGCAAACTAAAAGCTTAGAGCAACCAATCAACAGCAGTAGCAACAACAACAACAACAACTTCTACAACAGCAACAACATCTACAACAACAACAACAACATCGAGTGCAGTTTTGGGCGTGTGCCGTCGCTTATTGATAAATGATTGATTATCGTCGTGTGGGTGCGCTGCGGTTTTCTTTGCTTGGGGCAAGAGTTTTAGTGTTTGCTTTTAGTTTATCTTTAATGGATTATTTTAGCGGTTGGCAGCGAGCAGCGGGGCAAAAATAACAAAATCATTGCCATAATCCACGCTGTCTCGCCACGCCACGCCACGAGACGCTGCGCCCTGCCACGCCCCACCTCGCAAAAGGGAGTCATCATATGAGTAATTTATATGTTCATGTGCTGCTGCTCCTGCCTCTGTGATTAAGCTGCCCCCCCCCCCCTCCCCCTCTCACTCACCCTCTGCTGCACGGGTTTTTATTCTTTGTCTGGCAGCTGTTTTATTTTCATTTTCATTTTCATTTTCATTGGTATCGAACAGATCAATCATGGCAGGTCGACATGCCTCACAAATTGTTTAGTGATACGCAATTATTCACCAATAAAACTGTCGACCAAATGTCAAGTGTTGAGCTTTTGTATACAAAAATGAACTCATCTCGAAATGTGAGTTGATTTTGGTTGCACATTCGAGAAGAGCATAAATGGGTCAAGTATATATTATATATGTATGTTACCAACAACTCTTATAGAAGAATATGAAAAGCGTAAGCTTTATTGTAAATTGTTTTCAGTGGCTTTTCTTCGAAATAATAATTCTGTTCTTTTCATTTTCGAATTGCTTAAAGCAGCTTTTCCACAAATGAAAACAGTAAAGTATTTATGCAGTTGCACGAAAATAAATAAAATATAAGAAAAGTGAAAACCGATTAAATGAAAATGGCATCCACAAGAAAATGGATGTTAACATTTGTAGCTACAATAGAAATAAAAGAAACCAATTAATTGTTGAACAAACTGCACAATTGAACCTCAAAAAGTATCTGAAATTCTTTTTATTGTTCATTTGGAAAAACACCCATATTATAACCGTAATCATTATTGTGGGCGCGCCGCTTGTAAATGCCTAAATTGTATGGCAACAAAATGCCACAAAATTGTGGCGCTGTCAGCGCTGACAACAACACGAAGCACCTCAGTACACAAAAAAAACAAATAAAAAAATAAAAACGAAAACCCTTTCACTTCCGACCTATGAATTACCTATGGATTTTATTTTGTTTTTGGGTCAAAGTTTGTTGGAGTTAGCTTGATTGTTGTTGCCGTTGTTTTGGTCGTCTTCCACCAAAAATTCAACGCCAACGCAGCGCAGCGCAGCACAGCTTAGCGCAGCGGGGGCAACAAATTTAATGCAACATCATCGACAGCGACCGCAAAAGAGGCAACAACAATAAATTGTTGACTTGTTGCAGTTGTTGCCTTCATTCAAAATACGTTTTCGTGGGCGTCGTCCCAAACGCATTATGTTTCCATTCGACTATATATACAAATGTATTTTTGTTGTTGTTGTTGCTGCATTGTGGCAAGTTTAATTTGTTTATAGCACGTCCGTTTGTTTTAAACGGTGTCATTTGAGCAATTCAAAGAGATTAAAGAAACAACAACAAAGCAACAACAACAACGAGAGGAAACCCTACGCTGATCGTGTTGACTTTTGGCCTCCGAGCCAGAAACAATTGTGAGAGGTGGACAGGCGAGACCAAATCAAATTGAGCGTCAATAAAACGGGTAAGCAAATTCGAGATGTTGTTGCTTTTGCTGTTGCAGGTAACGATTATTGCAACACGTTGCGGTGCGGCCAACAGCTGTCACCTGGCACTTTTGGTACGCTTTATCGGCAATCTGCACGCCGCATGCAACATGCGGCGTATGCGCGATTGCCATTTAATTAAAATTGTTTGCACAGCTTCGCCAATTGCTTGGCTACATTGATTTTCCTCCATAATTTTTTTGTGACTCGTTTTTTGCTTGTCCGTTTTTTATTTTTATTTAATTTTTTTTTGTTTTTGTGCAGGTGCGCAACGGAAACAGCAATACGTAAAAAATATTCACACGCTGTGGGACGCTGGCTAATTAATATGCATAACTCGAGCTGAACGCACTTGGCCATTTAATTATTGTCATTAGCTGAGCAAACACAAAACCGGAGAAGAGCAATTTTCGTTTTCTTTTCTTTTTCGTTTTCTTTTTCTTTTTTTTTTGGCATAGGAAGCGGGCCAACTGGGGCAGTAATAAACATTAAATAAACAAATCAAATTAAAAAGTACAACAACAAAACAGTCAAGAACAAGGCGTCTTCATTAATGATGGGAAGTAGGAGGGAGGAGGGAGGAAGGAGAGAGACAGGCAGGAGGCAGGAGGCAGAGGCAGTCAGAGCCAAATAAAAGTCAAATACATTTGACAAAAGCAGCATTTTTTGGATTCAGCCAACTGTTCGGGCCGCCTTGGTCGCATTAATACCAATGGCTAATTAACTTGTTGTCGAGCTCGTAAAATAGTTTGGCCGCTCATCAAGATAATAAAGGCCAACGAGCAAGTTTTGTTTGCTTTGTTTTTATCCACTGTTCGCTGTTGGTTTTTCGGCCGCCTTTAATTACGTTTAAAAAAAAAAACAAAAAAAAAAAAAAAAACAACAACAACAACAGAATACAAAAGCCGGCACGTAAGTAACTGAACGACGTCAGCTGCAAGTCGAGCAGGTCACATATCGCGAGCGACTACTGTCTGTGAGGCAGCGGAGCCCGGGGGAAAAGGTGGAAACGCTGAAATTGCTGAATTCATTGGACAACAACGGACAGACGGGCAGACAGACTGCAGTCACTTTTGGTAATTAGATTTTCGAATACAGATAACGAACGGGCACATTAAAATTTTACAACCCGCAACTGATTGTGGCACACAGAAAAATTGAAAGTATTTAATAAATTAACTTAAAAGCCAACTTAAATGTCAAGCAGGTCTTCTAAGGGGCGGCCTTCTCAGCGTTTCGACCAATTTGACAGCACATAATAATAATGAATAATGTCCGTGCCACTATTTTGTATTGGGCTCACTTTAATTAATACCACAAATTGTGCAATAAATTAAAAGCCATTTTCCGTCTACAACTGTTGTTGCCAGACTCTCTGTAGGCAAATTGTCAGCAACACGACTCTTGGTTGCTGCTCAGCAAATTTGATCATTCACAAATAATTGCACTTGATGTTAACTGTCAATGGGAAAACAACAATCAACAGGCAACCATCGAATCGAATGTTGCCCAATATTAAATGCCAATTTCAGGTCAAATGCTTAATGCCACAAGTTCTCGAATTCGATTTGCATTAAACTATTTGGTCAATTTGGCCTCTAGATGAGCATAAATGTAATTTATTAGGCTATTTGTTGAAATTTAACATTTGTTGCCCCAAAGCGCGTAATTAAACCCAATGTTCATAAGCCGTATTCCCATATCGTTTAATATGGTCATTAATAATAGCTTAATCATAAAATGTTATATGGGAAATAGGTAATCTATTTTGATATGAGTAAAAGAATCGTTTATTTTATTTTAATTTGTAATGTCCGCTTTTTTCTAAATACAATAATAATATGTGTAATTTGACGCAAATGATTCGCTTAAAAGTTGTTGTAAACTAATCCGAAAACCTGGTTTTATTTGGTATAAAAAAAAACACCTATTTTGCGCTCATCTCTTTCAATATATGGAATTATATCAATCAGCAGTTAATGCTTTATAAAGTGATCAATAAATGAATACAAATTCTACTCGCAATTGAAACCAATTGAAGTCACGTGCAAATCCAATTGATTGATGTTGTTGCCTTAGTTATGCTTTAATTAGAATACAGCTGCATGAACAGCTAAAAAATAGTTTCTGTTTTTTTTTTTTTTTTTTTTTTTGGGTGTGCACTCAAAAACCGAACCCAAAGTGTTGCAATTTTGAACGCCTGCCCAGCGATGGAGCTGAGCTCTCCCAAAGCAAATGTTTCATGCTGCGCACACACACACTGACGACCTTTTGGCATTCACATACATACAAACATGTGCATATGTGTGTGTGTGTGTGTATGGTATATATGAATATTGGCAAGGCCTGAAGCTGTGCAAAAGTCAAGTCAAAAATTTATAAATTTATATCATTTATTTTTTCTTATTTTTTGTTGATCGTTTTCTTTTTCTCATGTTTTTTGTTTTTTGTTTCTTGTTTTTTTTTTAGCTTTTTGTTTTGTTTTTGGTTGCTGGCTAAGAGCAGCGGGTGGTCAGAGTGTGCAGGTGGCTTCGGAGTTGTCTTGGTGCTTTAAGCGTGTTTTCTGCTTAATGTTTAATGCCCGATAATTTAACATTTGTGTTGTTGTATTTTCTACAATTTGTTATGCAAACAAACGGGGCCACAGTTTACTTAACAGCCGCTTATAAATCATCATCATCAACAGGAACAACAGCCACAATAAAACCAACAACAACAACAACAACTACAACAACAACAACAACAACGAACGCACAGTGAAGCCATCGATAATATCGCCATTGTTTAAACAATGAAAAATGTGCGATATGCCCTCATAATATTTATTTGGCAGCCTACAGTAACTACACATCATCATCATCATCATCATGATGAACATTATCATTATTGAGTTCATCAAGCAATGTGGGCATTGATTTTCGACTCTTTTTCTTGTCGCTCAAGGCAAGAACCTTATATGCATATGTTTCGTCTTTATTGATTGGTATTGCCCCAAAAATACATATATATATATATATATAGATTTATATATTTCTTACTTGAGGCTCATTACCGACAGTTCCCATTCCAAGTTGCCCATTCTCCCGTACCAGATTCCCAATTCGAGTTCCCTTGGCCAATCCCAAAACCGAATCCCAGTGCCAATGAAATGCAATAAATTCACATTAAGCCGCTCACATAAAACGCCTGATTGCACACAGCGCGCTGTGGCGGCAAAAGCTGAAGTTCTCCCGGGGAACGAAGCGCTGAAGCCAACATCCTGTTGACAGTCGTCGACTGTTGCAGCAGCAGCAGAGCAGCAGCAGCTATCAATATTAAAAGCGCTTATTTGACAGAAATATGACAAATGCCTGACAGCCAAGCTGAAAATAAGCACGGGCACAGGTTGCCGCCACATTCAGTGGCGCAACGGTTTGGATTGGATTGGTTTGGTTTTCGGTTTTGGTTTGGTTTGGTTTGGATCCTTCGATGTCCTGTTGTGCGACGCAAAGTGCCAAGTCATTAGTAACAGGCGAGAGCAAACGTCAGATACGCTTTTTGGATTAGTCAATTCAAATTGCGTGCGAGTATTGAACTGTCAGGCAGCTGTTGCTGCTGCTGCTGCTGTTGCTGCTGTTGCTGCTGCTGTTGCTGCATCGGGGGCGAAATGATTTTGGCTGCTGCTGGTGCTGCCAGCTTTCAGCTGCTGGTCTGTTAACTTGGTCCTGTTGCCCCGCACTGATAATAATAATGGCGATGCGAACCAACTTGCCACATGCTGTGCCCAGGCATTCAATACGCGGCTATGCTGCCGTTGACAACGCAACACACGACACGTGCAACACTCACGCAACTTCAGCTGGCGGGCAAAGCGCCCGCGCCTGTTTGTTAAATGAAATAAGTAAGCATTGAAAATGCGTTCAACTGTCAAAGTGGTGCACCACCACCACCACAACCACCAACATTCATGTGAGTGTGTATGTGTGTGTGTGTGTGTGTAACATTTAGCCATTCATTCATATTCCACCTTTATGCTTGGCATGCAACGAAGCGTGCCGCAGCTACAATGCAATCACAGCCAAAATGGGGCACAGCCAAATTGTAGGATAGCTTATCACTGTGTGAGCGTCTATGTGTGTGTTCGTGTGTGTCTGTGTGTGTTCGTATGTGTGTGGGCCCGACTCTTTGGTTTTTCAACTGGAAATTGAATTGAGCCACAGAGCGCTGAGTTAGTGCTAATGAAAGCCAGACGGATGGAAGGAAGTGTGTGCAACCAGCAACATTAAGTTTTATCAACCGAAAAGGCTCTCAAATATGTCAAGGAATTCATTAGAAACTCTAAAATAAGTTCGTTCATTTCAAGTATCTTTATAAGTAATTAAAGTATTCTTCAATTCGATGTTATTAAGCTGATAGAACAGTTTAGAGAATATATATATAAATTATAACAGTTAGATGTTAAGCAACAACTTAAAGAGGTATTTTAACAATTTGAAAATATATATTTCAAAAATATAAATAGATATTCAATAAATAATAAATAAATATAGAAAACTTTAAAAGGAAAATTCAACACAAAATCAGAGTTAGCTATAAATGAATTCCATGCAACTCAAACAAATCAAATGCACATTAAACTTAACAGTTATTTGCGTTAAGTATCCACTTCGGTTTGGGGGGCATCTATCTTTATAGTATCTGGTCCGCTGAAGTGCACAGTTATTTTGCGCATTATCAGTGAGATATTTCGCATAATTTTCGCGTTATTTTAAAATGCAACACAGCAGGCAAATAAACACGACGTTTTGCGCCAATTTCATAAATATTTTTATGGCGTTTAATAAAATTTTATTGGCATGGAGCTGCATGTTTTATGAAAGTCTGCTTCGCTTGCCACCGCCTCTGCGCTCGCCCCCTGCCACTGCCTCTGCCTCTGCCATCGGCTGCTACTCCGAATGTGGCTGCAACTCTGCGTTGTGTTCGCGGCTACTCCAATTTGTCGCTGCGCAGCGCTGAAGTTGATCAACTGCCTGCCCCAACCCAGTGGCGCAGCACCTCTCGTCGGCCGTCTGTCTGCCACGGCAGCAGGGCTGCATGCAATTTTTTGCGTATTTTAACGCTTCATTGTCAATGCAACTGACAGGCACTTGCCGCCGCTTGCCACTGGAGATGATGATGCCGATGGCCGATGGCGATGGCGATGGCGATGGAGATGGAGATGCACCAGCTATGCAACGCGACGTTGTCATCAGTTGCAACAATTACTTAAATGCAGCTATAATTTTTATGCAGACCGTTGGGCAATTTACTGGGCCATCCAGCCAAAACGGCCAGTCAGCCAGTCAACCAGTCAGACAGTCGAGCGCTTATGGCTATTTTCACAATTTTTGTTGTTGTTTTTATTGTTATGAGAGTGCAACTATTATTATTTTTACAGCCATTGACGATAATGCTGATGCGTTGCATGCTTCAAAAACACATACCAGCAACATGCGTATATTTATATTTAAATGCCAACTGGCTGTGTTGAAAAATATTTCCATTATTGCTTTTCAGGCCCAGTGTCAATCGTCAACGGTTCGCAATTTAAAACATATTTGTGGCCCATTAGTTTGTCGCATTCATGTGCTTCACACACAAAACACACACACACAAAACACACACACACACACACAACCCGCTGTGCAATTATTAAATTTTATAGCATTTATCACATTATTTTTTCTTGCGTTCAATTAAATTTAAAAGTAAGATAATTTAAGTGTTACGTTTAAATAAAGTCAGCATCACAAAACTGTCTGCCTTCTATTATTATTATTAATAAAGCTTTTGGCTAACAACTTGCCCATAAATATTTATTTGGCATTCAATTAAGCATGTCACAGACAGAACTGACAGCAAAATCATCATTTAATATACCCTGCAGTATAAAATTGAAAAATATTATTATTCTGGGACAGAGTTGATTTTATTGTAGATGGAATTGAGGAGCAGAAATACTATGGATAAACAGTTAAGACTGGAATATAATATATATATATTTTTTTTTTGATTACTCTAATTATTTCTAATTAAATCTGCAATGAAATCAACTTTGTCTTATAAATTTTCCTTGGCTTGACAACAATTATAACTCTATCAACTTTGTCTTGCTTTATTTTTCTCGTAAATCATTAAAGTTTCCATCCAGCTTTGTTATTTATGTGCAGCGCATTTAAGTGACTCAACGAAAACTTTCATTCATCAATTTGGGTATTTAGCATTTTGTCAATGTGTCATATATTGCCTTTCATAGCTTTCAGTGGGTCTTCTTCTGGTTGCCCTTTTCAATTTGCCGCGACTCATAAATCACAGCGCACAGTCGGCAGGCAAATAAAACATTTTTTACAGCATCTCTTTTTTGGCATTGACTCGACTCTGATTGCCGCACAATGGCAATTAACCCATAAAATGAAAATGCCCACATTTAATCGTAACTTAACCCCAGCCCCCACTTCTGAAGTTCGAATCGAGCGAGTCCAATTAATTGAAATTCAAAGCATTTGCTTTGAATTTGTCTCAGTTTTATGAGTGTTTTTTTCTTCTCATTTTTTTTTTTTTTTTGCCGGTTTTCTGTTTAATTTCACTTTGCTCTGCAGAACACGGCTATATAATCATTGCCATCCTCCTCATCATTGTCGTCGTCATCATCGTCGTTGACTTGTGTTTCCAATGAATAATAAAGTAGAGTGGAGTACAACGAGTTGAGCGGAGCCGACAGTGCCACAGATATAAATCAATTCCAGAGAAGCGACAAAATTTACATTTCGTTTTGCGTGTGTGTGTGTGTGTGTGTGTGTGTGTGTTGGGGGAATGGGGATTGAGGAATGGGAGCACTGGCGATGGAATTGAAGAGCTGGAGGAACATAGGCGGGAATCGTCCATTGATTTGGCTTATTGAGATTTCATCGGAAGTTTTGTGCGCATTGTGTCACAGGCGCATGCGTATTGAAAATTTATGGGAACGGTAAAGTCAAACGGCATTGTATTAATAAATAAAAAAAATCAACAAAAACAACAAAAAATCTAAAAAAAAAAATATACAAATCGTTATCGTTGAAATCGTGCGAGGCGATACAATTCGTAAGCGTTTAGCTTTAAGTGGGCCTTGATTAATGATATCGAAGTGCGTTTGCGGTCGACAACGCGCCACAGGAGGCTGGCAGCTGGTCTGAAATGCTACAGCAGGGGGCAATGGAATCCAGTCCAATAGAGACTCGTTTACAATAGGCGTTGGCCTTGAATAAGCTCAGCTCAGCTCAGCCTGGCTTTATCTCATATAAAAATATATTCATATTCTATGCACTATCAGCGATCTGCAAAAAAATTTGATACATTTTTATTTAATGGTTTTCAAATTTGTGGTTGTCGCAGCTCAAATGATGTGACAACCTCTTTCAGACAACATCTTTAGCCCTCCCAATATTTATTTACCTGTCAGAGCCCTTCTGCGCTGAGAACATGTCCAATCAATGCCATCCCCATTACTTAAAAACCCATCAACACAATGGCCACTCGGCCATGTGTATGGGTATTACAAAACCAGAGTAGCTCAAATTTCACATAAAACAACATTAGGCAAACAGAGAAGTAAAAAAAAAAAAAAAAATCAAATTGAAATTTCATCATTCTGATTAGGTTGTCGCCAACAGCAACCAGAGCTCCGGCTGTCGTCTAGAATTTATGCTTGCGGCATATGCCATAAAAATAAAAGACAAACTCCAAACGGGGCCATTAATGAAAAATTACGAACCATCTTCGAGCGGGGCATAACAATTTTCCAACTGACTGCAAACGACGCACGATCAGATAAAATATAAAAATAAAAAATCTATATAAAGTTCAGTCATGTCAAACTGTGGCGCTGCCCAGAACAACAATATGACAGCGCTGATCATAGAGAGCCAAAGACAAAGAGAGAGAGGGAGATGGAGGTGGAGAGGGAGAGAGAGTTTGTGGCAGGACAAGGTAATGGCAGCCAAAATGTGTTGAAACCCACACGACTGTCCGGCTCTGACTGTAAACCGATCCTCTGCACGCGGCACAATGAAATTTCAGTTGAAATGAAAAATTGACAACCTCAAAGGAAAAAAAAAAAATAAAAATAAATATCAAAAAACAAGGACAGAAAAAGGAAAGTGAAGTCGGTACCAAAAAGACGGATGAACGTGGATAAGGATGAGGACAACAATTACACAAATAAAATGCACAATATTAAACGAAATTATACTCAATACTTGTGTTTGTCAGTGCGTATATATATATATGTATATATATATATATAATATATATATGTATCTATGTGTATGGGTATTACTTCCCCTGCCCGGCTCAATTGGCAGACACAGGCGACACAACAAAGGCCAGCGTCGGCATAAAACAAAAGGGCCCAAAGGCATAAGGCTGACAAGGCAGCTGCCTGTCCCCTGTACCTAGTCTCCTCTGCCTCTCCCCCTCTCGCTCTAACACTCGCTCACTCCCTCTCTGTCTTTCACTGTGTTCCTGTGCCTATTCCTGTCTGTCTCGCTTCTTGCCTGCCTGCGTGCCTGCCTGACTTGAGAGCCTGCAGGCGAGTTTTGTGTATCATTTTTCATGACAGCCAGCTACTCAAATGCACACACATACACACACACACACACACAAACACACACTTGCACACACACACACACATACATATAAGCATTGATATGTCCAATGGTTTGACAGGCACTCCAAAAAGTGCAATTGCTGCAGCTAATTACTACTAAATATGTCTCTTACCTAACTCACAAGACCTCACTCTCTCTCCCTCTCTCTCTCTTTCTCTTTCTCTCACTCTCCCTCGCTCTCCCTCTCTCTTTGTTGGTCTGCCACACGTCCTCTCTCTCTGTAAAATTAGTTAATTTCTTGTACACTTAGACGCACATTAATCAGCACGTGGCGAATGCTAATGAAGACGCATCTCAGCGTTGCACACAACTCACTTAAAATTTTGATTTAAGGCAACCACCCAAAAATTGTTGTTGTGCCCCCCGCCCGCCCCCCAAAATACCATATATCATTATTTGGAATCAGGCAGACAGCACGAGTTCATATAACTGCAAGTGTGTGTGTGTGTGTGTGTGTGTGTGTGTGTGTGAGTGTGTGTGACTTCATCATTTAACGATTATTTCTAGCAATTTCAATGCACTCACTCAGAGGAGAGACCCCCAAAAGCAGTTCAACTCTTGTAGAGGGCTTCGACAGCTTCCCCCCCTCCTCCCCCCAACTCTGCCGCTCTTCCTGCCATCTTTTTATTTGCTGCAACATTGCGAAAATTTACGATGCCTGTGACACAGTTAACTCATGCTCGACACCAAAACATATATCAAATGTGTGGCACGACTTGAAACGGCAGAGGCACCACACCACACACACACACACACACACACACATACATACATACATGCAGAAAGACAAAACCTTATAGCCACGATTCCAGGCCTGAAGGGTAAGAGCTGCGTTACCTGCTGCTCCTGCTGCTGCTGCTGCTCCTGCTGCTGCTGGCACCCAATGCCCATCGCTCCCCTCTCCCCTCTCCAGTCCCATTTCCATTCCCATCACGGTCGCAGTTTCAGTTTCAGCCTGGCAAACAATAACGTGAAATATGTGCGGCGTTTTGCAATTCATACGCAAAAATGGATGAGCGGCGTATTTGAATCGCAATGCGGATGGCTCGTTGCCTGGCTTGGTCTGGTCTGGCCTGGCGGCATGGTCTGGCCTGGCCCGGGCTGGCCTGGAGGGCAACGGTAGCCGCCACGTAGCTATGTGGGTTGTAGCATCAAGGACACACACACACACACACACATACGCACACGCATATGAACAACACACAATAACACATTGTATGGCAATGGTAAAAACATAAAATTAAAGTGTCGTCGTTGTCGTTGTCGTCGTCGATGGCGGCGGCCCCAACTGAAGTGTCTGCAACGTGTGGAGAGT
Source organism: Drosophila mimica (assembly GCA_037043585.1). Lineage (NCBI taxonomy): Eukaryota > Metazoa > Arthropoda > Insecta > Diptera > Drosophilidae > Drosophila > Drosophila mimica. Next base: position 1,775,988 of record JBAMBE010001187.1, read on the forward strand.
GGGAGGGGGTGGCGGGGGTTGGTGGTGGTGGCGGCTAGCATTTAATCTTCCAATTGAGTGCGTGGTGCTGTGGTGCGCTGACATAGATAAACTGGCATATCCTGACTGTCTACAGTTACTATATATGTTTTTTATTTTCTACTGCATGCAGCATTGCGAACATTTTTGCTTTTAAAAAACAATTAATCTTTATTAGCCGACAATGTCCGTTGCCAACTTTGTCGATGGCTCAAAAGCCAATTAAAAGTGTTTTGCCTGTGCAACAATCAAACAAGCGGCACCCAAAAAAATGCTAGAGTGCTCGTGCAACAACAACTACAACAACAACAAAAACAACAAAAATAGCGCCTCACGCCCAGAATTTTTTTTTATTCAGCGCCTTGTGTAATTAATCATTTTTACTGATTTTATATTGCATTACTTATGCTCCCTCTCCCTCTCTCTCTGCCTCTGTCTCTGTCTCTGTCTCTGTCTATGTTAAAAGTCAACGCTTTCGTCCCTCATGGGCCAAAAGGGAATTGTGCAATATCCGTAAAATGCGCAAAAGTTGCCATCAATATGCTACGCTCGGATACGTCCATCAGAAATGCACTGAAGCGTAGATCCTTTCGTGTTACCGTTCGTTCCTCTCTTGTTGTTGTTGTTGCTGTTGTTGTTCTTGCTGCCGCTTCGACAAAGGATTCGTTACGGATTTATTGGCAACTTGATGCGGCCTCTGGCCCTAACCCCGCTCTCGGCCCCGGTCCCGGCCCTTTTGGCTTTGTGACTTTTCTTCCTCCTGGACTCGTGCTATAAATTGACTTTTTTAGTTTTGATTTGCTGAAACGCAACTCCGTCGAACTCCAAAAAGAACTTTAGATTCTTTTTTTCTATTTTATAAAATTAAAAAATATTTTGTGCCTGTCCGAAAAGTTTCACTTGTGGTCAGTTAAGCAACAGAACAAATAAATAAAGTATCCAAAAGTTGTAGGTTTGCCAAATTAATCCATAGACAAATCATTAAACGTTAAAGCGTTATTATTGCGAGCCTAAAAAGGACTTTGCGCGTTGGCAGCGCACTTGAAAGGGATTATTTGACTGAGGGCTGAAACAATAACGACGCTCAACTGCCAAATAAGTATCGAAAGTTAAACAAGTTTCCAAAATGTCGAAGAAAAAATACCCTTTCGTAAGGAAATGCAAATGTTTGTTAACCCGAACTGAACTGAATTTAAAAATGTGAATATCTCTTATATTCTTATGGTAAACTTATTATCCCTAAAAAATTAAAAATTATTTACAAATTTTAGTGTGTCTTCTTTTTATAATTTTCAAATAAAAAATTATTAAAATATCTAAAATAAAATATTACGAATTATCATAATAATAATATTATTTTTAATGTTCTTAATAATATTTTACAGTAGTAACAGATTTAATGTTTTAAATATTATTTTCAAAGTTAGCTTCTTCTTTTACAAATAATAATCCAAATAATTTTAACAATAGTTATTCCAATACTTGGTCATAAATATAACACGATTATAACAAAGCCCAAAAGCATGTCTTGATTTGTTTCCTCGGCATTACAAACGCCGCGACAAATGGCTAATAACTATTTGGCAAGGGTATCTGCGCACAATAAATTGTTAATCATCCACTCTCCCCTGAACCTCACCCCTGCTCCCTTTTCTGTATAATTTTGGGGTGTGCAAAACTGGAATCGAGCAATAGGAACAATGCATGGAAATCCCTAAATGTTGTTAAACAGAAAATAAATGAAGTCGACGCGAAACGCGGGGTGCAAAAGGATTTGTGCATTAGCGCCGCAGACAAGTATTGATGGCTTGGACACGTCCACAGCAGCTGGACAGAAAGACGCACAGACAAGCAGTGGGTATTGAAAATCAGTTGTGTGTACTATTTATTTCGCTAGGGGTAGTCCACGTGGTAGGCAAAACCTAAAGAGGGAGTGCTAATAAGATACAACAAATTTCAACAATTCGGTGGTTGCTGTTTCTGCTGCGTACCCAAAAAAAAAGAAAAAAAAAAAAAAGAATTCATGTTTGGTGTCAACATTTGCAGTTGTTGTTTATTTACACATTGTTGTTGTTTCGTTGCTGTTATTTCTTTACTTTGTCATAGAAAATTAGCAGCACCCCAAACGTGTCTTCAAATCAGTTTATCAAAAATATTTGCACAAATGCTTAGTCTGAACAAACATTCCGAACTGTTGACACTTTCCACAATGTTTGTTTAGGTCTCTTCACTGGCTTTGATTGTTGGCTGTTGGCTGCTGCTAATTTGAGGCGCTGTCGACAAAGTGCATTTTCCGATTACACATTCGCTTAAAACTCAATTTCCCATAACTATTTAGCAAAGCTTGCCAAAAAAATGAAAAAATGAAGAAAACAACGCTTGTTGCACATGCAACATAAAAACGAAAGCTTTTTGTTGTATGAGAACTTTCAAGCCAAGCTGCACAGTAGGAATCAGGTCAACTGGATATATGCAAATAGCATGTTCAACTATTGTACAACATGCAGCGCAACAATGCGCACAACTTGTTAAAGTGTTTTTACTTTGTTGTTGTTGTTGTTGTTTTTTTTTTGTTGGTTTGTTGTTGGCTGGTTTGCCGCTTTTAATATATATCGCTGCAACAAGCGCGCACAGAGGCAACACGCAGCCTGCCACAGCGCAACATGGCATTGGTCAAAAGGCGGCTGCACCAAAGCAACGCCAAGTGCAACTGCAACTGCGTCGACTGCGGTGGCGGCTGCCTGCTGCCTGCTGCCGCCGGCTGGCAAAGACAATGCCAACAGACAGACTGTTGCACCAGAGTCAGCCAACTGCATACAGCACACAAGCCGTTTGTGGCACGAAGGAGTCTGTTGTGGTCCAGAGTAACGATTGTCATCCTCGTTTCTTTGGCATCATATTTTTACTGCAGTTTCTAATTCACGATTTTGGAACTTCGCTTGGGGGCATAGCGATTAAGTTGGTCAGGTTGTGCTACCAACTTTGAACAGAATTAAAAGGCAATCAAAACTAATTAACTCAATTTAAGGATTTTTATAAAATCAAAAAATATAATTCTTGTTGTTTTCTTTTTTTATTTTTGTGGAGTCAAAAAATAAGAAGTAATTGTTTCATTATCCAAAGAAATTCTGCTTCAGCTTAAATCATTTTAATTTTGTATAATTTTAATAATCGCAAATTGCACAGCATAAAATTTGTTGCAAGCTTCTTATCTTTGCATCTAATATCAAATCACTTTGAAGGTGCTTATCTCTGTATATCTCAAGTTGAGGCAACTTTACCATTTTAATATCGACTTATCAGAGTTTATGCTGCACTGCAATTGTTTCGGTGTATTTTGCACCACCTTCACCCTGGAAAAGCCTGCAACCCGAAAAAAAAAAAATAACCAAAGTTTATTCAAGCAATATTTTTTTTCCATTTTTGCAGGTTTACATTTGTTTTTACATTTGCTGTAAGCCTTTTTTCGATTTGCAGAGTGCGGACCTGCATAAAAAACCAGTTGCAGTTGCAAGTTGAAAGGGGCATAGAGAAAGAGAAGAAAAGAAAACAAAACTACAACAAATAATGGAGATTTTCTCTCTTTCCCAGTGCAAAGTGCATTGAGGCATGTGCCTGCAAGGGATGGCCGCCATTTGTTTACAAATAGCAAAATGCGAAATACAAAATGTAAAAATGTGTGTGAGAGAGAGAGAGAGAGAGAGACAGAGAGAGAGAGAGACTGAGAACTTTTGGATGCATAATACATAACTATGTATAACTATTTTTCTTTTACTACTACATATTTAGTTGTTTGTATTCATGTCGACCGCCCAACTGTGAAATTGTGTCAAAATCGGATGCTGCAGGCAGCCGCTGCACGTTGCAGTTAACTTTAAAGGCTTCAGAGGCAGGTTTACTTCGCCCAAACATTTATAGACTCTGGCTTAGCAATTTTCCAACGTACCTGGCAATTTAACGGTATATTGTAAATTTCATTTAATACGACAGCACAGCTCGGCTCGGATGCCTGCTGTTAATAAAGTTGCGCCTCAGTTCAGAGTCAACTAATTAGAGGCGCCCCAGATCCGCAATTCTCAATGCAGCCAGTAAAACTTACCTAAAACGAGAAATAAGAAGAGAGAATGAGATGGCTATTAAGTAAGTTAGATGAGTAAGGAATATGATTTAATAAGCAATTAAATTATTTTAATAACGCCGCCGACGAGCGCAGCAAACGAACTGCACACAAAATTGCAATTTTCCAGCAAATTTATAACAACGAACAACGAATAACGAATAACGAATAAAAACAGGCAGCAGGCGTTTGGCAACACAAACTGGCATTAAACAAAAATTAAGGACGGCTTCAAGAAGACTCTCAAGCAAAAAATTAGCAAAAAACTTAAACACAAAGTGGAAGAAGATGTAACGAAAAAATAGAAAGAAAAAATAAAAATGAAAATAAAAATAAATAGAAAAACTGGGCAAAACCCAAGACTCAACAGCTGCCAGGCCAAGTAGTCATCATCAGCTGAGATAGCAACAACTCAAGTGGCAAGTGGTGGGTAATGCCGGGAAACGGGGTGGGGCAGAGTAGATAGCAGCACCAAGCAGCAAGCAGCTAGAAGCAAGCAGCAGGCAACATCCCAACTAATGCCATCAAGCTGATGCATATAGTGATTAGAGTGGACGCACTACTGACTCTCTTCGGTTGCAGATGACGATGACGATAAGTGTTTGCAGTTTGCAGTGTTATAGAAAAGTTGCCATCACACACAGATACACACACACACACACACACACACATGTATTTTACTGATGATAATGATAGATAAGTGTGCGCCAGTGTACTACGTAACTTTACTCTAACTTCAAAAGCTATCAGCAGTTAAATCGAAATGCAGTAACCAAGACAAGCCAGCGACTGAGCCAAGAACAAGCCTGAGCCTGAGCCTGAGCCTGGGCCTGGGCCTGGGTTTGAGCCAACGGGCAGCAACTGTAAACCTGGCGCAGCTTAATGACAAGAGAGCGCCAAGAATACTGCTGCAGCAGAGACTCGCAGCAAATTTGCTGCTTTCAGCTGCGAGTACACTCAAAAAAAAAACTCCGAGCAAAGATCGAGATTCATAAATTATGTTTTTGTGCTGCTGAAATTCGTAAATCTTTGATAAATGTGAATAAGACAATAAATCTTTGTATAAGTTAAATATACAATAAATAAGATAATTAACTTAAAACATTTCGATTTTTAGAAATTCTTAAAGTCTAAAATAAATAAATAAAAATAAGTACGCAGTATTTTTATTTATTTAAATTTCTGAATTAAAATTAAAATTAATGTTTTTCACTTCTCTTTTTCTGCTGTTAATATTATGTGCATGTTTCAAGAACTTTAAATATGTCATTTACTGATTTAAGCTCGTTACTTTCTGTAATTAATTATTAATTTTTTAATTAATTTCTGTAATTTCGCAGGAAATCAATGATAATTTTGTGTCACTTATGACAGTTATGGGGCACGTGCATCCCATGCGTAAGCCCTTGCTCTTTTATAGATGGGTTTTTCGCTCAGTGCACCCTTGAGTTGATGCTGCTGCATCATTAGCAATTGTGGGCTGGACAAGGCGGGCGTGGGCCTGGGCATGGGAAATATTTGCTATAAATGCATGCAACATTAAGTAGAACGCATTTTTGCCACAACAACACAGCAGAAGAAGCAGCAACCTGCTGATGACGCGGCTGCTGCTGCTGCCGCCAACGCCACACGCCACTTCACTTGACTGCAGCTCCTTGTCGTAGCTGTTGCGGGCTGTTGCTGCTGCTGCTGCTGTTGTTGTTGTTGTCGTTGTTGTTGTTGTGCCTTTTCACAGCTCAACGCTTGCGCGCTTTTGGAGCAGAATGGTGGCTGAGGCTGAGGCTGAGCCTGCGAAAGGGTTTTCGTTTTTGCCACGCCGCATGCTTTATATTATTTCCAAGAATCTTGCCGGCTATTAAGAAAGCATCCAAGCCAGGCCGGGGCAAGCCAGGAAGCAGACAGAGCCTGTGGTGTGTGCGGAGATTGGGGCTGTTGTAAAGTAAAATTATTATTTTCTTTTCGTGCTCATAATTTCAGTTTTTCCTAACTGTTTTTTCAGCGTTCTTCTTTTTTTTCTTTTTTTTCCGCTGCTTTTGGCCCCAATTAGTAAAAGTCTTTTCCTTATTTCTTTTAGGCTTGGCTCTTAGCTTTGCTGATAGATTTCTCTTGCCAAGCATTTTCTAATTAAATTCAAGAACATGGCACTATTACTAAATATATTAAATACAAGATCAAAAACTTTGAATTTACAGAATTTATTTTTCAATCTAGGAGATAAACTAAGTTGCTATTCTTCAAGAGCTGGAATCTTGCTTTGACATTTTCAGTGTATTTAACATTCGAATTTTGTATTTTACTTATTCATTTTAATAGCCATGTTTTATTGCATGGGTTTTGACTTAAGTGCAAGCTAAAGCACCCTCACTAGCATCGCTTTTTATTTATTGACTATTATTTATTTTATTTAACTGAAACTCCACATCAACCGCGAACCATTTGAGGCCATTTAGTTTGCGATAAAAACGCAAAATTTATGCAGGCTAAAATCTTTTTTCCCTTTTATTTTTTTTAATGCACACAAACAAAATGCAACAGCAAAATGAGAAGCAGAGGAAGAAGAAGAGCGTATATTCGTATAATAAAATATAAGAAAAATTCTATTTTCTCGGGCAATAAAAATGTCAACAGCGTCGCCACAAGCGGACACAGCCAATTGCAACTGGGCTGCTTGCTGTGGGTCGACTTCTCCGGCTGATTTATGCATTTCGCATGCAAAACGCTAATCAGTGTGCTACCCGAACCACTCCCCAATCCCCCCTCCCTCTCCTGTCTCCTCTGCTGTCACCCAGCCAAACCGTTCCCTTTGCTTTGCAAAACTCGACGGGCGGCCCAATAAAAACTCAAGCAAAAAACCGGCGGGAAAAGGGAGGCTGTAATACAAAACTCAAATAGCGTTTAGCCAAAGATGACTAATATCACGTTGCAGCATGTTGTTGCAAGTGGTCAAGTGGGTTGACTCGGCTGCATGTGGAGGCAGTTAAATGAATGTTAACAGAGCAACAACAATAACTTGCTGCACATCTCTGGCCGAGTTGTGCTGCATTATTATATGAAGCGAAATTCCATAAATTTGCATGGCATTTGTGGCAAGTGTGCAAATTGACATGCAACGCGTCGCAGTTCAGACATATGTACTTATATATGTATATGTGTGTTTGTGTGTGTGTGTGTGTGTGTGTGTATATGTATGTGCATATGCTTGCCTTATAGTGGTGCTCAATTAATTTTCCTTTTTACGCACCGACTGATGAAGAGAAGCCAAAGCCGATTTCTGTAACAGTTGTTGTTGTTGTTGTTGTTGTTGTTATTGTTGTTGCAGCTTGTTGAATATTTTGCGCCTCAATAAGTTTTAACCCCAATTGAATTCAACGTATTTCAGTCAGAACTGGGGTGGCTTACTATTGCATGCCTGTTGCAGTTGTTGTTGCAGTTGTTGTTGCAGTTGTTGTTGTTGTTGTTTTGAGTATTGGAAAAGTTTCTGAAATTTACGCGTATGCCTTGCATAATTACAAGATTTTCAAGCGAATTTTGTACGAAATGTTGTAACTTGTGAAGTGCTTTAATAAATAATAAGAGCTTCCTGCACCAAGTGAAACTTAACATTTTGGCCTGATTTCAGCTAAGCAATGGCGAAAACAGGGGTACACTGAACTATATACATTATATATATATATATATAAATACATAAAGTGTTCCAAGCAACTGTATACAAATCCATTAAATATGTATTGTTGAAAAGGTTTATCAAATGCACTTAAAAACTCAGCGAGTGTAAAATAATCAGTTTTTTCCCAGCATATTTTCCTTAACGAGTTTTAATTCTAAATTGTTAAGAGCGTGATTTAGGTCAAAATGAAAAAGAGAAAAACTATCTAAAACCACAACAAGTTAAATACACTCTTGTATACAAATAATAAACAACTTTCCTAAGTACATTTCACTCAGTTTCACAGAAAACGAAAAGTTTTCTTAAGTAAACTTAAATATGACTTTTAAAGCATTTAAATGCAAAATGGCAACTAAAAGATACGGAATCTCAACTAAGTAACTTGTACTGACTAAAATTTATTTTATTTTTAAAAAATCACATTTCAGGAATTAAAATAACTTTTCACCCGCTGATTAAATCAAAGCCATTTCTTTAATTAGAAATAATAGGAAATAAGCTCGGCTTTTAAATTGATATGAAAAGCTGGGTGTTGGAAATGGTCCACAATTGTGTGGCAATCAAATTTAAATGAATTACAATAGAGGCATGCAGGTGAAAATTTGATGCCACTTGCCACAAGCCACATATTTGTGCTTTACATACGCATCTAAATATACGAGTACATATACGAGTATTGTGGATGATGGGATTGATGTACAGGCAATTGGCCAGCACTTGACCGGAAAATTAATTAACTAAAATATATACAGATATTTGCACAACAGGAGCACACTTGACTGCCAAAAATCCAAACGACATGCACACACGCAGGACACAACACAACACACACAACACACACACACACACAACACACACATAACAAATAAGTACATGGCTGCCTGGGCACTTAAACAGAGTTATCTAAAACCAAGAAATATGAGTCGCATTTGTAGCCAGCCTGGGGGGGATTTGTGGGGGCGTGCAACAACTGCGGCAAATGTCACTTAAGCGGTCATGTCCTATGCTCTAACTAGCGACTATTTGCAGTTGTCTATGTGTGTGTGTGTGTGTGTGTGTGTGTCTTCAACATATGGGCTTAGTTATTGTGCATAGGCAATGCTCATGTCCTGCTGCCACAATTAACTAAAAGCGCGCATCAAATTACAAACAAACAGCAGCAGCAGCAACAACAAGGATGCCACAACAGACAGAGAGTGACAACGACATGAAGCGGAAGTAACAACTGTGCATATACATGTGTGTGTGTATGTAATATACGTATGTGTCTGTGTGTGTATTGAGTGTATTATTGTTATTTCACTCGAACGCTTGTAGATTTGTCGCCAACAGCTGTGCAACTTTTGTGGGCTCAGCCAGACGGCCATTTTGTCAATGCGCTTTGCATGTGTATCTATATGGTATATATATATACCTACACAGATATATATATATATACATATAAAGATATATACCAATATATGTTTCCATGAGTAGCTGTGTGTTTGTATCTTTGGCCGCGTGCACGGCTGCAATTTATGTATCTTTTGGCTTACAAGGATAGATGGTCATTTGTAGCTTGTAGCCAAGTTGTTGCTGCTGTTGTTGATGTTGTTGTCGTTGTTGTTGTTGTTGTTGTTGTTGTTGTAGCCGACCTCAATCAGGGCCTGGGGCAAAAAGGCTGGGCAAGCCAAGCGAATGAACGTTGCTCATTGTAAGCTACTTAAGATTTTGCACCGATTATATTATATATGCTAAAATAGACGCGCAAATTGAGTGTGAGTTTTCCGTAGATAATCTTTACAAGCAATTTAAAGCTAGACAAGTGCTAATATAACAATGCCAACAGCAGCAGAAGCGGCAACAGCAGCAGCAGCAGCTACAACTGAAACAGGTAAAGATACAACACAGATCTTAACAACAATGGCAAGCAAATTAAAGGCTTAAGTACTTGCTGCACAGACAGAGAGAGAGATAGAGAGATAGAGAGGGACAGGGAGCAAAAGGCAAGGCAGGTCGAACAGGTCGGCCATATCACGTGCGATCAACTAATTAAAGCAAAAACCGTAAAAACAGGAAGCCGCACATTAGGCAACAACAAAGTGGCAAAAGCCGAGAGAAAAATCAGAGAGTGAGAGACAGAGAGAGAGAGAGAGAGAGAGAGAGAGACAGGGAAAAGTTTTAGTTGAATGATTACCACGGCTAGAATTGAGTTTTTCCCCACTGCAACATTAATGAGGCCAACAAGCCTGGCTAGAACAAGGCAGGGAGCAGCGGCGGCTGCTGTTTCCTGGCCGCACTTGCCGTATTCAATTATGACGGAGCACCTTGAATTACAGTTAGTGAGCGAGTTGGCAACTTTACAACAATGCTTAAGCCTATTGAGCTCTGACTTGCCTGCCTGCTTACGACAGCATCATGTGGCCATAATAAACACGAAGCCAACTTTAAATCAAATCAGTTGCCAAACGTACAGCAAAGCAGGGGCGTGGCTGCCACCAATTCAAGCCGCGTTCGTTGACAGCGGGCCCAAAAGGCAACGCCAAGCCAAGTGGTACACTGAGAGAAACACAAATCACTTTGAAAACAAAAACTAATTTTTAATATATATTTCAAAAATCATTTATATAAATTTCTTTTGAGTAAAAAATACATCTCTTAATAGAAAAATGCAATAATTTAAATTAATGCTGGGATTTTTTTTACTTTATACAAATCTTTTGGTTATTATGATTTTTAATCTAAAATCAAGTTTTAAGTCAAGATTTTAATGAGAATTTATAATTCTGTTTTTCACATTTCGTAAAATGTAAAAATCTTAGAAATGTCAACTAATATGTATATTTTTTTTTCGAGTGTAGTAGTTGACGCAAGTAACATCAGGATAAAGGTGGCAAACACAGAGAGAGAAATACAGAGGGAGATAGACAGAGAGATAGAAAGAGAGAGACACTGAAATCCATGGATGCCTGGTATGCGTTGATAAATGGAATTGAATGGAATGCCACTGATTGGTCTCTGATGGCAGCATCTTAGACTTGTCGCCACAGCTCCAGCCACAGGAGCTATCCAGCTATCCACATTCAATGTCGGCCTGTCAGTTGGCCTTAGTGTTTGGCGCTTTCACAATTTTCAATTATGGTTAATCATGCAAATGTTTGTCGCCTGCGAAAATGTTTTACATAATGCAAAGTGAAATGATGCCGCTGATGTTGATGTTGATGTTGCCACACTGCCAATCGGAAAGTTCGGCAGCATTGCAGCCTTGTTGCATATATGAATAATTGTGTCTTTTGTGTACACCCTGGACTCGCTTACAGCTGCTGGCCACAGGTAGTAGCACAAACAATTTTTGCCACATCATTTCACACACACCGAGAGAGAGACAGAGCACAAAGAATAGAATGGACATTCCTCAAACCTACCTAGCCACAATCGATTGTGTGTCCATGTGTGTGTGTGTCCATGTGTGTGTGTGTTTTGTGTGTGTGAGTGTGTTGCTGTGTACCTTTTGGGATTAGAACCAACCCCGAAACGTGTCGCATTATGCGTGCGTAGACTACAGCAGGCGTAAGAACTAGATTGCCATGTCCTTCGGACAGGCAACTACGGATTTAAAGGGTGTCCCGTTTTCCCAAACTCAACCCATGCAAAATACCTGTGAGCCAAGTTTGGCACAGCGGAAGAATCCATATATTTTTGTGCAGGTAACGAAATTGTAATGAAACCATAATGAAAATGTCTCAAATGATTTCAAAATAAACTGAGATTTCCAAGGGAGATTATAAAACAAATAGAGATTATAAAGCGAAACCTAAATTTTGAAGGCTATTTAATTCCGGTTGATTTTTATTGGACAGGAAAATTAAGAAAAGGCTATCTTAGGTACACCAAAGGTTACATGTCCTTGGACACCGGAGTAAAATGGCCAACATATAAATTTCACTATAAATTTAAAAACCGACCGATTGTTATATGATACATCATCTTCTATATATCTAAATTTGGTTCAAAGTGTCTTCTTTATTGAGGATCTAGCTTGGATACAAGCAAACTAGCAGACAAACATGGCTATATTAACTCGGCTTTTATTAACTCAGCATTAGAATACCCTCTTCAGGGCTACAAAAATGCAATCATAGTTTTGCATACTATTATTATTATAATCACAAGAGAATAAACACATTTTTATAGGAAATTGATTTTAATTAAAGCTCTCTTTTCGTTTACTCATTCAAACATTTGGCATCCGTTTAGTCATGCAAAACTGTGCAATTCATCAACGAAATACACAGAGCGGTACCATTATAATATATGGTTTATTCTCATGGCATAACGACTGCGTGTAATGTGTATTTTACCCACATACATGTATATATATTATATCACATATATATATATATATATATTTGTATGTAATTCCCCCATTACAGCTACGCACCCTATAGCTACAGCTACCCACACACGCTCTGCATCAATTCCCATGCGTAAACCAGACTATTTATGTCTCAGTGTGTGTGTGTGTGTGTGTGTGTGTGTGTGTGTCTGTGTGTGTGTGTGAGTGTGTGTGTGTGTGTGTGTGTGTGTGCGTGTGTATGTTTGTGCCATTTGGTCATAAATTCAAAAAGCTGTCCAGCTTAAATTTTGGTTTTTCAATTTTTGAATGCTAGACCTCCAGCATAAACTCTAGATCTCACCCCTCATTTACCCCCCACCCACACACACACACACACACACAACTACACACTCAAACACACAACCGGCTCACATAGTTGTGCGTGTAACTGTAAAACGTGTAAGGAGTCAACGCACGGACCGAAATGCTCAGCGTCCGAAAGGACGAGCGTCACAAAAACCATGAGATTTCATTTAATTAAAGCATTTCTGTTTTCATTTTTTTTTTTTTTTTTGTTGTCGGGGAAAATCAGGGGTGCCCAGAAACCTAACCCAATGAAATCGTCGGTCGCATGCATGTTGAAATTTTGACGCCATATGTGCGTGGAATATATTAAATATACAAACAAGCCTTTAAAAGGGATCAGCGAACGCTTCAAATATATTTGTAGTTTTAGTCGTTTTTCCCTTTACGTTTTTATTTTTACGTTTTTTTTTGTTTCAGTGTTTTGCAGCTCCTAAACAAATATGTTTGTGACATTGCCCACAAAAACGGTTTGCCTTTGGATTATGTGTTATTAGCCAACCCCCACCAGTACCCCCTCGCTTGACATGCAAAATATGAAATCAATGTTGGGAGGGGTAGGGGGGTTGGGGCAAGGGTCACAAAAAGGTTAAACAAAGGTTAAGCTGGGCCCCTCAAGAATTTTTGGTTGCTAGCTTAGGCAGTCATCAGAGCTATTTAGTTAAAATTAGTCGAGGAGATCTTTTCAATAAACCAAAGCAAACAGGCGACAGACACCACAGCAAAATGCGCTCCAGGCGCTCGCAAAGGATAATGGCTAAGGATATTGCTGCCACTTGCTGCTGACAATGTCAAAGGCAGAGCAGGTAGCTTTGAGGCAATTTCTTCGCAAAGAAAACGCTCAGCTGGAATGATGCTGGCCACCTATCATCAGCAGCAGCACTGGCAGCAGCATCAGTGGCAGCTGCAGCTGCAGCATCACACAAATGGAACCCATGCGGCAAATCATGAAATAAACTCTTTAATTACTCCTCACGACCAGCAGCAAGAAGCTTTGCAGCTTGTGGCTGGCAGGCGGGGCACGCAACAAGCCAAACAGCTAAATGGAAAATTATGCAAAATACGGTTGCAGCAGCAACAACAGCAGCGGAAGCAGCTACCGAAAATTTAAGTAAAAATTATAAAATCTTTGGCACGACATTGGTCGCAAACGCTGGCAACGACAAAACTGCAAATTACCAAATTATAAACAAAAAGCAATGATGATGATGATGATGATGATGACGACAACGTTGCAGGCACAGCCATAAAGCCCCGAGGATGCCGCAGTTCGGAGAGACGACTCCGACCGCACACAGCATGCAGTCCCAGCCATGGCAAACTAACCAGTTCCCCACACTACCCTCCCCACTAACCCCTCTCTCTCTCTCCTCTCTGCACAGTTGCCTTAAACGCATTTAAACAACTTGAGTGCCTCCCGTCCCGCCACTCTCTCCTGGTCCTGTCGCCTTGCGTCGTGCCCGGGCCCGTCAACCTGCAACGTTTGGCACCCACTCGATTATCACCGAAAAACGATTGACCTCACGAATTCGTAATTAATTTTCACAAAAGTTTTCCATTCGAAGACAAACTTCAAACAAAAGGCTCGCACACACAATGTGAACAAACGTGGCCAAAACCGAACCGAACCGAGCCGAGTAATATCGAGTTTGAGTTTTTCCGTTATTTCGGATTGGTTTTTGTCTTTGGCTGTGTATGCAATGGAGACCGTTGACTACAATGTTTAAACATTTGAGCAGCGGCGCTGTGGCACTGCGGCACTGTGGTGGTGCCCTGGCGCTGTGGGGGGCACATTTGGTGAGCAAGTGACTCTCCAATCTTGCACTCGCTCGCTCCGCCGCTCGTTGGCTGGTTTGTTGGTTCATTCGCTCGCTAGTTGGGCGCATGATGTCGCTTAAGTGCTGAAACAATGTTTCAAGTTGTAAGAGCAACGACAACAACAGCAATTGCAACAACAGCAACAACAACAGCAACAGACAGCAGCGGCAACTTGCCAGTCGTTGCACCAAAAATAAAGTGTGCAAAAATGAGCAACTTTTTCGACTGAGAAGCAACTATGTGCGCTAGCAAACACTACACTGAGAAACAAGCAGAGAGATTATCTAGAGTAAGTAATAAAAATAAAAAAATAGAATAAAAAATAAAAAACAAATAAATAAAAAGTTGTTATACAAAAATCAGTTGTACTTCAAAACTGAGGAAAGTTGTGTGTTTTTCTCTCAGTGTACATACATACACTCGCACACACACACACTTGGCTAGGCGTCGCATAGACAACCGCAACAACAACAGCAACAACCTCAAGCTCGTTGATGACTCTGACTAGCAGATACTTGCAGTGCCGCCTTGCCACACCACAGACTGGCAAAAGATACAATTTCGAAGCGGCTCAAACTGAAACAATATGTGAGTGTGTGTGCGTATGTGTTTATGTGAGTTTGTTTGTTTGTTTGTTTATGTGTGTGTGTTTTTCAACTGGCAAACGTAAAGTGCACAAATTGCAATTGCAGCTGAGCGCGGGAATCAGGACAAGCACAGGATGAAGAGCAAATGCTACCCAACAGCTACAACTGAGCAGAGCAGTGTGTGTATTTTATGGAGTTTAACGCAGTGGGTGACATTGATAACGGCAGGGGTTGATCCGCAATTAAATTGATAACATAGCTGCACTTATTTTAATGCGTAAGGGGGGTACCCACACAAAGTTTGTCAAGTCTAACTAAAGAATTGCATTCGTTGCTTAACAAACTTTCGAAATATACATTTAAAATATTGTGCAAGTAAATTTTAATTTTACCTATTATTTGAATATATTTTAATATATTATTTCGTAACTAAATCAAAATTTAATAGTTTGACTCAATCATATGATTTATTTGTGGCAGATGAAGCATTTTTAGTTAAATATTCTTCTTTATTAGTTACTTAAATTTAAATAAAGAATTTATTGATTGAGAATTTAATTTATTTATGTGTGCATAAAAAAACAGACAATTTAAATAAGCTTTTAAAATCGATTGTGAATTGTTCAATGTGTGGTCTGACACTATCAGTATTCACTGTAAGTGTTCTGGTAAAGATTAACGCTATCTTTACTTGTTGTTCAACTCCTTTCAACACACACACACACAAACACACACATCCTGATACACCGTTGACAATATAATGCAATGCTTTTCGTCTGGCCAAAATGCAAAGTGCATCTGTGGAATGCAACGTGCTAAAGCAGAACGAAGAAGAAGAAGAAGAGGAGGCACTGACCACAACACAAGCTGGCAACTGATAGTTTGCTGGCATTAGACACTGCCAGGATGCACAATCGAGACTCCTCTTGCACGCACATTGACACTTTGATATGATTTCAGGCCACATGCCTGTGCAGCATGATCTGCGGTCTACTGGTCAGCAGCAGGAGCAGCGGCAGAAGCAGCAGCTGGGGCAGCTGAGGCAGCTGAGGCAGCTTCAACTACACCTACTTCAGCTTTCAAACTGGTGGCCAACTGGCCAGCTGTGCCTGCCAAACTTTGGTGTAGGCCCCCATTTTGTGTGGCATTTTTGGCATGATTGCACTACAGTTTGCAACTTCTGTGCCTTGTGGTCTCTTTTGTGGCAGGCAACCAATGACGCTGCACAAAATTGCTATGGCCGGTACATCAAATTGAGCCTGTTGCAAAAGACTCGCAACTGATGTCAAAATGCGGCTGGGCAAAGTGTAAATAAAATCGAACCACACGAAAGATGCAAAAACTTAAATTGGAGCAACTGACAGAAAACGCCAGGCAAAATATGGAGAGCAGATTCTGGCTATATATCGTTTGTGTGTGTGTGTGTGTGTGTGTGTGTGCATAAGAAGAAGAGGAAGAAAAAACTCGACAAATTTCGCAGAATTTCGCATAAAGTATCTGAAAGTTGAGACAGAATTTGTGCTCAAGTTTATAACGTTTTTCTCACTTGTTTCGTGATATTGAAATTAATTTTGGATGCTGTTGGCGACAACAGAACAACAGCTGTTACCAGTCCCCCTTTACCCCTCCACCCCTCCACCATCTCCTGAACTACAACCCCCTCAACAACCAGCCTCTGCCCTGCTTTATTGTGTGACTTGTAAGTTTGTAAAGCGTTGTTTTTTTTTCCGGGGCTCAAGTTTAATTTCAACGCTTAACTTGGCCAACTTTCGCGAGTGACAGTCGACGCTTGAAGTCGCGGCAGCCGTGGCAGCCGTGGCAGCCTTTTAGACGTCGCAAATTACTTCAAGTTTTTGGCATTCAAGTGCTTAAATGTCTCACGAGTTTGCTTTGCCAACCGCTTTACACGTCATTTGAGTGCACGCTCTCGAAAAACTACGAGCTACACTCAGCAAAAACTATGGCCAACTATGTCCCAAATTGCCATAACATTGAAATTGCCCGTTAAAATTAAAAAAATGTTGTAAGAGTAAGAAAATAATGATTGCTTTGAGGAAGCAAAAATTTAATTTATTTTAATATTTAAAAACAGTTTAAATATTTATGTCTAAAGATAAAGTTGTAAGCTTTGTTAACTTTTCTAGAAAGCAGATAACGAATAATGTTTTTGCTACATTTATTCACAAGATATAACATTAATTTATATAAATTAATTCTAAATTTAGTTTTTAATTTATGGGACATATTTTTTCTGGCAAGTGTAGAGCAATGAATTAATCAAAAAACAGCTGCAGTTCTTGTGGCATTAAGTACATATTTAACTGCAGAGAAAGATAGAACGAATGCGAGTGAGAGAGGAAGAGAGAGTGATAGAGGGAGAGAGACATGGGGCGACCGCGAAGAGTGCGCGATTTTAGAGCTAGAGACAAGTTCAACTTAATCAATTTAAAGTGCTTACCGCAAAGTCAACAGCTCAAACTAACCGCAAGGCGGCAAACACTCACCCACACACACACACACACCCACACACAAACACACACTCACAACTGTCATTGGTCTGGGGGTTATTAGGTGAGTTGCCACACATAGACACTCAGCAGGTTGTCGTTTGGCTGACCAACAAGTGACCAGCGACCAGTGCCCAGTGCCCAGTGCCCAGTCGAGAGTCGTCAACGGATGGTGGATGGTGGACAGTGTGCCTAGTGTCCAGTTGCCTACACCCCATTGTACTCGCCACGTAAAGTATCCTTTTCACTGTTCGCCTTTTGTTTTTGTTTTCTTCCTGTTTTCTTTTTTGTTGTTGTTTTTTAAACACGCTGCGACGCTGTCAACGTTAGCCCCTTTCTGCCTTGTGGCTTGTTTGCCTGCGTGTATTTATATTTACTCTGTTGTCAACATTGGAAAATTATGAAAATTAATATGAAAATTGTCGCTATTATGAATGCACCTCCTACTCCAATGCCTGCTCTTGTGTGCGTGTGCATGTGTGTGTGTGTTTGTGTGTGTTGCTTGCCCCTTTTGTTTGCGTAGTCAACTGTTAGTTTTCGATTTAATTACTTGCCTCAAGTTGAACGTTAATTTGATTGAGTATCACGAGTTTAAAGCGCACTTAGCCAAAACAAAAGGTGAAAAAAAGGGTCTGCAATTTTCCCAGCCAATGGCATTCATCAAAGGAAAACCCCGGCTTTGCTGTCTCGAGCAAATCAATTGCACTCTCAACTCTCCACTCTCGACATTTGCAGCTGCTCATTGTTGTTGTTGTTGTTGTCCTATTTGCATACGCATTATGCAATCAGCTCACATGCAACACACACACACACACACACGCGCACTTATATAGGGCTTATAAAATATGTAGAAATATAAAAAGGATAGCCAAGGACCCACAGAGCTGCAAGGATATGCAAAAATGCAAAGGCATCTAAGCCAAGCAAAACAAATTCCAGCTCAATTTGAAAATTCGATATATTTGCTTTACTTATGATAATCATGAGCGAGATAAACTGGTGGCTCTAGTTGCGAAAGTATTTGATTTGCAGAAAGCTGCTTATAACAAAATATTTATAATTTTAATTGCATGTCATATTTTTCCATAATAAATAAACATAAATAAATTGCACAATGCATGTAAACTTTTGGCTATTAAAAAGTAAGGAAATTAAAGTCCATAAAACTCATATATTCTGTTAACTATTAGTTAAATTGTTGCCGCAAGTTATATAAAAACCATAAAATACCATAAGTGCCTTATAAAAGGCATTATTATTTTGCCATCAGCAGCTTATCTAATTATAATGTGACTAAGCCAATTAATGCTCATGTGCATTGGGTAAAGTCACTTTTGTATCAATTAGCAAGCACTTAAAAATTAAAAACACAAAAAATAATTAAAAGAAAACAACAACAAAACACAGCGCTAATCTTTACCAAATGCAAATGCCATAAAATGCTCAATTACAAATGTCGAATGAAAATGAAAATGGACGCTCGGCTATAAAGTGAAATTGCCCAAATTAACCAGCTGTTTAAAAAGCCTTTTGTTAGACCCCCCCACAACACCCCCTACTCCCAATCTTTTGGCTACATGCTCCATAACTCATATGCATTTTAACGAGTTGCACGGTGGACACGAGGGGCAAACAGCAGCAGCGGTGGGGGGAGGGGGGTTGTTAGCGGCAGCCATGACAGTTTTTATGACACTTTTATTTCCTGTAGGCAAATAAAGCAGGCACAACTCGTGCAGTTAAAAACTTCAACTTCAACTTCATTATCATGATGGCTGCACAGTAAATGCATTTTATTTATTATTATTATTTACAAATGCATTAAACACCATATTTAATTGCATCATAAAAAGTCGACGAGTCGACACAGCGCACAACGTGGACAGCCAGTCCAAATGTCTGCCAACGAAATGCAATTGAACGCGCAGAGTGTGTAACACACAATACACTCAGAGAAAAGGTCGTCATGCATTTTAGAAAATCGCAATCAAAATAAAATCACACTGAAAACGTGAAAAGTTTTCGTTTTTAAGCAACGTATACAAAAAAAAAATCATTGCTTGAAATGGAAAAGGTTGCTTTTCTTTTTGCCAGAATTATAATTCTTTATAAAAAAAAAAAATATTTCGAAAAAGTAGAAAAAGCACAAACTTTTATTCTGGTTTTTATAAAGTCACAAAAAATTCCTTTTTCTGTAAAATAATAAGTGTAACGCTTTGGGCAATTGATTTTCTCCAAGTGAACATAAAAATAAATATACAAATATATTTATATGTATATATAAATAAATACATTTGTGCTTGTGTATTTGTATCTGTATCTGTTTATTTAGTTGCATTGCTTATCGCAAATGCTTTTCCAATAACGGACGCTTATTCGTGTGATATTTTTATGGATTTTCACTCGCACACTTGCAACCACTCAAACTCGAACTGAAACTGAAACTGAAACTCACACTTCAGTAACTGATAGACAAGTTACGATTTTGGCTGCTGTTCCTGTTGATTTTTTTTTTTATATTGTTGTTGTTGTATTGTTTTTGTATTTGTTGTTGTTTTTGGTTGTGTGCTGTTCACAGTTTTTCGTTATTATTTACACTATTGACCCTTTCACACCAAAAACTCATTGAACTTCGACAGCAGCAGCTCACGTACTGAGAGCGAGTTCTTTGGTCTTAGCTAAATGTGTGTGCGTGTGTGCTGTGTGTGCTGTGTGTTTGTTGTGTGTGTTTGTTGTGTGTACCTCCTCATCGCTATCAACTGTAAATAGTCATAAATGTTTTGTTTATGTTTACAATTTAGCTGCTGTTGTAGTTGCCGTTGTTTTGTGCCGTGTTGCAGTTCGTGACTCCTCCAATGTTGTCGACGTGGTTGTTGTTGCATGTTTTCCACAGTTGTTGTTGTTGTTGTTGTTGCCGCCGCCGTTGCTGCTGCTGCTGCTGTTCGAGCCAAGATTTCTGAATTGGTAATGGAGCATGTGCAGTTCAGCAGAGGTGAGCGAGCCGCATTTTATTGCTATCTAAATCGCTGACCGGGCCATTTACGTATGCCACTTGGCTTGTCTCTTGGCTTTTATTTGATTTTAATTTGACTCTCAACTCGACTCAACAACGGGACTTAAATGTTAGAGCGCTTAACTCTAATCTACATATGGCCTGTAGCGACAACCTACCCACCTTCCTCACTTCCTACCACAGACTACATATAAATCAGTGGGTTTCTTTTAGCCATATGAGAATCATAAATGCATTCAATTTACAATATCCATTAAACCCATTATGTACTTTACACAAATTAAGCTAAATAGCCAAAAGCTATGAAAATAATGTTTTTTTGTTATTGTTGTTTTTATTGTTATTACTGTTGACAGCAACAATAACTCGGGTCACATTAAATAATTGCCAATTTAAAAAGCAAAAAAGAAATAATTATAATAATAATAACTGTAAACAAAGCCCTAAATCGCTATAAGAGCTTTGTTCTACCATCTATTTGAGTTGCCCCGGCCCAAAAGAATAGCAACATGTTCTCATAAATAATTAACAAAGCTTCTGGCATGAAATTGACCTCAAATAAGCGAACAAACAATTTAGTTGAATGGATTAAAAAATAGGCCTAATTTTAGTCTGCTAAACAAACAAAATGTATTCACTGAGCTTATTGCCAGCCATATATTATTTAAATCGTTTTTTATGAACTCGAATCGAATTTTATTATGCTTGCGAAGCTAAATCCGGTTGCTTACATTTAGGCCAATAATCAGTTGAATACAATAACTAAATTATATGACGGGAAATTGATTTGTTTGTCAAAAATAAAACAAAATAAATGTCAGTCTCAACAATAGCCTAAAAACAAAAATGTGTACAGCATTAATTATGCCAAAGAGAAAAACCAGCAACACAAAAAACACGAACAATAACAACAACTAAATCATTCAGTTGTCTTTTGTTTAGAGCATTTTAAACTCCATTTATCATTGGCTCTGATTTGCCGCAACAACCAGCAAACAAGTGGGAAAAGTGTTCGATTCGAAGATACCCTGTGCGCGGCTACGAAATTAGGAAATCAATTCAAGGATTTGTTAAATAACTTTTAATATTATTAGCCAACTAGTTTTTAGCTTTAATATAAAAATTTTTATTTTTACTGCACATCCTTTTTTATGTAGTAATTTTATTTAAACATTTATCAACCTATTTAAAGGCTATAAAACAATGATTTGTAATAGTATGAAATTTACAGTGAATTTATAATCTATAACATAAATATAGAAATGGTCTTAACTGATAATACATAACATTGAATATAACATTTGAAGCACATTTATTTAACGGCCAACAGTCCAGAGGTGCACATCCTGAGTCAAGATAATATAAAATGTGAGATAAGTTGTGCACAACATAATAACACACACACCCCTTGCAACATAACCAGGGTATATACTAAAAACCAGATGAGTGATGGCAAACTTATTGCGGGCAATCAATAAAGCGGAATAGCGCACAATTTAGCATAAATTATGCAAAACGTATAATTAAATAATAATACAATCGTATGTGAAATGCGAAATTAACTTAAATTATTTAATTTATGTGCGTGCCAACCCAAAATAATAATAAAAACATATATATGTATATATATATATATATATATATATATATATAAATAAAAAAAAACTACAAAGCCAACGGAATTTCGTAATAGGTATTCGAATGAATTTCGAAGCTGCAATTAAAAATGCGCATAAATTACAATTAAAAAAGTAATCAGCAACAACAATGCGACAATATTAGCTTTTAATTGCAATATAAATTATATATATAAATGTGCCTGTTCCAGCAGCAACTAGAACTACAACTGCTATGCACAAATTTTGCATAAATTAATGAGAGCAAAATAAAGAAACGACTGCGAGAAATTCAACAATAAAAATTAATTAAAATATTCATAAGGCAGTTGACTCGACGGCTGCGTCATAAAACTGACGATTAAATGTCAAATGCAAACCGAAGAAAAGTGGAAATTCCAAGTTCTTTTTTTTTTTTTTGCACAAGTGTTGAGGTTCACATAAACTTGCACAACTTTTGTACTACATCAACTTAAGAACATAACTACCAAAGTTGCGTTTTTAAGGTAAATAGAGTGCACAACTGTTTTACTTATTGAGTGCGAAAGTTGTTAATTGGGTTTCCTTTTTCTTTTTTTTTGTGTTTTATTTGAGGCCTTTAATTTTCCTGCTTCATTTGAAACGAGGCTTAAAACCAAAGTTGTAATTTTTGTTTTTGATTGTTGTTGTGGCTTTTAAACAATTAGGGATTTTTTACTCAGCACTCTAAACAATGAGTAGTGAAATATTTGTATAATTACTATGAGGAATGCTTGCCAAGTATTTAAATATTTAAATTGCTTCTCAATATACGAATTATCGCCTAATAATTCAAATTACCATTATTATATATACCAAAAAGTGGATAAAGTCTTTTCGGATAGCATTTATATTCAGCGTGGGCGCAATGTGTGAAATTTTGTTGATTTTGTGTGTCGTCTCTAATTAATGCTGCTGTCGAATAAGTAAAATAACTTCAAGAAAAAATTAATCTGAAGCAAGGGTTCAGTGCTCTGGAAGGTGCTGTTTTTGCTGTTGTTGTTTTGGCATTTCCTGTAATTTGTCGAGCGAGGAAATTGGTAGCTCTCGCCGGGTAGCACATTGGCTGTGTTGGTTCAGCGTGTCTGAGTCGCTTGCATATTAATTTAAATATAATTATGATAATTTTTATTGTCAAGCCACATGTTGGTTGGGATGTTCGAACCCTTTTGGCCCTGGGCAAACAACCCTTGCCATCGTCGTCCTTTACCATCCGAATGGATTAGTTATTAAGTTATTTTAAACTAAAAGCAACGAGCCAACAAACTGCAACAACAACAGCAGCAACAGCAACTGACGCGCCTCAGTGAATCAGCTAGCAGTGCTGGCCAACAAAGAACATCTTGTGACTGACATTTGTGCGTCAAATTAAGTGAACTCTTTTTTATTTTATTATTTTTTTTTTCGTGTGTTGCAGCAAGCAAGGAGGCAGCAGCAGCAGCAGCAGCAGAGTCAGTGGCACATGGTCAACAGCAATGTAGCTTCCTGCCTGCCTGGCTGGCTGCCTGCCTGGTAGTCTGCCCGACTGACTGACAGACTGAGTGACTGTTATTGTTGTTGTCTTCGGCCTGTCCCCTGCATTGCGTAAACTATAATTAATAACAAAACATGTTATGGTTATGGCTTTTGCCGTCTCTCTGAAAATTGTTTCTTGTGCCCGCGCCTGCGGCTCACAAAAGCGGTCTCCATCCCCCCCATCCCCATTCCCAGCTCCGTCGCCGTCGCCGTCACCGTCACCGTCACCGTCCGATCTCTGTGTGTCTTGCCTGGCTTTGGTTCTGGGTCTGGTTCTGGGTCTTGGTCTGGGTTTGATCTGCTTCTGTTGCTGCCTCAATATTCTGATATACGTTAACCTCTCCACTCGGCTGGGGACTGTGCAACATATGTTATGCATTTTTTAGCTGTCTTCGGCATTCGAAAAATTATGTAGCATTTAATTAGCGCATAATTGCAGCGGCCTCAGCTCACTCGTTATTACTGACAAAGACAAAGCTTTCGGACTTAATCCCGTTGCTACTTAGCGAAGGAAAGCAGCAGAAGCAGCGGCAGCAGCCCCACAAATGTCAACGTATGTCAAAATGTCTGCTAAGACCCCATCCTACCCCATCCCCCCTTTATTTGTCCCCCATTTCGCGGCGGCATGTAACGTTAGTATTTCCCTGTAATGCTTCTTTATTTTTGTGTTCATTTTTATACCCTGAAAATTGGCATAATGAAGTTGCCACAAAGGTTGTAACAGTCTGGTCCCCAAATATATATTCTTGGTCTGTCGAGGGATTGCAATAGATAGATATCTCTAATATACGTACTCGCATATAATAAGCAGATCTATATTGTTAACCTTATCGATCAAAATCGATAACCGATAGTAACAAATGCAATAATTTTCACAATTTGAGCATCTGTAAAAATTGCATAAGGCTTGTTTAAGCAACACGCAACAAAATCGTTTTTCGTATTTACTAAATAAAAGAAAACCAAACGCAAGAATTTTCTTTATTCATCTTACACACACATACACAGAAAAACACACCTAATCACACCTGCACACAATGAGTGGTATTTTTATCTGATAATCTAAGATGTGTACGACTTGATGATAGGTAAAAACTTTGAATATAGGGTACTTGCTATTCGAGCTCGACACGAGGATTCTTAGTTGTTTTGTTGAGTCTAAGGATGCGACACACACACACATACACACACACACGCACACACACACACAAGTTCAAAAGCAGTCAACAGCTTCAGCTTGGGAAAACACAGCCACGACGCGTCGTCATCCATTCTCAGCGATTTTCATGGCTCGTCGTTGTTACCTGCGACGCGACGCTGCTGCTGCTGTGTTGCCAGTTGCCAGTTGCCAGTTTGCAACTTGCCCCGGCTGCTTGTGGCTTGGCAAATACTCAACAAACCATGAAAGTAAATAAATGTTTTGCAACGTTGCAGAAATAAAATGCAATTTAAGTCCCACCAAAGAGACTAAAAAACAAAATATAGAAAAATACACAAAAAATAAACGAAATAAAAAATATCTAGAACATTGCAGCCGACTCCTGAAGCTTGTCTAGGCTGTATGCAGCATGCTGCATGCCGCATATTTCTCGGTTTTGTTTTCATTTTTGCGTTAGAATTGCCTTTTTGTAGATTTTTCGAAAGTCTTTCATTTTTTAGTTATTTTTTTTTTTATTTATTTGGGAGGGGCTTCGGTACAAAAGAAAGTGAAATGCGAGTCGAGGAAATATTTGTATGAAATTTATGAAGTTGCATTTGCCAAGCAAAAATAAAAGGACAACAATCAGGACTGGGAGAAAGTCTGAAATACAAAAATGTTGATTTATATAGAGCTCTACACCGAATTAAAACCAGGTAAAATTTTAATTCTTGTAATTTCTGGCCACATTGCAATTTTCTAGTCTGGTTATGTTTCACTTAAATAGTATTTAAAAATACCAACTATTGTAAAATGTATTCTTCTACTTTCTAGGAGAAAATTAACAAGATTAAGTAAATCAAACTTTTCGGCTACCTTCATTTTTAAGAAAAATAAAAGAAATAAAAATTAACAAATTAATTTAATTATTAATTTATTAAGTCCTTAATATTAAGATTTTTCCAAGTTAATCTAAAGTGTTTTCCATATTCACATTTTTAATGTTCTTCCATAGTAAAATTATAAAGTCATTCACCTAATTTCTATTGTGAATGATTTTAATAATTTATTGGGTCTATGAAAAAAGATAAAACTGAAACCAATTATAAGTTAGAAAAAAGGAAATTCACACACACACACAGATAAAAAGTGCTGCAAATGGCAGACGAAACGGAACAATAATTAAAGCAAAATCAACAACAATAACAACAAGAAAAGTACAAAATGAGGACACAACAAGAAGGAAACAACATGGCAAAAATGCAGTAGCTCCTCAAACTTTGAATGGATGATATGCGTCTGGTTGATGGACGGATGGATGGATGCCCCTTGCAACAAAATCATGTCGTTCCAGTTGTCGTTTGTTGTTCTTGCTCTTGTTGTTGTTCTTGTTGTTGTTTGTCATTGATGCCGCTGCGTCGACTTGTTGTTTTTGCTGATGAGCCAAGGAAGCAGCAGCAGGAAAAAAAAATCAGAGCAAAAGTTGAGTGCAAGCAAAGGCAAAGAATCCTCGAGAACCCGTCAACTCGTTGGGTGTCGCTGTAGACTACTTGAACGAAAGAAAAAAAAAGATGCACAGACAGCCTGCAACAGCAGTGGAATCTGCCCCCCAAATGTTGCTCAGCTAGCGGCCCCTCAATTGACAGTCACATCATTTTAGCCAGCGGAACACACACGCAGTTTTGGCCAAACAGATTTCCCAGACAAGCAGGTGGCAAATGCTGCAAGCAACACAGCAACACAGCAGCAACAACAACAACAACAACAACAATTGCTTGCAACAGCAGCTATTGATGGGCCCACCAGAACCAGCCGGTAATTGCTGAATGGTCTGCGCGTCCATGCAAATTTCGCCTTTGCGTGTCTAGGCCTCCTTTGTACACACACATCCGTATAATCTTATAACTCCAGCCCCGCCCCGCCTGTCGCTGACTGTCTAGCCCCCAGTCGCCCCCTTCCGCCTTCCGCCTTCCGTCTTCCTCCTTCCTCCTCTCTCATCAGCATTTCAGTTTGAGTTTTCGAATTATGTTGTACTCTTTCAGAATTTAGTTGTTTTCACATTCGCTGTTCGTGAACTTGAATTGGGTATATACGGATTACTTCCCAAATGATTTGTGCATATTTTCTTTTGTTATATTAATGCAGGTAGATTAAAACTTGGAATAAATGCCGTTAAATATATTTCTTAACTCTTTTTGCTTCAAATTTATATTCCTATCTGCTTTAATTACACATATTTATTATTTAATATTTTGGAAATATTATATTTAACAGTATAAAGACTTGGAGAAGTCATATTTCAATAACATTAAATACTTTTTGGAAATTTTAATATAATTACATCAATTCAAATTCTGTATTTCAATGGGTAAAAATTCGGTTCTGTTTCTGATTCTAGTTTGACAGCCTGATTTATTCTGGGTTAAAAAACAGTTTTCGACCAATTTATTCCAAAGATTAAAATGAATAATAAAGAATATGTCTTAGCAATCTTTTATAAAATATTGGTTATGTTCATAGAATATGATTTATTTGACTAAAAAAAAACGTTGTTGTTCTCAATTAATCTTAGTCCCCAGCTATGAATATATAATTAATTATGAAGAGATTTTAGAAACGTCTGCAAAATGATGCCAGAAAGACGGCCAAGGATGGAGCTTATTAGTTTTGATCTAATCTGCCCGCATCCGAAAAGCCGATAACATCCGGAAAGGAATACAAAAACTAGGTAAATAATGTAATCAGCTAAAAATATATGCTATAAATATCATTTGATCTAGTCATGTATTCGCCAAGCTTAAATCTAAGTTATATAAATTTATTGCCAAATCAAAGCCTTGAACAGAGTATCGCTAAGTCGACTGCAACATGTCCTGACTGTTGTTGTTGTTGTTGCTGCTTAGGGCTTGGCTTCAGTTCAGATGATTTCAATTAGTGATAAATCAGCAAATCCCCAAGAGATAAACAGAGCGAACGAGAGGCGGGCTGGGGAGCAGCAGTGGATGAGTTGAGGGGGGTAAGGGTTTAGATAGAGAGCATTGCTTCGGAATTATAGCATTAACAAATTTATTTATAACACAAATTAAATAATCCAATTCGCGAGTCACCGTTTGGGGCAAGAGCAACAACAAGAAGCAACAACAACGGCAACAGCGAATGCAATTTGCAGATTTACTAAGCGCACACAAAACTCATCTGCCAAGTGGCCAACGGAGCTGGCTAGCTGGCTGATTTGGCCAACTGGACGGTTGTTGTTGGCTGTGGCTTTGGCCAAATTGCAATTGCAATTACTGATGGCCGTGGCGCAGCAGCGTGGCATAAAACAACTAAACAACGCCCAAGCGACGACAGTTTGACTTGCAGCATCATCTGGACCTGGACCTGGAACGTCGACGTGGTTGTGGATTGGAACAGACCAGGCCTGGCCTGGCCTGTTGTGGAGTGGAGCAGAGTGAACTACCCGTATCCATTACTGAGCGAGCTCGAGCTCAAAATGGGATATGGGCCGCGTTGAAGAGCAGGCCGAAAAATGCGCGCGTTTCAAGCCCTGCGGCTGGCTTGCCTCGGCTGCCCCTTGTGCCACGCCGCCCCTGTGTTCTGGCCAAGTTTTTGCGAGAAAATCGATTTTTGCTGCTGCTGCACGCTTTGGGTTTCGCAGCCGCGGCGAGTTGCGCTTAACCCGTTGGCTCCCCTGGCTGCCTGCCTGGTTGCCTGGTTGCCAGGCAGGACCTGTACGTCTGTTTGTCTGTCTGTTTGTTTGTTTGTCGCTTTTAATGTTCGCAGCGCGGAGGCGACTCTTGACTGATTTTTATGCTTTTGGCCCAATTGCCCCGCAGTAGCCCAGTCGGCTGAGGCACTAGCGACCGGTTTCTCGGCCCAAGCTGATCTCTCAGCGCCTCTGCCTGCCTTCTGCCTGCCTCCTTACCACCCTCCCATTAGCGGCTCTTTGTTTGCGTTGCAGTTTTGCAATGCATAAGGTCATTCCCTTTGCTCTTGTTACTCCCGGTTGTTCTTGTTGTTGTTGCGAGTTGTTACTCCTTGTTGTTGTTGTTGTTGCTGTTGTTGCTGTTGTTGCTGTTGTAGTTGATGCCGCGCCTGCACGCTTTTCGTTTCGTTTGATGGCCGCGCGCACGCGGTCTTTTGTTAGTTTTTCCAAGGCACATTTTTTTTATTATTGCTATATACATTTAAATGTACATATACATACACACACATATATACACACCCAGATATTTATATATATATACCCTTCGCAAATGTGGCCCAATTACTTTAAAATTACACTTGCAGCTAAGACATTTGCTTTAAACGCTTATTTATATTCTCTTTGCAGCTGTTTCTGACTTTTTATGTACACATAAATATTTATATAAGTATCTTATTATATTTAAATATATACAAGATGTGTATAAATTGTTTCTTATAATTGGATAATTAGGTTTCAGCAGCGGTTTAATGACAATAGAAAATTAAGTGAAAGACTTTTCTGGTTTTAAAAATACAAAAATGTGTATCATAATCAAATGAATAAACCATATAACTTTAGATGGAGCAATTAAATTTAGTTTTTATTTATTTACTGTACTAGTTTATTTATTTAATGTGGATTCGAATAAATTTTCATTCATTTTTCTTGAACTCAAGCGCACTCATTTTTAAACATTCCAAAAGTCACACAGAAATTTAAATTAAATTTAATACAGATATTTGAAGTAAATTTCAAGCGCAAGCAAAATTTACATTAAATAATTTAATACGCAAACTAAGACTCGATGCACACAATTTGCAAAGGGTATTCAAAGTATATCAATTGTTTGCTTGAAGCATTTTGCTAAATATTTGAGTTTAGTATTTTTATTTGTATTCATTGCAATCACAATTTTATGCTCGCTGGCTTGCGAGTAGTATTTGTTGAGTTCCTGACTTGGTTTTTGTTGTTTTGTTTTTTGTTTTGTGTAGGCCATGGTTAAAGTGCGCCCCGAGTTGGCCGAAAGGCAGGCGACTGCTTATCGCATAATTGGTAGCAATGTTTGCTGCCACTTTTTACCGCAGATGCTGCTGCTGCCGCTGTTGCAGACGCATTCCGGACATGCCGGCAAAACACTTGTCAGCGACTTAAATGGCGCGCAGCTGTGCGGCATTAGCTTGGCCAAGAAGCCAACCAGCCAAGAAGCCAACAGGCCAAGGAGGAGCCGCCGCATCCAGTGGATGCCACGTCCATTGAGGACACACCTCCTGCTACAGTGTGTGTGCCACTGGAAAAGGTGTTGCAACTGATGTTGCTGCCGTTGCGGTTAGTGAGACATTTGATGTGATTATTGAGTTATGCCCAACGGGGGCAGCTGCTTCACATATTTTTCTTAATTTTTTCATCAAGTTGTTCTTTTTTTTGTTGTTTTCTTTTTCGAGAATTATGATCTCGTTTTCTCAAAATATTTATGTAGCAACAAATTTAAAAAAAAAAAACAAGTGAGGGTTGCCTGGAATTTCAAATTCACATTTTTCACCAATTTTAATATTAGATTCGCACCTTTGAAAATATTTAACTGATTATTTTCTGTTCACTAAAAAATTTAATACATATTAAATTTAACAAATTCAATATTAGAAAACGTAACTAAAAATAACAATTCGCTTCTTACATTTAAAATTTTATGGCATTTAAATTTCTGATTTTATTTAAATTCTCCTTTAAAATCTATCAAATATGTAATTTTTTATACACAATATTAGTAATTTTCGTGTTGTTTAATATAACTATCTTGATATGCATTAGACGAGGCTTATCAGCATTTTAAGCCGGCAAGTTCAGCCAACAAAACGATGGCAGCTGATAAAAATAACATGGAATGACAAAACTCGGAAAAGCAAAGTCAGCAACTGAGCAGCGCAGCAGGCGCACAATAACAACAACAACCCCAAATGAGTAGTGGCTAAAGAAGAAGTAAAAACATAAAAAACAAAAAAAGGCAACACAGATTTCCAGCAGCACTAACAACAAGAACAACACACGCACACACACACACATACACACACACATACCGAGCACTCCAGCTGTGCTGGCTGCAATCAATAAAACGGATTAGGAATATCCTTAAATGCGCCGCTCTCAAGAATGCTGCGAGCGCAAGAGAGTGAGTGAGAGAGAGGAGAGAGTGAGAGTGAGGCGAACAGTTCAAGAGAGGGAGAGAGAGAGGCAGGACATTAGGCAGCGTTGAAGGTGGGACTGCAAAACATTTACAATAACAACAACAACTAATGCGAATGGGCATCAACGGCAAAAGGGAAATAAAAGTAACGGCACTTACATTCGATATTCGTAGCTCCAACTGCTGATGCTGCTGCTTCTCCCTCTGCTTACTGCTGCTGCTACTGCTGATTGCTGCTGTTGTTGCTGTTGTTGTTGATGTTAGCACAAAAAAACTTTGAAACACTCGCGCGTATTGAGGATTTACCGTTTGATGGCGCGACAAAAGTCGTAAAGCTTGCAAACACACTTGCACCAAAAAATTCGTACACACTCTCTATCTATATATCTATCCCTGTCTCGCTCTGGCGAGTGTGACCTTAGCGCCAACGACCTTTGGGGCGGCGTCTGCCGGCAAACACACATACACAAATTGTAAACGCTGTTGTTGCTGTTATTTATGTATGCAAAAAGAAGTGTACATTAATTGCATGCAAGAAGAACCAACAGCTTCTGCCTGCGTCGCTGCTGCTGTGTTTATTGTTGTTGTTGCTGTCTACCTTTCATTTAAAACGTCGCTGTTGCTAACATAATTGCAGGCAGCGCCGGCAGCAGCGCCGTCGACGCAACGAAAATTGCTCGTTTGTTTTTGTTTCAGATGCTGCGTTCTTCTGATGATGCTGCTGCTGCTGTTGTTGATGCTCAGATGATGCTGCTGATGCTGTGGGGAACACACACGATGTTAACGGCGATTTTTCAGCGTGCACACGACAAGAACAACAACAAGACAAAATACTTTTGCTGTTGTTGTTTTTACTTCTTCTGCTTATGCTGCTGCTGCTGCTGCTGCTTCTGGATGTGTGTGTTTGTGTGTGCGTTATCACGATTTCTTTTAATATGCTGCACGGGAAGCTCTCAAGCTTGTCATATTATAATTATTTGATTGTCGTTGCCTCTTCTTCTGCTTCTGCTTTTTTTCTTTTGTTTTGTTTTGTTTTTATTATCATTTAACACACGCGCGCACCGTTAAATTAGTTGTTGTTGGCTCCAATTGCATTTTGAACATTTTTAATTGAACTTAAAATTTGAAACCGAGCTGAACGAAAAAAAGATGCACCGCAAAATATTTAAAAGAAAGCCCGATTTTTATCACTTCTTATTAAATGCAAGGCGATAAGCAAAACACGTCCTTTCTCAGAAAGTATTGAATTGATATTGAGAGAGATGTAATCATTTATAATTTTTGTATCCTTCGGCGATGGCGAGTTTTGTATTTTGTCGCCTGTTTTAAGTTTCGTTGCCGCTGCGAGGAAACACACGTCCGCTCTCGTCAAGAGTTGCTCGGCAACAGCAACGAAACGTGAAATAGCCGTGAATCGAGCCCCAAACAGATGGACGGAATGAAACGAGACGCAACGAAACGAACGGCATGCAACTGAACAAAAACCAGGGGATAAATTGAGCCAAACGAAACAAAGAGAGTCGAAGAGTAAAACCAAAACGGACTGAGCACGCCTGCAAACTGAACGAAACACAGTGAATTGAAACAAAGAGAAAACTCAACGAAGCCAAAAATATGCGAAACACTGAACGAAATATTCCACACAGGTGATTTAAGACACAAATGTTTTTTAAACTCAGAATGATAAATTTTATCACCTGTTGGCACAATTAATTACACTGAGTAACACTAATTCACCTGCGATACAATTAATTTCAATTTATACTAATAAACTGAACTGTATTGAAAAACTGACTGCTGAAGATAAAATAAATCAAGTTTAAAGTATTTCAACAAATGTAATAAGAAATCGACTTTAAAAAACACAGACTAACAAAAATTAAGAAAATTCTAATTTTACTTGCAGTCATTTTAATTTCCTTGCTTTTTTGCTTTTAGACAAATGACTTGTCAAAATACTTTTTTATTTACAAAAGTCGAGAGAGCTCGACTAGCAAATACCCTGGAACCAGCCATCAAATAAATTGTTTATTGTTCGATGACCCTCTTTTATAATGTGTACATCCGCCTTTTCCTATTTTTTATGAGTCCCGTTGTGATTCGTCTTCAGGGAGAAATTCACAGCCATCTGGGGACTTTTTATTTTAAATATATTGGGTTATATTGAATCCCGTAAAACAAGTACTTGTCTTGCATACTCAAAGTAAAAAAGTTTTTAAAATTTTATATATTTATATATATTCCGTATGTTATTTCGATTATCTTCTTAAAACTTTTGAGAGTATTTTTATTATCAAATCAAGTTTTTATTAATTAAGGTCGATATTTTTATTTAATCTTAATGCAGTACAGTATTAATCAATAATATGGAATATTGATACATAAATTGTGTGTATTTTCGTGCTATTGATAATCGATTCTTATCGATATATGAAAAACAGGGTAAAGATGAAAATAAAGAAAATAAATCGAAGAACTCACGATTAAAATTAATATCGGAAGCTCTTCAAATGTCTTATATGGCTATATGTACAATCAATAGAATATTTTTGCCATTATTTGCTATAAAAAATCTACATTTTGAGAAAATTTAATTTAATTTTCACTTAAGCTACAACATTTTTCTAGCTTTATTTATCAGCACTTATCTAAATATAGCCATAGCATCAACATTTTGACACCTGCATAATGAAAAGACGGCAATCTGCGATTGTGGTGCAAATGAATGCAATTAATTTAATGACCAAGTTAATGAAAGTGTAAAGTGACAACTCTACTGAGCGCAGTTAGTCATTCAAACTTGGCCAGCAATGTTGGCCTTGAGAGCGCATATCCTTAGCCTGGTGCTGCTACAGCTGCTAACGGGAATCTCATCAGAAGAAAAGCAAATAAATATTGTCAATGAGATTATTGGAAAATTGCACAAGGAAAGAGTCGTTGAGACGCTGCTGCTGATGAGACGACGAGGGGATCTCAACTGCCTGCTGAAGGACCTCAATTTGAGTGGAACACCAACTGAGCGCCCTGACAAGAGTACCAACATATCCCTGAAGGAACTCTTCAATAGCGATGCCCTGGCTATAGTTTGTATATCAGAGTTCTCCGATTCCAAACTGCTCACGGCGCTGGCAAAGAATCTCCATCGGATGCGGGAGGCTCGCATCGTAATCCTGTTGACCAGTGCGGACTCAAATCTCAAGGAATATCTGCGTCTAATCGCTGAGGAAACAGATAGCCATCATTTTCTCAATCTGTTGATGCTACACACAACAATCGAACAATCGATAAGTGTGTATCGATTGCAACCATTTCCGAGTCCAAATGGTCTCCAATGGCGAAATCGATTTACCAATGCATTTTCGAATCGCGGCAAATAACTTTGAATACTCAGCGCCGTTGTACATGAATAAGGTGCACATTGAGGTGCCCTGTGGCAGGGAAATGAGTATCGATGCTGTTTATCGTGGCCTGAAAAAATACTCACTAATTGTGCTGGCTGCTTATTTGATATTTGCCATCCTCGAGACACTGATTGTCCTCGCCGCGTATCGCATTCTGGGGCACAGACACATCCTCAACACTAATTGTGAATCTATATGCACTTGGTGGCGTGCTGGGATTATCCATTCGATGGGACACATATCGGCGAAGTCTGTCGCTGCGACAAATCCTAATCATAATGAGCATCTTCAGTCTGGTCATCAATGGTTATATCGATGCCAATCTGAGTGCGTTGCTCACAAAACATCCGCTTGGCAGGCAAATTGAGAACTGTGATGAGTTGCAGGCCAGTGGTTTGCAAGTTGTATTCCAAAGATCCATGTTTCGTGAATTCTTGGTAAATGCAAATGCTTCAAATACCCAGTTTGGAAAAGTAAATATTGTCACATTTGCTATACGGATCGTCTGCAACTTGCAAGTGAACTCCCTTTATAGGAAAACCTTTGATGATTTTTACGGTCCTTTAAACCAATTTACTGAGTTTGTTTTAAAAATTGTATATGTTTAGTTTTTTTTTTTAGTGTGTTGTGCATGTGTTTTAAAAAACTCCAATAAAAAACTCAGCTTAACGCTTTGCTAAAAATATTTACATTTATTTCGTTCTTATTTTTAATTTTGTTTAGACGGTTTTATAAACCAATTACATTGCATTTGTTTTACAATTTTTATGTGTTTAGTTTTCTTTTTTTTTTAGGCATTGTGTGTGTGTTTTGAAAACTCTCAATCGATGTTGCAATAAAAGTGACAGCAGATCAGGACAAAAGATCAGCTGAGCAGTTGGCACTGGTTTGGCGGCAAAAGCTTTCCACTGATCAACTAACCAACTCAGCTCGTCCGCTGCCTCGAACCCGATTCCGATGGATAGAAATAAAAAAAACAGCCAGATCGCAGATCTCTGGGAGAAGATCCGTAGTTGTGAGCTCACACAGTGGAGATCATGTGGGCATCGTCCTCGTTGATGCGATCCTTGTTGCATTTGCCGTTGACTTCAATTGTGTGATTCGATTCGGTATCGCTGGGCTCCTGTTCGCCCTGCTCCGCATCCTCCTCGGTATCGTCCTGGCTAGATGAGGCCGAGCTCGACCCGTGCTCGGGCGATTCACGCTCCTCGTTCTCCTCGTAGATGACATCACAGCTGGTGGCTATCGCTTTGGGCGGTGGCTTCTTCAGTGGCTTGTTACGTGGCGCTCCATCGCCGTTCTGCTGCAGCTCCGACATTTGGATTTGCATGTCGCGCAGCCGATCGGTGAGCACAAACAGATCCCGCTCCTGGCTATCACAGCGCGTCCGCAGCTCCGAAATCTCACGCAAATCCTCGGCACGCGGATCCCGTCGCTCATAGCGCATTCTCATCTCCTCGAAACTGTAAGTGGATGAGTGAGTTTTGATTAGTTGCCAGCAACTCTCCATTGGAATAAAGCTTAGCGCACAACATTTACAACATGGCTAAGCGACGACAGGATGTAGTTTTGGGTTTAGATCAATCTCCGTTTGGGGTAGATAGAGTATACACTCAGAGAAAAACGCTATTCTAAAGTCAAGTGCAAGCGCCAAAGAAACAAAATGAATCTCAAGGAATACAAGAAATATCTTTTAAACAATTCTTAAACATTTTTTGAAATGCAACAATTTAAAGAAATGTGTCACGGATTTGTGGCATTAGAAAAAACCTTGATAAATTCGAAGATGGATGTATCTTTGCGCTCTGCACTTGACTTGAATGCGGCATTCTCTACAGTTTTGTTGTTGTTGTTGTTGTTGAGTGTAATGGACTTACAGATTGGTGAGGCAGCGACATTTGCGATGCAGTTGCTCGATCTCGTTGGCATTGCTAATGTCGCGTTTGTCCAGCGCCGCCTTCTCGGCATCGTAGGCCGCCTTCAGATCCTTCAGGTTGCGCTGATGCCGAAGCTCTACATCGCTGTTGATTGATTGGGTGTTAGGATTGGATTGAGGTTGTACACAAGCACAGACACACAAATACATATACATATAGAGAAAGAGAGATTGCGTTGGTATTTAGCGTGAAAAAGAGAAAGTAAGTATATATATAAGTATATATATATGTATATATATTTATAGTTGGTAGCAAAGCAGGCATTGTTTGTTTGTCCGATTGATTGATTGATTGATTAACACATAGCTATATTTTTTTTGGAGAAAACTTAAGACTAGTTAGTGTAAATGGTTCACTCAATCGCGCAACAGATGACGATATTTGATATAGAGCACAGCGATAATATTGAACACTAAACATGCTAACGCAATCAGTGGCGACATTGTCAGATATAGCACATATAGTGTGGGCACATACGGACACGCCCCCTTCGCAAGCACACACAAGGCGGTGGTAACTAGAGGCGTTGTCCTCGAACCAACTAAACCAATGCAGCTGAACCGTAATAATATATAGAAAAGAGAACAAAAGACAAGTAAATGAAGTAAATGAATCGATGCAGGCAATATGAATGAAGTGAGGTGGCATGCAACAACACGAGGACAACTCGACACTCAGATAAAACCATGCCCGCAAATTCAGAAAATCTTTTCAAAATATTATTTTCTAAACAGCTTCAATTTGTCTATACAAAAATCAGATTTATCATTACAAAATTTTTAGGCATATTCAACACATTATTTGGGTTATTTTTTTCTAAAGCTTTTTAAGTTAATTTAGAAAAAAACGTTTATTCTTTGAATTTTTAAAGTTTCACTAGTTCATTTTTTAAGTTCTTCTACTTTCCAGAAAAATATCTCTCAAATATCTGATTGTTTTTAAATTTGAAAAAATAAGTTGCCCATCTTTAAATGTTTACTTATTTACAATATTGCTTTGTTTTTAAGTAACATTTTCATAGTTTTTGAACATTTTAGGAATCTTTAACTAATTTTGAAAAGTTTTAAAAACATTTAAGTTTACTTCCATTATTTTGACAAATTTCGATTGTCGATTAGCGGCAAGTTTATCAACATACAAATAATTTATTTGCTTAGTTTATGATGCAAATGAAAAATGTAAAAATTTCAAGTAATGAAAAGATAAGATAGAAAGTTTTAAAAATACAAAAAACAGGAAAAAATGGAATATGTTTTTAAAAATTAAGAATTGCTAATGAAGCTTTTAATTTAAGGACGATTTCCGAAAATGCGTTTGAAGGGCATATTTTCATCAGAGCTTACGGACAGGCACTAAATAAGTATGATTAGCTCTACTACGGTTGGCAATAGTTTAGGGGCACAGGTACGGATACAGTTACAGGTACAGTTACAGGGTGCAGGCATTATTGAGAGTCACTCACTTGATTCGTTCCTCGGCAGCGGCCATTTTGGCGCGATGTCGCTCGACCAGCTCCTGTTGCGCTTGCTCCCGTTCGACTTGCAGCTTGGCCTTCTGGGTTTCTATAAGCAAATCAAATGGTGAATTAATTTATTCTATTTGAGATCTCTCTCTCTCTCTCTCTCTCTCTCTCTCTTCCTCTCTCTGTCTTTGTTTCGCCTACCCATCTCCTTGCGATGCGTCTCCGACATTTCCTGTGTGGACAACTGCAGCTCCTTGGCAAACTCCTCCTTGACTTGACCCAAACGCTCACAGAACTTCTCCTCCATTTCCTGTTTCTCTTCCTCAAACTCTTTTTTATATTTCGTCTCCAGCTCCAAGCGACGATCCTCCTCGCGGCACATGGCATTCTGGTACTCCCGATCCGCCCGATCCAGATGCATTCGCGTCTGCAGCAGCGCATTGTCGGATCGTTCGCGCAACGTTAGAAAATCCTGTTTCTTCAGCTCCAGATTCTCAGTCAGCTCCTCGATCTGCAATTTCAATTAGTGCTAATGGAGCTTTAACAAAACTATGTTTGGCCAACAAACCTCGGCACGCAGCTCCTCCTCGTTGGCCGTGTAGCGATTGGTCAGCGCTCGCAGCTCCTCGACGTGCTCCGCCTGCAGCTTATCGAGAGCATCCCGACGCTCATCCACATAAACGGATTCCAGTTCATTTGTCAGTCTTGTCATCTCTGTGCTGTGAATATAATAAATGGGATTGTTAATATGTATAATAGCTTAGCTAAAATTTTACACAGTTAGAGTTAGTTTTTCTCATAATTTTAGCAATCAGTTTCCGACATTATTTAAAATATGAGTTTACTAAACCTATCTTATTCCAAGAAAATTAAGAATATCAAGCATATATAAAGATATAAAGCTGCTCGATTGCGATAAAAGAACAGAGAAGATATATCTCCCACAATTGTATGGATACAGTCACCAATTTTGGTTGGTAGGTTGTTGGCGATGTCCTTCAATTATCGATATATGCCACGCCCGACTCCGACGCCTCCAGCCGATTTTCGGACTATAATTTTGACTTATATTCCGACCCAAAATCACGTTTTCAACTTTAAATGTACGATTGATCTAGAGGCCAAACTATGATTAAAACGCCCTTGCTTTTGAAAATGCGTTGAGTTTTGACGAAGTTATGGCATTTTGAAGGTCCAA
Source organism: Drosophila mimica (assembly GCA_037043585.1). Lineage (NCBI taxonomy): Eukaryota > Metazoa > Arthropoda > Insecta > Diptera > Drosophilidae > Drosophila > Drosophila mimica. The sequence continues at coordinate 1,814,824 of JBAMBE010001187.1, forward strand.
CCTATGCCATATGCCGATTTTCGCACTATAATTTTGACTTATGTTACGACCCAAAATTACGTTTTCAAGCTATGGGATTTTGAAGGTTCGACTTATGCCCATATGGCGATTTCGGCCGTAGAAAACTCAAATGCGCATATTTTTCATAATTTGTAAGCTAGAGGCACCAAATTTTGAAAGTGTGTTACTGGAAACTCCCCTAAGATATCGATAAAAAATTGGATGGCCACGCCCACTCTGCCTACCTAAGCCGATAAACCTGTTGGTGTAAGTCGACAAGAGCATATTTAAAACTTAAATCACCAAATGTTAAGGGTATATTGCTAGTAACACTTTTAAGAAATCTGGAAAAAACAATTTTGGACCACGCCCACTCCCGCCCCCAAAAACCGATAAATGCCTATATCTCCCGCAATTTAAGAGCTACATTTGCCAAACTTCGAAGAAGGGTTACTATCTTATATCTACCACAATCTGAAAGGCAAACTTGGACAAACTTTCTTGGCTGCACACAAATTATGGTATCAGAGTATTTCGCTGTCGGTTACGTCCGACTGCAAAGTTCTCTCTTGTTTTTTGTTAGTTTGTTTGTTTGCAAAAATATAGATTAACAGATATAGATTATTTCAGGTACACACGGTTAGCCTATATTTGCATATATATATTATCAGTCATTGTTTATCTTTATTATCGATAACTTACTAAAGTTTATTCTCCCAAAAGGCGGCAGCTTCGTTGCGCGCCTCATCGATGCGATAGATCATTTGACGCTCCTTATCATAAATGGCGCTGCAAATTGGTGTATTGGAGAATCGGTTGACTTTAATTGAAATATATGACAAGAGGAATGTGGCACTTACTTGTCGCACTGATATTTAATCTTGTGCACAGCCTCGATCTGGGTCTCCAGATTGCTGTTGGCCGTTTCGAGTTCACTTTTCAGATTATCGATGCGTTGCATCAGCGTTTGTATGGAGCGCTCCTGTTCGCTGACGACGCCGCTCAAGGACTTCACCTGGGTCTGGCAGATGCGCAAGCTTTCTGCCTCCTTGCGTCGCGACTGCAGCTCCAGTTCCAGTTCCTCGGCCTTGGCCGATGCCTGTTTGCGTTCGTAATTGGATTTGTCAAGTTTGTCCTTGCATTGGCGCTGCATCTGACGCATCTGCCACTCGCAGTCCATCATCAAGTTGTCCTCGCGTTCTGTCAATCAAAACAGATGAAGGGCGGTTTATGTTTTTTTTTCTTTCTTTTATTACAATGTGTGTGTGTGTGTGTTTGTGTGTGGTTGTGTGTGTTGCACGCACCTCGATTGTGAGTGCGCAGCATTTCAAACTCCTTCTGCCATTTATCCTCGCAGATTTTTCGCTCCGCCTCCGAATTGTCGAGCGCATTCTTGAGTATGCGTATTTGTTCCTCCAGTTCATCGCGTATCTTGGTCACCTCTTTGCGCCACGCCTCCGCCTCAATCTGTGCATCTGCCACCTGACTGTGCAGGTGGCTAGCCAAACTCTGTGTATCTTTGTACTTTTCGGTTAGTTCGGTGTACTCCGCCTCCAGTCCATCTAAAAAAGAGTTGTTTTCATTTCTGGAGCATAGGCTACCAGATGCTCGGAAAACTCACTGTATTTGCGTCGAAATTCATCCTCATCGTCGCTGTATTTGTGACGCAGATTTACTTTCTCATCCTCGAGCAGTTTCAGCTTTTTGCGCACAAACTCATCGTCCTTTTGTGCCGCCGTCAGTTCTCCTTGGAGTCCTACAATTTGAATATATAAAATATAGTTTTTTAAGTATACATTTTTGAGGCTTGTCCTCACACTTGACTTACTATCCACATTCCATTGTTTAACCGCTAGTTCCTTTTCCAGATTTTGTATCTTAACCTGCATATCACCCACTTTGGCCTCCAGACTTTGAAGATTTTGCTGCGCATTCTCGAGCTGAGTGTTGAAACGCGTCTTTTGCAGCTTGAGCTCTTTTCTGTAATTTATATTTAAAACAAATTTAGCTCATTATTAATCATTTTGTGAAGACATAGCTCTTTGGATATTAAGAGACAGACACAAATATTCTATATACACATATATAGTATATTTGGACAACAAATCTTTTTAGAAAACAAAATGAGTCAGCGAAGAGAGCAGACGTGAGCAGCAGACACACTGCTGTCTTATGCTAGATTTCCTGTACTAAGCTGCAACATAAATAAATAAATAAATATACACAAAAAAAAAAAAAATAAAATAAAATAATAAACAAGTGTGGCAAGTGGGACAGATACCCTATATACCTAGTCGCAGAAGGCTTAGCGACGGAATGTGCGAAAATATTAACACATATTTACCCAAAAAAAAATAAATCAAAAATATTATAATTTATCCATTCAATAATCTAATAAAAAAAAAAAATAAATGTGATTTTCTTCATCTTTAAAGTGGAATGTAACAAAGAGAACTAAAAAATAATTGGCTGAATTTGTATTTTTCGATAGCCTTTTTCAAATCCAATTTTAATGACTTTTCACAGACTATATCGAAAATGAATTTTCGATTCTATTTAAATTTGAAATTTAATTTAGACTTGTAATATTTTGGAAGCTTTCAAATAAAATTGGAGTGCTCTTTGTTGTATTTCATTTTGCGAACATGGAATTTGATTTTTTTTGTATCTAGTCATTTTTGAAATCTTCATGGCTAACTGCAAAACAATTCGATTGCAAATCCTTATTAATAGATTTTTGAAGCAGAAATTATCTCTGCAATATAAACGAATCTGAACTTGTTTGAGATCTTTCACTTGAAATCTGCAAGATTTTGCTTATCTTAGCATCAATGTTTAAATACAAGAACTAAAAAATTGCACTTGAATCGATTTGGGAATTATTAAAAAAACACTCGAATTGAAGCTGCGTTTTGTGTACTAGAAAACACATTGCATATTTTACACCTGTAACTCAGAATATATCAGAGATTCTGAGCACAAATAGATAAACAGACGGACAGACAGACAGACTGACGAACAAAGGTCGATCGATGGTCCTTTTGATGTTGAAGTAGATTGAGGAATGTGCAGAGATTTCTGTTCACTTTCAGTTATGAGCTGCTTGTCAATCACTTTCAATTGAGATATCGTATTTGAATTGAACAACACACCTATCGAAAGCAGACATTCACACAAATACTATGTAAACACACATGTATATATATATGTATATAAACGGTTTGACGCACTTGAATCGAAAGACTCGTAAAATGAAAATGAGGTGCAAGAAAAAGCCAAAACTGAAAGAGTGTTTTTGGGAATGTCTTCCTCATGCCATAATTTGGTGGCGACGTAGTCAATTCAACAACATGCGCAACTTAAATAATATTTGTTTTTGTTTAAACGCAAAATAAAATACGCTTTAATTGAATGTAACTCATTTTGATTTTGTTGCCCGGCTATTTTTAAATGAGAAACGCTGTGCACTTTTGGCAAGTGTTTTGGCAACAGATACTCGAGATACTCGCGACAATCAGCGACAGATTTATCAAAATTTCTGACACACGATTCTGCGTTGTCAGTTACAAGATACAAGCTACACACAAACACACACACACACACACACACACACACACACACACACACACACATACATCGCATATACGAAATGTATCTTGCAAAGTTATTTCAATTATTTTGGCATAAGTTTGTTGCTGGGTGAAGAATGCTTTTTTAGAATTTGTTTATGGCAAAAGGTGTTCATGAATTTAGTTAACTAAACAACTCGCATAAGTTATATGCACATTAAGGAAATTACGCATACGCCCCATTGTGCTGAGCAAAGTGTAAACATTAAGCGAAGACTGCTATTTGCAATTGATGGGCCAAGATAATGTTTACTTGGCCATATTTCCATGCGCCAATCTGTTAACTCAAGTGCAACTACAACCAATGCGCCTCGACACATCTAATTTTGAAACATTTTGCATTCGGCGTCCGGTGGCAGACCCGAAAAAAAGAATACAGCTAAAATAAACCGGAAAAACTAGAGCAGAGTCGGTTCGTGTTCTGAGCACATTTTGACGTCGTGAATATACATATTTGAAAACATGAAAATTATTGAAAAACTGGCGTGGGAAAAATGCGAACGAACATGTTGCCAAGAAATGACGATGGCGGATTTATTTTCAGTTGATTTACGTTCATAGTGAAATGACCAAAATGGAAATGTTTCGGCCAGGCCACTTAATGCCGTTCAATTGGGTTATTTGTTAAATGTTAAATAATTGTATATAAATACGTCTGTGAATAATTAGTGGTCGGATAAATATTTACTCCTATATGCTATCTACATGTGTACATATGTGTATGTATATGTACATATATATGTATGTATGTAGTTTGAGCGGACACTTGTCGACCGGCTGTCACCATCCATCATAAATTTTGAAGGCCAAACAATGGGCAAGTGGTATTTGGTATTTGATACATACAATGTGTATATTCAAATAAAATGCAAGGCTTATAAATTGCGTTAAAACAATTGTTAACAATTAATTCAAAAAAAAAAAAAAAATAAAAGTTTTACAAGAGAAAGGATAGTGAAAATCAACAAAGCAAGTGCTTAGTATATAGATAAATTATTATAGTATTTTGGATGAGTGACAGAGAAAATTCACAACAATTTAAGTGTTTACCTAAAGAATTGTTTATACACAAAAGAGAGGGAAAGACAAGTGAATAAAAAAAAAAAAAAAAAAAACACAAATAAGTGCTATTAGTTCATGGCCAGCTTTCAATTTACAAAATTAGAATAAAGCATTGAGATCAATTAGTAAATTAAAAACATACTTTTCATGGGAAAGCATAAGGAAAACAATTGCTAAATTCCTCAATGTGAATATTTTTGAGATGTGTTTGTAGCTTTTAGTTGTCAATATTTATGCATTTTCAAGGCTCGATTTCCATTTATGATATTCCGTGTACTCTTTGAACATATGTATGAAAATGATTGGCAGAAAATAAAAAGGAAAATTTTAATGAGCAATACATATTTGCAGATAAAAAACAAGCTATAAAAAAATGTGGTTTTCTTTTTGTTAAAAATAGGCGCCTTCGCTGGAAAAATGCCACAGAATCTACATATACAATACGTAAAGATAAAATGAAACGACATAAGATTTAAATGAAAATGCTACAAGAAAATGGCATGGAAAATTGTGCGGTCAAACTGATTAATTAAGCGAATGCGTTGCACAAAGGAAAAACTTCAATTGCAGCAACTGAAATGCCACAATACACAACTATTGCGCCACACACAATGAACAATAAACAATAAACAATAAACAAAAGAGGCCAAAGCTGGTTGAGCAGTTGAGTCAGAAATTAGATCATCGCTTTGGATTAGCTGCTGGATTGCGGGGCATGTGTGGCGTATACGTTACTTGAGCTCCAGCGTCGCCTCGTCGCGATCCTGTGCAGCCGCATTATTCAAAACACTGCCATCCTCGACAATTTCAACGTTGCGCCCCAAACAGCTGTCGTCCTGACTGCGCTGCTTGGGACTGCTGCTGCGACTGCGCGGCGAGGCGCCTCCCTCAATGTGGATGGGTATGAAATGCACATTGCCCAGGGAATTGCCTGAGGCGCCATTTTGTATATTGATATTGAGATGTTCATCGTTGTTGCTGTTGTTGTTGTTGCTGTTGCTGTTGGCAGTTCCACTGTTGCTGGCATTTGTTGCAGCTGTTGTTGTTGCCGTTGTCGCGGACGTTGACTCGACAACAACATCGGGCAGGCTAATGCTCTCGATGCACACCAAACGCTGCTCACTGAAATGCTGTTGATGATCATCGAGTTCGTCGCACTGCAGCAGCAACAACTCATCTCCGTCGCAGTCCGTTGACGTTGAGTTGCCATCACGGACGAAGGGCGAGTGCAACGGAACAGTTGATGAGCCGCGTATTGTTTGTTGTTGCTGTTGTTGCTGTTGCTGTTGCTGTTGTCCCATTCCCATGCTCATTCCAATGCCGGAATCCGCATAGCTGCTGCTTAAATTGGAATCGCTTTTTAGAGCGCTGCGCTCGCTGCTCGCCGATTGCCGTGAATCGTGCAGCGCATCATGATCCAAATCCAATGCCTCATCCAGCTCATCTTCCGGTTCGGTTTCAGCGTCCTCATCCTCATCCTCATTCCCCTCCTCCTCCTCCTCCTCCTGCACATTCTCCAGCTTGACATTGGTTAGACGTGTCCAAGGTCGGCCGCCAATACCGGCATTTGCCTGCTGATAGACAGTTGTGGGTATATCCGCAGCAAACACCTCATCCTCGAGTGTCTCCACATGCGCCTCATTCAATTCCTCAATGTTCAACTCGTTGCTCTCGTAGAAGATCTCCGCTTCGGCAGGACTCTGACTGCGATTCTGCTCGAGGCTGCAGTCAACGACTGTAATTTTTGGCAACTGTTGCAGTTGTTGCTGTTGCTGTTGTTGCTGATGTTTCTGTTGTCGCGGCGGCGGTATGGGCACACTTTCCTCTTCCCGTTCGCTCACGAGTGACTCACGGAAATCACGCGGCGTGCTGGCTCGTGAGCTGTGCGCCGATTGCGAGCACTCGTTGGGTTTGGCGCTCGTTTGGCCCATGTTTGTTGTTGCTGTTGTTGCTGTTGCTGTTGTTGCTGTTGTTATGTTGTTGGTTATGTCACCAATGTAGCTGCGGTTGTTGTTGTTGTTGTTGTTGTGACTGTTGCGCTGCAGAGTTGCATCGCTTTGCTGATCTGCCGCGACAGTGCACAGTTCGACGTTTGCCGCTTGAATAAAATTGGCACTCGCTGCTGCTGCTGCTTCTGCTGCTGCTGCTGCTGTTGCTGCTGCTCTGTTGTCCGCCTGCTCATCTTCTCGTCGCTCATCTCTCTCGCTCTCTGGCTGCTGCTGGTGCTGCTCCTGCTGACGCATTGCTCCAGCTGAATTACTGCTGCTGCTGCTGCGGCTACTGCTGCTGTTGCTCCTCTCTCGTTCGCGTTCTCGCTCTCGCTCTCTACTCTGTGGGCTATTATTAGACATCGTCATTTGATAACTATTTGTGGATGCGGCCGCGGCGGGGTCGGAGTTCGTTTCAAGGTGTGCGGATGCCAGCGCCGCTGGTCGCGCTGCCAGCGCCTGTCCAACACTGATTACGTTAACGTCTTTAACGCTTTTCGATTTTAACTGTTGTTGCTGCTGTTGTGGACGCTGCTGCTGCTGCTGTGGCTGCTGCTGCTGCTGATGTTGCTGATTCCGCTGATGATGATTACGTCCACGCGCCATGAAAATCTCACTCAAAAAATCGCGACTCTTTTGCAGTGTTTTACGCTTCTTGGGCGACACGACAGACTCCTCGGACTCTGCGATTGCAGTCGTCTCGCCGCCTTCCCGATTGCCACTCAAATGCAGCGCTAAATTGCCAAGCGATAGACGCGATTGTCGTTTCTGTTCGTTCGATTGCTTCGATTGCTGGCGATAAGTCACCTTTTTATCCGTTTCTACATTAATTACCGTGCCAGCGTTTTGTGTTTGTTGTTGCCTCGGCCGTTGAACATTGCCATCGATATTGTTGTTGTCGCAATTCGTTTGGCTTCTGCTGCTGCCGTTGCCGTTGCTGCTGTTGCTGCTGTTGCTGCTGTTGCTGTTGCTGCTGCTGCCAATTAGCCAATGACCGCCTCCGTTGTTTGCCTCGTTTTGACTGCCCGCCACAGAAAGATGCCCAACAGCCGCCATCGCACCAACAACAGTCGTCGTTGTCCTCCCTGTCGTTGTCGCCCCATTGCCTGCGCCCATGTTATTTATATTCAAAATATTCTCCGACCGCCAACCAATTGCTGAATGGCCATTAGCAGCAGCGGCAGCAGCAGCGGCAACACTCGGAGCAACAGCAGCTGTTTTTGCTAAATTTACACATTGCCACTCTTCATCTGGTTCGTCTGCGTCGCTCCCAAAGTCCTCCAACTCTTCGATGACAGCGCGTCGCGGCAACCGATCAGCTCTCATTTGCTCCCGCTCTCTTTCGCTGCTCGCTCTGGCGCTGAATACGCAACGGTTCTCATTGTTGCTATTACTGTTGTTCGCGCTCGGAGCGCTCCTTGAAAGTGTTGCTGTTGCTGTTGCTGTTGCTGATGTTGCTGCTGGTATCGCCTTCTCCTTCTCCTCATCGTCGCTTACATCGTAATTTTTGTTTTTATGCGCTTTTCTCTGTCGCGTGCGTCGCAGCAAATTAAACATTTTTCTAAATTTCTTTTCGATTTCATATATAGTATATATATTTAATTATATATATCAACTATTTGCAGATGCATCTCTGTTGTTGCTGTTGCTGTTGATATTGTTGTTGTTGTTGTCAGTTGTTAATGCTTTTGCAGCTTTTCACTTCTGCTCTGTTCGTTGTTTTTCGTTTATAAACAAATCGTTTTTTGATTGCTTATTTCAATGTTAACCTGTTGATAAATACACAATGTAAACATTTAGCTATGCATCTGTGACACTTGGCGATGATGACAGAGTTCATTTTCATTAGCTATATACAGCTATGTATATAGCTAATTAGTATTATTATTTTTAGTTTACTTACAGCCACTTATCTTCGACGAGCTCATTGCTGCGATCTGGCTGACGGCTGGGTTGGAACTGGAACTGGAAATGTTGCGATTGCTCCGATGCGATGACAAAACACTGGACAAATATGAGCAACACTCGCAAACTACACTTGACAAAAAGACACATGGCATAATTAATTTTAATTGCGATTGTATTGTTCAGATACATATCTCTAGGCACATGCACACATAGATACATACATACATATATACATACATATGTGAAATATTGCTGATGGTAAGCCGGACAGCGGTTTAGATTTAGCGCTTCTCAATTGCATGTGTATGTTAATGTGTGTGTATTTGTGAGTGTGTATTTGTGAGTGTGTGTGATTGTGTGTGTGTGATTGTGTGTATGTGTGTGTGTGTTTGTCTGCTTATGAATATTAATTGATGTGTAGCAGGCCATTATGTGTCATCAGAACATCAGCGACAATAGCTTCAGCTTTACTCATTGCCCATTTAGTTGTGCATATTTCACATTGTTCGCAATTGATCAACTCAAGTCGATTCAATTTGAAAAGTGAAAGTCGACACAAAGCCATTTAGTAGTTAACCAAATAAAAGGAATATAAGTACTGTAACTAAGTGCCTACAAATTTGATTATTTTTAGAAAAGCTTAAGTTTATTTAATATAAAATATAATATATACATTATGCAAAATTTAAGATTACTTTATGGACTGAATGTAATCTTTAAAAATACTTGTTCTGAGAATAATTGTTGATTTAAAATTATACAACTCACTGATTGTAAAAGACATGTTTTTATTAAGAATTGTTCTATAGTGATTATATGAATTTGAAGATTGCGTGCTTTAAATTAAAGTGTACATTGGGCATTTGGGGCTGTAGTAACTTCAACATACAATAAAGTATTATGTTTTTTTCTAATAACTTGCACATCTGAACATTATATTTATAATAATTAAGTGTAATATAATAATATTCTCTATTTATATAGATTTAAAAATCCTATTCTTAAAAACTACCAAATTACAGACAACTGCTTGATATTTTTTTCCAGTGTCATCGCTTGCACTGAGTCAGCGGGCACTTGAACACTCCGCCAAAGTTCAAATTGCTGCATCATGACAAAAATAAACTAATCAGTGGGCCCTGGTATACAACATCATAATTCTGTAAATAAACAACTACAGTATTACTTCCTCTCAGGCAAAGGAAAGAGCTAACTCCAATCCAAATCCAAATCCAAATCCAATGTGGCCACAACTTGAAAGAGTTTCAAGTTCAGGGCGCGAAAGTCTCTGCACATAAACAGGCCAATTATAGACAGCAATAAAAATGGCAAAGTTTCTCCAACGAGAGACGGAAAACATATCGCTTAAATTAGAGCCAAATCCGAGAATACGAATTGTATTTTGGTGGGGCCCATCACTCAAGGGGAAACACATTGACGTCACCATAAATGATGCGAAACGGCAGCGTGCGCGTGTTATAAGTAGATACAACAACAACAACAACAACAACAATAACAGCAACAATAACAACAACAACAACAAGGAGGCAGACAAGATGTGTCCAGACCCGTTGCATTTGATTGTGCCCCTAATTGATGGGGCCTGTGAATTTTCGCGAACTTTTGCGGCGCAATTCGCCTTTTCCATTGGATTTTATTTATTTTGAAAATAGATAAAAGCTAAAAATACGAATTGCACGTAATTTGCGCAAAATTTGGAAAACGTCAAACTGTCGACAACAAGTAAAAGACAGGGAGAGGTAAAAGGAGAATGGGATTTTTTTTTTTTTTTGTTGCCTAGATTTTTGGCAACAATTTGAAGATAATCAAAGCCGACAAACGGAAATGATGCAGCAACAATATAAAAGCAATCTGTTCGGATTAGAATATCTAAAGATACGTATACAATATACAAATTTGTATAGAATTTAAGAATTATGGATATGTAGCTGTGGCTTATGGAATCCAAACCACAGTCCAAGCAACCACTGACCCACATTTTAAAAGACGTTCAAGTTTACAGCCTTCGCCAGATGCCATCAACATAATTCGTTGTGAATAAATAAGTTTTATTTACAAAATAAGTCAGTAAATCAATGCCAATTGTTGCACAATTTCAAAAAGAATTCAGAACTTAGTTGAAATGTTTTAACAAGTGAATACCAACAAAAAAAAAGTCAAATTTATTAATGGAGCAATAAATTTTGCACTTCGGTCAATGCCATAACAGCTTAAGTAGGCATAAGTATTTAAAAAATGTGATAAAGAAAAAAAAGATAATATTAAAAATATTTATTAAAATAAAAGATGAAATATATCATGGGAAATATTTGGCATGCCTTCTCGTTGCTCAACATATGTTTTCAATATCAGCAGAGTATATTCATCTGCCATAATTGTGGCCAGCCACTTGATACTCGTACTTGACATATGGAAAACAGACAAAAAACAGAAAAAAGTTGTTTTTCTAGTTGCGTTGAGCAACTTTGCCGTTACTCTGTAGCGCATCTAAAAATTTCCACTTCACTCCTCATCCACACGGCTGCAGGCCATGTCGTCGCACACTTTCCCTTTTATTTGTCTATGTACGCCCCCGCCGATTTGGCAGCGGGCCAACTGACATTGACTGATGCCAGACCCAACCGAGACCCGTTAGCCAGCCAAATAGCCAAATAGCCAAGTCAGCCAAACATCCAGTCAGCCAGAATTCTATGAGTTCTTCGTGTTCCGTGAGATGATCTTACGTTTGGCGGCGTGTGTGGGTTAATGTTTTGTTTTTGACTTTTGTTAAGCTCTTAGCTCTTAGCATATTGTGATTTTATAAACAATTTGGATGCTCTTTGCAGCTTTACATATCATTTGTAGCTAAATAAACTGAATATGGCCCCACAAAGGTAATCGAAAATTGTCGTCTGAATTATGAATGCGTAGCAAACAGATTTGAAAAGCCCGACGCGGGTCGGTGAAAAGCATGTGATTGGCATAAATTTTGGAAAAATTAGTGAGACACATTGGAGACTATTAAAGCGTGTGACAGCATCTAAATTATTGCGACATGCGGCATTAAATTGCTTTAGAGGTGTTGAGAACATTAATCGAGCGCAGACAAATGCAAATTAATTACCCGAGGCAAAGTATTTAAAAACAATAATCAACCTGGAAGGTGCACAACGAATGTTGGATAATTTTAGTTACCAATAATGATTAACACACACACACACACTTTCAACTTTAATATTCTTAACTACAACACGTATTATTTATGCTACAATTTTATTTTGATAATAATAATATTATTGAAATATTTTTGTCATTTCTGTTAGCATTTCAGGCCATCTGCACATCTGGGCAGCCCTTCACAATGGACACATTTTCCAACTGTCACCAGACACGACAAACACTTGTTAAACGCTCAGAAAACACTCGGCGCATGCGGCGAATGCGCAACCATCGACTGAAAGTCTAAAATCATTTTTACCACACAATAAAAGCGCACCGGGATCGTTCCGAGAGGCGCAACAATCTTTTCACGACTGAAAAGCCAGCTGGTCTGCGCCGTCGACGTTGCGACGTGAAAATTTGTCGTGCAAGCAAAATTCGGTGGCAACAATCGCATATCGATAGGCACAAAGCTGAAATCCGAATGGACCGCAATAGACTCCATCTAATGATAGCATTATAGTTATGTGGTAATCAAAATCGTTAAAATACTTTTATGGCTCCAAATCATAAAACAATTTTTTATGCTTCGTTTACGAATTTATTTTGAGATTTGACTTATTTGTTGTTCATATTATGATGTAAAGCACAAACTTCTCCAATTACATCATTTTATTATATCATATAAGTGATTTGCAATATATATAGCAATATATGATCATAAGAGTATATATATTGATCTTATAATTTTACTGAAATGATTCACATTTAACTACGGTTTAGCATCCAGCGAGTTATCTTTATTTTATTTGTTGTTTATAAGCTTTTGTGGTTTTAGTTAAGAGTCAGTTAAAGAACGATTAAAATACACATTAAAGAAAATATAATTATATATATATTATTCTCTTAAGAATTCATGATTGTATTAATACATCGTTTTAGATGTGTTTCTTGGCCAACAAAACAGAATTGGTTAACCGAATCGGTTTTTCAAATTGAACAAACTACTATCAGCAAGCTGAAGATTTGATAGAAACTGTGGTTAAGAGAATTAATATATTTGTTAGTTGACTTAAGTCTATCTTCTAAAGAGTATTCAAACTTGTTTTGATTAACAAAATATAGCAAATCTAAACTCAGCGAATGGATAAAAACATCATTTTTATTAGATAGTAATGAAATATTGTATCCTTTGTTTCTTAAGAATTTGAATACCAGTAAATGTTATTAAAGTGTTATAATGATTCCGCTCCTAGCTCGTTTCTTTTGCCAGTATTCTACACAAATTTCCACCATGAAAACCAAACCAGCAAAAACATAGCAAACACCGAGCAATTTCCATAGCCACGTTAAGTCCTCAATTGTTAAGGGTGTAAATGTTAATTCATGACTGTTTGAAACTTTTGTATCTTTATCCGGTTGAATGAACTGAATTATTTTTTGGCTAACTATACGTTCCCAATGGATATCAAAACCGAAACTCTTAGACAAATAAATAAATTCATGTAAGGCCTCTCTATATATTGAATTGTTTTTTACTATAACCAATAATTGAATCCGACCTGTAAGTTTTAATCCAGAAAACTTACAAAGAAAATATCGCTTATGAAACCTCTGATAATTGTCAATGATTTTCCACATACTCGGAAATGTTTGAAGAGCATAACTAGAATTTATACCAAATAACTCTCTATCGAAAATTTCAACATTGGAACCTAAATTCTTAAGCAATTTATTATCGGTTTCAGGATCTAATATTAACAATTTGGAAATCCAAACTTTTATTCCACTGTTCCGTAACTCCTCAAAATTTCGAATCGGCCTATTCTGCGGACTTTTTGTTAACAAAGTGCTCAAATTGGCATTAAAAAAACAGGTGAAAACTAAACTAAAAATGGTCATTATTATTACGATCTGTTGCAGTGACAAACTGATTATATTTCTTCTCGGAGGCATTGGTAGTCCCAAGACCCCAGCAAATGCTCGCATGTTCAAAATTAAGGGGGAATACATTAAATAAGGTCTACGTTGAAAAATCCAATTCGTCGAAGTTATAATTAAGGTTTCAATTGCTACAAAAATTAAATAAGCCCCCAAAACTATTGTAGAATATGTTCTTAAGCCAGTGAAGACATCTCCTATGCTCATTTCCGTTCCACAGGGAACTAGAAGAAAGCTACTAGACCATTCATAAAATAATTTTTTGAATCTACTCGCATTTATCCACGTCATTAATACGGGTCGGCAAGGTAAATCAATCACGCCAGTTTCTAACAATTTTGCATGATCAGCAACATTCCCCACTTTATTCAATGATTGTAATCTAATATTGTGTTTCTTTGCAAACTCTAAGTTAAATAGGTCAAAAGAACCATACAACTTTTGCTCTCCAGTGCGTGGATCTCCTGCCAATAAACTCCGAGGTGGCATTAGATCTGGTGAAAACTTAGCCGTCTTTCCCTTAAAGTTAAGCCACATCTTGGGAAAGATCTCTCTGTCATTTATATCAGCGACATGTTCAAGAGTTGGCATCGGATATGGTTGTAGACGATACACATCAATCCAATCCTTGAAATCTTGCGATGTTGAGTGCAAAACCAATAGATTGACAAATTTATAGCTGCTTGATTTCTCTTGGATTATTCGAAGATGTTCGTCAGGTTTTGAAGGTGCACTGTGCAACCAGATTATGATGCGAGCCTCTCTCATCCCGTTAAGGTTATTTGCCAACGAAGTCAGCAACGTGGCATCTGCAAACTCGGATATGCAAACTAGAGCGAGAGCCTCTGTATTGTAGACATCTTTTACAACTAGGTCAGTTTGCTCATCAAGGCGTAGAGTTGGTAACCCAAGTGGATTGGTGGATTCGCTTAGAACGCAATTGATATCCTCACTTCGTGTCTTGAAGATCAGCGTCTCAATGGGTCTTTCCTTGTGCACTTTCCTAATGACATCATTGACAAAGACTATTTGCGATGGTCCAATCCCTAACAATGTTGGATAGGCGTCCATCTGTCCACAAAGCTGGGCAAGGACCAGCAGAAGCAGGCAACGTGAATCCGAGTAAAACGTCAACATTATAAGGAGAGATAGTAGTGACTAACTGAGCTCCAGTTTGGCCACATCACACAAATTAATAAATTTGTACATTTTTTTAATTTGACTGGAGGTGATATGAATTTTACGATTATATTGATTATGTGTGATGGGGTTTCATCAAGATATATTTTAAATGAATTCATTTACACTAATTGCTCTCTTAAGGGTGCGTACTTTGCTAAATTTACATAATTGGTGGGGGTTATTTAAGTGTTCCTATAACTCCTAGCATATTAAAGTGTACTAATTAAATAATGTTAAAGCTTTATATTTAAACAAAAATATTAGTCTGTATCAAATTTAAAGTATTTATTACCATTTAAGTTTTTACTCATTAATTTTTGTTATATGCTTTGCATAATAATAATGTGCTCGAAGGCATTTGTAATTGCTTAAAAAACAAATAATTAATTCACACAGCTGGTGCGGCATCTGAACCGTAAATACATGCATCTAAATTATAAACAATTTGTGTTTTAATGACCAGTTCAGTTCCAAGAAAATGCCTTGTTTTGCCAAGCCAAAACTCAAATGAATTCCGAAAACAAAAAAATATGTACCATGTTGATTAATCTTAACAAGGTTTGCCGATTTTCAATATAAATCTAGCAAATTTTTTTTTTGTTTTAAATTCATATATAATCTCCGAAGCGCTTGCATAAATAATCATAGATGCCATGTTGTTGTTTTAGATATTTTGTAACTCAAATCAATTACAAGACTCATGTCAAGTCCTAACGATGCTAATTTGATTAATTTGCAACCGCGCACAACCAACAGTCACACGTGTCGGATGTGTAATGCATGTTGTACGCTCGCTTGAGCTGTTTATTAAACCTTAATTAAAGCTTGTTATTGTCGGCAAGCCAAGTTAATTGAACAGGCACGTCCTTTTCATTATGCTGATTGAGCGTGCCATCAATTGCGAAATGTCGTTACGACCCTAGAGAGACGGGGACAGCTTGAGGTCAATCGACTGCTCCAACGATTTTAATGGCTTTAATTACATAAATATTAAAGTAGTAGCTTCAAATTTAAATATGACCTAAGCAAATTAAAGTTGGTAAAAGCTTTGCTCAATTTGCTTGCATTTACATTGATGAATTAACAATTTTGAGCTGGACTAGGTATATTTATTGACATTGAGAGGGAATCCTTAAATCACAGCACAGTGGATTGTGCCACCGAATCCAGAAGGATATGCATTATCATGGGGTAACATGACTCAAGCTCAGATGGCATAAAAATCCTTAACACTATTAAAATTATTTGCTCATATTTAATCACACAAATGCTTGCTTGAAATCAAAATGAGATTTTCTTAATCAATATGGATAAAAATGTTAGAGTGGTTACATAATATCTTAAGGCATATATATAAAATATTATTTATAATATAATTCAGAAACCTACTAATATAAAATTGTGGATTTTATTGATATTGGATATCGGTATGTATCGATATTCCCGAATGTCGAAAAATGTGTGTAAACTTGATCTATGTGGGGCACGAGAACTTATATTTTTTGAAATTGTAATTCTCTTGCTCTTATAGTCTCTGAAGTCCGTGAGATTATACAAATGAACAGTTAGACTCGGCTGTTGATCCTTATCAAGTATATAAATAGTTTATGGTGTCAGAGATGCTTTCTTCTACCTGTTAGATACTCTATCACAATACCTTTTCACAAATTTTTAATAGAATACTTTTATCCTTTACAAAAATTTAGATTTTGATAAAAGCGTTTCTTTATCTACTATATAGCTTTTAATAGCAATACATAATTCATAAATAATGACACTCTTTTATACAAACAGCTTTGCTAAGCTGGGTTCTTTGTTCATTAGCCATGTGGATTAATTCACTGCTGGCTGTGGACATTTCAGAGCCATTAAATAACTGCCCAGCATATCTAAGAATCAAAAACCACAAATTTAATTTTCAAATCTGATTATGCGTCAGATGCACACAACAAACACACAAACACACACACCCACACACCCACACACAAACACACATTCCAATAGCAAAGGCAACATAGCACTATTTTCAATCTAGAAACCACAAATATTGGTATTGCAAACAGCTTTTGGCCTCCAATAGTCATATACAGAAGATTATATATATATATATATATATATATGTATGAATATATATATTTCTCAATATTCATTTTTTCCAATTTCCATTGCTGACAGTTGCAAAACTCGCATGCGCTAAATGGTATTTATAATAGAATTTATGCCTATAACCAAACTGAACCAAAGCATCCATGCAAATGGCAGCCTGTCGCTGGCGCTCTCATTTTTTCTGTTTTTTTTTTAAACGTTTTTTGTGCGATGGGGGGGGGGGGGGTGTTTTGGCAGGATGGCAACCGCAGAATTCAACAACAGCGATGGCGGTGGCGTTATAATAAACCATTTTGTGGCTGAAATAACGCTCTTAAAAATCCCCAAATATTGTTCCAAAGATACAGAGAATAAATGCATAAAATCAGGCAAAAATTTCTTGGGCTATATGAGGAATTCATTATTGGTTATGAAATTGAATTTTGGCAGTGTGCAAAAACGTGTTTGACATCGTATTAAAATGTTGTCATAAGCTGTTTGCAGTTCGAACGCATTCAATGCTATTTTGTATTACCTCTGCCCATTTTGTGCGCTGAAGTGTTTAAATTAAAAATTCACATCTCAATGGCATTGGCTCCCTCTTTCTCACACTCTCTCTCTCACTCACTCTTCATATATTTTATATATATATATATATATATATATGTTTCATAATTTCTGCACTTTTGCTGTTTTGTGGACTATAAAATGGCCGCTGGCGGAATATGTCAACAGCTGTTTGCGCATTCGCATGTGTTGCATAATTTTTGGCATTTGATTTTCCACTGCGAACAACAAAAGGCCAAACATGGAAAAGTCAATTTAATTACAACCCGCGTATTTAAATTTAAATCAACTGGTCAAATGTGTGTGTGTGTGTGTGTGTGTGTGTGTGTGTGTGGGCGGGAGTGCGAAATTTACAATGGCAGTTGCCGCTACGCATTTACTCGTGCCGTTTAAAATAAAAGCCTTTAAATGCCTTTAAAAATGGCATGCGGCTTTGTGTTTGTTTGTGCATGTGCATGTAAATAGTTCACACGGCCAACTAGACGGAAACCGCGATACCCACACACACACACACACACATACACACACACACACACACACACTCCCTGCAATGCGCTGTGTGTTAGTGTGCCAATGCACGCGGTTGTTGCCGCAAAGTATGCTACTGGAAATTTTCAGTTTCATGCGCCCAGCAGCTTTACATTTATTGCACACTGTTCTTGTCACGCCCCCCGAAAATGTTGCACCCCTTGCGCCCTAGTGCTGGCCAGCAAGAAAAACAGAATTGTTTATTTGCCTTCGCCTTTCTTATTTAAAACTATTTTATGTGCCGCCTGCCCCAACGTAAACTTTTACAAGAATTGCAACTGCCAAAAGGGTTAGAGGCAGGGGCGAGGGTGGCATGCAACGAACTGAGGAGCTGGGTGGGTAAATAGAGCAATTGGAGTGTGAAACGTTTTTACTTCCGTGTGTTGGCAGTAGCTGCTGCTGCCGCTACTGCTGCTGCTTGGATGCTGTTTTCCAGCACTTTTCCTAACATGCACATAAAGTCTAGTCGATTTTGTGCAGTTTTTGTTGCCACTTTCTTCTTCCTGTACTGTTGTTGTTGTTGTTACTGCTGCTGCTGCTGCTGCTGCTACTGTTAGCCCAAAATCCCATTTGGCACTGAATTGTGTGCACACATTGAATATTTGTAGCAAGCTTAAGACCCCAGCTATATATACAGGGCATTAATAGATATTTTGTGTGCGATGCTGGTGATACTATTATTTCCCACTTCTTCTTCTTGATTTTCTTATTTATTTTTTTTTTTTTGTTGCACACTATGTAATTGAATCGTGAATGTTGCATACATAGAGGCGGCTGCACTTGAGCGCATTGCTAACAGTTTGTGACGTGTTTATTTGCGGCCCAATTTCAACACATTTGCAACACATTCACGCCACATGCTGTGACAGTTATGTGACCAACGAATTGCACTGGTCAACACTCGAGTGTCTTGTCTATGAGTTATGACTTTTCAAGCAGCACAAGCACCACCAACAGCAGCAGCAGCAGCAGCAGTTGACACATTAAAATCTATATATATGACAAATGAAGCACATCAGGCAAGGACATTGCCTTACCACAGAGAAGCTGCTGCTGCTGCTTCAGGCATTAGCCTTAAGTCCTTCAATAAAAGTCATAAAAATTCAAACAATTTTTTTTTATTTTCTGCCACTTTTTAAAGATTTGATAATGCATTCATTGCAGGATACATACATTAAGATTTCTACATTGCAATCAAAAAGTTACAAGACTTCGTCGATCAAATAGAAGCAAATTTGTGAGTCATATTTCATTGATTTTAAGCAGTCAATTAATAAATATTTAAACACGATTCAAAAATTTGGATAGATTTTCCATTAATGTCGATCAAATTTTCACTATAAATACCAAACCAGCTAAACCATATCATACACCGAGGAATTTCCATAGCCATTTTAATTCTTGATTGTTCGGTGGACTATTCTTAGCCATAGCTAAATTTGGAAATTTTAGCTTTGCCTGTTCTATCCAGTAATTGATAAGTCCAGTGCTCCAAGTTAAATTAATAAAAACGAGATCTCTGATATCTGATATGATGCACGTATCGTTTTCCGTTTTTCCCCCAAAATTGGAAAATATTCGTCTGTCACTTAAAAGTTGGACTCGGAAATGGTTGAAATCGATATGTTACAATCGATTTGTCGATACGGTTTGAAGTAAAGTGTAGAAAAATTAAATGGATGAAGTTATTGTTCATTGGATTTTCACAAATTATTCGCAGATACTCTGTTAGATTGGACGCCACACTACTTAACAAGATTAGAATTGGAGTCTCTTTCATACGATGAAGTTTGTCTCAGCAGTTTGGTATCTGGGAACTTAGTTTGTTTATCTGAGTTCCCAGGCTCCCTCGTCCATGCGTAGAGTTGGTAATTCCATCAGTGAGATATCTCTCGCGGCAATTGATGTCCTGCCGTCGTTTCAATTGTAATTTCTCAATGATATCATTGACAAAAGATGTTCAATTTGGAAAGGTAGCAGCAACAGCAATATCAGAATCGAATGGAAGGCCAACATTATGAGCCAAGTGCAGATGATTAACTGAGCTGTAGCTTTCCCACTTTTACTCTTATTAATTTGTACATTATTCCAATTGCGCTAATGCGTTGCTATATCCTAGAATCCTATCTAAATATTAAGTAGTATTCAGCAGTTTGCAGTCTAAACTTTGCGCTTCCCTTGTTGTGGTCTGACAGCGTTTGCATTAGTTTGACAGGAAACAATTTCCAAGCACACAATCAAATTTGAACGAATTGCTTTTAATTGGAACTTAGTTCCTAAAAGTTGGAATAAAATTGTCTGTATTGAAATACGTTTTATATTGAAGAATGTGAGTAACATAGTTTTTGGTTGCAATATCTAAACAAATCCTGTGAGTGTTTTCATTTTAACTAAGTGCCTTATTTCAGATTTTAAGCAATTTTTCAATATTACAATATTAATTATAATAAATAAAACACTGATGCAAAGCAGATTGGGCTTGCCAAATTGTATTGAAATCCGTTTAATTTTAAATATTCAAAATAAAAAAAAAATTCGTATTGATAGACTATATTGCATAATTTTTGATTGCAGTAACTTAGAAAATGATTAAAGAATGTCCCAATAAAAGTCTTGAAAGTACATAAAAGGCTCCCAGCTAAATGAAATAAAGTGCAATAAAATAACAACTTAACACCTTTGGCGCAAGCAAACAGAATGAGAAGGGGTCATAGAAAGAGCTGGAGATGGAGTGAGTGAGAGAGAGAGAGAGAGAGAGAGGAATGGGGTGGGGGGAACTAGTATGCTCGCACATAGAAATGCGCAGGCAATGCAAAAAGCAAACCGTAAGCGAACACTAAGCCGATTATAGCACGAATGTAACGAAAGTGAGTGTTGAGGAGGAGGGGTGAGGCGCAGTTGAGAGGCGGTCAGAGGATGGCTGGCTGCCTGGCTGTCTGGCAGTCTGGCAGGAAGTGCGTGGCAGGCACAAAACATAGAAGAAGAAGAAGGAGCCGAACAAGAAGCAGAAGCAAGCAATGAATTATCGCACTAACAGCGCCGCTGTAGCCGAGACA
This sequence comes from Drosophila mimica, assembly GCA_037043585.1. Classification (NCBI taxonomy): domain Eukaryota; kingdom Metazoa; phylum Arthropoda; class Insecta; order Diptera; family Drosophilidae; genus Drosophila; species Drosophila mimica. Next base: position 1,835,929 of record JBAMBE010001187.1, read on the forward strand.
AACGTGTTGTAAAAAATGTAGTACTATTAATTTTCTTGCATATCTTATAGTATCTTCATAAACAGACACGCACACACCAAGCCACCCACCCACACATACAGACACACACATACACACACACACACAGGCACAGATACACTGAGAATGGGACAACCCCTGTGGGACTGACTGTCTCAGCAAATGCTTTGGCATTGGCTTAGTGCTAAGAGATTTCTAATTCAGTTGAGCAGAAATAAATTACTTACCGTAATTGTTCACCATATAAAACTGTAGTAAAGGCGTTGAGCGTAAATCGAGACAGTTGTTTCTGTGCTTTGTGTTCTGATTGTTGTTGTTGTTGATGTTGTTGATGTTGTTTCTGCAGATATTTTTGTTGTTTTGGCAGTTCTTATAGCTTTTTGTACATTTTCGGTTTTCCAGCTGTCGCACTGCAAAAAAGAATTTTACTTTTTTTCACACTGCGCACAACTAAAACTTTAAGTGTACTTTAAAAATGCGCAAATTTATTTACTTTTTTTTTTTTTTAATTTATCTACTGTACACTTATAGTTGACACGAGCAAATTATTACCATTTAATTTTGTGCTTTATGTCGACATAAATAATTGCGCAAAGGCAGGCAAGAATTGTACGTCGATGTACAATTTTTAATTATTTTTTAATGAAGTACAAGCAAAAAAAAACAATGCCTTTCACTATGAATTTATGCGTGTTTCAAGTGAATTTATTGCATGTGTAATACGCATAACAATGTGGCAGAGAGAAAGTCAGGACATTTAATATGCTTTCATCCTACAGCGTACAATTAATATTTTCCCTTTTGGCTTACTATTGCCAATTTGTAAATATAAACGATAATTATAGCTGCTTAAATTAAGCTACAAAATTTACAGATTGAATAATGATTGTGTTGTTTATAGCAATGAGCATAGGTAATTCTATATTACAGTCACCATAAGGACAATTAATGTCATGCATCAGTGCAAAGAATTTAATGGCAGTGTAGTTAAAAACCAGGGTACATAATTCCAATATTTTTTTCTAAGCTTTTTACGATATACAGTTCTGTATCAATATTGGACAAATACTATTATTATGAATCTTGGTCGTTTGCTTGGACTTGTAATTAAATTGAGGTGACTGTGGTATGAAAGGGTTTTTTATTTTTAAAAAATAAATAAAAGATGTATATTGATATTAAAAGCTTGTTGAAGAAAGCATATCCGATCCGTTTGCAATACTTTTACGATTGTAAGAAAGTATTAAATTTAGTTTCTAATATCAATTTAGATTATAAATTTTAATTGGTTTCGATTCTAATTCCGATTTGACACACTATTGAATTAAGGCTCTTTCATACTTTTCAATATTTAAAGCATTTGGCAAAGCAACAGAGAAAGAAACAGAGTGAAGCATTTCTATTAAATCAGAATTTGCCAATATAAAAATATATCACAAGCTAATCAAATGCATTGACTCATTGTCAAGCTTGCACATCTTTCAGATATTGGGTGAATGCAACATAAATGGTTCAGCAAGTCACGTGTGTGGTGCAACATAGCCGCCTGGCGTTTGGCTCGTTAAAACTCCAAAAATCACGCATTAGCTGCCAGTTTGCACTTAAAGTCATAAATTTATTCAAATATATGGGCGAACAGCCCTTTATAATAAATGTTAATGTGTAAGTCGCACACGTACAGATAGATGTGTGTGTGTGTGTGTGTGGGCGGCACTGTAAAGCAAAATTTATATTAACTTCATTTTGTGCTGGCTGCCACGCAGTCGGGGCATAACTCACACGCACCGTGTGCAACCGCAGCGGTAAGGACTCACGGAGGAGTCTCGGCGCGTGTCGGCAGCACCAACTTTCCAACAGGCATATGACTGACGCCGACCAAAGAAGGTGATGTGGCAAGAAGGGGCGGTGCATGCGGGACTGGCTCGTCCACGGTCCAAATGGCAACCAAGAGAATTTTAAATTACGCTTTTAAGTGGCGATGCGAGTGGCGTCGATGCCGAAATGCAGTAGTGGCAGTGGTAGCAGTAGCAGCAGCTGCAGTTGCAGTTGCATTTACAGTTTCTGTGTGTTGGCTTTTTATCATGCATTTAATTGCAAATGAAGCAGCAACAGGAGCAGCAGCAACAACAACAGCAGCAGCAACAACAATAACAAAAACAACTCACTGACATCTCGGCAATGGCGTTGTGGAAAACTCGAATTCCAAATCTCAGCTGCAGCATGCGGCAGCTGTAAATGACGTTTAATCAAAGTTGTTGAAATTGATAGCATTGTTTACTTGCCGCATATATTGCTTGCTGCATTTTAAAGTGCGCAGAATATTGTGTTAATTAAGGCGCAATGTCACACTCACACTCACATTCACACTCACACTCACATTCACACTCACACTCAGGGCGAGTGTTGTTATTAGAAATAATTATTTTGCCATTCCCAGCGGAAAAGCCATAAATATATAAATAAGCTGGAGTTGTTGCAGCAGGCGCTGCCAGTGCAACAGCTTTGCATTAGCCAATCTGTGGCAAGTGCAGAAGGTGTAGAGCAAAAGGTAAACGTTGCCATGACTGTGGGTTGCCAAACAGCGTACATTGCAACTTAGTTGTATCAGGCAATAAAATAAAGTCTAAGCTCCCAGTTCACAGAACTTGCCACATTTAATTTGTTGTGCAACAAATTAGCATTTATTTTCATTAATGTTTCAACTTGCCAGTTTTTTGCGTTATCCTTTTGTGTGCTAAACATGGTTCAATGTTTGCTTTAAACTATAAGAAAAGATATAGATAAGATTCTTGCCAAACCATGTATACTCTCGGAATATTTCGAATCTGTTGGAAATATTTTATTTTACAGTTAAGTTGGTTGATCTTTACCCAAATCCAGTCAAATACTTTTTATTGTTCAACCAGAACATTATAAATAATTTGTATCCAAAATAATACAAATGTTTTTGGTATACGAATACTTTTCCGATGGGAAAATTTAATGAATAATGCTCCACTAATGAAGGACTTGTTTTAATAGAACCAACTACAAAATGTTAACTTAAAAAGTCAACTATTGCATTCTGTTTAAAATTAAAGTAATTTATTTTATTGCATTTATTTAATATTGAATCTAAATCCAATTAAAACTTCTTACTTGTTGCAGACATTTTTTGGCATTTATAAATTGAGTTTAGCACTAATTTAGTTTAAATATGTTATTTTAAATGTGTTTCTTACTGCCTTTAATACTGTCTACTGTCGAGTGCCATTTGTAAAGTGCAGGACATATGCGTAATCAATGGGCTAAGAGCTTAAAGCCTTTAAGTGTGATAAAAAGGAATATGAAAACCATAGTTTACAATTCAGCGTTGAATTTATTTTTTGCATTCAATTATGATGCGTGTAGAAGGAATCGCCCGTGCTGCGTTGTGGACCACGGTCAGCATCTGCAACGGCTTCAGCACCATTATGATGTCGATGTTTGTAGCGTTGCTCATAGTCACCATCATCAAAGCTATCGCCATCGTCATCATCATCATGATCATGATCATCATCGAGATTCCTGTACCGCGCATTATCCGTGTAAGAGCTCACGCCCGACTGAGCGCCCAACGAAGCTGAAGATGAGTAACGTTTGTTGCCAGCTGCATACGACTGTCGATGCGGATTTGGATGTGGATACGAATGTGACTGTGAATGCAAGTTACCATACGCCCAACCAGGTTCGCTATTGCTGCCTCTGTCCATGTAATGATGACGATGATGTCGCTTCCTTTCGGGGTAGTACTGGTGCTGATAATAGTCCGAGTCGCTGCCCATCGACGGCGACTGGTCAATGTGTGTGCGATTAGGATAGAAATCAGGCAACGATGAGGGGTCGCGATGCCCATTATAATAATCACCATCAGCATCATCATCAGTGTGTTGTTGATGTTGATGATGATGATGATGATGTGGCGTCTGTGACGGCTGATACGACTGGACATGCGAGGCTGGCTTATTAGTCACCAATCCACTGCTATATGGCGTATGCAGAGTCACAGACGGTGTAACAATAACGGGAACTACGGCGGAACTGGGTGCTGGCACCAATGATGCCTGCTGCCAAGATGCTGACGCTGCCGCTGCTGCTGCTGCTGCTGCGGCTGCTGCTGCTGCTTGTGACTCGGATGTTGTTGTAGAGGTTTGTTCGCGTGAGTTCATTTCAGCTAATTTATTGAAGCGATTGCGACTGCCGACCGCCGTAAGCACCATCACGGTGGGGTTCATGTCAGAGATGTGCTCCTTGATGCAGTTCTGCAGCATATTTACGAAAAAGAAGAACGAGAGCAGCGTCAGCGCCGACATGACGGAGCCAGTGTTCTTTTTCTTCTTCGTTGCTGGCTTGGTGGGTGGTGGCGGCGGCGGTGGCGGTGGCTTGGGCGCATGATATTGGGGCGGATGCTGAGGCGGATGTGGGGGATGCGGCGGATATGCGGGCGCACTGCCACCACTCGGATGATACGAGGAATAGCTGCCAGACGGTGGCGTCTCGTACTCCATCGATGGATCCATGCTGTTAATTTAAAGTTGCATTAGCGTTGGTCAACAAAATGAATGGGTGGATTGGGTTAGATTTTGAACTTACCCATAGCCGGAGTGGCCGCTGCTGGCGCTGGCATAAGCACCGTTGTGGTTGCTCGCAGCTCCCATCAGTGGTCGTCCATAATGCAGATAGGGATTCTGTTGGAGCTGATGCTGCCACGGGTAATGCGCTCGCTGCGTTTCACTCCTGCAATTCAAATCACAGCCGGGCTAAGTGTGAGTAAGTGCAACAAACAACAAGGACTAGGCCAAAGTGCCAGCCAGGTAAATACACAGTTAGGGGGCAGCAGCAGGTATGGGGAGAGGGAAGAGGCATGAGTCTCTTTGCTTTTGTTGTGTCGCATAAATCTCGCGCTGTCATTTTGCTTACGCATAATTATTTCCGGAAATGGCTGACAGCAGCGGATGTTGTTGTTGTTGCTCCGCCTCCGTCTGATGGCGCTGCTGCTGATGCTGATGCTGCTGCGGCTGCTGATATTGCATATTCCCAAAGGACATTGCGATGTTTGATTTGCAATTTTATTGCGCTAATTGATTTCCGGCGCACACTCACGCCTATTGCTGCAAATGCAATGTTTTTCGCTTTCAACCATCATGAGCTGAGACACCGAAAAGTCAACGCCAACTGCCTGCCGCAAGACCAGCAGCAGCAACAGCAGCAGCAGCGGCAACAGCAGCAACAGCAGCAGGCAACCAACCAGTCAACCGGCTTCGGACTGCAACCGCAAGTGACAGAGTTGCTTAGGCAACAGCAAAAGCGTTTGTCAGTTACTAAATGGACCCCTTACTGCCCCCCTCCCCCTCCCCACCACCCCAGCCACCCACTACTTGTCACTGTCAGCTGTTAAGTGCGCAACGCAACACGGGGCAAACTGACAATTGTCTGTGCAAAGTGTTTTGCGGTGTTGGGGCGACCAACTGACACACACCTGAATTGGAGCGTTGCATGCGATGCACATTTTGGCCACACAGCCACACAATTAGTGCGCGACAAAGGCTGACTCTCGACGCCTATACCCCCAACCCCCTTCCACTCCCCCACATTTTCACATTCCCCTTGGTTGTCAGTGTTAATGACAACGTTGCAGCCGCTGGTTTATTGCATTAAAAGAGCCATTCAACGTTATGCATCAGAAATTGTCATAATTGTGGCAAGTCTGGGCGTGCATGTGGTTACTGTTCTTCTTGTTCTTCTTGTTGTTGTTGTAATTGCTGGTGGCTGCGTGCAACAACTGCTGTGGTTTGTTTTATTCTGGGCACAGATTTCATATCGCCATCGTTAGAGATTTATTGCAGCCAGCTTACAGTTTTCAATGCCAACAACATTCTTGTCTTAGATCAACAGGAAGACATTAGACTGCAATAACAAATATTTAACATTTCCGCAGCAAGCAGCAAGTAGCAAGTAGCAAGCAGCAGCAGCAGCAGCAGCAAGCGACAAGTCAAAAGCACATAATAAATTGTCAAATGTTGCACTGCAATGTTGCGTGTCCTTTGTAACGCTTTGATTTGTCGCCCTCGCCCCCTCAGGAAATAAAAACAGCAACAAATATACAAAAAAAAATTGAAAGAAACAAAAAAACTAAAGTCAAAGAGCAAAAGTTTTGCTGATGTGCTCAAAAATAAGCAAAAAAGAACTCAAATGCCGCGAGGGGTTGAACAAAGAATAAAATCATGGCTAAAGTCAAGTTACTTAAGCAGGCATGGGGCATATTGGTTGGGGGCAGAGCTTGGGCTGTTGTGCGGCTGCTGGCGCCATTGTCAACATATTTCAAGCCGCCAGAGACTCAATAATAAGCTGTGTGAATCTTGACTACATATTGTAGTTTTCGACACATGTACACACACACACATATATATATATATATATATATATGTATATATATATATATATTTATAAGCTCGGACGGCGCCCCCAAATTGGTCAACGGGCACAAACCAAAATTTAATGACTGGAAAATGAGGCATTTAAGCCGAGTGCCAGCCAACTTTTACCCCCAGCCACAGGACGAACGTGCCCAGCCAGCATTTGGATATTTATGGTTGTCTGTCTCTGGCTCGAACCCCACTTCAAATAGTGTCTTTGATTGCATCTGAATCTGTATTTGCAGCTGTATCTCTCTCGAGAAACATGGCAGTTCGCCAGGTCGTTCATTAATGGCTATGATTAACACGTAGACACATTAAATTATAAAACAAGACAAGGCCTAGAAGCGCAATTTAGCCACATCAATTAACGTATATGAAAAGCGCTGTACACGAACCGGGCTTAAAAAGAAACATTCTACACTGAAATATCGAAGTTTGAATATCCTTTGAAACAAAGATTTAAAAAAATATAAACACTTTTTTTTAAGTCCGCCGATTCTGATTTTCATTATTTGTTGCCATTTTGTGAAGAGCATAAAACCACTTGCATCTCGAGGGGTTTCATTTCTATAATGAACGACTAAATCGCTTTTTTTATAGAAAAAGTTATCGTTATATCGGTCGCAGTTTTATTATATAGAGATCTAATTTGGTTTACTTCAACTATTTAAATACTGGTTTTATTTGGTCTATTTCGACTACTTAAATCGGATCGATATAGCCAACTATATCGAGTACTTCTAACAAAAAAGACGGACTTGTACAGCAAGTTTCATTAAGGTTTCTTGTAAAAGGAAACACCAATTTGCATTAAGAATTGACTTAGAAATGAATAATTCTTAATCAACTAGATTATTAATGATGATCATGTGATTAACTACTAAAACTTTCGATCTTTACTTATTAATTGAGTTACACACTTCGCGAAAAAATTACACAACCTTTTAAAATGTTGTAAAAATATTGCAGCATTTTAGGCGAAGTCTGTATTCATTAGGTGAGTTTACGCAAACATGTGGCAGTGTGTGTGTGTGTGTGTGTGTGTGTGTGAGTGTGTGTGTGTGTGTGGGCGTACATAAATCATTTGGCTACATTTGGCGCAAACTTTTGGGGCCAGCACTGGCAAACAAAAATAAAAACTCGTTAATACAGCAACTCGTGCTGCTCCTGCTTTGGACTCAATGATGACTACGTGCTTGGACTTGGACTCGCTGGCAGACTGGCTAACTGGCTGGTTGGCTGGTTGGGTGCTTGGCTGGTTGGCTGGCCACTACAGAGTGTCAAGTGTAAAGAAGAACTACTAATCAGCAGTTAATTCTTATCTTTAATTAAGTGCACGTTCCCACTACGCAAGCAATGGCGAAGGCCAAGCCAAAGACGACGATGGCAAAGGCAAAGGAGCAGCTGCTGCTGGTGTCCGTTTATGGCAGACGTCTAGTTTGGGACTCCTTAGTTTCAACACTTTTGTGTGCCTTCATTGTTTGGCACAAAGGCCAAGCGGTGGACCCGCCTTTTGTCGCCCCGCTCAATTTAATGAAATAATCTAAGCAAACACTCGCTAAAATTAAGCAGTTTTTTCTTCTATTTTTTTTCTGTTTTTTTTCTTTTTGTGTATTTATTTTGCTTTGTTGTTGGGCTGCTTGAAAATTAAAAATGTAATGCGTTCTCGTTTATTTTTTTGCACATAATTAAATGCGAATTTTTGGTAGCTGCGGAAGCTGGCCAATTAAAAAGGCCACGCAACAATGGCCAAGGCGACCGTCCATGCATGGCTTAGCAGCAGCTCAGCGATTTGGCGACTTAGCCACAAAATACAACAACAATGGTAAAAAGGGTTTATAATGAGCCACATCTGTTATGCTCTAAGATGCTCGGCAAGTGCCAAAAAAAAAAAAAGTGCTGCTGCGCTAAACTCTTGTGGGCGCAGTCAACTCAAGTCCCCTTCCACCAGGTAGCCATAAGTCATTACCCCCATTTTGAAGCCTGAGGTAGCGTCAAGTTGTTTGAGCAACAATACTCACTCACCCATACACAAACACACACACAAACACACACACACACACAGTACGCTTTGCTGGCAGGGGCGTGGCAGCGTTTGGCTGCACTCAAGCGTGCCTGTCACATTTTTGCACTTTTTGTCTTTTATGTGGCCAAGTTCCCCGTGGCGCCCAAAAGTTACATCAGATACATGAAAACATTTTTTTCAAAAGCTCCACTAAAAATAAAATAAAGAAAATTTTATTGAAGTGCCAAGGTGGCTGTCAAAGGATTTGCTGGGGTTTGGGACAACTCGATGGCAGCCAAAACGGGCGGCGTTCGCATCCCTGTCACACAGATTAATTATGCATCGCAAAATGCTAAGCCAGCTAGCACCAGCTAGCACCACCTAGCACCACCAGCACCACCGCAGCAGCTCCACTAAAAAAAAGGGCACACACACGCGACTGCGGATGTCTGTGCATGTAAAAGCCAAGTACAAGCCACATAAAAATAAAATAAAATAAAATAAAATGGAATAAAGTGAAGTGAAATAAAAAACAAAAAGTAATTTTTCATTTCACAAGCGTAGCACATTTTTATACTCTATGCATGTGACTAAAAAATGGTTAAGAAGTCTCTGAATGTATTTCAAAACATAAATATAGTTAAAAACATAAAGATACAGTTGCGTTAAGATACATCGTAAGCTACAACCTTTGCAACAGCTCAAGCATCATAATTGATTTTTAATCGAATTCCATTTAGCCAAATTCCAGTTCAACTCGGAACCTAATTGGTAAACGCCTACCCGTCCGGGTTAACCCAACCAAACCTTATAGTAATCTTAGTAATATTCAGATAATCACAAAGGTTTCGTAGGGTATATTAAAAAAATGTATATTGCCAGCTAGAACCATTTGAAACTCAATTTAGACTAAAAATCTGTAGTAATCGGCTTATGTCATGCAAAGGGACAAATTATCTGCATGTATTTTAAGTCAGTTTGTCAATCATTCCAAAACTAGTTGCAATATTTGACAAAACCCGTTAAAATAATTCAAAACAAAATATCTAATATTTGACCAAAATTGGTAGGTTGGTTCAGTATGAAGCTTAAAAGAAGATTCAAAGTTGCAAGTAATTTCGAAACTAATTTAAAAATGTTTTATGCCTTAAGCATAATAAGCATAATTAATACTATTAAACTATCAGCAAATTACTGCACTCGATACTTGTGATTTCAAAAAAACTGACGTGTCACAAACACTCCAATAGAATTAACATATTCTTGCCGCATGGCATTCATAAAAATGTGCATATTAAAAATGAAAATAAAAATTAAAAGCTGCTGCTAAAAATCAAGCGTCAAAAGCCAAAATGCGCGACGTTGTCGGTCTCTGGCGCTGTCGCTGTCGCTGTCGCCGTGTCACTGCACCCAACAACGTGTGCCTGTTGGCACACATGAGGTGTTTTTTACCACACACACACACACGTGTATACACACACGCCCACTAGAGAGACACACACACATAGGGACGACTACGACGATGATGACGACATCGCGGTACCCACTTGAAACGCTTTTTAACAAAAATTCTTTTAATTTTTTGAGCTCGTTTTTTTTTGGGCAATAGCAGAAAAAAGCAAAGAGAGAAAAATTAAAGAAAAATCCACGAGCTGCCTGCTGAAAGCTGTCGTTGTTGTTGTTGTTGTTGTTGTTGTTGTTGTTGATGCTGTTGCTTGTATATTTGCGCAACCCTCGCTGGAAATGAAATTTTCCTGCAAGACGCTAGCGTCAGCGACGTCAGCGCCGCATTGTTGATGAACATGAACAAGCGGCACGCTAACAAGTCGACAGCATTCTCCGCTTGCCCCATGCCACTTGCCCCCCCATTTCGGCAGCACCTTGCGAACCGATGCACCTTTCAGCGTCGGTGTTGGTACGTGGGCGCGCACATTCTTGTTGTTGTCCTTGTTGCTGTTGTTGTTGTCGTTGCTGCTGGTGCTGCGGATGCACATGCCACGCCCCACCTTGCCTCAGGCGCAGCTAGAAATTATGATGTTTGAGTTGTTCCTTGTTTGCAGCCTGAGCTCTCATTTTAATTTCCATTTCTACTTTTTAGTCTTTTTTCGGCCTTCAAAAATTACAATAAACCAAAAAAAAGAAAAGGTACAAAAAAAGAAATGGAAAATAAAAATAAAAGGGAACGATTAAAACAGTTTTGGAAAATAGAAAAATTCAAGTACAAATTTTCAGTTCACTTTACGGTGAATTCACATTTCCGTTGCATTGCACTGCAGTTAACCGTTTGCTGGCAACTGTGGGGGGATTTTGTTTGCAATTTGTCGTTGATGCGGTGTTTTTGGCTATGGGGCATGCTGTGGGGATGGGGCATGCTGGTCTTTGTTCTAGCACCCCAACTGCTTAGAGGTTGCTTTTACCTATAGCAAATCTTTTTTATATTTTGTTGTCATTGTCATCGTTTTGTTGGTGGGGTCAGTCTGCCGTTTGCCGTTTGTTTTGCTACCTTCTGCGTTGCACGTTGCCTGCTTTTAGGCGTTTTTTGCAAGAGTTGCACTTTTTAGCAGCAGCAGCCGTCATGCTGCAAACTGTTTGTTGTTGCTTAATTTTTTATAAAATTGGCATGAAAAGTGCATTTCCCCTTGCATTCTTATTTTAAGCTTTATTTTCAGCTTGTTTTTTCTATTTTGGCGTTTTTTTTATTTATTTCAATTTCCTTAATTAGTTGCCTTTGTGGTAACTTGAGCGAACATCTTTGAGTTGGTAGGAGGAGGTTGCAGCTGCAATTGGGGGGATGGGGGGAGGTTAGTCAAAAGGGTTGCAGAACAGCTTAAAGCAATGCGCAGAAAGCATTTCAAATTAGTCAAATTGAAATGGTATACCATTAGGTTTTTGATCCATGCAGCCCACGCAATCAAGCTAAAAACTATTTAAAATCTAATTTGCATTTCAACTTTGAACGCACAGAAAAACATTTCAGCTTCTTTCTTGCGGATCATCTGAAGCCCAAACTCGGCACGCATAATCACAAAAATCTGTCATAAAACTTTTGACAGACAGAAAAAGTTGTTGATGTTTCTTGTTGGCAAAAGCTCTATTAGCCAAAAATCAAATAATAAGACAGCTGGCAAACTAACCAAGTTAATGTGTTTTATTTATGCTTGGCATGATGCATGTCGATTTTTCTTTACTTTCACATTTTAGATTTTGCGATGATTTCTGATTTATGCATCACAATCCCCACAGCTCCCCCTCGACACTTCAAAACCCATCCAGTTCAGTTGCACTTTTTGGTTGAATCTCAAACTTTTTAATTACCCTCATCAGCGAAATGCAATGTGCACTTCAGAGCAAAGCTGGCAAAGAGTAGGATGTCTAAGAGTGGTTGTTTTCGGTAGAAGTTTTGGTGTTGGTTTTGGGTTTTGTGGTCGCCAAGCTGAAAATTGTGAACGAGAAGTTGATGCTGTCGTTTGAGTCACTCAGCAGCGAACATGGCTAAAAATCACAACCATTTTTGTTTAATTTCTGATAATTGTATTTAATAACTGTGTGCTGCAACTAATTAATATGAATGTGTTTGCTTTGCTCGAGTTCAACGACTGCACCTTGAGCCTTGCACTTCCTGTTTGGAACCTTAGGGATCTCTGGTCAATAGCTGTAAAAAAAAAAAAAAAAAATAGAGATGAAAATTATGACGCAAATTTGAGAGCTATCAGCGACTTGCGATCAAAGTGTGTCAGTGTGCAACACAAACGGAAAGCGAAACTCAATGCAATGCAGCCAAGTGATGGCTATCTGCATAGCTCAGAGTGTGAAAAGCGAAATTCTTAAGACAGTTGGCAAACAGAGCCAGCGAGCCGCCCGAACTGAAATGAGTCGATCTTATCTGTAATTGCTTTTTGGCACAAAACAAGCGACAAATATGCTTTCTCAAGGGGCTGTCGGCAGTCGGCTGTCCGATGTCATCTTTGCCCGTTGCTGCTGCACTTTAAGGAAATGACCCAAATTAGGCTTGGCTTGGCTAAAAACTTTTTGCATTAGCATGTGGCAAGTTGTGTCTCTGCCACTTTGCCTTTAGTTTTTGTGGCAAACTTCAAGAAATCGACATTTAGTTCAGTTTTAGTATTCCTTGTCAAGAAATCACGTAGCTGCAGCCACACCCAGGTGCGTGCGTGTGTGTGTGTGTGTGTGGATGTGTGTGTATGCAGCATATTTTTCTTGTACATGCTATCTGCAACCATATCTCTCACACACACACACACACACATGTCAAACACAAACATATGCAGTTGAATTTGTACTTCCGCTTCTTTGGCAGTACCGGAGGCCAGCAAATAATTTTTTCTTTTCTTTTCTTTTTTTTTTTGTCTCCGATGCTGATTTGTCGTATGAGTTGAATTTATGATTATGCGCCAGCGGGCATGAAAATTTGTAAAAAAAAAATATATGATTTTTCAAAATACAAATTCAAATTCTCATTTAAGTGGCATTAATTATGCGTAAATGAGCTTAATGCATCAATTAATCAAATCAAAGGCGACAGGCCCTCTCTCTCCTGCCCCATTGTCAATATCTCTACCCCCAGCCAACAGTCCACAACCCATGACCATTCCTGTAACGGTGCATGCAGTTTTGCAGCCTTTGTAGTGTCACACAAAAGCGCCAACTCGCTCGTCGTAATAATCCAACTCTCGACAACAACTCTGGCGGTTAGCTTAACGGGTCGGTCACTTTCAGTCAATTGAGGTGGGTTGGGAATGTTTAAAATGGTCTGCTTTGCTAAAAAATAAATCCTTCTGCCGCTGAAAAAGCGCTCATACCTGTTATTATTTAGAATGAACAAAATTAGCGCTGAAGAGCAGCGAATGCTAACGACACCTAGCGTTTAGGCTGTTAAACTTACTGCCCGGTTTGTGTATTGACTAAACTTAGTTGCTCTGGATTCCAGAGATTGGATTCAACAAAGTGCGCTCCCCACTTAACGAAAGTAACGAAGGTGAGTGAATCTACCCAAAATTAACGAAGTATATTTCAAGTTTTATGTCAATTGCTCCTCAACTTAGCAAAGACACTTTCAAAACCTAAATACCTATATGCTATGATTGTTAATTATGATTATGACTTTTCCTTACTTTAAATTGTGTTGAGGAAAAAACTTTAAATAACATAAATTAAAAATTCAATAAATACAATAACAATTTTAATATATTTATGTGTATTCTAATTATAAAACGAATTTTATAAAGGTCTTCTAAGAAACACTAATTTTACTTGCAAAAGTTTTCAGTAAGAAGACCGCAGTACATTCGCAATTTGAAGTGATTGTGTTTCAGTGAATCTGTCTTTTTTTATCATTTTAACAGGCATTGATCCAAAAAGATTTATCATTTTTTCATAATAAATGTATATCATTAATATAAATATTCGACCAATTCGAGCGATATTATGAAATATAATTATTTATGAAGGGTAGAATAAATTGCCCCTGCATTAACATTTGCAATATGATACAGTAAATTTGCTTACCACAACTGAACAATTTAAAAAAAAAAATAATAAAATAATTAAAAGTGTGCTTCTCTGCCCGTAAATTGAATAGCAATTATATTCTGAGTACTCATTTACTGAATAGCCATCGACACAAAGTTTTGCTTGTTGAAAACCCATTATTAAACTATGCATGGCAAACCAATCCTTCAACTAACACCCTGAACCACAAGTCACGAGCAGCTTTCTCCGCTTTCTCTGAACAGAATATAGAGAATGCCGAAATACAGAATACCCTTCCACTAGCAAAAACACTAGATGCGATGAGGCATTGGCATTGGACATAATGTTTTCATTAGTAGACTACGCCAATGCCAACACAACACAACACAAACACTCCAACCCACTATGGATCAAGAGTTCTCTGCCTAAGACTAATTGCTTGATTAATGACATCACAAATTAAAGACATTAAAGACTTGGAGCCTGCCAAAATCGAAAACAAATCCCCTCCAGGCCAGCAAACAGCCAGAAGCTTTTGCGGCGCACAAATATATGCAATGTTATTGAATGTCCATCCTATTTTGGGTTTGTGGAACGGTGAGTTATCATCGGAATTGGCAGGGTTATCGATTAGAGGGCCACGTTAATATGTTAATGAGAGGCAGCCAGAAGAAGTGGGCTGTCATCAAACATTGCCTTGTTTTGACAGGAAACAAATACAAATTCTCAATCGGTTTAAAAGCAACCCCCGAATAACAGATTAAATTACTCATTCAATATTTACACTTGACAGCACATCATTAAAATTAAAATACTTATATTGGTTGTGTCCGATTCTGTGTTTGTATGTAAGTAAAAACACAACTCACATCAAAGGATTTGTAGTTAAATTGTTGTGACTTCTCGAATCCAATTAAACATAAAAATACAGCCAATAAACAATTGCATAACTACGCAATAATTTAATAATCTTCACAAATTTTAATTGATATAAAAGACATTTTTCATACGACAACATAAAAGATTACGTTTAGCAATTAATGTTTGTGTATAAAAAAAATATTAATAGGAAAAGTTTGCCTTTAAAAATACCGATAACATAGGATTTATTCATATTAATTTGGTAGAATCCAAAAATAAAATCAGTTAAAATTATTCATGGTTTTCCTCACACACATTTCAGTCAGCCATGACAAATGCCAACTGAAAACTGAAAACTGTGCAAGCAGCACGTGGAAGTGCACTTTGATTAACTTTTTGAACTCGGTGGAAGCATAATATTCCCAGACATGGAGGTCACTCTCTTCACATGCAGACACACTGGCAGGAAACTGGTAAACTTCATTAAAGGGGTTGGCTCGTGTGCCACAACATTGCCTCAGCATCCCTTAGGAACAATGTGAGTCCCGTTCCGTGCACTAACAATATTAACATACTAACACTGACAATTGTTGCCGATGCGGCTCCTTTTTTATGTGCTTCTCTATGCACCTGTGCAAAATTGATTGTGTAGTATTCTAAACCTAATCAACATATTGCAAACGGTCCTGTTTCCATTTACTTTATAGCTCTAACAAATTAATGATATATGCATATATATTAAAAGAGCTTCTGTGCGCAACATGTGCGCAACATATGCGCCACAACAAGCCACAATGTGGGGTTTTAAGTGTTGAAGCAATAAACATTTTCACCTACACTTAAAAAAATACCATCAAATGATGAAATTTACAGACGAATCGAAGCTGATATATCCAGGATGATAAATGTTCAACGAAAATGGAGTTGTTTTAATATTGGGATAGAGTAATTGAAATCGGTTCAGTGGTGACAAAGTTAAGACAGTGGAAAACGAAAGCAAGCATATTTCTCCAGGTGTAAGTACTTACACTTACATATATGTTTGCATATGCACATACATAAGCCTGGGCATATACACATACATATGCCTGGGCAGCTTTGCGTAATGTGGCACATGACAGTGGTAAGCCAGAGATTTATAAATAAATATATAAATATCGTATAGCGCAACACACAGGAGCCTGATTACTGACTTGCCGACCATAAAGAGGTAAAAGGCTTGACGTTTTAATTTCTTTGACTGGCAGTTAAATGTAACAGCAAGAAAAGCAGGTCAAAGTCTGCCGGATGCCGTATATTAAAATAGTTACGACCAACTAACTATGCAGCACTTTACCTCTTGGTCCGGGTAATAACTTAAAATGAACTGCCAAAAGTTTGACTGGGGTGCAAAGTGGCTTGCAAAAGTTATCTTGGTAATTGCATGCACTCAAAATTGAAAAGTTAAGTAGCTGGTAACACATAGTTTCAATTTATTATACCCTTAACCCATTAAAAATGGGTAAAAAGGGTATAATGGTTTTGTGCAAATGTATGTAACAGGCAGAAGGAAGCATCTCCGACCCCATAAAGTATATATATTCTTGATCATTATCAACAGCCGAGTCGATCTAGCCCTGTCCGTCTGTCCGTCCGTCTGTCCGTCCGTCCGTCCGTCTGTATGAACACGCGGATCTCAGAGACTATAAGAGCTAGAGACTTCAAATTTGAAATATAGGTTCTCGTATACCAGGCGCAGAACAAGTTTGCTTTATTTTATCGATAACTGCTTCAGTTTCGGAATTATCGATAAATTTAGATTTCCGATAGCAATAAATTCCACAATTTAAGAGGCAGCGGGTTCTAATTTATACATAATATGCTTATACATATTATTGATCAGTTGCCAAAATTTCATTAAGTTCGGATAAGAAACACCAAAGTTATAGTCGAAAATATATTTTCATATTGATCTTCTTGTTGTCAGCAGCCGGAAGCATTTTCTGTATGCATAAATAGGCGAGCGCATGTGTGAGAAAGAGATGGCATGATAATCGAAGCTAGTGTCAATATATTTGTGTGTATTCTGCAGAGCCCCGATAAGTACTGTTTCGTGTACGCATGTATGTCTGTATGTATGTATGTATATGCTTGTGAGTAAAGACTGTAAGAAATGCACTTGCAGAACTGAACATTTGAGTGCAAATCATTTTAAAGGGAAATTATCCAATAAAACTAGAATATATTTAACAACTGGGTTAAGGGTATATCGTAGTCGAGCCAACTCGACTACAGCATCTTACTTGTTTTAGGTTAAGTTTTTTAATACCTATGGACCTGCAGCTCGAAACTACCAGAAATATGTTCAGCATTCGTCGCTGAGTTGAGTATATTTTATAAGACATTGAGTATATTTTGGCAAGATAATACACACATAATAAAGCAAAGCACGTGCAGACATCTATCTGCAGGGCACACCTGTTTAATCAATTGAATCTATTCATTTCATTCACCCTGTCACAACAGAAGTTCAACTCAAGTGCAATGACAGGATATTCAGTCTCGCATTAAATGTAAATTAATCAAATGAAACCCTCATATGGTCAATATAACAAATTGATTTATATTCACATCATTTGATTCTGAATCACATTGACAATTATGAATTAGCTGCTTTTGCTTTGAAATCAAGAATGTCTGCCACCGATTGCTGTTAGGCTTTTAATCGTAATACAAAAGCGTCTGCCAAGATGATATAGAGAGGAAGGGGCAAGGTCACTGGCAGCAGAATAAGACTCACAACTTGGCATCACACAGAGCCCACATACAGACACATAAACACATACTCACAACGATACCCACACTGTTCATTGACATTAGGTAAATATTTACATATAATGACCTGGCCATGGTCTCACACAGGACTAGAACAGGATTCGCAAGGAACAGGACTCGTCACAACTGTCTGTATATTTGTTATGTGTAACTAGCGAGCAGTGACTGACATTGAAAACTAATTAAATATAGGAACACACATAAAATGTAACTATTGTTGTGCGACAAAAGATGCAACATCCTCTAATAGCCACATTAGCGCAAGGATACCAGCTTATAAAAGCACATGTCATTCAAGGACAACTAGAGCATATAATAATTAGGTAGATGAACTTATACTTCTGCTCTTGACACAGATTGATTGGATTCTGCGTGTTGGAGTCGCCACAATTATCTTGGTAATTATTTATTTAACAGAACATAAAGTAAACTGCATCATGAACAGCTAATTTGAAACGCACTAAAAGCCACATTATTAATTCTTTAATATTAGATTTAGGCAACAAGTGCAGTCACATAAATTATGCATACCCGAATTGTACTTGATAAATGGAAATTAATCTTAAGTGCACATAACGTTTATTTGGTAATTTAATGCTTAATATAAAATACTTTGAATTGACAAATTAACCAAACACTTGAACACGACACGGGAAGATTATAGTCACTAAATTCTGTCATTAAGTGTTAGAATGTCCTTTCTTGCAGCAGTGATTACACTCTGTACAAGAAAAAAACAGGACATGGCCAGAGGCCATCTGAGGAGGGCTCAGGGGTTGTTCTTTGTTCGATATGAAACTCCACAGAATGTTGAGGTGGCGAATCCCGTTAGCGTTGCTAAAATAAAATAGAGGAAAAGCCTCTCAAGTTAAACACAATTTAATGAGCTGAATATTTTATGTGATACGATGCGATGACTCTTAAAGTGATTTCTTGACTTTCAAATGGTCCAACAAAAATTTAAATCTCTTTTGAAGTAGCTTTTGAGTCATTGACCTAAAGCCAATTAAAAGCATTACAACTGTGCAGCAAACATTCGGAAAACCACAATTTAATTTATTTTTTATAAAATATTCACTCTGATTACAAATTTGGCTTTTATGTTTGTCAACGATTTATTTAATTAGACCTCGACGCTTTTGTGTAATCAAAAAGGGGCCTTGCTTAAGGCTTTCCACCAACCTGAAATAAACACAAAGAAAAATAAATTAAATGTCAAATTAAGTACGTTAAGAATGGATTGCTTAAAAAATAAATCCAAAAGCAACCATAGCTTCCAAGCCAAGTGCCTACTCCAAAGTTACCAAACCGAGGCTTTTGTCAAAATTTGTACCCAAACAGGAGGCAAACAATTCCCAACGCTAAAACCAGTAGGGAAATGAATGAAAATGAAAATGTTTATTTGTTTTAAACACATTATTGTTATGAGTGCAGTACAAAAGTTGTATATATATATAAATAAACAAAAGCAATACAAATTAGGGTCGGTGACGTCTTCTTCAGGTATTTTATTTTTGTCCCCGTAAATCTTTTATTTAATATGAATAGTGAAAAATGTAGTCCTTGTTAGCTTACATAAATAATTTTTGCATTGTGTTGCAAAACAATTGCCCATCAGCAGCATTTAATTACCTGTCAACTGGTTGCATAAACTTTTACATTTGAGTTGCATTGTGGCCTTAACTAATCATGTGCTGAACTTAGTTTAGATATATGTATGTGTAAAACACTTATTCATAAGCCAAAGCAATAAGCAGTAAAAGATTTATCAAATTACAGTACAGTTACAGGCTTTCAAAGAAAACATATTTGTGATGAATTTTTTTATCAATCAGAGATATGTAAGAAATTCACAAAGCATTTTTCACAAACCACTGAATCCAAAGAAATTTTATAAAGTATATATGCATACCAAAAATTGAACCATATTTTATTGACATGCTGTCATCTGCATTTTCATTTTACTTTGCTCAGGCTCTTTAAACAACATCAATACGATTCCTTGAAATCATCCAGAGGCAATAAATTAATCATGCTCATTCCAAGTGTGTTCTGCCATTCAATTAAATTGAGTTCACAGCTGGATAACAATATCAAAATCGTGACTGTATTAGCATTAACCTTGTACAAAATAAAGTGACGACAGTAAATCAGTGTATATTTTCAGTTAAATTCTGCACATAAAGGAAATGCCGTGAAGCCAACAAAAAAATCCACCCCCAACCTTGCCACAGCCTACTTTAAACACCAAGCAAATAAAATCAAACAAGAGGAAACTGGGCATGGCATGAAATTCTAATTTCCGAGCTGAGTCGGCCCAAGCCCAAGAAATGTGTAAATTAAATTACAAACTGTAACATTTTCATTTATTATTTTTTGTTACATTTGAAAATAAACATAATATAACTAATATTTGCAAATGATATGAAAAGCAAAACAAATATAATTAAGCGGTATTTGGCAAACAAATTATCCAAATTGCATATCAGTTTTAAACCAAACTTAATCGACTTAATAGGAATCGAGTAGGTTAAAATTTGCAGTACGATCTGTTTACTAACTAACAATTAAGCAATGTACACATATTTGTGGCCACTTGCATGAATAATTAAACATCCACAGAGTTATACGAACCATGCGGCCCATTAAATATTTAATTCAACTCTTATTTACCCAACTTGATTGCCTGCTAACGGTAGGTATACATGTGTGTACTTTTGTATATGCGTATGTGTGACTAGTACCAAAAAAAAAAATATATTTTCCACAACTTGTGCAGTATCCGGTTACATTTGACTCTTCTTTTGTTACAAAGGAATTGCGATGCGACACTTTTAAAATAACAAAACAATTTCTTCAATGGCATCGTTTTGTTGGTAATTTTTTTATTCTATTACTTTTGTCAATATTTGTATTATTTATTTGATAGCTTGTTGAATTCCCTCTGTAACCAAAAGGAAAATAAAGTAGATAGTTTTATTTTTTCGTTTCTTTAGTTTTATTTTTTTTCTAAGTCCGTATATCATTTTCTGTTTCTGAGAAAATAACAAAAATTCGTTTAAGGCTTTCGCAATGCGAAAACTCAATTTCAACAATTTCTTTAATTTCTTTAAATTTCCATCAACATTTTGAATCGTTTTTATAACAATCGTTTTTATAATAACCTTGTGCTGTTATGGGAACAGAGTATTGTCCACTCATCTGCTCTCGACGGCAGGTGTTTTATTCGTTCTCAAATAACGATGTCAGTCGAACTTCCGGAAAATCAAATACAAAGGCACTCGATTCAATTGGAAAAACTCATTCAACTAAAAAAATTCCAAGCCCACCTTAGTTACTCCTTTAATAAGCAATTTTTTGGTCACACAAGCAATTTGTGCAAACGGATGTGGACAAAACTGAAATTTGTGATAGGATAATTGTCTTAATATTTGTTGGAATATGGTATATATGATGGTGAACAAAACGTATGTTTATCTGACTTGAATGTTTTATTTATAGTATTATTATTGTGTTTACTAGTGTGCATTTGCAGTTACTTGTGTTTATTTGAGTTTACAGGCACACGAAACTAGCTGTGAAGTCTGTCAAAAGTTTTTAAGTGCAACAGATTTTGTAAACTTTTGTAAGTGCTTTTAGGAACACTTTTCTAGATATATTTTATTCATTCTGAAAGCACTTTGCTAAACATTAAGCCAGTATTTAAATATCCACATTGCATATCTCACAGTTGCCGTTGATCACAGTGTTACCGCCTCGCCTTACAATCGTACCACGTCCGTTATTATAGCCCGGACGACTGATAACGACGTTGCCATCGGAACCTGAACCAGAAAAACTCCGGTATTCCTGTCCGTTTATGTACACCGGATCCCCGTTTCGATTGGGACCTATTGAGGCGTTTCATTCGAGCATTAAGACTGACGGCAGGAATGCAACTTAATGATACTTACAAGTCAAACAGACGCCATTCACCACCACAGTGCTGGGATAAGCTGTAATTGGAGCACATTCCGTGCTGTTAAATAGGTTTAATCAGAAAGTAATCGCTTTAATTGCTAACCGCTAATCAATGTCGCCAGCAATCCGAACAAGAGCAGTGCACACGTCAAGTACTTCATCTTAGCTGCAGTGAACTATAAAAGCATCCAGCACCTAAACAGATTTTATATATGGCATGTAAATCAAAAACAATTTGCATTTATAGTACATACTAAATGTTATCGCCAACGGTTCAATAGGTGGCCATTCAAAATATGATAACAACGCACCGGCTATAAAATGCGCTACTGAATATATTTATATATTTAAATTCTAAATATAGTATTGTTGTTGGAAAATCAATAGTATCATTTGGCTGTTTTCAAATTTAGTAGAGTGCACATTGGGGAAAACCACACACATTAATAGCTATATAATTAAGTACTAATGAAAATAATCCAAATGATATCATTGATTTATGACAACGGCAAAACTCCCACAAAGAAAAATGAATGTCAAATAAGAAATTGAAATTCAACTAAAAAATGAATTTGCATATTTAATACTCGTATTCATTGCTTATGAACATGAATGATAATTGTAATTCCAACGAATCCACAGATTCCCATAAGAACGCTGAAATAAAAAAAAACATAACTCTTTTATTTGAACGTTTCGAGCCAATTGTCGTGACTGTCAGTACATTCACACAACCCATTGACGTAGAGCAAATCCAACTTAACAATGAACGCATCGTAGTAGGTACTTGCCTGGTTATATATATACCGCGTAGGTATATGCCTGGTTATATATATATGTATGTATATGTTTAAGGCTGGGCATTTCCCCACTTTGATTAATGCTTAACTCCTATATACATATACATATATATATAGTACTATATGCACACGAGTCTGAGCGAGAAGGTGATCATGGAATCGCAAAGTCGGCATCAGACGACGAACAATCGATGTATAAAAGTCGACACGGGCTGAGGCAACAAGCCAGACCCGTTTCGCACCTTAACACACCAACAACTGTACTGAACGACAAACAACAAACAAACAACAGCAATCGCAATCGCAATCGCAATATGGGAAATTTTACTGTGGCTTTTGCGGTTTTCATGCTATGCGCATTGACAATATCGGAGGCGGCTGTCTACATTGGCGGCGGATGTTATGACTGTAAGAGATTCGAACGCAAATGAGACTCTCGATGCAAAATAATAACAAATTACTAACGGTATTCACAGGTAATCCGCCCGGTGGTCAAGCACCAGGAGTGTACACAGGCCTCGGCGGCGGCGGCGGTGGCGGTGGCAGAGGACAAGGAGGTGGCGGAAACTATTATAATAGAGCCGGTGGTAATGGCGGCGGACGTCCGGTCTACTCAGGAAACTTTGGACCAAATGGATATAGTGGAGGTGGCGGCGGACGAGGTGGCGGTGCCTACGGTGGCGGTGGCGGTGCGGATTATGATACTGGTCTGACGCAAGTCATAAGAGGCTAATCGCCGTTTAGTTGTCAAAAGCAAAAAACATATACAACAAACAAAAACATATAAAAAAACATAAAAACAAAGTAACACGAATAACATGTTTTTTAAGCACGCTCTCAAAGTTTTTTTTAAGTGCGCTGCTCACTCGCATTGCAACTAGAACTTTTGCGACTACGATCTTGACCTTGAAAAGAATAACAACGTGTAAACAAAAACAAAAAAAAAGGCAAAACAAAACAAAACAAAAAAGCAACCAACGCAAATTTCAAGAGTTTTGTTTTGCATCTCTTACATAAAGCGGGGCTTTTCCTTCTGAGGTCAATTGTTGTCTGTCATTTTAATCTACTCAGAATATCGCTTTTAAGCTTTTTTAATTAAGACCTTTTTTTAATACCCTGTGAATATAAGCACATTTTTTATACAATTTGAGCGTTTTATAAAGTGAAATAACAAGGGAATGGCTATCTCGAATCGACTCTTGATGCTCCTCTCAATCATAACAATTTGTTAAGGTCGCAGGTAGTTTTTTTTTTACTACTGAACTTCAATCTGTTTTTTATTTATTTTGTGTAACTGCAAATTTTTGCTTTAGGCTCATCAAACTTTCATTGAAAGACGCAAAATATAGTTTTGCTATTATTGCGATTGTTTAAGTAAATGGCTTTTAAGTCAAACTTCAATTAAAAAATTGAATGGCAATTATTTGCAATTTAGGAGCAAACAAAACTTTGGAAATTAATATTTGTTTAATTTATGTAGCTCGCTTATGAATACAATTAAGCTTGGATTACTTCAAATGTATATTGTGTATACGAAAAATAAAACAACATATTTTTAACAGTAATAAGACTTTGTCCAATTAAACTTAGACTTGAAGAACAAGGAGTAGACTATTGTGGCCTTAAGCCATAAAACACATGTTGCTCTTTTAACTTTGAAACTTGGACATTTAATTGAGGGAATTTAAAATGATATTTTGACAAAATTAATTAGTTACTGTAAACTTAAGTATTTTTACGTAACATTACCTTTAAATGTATTCATTATAATCTCATTTACCATTATATATTAATATTTCAATCTGCTGTAGTTTACGCGACTATGATTGTAAAGCTCGTAAATATTATTTTCACTGGACATTTGTTGAACACACGTGTTTCATCAGCCTTTTGTTAACTTTTGCATAGCAATCGTCATGCAAATGATTTGTCAATAATATTTTTGTTGACTTTGTATTTTATGGCGAACAATGTTACGGATAAAATTGGACTTTTGAAGTTGAATTTAAACCGGTGAAAGGAATAATATAAAGCATATCTAAAGCATTTTCGCAGAAATATGTTGCATATTTATTGGAGCAATTTGAAATTGTTAACATCACTTTTATTGAATTTTCGCTTAACCCTTGAATAATTCTATACAAGTAAATACCTAAGGTAGAATTTATGTAAGGAAAAGGTTAAGCACGTTTTAAATTTACGCTCTCTTGTAAAATGGCTATTATGTGGAACGTGGCTCAAATGCGCAGGTGGAGACACAAGGGCGGCCTTTGTCATGTTCAATGGAAAATTAATTTGTGTTAACTTGCATTAAAAGCGAGTCAACAAGAAAAAATCGATCTATATTGAGAGCAAATAAGTGGCAAACTAAACTGAAAGTATTTACTGCATATAGTTTAGTTACTTGAGATGAACTTTATGCGAGATATTTAAGAGTAAACTTTTTCGGCATTTATGTATGTATGTATGTATGTATGTTATGTTATGTTATGAATGTTATGTTTGCGCAAACGTTTAACATATAAAAGTTTGCCGTCAGACTGCAAAAAGAAACAAAAACTTAACAAAATTCTTGGAAAAAATCATGTGAAAAACTTATATATTCAAAGTTTTTGCACACGAGACCGACTTACCTTTTGTTTATTTTTATCATGCACTCATAATGATACATACATATATGGGTTATATTTTTCCAGCCACTTACGAGAATATTGCACAACTACAGTTAAATTTATTAAAAACACAAATATACACAGAAATGTATTATATCCAACTTAAAGTCTAGCAAGTGTCGCTGTCCGACCCAGTACCCACCCCAAAGAGAATCACACGCCCATACGAAAAGCTCAATGCTATGCATTTTCAATTGGACAACAAAACCACACAACCTACCAACTCCAATTCAATTTTACGCTCTAACGATATCCCGTAACAATCGCAATCCCAACACCAGAACCAAGGGAAGCAAACTGGTTCGCATCCAAACAACCCGCACCGAATTCGCACAGATGTGTTCCAGGTGCCGGCAGTTGCTGAAGTGCTTCTCATCCGACAACATTTTCGCTGTTTCCCGTGCAAATTCAGCCGAGTGTTTGTAGCATTTGTACCGGGCACTATTGTATATGCAGTTCTCGTATGCATATCGTGCGCTGCAAGACAATTGGCAAAGAAAAAAAAACATTTTTTAAAAATTAATTATTTATTGAAATCCACCACAGCTCAAAAGATGCTTACCAACAAAATTCCATGAATTTATCACTCACATTGCGCGTGCTGTCGTGCAAGTCGTCTGTGAGTATGTTCTCAAAGTCAGTCGTACAGGTAATCCAATCTTCCTGTATGTATGTGAAGCAATCCTTGTGACGCAGATAATCTACAATGGATGTGTGCCATAATAATAAGATAATCTGTCTTAAGTACACAAGAGTATAGCACAGTAGAACACTCAGATCTAAAAATCATATCTTTGCTAAGTTATTTTTAGTGTATTTGAAGCTTTAGATTTTATGTTTAATTGCGAGCACTTAAATGTTGTTGATGGTATTAAATTGTTCACTCGAAATGTCCATTTAATGGACACCTTCATATATTATTCATATATTAACAACAACAAACTGTTTGTGAATTTTGATTAATTGCAATTTAAACTTTTTGCAGATTGCATTACAGTTAAGGAGCTTACACACATATAATATATATACGAAATGTAACTTAATCAATCGTTAATTAATGTTTTTTTTTTTTTGTTGTATATTTACTTATTTTAATTGGCAGAAAAATAATTATTAAAGCCTTTTTTGAAATAAAGCAATTTGGCCTCAAAAGAATTTAATTAACAAGGACCAAGTTATGATGAATACTGTCGTTTTACAGGGGTTTCTAAACTATTTCCTTTGATATATTTTTGTATGGTTTTTTATTTTTGTTGTGTATGGTTTTAGTGTTCAAAAGCAGACATTTGGCTTCTCTCTTACCTCGTTGAAAATCCTCATCGGCACAAAACTTTTTGAAAAACTTGCGAGCGCCGTCCACATTATTTTTAAACATACCAAGGTTTCGGTTTTGTAGACAGCGAGCTGAATAGGCATCAAAGCATCGCATTCCGCGATTGAAAACACTAAAAAAAATTAATATAGGAAAATAAAGCACACAATAGACACAAAAAAAAATGTACAAGAATTTTTTTTGTATTTAATTATGAAGAAAATCTGCAAGAAAATTAATTTACCATACCACCATATCAATTTCAATGGCAATATTTATTTCAACTAACTTTGTGGGCTTTCTCAGATTCGCAATAACTGATTTAACTTTTAATTGGTTATCAAATTACCCAGTCAAACTCGCACGGGCGGAGAATAATGCGAAGCTTCTCAGATATATATATATATATATTTATCCAAAGATTATATATATATAAGTGAAAAGTTTCCGTTTACTTTGCCCTTTTGCAGATTATTTAACACAAATTGATGTTTAAGAAAACTCTTTGGAAAAGGCAGAAAACTTTATTTTTAGCGCTCAATCCCAATGAAGAGGACACTCAGACACTTATTAATTATGAAGTCAAAGCATCCAAAGGGTGACGCCAGTCTGTATCCATGCCATGGATGATGGATGGGTAATCAATAATGTATACAACTTCTGGGTTGGCGTTTAATGCCCAGGTGTTTTATATACAGCGACGGCACTCAGGAGCGCCAATGCATGCTTTGGCTTGAGATCTGGAAGGGACTTACGTGCACTTGGCTATGATGTCCTGTTTGCTGATGACAATTTTGGTGTTCTGTAAAAATTCCATTAGATGTGGCGGTAAATCCTTAAAACATTCGTCCACCATAGTTTCGGTGCTGCCGCATTTATCCAAATGAGCCAAAGATGGCGGTGGCAGCTGCTGGGACTCATTTCGTGAATCAACCATGGCAACAAGCAGCGCACAAAAGCAGCAGACAGATAGAAATATTTTTGCCTCACACATTTTCACTTGTTGCTACGGAACGTTATTAAATCGCACAATCGCACTTCGATTCACGCACAATTTTAATCCTTGCCAGTCGCCTGTTACCAAAGAACTGAAGTGGTCTCGCCAATGTTTACTGCTTTTATTGCTGGCTAACAGTGTACTGTTATTTCGCATTCCGTTACTGCACATGCGCCTTGACGCCAACAGCATGCTTTGCAGAGACTCCAATGTCCACATTTATAATTGTAGGATTTTTCATTCATAATGCATATAAAAATAAAAACCATCTAATTGGAAACCAAACATTTAAGCAATTTATGCACGAAAATAACCTGAAACTTTATTTGCACAACTTACTTACAAAGTTTAACAGTAAAAGCGACGACTTTAAAAACTACCCATGCAATTCTTAAATTAATTTAATCAGCATTCGTCAATCATTTTCGACTTTTCTTGAACTTAGCTCAGGTATGAAATTTGGGAAATGCTTTGTTCTGCATATTTTATGGCAATGAGAATATCTGTATTGTATAATTTATTTCAATTCATTGTGCATACATTGCAGATTATGGTTTCCGAGAAATTTGGACAAAGTAGCTATGCTTGCTCCTCCTCATCCTCAAATAGATTTGCATTTGTTATTCGAATACACATCCATTGTTGCAGGCGTCAAATTGTACACGTGTCCAACTATGGAAACAATACATCTGCCATAGATTGTTTATTGTTTTCTGCGATTCATTTAAATAATGAAAATATACAGTTATTCATGTTGTCAATGCTGTATTTGCATATCACATTTGTTTTACATGCATCTCAAGCTTTCGTTTAAATGTAATGAAAACAGGATAATTGAAACATTTAATTTTTGGTTTTTTTAAACATTTATTTTATGCAAAAACTTGTACATAATTTAGTTTTATTTTTTTTTTTACAATTGCGTATATATTTTGTATTTGAACATATGTGGATAGACTTGCCAGAATTCAATAATTCCGCAATTATGTTTTATATATGATGTATATGAATGAACGAATATTGTTTGAAATAAATGTTTCATATTAACACAATACATACAACATTCAAAGTTTGCCATGTGCTTAAGCTAATTACTATGCATTATAGTTTATATAGTTTTTTTTTTTGTTTTTATTTTTATATTACTCACAATCATCAATTGAATTGAATTTCGAAATTGAACACGAAATCAATTATTATCAAAAAGTATTATTTTTCAGGCAGCACACCAAAAGATTTGAAAATTTTGGCGGTGCTCATTGCTACGATTGCACGATTGCCGTTACTAACATAAATATTATTTAAACTGTTATCATCATTTAATAGATAACTTAATTATGCCATTTGTTGTAGTTATGAGTATGATTTTTATTATAATTTCAAACTGTACTGGCTGCTGCCTAGTTAATGCTTAAATCCTTAGCCTGGAGAACTCCAACAATTTTGGACATTTCGATATTTTTGTTTTTTTTTTTTTTTTTGATTTGTGCCGTTATAAATTAATTTAACATTTAACTTAGATGCAATGTTTGAAAGGCACACTAATTACATATTTGTTTCAATTGGTTTATCGTAAGTATAAATTATTGATAGCTTTATATAAAGCTCAGCTGCATTAAGGAAAATTCTTTAATTTAAAATAATGTAGCGGTTTTTCTTTTGTACCATAATTTAAATGCAATTTTCATTTGATTTTACATTACCTGTACTAATTATATGCATTTCGTTTAAATTACATACAGATATGATAGATAGCTGCTAATTGGTAAAAATGTATAAGCGAGTTTTTTTATTCGTATGATTTCGTATTTAAAAAAATATATATAAAAATTGTACATAATCCTGCGTTCTATAACTTGGAACATTTATTTTAAATTAAAGAATTTTATTTCAGTTTTAGTTCGATAATTTTTTCAAAAATTTGTGTGTTCAAACATCTTTTACTTCGTGTTTTTTTTTTCAATTAATTTTTTTTTTTTATTTAATTTGTGTATAATACATTGTGCTTGAGCTCATATTAATATTAATTATTAAAATAATTTATGTTTAGCTTGTACATTATTAATGCATGATATTCGTTACTTTTCATTAACTAAATATGGCTGTTACTTGTATTTTGTATTATTTTAAAAATATCGTTTAATTAGCACACGCGTCTTTTGCGTTAACTCACAATCTGCACGAAAACGCGTCGCGATTCCTATTTACTTAATATCGATGTGTGTGCGTGCGTGTGTAGGTGTGATTGTGGGTTTTTTTTGAGTGTATACAGTATATAACATTATCATAATCGAAATACTTCATTAACAAGAATTTTCGTCAATTTAACAAAATAATATATATATATATATATATACTCGTATGATGAATATTTTGCTTTAAACTAAAAACATTTGCAGATTATACAACAAAATTTGCGGCATAGTGAGGGGATGTGTGTCTGTGTGTGTGTGCGTGTGTGTATATTCATACGCTTTTTTTATTACACAGTTGAAACAATTGTTTTAGCTTACAAACTACAAAAAGATTCATCTTTGCATTGGAGAAAAAAATATAAAGTGATTCAAATGTTTAGCAGTTTCTGAATGAGATTCTGAAAAATATGATATTCTTTCGTTCCGTTTTCATGTTTTTATTTATTTTTTTTTTTTAACTTTTTTTGCAAAAAAATAAAAATAAAAATATAAACTAATGGCTCTAACGGCATATATAGAGAAACTGATGTACATATGATTTGTATGCAAGCCGCTGAATTTGAATTAAGTAATGTTTGTTCGCTGAACTTTTTACTATGTTCTATAACTTAAAAGTGCGTAATAATTATGTTTTAATATAATTTAGAAACTATGTTTGATTTGTTATTGTAATTGTTTGTTTTGTTTTGTTTGCTGGCTGGCAAAACGCAACAGAAATGGCCACAAAATTCAATACATTATTTTCTTCATGTTTGTTGTTTGTTTGTTTTGTTGTTGCAGGTTGCAGGTTGCAGGCTGCAGTGCATTAATTGCACTCGCTGTTTGATGCATTGATGAGAATTGCAGGCACACAGTTAACAGGCCACAAACGTTGTGTGTCAGTATGTGTGTGTGTAAGAGACAGTAGTGTGTGTGTGTGTGAAATATATTTGTTGTGGTTTTAGTGGTGTCAGTGACAAGTGTTGGTGGTTTGGTTGCTCTACTTGCTACTATTAACAATCATTTCACAATTTTCACATTCCAGTAAATATGTCGCAAAATGCACGGCTATTGCCACTGCCACACTGCTCCGACTCCTGTTGCAGCTGCTGTTGTTGTTGTTGTTGGGGTTGCAGTCATGCTGCTGTTGCGGCTGCTGCTACTGCATTGGGAGCTCTGAACATCATATGCAAATCTCTTGCTGCTGCTTCCTGGCTGTGTCCCAAATTCATGGTCTTCTAACATGGTCGCAGTCGGCAGACAGGCAAGCGTTGGTTAAAGGATTTTTTGGTGGAGTTTGTGGTTGTTTTGAAATGCATTTTTGATGTGTATTTGAGATGTGTTGTTGGTAGATTTATTTTTAGATTTTATATTTCGTTTTTTGTTTTTTGTTTTGTTTTTTTATTAGGTTAGCATGTAAATAAAAAAGAGTCATAGAAATGGAAATTGAGTTTTATTAAAAGGTTAGAAGTTAGTTATTTATTTTTCTTGTTTCATTTCATTTTGAAATCCTAGCAGTAAAATTGAAGTTTTAATATGCGATTTATGAGCACAAAAAGTTACTAAATGAAAGCGGGCATATATAATATATGTATGTACTTATTTATGTATGCAATGTGAACAATCAATAGATAGTTATGAGCAGGGCACACGACATGCAGGCCAAGATTTCAATAGCTCACAGACTTTTAGTAACTTTTTCTTTTTCCAATATACAAAAAAAAACAACTATTCAAAAATGTTGCAAATTTGACAAAAATTAAGAAAATAAATTTCAATAAAAAAAATATAAAATGAAAAGAAAAACAAAGCGTTTGTACTTAAATACAACATTTGAGTTGAAAATTACAAACACATACGTAATAAAAATCGTAGATAGTGCAAATCTAAATATATGTATATTAAATGTTTATAGATTTGTATATGTCAAACTGTTTAATAAGTTATTAAAGAAACATTTATTGGTTATTTAAATCATTTCAGGAATTTTTCGAGTAATTTACAAAATGTAAAAAAATTGATTATTTAATTACTAGTTTTGCTTGTTTTCTTTTTTTTTTTTTGGTTTTGTTTTGTTTTTACTTTTGTTTCTTTGTTTAGTTAACTTGGCCTTTGGTTAGTTAAAATTAGCAATAATATTACATCACATATCATTTGATATTTATATGGTTTTTATACATATGTAAATGCTATAGAGTATCAAATTTCGAGATTAGAGAAAATATAAAAAAATAAAATTGCAAGTGCATTGGCTGTCAATTGTTTAAATAATAACTTTACGAAAATGCCAAGGTAAAGCGTTATTTACATTGTTTTTTTGTTTACATACAAATTGTGTATTTGGTTTTTTAGCATGAGCCAAAGGGAATTTATTTGTGCATATCACGAGTTAAATTTTATTATCAAAATCAGACATTCTTCAGCATGGCATTAGAATCAATTTAGTAATTGTATTTGTATAAGTCTGTATACGAGTGGATTGTATATGTGTGTTTGTGTGTGTGTGTGTGTGTGTGTGTGTTTGGTTGTGTATCTTTTGTAGTGTGCGCGTAAGTATTACAGGAGTTGTAAGCAAATGCAAATGCAATTTTATAGAACGTTACACAAGTATTTATCTTAATAGGCTAGAGAGATATTAAACATATGTATTACTGATACCAGAACCAATAAGCTTAAGGAGTAAGTCTGTTAAATACACATCAAGATATTTGTTTATGTATATAAATGTATACGTGGTAAGTAGGTGGTTGTCGATCTTTTCTCATTTGATGCTTTGACTGATTTCGACGCGACAAGGCATAATTATCAATAATCAATACTAAGTGTGTGTGTGTGGGTGTGTTTGTGTGTATTATTATGTACGAGTATTGGTTGGTGGGTGATACAGACGTTAAGCATAGAGTTACGCCCCGGACTTAGGAGTGGTAGTGGCTGTGGTTTGTTGGTGGATTTTTGGTAGTAGTAGTGGTAGTGGTAGTAGTGGTAGTAGTACATCAGGCCCCACGCTGGCTACGAGTGTGTGCGTACACAGAGCTTAGGACTAACGTTATATTCTTAAATTAAGAGTTGCAAACAAAAGTTAAGTGTTTTTTTTTTCTTTTCTTTTTTTTATATATATATATTATATAATATGTATTTATTGTATTTGTTTTTTTTTTCTCTGAGGTGATCAATGAGTTATGTGAGACGTAGGAGAAGTTTTAGTTAAATTCAGAAAGCGTTAGGTTCAAACGACTGAAAGAAGTTGAAAGATGTCGAATGCGGAACACATTCGGACACACATTTGAAGTTTAATCATAAGACTTGGTGTTGCTGTTTGTTTGTTTGTTTTTGTTTTCTGTGTTTGGATTGCACTTCAACAAAAGTCATTGATCTTTATTCTGGTACACTTTCGGTTCAATTGCAACATACATTTATATGATATACAAGGTAAACGTTACAAACTAACAGGGCCTTAATTTCTAAATACACATATAAAATTCATATTTCATAATTCATAGATAATAATGTATAATAATAATAATTAAATGGCTTAAGAAAAAGTAATACAAAAAGTACTAAATTGCTTTTGCTTTCGAGTTTGCAGTAGAAATTGATTATCGAATTTCTTACCTATTTTTTTTTTTTTGTAATTTTCTTTTTTTATGTTTTTGTAAAACATTAAAGGCACAAGTCAACGTCGTCAACAAAGAAATAAAATAAACTAACAAAAAATATATAAAAACAAGTTTTTTTTTTTAAATTAAGCAGCTTTAAGCGGCTTTTCTGTTTCTATTGCACTAGTATATTGCAGCATGTGTCTGTCAGTGTTGATGTATTTTTAAATTTTCATTTCATTTTATTTTATTTTCTCTTTTTTTTTTGTGAATGTTGATAAAAATTAACCAAAATTCACAAGCGGAATGCAGCTACCATTAATTGTGATTGAAATTGCAGCTGCACTTCATGTGAAACAAATAAAAGTAATAAAAAAAAGCAAATTTATAGATGAGTAGAAACACAACTAACCTGTGAGGCGCTTGATTTATATATTGGACTGAGTTAACTGAGTTACGGAGCTGCACAGACCGGCCTGGCCAACTGGCCTGGCAGGGTTTCATTGTATACACAGCAGCGGCAATTGGTACAAGAGATGTTTAAACAAGTATAGAATGAAATAAATTTTATATAGAATGCAAAACAAATAAATACAAAATCGTTAGCATAATTGAACTAAATTGAATAATTCACATAATTGTGTAAGCAAGAAAAACGATTACGATTATCGTTCTCTAATTTCTTTGTTTTTTTTTTAACATTTTGAAAAAAAATTGAATAATTTGCTTTAGATAGATAAATAAAATGATGATGTTCGGTAAACATTCGGTTTCTTAGGGAAACGAAATTCATGTTGCATGTTGCATTTACTGTATCTCAATGAAACCCGCCGGCTTGGCTGGCACTCCGACCGTTGTACGCTGATATGGGTGTTCTCTGTTAGCCGCCAAACGACGTTGCTGCTTAAGGGCGCCTACTAAAATATACGATACGATACATGTAGATACGTGCATATAAAGTTGTTATATATATATATATATATATAAATATATATATATATAGATTATATATTCAAGGCAATAAATATACACATATATATGCATATATAGATAAGTGTATGTTTATTTATATATATACATATATGTGTATTATCTATCTACAATACTTATATGCTAATAAAATAAAAAATATATATTTTTGCTTGCTCTTTTGCTTCTGTTGTAGTAAACAATACACAATTTTTGTTTTACTGCTGTTGTTGGAACACTGACACTGTTTTCGCTAATTACCAATTTCATTATATATATATATGTGTATATTTAAAAAATATAAATTGTTAATAATTAACTGCGATTGCATGTTGATTTACATTTAAATTCTGTTTCTTTGGAATGAGTCGTATATATGATTGCTTATTGATTGGTACTGGAGGATGCCGTTGACGAAATAAGTGATCTTTAAGCAGCTCGAAACTAGCCTAACATTTAATTTAAACAACTACGTTTTGTTTAAATATATATAATGGTATACAAGTATGTAAATATGCTTTTTTCATAACTTTAGTGTAGTAGTAGTTCTTTAGCATTCTTCCAGCTGTCTGTCTCAGTGTCTGTCTGGTCTGTCTGTCAAACATTTGATGTTCGCTTTTGCTGACTAGTTGTGCAAGAAATTGTTGGACGGCTGCCTGAACCTCAACTAACTTAGGTCTACAAATGTTTTAAGCACCAACACGATTCAAGGCTCCATCTAATTATAATAAGATACTAAATATTTTATTATTTTTAATAAAATGCTACAAAAAGTGAGGCTGTTGCTAATTGCTCAAAAAATGGCACTGGCTGGAAAAAAATCAAACGGTACGGAAATCAAATGAACTTGTCGTAAGGTACATTTGTGCATAAATACTGCGCTTAACTGCTACACAAAACTAATTAGCTATCAGCTAAAAATTGCACTTAGAATAGAATAAACACAACAAATAAAAATACACTGTAAATAAATTAAACAGCAACCCAAAACCATAATAAAATAAAATAAAATAAAATGAAATAAATAACACAAGTTATTTAAGTCCTAAGCGTAGAGTATGTTGTATAAATATAGAAAACTAGAAAACATAGACAATGTAAATACACTACGATAACTTGCTAGATAATTCCACAACTAAGTTGAAGGCTTTAAGTAATATGTATGTATGTATGTATGTTTGTATTTATGTAAGTAGAATACTCATCGTTCCCAAACAACAACCAACAAATTGCCCAGGCAGTTGTTGTCATTGTTGTCTCTGCTGTTTTGTTGTTGTTGTCAACTAGAATATACTCATGTTCAAAAGTAGAAAATTTGCAATTGGTTAAAAAAGCTCAAAACACACCCGAAAAAAAATTAAATAAAATTGTAAAACACAAATTTGCGTCCAAGCGCCTAAAAATCACTTATTTTAAAACGGTTGCGACCAGTTTGCCAGTTTGTAGAAATGTTTGCGACCTATGAACTAACAAAAACTTTGACGAGCAATAATTATTATTAATTATGTATTTTTTGTTTATCATTTGTTTTGCTTTCAAAAGCTGCAGTTTTGTATTTGAGTATTTGTTGTTGCTGTTTTGTTGTTGTTGTTCTTGTTGTTGTGCCATTTTGCATTTGTCGTTGCTAAATAAATATATATATATATATATATATCTATATATATGTTTGTTTATGTATGTATCTATAATTAAATATGTTTAAAATTGTTCTGTGTTGTGCACTGTCAACGGCAGACTGCATTTAACTGGAACTAAAACTAACAATTTATGGACTTCAATAAATTCTTGGTGCACTCAAACAAAAAAAAGTTCAAAAGACGGAGCCGGCATGCAAATATCGACCAACTGGAAATATTTGTTTATATATGAGATTCAGATAAAATTATTTGTAAAAAAAAAACGACAAAGAAAATTCAAGAAATATATATTTTTATGAAACAATACAGTAAGAGTGTTAAGAATTTATCGTTAGCTGTGAGTGGCATGGAGAAAAAATAAAGCATGCGAGGCTAGTCAAGGGTTAAAAGCGTGCATTAATCAAATTTGTGTTGCATACTTTGTGGCACTGCAGAAATAATAATCAAATCAAAACAAGTAGCGCTTTCTTCGGCATGCCGATGAGAAAAATACCCTTACAGATTTGTTACAGTTTTCTTATTTTCATCAATATCTAACATACTCGAAACCGTTCCAGCAAACTTTGGGGTATACAGATCCGGTTCGATCTAATGAAAGAAAAGATTGGTAACGATTTGTACAGGTTAAAAAACCGAGAAACAGACAAATGCACGGAAAGTGACTCGACTAGTTTAGCAGCAAAATGCTTTTATGGCCCTCTGCAAGGGTATATCAAATAAATGCGCATGTGTGGGTTAATAAGCTTGAAATTGAATTATAACACAAAACTAAATTATTATTATGCAAAATACTACGTACAATATTCAAAATGCTATCGCAAATATAATAAGTATAACTTTAGTGGGGTTTTTTTTTCAACCAGGTCTCTTAACGTTGACAACAATACCTACTTTATAATGAAGGTAAGATATTCGAATTTTTTTTTTAACCGCTAAGGGACCTAGTAAAAAGAAAAACCCGCAATGTATGTTGTAAGTGTTTGTCAGTAGTGTTCCTAAGTATTATTGCTCGTAATTTGGCACGCTAACAAAAGTTAACAAAAAAAAAAAAAAAAATGGCTAACCAGAACTCAACTGATCGATGACTCGCCTCATAAACTGGCTTATTACATACTCATATTTAGCTTGTTTATTTTTTTGTTTGGTGTAATTTCAGAACGTGATTCGATATTGAGATGGCATGTGTGTGTGTGTGTGTGTGTGTGCATGTGTTTTGCTTGTGTCAACAGTTATGGCGCATATATAGTTAAAGAGTATATCGAAGAATCGAATCAATATTTAGCTGATCGAAAATCATAGTTTGTAGTTATATAGATTATAAATTGTACGTATGTATGTTTAAATATGTTGGTTTGTATATGCATTATGTATGTAAGTAAGTTTATCTAGCAAACAACCCACCGCTATGATCAGCATAATCCTGGAGCAGAGGATTGCCGGCCAGTGCTGCATAATTCGCGTAGTCTCCATACGGCGCAAAGATCATGCCATGTGCAGTCTGATCGAAGGCAGCTGTCGGCGCTGCCTGGGCGGACAGTATACTGGCCGCTGTTGTGGGCACGGTCATGCGTGGATTAAGTATCAAGGGAGCGCCCAGTGGTGCATTGGCGGATGTGCGTATCTGGGATAGTCCGGACAGTGTCGGCGTCAGCAGGCGATTATCCGATGCAGCAACCAAACGGCGCCAGTCCTCTTCGCACACTGCGGGATACAGAACAGAAGCAGAAGGAGAACCAACGCATGAGAAAGCTGTCCGTATAGAAAATCCATGTAAATTCAAAGAAAACATTCATTATATCATTATTGGTTAGAAGTATTAGATCTTGAATTGCTTTCGTTTTTCTATTTTTTTTTTTATTTGCTTTTGCTTTTGCTTTCAGAGCCGGGTGATTTTAGTCAGTACTGGGATTAGCTGTTGGTTTAGACAAATATTTTGTTATATTCTTTTCTGTGTTTGTTTATGTAAAGGTTTGAGTAAATATGAATTTATTGTCTTTAGATAAGTAGAGTAGAGCTTTATAGACATACCTGCGACTGATTTCGCTGTTGTGTCCCTATAAGTGCCGTTAATAATGGCTAATTCCATAAGTTGACGTTTCTTTAGTTCATCTTCGCCTTCGGCTTGCTGTTAGTACGAGTACGCGCACGCATGTATGTGTGTGTGTGTGTGTGTATGGTTGTGTGTGTGTGTGTGTGTCGTATGTGTAGTAGTAGTAGTACATTTTTTGTTCAATGTATTAAACAAAACACATTAAAGCATATTAGATTGGTAAGAGAAATGAAAGTAATATAAAGAAAATCATTATTAATATTGAGGTTAACAATTTTAGCAATGCGATCTGAATTTTACATATTTTAAACAGATATAGATATAGATACAGCAAACGCATTATTCGCACTTATTTTTTATTTAATTTTGATTGTTTAATATTGCTAAAAATTAATGCGAGTCGAAATTGCTATTTCTTTTCTCACACGATTTACTGCTCTCGTTGCTGATGCAGTGATGAGTTTTTGAGAGTTGTGTTTGTATATTTTTGGAATTAATACAACAATTTTTTAATTGAAAGTAGGGATAGAAACGCATTTAAGGGACAGACAGACTATTATACATATAGGTCCATTATTGCTAAAAACATATTGATCACTTACCGGCACAAGCAACTTTTGCACTTCGGCAACAGCCTGGGCCAGTTTGACTTTGGCGCGATTCTCGGTATCCTCGACAGTGATCAGGACATGCAGATCATCCGACAAGTGCTCCCAGTTTGGTTTGCCACGATTTGCATCCTCCTGTAGATGGTAATACAAATATAAATATAATAATATTAGATGAGGTTAGACAGAGACGAAGGGATATGTTAGTGTAAATTGTAGAAATATTCAAGGTTTTAAGGTGTGCTTTAAATAATTTCATTTTCTTCTCTGCATAAATATGACTCGGAAAAGTACTTAAATATGCCGTACATATTTCATAGTTGCAACACTTTATTGATGATGCGCGTAATAAGAGAGCCAACCAAATGCGAATGCCAATAAAATTGCGCTCTACCCTATTTCCACTTCACCCCAGCCCCTCTTCTTTATTCATTTCGCCATTTCGAGGCAATAAAAAAGGGGCAGCAAAATGCTTAGGAATGCACGTTGTAAGACGACATTTCATCGCGCGTGTTTGCTAATGGCCGCAAACAATTAAATGTGGGCGTTTTGCTGCAACACGAAATGCATTTTTGTAATTTCAGAATTCCGCTTTGGCTGCTACTTTTTTGGCCACGCCAAAAACCCGAAAGCACTTTTGGGTGTCACGCTCGATGAAAATATGGGAAAATACTTAATATTTATGGCGGCCCAAGGCTGTGTGAGTCAAGTGCTGTGGGGGCGGTGGTGGTCAACGCATTAACTTTTGACCCAAAATAAATATATATATATATGAACGTTTATATATAATTTCGTAGAATTTGCTAATCAATTAAGCTCAAAGTGCCAGAAGAACTGTCAGTTTAGTTGGCTTTTGAAGTTGCCTCGTCAGTCTCAGCAAGCTGGCTAATTCCGCGACACCACATGTCAAATTAAGAACTGTCAACCAGGCAGTGAGCCATGTTAGTGTAAATGGCTCTTCCTGTCCACTGCATAGCCCCCAACGGCACTAATAAGGTTCTTTCTGGCAACTATGACTAACATATAAGTATTTTTTTCTCAATAATATTATCTGAATGCTGCATGCAAGTAAACATTTACTTTTGGCCATGCTCTGGTCTTACGCTTGTCATTTGCACAAGCAAAAATACAAAAAAAAAAAAAAAAAATCTTATGAAATGACTCACGA
Organism: Drosophila mimica; assembly: GCA_037043585.1. NCBI lineage: Eukaryota > Metazoa > Arthropoda > Insecta > Diptera > Drosophilidae > Drosophila > Drosophila mimica. The sequence continues at coordinate 1,875,494 of JBAMBE010001187.1, forward strand.
CATTTGCGGCTGATGTTATTCCAGAGCACATGAGTGGGTGTCGGGTCTTTGTAGCACGGCCACTAAATTATAATATAATATTGCAACGCTATAAAAGTGAACATTTTTATATGTCTTGTTTGTCTGTCAAATGTGCGCTACACTTTTGGCAATTTACGAAAATACACTTAATTATCTTAGCTATGGTTTTTGTTTGTTTGTCTCACGCCAAATTAAATCATCATGAGTGTTGGAGTGCCAAGATTTTGATATATCATATATGCAGTCATTCTTATATATATATAACCGAAATAAATACATAAATTATAAATCCTATATAAATCAGAAGCTAACTCTGTCATGTCGAATACTAAATACACTTGCAACCAATGAACAATCTTAATCGGATTAGCTAGCTACATATTATTTATATATTAAAAAGATCTCAACATATTACCGAAATATCTATTCAAAAGTGACGATTCATCTAGTCAAAAATATACATAATGAATTCACAGCTACTTAAACAGAAAACAATTTACGGCAAAAGTTTGTGTGTCGTTTAAATATAAATTTAAATTACCACTTTTAATTGACAATAATTTTCATATTGATCGAATGTCAGGCGACACTTTAGTTTAACACAAAAGCTTTTAGTGAATTTGATTCGAAATTGTTTGCGGTTTAGTTTTTCCTAGTTCAATTTAAATGATATTTGTGAGTGGGTTTTGGGTGTGTGGTTGGTGTGTGGTTATTGTGTGGTTATTTGGGGGCTCTTAGAATGGAATGCAAAGTATGCAGAGCATTGGAATGACGACTGCTGATTGGTATTTGATGTGCTTATGAAATTAAATTGTTGATTTGCTTTAAAATGGTTTTGTGATTTGCGCAGCTTTCCTGGCCAAATGGATTTAATTTCATTTACACATACATATATACATATTTATTATATAATACATATATTAAGCATTACTTACCTTCTTCTTGTCACGCATAGAGCCCTTGCCGCGTACCATTATCTTACAGCCAGTCTCTTGTTCTAATTGTTTGGCAGTCATGCCGCGTGGTCCCAAAATGCGGCCAACAAAGTTGAACTGAAATGGATATGTCGAAGAAATCACAGGAAATGAGCAACAATTATTATTAAATAACATAGCAAATTAAGTAAAATCTTAATGCCAAACTTGATTTGATGAGAATTTAAATCGCATTAATGCCAAACAAATGAGAAGGTTGACTCATGGACCAAATCATTCAATGCACAAAACATTCTTTCAAAGTCAAAATTATTATATTGTTATTGGTCCCCCTTCCCCGCCTCGTCGTAGTTTTCAAATCACAACATCGAGTGCACAACCGGACAGAAACGTAATATGACCTAAGGCGACACGCCTGAATTTGGCACGATAAACCAATCAGCCAGATACTCAAACAGATTGCCAACTGCAGCAGCCCAGCCGGCAACTGGCGGCGACAGTCAAAGCCATTTGCAATACATTCAAAACTGTTATTATTTATTTTTGATGTGGAGGTGGGGAGAGAGAGGGAGAGAGAGAGAGGGAGATGCCGAATAGCAAGTCACAGTGATAGCACAGTGATGGAAGCTGACCAGTTGGCCAACAGTTTTGTAATTGATGGGGTGACCAATTACCATATATTGCTGCCATTTTATTTTTTTTAACCACGCCCGCCCTCAAGCGTAATTCGCTGCTCGTAAATTAGCTGATAAAATTGTGGATTTATGGGGCACATATCAAAACAATTTTTCCCCTGAATTATATGTATATTATATATTGTAAATGACTGTGCAAACTAGTTCGACTCTTGCCCAACGGCGACCACCCACAAGCTTGTCTTTTGTTTTCCGGGCTTGGGGGGGTGGTAAGAGAAAAAATAAAAAAAATTCTATTCAAAACCGATGATGTGATTGTGTTGTTGTTGTTGTTGGGGTATTAACGTTGCTGTGAGGCAGCAGCAAATACAACAGCCGCACTCCTTGTTGTCGTAACTATCTCTATTTTTATCTATATCTGTATCTATATATGTTAGTGTTTGGGCTTCGTTTGGGTTTCTCGGTAATTAAAAATTGTTGCAGATGCCCACATCCAGTTAGCAGTTTAATGGCTGCCGTAGAAATTTAATTAAATTTTGACAAAAAAAAAAAAATTAAGAATCAATTCCTTTGGCAGTTTCCAGTCAAGTGAATAGATGCTGATGCAGTTTCTACACATCCAGTTCTCAATTTATGCTTTTTGGAAAACTTCCTCCACTGAGAAAACACTATTTGCATTTATCGATCTTTGGTCGGAAAATATTAATTAAAAGCAACCCAACAAGCACACTAAATATCTCCAAACAAATATGCATGTAGCTGTGAGTGTGTGTGTGTGCAACGGAAATTAAATTCACATACCCCATTGTGGCACGCACAAATATTTAATGATGACAAATAAAGATGGGTAGTCAAATCACTTATAAATGATTTTCACTTCAAATTGTTGGTTTATTTTTTATCATTATTGGAATTCAATTTTAAAGCGATTGCCGCAGCAATTATGAGAGTCAAGTGGGGCCCGTGCCATTAAAGACAGACCCCGCAATGCCGCAACGATGATAAAAAGTAAACAATTTACTTATTGTTGTTGTTGTTGTTTACAGGCAGCTGCTGCACTTGAGCAAAATTTGCTGTTAACATACAAAAGACAGAGAGAAATGAGAGGGTAAAAATGGAAGCAACAACCGGCTACTTGTGTTGGGGGCTGCTGTCTTATATTACAGATTGTGAGCAGCGATAAGAACGCACTCTCGCACACTACAAAACTAGTTCATGTACTCTACATACATAATTTAAAAAGTATTTTTTTTTTTTTTTTTTTGTAACAACAAAAATGCAGAAGCGATTGATAAGCCAGCTGTAGCCAAGCAAAAGGCAGTCTGAAAGTCGGCCTGAAAGGCAGTAAGATGAACCTATATCAAAAGTTGAGAAATTCAATGAAAATTGGTTACCAGGCCAACCATAAACAATAGATTATTTGCCAAAAAGCCTCTTATGAACACGTGGCGAGTTTTCATTGCAAACATTTTACACGTAAATTTCAAGCTAATGCCACAGATAGTATCTACCATCATTACGGTACAATACTTATTTTATTTAAAAAAAAAAAACTGGTGGCAATGAACACAAAATTTTACAAATAGTTTTTAACAGCAGAACATCTTTTCATATTAGCCGCCAATTTAGTAGAAAAATGCAAAACAAATCAACAGTCGGCGCAGATCAAATAGATTACAGATCTGTACATTCAATATACTCATGCATGCATACTATATACATATGTATATGTATTGTATATATATATAAATATATATTTATATGTATCTGTATTCATTATTATCTGTGTAGTTTCGCGCAAATTAAACATAAAAGTGTGTCTATTTCGCTGAAAAATAAATCACAGTTTGACATTTTACGCAAAAAGACAAACAGTCGGTCGCAGATGTTTTTGTTGCTTTTTTGTACTTATTAAATAACTCAATAGACAAAATGAGCATTTTAGCTGCAGTTTTCAGATTAATTGCCACTTTATTTATGACACACACAATACATAAAATGTGCAAAATGTTGCGACAAATGAGATATTCTCCAAAGTTGTTTTTGCTTTTGTAGCTCAAAACAATTTAGCATAAGTATTCCATTAGTTAGTGTTGTGCTAAATTTGTGTGCGATTGGCGTTAACGTTTTAAAATTGCTGACATATATAAACATAATATTACATACAACTACTAAAAAGGTTCTAAACTTTAATTAAAAATCGCAAATTTGAAAGTAATCAGTTTATCAAATTTTAAGACCAACATTCCTTGTGAGTATTTCCTACGTGACCCACACGTGATTTTATAAACTTTGAATGTACATTCATCTTCTTACACATTAGTTAGTCACAGCAGCTAGATAATTGATGTGAACCAATCAATTAACCTGTGTAATAATCCACCTTTATATGGGTGTTTAATTAATAGCTATGTCTAACTACAATTTTTCTATGAATGAATTACTTTTCCACCTACATTTGTATATTAAACAACCATTAGTCATATCCAACAAATATTAGAACAGTTGCGCAATTGTTTCATATTTTATCTATTGCTAAAAATTAAAAATAAAAATCAATAGATTACTCGGAGTTCAGCCCAGTGGGTCAAATGCGCAATATGTGTGAATCCTCACCCCACGGGGCGTATGAACAATGTGACAAATATATAGATTATGAGAGACAGAGAGAGAGAGAAAGAGAGAGAGAGACAAATAACTGTTTGAAATGAACAATGTTGCTGGGCAGCTAAATGAAGCTATGCGAGTTAATAGTTGCACAGTAATTAATAGTTAACTGTTAAGTGATATTGTTGTTGTGTCAGTTTCTGCAACAGATGTTGACTTTAATTAAGTTGCATTTATGTTTTAGACACAGCAACGAAAACAACAACAATAACAACAATAACAACAATAACAACAACTAGCTACAATTGAGCGCATTTAAAGGCTGCATTTGTGGTCTTGAATGGTCTCCAAGCGATGCGATGCGTTGAGTTGCATTGCAATACACTTTCCCCTCTGTCTGTCGTCTCTCCGCTCTCCGTGTCTCTCTACACATGTCTCCATAGCCGGACCAGTGTTGACAAATTGTTGTCTATTTACATGGCATGGTTGTCAGCCAGCTGACAAATCATTATTTACACTGTTGAATATGGTATAAATAATGTACTGCTATTATACATTTTGCCTAATACTGCTGCTGCGTCAGAGTCAGAGTCAGATTCTGAGTCAAATCGGCTCTAATGCCTGGGATATTAATGGCCAATGACGAGGCTGCATTAAAGGCATCAACATACATAAATTGGTGGATATGTATATATATTTATATATACATAAATAATGTGTATAAGTGAACAATAAACATTGTGCAAACTGGTTGCATTTTCTTGCGTACGCTTGGCGATTCGAAACGCAATTTGTCTTACTTATAACAATTTGGCTTTGGCCATACGGCATGAAAATGTCAGAAATGCTTGGCGATTTTTCGTGTTTGCTATCGAGCTAGAAATATTGCAATTAAATGAAATGATTTATCGTCATGCTGAAAACGCCCGCACACACAAAAATAAAAGCAGCGAAAAGCGAATCATTTTTCTAACGAACAAAAATAGCCCAAATACTCAGAACACCTGAAATATCAAAAGCCAACAACAAAATTTAAAAAAAAAAATACATAAAATAAATACAAATAATTAAAAAAAAAATATTCTCGATGTATTTGTTTAGAAACAACTATAAAAACCTTACCCTAAGGTCGTAAATCTCCGCTGTTCGGTGGCAATTTCCATTTGGAAATCAGCTAAAAGAACAGCAGCATCATCAAAAGCAATTCTATCTCAGGTTGTGCTCTGTTTCAAAGTCAAATTATGTTCATTTTAATTTATGACTCAACTCATTCATATTCATTTCGCTGTGCTCTTTGCAGGAGAGGGAGTCGAACATTTGACATGTGCCGCCTTAACAAATACGAACTTTATGTTAATTCTTCTCCGCTTAGCTGCTTCGACTTATCTCATGGCTCATCATTTAAGACTTATGCAATGCAGCAGTTGTCATTAACTAAATGACGACGATGACAAATTTTTGAAGCTTGTTTTATAATTACCTCGTATATCATGTATTACAAAATGTACATATATATAATTAATAAATGCGTACTGATTCTGTTCTCTATGTAGAAATTGCCACAAATCCAAGCGGGCTCAGCTAATTAGCTTCTAGCAAATTTGCATATTAAGAGCCCAAAGTGATAGCAAAACTTGGACCAAGGCAATAAATACTGAAATGGAATGAAAGTTGAAAAAACTTTACCAAATTAAATTGGAGTTTTGATCATTAAAGTTTGTATGTAGCGAGCATATAACAAATGTCTTATGTCATCGCAAATAGCTGGCGCCATTTGCCAAGCCAAAATATTTGACCAGCTGTGCTGCAAATGCTTTCATCTTAGCCCAAATGCATTTAAATTTATGCATTTAACTGGAGCACTCAATCCCTTTTGTATATATATAGTATACATATATATATATATACATATCAAATGCGAAAGGGAGCGACATAAACATTAATTGTGTCAAGCAATAAAATAGATTTGCTTCGTTTTCGGTTCACGATGCTGTCAGCCATAAATAAAGCCAAACTACGCCTAAACATTTCCAAAAGAAAAAAAAAAGGAAAACAAACTAGAAAAATAAAGATAATAGTGAAAAACAACATTTGAAATTGCATAAAATTAAATGAAATTCTAATTTGCCATGGCGTTTGGCTAGGCGGCAAAACAAAAACGCCTACAACAACGCAACGACGACAACGTCAAGCGACTTCCTAAAACGCTTCACTGATTTTGTCTAACCCATATAATGTATATACGGGTATATGCATGTGTATCGCCAAGAGCGAGGGGCTGTGCAACAGCAACAGCAACAGCAGCAGCAACTGGTACGCATTTTGCATTTGGCAAGTCTTAAGGCGAGCCCCGTCTCTGAGGCATTTGCCATGTCTTTTCGACAACTTAACAGCCGACTGATTCCATCAGCTGTCTAAAGGTGTGTTACACTATCTATATGTAAGTGTGTTGCCTAACCGCCCATTTGTTGCAGCAGCAGCAGCAGCAGCAACAACAGCAGAAACAGTGCCTCGTATTCTTTGCGGGCTGTTAGAGGGCGCACCTTAAAGCGATTTCCGGTGTACCAGTTGCTCATTGGGGCTCATTGGGCAGGCCGTGCTGTCAATTCTAATTAGCGGAAGCGCTTCAAATGTGCTTCGATTCATAAATTAGATCATCGGCGATTTACAACATACATAACATATACATATATCGATACTTACATCTGGATGCTCACGCACTGGCACATAAACCTTCTCATTCAGCGTAACCATGGCGCCCTCCGGTTCGGGCAGCGTCAACGGCTCCTTCTTAACGCCATTGATTTGGAACAGGGAGGCGCGCACGCGTGCAATTTCTGTAAAAACAGAATAAACATAATAAATAAATATTAATAAAGATATAAAAATAATATATAAATATCACAAATAAGAAGTGTAAAAAAAAATAGAGAAAAAAAAATAATAATTTATTATTGTTATTATTATTATGGGGCGTTATTTACAACGCGACCTAGGTTGATCTGAACACTTAATCATAAATATATATGATTCAGAAAATTAAAATAATTTTAACCAATCAAGTATTAATAATTGTAATAATTATATTTAAGACAATAATGCAATTTTCGATCTATTCTGAACGATGTTGTCAAAAACCGCCTTCGCTAATCACCCATCTCGACCGTAATTGCAATTTGTCATTTGGCTGAATGCACGTATTAAATGACATTTCATTTGATTCGTAGCCCTGGCTAATGGCGGTAACAATTGTGCTATCAAGTGCCATTAAAGGCATTTGAATGTTTACTTTAAATTAATGCCGCTAATTTATTAAATGCAAAAATTGTTATTCGTGAGGACCCCCAACGCGTTTGCCAGCTAATGAAATCATTTGGTTTATATATAAACGAATTATGGCATGCTTTTGCCTTCAATATTGCATTGCATTGACAGGAGAGAGGGGGGAGGACCGAGGAGTGAGGAGCTGTGCGCTGTGTGTGGTATGTACACATGTATGTAAAATGCAATGCCAAATTGCACATACGCCTCGTTGTCGCCCATAATTCACACATTTGCCGTTTGGGCTCCTACCACAGAGGCAACAACTGCAACTAACTGTCCCTCTACCCCAGCTGTGCCAGTTGACAGCGCCTTTACAATTGATATGATCAACATTTTGTTGCTGTTGTTGCTGTTGTTGTTTGTGGTTGTTGGTTTCTTTTGTTTTGTTTTTTGTTTTTTTTTCACTTGTTGAATTGCATTGTCTGCCTCTGGCATGTGCCCGTCTAACTGCCTCACACAATGGCTGCCGATAATTTGTCACCAGAATGATAGGGAGCTGTGATATGTATGAAAATTGGTATATTTGTGGGAGTGTGCTAGGCACATGTCATTCGAATGACTTAAGAAACTGCCACTGTGGTGCACAACTAGCCAGTTGGTGGTGGAGGGTACGTCATCAATTCGAGCTGAGTTGCTGCCGTGCAAATATAATTGTATTAATTGTACGTTCCTATTATGGCAATGCAATATTTACATTTACTTATATCTTATTCCAAGAATTGTATTTCTCTGTTTCCCCCAACTAAACAGCGTGTGCATTTCAAACACATTTTCCGGAGAATAAACGTAAGAAAGTGAAGGTAGCAACTTGAATAGTTACTGATAAGCTTTGGACCATTCTAATAAATATGATATTGTATAGCAAGTTAATAAGTCCACATGTTTTAATTGAGACTTAAATTTAATTTAATTTATTCAGCCTTGAGTTAAACTTATAGCGCCACCCATTATCTTTTGCCTCGGCTTCTTTTAAATTTGTTGGCCCAGTTGTCCCTTGTGGACGGCTCTTCGCTGGCTGGCAAATGTAAAATCCCTGCCAAATATAAAATCGCAATGCATAAAATTTGACAATTTATTGACGCTCCGTTGCTGCCCATAAAGTGCAACAACGCTGCAAAAACACACAAATCTAAATTTAAAATGTTGCACGGACAGTGAACGGCAACAGAACGTGCACCCAGAGGGGCATAAAGCCGTCAAATTATGTGCGCAAAGTGTTAGATACATAAGTAGCCAAAACGGCTGGTTGGTTGTCTCCATTTCTATGCTGTTTTGCAGGCGGCAACCATCTGCCTAAAATGCACAAAACTTTATGAGACACAAGCACAAAAACAAACACAAACACAAACCCATCACAAAAATGTGACAAATTCCTTGAAAGTCAACCCTGTCCGAGGGTATTCACAAGTCTTGTTGACTTTGGGGGTTATTTTACAGCGACAAGCTCAACTGTTTTAAGTTGTTTTAAAACCCAATAAGCAAAAGCACTTAAATCCATCACGCGGGGGTTGGCCATAATATTTTACAAAATGTGTATACATACATACATATATATTAATAATCATACGGTGTGTGTTGCCCACACATGCAAGAGTCAAGTTCTTTGTTGCAAAAAAGTTCTTGACGCCAAATTTGGCAAACGGTGCTTGAGCCATATTTAGAAGTTCGTTTATTTGAATTTCTAAGATAAAGTCATAAGCATACACATGTAAATTATGACTAAAACTTGACTTGCATTAAGTGAGGCGGCATTTGAATGAATGAGCGTTACACATTAATACACACACACACACACACACACAAATAAACTGACTGCCTTATAAGCACAAGAGACCGAGAACTTGTTAATGAATAAAAAAGATCTTTCATTGATAATTATTAGATTGGCAAAAGCCGCGCTCAGCGCTGCTCGACACCTACATAAAAGATAGACGAGCCTCGCGCAACCTGCCCGCCAACTCGGCGAATACCCTTAAATGGTCAGTTGGCAACGGACATGGGGTTTTAATTATATATAGAAGATTGACGCAGCACATATATACTAAACACTGAATTCTGAACACTGAATACAAAATGGATATATAGATGTAGATATGAGGAGAAAGACATATAGACAAAACTGGCTAGTTATTAATTAAGCCGCCTGCGCATATGGCTGGCTTAATTATTGTAATTTATCTAAATGCTTCTATCAATTTAGAGTTGTGCCAGTGACTAATCCGATTCGATGATGATGATAATAGCAACTCCGCCTCGAGCCAACTATGGCTTCGTCATATGCAAATGCAACACAATTTTCCACAAATTCGGCTCGGCTTATTCATCTAATCTGCCTCATTCGTCGTGTGGCGCACATCAGTCACGTTGCCAGTCCGCTTGACATTTGACCGATTAAAATTGACAGCTGTCATGATTGCATTTATGCTCAAAAAGATCTGAAGCGCAGATTTCATGATTGCAATTGAGGTCAAAGAATTTTCAGTTGCATGGCCCCAAGCTAATTTTTATTTTCTTGTTTTTTTTTTTGCTTTTGCTACTAAATGAAAAACTTTTCGCCGAAGTGCCCTTAATTTCATCTTGAACATCTATTAAAATCAACTCATAAGAAGCACAGTGAAGCAAACACAAATTGCCACCTCATATTTTGTGCTTGTTTATTGCGACAATTTCCATGCTGTATTCAATATTTCAAATTTCACTCGAGTCGCCTCTCTTAATGAGTTCTTTGGCCGACTCTTGATGTGCTTGGACAGCTCGAACAAGCCATGTTATGTTGTCTTGTTGTTTGTTTCGTTTATTTCTTCTTGCTAGCAGCAAAAATAGCTTGCTTTTTTTCTCCGCTGCCAGGCAAATTAAAATATGTGCAACATTTTAAAAGACTCGCCAGAATTTCCACTTTATTTCGGCTGCTTTTCTGTTGGGAAATTAACGTATGATTTTTCTGCATGTAATTTATCTAGGCGCTGATGACAAAGGCGTTGCTCAGACGAACATAAAGTTGAATTAAGTAAAATGTCATAAATATAAAATACTTAAGAATTGCATTTGTCTTGATTTTAAATAGACCACGCTCTTATAAATTGACATGGATTATGTGTAGATATGTAGTTCATTGTATACATATAAAATGTTATTTGCGTTTTCTTAAAGATTCGGGTGCATTTAATTAATGTGGAAACACGTTATTTGCTGCTTCCACGAAACCGCAGACAACCTTGTTCACGCCAAATATCTAATCCGAGCTTGTCAATCTTATAAGCAGCAGCCGGCAATCAGGTAGGCCAGTTGACACCTTTACCAAATGAATAACAAGCTCAGCTCTGTTCAGCTAACATCTTGGCGAATGCGGGAAGCTCAAGCTGAAGCTCAGCTGATTGATTGTTTCGGTGGGGCGCAGTAATTTGCATTGGATCACGACTCTGTTTCAACTGCGCTATATAAAATGTGTAAGTATGTGGCAGCTAATTTATGAATGCAAAGGCATTCATGACACGAATTAGATGACTCGCTGTGTGTTCCGACGGCGGCTCAGTGGCGTGGGTGTTGTCAGCTTTTTGGCCTTAACAATGCCAAAAAGCTGATCGTGTGGGTGACAATAGCCGAGTTTAACAAATTGTCACAGCACTGACAAATGTTAAAAAACAAAAAATCGCTTAAAGCTTGGTTTGAATGTTGGTTGTTTGGTTTCCAAAGCCATTGCAATTAAGCCGTTCGCCTCCGGCAATAAACCAATTGCAAGCACATTTGGCATGAACTCCACAAATGCCTTGGCTGGCCTTGAGAATTCGTCCAAAATCACTTTGCTCAAAACACATCGCATACTTATACATTTATATATATATACATATATATATATATATACATATATATATATATATATTTTTGTGCATATATATTCATTCAAATAAGTTCATTTACTTTTTTGCATATATATTCTGCGGTCAGCCTGCCACATTGATATGAAAACAAATTTGTTTAGAATAAAATAAATATGTTAAATGTATTTTGTCAGTGCGTGATTTCTGTACCGCAAACCAAATAAAGACTGCTTAATGTGTGACGCTTGAATTTATTTGATAAAACATTCCCATATCATAACGCTGTCATTAACGTGTTATTTCACACGCTTCACAGCAATAATAATATCCGCTTATTTATTTAAGATATAAAAGGGTTTAACATAATAATGGCTATAAACACATACTATAATATATGCATGCAAAAAAAAAAATACGGTAAATATTATTGTTGGTTTTAAAAACAGTGCATTTAAAAATATGCAAGCGCCTTTCTTTTTTTAAACAGCCTTTGAGTAAAATCAACACAAGCTTATATTAAGAAGCTGATAGTTTTCCTACTACACAAAAGGTTTCCTAGAAATGTTGTGCAAAAATAATCTATTCTCGCCTGTTATAAAATATTTATTTATATTTATGAAGATGCCTTATGCTGACCAACTTTGTTATATACCTGTATACATAGTACATATTTGTGAACATATGGATTTACATATATTCATAAATTTGGGTCGGAGCAAGTCAGAAGCAACACAAGTGAAAAATGAATACTGACTTAAAATGAATAACAAGCAAAACTTTTGCTACAGATGGTGACTGGCTAGGAGCTACTGTGTAGCACATTTTAGTATATTGAAATCATATTACAATAACAACATGCAACACATCTCGTATTGCCCGTATTTAGTAAAAACCTCCATTAGCTGAATGTTACAAGCCATGGGCATAACACATAAAAACTGTGTTATTTACACATGGATTGTATTAATATGTTAATTTGAATAAAAAACATAAATTCACATGCGGGTTTACAGGCGAAAAGTTTGGGGCTTCAGCATCAGCTGCAACTTAACTCATACGATAAAACATATTCCTTTATTTATGCATGCAGCATAAAATACACTATTTTCCCAATATGTAGATACCGTTAAATATTCCAACAAAACTTGCCACAAATCACAGCTACGTGCCCACAATCAAAAGGTAAAGAACACAACGCAATAATGAAACCCACCTGGCAAGCTGTCTGGCTTCTTTCACTGGGTTGCCGTATAAACAACTGAATAAATGCTGAAAATGTGCATACGAGCCGTACAATAACACGGAATAATCTATATTTTGTGAGTTAAGCAAACACAACTTTCCACATTTTGCAATGCCGGATAAAATAAAAGAATAAAATTAATACAAACAATCAGATTGAGTTTGCCAGCAATTGTGGCATAGTTTCAAATAAATTTAATTCGCCTTTAAAATATGTGTACAATAAATAGATGTACAAAATGACAGATCGATGCAATTATACCATTTTGTATAATTTTCTCATTAAAAAGATCATGCAAATATGTACACAGATATTCATTTGATGGTAATATATCTTTTGACGCATATCAATTTGTAGATGAAGTAATATGTTTTATTATTAGACTACACGTCAAGTTGAAATAATAAAATTAGTCATTCGCTAACGCTTCAATAAATTGTAAATTATATTAAAACTGACAGAAAGACAGGCTTAGAGGCAAAAGTATTTGAATTAAAATAATTCTCGTTTAATTTGACAATAAAATGTATTTCAATTAAATGAAATTGGCTTCAAATTAAATACGCAAACACGTTGTTGTACAACAAGTCAAATTATAAATCGCTGTACTTTGTCCCTCACTCAAATAGCCCCCCCTCGAAAATCGTGACTAATTTCGTTTCGGTTCTTAGCACATTTTATTGCCAACTTTATGAGCCGGTTTCAGTTAATAAGCCACAAAAAAATATTACAAGCGGTGGTCAAAAAAAAATAAATTATGTATTAAAACGTTAATGAGATAATTTTAAGGGACGCCCAGCACCACCAGAAGATTGCTTAGTAACCCAATCAGCTTTATTTTTTGACGAATGACCCGCCGAACAACACAACAAAGGCATATTAAACTCATGCCACACAGCAGCTGCTGCGATTCAACTGGCAACAAGAATATGCCAGTGGGTCAAAAATCTCACAAAATAGCAAATGAAAATGTGTCAACGTTGGTGAGAAAACAATGCGACACAAATGTGGATACATATACTATTTTTCACAGACTATATATCCAAACACTCTCGCTGAAGTACATAAAGTGAAGGTGGTCGACACGCCAGAATGCCTCCGCAATATAAAAAGGCAGCGACACATGAATCTTATTTGATCTTGACGGTGGCTGGCTTATTGTCTTAAGGGCGTTGAAGAAAGGAAGTGAAATGGCGAAGGCAGCACGGCGTGAATTTGTTAAACTTTCAGTTTCAACAATGGCCAAAATGGAAAGCCAGCAAAGCTAGTTGCTGTCAACAACTGGCACACCAAAAGCTTGAAGCATCTGTAAGGTAAATAACATTAGAAAAACACACACACGTAGAGACCACAATTGAAATGAAAATGCAAATGATGTTTTAATGCGACATGCTTTGCGTGTGGGTGGCAGCAAAAACAACAAAAACCACAGCAGCAATAGCATTAACAGCATAACGATAACTTTTCACACGCACACAATAAAAACAAATATCTGTGTAACCATATGCAACACAGTCTCAGACCATGCAACTTGACATTAAGCTTTCGGATTAGAAAAATAACAACAACAACAATAGCAACAGCTCCAACGGGAGCCGACGCAACCACAACGATCGATGGAGGCGCGTCAATTTGCGTGGCCTCACCAGCTTTGGCCGCACCAACAACACCCAACAACAATAACAAAATTGACAATCACATCAAAATAACAACAAATTACTGCCACAGCGACAGTAATGCAAACAATTAACAAGTAACCAGATATACTTTTGGAAATGCTACAGCTCTACCCTTGGAATTTTGGCTCGTACTTGACCAATATTTCAATCTTTTTTTGTGTCAGTCGAAATTCGAGAATATTTCACAAGTTAAAAATAGAAAAATGACAAACGGGCAATTGTCTCATTAAATAAATATTCGATTTCGTTTTTCGATATTCCCCTGCAAACTTTGAACTCTTAAATGTATTTATACAAAAATAGCTCGTAGAAATTGTGGTATTGCATTTGACACTTCGATTTGATAAATGCATTCACACACTCATTAAAGATAGCCACATATAATATATATGTATATAATGAAAATAAGTACTGAGTGAAATGACAAATCGATGTTTTCTATAGCCAAAGGTAAAAACTGGCCATAATTACACGCAAACAGCAAACGAAACTTGTTTGAAAATTGCAAACAAGTTCGTAAATTGTAAGCCAATTTTTCCAAAAATCTTTTTTCGCAACTTGTCATTGCCAAAAATCGTTGCAAATGTCGTTGCACACAGTTTAACAGTTGTTGTAGTTGCTTGCCGATGTTGCTACTGTTGTTGTTGTCGTTGTTTTTGTAGTTGTCGCTGTGGGCAAAGTGGCGCAAGGCATCGAGCCAAGCAAAATTGGCCGCAAATCAAACAGTTCCCATGTGCGCAATTTCGCACAAAATGCCAACGCACTAAGCAATAATAAAATCGGCAAGAAAAACCCAAATCCAAAACGTTAACCAAAATGCATTTAATGCTTAAATTTTGTGAAATTGTGGAAAATCTTGGATGAACGGGCAGCCAAACAAAAAGTGCTCCTAATGAGTCCCAAAACAAAGACAAGATGAAAGACAGGAAGCCACACCCCGAACGACCGAACCGACTGAAACCTAACAGAGCCAAAAACAAACACCAAAAAAATAATAATTATCAAAAAAGAAGAAGAAAAACGGTCACGAAGCGTCGCGTCGCGTCGCGTTGTGTCGCCTCGTTTCGTTTTGCGTATTATGTCAATACTTCAAAATTAATTAAGATTCACAATAGGGTGCCATTGAAAAAAAAAAGTAAAGTGCATAAATTGTTAGCTTTGTGCCACCGTATTTAGAATCGTTCAACGAGTCAATCAGGCCGTTAGCCAGTTGGTCAGTCAGGCAATGAGTAACTTTGCTTATTTTATAGCCCAGCTAATTAAACTGAACGACAGGCATTATCGATGAGACGCCTCTCTCACTCTCTCTCTCTGACTCTATCTGTCGCTCTCCCTAGTTCCCATTCCCTCTCAGTGATATGCTCTCTTTGTGTGCTGTTTAATTTGTTAAGTGCTCTGTGCTCAGTTTTCAGTTTATAGCGATGGCTGCTTAAACCAATTAAAAATTACCAGCATATATAGTATAGCTAATAGACAATTAGTGTACTCAGCCAATCAGGTTACTTAGGCCCAGCAGCGCCGACGGCATTTTGTGCAACAGTATTCAACAGTTGTCGGCATTACCAATGGACAGCAGCTACCGTTTTATCGCTATCGCATTACTGATAAGCTCTTGGGCAAACACTCACCTGAAACAAGAGCAAGACAGGTAGAAAAGATAAGATTACTTGAAAATTCAAATGATTCGGTTTGTTTTGGTTTGTTTCGTTCGTTGTATTCGTTTACGTTCTCGAATAAAGCGTATTTTAATTTATGAAAGACAAGTTCAAATTGGACAAAAGATATTTAGCTCGTGCAATCTTCAGTCAAGTTTAGATAACCAGTTTTTAAAATATACACAAGATAAAGTTCTAAAAGCACTAAAATTGATAAACATTCATAAATATGTGGACCGTAGTATAAATAACAGTACAGCGAAGGCGAGTGACAGAAATAAAAACTTTCAGAAATTATAATAATCCAGAAATTAAAATCGTAATTTATAAAAAATACAATACGTCAATTATTCTTGTTTTTTGTCATTAATATTAATATATTTTCTTTCCCAGTGCTAAAAGCTGAAGCTTTTAAGGCATTTGTCACAAATTTTGCGTTTTTTAAATTTTTGGAATTTATATTGCAAATCATTGTAATTTCAGGAAAAATCCATTTGTTTATTATAAATCGACTTCATTGGAAACTTATATAAAGAATTCTCGTAAGAATTCACTGCAGCTGTAGAATGGAATTAGAAACGGAATCATTTTTGTTTTTCAAATAGAAACTTGAAAGACTCATTGCCCACATTCCAGATCAGCTCAATCAACACGTGAGGGGGCCAAATTATGTGGCCTGTTTACAACCGAAATGCGGCTTGCACCAGCATTCAATATTTGATGGTTTATATATTTTAGTTTTCTCAAAATTTTTTTAGCTTATCTTTTTTTTTTATGCCCGCCAGCTATTTTTAAACAAATCCAAAAGATACAATTTCTGTCAGGCCCCAGCAGCAGCAGCAGCAGCAGAAGCGTCAAACATCGGGACGGCAATGGTGTTGTTGCCACGCTGCCAGCGAACGAACGCTTGTTTATTTCTGGAGTAGCCGAATGACTTTTCCGGAGCCCCTGCTACGTGTGTGGAACATAAACAGACGCTGCCCGGCCACGACGACCGAACAAAACAACAAGAAAAACAACAACTAAAAATCAGAAGACCAAATCCCACAAATCACGCACCAAATTGAATACAGTGTCTGTGCAGAGAGGAGAGGAGAGGAGAGGAGAACCAAACAAACCGCAAGGTTCATGACCTTTAGCGTTCTTTAATTTCCGAGTTAAATTTCAGCGATGCCTCGATGCTGTTCGAGTTCTATCTGGATCCATATTAAAATATATGTTTGAAAATCGTGATCTTAAATGGCTTTCAAATATGACGCGCATAAAGATATGGCGTTGAAATTTTGTAAATATATCGTATTAAAATTATTATAGACGATGGGATTGTGAAAGTTTGTTTAAGCTGTAAACAAATTTGGTCTAAAGCCTGTGCTCCCTCCATCAGACGCCTTAGAACTGTTTTCATTTCACAAAAATATATTGTTCATATTTTGGTTTGAAAACTTACAGCTGTTCTTAGTTTCTGGAATGGTGCGCGTGGTGTAGCGGAAATTAAAAATACATGTATATGCATAAGTAAACTTAAATACACCTTTCTGTGTACAGCACTTTGGTTTCAAATGCCTAAGCAAACATTTAAATATTGTTTTGTTTTTTTTTTTTCTTTTTTGGGATGTTAAGTGTGTGTTGTAGCTGGGTGAAAGTTGCTTTTGCCAGAGTTGGGAACATCCTCGACAAGCAACTGTTGTCGCTTATGTCACATGTTTTTACTATAATTAGCTAAAATATCAAGATACCCGTAACGTCTCTATTTGGCTATATAATGATAATTTAATAGCGAACAAATAGCGGCGACATACAAAAAAGGCTAACGAAATTCATTACCAACATAGATTTCGAAATAACATAAATACATATGTAAACATATATACATATATACATTTGTGTTAGAGAAGGTATAAGTAATTGAGCTGTGGGCGTCTCGAGCGCTTTAAATGGGCCATGCATTACTTGAAGGTACGCAGCAGCATGTCACTTGATCGTGCTGCCTTTTACTTGGCGTATAATTAATGTTGTTTATCGCACATACGCAACGTGACGCATTTCGTACAGGGCCCCCACATACATTTTTGTGTGGCAGCAACTGGGCCCAAAACAGCGACAAACCAAAGCCAAAGACAATACATTGAGAGCTCTCGCTGCTATTGCTGCTATAAATTATTACCAGAGCCCGTCTTGGCTTAACTGCCTACCACTTACTTGTCCACCTACCCACTACTGTCACCGTCTATATATCTTTTGTTACCAAAACTACGACGCAAATACATACGTTTTTGTTTATGTACATATTCATTTATGTATGTAAGTACAGTACATGCGCACTTTTACGTATCTGCATAATTATACATATGTATATATATATATATAGCGTAATATGCTTGACCAAAACCAAATCTGAAGTGTCCAACACAACAACTCGTTTTCAAACAAATGTCGAGGAGTTGCCGCTTTTGCTTTTCCAATTGTATTCTGTGTGTGTGTGTGTGTGTGTGCGTGTGTCAATAAGCTCAAGGGTGTTTAACGTTGATAACACATTTGACATAAGTTTTAAATGTTATTACTTTAACATTTCGTATTTGAGTAGCAGGCATGCAAATTGGCTAAGCAAATACGATTGACTTATTGACTTATAGCCAAGTAATTCGCCAGTAGCGTTAATGAAATGATTTAAATGCGTAATATTTTGTAAAGCTCATTTAAATCATAGAAATTATCAAATAAATAATGACACTGGGTAACTTAGGGTCGACTATTGCCGACTGCACACCTATTTATTAGTATTTATTTTTATATATTATAGCTATCTTGTGCAACTTGTTCTTAACACCTTTGGACGCCCACATATTTTGTTTATTTTTAGAGAAAAGGCGGCAGGCAGCAACAAATGGCACCAACTGGCAACAACTGGCAACAACGATCTGTCTCTCGCTCCCACCTTGTTTCTACCTTTAGGTGTCTCTTTGTTATTGTAGCTTTGTATGACAAAATACAAGAAATTTTATTTTGGTGTGGGCTTGTGCGTGGAAAACCGGAAAAGCCTACGTCTCTATATGAGCTGACCGAAAGCTGTTTGGCTGCCCGACTGGCTTTTTAGAAAATGCAAGTGCACTCGTATATATGGCCATCGCCTATGCCAATGACATTCATCCAACTGTCACTCCATCTGATAAGCCACAAGATGTCCTTGAGATGCACTGAGCTCTCGCAGCGAGTGGGAAGCTATCTGACTATTCGAAAGTGAAGCGGAATTCAAATGGCATTGCTAAGTGTAAATAGTCGCTGCTGATGCTGTGCATCATGATATTGTCAAAAACATGGACAACATTTGATTTTCCACAACGATATTCTTTTAGTGTTTACTTTTGCTATTATCAAATTGGTTTTGAGCTCTTGAATGGGATTTGTACCTGTGAATGTAAATATCAAGATAATAGATGGCCAATTTTATACGCAATTTTGAAATTACATCATATCAGTCTGTACAGCCTTAGCCAGAAAAAGAAATTATTGTATTTTAGGAACACATGTTATCAATTGAAAACACATAGAAACCCTTGAATTCTTGCAAGATTGATGACGATGCTGATTAATTGACTGATTTATTCCGGCAGTGTTGATGTAGTAGCCATAGGCTCAGAAAGAAGCGCAATAAATTAAACAAAGTGGCAGTGCATGAAGCTACTCAAAAATAATACATTTTACTGAATTTCGGAAGTAATATTTGCAATTACACTTAATTTTAACAGATCTAAAACAGATTAAATACAATTCAAATAAATACTATTTTTTAATTGGTCAACTTACACCAAATATTCTAGAATATTTATTACATTTAACATTAAATACCATACTGTATTAAGCTCTTTTCAAATGGATTTAAATATAAAACGCAGTATTTTAAACTACAGCTACAGTTTTCTATATTGCATAATATATCCTGTTACTGTTTATTTGGCATGCGAATCATTTGTTGCCGCATATGGCAATCTGCTGCCACCCACGATAACGATTGGAGCGACCATTAAAACAATACAAAAAATAAAAATGGCATTTAACCCAAATACGAAGATGAACAAAATATAAAACGTGGCCGCACGACATTCAATTTGTATGTCAATTCAAAAAAGTGCCATAATGAATATAAACAACATAAGCCAAAGACAAAAGCAACTTGCAACAGATAAACAAACAGACACACACAAACGAACAACGGCCTGAAGCGCAACAGCTGATGGCAAATGCAATAATTAAGGCGTCAATGGGGCGTGTTTGTTGCCAAATTTTATGAAATACCAAAGACTTTCAATCGAAACAGTTGAACGAGAAGAAAGTGCGTGAAATTCGCTGCAGCCGAAATGCGAAAATAGCGCAAAACTCAAACGGGTGGCGGACCCATAAGCAATACCAAAATGCCAACACACACACACATATTGAAAAACAACGTGACAACAACGTCGACGTCGACGCTGACAACGACAACAACAACAACAACATTCATTCATGCAGCACAACTAAATACGCGTCATTCGCTTGAATTTCTCAATTGCAGACAGCCAAAAGATACAAAGATATAAAAGCAGCAGGCTGAGAGCTGAGCGAAAGATTTGTTGGTAGTTGGTCGGTTGTGGATACGTTATGTTATGTTTATGCTACGTTTTAATTATAAGCTGCTGACATTAGTATTTGCCGTATATGCCTCGCTTAATCTATTATGTTCACGCATTTGTATCTGTAAAATAAATATCATATCATCATACACGGCTGTTTATCGATCTAAATGATAGCGTCAAATAAATAACTAAAACAAAATAAGAAAAAAATCAATGCTTGGAAAATGTTCAAGAATTATTTGTTTGTATCGCCCGGAAAAACCACAATAATCTAATAATATAGTAAACAAACTTAATGCATCGTTTACGTATTAAATATATAAATATTCAAACTCCACAGCTGACTGTGAAATCTGAAAATCATAAAAATAAATCAACAACTTTTTCATTTATTTTTATGGCAAATAATAATTAAAATCTGTATCTCAAATGGAGCCCTTAAACTTTTTGGCAGCGCTTTTAAATTGCTTGTGTGTTGCACAAATGACGCATTTGTGTATTATGTTTATTATGCATCTGCGGCACATTCGTTCATGTTTATTTTCAATGTGGCAGCGAGTCGACATCCCTCATCTGCCACCCAGCGCTATAGGTATCTATAATAATGATCTATCAATTAAATTGCAATGGTTCTAGGGGTGTCTCCCTCCCTCTCTCTTACCCTATCTCTATCTCTCTACCTCTCTTTCTATCTCTCTGCTCGGCCCGCATTTCACACGAGCGTTAGACTTGGTTATTTTGTTTTTCACTTTTCAGTCTCACGCACAGTTTTTGGCGCTTGGCAATTGAAAAATAAAATTGATCAGCCATGAAAATCGATATCGTTGCATTGCACAATAAAAGTGATTCACTTGCCGCAGCTTGCCTCAAGTGCCATCGGCTGCCAGCGAGCCAGTCAGCCTACCCATATATAGAGAACACTAACACAATCAGGCAGCAGTTCGAGTTAAAGTTGAAGTTGAAGTTGCAAGCCGACGACCGACCATATGGCATAAACTTCAAAGCGAAATTTATTGCCTTTTGCATCTCTCGCGCTCTCAAGTGTTGCGCTTTGTTATCAAATTGTTCAATTTGTGCGGCAACAACTGTCTGCTGGCTGGTATATTAAAGCAATTGTCTAATGCCACATGGCTGTCGCTGTTGCTGCTGAGATCCGAAGCGAGTAGCGGCTGCTGCTGGTGGTCGCGTGCCATGGCATGGAAGCATGGAGGCTGGGGAATGGGGATTCAACAAAATGAATATATATGTGTGTGCATGTGTGTGTGTGTGTGTTGAATATGAGCATGCGAAACATGCTTTAATTACAAGCATTTTGTTCAGCATTTTTCGCTATTTTTGTCAAAATTTCTGTGTGTTTTGTATTTTTGTTCTCTAAATTGTTGCAGCATGTGTCTGTATCAAATGTCAAATGACGCAATCTAAAATTTTAGACGGCAGCGTCGCACGGGGCAACGCGAAATTGAAGTTACTGGAAAGGCACTTGAAAATGCTAATTGAAGGCTGTATATATAAACACACACACATGGCAATTTGTATCTCTGGGATTGCCATGTGCTGAGTCATTTCTGCCCCGTTGGACGATATCATGTTTGGCTGTCGAGATGAGCGCATTTCTATGAACTCTCCCTCTGGTCGGTTGGTTGGTTGAGACAACAACAACAACAAAACAAAAACGTGCTAATTGATGGCCTAGTCTCTAAAAACACTTGGCTAAAAGGTTCACAAATGTTTGCACACAAGAAATGTGACTGTGCAGAGCATGAGGTCTCAATTTGTAATTGTAGCAAAATTGGTCTGCAAATTTATGCAAATTTGCTTTAAATTTGTATTTACTTAATATACATATATTTATTTGATTTCTTCTATACATCCGTCTTTTTACAGCAGATAGAAAACGTTTAAACTTATCTCGTAAGAAAAATCTTAATAAATAAACTAAAATTTAAATTTAAAGTGAAATTAATATGACGGCATTTTGACTCCGTCTTCAAAGGGTCTTCTTTTTATTTTTCTACTTTTATTTTATTTCATTTTTTATCAAGATAATTGTATTTTGACAACTTTAACTTATGAGTTAAGATTTATGATCAATAAATAGTCAAGTTATAAAAATGCATCAAAGGTACTAAATATAGCCCTTTGCATTATAATTTACGATAATTAACAACAGTTGACCATCCCCACTTTCCATGCTAGCTAACCATTGAGCCAAAACCAATAAAAGTTTTGTTTGCAACTTTCGCCTGTCAGCGATTAGCGATCGACAATCGACCAAAGACCAACGACGATCAATGCCCTTTTCCATTGTTTCATTGAATGAGGAATTGCTTCATTTGCTGCACAGTTATTCAATGGTCAATAATGCACACGCTGGCAGGCAGTTAGCAGTTATCCAGCTCCTGGCCATGGTCAACATGCGCATATGATGGCTAACGCTTGACTGCTTCTTTTTTTTGGGTGGGTAGCGCCCATAATGCGAGTTAGCCAACATCATATAAAGCGCATGAGCATGAACAACAACAACAACAACAACAGCAGCAGCAGCAACTACAGCCACAAATCAAAACAGCAAACGGTTTGCCATGACAAAAGGTTTTAATTGAATTTGAAAAACGCAATGGAACGTGTAGATAGGTTTCCTCCCCTCCCCTAACCCTACCCTTGTTCAGAGGGTTTGCCAGCTGGGCCCACGCGTTCCGCATAACAATTGTCAACAAATTTATGAGCACGACGTCAACTCAGCCAGTAAATACATTGCCTCTGTGCTCCGGGTTGAAAACTGGGAACTGGGAACTGGCCGGACTTGCGCCTGAGCACTAATATGAAATTTAAATTCAAAAGCGCTCATTGCGCACTGTTGTTGTTGTTGTTGATTTTTAATTTAAAATTGAATTGGTTTGCAAATGAAAGATCGATGAAGCGTTCGATATATGTTTGGATGCATTTTAGGACTGTTTTGCTTGCTTTGTGCGCACGAAAGCCAAGTCTAAATCTGTAAGCAAACAACGCCCCAAAAACGGTCAAATAGAGAGCAGAAATTCCACAGGCGGGCGCACTCAGGCCGAAAAACCATTTCCAATCATCTAAATTTAGACGAAATGAAACACATTTCAAATTTTTCATGAAAAACGAAAAACAACAACAAAATAAATAAATGTCGAGCGTTGAAAATTTTCTGCGTGTATGTATCCAAGAGTAATGCCAAGTATATATACATATAAACATAGATATATACATATATATGGCCCCCCCATACATATACATGCATAAAAGTTTCTTATATATAGCCGGGTGACTACATAAACATTTGCGCGCTATATTCCGTAGCGGGTGTAGTCCGAAGCGTAATTTGATTTTATAAATGCACAACGCAAGATACACACACAACAGTTTGTGTATCTAGAAGATCGCGCTTCTGCGTTGCGTGCCTCAGCACAGATACAATGAAACAGAGAAACAAACGAAATTTTAATATTTTAATTCTTGTTCTTGTTGTTGCCGTGTTTATTTCGGCCAATGCGTGGGCATAAATACACCTCTAAATAATAATTTGATTAGAGCTGGTGCTTGTTGCTGTTTGCTTTGATGTAGACATCAGATACAGAAACATCAAATACATATAAAGATATAGATACTTTTACACATATAGGTACATCAGGTACCGATGAAGATGAAGATACATTTCCAGATGCAGGTATCAAGAGATGCAAATCTAGTCGTTGAACGTCAGACGTCATGCGGAAGATCATCTCGGGTTATATATTTAAATTTCAACTATATGTATATCGCAGATACAAAGTACGTGAAGTTATGCTTGGACTACGTCGCCGTAATCCGAGCACACAGTGTCTTCTTGACGCAGTCGTCGTTGCCGACGTCTTTCCACAGTCTAGGCACACTTCAACTGTGCAAATTGCTCAGCATGCATCAAGATACAAAAAAAAAAATAACATCGCTAGAAACGTGCTCGGACGGCATGTGTCACATGTATTTAACAGATACAATAAATTCTGCTGCTGCTGCTGTTGATAATACGCACAATATATTCTTCTGATTTTTCGCTGCTTAATTTCATTATTTCGTGTTTCTTTCTTTCTTTTTTTTTAGACATGAGTCACTACCCCCAACAACAAAAATCTAAAAGAAAAAAAAAAAGAAGAAACTAAATTTATGTCAGCAGTGCCAAAAGCGACGGGCGAATAAAGACAATAAAAACAAGCGGCAAATAAATAAATAAGAAATTCTAAATGAGAAAGAGGCAAACGTACAGAAAATAACAAAAACCGTGAAAAATATTCATACACTGTGAGCATTGGTATGCTTTTCATGTTGGCATATATTTTGTATTTGTATTTGTGCTGTGTTGGGGGCACGAGTACATTACACACGTTTATGCAACACAAATGAACGTTCAACAGGTTGCAACAGAGATGAGCTCAATGTATATTCCCATCAGTAGCGATATGCTGGGGAATCGTGCTATTTGTGTGGCACGAAAAAGCATTTTAGGAAAAACCAAAATCAAATGGTTCAAAACGACATTTATTGGCACGACAAATCAAATAAATAACAATAAAAAGTTTTCGTTCATTGGAATGAATTCTAGTTTGTTTTTATTTTTGATCTTAAGTTTGCCAAATCCTAATTGGATCACAGAGTCATCCACAAAAGCTAGTTATAAATGTTAATTATATGTCGAACATAAATTTGCATATATATGCAATGCATTTTGTGTGCTACCAAGCTATAAAAAAAGACATAAAATATTAAGAACGTGGGGTTCATCATCGCTGGGAAGTTGGTCAGCAGCTCGCATGTAAAAAGCTGACACTCTGCCGCCATAACAAAAAAGCAATTGAAAAGAGAAAGTTGCAAATGCGACAAAAACAAAAACAAAAAAACTTCTAGCAAATTGAGCGTAGTCGAAACCTGTCAACAGCTCAACCCACAAACCCTGCTCCGACTCAGATTTACAGTTAGATTTAGAGATAGAGTGTGAAAAAGAGAGCTAAGCTTCTCTTTGCATTTACACTGAACATGTGTTTGCAGTATATAGTTCAAACCTATAATCCTCCTCCGCCGTCTCCTCAAGGCCCACAGCTACTGATAAGCACCACCGATGCTGCGGGTGGGTGTGTGTATGTGTGTGTGTGTCTGTTGTATGTGGTGGCAAAAGGCGGTTAAAAAAAGAGAGTGAAAAAACCACAAATTCACACAGATTTTTCTTGTAGCTGGTTGAACGAGTTTTACAAATTGTCAACGCTTTTGCTTTGCTTTTGGCAAATACGATTTGTAGACAAAAAACTAGTTTGCAGTTAGCTACGTTAATGTACGTAGCTCTCTGTTGTATCTAAGTATCCGTATCTGTAACTCTTGCTGTGAAACATAATTTTGTCATTACCCCAGCACCAGCAGGGCGTCATACGACACAGACACAGTCACAGATACAGATTCATGCATATATGCATATGGCCAACAGATGTTAAGTAAACAACAACAACGTGAATCAAAGCGAGCGGGTCTGACTCCGAGCTGCGTGCTGCGCGCTGTGAACTGTTAGCTACGTCCGTCCAGGTAGTCGATCCTGCACCACGCCCCCGCCCTGTTGACTGCTGCTCGCTGTGTGTTTATTTTTCGGCTCTTTTTCAAATTTTCTGTTAAGTGTTTGCTTTCGGCTACGATGGCCCAAGGGCGTGGGCAGGCGGAAAGGAGGGCAATGCGGGGCGGAGTGGTGCTGGAAGTCAGGCAGGCAAAATGACTGAATGAGTGAGTCTCATTTAAATTCTGCTATTTACAGTGAACGGATAGATCAGCTTTTGGGTTGTACGTAATCAACTTATGGATATTACAAAATTATGCTAATCTATATTTAATATTTAATGTATTTATCAAATAGTATCACAAAAAATGTACCAATAATCTAAACAAAAATCGTTAACGTGCAACTGATCCTGTGAAGAACAAAACATAAGAAAAACCGAAAAACACATGAGAGGGGCTCCCGTTGGTAGCAATAGAAGAAGACAAAGCAGAGCCTGAACTGACGAGAGTAACATAACAACATAGCGGCAAGAGGCAAAACACAAGTTTATGCGCTCCTCCTCAAAAAGAGAAAGAGAGAGACAGACAACGACGCAGTTGCACACAAAAAGGAAGTAACTAAAAATAACAAACAACTGACGTCGACAGCGACGCTGGCAGCGCTGACTTTGGGCTCTCTCGCTCTCTCTCAATCTCTGTGCAAGGTGGAATGAACTCAAGATCAAGCAAAGAAGCGACTTTAAATATAGAAAGAAAAACAACAGCAGCAAAGAGAGCAACAAAGTAACGCTTATTGGGGGAGAGAGTGAGAGTGAGAGAGAGATGCTCGCACCTCCTACACACAACACAAGGGGCCAGGCCATGGTCGTAATTTGAGAGAAAAATATCAAATTCTTTTTTATATTTGTAATTTTGACATACCTTCGTCCAGCAGGCGTTCGACATGCGTAAAAACATTTGGGAAGGCGGCCAACTGCTTGCGATCCTTTAGCAATTGTGCCAAATAGTCGGCGATGCTTTGTGTGCTCTGCTGTTGTTGTTGGGGCGTCATGTGCTGCGGCTGTGGCACCACTTGCGGGGGCTGTTGTTGTTGCTGCTGTTGTTGTTGCTGTTGTTGCTGCTGCTGAACAGCAGCGACTGCGGCAGCCGCAACGGCAGCGGCCGCTTGTTGTTGCAACTGCTGTTGCACAACGGTCTTATTCTCACATATACTCATGTTGTATGTGTTTTTTTTTTGTTTTTTGATTATTACTTCTTTTTTTTTTCTTTTTTTAAGCTTTAACAATTGTTTACTTTGTTTCACAAGGTTTTTGTTGTTGAGATTCTTTTTTACGTTGCGTATTTAACTTTTTCGACTGTTTGTCTGTTCCTTTTTATTTTTCGTATTGCACAATTGCTACACACAAAAGGCTATATTTGTTGCTGTTGTTTTTGTATTGTTTATAGTTACTGCAAAATGAAAGCAGAATATTGTTTTCGTTACGAGCGGAATTCTCAATAAAAATCGTAGGCGAGAGCGAAATACAGAAAAACCGATTGAAAACAACTCCACCCAAAAAAAATTTAGAGAAGAAACGAAACGAAAAACACAACAACAACAAAAGCAAAAGCAATGAGAGAGCAAATTGAAAATGAAGACTGAAAAAATTCCTCAGCGCAGCAAGCGGCTGCTTGTGATCGTGGCAAGAGGAAGAGCAGACAGACGGCGCAGTCTCTGTCAACGTTTTGCCATATATACACACGCACACATCGACAGTTTATTTGTACGTGTGTGTGTGTGTGTGGTTGGGAGCGTAATCGTGAGTAACGGAGATGAATGAAAGCAGAATGTCAAAATAGCTGCTCATTCGATCGTTCGTTTATTTGCTCTCTCTCTCATTCTGGTTCTCTCTGTGTGGCTGCTGTTGCTGCAGCCCCAAGAAGTACAACAAAAAAGAAAGAAATTAATTTTAATATGCAAATTAACATATTTCTTATTTGCATCGAAATAAATGCGAATCGCTTGAACACTACGTCAAATATATTTTGGAATTCAAATTACTCAGTGCCACAAATAAATAGCTGCAGCAGCCATTGCAAAATTTTGTTGAAAAATTCGCATGAAATAAATATGCACAATTTACTGTTGTCGCTGATTATATTTTATTTGTTGTTGCTGCCCTTTTTGAGCGTGGTTTATTGCTTTCAGTTTGGTTTTCACATAGAGAGCGTTTAAAAATGTTGCATACATTTGCATTTGTTGCACACTGCATTTGATAACTATTTGGGAATTCCTTTTTTTTTTTGTTTTGTTTAAAATTTGTATTCGAGTCGGGTAAAAGGAAAACGCACGGATCTCGCCTCTACTTGAACGATTCTTCCTACTTCTAAAACTGAACCGCACGCAAAGACAGAGAAAAAGAAACTGATCGCAAAGCGAACTGACGAAAGAAAAAGAAAAGAAGAGAGCCAGCATGCCATTTTGAGTGTAACAGCGGTTTAACAGCGGTAAAGATCAGTTAACAGCGTTGCCACACTTAGGCTATGGCGCAGCTGTTTGGCATATCATAGATTTTTAGCTTAAAAGTTAAGTTTATCCGTGAATAATTCAGTATACTTATCGAAATTTGTTGAATAAAACAAGTTTTGTTTTAGTTTGGCACTTTTAATGCCTTGAAAATTTGTAATTAATACTTACACAAACTATGTGAGGCTATGTGGCAGCACTAAGTCTGTCAATCATGCGCTGCTCACAGAAGCCATCTCCCTTGCACTCGTTTGCCTAAGCATATTTGGCGCGTTGGCGTCAATTTGAATTATGGAACCCAGCGCGGAGGCATTAATTACGTACGGATATTGTTAGGAGGCAACCAATGCGAATGTGAATTCAAATACGATTAGAACCAAATATATGTGTGTTGTTGTGTTAGATATGTGGGCATTTGGCCAAAAGCCTATGCAAATTACGCCCGTACTAGCCAGGCACTGCGCACCGAGATGGAAATGTGCGGCCAAAAGCCAAATGTTGGTGTTAAACTCGCCTTCAAATAACTGGCACTCAAAAATGTATGTGGGAAAATTGGCATTCGCAATCGTATTCGTATTCACATTGCGCACCATATAAGCTGCCCTGGACAGCAACAACTTTTACTTTCCATTGCAAATGCGTTTCATTTGTACTACACTCAGGAAAACTTACATGTCCTTGAATACAAAAAAAGGTACCCAAAATCAAAGACGGTCGTGTTCAGACAGAAATAATTATTTTAAATTTCTAAATTTTTGTAATATTGTCTCAAAAGTATAAATTATTTTGAAAACGCTTGAATAATATAAAATTTCCTAAATTAAAAAGTTTTTCACAACATTTAAAAAGTTTTTAAATATACTCAAATTTAATTTTTGAAAAGTTAAAACACCCTGTTATCAACCCCAAAAGAATTTGCATTTTTCAATTGAGTGCCCTTTTTTGCCAAGTGTAGTTTTCTGCTTTGGGCTTCCTCGTATGCCACATAAAGCCATCGCCAGCAAAGACCGCTTTATACTTACAGCACCCGCATGCACCTAAAAAAAAAAGAGTCGTGAAAGTTTTCAATCACAGCCACAGTGGAAAGCAGGCGCCCACCGACCTGACCAGCAACTTCACTCTACACCTTGGGTGTGTATGAGTGTGTGTGTGTGTGTGTGTGGGCCGAAGCCGGCATAGCTATAAAGTCACATTATATACATTTTATTACCATTGGAAATATATGGGGAATATGTGTCACAGATTTAGACATTGTATTATGATTATGGTTTTTCGATTTACAGCCAGTGTGAAGCCTATTTCGATGTTGACACCTACACAAGAGCCACACACAATAATAAACACTGGATAAAGAGACACATCATTTCAGCCGTGGGCCGCTAATCTTTAGGGCACTATTTTGTGTATTTGGACCATTTGGGTAGCACTTTCAATTTTCAAAATATGGAAACGCTTCAGACTCGATTGCAAAACAGTATTTTTAAATTTAAGTAAATAAGTTTTTTACAACGTAACGAAAAAGTAAGCTCTTAAAACACCACCCACCCACAACACATTTTGGGTCTTTGGTGGTGCAGGTGAAATTTAACAATGAATTGAAGGATCCATAAGGGGAACTCCATCCAAGATAGTACCAACGACTTATTATTCCTTTGTCCGGGCATAATATTGACAAAAAAAAGGAAAACACTCATTTTAAATCGCGGTAAATCCTTGAAAATCATTGACGGACTACTTATTGATTTATTTCGACAAATTGGGCAGACCACACATGCTTTGATAATAAATAAATACCCAACAATAGAGAGATTGCCAATTTTGCCACAATACAAGTGATACAAAAATAGTCAACAGAAAAGATACATTAAGAGAAAGGTATTCTTTACAATTTGAAAAGGAGGGAAATAAAGATAATAAAAACTAAATGAAAAAAGGTAAAATTTGTACTCTTCAATCAACGAATACAAAAATAGATTAAAGCCATATAACCTGTTTAAATGTAATATGGTTTTTGGCTATTATTATTAATAATAATAATATAATAATAAATAATAAATAATATTCAATATTAATAAATAACATTGACTATCTCTTGTCTTTGGTATTCAATTTTAAAAAGCACTATTCTTTCTCAATTTCGTTTTTGCAACTGGTGTATAATCAATATTTTACTCTCAATTTTAGTCCGGCAAATGTTGGTTTAATCCGAGACCGATTCAGAATGCAAGTTTCCAGAGAGGGGGAACATTGATGACATCAATGTTGGTTTTGACGATAGCCGACAAATTATACCATGCAATATGCAATTGACACACAAATTCTGCACTTCGTGTGTTTGGCCCCCTTTATATAATTAGCGGCAGCTTGTTGGTTAAAAGCCAACTTGTTAGCCATTAAACAGACGACTTCCAGTGGCTTTCATTACGCATGCAACTGTTGCGTAGGCGAAGCCAAATGCTATGAGCCAAATAAAACCAGATTCACGCACGCCCACACTTAACTCTCCTCAGCTCCGTACAGGTAGTGGTTGTATTTCTACATGAATGAATATTCAATACACATCTACTCATACACATACTCATACTCATATTCCAACAAATACACATGCTTAACTT
The DNA here is from genome assembly GCA_037043585.1 of Drosophila mimica. NCBI lineage: Eukaryota > Metazoa > Arthropoda > Insecta > Diptera > Drosophilidae > Drosophila > Drosophila mimica. The sequence continues at coordinate 1,906,683 of JBAMBE010001187.1, forward strand.
TAGCTGGTTGAATAACACTCGTAGAACAGTCGGTTTATTTAGTTATTTGAAGCGTTATTTTCACTTGTTGACGAAATTGTTTACTAACTCAAGATGACGTTTCCTGAGCTTATCTTCTATAATTCTACAATTATTCATTTGTTTGCGCATTCATTAGAATTTTATTGACATAATGATTATTTAAAAGAATGCATCTGTTACTCAGAAAATATATTTGTTTCTATATGTCGCATGTTTCGAGAAGTTTTCTTAAAGTTAAAACAGAAAATTATAATAAAAATATATATACATATTTTGAAACAAAAAAGAAATCTCATAACTTGATCAAAAACAATTTTACAACTATTGAAAGAAAATACTTAAAGTAAAGTAAAAATAATTAAAGCATGTAAATATTAATGCTTAAGTATATTCATTCCAAGATTATCAGCATAAGTTAAGAACATATTTAAAAATATATATATGAATTATATAATCAGAACAAACATGTCTGCTTTAAGGAAGGAATTTTAATCTTAAAATTCCCAAGATGGAAGTCGTTTTTCAATTTCACCAAAATAAATCTTTGGCAGTTAAAACGAGTAAAATATGATTTATCAGAGCATTTGTTAATTATATATTATATTCATATATTTTTTTTTTGTATTTATACCTTATGGCTTGCAAAATAAAAATTAAAAAAAAAAGTTTTGAAACATAGTTATTTTTGTAAACTATCTTATAAATCTACCTTAGAGCTCTTCATCAAACTACTCGGAAAATTGTTGTGAAAAGAGAAATGTATTTAAGAGAGTATCTCACTTTTCCTCCGCCTCAATTTCCATTCATGAATAATATGTTTTCACATGCACACACTCATTATACACATGATGGCAGTCATGCATTCATGAATAGAGACGCATGAATGAAAATGAATGTGGTTTAATATTAGTAACGACTTTGATTCCATTCACAAGCGTTGGATTCGTTGGATTGATTGGATACGTCGTAACAAGTGCTGCAACTAGCAATGCGAGTGGGCGTGTTTGAGTATTTTTTCGGCACTTTGGACGCCCACCCACATCTTATAAGCCACTATTAATTTGTTGCTATCCAGCATGGTTGGCTGGTTTGATTAGGCTGCGCATTAATTTCTTGATGCCTGCCTTCGGCTCTTGCGTTGGCCCAGTCAAAGGAAAAAACAAAAAAAAAAACAAAAAATACACACAACTGGCTGCTTGTGCTGTGGGTGTCGTGGGTTAAACGAGTTATATTAGAAAATTGTTTACAGGCCGTTTCAATGTTGTTTCAATTTACCGCAAACATTATTAGTGGGCGCCAATAATAAGTCACTCTGAACATTGCTCAATTGAATTGAATTTTTGGGCAGCGCACGCTCCTCAAACTGTAGCCACAGTTTTTCTGGCATTGCCAAATCACATGACTGCAAATAAACTGGAACAATAAAATGAATAACAACAAAATTTGCCCAAAAAAACCAGACATTTCCCATTTTGGGCAGGCCTCGCTAAATACTTATTAAAAAAGACAGCGATAAATATTTGAAACAAACAACAGACGAATAAGGCAGGCCGACATCCGTGTGGGCGGATGGAACCTCTTATGGGATGACGATTCGAGTCCAAAGAGTTGAACTAAATTTGTGAAATGAAGAGACTTATGTACACATTTGCTATATGTACACACATATATAGTGGTTTATATAAAGAGTACATGGCTTAAACTTAATGCTAAATCAATTAACGCATAAACTTCTTGGCCTGATCGCGATTGACCTGCTTGAATGTGCGCTGCTTGGAGCTGTTGTCGTTCATTTGCTTGTAGTAACCGAAACCGCCGCCGCCCACACGCTTCTCGGGGCGCTCTCGCTTGGCAGCGCCAACCTTGAGGTCAACCACGGGCGGCACCAGAAACCCAAAACTCTTGGAAACCGCCTGCAGATCGAGCGTGTTCACATTGAAGATCTGTTTCAACTGATGCGAATCGTAGGCGCGCACATACGACTTAAACGCCTCCTTGGCCGACTGATTGAGGAAATAGTTTTTCGCTATCAATTTCTCCAGCTGCACGGGAGAGAAAGAGAATTGTTATATCTCGATTTAAATGTGTTCTCATAATGCACGCACCTGCAGCTGTATATCGGCAATCTTTTGCCACGAGAACTCGAATTCGTTGAGAGGCACTTTGGCCGCTTTTAGGTAGCGCAAGAAACCCAACTCCTCTGGTCGCAGCATAAGCAGGGCATGACCTGAAGTACCCGAGCCGCGGGCCGTACGACCCACACGATGTATATACTCGCGTGGATCATCTGGCGGATCGTACTGCACAATCCAATCCACTTGGGGTATATCCAAGCCACGCGCCGCGACATCTGTGCAGAGTAGAATGCCAGACTCGGCATTGCAAAACTGGAAGAATGTTGTTGTGCGTTTCGTTTGCTTCTGTTTGCCATGGATGGAAGTCACGGGCAGATCGATGTAGTTGAAGAGCTCGTGATGATACTTGACCGACATGCACGACGAGAAGAAGACCATCACCTTCTTCTTGCGATTCTTCTTGAGGAACGTGAAGAGGACCAACAAACGTTTATCCGATGGACACACAATATAGCCCTGTTCCAATCCATCAACGGTGGCCGTCTCCTGATTATCATGCACACCCACATAGACGGGTTCCTTCTTTAGCGCCAGCTTCGACAGTGCATCGATTCGGTCCGTTTGCGTGGCCGAGAATAACATGGTCTGGCGGCGTTCTAAAGGAATAAAGGTGATAATATATTACCAAACTGTATCCATAAAAAATCGTAGGGAATTCTTACTTGGTAACAGATTAATGATTTGCTTGAGCTCCTCCTCGAAACCGATCTCCAGTATGCGATCCACCTCGTCAATAATCAGACACTGCAAGTTCTTGTAGAGGAAATCTGGCGAGTTCTGCAGATGATCCAAGAGACGTCCTGGCGTTGCCACTAGAATGTTGATGCCCTTCCCCAGTTTGTCGCTCTCCACCTGACGATTGGAGCCGCCCATGACCAAGCCGTAGGTGTGGTGATGATGCGCCATCAGTTCCTTGAGCACACCAAACGTTTGCATCGACAATTCCCGCGTGGGCGAGATGATAATGACGCCGGTGCCGTTGCGTGGCATAAAACGCAGCTTATTTATCAGCTCCACGGCGGGAATGAGGAAAGCAAGCGTTTTACCCGAGCCCGTTTGGGCAGCGCCCACCAGATCCCGCCCCTTAAGCAAAGGAGTCAACGATTTCGACTGAATTTCGGTCATATCGCTGAAGCCCATCTCGGCAATGGCACGCAAAGTGGCCTCCGAAACGGCACCTTTCAGTGAGGCAAAGCTGCGGTCATCCGAATCCCGTTGATCCAATGCCGACAACGAAGATTCCACCGAAAATGCCTTTTCATCGTCATTTGCAGAATTTCCATTTGTTGCTGCTTTTTTCGCTGTTTTTGCCTTTTGCACTTTGGATTTCTTAGAGGGCGCTGGTTCATCGTCATCGACATCTTCCTCCGATTCGGGTGAATCAGCTTCTGCAACATGTTTTAAGTATATTAAAAAGGAATACTAAGAACTAAACAAATAAAAGCAAACAACTTTAGGATTCAGTTATTTGTGTTAATTTGTCTCATGCCTGCACAAAGCAACATTAACTCGTTACTCGAGTGAAAATCAAATTCGCCTTTAAATCATCATTTAGCAAGTGAAGTCTATTGGGTTATGCCTGGTGATGTCCTGTATTAAAGTGAGCAGAAGCATATAATCAAAATTGTTCACAAACCTTCACTATCGATCTCCTCATCGTCATCATCATCCTCCTCCGCGTCGCTGTCCATCTCTTCTTCGTTTAAATCTTCATCTTCTGCGGAATCCGAATCCGAATCGGAATTTGCCACCTGAATTTGTGGCTTCTTTTTCTTTTGCTGCTGCTTTGTTTTCAGCTGCGGCTGTTGCTGGAAATCATCATCCAGATCTTCTGCTAATCAAATTATATATTTAGTTTTATTTAGGATTTATTATTAATTCATGAACACACCTTCTTCATCCAGAACAGGTCGCTTTGCTGGCTGTTTTTTCGGATTCTTCGCTTTGCTTTGCCCAGCTTTTCGTGGTGGCTCCGGCTGAGGGGCTGTATATTTGCCTTTACCCTTCTTCTGCGAGAGTTCCTTCTTCATCTTTTCGCGCTTCACTATTTTCTTCATCAGCAATTTCTCGCGTATTGACATTTTAAGCTATTACAGTCCTTAAACAAATATAAAACAAAAATGCACTAAAATGTTTAGTAAAAGAAGCGCGCACGTGTTGAAGTCCACGATATTGCAATTCACTTCGAAAAGGCGACAAATTCAAAACAGCTGTGCGAGGAAATATCGATAAGGTTCACATATTCGATAACTAAGCAGAGACATTACTTACCACAGTTGGCATTCACATTGTAAGGTCGACAAATGCCTAACAGCTGTGATTGCAAATATCGATAACGCTCACATATTCGATAACTATGCAGAGACAACAAATGGACAACAGTTGGCATGCCCATTGACTTGCCAGTCACAACGAACTGGTAATTTCGCATCAAACGACAGCTTGATGGAAATAAGCATAGACGTTCTCATTTTCATTTTTTACACATTTTTGATTCTTTATTTGCAACACTTTGTAAACAGATTCGCAGAGTTTGTGCGCATGTTCGAATAAGCATGCTGGGACTGCAATCCTACGCCAGCTCCTCCGAATCCGACGCCTCGGACAACGAGCAAAAAACAAATGCGGAGCAAACTTTGCATCTGCAGCCGCTGGACAAAACCCATTCGTTGTCCAAATCCCTGGCGATTTGTGCGGCGCCCGATGTAGTGCCGATGGGCGCCGTAGCCGTTGAGCGATCACTAGACCCAATGCTCAAGGAAGTCACCTACAATCCACGGTACGAGGAGATGTACGCACCCGTCCAAGGACCGGAGCATCCCAATCTGACGATGCAGCAGCGGGCGCCGAGAAACACCCTCGCCGGCTACGTGGAGAAGGCGCACATCAATGCCTTCGAGTTTGAGAATCAACGTCGCACCTTTCACACCTACGGATATGCCCTGGATCCCACTGTGGATGCCACAGCCGATGGGCAATCTTATGTCGGTGATCTCCAGTCCGCCTACGATGACAATGGGAAAACTGTCTTCGAAGCGCCCAAGCCGAAGAAATTGCGCAAGCAGGATAAAAACGATAATCCCGAGGATGTGGAGGGCTTCCTCGGACCATGGGGCAGATATGAAAATGAGATCACCGTCGCTAAGCCAAATGAACAGGAACGCGCCGAGCTGGATGAGCTGCTCTCCAAGCGACACAAGCGAGGACGCATTCCTGAGGATAAGCCACTGGAGGAAAAATCGACTTTGCACAGTAAGCATACAAAAATATTCAATAGTTTGCAGATGTTTTAAGAATAATCTTTCCAATTGCAGTCAAGGATGCCTACGATTATCAGGGCCGATCCTATTTGCATGCTCCGCACGATCTGGGCGTGAATTTGCGTTCGAATGCGCCGCCGCCAAAATGTTTTCTGCCCAAGGCGCATATACACACTTGGACGGGTCACAACAAAGGCATCTCCTCGATACGCTGGTTTCCCAAGACGGCACATCTCCTGCTCTCTGGCTCAATGGATTGCCGTGTCAAGCTGTGGGAGGTCTATGGTGATCGGCGCTGTGTGCGCACCTTCTCTGGTCATCGGCAGGCCATCAAGGATATTGCGTGGAACAATAAGGGAACACATTTTCTCTCCGCCTCCTATGATCGCTACATAAAACTGTGGGATGCGGAGACAGGCGATGTGGTCTCTCGGTTCACCACACGCAAAATGCCCTTCTGCGTCAAGTTCCATCCGGATAACAGCAAGCAGCATCTCTTTGTGGCCGGCACCTCCGACAAGAAGATCATTTGTGTAAGTTGTGCCCTGTTGCCCAGTTAAATTTGTGGACTTTTACTAAAGCTTTATCCAATCTACAGTGGGACACTCGCAGCGGCGATATTGTGCAGGAATACGACCGTCATTTGGGCTCCGTAAGCACCATCACTTTTGTGGATGACAATCGGAGATTTGTGACGACTTCGGATGACAAATCGATGCGCATTTGGGAGTGGGATATACCCGTCGATATGAAGTACATTGCGGATCCAACGATGCATTCCATGCCGGCCGTTACTCTAGCACCCAATGGCAAGTGGATGGCCTGCCAGTCGTTAGATAACAAAATCGTCATATTCTCTGCCCTCAATCGCTTCAAGATGAACCGCAAAAAGACATTCACCGGGCACATGGTCTCCGGCTATGCCTGCCAGTTGGATTTCTCGCCGGACATGAGTTACTTGGTGTCCGGCGATGGCGATGGCAAGTGCTACATTTGGGACTGGAAGACGACGAAAATGTACAAGAAGTGGCAGGCGCACGAGGGCGTTTGCATCAGTGCCCTGTGGCATCCGCATGAGGCCAGTAAACTGGTCACCGCCGGCTGGGATGGCCAGATTAAATATTGGGATTGAGAAGGCCTACCAAAATAGAGATATATTGATATATTAGGTTTTTAAGCAACACATGTACGATGTAGTGTAATCAATTGACAAGCAAACAACAACAACAACTAGAACGATTATTTCTTTACTCCTTTCTACAACATATACAAAAGCTGTCTTTGTTTACATTCCTTTTGTCGTTTGCTGATAAGAATGGAGCATGCGCAGTGGCTGCCAAACTGTACAATATGGGACCACCCCCAAATTGGGCGGAAAACATATGCGATTGCCAGCTAAAATCAATACTTTTTCACAAGACCAGCCAAACTACGCAGTAACTGTGTATGTTCATTAAAAACTCAAAAACAATTGCACAAAACTTAATTTAAGCCGATGCAAACACACAAATTGCAACCTACAGTTTAAATGCCATTGGAATAATGCGTAAAGCGCACTTTTAAGCGAAATATTAATTAACCAACAACAAGAAGAGCAGCCAGCAGAGAGGAAAACTTTCGAGTTAGAAATAGAGCACCATGTCCAAGCCACCGACGGACACCTCGGGCTTGGGCTATGCCTATCATCTGCCATCCGGGGGCCTTTTGCTGCGCCTTAAGAATTCGTTGTCGCAGTTTAGCGACTTGTTCAGCGAGTTCAACAAATACATTTCACCTGCCTTCTTCCACGACCGCTGCGAACGATCCGTCCACATGCGCATGTATTCCATGCACAAGCGCGAATTCGTGATGGTCTTCCTCGGTTTCTTCACCTGCTTCGGATTGGGCATCATCATCGGCCTAACTGGGCCCCCAATAACCACAACAGATGCACTGACCGCCCAACAGATTCTGGCCAATACATCGCTGGCGATGAGTAAAACGGTGCTGGCCACCGGTCCCTTTGCCATGAAATCCCCCCTGATGACGACCTATTCGCAGCAGATGTGGCTGATTGCCAAGTTGGTCACCGACAACAATGATGGTCAGTACGAATCACTTCTCCATTTAAAGAGTACCGCTCAGTGCTCTTTCTCCTTTAGATGAGCGCTATGACAAGAGTTTCCAGATTAGTGTCACCATTGATGGCATCAATGAGCAGCACAAGCCTCTGACTGTCCTGGGAGCCAGCACGGCTCACAATCGGACGAGGCACTTGCTCTGCGTGCGCAACGATTGCGAGGAGTTTACTGTGATGCATTTGGGCTTCCTGGACTATGCCCACTACATCATCACGGTGCGTTTCATGGGCCTCGAATCGTTCCATCAGAAGTACAATATCAGGGCCATTACCTTTTATGTGAGTAAAGAAAACTATAATAATATTTAGTGAAATCCACATTTGATTGATTTTTATTGAAAATAATTTGCTTATCATTAATTTGTAATATTTTTTTAATACAATTTAGATTTTAATAGTCGAAAACTTTAAATTGAATACAAATTCGTACCATTTACAAATCTGTGAACAATTTTTTTTTAACTTCATTAAATTATTATTGATTTTATTATGAGCTTGGGATTTTACATAAGATATATAATCATTATCGGCGAACTTTAAAAATAATTTATTTTAATAATCGTTAATTTTTTATGATTCACAATCTTTACAATTGATAATTATTTAAAAGTTAATTTAAACTTTAAGTTTAAAAGTGTTAATATGCAATTTAATCCCACTAACAATTTCTTTTAGTTCAAAACATACAGTCCGGAGTTTACACAGATTGAGATCTGGTTTCGGTTCATCTTTCTGCTCTTCACCTTTATAGTCATAGTAAGTTTAACGTTTCTTAATTCTCCAAAAACCTCATTAATATTCCTCCTTGGTGCTTTATAGTGCTGGTATGCACACACGTTGCGCAAGTATCCTGTCTACGACTGGTCCATTGAGCAGAGATGGATATCCTTGCTGCTGCCCCTTCTGCTGCTCTATGATAGTGAGTATCAATTAAATCTACTATATGTGAATGAGTTACTTTGATGTATGAGCATTCTGCAGATCCATTCTTTCCGTTGATATTCCTGATGAACTCGTGGCTGCCTGGAATGCTGGATGCAGTGCTGCAGGCGACATTCCTTTGCGCCCTGCTCATGTTCTGGCTGTGCATCTATCACGGCTTACGGCAGAATGAGCGACGCTTCGTAAGCTTCTATCTGGTCAAGATTATTGTCGTTCTGCCCATTTGGCTGTGCGCCATTGTGCTCGCCACCTGGGAGAAGTGCAACGAGCTGCGTGATCCCACATACAGTCACTTTGTGGACACCAAGAACTACAATGTAAGTGCAGATCATATGCGTACATAGCATTCCCATCCTAATCATATCATAAATCCTTTACAGGGCCTCAAGATGTTCTTCTACATTGCCTGCTGCATGTATGTGATTTATCTGGGTCTGCTGCTGCTACGTGCCTACACAGAACTCCGTTCCATGCCCTACTTTGGTAAGCTTCAGCAGATTTGGAATACATACAGCATCCCCTTGTTTTTACTCCTCCAAACGTGTCATTATAAATCCAACTTTCCTTCTGTTTCAGACATCCGGTTAAAGTTTCTCACGCTGCTGATGCTCTTCGTGTTGTCCATTTCGATCACAGTGACCACTTGTCGCTTTGGCTTTGGGATACTGGAGGATAACTTTGTGGCCACGCTGAACACCACGTACCGGAGTTCGGCTCAGTTTATGTGCTTCTACGGGCTATTAAATTTCTATCTGTACACCATGGCGTATGTGTATTCGCCCGATGGTCGATTTGCCCAGGCCGATTTGGCAGTAACCAAGGATAATCCGGCCATTTCAATGATTGACGATTCCGATGAGGATGTTGTGTACGGCTCCGACGAAGAGTCCCGCCGTCCCCTCACCTCTGTGGGCGGAGCTGGCAAAAATGACTACGACAGCGATTAACAACAATTGTTTGACCGAATCGTACTTTAAGCGTTAATGTTCCAAAGGTGGCGAATCCCAAACAACAGCGCTCCATTATTGTACAAATTACTTATTCTACAAGTATAGCATTGAGCCCAGCGTTTTCAATTTCCCCTTACATAAATTTGAAGTAAACTTAATTGGTAAACTATTTGTTTGTGTAAAATATATACATATATATATATATATGTGAACTGGATACAATTGCAATGGATATAAGTTGAAAATATGGTGAGCCTGGCGAGGTTTTTATAATTTCAACTATCAAAATGAAAAATACGAGACACATATTTTTTATTTAAAAAACTTTTCGAATATGCCGTGGATTCAAGAATATCCATCATCTAAAACAAACATTTCTGTTTTACGTGAGGAAAGTTAACTTTTAACAACAGTTACTATTCCATAAAAAAGTAACAGACTAAGCAAAACGATTATCGTTATTTTTCTAGATTGTTTATTACATAATTAACACATTTTGCCAGTTGAATTATAATGCAAACAAATGGCCCGTCTAGAAGACCTCGTTAATGCCCATCTTGTTTTTGGTCAACAGACCGCTGTCACCCACATCTGCGTTGTAGCCGGGACGGAACTTCATGCCGGGCGCCTATAAAATACGATTATGCTTGATAAGATTGGGTCTGGGATTAAGTGTTAAAGGTGGACTCACGTTGAACCAGACGTCACGCCAGACCTTGCTGTCGTCGGCGCTGCGCAGCAGCTCGGGCACATCGTAACGTGGCACATTGAAGTAGTTCATCAGATCGGGCTTCTCGTGGCAGTACTTGATGCGCGCCTCGCACCACTCGGTTTCGAGAGGGAAGCGCCAGTCGAGCTGTTTCTTGTTGTGCGGATCTGATTCGTGCTGTTGGAAATCGATGCGTTCGATATCCTCAACGACGACCTCAGTTTCGCCGCCGGCTGTCCAATCGTAGATGAGCAGCTCTGCATGTCCCGAGATATCCTTGAGATACTGCTGCTTGTACAGCGACTCCAAATCCCTCAAATACGCTTCGCTGAACACTTTCGATTTGACTTCGTGTTCCAAGTTGCGTGTCTTGATTTGCCGCTGGACAGCATCGATGGGCTGGTCCAGGTAGATGACCAAATGCGGCTTCAGCAGCTCGCCAATGGTGTTCTGACGCAGTTCGTTGTACACGGAACGAGCACCGCGCGAAATATAGCCCTGACGGAACATGGCCTCCATGAAGACAAAATCGGAGAAGGGACTGCGCTCGATGACGACGCCCTGTCCGGTGGACAGGATGTGCTGGAGAGCATCGATATATTGCGAGTAGCGAAGCATATACATGCGTATTTGGAACAGAGCAGCCAGATCATGATTGGGATTCTTGCAGAAATCTCGAACGTCATAGCTGCGACAACTAGGCGGCAATTCCGGATCCAGTTTGCGCATATCATAGCCATACGGATTGATGTAGATCAGATCCAGATCAACGGCCGGATAATATTGCATATCCAGCTCAGCCGCCAGCTCTTGGGCGAACTTCGTTTTGCCCGCCGCAATCGGACCCTCAACGCAAATGACTTTCGAGTTCTCATCGAAGCGTTTGGAGGTCTTGTCAAAGACGGCGCTGATCCAGTTGTACTTCTTCGTCTTGTACGGATATGGGGCTGCTTTAGGTACGCGTGGACCACCACGCATCGTCTTTCCGGAGATGTTGCACTTTTGCATGAAGGCGGCAGGCAAAGCATTCGTCTGCGCCTGCAGCAGTGTGGCGGGCGCAGTGGCGCCGCGGCTGGCAAGCCGCACCAGGCCAACACGAAACACGGCAGTCATGCTGCAATCACACAGAAAACAGCACACAACCAATAAACATCAATATAAATATTAATAATTAATTTGCTCGAGTATTGTCGGGAAATGTTGTTACATCACACGAGCTATGCAAGCGCTTCTGCATTTTGCATTTAGAATTGTCCAGCAAAGCGACATCAAAAGCCCAACCGCCTTTAGTTATCCATATTGCATGCTGCACATTTACTAAATGTGTAAAATCGTTGAAATTTCCAGTTAATTTACTCACTTTTAAAGCGAAAATCTAATATTTAGCCAATAACAATTTCGGCCTATGGGTTTGGTGTTGGTAAACGGTCAAAGTTTGCGGCGTCACCCAACACTCTGAACTGAGTTGACATGCTTTCTAAATAGTTATTGTTTTAAAATTTTTAGCTTTTGTAAATACTCACTATACTAAGTGCCCCTAAATTAATTTAAATTTTGTACATTATTATTGAATTCGATATAATGTCAATAATTTGATCTTGCAAATTAACTTCAGTTATTTATGAGATGCTGTGACAGCCCTGTGCGAACCTCGCTGCATTTTTAGAATTCTCTGCTCGCAACTGGAGCTCGCAATGAAATGTAAAAACATCAATTAAAATAGTTTACATAATTGTAATTTAACAACGCTTCATTTTGTAACGCAAACGAATCAAAAATACAAGTAAGTTGCACATGGATAACATCCTGCGGTTGCACAAACGGGCAATTTTTGAGCAGTTATGCAACTGGCAGAATTTTACGCGTGACACAAATTTGTGATTATCCTTATTCGTTTGTTTGCTCTTATCGCAATAGTTGAAGAATGGGCAACTCGGCGCTTTCCAAAGTCCAAATGGAGGCTGCTAAAGCTATGCCAGCTGACCATGCCAAATATATGGCAAACACTGGAGCAGCAGCACCACCACCAGAATGCCCCATGCACCAGAAACAGGGCAATAATCAGTCGTCGGCATCTGCTGTGCCCCCACATCCAAAGATGCAGGCCTCCGAGTGCCCCGTGAAGCATGACGGCACCGATGTCAATCCACTGAATATGATGCCGCCGGCTAATCAGAACCCGGCGCCTGATCAACCCTTTCCACTGCCCACAGAACGTCAGACATCGACCATACCCAAGGTGACCGAGGATGGCAGCGCTCAGTTCTGGCAATATCCGAGTCAACAAATGTTTTGGAACGCCATGTTGCGCAAGGGCTGGCGCTGGAAGAACGAGGATGTCTCCCAGAAGGATATGGGTGACATAATCCGCATTCACAATGCTAACAATGAACAGGCCTGGCAGGAGGTTCTCAAATGGGAGGCGCTTCACGCTAAGGAGTGCGGCAATCCGCGTCTCAAGAGCTTTGGCGGCAAAGCCAAGGATTTCAGTCCGAGAGCCCGTTTTCGCAGCTGGTTGGGGTGAGTTTTTAGCTATATAAAATATTTTTTAAACAGCAATCGGTCGATAAATCCAGAAAGTAAAATTTTTAGATGCTATTATTGTTGTTTCTTTATAAGTCGTCTTGAGTGTAAGATTTTTAATTTGTAAATTGTTTTTTTTTTTTATCATTTTATCAGTTGTTGAAAGTCGAAATTTATAATTCTTGTTTGGTCTTTTTAATACGAAAAAATTTGCAGGTATGAGCTGCCCTTCGACAGACACGACTGGATTGTGGATCGCTGTGGCAAGGATGTGCGCTATGTGATTGACTACTACGACGGCGGCATGGTCGACAAGGATTACCGATTTGCGTTGCTGGATGTGCGTCCAGCGATGGATTCTGTGGACAATGTTTGGGATCGTATGCGCGTCGCGTATATGCGCTGGAGATTCGAAATATTAGAGAACCTGGGCAGCAACGGCAAAGTGACTGCTGGCAGCGAATAGGACTTCTTTTCGGCAATTGTACAAAATCTGTCTTAAGTTATTATCGAATGCGACAAAAGTTATACAGTTTGAGCCGCACTGTTGCCATTCAAGTGCTGCAATTAACAATAAATTAAATTAATAATTAACACTGTTTATTTAATATTATACTCCTGTTCCTATTTAATGATAAAATACTCTGTTGCGTGTTGCAATTCTATGTGGCAAGGGTTTGACTGTGTTTTCAGCTTATCATTCAATCGGACATCTGTAATTTTTTTAATTTGATCAATTTTTATCACAAAATTTGTTATTAATATATTTTAGAACATTTTATCAAAGATCTGCATTGTTTAATGAGTTATCCCATGCTGTTGTAAACAAATTTCAATTTCAAAAAGGTGCACATCACATCTCAAGCACGAAATGCGTCCATCTCTAATGCGATTGCCCCTCTGGAGAAAAATTCCATTCAAAGCATGCCAAACTTTACTATGACGACCAGTGTTGGTCAGATTTTGTCTCCATATGTATATATATTCGCGCATTTACGTCACGTAACATCATCACGTACAATAACGCAATAGCTTCAAGTGGAGAAGTTTGCCGATCGAACCAGTTATAAATGTTGGCTGCAAGAATGCGTTTCGTGCAATATTTGCGTAAGGGCGATCTCGCCAAGCGTCTTGGCCTCCTGGTCGACGATCAGAAGTCCGTAGTTGAGTTGAGCGGGGTCGAGGGTGTGCCCAGTGACTTGAAGACCTTGATAGCGCAGAATCCCAATCTGGAGGAGCTTGCGCTAAAGGCTCAAAAGCAACCGAAGCTGACCTTGAACGATGACGTCACACTGCTGCCTCCACTCAGCGAACCTGGCAAAATCATTTGCATCGGCCTGAACTATCAGGATCACTGCGACGAGCAGAACAAGCCGGCGCCAAGCGAGCCCATGTTCTTCAGCAAGTACAACAATACTTTGGTCGGTCCCCAGGATAATGTGATAGCCCATAAGGCCACCAAGGTATGACTTAGCTAAATACATAATACACAGATATCAAGGCACAATTTTCGTCTCCCTTTAGAAACTTGACTGGGAAGTGGAACTGGTTGTGGTTATTGGCAAGGTTGCTCGTCATGTGGCCAAGGAGGAGGCGTTCGACTATGTTTTTGGTTACAGCATTGCCCAGGACATTTCGGCACGCGACTGGCAGAAGGAGCGCAATGGTGGCCAATTCCTGCTGGGCAAATCGATGGACACCTTTTGTCCACTGGGCCCATCTGTGGTGCACAAGAGCCTGATCAAGGATGTCTACGATCTGCCGCTCAAGACATGGATCAATGGCGTGGAGAAGCAGAATGGCAATACAAGCAATATGATCTACAAAATTGATGATGTCATCAATAGGCTGACGCAGTGAGTCACAAATCCCACGTAAATTTCACATTTGATTCTATATTTATCTTGATTTTCAGAACAATAACTCTGCTGCCGGGCGACATCATCTTGACAGGCACACCCAAGGGCGTGGGCATGCATCGTAGTCCGCCGGAGTTTCTGAAGCCCGGCGATGTGATCAAGACGGAGATTGTTGGCCTGGGCACAATGACCAACAATGTGGTTGCTCCCTGAGCAATTCAATTAAAAACTGTTATCCATGTTATTTTTGAAGTAAAGACAAAAACATTTCGCATTTAATTACACTTTGAACGTCTTCGACTTGGTGGCAAAGTACTCGTCGCGCTTGTGGTAAGGAGCATAGGGATCATCGATGTAGTGCTTGGGCCGACGCCAGTAGCTGGTGACCATTTTATCCAGCAGCCAGCTCTGTGTGGCATTTGTGAAGACGTGTTGACGCAGGCGGCGACGCAACTCGGCGGACTTCTTAAAAAGCTTCTTCTGCCGGCCTGAATGTGTTCGGATCCAGGCACCCCAATCCAAGCGTTTGAAACGCTTCAGCACCGCCTTGACGGTCTTACGTTTGCCTTTGATTAGCGAGAACTTAGTGACGCTGCGAGCGGAGCACAATGATGCTGCAGCTGGGAGTTGTAAGAGTTTTGGTGTTGGGGTCGGCGTCAAGCTGTTGGCAGGTAAAAGATTTATTTGGCGCTGGGCAGGAGCAGTTGCGGCAATCAAATTGCCAAAAAATGCACGTTGAGTTTGCTGCACGCTGAATGCCGGCTGCACACGGCACACACTGCGTAGCGCTGTCAAAAATCATTATTTATAAATGTTCTGTATTTTCATAGGTATTTAAGGCTTACCATTGTTTACTAGCGTACGCAGCATATTATTATTTTCCTTTAATCAATGATGATGTCCAACGTTTTACTCAGTCGCGTAACAACTCGCATCAGCTGTTTGACATTAACACATGCTCTGAGTTTGCCATTCACATTTTACGGCGACACTGTGCGCACATTTTAAAAATAAAATTTGTAAACTTCGTGTGTATTTAATTTTACCAATAGACTTGAAAATATTATAAAATTGTCTTAAATTAATGTTGGAAATGTAAGTTGATTTAATAGTAAGCGCACATTTTAATTATCTGCCCTAGCCACGTACTGCACGAATGGGAGCAGCTGCCAGCAATCGGTTGCCATTCATTTGTAAACGCGCAAATAACGTCGACGGCCAGCGACGAGCAAACAGCAGCCAGTATTTGTCGTTGGAGAGAAATTGGGCAGGAAAACTATTCTCGCCGCCGGTTCAAGTCTGCAGCAGGCACCACCAAGTTAAATTATCAAAATTCTGTGGCTACATCATGTATCGGTTAGCAGCTTTCGAGTGTAAAAGTGCGGTGCAGGTAATAAATTCGAAACGTGCGTGCGGCAATCGTCGCGTGAAAATCAATTTTGTGTCCGTGACGTCTCTCGCCCCGCACGCGCCCACAAACAAAGCCAAGTGCAAAAAAAAAACTAGACGAGCGCTTGTGTGTTATGTCATCTAGCAAATGCAGTTAATAAGCATAAAATGATCCAAAATTCCAGTCAGATACTGGAAATGTCTTCCGATTTCCAATTAGAATCCTTCCGATTGTTTCTTTCTAGCGCACACTGCCTCCAACTAGCAGCAGGCAGTTCAGCAGCAGCAACAATAATAACAGAAGTAAAGGCAACGGCAATGGTGCAAAACAACATCGAGAACAAAATTGGCAAAAGGGTAGCCTGCCTCCTCCGCCAAACATGCGAGAAGCTGGCTTTGGCAAAGTGGTGGTCCTGCTGACACCACTGGCTGCAGTCGGCGGTGTTATTACCTATTCCAAGTAAGTCACTGGCAGGCAGTTTTGAGTTCTCCATACTCCTGACTATTTTATGTAGCCCCCTAATATTAATTTATTTCTTTCTTGTATATTCTTTGCTTCGATTTGCAGATACAACAAAGATTTTCGTCAAATGGTTGAGAAGAATGTGCCTGGCGCTGAATCGATCATTAAGGTTGCGCTACAGGAGGAGGCACCTTTCCAGGGTATAACTAAAAATGTGAACGATCAATTCGACAAAGTCAAATCGACATTCAACAGCGTTTCCAACTCGGTGAGCTCCGTCACCGGCACAGTGACTGGCTTCTTCGGCGGCAACAGTGCGCCCGATGCGAAACCCACGAGTGCACCCAAACCGGTCGAAGTCAAGGAACCCAAGCAATCGGAAGCCGCTAAGCCCAAAGCCACCACTGCCCCCGTTGCGAAAAGTGAACAGAAAACTGCCGCCAAATTGGACACAGCAGCGTCATCAGCACCAAAACCTGCGGCGAAGGTGGAACCTTTGCCAAAGGAGGTTGTGGACCTAGAGAAGGCAATAGAGCTGTCGGCGCAGCTGGCCATCAAGGAATACAACGCAGCCATTGCCATTCTAAAGGGGTGTGTAATAATAATAAGTCCATTCCAGCAATATTTTGATATTTACACACACCTCTCATAATACAGTTTCAATGAGGATGTGCGACGAGTTGTGGACAAGGCTGTCGAGCATGGCGAGAACTCGCTCTGGGCGACACTGAAGAATCGGGCGAGTGCACGCGACTCAGCCGTTGCGATGGCAGAGCGTGCGGCACGTGAAGCACAGGAGAAGATCGGTTAGTCCTTTTCATCAGAGATCATAATTCCTTTTAACCATTGAATATCCATTTTGATTGCAGAGCGCTGTGAAGTTGCCTTGAGCAAAGCCGCCACAGCGAAAAACCATGAACAAGTAGAGGAGTTGCGCAACAAAATTAAGAAGATGGTGTCGCATATTAGTCAAGTCAAGGATGATCTATATAGACACAAGGATACGGCGAGTGTATCCGATAAATATTGGCGCAGTGTTGAGCAGGCTCGCAGCTATTTCATCGATGAAATTGAGTCTATCTTTCCTGGCATCAATCTTGCTGACAAGAAATTGAGCCTATCCAAAGAGGATTTGGATTTGTTTATACTGCATGCCTACTCTCATGTTGTAGCCTACCAAAAGGAGCTGCAGCGCCTGCAAACCGACGGCGAGCTGCGTCTGAAGCGTGCCATTGATTCACTGCGCGGTGACAATAGCTCCGAAGCTTTGCGCGCCCAACTCGACTTTCATTTAGAGGCGGAGAAGCGTAAGCTGGCCGTGGAAAATCAGAAAAGGATATTCCAAATCCATGCCGATGCCGACAAGCAATTGCGCTTGCAGCTCAAAAAGCAGGCCGAAGCTCACGTCGACCACATCAAGGATGTTGTGGCGCAGCGGGAAACGGAACTGACGCGCTCCTTCAAGCGCGAGCTGGACGACAAGTTGGCCGCCGAGAAGGCCAACTACAAACTTCAGCTGGCTGCTATGCTGGGCAAGCTGCGCGGCATGGATGCTGCACTTGCTGGTAAGTTAACCACATTTTCTATACTAATAATTTGTATTTAGTAGACTAAGATGAGTGGATGGAAAACTATCAGTTGAATTCATAAATGTATATATTCTATATATTTCTATATTTCCGATTACTGTACACAAATCGGTCGCAAGAATTTTACTAATAACTATATTTAAAATAGAATAGAATTTTTACATTTGAAGGGCACCGATAGTTTTCCAGTTACAAAAGTAGATACTTAGTACTCTGGCTAGTATTTAAATATAATGAACACCCAAATTGCTTTCCTATGCTGCTTGCTTAGAAATAGAGGACAAGTTTCAAGGTATAATCCGAGCGTTTAATACTCTGCTCGAGCATCATTTAACTGTTATTTAACCTACATTTTGTTTAACCCTTCATAGAACGGGCCGAGACCGAGCGCACGGCCAACCAGGCGCAGGCCTTGTGGGCTGCCTGCCAGGCCCTTTGGGCTTCGGTGCGCACAGCCACGCCCGGTGTGCACTACAAGGATAAGTTGCGACCCCTCAAGAACGAGATAAAAGCCATCGCCAAAGTTGCTGGTGAGTTAAAACTGAAATTGATAGTGTGATAATTAATGCTAATACTTGTGATTATTTTTGCACAGAGGGTGACGAGCTGGTTATTGCTGTCTTGGAAAACATGCCAAAAGAGGCCCAGGAGCGTGGTGTGTTTCCCGAGGATGCGTTGCGTGAGCGCTTTTTGAATGTGGAGCGCATTGCTCGTCGTTTGGCGATGGTACCCGAAAATGGTGGCAGCCTGCCCATTTATTTCCTTTCATTTCTGCAGTCGATTTTCATCTTACGGCCGGATAGTCCCGTCTCGAAAGATGAATTAGAAAACAAGCCTTTCGACTATAGCAAATTGGACACCTATGATATATTGAATAGAGCCAGGTACGCACAGGAGCAGTTGTTATATGAAATTGTGTATTTAAGACGGAATTTTGGTTTTTGTTTTTGTCAGGTACCATGTGGATCGTGCTGATTTCCTACAAGCACTGAAATACTTAAACCTACTACAAGGTGCGCCACGTGAAGTTGCCAGCGACTGGATGAAGGAGGCTCGTCTCATGCTGGAAACACAACAGGCGGCCAACACGCTGATGGCTCATGCCGCAGCTAGTGGCTTAATGTATTTGTAAATTATGTATCCCATTGTGTCCCCGATTTAGTTTTCAACAGTTTGTTTTTGATTTTACCCGATGAGATCCAATCACGAGGACTTACTTAAAAAAGGGCATTGATTGTAAAATTTTTATTTAGAAGCAATTATACAAATTACAAATATAGAGGCCTAAAACGGCAGTGAAAGTACTTTTACGCATAAGGATTTACGACTTTATTTCTCAATTTGCCTAATTTTTGTATTTCACTTTCGACAAGATCACCGGGCTTAAGAAAACTTGATGGATTGCGATAGGCGCCAGCGCCAGCTGGAGTTCCGGTTAAAATTATATCACCCGGGCAAAGAGTCATGAATCTGTTACAGATATTTGTTCATTAAATGAGTAATGAAAATTGTATTTATGTAATAACATTACTTACTGAGAGAGTCGATTAATTAAGTAGTCTATTTTGAAGATCATATTTTTTGTGTTACCGCTTTGGCGTTCCTCACCATTAACGATCGTCTTGATCCACAAGTTATTCACATCTGGCACATGGCATTGGTGTACAAGGACAGGTCCTAGTGGACAGAACGTATCAAGAGACTTTCCCAATAAAGTTTGCCCGCCGAGCAACACATTCCAGTCACGTGCTGTAATATCCTGAGCAATCATATAACCAAAAACACAGCTCATAGCCTCTTCCCGAGAGACGTAGCGACATTTCTTGCCAATTACCACGGCCAACTCGCAGCCGTAATCAATGCGCTGCTCATATTTATACATAAATATATAGTTATAATTTATTGTATTCGTGGTTGTTACCTTGACTATTTGATGGGCACGTATATTATCCAAAGCACCTATGATGGCAGTATTAAATTTGACAAAAAAGACCGGCTCCTTGGGTACACTTTCGCGTCGCTCCGAACAGCTGTCATAGTAATTGCAACAGACACCAATAATCTTGCCCGGCGAATGTATAGGAGGTAGCAGTATTATATCCGGACTTACATTGTCCACATCCATAAATTGAATGCTGTCGAGCAGACTACTCATGCAGTACTTTTGCTGTATAAACTGCACCATATCAGGTGAGGCACAGGTTCTACTCGACAGATTTATCATTTTGGAACCGTTCTCTGATACCATACCAAGACGTTTGGTGGCATTGCCCGGCCTCATGTACTGTATAAAGCGGCCTTTTGGAATATCGAATTCGACAATTGGTTCCGAGACATTGGTTTTGAACCGATCCCATGGTAATGCTTTCGCATACATTCGCGTAGATCCAATGCGGTTACGCAGCAAAGATACTGCCGCTCTCATTATTTGGTTTCATGTAATGTGTCTTAAATTTTGAAAAAAAAAACGCGCAAACTTTGTAAAATGAAAATTTCGAATAAATACTTTCTGTTGTATTACCTATCAAACTTATTTCCAAACATTCTATGTATTGAAATTTAAATCAAAGCTTTGTTATCGAAAAATTAAGTTTTTGTAGATTTGATTTTTGGCGGTTACATTAGACATATCGATTCTCAGACTTCTGGCAAAAACTATTTTTCTCTGTTATCGGAACTGCAGACATTGTTCATTTCGATAAGTTGACGACAACCCTAGTCAGCTGTTACTGTTGGTTCCCGATTAAAATTTCGCAAAAGTAAAATTAAAAATTTTAACGCTTATACATTTAAGGTCTCTTTGATTTTTATTAATAAATACAATAGTCTAACGTAGGATCAACATGTCGATGCTGACTAGAACCCTGGGACGCTGCCTTTTGCAGGTAAGCGACACAAGACACTACTCAGACAGTGCTTACATAAACGCCTCACAAGTTCTGTGCGGCAGCCTCTGTCGTCGCACTTGTGGCCAAAACCAGCACAGATGCAAAGTTTTTGAGGTTAACATCCTCGCAAGAAAATACTAATTATGCATTTCTCCATTAACAGCAGGCGGCCGCAGTGCGCCAACTTCATCTCTCGGCACCACTCAATGGTGAGGTGTGTATTTAGTTTAAAATACATAAATGAGTGCAAATATTTCAATGACACATTTCTGATTTTAGAACGCTTATAATGCTAATAGAACCACCTGCACTCTGATCCCCGGCGATGGTGTCGGTCCCGAGCTGGTCTATTCGCTTCAGGAGGTTTTCAAGGTGAGCTATCTATTTCTCACCATATATTATTAAGTTAATATATGCCAATTCAAATACGTTTAGGCAGCGAATGTGCCCGTTGACTTTGAAGCGTACTTTTTGTCGGAAATCAATCAAGTGTTGAGCGCCAAGCTGGAGGATGTCGTGGCCTCCATCCAAAAGAACAAAGTTTGCATTAAGGTAAGTTGTAAACAAGAAAAATCCATAATCTTTCCCTGAACAAATTTATGAGTTAAAATTAATCTGATTGGCAAGTAGTAAAGATATAATAATTTATATAATTTATAAGCATTATTTATTTAGCTGTTGGCGTCGTTTTCTTCAATGACATACGTAATAACTTTGTATTTTGCTAACTTCCACAGGGTATTTTGGCCACACCTGATTACAGCAATGAGGGTGAATTGCAAACGCTTAACATGAAACTCCGCAATGAGCTGGATTTGTATGCGAACGTGGTGCATGTGCGCAGTTTGCCTGGTGTTAAGACGCGCCATACCAACATTGATACGGTCATCATTCGTGAACAGACCGAAGGTGAATACTCTGCTCTGGAGCATGAGTCGGTGCCTGGTATTGTCGAGTGCCTGAAGATCGTCACTGCCAAGAAGTCGATGCGTATTGCCAAGTTCGCTTTCGATTATGCCACCAAAAATAACCGTAAGAAGGTCACAGCAGTGCACAAGGCTAATATCATGAAACTGGGCGATGGCCTGTTTCTGAGGTCGTGCGAGGAAATTTCCAAGCTGTATCCCCGCATTGAGTTCGATAAGATGATTGTAGACAACACGACTATGCAAATGGTATCCAATCCAAATCAATTTGATGTGATGGTCACACCCAATCTGTATGGTGCCATTGTTGATAATTTGGCTTCTGGTTTGGTCGGCGGCGCTGGCGTCGTTGCCGGTGCTTCTTACTCGGCAGATGCAGTTGTGTTTGAACCGGTAATTATTTGAATTTGTGAAGTTTCGCTTAAGCGTCCATTTACTATTGTTATCTTTGGTTTTTTAGGGTGCACGTCATACCTTCGCCCAGGCTGTGGGCAAGAATCTTGCTAATCCAACGGCCATGTTATTGTGCGGCACAAAGTTGCTGCGCCACATCAATTTGCCGACGTACAGTGAGGTTATACAAAACGCCATTAACCAGGTGCTCAAGGACGGCAAGGTGCGCACCAAGGATTTAGGTGGGCAATCCACAACGCAGGACTTTACGCGTGCCGTCATTGCCAATCTGCACTAGGCCAAAGAATCGAATTCAGCAGCTGAAATGAAAACAGCAATAGCTGCCCAGGATTTATGCCTACTTAGACAATATACTGTTGCTATTGCCTACCAAAATTGAATTGTTAAATACGCTTCACATATTTAGTTTGCCTTTCATCTTTCAGTATGATTTCTCCCCCATATTTCAATGCAATCTTTGAGTATTATTTCTGGCGAATATTTAAGTTTAGTGCAACTACCTCGCCCCGCATCCCAAAACAAAACAATTTTAGTTTTATGAATTGGCCGTATTGTTTATTATTTTGTAATTATCATTATTTTTTTTGTGCAAAATTCAAATTGCATTCGAATTTTGCCGTCAACTTTTAGTTAATGACAAGGAAGTGCAAAACAAAAACAATAAGACAAATTATTTAATGTAAACCAACTCAAAGTGTAGCGAGAACTGTAAAGGAAAAAATAAAAAATAACTCAATTATGAAAGCCATGTCAATTGTTTTTAAGAATTGCAGTTTCAGCTGTCCAAACAGAGTTTAGGACATAGTAAAGAAAATTGGAATACATTTCACATTTTATTTCATAAAGTGAGATTAAAAGGGACCAAAATACGTTACACCAAAAAAGAAAAATACATGTTTAATGTTTAGGCCGAACCTTTGGGCTTGGCCAATTCTATAAGCCGCGGTGAGGCTTTGGCCTTGAGTGCCGCCGGTGAGATGACGAAAGGATTCTCGCGTATATGAGTATTTTCGAACTCCTTTGGCTCGGCCAGCTCCTTCATACGTGCCGATATCTTGTATTTGAGGGCGTTTGCTGATATGGAGAACGGGTCGTCCTTCAAATCGGCTGGCCCCAAATTGGCCTCATGCTTCGCCAGCGGCTGTGACATCTCGTTGATGCGCTCGCTCGCTGTGGATAGTTCAATAATGGAACATAACATTGATTGATATTGAATTTACTCACGTTTGTACTTCAGAGCAGTGGGCGAGACTTTTTCCGGATTCTCATTGGTGTGCACATTAGGGCGTTCCACTGGCCTGGCCAAAATCTTAACACGATCCGTCGCCTTGTACTTACGCATACTGGGTGTCATCCCCCACTCTGGCTTAAAGTCTTCTAGGTACTTCTTGGGACTCGACAGTTTCTTGAGACGGCGCTGATCTATCTCGCCCGCCTTCCGTTCCTGTACATGCATAATTATTTAGTGAGGGATTCAGCTAACGCGTGAATCTCTTGCTGACTTACCGGTTTTGGTGGCTTGATCGGGACTTTCGGCTTCGCTAGTTTCTTGATATAGTTATCGTGTATCTTCTTTTGTTTATCGGTTAGCGGCTTTGTTTTTACTCTGTTAGGAAGTTCTTGGAAATAACTAAAGCTCATAAACACAATTATAATTAGAAACTTACGGTTTCTGTAACGGCTGCAAGTTGGCCAATCGACTGTACAGAGAAAGGTAACTGCTGCGTAGCCAGCGATTCAAAATACTCTCGCCAATTTTATCACCAATACGAATGGCATCCCTTAAACGATAGAGCAGCCGTCGGACCGTTGGCAAAGCCAGTTGTTCGGTGCGGGTATGCATGGGCAATTGGGCTGGAATGATCTCAATTGTTTTCGTGAAGGGGCAGGTACATTTGGGTAAGAAACGGCATAGGGGCCTCGTTGGTACTGCCAATTCCAAAATACGCTTTCGCTTGGTGAAACTTTTCTCATGCCGTTGGTAAAGTTTCTTTAGCTCCTTTGAGATATCCGTGAGAAAACATTCGGCATCGTATGGTATACGCTCCCGAATGGTACAGCAATCGGGACGGACACTGTCGGCAAGTCTTAAGCAGGTCGTAAGCTCTGGACTAAGATCACATTTTAATCGTTTTATTGCCATTTTTTATTTAAAATTTTTTTTTTTTTTAGCTTTTCACAAGGAATTTGCTGTCATCTACTTTGTAAATTAATGTTAAATTTAAATCGGCGCCTGCAAAGCCTACTACCCAGATTATTAGATAAATTTGTTTTTTTTAAGCGAAATATAAACGATTGGTTTTTTTAATTTTATTAAATTTTTATTGACAGTATTCATCAAAATACTGAGAGCTCCATGTTCACATCATTACAAGTTAATAGTTGTGTTTTTCTCATTTGTAAGTATGTATGTTTTTAGTTGATTTTGCCATAATATCTCTTATTTTTCACATACATGTACACAAATCTAATCTTTATTTCTTTCCAATTTTGATTTTCCATTTTTACATTGATTTTGACAACATTGTTTCATTTTTTTTTCTTTGTTTTTTGTTGTTAATATTTTTGTTGGCATTAAATTTGTAGTAAGAACAAAAGAACTTTGTTAAATCAATATCCATGATGATGATAATAATAATAATTGTTTTTTCGTACATAGAATTTTAGCATACACACACAAATATATATACTATAAATTTGAATTTATCATTTACTAAGTTGACATAAATTTTGCTAATTTAAATTTGTGTGACTATGTTTTTTCTTTCTTTTTTCACTTTTGACTGCTGTAGAAAATCCACTTAGCATTCGTATCTTGATATTTAATTTATTTATTTACACCAAAATTACACCAAATAATAATTTCTATTTAACTAAATTGTGTTTAGTTTTGCAATTTTATGACCCTCTGTGTTGTTAAACATACAATTTCAGCCAAATTCTTAGTACTTTAAGATTCTTAATGAAATGATTTTATAATTTAGTTTACTTGCATATCGTATACAAATTTCCTTACATTTATAATTTTTCATTTTCCGGGTCTGACGTTTATGAAATCTTTTTTGTCCTTTACATTTTTCTTTTTATTTATTATTACCAAAGGGGATCGATATGTACATACGTACATACAATTTTTATTTAAATTTCATTCACATGCATACTTAAACTTTTTAATTATTTTTTATTCAAAATGTTTCCCTAGACGTTCCTTAGACTTGATTTTGTAGATTACAAATGAATATTTAATTATGGCATATTGGTGTCGTTATCTGCGATACTTAAATATTCGATATGAGTCAAATTTTTGCATTAATTTTGATGTACATATATATATATATTTTTGAAATGATTACCAGTTATTCATTAAATTTTTTGTTTGGTCCCTGAAGCTGTTGAGTTTAGATTTACGATAGCATTATTCGTATATGATAGTTTTGCCTTCATAAACAGGTCTAGAACATTGTACTAGTACATAAGTATCTTATTTCCAAAGTGTTTAGTGGGTTGAACTAAATCAAACATTGAAAAACTTTAAGAAAAATTAGGTTAATTAATTAAGAAACGTTTTTTTTCTTCTCTGTTTTTTAAATGGTTAATCAAATGCGTCTCACCTTTACCTTTATTTATGTTGCCAATTTTTTTGTTCTGTTTGTTTTTCTATTTGATTTTGCAAAATGTGAAAATGGAGCAAATATTGACGGTGTCAGGATATTGTTTGCTCCAGGTAACCTCCTTACGGTCAATATTTACTTTGGGCTATTGATTAGTATATAATAACTGTAGTACTCATAGATTACTATGACATTTAATAATTATACTTTTAGTATTTGCATGTGTGTGTAGATATGTGAGTACCATATCATTTAATCATTTAGCTGTTTCTCTTGTTTGGTGAAAGAATAAAATAAAAGCCTCTGTGTTTTGTAAAATATCGAAATAAAAATGAAAACTGCAGTTGTTTAACTAAAATATTTGTTTTTATTAATAAACATTTTCAGCGTAAATATATGATATATATAAATATATAAATCTTTTTTTTGTGTTTAAAACATAATAAGTAAATAATAAAAATAACGAAAATCATAAACTTAATCTTAATTATAAGTGTATATATAACAATTATGCACGCTGAACAAATTTTAATTTAATTAAAAGTTTACATTTAACTTATGTCCATCCTATATTTCTTGCATGTATTTTAACCAAATTAAGCATTTTTGTTGTTATGAATTACTTAAGAAAATTATATCATTTGATTTTTTTTTTTTTTTTATTTCAAGAAAGTGGTTTTAACCATTTGCTTTTATAAAAATAATATACACTCATATACATAGATATAACATTTTCGCTGTAAAGAAAAAATCAAATAATAAAGAAATAATTTCAAAGTATTATCTCTATGGAATTTGACATTCAAATAATTGGTTTTTTGAAATTATTGCTTAAGTTTTTATCTTTGCTATTTTGTTGTTGATGTTTCCTGGTTTTAATGCTAAATACATATGTTATCTGTACTTATGGGCTATTGCTAATTATAATGCATTTATATGTAGTTATGCTTATTGGCTGTGAAACAATTTATGTATCTTCTTGTTTTTGTTTTGCACAATAAAAAGTTCATAAAATTATTTGCAGTAATTGATAAATGCAAAAAAAAAAAAATTCGTTTGCTCAGTTTACTGTGTTGTTGTTTGCTTTAAAATGTACTCTTTTCTTTTTGTATTGTACTTGCATCAGTTTAAACGCATCTAGGGCGTCATCTTTGTTGTAGTAAAAATAATCTAAATGTATGCTGCTGTTAAAAACGAGAAACTGTTTTTTAGTATTTTAAAAAGTCATGAAATCGTAGCATACAAATCGTAACAAACATTTCGATAAGAAGAGTATTACTTTTTGCTTGAGATGCAAACGATTGGTTTTCTGTTGTTTGCTGGTTGCCTTTTCAATTGTTTGCCAATTACTTAGAACTATTGCTGTGGTTTTTATTTTGTATTTGTTTATTGGTTAATATGATAAGTATTTCATTCTAGGGCTATTGTTTTCTTTGTTTTAACTGTATCTATGTGGAGTGAGTGGTTGAGTCAATAATTGAAATAAAAACTGTTTCATTAACGTATGACAAACGCACAATGCTGCGCTTACGTAATGCGTAATGCGTAATGCGTAATGCGTAGTGCGTAATGCAAAATGCACAGCACTCAATTCGATCTTGTTCTGATTCTTTTTTCTGTTTTGCTTGTCTATTGTATGCTTGGCTATGACCGTTAATTATGTGGCTATTGTATTGGTTATTGCTATAAATTGAAGTTTCTTTAAAAATCAGTTGTTTCGGGTTTATGTGTATGCGTGTGTGTCTGTGTGTGTGTGTGTGTGTGTGTGTGTGTTTTTGTGTGTGTAATTGTGGAGCTGTGTGTTTTGCGTTTTGCTTGTTGGATTTAAAGTTAATTGTTTGTGGCTATGGCTATTTCTATTACTGTGGCTATTTTAGTTTGTAGTTAGAGAGTAGTACTATTGTTTAATAAAATTGTTTGGTAATTGCTTGTAGAAAAAAGAAAAGTACAATCGACGTCAGGCTTTGTGTTTTGTTGTCTGATTAATTTAATATATTGTACATAAAATATGTACTCGTATACAATATGATTGATATTGTATATCGTTCTTGAATGTATCTCAATTTTTAGTTCAATTATTTTGGGCTATTGTTGTTTGTTTTTCTCTATAGTTGTTGTTGTTTTTGTTGGTTGGTTGGTTGGTTGTCTTTGCTGGGCTGTTTTGGGCTATTGTTTCTTGTTGTTTGCTCGTGTTCTTTGCTTTTTCATGTTGTAGGTCGCTTACCGCTCAAGTAAAACGTAAAAAAATGTGTTCTGTATTGGATATGTTGGCACAACTTAACATTGAATTATTTTTAATAATGGTTCCTCGTTTTTATAACTGCTTTTGTAGTAACAATAAATTTCTGTGATGTTTGGTTCTTGACTGCAAATTCTTTAGAGTTTTTTCGTTTTTTCGTTTTTTTTTTTAACAAAATTAAAACTGACTTTGACTTTAGTTACGTGTATATAATTGGAGAACCTAGGCATATTTTAATGTCTATAAAAGTTATGTGCACTTATATTTGATTTTTGATTTTCAATTAAAGGGTTTTCTTTGTTAAATAATAATGGTTGCTGTTTAGATATACATACTTATATATCAGTTGTTATTAACATATATTTGTTTGTCGTTTATTTGTTTGTTTGAAACAATTGCACTATAAGTCAAATGTGTTGCCCGTTCGTAATAATATTATAAAAATTGATTAAAGAGAATAGCTTATAATGTGGTCTAATATATACAAAACACAAATCAAGGCTAACAACAGTGGCAACACGCCAGTCTGCTACACGCTGGTAATAATATACATACACACATACATATGAACATATAGGTATGCATGTATTAATTATAATATTTATAAACAAGAAAAATATATTTAGATAATAATAAGTAAAATTTTGATTTGTCTATTTTGCGTAGACTGCGCGTACAGATAATTAGAATAATTGTAATAATATATGCACTAATTCAGATATACATACATAAATTATAGAGACAGAAAATAAACACTAAGTATATGCACTTATATTCAGCAAATTTTGATTCATGTTGAACAAATTATATTTTATACACAAAGGTGAGCAATTCTTTAAGCATGCTAAAAACTCGTTTTTAAACAATTACATAATTATCAGTAAGTGTATCGATTTAATTTTTATACAATTATTAACTATTAATTTGTAGTAAACAAAGAATAAGTAATGTATGGGTAATCAATCTTTTGTCTCTCCGAAAAATAAAACACGTACCTGAGCGTTTTTGCACGCTCACCTGCCTAGCCTTGGCTATATCCGGAAGGCCAAATTGTTGTTGTTGTTGTTATTGTTGTTGTTGTTGACAACTTTTGGGCATGCGAACTGCAGCGGCCAGAGGTAAGCATGCAAAACTTCTATACAATTCAACATTCTCAAGCTGTTACTCATTACACTCGACTTTTAAACCTACCACTAGGTTGACATTTCAGTATCTCAGGCCCTTACATTCGGCTTGGTTGTTATCAGTTTTCAGTTTTCAGTTTTCTATTGTATATATACTCGTTAGAATGCCATTGTTTGTGTGTATTGTTGGGTATTTCTTTTAAATTTTTTATTTTTATTTTAATTTGATTCATAGTACGTTTGGCTTGTGCAATGTTTTCTTGGTAACTCAGACACAAGGCACAAGACAACGTGCCCATTCCTGGTGGCTAGGCTGGCATGTTTGTTTGTTTTTTGTTTTTTTGTTTGTTAAACGTTTATAAACATTTCAAATAATTGTTTGCTTAAGCAAACCGGCCTTGAAATTGCTCTGAACATGTATCGAAATATTTGCTAAATTTCGTAAATTTTTAACGTTTGCTTCTTAATATAAACCGTATAATTGCACTTTATTTTTACTTGTCATTATTTTTAGTTTGATTTTTTTTATCATCTTTTTACATTTAATTTTTTTTTGTTTGCGTTTTATAAACAAAATAAATATAATGCAATTACATATATTTTTATTGTAATTTATTATATTTTTTATAATAATTTTTGTTTGTTTCGTTTTGTATAATTTTGTTTTATAAAATGTTTTCACTTTATTTTTTCAAAGCTGTTATTATTTTATAATTTTGTTTATAGACTGTTTTTTCTGCATTTCGTGTAAGTTTTGAGTAAAAAATTTTCCAAAATATATGTACAACTATATATGCTCTGAACTGTCTGTTTTTTAGTGATGTGCTGTAGTTGTTGCCTTGTTATTTAACCGTTTGAAAAGTAATCAGGCTTTCATACTGTTGTCCTACTTTGCTCTTATATTCAGTTGTTAAAACCAACTTGTGGCTACAGTAAGAATTCCCTTTGCTTCGAAAACTTTATTGTTTTGCTTGTGCTCTGTTAAGTTATTGTTGTGAATTATTGGTATCCGATCCATTTACAATTTGTTTATAGCTTTTCTATATGTTTCAATATTATAATAGATTTTCATTGTTATAATTTTTTTTGTTTCGTTAAGATTGTGTTTTTTATGTATGCCTAACCAACATTAGTCAGAAAAAGTTTCTTCAAAATTTTGGATTATTAATCACAGATAGTGTGTCTAATATATATGTATATATGTATGTATAATAAATATTTATGTATACTTCAAATATAATTAAATTAGCAATAAATACTTTTTTTTTGTTTTGATTTTTCTTCTCGTATAATAAACAATTTTTTTTGTTGATTTGATACGCATACATTTCGCATGCATGATGCAAATAATTTACTAATTTTTAAATTGTTTCTTATGTTTTTTTGATACACCAAATGTTTGTATATTTTTATAAGTATGCCTCAATATAAATTTTGGATTTTCTCATACAGATATTTTCTTTACTAAGCCACAACATTTATGCACATCAAATGTATTTTTAAAGATTAGCCAATAAATATCCCTTAAACTTTCCATGCTTAAATAATATGTATTTTTTTGTTCAACTTTAAATGCTTTTAAATGATTTTGTTTATGTTTTTCCACAAATTTTTTGAATAGAATTTAATTTTTTTTTTTCGTCATACGCGTTTTTATTACAATTTACTAAACATTTCGACATATTTACCGACTTTAAAAATACATATGTTGTATATATAATTTTGTTATTTTGTTTTTTTTTTTTGTTTATAAGTTTATATCTTTCTGACACTTACTAGCTAGCACACAAAATATGTTGTTTAGGTACATTTATATATATTTTTTATTTATTTTTTATTTACGCATACATTTAGTAACCCATCAATAATTTTGAAATGTTTCTCAAATCAAGAGACATCGAAAGGGCGTGTGTGACTCAATGTTGGCCAAAAGGTTTTACAAGTGTGTACTGGTAGGAGAGGTTATTACTTTTTTTTTACGGTGTAAATATGTTAGACGTTCCATTTTTGTTTGTTGTATATTGTGTAAAGAGTGTATAGAGTGTATAAGTACATTTAAATATATATAGTTGCTCAAAATGATCATGTGTTTTGTTTGAGGTATACGCGTAGTGATGAAGACACACATATATTATACAAATATAAATATATATATATTTCTATATACATATATATTTATATAGATAGATATAGAATTATTTTTTTATTTTAATTTTGTGTCTTTATTAGGCAGCATATAAGTTTTGAAATATTTTTATTATATGCTTCCTTAATATTTGCCGAATTATTCAATTACCAATTTGGATTTTTTATTTAAATATTTTTTTTTAATGCCTAAACACATGTACATGATTAAATTTTATATTTGACTTAAACACCGAAACTGCAAAATTTTGCTTTTATACATTTAAATATGTAAAAAGTAACTTTTTTTTATCTATATATATTTGATGTAATTTTGTTAAATATGTGTGGCTGGATAAGATCAAATATCAATTTTGATTATCAAATGATATATTTAAGTAATTAATTTGGTTTGTTTTGTGTATTTGATGGGGTCGCTTGGGCATTTTTGTTGGTGGTTTTAGTTGTTGTTGAAAATTTAGTTTTTTGCGTATATTTCAATTTGTTGTTATTATCATTTTGTGTGCTTCTACATAACGGTTCTCGTTAATCTTATCAATTTATTTAATTTGTAAATGTGAAGGCAGCTTTGTTTATTGATTTCCGTTTTTTGTATGCTTCTTTTTCTTTAAGGTTTCTGGGTTGTAAGTTTTTATAAGTTTTTTGTTTTTGTTTTTGTTTTTGGTTTTGTTCAAAATAATGCAATTACAAATTAATCGTTAATTTGATATTAATTTATAAATGAATTAAACGATAAATTGTTTATAGTTTTTGAATTTTGCTTTGCTATTTCGTTTTTGAATGTTTTGTTGTATTGTGTATTGTTTTGTTATTGTTATTATTGCTTGTTGGCTATTAAGTATGTTGTTGTTGTTATTGATCGGATATTGTAGCTGTTGTTATTGTTGTTGTTGTTGGTATTCCTAGTTATGGTCATTGCTGTAGTTATTGTAGTTGGGTTTCTCAGTAGTTATGTATCTCGCGTCTGCATTGCGATTGCGATTGCGATTGCGAAAGTCCATAAATAATCACATTTGAAGTATTGAAGTCAAGTGTTGAAAAGATTGAAGTAAAAAAGTCTGGAATGTGAAAAGTTATCTAATGTATTTTTTAATGTATGGACACAATTCGCTTGCAGATGCTGCATAGGTTGGCTGTTCATTGCTCGTAACTGCTTTGCTGATTTTTATTGTATTGTGGGCTGTTGTTTTTTTTTTTTATTATTTTTCTAATTTAAAAAATATATTTTTATATATAAGAACTTTCTAGTTGCTGATTTTTTTCTTTTTGGCTACTAAACGGAATAGGTAATGCAAATTAAATATTTGTTTTTTTTTTTTTGTTTTAAAGTTTGGTCTTAACAATTTTGTTGTTTCTTATATTCTTGATGTTGTTGATATTAATTTGTAAGGTTTTGTTTTTATTTGGTTTTTTGTTTGTTTGTTATTTAGAAAGTTTGTACAAGAGAATGCCTATTTGTCGATTGTCAAAAACTAAACAATAAATATACATAAATACGTTGGGAATTTATGTATGTTTTGTTTTTTTGTTGTTCTTTTGTTGTTGTTGTTGTTTTGTTGCTGTTCTTGTGTATTTCAGATGTGTGCATACATTTTAAAATATGTTGTATGTTGTGTTAATTACATCTTAACTAACAATAGGAGCCACGACGCTCAGCATAATTCAAATTGGGCTCTTTACTTTTGTTATACATATACATATTTATATGTATATATATATAGGTATAGATCATATACTTAAAAAATTTGGTTTGCTTCCATCTTATATATGATTTCTAGACACATACTCAATCTGTACAAATACAACTATACTTGACCCGGTGCTCATTCAACCTAGAAGCTATAGTAGTGTGTGGCCAGCGGTGGCCACACAAAAGTTGGTGCCACCAGTTGCTGTTGCTGCTGCTGTTGCTGTTGCTGCTGCGGACAGTCGCCGATGTGCCACCTGCTCTATAACTGCTCCTCGGTGGCGGCCGAATGCACTTCGGACTGTTCGGCCTTGATCTTCGCCAGCTTTTCGTGCAATATGGAGTTGCTGGGCGAGATCTGCGCTGCTTGCTGCTCCGACTCGAATTTGACACTGTTGCTGCCATTGAGATCCATCATTTTATTGTTGTTGCTGCTTGCACTGGCGAGTTGTGCTGCCGCCGAGGAGCTCTGCGATTGATCGCTCTTCAGGCTGCTGGCGTCCGTTTCCGAGTCGCGCGATGTCATCCGGCTGCGGCCATTTCCATTGTTGCTGCTGCTGCCGTTGTTGTTGTTGTTGCTGCTGCTCTTGTTGTTCTTGTTGTGCGCCAGGTCGCTGTTATTGTTATTGATGTTGTTGTTGTTGGAATGCTCAAGATCGTCATCACTGCTAGCACTATCCGCACTGCGCATGGGACTGAGACGCTCACGTTTAATATCCGTATAGGCGCCCATCGGGCTGCCGGCACGTTTAACGCTCTCGGAGGTGGAACAGGCGGCACCGAGGTAGTCATTGCTGCGATTATTGGTGAACGGCAGCGGCGTCTTCTTTACCAGCAGCTGATCCAGCAGTGCATTACCATTGCCGCTGGTGTTCACATCGCCATCGTTCTTCAGCGTCTTCCGGATGATGCCATCGTACATGTTCTCGGCAAACTCCAGAGCACTTTTCATATGCCCGCCACCATGACCATGATGATTGCTAGCCACGCCCAGTTGACTGTTTCGCATCACCTCGGCCAGGTGTGACTTGATAAATTCGGGATTGCGATTGAAGTCCAGAGCATAGTTGGCGCCGGCATTCGTCTGTGGCCAGAACATGTTCGGCTGAAAGGACAGCTGCGGTGCTGCATCATATATGGGCAGCTTAATGCCGTTGGGCACCGACGCCGCTGCCGCCGCCGCGGCACTTGCTGCACTGCTACTGCTGCTCTTCAGTGCATTGCTTAGCTTGGAGCCGGAGCTGCTGGTGGCATTGATGCTGCTGCTGCCAGCCTTGAGTTTGTCTAGATTATTGAGGGCAGTCAAACTAATCTTATTCGCTGCCCCCGTCAGCCCAACGAGATCCGGTTGCGGTTTGGGCTCCCGCTTGCGCGGTCGCATCAAATGCCGCTCTTTCACTTTGTACTCCAGCGTTGAGTGCGGCACACCATAATAGCTGCCGGCACGATGCACAGACATCTCTCCCCGCTGCACGGCCTTGACTGCCTCGACCAGGCTGTCCCTGTCGTAGTTGCGGTACTTACCACGCTTTGGTCGCGTCCCCTTACCAGCGGCCAGCGCCGCCGCATCCTGGGCACTGAGCTGCTGATGCTGATGCGAATGCGGATGCGGATGCGTATGCGTGTGCTGCTGCTGGTGGGCATGATGTGCGGGTGGCAGATGGCTGTGATGTTGCTGGGCGAGCAGATTAGGAGAGGCGCCAAAGCGTGAGGTGTCTGTGCCGCCTATCATTTTGGCCACCGATATGCTTGGCTTCCTGCTCGCACTGCTGTTCCCGCCGCCTCCACTGCTGCTGCATTCGCTGCCGCTGGTGTTGCCATTGTTGCGCAGACTATCCTGGCTGCTCTGCTCGTTGATCTTGCGCTGTATGGTGTTGGCCATCATCTTCTGTATGGATGTCGGCGATGGGGACAACAGATTGTTGCCGCTGTTGCTGCTGCCGCTTTGCCTGTAACTGTTGCTGGCCGCTGCGGCAGCAACTGCTGCTGCCAGCATTGGTGAGGCAGAATGTGGACTATGATCGCCGCCGCCGTTGCGGTTGCTGTTGCTGTGAGTTGTTGAGTTATTATTGTTGTTGCTATTGTTGTTGTTGTTGTTCATGTTGCTGCTACTGCTGCTGTTGTTGCAGCGCAACGTGGGCGAGACGCTCGGTGCGCCGCTGATCTTGAAGGACGGAATCTTCAGTATGGGATCCTCACACGCCTCATTGGCATCCAGCGAGGAGCTCGTCTCAGGCGTTTCAGACTTTGGTAGATGACGGCGATAGGCGGCAACTGCATTTAGATGCTGCAACTGTTGTTGCTGTTGCTGCTGCAGCCGACACTGATCGAGCAGTGAGGCACTGCCGTTGCTCTCGTGTCCAGATGCAGCAGCATTAACCACCGCCTCATTGATCATGCCGCCACTTTTGGCCATTAGCAGCGATTTCAGCAGATCACCCAGCGTCTGCGTCTCGTCCAGCTTGGGTATAACACCAAAGCCGGCAGCCAGGAACAGCGTATTCAACAGCACATTGGGATCGATGGGCATAGGCAGTCCGGCGGCATTGGTGCCACCACCGGCTGCTGCTGCTGCTGCTGCTGCAGCTTGCATATCCGTTGGAGTGCCGTCTCTCTGTGGCGTCCGCGATGACTTTGGCGACAGAACGGGCTCGAGATCGTCGCCCAGTTCGCTGCCATTGTGCTCGGACATGGTGCTCAACTTGTGCAGATGCTCGGTGGGCACAATACGTTGCGCCATCTCCTGAAAGCTCAGCGCTGGCGTTGAGGCATTGCTGTCGCCGTCACCATCTCCAGCCTCCTCCCCGGACTCGTCCTGCTCGTCCAGATAGCGCTGCAGCTGCTGCAGCTCTGGCGTCACTTGAGCATTCGGTCGTTTCGCATCCAAGGACATTTTGCACAGCTTGTTGCGCAGCGCTGAGCGCGGCACATGATACTCCTTGGCTGCTTTGCGGGTACCCAGTTTATTGACCAGCACATCCTGCAGCGCACTATTCAGATCCTCGTGACTGTAGTTGTGTCTTGCTGCTGAAATGGGCGTGGCACAGTCAGACAGAGCTCTGCAAATAATCAGTGAAAGAAATGTGTGAGTCTTGTTTCTGTTTATTGAAATAAAAGCGCTTGTTTTTTTAAATATGTTCAAGTAGCTTTTTGTTTTTAAATTACTTACGAAAAAAGAGTAGTTTTTACTTAATCTTATTTGTTAAATGTTTGCGTAAAAGGTGTGTGATCCATAGGCAAAATTGTACAAAAATATTTATCTGACAAAAAAGTTTCTTTATATTTTAAACTTATAAATAGTAAACATTTTTATTCTTGAAAATCGCCGTTAAAAACTTCATTTCATTATATTGCGGAAACTAAAACGGTTTCAAAAGTAGTTCAATTGGTCTCGAGGTGAAAACTGCATTAAATATATACATTTTTTGAATGAAAGGCACATTAAAAATATTTTATTATTAATTTACTTAAAAGAAATTTATTGGCACAATTTCAGTTTTATCATTTAATCTAAGACTTATTCAAGATTTGTCTTAATTGTTAATAGATCAAACTTCTTATGAATGATGCACAAAAGTCTTTCGTAATTGTTTTTATATGCTGACAACATGAAATGAATATGAATCAAAATTTGAGCGAATAAGTAGCCGAATGTAAAATATATTATATCGGTTATTGACTGTAGGGGTAATTGACCACATGATACAAACAGGTTTTATTCTCTTGAAGTTTTGGTACTTTGTATGACTGACTTCAGTTCAAAGCGGAATACGACTGCTGGCAAAATATTATTTTCCATCCTGTCACTTCCTTTTTGCCCAGCAAACATACATTTTTTTCGGTACTGATGCATTTGGCACTCACACACCAATACCCATACACCCACACCCACACACACACACTCAAAAGTACTGACAATGAGCGCTTCTAAAATGTCTGGAGCAGGAAACGGCGATGTTGTCCTTGTCAAAGGCAATGGCAAGGATATAGCATAGAAAAATTTGTGACTGTTTTTTTTTTTTTTTTTTTGCTTCTTTTTTGATTTTGGCTGCTGCAGAGACAAAAGATGACACGCCAGGGTTGAGTGATGCTCGAGTAGCAAATGGAGGAGGTAGGAGGGAGGAGGGAGGAAGAGAGACGAAGAAGATGTCAGCCTGCCAGCCAAGCCAGGGACAAACATGTTTTTGAAGTTCATTAGACGAATTTGAAAAAAAGTATTTTTCACTTAATGCCAAGCTCGAGCCAAGCCGCACCACTTGGCGCTTTGGTGGTGCCTCCAGCCACTCTACTAAGCCGAGCTGGAGCATGGGATGGACCGCACTTTTGGTGGCCCGTTTCAAAAGGCAACTTTTGTGTAACGCAAAAAACAACAACAACAACTGCAGTAGCAACAGCAGCAGCAGTAGCAGGAGCAACAGCAGCAGCAGCAACACAAGCAGTAGCAACAACATCAGTGAAAGCCGTACGAAATTTTTCTTTTCTTTATGCGCAGCCAGCAGGGAGACGCGCTCCGAGACGAGACGAGAGGAGACGCGACGCGACGCAACGGGACGAGACGAGTTGAGACCAAGACCCTTTTGGCAACACGGTAGTATGGGCAAAGGCTAGGATGAATGGGTGGTTGGGTGGTTGGGCGGCTCTATGTCCGCGGCTGTGCTTCAGTACATTGCACTGGCTGTCGGCAGGCAGCGGAAACGCACAGCTTCTTGCCCTCGCTGTGGGCTGTGGGCCAACCCAGGAAAGTTGACGGAAAAGTTGTCGCTTTTTTATGTTGTTGTTGTTGTTGTTGTTGCAACTTTTTGTTTTTATTTTTTTTTTTTGTACAGATCGCGCGAGCGGGCGTCTGGAAAATGTCTGAAAATTGAGCAGACAACAAAAGTGTGCGGCTGCAACAGCAAGTGGCAAATGGCAATGACTGACCAAAAAAAAAAAAAAAGAACGAACGTGGCTGGGCGCCTTCATTACCAACAACAGGGACCGTTTTTTGACGCTCATGTACATACATATATACATATATAAATACATACATATTGTATGTAAATAATGTGCCCGAAATATAAAATATGGAAATGTTCATAATTGCAATCCAGTCGAC
Organism: Drosophila mimica; assembly: GCA_037043585.1. Taxonomy (NCBI): domain Eukaryota; kingdom Metazoa; phylum Arthropoda; class Insecta; order Diptera; family Drosophilidae; genus Drosophila; species Drosophila mimica. The sequence continues at coordinate 1,944,771 of JBAMBE010001187.1, forward strand.
CCGATGCAATTTTCAGCTGCCGAGGTGCGACTGCAACAGAAAATGTTAAAAAATGGATTTACGAAAAAATAAATGAAAAATGTCATTTCAATGTCGTTTTGATTTTTTGATGTTTTTGCTGTTTTTGTTGGTGTCGTTTACCTTTTGGCTGCACTTCAATTGCAATTTGCCGTTGCAACTGGCGCTGCTGGCGCCGACGCTAGCAGCGATGTCGTGCCATGAATTTTGTTGCTGTTCCTGTTGTTTTTGTTGCACGCATCTAGCCAGGATTCATTTGCGCTGCAACCGTTTTTCTTTTTTTGTTTCGTTTTCTCATTTTTTTTTTTTTTTGTGTGTGTTGTTTGTTAATGTCGTTCTCTGTTTTTTGCTCGCAATTTTCGCTTTTTCGTTTTTCTGACATTTTGTTTTAATTTGTGGCAGCAACGGCAACAGCCACGCAAAAAAAGGGTTGATTTTTTGCATTATTTTTGTTGCATTTTTTTGTCGCTGTTGTTGTTGTTGTAATTTTGACGCTTGCTGCAATTGCATCGGCAACTGCTGCTGCAATTGTTGTTGTTATTCTCGTTGTTGTTGTTGTTGTTTTTGCTGACATTTTTATGCGCATATCGCATTTTTGTCGGTTCATCCCACACCTTTTGTGTACATACACACACACACACACACACACACACACACACTCACACACACACCCATGGCTCCCCCTACATACATGTTATGCACAATGCAACCAATGCGTTGGTAATAATTTTTGGGTTCGCCGGGTGCGGGAGGGGTTAAGTTAAGTACACATATAATTAAGGCTGAGTATCTGCCTTAATGCAACGGAACGATAAAATAGTAAATTGGACTTAAACCCGAAACCGATCGAAATTTTGGAAAACAAATTAAAGTTCTGATGCTTTAAAAATACAAATCAAGGTGGAGAACCGTTAGGAATCGATCTATAATTGTGCAACTTATAGATGTTATATATGATTGTGATTTACATAGAAAAGGGGGTATTTATTTATGATATAAATATTACTTAAATGTATTCTAGTTGAGAACAATATTATGAATTGGATTTTATATAGACTTATGTTAATTAAAGTATTGGGTAGTCGATATAGATACTTTTTTTTTATATATTTATGTTTTATTTTTTTGATTAATTCAGGTAGTTCCTTGGTCCCCTCTAAAGTGCTCATGTAATTAATTTTATTTTTTTTTTGTGTTCTGTTGTCTTTTCTGCGTGCATCGTGGCCGCTAAATTTGTCAGAGGCGTTGAGGGGCGTAAGGAGGTGTGGCATGCTGTTAACAGTGTCCCGTTCCAGGACGTTATTTGTAAAAGTATGTGTGAGTGTGTGTGTGTGGGTGGGTATCTGTGTGACTGAGGACGCCGAATGCAATTTTGTTAAAAAATGCATTAAGTGCATGTGTGCGTCTGCCTGTGTGTGTGTGTGTGTGCGTGTGTTTATGTGTGTTTTTGTGTGAATGTGAGAGTATGTATTTTATATTTGTGTATGAATGCAATTGCATGTTTGTTTTTGTTGCCAATGCAGGCCCCCAACCAAGTTGCCCGCCGCCACCGCCCACACTTCTCTCGCACTGCCTGCCCCCTGTGCTTGATGCGTGCGCAGCAAACAACCACCTACACACACACACACACACACACACACACTCACACACACACATTCGCTTGCATGCATATGCAGTTGCATTTTTTCGGAAGATATGCACTCATTTTTTTTTACGGCCAACGCTGTCGACGTTGCCGTCGGCGCTGCTGTTGCAGCTGCTGCAGCTTTTTTATACTTTTTTTTCTATCTCGCTCATTTAAGTGACATTTCATTCACGCACGCACATAGTAGCTGCACATAACGGCAATCAGGCTGGCAGCCAACCAGGCCGACCCACCTGACCACCCAACGGTCATTGAAATGACAAAAATATGGCAAAAATGAGCGAGGGGGAATCAAAGGGGCGACGCGGCGTCCGACGAAAAAACAGTTAAAAAATGGCCTGGCCTGCAACAGCAACAACAACAGCAACAACAATAATGCCAGCTACAACAACGATTGCAACAATAGCAAGTGCACGCATTAAGCTTATATTTCTTTTTTTTTTGTTTTTTGTTGTCGTATTTTTTGGGGCCAAATGGGGAAAGCGACGTCGCAGTCGCTGCCGCTGTCGCCGTCGCGGCTGGCGTCTCGCTGCTGACGCCAACGCCATCAGTCTATGCCAGTTATTACGCTCGCAATCTTTTTTCGGTGCATTTGTGTGTGGGTGTGTGTGTGGGTGTGCACGGAGAATTTTTCGTAAACGAAAAATAATGAATACATATATACACAGCGACAACACTCTGCCGCCTGACCCCCCTTCCGCACCCCTTTGGCACATTGCATAGAAAAAAGTAGCAAGAAGAAAGACCAAAAAAAAAAAAAAAAAAAAAAAAATACATAATAAAAATAAAAGCGTAAAAATGTAAAACGCAGTGGGGAAAAAAAGCGATCGATATGATGCACTCATTTTCTGTCTGCTGCGCCCGGTACGGCGACGTCGCTGTCGCTGCTGCAGCGCCGGCATCTCGACGCTTGACTTGGAGTGGCGATGTCGCTGCCTCATCATCAGCCACAGCCATAGCAGCAGCAACAGCAGCAGCCGCAGCAGCAGCAGCAGCAGCAGTATATAAAAAAATCCGTAATAATAAACGCTCGAAAAAAGCCAAAAATTGCAGCGTCAGTAGCTATTGTACTTCAAGTGTTTGGTTGAGTCCTTGGGGATGCGGGCATGAAGATGCAATTTTCCAACTATGTCTGTGCATGTGGCTGTGACTCCTATCATTCGTATAGCGGACACTGGACATGTTTGGCACAGCCATCGAACACTTGTCGATCTGCGGTTTTTAACTCCTCTAGCCTGCTGCAGTTCCTGCCAACTTGCTTCCTGCTGCTGTTTTGTGGCTATTGTTTTTGTTTTTGTTTCTGTTTTTGTTGTTGTTTTTGTTCACACATTTTTCGTTGCTTTTTATTATAACAATTAAAATAGGTGTACGATGATGCAAGGCAGCAGCAGCAGCAGTACTTGGAGCAGTAGAAGCAGCAGTTGCTGCTAACAAACACTTGGCCATGCTTTAGACAATAGACAAGGACTTGTGTTTTGCGGCTCAAGTGGCAGCCGCAGTAGCAGAACCAGCAGCAGCAGCAGCAACAGCAGCTGCCGCAGCCGTTTCTGGCGTCGCCACAGATGCCGCAAAAAATAACCAAAAAAAGTAATGACGAAAATTGTGGAAGTGCTGGAAAATTATGCACACGTTGTCGACACCCCTGACGTTTGTCTCTATGGTCTGAAGTGCATACATACACACACACACACACACACACACACACAGACAAACACATGCACACATAAAACATAAATAATAGGCTAGGTGGCTCTGAACATTTTAGAGTAATTAAAAAAATAGCGGGCAAAATATAAAGGAGTTAAGATGCAGCATGAAATACATAAATTTTGTATTCTTTACATTCTGCTTTTATTTCGTTCTCTATGGATTTTTTTTCTTCTCTTTTTCGGCTGCTCAAATTTGATGCAAATTTATGCGGCAACAGTGTTCTCGCCCCTTCCTGCGTCAGTAATTAAGCGTGGCCAACGCAGTTGCTGACTGCGTGCTATGGGGCGTATGTGTAATTTTCGGCATCGTTTCATAAACCACACTCAAACCACACACACCATGCCACACAGACACATACAAAGTCACGTCACACATACTTATGTGCACACACACAACCACCCACACACGCACACACATACGTGCATGTGTAATTGCACGATTTTTACATAGGCCCACAACAATGAAGCTTCCCGAGTGCCACCCAGTCGACCAGCCCTGTTAAGTATGCTACAATAAATGCAGTGTCAGAGGCGGGCCAGTGCCCAAAGTGCAATTATCTCATGTATTGTCTGCTGGAACACCATATATATTTTTTGTATTTTTCTTCTCTCTTTTTTGTTTTTGGTTTTTTTTTTTTTTTTTAGTTAAAGTTGGGCATCATGAATTTATGATGGTGTTTGTTCGTCTAACTAAATCTCAACAGCCCTAATTAGTGGGTTGATAAATGTGCCATCTGACAGGCCACCTGCACAAGTGTGTGTGGATATAGACTATGTATGAGGGAAACTATTTTGATGAGTTAAGGAGTTTTGGCTTTCCCAATTTAAAATTAAGTTCAACTAAAGATTTCCATTTTGATTTGCAGTAAAGATTTGCCATCAGGGTATATCTTAGTCGAACTTTGAAATATTTAATTCCACAAATTAGTAAATTTCAATTTAAATAAAGAATAAATAATTTAAGAAATAAATAAAAAACAAAAATAGTATTTAAATACAAGGCTAATTATCTTATATACCATTTTCATGTGTCAGTGCATTTAATGTTCGTATTTTTAAACAGTTTTCATTTGTATTTTTTCATTTATGTATTTTTAGTGCATTGATAATTTTTTCCTTTTTTTACGTTTGCGCACTGTCAGATTTAAATGTGTATCAATTAAAAAAGACGTATGTACAACGAAATTGTGAGTGAATGCATGTATTAAGTACAAGTATATAAGAAATATGTAAGTGTGTGTATGTGTGTGTGTGTGTGTGGCTTACCTGGCTGTCTTTATATCGCCGCTAATCGATGAATTTGGCGATGGTTTGCTGCTTAGATCCAGGGGCGCATCCGCACTGGGACTGGGAGTATCTTTGAGTGCGGGACTGGCGGCGGCGGCAGATACTTCAGAGGTAGTTGGTGTTACCGAGTTAGCATGTTGTTGATTGGCCAGCGTGCTCATCAGATTGAAATCGGCCATCATTGAGAACTGTGCCAGCTTGGCGGCCATTGATTCCATCGATGTCATTTCTGCTGCTTGCTGGGTGAGCAGCTTCTGAAGTTCTATTGTACTTGCTGATGACGATGTTGTGGCGTTGTTTGCGGCGTTGCGTGCTCTATGCTTGTTGCTACTGTTGCTGTTGTTGATGTTGTTGATGTTGTTGTTGTTGTTGTTGTTGGAGTTTCTGCTACTGTTGTGCAGTGATGCGCTTGAGCTGCTGTCGCTGTCGTGCTGCATGGAAAAGTTGCGTTAAATGTACGATAATTTACTGTCATATAAATAGAATAACATAGATAGAGAGTAAGGATGAAAGAGACAGTGAGAGTGAAAGAGAGAAGGAGAAAGACAGAGAGACAGAGAGAGAGAGAGAGAGAGGGGGATAGCTTACCTGCTGCTCAGTTGTGCCGTTGTTGTTGTTGTTGTTGTTGTTGTTATTGCTACAATTAAGGCTAGACGCGGTTGCCGTTGTTTCGACCACCAATTCGCCTTTGGCGTTCACCGTTAACAAGCGACCGTTAACACAGAAATTGCACTTATCAAACGGTGTCCAATCGTTGGGTTCTGACGGTGGTGATGGTGAGCCGGAGCTACTACGTGATGTTCCACTTGAGTCGTGGTCGTGTGATGTGTGGTTCTTCTCTGAAATAGGCACATTTAAAAAAAAATTCACTCTAACTTTCGATTAAACTAATCACTTTAAGTCGATCGACTGAACTGAATCCTGGATTGTCGCATATTTTGACTATTTTCGTTTTAAATCTTTGAGCTATATCCGATTTTGAAAAATATAATAAAAACTGATCGCAAATAAACTACAACTACTACGAATAAGAACTCAGATGATCGACTGAAGTATATCAGAGCTCAATTGAAAAATAGATTGTTTAGTAAAATTGTACTTAAAAACGCTAAAACCGGGAAATGAACTTACCAAAATCTCTTTCAAATTGCAGTGCGCCGTTGCTGTTGTTGTTGTTGTTGAAATGTTGGCCGTTGGGCTGCGCTAAACGGTGGTTCAGTGGCTTCTGATAGATGCTGTCTTCTGTTATAGATATGGGCTGTTGCTCGGCGATATTCAATGGGTTGAACGTCAGTTGATCTTGATAATGTTTCCATTTCCTGCGACCCATGAATTCCTCAGCGACACGTTCTAGACCTAAAATGAGGCAATTGAAAAAAAAGCAAATTCATTGTATATGAGAATTCAAGAGGGTGCCAAATGAAATATGCATAAGGCAAATAGGTTATTAAGTTTTTATTACTTTTTCTTTTAATTTCTGTACAATTTGCATATGGTAGTATTTTTTCGATTTTTCAATTTTCATGCTTGGGAATTTGTACAGACATAAATCACTTAATTGAAATGCAAAAAAAGAAAAGAAATAGAAAAAAAAGAAAGAAAAGAAATGAATGAAGGGTAAACACACACACACACACACACACACACACACACACACACACACACACACACTGCGAATGCGTATTATTATTAGGTATACGCTTGGCATATGGTCAAGTGGGTTGGGTTTGCGAGCGGAAAATTGATAGATTTGAGCTCGATGTTTGCATATGGGAACTGTATTTCCCTGCGTTTCCTTGCGAATGGCGCGTCTAATTGCCACAAAAGTTATGCAATTTAATGTAAAATGCATAGGCCGCACAAGGCAACGGAGGCCACTCCAGTTGTCGTGCATGCGTGCCGCAAAAGCGAAAACTTTTGTGCTTATATGGCAAAAAAAAAAAAATAAAAAAAAAATAAAGAAAAAAAAAAAAGGTTACGCATCGCCTCACACGAATTGCGAATTAAATATCGAGGCAGTTAGAAGAACAGAGTGTGCTGCCACACCAGGCGACTAGTGACTGCATAGCTGTGAATTTGGTGGCAATGTAACAGTAATTTGTAGCACTTTGTTGCCAGCATTTGAATTTACAAAACTCCTCACACATTCGCTATGAATATTGTTATTATTATTTTAATTTTTTTGTTTTTTTTGTTGTTGTTGTTGTTTTTCCACAGCTATGCGCTGTGGCCACTGAATGCCTTGCCGCTGTGCTGCTGCTGCTGTGTCCTGATTGCGCAAAAGTGCGTGCAGTGCGTATGGGGTGCGTGCGTTGGCTACCATTAGCGGGCACCTCAAGTGTGCCACAGGCGCCAGCGGCAGCAGCTGCTTTTTCTACTGCTACTGCTACTGCTGCTGCTACTGCTGCTGCAACTGCTCATTCCAGCGCATAACTGGAGCGCCATGTTCAAAACTTTTTAGCGTTCAAATTGTATTGCAACTGCAGTTGGTTGCAGTCGCTGCAGTCGCTGCTGCCGCTGTTGTTGTTGTTGCTGTTGCTGTTGTTATTGTTGTTATTCTTTCTACCCGTTGCATTTTTGAGGCGCTCAAATAAACAGGGTCGTCGTCGTCGTCGTCGTCGTCGTCATCGTCATCGTCGCCGCTGTTGCCTCGGGGGTTGCTGCTGTTGTCGTTGCCGTTGACGTCGCACGCACAAAAAAAAAGTCGAAAAAAACGAGGTGAATGCACGCGCGGGACTTACGAAACTCCAACTTTAAAGTGCAGCCAACACACACACACACACACAAGCACACTCACATATTACGCACACCTGCATATATATAAGCAAAATTCCGAGGGTTGCTCTCTGCCAGCGCCGCTGTCGCAGCGGTTGCATACAATGCGGTGCACGCACGCACGCACAAAATGTCTGCCTAGCCATAGGCATGTGGATACATATATATATTGCTAGGTGTGTGTGTGTGTGTGTGTGTATGGTTGTGCGTGTCTGTGTGGTTAAGCGACACACATTGCGTATTATGACGACGTCGGCCGCAAGGTGGGATTTCAATACTGGTTCTGGTGCTGCTGCTGCTGCTGCTGTTTCTGCTTCTGCTGCTGCCTCGTCGTCGTCTGCTTAGATTATGCCAAGCAAGCGCCTGAATGTATGCTAAATAGATTTTTCAGTTGCGCATAGAAAGGTGCATGTCGTCAGTTTTAGACGTTGTCGATACACATACACACACACACAAACATACATACATACATTTGCACATATGCGAGTATCCATTCAAGGCGACATGTCAGCTGGGTCGACAGAAACCTGCCCGTTCTACTGACTTCTGCCTTTTGCCTTCTGCCAGCTTTGCTGTCTGTCTTTCTGTTTGTCAATCTGTCGTCCGTCTATCTGATTGTTTGTTTGGTGGTTTGCTTTGTGGGCGCCCTAAAACTAACATCATATCAAAAACGAAAGTGCGTTTATCACAGTTCAACGCAAACTTAAATGGCCGCTTGTGGTGTCCTTTAAACGGGTCGAGTGATTAATATGCAGCTTTTTGAGGTAAGTTGGGGAAGAGCAACAAAAAAAAAAAATTAAAGTAAAAATAAAAAAAACCAATTAAACACGCAAACTCATTTAAAAAGCGGAACACCAACACACATGCACACACACACACACACACACACATGCACACAAGCACACACAGACACATGAAATGCCATGTGCCATGAGAGACAAACAGCCAATCCATGAAAAAAGGCAAAAGAAATGCACGAAAAAAATGCAATTATCGATTAATGTACACATTATATGGCTCATACTCGCATATACATACATACATACATACACACATATATATTTATATACATACATGTGTTTGTGTGTCTTTGGTAGATAACCCCTTATGTATATGTGTATGTAATTTAAATATGTACATGCAAATCTACATATATCATATATATATATACATATATATTCGCTACCTTTTCGTGTTTGTATAGTCGGTATATATAACTGTAATACGCACTCGAAAAAAAAACATTGTTTTTTTTTTTACTTTTTTTTTGCTCATCTTTTAATTTCATTGTGGTTCGAGTGTTGGGGCTTTTTCATGTCATTTACGCGCGTTACATAAGCAAATTTCAGTAATTATATACATATAAATATACATATATATATATATATATATATGTATGTGTACATATCATGTAAAGCTCATCGATACAAAATGGCTCGTCTCTTGTTGCTGCTGCCGTATTTTGCATTATTCTTGTGGCATGCAACGTGCCAGGTGCCCCAATGTGCGGGTACACAACAAGCCTCCTAGGGGACAGCGTCAACTTTTAGCCACGCTGACATGTCGACAACAACAACAACAACAGCAACAAGAACAACGACAACCTGACATTTTTTAAGGCCCTTACGTTGTTTTGGTTTTAGCTTTGGCTTTCCACTGAATTTGTTCTGGTTTCTGGCTTAGTTTTGGTAACTAGAGTGCGTGCCGTAATGAAATGTCAAATGGTGGCGGATATAGATTATCAGACTTGCAAGACATTAGAGTGTATATGCATAAGTAGCATGATGACGCAAACGCTGCATGCCGCAAACTCACAAAAGTGTTGAATTCTCAGCACGTGCGTAGAACTGACAAATGGATAGAGTATCAAAAGTACTAAATACGAAACCGGCGCGTGCTCAAAATATTAACTCTATAATCCGTTACTTTTACATATACCACATCTAACTAGATTAACCAATTGCTAATAGCATTAAATATAAATAATTGAAATTGTTATTATACTAAGTTCATTGACTTAAGATTAAATTTATAGTCAATTTTAATCAACTTAATGTGAATCAATAAAAGATTCATTTACCTGAAAGCTAAGGAAATGGAAAAAAGTTGCATTTTTTACAGTACGACTTAATGTCTAAATTTGTTACAAGCATTTGCCGATAAATCAGTTAAATTTTATAGCTCATTAGCAGCAAATTATTTGTCAATTATTTGATCGTTAGAACAGTAAAAAATATCTATTGTATTTCAAGTTGATCAACTAACGAAAGAAGCGCTATTTTTAAAGCTATTTTTTGTTTAATTTAAAAATGTCATAATTAAGCTAAAAACTTGGCATTAAAAACGGTTTGAGTTTATTTTGTTGCTGTTGGTTCAACACACGCCATTGCATTTTGCATAGCATTTTGAGTAATGTCGAATGTCAACGTACTTGCAACTCCATTTGCGGGTGGATTGAGTCGGAGGGGGAGGCGGTGGTTAGTTAGTTAAAGGACACCGTCATGTTCCTTTTAATGTTCGGTGCTTTCAGTCGCTTATGTTGTTGTGGCTGTGTTTGGCGTCACATGTCCTGCCGCAACAACAAATTGGTTAGAATGTACAGAGGAGCGAGTGAAAGAGTGAGAAGATAAAGAGAAAGAGATGGAGAGAGAGAGAGAGAGAGCGACAAAATAAAAACAGCCAACTTTGAAAATCCGAAAGTGAAGCAAAGAAATAAGTTTTCGTTAAAATAGGAAAAACAACTACAACAAAAACCGGAGCGGTACAAAAGCAACCAAACGAGGAGCGGAAAACTGTGAGCTGCGAACGCGACGCGTGGTGCGTTTTTAGGGGCTTGTTAAATGTTGTGTGCAATGAAAAGGTCATGCGACTTGCCGCACTGGGCCCTTTCAATGCATGTCTGTATGTGTGTGTATGCAAGTGAGTGTGTGTGTGTATACGGGAACTTGACAAGTTTGCTTGTGTGTTTATTTAAAACGCTTTCGGCAGAATTGTGCACCTTGCATAGCAATGCAAAGCGCCAGCGATGAAATGTAAATGAATTGCACAAAATGCAAGGACATACGCAGATAGAGCAATACACACACACACACACACACACTCACAGACACACACACCCAAAAACAACTGGGATGCCTCCAATTCTGTCAGTGTATGCGGCCCCAAGGACCCCATAAGCCACCCTTTCAGCTGCTAAACTAAAAGCTACCCCAAATTAAAAAAAAAGTTTAGAAAACTTGGCAATTTACATACTGACAACATCAATACCCAGGCACTCATATACACAGATGCACTGCTGTGTGTGTGTGTGAGTGTGCGTGTGTGTGTATTTTTTTTTTTGTGCTTAGCACTTTTTGTGTGTCACTTTGGCATAGAAATTGTCGTCGTCATCGTTGTTGCCGTTGTGGGGGCATATGGAAAATTAGAAGCAGCAAATAAATTCGATTGCCTTCTGCTCTTCGGTGCGCTTCGTCTTCGCCTCGTCTGACATCGGCTCGGCTGACATGTTGCTGCTGTTGCTGCTGTTGTTGTTGTTGTTATTGTTGCTTTTGGTGTGGGAGTCCCTCGTTTTGAAAATGTATGTTTCGGTGCTATCGTTGTCTCACTCTAATGCGCTTTCGTATGCACTTTTGGGCCTGCATGCAATTTGATTGGCTGGCCAAACACATTTCGCCCAAATTTGAAAAGTTTTTTTTTTTCGGAGTGTTGTTCGATTGCATTTGATTGCATGTTTGTTCAGCACTTGAAGTGACTGTGCTGCAATTGGTGGGTTCTGTGCCCGACTCGTTTACAATAGGAAATTGCTTGAAATTGGCTACCTGTAAACGGGGCCAAAAATTAAAATTGCAGTAATTGATGTGTGTTATGCTCACCTATTGTACAATTGTATGCAGTTAACCGGGGGTTTGTCCTGCATTCACTGCAAGTGTGGGACTGATGATTGATGGGTAATTAGCCTTTTCAAATTCTACATACCAAGCTGACACTTATCCCATCAATGTTTAATGCAGAAATGTTTTATTTAGGTCTAATAACTGCACTTAACTTGACATATGTCTAATATATTGAGTTTCTCTGATGCTTACAATATAATTTATGTGGCGCTAAAGTTTATATTTTCGCTTTATGTTCTTCAAAATGGCTTGGACTCCCTGATTGCAAAATTAACTAAGCCTAATGCATAACTAGGAATTTGTTTATACAATAATTTATATATTAAAGTGATATAACCATTCTGCCAAAATTTTTAAAATTTTTATTTATTTATTATTATTTTGGTAATTGACAAATAAAGTTCATTTTAATATACCAACTAAAATAAATTCACAACTACGTTACTTTTCTGTTATTTAAGTTCATTGGCCTCAAAAATTGTTGACGGATATTTAATTTATTTATACCGGTTGTTTTCCTTTATATTCATTCAAATTTAATATCATCACTTTTATGGTTTTTTGCATGGAAAGTCAGTTCAGTGGCACCCAATTTAACGGCCCTATAAACCAACAAGAGAGCTAAATAAATTTCCTTCAAAAATAAATTAAAAACGACAATGGCCAAAACAGTTTTTAATATCGTAAATAGAGTCATAGCGAAATCCTCAAAAAAAAAAAAATAAATAAATAAAACAGCAACGCAGGAGCAGCTTGAAAATTTATTGAAATGCAAAATTCATCGAAATGCAATTTCCGCAGAAGCACAAACAGCAGCGAAGCAATGAAGTGAATAACAAAAGCAAAAAAGTAGACAATTGCCAGGAGCAAAAACTCAAATAGATGAACGAGCAGACGGTATCGAAATGGCGACACGACAGGACATTAAATTGGCAGCTGCAACAGGCAGTTCATGATGCCTTAAATTCAGACATTTATATGTACATATATCTATATGTAGACAACATACACACGCACACACACACACACACACAGACAGAGTGAGTCTCTATTCGGTTTTTAGTGTGTGAAGTGAAGCTGCACGCAACAGGCGGCCTGAAAGTATGCAACATGAAAGCATGCCACAGCCGAGGACTAAATAACTAAACAAAACCTAAACCAATTCGTGCGCTCATTCATTCATTGAATTCGGAAATTCAATTTGGTTAGAGCGAGAGGCAAGTAGATGCGAGCGAAAGAGATAGAGCGAGAGAGCACGCGCATTTGACGATTGTTAGCTGCATAAAGTGCTGCAATAAAACCGAACCATGGCAACAGATGAGCAACCCGAACAACTCCAGCTAACACAGAGGAAGGAAGGAAGGCAAACGATGCTGGCATCAAAATTTTATTCATGGATTTAGTTGAATTTACAATGAATGGGTTTTTGGCTTAGTCCGCATGCCACTGCGCCACTAAACGCCAAATGGCACGAACAACGAGCAAATGATGACATATTTACAACAAAAACAACAACAAGAACAACAACAGTCGCAACAACAACAACCACAACAACAAAAGCTGGTATTTCAATTTAAATGCTGGCAGCAGCGCTCAGGGAAGCCAACAAGTGGCAGTAAACTATTTTTCATGAGCGCACATTTAAATTTGCCGCACTTCCCACCCCGCTACTTGCTTCATAGTCAAGGAGTTGTTGTTGTTGTTGCTGCTGCTGCTGCTGCCGTTGTTGTTGTTGTAGTCTGGCACACTCAACAGTTGTGCACTCGACACGGACATGAATGGGGCCGTCGTCAGTGAGTGAATGAAGCTGCAGCCACAGGAAAACAGACAGACAGACACACACACACACACACACACACATAAACATAGAGGCGGGTTGGACAGATGGACAGACTGGTAGCCAGTTTGGTTAGTTGACTGGCAGTTAGTAGTAGGTGCCTTGTTTTTGACAGCCCAGCACAAACCTAAACTGAGCAACTGAGTTACCCAAAACTGGCAGCTTCATTTGATGATGGGTGAGTGTGAAACCAATTAGGGCCACTTAAGTGTGCACTTCAAATGGACACGTAGCGCTTCCCTCGTCCACACACTCACACACATACACCAGCACCCACAGCTCTTAGCCAAAAAGTGCTGCAACAAAAACGGGAACTTCATAAAAATGATTGCCACATGAGTGGGGAGCAAGCGTTACATATACGCAGCGTTAACAATGAGCACAACAAAAGCCAAGTGCAGACCAGACACTGTTGCTGTTGGGCCTGGCCACACATAGCCAAAAGTCAAATGGCCAAAAAAAAAAAAAAATATATGGCGCCAACAAAAAGTGTTGAGTGATGCAACTAATTGCTTCAGGCATCCTACAGCGAATGGCGACAGCAGCAGCACCAGCAGTAGCAACAGCGGGTTCCCGCCCCAATCCAATGAAAGGATAATTGCGCGGATTGCGCGCAGATCGCCTTAATCCTTTTAGGCCTGGCCTGACATGGACCACAGTATGTCTGGGCGTTGCAGTTCCACAGGCGCGACGCGCAAACAGCCAGCAACCAGAGTTGGCTGCGTTTTTTTTCTTCTCGTTTAATGCAACGTCCACTTGATTGCATTGGAGGCAACACACGAAAAGAAAAAAAAAAAAACAATAATAACTGGGCTTGCACGGACCAGCACCAGCCATTTTTTTCGCGGTTGCTGTTTACACACAACTGCCACAATACGGCAACACCTCGTAGCATGTGTGTGAGTGTGTTATCCTGAAACGGCAGACCCTCGGATCTGCCTACATTTTTTTACGCTGCCTATTTTTTTTGTGGCTCTTCTCGTTTGTCGAGGGTTTCAGTAACAACTGACTGCTGCTGTGATTGCTCCTGATTTGTGGAAGCACCAGGCATGGAGTTAAGGAGCTAGACAATTGGGAGCTGTCAAATGTTTGCATTTTTGGGCTCTGTCGCTCAACATGAAATCGAGTCAAGTATTTTACATACATCAGTTGAAAAGGTCACTCCGGAATTTAAGTGTATTCTTTATTTTTTTTTACCTTTTCAAATAAATTATTGTTTTCTGAAATTAATATCAGTAGCTAAGATTATGCAGCAAGCAAATAAGGTAACAGCAATTGATGTTGATAAACCAGTTTTAAGCTGCAATCTAAATTGATTTTAATTACAATGCGCTGAGCTTAAGACACTTTGAAATCAGTAGCTAATCATAATAAAATTGAATGTGTAAACAACTAGTAAGATATAGGTACAAGCTTGGGTCGTAAAAATCTGGTAATATATTATAGATGACTGACTGTCATTAAAAACACATAAATTAAGTTTATTGTTTTCTATTTAGTGTCAATCGATCAAAAGTGAATTTTGTTTGCTGGCATTTATTTGAAGTTTTTGTTGTCAGAATTTTGAATTACTTAAGAATGCCTTAAATGAAAGCGCACGATTCACATACGTGAATATTGTGTACAGTGAAGCATGTTGCATAAACAGCTCTGTCAGTTTACAAAAAGTAAAAAGAGAAATAAAATCAAATCAAAAGCCGCTACACAAAACCTTGAATCAATTGATACGAAATGTAAAATGCTAGCAAGAAAAACCGGACAGTTCCACAAAGCGTCTCAGTAAATTAGAATTAGAATTGAACTTGTTGTGCCATATTTGGTTACAATTTCAGTGCTTAATTCCGCAAACGTCTAACGACGCGGGAAGCGGGACGCGGGACGCTGGCTGTAATCGAAGGGGAGCCTTGGGGTGTTGGGGTGGTCGCAGTGTAGGCGTGGCCTGGGTGTGTTCGGGTGCGGGGCTAGGCTAGGCTTGGCAACGTGTCGCATTCGACTTATAAATTTCTAGCTAAATATTTCATTTATTTACTTTTCCGACTCGCACAAATAATAATTACCGAGTAACATTTATTCAAATTGCAACTGATTGAGTCGCCTCGTTGCGACTTTAAAAAAACGGTGCTTGTTAATTAATACCGATCAATTTATGTCTAATTGGTGTGTAAAAAAGTTTTAAAAAATAACCCTCTTTCCCATCAATGCTCGATTAGTTAAGCTTCGTTTCACGTAAAATTTCAATTTATGATAAATTTCCAGTTTCGAATTTGCTAAAGTTACTACTCTTAATTTAATTAAACTTGGGCATTTATTGTATTCTAATTATTGCTTGCTTGTATCTGTGTGGCCTAGTATTTATTTTAATTAATTAAATATTTTTATCGATTTATCAATTGTGGTCTATTTAATAGATTTCAATTGCGGCTACATGATAACTGTATATTATATATATACCGACAGTCAGATTTCAAAATCACACTCAAAATTGTGGTCATTATTGTATAAATTGAATAAACAATATGTACTTTTCTAGTATCTTGTGGTGTATTTTTATACCCATAACTCTTTAAAAATGGGTAAAAAGGGTATAATGGTTTTGTGCAAATGTATGTAACAGATCAAGTTTGCTTTATTTGATCGATAACTGCTTCAGTTTCTGAATTATCGATACATTTCGATTTCCGATAGCAATAAATTCCACAATTTTTGAGGCAGAGGCTTCTTATTTATACATAATATGCATATACAAATTATTGATCAATTGCCAAAATTTCATTAAGATCGGACAAGAAACACCAAAGTTACAGTCGAAAATACATTCTCATATTGATCTCATTTCTATCAGCAGCCGCAAGCATTTTCTGAATGCATAAATAGGCGAGCGCATGTGTGAGAAAGAGATGACATGATAATCGACGCTGTCGTCAATACATTTGTGTGTATTCTGCAGAGCCTCGATAACTACTCTTTCGTGTACGTGTATATGTATGTATTTATGTATGTATATACACGTGTTTGTAGCCATTCAGTTCGGGCATTTGAGTGCAAATCATCTTAAAGGGAAATTTGCCAAGAAAACTAGAATAAATTTAACAACTGGGTTAAGGGTATATCGTAGTCGAGTTGACTCGACTACAGCATCTTACTTGTTTTTATAGCATCTTGTGCTGTAGATGCTATAAATATATATATATATATATATATTTGGTTAGATTATGTCATGCATCGCAATTCGACTTGCATTGATCTTGAACTTATCGTGGCGTTCTATTGAAAACTAAATCAGATTCATTTGATGAGTACGAAAATTAACGAATGCGGTGCAAAGCGCAATGTGTGTAATATGGTATTACAGTTACAGCTGCAGCCGTATCAATGTGTGTGTTTATGTGTGTGTGTGTGTGTGAGCTTAGGCATGCATGAAAGTCAATTGGGTGTGCGAGCGGCAAGCGCAGCTTTGAAATGCTAGTATAACAAAATATGGCATTTGGGTATAATTTACAGTTTCAAGTTCACCTAAAAGTCCAAAAGTAACTGTAATTTGAGGATAAATAATTTCTACAAATAAACAAATAATTTAATCATGCAGTTACTGCCTTGAAGATTTAAATTTTACTCCTCTCTATGATGCCCCATATCGGGCAACTAGGCCTTCCAGCCACAGAGCCTAGTCTAAGCCACAATCTGTGGCATGATTGTTTGTGTACATTTTTCGCATATTTGATTACACATGCGCTTCTTTTGACAGATTTTCACTAAGTCGCTGTTGCTTTTGTTTTTTAGTCTCCGCATTGCTTCCACATTTGCCATGTTGGTTTGTTTGTTTTTTGTGTTTTTGTGTGTTTTGTTTTTTGTTTTTTTCGTTGCTTATTGACGTTTCTACTTACTTAGTGTATTTTGCGCATTTTCGTATATGCTGAAAATTCTCTAATTCTTTTTGCAAAACTAGTTTTTTGTGCATTTTGAGCGGCTTGTGCATTTGCATGCAGCTTGAGTGATAGTCAGTCAGTCAGCCAGTCTGTCTGTCTGTCTGTCTGTCTGCGACCGCTTGGCTTTGTTGCTTATTTTCATTAACAAGCCTCTATGTGCACATGAAACTTTGTTCAACAGTACCTCTCTATGTATAGGGATGTATGTATGCATGTATGCATGATGTCTGTGGCAAAATTCGTTAAACAAACAAATTTTACTGTTAACGAAAAAAAAAAAAAAAAAACATATAAACTTGTATGCATTTGGGGTGTTAATTGTGTTGCACTTTGCCAGCCAGCCAGCTAAGCAGCGATACAGAAACAAATTGTTGTTGATTTTGTGCAGTTTAAACTAAGGCGTGCTTTGTATTTTATTTTATTTATTATTGCAATTTGTTGTAAATTTAGTTATACCAAATTTGGAGCCGCCAAAATCGCCCACGTTGGCGGCGCTGTCTCACTTTGGGGGCGCCTCAAATGAAGTGTTGGCGAGTTGTTGAGGGAACTGAGGAATGGGGGTATCTAGAACTTTACAGCAGCAGCCGTTTGGATAGGTTAATGTAATTTTTTAGTGCAGTTATCAATTAGTTAGTTGTCAAAGGCAAATGCCTAATTAATAAAAAGCCTGACAAGCACTTGCCAATTGTGGAGGCATTTCATAATTTCTGTCAATGCAATAAGCCAAAAAGAAAAAAAGACGTTTACAAACAAGGCTCAACATACGGCCACTTAGGCACTAATGATTCAATTTATAAGAAGTAATACCAAAGAGTGCTCCTGCGAGCGTGAGGGAGGCAGAGAGTTGCGTGGAAACATGGACGCACTTAACCAAATCAAATTTCCTATTTAACAAATGCAGCCTACCTGTAACCCCTAACTAGCCTCAGAACTAACTGACTAACCTATGGCACAGCTAGAAGCCAGCACATAAATAATAAAAGAAAAAAAAAACACAAGAGAAAATGCAACAAAAAAAAAAAAAAAAAATGCAAAAAAAATAATGTTAAAAGCAAGAAGATGTAATAATGCGGTTGGAACATGCGTGGCATGGCGGGGTTGCAGCAGATGGGTCTCTCTATGTAGGCCTCTGTAATATAATTACATGCGAGTGCGCAATAAAAAAGAAATATTAAAGAAGCTCAAAGCATAAACAGCTAAAACAGCAAAGATGCCCAGCAGATTGTGCAGAGCCAACTCGCATAGGCCGGCAGACAGAAAGCCAGGCCAAGAGAGTGAGAGGGCCAACAAGAATATGTGTATAATGAAATTCAGTTGTCTATTAAGCGATGCAATTATATTCATACCATGGTTTCCATGTTTTGTGTAAATTGGCCTGTGTCGACGCGTTTTAAAATGAAATTAATTTAAAATGCACTACAACAAATTGCTTTAATTTTAGTTTATAAAAGTATAAAAACTCAACGCGAGTTGACAACATTTTCCAATGGTAAAAAAAATAATATAAATACAAATGTGTATCTAATAGATACAAAAAGTTTTAGCAAGCGGCGGCATGAAATAAATTCGCAACAAAAATATAAATTGCTGTTGAATTTTCAAGGTTTTCCAGTTCATGGTTTTTAGCGTCTTGACGGTGTGTGTGTGTGTGCGTGTGTGTGTGTGTGTGCGGGGCAAGGCAATGGCCGCGCACCTCAACATCAGAGCTGATCTCTACTGGCGTCGACAACACCAGTTGTTGCAGTTGTTGTTTTTAGCCAACAGTTGTTCTGGTCGTTGTTGTTGCATCTGGGCGCTCCCGCATACTCTGGATCTTAGCTACTGATTTTGTAGTTTTCTTTATAACCCATTTGAATTTATTTGATTTACGGAAATTATGCAAATGTTGTACAGTTGAAAACCGGTTATGGAATATGGATTACGTGAATTTTATATAAACATTCGATGGTTGATTTCTTTATGATACAGCAGGAAACTTATCAAATGACGTCTGGCACAAAAGTTACAGCTGCCGATTGAGTATTATTTTCAATTTTTAAGAATTTTTTCTTTGAGTTTGTCATTGAGCAATTGTTAAATGCTTCCCCACTTTGTGTCTGGGGCACGGCACGCGGCTTTCTTGGCCAGACAATCGAAATCGCAAATAAAATATATGCAATTTCTCATATTTACTTTTATTATTCCTTACTTATACTCGCATTTCAATGGCTATTGTTGTTGTTGCTGTTGCAGTTGCTGTTGCAGTTGCTGTTGCTGTTGCAGTTGCCGTTGCCGTCGCCGTTGCCAAGCAGTCGAAGGTTACACGACGTCTGTGACGGACTAAACTGTTTGTCTGACCGGTCTATCTATATCTGTATCAGGTCTGCTCGAAAGTGGGCAAAAAAACTTATGGATTGCAATGGCTGACTGGCATTTTCCTCACCATTAGCAGAATGCCATTGAGAATACTCGTAAGATGAGAGCAACTGAGACAGGATATTGCAAGGCGCGTGCAAATAAACGTCTGCCTGCCTCGATTGTGTCCTGGCTGGCCTTGTTGTAGCTGCCACAAATATAGATGTTTGCATAGGAATAGTGGGAACATTTAACAACTGAAAATTAAATGATATATTGTAACAATGGGCAGGCTTACGAAACTTTTTGAATATGAAAACTTTGCACGTAAGACCAGCTATTTTTAAGCGTTCCCGCAAACATGCAGCAGCTGTTGCCTCAGGCTGCACTGTTGCAAAGTTGTATATTATAAATAAGTTTAGGTTATGTTGAAGAATTGGCACGACTCGGGGAGTACGATTCAAGGCGCCGACTTGAAATCGATTCTAAAAATTTGTCTGTGTTTTTGAACCAAATAAAATATATTTAATAATTTTATAGCTAAAGTTTAAAAGATGCATAATCTGCATTAGGTGAAGGAGAACCCATTTTTAGGGGGTCAAACTAAAATAAGTGAGTAAAGTTTTATTGGCTGATATGTTGATAAGGCTATTAATGTAGATCAAAAATTATAAAACTTGTATAGATAATCTTTGTGTTATAGCCAAATATAAAAATTGTTTTTGACATAAAATACAATTTAACTAAACAAACCCATTAAAACTATCTGTTTCTGTGTGTTACGTTCATTTGACACAAAAGTGCTAAGTGATTTTTTACATTTTTTTTATGAAATTCAATATGAAGTATGCCCTTCAATTTTTCATCTATTTTTTTTTTTTTTTTTTGGTGTATTTTCTATAAAGCTATCGCATATTTGTATGCACAATTTGATTGTTGTTGTCGCTTCGCGTTTAAATCTGAATGTGCAAATTCATTTGAGTTTGTTTAGCACATTTTCTACGCGAATGCTTGCAAAGTGGCATGGAATCGATTGAACCAATCCAATTCAATTGTATCGACTGGACTTGCCGCCGAGCTGCCTGGAAACTTGCCTCGCCCGACCTGGCCATGTAAATGTGTCAAGAGTTTTCGTTGCTGCCAATTTCATTTGTTTGCTTGAATATTGTTGCGGTAAGCGGGACAAATATCTTCACAAGTGCAATCGTTTGAGCAGCTTAACAATTACTCATACGTCCCGTATGCCTGGCATTCCTCAAAAAAAAAAATGGGTGGCAATTCGTGTAATTAAACAACGCGAAGCATTTGATAAGCGACGGCAATTAGAGTTATTGAGATGGCCGAACGTCGCTTAGCTTATCATCCAAGCCAGCTTAGCGAAAATATGACAATAAGGTGCCACCACCACCAGTCCAGCCAGTAGCCAGTAGCCAGTAGCCAGCGAGTACACTGCGGCCACGCTACAGTGAACAGGGCCACAGGTAGGTCTGCAATATGCAGTCTGCAGCTGCTAGTTGCAAGTTGCTAGCTGGTAAATGTTTACCAATGCGCGCCACGGGAAACTCAATATGCTCGTGTGTACTACTTGCCCCACAAAATGGCCACGCGCTGCGTTTGAGTTATATTTCTCCTGCATACTCTATTTTGTTATGCATACCCTTGCAGGGGGTAATGTAATTCTGTTCTTAAACTTGCCACTCATCGAAGGAGACGCATACGTACCCATAAAGTATGTTTCATAACTTTTTACCAAGATATCCTATCAAAATATAACTGTTACTGAAATTGAAGCAAAAGTATTCATCATAATTTGAATAAAATTTCAAATAGCTGCCATAAAAAAATCGGTCGAAATATTTAAACAGTCATATCAAAATAAAATAAACCCTTTCTGATACAATATATGATATATGATATGTTTACTATAAATATGTTTGGAATATTCAGTTAATAATCAGATCTGATTCAAGAATCAAAAAAAAAATATATATATTTTGCCAAGAACAAACATATTTTATTTTAATTTTTTTTTTAATTTTTTTTTTTTATTTAATATTGAATATCGAAAAATAAATGAAATTCAACTAACTTTATATGTGAGCGGATTAACTTCTACCCAAAAGGGTATGCAGTATTCGATGTGCTTACGATAAGCGTTCTTTCTTCTGGTTTTTTGTTGTTGTTGCTGTTTTCGCACAAAAATTATTTTTATTTGGTTTTTGCGTTGGTCGTTTGTTTTATTTTTGCTGGCATTGTTGTTTGTTATGGCTGGCTTTTGTTGCAGTGAGGCTTGCAGCGAGAGCTGAACTATGAATGCAATTTCGTAAATTATTTTCCTTTTAAGTAATTATTAAGGTGTGGTCCGGGTTCGTTTGCTTCGCTCCTCCTCCCTCTGCCCCTCTGTTCTAGTCGATGTCTTCTTCTTTTTCTGCTGCGACGTCAGTCAGTTTAACAGTTTGCCAAACACAAAAGCACGCGGTTTGCAACTGCTTCTGTCTTTCTCGTTGTTGTTGTTGTTGTTGTTGCTGGTATTGTTGTTGCAATTGTTAATACTTATTGTTTTGTTGACTATTTTGTCACCGACCACTGTATATTTCGAGTTATTCATCCATTATACGCCATTTAACTAATAACAGGGACACGACTCCCATGCGTTGTTTTCCATTTGCCATCAGTCATTTGCTCGTCACTCAGTCAGTCAGTCAGTCAGTCAGTCAGTCAAGAAGTTGGTTAGTTAGTTAGTTAGTTAGTTAGTTGGTTGGTTGGTTTAGTCGTTTATTAAGTCATTCGAGTCATTCGTTTGAGGCGCGCGCGCACCTTTCGCACATCCTTTCCATCAAAGTCATAATAAATTTTGTATTACGGGTTGCATCCCTCAGCGGCAGCACTCAAGACGTCGGCTTAATGGCGTTTAATGCCACAATACCGTTAATTAGTCGCAATTGTGACAAACTGCGGCAACTCAAAATGTTGAGATATTAACGTGGCTGCCTTGAGGAGTCGCTTGGGGGCGTTTAATACCTGCAAATTGGCAGTTGGCTACTTGTTTTTGGGCCCGCATAAATGATCGGTTTCCATTAAGCCAAGGTAGTGCCTCAGCCAGCACAGCATCAATCCAAGCCATCCAACAACTGGCACACGACAGCAACACCTTCATAACAAATTGATCGGCATTAACTGAGCTGATTTCTAACAACAACAACAACAACAACAACAACAAACGGCAATCGCCACCTCGGGGCCGTCAACATGAATGGCAAATTACAAACAGTTAAGTAGCTAACGTTGCAACAACAGCAACAATCAAAGCGTACACAATTTGCTGTAATACAACAACAATTACATTAAAACGCGACCATAAACGTGCCAGCCGAGAACAACAGCAGCAACAACAACAACAAAAACAACATAGCAACAGCAACTGCAGCTCAACTTGTAGTTGGACTCGGCTTAGCCAAAATGAAGCCGCAAAGTTTTGACGATGTTGCAGCAACAGCAACAGCAACAACAGCAGCAGCAGCAGCAGAGGCAGCAGAAGCGGCAGGCGCTACCAAAGTCATTCCACACCTTGTAAAATCAACAAAAAGGCAGCCAAGAAGCAGCCGCTTACACACACATACACACACACACACACACACAGTTGTACCACTAACACAAGCACATAGAGGCAGAGATGCAGGCGTGCAATTTGCGGCCGCAGCCTAGAAAAATAATTGCATGTGGATGCAGGGAAGGGAGCAGTGCTCAATGGCTAAAAAGGGGCATGGGAGATGGGGCCATGAGGGAGGCGGGGGGCATGGAGGAATGGGTCTAAGCCGCGTCATTCATGACGACGACGCGGCATTTGCTGCAAGTGCAAGTGCAGCTGTAACATTAACATGCAACCGACGGCGACGGCAGCGCTGCTGAGATGCAGATGCATTCAACGTCATTGTTGTTGTTGTTGTTGTTGTTGTTGCTGTTGTTGTTGCTGCTGTTGTTAGTAGTTACTGCCAGGTAGTAGGCAGCAGGCAGCAGGTGAATTGCACGATTTTCAATGCAAAAGTCAAGAGCGCCAACGGAAAAAAGTCGTTAGCCAAGTTTTCTGCATAGCCCAGTCAGTTGTAACTATTTTGTTTTTGTTGCTGTTGCTTTTATGGCTAGATCTGTAGCAGCAGCAGCAGCAGCAGCAGCAGGCACATGTGGCAAACTCAAAACTTGCCAGCATTAAATTTGTTGCAAGTTTGACCAGCCAAGCAGCCGGCTGCATTTTGGAGCGTACAACGTGCAGAGTGTTTGGTAGCAGCTTCCTTTTGGCAGCTGCTTGACGTTCTCATACAGGCTGCACTTGCAACTCCAACTTGCAGCTCCCAGCGATTTAGCTCCTAGCTGCTAGCTCCCTTATCCTCAACATCTAAGTCATAGATCTGCATGCCATGGCCGAGACAGCTGTTTCCGTTTGTAAAATGTTTGGTAGCCCAATGATTGGCAAGCGATTACCGAAGCGGCCGAGACATTGATGTTTTGGCCCGTACATTTTGCCTGGTATTTAGTGTCTGGCATTTGGGCTTGTTTGCTAATTACGTTACATTTACTTACAGCAGTCATCGTCGTGTGTGGCCAGCGCCATGCACTTGCTGCTAGCCAGCATTTAAGCCATGTGAGCAGTTTGCGCCATTGAGCGTTTCGCTTTGTAGCCAGTTTTATTTGCAGCCCTCTGTTTTTTTTTTTTTTTTTTTTGGTTTTTTTATATTTGCTTTTTAATGTATTTAATGTTCACACAGTGTCACGTTGTTGTCTTAGTTTGTTTATCATGCATTGCACTTATTTACAGCTAACACATTTTGCTGTCGTTGCATGTTATCTTTTGTCCCAAATGGTAAACACTTTGGGAGTTATCTATTTTTTCGCATGGCAAAAACAGCTGCACTGCATTTGACAAAGCGAAATTCGATCAGTTTTCCTATTGACACATTTGTTTAATTTTCGCTTGCAACTTCAATTAAATAATCAACACACTAATTGTTGCTGCTTTGGGTGCGCACTTAAATTGGAATAAAATAAACTTATGATTTTTCGGCTCTGTGGGATTATAAAAATAAATGCAAACCAATCAATTACATGACAAATTATAAATCGTCAGCTTTGTTGAGTCATTTTTTGATATGTGGTTTTTGTGTTTACCACTAAAGTTTCATAACAAATTAAGAAGTAACCTGGAGAAAAAGTTTCCTCTAGACAAGTCAACAAACCGATAATTCGATTTCTATTTTTATTATATGAATGCAATTTTGTGTGCCTCTAATTCTAAATATGATGCCAATAATACTGTAAATTATAGAGAAATCATTATATTTACGACATATTGTAAATATAATTCTAGCATTTTTTTGCGCTCGCTGTTATCAGCGTAGCTTTTGTGGAAATATTATACGCATGTACTTGCGGCTAATATATATATATATATATACATATATATATAAACATATATATATAATACAAATTAAATTGCGATAATTTGAACTATTCGCGTCAAGTAGCACAATAGTGCGAACTGTAAGCGATCGTTTCAGTTGCAGCTGCACAAATTTCGTAAATTAAATACTCAATTTATTATATAAATTACAGCTAAATAAACAAGATTACATAAAAAAAAAAATAAAATTCGTCGCGAAAATTTCAGCAACAAAATAAAATCAATTTTTTGCGCCAGATAAGAATGAGCAAAATATTTCCGCTTTGGGCGTTTTCTTTTTTCTTTATTTATTTATTTTTTCTTTTTTGTTTGCTGCTTGCAATATATAAAAATCTATGTATATAAATTTGGACGTATATATATATATGGAAGTATATATATTTTCATGTTTTCTTTGCGCGATTACCAGACAGCAACGCCTCAGAAATATAATTTTTTTTTTGTTCAATAATTTGTTGCTTAATTTTGCGAGATTTCACATGTAGCTGCCGTATCAGCGAGGCGAGGCGAGCCAAAGTGGCCTCCGCCTCGGCCTGTTGTGTTGTCAGAGTTGTCGTTTTTTTTTCGCAATTTGGGTCAGAATCGGCTGCGTCAGGCCACCTGATAAGAAACGTGCACACTCCACACACACACACACACACACACACATGTGAGTGTATCTGATGCATTTGGTGTGAGTGTTGAGCATTCGCAGATTGCGCACATTGTGAATTAAAACTATCTTTTGCTCAGCTACTGCTTTTCGCATTTCGCGTTGTTCACTTTCAGATAAGTTGCTTAAGCTGGCAATTTGACGATGCTTCCGCTCTGGCAAATTGATTACGCTGAGGTGTTGTGAATGAACTGACGATATTTATCATACCATATAAGTAGTTCTGCCTGGCATTTATAGCTCTATCTGTATCTGTATCTCTATCTGTATCTGTATCTTTATCTGTATCTGTATGTGTACAGCTGGGCGAATGCACTTTTGCAGTTGCTTCAACTTGTGTCCTTAAGCTTGAGTATCTTTTTGTGTGCAGTTCACGCTGATCATCGCTTTATGTGCATAAAGTAAGAGTACGCATGTGTGTGTGTGTGTGTGTGTGTGTGTATCTGATATGCAGTCTCATTGTGTATCTTTGTTTACACATTTCGCTTTCATTGTGTTGACACTTTTCATATATGCATATACATATATATATATGAATAAAATGTTTATTTTTTTTTCATTGAAGGACAATGTCGTTGAGGCATTGCTGAAATTCGTAGAATTTATTGATAAGCGATCGCAGAACGCAGTCAGAAAGTGATTGAAGTGAAAGGAGTTGCGCAAGGTTATTGATAATTCAATTAAAATACGGTTTTTGCAAACAAAGTGAAGGGTTGAAGTAAACAAAATGTAACTTATTTCATCAACCTGCAAATGCATGAATCTTTCAGCATCTCAAAATTGTGCTCAATTTTCCAGATTAGCCATCATATCACATTGTAAATGAATTCATAAATAAATTGTAAGTATGTTTTAGCTGTAGAGATACGTACATAATTCATAGCTGCTGATGTGCATAGCATCACATATATTTTTCTTAAGTTATTTTTGCCCAATAGCCAAATTGTGATGTGGATACTGTCGATGCTGTTGCTGCTGCCACACGTTGACTGCGCAGTCGATGTGAAAAACGCAACAAAAACAATTTACAGCCGCACTGGACGTGGCACGGAACTCAGCGTTGGGTTGTCGGAGTTGTTGGGGCGCTCTGCAGTAATTGTGCCTCGGCGGCTGTTGCTGCCGCTGCTGCTGCTGCTGCTGCTGCTGCTGCTGTTGTTGATGTTGTTGTTGTTGCAGCGCATACAATACATTTATATAGTGTATATATGCGCATATAATTTTTTATATGTTGTGCCTATATACAATATAAATTCCTTTTTTTTTCGGTGCGCGCACAAAAGGCCAAATGCAGGCAATTATTAATGTTACTGTTGTTGTTGTTGTTGTTGTTGTTGCTGGAGATTTTTTGATGCTATGTATTTTTTTGGACTGCTGGTTGGTTGGTATTTTGCCTTCTTTCTTTTTTTTCTTTTTTTTTTGTTATGTGGCGCACAAAGTAAATAATATGCACCGTAAAAATGAAACGGTTTCCGATTTTCTTTTTTGTTGTTGTTGTTGTTGTTGCTGCTATTATTTTTGCATTTGTATCTTCTTTTTATGTTCAATTTACAGACAGCGGCAATTGTGTGATATTTTTTGTAGTTATTTGAATTTTGACAGTTGCCCGTTTGTAATTATTGTTGTTTGTTATTATAATTATATTTTTGTTGTTGTTGTTGTTGTTGTATTTGGTGATATGTTTCAACATAATATTTTATATTTATGCAGCATTTATAAATAATTCAAAAGTAATTGTTACTTTTTTAATTATTCTCGCTAGTTTTTGTTGTTGTTAGTTTAACGTTTATTTTAATGGATTGCACTTTTACTTATTTTATTTCGTTTTTGCATATGTTTTGTATTTAACTCAACATAAATTTAATAACAAAAATGTTTTTGTTGTTGCTGTTGTATTTGTGGTTGTTGTTGTTGCTGTTGTTTATTATCTAGAATGGCAAGCAAAATGGATAAACAACTGCTTTTGGGTACGTGTGAAAAGTGGTGAAAATCGCGATCATAATCACTGCAATTTGTATCTTCATGATATATTTAATCAATATTCGAAAAAAAAAAACATTCCATTAAATTCGCGCATTTTGTTTAATCAGTTTTATGCATTTCTGTTTAATAATTCGATCCGGTGCTCACGTTTTGCAGCAGAGATGAATTTTTTCAATGGACTGCTGATAAGATGGGGCGCCGCTGGCCATTTTTTCATATTTTATCAATTTTACTTACACTACTAAAAAAGCTACTACGAAAAAAAAAAATATAAATTAAAAAGAAAAAGAACGCAGTAAACTGAACCGAAATATCAAATGAAATTAGCAGGCTTCACAGCTAAAGAGGATGTAGGTTTTTTGGGGGAGGGCGAATTCAAGTCGGGAGCAGTGAAAAATGTGCACAAAAATATTCACCAGCAAAGTTGCAGCAGGGCGGAAGAGCAAAAAAAAAGGTAACAAAAGCAACAAAAACAACTGAAAAACCATTGTAAATAGTAATTTAAGTTTTGGGCAAAAAGGATATGCCAAAAAAAATGGAGGAAAATATAAAGAAAAAATTCACGTAAAAATAAAGTAAATGCTAACGAACGGAAGGTAAGCCAAGGAAATGCGAAAATCAAGTGCTGCGCTGCTTTCAGTTTTGGCCAGCTGCTCGACTCCAGCATCTCATCTATGCGGGGCGCACATGGGTTAAGGTCTAGCATGGTATTCCAATTGCTGCGCAACTGCAGCGCATGGCCAATTCGCTGCTAACCGGGCAGACCAGCCAGCAATTTTTTTCGGCTATTTAATTTGCCATTTTTTCTAGCATATATTTGTGAGTACGTTTTTTTCTCATTTTTTAGTTTTTTTTTTTTTTTTGGTTTTTTTGGATTCCCGTTCATTATGCTGTACTGTAAACCCCGACGGCAAAGTAAATGCCTGAGCACCCGGAGAGACCTCTCCATTGTCATGGTGTAGAGCTGCTTAGGTTTGGGGTGCTGCTGTTGCTGGAGCGACTGGTTAAGTTGGTAGCGTCTCGTCTGTCTCTCTGCCAGTCTGTCTGTCTGTCTGGCTGACGAAAATTGAAACTGACAAAAATTTGTTACATTTTGCCTGCACATAAAGTTCACCACCCGCTTGGCAGCCACCCAACCACGCTTTATTACAGCACTTGCTGCTACTTCTACTTAGTTTTTTTGTTGATTTTTTTTTTTGACTGCTTTGTTTGTTTTGTTTTAGTGGTGCAGCTGCTGCTGAAGTTTGTTGCAGTTCATTTGTATGCTGAAGTACTTTTTTCTTCTTTGATAATTTCTATTTTTTTTTTTTTTATTTGTAGTTATTTTTTTTATATTATTTTCTTTTATTTTTTGCTTAGTAATTTGGCACGACAAATGAATTTTTTGCGCTTTGCTTTCTTTGGAACGGAACAGAAGTGCAGTGAAAATGTAGCGATATCGAATATGAGATGCGGTGCGTGATGTATTCAATTGGTAATGAATTTATTATGTACATGAGTGCTTAATAAGTTTTGTTCATTTATAATTTGATTAAGAGCATTTGCACATTTGCACGCCTTCAATTATTATCTTATATTAAGCACTTGTTTCATTTTCATATTATGTTAAAATATATTTTTTTATTAATTTAATACACAATTTTTTTTGAATGACATGTTCAGCACTTTTGTCACATTTGCGTAAGCGATATTAATTATACAATTTTATTAAAAATAAAATTAATGCATTAGCGCACAAACACGCGCACACACAGTGGCACCACTCACACACAGCGGCACACGCACACCACGGGGCAGTGCAACTATTCAACCAAAAGACCGAAATAAAAATGCATTCTATAAAAATTTTGCGAGTGCGCGAAAAAAAGTTTTCCGCGTTTTGCATGCCAGCGACAGCGGCGACTGCGACGGTGACTGCAATGACGACTGCGGCGGCAGCGACTGCAGCAGCCAGCGACCGCAGTTAAAACGCACACAACAAACACACACACACACATACGCTCTCAGAAACATGCACACGCACACACACACACACACACTGACGCTGGCAGCGACTGCAGCTTCGCTATTGTCGTTGTTGCTACTGTTGTTATTGTTATTGCTGTTGCTGTTGTTGTCATTTGTCAGTCAAGAACAACCGAAATAAAAGCAACGTGCGGGCGACGACTCAATGGAAAGCCAAGTGCGTACATTGCCCAAAGGGCAGACGCTGCGTATACGCAATGTGCCACAGCTGCCACTGTTGTTGTTGATGTTGCCAAAATGCTATCAAATGGAATATTATGCACATGTGTGTGGGTGTGTGTGTGTGTGTGTGCATATATGTTTGAGGGTATCTAATATAACATTATCTCACTGACACTGCACTTCACCCTACATATTTATTCATAGTTATTGCCTTTGTTTTTTTTTTCTTTATTTATTTTTTTTTATAAACATTCGTGTTATTAATTTGGAGTTATTTGACACTTTTTTAAATTTTTGGCGACAGTTTTGTGGTTTTGGTTTTTAGAATTTTTTGGATTTGTCTGCGAGTGATTGGAATGATGGAAATGTGAAATGCGCTTAATGCTTTACGATTGATATACGCGATCGTCGGACGCTACACCTCGGAACGACTCGGGCCGCGTCCGAAAATGCGTTCCGTTGCATATCGGATGCGTTGTGTTTATGCGACTGCCGAAGCCGACTGCAAAATTATATCACAACAACACGAAGACAGCGCTGACGACGACGACAGCGACGTCAAAATTGCATACAAGCGCATTCATGCTTGCAAAAAAAAACACACAAATAAAAAAATAAAAAACGCCACAACTAGAATGCTGAGAGACAGAGAGAGAGAGAGAGAGAGAGAGAGAACTCAACAGCAGGCAAACAGCACAGCAGGAAGAGAGCGAGAGACAGAGAGAGACGGAGACGGGGACACACACAGAGAGCGAGAGAGAGAGAGAGAGAAGAGAGAAAGAGCGCACGTTGAGTCATTGAGTGGGAAAGGCGCGCAAACGCGAGAACTTTAGGAGTAACAACAAACGGGGTAAACCCGCACACACGCACACACTCAAAGGCCACTGACATGATGAACATCAAGCCGACTCGACCAGAATGAGCGGCAGAATGAGCGAGAGAGAGAGCACAGAGCGCAGAGCAAGAGCGAATGAGAGCGCCAAGTGCAATGTAATGCAATTCTCGACAACTCGACAACTGTATGCTAAGCTGCGGCTGCGGCTGCGACTGCGACGCCAGCGCGCGTTGATAAAAAGCCAGCCGACTGCGCCGCACTGCGCTGCCAAAATAGCCGGTGCCGGAGTCAGTTGAGTAGTTGGCCAGTCCCAAGTGGAGTCCAACTCAGCGCTCAGCTGTCCCTGGCCTGACATTGTTGACAATTGCTATAAGAAACGAGCTTACAATTAACTCACACTCACACATACAAACACACAAGTACTGCTGCGACTGAGGGCCTGGCAGCAAAAAAAAGAAAAAAGAAAAAGAATCACTCAAATTTGTTGGCCATTCGCGTACAAATACTTTGATAAAATAAACCTAGCTAGAACAATGCAAACACGCACACAGATAGAGAGACTAGCACACACACACACACACATCATCTCAAATTTAGTATTCACCACATTTTTTTGTCGCTTTTTTATTTCGCACACGCACACAGCTGCCTAATAAGCAGCTACTCACACACACACACACACGTGCATACTTATATATATCTGTATATTCACAAACACTTGTAAAGAAAATGCATCGCAGCTGCTGCGCTGTCGCGTCGCTGTCATGGCAATTAGCTGGACTTTTTTATTTTCTTTTTGGGAAAAGGGGGTAAGGGTGTCACATGAGCTTTGCCAGTTTTTTGTTTTAATTATTTGAAATATATGCGTAAACTATTATAACTCTTGACTTGTACATTAATAATTATTTTGTAAATGGTACAGTAGCTTAATAATCATATTATAATCAATATTTAAATTGTATAAAGAAATTCCCAATAAACAACTAAATTTAGGGAATTCCCAATAAATGATTCCTAAGTTTTTCAAACTTGTCACTGAACTATTTATTATATACAGAACAGTTATCAATCTTTGTTAAGTCCCAAATATATATGTAAGTATAATCATATATTAAATATATGTTATATATATGTGTGTGTGTCAATTTGAGCAATATGCAGGCTTCTCACAAAAAAAAAAAGAAATACGCTCAAAAATTAACCAAGAACAACAAAAAAACTCGCTCACTCACACACAGATTAATGAGAGCGTGCTGCGAGAATTCACCAGTGCCGCTTAACCAGCTCTCCGCAACACACACACACACACACACATGCACAAGAACTGCATTTCCTGCTCATTAATGACGACGCGTGGTGAGTTGTTGCCCCGCTTCTCCAGCCATTCATCCACTCAATTCGTGCGCTTGACTCAAGAACTGTGCTCAGTAAAATCTACTCATAAGCACTGAGCAATGCAACATGTAAATGAGCTTGAGTGTCTCTTACGACTCTTCTTTTTTTTTTTGTTGTTTTGGGCTTTGTTTGGGGTTTGAGTTGTATGTTTATATTGGACTTTGGGTGCACGATAACTGATAAATGCATTGAAAACTAAAATTGACATTTTAATTTTTGTTGAGCGCCTAAATTGCGCAGTTGGCTTTATCAAATTGTGAGACGTGCTTTTTCGTTATAGAAAAAACTAATGCTGCACGATAAACAGAGATAATGTCTTGTGGAAAGTGACTAATGTTGTGTGATAAACAGAGATAAATTGGAGCTGTTCATCACGAATATTAAATCAAACTTTTAATTTCACTTGGGCCAATTTCGATGTTAACTGCAGCTCAGTATAATAACAGTATCAGTAACAGTAACAGTAACAACAATAATAATAACAAAGGCAACAACAACAACAAGAGACATGTGCTATGCGGCGTTGGCGGCAGTTAAACGACAACGACAACGACCTGACTGACGCACGTTCAAGGTATTATCTCATAAGTGCATACACACACACACACACACACACACAAACACGCACACACACACGCACACACACACGCTCACTTACACTTGCATTGCAAACATGCATATGAATGTGTGAAGAGCCCTTGCTTGCCGCTATAAAAACAACAGCAACAACAACAGCAACAGCAGCAACAACAATAGCAACACAAGCAACAAGAACAAAAACAACAGCAACAAAGCGCAACAGTTGCGATTGCAGCCACAAAGCAGCGCAGTTGCCGTTTTGTCACCCTTCGAGATTTAGATTTGTGCCTCTGCATGTTCATTGATTTATCATTGTTGTAATAAACAATAAAACAAAAAATGTAAAAAATATAAGTACTCAAATAAATAAAAAACTGCATGAACGATAAGAATATATGTGTACATAGGCACACACACACACACACTCACATACATTGCACTTGTGGTAGTAGACTCGCATTGATTCCCTTATCAGCAGGGGACGCAGAGAGTGCATTTAGTATTGCAACATTGAATAGCTATTGAGACATTCGATTTGCAAAACATAATCGACTTACGAAATCAATTTGCGCTTCCTTTT
Source organism: Drosophila mimica (assembly GCA_037043585.1). Taxonomy (NCBI): domain Eukaryota; kingdom Metazoa; phylum Arthropoda; class Insecta; order Diptera; family Drosophilidae; genus Drosophila; species Drosophila mimica. Next base: position 1,977,858 of record JBAMBE010001187.1, read on the forward strand.
CTTTTTGCTGATAAGTTTTTAATCAACTTTTGCTCGATTTCGTATTATTTGCCTTTTCTTATTGGAATCGCTTGAAAACATACCGCACTCGTTCTGAATTTGATATTGCTATTTGTTGAACGCTTCTTATCGGGGTTACAAGTTGCAACTTGCCAGCTTAACTAATGCAATACAATGTGACTCACATTGTGAGCTGTTGCAAGCTACAATTACTTTATATACACATGGCAAAATGCGCACTAATATTTTAAAAATTTCATTGCGATTAAATTAACTCATTGGAGGCAACGAACAATAGTTGTTTACTTTGCCAACTAATTTGAATTGTAAGTAAAAGAAAATTTGTTTTATATATTCAAATATAAATAACTTATAGAAAATTAAAGGAATAACTCTGCATATGTAAAGTAAGCTTAAAAAAATCATTATTTTGTATGCTTCAATTTGGAATTACATTTTTTTAATAACCCTTAAAGAAATTCGAGTCATTTTTTTTTATCAAAGTGAAAACGCCACATAATAAAATTATTTTATTTAAAGAATTTCCTGAATAGAAACAAACTTTTGCTAAAAAGTTATTCTCGCAAGTTCGCTGACGTCATTCTGGAAGTGTAGATTACAAATTAAAGCGCTTACAATTGCAAGCAGTTTATTAATATTGCTCAATAAACCCCTTAGAATTAACTGTATCTTGCTTTTTCCCAGATAACATTTTGGCTTGCATGCTTTAAATGTTCTGTCGCTTTGATCTCCATGATTACATTTGGCATATCACGTATACGCTGCTGAAGCTGAAGTCATACGCACACACACAAACACACACACAACCATAGACACACACAGATACACACGCACACACGTGCTGCTTTGACTTTTTGCTTCCGTGTAAATGTCGCGCAACAAGTTAGTGGCAAAAGTTGAGCTGTTTAGCAGTTAGCCGCCGGCTTTACCGTTGCAGCGCCATTTTGGTCAGCTCTCAAGGTGAACGTGTCTGATTTGAGGCATGTTTATGCTTGTAAGTAATTTCGTTACGTTTGATTAGTGGCCGGCAAATGGCAATTGACTTGAGTCGAACGGAGTCGACTCGATTGCGAGTCGAACGCGTTTTGATTGCTGCGCTGCCAGCGAGTAACTGGATTTTTATTATATTTCGCATTGTCAACCTTGAAAGCGTTTAGAAATTGTGCACTTTGATTGCCTGTCAGGAGACGTGGTCATTTTTAGATTTATAGCACACGATTAATGCATTAGTGCAGCTACTTTTCACGCTTTTAATTGAAGAGGAAAAAAAAACACAAATGTTAAATATAAAAAGCAATCTTAAAACAAAAGCCCAAACATACAACGTATCGAAACGAATCTTGTAGAAAACTGAATAAGACACCCACTATTGAAATTCATGCCGCAGATCAGCTTCTAATGCATTTTCAATGTATTTTTACAAACTGTGTGCTGAATATTTATCGATTCGATTTCCACATTATTGTTGTTGTTGTTGTTGTTGTTGCTGGTGTTGTTCTTGTGGATGTCAATGTCTCGGAGCTCCGGCTGTGAAACAAAGATGCTGCCAGGCTGCAGATAAAACGGAAGTACAGTTTGTACTGTCCACACAAAGGCAATAACTGGCTAACATAACGCCAGCAAATCGAGCGACAAAGCAAAAAAAAAAAAAAGAAAATGAAGAAAATGCTGTGAACTCTGTCACAGGGACACAAAAAAATATCTAGCTAGATTCGCATTTTTTTTTTCTATTTTTTTTTTTGGTAGACAGACAGAAGAGGTAGAAGTTTGGCTAAAAGCAATATCAACTTGAAATGATTTTGATGGTACTTCAGTTGGGACTGGCGCTAATGGAGTTTTGGGTGTGGCCTCGGGCAAGAGTTCTACATTGATTTCTTTGTCAACACCATGTGCTTGTTACCTGTGATTGGAATATACATGTGTTGCACTTCCCTCCCACTCCCACCCCTCGGCCAGCCCAATGACTTTGGCAGCCGCAAACAAACACCGACTTGCCGACAATTGACAACTGTTGCTGCTGCTGGAATGGGGAAGCATATGTATGTTTGTATGTTCGTATGTATGTATGTGCAGCTGTTCGTCGAAAATCGCCGAAAGTGCTGCGAAGGCAACAAGCCACAGCATCTGCATCCTGTTTGCCGTCGGCGTTGGCAGTGGCGTCGACGTCGCCGTCGCCGTCGACGTTGCCGTTGTCGTCTGCGTTGTTAGAATGTGTGAATTCGCAAGTCTTTGCATACTTTTGTGCGTCGCCATTGCCACTTGTTGGTGCTGGGCGCACTCTGTGTGTATGTGTGTGCGTGAGTGTGAGTGTGAGTGTGTGTATGTAGGTGACTTATGCAACAAGTGAAATAGTTTCTTATTGTTGCCGTTGCTGTTGTTGCTGTTGTTGTTGTTGTTGTTATTGTTATTGTGTAACGATGTTACAAAGTCAAATACAAACGTCTACATCGTTGTTGCCATCGTCAGCGTCAGCGTCAGCGTCATCGTCATCGTCGGAGCTGCAGGTTGGTGGGTAAGCGAGGATAACAGGCACATTCGCTGCGGGAGGACAAATGTCTGATATGGCTGCTCCTTTGGCGCATTGTTGGCTTTTGTTGTTTACCTCATGCTACTGCCAGCCAGTCAGCCAGCCAGCCTGCTGCATGCCACCTGCCTGTTGCCTCACTCGTGTTGTAGTACATGTGTAGCTCGCTATGTTGTCTATTTGCAAAAGTTTTCTTCAAAGAATTTTCATATCAGCATAAAATTCTTGTTACACATTTGCCTTTCAGCTTGTTGCAGCTGGGAAAGCGAGTCGGGCGATCTTGTTGTTCTTGTTGCCATAACTGCTGCTGTTGTTGTCGAGTTTTGGGCCCCTTGTAGACAATATATTTTATGAGTGTAAACGTGCAGTTTGTGCACGTGTTTTGGAATCTGTCAACAGAGCTGTTCGACTTTTCGGCTTTAATAGTTTGCAAAGTGTTCCATATTTGTTTGACTTACGGCTATTAAAGGTAATTGTTGTGTAAATTTTGTTGATACTTTTTGCAGTTTACATAGACGAAAATATTTAGCAAGCTTGACATCTAAACTTTTTAACTTATGGTCTTATATAATGAAGTGAAAAGTGGCACAATGTAGTTGCAACCCGGATTTTATGAGGGAGCTGAAATTATCTAACCAATAAACTTGCAATATTCTTGCAATATTATTTTAAAATTCAATTGGCTTATTGTTAGCAGACTGAAAATAACATTTTAAGAAATTTATAATTAATAACATGATTTATTTGTTGGAAACTAACATTTTAATTACAAATATATTATCCTTTAGCATTTACAATAAATGCTAACGCTGCAAACGTAAGCAATGGATTGAATTGCTTTCTATTTGAGATCATTATTTCAATATTTAAATTTTTGAAATATTTAATAATTATTTTTATTAGCTATCGATTATGTGCACTATTTCAATTATTGACTACCAAATTTCAATAACTTAAATTCATGCAGAATTCATCGTATTTATGATATGCCAAGAACTGGTAAGTAAAATATTTAAAAATTTAATTTATAATAATTAACTATGAAAAATGGGTTATTGATCTACTATTGACTTTTAGTACATTTTATATTTAACCTCCATCAGTTGTATACATTAAAAATACACTTAAACTTATTGGAGATTGAGTTTGTCGTCAAATGCCTTATTTCACCAAATAAATACAATATTTTTGAAAGTGTTAACATTCTTATTGAGAAAATACCAAAAATTAGTGAAAACATAAATTTAGGTTGCATATTTATTTTTTCGATAAATTAATATAAAATTAATTTAAAAATAAATGCAGCCAATTATTTTCATAAATTACTGATAATACTTGACTTAAATATTCAAATGTGTTCTTCTCAACATAAATGTTTTTGAACTCGCAAAAATCTTGATTGCAATCATTAACTGAGAATATCACTCACCCGCGCATCATGCTTCCTGTATTGAATGGCAGCCAAAATTCAGTTAGTAGACTATTCAAATCAATTAAGCATTTACAACGCTCGTAAAGAGTCAAGTTGAACATATGCCAAGAGGCAGACAATTATCTGGAAGTCTCTATCTTAGTTTGCTGATGTCTATGTAAATGAGTGTGTGATCGCTTTAATTAAATGCCTACACATAAATTATCGCAATGTGGCTGCGACAACGTCTTTAATTAAATTTTCATCTACACCGAAGTACACACAAAGAGACACACGCCACACACACACACACACTAAGGGCGGCTTGAGGTGAAAGCGGAAGTGCGCCGCACAAAAGCACACAACAGTTTTGTTGAATGTAACGCGACACGGCGAAAGTCAAACGTCAAACAGTTGGGTGCAACAGTTGGCGCCAATTGTTGCTTCAATCAACACTCGAATAAGCGTGCTACAATGCCACACAACTGGCAGCAGGCAGCTGTTAGCTGGCTGCTGCTACTGCTGCTGGCTCAGCCTCCTTGGCTGAAACGATTTGATTCAGTTGAGGCCACAATTGCTGCCACTTTGGTTTCCCATTCAAATTTACACAATTAACTGGCAAACGGGCAAAATGACGAGTGTCTGGTATTTATTTTTATTTTTACTTGTTTTTTTGGGTTTTTGGGTTGTTGCTGCCGAAAACTAGTTGTCGTCCTGTTGGTGGCTGCTGCCAAACTCACTTGTTGCACAATGCGCACCAAACGCCTCAGCACAAAAATAGTTATGCTGTCGCCGTTGACGCTGGCGTTGCCGTCGGCGCCAGCATCGCAGTCAACTACTACTACTACAACTACTGCAAATTCGACAAAAATGTCAGGAGACACCCACCAAACTACAAGGCGTACCCGCCCAACTTGCCACCGCCGGCCCGCACGCCACGTCCAGGCACAGAGCACAACCAACCAACCGAATGCAGCCAAATGTAGCTGCAAAACTCAAACCCAGTCAAATGCCTTGCTCACACACACACACATACATATACACACACACACACGACAGTACGGAATGGGGTTAGCTACCCACCATTCCCCCCCTCCCCATACAGCCATCACCTTACCTCTCCGAGCGTCCTCTATTCGTTTCCCTTGCAGCAAAAACTACCAAAAGCGCACGACGCCAACAACGACGTCAACGAAGCGACGAAACTTTTTTCGAGCACACGAAACTTTTTCAGCACAAAATAAAATGCAGCGACGTCGGCAGCGACGGCAACAGCAACAGCAATAGCAACAGCAACGTCGACAGCGACGGCTACGACGAAGTCAAACCCAAAACGCCCAACCACCCAAACAACGTGCTGCATTTTTTTTAGTGGCCTTTTTGCTCCATTTTGTTTTTGTGTGTTCTGCTGTTTGCTTGTGCCACGTTCACCCACTAACTTGCACACACACACACACCCGCACACACACACCCGCACACACACACCCGCACACACACACCCGCACACTCGTACACCCACACATAGCTAAACGCTTGCCCTCCACCCTAACACACGCACAGAATGTGCATTTTTTTTTCCTTGCACTGCATTTTGCCCAATGTTCTTAGCGCCATATTGCTCGATCCTTGTCGTCTATAGACGACGAACGACCCAAACGCCCAAAACACCCAAAACACCCATACACCCAACACTCAAAACACTCACGACACTCAATCGCCTAACTGTGCCACCCGCAACCCACCAATCCACAGCCAACGCGTTAACTTTGTGCTTTTTCGTGCTTCCGCTTCATTTTTTTTATAAGCACACCCACACACACACACACACACACACACACACACACACACCAAAAAATAAGGCGAAACTGGGAGAGTATATATATATGTATACGTATAAGAAAAACAGAATGCAAAAAATATGCCAAAGAAAAGTTGGTAACGTCTCGCGTTGTGGACATCGTCCCAGCCTCGTTTGGCTGGCTTCCTGAGGCGCACATTGTTCTGGCTCTTACCTTGGGCCAAAGCAAATGCACACAAAGCCCCACCAAACCACAGCGAATCACCACCATTACCATCACCCACCCATATACCCAAAGTCAGGCTGACTTCCTGGCCTGGCCATTTCTGGTCAGCCGGCTGGTCTGACCGAAGCACACTGCATCCAACTCACCCCATCTAGTTAAAAAAAAAACGGGTGGGGGGAAATAACAGGATCTAAAGGAAAAAATGCCAAACGATATATAAGAGCAAAAAAAAAACGAAAAAAGAAAGAAAAAAGGCCAAAGCAACCAACCAAAAAATCTATTTTCCAATTTCAGTGCATGCACGAAACTAACCCGCCAGCCCGGCCAGAACCTCATCCCCATCCCCATCCACCCACTTGTGGCGCTTCCACACAAACACAGAAGCACATCGATACACACACACGCACACACACACACACGCACACACACACACGCATATACACTGTAATACAGATACACTTTAACTAAGGAGCGCATGAATTTGGTTGCGTCTTTGCTGATGCAGGCGCCGTCGACTCGCACGAAGACCGATTCCGGGCAGCGATTCCTTCGTGACTCTCAGCGTGCTCGTCGTGGCCACAGAACAACAACAATTGCAACAACAACGGCGCGAAATACTCGTATAGTGGAAGCGTAAAACTCGTAAAAATGTAACCTAAAAACCGTCAGAAAAAATGCTACGCGCAACAACAACAGCAACAACAGCAACAACTATGCAGCATGCAAGGAAGCAGGAAAAAAGAAAGGAAAAATATATGTATAAAAAAAAGAACACTGTGACAGGCTGGAAAGTGGGTAGAGAGTATCCATTGCGTAGTGCATAAAGTCCTGTGTAGGATTTGGCTGGCATGTGGAGCAGGCGTACCAAGAGAATGGAGGTAACTCTGCGGTCGAGCTCGCTCACCCCCTCCCCACGCATACAGCTGGCTGGCTGGCTGGCTGGCCTGCTGTCTGCCTGCCTGCCTGCCTGGTGGCCTCCTCATCGCTTGTTGCATCCTTCCTTGCAGGCGTAGCGCATAAAAATGCCTTCTTACAACGAGAACAAGAATGCGAAATAGTATGGGAATAAGTCGAGGACGAGGACGAGGACGAGTTCCCATCCAATGCTGTTGTTGTCATCGTTATTGTTGTCGTTGTTGTTGTTGTTGTTGTTGCTGTAATCGAAAGATGCGTTCACACTGCGCCCAATATACGAATACTGAGGACGCCGCACTAACTACAACTACACAACTATATAATGTGAACCCAAATGGTGCTTGCGCTGGTGTGAGTCGAGTATGGCCCACAATATTACCCAGCACCTGCTGATTCGTTTTTCTTGGCACACACACACACACACACACACAACACTCACACACATACACAACACAATGCTCTGACACTTTCGCTCTGCTCTCTAACGAGCATTTGTTTTTCTCTCTCACTTGCACAAACTCGAAAGTAGACGTTGAAAACAATTTTTTTGTATTTTATATTTTGTTGTTATTCCAGTTGTTGCATTTGCCCGTTTTTTCCCCCATTTACTTTTTGGATTTATTTTTAATATATAAGCAATAGTTGTGCTTTTTTTAATGCTTTCATGGGCTGTGGACCCAGGGGTTGGACCAACTTTCCTAATGGAAATTATAATTTAATTTAGTATATCAAATTATTGGCCAAAAACGTTTATGAAACCGAACTTTCAAATATATAAATTGTTCATAATTCCAAAAGACATCTAAAAATTGGTTAAAAGTTTAAATTTTTGTTTTTATTATTATTTAATTTTATTAAGATTTTTTTTTTTATTTTAATAAAAATGTTTTTATTTTAATGAAAATGTGTATCAGAACAAATTAGAAACAAAACCTTTTTTTAATTAGTTATTTAAATTAAATTTAATATAATTTCAATTCTATTTTTTTTAGAATTATTGTATTTAAAATTATTTGTCCAAAATATTTAGTGTGCTATAATCTAAATCATTAACCACATTTGATTCTCCCGTTACACAAAACCAGATTTTCACAACTGTCAATTTTGAAGAACCCCCAACACACAAGTTAATTTTTGCGTGTTGAATCTACAAGTGGCATATCCCATTACAATCAAAAGCAACGCCACCACTGATTGAGCCATTGCCAACGGTACGCCATGCACAGAGTCAGCCGGTTGGCACCCACCGATGCAACAGGCGGGAACCACCCACCCACACCCGGCTCACAAACAGTTGCCCAACCAACTGCCTTGTTGTTGACGTCTTCTTCGATCTACCAAAAACCCGAACGTCGTTGTCTGGGAAAAAAAAAAAAAAAAAATCAAATTCGTCGTTCGTTGGAAATTCAACTCCCATTTTGGGTGCAGGGTGCTGGCGACAGCGACGCCAACGCCGTCGAAAATCGGCCACAAAAACAGCAACGCCAGCAATGTAGCCGACGAGGACGTTGATAACGGCGTTGGCGTTGGCGATGGCGATGGCTATGGCGATGGCGATGGCATTGCTTGCTCCTCGTTGGCTCGCCTTTCGGCGCCAGCATTCGGGTGTGGTAGGTGCCTTTTCGGCTTATGGCACAGCAACAGGCGGTGGGGTGGGATTGCAGCTAGGCGAGCGCTGCTTCATTGTGGAATGGGGCAAGAAGTTTCGTCGCATTCGGCAGTCGTCGTCTGCATTTTTATATTGTGCAATATATTTCGTAGGGATACGTCGACGACGTCGTCCTCGTTCTCGTCCTCCAGCTGTATGCGTGCGCTTAAGTGTGCTTCGTTATCTCGTATAGCACTTCGTTTTGGGCACACACACACACACACACACACACACACACACACACATGGCGACACATACTAAGAGAGAGAGGCTGACTCACACCCATACACATAGAATGATGCAGCTAAAAACTAACCCAAGCCAAAGCCAACCCTAAAGCTGCACCAGCTGAAAGCCAGACAACGATTTTTTGCAGCTTCGTGCGACAGCGACGCCGAAACCTGCAACTACCCCACCCACACCCATTCGGCAGCCCACCCGCTTAGCCGCCCGGCTGCCCGTCGAGTGGCAACAAAAATTGTCGCTGGAAAAATGTGCTACGGGTTTGGGGTTTTTGGGGCAGGGGTAGCAGGACGGCATTGGAAGTGTTGCTGGCTGTGCGGGAATGTCAACTAGAAACAAGGACGATAAGCATTATGGAGCGCATTGAGGAAGTAATTGAGTGCACGAGACACGGACGCGGGCAAGGACGAGCCCCAAAGCTGGCTGCCAGTGGGTGTTAGTGGGTTGGCGCAACAAGAAAAAATATTTAAAAAAAAGGGAGGAAAAAATACATGGCAACGACGACAACAACAACAACAACAACAAAAGGCATTTAACATTTTAATGCAGGTGGCTGCTGGTCGTTTGGGGGCGTTGAGGGTGAAGGGTTGGGAATGGAGACTCTCCCAGCAACGTGCTAAACGTGCTCAAAAACCGAAATGAGAGTGTTTCAGAGGACGATGAGGATAAGGCCGGTAGAGACGCCGCTGTGCCCAGCAAGAAATGCAATAAGCACAGCAGCAGCAACAAAAAAACAAAAAAAAAAGGAAAAGAAAAAATAAATAAAAAAAATGCAATTTATGTTAATTTTTCTTGGTGTTTGCTTTAGACTGAAAGTCGTTGCTGTTGGTGTTGGTATCTATATCCACTATGTGTATGTATGTATGTATGGAAGTATGTACGTATGTGTGGATGTCCAACTGTTTCTGTATATTGTGATGATGGCGCCTGAACGCCTGAGCGCTTTGGCAGAGCTTTGCATTTTGTTTATTTTACTTTCGCATATCCTTCGTCCTGTGTGTTCACAGCTGAAACATATGGTAAGCTGAGCCCTGTCCCAACTTATGTTGATTAGGGTGGGCTAAAGTCAATTTCCATGTCGAACTTTTTCAGCCACCACCACCATTTAATTTACCGTTTAAGGCAAATCCCATCTGCGGCCTTAATATGAGAGACGATCGCCTACCCCAAAACCCGTATCCACTCCCCCATATATAGGTATAAATGGCTTAGGCAATAAAAATCCTGCACTAAAACTAATGCAAGTTGCTTGTGTGTGTGTGTGCAGTAAGAAATTGCTGGAAGATGACGCAGTCGCTGCTGGAAATGTTGGTCCAAACGAAAAGCGAAAAAAAAAACCGGAATTGTGGGCGTGCAACAAGCAAATTATTGAGGTTCACTTCTGTAACGAGTGGCTCGGGGCGAGTTTTCCTTCTATTTTTTCTAATTAAATTGCAAGTGGGGATGGGGTGAAGGGGGCATAAGGAGAATCATTTTGGCCACTCACCGACAATGTGCAGCATATCCTTGGACCACTTCATTAGCTCGCGCTTGATGAGCCGCCGCTCCTGCTGGCATCTGGTAAATGAGCAGTCGGACATTTTATAGCTATGTATGTATGAATGTTTCTCTATGTGTGTGTGTGTGTGTAACGGCTTAATGCGGAAATTACTTTGGTGCAACTGTACCTGCAAATTGGATAGAGAGAAAAGAGTATGAGAGAGAGAAAGAGAGAGAGAGATAACAAATTAAATGCGATTATCACAAAAATTTTCCAATGCAAGTCAGTTGAAATTATTAAATTTATAATGCGCCATTTAACGCTTCATATGTCGACTGCTGTTGTTGTTGTTGTTGTTGTTCTTCTTGTCGTTGCTGTTGTTGTTGTTGTTGTTTTCATACCATTTTCGAGTCGCCTGAGAAATGATTAAACGAGTTTTGTTTCAAGGTTAGCGCGAAAACACACACTCTCAAAACCTGTTGCATTTTTTTTATTTTTTTTTTTTATTTTTATTATTTCATATGCTGAAAATATTTAAGTTTTTTATTTTGTTGTTTTTCATTTTTGCTGTTGTTTTAGTTGCATTCTTGCCAAGCAGCAGGTTGTAGTTTTTTTTTTTTTTTTTTTGCTGTAATATATAGATATATATTTATTGCTTGAATTGTAATTGTGGGGCTTTTACTATTCGGGCAACTACCAGTTTTTGATATTTCCTAGTTACACACAACCGTACAGCTATTTTTTGTTGTGGTTATTGTCGCTGTTGTTTAATCTGTCTATTACACTAATTTATTCAAATGCTGTTGTCGTCGTCGTTGTTGGCGTTTGCATTAATTTTGTTTTTTAATATTATGGCGCCGTAAATAGTAAAACGTGTTGGATTTTCGCAATGAGTGTCCGAATGTCCCCAATGAGTTCCCATTCGTTTACAAATTTAATAAAAAATATTTTGGTTAGTTGTCATTAGCAATTACAACGTCGCAGCTTGTATAAAATGCAGGGTTTTTTTTTTGTTTCTTTTTATAAAATATCAGTTGAACTTCTTCTTTGCCAGTTTATTTTAAGCCACTTACAACACTGATTTCGCTACCATTTTTCAAGCACTTGTTGGCCACTAAAACCTGCCTGTCCAGCCCCCAAAACTAAATTACAATACTCCCAACATGCTCAAAGCATACGCATAAAGACAGTGGAAAAACTAATTGAGATTCTAATATCAGATATGGGACTAGTACATGGGCGCTAATACAAAGGCAACTTGCAACTTGCAACTGCCTTTGACTGGCAACGGTCGATGCGGACCCTTGAAAAACTAGTAGCCAACAGTTCGAAGATGGACGCAGACTGTGGTTGGGACTGGGACTGGGGCTGTGGCTGTGGCTGTGGCTCTCTGACTGTGGTGATGAAAAATTACTTGCTGCCATCATCGCTAGAGGCGGGTAATGCCAAAAGTAAGGGGAGCAACAACAACAACAACAACAACAAGAACAACAACAAGAATTGGAATTGGCAGTTGGCGTGCAGCTTGGCCTGCTGCAGTGCATGCAGTAGCCACTGCTACTTGGTGGGTGTGTCAACGGAGCACGCGGCAGCAGCTGATGATGGACGTTGATTATGATGGACGTTGCTTGGCAGCGCATCGAGTCGGCAACAACAGGCAACGTGCAGCAATTGCTTGCTTCCTTGGGCCATAGATTGAGCGATTCGCAGCGCCAGCCCAACGCCTTTTTGGTATTATTTTAAATATTTTTATAATTTAGCGAGCCAACCACTTGCTATTTACATAGAAAACACAATTTGCAATTATTTTGCAGCATTCTTTTTTTTTGTTGTTGCAGCTTTTCAGCTGCTGCGTATTTTCCAGCCCAAATGCAGATGAGGAACACACACAAACATAGCAACAAAAACTCAACGCTTATTTATTTTGAGTAGTGACGCTTCCTGCCTTTCTCGGCGGCAGTTGCACGAACAGAGAGGGGGTGGGATTGCAACTGAGGGCAGTGCCAAGCCCGATACAGATACTGATACTGATATACTGATACAGATAGAGATTCAGTCAGAAGCATAGCAATCTGGGTACGTGTTACAGATACAGAAAAGCTGAGACAACTCATTCAATCGAACGCTCTATAGTAGATATAATGAATGCAACAAGTATCTGTGGCTGTCGCTATGTGTCTCTGTCTCTGTCTCTTTCTCTGTCTCTGTCTCAGCTTCTCGGTTTCTCGCTCGCCTGCATTTGATTTCATAAATAAATTTTTGCAAAATATCAAGGCCGGATTGCAGCTTGAAACTTGTAAGCCATATAGTATATACATATATATACAAGCATGTGCAGTCGCAAAAAAAAAAATAAAAAAACAAAAAAAAAATACAAAAAAAAAACAAAACAACAAAAAAGTTACAAAATGGCAGCGACAACGCAATTTATTGGCTTCAAAGGTATGAGATTGAACAGAATTAAGTGCTCGCTATTGAAAACAAGTTGGTGTGCAAAATATCAGTTAATATCAGTCAGATGTTATATACTAGATTTCTGGGCACAAAGTGCATTTTGGCTAACCAGTTGCAATTCTAAATTCAATTTTTTTGTTTACTGCAATTTGTAGACAAAGTGTTCAAGGCCCGGTCCAAATTTTTGTTAATTATAATGAGTTGGAATCGTGGCCAATGTTAAACCTTGAAATTTTTAATTCTAGTTTTTTTTTTTGCAATTTGCATTGTTCCAATTGGTTGCTTAATATATGAGAGTTATTTTTTGTTATTCTAAATACACATTTGCATTTAATTTATATGTTGGCGTTGCTGGTGCTGCTGCTGCTGTTTATTTATCATGTATTCATTTATTGTAATTGATGAATTAATAAAATTACTATTTTATGCCGATAAATTGTTTTTAGTTTTCTTGGCAAAAGGCGGAAATCACCGATTGCATTTATTTGATCACACAGTTCTCATAATTTTGATTAATTATGTGCGCTCTTTTTTGTTGCCTGTTTGTTTACTTTCTAGAAATTTGTTTATAAATTGTTTCACTTGATTTATCTCCGATGCGACCTTTAGTTGTCTTTAGTTTTCACACATACTAATGTGTGCTAATTATATGGTATGCGATTAAGTTAAATATGTTAATTGTGCTTGATGTATTTCGGTTAATAAATGAATTGATTTCAAACACTGCAATTAACGAACCATTGAAAATACATTGAGCAGAAGAATTACAGATTGGCACAAAAGGGTTAATTATAATACAAAAGTCGTTAAATTAATCGGCTTAAATTAAATCATTTTGTGAAGCTACAAATTGGCGACCAGCCCAATTTCTTTCTAGTACATGAAATAAATAGCATTTATTATAAATATTAAATATTGATGACCGAGCACCGAATATACTAAGAAACCTGCAAACAGTAGCAGATTATTTATAATTTTCTTATTACTCATTTGGCTTTGGCTTTGGGCTATATATACTAAAATCTCATTAAAATTTTCTTAGTGATTCATAAGCGATTTATTTGCTTATTTTATTGTTTACCAAGAAATAATAAATTGAGTAATTAATTAAAAAGTCTCTCTGCTAAATACTTTTTTCATTTGAAACTAAATACAACAAAACTTACTCGATTTTGATCGAGATCAATAAATATATAGAACATTTAATTTAGATAAGCTTTAAAAGCATTTTCCTTAAATATCTCAATTTTTCTTACATATATTACAGTAATTTGTAGATATTGCCGGACACTGACACATGAGCAGTTGTCACTTCCGTTGCAACAGCAACAGCCTCGTCTTGATGAACTCTTCCGTTTCAACAATAATAACAGTTTGCCACCTTCAAGCGGCATTGGCCCTGCGGCAACTCCGATAAAAGATCATTGGCCATTAGTAGTTACAATTGTTGTTGCTGTGCACGACTCTGGTCAACAACAATGACAACTCTCACCTGTTGCTGGGGGCGCATGCAACAAGTGAACCAACATGCAACAAACTGAAGCAACATGAGCACGCGCCAACAGGCAACGGCAATGGCAACGGCAACGGCAACTGCAACACCAACACCAACACAATGACAGGAAGATCGAAAACGAAACCAAAGCCACCGCTGGCTGGGCTTACTTGACTGGCTAACTAACTGGCCAGCCCGCCTGGCTGGTTGGCTCAGTTACAGTAACACACATTCGGCTCAGTTGTTGCTGTTGCTGTTGTTGTTGTTGTTGCTGTTGCCATTGTATGCAGCGAAGCGCATTTCCATTTCTAACGTTGATCTGCGATCTGCAACAGCCACGACAAACACGACCACAACTAAGACTCAGCTGGTGTTGGTGTTGGTGGCTGCTTGAATGGGCGACTGGTTGACTGGCTGGCTGGCTGGCTGACTGGCTGGCTGGCTGGCTGACTAGTTGACTGGCTGAATGTAAGGTCGCCATTTGCAGTGGCGGTCGATCGCGGCTCGTTCATGGCCCAGCTCACCTACAAACCGACAACCAAAAAGACAAGTTTAGCCGTTGCAGTTGCACCTGTAGTTGTTGTTGTTGTTGCTGCTTGTTGTTGTTGTTGTTTGTGCCATTGGACTTGCTCTTGGCTTTGAGTTTTATTGGTTGTTTGGCCATTGGCTGATTTATTATACATACGTATATGCAAGTCAATAAATACGTGTATGTTTGTGTGTGCTTCTTTGCTTATATGCATTTTGGCTTTGGGCATTTGCTTTTTTATGCACCGGCCATTGCTCTTGACCCTAATGCATTTTCCACTAAGTACTGAGGTAAGAACTAAAGACAGCTCACAGCATCAATAATCCCAAAAATTCGATTTCCTAAGCGGTACTCCATGGAACCACTTGCGGCACACGTTGATTACTTAAACGAAGTCAACACGAATTTAAATTAAATAAGGCAACAAAAACAAGGATGTTTTGTTGCAAGACAGAAAGGTGGCATGAGAATACAGGAGGTTGCACACAAAACAAAGTTAAATGCCGCTCAAGGATGCTAAATGTGGCATGTCGAAATGTGTTGTCTGTATTTGTTGGAGCAGTATTGAGCTAACAGCATTGTCTATATATAGTACTGACTGTCTGACTCTATGTTTCGGTTTGTGTGTGTGTGTGTGCGTTGGCAAAACTGTTGCATGCAGCCAGAAGAAGGAGCAGACAACGATTTCATTTGCTGCTGGCATATGGCACATTTTCGACATGTTTTGTGTGCAATTTGGCAACAACAGCAACAAGACCAGCTACGTTTTCTATATCAGCAGCAGGCAGTGGCTGCTGACTGGCAGCCCAGCCCGTGACGCGTTGCAGGAAATGTGAAAACAACGTTACGAAACTTTTATTTTGAGCTCAATGCGCAACAGGAGGCAGCCACAGCCACAGTCACAGCAACAGCAACAGCCACCAATACCAATGCAGCAGCAGCAGAAGCAGCAAATGGAGAAGGGGTTGACAGCGCTGCAGCAGCAGCAGCAGCATTGCACCCAATACACTCCACACTCCCTCCACTCAAAAATAGAAAAGAAAAAAAAAAAAAGAAAATGAAATGAAATTTGCTTTTGCTTTTACTTTGGCATTGGTTTTGCTGTTTTTGGGCTGCTGGTGATTTTGAGGGTTGTGGGTTTGGGTTCTTGTGGGTGGTTGCTTCGTATTTTTGCTTCGTTTTCATTTATTTAGTTTCCTCGTTCCTCGTTCCATTTTCCTTTTTATTTGGTTTTGCCAGTGCTATATATTTGGGTACAACGACTTGTTGCTTTGTCTGTGTGCACCATGCACTGTGTGCTGGTGTGCAGGGTGTGGCAGCGTGTGGCAGCGTGTGGCAGCGTGTGGCAAGTTACGTATGCGACCTGTATGCCGGCTGCTGTCATATGCGCTATGTTTTATGATGTCAGTTTTGGGTTTTATTAAAACTGCCCTGAGATATGAGTGTTGGCAATTGCTGGCTGCTCGTTTCTCTCCTGGCACATGCAATTTCGTAAATGTAATGCAGCATTTTTTAATAAATACGTAAGCAGGCAATATGCATAAGTATTATCGCTTATGTGCTGACACATCGCGCATACGCCGTGTGGCATCAGTTGTTGCTGCTGCTGCTACTGTTACGTCTGCTACTGCTACTGCTAGTGCTACTGCTACTGCTACTTCTACCGCTTATCAGCAGCCCAAATGTGCAAACGCTTTTTAGTGCATGCAACGCCTTACAAATCGGGGTCACCTTCAAATTATCAAATTTCGACCGAAATGATTAACTCGTCACACGCAAAAACAAAAGCAAAAAAAAAAACACTGCCAGCCCCCCGACCCCCGTTTCAAATTATATAAAGAATAAAAACGAGCACTACAGCCACAACTACAGCAACAACAACAGCAACAGCAACAACAACAACAACAACAGAACCCACTCATTCGCTGGCGAAACCTTATCTTTGTTACACAAAAACGCAACGGGCACGACGATGTTGTTGATGATGATGAATTTGCCCTGATTTCGACAAAAAAAAAAATAAACAAACAAAAAAACGCAAAAAGGCAGAATGCAAAAGAAAAAAAAAAACCAAACTAGAGATACATACCAAACTAAAACTGCAAGCGAAAAAAAAGACAGAAACAGAAAAGTATCTCGAATGTTGTAAAAAAAAGAAATAGAAATAACATCAAAAATTAGATAAGACGAAATTGAGTCAAACCCGAGCCGACAAAGCAGCCAGAAGAACTTCGCGAGCAGTTTGGAAAAAAATGCACCAAGAAAAAGCACACACACACTACAAAAGATACGGCAACAACAACAATAGCTACATATAACACAAATTATGAAAAGCAAGAATAACAATAACAACAACAACTGCCAACAAAGTGCAGCGCGTGTTTGGCCCGATCGCCTCAGCAATGGAATGGAAATAAATGGGGGGGGGGGGGGGACGGCAAAAGGGGCATGAAAATATTTTTCAGCAGTTGTCTAAATAACAGCGAACGACATTGGCGTCAGTGCCAGAAAGCAAACGAACTAAATTGCTAAAAAAAAAAATACAAAAAAAAAGTCCACAAAAAAACAACAGCAACAAAAACTAATGAAAATAAACGAAAACGTAACAAAAATCAATTGTCGCCAACCAAACGTCAATACAAGTGTCCATGTCTATGAGTGTGTGTGTGTGTGTGTATGTGTGTGTGTGTGTGTGTGTGTGTGTGTGTCAGACTGTGTATCGTCAAAAAACATGCAGCCGCAATTGGAACTATTTGTAAGCGGTTGGTTGGTGCAGGGGGGGGGGGGGGGGGGGTTCAGTGAGTGCCATGCATTTAATTGCTGCGGCGGCCGTGCAAAATATCGCATATGGAACAATTTCAGCTGGAGCCCTCTTCGGCGAGCCGAGGAGACACTGCCTCTGCCACTGTTAAGGATAAACTTAGGCTTAGTAGTTAATAATTGCCACAATTAACATATGCATTTTTGTAGAGACAACGAGAAAACTATTTGTTTCCCTCATATTTGGAAATCCACTTTGATTGGGAATGGGGAAAATATATTTAATTTCAAACGAATTACGGCAATCTAAGTTTAGCTGGATGAGTCGGTGCGATTTTGAAAAAATTCCCATGTTGTTAATGCATATTTAATTTTGAACGAAATTAATTAAACACATTATTAAAGTTTCCTAATGCTACGAAAGGTGTTCTAATTGAAAATATTTGAAGGCTTTTTACAACTTTTTTAATGTGTTTGAATAAATTTGTATGTTGACAAGCGATTAATTAAGAGTATAATTTGGTTTTTAATATGCGGACACACATGATATTTAAGCATTAAAATGTGCATCGATAAATTACTCCCATTGTGAAGCTAATAATAAATAAACAATTATTGAAATTTACTAAAAACAACTTATTTAATTGGCGATTTCACTTTTTTTTTTTAACTTTTTAGTTATAGGCTTACATGTCATGTTCAACATATGGAATAGTATTTGTTGAATGTTAATCAAAATGTTTGTTTTTTTTTAACCAAATATAATTAGGTATTTAAAATATTGAAATATTCATAACCAATTTCAAACTAAGTAGATATGTATGTGGTTGTTGAAAACTTTTCAATGCCGCCAAGTGTTTGTGTAATGCCAAAAACCTGCTGGCAGCGAAGATAGCAACAGACATAAATAAATAAATGCAAATAAATTGAAAACACACATATCTTCTATGAAAATAATAAAAAAAAGACAAAAAATATTATTCCCATGTGCACATTTTTTTATTCATTTTGTGGATATTTTTTTTGCACATTTTTCCCAGTTTGCTTTAAATGTATTTTGTATTTGTTTTAGCCAACAGGTGAATTGTTATTGATGTTTGACTAGTTTTTGCCTGTGTGTGTCGAGTGTTTTTGAATATTTCGATGCTGTGCAAAAGTTGATAAGCTTAAGGACAATGTAGAAGTGAGGCATTGTTGTTGCAACTATTTATTCAATTGTGTTTGTGCATATGGCATATATCGAGTTTGCATTTCGGCAACAATAACTGCGGGCTAACAATAATAGTATTTATACTATTGCTATTTCTTAAAGGTTACTCATACGCCGCATTGCCGCAGATATTTATAATAATTGTAAACATAATTTTGTTTTTTTTTTTTTGTTCACAGTTTCTGCTAACAATTTAGCTCAACGTCTACCACTGCACCTGTTGCAAAAAATTTGCCTCGTGAATCAGAATTCATTGTCTTTCTTATGCAAAGTACGATTTCCTTCATGGTGTGCCAGTGCTGTGACATAGCCAAAGTTAAATTAAAACCATTTATCTCAATGCTACCCACTCACACTCACACACACACTCACTCTATCACAGTGAAAAGAAAAATATCAGCGAAAACTTTGCCGCCCAACAGCTGCACAACACACACACACACACACAAACCACCACCCACCGCCCACCGCCCAAACTACCACCCACAAAAATGGGCTGGCAGTAAGAACAACTATAACAACAACTGCCTGTTGCATTTTCCTATATACCTGGAACGCTTCCAGCTTGGATCTGCCTTTCCAACATCCCCCTTTATATAAGAAAAAAAAAATTTAAGAAATAAAATAAAAACAAAATACGAAAAAATGCGATATAACCATCCAGTTCCACCCAACCACCCATCCACCCAACTCCGTGCAGCAACAGTTTATTTTATGCGCTTTGCTTTTGTAGTTAGCCGTTCTATGAAAAAAATAAAAATGAAAAGCAAATGAAAAGTGGACTCGGGGATGGAGTTGAATTTCGTGTCGACTTTGAGACTGCAGCCGAAGCTGAGGCTATTTAAATGAAGCAGTTGATTTTGAATGCATTTCGAAAATAATTTGAATAAATAAATATTGGTTCGTTTAATTCGAGGAACTGCAACCAGCTCCAAAATGCAAAATGAAGCATATAAAATGACGCAGTTTAATTTTCATGCTAGCCAGAATGAATCACGCAAAATGGTTGCAATACATATTTAATATGCTGACTCTGTCCAAAACGTTGACTAAAGCCTTGGCTTAGTGAGTCAGTGACTCAGTGATAGGACGACTGGTCGATTGCTGCCTGTGCAGCAAGTTGTTGCATAAGCAACAATAGCAAGCGCAGTTGTAGTTAGCTTGCGCGACTTGTTGCCTGCATGCTGGCGTTGCTGCTGCTGCTGCTGCTGCTGCTGTCGTGGCAAGCTTCTAATCCAATCACTTGAACAATGGCAATGCAAATGCAACAGCAGCAGCAGCAGCAGCAGCAACAGCAACAGCAGCAGCAGCAGTAGTGGCAGCAGTGCGGCTGCAACTTCCTTTGTCTGCCATTGAGTGCCATATGCAACGCAGACGTTACAATTGCCGTGGCATTATAAAAGTGTTGCCTTGCCGCAGTGTTGTTGATGGTCAAGGTCATGAACCTGTTCCAATAACTCGTTTTCTTACGTGCCGCGTGCACACACACACACACACACACAAACATACACACACTCAAATGGACAGACAGACAGACAAACAGACAGAGAGCGACGACTGGCAGCCAGATGATTGTATGTTGCATGTTGGCAAAAGTTGCTGTTGTTGCTGTTGTTGTTGTTGTTGCTGCTGTTACTACTGCTTCTGCCAACAACTATTGGGTATGCTGCAGCTCTAATGCTAATCCTTGTAGATTTGCAAGCACGCCAGAGGCTCCGGTTTTTGCATCATGGCATGACTAATGGCTCTAATGGTCTAAGAAGCGGCTACCAAGCGGCTGCTCAAATCAATTTGCTATTGCATAAATGTTACATAAAATTAAATTTCAATTGACGTGGCCGCAATTAAAGTTAAGAACTTGTCGTTACTATGTCCAGGCCATTGCGGAAATGCCACCCAAGACATTCAGCAACAACAACAACAACAATCATAACAATCACAATGGACATCTCAGCTACTCAGCTACAAGGACACGAGATCGCGCGTGTGGCGACAAATTAAAAAAATATGTTTGTATATAAAGAATAAATGGGTAGATGGAAAATAAAAAGAAAATCACAATGCGTGGGCGTCCACCTGGCTGATTCATTGTTTTGTTTTGCTCCCACTGGTTGTGTCAGTGTCATAAATTGTACAAAATGAATTATTCGAAATTAAAATGCCATTTGCACAAAGAAAATCACTTCGCGAAAACGCTTCCGTCTGTCAGCGGGGTGAAATTAGAAGCGCATTAATTAGAAATTTTTATTATTCTAATTTTTTTTACTCAACAATAAATTTGAGGCGACATTTGTGCATAAATTACAAATAAAGATTTCCGCGAATTTTTGTTGTTGTTGTTGTTGTATATTCAAGTATTGAGACGCATTCAAGAATAGCAATAACAACAACAAAAGCATTTTAATCAATAGTTACCCATATTGATGATTGTGCATTTGATGCCCATTGTTGTCAATATACATATATATATATATATATATATATATATATATATATATATATATATATATATATATATATGTGTGTGTGTGTGTGTGTGTGTGTGTGTGCGTATTAATGTGTACGAGTGTAAGCAAATATGTCTCGTTTGGGGCCCAAAGCCAGCGCATTTGTTCGGCTTCATCACCTATTTATTTTCCCAGCTCTTATGGAATATTTTGTAGCATTTTCGTACATTTCCATTGGCTTCAATGCACTTAGAGCTTGAGGTTATGTAATAAATTTAAAAGTACCCCCAAAAATAGGATTTTCTATCTCCGCTTTTGACACGGAACGATGAAAAAAGAAACTCAAAGACTACGACATAAATATATGTAATTAACAAATAATACAATATGGCAAATTGGTGCGACGTTCAACACTCCAGACATTTTTTTTTTGGATTTTGGGCACTAAATTAATTTTGCAATATTTTATTTCAAAATCTTTTTACATGCAACTTTTAAGGAATACAAACTTAATTTACTAAGCACTAAGAACTAGTATGTAGACATAAATATGATAAGAATATCTGAGTTAGAAATGAACTAAAATTCGAAAATGCCAGGGGAAAAGACAGAGTGCATTCGTACAAAAATACTTTAGATATAATCTAATGAACATATTTCATGTATACAAAGCATCAGTCGTGCATCCTAAGTCACCGCTGAGATTATTAACCAACTGCCTACCCCATAGTTTCCACAAGGGGCCGACGCCCCTTCCCCATCCAACTAATTTCACAACTCGCTCATGCAAAAAACCAGAGCAGCAAAAAAATGGGGAAATAATGTATAAAAAACAAACTCTTTGCATTTTGAGTGCAAATGACAAAGGGAGAGAGATTTGTGGTGGGAGAGTTAAAAAGAGAGAGAGAGAGAGAGAAATAGAGAGAGAGAGATGGACAATCGTGACTTATAAAGCTCAGGCAAATCAATAAAAATAAAAATAAAATATTTTACATATTATAAAAATTGTACAGTTGAAATGAATTCAATTAACTTACAGGTTGTTTTTATTGCAATAGTTCTTCTTGACCTTTTAGCACTATCGCAAATGTGTGCGTGAGTGTGATTGCATATAGCCTACTCACTCACTCACACACGCACACTCGCACGCATACAAGCACACAGAAATATATAGCGTTACCCTCACAATAATATTATTATTATTTAAACAAATAAAAATAAACAAATCTTACTTACTTTTAGTTCGCAGCTCAAATATGAAGTAACTTTCACACAGTTCGCTTACATTTCTGTATACAATTTGGTGATTGGTTAAATTGTGTTTTGATTAATTTCTTATTCGCACAGCACCAGCATTGTTGAAAAATATTTAGCAAATTTTTTGTAAATGAATTTTAGATTAGGCTCTGATTTGCTACGCGAGTGAAATAAAATATTTTGTTATCACAAGAGAAACGCACGTCAACTGTTTGTTAGCCTTTGGGCTGTTGAAGAGGAAGCACATGTAATGCACTCACACACACACACTCACAAGCAGACATGCACATGTATAGAAGAGTGTACGCATGCTAATGCACAAGTACTAGCGTATGAAGTGTGTATGTGTGTGTGTGTGTGTGTGTGTGTTAGAGTGTATTGGTAGCAGCAGCAGAAAATAAATACAAATTTCGCACCGCGACCAACGTCAACAACAAACAAACACCGACACTAACAACAAGCGCAGACAACTTTACTAATACGTAAACAACAAAATCGACTAACTTGACGACGACGTCGACGGCGACGTTGGCGTCGCTGCTAACTGCTGCTGCTTCTGCTGCTGCTGCTGCTGGCGCTGCTGCTGCCGCTGCGCTTACAACGACAATCCGAAGCTAAGGCAAAAGCGTACCGAACCGTTCGAAACGACCGACAATAAAGCTGCCATCCAGCTGAGCTGCCCGGCACTATGACTATGAGCCGGAGCCCAAACTGAGCGGCGGCAGAATGAGTGCAGCGGCAGATTGCTCTCCACACACTCTCACACACACTCTCACACACAAGCACAATTGCACACATGCAAACGACAAAGAGTCAGCCACAATGCTGCCGTTGTAAAGGTCTAAGAAAAGTTTCGCTGCCTGCATGCATTTGCCTTGACTGAGAACATAACGCTCAACTTACAGCTGTCTCTGTGTGTGTGTGTGTGTGTGTGTAGAAAAAATTGCAGTGGCACTCGCCAGCGCTGAGCGAGAGATTGAGAGACCCTTGCCAAGTGGGAGGTAGCTGCCGGCGAGCACTGTCTCAATGTATTGGTGCGCTTCATTCATGGCAGCCGGCAAAAAACGTTAAAAGCGAAATTGGTTAAAAAAAAAGAGAGGCAAAAACACAAACGAAAAAAAAACAGGCAAAAAGAAAATGGTGGCAAGAACCGACTCGGAGCGCAAAATGTGTCGCCGCAGTTGGCTCTGAGTGAGTGAGCGAGGAACTTCTGAGTGAGCAGGCTACGCTGGCGGGGAAGGCCAACGTCAGTGTATTTTTAATTGCACTTTCTTACATTGGTATTGGTTCACAAGCTCACACACACACACACACACACACAAATGCACTCAGCACTCAGCTAGCTAAATGCACTCATTGGCAGTCGCTCCCAGAACCAAACGCTGCTGAACTCGCTCTGAGTTTTTTTTTTGTTTTTTTTTTTTTTTTTTGTTTGTTAATTTATTTTGTGCATTTTGTTCTCCATTTTGTACATTTTTCAACAATTCTTTTTCGGTTGCGTTTTAAGCAGCGAAAACAAGTCCGAGACCGAGACAACACAACGACGACGACGACGACAACGAGACACAGCGCTTTGTTCAGCGCTGGAGACGAAGACGGAGACGCTCACTCACCGCTCGAAATGCAACTGGCGACTCTGACAACGCTCGCCCGTTGCACATGCACTTTTTGTTTTGTTTTTGTTTTTGTTTTTTTTTCGCTTTTTTTTGAGTATGCAACGGTTTTGGTCCGCTGTTGTGCGAATGTCGAGCGCGCGAGAGCAAACTGAAATTATTATAATTCGCCAGAGTCGGTCGGGGCGGGCGGACAATGCAATTCGACTCGACTTGCAGCGAGACTCAATTGCATGTCATTGTAGACGAAAAAATGTGTGTTTTTTTTTTGAGAATTTTCGGCACAGCGACTGCATCGAATTATGGACAGCGAAACTGCGGGACTGGGGATAGGGGCAGGCGTTGGAACAGGGTCTGTAAGTCAGCGCTTGAGTCGGACGGGGGCTGAGGCTGGGGCTGGGGCTGAGGCTGGGGTTGGGGTTGGGTCTCTGTCTGAATTTAGTCGTGACTGGTTTCAAGGTCTCTCAATTAATGCGAAAATTTCGTTGTACATTTTTTGTTTTTGTATTTTGCATGCCTTGTAACGAAAATTCGTGTATAATAAATATAGTAATTGTTTAACCATTTTTTTTTGTGTTTTTTTTTTTTGTTTACATTGTGGAATTGCATTTAATGCTTTTCTAATAAGCGAAATATTTGTTGATTTTAATTGCATTTACATTAGTTAACGGCGACTCTCTGACCTTCGGTTCTGGCTATAGTCAAGAACTGGCATTTGAATTTGCGAAGGTGACTGAGCCGTAAACATGAGTGGAACATGACACTAGCTGAATCGAGGCTTTCAGCATAAACTGGCCTTGAGTTGGGCTAGCTGGCATTGCATTGCAAAAGTAATAAGGAACATATTGAATAACTATTAAACAATTGATTTGTATATATTTACGATTCCACGAAATAGATTCGTGGACTCAAAAGTTTTTGCAAATATCGACATATGTAAGTTACTGACTGAATTTATATATTGTTTTATTAAGCTTTACAAGAAAATAAGATGGGAGGAAAAACTTATTATTAATTTGTATTACTTTAAAAATTGATATATTTGTAGCTTCAGTTTTTATTATGTTTAAAATGTATGACTTTAAATTTGTTTACATGATTCAAAAGAACATTGAGTTTTTTGTGCATTTGCATTTGCATATGCCAGTCCAGATTCGCAACAACCACGACGAATGAATCCCAAACCCTTATCGTGTGTAATTCATGTCCTATCGCTGTTGAACCGCACCACTTCCGTGTTGCAAAAAAAAAACCACTTGAAGCACACGGGTAATGTCGCCAAAGAGGAACATACATAATTACTGTATTTACAAAAGATAAAATCGGCGACAACATGCTCGTAAGCACCGAAAAAAATGTTTAAAAAAATACACAATATATGCATAAAAATCTGATGAGAAGCAATTAAAATTAAAACCACGTAAGCAAATACGAGAACCCCCGAAAAAGCGTTAAAAAGAACCCAAAACCCATAAAAATCCACCCTATAGAAAATGCATTTTTTTTCCAAATGCACACAAAAGATGCACGAAGCAAAACGTGCAATTTTGTTGAATGCATTTCGAAAAAAAAGTACCGAAAAAAAAGTCGAAGCGAATGCACAAAAAAATGGTATGCAATTTTTTGCATAATGAAAAATGCAGCAGGCAAACAGACGCACACACACACAGACACACACATACACTTATACACATAGAGAAATAATGAAACGCATTGCATGCATGCACATTGAAAGCTGAGCTGTGAAATCCAGACCCAAAAATATATTCTAAAATTAAAATGCGACGGCCTGTCGAAATGTAAACAGTCAAAGGGGTGCACAAGGCAAGAACACACACACAGACACAATTAATATATACACACACGCACACTCATGTGCAATTAAAACACGCCACTGCAACAGAGAACACAAAGCACAGGAAATAAATGCATTTTTGTGCATCTTGCAGACACACACACACGCACACACACATACACACACACCAGCACACACAAGGGCTAATGGGGTGAGTTTCTGCACGTCTGATGTCAACAACAACATTTTCGAATGCATAATTAAGAAACGATTTTTGCAATTAGATTGCAAAATTACGCATTTCCCAGGCACCTTAAGCAAAAGATTGTCGTCCAGAGTTTGATTGGCCCAAATGAGCGCCCAGGCAGGAAGTGAATTGCATCCGTTCTAAGCTGCGCCTGGGCCACCATTTGGCAACACAACTGTATGCCTCAAGCGGAAGCATCAGCTCAAGTGATTCTCTCAAGTGGACATGGGCATATGGACATACGGAAACGATTGGACGCCAGACCTGGTCACATCCACCATAAATAATAAGCAAAATTAAACGCGCAATTAGATAAGAATCAAACTTAAGCCGTAATAATTGGCGATACTTAAGCAACATTTAAAATAAATGTTGAGCACTTAATTGTATTGTTATTCACAGCATAGCGGTAAGTTAATTGAACGTCTCAATTGTTTTCTGAAATCTGATTAATAATCTGTGTTCACAATCAATCATCAATTAAAAATGCTCTTATAAAAATAAATCATTATATCATTATCATCATAGAATGTGTATATATTAAAAATATTGTATACGATATTCTCGTCACAAAATAAGTGCAGTTTGTAAATTGACTTAACAAATATAATTATGGCCAAAATCGAATCAGCTTTAGCAAATTTAAGGTTGGTAGAAGCCTTATTGGCAACTTAATCAATTTAAGCGCTAAATATTATTTTACTGTATATTTACTCACTTAAATACTCTCATAAATGTAGAACATTTTGCAACACTAAATAAATTTCTTTCCGCCCACATTCGCAATTAATGTTGCCTCATGATTTCAACTGTAGTGCGCTAAATGTGATTTTCAGTTTCAAGTAAAAGTAAACGAAAACAAGCAAAGCAAATAAACCAAAATGAAATCAACAAATAAGCAGTCTCAACTGAGGAGCAGCAGCAGCCAGAGCCAATGACCAAGAATCAACAGCAGCAACAACAACAACAACAACAACAAAAACAACAGCGGCAACAAAAAGCATACAGATTGCTGAGGCCAAGGAACTCGGGTGCAATACAAAATTGCTTGGCCTTGGTCAGGCACACTGTAAATGTATGTACTATGGACACATGTATGTATGTGTGTGTGTTGTGTATATATATGTGTATATATACAATAAATATTTTTAAATGTTTTTGCTCTGTTTTTGTCTTTTATTTTTTATTTTTTGCATTGCATTGAGCTCTGTGTTATTACGTTGTAATTTTCGTTGCGAAAAGTCGACAAGAAAGTGAAGTGTAAGAATCACATAGATTAACTCAACAATTGATAAGATACGCACAAAATAATAATAATAATAAAAAAAACAAAAATGAACGGAACAGCAACAACAAACATTCGAGTAACTGTTTGCCTGATAAGCCAACCACAAAGGTTGCCCTGTGGACGTTGCATTGTAGGTCAGTAAAAGCCAGCAAGGGGCATCACAAATTATGTCATTTGAAGCTTAGCCCAATGAAACAGATTTCAACATGTGTTAAAAATACATTTGCATTAGCAACGCACACAATCACACAACATGAACACACACACACACACACACACACGCACGCACGCAAACGTGTCCAAATATACACGCACAAATTGCCGTTTAACCAATGTCAATGTCAACAAGCAACATCTGCAGCAGCAGCAACAACAGCAGCAACAACAGCAACAACAGCAACAACAGCAACAACAGCAACAACAGCAACAACAGCAGCAACAAATGCATTTCTAATGGACGCAGCATCCACGCGGAAACCGTTGAAATGTTTAGGCCGTATGTTGTTGTTATTGCTGTTGCTGTTGTGGCTGTTGCTGCGTTGCTCCACGCCGGCAACACATTGTGTGTAAGGTCATATCTCGAAATTTTATTTGGCTGCCTGCCAAATACAAAACAGATGAATGCAACACCAAAGCGCCTGCAGCATGCACAAAAACATACAAAAACACACACACACACACACACACAGAAACATGAGCACACGAACACGTGCCGATACACACACACAAATGCACAATTTGTGTTGCAAATTCGCACATTGCTGTTGTTGTCGGGGCAGTCGGGGCCGTTTTTGGGGGCTGTCAGTTTTAGATGTTTAGTTTTAGATATCAATGAAGCCGAGAGCGAAAGTGTTTTCCGACCATTTATGTTTCAATTAACATTACGTATACGCCGTATTTATATACTGTATGTGTATGTGTGTGTGTATGTGTATGTGTATGTGTTCGTGCGTGTGGTCGCTGAACTTGTGGCAGTTTGTATTTTTAGTTAAATGCACATTTAATGGGCTTTTTATGTACATATGTATGAAAATTGGCTTATGATTAAAAGCCATTATGGATCAATTTATTTAAATTGCGCCACGAGCACACAGGAAACAAAACTTTAAGAGATCATTTAAGATTGGCGATAATATTAAAGCAGCCTTGACTTAGCTGCTTATTAGTGGTACCATAATATTGATATAAGTATTAAGTTGAGATAGTCCAGTTAATTATCAATGTCATCGTAATAAAACCTGTCACGGGTTTATTTTTCTGGTCGAACACACAATTGAGTAAAGCTATTATTCATTTATTAATTTTTTACAGCAGACGAACTCAAAAGTTCGATTCAGAAAGCAAATTCAAGATATGAAATTATGGATGGTTTTTATGATGGTATTATCGGTTGACATTTTCGAAAATTTCCGGTTTTCGAACGTTGTCAGCTGAAATTAAAAATAAAATTGATTATAATGAGCTAGTTAAATGTTTTTTAAAGATTTTTGAGATAGTTAATTATCAATTTCAGCAGGGAAGCCCCTTCCAAAGTCCCCTGATCAGACAGCATGACTCTGTCAGCTATCGCTCTCTATCTCTCTCTCTCTCTCTTTATCTCTTATTTTCTCTCTCTCTATCTCACTTCAACCCCATTTTTTAACCATCGACGAAAAATGCACGCATATGAGCAAATAACAGGAATTTGGCAGAAACGATTGCTGCCCCGTTTTCAATGGCTGTCCACCGGCCAAGTTGATGTCAATAGTGGATCATTTTGTTGGTTGACTGCAGCAGCAGTAACAATTCACAACTACATTGAATACATTCACTTGCACTTGCAATCGAATGGACTGTATGTAGAGAGGGTATGTGTGTTTGTCAAGTTCAAAAACCTCATTACTCACTGGAAGCTGATATTTCGTGATGACCAGAAGACCAGCAGAGAGCTACAAGTATGTAAATATGTAGGTATATTGTGGTTTATGATTTGAAGTCTACGCAGTTCACACAAACACACGCATATTGATTGTGTGCAGAGCGCATACATGAGTATTTTTGTAAATATGTATATTTCTTTATCGCAAATGATTCACAAAAAAAAAACAAAAAAATAATAATAAAAAAATAACAAATGTGAAATGGCGTCCATGACCAACACAACAGGCAACTAAGACCCGAAAGCAGAGACAACAACAACAACAACAACAACGGTCACTGGCAGGCACTCCTCCTCCTGCTCACCCTCCTCCACTTGGTGCTTCTCCTGCTCCATATGGTATGCCATGAACTGAACCAACAACCGATTTTTATTATTATTTTGAATACGCTTCTTGTTGCTGTTATTACTCTTTTTGTTGATGTTGTTGTTGCACTTTTTTTCTTCTGTTTTTTGTTTTTTTGTATTTTGTTTTGTATATTTTTCGTCACACTTGGCAGCCGCAGCAGCAGCGACAACAGCAGCAGCAGCAGCGCTGGCAGCGACTGCTGCAGCGGCAGAGTATTTGTATTTGTATTTACACAGAGTCAGCGTTGACGTCAACGTCAGCATCGACGACGTCATGCCCCCTGTCCAGGCCCCTGGTCGGTCGGTCGGTTCGTCGCCTGGTCTGTTCGTCTGTCGGTCGTCCCTAACCTACAACAACCGAATTCGCACTGGGCCAGGTTCAATGAACTTTTTGGCTGCGTTTACTGCTGTTGCTGTTGCTGCTGTTGCTGTTGCTTTGACGTTGTCGTCGTTGTTGTCGTTGTCGTCGTCGTCGTCGTTGCATAAAGCGTGCATTGAGGGCGCTGGTTGACTGTCCGTCTGGCTGGCTGTCCGACTGACTGACTGACTAGCCATTTGGCCTGTCATGCGTATGTTGTTGCTATTGTTTTTGTTGTTGTTGTTGTTGTTGTTGTCGCTGTTGTTGCTTGCTGTTTACTCAGTGTCTGTGTATGCGTGCATGAATGAAGCTTCTTTCTTTTAATTTTGTCAAGTTCGTTTTGAATTTCAATTTTGAGTCATGCATAAAGTGCAAGATACGACAACGAGTACTTAAGCTCGCTCATACTCATACATACATGCATACATATATACATACACATATAGATATTAATATGTGTATATATGTATATACAACCAGGCAGTTTTCTTTCTACATTGTATATGACAGTCAGCAGCTGTCGCCGCTTTTTGATAAGCGTCTATCCCATAAACGCAACTGCAAAAATAATTTAAAAGAAATTAACCACAAAAACCCAAGCTGTCGATTCTCTGTGCGAAAAATTAACTAGAAATCGGAAACTTTTTAGAAAATCAAATTACATGGCGCAAAGAGAACGGCAGGAAAAATTCAATGGCAAAATAAGAAAAGTCTGAACGAAAGCTTAGATACTCTATCAAATAATATGAATGTATTAAATTACAATTTTAACTTATATATATATATATATATCTAAATATCTTATATTATTTATTGTAAAATCAATATATAATTTATTATTTACTTTCTTTACATATTTTACTTCTATTGATGTCTTGGAATAATTATAAACTTTGAATTGTACATTTTTCAATTTAGAATTAATATAGAATATTTTGTATTATATATTATTAGTCTATTATATTTAGTAAATTCTAAAAACTAAAGAATAACTAACAAGGTAGGGTGACTGCTTGGCTGGTTCTTGTAGACTGGCTAAGATGCTCTTGGCTTGCCATTGACGGTTATGATTCTGTTAAAAATAATCAGTTTGTGATAGGTAAGGAGGCTGAGACTGGGACCGAGAGATCTGGGACTCTGGCTGAGTCTGACTGATTCGCTTGGTTGCCTGCTAGGTTGGTTGCTTGGCTTGAGTTGACTTGACTAAATATGATATGCCCTGGCATAGAGTCAACCAAATTCTTACCACAGACACAGATACCTCCCAAAACCCCCTCATTATGTGTGTGTGTGTGTGTGTGTGTTTGTGTGTGGCGAAAATGAATGTAATGCAATGGAATTGAATCGAATCGAATCGTCGGCGATGTCGAATTGTGGATTAGTTGGATGGTAAAAAAATGAATTGCTACAACTTCAGCATCTGTCTGTCTGTCTGTCTGTTCGCTTGTCTGTCAGTCAGTCAGTCAGTCTGTTTGTCATTTCACATGCTCGTTCTGTGCATTTGGCTGTGATTAATTACATTGGCTGCCGCTGGTAACTTCAGCTTGGAAAACAACAACTTGGCTGGCAAGGAAGCCTTAGAAATGTCAGGGCCAATGGCATGGCCCAATGCAAATTTATGACAACGTCGCGCCGAGATTTATCAACTGCAACAACTGCCAGCACTAACAGAAACAGCAACCGTAACAACAACAACAACAACAACAAAAACAACAACAGCAATAACGAAAATAAGAATAACCAGTTAATGCGCCGACAACAAATAAAATCGAAAGCCGCGTCCAAAAAACCGGTTCGCCAAAGTTCTAAAAATGAAACTGGCTGCAGCCGAGCTGCAACAAGACCAAAAATATTTTTTCACTGTCTGCCAAAATTGCAAGCGGGCATAAATTAACCGCATGGGGTCCAGATATATTCGCACACACAGCCAAAGATACACGCATGCGAGCGAAGCACACCCAAAACCACTTTAAGTCCACAATGATGACGTTGATGTCGGTCCCGACGTCGGCCAACCAACCACGCCAGTTGAGTTTTCAAGTGCAGTTCTCGTTGCTGATGACGCAAAAAAAAGTAAAACCGGCAACGACCACGACCTCACCCAAAACCGGGCAGCAGCACAAGCAGCACAAGCAGCACCAGCAGCAGCAGCAGCAGCAGTAACAACAACAAATGGCAGAAGCGCTGCCAGCACAACGCATGGAACGGCTCCACCCCAAAGCCAAAAATGCGCAATTTGACTGTACGAAAAAAGTAAACGAAAAAGCGAATAAAAACGCAACACAGAAAGAGCAACCAAAATAAATGTAAAAACAAGAACAAAAAAAAGTGTTGTTGACACGTCGATGCGGGAATACCCTAAATCAAGCAGCATTTCTCGTCGAGCATTGTCGATTATGTTTTAAATATATAATATAAATTCGAGCATTGCAAAATAATAAAAAAAAAACAAGCGAAAAATATTTAAATTTTTTTATTGGAATCCCTTTAAAATATTAAATATCTTTCGCTCTTTGTCCGTATAGTTTGAAGTGTGGAAATTGTGTCAATTGTTGAACCAATAATTTAATTGAACTTATAAACAATAACATTCTTAATTACAAAGTTTATG
Organism: Drosophila mimica; assembly: GCA_037043585.1. Lineage (NCBI taxonomy): Eukaryota > Metazoa > Arthropoda > Insecta > Diptera > Drosophilidae > Drosophila > Drosophila mimica. The sequence continues at coordinate 2,010,454 of JBAMBE010001187.1, forward strand.
TACTCTGAGGCTTGGTATATTAAACAAAAATTTTCGTTTGCTGCTCATACAAATTTTTCTGGGCTGGCGGTTGTCGGTTACTGACCGTCCTCAAGGTTTTTCGTATTTTGCCCTTTTTGCAGAAGCAGCGACGTCGACGGCAACGCCGGCCGCAGCAGAGGAACTGAGACGCTGGCAGCGTCAACGATCGCAGCGCTCAATTCCCTTCATTTAGAGCGTTTTTTTTTTTTTTTTTTGTGTTTGTGTTTATGTTTGTGTTGTTTGTTGCTGCTGATGCAGTTCGTTGTTGCATTTTTGAACGTTTTACGTAGCGCAAATTACAGCAAACACGCCATCATCATCACCATTACAATCATCGTCATCATCTTCATCATTATCATCTTCATTATTGCTGTTGTTGTCGTTGTCGGAGTCACAGTTGGTGTTGCTGCTGGGGAGCAGTAATAATAATAAGAACAGCAACAACCACAACAACAACAACAACTACAACAAAAACATCAGCGGGAGCTACAACATAATCAAGATGGCAGCCACTTGCAGCGGCTTGCAACAACAAAAAAATTGACGAATATGCGATGCAACAGCAAAAGCAACAGCAACAACAACAGCAGCAGCACCAGCAGCAGCAGCAGCAGCAGCGGCAGCGGCAATAAACAGAAATTTAAACCCGAATTCAATGCAAAACATGTTGAGGCAAAAAGCGGAGACTTGACATAAAATATGGAATCGACTCGAATAGACCGAGTGCAGATCAGATCAGAGCCCAGAAGAAGAACACTTGAGTGAAGTCTTGTGCTCTTGCCATCTCACTCATCATTTGAGCTCTGACTCTTTCTGGGGGAGCCACTGAAGCATAGGTTTTAATTTATGTAGCACGCACATTTTGTGTTCTGTTTTTGTGTTGCTGGCCTTTTTCTCACAATTTGTTTTGGCAGTGAACGGAATGAAAGATGGAGTCAAGAGAGAACTTTTGCCACAGGGAATGCCAAGCTATGCCATGCAATTAAACGAGCACCTGAATCGGCACCGCAAGGGGTGTGTGTGGTGCACCAGCAGGTGCAGCAGCATCAACATCAGCAACAACAGTAGCAAAAGATCTTTCTAATGAGAAATGGAACATCATATAAGCCAGGGCAACAAATAACAGAAATATTCGTCCGCAGGTAACATATTTTTTTGTCTAATGGCACCCCGAACGAACTTCGCGAAACCTAAAGATCTTGTTGCAGCTAGCAATACAGAGAGTAGAGATACACTGTAATTAAAATGTTTACAAATAGTTGTGTCAAAAATTAAAAAAAAAAAAAAACATAAAATACAAATAGTAAAATCTGAATTCAAATATACTTTTCATTAATAATCATAATTAAATAAATACGATACCAAATACAAATCAAATTTCAAATATAATTAAACATGCCTTGATAATAATGCCTGCCACATGGCGTATGCGTTGTGCATAAATCATAAGCAAAATTCCAAACACTGCACAAGCACCCAAACAAAATGCACCCAAAAAACACAAACCCAAATTGGCCATCTAAGCACAGGCCAAAAGCGAGCCACATAACTGACCCTGAACTAAATTTGCAAACCACTCAATTAAATTGTCTGTCTGTGTTTGTGTGTTTAAGTCTGTGTGTGTGTATGTGTGTGTATGTGAAGGCCTATATGCGATGATTGTTGTTGTTGTTGCTGTTGCTGATGCTGGTGCTGTTGTTGTTGCATATTTGAATGAAAATGCACACGACAGCACGAAACTGCGGCAGCCTCTAATCCAGTATCCAGTCGGTTGCATCTAACAACAGGTGGGTGGCTGCCACAAACGCATTGCAACCTATTGATGCATGTGTGTGTGCAGTTGTGTATGTGACATTCTATGTGTTGCCCGATGTTGGAACATTCAATTGTTGGCTAAGCTAGCCCGGAAAATGCATCTCTCACCCCACTCGGTACGCATTTAAGCGTGTGTTTGTTTGTGTGTGTGTGTGTGTCTGTGTGTGTGTGTGTGTGTGCATGTATATTTAGTGAAAATGAAAGTGCTATGCAAATTTCGATTTAGGTATCATTATTAAGAGTAGCAAATGATGTTGTTGTTTTTGTTGCAGCCTGCGGTTAGTCGTCAACCTATTGTACATAATAAAATTAGCATGGCAGCTGCTTCGTGCAACAGGTGCCTCAAATGTGGCTGCGGTGCCTAAGTACGGTTACATATGTATGAATGGGTGTTTGTAAGTAAGTGCTCTGCCCCTGGTATATATGTTGCCGAAAAGAGGTAATCTGCCCTCCTCTGTGTGTGGCAAATACACACCCACAGACAACTGCAGACAGCATGTGTGTCGAGCTGGACCACAAAATTGTGTGTGTGCCCTTTTGAAGAGGACCTGACACTTAACTGCAATTTAGGTGCATTGTGATTCTATTATCAAGCACAAGTTGCCACAAGCAAATTGTCCCTTAAATTGTGTGAATATTTCAACTAAATATCTCCGCTAGACAAACTGAAACTTAACTTTTGTTGTGCATCCGAGAGCTGCCACTTCAAATTGTTGGAGTGGATGTTAAAGTTAATTAAAATTGAAACTGTAAAGCTCTTCATTTGATTGCAGCAAATTGAATTCATCTTTACTGCTGGCAGCTAAAACAAAATATGAAAATTAAATAATTTGTTTTCTTTTTTCGCTTTTCTCATTTTTTTGCATTTCTCATTTCAATTAGTGCAAATTATGATGAAAATTCTGTTACTACAAATGTCAAGCAATAGGGTTTTTATGATATTTACATGCCCTTCCTCGAAAAAGTGCATAGAAAAAGTGATCCCTTATTTGAGGCATAAACTGCTGTTCAGAAATTTCCTTGACACCTTTGACAAATGTTTACTATAATACAAATAGAAAGATACAACTTTATATGTTAAGAGAGTTTAACAATTCTACGCAAACTTTTCTTATTTGTAAAACAATAATTTATTTATATTTTAATGGCTTCTAGACAGCTCAAAAGCTGAGAGAAAAATTAATTACACATTCAACTGTATATTTTGTTTCTGGTTATCTGTTGATTGCGTAATGCGGAAACATGAGTAATCGAGTTATGTTGCTGTTTGGCAAGGCAACAAAATGGTGCAGCTTACCAAACAAATGCTGCTTTGAAGACCGAACTGAGCCAAACCGAATCGAACCAAACCAAACCAAACCAAACCAAACAAAACAAAACAGTTCATTGTCGTCTCCATGTGACCACTTCCTCGGACATCTCGCTCTAGCCACACAACAAAAACAACAACAACAACAGCAGTAACAACAACAACAATAAGAAGAACAGCAATAATAGCAAAGGGGCTATATAATGCAATACAATGCAAAAGTTCTCAAGAAAATTCAGCAAAACAATTTGACAAAAAAGCGAAACGACAACAAATTCTGCCATCTTCGGCGATCCTCGTTGATGGACGTTGGCATTTTTAAATGAGTTGCGCGTTTTTTGTGCTGCTGCTGCTGTTGCTGCCGCCGCTTCTGCTGCAGTTGCAGTTGCAGTTGCAGTTGTTGCCGCAGCTGCATTAAACTATATATACAACTGCCTGACAGCCTCTATGCGTGTATGTGTGTGTGTGTGTGTGTTGGTTTGAGTTTGAGTGCCCTGCAACTTGAAACGCAATGCAAGAATTAAAGGCAAGTAAGCGCGAAACGAAGCCCAGCGCCAGCCCCGTTTCCATTCCCGATCACGTCCCTCGCACCCAGTTTATTTCCCTCGTCCCGGCAGACGACAACAACGGCTACGATGATGACGACAGCAGCGACGCAGAGACCGACAAAAAGCGCGTTTTGATGCATTTGAGGCACAAGCGTCAGTGGCGATGGCACTGACCTTTCCTAATGCAGCTCAAGTTGCACGCAGCAGAAGCAGCAGCAGAAGCCACAGCAGCAGCACTGGCAACAATAATAACAATAACAGCAAGAACTCAAACTCCAATATAATTGAGAGTACATAGTTAGACCGATCATTGCCTGGGCCTAGTCAACAAAGGTCACAAATACTTGTTAAAAAATAGATATATATACATATGTATATATATATATATATACATACATATATATATTTAGGCGGGTGCAGTGACTCAGACAATTTGTAAAGGCCATTTTTTATGGCCAATGTGTTAATGTTTCGTCGTCAAAATAGTAAGTGCATCATAACTATTCAACAGCATTAAGCAGCATACAATAATAATAAAAAAAATAAACAAAATATTTACATAGTTTTATCTATCTAAATTTGATGATGGGCAATTCCAGATTCTAATTAGTGACTAAAAAACAACAACAAGCATGATCGACTAGTTATATGTTTTATGTTAATTTAAATAAGCTGTCTGCAAAACAAATATTGCCTCCAAGTAAATTAGAATTCTTATCGCAGTTACCTATGACTTTTTAGCTGAATATACTCAGTTAATTAAGCCTAAGGGTTATTACCACTTTTTATATCTGGTATTCTGTATGTATCTATTTACATAAAAACATTTACATAAATTGGTAACCAACCAATTAGACTTTTGGATTCTCTCTCTCACACATTAGCAAAATATTGTAATTAAAAAAAAATATATATATATATAAATAAATATTATTCAAGGTTATTGCACAAAAATGGCAACAAAACAAAATGCAACAGATCTAAACAGTCAGCCATGTAGAAAAATAACAACAACAAAAAAAATCTAAATAATGGAACCAGTTATTGTAACTGCAAATACTTGCATTATTTTGATGCTGCTTTATTGTTGTTTTTGTTGCAGCTACTGCTTTTGTTGTTGTTGTTGTTGTCTGGTGCTGGTTGTTTGTGCGGTCATTTAATTATTTTTATTCGGGCAACTTCCAGTTTATAGTAAGTTGCTAGCCATTTGTTATACGTATCAGGTATTTTATTTGATGTGACTAGCTTTTGTGCTTTGTTTAAATCACACACACACACACACACACAGTCTTAAACTGTATATTAGTAAAGTATCAATTTAAGTGAATATTCGCCGACACGAAAAATAAAATGAATTTTATCGCTTGGACGTGCAACAAGTGAACCACAAAATCTAGAAAATCATTTCCCCGTTGCAGTCACAGGCTGGCAGGGAAACTGGCTCCCGTTGGGAGCCCGCTGGGCTGCAGGGCAGTTAACTTTCGCAACGATAAATCCACGTTTCCTGCACCAGGTCCGTGCTACAACAGAAGCAGTCACAGCCGCAGCAGCAGCAGCAGCAGCAACAACTTCGTGTGCCTCGTCTGTGGGTGTGAAGCTTTGCGGAAGTGGAAGTTAGCGCGTCGCTTCCGGTCTGGTTTGGCTTGTCCCAAAAAGCACAGTTGCCCACTGGCCAGTTGTGTGGCCATAAAGTGGTACTTAAAACCAGACGATTTGATAATGTTCGCAACGCTGAGATTGTCAGCTGCGAAATCAATGCATTAGGGTCAAGCGCAAGACAGCGTTCGTAAAACGGCGATTAATCAAGCCGAAAGCTTAAGAGTGCCAGCAAGTTAACTAGGCAGCTAAACAACTCAAAGCCAGGGGCAAGTGCAATGGTAAAAATGCAATAAAAACCAGTAAAGTGCGGCTTGTTGAATGCTCACCGCCTTCACAGTCGACGCCAGCGCCAACGTCAGCATCAGCGCCAGCGCCCGCGCCACAAAACTTGTATTGGACCCTGGCTCTGACTCTGACTCTGACTCTATCTCTGGCTTCAGCTTGAGCTCTGGCTCTGGCTCTGGGTCTGGGTCTGTTGGTGCCTCTGACTACACGACCTCAGCACCCGCTTAGCTAAATGGAAATGATGGCCGGCAGCCAGCAATGGGAAATGTGTGTTACTGTAACTGCGACGCCGCGACGCTGCGACGTCGCTTCCTGTTCGTGGCCACATGCAGATTTAAATGGCACAAAGACGCAACAGGCCACTTAGTTAAAGTTGGCAATACATACAACAATAGTTGTTCATAAACATTTCCATAGATGAGCTGTCAGAAATAAGCATCTTCTAATTTATCTTATTTTTTTTATCTCAATATAATTTAGTGTTTATATATTTATATATATATTTATATAGTATATAATTATGAAAACTTAAATTGATTGTTTCGATGTTTTTTTCGTTTATTTCATATATGAATATTTTCTTCTTACTACTTTTACAATTTTTGTTTCTCTTGTTAAATTACTTGCAAATAAGAAAATTGTCCTAAATCACTGTTTTTTCGTATTTATTTTTACTATAATCGATGACTGCAATTATACTTGGCAATTAGCGGTTTATAGCCTGGGATCATAAGGTACTTTAAGCAATTATAAATTGGGTTCATAGTTTTCAATTTATTATGACTATGATAATGAGTAAATATATTTAATTGTACTAAGTTTGTTGACAAGCAGTACTTTCCTTATATAAATATATACAAATCCATTTTCAGGGCTATGTTATTTTTTTTTTGTTATGATATGTATACTTAGCTTTGGTAAGAGAGCCCACAGACCAAAGGTACAAAAAGACACGTACTCAGTGCCAGTTGTACACAACAATAAACAAAATGTTATGCTCTCATAAACACTGCAAACAAATCTAAAGTTCGAGGTTGCTGCGACGAATGGCAAAAAGCAAAACAAAACATAAAAAATAAAAACAGTAAACAGCAACAACAAACTATAAATTTTAGGCACAAAGCGGCGACGCAGGCGGCATCGACTCAAATAGCAAACAGCAAAATTGGAAACCAATGAAAACCTCGACTTGCGTTATGAATGCACGCCAAAATGGAGGCCAAGCTCAGCCAAAACAGAAAAACTGCACAGCAATAGAAAAACTGATAGAGGCAGAATTTTGCTTTTTTATTTATTTTTTTTTATTTTGGTTTTTGGTTTTTCGTGTTCAAATGCATCGGAGCGTTGCATTTTGGGCTATGGAGCATGGGCACGGCGTTGCCAGACCGTCGCATTTACAGCGCGGCGTATACGTTATTTTAGCATGTGTGCGATTGTTTTGATGTCAAGGTTTATGCAAAGCAAGCAACAACACACATTCAAACAAACACACACACACACACTCACACAACCACGAGAAGACCCATATGCAAAGAGGACAAACACACACACACACATACATACACACATACATTACATTGACGTGTGGCGAAATTTGAGTGTGCAACACTCACGAGTCGATTGTAATTATTGCTAATTTATTATTTATAGCTGTGTGTGATTGTAACTTTTGTAAGCCGTCAACAATTTCCGCATTTTACTTAACGCCACCGACTGAGAAAAATTAATAAAACATTAAAGTAATTTATTTAAAGGTGCAATTACAAAAACGAGAACAACAAATCAGACACCAAACTAAGTAGATAAAACAATTTAATTGAATTTATAAGCACACAAATTAATGCCTTTTGTATAAGTAAATGCAAATTGAGTATTTAGAATAATGCGAAAAGCCCACAACAACAACAGCAACAGCAACAACAATAACAAATGATGACTTTGTTTTTGTTGCTCAATAAATAAAGAAAATGCATATATAAAATATTAAGCAGGAGGCCGGGGGATATCAGCTGTGGAGGCCAGGGGCCGATTTAGGTGGGCAACATGCAAAAGATTTTGCAGCTGCAATGCGACAGCGACAGCAACAACGATAGTAGAAAAAAAGCGATAAAACAACAACAACAACAATAACAGCAACGAAAACGCAATAGCAAACTGCAACAAAAAACTTAACAACGGATAGAAAACAAGATTTCAAGGTAAAGAACGCAATCGAACTTGACGTACTTGAACAAAATGCACAACAACAACAAAAACAAAACAAAAAAACGGCAACAAAAAATTGTGAAAAATTTGAAATACGAAAAATTGGCTTCGCTTTGGCTAAATTGTTGTGGCAAAGTGGCGCATTGATTGTTGCACTTTGATGTTGTCTGGCCGAAGTTGAGATTAGGTTATTGAGAGGAAGCTTTAAGTTCAAAAGCAATAATTTGAAAGCATGGCTTATGTTGTGGCTTTTAAAATAAATTTGAAAAATCAAAATTTATGGCATAGAAAATGTTTATAAATTTTTTCTTATTTTGAATCTTGACTATTTGCAAGGTTTAAAGTCTAATGAAGTTAGTGCAAATGCAAGCAAAAACTATTTAAAATAAGTCACTGAATACTTTGTTTTGTCTTATATCAAAATCTAGATTATTTGTCTTTTAAACAATGTTAGCTTCGTTTCCATTTTTCCATTGGGTAACGACAGTTTTAATCACAGTTTTCATCATGGACATAATAAAGACACTCGACTCACCCGCAGTTGGCAACAATCTGTCAACAGTTCAACTAGAAGTCAATCAAAACTGTGCTCTGGCCAACAATAACTGTCACAAATTGCCACAGGCCACTGGGGCAGGCAAACAGGCGTTGGCATTTGCGATTGTCATTTGTTGCAAAATGTAAATTAAAATCGCAAACCGTTATAGAAAATTAAACTAACGCTGGCAAATGAATGCCAATGGACGATACATAAACATTTAATTGAAAAAATCAGTGCAAGCATTAAGAAAACGGCAAAAAACTATTAAAGAACAGTAGAGTGCGAACAAAGCAAATAGCATAAAAAAAACACATCTATGCGAGTATTCAAAGCAGAAAAAAAAACATTACTAAACTAAAACACAATCTGAGCCAAAGCCAGAGCCAAAGCCAAATGAAAGCCAAAAACCCATCGAGCTCAAGTCAATTTCAATGAAATGGGTACAGAAGGGGCAACATGCAGGCATTATAATAGCTAGAGCTCTTATTGCTGATGTTGCTGCTGCTGCTGCTGCTGCTGCTGTTGTTGGTTGGTGCTACTACACAAAATGCTGCAACAACAACGGAACGAAAAAAAATATATATTATATGTTGCTGCAGCCAACGGAAGGCGAACTATTATCATTCTAAAAGATATGAGGCATGAAAGCGCTGAAAACTTCAGCCACGGCAACTTGTTGGGGTAAGGGCAAGTCAGGGCCAGGCAAAGGCACAATCGCACACACACACACACACACACACACACATAAACGCAGATGCACACACATACACAGTCAGTGGCTGCAACCTTATTGCTGCAGGGAATTTGTGTTGCAGATTGCGCCCAAGCGACTTGGGTTATGCGGTGGGGGACTGGGTCTAAGCTGCTGTTGGCTTGCACACCTGTTGCAGTCATTTTGCATGCAACTAGTTACTGATTGTGAGACGAGCACTGCTGCTGTTGTTGCCACTGATGCTGATGCTGATTGTGATGAGGTTGAAGTCGAATTTGGCTTATGCAAAATTCATGGCCTAGCTGGAGGTTCTCAAGTTACCAATAAACAACATTGAAATAAATAATATAATAATAATAAATAAAATAAAAATAATAATAATATGGGAAGAATCAATTAAATTGTCATTAGGCAGCACCACCTGCAACCACCGAAAAAAGCATCGATTCAGTCGACCCTTTTCAAAAAATGTGCCAAACACACACATTCTTGCACACAAAACACACTCACTCCCAGTTGCCCCTTTGCGAATAACTCACTCAGCCAGCGACTCACTCAAACTTGAGTGTTTCTTGCGTGCATAAACTCACCACGGCAGCAAGTTGCTGCCACAGTCTGTTACTCTTGTATTGGTTAACCCCTGGTCCCTGCAATAAGTGTACGAAAAAAAGCATAATAATAACTTGGCGCTCTTTGAGCTCTCAGCAGAGACGACGACGGAGAACGCGACGGCGGAGGCGGAGGCGGTGGGGGAGGCGGAGGTGGAGGTGGAGGTGGAGGCGGAGGCAATGCAATTTGTTTAATACGCTTGCAAATGTGAGTACTCGAGTGCGAGTATAAATAAAATTGCATATTTGTATATATATATATATACATATATACGAGTATATAATTAATTTCGAATTAAATAAATGATTTTTGCAAGCTAGAAAAATGTTCTTCAATTTAAAGAAACGCTTTATAAAAATAAAATAAAATATTTTTCATACAATATTCAAAGACGCCAATTATATTTTTTATAATATTTAATATATAAGTATATATGTACATATGTATGTATGTATATGGATGTGTTTATTTTGAAAAAATATTCTGAAACTGTTTTCAGTACGCTAAGCAATTTGCACAAACCCAAAGAAAGAGGAACGGGTTAAAAAGTTGACACCTTTGTTCTTTAAGCATTTGATTGCCATATTTATGGAAGATAAAAGGGTAACGGCGACAAGATTAACCACATTATTCTAACAGCAGAAACGAGTTATTTATCAAAAGGCAAACCCGAATTCAACCCCTCTTTAACAAAAATAATAATAATAAATAATTCACAACAAAAAATGCAGTTTATGTAAAGCACAAACAATGCTGCCAGAGATGGCAGACGACAGCAGTGGAAGCAACAGCAGCAGCAGCAGCAGCAGTGGCAGCCACAACAACGACAAGTACAAAGAAATGCAAGCAAAGGGTAAATGCAAAAACAAAGATCGCATGCATTGCGAAATTCGAGCAGGCTGCATCTTGAAGATGCAATTTACATACCATGGATTGCATCAGGAATGAGGAGGGAGGGGGGGAAGGGAATCAGAGGCCCAATAGCTTGCCTTGATAAGCGTTTTTTGGTGCCCTGACATTTGATATGCACAAAAACAGAAATGACAACAACAACAACAACAGAAGCAGAATCAGCAGCAGCAGCAGTGGCAGTGGCAGCAGTGGCAGTCACAGCATCAGCGCAAATACAATAACAATAAAAACAACTACAACTGCATCCTGTTGATAACTTCTTGCGCCAATTGATGCAAGCGAGCCGCTCTCTTTTCAAGCCGGGTTGGAGTCGGTCGCATCCGTTCTCAGAGCGACGGCCCCACAAAATTTACGGTTTTGGTCTAATTCAGTCAATGCGTCTGCTCTTGGCCAAGGAAGTAAACTGATTTGAAAAGCCGTCGCAACAGGAACCAAACAGGAAGCTGCTGTTAAATTGTATCTGGCTCATTAAAGCAGTTAGCTGGGTTAGCCTGGGTTAGCCTAGGTTGCCAGCGCCCAAGCCCAGACCCAACGGATGTGCACAGCCAGACAATGATAGCATTATTTATTATTTACAAATTAAACGCACCATCCCCAAGCACACTCCCCCCGAGCATGTTGTCCACGGGCTGGGCTGGGCTGGGATGGGTTGTGGAAATGTGTGGCTTGTGGACTCATGCTACTACAAGGCGCGACAGTTGACACCAGCTTAAAAATGTGCGCAAAATTACTTTCGTATTATAATATAGCTGGGATATGCGTGTATGTTGCAGCAGCCCGGGGCAGTGGCAGCTGTAAGACCTATTTTAACCCCAGCGACAAACACAAAAAACGCGTCAACAAATCACAAAAGCTGCTGCACAACAAATCCTTTAGTATAAAGGCAAGTGTGTGTGAGTGTGTGCGTTTCTCTGTGTGTGTGCTTGTGTGTGTGTGTGGGTGTGAGTGTCAGTGTCTACTCGGTGTCATGCTGTTAAACAAAGTGCGTAGCCTATGCCTTCCAGCTAAAATTGTTATTAAAAAATAATCACCCATATAAACTCACACACTGAAAATAAATACTTTATGTTATAAACGAATGTGTGATGCTCTTCTAGCATATTATTATAAACAGTACATATCAGTAAACTACGCATTTTGTCTTGAAAAACATTATTTTTTTAAAAATATTTTTTTTTTTGGTTTCCCTATCAATTATTAATCATGTTTTACATCATATTTGTTGCAAGCCGGCAGAGTATATAAGCGTATATAATTTGAAAAAAAAAGGATACACTTGATTGTATTTTAATTCTACTCTTAACATTTTAAGCTTTTCACAATATGTTTTCAGTTTCCATTCTCTTTTATTTTATTTTGTGACAATTCGCCAACGCATTAGAACTTATTCCATTCCATTAAAATTTAGTTTTAACATAAAAATTTTAAATTGGTATATTAGATATTTGCATGTTGCAGGATTAATTTTGTAAAATTCAGTTCAAGTCAATGACAACAATAAGAATTAAGCTCTCATCTACTGAATTGATATTTTAAATTTAATTTATACAAGCTTATATATTGAATGATTCCATAGAATCATTCGGGATCCGTCTATTTACTTGCTTCAATTCCAATTCCGCCAAATGTGCGATTTCAGCAGACTGTCGTTTCTATTTGTGGTGCATGCTTTGTGGCGCTGAGGCAGCTATTGTCCTATAGAAAATGTGCATTGAATTTTCCATAGGTTCCACATATTTGTGCTTTGCTCTGTGGCAATACCTAAAATATAAGTAGCAGCTTATTAATGGATTAATGGATTTGATCTGATTTTGTTAGCATTTTATCATTGGCCTCATTTGCAAGTGCGGCAAAGAAAGCTAGTTCCGCTCATTTTATTTTCTGCCTTTTTCCGATTCTTACCCCCCGCAACGCCCCTCACCCCAACCCCCCTAACTCCTTCCACCCTCTAGTGCATTTCGTAAAATGTGTTACAATTTGAAACTCCCCTACGGAAATGCTGTCCGCGAAACAACCATCGACAAAAACCCAATGCAATGCGTACAAAAACCAACCCAAATGAAGATCCCATGGTAAACGACCCACTGTGGGTCCCAGCTTGGAATCGGCTTTGCAGCAATTCCTTTTCTCTCTCTTGTTTTTTTGCACTTTTTTTTTTTAGATAACTGAACAAACTGAACCGCATTGCAAAACAGGGGCGAGCGCACAAAAACACAAACGGTGAGCTCTGCACTTAATGGGGTTGTTTAATAATAATAATAAGAACTTAGAGGGTTAGGGCAGATCAATATGCCTTTCCAGCAAACAGGCCAATAATTGTGCTCCTCTTTGTGTGTGTGTGTTGTGTGTAAGTGTGTGTGCTTTCAAATTAGAAAATGCAAAAAGTGCGTAAGAAGCAGCACACACACACACACATACACTACTTTCTATGCGTGTGTGTGTGTGTGTGTACGAGTTGTGTGTGAGTGTGTGCGTGTCTGGTCATTGGCCTCAATAAAGGCAACCATCCGAGTCGCGCCTGCAAACAACTTTTGTGGCAGGCCTCGCTTTTTTTCGAGTGAAATTTTCAAAACGAAATTAAAATTTTACGCATTTGCAGCACACACACACACACACACTCAGACACACACACACATATGCATACACGTGGAGTACTCCTTTGGTCATAACTGGGCGCACACATTACGTAATTAAGGCCTACCCAAAAGCACTTCAGACTTTGCCCGGGTCCGGCTCTAGTTCGGGGCTCGTGGCCCGTTTATTGACTGGCCTGCCAATCAAATTGTGTGTATTCTATACAAATTGTAGCTGCATTTTTGATTCCATACCATTTTTCCATTTCAATGTGGCTCTGTGGCTCTGTGTCCGAATAAGTTTCGTGCAAATTTTCTACGCATTTTTTTCAGTCCATTCGCCCTCCGGGTAGTTTGCATGCCCGGTCTACTTTGGACCCGGCCATACACAGAAGCTTATGCTCAATTAGAGCTGTTCAAATCGAACTCTCAGCAATTAAATCATTTTCCAAGCCATTTCAATCAATGACGAATTGTAATTGAATGTGCAACGCCATTCGGTATTTGGTTAAGGGGCAGAGCTTACAGTAAGGATGGGATAGAATTCTGGCCAGTTTTCTAACTACCACTTGTAACTTAACCTAGAGTAAAGCCGCTTACGTCAACGTTGAAGCGTCAGGTATTTTATCTTCTTCTTTTTTTTCCTAGTATAGCAGCATGTCTAATACCAAACTAACGAAGTATTTCTCACATTTTTCTTTAGGTTTTTTTTTTACCCTAAAATTGTTTGGCTTCATTGTGTGACGAAACTGACGTGCAGCTAAATATACTGCCAAGTTGAAGGAATTACAAACAAACAAAAAACATTGTTGGAGTTTTAGCTTATTCCTACAATATACAAACAGTGTTAACTGTTTTACAACAGAATGTTTAGTTTTGATTTGCCAAAAAGTGGATCGAAATTTGACCTTTAAAGTTGGAAACAGCAAAATGCATGTAGAAGCTACATACTGTTAGATCAGGAAATAAATTAATTAGGTATTTGTGAAAGTAATAATTTCTGGAAATTCTAATTGGTTTAGAAAGCGAATTTTCCTAATCTTTGTTGTACCATTTAAAAAGTTAATGTCAAAAATCATAATTGTTCTTGATAAATTCAACTATAATTGATGCACATCATGGCGTATTAGCAATGTGCTTAATGCGATCTTAGTACGTAGATTACTCTAATAAGCATATAAGAACAAACTGCCGCATGCTAAATAATAAATAATTGTCATTGAGTACCCCACAACCCCTTCTCCCTCTGAGAATAACAGCAAACCGCTTCTTTCTCCGTACACCCCGCATTTATCAAAACTTAAAAACCTACGCAGTCATCGGGCGGCCTTTGATGAAGCGCCTTTTTTTGCGGTCAGTCCAGGAGAAAGAGAGTCATCAAAGCCACGCACAACATCAAGAATAACAACAACAACAACAACAACACCAACAGCAACAACAACAAACAGCAACAGCAACAACAACAGCAACTAATGTGCCATAACAAAAGCAAATAGAAGCGAGCCGAAGGAGCAGCTGTAAGAAAAACAGCAAGTCTCCTAGTGGCACAGGCACTGAGACGCATTTGGAAACGGAGATGGAAACGGAGATGGGGCTACGGAGACGGTGTCATACAGGCCGCATAGAGAAAACAGCTTATGGAGCCGACAGTGACGTCGACAGCGACGCTTTATAATGACGCCTGTCTTTCGCCCATACGCTTTGGGTAACATAATCGGTCACTGACTTGGCATTTGGCGTGGTAATTTGAGAGCTTTTGCGCCTCGACTGTTGCGGGTGGTCAGGGTAGAGAAAAAGGGTAGAGTAGTAGCGGAAAGTGCCAGTGTGTGTGTGTGTGTGTTTGTCTGTGTGTTTGTGTGTTTGTGTGTTTGTTTGTGTGTAGCAAACGGCCAGGTACAGTCGCTGTTAACCTACCGCAATCAAACTGACAGTGCGCCAAAAAGCAAAGACCGTGCCACGCAAAACAATTTATCACTTGCCACAGCAGCAGCAGAGCAGCAGCAGCAGCCACAGCCGCAGCAGCAGCCGCAGCAGTAACATCAACAACAACAACAACAACGGTCAGATCAAGAAGCAATTCTTGCCCCGGCACATTTCGGTTTCGTTTTGGCAAATTCGGGACGGCAGAGCCGGCTGCAAAACAGTCTTCACTTTCGTGCTAAATTATATCATCGTCGTCGTCTCCAAATTGCACACAATCCAAGCAAGAACCGGGCATCCGATATACACATAGGGGAGCCAAAGTTGCCTCGTTGCTTTGAGTACAACAAGTTTGCCACAAGGAACGCAGCATTTTTCTGTGTGTATGTTGTTTTTGGGTGAATATTTTGATGCTGCTGCTTCTGCTGCTGCTGCTGTGGCTGCTGTGGCTGCTGCTGCTGCTGCTGCTGCTGATGCTCCGCTCAGCTCTCCCCTTTAAGAATGCCCCTGCAACGTTCGACTTAGCTCTTGCCTTACGTCGCCTGGCATATTCGTCAATTTTTGTGCGCATGCAATTTACGCAGCGTCGAAGGAGTCGCTGCCACAGCGGCAGCAGCACCACCAGCAGCACCAGCAGCAGCAGCAGCAGCAGCAGCAGCAGAAGAATACGAAAAACCTTGAGTACGGTCAGTGACCAGAAAAAATGCATAAACATTTTTGTGCTCGCTCGATGCGGAGACGCCGTCGTTTGCAGCCAGTCAATTGCAAATTTTCGGAAATTTTTATTTTATTTTTTTTTTTTTGCTTTTTTTTGTAGAGTCAACAGAGCAAGAAAGAGGCACGTACGATCGGCTGGGAGATCGCACTTGGCAGCGTGGGCATGTGCTGGGGATTGGGCATCATTGGGGATTGGGGAATGGGGACTTGGGTATTGGGCTGATGGTTAATGGTCGACGTATTTTCGGCATACGCTACGCACATTTAGTGCATGTGCTTGTGTTTATTATGGGAGCAGCCGGTTTCTTTTGCGAGTGAGAGAGAGAGAGAGAGAGAGGGAGAGGGAGAGCGAGAGTGTGCCTGGAAGAGAGAGGGAGCAACTTTGACAGCCTCTGCAATAAGTCTGCCGATCCACTGCCATAATTTTTGTATATTTTTTGTTTTGCTCTGAAATTTGCTCTGTATTTTTTTGTTTTTTTGTTTTCGGCCTCCCCTTTGTTGGCGGCACTCGGGAGTGTGCGTTGTTTTCAATTATCAAGGACAAATGTGCGTTGAACTTGATCTCGCTTTCATTGCGGCTCATTTGTTGCATGTGCAATTTTATATTTAGATTTTTGTTGCCCTGTTGCACTGTGGCCAGTACTATGCCCAAACTCGTCATAAAATTTGTTAGTTTAATGCAGCAAATGCCATTGGGTATATTGCTGCAATTAAGATAAATATCTGAAGCAGCCGATTAAAATGCCAAATTTATTGATCTTGCAACGACGCAAAGTCGCATCTCTTTCACATGCATATAAGAAATGCAACGAATGGACTTGCCATTTTGATACAGTTTGTTGCCCCCGCTTTGATTTGAGCTGCTTGTCCGAAAAAATGGCATCCGCTGCGGTTTGGGGAGCCTCTCATCAGGCCTAAGGATTGGGGCGCAGATGGGCAAACTTGTGGCTCGTATTGCACAGTTGTTATTGTTGTTGTTGCTGTTGTTGTTGTTGTTGCCGCGTTGTCTGTTCGTTAGCAGACATGCAGCAAGGTGAATTAAGTTGTTATGCCAGGTATTAGCAAAGGTGTTGCTGCAGAAGCAGCTGCTGAAATAAACTGCGGGCCAGTTGGTTTGGATTTCGGGCGCAGCTGAAACTTAGTTGCCACAATTTGAGAAGACGTGTGAGAGAGAGAGAGAAAACCAAACTGAGGATGTTAAATTGAATATGCATAAGGGAACTACGCAAATTTCACATGGGCCCAGAGTCGACGTAAGGCATAACTTATTTTTTTTTTTTTTATTTCTACAAGTTTTCATATTCCCAAAGTATTGAGTAGGAAAGACAGGAACTCCTAATGGACATACGAGTACATACACATAGATCATTTGAGGCGCAGTTGAATGCGTTAATGATTCCATACATGAGGATGGCAATGCATGAGCCCTATAAGCAAACTCATCCCAGCGATTTTAAGCATTTTTAGTTAATTTACAGGGAAAAACATTTGGAATTGCTACCAGCGACTGTCACGAGCCTCTGGCTAAAAATCTTGTATTCGATCCCATATGGCGTTTTATTTGGCGCGTCAGCAAATGTTTGTAAGCAATTTTTTTATGACATTTTTTTGCAATCGTTTAGTAGTGGATGTTGCTGCTTCTGCTACTGCTACTGCTTCTGCTACTGTTGCATTTGTCACTGTACTTTAAATGCTCAGCGACACATTTGCTGACTTGGGATCGTGCGGCAATCTGTGGCAACAAAAAAACTGGCCGCATGACGCGTCCAAAAGCGCAATGAGCCACTAGCTAACAGCACAACAAAAACAAATGCAATTGCAATTGCAACATGGACATAAACACACAGTTAAAGTCAAAGTCAAGTTCCATATTCATTGGCAACAACAAAACAGCCATTTAGATGAACATTATGACCACCGTCTAAATGCAGCTGACGTTCAGTGCTAATGACTACACGTTGACCAGGCTTCGAACAGGACAAAGACTTATCACTGATTGCACTGTAATAACAATTTTTATGAAAACTATTAGAAAAATGGATCACTTAGAGATAAAATTAAACAATAACCTGCCATTTTAAATGCATATTAGAGCAGTTTTTGAGATGTGGAAGTGGAACTGAGATATCCGAGCAGCTGCACGAAAATATTAAATGGTGGAAAAGCTCTACTCTTTGGCAAAATTGATAGCAAGCCAAAAACAGGAAAATCTAAAGCAAACGAAAAATCAACGGGCCACAAGAATTGTTAACAAGTGAAAGAAAAACCAGATTTTACCTTGGCCAAACAGCAGCCAGGGGGCCGGATATGGCCAAATTGCTAGGGTTCCCGGCGGCCGGTAATTGGCAATGCAGCAGAAGCAGCAGCAGCAGCAGCAGCAGCAGCGGCAGCAGCAACAACAACGACAATTTTTTTTTATTTTTTTATTTTTGCATTTAACTGGGCAAAAAACGGCTGCAAAAATAAATATGAGCTCGACAGCGTCAAGGGCTTGGTGCCGGTGCCAAAGCCTGCTCTTCAGTTTTTTTTAGGCAAAACCAAACGCCAGCCAAGACAGATGTGCGACATTGCAATTTGTTACAGTTGCAGTTGCATTAACGGCCAACTTGAAGTCGGGGCAGGGCCTCGACCTAAGCCTCAGCCAGGGTGTAAGTCGGAGTCTGGGGTCTGGGGTCTCGGATCTGGGGTCTAGGCCTCGGTCTGGGAAGTCAGGCAAGGCAGGCAGGCAGGCAGGCAGGCAGGCAGGCAGCAAGAGGCAACCTAAATATTTTAATGCCCCCGTCGCATTGATGGTTCGCTTTTTTGCGCTGCAACTTCAGTAATTAACATTTTTTGCGTGCACAAATATTTTTCGACTTGAGAAAAAGAAGCGAAGAAGCAGATGCACATGAAATTCACAACAGAAGCTGCTGCATGAAAACTCAAACAAATTAAACTTGAGGTAAGGCCAAGAAGAGCAACAACAACAATAACAACAACAACAACAACAACAGCACGTCAGCCAACTGAAAAAATAACAACAACAATCGACGCGGCCTGCAGAAAACGTAACAAAATATGTTAAAATGCAACCAAGTGAGTAAATTGTGCGCAACAAAAAAAAACTGAATGTTCTGTTTATGTAGCACACACACACACACACACACACACACACACGCACACACACACATTCATACGTACATATATTTATATATTATATATATATATACTTGCATAGAATATACTTCATAAACTAAGCAAATCATTATTTGAAGGCACACGTCCCAGGGTTGGCTCTGGCTCTGACTCTGGCTGTGGCTCTGGCTCTGGCTCTGACTCTCGGCCAGGCTTTGGCTTTGGCGCTGAGTTTGGTTGAGTGTTTAGCCAGCGAACTTGTACAAAAATTAAATTGTTTTAATTACGCGCTGCCGCAAATTGTGGGATTGTTGTTTCAGGGGGCAAGGCAACCGGCTGTCGAGTTTATTATTATTGTTGCAGTTGTTGTTGGGAAAATTGTTGCCAAATTGCGTTAGCTTTGCTTTGCCCACATTAGCTATAACGTTAAGTGGTCTTAATAGGGCTGAAAAACGACTGAAGAAGAAAAATAACCAACTACAATGATATATATAAATGTGTATTTTTAATGATAAGAGAAAGGAACTGAAAGTAACCGTATTATGGGAGTATTTTCTTCAAGCAATATAATTATATCACAAATTATATATCTTAACAACCACAATTGTTTTTTTATGTTTACAATTCGTATTAAAATATATTTTTATTATGCATCGCTTAGTAACTTCACACCGATTACAATTTTAAGCTTAATGAAATGCTGTGAAATAGGTTTTAAAATTTTAAGTTTATAAAATAACTTTGAAGTTCCCGATCATTTCGAAATGGGCGACTGTGCAACCCTGGCTTTTATAATGCTTATAAAAATATTTTTCATTATTTTTTTTTTTTTTTTTTTTTTAATTGTAGCTACATAGAAAAATGCTGAAGTTTGGTGTGGTTTGCATATGTGGGGCAGGGAGGAGAAGGCGTAGGCAGCTGCAGCTGCACCCGCACCACTCACTACCCTTTCATCAGCAAGTGCCACGAAATTTTTCTCCACTTTACATTTTTTGCGTGTGTTCTCGTTTCGGATGATGGGCTAAGGGCAAGTGGACGCTGGGGCCGAAACTGGGTACTTGTGGCGGGGAAGCGCGGTCGACGCAGTCAAGACAGACAATGTTGAAAACTAAGCTTTGCCAGCGCTGAGCCATTGATAATTACTAGGTTGTTATATTGCTCTCTCTTTCACTCTATCACTGCCCCCGTCTCTATGTTGGAAATTTATGTTTGCTTCGCATGCGCTTGTGGCAAGCCAAGTTAGTGTGTGTGTGTGTGTGTGTGTGTGTGTGTGCATGTGTGAGTAAGTGTGGGCTGGTGCATAGAAGTCAAGTCAATCTTTAGACTGTTTTTACATAATTATAACAGTGCACTGACTGCTCCCGCCGTTGATTTTATTGTTTTCATTTTAATTTAAATGCTTAAACAATAATTTGAGCATTATTCTTTTTTTTTTTAAGGGTTATTGTTTTTGGTTAATGCATGCAATGGAAATCAACTCAAGTGATGCACGTGAAAACTCCTCCGGCCTCCGCATGCCTCCGCCAGCAATTATTACAATCTACGTTATGCAAATCCAAATGGTAGCACGAAATTCCCCTCCGTATGTGAAGCGCCCAATTAGCTTGCTTCCGGGAGTGCCAGAGCCTTGGCTATCTTTGAATTCATGTGGCAAAAGCCACAATATCCGTTTGCTATTAGAAGCAACCAACAATGGGCCAAAGACGCCAGCAACGTATTTTTCGTCTATATTTTACGCAATTTTACGCACAGCTCAGATTTTGGACGTAACAAAAAGATAAACCGTACTGCAACAAATGGGCGCTGGTTTCCTGTTTCCTGTTGCAGATAACGGTGCGTGTGGGTCTAAATTTACGGCCTTCGCTGAAACGAAAACCTTCAATTTTCAGGTGGCACGTTGCGTACGACGCACAAAAATGCGTACAGTTGCGCTCAAGTCATGTAGCGGCCATTTTGCCCGCTCGCTTATGCAACACTTTTTGCACGAATCGATAGTGTGAGTGTGTGTTTGTGTGTGTGTGTGTGTGTGTGTGTGTGAAAAATATCAATAAACACAGTACCGTCCATAACAGCACCTGCTTCTTTTGATTGCCTGCATTTTATATATTTATATATATTTTACATATTCAATATTTTACATAAGCTCTATTATATACTTTTCTCTGAAGTCCCCTGCTTGGGCAAAAGTTGTGCGGTCGGGTCGCCAATTTACGCACAAGAATATCTTGTGGGTGTCGCCACGCAGGGGTAGCTAGTAATTTTTAGATACCGAACAGGCCATTTTGTGCTCTCACGCCCAAATCCAAGTTGCACCAAACAAAGCCAACTGTTCAAGCTCGAACCTAGACTCACACCCCAGCCTGCAACCGGCCCAGGCAGCACCCATGCCTCAACGCGTTGCAACTAACCGTTAGGTCACCCCATGTGTGCATGCGTTAAAATATTTTTCCACCACATCGATTACTTTACGCAAATTAGTGCGTAGATATTTTGCAAAAATATTCTATAAATAATTGATGTGCCGTTAAACGTGTGTTACACAACACCCACCCTACAATTGCGCGTATGTGTCTGTGTGTGTGAGAGTATGTGTGTGTGTGTGTGCGAGCGTGTGTCATATATAAATGTCCTGGTAGTGGGGGGACTTACATTGCCATACTTTGAGCGCCACTTAATTTGAGTTGAACGCTTAATTTAGCAATTTCACACAATTATCAATGACAGTTGATAAATATTTGTACGATTTTACCACATACAGTATTATTATTATTATTATTATTATTATTAGACTGCACTAGAGTGTGCCTAATCCTTAAGTATATACACATATATATATATACATTTATAGCCATTTTACCAGATTATATGAATTTTGTCAAAGTTCACTGAATATGTTTCATTCTTTGTGAAAAGCATTAGATGTTAAATACTGTTCTCCTTTTTTTCGAGTGTACAATAACAACATTTGCTCATCTTCATAATACACAGTTTTCCTCCTTCCTTTTTTACAGGCATTAATTAGATGAGAAACTAATTGACAAGAAACATATGACCCGGAAACTTCCTGTCTGGTATATACTAATAAAAGCGTAAGCCAATGAACTCAACCAATAAGAAATATAAATAATGATGTATTTTGTTTAGACATTTTATTTAGTTCTAATAACTATATTTATTATATTTTAATTGTATCCATTGGTGGTGGGTAATCCATAGTTACTCAAGTTTCGGCCATCATAAAGATCTTTTAGAAATGACAAAACTTGAGGACGTTGCCAAGTTATGTTGTGGGAAGAATTAATTTGACAATTGTCGCAAATGCTGCGACTGGGAAATTGTAGTTTCGGGAATTTGGGATCCTCGGTAATATCGCCTTCCAATCGTTGATTCACCTCGTTGTGTGCCTCCCATAGCCAAAGTATCTCCTCGTCTCGGTTAGTCACTGAGAAAATCCTGCGCCGCTCAGACATGCCCATGAAATGCTGCACACAATCCCCGCAGCCAAAGAAGTGCTTGACGAAACCATGAATGGTGCCTAAAACAAAGCCAGCTGGCAAAACGGGAGACTTGGCTGCCTGTACGGTGAAATAGTGGAAGAGTGTCCACAGCGAGCAGGTAAAGCCACGCAGGAAAGGACCCGATGCAATGCAGCCCACATATCGTCTGGCCTTGAATACCTTTGGCTGCATTCCCTCCACTAGTTGCACCTGCGCCTGGAAGGCCATGCCAGTCAGCTCGCCACTGGTGGAGCCATTAACAAATTCATAGAGGCGTTGCAACAACAATTTTCCGCTGGCATTTAAGGGACTAAATAGGCGCAGGACATTGAGAAATTGCCGCAAAGCCATCATGTTATCACCCTTAAAAACTCGCACCTTCGGCAACTCGATGTGAATCAGTTTGTCAATCGCCTGTTCCAAATCTGCACGATAAACCTTAGATCTTCCTTGTAGGACGGTTGAAAGGATGGCGGCTTGTTCCTCATCAATGAGATGGTTGGTTAAGTTTGGCGCCAGGTTATTCGGAAGTAGCGGCAATGCAGAGTAGCCAATGGAGTGAAGAAAGTTCCCCACGCATGCAACATAGGATGCACTTGTGTCATTCAACGGTTGCAAGACTTTTGCATTTCCAACACAGTCCATTAGGGCCAACGTCTTGTTGGTTGGGCTAAACAACTGTCGATCGTTAACAATGCGTACATTAACTGTTGGCCAAATTAGTAGACCCAGTATTGTGTCTCTGCCAATTGTGGATCCCTCAGGCTGATAGACCAGCACTGTAAAGTTGATGGCACTCGAGTTAAAGCAATCAAGTTTTTGCAACAGTGTCTGTAAATTATCCTTGGCATCCACTGGCTCAAAATCTGGTTGACCCGGCATTGTGTACTTAACTTTCGATATATATTCGGCGAGCTTGGCAAAAATAACATCAGGCACAATTGTGTCCAAGTCGAAGCCAACTTGCTTCTCAGTGCGTCGAAATTCGGGTGGAAAAATACGCAGTGTGGGTGTTTTCTGAATGTCAAAGTCGCGACAAATTTGCACATTTCTCTCCTGGGCACAGTCCACCACAAAGATCGAGAGAACCCTTCGCCATTCATACAGTTTCCAGGCCAGCTGCTTAAATGTGGCCGCAAAGCGTCTGCAGTCGCCGCAGAAATAATTGATGAACTGCACAAGTTTGCAGTTATGCGATCTGTAGAGCTCCAACTCCAATGTATCGTTGTTCAATATTTTAACATTGTCCTCTGGAGTGTAGAGACTTGGCTCAGCCACAGGAGCCGCATTCATCGGCACCAAACAACACCAGCACCAGCACAGCAACAACAACAAGAAAACAAGAAGAGCGTGCAACTTCATTGAGCGAATCTTTTCCAGAAGATGCTTGCCGGTTTAGTTTTTAACTGCAACTGATGAGCGATTCCAAGGCACTTGGGTTATTAAAGAGCACGTTTTGCTTGGCTTGTTTTAAAATGCGTCAGCCACCAGACAAGAGGCAAACAATAAAAAAAGAGCTAAAGCAATTCTAGATACCTTTCATTTGCAATAAGTTTCTGATGTCTGTCCGATCAGACGGATTCTGTTCTGATGTACATACAAGTAAATAAAATGATGTCAACTTAATTAATGAACATATAAGACTTAAACTTAAGAGTGATGACAACTTTCTGGTAAGCTTATTAAAAATATACAAGCAGCAAAATATGACTTGCACTAAGTTAATCTAACATAGTCATCTTGTTTATATTATCAGAAATCTTAAAAATCTTATAAATATTTTAGTATTTTTTAATTTATTTATAATTTTATTTTAAATTTAATTGAATTCAAATTTTTTCATTTTTGTATTTTTGGTGTCGACTGATTTTAGTTGACAATAAATAAATAAATGAATAATACAAAAATTATATTTAATTACACATTAATCAAAAGATAAAGTACCTGTCATTTTCTAAGGAATCAATAATTATAATACACACAAATTTAAAAAGTTTCAATTAATGAATACCAATAAATTATGTATTTTTAACTATTCATTGATAACTGAACTCGACACAAATAAAAGTCAAACTATTCATTAATTAAAATTTAATCATATTTATCGTTTGAATTTTTAGGCAACATTGTGATGCTTAAGATTAAACCTCAAACTACAAGTTGTCAAGAGAGCAACAAGTGGCAATGAGTGTTTTTGGTGTCGGATTCAAAATTCAAAGTATGCTCAACTTTGTGGTTATATCATTTACATGCCAGATTATGTGAGGAAATATACCAAAAAAGCAAACAAGAGCCACTGCTCAAAAAGTTTCCCAAAAGTTTGTGGTGTGAAAACAGATTCTCTCTGTTCTCGGTTAGGCAAGTTTTGCTGGGACTCAACAGCAGCTTAAAACTTTTTGGCAACACTTTATGGGCGCCCCAGTGGCCTCCTTCCCTACCCTCCCTACATGCCTTATCTCCCCTGACTCCATCACTGAGCTGGCAACTTGATGCTTGGTAATTTAATTGCGACAAGGAGACGAGTTTCATTTCCATCATCAACTGGCGGCTGTTGTTGCTGGCATATTTTATGGCAAATTAACTGCGAAAAGGCGTTGCAGTGGAAATTTTTAAGCGATTTATGCGGCTTGTTGTTGTTGTCCTGGAAACGAGTGGCAAGGTGTGTGGCTAAAATGAATAAAACAGGGCATATGCGTAGTAGGAGTGATTTTACTTTTATTACTTTTACTTTACAAATAGTTATCCAGTCAAGTGTTGTCAGACTTATCAGAAGTATTGTTAATACGAAATACGTTATTTGCAGAAAGTGCATTTTTCGTTTAATTAGTGCAATGGCTTTCAAATAAATTCTAATACCACAATAATTGTCGCCCTAACTTGCAATCAGCAGTCAAAGACAATGGCTGGGCAAACATATGCCCATCATCAATTCGAACTTAGTCCTCATCCCCTGCCGTACTCCGAACGCATATCATGATTATTAACAATGCGCTGACTGACAAGAACAATGTAGCAAATCGGCTCGCAAATCAGGCAGCAGCAGCAGCAAACCAGTCAACGACATGGCAGCCAGTAAAAATTGCGTAAAATACAAATATTGTGCAAAGGATTTTTTTTTTTTTTTTTTGTGCCAGGATACGCTGCGTACGGAAGCTGGGGGTGGTGACTGTATAAAGGCAATGGGACTACGGCAGTCCATCAAAACGATTTGAATGCGTCGTTGACGTTGATGAGTTTGAGTGAAAAGCGGATCGTTGAGCAGTCAGGAGGCAGCAGGCTGGCCAGCAACAACAATAACAGCAACAACAACAACAACAACGAGGCAAGTTCGTCAATCAAAAGCCAAACCAAAATCTCCTCATGCGTGGCACAGTGCAGAGGCAAAGCCAAAGGCTGATGAGGATGCCACTGCTGCTGCTGCTGCTGCTGATGACGACGATGATGCGTTTTGCTGTCTGTTTTGTTTTAATTTTCTCGATTTTTTCCCATTTTTTTTCCTGTTTTTTTTTTTGCAAGCCTTTTCCCTTTTCCGCCTGCATTTTTCGTTATTTGAAAAACTCTTCAGTTTTGAATTGTTGCCATGTTTTTATTGTTGTTGAGTTTGGTTTAGTTTGTGCGTGGCTGGCATGTGGGGGACGTATCTCTAAGCGGCAGTCAGTGTATCCATATCCGTATCCGTTGTGCTTTACACTGTGTGTTTTGCAAGCTTCGAACGGGAACACGTTTGACATTTCATCAGGCGGGCGACGGCGACTGTCTGAAATTGCGACCGCGGCCGTAGCTAAGGATTTGATTTGATGTGCGTCCGTCAAAAGGGAGTCTTGTGTAGGCAGCAGAAGTAAAAGCGGTAGCAGCAGCACCAGCAGCAGCAGCAGCAGCACCAGCAACAATGCTCTGAAAATTGCATTGTTAGCAAAACACTACAATATGGCCAAAGTGCCCGATGTAGGAACGCACATACACACACCCGCCTAATACACACACACACTCACAGAGACCCGCTCACCACCACAAATACAGAAATCAGACTCACGCACGCACTTGACAAGTCAGCCATCCCTGCTTTCGGCCTGGCAGCATTTACTTCCGCTTTTAATTAAAAATAAAAAATTCCCAACCAAACCAAACCAAACCAAACAATAACCTGCCGCAGCTAGCGAAAAATACGAATAAAAAAGAGATTCACAATTATTTGCGTATAAAATATATAAAAAAAAAGAAAAACATACATACATACATATATATAAACATAGACAGCAAAAAATTGAAAACCACACAAATGCATTTACTACATCAACAGCCCGCGAGGGTTCGCTTATTTACATGCGTATCCTGCAGATACGCACTTCGGACTGCAGTGCTTCCTGGACCCCAGCATGGAGAGGGCTCGCGTGGGTGACGAGAGTGACAGAGTCGTGTTGGATTGAGAGGGACAACAGTAGCTCTTAATTTGTCTGCAAAAGCAGCAAACTAATGAGAATTACGCAATTTGAAAAATGAAAAAATAAATAAAATGGACGTTGGAAAATGTTGTTCAACAGGATGGCACAGAAAGGTGAAATGTTTCAGCTTAACGCAATCCGCAATGCGCTGCAATATATTAATTTGAATAAGTTTTAGCTTTAATGTTTTATAGATAACTCTAGTTTCACCCTGGAAATTTATGTCCTTAGAATATTTTCGCAGCACATAAGACTTACATTTTATTATATTAATAAATATTTTTAATAATTTTGTGCTTAAATTTCCAGTTTTTCTACTACTGATTCTATTTATGAGTGACTTTCATAAGAGTCATCAACTCTTAGCCAAAAACCAATGCAACCAGTCTTGTAATATGACAACCTGGGTGCACAACAAGTACTCTTTTTCGTCCTGTATCCTTTGCTCTTTCCCTCTTGCTTTAATTACTTATATTGCCAGCTGGCAGTATTGAGAGGGGTCGTAAATATGAACTGGTAAGGATTTGAATCAAATTAGACTGACAATTTCACTTACATTTTATATTTATTTTTAATTTTTAAACCACAAATGTGAAGACTTATTTAAATATGCTTAAGGATTAGTTAATGTTTTTAGTTAATCGCAGTCAAAAGGATCCCATGCGAAAGCGTTTCCCAGAGCCAGAAAACTGTCGAGCCTATTTAAAATGCGCTCGTTGGTAATGAACAAAACAACTGTAGCAGCATCTGAGGCAGCCAATGATGCCTCATTAAAATGCACTTAATTAAAATGCAATGGTAAAATCAACAGCGATTGCAATTGCAATTGCAACTGCCACAGTGGCAGCCAACTGCAAATGCGTCGCTTGTCCGCTGAGAGTCAGCGAATCGTATATGACTAAATCCAGTTTGGGTTTCGATAGAAAAACAACAACATGGGGACAAACAACATCAAAAAATTACAAGACAAGCCACAGAACAAGCAAAACGAACAACACCAAGAATGAAGAGTGTTGCAACTGATGAATATGGAACTTGGCTTTGACTTTGTAACTATTTCAATGCGTTGTCCAACTTGCAGCCTCCGCGCAGCCAGCAGCCAGCAGCACAGAAATTGCTGCACGAATCTGCCACAGCGCGGCAGCAAGCGTTGGCCAACGGCCGTTGCAAGCAAAAAATGTCATAAATAAATTGCTTAGCAACATTTGCTGACGCGCCAAATAAAATCCCATAAATGATCGAATGCGATTTTTAGTCTATGCAACTGCAGCAACGCGTCGCGACGGTGGCGGCGACTTAAACCAATGTGGAAAACAAGGAAAAACTAATCTAAGCAATAACGAAAATTGAATGCTCTCCAAACAAAGAAATCACATCACATTTTCTCAATTAATTAACATACTTCTATCAGCAATTTTCGTCAACTAATTAAAGAATTACTTTTGCTGAAAATTATTTGTAATTAAAATACATAATTAATATCATAAATATATATTAAAATTACAAAAGTTATTATTTATTGAGCAGTCTAGTAATTTGTAAGGAATAGGGTATAAAAGGCGTGGCACAGCCCCCAATTCGCTTGTCACTTTTTCTAGTCTACGAAGCTACTTGATGCTACTTTTTTAAGAATTTCAAATGTTTTTCCTGGTAAATTAACTAAAAATGCTGAAAACGCTTTTGCAGTCGCTGCCGCTGCCGCAGTCGACGTCGCTTCGTTTTTGTGTGGTTGTCAATGTGAATGCGAGTGTGGATGTGGATGTGGATGTGTACAGCGACAACGACGACGACGACGACGACATCCACAAAGCTAAAGACGAATAGTCAAAGACTCCAACGACTGGCGTTGATCTCGTCTGCTGATGAACGAAAAAAGCAGCCAAACGCTCAAACGAAAGCAGCCAGCAATTTCCTATTTTACCAAAGTGGTTGCCATCGTCGTCTTCGTCATTAATGTGGCTTTTAAATGCGTTTTTCATGAAGAGAGAGACGCAGACGCACCGCCGGGGTTGGGTCTGCGACTGGGACAACGACGACGCCAAGTGTGCGCCTTAATTATGTGCGAGTCTTGAGAGTATTGGCTGATTTTGTAATTAGGTTTTCATTAGAACTTACGCGCAACTATGGACACTGTCAGCATCTCTGCTTTTGCTGTTTTTTATTTTTATTTTTTTTAGTGTTTTTGTTTCTGTTAGCGAATTCCTTGAATGCTGTGCAGCTGAGGCTCATGGCTGTGTGGCGGAGCTGTCGGAGTTGGCAATTTGTTATGGGTCAACTGCCCAAATGATGTTGCCGCTGATTGAGTTATACATACATGTGTAAACAAACAGTAGCCAATTGGCTACACCAAACAGCCAAAAACAACAACAACAACAACTACAACAACTGTGGCACGTTGCAGCCGCAAAGCAAACGACTTGGGCTAACACTAAAAGCATAACACAAGCCACACAAGCCACCGTCAGACCCACAATCAAAGTGAAAGATACGACTAAAGAGGCAACGTTTCGTTTGTCTTAGGCACGAGGATCAGCCAGTCAGCCAGTTAGGCAGCCAAAGAGGCAAACAGCCATTCAGCTCTGGCTCTCGAGACCCATGTGCGCGGCACTTTCTTTGGCTCTGGTGTGTGCCATGGATTATGTGCAGACTTTGGGGCAACTGTTTCAATGACTGGTACCTGGGCCTGTGCCGGTGCCGGTGCCTGTGCCTGTGCCTGCGCCTGTGTGCCTCGCGTCTCTCGACTGCATTTTGATTTATCCACGCGCTGCCGGCACTGCCTCCTCGTGATTAGCGTGGCGTTGTGGAAGGTGTGTCCCAAACTGGCAACTTGGCAACTGAAGTAGCCAAATGCTCGCGCTCAGCTACCGACACACAATGGGCTGGACAGAAGACAACAAGACCGGGGACGGAGATGGAGATAGAGATGGAGTCGGAGATGGTGGACGGCAACAGGGACGAATCTTGGCATGAATGGAGCTCGCATCGGCGGCAATAGCAGTGATTATATCAATGAAATTGAATGGAATGTGTGCCAGCATCAAATGCGCTTTCATTGGCCAAAGCTAGCGGCTAATTAGCACGGACCACACACACACACAAATACAAACACACACACACACAAACACACACAAACACACACACACAAACACACACATGCACACGCAGCCAAAAGAACGCAATAAGTATTTCGGCCCTTGGCTAAAACTTGTAGCAAACGGCTCATGATGAAGACAACAACAACAAGAACTTTGCAAAGTGATAGCCTTGAATGCGGCCAATGCACCTAGAGACGATTAATGCCCTTCAAAAAGCCCAACATGGGTATATGAGTTATATGAGAAGAAGTAGAAATCAAAACTATTGTAAATAATATGCTTAGAAATATATTCATCCAATTAAGCAGAGCAGAAATTAATGATGTAGAACTTTCATAGCATTTGTTCTCAATAATGTATAATTCATATTAAATATAAATAAAAAATGGGTAACAAATTGTAAAAAATAATTGGCTTACTTTTATGCAGGGTATTAGCTAGTCATAAGCAGCCTTTATCAATTTTACATTTTACATACTTTGTTGTTTTTTTTTTTTCGAATATTCTATAAAATGCAAAAATTATGAAAATTTCTTGGGCTGTTGTTGTGCGTTGTTGCTTTGGTGCATTTTTTCGTAACTGGTTTTCAGTATTTAGCTATTTTTGGCGTATTTCGTTTTGATTCCTGTTCTTCGGGACACGTCAATGAACCCCTCTTTGTCAGCCGACGCGGCTTGTAAGACGATAAAGCTGTTTATTTTCTTGTTGTTGTTGTTGTTATTGTTGTTGTATTTGGCACATGTCTATGAATTCTAATTGTTCGAATGGCCAACGCAACAGTGGCTAAAAAATATGTAAATTTTTTTTGTCTAACACTCAAAGGCGGCTGAGCATTAAAGCCAATCAAATTGCTGACATTTCCTGAGTGTCAATCAGTTGAGTTATTTTCGCAGTCAAGCAGCAAAAATTTTTGACCAACTCGCAGGGCAACAGTTGGCAGGTTCAATGTCTTGGCCAGCAATTGGAGAAGTCCAACCACAAATCTGACAGCAATCAGAGAAGGCGAGCCCATCTGTAGTCGGTGGTAGCTGTAGGGGTAATGATGATGATGATGAACCTGAAGATGAGGAGCATCGCTGGCTGGGCAACTTTTTGTTGCATGGCTCGCATTACAACAGCATCAACATGTTTCGATCGATTCGTACACTGACCACAGTCAAGATGATGCTGGTGCTGCTGCTGCTGCTGTTGATGCTGTTGCTGCAACAGCAATCAAAAAATGTGTGGCAAAATCAGCGCTGAAATACTCTTTTAATGAACCTCTTCCTTTCGGGCAGCAGCTCAGCAATTTGGCGACACAAAATCAAAGTCATTGCATCTCTGGGTAGCAATGAAATGCATTTTATAATTGCGCACGCACTTTTTTGCACTTTGACAAAATTAGAAGCAGCAGCAGAAGCAACAGCAGCAGCAGCAACAGCAGCAGCAGCAGCCCCCGTTGCCGCAGCAGCAAACCTAAGCCAGAAAAAGCCGCAACTGACTGAACATTAATGCTCAAATCGCTTCATGTTGCAAAGTCAGCAAACATGGAGCTGGAGATGGAGCTGCAGCTGGAGCAGGCGGCGGCTGGTTGGCCAAGTTAATGACATTGCAGGCACAAGCGGCAGCACAAAAAAAAAACCCAGAGACAACTTTGGCCAATAAGCAGCAAGGTAGCAGCAGCAGCAGCAGCAGCGTCGACAGCGGCAGCGTTGCTGATGAACAAAAAACTGGACATTTTGATTTTAGAAAAATATATAGAAAACCACTTTTTTTGTTTGTACATTGCCTCCACTCAATTGCCTCTGACTGGCATGGCCATCAACGTCTAAGCGGCAGCTGCTGTCGCCTGTTGCATGCGGCCGCTTGGCCAACAAATGGCAACATATTTCAAAAGTTGTCTAAAATATATGCAACAAGCTTGCTGCCTTTTGTCAGTAAACGTTTTTTATATTTTGTTCTCAATAGTCTGTTCAAATGGTAGCCGAAATTTATTGGAGTCATCTAAAGTCCATGTAGGGACTTGAAAAAAACCAAACTGGGGCTGCAAAGAGATATTACACTACTCCAAGCACTCGTGCTAATGAGGCAGTTAGTTTCTTATCCTGGCCAACAAAAAAATAATGTAAAAAGGTCTCAGTAAGTAAGAATAATGAAGTCGATTCAAATGATATTTTAAAGTTTAAAGAACAGTAAAACCAAACCAAAAAAAAAAATTTAAGAAATTAAAACTTTTTAGAAATATTTTATAAAGCAACTTATTAGCAAAATCAAATTTTTGACATTTTTATTATAGAAAAAATTAATGACATTTTTGCATGCCAAATGTTGGCTTTTTCAGCTGCAACGTTTGCATGGCAAATAAATAGCGACAAGTCCTATGAATATTCCGAAATAGCTAAACGATATCTGACAAAAAAAAGAACAGCAAAACTGATGGCCACCTAATTAAAAATGCAATTGAATTTCGTTGGTAAAAAGGAAAACAACAAAAGAAAATCACATGAAAACGAAAACGAAAACGAAAACAACAAAAAATGGATACAACAGAACTTGGCAGGCTGTAGTCCAAATGCAATGTTAATTAAATATAATTTGCAATATGCTAGCGGTCATATTTTTTAACAAACCGCCAGCCAGCCGGACGGACGATGGTGAGTAGTGCTAGGGAAAGGGGGGCGTGGCGCCTGCGAGCCATGAGAATGTTTCGACAAACAACAAAAGAGCATGTTTCGAGGCAATAATAGACGATGTACTAAAATGTCATTCCATGCCAAAAGGGAACCTCCAGTGGTGGTACGAGTAATTTTTTTTCATTGTAAATTATCATAAATTTGTCGTTGGGCCGTTTAGATGTTGATGGTGAGCGACCAGGCAGTTTTTCCATTTTTCTTTGTTGCTGCTGCTGCTGCTGCTGCTGCTTTTGTCAAATATGCAAAAGCTAAAACACCAAGCACTGAAATGGCCAACACGAAAAGAGCTCAAATTTATAGCCAGCGACCAAAACAAATAATTTGAAAATTCGTCACACGCCACAAGCTAAATGGCTCAACGAAATATTTTTAAATTGTGACACCGAAATTTACACACACTTGATGGAATGCTTAAAGAAATTTAACCACAAAGTGTGATACAAATTTAATTTTAAATCACTCATTTTTTAAGTATGTTACAAAATACTCATTCCCCACTTCTTAAATTAGCCATATTTAATCACAATATGTTTGTATATTCCCTGCGCTAATCAAACCAAATTTTATATTTTTCAGCATTAGTTATAAAAATGAAAATATAGTGAAATACACACTTGACTGTACCTTGCCACTTTACTTGAGCTCTGTCTTTGACTGCTCTGCTTAATTATCAATGCACGGCCTTTGTTTTTTATCTTTTTGTTTTTCTTTTTTTTGCTAAGTTTTCGTTTTGGACAGAATGAAAATGCAAAGAGCCCAGACATGGCTTTGTCGTGCGCATGGGAAATGAATTTCCCTTTACGTTTTTGGGCGACAGGAAATGGCTAAAGGCTGTCCAAAAAAAAAAAAAAAAAAAAAAACACTTGGGGCTATCCAGTTGAAAAGGTAGCTTGAAAAATCTTCTTTTTAAATCCAATTTAAAATAAGCACTGTATAGCAATGCAGACCGCAAAACTTACGGAAAGCGGGGAAAAAACATAAAATTTATAATTATGTATAATGTATAAACAGCAAGAACTTGGCACTTGGCTGTAGGCCTGCCACACGCATAATGCAACAAACGCATGCCAGCACAGAAACAACATGGCAAACGAAAAGTGCATAAGTTGCACCACTGAAATCCATTTAATGTAGTCTTTAGTATATTCTAAGTACATTGCAAACAGGGTAAATTATACAGAAATGCTCGCGCCAATTTTGAGGCCTTTCTGTACGGTTGGCTTTCTTGCAGCACCCCTCCAAAGTCTCGGTCTTTTCATGGCAAAAAAAAAAAAGAAAAAAGCAAAAAAAAAACAGAAAACAGAAAAAAAGGAAAAAGTTTGCGGCAGGCACTCGCCTCCCGGCTGATGCGTAATGGTCGCCTTTCTGGTAAGGGGCAGATCAATATCCTTTTATGCGTGTGCACACACACACACACACACACACACTCACACACGCTCACACACGCACTGCACACACATATATTTAGAATTCAGACTTTGCTGCAGCCATTTGCTGTTTAGAAAAATTGCGGAAAAAAGAAAAACAGGCCAAACAGCAGGCGAACCGATTGCATAAGTGCGGCCGGGGCGTATACGCAATATTTGCCATCAATTGCAGCTGTTAGCCGGCAGCAAATGGTTAGAGAATATAGCCAGGAAATTAGTTACAAAATGGTCATGCACTTGGCTACCAAGCCAAAGAGATATTTATTTTAGAAAATAGCCAACGAAACGTTTCGTATTTTTTATTTTTTATTTCTTTTTTTTTTTGTTTGCCTTGTAAAGCACTTTACGCTTCAGTTTTAACTGAAGTTCTATTTGATTTAGTTGCTGGCTCATTGTATGGCTTCATTGGTCAGTTGTGCATTTATTTGAGCGTGAATTTATGATTAGGCCTTTGAAGTACATTAACAGGCAGCTAATGAGCTTGCCACTAGGCATATCTATGGCCAAGAGTCGGGAGTACTTGAAGAGGGTACAAGTTTTGATTTTGGGGTTGAGGTAAGCGTGCTGCCAACACGCAGACAATTTCACTTTGATTCTTATTCTAAGCCAATCAAAAGACTTTAATTTATTAACAATCTCTAGACTCTTAATGAGGAGGGTCGGAAAAAAATTAAACACTATTTTAGAAAACTTTGGCTGCAAAGGCATCGTCAGCAGCAGCAGTGCGAATATCAGTTTACAACTAGTTTGGGGTATGATTTTTAGTGGCTAATTAGCCAAGTCGAATGCCAACTCTAATTGGATGATGCATCTGCGTATGAATTTTGAGCTTTTGCTTTTCGTATTACGGGATTCATTCGCATTCGCATTCGCATTCACATTCACAATTCTCGCTTGTGCTCACATTTTGCGACCTACAACAACAGAAAGCTTGTTAACAATGAAAACAACTTGGCAAATGCTCTATGACTTCCTGTGGCAGGCTGTCAGCCAGCCAACCAGTCGCAACTGAAGCGACAACAGCAGCAGCAGCAGCAGCAGCAAAAGCAGCAACAGTAATAACAACAACAGCAACAATAGCTTTGACGCAATGTCAAACACCTGCTGCCAATGTTGACGCCAAACACGAAAAAAGGCGCACGGCAACAACACAACACAACGAAACCAAAAGCCAAAGAGTAGGAGAGTAACAGCAACAGCAACAACAACAACAACCACAGCAACAAATAACAAACAACAACATTGTATATTGTCCGTCTGTGCGTCCGTTGCGTTTGTTCTTCGGCTGGTTAGGCAACAAATTCTGCGCAAAAAGTGCAATGAACTTTTCAACGCTCAAGGGAGCAGAGAGCAGGAGTAGCAAGAGACACACACGCGTATGTGCATGTGTGTGTGTGTGTGTGTGTTTGAGTGTGTGTGTGCGTGTGCAGAGTATGAGAATGCTACTGCAACACATTTTCTGTGTGACTAAAGACCCACAAAAGATATCAAATACCCAAAATGCCAGCACACAACAGCAATGAATGCTGCAAGTGCAGCTGACTGACCAGATGATACCCTGTATATAGTTATAAGAAGTAAATAACTTCCTTTTTTCTTTAATGTTGGCCAACAAAAACAAAAGTTTTTATTTAATAAATAACATTCTGAGAATGCAGAAATTATGAGCTGATTTTTACGCTTTTTAACTTATTAAAAGTTATTCAAATTAATGTGAAAATCTGTTGAAAACATGTTTTAATACCCTGTAAGCTAACACCTCTCCGCTCCAGTTTAATCAGGAAACACGCCTAAGGCTAAGTCAAACCTTCTTATTTATTTTTAACCATGTGATCGATTTTTGCACGTGATTCTTACCCCAAATTCTAGAGCTCTCTAAACTGTTTATGGGACATTTAAATTACAGGGTATTAGAACATCTGGATTAAGAATCCTGCGTCTGGATAATCGTCTGATTGGCAGCCCAGCCAGGTTTCTTATAGATTTTTTATGACACGCCATGTTTTTGACTTTCACATGGACAGCAAGCAAATAATAGAAAAGCTTGTCAGAGGCATTAATTCCCAATTCATCAAGTTTCGGTCCTAGACGAACCGAAAGGCTGGACACCAAAGTCGATGCAGTTGAAAATAAAGTCAACTTGAAATGTGCCGCCAGTTGTTGTTGTTGCTGTTGTTATTATTGCTGTTGTTGTAGTTGTCTCCTACCCTTGGCGTGGCCACTTTTGTCTAGCTGCTGGCCAAAGCATACTCCAAAACCTAAGCCACTCCAATGGCTCGTCGCTGTCTGTTTTTGTCGTTGGCCGTCCAACGTTCATAGTCCGTCCGTCCGTCTGTCCGTCCGTCGGGCGGCCCCGGCAGCCAAGCCAAGCAAGCCAGCGACTGGCCAAAAGCAGATGATGAAGCCCTCAAAGTCAACAACAGCAACAACAACAAAAGTCAGCTAGAAAAAAAGAACTACAACAAAACAAGCTGCAACAGCGGCGCATCGGTTTAGGCCTTTGAAAGTCCATACGAACACAAGCACACAGATACAATACGACTACACACACACACTCACATATGTATGTATGTATACATATGTGTGTGTGCCGCTAGATAAGAGGCGAAGGCGACACATCTGCTCAAATGTAAGTACGAACTTGTATTTTTTGCAGCTACTTTTTCTTATTTTCGCCTGCAGTTAAAGCGCAAATGTTCTCAAATTACCCATATGCAAACGGAGAGGTGCCAGAGGTAGGGGGGGGGGCGGGGGAGGCATACATGGAACAGGAGGGTCTGCTGTTTGCGACCTAGCGTTTGTTGCATTTCGGTTGCGCCTCATATTTCGTCTATGAAAGCTCTGCCTCAAGATGCCACCAATCCCAGACCAGTGGGTTCGCTCGTTGGGCAGACAGAAGACTTGCAATTTTTTGTGGTAAGTTGACTTGGCTGCCACTTTTTATATCGCATACACATATATGTACGTACATAAGTTTGAGGCAACACTTGAGTGTTAGATGGAGACAATTGAAGGGCACAAGCAATAAAGAAAAGCAGCGAAGCGTTAAATTTCAAAGAATATGCAAGACGAACTACTTCGAATATTTTGATAAATGCACTTGAAAATCGCTTATGAAAAATGCTTGAAAAATGCATAAGTTGACAACAATTTAAGGAAATGACTTGGAGAAATTAGAAAAATTAGAAATAATGTTCAGATGTTAGAAAGAAGACGCAGACTGCCCGACTTACATTTGCAGACCATACAGACAAACTCTTGACCTTATTTTATCTGCAACAAACTCGTCCTAAAGTAGAACTAGTTGGAGATCATAATTAAGTTACTAGAATAAAGTGACTGCTCTTTATAAACAAGTTCAGTTTTATAAAGATTTAAACATGAATTGAAGTGTAATTTGAAATGGAAATTATGAGCAGTTCTCAAATCAACTAATTTTGACCCCATTTCATTAAAAAAAAACATATATTTTTTCTTTATCAGAAATTGAAGTAATTTGTGTTTCTTGCAACATTTCCAGGTGTGAATCAACGTCGAGATGTGTGCATTTCTTTTATTAAGTTTTCTTTCAAGTGTGGCGAAAACCTTAGATGGCTTTCCACAAATCTGAGAGTAAGTTGCACGTTCTAGTCTCATTCCAGTGCGCAGCATTCAGCGTTCTTATTATTGTGTTCTTTAGTAAAAATATATGTAAATGGCATATTGAAAGACCAATCCATATTGATAACTGCAAATTTCATTTGCCGATTGCTTTTACTCTGTTATCAATGGGATTATTATACGTGCCTTACCAGCGCCTGTGACCCCCTACATTCCCCCGCTCCCCACTCACTCCTTGCCACGTTGCGTGGCCAGACGACACATGTAAGGCTGCCGAAACGACGTGTTGCCGCTTGCCTCATTGCCATAAAGTGCTCACTTATTGCTTTCTATGCACTTTTGATGTGCGTACGTGTGTGTGTGTGTGTGTGTGAGTGAGTGAGTGTGATGAGTATGTGTGTGTGTGTGATTGGGTGTATATGTGTGTGTAAATGCATTGCCATTGCACTTTTCGTCACTCATTTCGTTAGTCATCTATTAAGTCAGACAGTTTGTCAGTCAGTCAGTCAGTCAGTCAGTCAGCCACTCAGTCTTTTGTGCGCTTCTCTTTATGACTGTGTATGTGTGTGCGTGAGTGTAAGTGAGCGTGTGTATGTGTGTGTGTGTGTGCGTGTGTGCTTAACTCGCCACAACTTCATTTGGTGAATGCACAATGGGTGCCCTAACCTACGACAACCGAATATTCGCCATTCGGCCAAGTTCAATGAACCGCTCGTTTAGTTGAATAAACTTCACACTCACACAAACATATACACATAAGCTGACACACACACACACACACACACGCACACACACACATACCCAGAGAGTTGGTGACGCGCACAAAAAGAAGCAGCAGGCAGAAACCAAAAAGAGCGTAAAATATCTCTTAATGCATGTGTGTGTGTGTGTGTGTGTGTGTGTGTGTGTGTGTGTGTGTGTGTGTGTTGGTGGCTGCTTAAATGACATGCTTTTGTGCAATTGTATGCGTGAATGTGTGTGAGCTTTGTACAAATTGATACTGCAACTGTATTGGTTCTCCGCTTCTTTTGCACACTGGGCATATACATATATATATACATATATATATGTACAACAAATAAAATGCACAAATTCGATTTAATTTTTTGTCGCTTTGCCATTTTGACTCTTTCAATTTGTCCAATTTTCAATGACGTCGACACGGCAAGGCAAAAACAAATTAGTTGAGGAAGAAGAGGAGAAGTTCAAACACATACATACGTTAATATGAAAGAACATTCATATATATGTACATATTGGCAGTCGGTTAGGATATGGCTGATGTGTGCATTGGCGTCAAGTAAATCGAGTTAAGCAGCTGCTCGCTAAATAATTCAATAAATCGCGCTTAGCTTGAGCCGAAACCAAGATCCAAGTGTCAGATCCGAGTTCCTGGATTCCAGTTCCCCATTTACCACGACGAGTACCAAGCTCGCATTCATTTCACATATCAACAGACACACATACACACACACACACACACACACACACAGAGACATACACTCGCAGAAATAAAATTTAATTTCGACGTGCAGTTTGATGGGGCAAACGGAGCAGAAACACAGCTAACCCAGCCAGCAATCGAACAGATCCGAGGCAACTTGCAAACTTGCAACAAAAATAACTGCTAGATATTAATAAAGCAAAAAAAATGCATATGAAATTTTAATATGCAAACGAGCGAAAAGCAAAAGGCAAAATAATAAAACGAACACACACACTACCAAGAGTGAGGGAGAGAGATCGAGAGTGTGAGAAAGAGACAGAGGAGAGAGAGAAAGGGAGACAGAGGACAAGCAACAGAATCAAAAAGTATCGAAGCATACACTTGTACATAAATCGAATGTGCAGGCATTTGGACTTAGCCATGGGAAGCAGCTTGCCATAAACGCATATTACATTACGGCCAATCGAATATACTGAGGGATAGACAGCTAGACACTTGGACAGACGGACAGGCGGACAGACGAGCTGAGGAAAGGGAAATTTGCTTTAAGGATTTTTTGGGCAGACAACGCAAAACAAAATTGTGTGTATGTGTCTGAGTCAATATATGTGTGTGTGTGTGTGTGTGGCTGTTAAAAAGGATACTGGAGACTTATCGTACACAAAAATAAAAAAATAAAAATCATTTAAAATGAGCAGCAGATGAGATAAAAAAAAAATGGTTCGTGCTTACGTTGAAGTTCATAAGTATAAGTTGCATAAGTGAAATTCAATTGGGATGCTGTCAAAAAAAAAATTTAAATAATACTTGAGAGCATATATAATCCTATAAGTAGCTTGTGTGTTTGTTACATATAGTTAATTATGCAGATTATTTCAAATATTTTAAATACCACACACAGCCGAATGCCCTTGCATCAGATGATTTAATTATACGCTGAACCTATTAAAAATTGCTAAAAGATGCATACCCTAGAGAGTAAATATATTCTTGGCCAAGCTCAACTGCCGAATCGATATAGCCATGTCCGCCTGTATCTCTTCACTCGACTTCATATTTAGAATATAAGTTTATTTTAGAAAATATGTTTATTAAGATTAGTCATATTCCAATATATTTTCATATTGATCCCACTATTTTCAGCCGGCGCCAACATTTTCGTTTCAGATTTGTGAATAGATTTGTTTTTACTATTTAGTACATTCAAAGATTATTTATAAAAATTGCTTGCAAATCTCTGGACTCACTTTTCGCTCATTCGAAATATGAATTTCGATTATTTTATTCAGAATAATTTGCCACAAGTAACTTTCCATTGAAGTGCAGCTAAAAGAAACTATGTTTATTAGTAGCCAGCTACGATTACTGAATCAGCGTCTGATTGCAGAGTGAAAATTCCTGGAAGTGATTACAGCAGCTGCCCATAGCTTTTCATCCCATAAGCGCATTAACGCCGGCAGCATGAATCACCGAATTGCAACAAAAATAGAGTTGTGTGCACGTTACGTATACGCAGCCTGCCACCATTTGCCAAGCAGCAAACAGCAAACAGCAGACGGCATGCCAAAAATACAACAACAACAACAACAGCAACAACTGGAAAAGTCGGCTGACTGCCGGCTGGCTGGTGCCACACATTTGCCCAATGCCAATGCCACAGCGTGGAGGATGCAACAAAACGACTTCGAATCTGACTCTTTTGCTCTGTTTGTGCCGATGTATGTGTGTATGTGTGTTGATATGGTTGTGTGCGTGTTGCCATCATCGCCCCAATGCCATAGATATACATATACAGTGGCGATGCCGGCCTGGGCACGTTTGCGCCAAAAATAACAACCGGCAGCATGGCAGCCAGACGAGCAACCAGACGAGCAGCCTGGGCAGCCGGGGCAGAAGGCTCTGTGACCATGAATGGCCAACGGTTTTGGGCGTTTTGTTTGACCAAAAAGTGCAGCTAACCAAGGCGAAGGTCGCAACGCAGTCTGCCAACTGCCAAACAGCACAGAATCTCATTAGACAGACGCAATGCAAATGTGCAGCAGTTGCTGTTAAGTGGCTCTACAACTGCTGCTGCTGTTGCTGCTGATGTTGCTGGTGTTGCTGGTGTTGCTGCTATTGTTGGAGGAGGATGTGGCAAGGGCCGAGTTTCACTGGCCCAAAAGTGAAAGCGAAAGCTGTTGTCGGTTGCATGGTGTGCGTGGGCCATGGGACCAGCCGCCGCGTAATCATATAATCTTGTCTTTATCATTGTTGTTGTTTTTGTTGTTGTTGTTGTTGGTTATATAAGTGACTTACTTCAATTAAGCA
Organism: Drosophila mimica; assembly: GCA_037043585.1. Lineage (NCBI taxonomy): Eukaryota > Metazoa > Arthropoda > Insecta > Diptera > Drosophilidae > Drosophila > Drosophila mimica. Next base: position 2,051,821 of record JBAMBE010001187.1, read on the forward strand.
TTGCTTTTGTGGGACCAGGACAATCAAGTTGTCAACGCAATGTGCGTCCTTGTCATGGCATTTTAAGCAGCAAGAATGCTAATCGATTTATGGAGATTTAAAGACTGCAATTGAGTTGGTCTGCATTTAAAATGGCTTATAACATTTTCTTGTCAACAATTATTCAACTACAAAATTATTACTTAACAATAAAATTAATAATTATTGTTTAATTATGTTTCAATTAATTTTTAAATAATTCTGCACAATAATTATGTAATCAGCTAGAATTGATGATTGCGTTCAACAATTTGTTGATTTATTTTATTTAATGCAATTTTCTCTAAAAATTAAAAACACATTTTATTTGTATTATTTTTGTCATCCTGTTTATACGAATAACTTTTATTATTGCAGTTCAAATTTTATTAGTTTAAGTTCCTTATTATCGTTAAACACAAATTTCTAGCAATTTTCGGTATACTCGTAAATCAAAATTGCACAAAATCCCAATTTTGCTTTTACTAATTTGTATGCAAAACACATTTTAGTTTAACAACACAATTTTACAAATGCTATTTTATTTTTTATTTTTCGACAATGACCATCTGCCTAAATTGAAAATGAGTGTTGAGTCTAAATAGCAATTGTTTTTCTCGAAGCGAATAATGGAAACAAGCCACTTTGAGAAGAGCAGTGGGACTATTTGCATGCCGTGTAAACGTATTTCAACTGCTTATTCGTACATTGCACAGTCACTTAACCCCACAAACACAACTGTACCAAAAAGAACAAAGCTACCTAAATGAAGGGCATATAAAAATGGTGTACGGTACGAGTAAGAAAAACACACACACATACAAAAACAAAAAAACAAAACAAAAAAAAGAGAAGAGAAGAGAAGAAAAACATACTTAGCCGTACGAAACGATAGGAGGATACGTAAAAAAGTTTGCCACTCAACGGCAGACGCCAACGCAGAGCCCAGAATGCAACTTGGCATACGTAGACAGGAGCCGTGTGTGTGTGTGTGTGTGTGTGTGTGTGGATGGGTGTGTATGTGGGTGGGTTAGTGAGCGAGGACTGATAGGTGATGGGGTGTATTCGTATTCAAACATGCATATATGGAAGCGGAGGCGGCAAGGTAGACAACTGGTAACAATAACGGCATTTTCGACGATGCAAAGCAGAGCAGCAACAGCAACGGCAACGGCAACGGCAACGACGACGTTGACGAAAAGGACGCGCAGGATGAGAGCTGGTTGTCGTCGACGAGTTGCCAACAGCCACTTGACACTTCCGTCGTCACATGAATGGACCCGTAAAAATGTGACGCTGAATTCGTTCCTCTCTCTCACAATTTTCTTCTTTTATTTTTTATTTTCGGGCTAGTCGAGGGCAACTTTTTATTTGGGCAGCAATCTGAATGGAAGCGCTTTTGCACACACACACACACACACATAAATACATACACATGTACATGTGCAAGTATGTATGAATAAAGCAAATACATTCATGCATAATTTTTATGGCACGTCTACGGGGACTTGCAACGACTCTTTACATGTGTACATTTGGGATGCCAAAACGTTTTATGAACACGATTCATTTTGCGTTCTTTTTTTTCTTACACTTAATGTGAGTTTGCAAGCTCCAAAGAGGAGTATGAGAAGGGGGAGGGCGGGGGCAAGTCATTAGCGCAAATTCAAAGTGCTGATTAGTTGAGGTGTTGGGGTCGTCAGTGGTTAGTGGTCAATGTACTACGCCCAAATGTAAATAAGCTGGGCGCCAAGGTAGGTCAGTGTTTGGGGTATTGCTAAATGTGTTGAGCCCTGTTTCTTTGCGCACAGCCAACAACGGGAGTAGCAGCCAAGTATAGCCAAGGAGTAGCCATTGTTTGTCTCGGGGGCAGGCTATTGGGGCGCTATGTGCAACGTTGCATGCGGCACAGCACGCACTTGCAGCCTGTCGGAGGGGGCAGCAAACAAGCTGAGCTGAGAATATTTTTTTTTTAATTTTTTTTTTTACTTTTTGGTTATGATTGACTGATTTCTGTTGAAACTTTGGCGTCTGCGGGCACGCATGAATTACAATTTTCGAGTAACGAAAACCACATGCACCTACACACACACACACACACACCAACACACGCACATATACAGAGATAAACACAGGGAGTGCTACAATTAGCACTTTTTGTGCTGGGCTGGTCGGATATTTCAAGTGGCTCTGATAAGCTGCAGAAACGGAAACTCAACCGCATTCGCCTTGAGCCAGGCGCTTGAACTCAACCGCTCCCCACCCCCTCCTTCCCTCCGCCTAACAACCGCGCGCCCCTTTCGTTTATTTTCCCTTTCCCCTTTCCCCTTTCGCCCACATTCTGTGGTGTTGCAGCGTCAGTGGCTGGTAGCAAATAGTTTTGCGGCCTAAAAATGACACTTTCCGCCTTAGTATATTTTCTTTTTCTTTGCTTCTACGCTTTTTTCACTTATTTTTTGTTGATAACAAAGTTTGCTCGAAAAATGGCGCTGTCATAAAAAAGTAAACCCCAAAAGCAAAGCCTATTTGCGCACCGCATTCTGTCCGGTCCGGTTGCTGGAACGAAACGCACGGAGTGCATTATAAGATAAACATTTGTTTTTACTTTTTCATTTGGCAAATAACATAAAATCGTTGAACTCACTGTGCAGCAGATAGATACGCATGGAGATAGAGATGGATCGGCCCACGGGGAGAATTGCGAGCACGATTGAAATAAAAAAAGTTTAAGGCACACTCGGAAAAAAATTTAGAAAATCGCCCTAAAATTAAAATGAAATAAATGAAATCTTGATAATATTTCAGAATAATATTTCAATTAACAAAACCGCTAATGGCAGAATTCTGTACACAGAGTACATTTTTCTAAAATGTAGTTAAAATATATTTAAAATACTGGAAATTACAAATATTCTTTTTAAATATTTATTACAAATTTTCTAAATATTAATTAATTTACTAATTTTATTTACAGTGTACATCACATTATATATATTTTCTGTACAATATTAGAAAAAATGTAGAAAACTTATCTTTTTTGTTAATTATAATATTTTATTATAGCCTTAAGATTTTATTCATTTCATTTTCAAATGAAATTATTATAACAATTACGTAAATGTACTAATTTGTTTTATTTCCTTTCATGAATTGGTTTCCCTTCTCATTGATATTTTTTTTGCTAGTTTTTGGCTTTACTTTAAATTAATGTATACAATTCGAATGCATGTTTTTATGTAATATGGGATTTTCATTAATTAGTATAGATAAAAAATAATAATTCTAAAGATATGTGTGCAGTTTATAAAATAGCACATTAAACCCCTAAGCTACTCCATTAATAAGAAAATTATCACACTACTTTCCTAGAAATAAGTGTGCATACATACACACAAGCACACACACACCACACACATACAGGGACACACTTCAAACAAAGAAAGCCCCACCAAACCGTCGTCAGTCGGTGAGTGCGTCAGTTGGCGATTTAGTCGTCGATCCGAACCACAAGTGCTGAAAAGTTTATTGCACTGCATGTCTGACTTTTGCTAAAGTAAATATTGTTTAATAACAGTTTTAAAAATAAAATTACTGATTACATGACGACGAGGTCGACGACGAAAGCGACAACGTCGACAATGGCATCGGCAGACCTATCGCAATAAAGCAAGAAATGTGCCAAATGAAACGATGGTCGGCAATACAAGCTCCACAAATGTTTGATCCTTGTTGACCCTCAGCATGGTGTATTCATCGCCCAGTGTATCCTGAATGCAGTTCATATAGATGTCAGGGTAGAGCAAGGAGATCCCAATGCGCCACATCAGTGCGAAAGTTCTGGGAATGGGAAATGGATTGTCAAAGGTCAGCAACTCGGTTGCACTAAGCCCAAAAATGACAATTGACTTACGCCATTATCTGTTTAGATTTGTTATCTACACACTTCAGTTTTTTGGTAAATATTATTATTTATTGAGTTCGCTGCTCAAGTCACCTATGACTATTTTTAAACACAAAACGCAGAGCTTACTTGAAAATTACAAATTTCAAAAATGTGTATTCTACACAAATCAGAATCGTCAAGGTACCCTTAAGAAGGGTATTCTGCCATGTTTGCCTGTCTATGCGAACTGGGCATATTATTGACATTTTAGCTATTTCATTTATTTATATTAATCTCTCATATTTATATTAATCACTAAACTTCTTTAAATGGAGTCTGCACTATTTAAGACGTCTTATTTATTATTTTAAATTTTGATTTATTTTTAGCTTTTTTATAAGCAACCCTAAACCTGGTGTGAAACTTGGCTAAGACATTAGCAAAGACACTAAATGCTAGAATGAGGCGACTATTTCCTCAAAGTGTGTGCCATAACAGCAAGCTTTAGCATGTGCACACAATAGGCGTTAATATTTTGAAAAGTCAATATTCAACGCAATTATGAAAATTTAAATAATCAATCAAAATGCAGATAAATACAAAATGGTTTTAAGACAAATATATATATATTTACTTAGACAACATAATTAAGGAGGCCCATGGGCCACAAATCACATTATAATCGCAATTTACAGGTGCATCGTAAATGGATTCGAATTTGTCCAAATACGACCGTTCACCAAACTGTTTGCCCAACTGACCATGGATTGACCAGCCACTGCCCCAGATCCGACCACAGCTGCGAACCAGGAGCGTGTGCCGTGAGCCAGCAAATATCCTTAAGGGTGGGCAGACAGCATCAGCATCAACATCCACATCCTGGGCAGCTTCACAGCATTCGGGCAAATCATGGAGCTGAGGCAGTGGATAAACCGTGGGCTCCTTAAGCAAGCAATTGGGTTTCAGGACGCGCATTCCCAGCTGACCATTGCAATTGGAGCCCCAGGTATAGAGATCGCCAAATGCTGAAATTGCCGCACTATGCCAACCACCAGCGGCAATGTGTGTTATCTATAAAAAATTTTGATGGACAGAAACAGTAAACAATAATAAAAGATAAAGAATGACGAATAAATGTCTTTGTTTACCTTAATGCCGGCAAGTGCTTCCACGAGTCGAGGCGTTTCTTGCACGCCCAATACCTCGTGACCAAGTTGGCCACGACTGCAAGAGAAATGAGCATGAGAATATCATTCATATTTAAGAGGGCTTAACTCACAGTCCGTTGCCCCAGGTGTAGACATCTCCGTTGCCGTTGAGCAACATGGCATGCTCATGTCCACATTCGAGCTGCTGCACTCGCCACTGACGGAGCGGAAACTGGTGCAGGCAACTGGGTATGCTGTAGACGGCATTCCCAGCACTGATGGCCACATTGATGTGCGAGCCACAGGCAATGTGAGTGATTTTACCTGGCGACCCACAAGCATCTCTCTTTGCATCTCCAAAAATTGTACGCTTGGTGGCTGCTGCTGAAATTGGAGGATTTTCCAATTTGATCTGCATCAGTTGCGCCCTTGGCTTGGCTGCCAGCTTGAAGAGCTCTCCATTCTGTAGAAGCACCAGGCAATGGTTGTCACAGGCAGCCAGGGCTTTAATCCTCACAGCTGTCTCTACTTCCAGGCATTCCCCCGGCCGCGAGTCGAGCAATCCTCGCAGGCATAGCCTTTGGCCTACAGCATAAGCCGTGTAACGCCAGCTTGGAGCGATTATCACTAGATACTCATTGCTGTCGCCTGGAGTGCATATTTCTAGAAGCAAATTGAAGGATTTAGGTGTAGTTAGGAAATTCGAACTGTTTCACACTACGAACCGGTTAAGGCAACAACGCGACCGGAAGTGCGACAAGTGTTGTTGTTGTTGCTGTTGATATTGTGCTGCCCAAATGCATTGAAGCCCGTAAATAGAAACTGTCGCATCTTCCGTTTGTCCAGAAAGCGGTTGCGCAGCGACGAGCACAGCGGGCAGCTGAATGGTGAGGGGCAGGGGTATCCGCTACCTGCGGCTGTTGCTCTATTGTTTGGTCGACCGTTGTTTAGTTGCTAGCTAGCATTGCACCTGTAATGTTGTCTTTGGTGGTGGTTTCTAAATTTCCAACTCGAATCGTGTTCAATTTAAAGTGCTAAATTTAGTACTAATATTCAACTGATCGTGCTGCATATTTATTTCGTGTTATTAAAAAAATGGTACGTGGCCAACTAGTAAAACTGTTTATCTACCATAGGGCTATAACCGCAATTAATATAATTAAATTGCCTGCTATTATACAATTTAATATTTGTTTATTATTTGTTGTTGCCATGGAAACTTGTGCGACTGCTGGTATCGATAACTTTTGCATGCACAACAGCTGAGTACAAAAAGTGTGACCAGCTAAGCAGCAATCAAAAGAGTATCGATATTTAAAGTTCGACCGCCAATTGCTCACATTTTAAAATTTAATTTTTTAAATTTTTCTTGTGTGCAATTTTAGGGACTTCTGTCGCTATTGCGCAAACTACGCCCAAATCCTGATAAGGAGGCGCGCATTTTGCTGCTTGGATTGGACAATGCCGGCAAAACAACAATTCTCAAACAACTTGCTTCTGAGGATATTGAAACGGTGAGTATAATGGAACAGATGCGCTTTTGCTTTCCTAATAGTCGTTGCAATAATCCACAGGTGACGCCTACCGCGGGCTTCAACATTAAATCGGTAGCAGCAGATGGCTTCAAGCTGAACGTGTGGGACATTGGCGGTCAATGGAAGATACGACCATATTGGAAGAACTACTTTGCCAATACAGATGTTTTGGTAATCCAGACATTTCAGCAAGTTCAAATAAAAATTTAAGTATTCAAATCTTTCCGTAATTTAAGATCTATGTCGTCGACTGCACAGATCGCACACGTCTTAAGGAGACAGGCAGTGAATTATTTGAGATGCTAATGGACAACCGATTGAAGAAAGTGCCTCTGCTAGTCTTTGCCAACAAGCAGGACTTGCCCAATGCGATGACCGCCTCCGAAGTGGCCGAGGCTCTGAGTCTTGTGCAATTGGAGGAACGCACTTGGGAAATCAGAGCCTGCACTGCTGTCGATGGTACGGGCATCAAGGAGGGAATGGACTGGGTGTGCAAAAATATGAAAAAATGAAATTGTAATTGTAAGATTAATGCAATTAACGTATACCTTTGATCTGTAGAAATTAGTGCAAATATGCATATTGCGAAAGAAACCAATGACTAGTGCATATATCAATACATAGTTATGTGAAATAAAAATAAAGTAGCGTAAGCATTTCAGATCTTAAAGTAAATTCTTAACCAATTTTCAAAACTCAGTAGTAGCACGTTTAAGGCTCACACCTAAAAAATAAGCAAAACTTTAAATAAATGTCTAATTTAAGCAAAAGGGTCAGTTCGTTCTTCGCCTTATTCCGAAAGAAGCCAACGCAGGAGTTTAACCTGCTAATCTTGGGCCTTAACAATGCCGGCAAAACTACTCTGGCTGCCCGTATAGGTTCGGAATCTGAGGAAGCTGTAATACCATCAAAATTCTAAAAATTTCTATTAAAAGTAATTTGCGTTTTCTTTTCCAAGATAAGGCGCATTACTCGCACGAGCAGTCAGACAGAAAAGCATTTGAGATTTAAAAAGATAAAGGTTTGCATGCGGGACGTGAGTGGTCAGTGGAGGATGCGTCAGACGTGGCATACATATTACCAAGAGGCCAATGTCCTGGTATTAGCCAAAATTTATCAACAGTTCCCAAAGTCTAAGCAATTGTAATTCACAGATCTTTGTCGTCGATAGCACCGATGCGTTCCGTTTGGCCGAGGCACGCTGTGAGCTGTGTGATGTGCTGCTGGACGAGCGAATGTCCGAGGTGCCCCTGCTTATCTTGGCAAACAAGCAGGATGCACTAGGTGCTCTACCCAGTGCCATTATAACGGACTTGTTGGGCCTGAGGCAGTTAAAGGGTCGCCTGTGGCAAATACAAGAGTGCTCCGCGCTAGGAAACGAAGGCATCAATGTAAGTAAGAAATGCGGAACTGAATATCATGCAATATACATTTTCCACTACAGATCATCAATAATTGGATATACACAAGACTAAAACAATCACGGCCAAAAAATTTATTTCGAAAACTTTTAACCCCTAGTTCCTAGTCAGCATAAGTTGTTCCTAGCTTAAATTAATTTATGTAACTGGCGCGAAAAAATCCATTCTTGTCGAACAGTATTTTACAAATGGGCCGTGACACACATCGGAATAAGCCAGAGAGACAGGGAAAGAGAGAGAATTCCAGACAAAATGTATAATGTGCCCCAACCATTTATTTTCAGTTAAAAAATTTGCATTAAAAAGTATAAAAACAGAAAAGAAAAATAAAATTCAGGCATTTTTAAAGAGAAACTCCTCTTGATATAACGAAAGCGAAATACACTTTGAACTTTTAGGAAGAACCACAATGAAGATTAAACAAGATTAATTGCTTCGTATCGAAACTTGTTACAAATTGAAGTTGTGATGTTTGCAAAAAGGAAACAAAATATAAATACAAAATAAAAACCAACTTTGATAATAATCTACAATTGTATTTAACTTTAAATAGCGGATCAGCTTAAATTGTAGAATTACAAACAGGTTAAAGAATATTAATGCCCGCAACTGAGTTGCAGTCATTTATTTATATTTATTTAGACTGGTTTACATTGTTGTAATATAATAACTTTCTGCGTGAATAAGTTTGTATATATGCACAAAGAACCAATGAAGCTGAAGATGATGGAAAACATTGACTTTGACCACGCCATGCCCCAAGAGTGATTTCAAAGCACCACACAACACGAGTGTGTGCGTGTGTGTGTTAAAAAGAAAGTGGGTAGAAAATATAAACAAAATTTAATCCAACAAGAGTGCCATAGAACAGCGCAAAAGTATTTCTCATGAATACACTCACACACACTCAAATGCACACATACAGGTAAATATTTTACATTGAATTTGTATGCGGGCAGCAAACTGACGTGGACATCCCGCAAAGCGCAGGCGTAAAGAATGACAAGACAGAGAGAGAGAGTGCGCAAAAGAAAGATGAAGAGAGAGAGAGAGCAAGACAACGAGAGAGAAAAGCGCAAAAAGCGATCACAGCTGAGTTATTTGTGGAGAGCAAACATACGAATCGTTGCAACATGTTGGCCTGGCCCCCAGACGTGCGACTTAAGAAGTGTTACAAACTGTCTCCGAGCCACAGAAGAAAGAAAGTTTTCGGCTGAGCTGGCTGTGCTTACACGCTGCGCTACGGCTTTATTTTATATTCCAATCCGTTAAAAGAATAGCAGCGCATTTTGCCGCTTTACCTTGCAATTTCCAAGCGCAGTGAAGCGTCGGTCGCGTTACTGTTTTTGTTATTATTGTTGTTGTTGTTGTTGTTATTGTCGTCGTCGTCGTCTCCGTTTCGTAGCTGCGTTGTTTAATTGGCCCAACAACAAAGGCAACAATAGCAAAGCAAGTGAGCTAAAAAAAAAAAATAGAAAAAAAGTATCTCAAGTGTGTGATTGTGAAAGTTCCTGCCCAAAAATGTACATGAAACGAGCGCTGTTTCTGCTGGCGTTGCTCTGCGCCAAGCCCTATGGCCATTTGGCCAGCGAGGATGATTCCAATCCGCTGCTGGACATGGCATCCATGTTCATACAGGAGGCTTTGTCCAATCAGAATGGCGGTGGCGGTGGTGCTGCTGCTGGCGGCGGAGGAGGTGGTGGTGGTGGTGCTGGACTGGCAGGCGTCGCCTCCCTCATTGGCAGCTTTATGCAGGCAAATGGAAAAGGCGCTGGTGGTGGTGGCGGCGGCGGCGGCGGTGCTATGCAAATCCTTGCCAGTCTTGGCAGTCTGCTGGCCAACAATGCACGTGGCGGCAATGGTGGTGGTGGCGGCGGTTTCGATCCATCCATCATAGGCAATGTCCTGGAAATGTTCACACAAGGCGATGACGATGATTCAGGCACTGCACAAAAACGAAGCAGCAGCAACGGTAACAGCGGCGGCTCTGAATCTGGCATTGGTCTAGACACAATTCTTCAGGTAGCATCCGCCTTCATGAACACCCAGGGCGGTGGCGAGAAGCCGGCGGCACAGAGCCATCATCATCAGCAACAGAAGAGATCCTCGCCCGAGGAGCCGGAGCCCGAAAATGGTTTTATGAACCTGTTGCCACTGATAATGCAGGCAGTTAGCTCATTTGCCGGTCCCGAGGGTCAAAGCACTCAGGAGCGCCACAAGAGTCATGCCTGGGTGTTGCCACCCTTCCTGGAGCACATTCATGTGCTGTGGGATCACTTCTCCAACTCGGAGCTTGCTGATGCAATGTATGAGAAGTCGGGCGTTAATAAAATAATGAAGGTAAATACCAAGATTTATTTACAAAACAACTTTCGAAAACCGAAAAAAAAAATATTTTAATTTAAAGTTTAAACTGAAATAAGTAATTAATTCACTTAACTTTTATATATTTGTCATTTTATAGGGCTTCAAGGGTCGGGATGGTAAAGTGGATTATGACAAACTATTCGAGTCTCTGAACAATCAATCCTTCCGGCGTCGCTGGATCAAGTCGGCAACATTGTATTTGGCTGATTGGACCAGCTATTTAGCCAATCCCGAGAATTATCTAAGGTGAGTGTGTGTAAGCTATTTACATATATTAAAATTCTTAGACGTGTTGTGGCCAAGTCGTGAATTGTGAATCACGTGGAGCTTTCTTAACGGTTTAAGACTGTTTAGCACCTGGCTGTGATACGAATCGGATTCTGAGCGTTACGTCTAAATGCAATACAAATGCGAGCAACATTGGCTCAAAGAGTTGCCACTTATTGTGGTTGTTGTTGAGTTACCGTTAACTGCTGCTACCTGTTTGGCGTCGAACATGTTTGAAGCTCTTTTGCGCTGCTTACCTTTTGACACACTTTTGGTGCTGACGCTTTTAGAACATGCCTGTTAATCTGCTTGGTCAACAAGAAGTTAACAAAAAAAAAAAACCAAAATAAAAATCCAACTTTAATTCCTGGGTTCAGGTTTTTTGGGCTTTGGATTTGGCTTTAGCTTTGTTTGTGTGTGTATGCTTTAGATACATAGTTGATAGCGTCATTAAAGCATACAAATAAACAAAAAGATGCTTTGGCCAAGCAGAACGGTTCATTTTGAATGCGATGTTTGAATGTTGTTGGTAGAACCGGTTTGATCAGGAAATGGGCCAAAGGCAAAGTACAAGTCGAATGTCTGGGGTATTTGGGTCAAGCAATTTAAACGCAAGCAAACATACATAAATATATAAATACATACATATATAATTTCATGTACACATTTTTTAGCATTTTGTACGCCTCATCATTATTAGACAACGACAACAAATAACTTCCACTTTCTAGCAGCCCTTTCACTTGCTGCGTCATTATGGCCAACAAACAACAACTCATCAACTCAATTGTTAAATTTTTCATTTTTTTTTTTCACTTTCCACAGATATTTCCAGACTGCACAAATCATGTTTAATGGTCTCCTAAAGTCTCAAGGTTATCCCAAGCAAACATATTTCGATCCGGCACGCCCCAGCGAAACAATATCCAACCTATTGAACCACGTGGCCAAGCATCATTTGAATGTAAAAATCGACTCGCGACAATATGTGAAGCCAGCCGTCGGCTATGCCAAGGAGCTACTGAAACTGGGACAAGCACGGGGTCTGCTGCAGTTCAATGCCACGGAGATCAGTGATAGATTAACAGACACGCTCAATCTGGAGGTAAGCTTGCTAACAGAATTGTATTGCTAAGCAATTAACACGCCACTTGCTGCTCTACAATTAAAACAACAAAAAACCAAACAAAAAAAAAACTTAACTAAACCAACAGATAGCACAAATTAAATTAATTACGCTACAATTTTCTCTTTTGTTTTCCATGACGCACGCATCCATCCCGAACAACCAACCAAACAACACACATTACAAATCGACAAACAACAAACAAACATTCAACATCCAACAGGTTATCGAACCGGTGCTAAAAGTCCATCGCGCCTACAGATACATCTCGAAGTCGCCACAATGTGATCGCTATGTGCTCTGCCAGCTAAATGCAGCTGCCTTGGAGCAGCAGGAACAGCAACAACAGCAACAACAACAGCAGCAACAGTCCAAGAAAATATCAACTAGCTCGTCGGCTAGCGGTCTCATTGCCGGTGTTAGTCCGAAAATTGTTAAGATCGGCAGCATGGGTGCAGCGATCTTCATTAGCACAGAAACCGGTACACCATTCTGGACGCTATTCGGTGTAATCAATGCGCCATATAATTGCGAGGTGAGTCCACAATCACAATCGCAGTCACATTCACATCCGCTTAACCAGCAACATTCGAATTGTAACCGTTACTTTTCTTTCGAAATTCATTGAAAATAGGTGAAATATCCAGTGGACTGCAATGGGTTCCATGAGGGCGAGGCCAAGGTGACCACGGAATACGTACACAACGAATTGTAGTTAAACTGAAACTGCCAACAGGACTGTTAAGAGTGCTTCTTAGGACGAATTAGTTGTAATTGACTTAATGATTTCATGTGTACATAGTATTACGGATCGCAATAAATTTTAATTTAACTGGTAATTTTAGCACTTGAATGATTTAGGAATCAAACATATATTTTAAACAACTTTCTCTAATAAAATTCATAAGGATATACTAACCAGACAGGGAATGCTTTGTCTTATCTAACCTAATTTTGTTTCACTAGAAATACTCTTTGAATTCTTTTATTTTGGAATCGATTGTGATTACAATTGCATGCCATATTTATAAGTCCAAGGATCTTGTAATTAACATATGAATAATTGTGTTTCTAATTCCTAATTTTAAATACAGAATTATAACCAAGAAAACTCATTCGAAAATCGATTTCGTTGTGACAAAGTTATGACATAATCCTTTCCGTAGCTGTAGTTAATAATACAACTCTGAGCTATTCCTTCCCATATGGGTAGTTTTTAAAATGGGTCATTATTAATTCGTTTTAATGCTACCCAAACTAATGTCTGTAAAGGTCTGCAATTTACTCTCAACTTTTTCAAGCAATTTTCACCTTTCTGTTTCTTCTAAAACAATCAAGTTTACGCTTTGCTAACGCCGATTTGGCGGTTGTGTATAATAGAGAAAAATGCCATTATAATAATTGTAAACCTGTCCGCTTGGGCGTAAACAAAGCCAACTGAGCAAAACTTTATGGTTTGAGTGAGGAAAATTTTGGGAAAATGCTGTATTTTTGTACTCTTTGTACCCATAGCAAATGCATAAGATGGGTATAATGGTTTTGTGCGGGTAGCAGAAACAACGTCTGATCCCATCCGAGCTAAGTCGATATAACCAAGTTCGTCTGTACAAGCCGAGACTGTAAGAGCTAAGGTCTTCAAATTTGGAATATAACTTTTCATATGCCACGCGCAAATCAAGTTTGCTTTATTTGATCGATAATGATTTCTTGAATATCGATACATTTCGATTTCCGGCTTCTAATGAGTACATAATATGCATATTATCACTGAGTAGACAATTTTTTATTTTAAAATAAATAATAAAAAAATAAAAGTCTATAATAAAATACTCTTTTATGCAAAACAAAGAGCAAATTCATATTATTATTATTATTATTATTATTACTAGTGCACGAACAATTTCTTGACATACTGTTTGTCGACAGCTAGTTCGGGTGCACTTCCAAGCAAGCTTACATTTGGGAGGAAATCTTTTTAATGAGAAATTTAAATATAAAACCATAATGCATTTAACAGGGTATATCGTTGTCGAGCTTACTTGACTACAGCATTCTCACTTGTTTCGCTGGTAGAGTAGATATTTAATGCACTTCACAGCAACAAAGATTGTATTAAGCCGGTTTTGGCACAAACCCATTCAAGTTGCGGAACTCTTAGATGGATTCCCGTCGGCGTCACTTTCACCACACGCTTGGGCTCAGTTTATTTTTGAAGTTGGGAGTTGGAAGTCAGTCGACTGCAACGATTGAAGGCCAACGGTAACAACGCCAATTGCCATGCAGCTCATCTATCGGGAACTGGATGCGGATATTATGCGTCGCACAAATGCCGTATTTCCTGCGCAGGATTGCTTTGTGGAAGTGTTGCCCGATCATCTGATCATTCCACGCAAGTTTATCGAGGTAGGTGAATCAATACGCAGTCTGCCCGTCTACGAGGATGATGTGTGGATGGTGTCCTATCCACGCACCGGCTCGACATGGGCCCAAGAGATGATCTGGTTGCTGGGCCATCAGTTGGACTATGAGGCTGCCAAGCAGGATCTGCGTATACGTTCGCCATTGATTGAGCTGTCCGCCCTATTCAGCACCGATCATCATCAGTGGGTGGCGTAAGTAAAAAGTTCGATTTATTTTTTATGATTTAAGCTAAATTAATTTACGGCATTTCACAGCGATTCTTATGGTAGTACAGTTGAACAGGTGCGTAATTTGTCTCGTCCACGCTATGCCCGTTCCCATCTATCCTGGCAGCTGCTTCCCGAGCAATTTGAAACCATCAAGCCCAAGATTGTGTACACAGCACGCAATCCCAAAGATGTGTGTGTGTCTTATTATCATTATTGCAAACTGCTGCACGGCATCAATGGTGACTTTGAGCAATTTGTGGAACTGTTTTTGAGCGGACACACGCCCATCGGCTCCTACTGGAGGCATGTGCTACCCTTCTGGAAACGCAGCTTCGATGACAACGTATTGTTCATCAAATACGAGGACATGATCCGCGATTTGCCCGCCGTCGTTAAGCGCTGTGCCAAGTTCCTGAACGTGTCCACACAACTTGATGATGCCCAATTGCAACGCATTTGTGAGCATTTGCGATTTGACAGCATGCAAAACAATAAAGCCATTAATCTGGAGAAGCATCTTCCCCAGCAGGACATCAAATTTATACGCAAGGGAAAAATTGGCGACTGGCGGGATTACATGACCGATGAAATATCAACACGATTTGATTCCTGGAGCAAGGAACATTTCCGAGGGAGTGGCTTGACATTTGATTACGAATAACCCATTTTGACAACAATGAATATTTTGCTATACTTTGTGCATCAATATATTATAAATTACATTAAAAGGTTTCGCCTTCCAGAAAAATAATCAGCACTCAATATCAATTATGCCGGAAAAGAATAGTCCGTGACATTGATAAAGAGTTGAAGTGGAGTCAAAAAATATGAATTTTTTCCGTTTTCTAAGGATTCTTTCCGCAAGTTCTGCGTCCAAATCAATCGATGAGAGTAGTTAAAAATAATTTTAAAAACATCGAGCTATCGATATTACATCGATGTTTCGTCCACCACTAGTTCTTGCAAAGAGCGAATTATTAAAAATTTTCTTATCATAAAGTAAAGACCTTCAGTACATTTCCAACATTTCGCATTAAAAAGTAAACAGACATTCGAGGCCAAAAACAACAGTTGCAGCAACAACAGTCTCCAGTCCACCAACCAGGTTGGGACTAGAATCGAAGTAGCCACCAAAATGGGCGACACAGCCGATGCTTTCGGATCATCCGCGACAAATCACAATACTTCGAAAAGACACAGCACCGCATCCGACTATCAGAAGAATGTGGCCAAGATACTCACTGACCGATTTGCAGCCGAGTACAACATGAGGCACAAGAATCGAGGCAGGGCACTTATTTTTAATCACGAGTACTTCGATGATGATGACACTGAGCCCAGGACTGGCACCAACAAGGACTGCGAAGATCTGACACGCGTGCTGAAGCAACTAGACTTCGAAGTCACTGAATATAAGGACTATCGTTATCAGGACATCTTAAGAACCGTGAAGGATGCGTCAGAGCAGAATCACAAAGATAACGACTGCATTCTGGTGACCATTCTCTCGCATGGCGAAATGGGATACATCCATGCAAAGGATAAGAAATATAGGCTGGAAGAAGTCTGGACTTGCTTCACGGCCAAAAATTGTCCTTCGCTGGCGGGCAAACCCAAGCTCTTCTTTATACAAGCTTGCCAGGGCAATCGCTTGGACGCGGGCGTCAGCATAAAGATGGAGGGTGTCGAAACCGATGGCGACTCCACAATGACCTATAAGATACCCAATCATGCGGACTTTCTCATTGCCTACTCGACCATACCAGGCTTCTACGCGTGGCGCAACGAAAGGCATGGCAGTTGGTTCATAAGAAGCCTCTGCGCCCAACTGGCCTCCAATGGCAAACGTCTGGACATGCTCACCCTGCTCACCATAGTTTGCCAGCGTGTCGCCGTTGACTTTGAGTCATACAATCAGGATAAACCTTTGTTCCATCGGAAGAAGCAAACACCTTGCTTTACCACAATGCTAACACGCATACTGCTGTTCAGCGATAAGCGAAAGGCTTCGGCTGTGGGACAAAACTAATTCAGTAACTACGTGGGCTGACTAACTCCTTATGTGCTGGTACAGCTGCGGGGAGTGTGATATATAAAAACGTTAGTCATGCGACAGTCAATACAAGATTTTTAAAGTCAAATAGTACTTAAACATACAAAGTATGTTTTTAATTCGGTACGAATACCAAACAATCTAAATAACCATTCGTTTGAAATTAATTATTATTATTAAAATAATTTAGCTGATTAACTTTACAGCTACAGTTGACGTTCGGTTAACGAAAAAAATTTACTTTACGATTTTATAAATAATAACATTTTACTATGTTGTATTGTATTTTTATATTCATTTATTACATTCCTGTTGACAATAAAAAAAAAAACATATTTTATATTTTAAATTATGCATATTATCTTTATCTACATATGTATGTATCTGGGACTTCCAATATCTACCCAGTCACTCTGAAAGAGTCCAGGTGTTTCCTCAACAGCTTATCTCTGCTCAGAACATTAACATAATCACAGAATAATAGCTGTACTCTGTGAAGCATATAATATTAATTTATTTAAAGTTTGCACCTCTTTATTCTTAGTACCGGCGTCGTTTGGCGTACTTTGTTGTCAAATCAGACTCATTTTTGTAATATACCATGATACTATGATAACAACTGTTAACTGCAGTTTACCGGTAAATAAAAATACTGCAGGCTGTTAATAACAGTGCAGCGCGATGTTAAGTTGTTGCTTGCAGAAACCATAACATAACACAAACAAACAAAGAGAGAAAACTAGCAAACTGCAACAACGCAACTGCTCTGCAGTTTTACTTCGCTTTCCTTTGTTATTGCAATTAGATCTCGCAACGTGCGCATTATTAACAAATTTCTGAACCCAAATAAAATAAGTGAAGAATTTTAGCATTTTCCCATTTGCCTGGACATCGTCAAACAGCTTGTGTGACTCATCAAAAATTTAACAATGGCGGCCAACAACAACAGCAACAACGTTCTCGAGTCCACCGACCAGGTGGGGATTAGAGTCGAAGTGGCCACCAATACGGACGACGCAACCGATGCTTTTGGATCGTTAGGCACTGGCAGCAGCAGCAGCACCACCACCACAAGTGCATCGACATCGACTTATCATAAGACCACCTACGGCAGTGGCGCTATCGGCCAGCTGGCCTTGAACGGATACAGCACCTCATCCAACTATCACAAGAACGTAGCCAAAATGGTGACAGATCGACATGCAGCCGAGTACAACATGAGACACAAGCATCGAGGCATGGCACTTATTTTTAATCACGAGCACTTTGAGGTGCCCACACTGAAGGCCCGCGCTGGCACCAACGTGGACTGTGAGAATCTGACGCGCGTGCTGAAGCAGCTGGATTTCGATGTTACCGTACATAAGGACTATCGTTATCAAGAGATCTTAAGTAGCGTGAAGTATGCGTCAGCACAGAATCATGAGAATAACGACTGCATTCTGGTGGCCATTCTCTCGCACGGCGAAATGGGCTACATCTACGCGAAGGATACGCAATATAAGCTTGACAATATCTGGAGTCACTTTACGGCCAATCATTGTCCCACGCTGGCGGGCAAGCCCAAGCTCTTCTTCATACAGGCTTGCCAGGGAGATCGCTTGGATACGGGCGTGACAATGGAGCGTGGTCGCACCGAAACCGATGGCGACTCCACAATGAGCTATAAGATACCAATCCATGCGGACTTCCTCATTGCCTACTCGACCATACCTGGCTTCTACTCGTGGCGCAACACCACACGTGGCAGTTGGTTCATGCAGAGCCTCTGTGCTGAGCTGGCCGCCAATGGCAAACGTCTAGACATGCTCACCCTACTGACTTTCGTTTGCCAACGTGTCGCCGTCGACTTTGAGTCCTGCACTCCGGACACACCTGAGATGCATCAGCAGAAACAAATTCCTTGCATTACCACAATGCTGACTCGCATATTGCTGTTTAGCGATAAGGGGAAGGCTCCGGCTGCTGGACGTAACTAATTCACCTGGGTCTTAGTATCTACGTGGGTTGGCTAACTCATTATTTGCTGATGCAGCTACGGGCAGTGATGTATATACAAATGTTAGACATGCAACAGCTAAAACAAGAATGAAGAAAACACTATGAAATCTCGCCAATACTAACTTTACATAATTTTGTAAACTATTCCATTGAAATAGCCAACTCCTGCCGTGTCTGTATATCTATTAAGCGTCCATTGTCCATATTAATCATATATATTAGACTACTTTTGTATCAGCTCTATATGTTTTACAAGCAAATTTTAATATTTTTTCTATATATTTACATTTACATTATATACATTATATGTATGTATGTGCATAGATCGCTCGCAAATGTACGATTTTAAATTTTCAAATTATAAATGGATGAAATTATAAACGAAGAAAATGTTAAAAAAAAGAAAACAGAAAAAAAAGAAAATCAAATTTTTCACAGTTCGTAAGTTATTTACTCGAAATAATTTTAGGAAATCTTAGTTTGATTTGATGAAAATAAAGTTTATAACAAACTGAAAGCCATTCATCTGACCTCCATTTTCTGACTAGCTCATTCCATATAAGTTGTAGCAAGAAAACAAAAAATGTAGCTAAATTAGAGGCGCTGTTTTTTGGTGCGTCAAGTTGAGCGACGACTGCTGAAAAGGAATTGTCGGAATCGGTCAGTAGCTGACCTTGTGGCAGATTCGTGCTAACTTCAATCACTTCAATTTATTCGTTAAGGCTGGACACGACAGATACCAAAATAAAACAATGAATTTGACTTAAAGTGCTAGGGGGAAAACTCGCCAATCAATTAAGCAATTAAGCTAGGTTAGATAAATGCACATTTCTTACAATTCCAACTGCATAACGCAGAACTTCGGTCACAAAATTGATTTGAGGTCTTAGACGTGACCGCCAGCCTTTAGCTTGGCAACGAGAGCGTCTACGTCGGCGACAGCAGCGCCAGCTTGGCGCACGGGTGGATCCTCAACGGAGATGATTTCGATGCGTGGCGTTGTATCAACGCCCAAATCTTTGGGTGTTACCTTCTTCAATGGCTTCTTCTTAGCCTTCATAATGTTGGGCAACGTGGCATAACGCGGCGTATTCAAGCGTAAATCGGCGCTCAGGACCGCTGGTGTTTTGGTCTTGATCGTCTCCAGGCCGCCATCGACTTCTCGGACAATGGTTAGACCCGCATCCGTCTTCTCGACCTTGTTGCAGAAGGTGCCCTGTGGCCAGTCGAGCACAGCAGCTGTCATCTGGGCCGTCTGATTGGCATCATCATCGAT
This sequence comes from Drosophila mimica, assembly GCA_037043585.1. NCBI lineage: Eukaryota > Metazoa > Arthropoda > Insecta > Diptera > Drosophilidae > Drosophila > Drosophila mimica. Next base: position 2,071,546 of record JBAMBE010001187.1, read on the forward strand.
TGCCTGTTTGCCCAGTATTACGAGATCTGCCTTCTCGTCCAATGCCAGCTTGGCAAGTATTTTGGACACATGCAACGGCTGCAGCAGCTCGTATTCGGCCGCCGACACCTCAACGTGTACGCCGCGATCTGCGCCCATGGCCAGAGCAGTGCGTATAACCTCCTGAGATTGAGTTGGACCTACCGATACTGCAATGACCTCGGTGGCCAGTTTTTTCTCCTTCAACTTGACGGCCTCCTCGACAGCAATCTCGTCGAAGGGATTCATTGAGTGCTTCACGCCCTGGGTGACAACACCATTTTTCTCGGGCTTAACGCGCACCTAAGTTCACCGAACAACATAAGAAATTAGTTAATTGATTAAATTAAAAAAAGTATTACGCAAAACAACGCTCAACAAGTGATAAGAGGAAGCAACAGGCAATTCTTCATTATTTCCCTATATCTATGACATGCTTACCTTGACGGCATAGTCGATAACACGCTTTACTCCAACCAAAACACGAGCCATTTTCTAATTTGAGAAAAATCAATACTATAAAAATATATATAATTTTATATAAACCACAAATTTACCTCTTGAAAGACCCAGCAGCGGATATTGTCTAATTTAGAGAGACTGGTCCAAAGGTTGTCTGCGGCGAAGCGTTGCCAGACCTCGGCCCGTATGGCCAGATAAGCTGGCGAATAGTATGCTGATCATAAGACAAAAAAATGCTATGATAAATGCATTAAGTTTTTATGCGAAAGTCTAAGCCCTTTAAGTTTCAGAGGTGATTCCAATTGAGAAATACTTCTCTTTTTTTGATGTGCGATGCATCCATTTCTATAAGCAAATAATAAAATTCCTAGCTAGCATTTTTATTATATAATTTTGCTAGCAAAGATATTGAGCTGCGTACTTAGCTTAACCGCGATTGCCACAGCTGATGTGTGTTCTTTCAACGAAAGCGAAGTGAATAAAAAGTAGAATAGATAAATTATCCATTCCAAACATCCAGAAAGAATCAAGACTATAAAATGGCCAGCAGCTCTCCATTAATTATGCGCATCATGGCATTGTCCATCAATACGGCGAGACGCGCCGGCGGCATCATTCGCGATGTTCTAAAACAGGGAGATCTCGGCATTGTGGACAAGGGCAAGAATGATCCACAAACGGAGGCAGATCGTTCTGCCCAACGTTGCATCATTGCCTCGTTAACAAAGAAGTTTCCCAGCGTTAAAATCATTGGCGAGGAGGGTGGCTCTGATTTGAATGTGTGTGCTGATTGGTTAGTCGGTGAACTGGATGAAGCATTCCTGAAGCAGAACTGCCCTAACGCTTGGCAAGATGCACAGCCCGAGGATTTTGTGATTTGGGTGGATCCTTTAGACGGCACAGCAGAATACACACAAGGTAAGCCGTATTTGGGCGAATGGGTCAACGAAAAAAATCATACTAATCGCCTATTCCATGTAGGCCATGTTGAACACGTTACTGTTCTTATTGGTATCGCCATCAAAAACGCGGCTGTGGGCGGCATTATTCATCAGCCATTTTATAAGCAATCCAGCGGTGAGCTGGGTCGCACAATTTGGGGCCTTAAGGGTCTGGGAACTGGAGGATTTACAAGTGTGAAGCCGCCAGCTGGTGAATTCATCATTACTACCACACGCTCACATTCCAATGCGCTGCATCAGAGGGCCGTCGATGTGTTCAATGCGAGCAAAGTGCTTAAGGTGGGCGGTGCAGGCTTCAAGGTGCTCCAGCTGCTGGAGGGCAAGGCACATGCCTATGTCTTTGCCACGCCAGGCTGCAAAAAGTGGGACACCTGTGCACCAGAGGCGGTACTGGAAGCAAACGGCGGCACCCTAACCAATATCAACGGCGAACACTATGAATACAATGCGGATGTAGAACATGTTAATCGCCGGGGAGTTCTAGCAAGCTCAGGGGATAATCACACAGAGCTGGTGGAGAAGATTCCGATTGAAGTGCGTGAAGCAGTAGGCACCATCTAGAGAGAAAAAAAACGTTCCATATTTATTAAAATTTATTAGTTTACATTTATAATTTACGTGATAACACAAAAATTTGGATGCGTATTGTGAATTTATAAAAAAGAAATATACATGTTAAAACAGTCGGCAGACATAATTAAAATCGTGAAGGCGAATTGTGCAGAAGCCAATTTTAACAACTAGTGTTGCTGGACGCTGGTGCATTGTTCAAGTAACGATTCCTCTTGGCCTTGGCCATTTTGCACGAATTGACGGATGCGGCAAAGCGCAGCGATTTGACCGATTCCTGAAAGCAGTCTTGAAACGGGGACACGTTGATGAACATGAGAGTCTTGGAATTACCACCAAGCGATGGCATCAACAAATGAGTCAACTTTGAGTTGCGATATGGTATATGATCCTGTTTTTGCAGCAGTGCTAATATAACATTTGTTAGCTCCGAGAGGGAGCGATTTATGTTCTTGGTTTCGGTCATCCGGACGCTGGTCTTTGGCGACTCTGAGCCAGCCAAATCGACCAGATTGATGGAGCCCACCGACATCTCCTCCTTCTCCGCATGGTAGCCGATAAGCTCCAGCTTGGTAACCGCATGCGAACGTGACGAACGCTCATTGCCCATGGTGGACGCCGTGGCACGATTCGCTTTGGCCAAGTCCATGAGCTGGCGCAAATGATCGGGATCCGTGACAGTTTCCTCAGTTATGTTGGACACATAGATGTCATTCTTATTCGCACTTTTGGCCATACGAATTTCCATCTCCTTTTGCTCGTTGCTCAGCAGATCGTAAAGTACTTCATTGTAGATTTCCAAAAATGTTGCCTTAATCTCATATTTCCAGCCTGTTTTGCGATAATTTGAGATCGATTCAAACAGTAGATCGACAGTACGTGGAATAACGCCTACATTATCAGGCACACCGTCCATCGTGTAGGTCTTGCCGCTGCCCGTCTGCCCGTAGGCAAATATACATATGTTGTAGCCATCTAAAGCAGATTGAATTAATGGTGCGACCGATGCGAAAATATCCTCTTGCAGCGAATTTGGATGAAACACCTGATCGAAGGTAAATATCTGTTGACCCATCTTATTTTTAGCCTGGCTATCCAAGCTCTGCAACTCCACGGTAGCCTCGTCGTAATACGTCCAAATGCAGGACAAGCGGGACAACTCATAATCCAGTGGCGGACGAACACGGCAGAAGACGCGTATATTGCCACGCAAATCCATGACGGTGTTATGTAACTCCTTTCGGTCCATGTTCGATTGAAAGAGCTGCTCCTTGTATATGTCTCTCTCAGCAGTCAGTTGCTCTTTCTCACGGATGAGCATTTCAATCTGACCGCGCTGCTGCAATACTTCCGTGGAAAGCGAATCGTGATTGCTTTTCATTTTCTGCATTATAGATTTGCATTATTTAGCCGAATGAATATTGAGTGAACAGATTTTACTTACCTGATGTGTGGTCTTTAGCAGATCTAGTTCACAATTGATGCGACCTAGTGTGCTGGTTATTGTCTCAATTTTACTGGTTTGCTGATTGACCTGACGCTGCAGGCATTCCTTATCAGTGATTGTGTTCTTCAGCGTTGTCTGAGCCTCAATTAGTTTATTCTGCGTTTCCTCCAGTTGCGAGGGTAGCGATTCCAGTTCGGTCATCTCGTCCACTAGCTTCTCATTTTTCGTCTTTAGCACTTTATGCTTGTCTAGCAAATCGTGAAACCGCGCCTTAAAATCGTACGGAGCAATCCGCTTTGATGCAACAGCTGTTGAACTGCTCCCGGGTGCGACTGCGCCCGCACCAGCAGCTGCTTTAGCTTTGGATGACTGCGTCGAAGTCGAACGCAGCAATGAACGCGATGTTGCTGCTGTTGCAGCTCCTGGAATGGGTCGTTTGACGGGTACGTTTGCCGCACGAGTAACTGCAGCTGATGCTGTTGCTAACGCAGTCATAGACGTACTTGTTGTTGTGCTACTGTTGCCAAATCGTTGGAGTTTGCTTGGTATGCTTGGCATTTTGGGTACAGCTGGCCGCTTATTATTTCGCCGCAATTCGTTAATGTCATTTACCGAGCGACTGCGTCGCAACTTCACGCGATTCGGTATTGCACTCGACGCCTCGGGAGATGCGGCTCGTGCTGTACTTAGAATCATGTTGTTAATCATACTCGACAGCAGCAATCTGTGTTTGCATTTTACATTAAAAACTTACCTCCAAAGCGCCTCATCGCTTGAGGAATGTTCTGCAAGTCTCTGGAAAGAGGCTGAATTGTTGTATTTGCACTGATGCTATTGGTGGAGGCCTTTATTCGATCTGTTGGTAAAATTGGCTTCATTGCTGGTGTGGGCTTCTTCAGACCCGAAGGCTTTGGCAAACGCGATTCCATTTCAAATTTATATGACTATTTTTAAACGACCTATTTCCAATTGAAGATCTGTAAAATGAAGCGACGCCAAATTTTTATACGCGCCGTTATTTTTGACTGTAGGGCTGCATTACAAAATACCGATAGTTTCGACTTGTCAAAACTTTTGATAAAATGTTCTTATTTCTCAACACTGTTTTAAAAGATTTTTAGCTTCAAGCAAATTATAATTATTTTCTTTCAATTTATATAATTAATTTATATCAATTATTTCATAAGAATTGAAAAATACACGCTAAGCCGATAAGCTTACATTTAATTTTTGTTTTGTTATCACCCCAACAATTAATCTTCAAATAACAATTCAAACATTAATAACACAAAATGACTTAGAATTTGGTGTGCAAATTATACGTTATACGTCATTATTTCAACACCAAAATCAGTTTTGAATAATTTGTTATTTAAATTAACAAATAGTTTTTGAACAAAAAAATTTCGATGAAAGCAATTGATTTCACTGTTTATCGCAAAGGTCCGATAGTTTTGTAAATGCGATAACAAAATGTTTGCCATGGAAACATGGCAATTGTAAAAAAAAAATAGAACTTGATTTGTGCAACAAAAAAGAAACGCTATAAGCAGGTTCGAGCAGCCACCAGCGACCAAAAACACTCAAGTGATGGCGGTGCATGTGCATGCCGAACTCAAAGATTTGCAAATTTTTGAGCTTCGTCCGCTGATTACGAACTTCAGCTGTAAGCTATCCGCCGTCACCGTCACACCTTTCGATGAAAAGCAATTCCTGTGCCTGGTCAGCGAGGAAAATGAGATTGTGCTGCGCTACATCAGCGCAAGCGGCGGCCAAGAAGTGCTCAAGATGATCACCTGGTTCCGGCGCACCAATCGTGTCATTCACGACGTCTGCTTCGATCCTGCTGGCATTTGGCTGCTAGTCCTTTGTAAGTACAATATTCGACATTGCGTTGGAGTTAAACCTGTGTATGGGGCATTGGGAACAGTAGGGGATTGGGTGGCAACATAGTAAAGCCTTAAATTACTTTGATGCTGCTGCTGAGTGGTGGAGTGTGTGTGGCGTGTGTGTGTATGTGGGTCTTTGTGTGTGCGTGCGCGATTAACATTATTGATTTTCTGTAGCTTATTTTGTTTTGATTCAACTGCTTTTGAGCAGGGACTTGGAGGGGGGCGATGGCAAGTGTTACTGAACCCAGTTTGTTTCTTTACCATACCATGTTCGAACCCCCACCTATGTGAATTTATATATATCAACAGGTTTCGACAACACACTGCATATTGTGCCCGCTCTGGCGCTGGTTGACAAAACCTACAGTTTGGCCGCTTGTTCGCTATACAGCACCACACAGGTGACATCCTACATAATACCGTTTGTGGGTCCACACGAATGTCCCAACTCAAAGAAATGTCCCAACCATTCGACGGCACGCAACGAAAGAGCCTGCGAACAGCAGGAACATGTCGAACAATTGGCGGAACAACTGCAGCAAGTTAAGATCGACAAGGCGGAGGCTGACAATTTAGAGGAGGAGCCGTTGGGTGAGGAGTTGCCCGAGCATATGTTGGCCAATGGTCCACCAACCGAAACAGTTGACGAGCAGTGTGCTCCACCACCAGCAGCTCCTTTTGATGCGACGGGCAACAGTCAAGTGATGGCTGCCTCATTTATGGCTTCCAAGACGTGTCCGTATCCGCTGTCTGTTGTTTGGTGGAAGACGTATAATGGCTTAAATCGTGCCATCATCGGCTACTCAGATGGCTCCATTTGCTTTGTGGGTCTCAGTCCCAACTGCCCAATGATCGCCAGCACTTCCATTCAGAATGGCTCCGTTGTACGCTTGACAATCTGCAAGGATAATACCTTCGATGGAGTCATGTTGCTGGTAAGCTCCAACCAGTTATCCATAATTAAATGCACTTATTTTGAAATCTTGTTTACTCTATTTATCTGCAGATAACATCGTCGCTAAAGGAACAATACAAGTTATTGCTGGAACAGAAGGCTATCATGTATGTGTATCCTGGCGATAGCTCACCCACCACACGAGAGGGCGCCTGGCAAATTGTCATGTCCGTACACTCAAAGCATCAAACCGCCGCCTCTGGGAACGATGCACGGCAAAGCAACAGCTCCGATCCGGCCTCGGACAGTAGTCAGCTCGAGGAGGATGTATTTGCGCCACCAACCAGTGATGAAATTGCGCCAAGCACACAAACTGTTTCACTTGCCACGACTGTGTCGGCAGCAGCCGCGGAACCACCACCACGTGCGCCGACACCCAGTGATGCCAACAATATGCCAATGCCGCCATCGCCGCCATCCTACAGCGAAAGCACCGGAGTCCGTTTTCAGCAGCAGCAGCTGGCCGTCAATAGCTTCGATGGCATCTTACCGGCGACACGTGCACGCCTCGCTTCGCTCAAAAGCCTCGGCTCCAAGAAGCTGCAGGCCATCAAAATGCGTTTATCGGATCAGCGGCAAAAGATTGATGAATGTATGTATTGCCCCCATTTTCATATAACTAAATAACCAAAATCATGCGTGTTCTTTAATAGAAATGTATGTATGTTTCAAATTTTGTTTATATCGGTCATCTTTGCGCCTCAGCATCATTATTGTCGTGTCAGTCTGACGTTCTGGCTATCGGTTTCTTTGTAAAATTATCTTTTTAAACGCATACTAAATATTTTTCAATTGAAATATAGACCACCATTAAATTGAGTTATCATATAAAAAACATTCCGTTATAGATCAGTGATATATTGTAAAATATTTCTTTGTTTTTACTTGCAGTTATGCCTGAGACAAATATGGGCACGTTTGCTATAATGGACTCGCCGTCGGTCACGCCAGAACCGTTGGGCAATACAAACGGCTCATTTTATACCATACAGAACCTGCGTAGCACTTATCTGCTGAGCGCATTGCACAGCAACAGTGGCAGCCTGACGGTGCACAGCATCGATATTAATTTGAAGCCCTTGTTTTTGTATAAAATACCCAGTCATTGTGTGGAAATACTCATTAGCTCCAACATTCTGTATGGCATACAATATGTGGATCTAAACAGTCGCAGCGATTCAGCAAGTTCGACGGCGGTATCATCGCTGGAGGAGCCGCTAGTGGCGAACACTGAAAAAGAGAGCTTAGATGCAGACACTGAGAAGTTGGAGCAGACGGAGCCGAGCAACAAGAGCGATGAGACGAGTGGAACGACCACAAGCGCATCGAGTATCGATCAAAGCGAAATGCCCACCAATGCCATCAATGCGGTAAGCGTCATCAGCAGCGCCATGGCCTCATTGCGTACCGATGATGATGTAAGTGTTGAACTACTCCACCCCACACCCACTTTCAATTAGAAACTCATTGTTTACGACACTTTGACACACAGCGCTTCAATCATCAGGCACAGCTAGCGTTATTTCGCTTCGAGCAGGAGACTGTCCTTCATTTGCACCAGATGGCACAAGTGCGCTGTTTCGGCAACAACAATATCGAAACAATCACCAAGGAGGAAAAGGCAAAGGCATTTGAGATCAAGGACATACACACACCGATGGATTACGTGCAGTTCTATGAGTCAACCGATATAAGTAATGAGTTTTCGTTGCGCCAAATGGAGATTATGCAGGCAGAGTTTCCCAAAATCAACTATGATCCATGCTATGTCATAACCAACAAAAATGTGTACACCATACAGCTGAAGTGCGTATTTTGTAAATCTTGTAATTAATAATTTGATTTCATAATTTTGTGTTTTTTTTTTGTTTTTTTGCAGAAAAGAACCATTTGAACTGTTTTTGGACGCAGCACTGATAAGCGAATGGAATCAGTGCCGGGAGTTTTGCAACACGTTCGATCTCTCCTATGAGCACTGCATTGAGTTCGCCGGAGATTATTTGCTGCGTCGCAAGAAGATTACTCAGGCGTTGATCACGTACAATGCGGCACGAGTGAAACCCATACGAACTGCACTCAAGCTGGCAATGTATGGACACACCTATGCCCTGATGCAGTTGAGTGCCATGGCCCTGAAATCATCATATTTGCTGCGATCGCGCTATTTGTGTCATCCTCTGCTGAAGAGCATCCAATCGGATATAACCTATCGCCATTCGGAGGATGTGCGCGACATTCTGCCAATGAATGTAAAAGATATGGATGTTGTGGTTAATAGTGGAGTCTCGTGCAGCGACTATCACTACGGTGTCGACGAATCAATTAGCGCACTGCAAATGTCACCCTCATCACAGTTTCATTTGGCCAATTTGCTGTTAATAACGCTGGCCGAGAAGGCAGTCAACGATAAAAATTATTTGCCATTGTGGTAAGTTTAACTCGATTGGCCTTCTATATCCATTCGTATGTAAACCTATGTTTTGATTAACTTTCAGGAATTTTTTGGTGACCAATACCAAATACCATACCAATATGACGAGCATTGTCCTCTGTCAGAGTGGACTCTTTTCGGCAGCTATCATATTGGCGAAAGTGCGTGGTGTTTGTCTGGACACCTTTAATGCATTGGTCAGCGTTGTTGCCCAGGAGTTTGGCTGGTACAATGAGCTCAATGTCTGTTTGTACAATCTTAGCGAAAGCATATTTATGGAGACCATCACATATTTGCCTCTTGTGTCCATGGACTACTTTACGTTCATACAGGATAAGCTGGAGCATATCAGGCCATGTGTGCTGCAGGTAAATAATTTGATATAATCACATTATTTAATGGAAAATTCAAAATGATGTTTGGAATTTTTCAGCGTCTTTCAATGCAGCTTAATCCGTTTGCACCTGCACTTCGTCCAATTATTTCGCACAGCAGCGGCAGCTCAATCAATGATGACAATAATGAACACATATTTGAGTTCTGCAAGTGCCTAATCGAAACATATTTGGCCGTGCTTATACATATGGAGTCTCAGCGCGTCAAGCACGATTCCATTGTAAATGCTTTGTCGAATTTTCGCATCAACTACGAGGACAATCAGGCAAGTGCCAGATCACAAAATCAGTAAACAATAATCACAACTAACAAAAATTAATATGTGATTCATAGTTTGCCATTGAATCATCACGCTTTAAGCCGATCTCAGCTGGTTGCGCTTATTGTGCCTGTGTGGTAGATGGCGTCGCCTATTTCTGGGGCTCCAGCGGTGTGCCCTGCTGCTTCAGTGCCCAGAAGTCAACTGGTGAGCGTTCATACCATTTCCCATTCTGTTTCTATTCGCAATGATCATTATCATTATCATATCTCACAGAACCGCCGGAGCCTGCACATGCTGTGAAATCATTGGACCTGCTTGCGCAACTTAATTTGGTGGTACATGCGCTCAAGTGTGGCCGTCAGCATACGCTCATCCTGACCAATAATGGCGTAAGTACTTTGTGGCACTGGTCCTTAGGCGATTATTTGAATTTGCAACATTTCTGCAGCTGTATGCGATGGGCAACAACAGTCTTTGCCAGCTGGGAGTTGGAAAACACATGCAAATGGCCTTACAACCCATGTTGGTGACGGGTTTGGATGGCATGAATATCACAATGCTGGAGGCGGGTCAATATCACAATGCAGCCGTTGCAGACGGCAAGCTCTATATGTGGGGGTGAGTTAGAACATAGAAATGGGAATACCATTTTATTTGAAAATAATCGCATCCGTTCTTATAGTTGGGGAATCTATGGTCAGTTGGGCAATGGTAACTGCGAGAACCTTGCAACGCCAACACTAGTCAGTTTCTTTAAGTACAAGGTGCGTATAAAGTTAATATATATATTATAATTAAATTGACATTTATTGATTTTTGAATATGTTTCATAGAAAATTGTACAAATATCGCTTGGTCATGCGCACAGTTTGGTGCTTTGTCAGGCAACATGCAGCAGCAACAACTACGCAGAGGCTAATCGCAGTTGCAACGAGCTTTATGTGTTCGGCTCCAATCATTTTGGCCAGCTGGGCATTGGTGAGCCAGAACAGGCACAGACAGAAGGAAAGTCGAGTCTGCCGCTGCGCCTGCATTTTGGTGACTGCAGTTTAAGACTGATACACACGAAATTTTTTACAAATGTAAGTGCAAAAAATCCAAACTGTGCGCTTCAGATTCGACTAATTCGCTTGCGTTTATAGCTAGTTGTAGATGAGAAGGAGCGCATGTACACCTGGGGCAGCTCACCGCAAGCACTGCGTCTGGCCAATCAAATTAAGCGACGTGCCAACGCCAAGCAAAAGCTGGAGGAAAATCATCAGCGTGAAATGCTGACCAGGCGGCTGGAGGAAACATTGCTGCCGGCGGCCAGTAACAACAGCGTGTTGGTGGAGCCAACTACGTCGTATGCCGCGGTTGTGGCTGGCGCTGTACCCAAACCCACTGCAGAAGCAACCAAAGAGTCCACACAAGATGAGGCTGTGCAATCGGATGCTAGTGAAAACATTACAATGAGAACGAACACAGAATCACTGCCGACAGCAACAGCAGCAGCCTCAGCTGCACAGCTTTCAAGCGAGCCAGATCCGACCGAACATATGCAGCCACATCTTGTAGATACCAGCGAAGTAGCTGGACAAATACTCCAGGTAAGTCTGTCTCCTTTAAACTACTAACTTCTGTGTTTACTCAATTGCCAACATTTTCCATTTAAAGATCTCCAGCGGACTGTTTCATTTCGCATTGATATCGTCGACGTGCACATTGTATACTTGGGGCAAGAATCTCGAGCATCAGCTGGGCACCGAAGATAAGGATCGGCGTGCCGTCCTCAAGCCATCACCCATCGACAGCATCGAGAGGCCCATGTATGTGGATTGCGGCGCTGATTTCACACTTGTAATGACCACCGATCACACTGTCAAGGCCTTTGGTGGCAACTCGAACGGACAGTGTGGACGCGATTTGGGCGCGAGTCTGGATCGTATGCGGCAGCGCGTCGTTTGTCTGCCCACCACCAAGCGGTTAATGCGTTTTGAGACACAATGTGTTGAGGCGCCTGTAGAGATCAATTTGCCACGGCCACGCATTCGTTTTGATCAGGAGCCAGTCCGCTACTTGAAGGTGATGCCGCCTTATCAACCGCACTTCTTGCAGCAGGCGAATATTAGCTTTGAGCAGCGCTATTCGCCGGCAACGCTCAACTACAAGTCAAGCACAGAGCAGGCGGCGACTGGCCAAGATTCCGATGATTTGCTGAGCAGCCTGGAGAACCTAAGCCACAACGATGCTAGCTACTCATTTAATGCACCGCAATTGGGCGATGCAAATAGCTCGCTGGATCTGGACTATTCGCCTGAGGAGCAGAGCTATGTGCCGTTACCAAATCAGGCAGTGACGGTCGGAACGAGCCATGCTGTCGCTCTGCTCGGGGATGAAGACGATGCCAGCACCTGTACGCCCAGCTCGGACGGTGTCGATGGGATTGCTGCATTGCAACCGTTGCGCCATTATATACACTACTGCCTGTACGCCTTCCATGGGCTATACAATCCGGACAAAATCGGCGAATGCTCTCGTGCGCAGCGTAACGAGTATCGGATTAGGATTTGTATGCTCAACTTCAGGTTCGTGGAGGCATTCCAGCTGTGCCTGCATAGCTGCGATACTGCGCAACGTACCCTCAAGCTATTCGAGTACTTCAGCAAGGATACGGGTTATGTGCCCCTGCATCGCTCAGATCTCAAGCATCTTATCTATCATATGTGTGTACACTTTTTGGAGCGCAAATTCGATATGCTCGAATGCGAGCGTTACTTTATGGCTGATCTGGATTACTATCTGCTGGAGCTGGCATATGTTTTTTACTTTAACAACAACAATTCGGCTCTTGAACAGAATCTCAATCAGAAGTTCAAGATGCTGATTGCAGCGGCGGATAGCGATCAGTCGTCGGCGAGTGCGCTGCAGGACACCGATGCCATTTTCGATAGTTTCACGGTCAAGTTCAAGACGATCCTGTGCCAGCGACTGCTCAGCTACTGTGATCACGATGCCAATGCCAGCAATTAGCAAATAGCCCATGGGCCATGGTGTCGGTCAGAGGACTTATGGTTCTTGCTTTGAATTTTATTAGTTATTTTTTCTTTCAACTCGCATTAGTTGAAAGTTTGTGTTTTTTTTTCTTTATTTTTTGGTTGTAATTTAAAGTTTTTACGATTTGTTTTGAGTTCGAGCAGGAAACCAAAGATCATTAATGGCGTTGTTTGCTGTGTCCACTACATCATCACACCCACACATACACACCACGAAAACACACCACACATACACACCACCCACCCACACACACACATACACCACACAACACACACACACATAAGTAAATATTACATATTATTGTCTATTAATCGCCCAGACGTGTTTATACTTAATTACATAATTGTTGTTTGCGGTTTTCTGCGCATATTTATATGAATAGCTTTTATAGCGATGTTATTTAAGGAAACTATTTAAGGCAAACAAATTGTTTAAAGAATTTAATTTTTGTAGTACTTTGTTTGCTGTTGGCTTTACACGCTTTTTTGTTTACTCAATAAAAATATAATAAAAATGTTTATCGAACACACATACAAAAATGCAAACACAACCCCTCCCGACAAGGGATGCTCATAGATCATTTCGATCTAAGCGTATTTACCTTACATCCTAAACCTAATCCTAATCCTTAATCATAATCCGATGTGTGTAGGCAAACATTTTCAATTGATATTCAGCTTGTGATTTGCAATTATTTAATACATAAAGTAATATTGTAATAATGATATGTGTATACATATGATTAATAACAAAATAATAAAAACAATACATTTATACAAAATTCTTGTGGCGTCGCTCGCTAAAGCTTCAGTTTGATATTGTCCGTTGTCCAGCGTTTGCTCTGCAGCGATTTGAGTGCATTTTCACAATAGAAGTGCTCCTCGGATCTGTCGGGCAGCGTCCCCTTTAACTGTTGCAGTTCCTGTTGCTGTTTCATGCTCACCATAGCATCGATGACGGCCTTGATGCATTTGACACGCTGAGCCAGTGCCAATTTTTCGGAGCTGTTGCTCATCTTGGACAGAAACAATTGCAGAACCGTCGACGGTGCCTGCAGCTCAAACAGTCGCTGCACGGCCAGCGCCAAATCGAAGCTGATGTGAAATTGCTTCGACTTGAGCGGATGCCATGTGGATGCGCGCACAAAGATACACTCCAAGTCGCCATAGGCTTGGGCATGGGCTCGCTCATTAAGCGCAGTCCATTCGTATTGGGCCGATGATATTTCCTGATCGGCGGCAAATCGTTGTGGCGAGGTGAGCTTGAGCATATCTTGTTCCTTCCAGTTCTTATTCTGGGCACAGCACACATATAGCAGTTCAATGGGCGTTGGCTGGTCGGCAAGCTGTTCGCTTAGTCCACTGGTAACGATTTCCTTTTCGTTGACCAACTGCAATTTAAGTGCTGCATGAAATACCTGCTCATAAAGTGGAATGATGCCCACGCCGGCGGTGGCATAAGCATCCACGAGACGCTTCAGCTGCTGTCTACGCGTGACTACCTCCGTGCAGGCCAGAGCAGCTTGAAACTGCCTGAGAGCCGCTTCCTGGTGACGCCCAAAACGCTGCAGCATCTCAATGTAGAGGCTTACGTCACCACTCTGATTCAAATAGCTGAGATAGTGCTCCAGCGCTTTGGGTCGCTGCTGTAGTATACTATGAAACTGGGTAGTGTTCAGCGTGCGCTTGAGAAACAGGAGCACTCCAATTACTGCATCGCCGCCATTGGCTAGCAGGGTGTCCAGCAATTGTTGCTTCTCGAGCAGTGATTTGAACAATTCCAGCGGCGCCACTTTGCCGTGCAGCAGTTTCTGTGCCGTCGCCTCCAGATTGGGGCTGTACAGCGTACTCTGAATTTGACGTCGCAGCAGCTTCAGTTCTTCCTCGGGTGTAACGCCCTTGGGCATGACATGATCGTCCAGCGCTTGTTCCTGCAAAACCAACTTGAGCGCTTCATCGGTCAATATGGCCTTGATGGAAAGATGATTCAGGGTTCCCAGTGCGGCACTGTTATCGAAACTGGCCTCCGAAATAGTGTCGTCATTGAATATTGCATTATTGTCCCATTGGCTGTTCTGGTTTGCTGGTCCTGAGCTAATTCTGGCGCCAACATCTCCAAGATCGATGTCATCTTCGTCGTCAAAGCTGAAGGCAGCTCTCGAGGAGCGGTTCCAATAGTTTTCGCTGTTGTAAATAACATTTTAATTGACCGAATTGAGATGGTTCCAGCCAACTTACTCTGTATTATCAAATTGTGATTCCATTAGAATTGTTATTCTTAAAAATCAGCTGGCAGTGTGACCAAATATTTCTCAGCAGGGATGGAATTGCTATACAAATGAATTAAAAATTGTTTAATCGTTAAAAAATAAATAAAATATTCATGAATTTGAATTATAAATAAAAAAAATATTTAAATAACCTAGACACTCAAATTATTCTTCATCTCGAAAAATAAAATGTGGTTGTTTAATAATTTGTGTAGTAATCGATCAAAAATGATATTTTAAACATTTTAGGTTTCTTTCATTGGCAAGCAGCAATTTCGAATATTTTACGCACTGTCCGTTTTGTTATTCATTCTTTGTCATTCTTTTGTTTCACTTGTACCATATTCACATACATTTAAATATACATGTGTGTGTGTGTTTTCGAAATCTTAATCAAAGCTGCTCTTAGAGGTGATATTGATAAGGCAGCATTTAATTGTTTTTCGCTTGTTCGAGAGTGAAGATGTTGTTGCTCTGGTTTATGCTGTGCCTGGTTCTGGCCAGCTCAAGCACTCGAGCTGCTAGTTTCTGCAGTAGGTCGGATCAATGTGATTTGAGGGGGAGTCATGCGGCGCAGGCACGCTACGATTACACGCGAATATATAATGTGGAATTGGCCACAGCCAAACATGTGCAGCTATTTCAGGAGCTGGAGGAGGCAAGCGATTCGTGCAGCTTTATGGGACATGCGCGCGTCGCTGGTCAGAAGCTCACGATTATGGTGGCCGCACCTAAGGTGGCCGACTTCGATGATCTTCTGCAGAGCTACAATGTGAGCCATCGTGTACTCAACTACAATTTCCAGGAGCTGATAGACGCCAACTATCGGGAGGTGGCGCCCGAGAACACACCGGCGGATCAGTTTGACTGGAAGCGCTATTTTCAGCTGGACAACATCTACGACTGGTTGGAGAAGCTGGCCCGCGAGGAGCCCCAAGTGGTGACTATGCTGGACATGGGATTGAGCACTCAAGGACTGCCCATCAAGGGTGTGAAAATTTCTTTTCCTAATGAGAAGAATCAGACTACCGTGTTCATCGAGAGTGGCATCCATGCACGCGAGTGGATTGCTCCAGCTACTGCCACATATTTCATTGAGCAACTGCTGCACTCCAATGATCCTTCGGTGCAGGCCATGGCCCGCGCCCACAACTGGTTGATATTTCCCACGGTCAATCCGGATGGTTATCGCTATAGCTTCACGGGAGATCGCATGTGGCGCAAGAACCGCAGTCTCTTTGGCATTTGTCGCGGCGTCGATCTGAATCGCAACTTTCCCCTCAGCTGGAACACCACAGGCGCCAGTGGCAATCCCTGTAAATATGATTTCTCTGGACCGTCCGCGGCCAGCGAGGTGGAAACGCAACGCATTATTCAGTTCCTGGATACACATGCCCAGTCGGATCGTATTCGCACCTATCTATCGCTGCACAGCTACTCTCAGCTCATCATGTTCCCATATGGTCACACGGCAGAGCGCGTAGAGAACTATGCGGATCTCAAGGCGATTGGCCAGCTGGCAGCAGAACGTATCAAATCGCTCACTGGACGCATCTATAAGAGTGGTAGTATTTTTGAGACAATATATCCCTCCAGCGGCGGATCAAAGGACTGGGCTCACAGCCAGCTAAAGGTGCCAATTACCTTTACGTTTGAGTTGCGTGGACCGCCGGAAAGCGAGGAATTATTCATCCTGTCGGCCAAGGAAATTGAGCCAACGGCCCGTGAAGCCTTTGCAGCGGTCCAAACAATTGTGGAGGAGGCGGGCAAACGTGGCTACTACGAGTAAATGTCACAAAATGTTTTCAATTGTTTTTATTAATAAAATATAACACACAAAAATGGTAAAAAAGGCGAGTCCTTGAAGTTAGCCCTCAAAGGAGGATATGAGTGGTGTGGTAGTTTCTACCATCACCAATACGCTGTGTGCCAGAGGAAATACATCATTCACCTGGACATAGTATCCACGTTCACATTGCTCCTTAGATGAGTACAGCCTGATGCAGGACAAAAATAATAAATATAATATAGCTAATTAAAAGGTTGATTCAGAAAACTCATCTTACGCCAATATATCCACCGGCTCCATAATCAACTCCGATTTGTAGACCGATGCCAGGAAATTGGTAAACGCAGCCGTATTGTTGCTCAGCTCCATTTCAGCATTGGGATTGCAGACCTCTAAGCCTAAGGCACTGCTGCTGGACCCAATTTCGGGCAAACCATTACGGGTGCCCCACACAGTGATAATATTATCCTCCGAGGCAACTATGGTGCACTGATCATTGCAATTCGCTTTCTGCAAATGAAGGATGTTAATTACTTTGAACAGTCGATTTGCATTTAGAAAGTGCTGCAAGTTTTCCAACCACAATGTAACGGGAACGTATTGCATCCACCAGTGTGGGGTGCTCCACAGAATTGCAATGACGGATGCCGCGTTGTCCTTCCTTGTTGCGGCCCATGGTGTAGACATAGCCACCCTCAATTAGGAACACCGAATGTGTGGACGAGAAACATGCCTTGAGCACCTTATGAGGCAGTTGTATTTTCTTCTAAAATACGATATTTGAAATCAGATGCATATTCGCAAGTTGTAGTTAGATGGTACCCACAAAAGCTGTGATCCTGGCGGTACGATTGAAGCCCAGTTTGTTGTAATCGTTGCTGCCACAGACATGCAATTCGCCATTGGTAAAGAGTACGGCTGAAGTGTCTGGTCCGCAAAATATCTGCATGGGTTTGCTTTTCACATGCGATAACAGAATCTTTTGTGGATGTTTTCTGAAGAGGATGGGATTTTATATTTATAAATTGTGTGAGAGTGTAGATTTTGTGTAACCTAGAAACGTATAGCTTACTGCTGTTGCTGGTAGTTTCCCAGGCCCAGGGCACCCGTGGAGCTTGTGCCCCACACGTAGACGGCACCTTCGCGACTCAGCGCCATAACGTGATGCATTCCTGCGGTAATCTGATCGATGCGGACATCTGCAAGTTTAACAATTAGCTTGGGCGTAAAATAGTCCTTTTGCTCATCCTGGCCGAGAGCAAACTTGAGATTGTTGCCACAGCTGAGGAGATTGCCAGACTGTGTTAGGAATACAGTGAAGCCATCGCCGGCACAAGCGCTGATCATGTGATAGTTGCGTACACTCTGCACCAGACCGGGATAGTGCTTCCAGGTCTCTAGCGAGGTCAGACCGAGTTGGCCATGAGTGCCCTCGCCCCAGGCATATGCTGATCCATCATCGTTAATCACCACAAAATGTGATTCACTCATCGCCACACAGACAATGAAAGCCTTTGGTGGTAATTGTATGGGACTCATGCTGAAGCTATTTCCAAAGGATTTCAGCTGGTACAGAACAGAGCTGCAAATGATTTTAGTACTGATGTCACTTGGGACGCAATTATTCAACTGACCGCTTCTCGATAACCACATGTGGTGCAACAGTCTCGGCACTCATAAGCTTCCTGGTCTCTGTTTGGGCGGTGGGCAACTCCATGGTCAAATTACTGCGGCTGGCAAAAAGCGAATTTGGTGCAGCTGACAAGGAGCCATTGCTTAAATTATCCTCATAGGTGTAACTGTCGAGTCAGTCCATAATGATGTTAAAAATCTCTATTATCGTGCACGACTCACCCTTTATTCTTGCCTAGACTGCGAAATATTAGGGGTATCCAATAGACCAATACCTCGGATGCAGTAGGTCTCCTTGGTGCATCCACCTGCAGTAGATTGGCCATAAGACTGCGCAATCCCGAAGTGTAGCCGAGTGGCACAGCTGTATAAGAACCAGCCATGATTTTTGTCACCAGCTCCGACAGATTGGAGGCGGCAAAAGTCTTCTTCAAGCAGCACAGTTCACCCAAAATACAGCCCAAGGCCCAGATGTCGCTTTTATTGTCGTATTCCTTGCCCTCGCACTAATTAAATTAAACTTATTATAATAATTATTTGAACAAG
This sequence comes from Drosophila mimica, assembly GCA_037043585.1. Taxonomy (NCBI): domain Eukaryota; kingdom Metazoa; phylum Arthropoda; class Insecta; order Diptera; family Drosophilidae; genus Drosophila; species Drosophila mimica. The sequence continues at coordinate 2,090,213 of JBAMBE010001187.1, forward strand.
CTAATGAACTCTGCTCCTTTAGATAGTGATGTTGCTCTACCAGGTTGCTTATAAATCACTTCTGGGAAACCTTAGTTTGGTAAGTTTATTTTGTAAGCCTATTGTACTTGATTTGAAGCTCTTACCATCTCGGGACTGAAGTAGTAGGGTGTGCCAAGCACTGTCTGTGCGTGAATCTTTGCATTCATAATCTTGGATATGCCAAAGTCACCAATTTTGACAATCCCCCGGCCGCTGAGGAACACATTCGCTGTCTTCAGATCGCTAAGAAAAAATCACACAAGTCAAAATTGAAAGCAGGATATTTATGTGAATATATATTATTTGTACCGATGTAAAATGTTCTCAGAGTGCATATAATTAATAGCGCTGGATATCTGCTCAAAGACAGCAATAATGTAGCGTTCCGGAAAGGGTTGTTTTCCCTGTCGCTCGGCAATGATGTGGGCCAGAGTGCCGCCATCGGCATACTCCATTTCAATGAGCAGGGTGTTATCCTTGATGAAGCTGCCCAGATAGCTGACTATGTTGGGGTGATGTAGCTTGGAGAAGACCTCCACCTCGTTCATGGCCAGATCGCGACCCGGTGGCGACAACTCACTCAAATTGATTTGCTTAAACACAATGTGATGACCATCAAATTTGCGCCTATAGAGGATGGCAATCCCAAAGGAACCTTGACCGACAACGCGCACCTTTTCATAGTCGGCCAACTCGGGGCCGGCTATGTGAATCGTCTGCTCCTCCTCCGCCTCCTTAGGCACCGTCAATTGCTGAAACACTTGATCCGGGGACTGCGGCATTTGGCTAGAGGACATTGCCTCAGCCAGAGATGTACTGGGAACCCCTGTGTTGCCGTCCGTAATGGTGTAAACTGTGGGTAAGGCTCGCGAGCTGAGTTTGCGACTGGCTGGCGGATTCTTATTTTGTGCAGCAGCCAGTGGCAGCTGCAGCGATGTTGTGGTCAATGTGGTTGCGTCTGTAATGCGTCCATTGAAGATTGGCAAGGAGCTCGCTTTGTTCCGAAACTTTTTCATATCAGCCAAGTGAATCGTGACGATTGTCAATACAGCACAGAAATCCAACTACAACTGGTATCTCTTTCATATACCCGCTAAGAGATACATTGTCACGTATCTCCGTTGTGGCCAAATTGTGGTTGCTAGGCGCCACAGATAGACTAATCGGCTCCCGGAAATCATAAGGCCAACAACGGTAATTGACAGTTCGATTGATTGTGATTGACAGCAGTAGCGCCACTACTACGCATAAATCATAAAGACTATGAAATTAAATTTGAGCAATTGTTTTTTTTTTTGGTTTTTTTTTATGTATGTATATATATATATGTATGTATAATTGATCAGATCCAAAGCAAACTAAAGTCCATTGAGACATTAAATTTGCATTACTTTAAAAGTTTGTAATTGTAACTGTAATCGTTACAGGCGGCTTACATTCAGATTTTGCATAGAACTTTATAGCTATGTATAAACGATTTCTATACAATATACATATATATATATATTAATATATATATATTTAATATATAAACTTATTTAGCTTATCGAGTACACGAGTTAGTTAATGTAGAAATCATGACGCGACTATAATCGACTATTATTATTTATGTATCTGCATGAATATGCTAAAATTTTTATGCTATTCTTGGACTATCTTAAAAATGCACATTCTGTACGTTTTACATAGGCTTGACTGTACTCTTTGACTTCTTTGATGCATTTCAAATATTTCTTTGTTTTTTTTTCTTTTTGTTTTCGTTACTCATCATAATTATTATTGTTATTGGTAATAACATGCACAAACTTGGCTTCATGAATGGCTGCTGCTAGCTGTACAATGCCTTCCAAAACTTTGGACAACTTATTCAGGTTACAGCGACGACAAGAATGCATTGCTGGCGAGGACTTAGCAGGTGCAGCGGTTATCGCCGGATAGACTGCCCAGACTAAAGGTGCCCAGACCATTGGAACCCGGTGATTTCTTGTCCTGCTTTTCGTCATTGTCGAAATTGTCGCCCTAGGAATAGAAGACAATTAAAAATCAAACACATTAAATTAAATTAGATTTTGTTTTTAACTTACTCGTCGCTCGCGCTGTTCGCGTATTTTACGAGCCAGCGATAAAAATGCATCCTCGATGTTTATGTTGGATTTGCAAGAGACCTCGAAAAAGGGCATCTCAAAGTTTTCGGCAATCTGAAAATGACGCATTAAATTACAAACTTACATTTCACTTATAAAATAATTTAAATTAATTTCGCACGCATAGAAATATTTCAAACATAAATTTCGCAATTGTTATATAGACAACTTATACTTGCAGGATAAATGTACGGATAAATATTGATGTATATTTTATATGTATTTTACAATTCTCTGACGCACCTTTTCACCTCTATCCTTGTCCACCATCCGCTGTGTCGTTGAGCATTCACATTTGTTGCCAGCGAGCACCTTGACTACGTCAGGTGAGGCATTCTCCTGTATGTTGCGCAACCAATAGGACAAGTTATTGTAGCTCTCCAGATTGGTCACATCGTACATGAGCAGAATGCCCATGGCGCCGCGATAGTAGGCTGTGGTTAGTGTACGAAAACGTTCCTGTCCGGCCGTATCCCAGATTTGCAGCTTTATGGGCACACCATCTAGGTTAATTAGCTTCTGTTTGAAGTCAATGCCTAAATAGAAACGTAAAGGAAGAAAAGATAAATACACACAAACACACACATACACTCGCACATACAATATTTACATATATTTCTTACTCATCTCGTTTGGCTTACCGATGGTGGAGATGTATGTGTCGTAGTATTTCTCATCGCAATATCTGTGGACGATGCATGTTTTGCCCACGTTGGAGTCACCCAGCACAAGCACTTTGTAGGTGGCTACAAAATCCAATGCCATATTGCGAAATGCGCTCGAGCGGGTTTTGAATTACAGATGGGATTGTTTTTTTTTTTAATTTATTTTTTTTTTTATTATTTGGTGGTGTCAATAGACGTGGTGGTGGTTGTGTTGTGGAAGTTTGGCCGTGGGGGTTGCAACGTATCTAGTGTTTATATGTATCTGTTTGTTGTTGTCATTTGATATAACGGGAATAGAAAACGCAGCTGTTTTTGCATTTAGCTGATGCTGCGTTACTTATTGCGATGCGCGTTCAACGAATTGTTATTAATTTAAGCACATTTTAACTGGGCATTTTATCAGCTGAGCTGCAACAACAACAAAAACAATAACAGCTATAAAAAAATTGGCAACGCAAATCCAAAACGAATTTGGAATTGGCGAAGAAAACGCTTTACTTTTGGCTTATTTATATGATTTTTCTTTATTTATGTTGATATATTTGAAGAGTGCGTGTGTTTTTTTTTCACAAGGAAGAATTAAATAACGTCGTCCGCATCGCACACTGCATGAATCAAAATCAACATACTGCTGCTGCTCTGCTGCTGTTGCTGCTGCCACCGACTGCGCTGCCAGGAAAAATCAATAGAGCTGCGACGGCGCAGCAGCGCCAAGCAAATGTTGGACGAGAGAACTTGTCGTAATCGAAATTCAAATGCGCAGTTCTTGTTGAAATTTGAAGCGCTACTTAATAAATATGAGTTATACAAAATATAGTCTTTTGCTTAACATAATGATAGTACAGTAATCGCTGGAAAATTGTAGCTAAAAATAACTCAGGAATATTTTATCATCGAATCACAAAACTTAAGGATATTAAATAGTTTCGATTAGGTGGTCAACTATTCATTATTTATCAGAGCATAAGATAATTATATTTTCGAGTCCGCTGCTTTACAAATAATATTTAGACAAGTCTTTCACAGAAATTCAATGGGAGGAAGATTAATTGAATCTCAATATTCAAAACTTGCTTAAGAACTGAGGAAAATTGAGCGATAATAAAGTTTTCTAGCGACTACTGTATAAGAAGGATTTGATTTAAACAACATCTAGGTAGCTGGCATTGCGTGCTCAGTTTACATGATAAATACTTTGTCGATTTTGGGTTTGGTAAACTTAACATTTGTAACCGGGCAAGTAATGGTGCCATCTTCTTTGGTTATCTTCTGCAGAGCGGACCGACCATAGATCTGGCCATTTGGCAACATCATCGGGTGATTGTGCTCGTTGAGTGGCTTGCCAGTGACGCGACAAATGAGTCGACTCTGCACACAGTGCGAATATGGCAACTTGAGCGCAATCCGATTGAGGTCCTCCTGACAGACGGGACAGTTGAGATTACGACAGGTCTGCGAGTAGCATTGTGGTGTCTTCAATGCTGACAACCCAGCTTGAACGGCTGCTGAGAAGACTGATGTGTTCGAGAGCTGGAAGAGGCGATAGTTCTCGTGGCGAAAATCAAGAACTAGCTGCTCCCAGCGTTTGGGATCTGTATATTTTTTGCAATGCTCAATATCGGTGTCAGCCGGATAGGCCAGCAGGGCCATGACGTGACAGATCTCATTCAATTGGGTCTTCTCGTAAGCGGGAAAGTAGCGACGAGAATGCTTGACAGCCTCAAAGCGTTGATTTTGACGCACCAGCTCGACAAATTCCTGCACACGCAGGCTGAACTCAATGGTTGAGTTGATTTTGCGCAGCTTGGACTTGTTGTCAATGCACCAGAGCACACATTTCGTAGTGCTGTGATTGGCCAGATCGTCCTCCACTTCGCGCGACGTTTGAAAGATGTCCAGATTAGTCAAGTGCCGCACATCCGAACGGGCGGCCAGCTCTTCGGCCGTCTCGTAGTACCCCATGCGCAGCAGGTGCTCGATGACCAAGCGATCGAGTCGAATGCGCTTCCATTGATCAACCGAGCCCATGCAGACTTCACCATTGCTGCGTGGAATTATGCCCTTGAGGTGCTCCAATTTGCGCTTGCAGATTTGTGTGACGTTCAGCTCATCGTTGATGCTCTCGTCGGCCTTGCGCTTGAGCACCTGCAATTTTTGCTCAACATTGGCCACTAGCTTGGTCATGTCTGATAGAATTGGAGGCTGCTGGGCATCCAAGGCTTTTTCCACTTGACGGGAAACATTCATTACTTGATCGACTTCACGGTCGATTATCTTTTGGGCTGAGCGGAAACGTTTGTTTAATATCTCGTATGGCACTTTTAATGTGGCGTGTTCCAACGCCTTTATTTCCGACATTTTGGAAATTGCGATTCGTTTGATTTGTTATTTATTTTCGCTTTTTAATGAGACGCAATTGGTTGCTTTGTTCCCCCAGCTGTAAAATTATCGATGATACCAATAAATCGATAATACCTTGATACAATATGTTTTGAACGCCACCAAGGAATTTGTCCATATTTAGTGCAAAATTCGTGCAGAGAGTTAATTTCAAAAAATCGATAGTTAAAGAAATACTCGCTTATGTAGAACATGTAAATATTGATGTTGCATTGGAGATAACACATAAGATAAGTGATCGTTGCTTCTAGGTCCTTCATGTGGAATCGCATGATAAGAGTATTTGAGCAGAATCACTTAAATAAGTGCAGCGATTTGTACAACTATTGTATTAAATATATTCATCGATATCAGTTTTGAGCAACTCGCTGAGATGGCAAAGCAGTGCAAGCGACGGCCATGTTATCGGTAAAGCAGGGCGCTGTCTTTCTTTCTTTTTGACCACGTTCCGTGCGAGTCGTATGAAATGAACATGAACCTAAACATTTCGAAGAAACGTAAGGTAATTAAACGAAAATTATTTCAAATTCGTACAAAAAGTGCACCCGAACTGTGTACACATTTCGTGCATCGAGTTGTGTGAGCAAACTGTGAAGCTGTCTGAAAAAACAATCGGAAGGCAAATTTAACCTCAAACCGCGGGCGTCTTCAATTGGCATGGAGCAGCAATCTTGAGTCAATTGTGGCTAGTGATATTTTTTTGTGGCTGTAGGAAATATGTTATGATTAACAATTGGTTATTTTTTGTTGCACCATTTGCAGTTCGTCTCCGACGGTATCTTCAAGGCGGAGTTGAATGAGTTCCTCACTCGCGAACTCGCCGAGGATGGCTACTCGGGTGTTGAGGTGCGTGTGACTCCCTCGCGCACTGAGATCATCATCATGGCCACCAAGACACAACAAGTGCTGGGCGAGAAGGGCCGTCGCATTCGTGAACTGACCGCCATGGTGCAGAAGCGTTTCAACTTTGAGACGGGCCGCATCGAGCTGTACGCTGAGAAGGTCGCCACTCGTGGTCTCTGCGCCATTGCCCAGGCGGAGTCGCTGCGCTACAAGCTGACTGGAGGTCTGGCTGTGCGCCGTGCCTGCTATGGTGTGCTGCGCTTCATCATGGAGTCGGGCGCCAAGGGCTGTGAGGTTGTTGTCTCTGGCAAGCTGCGTGGTCAGCGTGCCAAGTCGATGAAGTTCGTCGATGGACTCATGATTCACTCTGGTGATCCGTGCAACGACTATGTCGAGACGGCCACACGTCACGTTCTGCTGCGCCAGGGTGTGCTTGGCATTAAGGTCAAGATCATGTTGCCCTATGATCCCAAGAACAAGATTGGACCCAAGAAGCCCCTGCCCGACAATGTGTCGGTTGTCGAGCCCAAGGAGGAGAAGATCTATGAGACCCCAGAGACGGAGTACAAGATTCCCCCACCCAGCAAGCCTCTGGATGACATCGCCGAGGCCAAGGTCATGTAAAAGTTTAAGTTTTTACTGTTTAACAAGAGCAACAACAACTACAACAACAAAAACATCAGCAAGTATGCATTGATTGCGTTAAATACAACAACAACAAAACAAAAATCGAAAAACCCAAGTTAATTCAAATGTGTGGATTTAATAAACAAATGTAATTTTTAGTAAACATTCAGTTGTATAGCCTAAAATGTGAATGGCAGTTTTGTGCAGTGTAAATTAGAAGAATGCTTTGCTTCCAGAAATGTTTCGAATGTATACTAATTAAAATTCAATGATTTTTTTATTATTGAATAACGCCTTGATATCAGAAATTATGCAGATTTACTTTAACACAAATTCAAAGTTATTTTAGGGTTATTCAAAAGTGTTCATAATACAAATATTGGATTAGGTGTGTAATTATTTCCTAATTACGATTATAATTTTAGTAAGCTGCACTTTCCGATCGCTCAGAAAATTGTACGAGGGCTGCCTCAAAAGTATGTGAATCTGTAAGGGATATTCTGTTTGACATGGCCAGGCCCAAAAAACCAGTTTGCACTTTGGTGTCGTCTCTGTTTTCATTTCCAGCGAAGCGGAAATCAGCGATTAAAAAGGCAACTGATTTATGCCCTTGTCCTTCGCTTTGCTTGTAGCCCCGGACACTGTCCGATAACCGCAGTTGCTTATAGGTCGAACATTTATCATGTTGATATGTTTATTTGGGTTCAATCTCTCTCTTTATGTGGCTGCTCGCTGGCACAGTGACATCTTGTGAAGCAAGCAATCATCTCAATTTATCAATATTTTACGGGCGGCAATGAGAGAGCGAGAGATTAATGCAGAAACTTTTGGGTTGCTTTTTCCTTGCCGCATCTTACCTGATTGTTTGGCAGTGAACACTTAAAATGAGAAAATCGCAGCTGCGGCAAGCGGCACACGATCGCTGCATGACAAATGGGGCACATGCTGCAACTTTTGTTGCGGTGGTGCTGGGTGGCTAGTTTCAGATGTGGCACGGTCTGGACTGGCGGCGGCGGCAACAACATCACGCATCAGACAAGTTGCGATTTGCAACATAAATCTAAATTAGCGCTTCAAGAGCGGTTCCTGGACCTGGCTCAAAGAATGAATATATGTGGACTGGCTGCGCCTGGCTGTGAGATCAGCTGCTTCCTTTGGACATTGCCAATCAATAAAATACACAGCTTATCTTTGAAGACTGTGAGAAATTTTGTTGCACACATTTCGGTATTTCAACGTGGGCATAAATCATAAAGAACCTTTTTAAACACGACTTCTGCGAACGTATGATTTCAACACAAATTTGTAAATAAATTAGATCGTGATTATGGTAACATCAATATCATCAGCAACGAGTGTTCATCAGCAAGTTGGCCAGTCAGCCAGCAGCAACATTATTAACAAGCCAAGTTATCTGACATGTGCTGTTGTTTTTTTTTTCATATTTTTTTTTTTTTGGTCTGCCACGAACCATTGCCAACCTCTCATATTGACAGCAATAACACTAACTATATATTTTAATGGCTCGAATAGCAGGAGCAACAGCAACAACAACAACAACACAACCGAGCCAGGTATTTATTCTGCATTTGTTTGCCAAACGAGAGTATACCCTGTATTCACTGCTTCATCTACCTCATCTCTTCCGTAATTGAAAGGTTTTGTATTACATAGATTTGCTAGCTTTTTATTGTAAAAATGTATATAAAAAAATATATATATGTATATTATCGGTTTATATGAACATCTTGAAAAGTTTAAAACGTAATAAATCCCTGGAGAATAAGTCATTATTCTATATTGTCAAAAATTCCATTTGAAAACTCGAGACTTATTTGCTTACCTGTATTTTATAGGTAAGAAACTAAATCAAATTTGAAAATCAAAATGTATTTCTTATTTTATTATTATAGAAAGCTTATTTAATAGAAAGCTTAAAAGTAACAGTTTCTTTTTATTTTTATAAATTGTTAACATAAACATAGATACCCCACTGCTGCAATGCGCTGGGTATAATAAGCCAGACAAGACAAAAGCTGCCGTCAACAAGTCTGCGGCGGTGGCTGGCAACGTGTTGCTAGTCATTTTTGTATTTTTGCTACGTGCCCCATGCATATGGCTGATTTAGCGTCGCAGGTTCATAACTTTACTGCCTGTTTCGGTTCTGGTCATGTCAACACTAAGTAAAAAAAAAAAACAGAAAAAAGCTTGCCGAACATTCTATGCCCTATCGCAAATATTTCCCACAGTTCTATTAAAGTAGTATTTTTATGACAGTTTAAAGTGTTCATAGGAGAGTTGATGCTCCTCCATGGGACAGATTGAATGACCAAATTGATTGGCTCACGTTTAGAGTATAATAACAATGTGCCGTAACTGTAAGCGTACATATCTATAGATCTCTGTGTACATACATATATATATATATTTGCTTTGATTTATCAACATTATTGTGAGGTTTGTGTCATGATTTTTCCATCATTATTGAACATTAAGAAACGACGGCGCGTAATGTGTTTTTCATGTGAACTGCCACAGAGCAAACGACACATTTATCATCATCAGATGCTGCTGCTGCTGCTGCTGTTGCTGATGCTGCAGCAGTTGCTTACTGAATGTTGAACTAAAATCATGATCATTTGTGGCACTGAACAAATTTCCGTTCTCTCCTGACCCGAGCAACTTAGTGGAGAGGCTGAGATACACTTTTAGTTCGCCTTGCAGGGTTTCTAGCCGATTTTGTTGCTCGACAGCAGAAGGTCCAGAGTGCCCATCTCTTTTGGTAATTTAGCTTATCTCCTAATCACATGCGATTCTCAGGAACGCTTTAGCGATTGAAGTGCAAGCTTAGGATTGGTAAGAGCATCTGCAATTGGAGCAGGTGCAATTTCCTGGTGGCTTTTTTCACTCCCCGCATGATTATGCACTAAGTACTCTAGAATAGAAACCATACATTTAACATGTACAGTGGCTTGCAGCTTAAATCGCCCAGTGTCTAGCAACAAATTTAAAGTGCTATAAAGCTTAAACAAGGAAACAAATTCAAAATGTTGAAATGCCAATTTGTTTAATGCTATATCACATTTGAAAAAGAAACTTTAGTTTTTATTTAAATATTAATTAATTAATTAAAATTAATCAAAAACTAAAAACATATCCAAAATACATATGCAGCTTATTTCGCCCAGTTTTAAAAAAAGTTAAATATTTGGCGTATAAAAGCTTAAATAAGGATGTTAATACTTAGTATGATATCCTTTAGCCTCAACAACTTCCCTTAACCTATTATTCATGGAAGATACCAGCTTCCGGATAGTTTCTGAGCTGATCTTGTTCCACTCCTCCAGCAGAGCAGTCTTGAGATCCTGTTTGCAGGAAATGTTGTGTTTCAGGATGTTATTTTCCAGCAGAGCCCACAAATTTTCAATAACATTTAAGTCTGGAGACTGGGCCGGTGGAATTATCACGTGGGGACAGTTCCAGATAAGACAGGACTGTACTATTCCGGACTAATGCTTGTGGTTTTTGTCCTGGTAGATCCGGAAGGTACGTCGGATTCTAGCTTCTCGGCACTTTCGAGTAAATTTTCCTTTGGTATATCAAAGTACACATTCTTGTCCATTATTGTTTCAATAATCACAAAATTTCAGTCGCGGGCTGCCGAGATAGATGCCCATACCAGGACACTTCCTCCGCCGTGCTTGACTGTTGCCTTTATGTTTTTGGGACTCAGCTCAGTATTGGAGTGTCGCCACACATAATTCCATTCGTCCAAGCCAAAAATGTTTAATTTTTACTCAAATTCAAATATGACTGTGTTCCAGAACTCCAAATCCATGTCCAAGTGGATTTTGACGAACGTCGTCCTAGACCAACAATTTTTTGCGCTTATAAATTTCCTTTTTCGTGGTTCTCGGGCATCAAAGTCATGGTTGCGCAGAACTTGGAGCATAGTTTCCACACTGAACTTTTTCCTTATTTCATCCTGCGCCTAGTGAGTCAGTTTTTGAGCCGATAGCTTCAGATTTCCCCTTGAAATCTTGATGATCCTCTGCTCGTCCTGCTCGGTGAAAATCGGGTTTGGTGCCATTCCGCCCTTGTCCTCTGTCCGATTTTCGTCGACGGAACTCCAAATGACGCAGAATACAGTTGTAATGTTTAGATTGACCATTTTAGCTATTTGGCGATATGAATATCCGATTTTTAAGTGTTCCAGGATGATTTTCCGTTGACCAATAGTAGTCCTTTTGCCCATAGTCCTTGTTGGCTTGTTGCACCCGAAATGTAGGAAAAAACTAAACTGACTACGGAGGATTGGTCTATTTATACCAAAAATATTCAATCTGACGAAAAAATCCGGGTTTTATGGCACCCAGCTGTCCATAATGTAACTGGGCGAAATAAGCTGCTGACCTAAAAAGAGGTACTTTTTTACGTAACCCTACCTAGCAGGTGGAAAAACCACAGCTTATTAGGGTCATATATTAATTTTGGTGATCAATAAATGTACCTGCCATGGGTCTTTGGAATTTTTGAAAAATAATGTATAATGAGTTTATGGCAGGCAATTGAAATTTGTGCTAGACACTGGGCGATTTAAGCTGCAAGCCACTGTACATGTATTGTTGTCTGAGCAGCAGCAGATCATTGAGGTCGTCAAGTACAATTATTAACTTATGGCCAGCCACGAGAGTCTTTTCGATGGTGCCTCACCTCTCCCAGTTCCTGAAAACGTAACACTTGTTAGCGGCTTTCGTTTGTGATCTTGGCGTGCCTGATCTTAAAGAGTTGCTGCCACCTGAGGGTCATTCCATACAGCGCCTGGATCAGACTTTTTCCATTTGCTCCGAGTGAAACCTATAAGGCAAATCTATATAACAATGAAAATGGAATCATGATGCACTCAACGAAAGCTACTCTTATTTTGAGGAAGTGAAATGTATGCCTACAACAGATGTATTTATTAGAAACGAGGAGCAGCAATAATTGCTGTACACTGAATATATCTTATACATGTGAAGGAAAATGTGTTGCAAATCCAGCGGCCCCTTTGGCAAAATGTTGTAATCAAATCAAACGATTTATGAGTGCCTTTCATAACACATCATTAGTAACATTTTTCTCAGAATTTATAGCGCAATCCAATCTGAAAACGTTTAACGAGCTTGTTCTAAGCTTTTAGTGGCAGAAACCATCCAAATTCGGACGGCGCCGGTTGGCGAATCAAGTGCGCCGCGATGCAACGTGACGCGAGGCGACGCGACGCGACGAGCCGCGACGCAATGTTGCGTTTGCCAATTACAGTTGCACTTTTATGCACAAACATACACATGTGTATATATATGTGTGTGTGTGTGTGTGTTTATATAAATTTGTCGCATGCTCGCTGGACATTGGGTCAGCCAATTGCGATGAGCTTTTGGTGTTAATTTATTACACTAGAAATAAATACAAATGGCGTCTTTCTTTCCAATCAACCAGTTGAGCTTTAACTGCTGCTTGGCTTGTGTCGTCGCTTTTGAACTGCTTAAACCTGCTTGTTGGCAAGCAACAGCAACAAAAACAACAACAGCAACAACAACAACAACAACAATAACAACAACATCAACAAATGGAGTTATGCAACTGGCAAGTGAATACTGCCAAAATGTATTTCTTGTAATAGACTTAACGTGACTTTGACTTGAGAAACCAATTACATAGCCACATTAATATTGGCAACAATTTGCTGTAGCAAAATGTTGCTAACATGCAAGAAATTTTAATTAAGGACACTTTGCCGGCAACAGCAACAATGGCGGGGGTGTTGCCAATATGTTGCCATTGTTGCCAAACTTTTGCCCAGTCGGTGCATGCATATACTAATCTTATCAAAATTTAGGCAATTAGTTTTGGCTTCTTATTTGAAGTCGCAACAAGCAGTTGGCCACGCTAAAACAGAAGCCGATGCATACCCAGCCGTTGACCATAAAAGCATTTTAATTTCTTTATTTACAACAGCCATAAATCATTGCTTTGTTGTTTTTTTTTTAGCCATATTTTAAAACTACTCGCATTCGCATTATTCTTCAACGTTTCGCTTCGTCTTCGACTCGTGTTTTAGTTTTTTTTGTTTTGTTTTGTTTTTTTTTTTTTACTACTAATGGAAAATGGCAACTGGACCGGTGAACAGACCCCGGCTCCGCTCCGTTCCGACCCCCCATTTGACCGGACTCGGGTGTTGTAAAAATTCCAAAAATACCGTCGCACAACGTTGATCACGTTGTCTGCCATTGGCTTTAGGCCAGTGGCCAGTGGCCAGCAGCTTCATTAGTGCCTCCCGTACATATTAATTTAAACGTTGCATTTATGGTCAACGGTCCGCTGCGACACTAAATCATCTCCATTTCAGTCCAGGGCGTCGTTTGATCTGCGTTTGTCACCTACCATTTGGGGGCCAGCATGTGCGCTGCCCATATGGAAATCGTTGCAACATTGCTAGGCGGCACACGCACACTGCATGCGACGATTAATTGGCAACACGTTGTTCAACAATGTTGCTTGCCATTTTGTTTTCTCTCATTTTCGGCCAAATGGCTGTTTGAGCCATTCGGAATGCATAAACGGCATTTGAAAATTAAATTCAAATTAACGGACAAAACAAAAGGGGAAAAAAAATAAGTAAAATAAATAAATTAATAAATAATTGCATTGATTGGAGACGTCAAGATCGTTTACAATGTGTATTTTTTGAGAATTCAATTCAATTTGAAATATAAATCAAGGAAATGTCAGAAATTTGCCATGACTTGTCGCCGTGGCGTGTTGCCTGTCGCTGTGGCATGTGTTTTCGCTTTGGGCGCGCAAATTAATGCAATTTTGTGTAAATTACTCATTAAAAATGAAATAAATTTCAGTTGCAGGCATAAATCACAGACTATAAATTGTAACAAACCACACAACGCCACACAACACACAACACTCAGTTGCCACAGCAAAAGTCTCGATTACGTTTCGACTACCGAACAAATACGAATCGTACAATGAAATTTCATTTCTTGACTATACTTGGGTTGGTCTACCAACAATTGTTGTTGTTGTTTCGCTTGTTGTTGTTGTTGTTGTTGCTGTTGCTGTTGTTGTTGCTTAAGAGACGCCAATTAGATGTTTTATTGCTAATGTGCGCTTGTCAGCTGTGGCCGAGCACCCGGTTCGAGTGTGCAGTTGGCTGTCCAATATGTACGGACGCTGTCTAGTTCAATTAAAAGCGCATTTGACAATGATATTCGCTTGGCTGGGGTCTGTCTTGTCTGCCATCCAGTCATCCAGCCATCCGGGTGGCTGCCTGATCACCGATCACTGATCACAGTCAGAAATTATTCCAATTTGGGCGAAATCGACAATCCTGATTGTTTGATTACACCAGATGTTCCGGTCAGTTTTCTCAATTTTATGTATCACAGCAAATCTCAAATATCAAATATATTTTGCGAATTTGCACCCAGACTTAAGTATCTATGTAGATGTTGCTGTCACAATGATTAAGATACACAGTGGCTGCATTAAGTATTTGGACAGCAACAAGCAACAAAGTTGCTGCTTACAAATTATCAACAAACAAGCCTTGCAACAAACAGCAGCCTCGGGGTGGGCAAACATGCAGCCTGCTTGTTGACTAAAGCAAATGTTAAACGTTTGAAATCGTAGCCAAGTTGCATGCAATATATGTGGCAATATCCATGATACACACACACACACACACACACACACACACACACAACACACACTCACACTCAGTGAGACAATGACCATATTTGATTAGCCCAAAACTAATGATGTGGCTGTGGCTCGAGCTTTGGCTACGGGCTGTGTTTTAATTGTGAAAATTGAAATGCGCTGCAATAAATTGCAAGATGGCCAAAATCGAATTCATTCGAAACGAATTGAATGTGCTGAAACATTTCGTATCCTGAGCGGAGTGCAATTACAGCTCAATTTCATGGCTGTGGCAGGCAGAGGTCCATTTAGAGCGTATGGCGACAATTTGTTTATGGAACCGCCATGGACTTTAAATGGTTCGCCGCATAAATCATGCCGTCCACTTGGCGGTATTGTCAATTGCACTTGCCTTATAATTGGGCTAGGCAACATCAACATCACCCACCACCAACAGCACCAGCAACAGCAACAGCAACTATCAGCAGCAGGAACCAACCACTGTAATAGGAGCAACATGGCTTCTGCAATCTTTCGAACTAAACGTGCTTCCGCCCTTGGGCGTTTCGTTGTTAAATTAAAAATCGAGTTTGCAAAACAATTTTCCATGCTGCTCCAATTGCAATTAGATCGGCGTGCTGTCCGCGGGCCAGCTGTAATTTCGATGCAACGGTAGTGGCATGTTGCAAGGCCCTGGCGCTAAGTGTTTGCAAATGCTAACTTCTTAATTTTAATGTGAGTGTCTCTTACTATTGCACTGTCGGCCTCCGGCCATTTAATACTAATGACATCATTTGCTAATAAGATATCCAAAAAAAAAAGAGTTGCAAACATCTTAAGCGTTAGCAATAGCAACTGCAACGGCAACCGCAGCAGCACCCATAAGTGACGACTTGCTTGTGGCGTTGCTTATAACACGCAGTCAAAGCGTAACTCATAAATGAGGCAAACGCAAAACGACTTCCTGCTCCTGGTACATGTCATGTCGCGGCAACAAAGATGAAGAAAACACTGCAGCAACACCACCACCATATTTCATACACGCAGGCGCCTCTTCAAAAGCCACACGTCCGCCCCGCCACCTCCTCAATGTGGCGGCGGCCTCTTCAGTCAATAAAAACCAAATCGTTGGCAAAAATGTTGCTTACGAAAACTCAACTGCTGCTGCTGCTGCTGCTGCCGCCTGAGCAACATCACCAAACACCAGCAATAGTGCGACCAGCCGCATGCCAACATGATTTTTCTTGGTTTTTCATTATTATGCTATTGCGACATTTTTGTGTTTGCTGCTCTGCGAAATCAAAGCACGCCAGCAGCAGAAGCAGCAGCAGCAGCAGCAGCAGCAACTGCAACAGCAACAGCATCATCATCAATTCAGCGTGTTGCAGGCGGCGTTGGCAACAAATCGCTGGTAAAAATGTGCGCGCTATAAATTTATGTTGGAAACATCAAATCGACGTAAATTACGCGCCGGAGTTGCTGGCAGGCGGCGCTTTGGCTGTTAAATTCTTGACTTGTCTCGACTCGCAATTTAGCAACAACACCAACTGCAACAACAACAACAACTACGGCAGCAATGGCAACCGCTGCAGAGAGCACTTTCCAAGATGAAGTGACTCTGGAAAGACATTAATTCGCGCTTACTTAACACTACCATCTCGGTCGTCTCCATGGGCAGTGTCATCTATCTGTAATACAAACGCATGCCTTGATTAAGGAGGAGACAACAGTGTCGGGTGAAACGAGGCTACAAAATTGGTCTTTGTAATTGATTTAAATACATTGATGATGCGTGGCAAATAACTTAGAGCAACAGTTAATTATACTACATATATGTGTGTATGTGGTCACATTTTTTGTTTAATTGTTGGCCAATTCTTTTGCGTTCAGAACTTTCCCAAAGCGCTCGAAAGTGGTTGAGTCAACTATCTGGCGTGAAAGCCAGCAACAGCAACAGCAACAACAGCAACAGCAACAGCGACAGTAAAACAGTTGCCAATTATCAATGTGATTAATATGCTCTGTCAAATTGGGTTTTCGTAAGCGCTTTTCACAAATTTTCCCCATCGGTTATCATGAACGCAAACAAACAAATTTGCAATAAACTGCACAGCACTCGGTGAAAAGGCAATTTTCCGCAGGGTTAAAGGCAACAGCCGTTCAAAACAACAACAGGCAAAACAGCAACAACTTCAATTACAATCACGTCAACATTATTTTCAACGCAACGAGATATATTTCTATTAGCCGATTTAATGTCAGCATAATTAATCACATCTTATAATGTTCATTGGCAACAACAACAATAACAGCAGGGTCAAAAGTTCGGCTTATGTTATTGGTTAGTTTTCAGTTGGGCTCACAGCCAGCCACTGGGAGATTGGCCCGTTCGAGACCTTCACACTTTGTTAGCTGGGACTCACCAGCTTATTTATTGGCCACATTGCGTAGGTTGTAGCTGGGGGCATTTTGTTTGGCTTGCCTATTGCCTAGTGCCAAGTGCCAGTTACCGGTTGACTGTTAGCCATGTCTTTAGCAAGACGTATTGGTTTAGTGGATATCGCAGACGGGTTCATTGCAGCAAATATGATTAAACACCAATGTTTTGATCATGGGAAATGCTTATCTACAGCAATTCGAGCACAAGTAAAAGGCATTTATTTTCTTCCAGCCAACAACACCTCAAATATGGTATATATAGGAAATCTTGTTAGAACATGCAGTAGGCGACGCCCAATGCAACATTTGACAGGGTGTTGCTCTTAAATTTCCGAACTGGCTTAACCGATATGACTGAAGGGGGCCGCCCAAAAAGCTTGCCAATTAGAGCAGAGGAGTTTCCTCTTTTTTTTTTCAATGGTAACTCATTTTTCTCGTGTACACATGACAAGCAATTATCAAATGCATTATCAAATATTTTAAACTAGCAATTGATTTATTTCGAAACATTTTTCGTATGGCGCTTACAGCATGCTGATGTTAATCAATTTGCGCAAATTGAAAATTAATTGCAAATTTATGGCTTTTAATTTTCTTATCGTTGAATTTTGCCACCAAATATCACAGCAACAACAACAACAGCAACAACAGCAGATATGCGTTGCCAAACATTTTGCTGCACTTAAAATATTTTAAAGCGTTGCCATTTAATTGATACTTTTATGTGAAAAACGCACCATTCAAATTAACTAATTGTGGGTTATTCTTTTTGGCCAAAGTCTGTATGGAAAAAAGCTGTTTAGCTTGATCTCGATTTGGGTAATAAAGAAATAAATCGGAAGGAGCTCGTCAA
Source organism: Drosophila mimica (assembly GCA_037043585.1). Classification (NCBI taxonomy): domain Eukaryota; kingdom Metazoa; phylum Arthropoda; class Insecta; order Diptera; family Drosophilidae; genus Drosophila; species Drosophila mimica. The sequence continues at coordinate 2,107,900 of JBAMBE010001187.1, forward strand.
TCTCATAGAAACATTAATAACATGCATTAGGCACAGTTGCAATTTGCGTTTACCTTATTTTTTTGGTATTATTTATTTTAGCCTCAAGTTGATTTAATAATGATATTAAAATATATACGAAAGTGGAGCTGGTCAAATTATTCAAAAGCTAAAAGCCAAACGACTGGGCGAGCAACGGCTCCTTGGTCAATTGTTTGTCCGGAAGATCAGTGGACCATTGCCACCAGTCGCCGTCGCAGTCGCAGTCGGAGGCGCAGCCCCAGTGGGCCAAAAAATTTATGCAGCAGGCAGCCGGCAGCAAAATGCAACAATAAATCTCATTTTATGCAGCGCAGAGAGAACGGCCCTTTTATAGGTAACGCTAATGTAGCCCAAAATTGAACTTGACATTTGAATGCCCAATTAACAATGACGTGTGCGCGAGCAGAACTGCCTCGTCCTCGTCCCCAACCAGCATCCGCATCCGCATCACCATCAGCAACAGCATCCTCCTTTGTTGGACAGTCGCCACCGAAACAGCCACCAGCGCCATTGAGGTCAACTTTTGGGCATTCCAATGCGTTATGTTTTATTGGAGCAATGTGCAATGTGCAATGTGCAATGTGCAATGTGGACACTGTGCGGTCCCCAAGCGGATGCAGGCATGGACACAAATCTGTTTTCGCCTGCTAATTAACCCACTTTCTAAGACTGCGCGACCTTTTTTATCTACGCCATTCGAATCACGAGACTGCCATGTGCAAAAATTTGCCTGCCATAAGAAAAAAAAAATACAAAAAAAAAAAATTAAATAAAATGTGGTCAGTTGTGGCTATTGACTATTGGCCCGATGCATTGGCAAGTTGCTCTGCGTGCGATTCTCACGCATGCCAAATGTGGTTGTTGTCGCATGCATGTTGAGCATGTTGCAAGGCAAGTCGGTTGTCTTCCTCTTGGTATTTTTGGACAGCCATGATTATAAAATCACGATAAATATTTATACCGCACTTAGATTTATGGTGATTCGTATCACCCGAGTAGAAGTCATCGGCCAGTGGGCATCAGCAGCGGGCCATAAACATATTTATTAGCAATAATTGCACAATTTTCCTTGTGGTTCATTTGCGTGCTCCGGCTAAAAGCGTCAAATCTTAAGATAAAACCATTAGTTTACTGCCTGCCAAAATTTTTCTTTTTCATTTCATTTGTCATCAATCACTGAATAACGGCAGTCGGTAAAATCTATGACTGCTTTCTTGGCCTTGACACGATCCACGAGGCCAGAGACAATCTATACTAATCGATAATCGGCAATTGCACTGGACCCCAAGGCGACCCTAAATGTGTTTTCAGCTAATAACCATAATCGCGAAAAAAGCCTGAAAACTGTTTTGCCAGCAGATTTAAACGTAACATTTAAATTAATAGAATTATGGCCAATAATTTCGTTAATAGCTCAACTAGCCAACAGGTCCCACGGCCACGATCGAAATCCATGCAAATTCAATTTAACATATGCAAAGTATCTAAGCCAAATTCAAATCTAGCACTTTGATTGAAAATAATACTCTTTAATTTAGTTAATATATTTTTTCAATGATTGCAGGCCTTGCAGTTGAACTTTTTAACTTGAAACTAAATATTGCATTTTATTAAATGAATGTACAATTTTTATCGCAATTTTGAGATATTTATTAAGCATTAGTTTAATAATATTTAATTTGTTTTTTTTTTTTTTTTTTTGTATAAATGGGACACAAATTAACAGTATTCTATCTTATGCAGATTTATATTCATTTGTTCAACCTTCAACACGCGTTTGCTGCTGATCAATGACACATGCCACTATCGTAAACTGTGATAATGTATTTGGAAACGTAATTGGGGTTCCCGCCCGGACCTCGGAGCCTGTGGCCCTGTCAGTCGCGTAAGTGCTGCTAAGTGTTTTGTCTTGTAATTTACGAATGCAAATTGTCAAGTGACAAAATGAATTTTGCAATTGCAATTTATTGCATGCATTGGCAGTGCTTCCTTTTGCCCCAGTTTATAAGCGTTTGACTAACTGGCCTAACCAAGCATCCTCCTCCAATGAAAAACTAGTTTGCAGTTTGCAGTTTCTTATTTCTTTTTCCTTTACGCATGCATTGCGTATGTTAACTTATATACAGATACGAGTATGTATATGTATGTATATATGTGCGCATATGTTTATTCACTTATGTGTGCGTATTGGCCTTGATCTAGAATTTCGATTTTCCGATGTTTTCGTTTTCGTTTTCATTTTCGTTGTACGAAAATAAAAATGCCATCGAGATATGTCTGAACGCTGTCTACACTTGTGTGTCTCGAGTGAGTGTTGGTAAACGCGGCGTATGTGTGATGATATGTGATGTGCGATGGTTACGTAATATCGCATCGTGTACTAAGTACCGGTTTAAACGCCGGACCAGTTCACAATTTACAGTCTTATGCACCTAAGTATGCAGCACAGATACAGCGAATATGTATGTAGGAAAGTGTGCGACTTTTGCACTTATAATTTATTGAGAAATTTAATTGAATTCGCTTGCTGGCAGCCAACTAACTTAGCCAACCGGTCGAATCATTTTTTGACCACTGATTACTGATTGAGCAATTGCACTGCAGTTTGCTTTTTATCTATGAAGTGCTTTCGAATTGCTCATAGAACTTTTTAACAACTGCTTTTTCATGATACATTTTTACTGCTAAAACAGATTGTAGGCTTTTCCAATCCCTATAAATGGTCGTTGGTTCTTTTAATTTCTTCAGTAGCATTTTTTACTGCACAGAATGTCGCGAATTATTGCTGTATTTCTAGTTGTGATTCTAACAGTGGTCGTAATGGGCCAAATCTCTGATAGTTTGAATTTTGACTACATCAAAAGTCAATTGCAAATGGACCAAATTAGCAAAGGTAGTATTTTATTTTTTATAATCGATAATTTTGCCAGTGTATAATTTGTCATTTACAGTAATTTGCGGCATGAGGCCTGCTTATGGAAAATGCAAGGGAAAGCGAACGCTGTGGTATTACAATAAATATAGAAATAAATGCGAAACTTTTATTTATTCGAATTGCGGAGGAAATCGTAATCATTTCTTTACCAAAAACGATTGTGATAATTTTTGTACTGAGAAATCGAGGCGCTGGATTCCCAGACTATAAAAATGTTTTTCTCATCATTTCTTACATTTATAGATAAATAAATAAATAAATAAATTAGGTACCTCGGCACTAAAGTGAATGAAAATGACTAAAAGATTAAAAAATTCTTGTTCGATTTTAATTGCCATTATTTTGTACTTACACAAAACACTTTTTAATTAACTGAAATTATCGTATTAAAATCAGTTAAAGTTTTAGTGCTGTAACATAATTAAGCCTTGATTTTCGATGTTGCCGGAAGTTTAAATTCAACATAAACTGCTAATTCACTTCACACAATTAACTGTATTATGTCCTTATGTATACAACGCCACCTATGGTATTATAATGCCGCTCACATACGTTGCCAACTTTTTGATTACTCAGACTGCGGCGGCAATTGCAACAGCTTCTTCTTCTTGTGACAATGCAGCTAGTTTTGTTCCATGAAATAACGACATTTTGAAATAACGACATTTTGAAACTGATGCTCAAGTAAAATACATAATTATAATAAATAAATTAATTATTATACAAGTTCCACACAAACTCGAATTGATTTTCAAAAGAAAACTGCTTGTTTGACAAAACAGTTCGTTCAACAGAGCAGAGCGCAACTGGCATCGGGTCTGCTTGGGGAGCGAAATCGTGAATCGCTAGCGTTTCGGGTACTCGCCAGATGTGCGTTTTCACTGCGAACGGCGATTTTTTGGTACAATTTTCAGCAGGCGCACAGCAAATGAAAATGGTTGAATGCCCGTGCCAAGTCAATTTAAAATTGGCTCAAGTGCTCTTCATGTGCTAATGTGTACACACACTCACACACACACAGACACACACATATACACTCGCAAATACACTCGCACACACACTGGGTTATTTCGTTTTGACAAGGGCTGGGCAAACATTGCGCTGCTTGCTCGCATTTGGAACAGGCGAACAGCGCTGAGAGCAAGTTGTCTGCGTTTTTGTTTTGTGCTTTTCATTTTGATTCGTTTTTGTTTTTGGTGCAGCTGTTGATGTGGTTGTTGTTGTATTTATTGCTGCTGTTCTCGCTGTCAAAACGAAAGCTCGCCAAAGTTTTACGTGCATATGTATGTATGTATGTAGGTCTCTGTCGTATATACATATGGATTTTTGTATGTGTGAGTATAATTAAACTGCAAAATGTGCAAGTTTGGCTCGTTCCTTTGAATGGCAACAATGGCAATGCAAAAGCGCGCAGACATTACGGAAACGGCGAAAAGGAGAAAAATAAAGTCACGCAATTTCAATTACAAATAAACGCACAGCGCATCCATAGCCACAAAACAGCACTGGGGGCAGCAGCTGTTCTCCACATACAAGCAGTGAATTTACTATGGCAATAGTGATAGTAATAGTAATAATAATGCTTGTAATAATGAAATTGTGATAAGCTGTGCGCCACAAATTGCACGCTAGCGAAATAATTTAAACCGTTAAGCGCATGAAGTGGCGGCATGAAGCGGCGGCGGCATCAAGCACACGATGGATGCGCCGAACAGCGTCGTCGTCGTCGTCGTCATTCTGGCTAGTCGCAGCAACGAACTAACTAACAGTCTCCCCATTCCGATTCCCATTCCCATTACCGTGCCCGGGGCAACTGCTATCGTGTGTGTTGCTTGGCAGCATTTGACGCACGCCGCAAACTTATTGCTGGCAACATTAGTGCGTGTGCGTGTGCGTGTGCCACAGAGTCGAGAGTCGAGAGTCAACAACAGCGTCAGCGTCAGCGTCAGTGTTGCAGTTGCAGTTGTAGTTGTAGTTGGAGTCGAAGTTGTAGTCGGTGTCGGGGCCTGCGCTGCGCTTTGGTGTTTGCCAATTAATATTCGTATGATCAAATGCTTAACGCATTTAGCCTTATAAAAACCAACAAGACGTTTCGCCAAACCGGCTCGCATTCAACTTGTGTAAATGATCTCCGTTCTGGCGATGGAGTTGGAGTTGGAGTTGGAATTGGTGTTCGGTGTTTGTGGCAGAGGTCTGTGGGAAAGTGCGCCTTAATTGACACGAGGCGGCCACAAATGACTTCAGGATAAATACTTAAAATAGATAAACAACTTGTGGCTTCATTTAATTACATACATATTTATGCATTTATTTAGTACGGATTTGTATAAGGTTTTTTTTGTTAGTTGTACATATGTTTGCATCTACACACACACATACACACTCTCACACACACTCACTCACTCACATTGCTGTGTATGCATGTATTTGCTCAATATTTTAATAAGTTTTTTTTTTTTTTATTTTTTTTGTATATTTTGTTTTGGGCTTAGTATGTTTGGTAAACTAGTTTATGCAATTTGACGAAGACAAATCAGGTTTGCAGGTTTACATTTAGCTTTATTCGGTAAACATGTTATTTTTTGTTTACTATATTTATTTATGCATAGATCGCTATTAAATTTCATTAGTTATGCGCTAGCCTGTATGTTTGTATGCGTGTATGTTTGTTTGTATGTATGTATGTATATAGTTCTTTGAATTGTATGTATTTGTGTATATTTTGTAGTGCAAGTGGCATAACAAATTTGTAAAACTGCGTACAGAAAAATGCACAATTATTTTTTGTTATTAGTAGATTTTTCACATGATTTTTATGGATAGGTACTTCTTATGAACATTGTTGTACCATAAAGCAGGCTAACATTTAAAGCATTGCACACATGAGGGAAAGGGGGGTAGAGCTTCTTTGATTAATTGTATTTAAATAATAATTAACTAAAAACATGTTATGTTAAACAAATGATAACAACAAGGCTTTGCCTCAAATCAATTTTAAATGAAACAAACCTATGTATGTATGTAGATGCCCCGATAACAACCAAAGGACTAGCTTAAAAGTTTTCAAATTGTGTAAACAATATACAAACACTTGTATACACCCAATATTATATGTATATATATTTATATTTTCCTTTCTTTTTTGTTTTTATTATATTTATCTCTTTCGTATAACTCGCTGATAGTTTTAATTTTCTTATATTTGTATTTTGTAAGCCGATTTGCTTATAACTTTGTGCGTTGTATTTATTTTTGATTAAAGTTGACGTTTTAGCGTTCGATTTACTTTTGTTAATAAGAATTTATTTAAAATTATATAACAACACTCATTGTCTCATTTAGTAATGATGGGATTAGTTAAATATAGTGTATATTTATCGCTTGTATATAGCCAATTTGTATTTTTGTTTGCTGGATATGAATTTTCATTGCTTTTGTAAGCAATTCGCTGTTTTAATAGTTTTTCATACAGCTTTTAACATTAATAAAATTTTATTCAAGTGCCAATAATATGTTAATAGATTTATACTTTTTTTTTGTTATATATTCGATTTAAGGTTAGATATAGCTAAAATTTGCTAAAACATTTTTATACGCAAGTAAGTATTATGTAATTAAATGCAATTGCCTTTATATAGATTTTAAAAAGATTTAAATGCATTATTTTCGTTTCAAATGATTTTCGTTGATATAATGAATGTTGTGCGTTCAGTTGATGATACTCAAAACATTGCCGCTTGAAAAAAGCCGGAGTTTATTGAGTGTTTTTCTTTAAAAAATTTGTGCCTTTTGTTAAAAGTCTTTTTGTTCAATGTATTGGTTTTGTGTTGCTCTTGCTGTTGGCCATTTAAGAAACGAATAAATCCAATTAAATGTCAAACGCGCAATTACTAGGATCAAATTTAGTAGTTGCCCCGGGATTACCATCTATAACTTAAACAGCGCACCGTAGTTGGTTAAGCAAAATAGTTTGGCGCAGAGGCTGCGACTGCGACTGTGACTGCGATTCAATCTGTTAGCCAAAGACTGATTTTGTTGGGCCTGGGCGGTGGCCAACTCCTGACTCTATTTGCTGCCACCGCCGCAATACTCGCCCTGAAGCATGCCGTTATCAAGGAGAAGCGCTGGCGTCGTGGCAATCCCATCGCGCAGCGCCAGCTGATACGCGACCTCGAAGGCTTGGCCCAGAGTTAGGATAATCTCGCTAGCCAGATCCTGAAATATAGGTTCAATTATATTTATATACATATTGTATATTAAGAATTTGTATTTTAAGAATCGTCAAAAATTTTAATCTTATTTCAGGTACTCAAGTTCTTTATCAATGGTGATATCATTTAAAAAATAGACCATCTTAAATTAGGAATAAAAGTTTTGAAATTTAAATCTAAAACAAACTTATGTTAGATATTCAAATTTTCTAGTGAATTTTTAGAAAAATCTTGTTAAGGGATTTTTTAAGTGATTTTTAAATTTATTTAAAAATCAAGCACGATTTGTTTTGCAAATGTTAAGAACAACAGGATATTATTTACAATCCTGTTGCACATAAATTTGGAAGAGCAATTATATCTAATAGTTGACATTACTAACCGTGCTTTGCACAAGGAACACATGACAATAGTGCAAATCCTGCTCCTTGGTTATGTAGGCAAAGTGACGCAGATCCTCCGAGTCCTGACAGGCGCAGTTGATGTTCTGTATCTCATGTTCGCAGATAATGCGCTAAAACAATGGATGACAATTGTATTATTTGGTATGGGTTAGTAGTAAGTAGACACTCACCTTGCTTGCCACATCAATAAACTCCACGCCACGATGACAAATGGCCAGTGATAGCGGTGCGCCCTGTTTGTGTATCTCCTCATGCGTCTGTCCGGCGGACGCCCTAAGTTTCTGTATGGATTTCTTTGTGGACTCTGTGCCACGTAATTCTTTCACAACCGTTGAGCCGAGGTACTAGAATGGCCAATCATTAAATACAGATGCGGCATATGACTTTAAACTGTTGACTTACCTGCACCTCGTATTTAATGTGCTCATTGAGTAGAGTTTGGGCCGAGTGGCGCCATTGGGTGGTGCGCAGATTGACTGGCAAACCCAGTAGCAGCTCGGAAGGTGCGCGTATTTGCAGTGGTGTAGCAGTAAGGACTGCTGCCTTATGTGCCGGTGGTGCGGGCGGTGGTGGTGCAGGACTGTTAAATAATACACATTGATTAAACCTCATTTGACTAGTTGACTAGTTTATCAAACATACCGATTCTTGCGGTAGCCCGTGATGGAATTGCGGTGCGGCAAAACATGTGCGGGCGGTTGTGTGGCACTGGTTGAAGCTGTTGTCTCCCTGTTGCCATTCGATGTAATTTTGTTGGTTTCGTTGTTTTCGCCCAGCGGTGTTTTCAGCGATTTGGATTCCCGCATCTGCCGTATGTATGCCAATGATTGCAAAATGCGTCTGCGATGGCCTAATTTATTAATCTCCAGCACCGTCTGTAGCTCCACATCCCAAACGCCGCAGACGCTTTCAATGGTGTTGTACAGATGCTTGCTGCATAATTGATGTTGGGCATTACTTAAATCCAACTGGAATTGTTGACTCAATGCAAACACTCACTTAAAGAACTCCAGATACTCGGGCAGAGCGATGCTGTGCAGCCATTGCTGCAGGCTTGCCACACCCATCTGTTTGTTTTCCTGCTGTGTCTTGAATGGCACCTGTGGCAAAAACTCCGACTGCGGCAATGTCTCCACAAAACGCAGCAACTTCGTCGCATCTCGTTCGGGTATGTGCAGCAGTGGAATATCTGGTTCCTCGAACACATTACGCTGGCAAGTGGCTTATGAATTATCAATTTCGGTGGATTAATCTTTCATGCTTACCACAAATTTATAGTTGTCGTAGCCGTTCTCAAAGAGGATCCGCTCCAGATGCAGCAGTCCGGCATTGCGCAATCTTACGGCGAGCTCGCGTCGCTCGGGTAGCACTTCCAGATCCTCAAAGTCCAGTTCGATGTCATGGGTGGGCGTTATATTCGTATTGAGAATGCCACTGCCAAAGTTCTCAATGATTTCTGAGATCTTCTTGCGCGCCTCCTCGGCATTGAAGGGACTCAGTAGATTGAGCGAGTTGCGAGCTATCGAATGGCCACTGCCGGGTGATTTAGCCGGAGACTTCGATGGGGACTTGGCGGGTGACTTTGCTGGTGATTTCGCAGGTGACCTTGCCGGCGACTTGTCGACCTTACGAGAGGAAGTCTCTGCCTCGGCATTACCATTTGCTTCCAGCTTGACTTCGACAACACTTTGTGAGGTGGGCGTCGTTGGCGGCTTCACGAACTTTCTCTCCGGCACCAAGGGCTTCATTGCAATAGGAGGACGCACACGTGCCGCTTGTTGTGGCAGCTCCTGCCCCGACTGTGCCTTGGTCTCGTTGTGTTGTGTGGCGCCCTTGAGTAGCCCGGCAAAGGGCACATCGCTGACAAACTCCTCCACATAGTCCGTGGAATGAGAGAGACTGTGATCCGAGCACGAAATGCTGGAGCTCAGTGAACCCGACGATGGTGCCGGACAGCGCGGCACCACCGTCACCGTATCATCATAGTCGTAACCCGGTGTACCCAGTGATGGCAGCAGCTTCGATGGCGATGAACCCGTCTCAATCATTAGCTGCTGTGCCGCCTGCAACTGCAGCAGCGCTGAACGCCGCTTGTACTCCTGGCTCAGTGGACGGATGCGCTCGTGGATGGTGCGCTCTGCCTGGCTTGAGCTCGGTGGAGGATGGTCCGGCGTTGGTGGTTGCTTGTAGTGTGTGGGACTGCTTGGAATTTGCTGCTTGGTATCACAGTTTTGCTCAACACCTTCGGCCTTTTCTGCTACATTGAGTGAGCTGCACCAAAGGATTTTTATAAATATAATAATTCTTAAATTTCGTCGAACTTAATAATTTAATGAAATTTTCATAAAATTTTGAATGGTGAAATGATCTTATATAATTTAAATTAATTTAAATAAGCATTGATTACATAAATATTAAAAAGTAAAACAATTAATCATAATAGTTATTTGTAAATGATTCTTATGTGAAACAAAAAAAAAAAAAATAAAAAAAAAATAAATAAAAATAATAATAATAACAGGTGTAGATTCAAAGTTTCCCTTAAATAAAGTTTCGATTCTATATATATTATCTTCTCACCAGCTATTTCGATTACGCTTGAGTTTTCGATTGGGATTGTACGATTTGAGGGTGGCGTTTTCACAGGACTTGAGCAGCTCCTTAGACAGTTTAGTTGAAGCGCTGCGTTGCGCAGGAATGGGTCGCTTCATGGAGTTGGTGGAATGGGAAGCGGGAGCTGGGGATTCTCCACTTGAATTTGGCACACTTGTCTCACTATTGAGCTCGGAACTGCTGCACTGTCGATCTAGCATGTCATCTAAGTGCAGAAAGTGAAACCATATAGAGATATATTATGAAGAACATCACAGTTTACTTACTGCTAGAACTGAGGCTCATGCTGCCATCTACGGCGGATCGGGTGCTCTGCCTGGCACTGGCGTAGAGTCGATCGCTGCGCTGGCGCTCCCGTAGTTGGGTCTCATCGAAACTCATGCCGCCAACGCTGCCGTGGCTTTGGTGCGAATAGGGACTGTCATTGGCAGGTGGGTGACGTCGCATCTGCTGTCCCTGACCTTGACTAGATGGTGAACTATAGCTGAATTGCTGGCCTGGGCCAGCGTGCGTTGGCGAAACGGAGAGATTGCGTCGCGGTGGCTTCTTTGGCGGACCGCTTGGTGCAAACGTGCTCATTTGCAGCGGCTGTGTGCCACCGCCCGTGGAGCAGCGGGAACGCGGCGAAACGGATGCGGGCTCAAAGCTGCTTAGTGAGGACGAAGGACTAACACTAAAGCCACCGCCCATGTCGCTATGGAAAATGTTCGCAAATGTAAAAGTAAAAGAAAGAAAATCCATTTGTGAAACTCACTTCTGTATGTGCAGCGGCGAGTGGACGTTGAGATCTTGATAGAATCTTTCCTCTGGCTGCAGAGCACTGTCCAAAGATTTGCCGCCATTGTAGGGGCCGCCATTGCCGGCACTTAGTCGCTGTTTGCTATGTCCGGACTGTTGCATGGAGTGCGAGTGGTTAAGCAAGTGGTTGTTCGAGTTGAAATGATAGTGGTTATGGCTGTTGTGGTGCTGCTGCTGCTGCTGCTGTTGCTGTTTGGCGCTCTGGCCACGCCCAGATGTTTGCGGTGCATGCTGCCGGTAAATAACCTCGTCGACCTCATCGGTGTCCATTTGATGGCGAAAGTCTAGGCAAAGTAATGGTTAGTATTAAATTTGATATATATATATATAATTATATATAATATTATATATGTATATATAAATAGTTTGCTGAAGCAATTAGAAAAGAATATTCTTGGTATGTATTTATTTAAGTATAAATAATTATTGTGAGTGACTGAATCGTGACTTGCCTATAGCCCAACCCAAAAGGGTTTGGAACATTACTTTTAACAGATAATTAATAAAAATATCATTCATATAAAAATTCATTTGACTGGCAGCTTTCAAAACCATTTATATATTAATTAAATTAATATTAGTTGCACTGCTAAATTAAATTCAAATCTAGAATAATTACTCAACTCAAAAGGCTAGTAACATTTATTGGCCAATTGCCATATTTATTATTGATGTAATTAAACAAACTCAAGTTATAGATAAAGATATTGTTGTTCTCACAATGAGCAACTGATTTAGCAAAGTGGGTTAAATATACTTACTATTAATCACTGCAATAATGTGCTTAGTCACATGTGGTGGAAATTCCCGCAAAATGTCCAGAGCGGTGCGTTGCTCATTATCTGTGGCAGATAAGTCGATGCCGGCGCGTAACAGTGTTCGCACCACATTCTCCTTGCCACAGAGTGCTGCCTCGTGAAGCGCTGTGCCCGAGGGCGTCAATAGATTCACACATACGCCGGCAGAAAGGAGGACGTCGACAACGGTCTTGTGGCCATTGCGACTTGCCAGATGCAGACAGGTGTGCGGAAATATGTGACGCATGGGTGATGATGGCGATGAGGGCGATGGGAGGGCGGCATTCTCCACCGCCGCTGTGCTCAGATGTGAAATCAGTTCAGGATGCGCACGGATGAGCATTTGCACTGCCTGCAGGCGACCGTACTGGGCAGCCAGATCCAGTGGTGTCTCTCCACGGGAGTTGCGCATGTTGGGATCCGCATCGTGTGATAGCAGCAACGCCAGGGCGCCAGTATGTCCATGCTGGGCGGCACAATGCAGCGGCGTCTCCTGCTCAATGGTCTGCAGATTGGCGTTGGCGGGTCGATACGGTTGCGTCAGGAGCAGCCGCACAATGTCCGTTTCTCCGGCCCAAGCGGACAGGTGCAGCGGTGACGAGCCACGCGAGTCGGGCAGGTTGGTGGATGCCTCATGGGCAAGCAGCAGTCTCACAATATCCGTGTGTCCATTGAGACAGGCATGATGCAGTGCCGAGTAGCCGCTGCTGTCCTGCACATTGACACCAGTGCGTCGCAGGCTTGCCAGCGGTCCAGCTCGTTTCCCCTTTTGGGAGAGGACCTTTTCGATGTGACTGATGTTGCCATTGCGCGCCGCCTCCAGAAACTCCTGATCCTTACCCATTTTGCTGGTGCTTTATTGCTGCGTGTTGCCTGCAAGTTAATGACCATTAATGGATTTTCTTGAGTGGTTGCACGTAATTTTAATCGCTTTCAGGAATCAACGACTTTCAGATGTCAACGGCGCTGAGTTGATTTAGTGAAAACGAATTATGACTGTGAAGTGTACTTCATTAAAAAGCTGTGGGCTTTGTGGCTCTTAGCTTGGGTCGCCTTTTAGCTCTAATGACTTTTTTTGCGTCTTTCAATTCAGTGGCGCCTCAACCCGACAGTCCCTGTCTAAGGACTGTCATTACGGCAAAAGTAATACAGCACAATAAAACACCACACAGTAAAACCCCCGAAGCACTCATGTGTGACTTGCTGCCTCCAGCTTCATGGCTGATGAAGTGCTTCTCATGCGTTGAAATATCTTTGAGTATCTTTGATACGTCACGTTGTAGCGCCTACAATGGGCAAAAATGCAAAATGTTCCTTTAACTTGTTGAAGAAACCATTTTTGCATTTTAAATACGTTCGTGTTCTAACAGTTAATACAAATTAGGAGTCGTCAAATACGTGTCTTTTTATTGTCCAGTACTAAAAATTCGTTAAATTTCAAAGGTATTAAGTACGTGCCTTTTATTATTATTTTGTTTTGCAGCTCTACAAATTTATAAAATTTTTAATGAATTAAATCATTTCGTCTTTCTTACAAAGTTTGTTAATTTATTGGAATTGAGTAAAGTATTTTAACTCAATAAGCATTTTCTTTTTTCCGAGTTTTCCGTTGCTACAATGGTGAAATCTGGTAAATTAGCGATGGAATACGTATTTATTGTTATAAATGTATTTGTTTCGGATTTCGTTGAACTTGTGTGAAATGTACCCATTGTCCCTGTCTATTTGGGTGTCTGTCTTGTGATATCGCCCAATGGGGAGCCTGAAACTGAAAGCATGCTGCCTGCCAGTCTGTCACTTCGGCTTCAATGAGATAAATACAACACTGCAACAGATAATCACCTGCTTACACACGCGCTGCCACTCACACACACACAGACACACACACACACACACACACAAACACTCCCCACAACACTCCCCAACCACCCACACATACTATACTATAAACTCATACAATCGTACTTTTATTATGCTACTGTGGAATTCAACTCAAGGTAGGTTAGGCACGTCCTATCGCCAGAGACATCGAGCACGAGAGTAAGATAAAGTGATGGAGATAGAGAGAGAGAGAAAGAGAGAGAGAGAGAGAGAGAGAGGGAGAGAGAGAGCGGAAACAAGAGCAATATTACAACCGTGTGGGATAGAGAGAGAGTAATTTTGAGAGTAAGCGATTCCAGAGAGCTTTCCTGTACAGATTCTGACGTGGGTCCTGCCGCGCCCACCATTTACGGAGCGTACTCCACCCTCCCACTTACAACTCCATACGCAATTGTGACATTTTTTGCATGCAAACTCTGAGGCGTGCCATGTGTCGTTTGGCGATAAGGGAATAGGGGATGGGCGCGGGATGGTAAGTCCACGCTAAGAAAGCCAAATACAAAGCCAACGGAAATTGAAGTCCATTATAAGCGAGTTGACATAGCCACAACAACAACAACAACAACAAAGAGCAGAACAATCATGTCAATTGGCTGCTCACTTATGAATTTATAGTGACTAACATAATTGGGTCAAAGGATATTGACCCGTACGCAACCCACTGGATCTACGTCAAAGTTGGCAAATAGCCAGACAAATATTGTGCTGGATATGGGATAAATCGTTTCACATTTGCCAGACGAGAGTTTTGTCTGGGACACATTTTGTGTGTTCCGCAACCATTTGATAAATTTGAGCTGCTGCATTAATTGAGACCAGCTTGTGTGTAATGTGGAAACAGCTTCAATGTTCATTTGTTATTGGCATTTTTTGCTGCTGCTGCATTCAAAAGGCGTGTACTTTCACATACACACAACCGCACACACACTAGCACATACACTTGCTAACTCAGGCACTTGACTACTACATGGGGATATACACACACGCAACACACACACACAAATACGCACATACACACACACACACACACACATTTATGGCTACTTCACAGATACATTTTCTGGTTGCACTATGCCGAACGAAGTGAACAATTTGTTTAGCTACCTTTTGCGATTAGTTTATTTTGTTGTCTACACGATGTTTATATGTAGATATGCTGTGTGTCACTTTTCACTTCCGCTCGCTGGGGCATGTGTGTGTATTTTCACGACGTCTTTAATTTAATAAATTTCATTTCATTGGCTTGCCGCGCCGTCTGCGTCTCCAGCACATTTCCATTTACGAAATGAGTTTGCTACGCCCGCGTTTGGCTTCGACGGCGAACTCACGACACTGACGACGACGACGACGACGACGACGACGACGACGACGACGACGACAACAACAACGACGACAACGACAACTCAGCCAGGCGTTGATGGTGACTCTGACTCTGTCAGTGTCTGGGTCTGGGTCTCTATGGGTTCCGTAAGAATTTCATCTACATTTTTCACACAGCACGCTCTCTCCGTGCTCCGTGCTCCAAGCTCCGTGCCGTGCTCTGTGAGCCTCCATGCGCCGTGCACTTTGCTCTTGTGCAATGCACGCGTTGTAGTATCTGTATCTGCTGCGAGATGCCAGCGTCGCGCCAATGAAAGTTGTAGATACAATACAATACAATAAGTTTTAGATATGCTATGCTTCGCTCAGCGCTTTCACTTGATTGTTTTGCTTCTGCTGTCGCCGCAGTTGCCGCAGTCGCCGCAGTCGCTGCTCCATGCGGGCCAAAGAGCGCCACGGAGCTGAGCAGCGCTGAGCGGAGCGGAGCTGAGCGAGAGTCGAGCTAAATGAATAAATGGATTTCGTTTCTGTTTATTTACAATGGACGGTATGGTTTTGTTTACGTATTTTGATGTGCAAAAGAGTCGGAGCCATTCGGAGAGCCCCCCAAACAAAAAGAGAGAGCGAGTTGTGGAACACAGAGTGTGTGAGAGAGAGAGAGAGAAAGCGCGGGAGAGTAACACAGACAGAGAGCGAGACAGTGAGACAGAGAGGGTGTAAGTGCTGAGAGTGCAACGGCTGTTGTAAAAATAGTATAAACTTTTTATTCAGTTGACATCAGAAATAAAGAATGTTGCAAGCAGAACGCCTTTGTTGCCACACAAATGCATTCCATAGAAGTGCGTTCATCCATGGATGTATTCCTATATACCTTTGATGTGTATCTACACTTTTAGCGATGCATTTGTATAATTTGGGATTTACACATTTATTTTTAATTTTGGATAGATATACATATATTTCTCCTGCTCACAGTGTATTAATATATAAATAGTATATTTATTTCTGTAAAATATGCAATAAACAAATATAAATCTGTCTAATAGATTTTTAGCTTTTTTTTTTGCATTGTTTGCTCTATTACTAATTTATTCAAGGGCCTGCTAAATTTATAATCTTACTTAAGTATATTTCATCGCTCGCTGCCTAAATCAATTAATAGCATTCTTTTATATATTTATTTGTTAATTATTTATTGATTTATATTTCTTAAGTATGTTTAACACACGGTATTTTAAAGTTCAACACTTGCCATGCGGATAAAGGTTTCTTATATTGTTATTTGTATTGTTTTCAATCTGAGCTGCGATTGCAGGCGCTGATGAGCTTTCGTTTGCTTATCAATGCGCGCGCGCTCTCACTTGCACTCTCCAGAAATGCTCTCTCTCTCTCTCTCTCTCTCTCACTCACTCACTGTCACTCTCTTTGCTCTTTACACATGCGCCGCTTAGGGCCACAAAGCTGGGAGAGTAAAGCTTTCTTATCAACTGAGTACTTTGGCATCGTTTCAATTTCGTGGGGGGCGTGTGAAGCTTTTCTGAAAAACAGCTGTTCGATAAGAGCCGATGTTTAACCCTTAGATGGCCCTTTAAATGTCACAGTTGTACCTATTGTGCAACAGTATTGGACATGAATTATGGTACGCTTGACTTGCAACGTGACTCACTTGTGGCGTTGTTTGTCCAGCGCTGCTGTGGGCGGACACATACGGCTCTGTTGTGGCATGCCACGCGCACACACAAAACACAACAAAACAACAAAATATCAACAACAATGAAGCAAAAAAAAAAAAAACAAAAAAAAAATGAAACAGCGAAAATCGAGAGGTACTGGGAAACATAGCGAAACAGACAGACGGCTAACACCTACAACAACATGCGACCCACCGCATGGGTATTCACATTTGAGTGCCACAAATGCCACAAATATGTGTAATTGACTTGAAAATGCGGCAAGCAAATCAATCCAAGCCCCAACCAAACACAGGCACAGCTAGAGTCCGCAGTCCGCCGTCCGCAGTCCACAGTTGGCACTGAATTCGACCCCAAGTGCAGCGCGTGAACTCATTCTCATTTGTGGCCAACAGTGCTCGCTGTTTGCTGTGTGATTGATGAATGTTGCATATTTTGGACGCAGCGGGATGTCGGTGCCGATGCCGCTGGCTGCATCCATTGTGTGGCATTAATGAGACACTGGCCATTTGTTAGCCTGACAATGAACGCCTGGACGATTGAACGATTGAACGACTGGACGCCTGGAACGCCGGATCTTTCCTTTTTTTTTTTTGGTTAATAAATTGCATGCTTAATATTGTCAGTGTTGCATTCAATGACGTTTGCAACATTTTAATATGCTGAATGGTAATTGCCAATCGAAATTTGCATTTGTATGCACAAATCGTTGAGGTCGTAAAATTTTATAGAAATTGTAACACATTCGCAGAGTGCGGCAATTAGAGGCGGATTATGTGGGCTCGCTAGATTTAGTACTTATGATACCGTCAAACCGTATTGTACATTGTACATCCAGCTAAGCTGTGCCCAGCTTCAAGCTAGCGGTTCTATTTATTACCATAAATAATTGTCAAAGCCAGAAAAGTCAACTGATATACAGTCGCTGTTTGGCCCAGCATGGCCTGCCCTGGCCGGGTACTCGTGTTTATTTCAGCTTACGGCACACTTAAAAGGCTGCAAGCCGACTACGACTACAACAACGGCAACGGCAACGGCAACAGCAACGACAACTTCTATGGCACACCCCTGACGTCATTTTTTTGGTGGGTGCAGCAGCAGCAGCAAGCAGCAAGCAACAGCAGCAGCAACAGCAACAACAACACCAACAACACATTATTCTTGCCCTGCATTGCTCATAATAAAGTCATTAGAATGTGCGATACGATTCTGGATCACAAGTCTCCATTCGATCACACAGATTGGGGCGTTAATTGTTTAGTTCCGCTGCATTCGCTACGCAATTTGTGGCTGTCTCCTTTTGTTATTCTTGTTGTGCCTCGAGGCTCTGTACACACTTAACACAACTTCCGCACTAAACGGTATAATAATTATTCCGATAAAATCTAAATTTTCCATTCTAAGTAATTTGGTGTGGTGACAATGTGAGCTTGCGATATACATTTGCACATTTATTTATTTATATTTCAATAAATGTATTAACATTAACATTCTAAAAATATGTATTACGTTCTAAATATTCAAAAATATTTAATTGCGATATACATTTTTAAATAATAAATTTGCTGAGATTATAAAGCCTCTATAATTGGTTTTATGTACATTTTGTTGTTGTCTCAATTTTTATATTTATTTATATTTATCATAATTTCCGACAAAATCAATTTATGGCTTTTTTAGTAATCTTTCATTATTTTCCTATTTTCCTTCTTTTTTTAGTGACATTCACATATTTTGCGTCATCATGTTTTTAATTATTTTCTTTATCACTATTAGTATCTTTTTTCCGTATTTTCTAAATCATCGGTATCATTCGAATTTTTTGAGTTTTCTCCATCATATTCAGCATAATCTACAGGCTCTAGAAAATCTTGTTCTGAGTCAACCTTACCAATTTCGTCATTATTATTTTTATTGCTGTCCAATATTGGATTGCAAGCCTGCCGACATTCTAATTCTGATCCGAACCGATTTGGATTTCCACCACAGCCACCGTAAATGAATTTGGAGCATGTTTTGGCAAATGGGTCGTAGCCGAAAACCATAAATTTGCCATGACAAGGGCCTCTATCAACACGAAACAAGCACTTTTCTGCAATACAAAAAATATATATTATAAATAATAATATTCTTTTTAGAATGATGTTCTGGACTTACCATCTTTTACAAATGGGGCTCTTGTCCATTCATCATCAATGGGTGAAACTCCCAAAATCAAGCTCAGCAAAATGCAGAACGAAACAAACTGCATGGCTCAAGTTGTGATTAGCTACTAAAGTCAGTTGGTTTAACTAAATCTCGTATTCCGATAAGGTCTGTGTTTAGTGGCGATTGAGTTATTTAAAGTGAAAAGGTGTGCATTGTTTGAGAACCTTTAATTAGGTCTGTTACGAAGCTGTAGCTTTGTGATGCTTAGATTTTTAAATATTACCTGGCTGATTTTATGTAATTTTGTTCTCACACTCCGTCAGTTGCCCTGATGATGTGTACTTGACGTTCCCTGAATGGGGTGCTCTGCAGTCAATAGGAATTGAAGATTGAGTGCCCACTTTGGCAGGTAGGATCAACATGTTGGCATTCAAAATGTTGCTAACGATGCACAGTGGTTTTAACCCAACTCAAAGCTCAGTTTCTAGCCAAGATATTTACCCAAAATATGATGTAAACAATTTTTAAATTTTAAAGAAATCCCCAAAGTTTTTATGTTGTTGAAATACAATTCTGATGTAAGTCTGCTAGTTTTCGTGATCATTTTTTTTTTTATAGAAACGTTTGCCTCACATTTTACGAGTAGTCAGTCATAAGTAGAGCAGTTTTTCTTATTTGCCTTAAAATGAATCACTGTGCACAAGGTTTCCTGCTAGCCATCATTATTGGCCGTCTCATCATTGTCGCACGACTCACGACGGTGATAAATAATCATCAGTCTGCTGAACTGACTCTGTACGAGTCCAAATGGAGTCAGTAACAAAGAGTGCACCAAGTCCAGAGTTCTCTTGGCCTCTATGTGTTTCTAATTAAGCTTCGGCAATTGCAGGTACTCGTAATTGCATAAGAAGTAACGGCAATTGCTGCTCCTGTGTCTACTGATGCTGCTCCCTCCTGGATTGCTGCCCAACTCAAGCCCAAGAGCAATCGGCCAGGCTTAACTTCTCGTTATTATCGCCATCGCTGGCTCTTTTTGGTAGTAGTTCATAGCACAGACGGCAACAGATAGCAACAGTTGGCAATGACATTTCAATGCATTTATGATGTTTATCTTGGGCAACAGGCCATGCAAAGTGCACCCATGGTATAGTCGAGTAGTACTCTGCACCGATTTCGATAAATTGAGCACGTTTTCTAAGGCAGGGCCTTTATCAAAACAACTTCATCATCAGCAGCAGCAGCAGCATATTGATCTCCTGGCCGTGTTTGTCTGCCTGATTTTTTGGCTCGCTTAATTGGCCACTGTTAGCCATTTGGTTTGACCTAAAAGCACTTTTTAATGAAAACCACACAAAAGACGCCGCACACAGCAGCTGCTGCTGCTGCTGCAGTTGCAACAAGGCGAACCCTAGATCCTACTCATAATTCATTTGGCCTGTTGTCTGCGGCTCAGATTTATTTTGGCCTCTTTCGATTACCATACAATTAGAGCAATGTCGCAATAAGCATTCATAAAAATACACATGAAGATTTAATAGACATATGTTGGTCTCTTGGTATTTTATATGTAAATATTTTTGGTCTATGCAAATGCAAGGTGCCTCAGATTCACAATCTGAGGCACATTGCTAAATATAGGCATATATTTAAGTAAGTATATTTGATATTAGATGTGATCGCCAGTTTTTTTTTTGGAAAGTTTTGCTATATGCACAAAGTTTACTGCTACACAGTAAGCATGTTGACCGTTAAGTGCCATTAAACAGGCGACTACTGCTGCTGCTGCTGGCTGTGGCAGTGGCAGTGGCATTGTTGTTGCTGCAGTTGCTGTTGCTATTGCAGTAGTGCCGCTTTCTAAGAGAAGAAGAAAATGAAGCAGGTGCGCAATTGTCAATTTTCTTGCTAGCTGCAAAAGAAATATACAGAGACACAACAAAAACAATGAATAACAAGATGAAAAGAGATCCACGAGGCATCGAAGTTAGGATACACTTTAAATTAATTTGCAAATACCATGAAATATATTTCAATATTCTTAAGAGAAAAAAAAATATATTTTTAAACATGCAGTGCATATTTATTTTACCCAAAACAATTTTCGCTTCAGCTCAATTTATTGTTAAACTCAGTCCAGCTTACAATGCAACCTTTCATTATTAGTGTGTTTCCATCTCTGATTATTTGCGGCACAGGTTTTTATCAGTCGCATATTGGTTTGACATAGACATAGTAAGTAGCTTTTGTTGCCTGTTGTCAGTTGTTGTTATTCTGCTGTTGCAGTTGCTGCTGCTGCTGCTGCTGCTGCTGCAAGTGGCCAGCCGCAGTGACTGTGATTATTATGATTGTCCAGTCAAGCATGGAGGATGCCGATGCCGATGCCGATGCCTTTGCCGATGTTGATATCGATGTCTATACCGATGTTGGTACCGATGCAGAATGTCGACGTCGATTGCTGCTGGCCACAGTATCGGTAAGATTTATGGCCTTTTCCTACCAAGATTTGGCAACGGCGCTTGTTCTACGAGCTGTTGTCCATACATATCTTTATATAGGTATATATGTCTTTTATATGTTCATTTGTATTGTATGCAATAATAACTATAATTTGCCTGATTTATGATTTGCTTTTTTGACATCAATTTGGAGTTTACCCGGCCAAACCAGAGACCAACTTTCTTGTATGCAAATACTCACAGAGCTGCAACTTTCAGATGGTGTCTTATTGGATTTTAGCTTAATAAAAGCTGCCATTTCACTTAAAAAATAAAAATCTATAAATAAATTTTGGGAAATAAAATAAGAATATAAAAGAATATATAAACGTAAGGAAACTTAAAGAGCACAAAAGTAGTATAATTTATTATATATATCTAAAGCATCCTCTTTATGTGAATAATAGTTCACAAGAGGCTAAAATCAGAAATTTAGTAACAATCCATCATAAATACAAATACAAATAAACAAATTAGTTAATAAACTAAAATTTAGTTTCAAAGCAAATACGCTACAGAGGATGTTCTTCTTAAGATTACATAAAAAAAAAACGAATAAAATGGTTTCACAAATGATCCGCCGATTTTCAGTAAAGTAGTTTGAATTTTAAAGCTTATATTCAGAAAATTCTAATTTTTGCTGAAACTCCAACATTCACCCCCGCTCTCCGGCATTAGAATTCTTTTGGATCAGATGTGAATGCGAACCAATCCCTGTCAACTGCGCAAAGCAACACAAAACTTGGACGCACAAGAAAATGCCATAAAAATATCAAATATAATTGTCCACGTCACTCGATCTCTATCCTCGGTCCAGCTTTGTCTGGCGGTTGTCTGCCTTTTTCGCAGTGTCAACGATAAATTTCATAGATCATAATTTATATGAGCGCCGCTTACGGGTTTGGCATTTGATGGGGCCGTCTGGTCGCGACCAATGGTCCAATGTTTGTTGGGGCAAAACTATTGGGAGAGATGTGGTGTGGCCACCGCCACTGCCACTGCCACTGCCACTGCATGATGTCACATAAAGTCGGCAAACTAATTTCCGCTGTATGCTAATTAAAAGTGCCAATGGCATGACTGCCAATGGGCAAATTGCAGCGAGTTTTGTATAGGGAGCAAATAGTGGAGCAAAACAAGTGCCTGATCGAAGTTCTAGGAAGTGCAGCCGGCGGCACATGCTGCGCCTGGCCAGGCTATGCCATGCCCAAGCAAGCAACCAGTCGTTTCGTTATGCTTTAAATGAGCAATTTAACAAGCAGACAGCAGTGGCTGAGCTCCAAGCTGCCGCTGCTGCCGCTGCAGCTGTTGCTGATGCTGTTGCTGCTGCTGTTGCTGCTGCTGCTGCTGCTGCATGTGGAGTAAGAGATCAAAGATAGAAATCTCGGCAAGAAGCGGCAGACAGTGGCAAACAGGCACACGGCGCTGGGGGCTCTGGCAGCTCAGGCGGCTTAGTTGGTTAGGGCTATTGCTTGTTGTTGTTGTTGTCGACTTAATAGCGGCGCTTGGCACTGCTGTTGTTGCTGTTGTTGCTGCTGTTGTTGCTGCTGTTGTTGCTGTTGTTGCTGCTGCAGTTGCTGCTGCTCTTGCTGCTGCTGCTGCACTTGAAATTGAATCTGAAGGAAAATCGTGCACATTCTGAGGCGACACCGAGATGCGGAAACGGCAGCACAACAAGCACAGAAGCCGTTAGTTAAACTGCTGCCACTGCCAGCGGCCAGCGTCCAAGTGCAGCTGCATCCCAATCGATGCTGCCTCGAACCCTGCCCTTGTCGCCTGTCATAAAAGGCTGCCCGGTTTCTTTTTTGAGGCATATTAATTATTTTTTCGGGCTTTTGTCGTTGCTGTCGTTGTAGTTGTTCTTTGCTGTTATTGTTGCTCTTGAGGATATGTCCGGAGTTGGGCCAGGCCACAAAAGCCCGCAGCTGCTCCATGCGCCATGGTCAAAACGCCCGCCAGCGATTTTTTGGCAGAGATTTCTGGCGTTGTTGCTTGTGGTTTTTAGCCTGGCTTTGGCTTTGGCTTGGCGAATCGTGGCCAGCCATAGAGCAAAAAGCACACCAGCAATGAAATTTTTCGTACATGTTATTGTCCATGTCCCTGGTCCGCTGTTGTTGTTGTTGTTGTTGCTCTAATGTTGCCGTCTCGCTCGCCGCTCTGGGCCCTGGCAACTCGAGCCACCCATGGCGGGTTCAATCGGGTTTCGTTACAGTTTTACTATGGGCAACATTGTTGAACGGAACGTACTCGTGGGGGAGGGGAGACTGGGGAGACTGGTCGCCTAGTTGTCTTTTAGCGTTTGGCATTTTCAATTTCATGTTTTCTTGTTGTTGCTGTTATTGTTGCTGTTGCTGTTGTTGCTGTTGTTGCTGTTGTTGCTCAGTTTCTGTGAAGCACGATAAGCATTTCTTTTGAATTCGTTTTGTTGTGAGGGCGTGTGCGGCAGTTGCGGCCAAAAAGCACACCAAAAATCACAGTTACATCAAATTGTTAATTCGTTTCATTTTGCACTGGCTGCGACTCTGATATCAACTCTTGTAGCTACCGTTGCTTCCAGCACTCCAACAACAATCGCTACAACAACTTGAGGTCAATTGAAATAGTGCATAAAATCAATTGACAACTTTTGTGGCTGTCGCATAAAAGAAACCGTTGAAGTTTCGTCTGGTTCCACTAATTTACCGACTGGATTCGTTCTGGCCAAATTCAATATTGAAAGCATGCCAATTGTCTCATTATAGATGGCCAATTTATTACGTTTCATTTGACATAATATTACATTTCAAATACCTCATTAAACAACCTCATAACTCACTGTCAGATTACCCTACACCTAATTAGACCACAGATATTCAATAATTGTATTTTTCTGATAAACATTTTGTTAATAAACATGAAATTTATGTTTTATGTGCTGTTTGCCCTGATGCTAGATCTTAATTGTTTTTATTGTATCCCCGATCTGATCGCTAACATTTTATTTTTGTTTTTCATTTTTCCCATGACCACAAATTCTGTTGACTCGCCCACTTGCCACCGTTTTGGCCTCGATAGATTTTCTTAACTAAATTATGAGCAACTAAATTCGTTGTATCAAAGTGGTGGACGGGCAGATGTGCCATGAAATTTCCACATAAATTTCAATTTACCTGCCTCACAGAGAAATTGGCAAAGAAAGCGATGCATCTGTTGTTGCTGCCGCAAGTCGCTAGCGGCCTACGCCTGCACCGTGTGCAGTGCACCACACCGCACCACCACCAACACGTTTGCTGCCGCCACCCACTGTTTTAATTAAGTCGAAATGCAAATGAGTCGCAACTTGTCTTGGGCCGGGTGGGGGCGGTGTTTAGATCGGACTCTTCTATGCGATTAATTGCGCAAAAAACTGGCGTGGCATTTTCCTGCGAGATATTCGTACCAGTGAAAGCCGCTGATGCACCACATCGGTGGCATCTTTATTTTTATGGCGCTGCCTTGATAAGCATCGCTGGCACAGTTGAGAAACTCTGTTTGCGATCGATGCGATCATCAATGTGCTGGGCCTCTGATAGCCCAGCAAACGCCAAATCACTTAACAATCAACAGTAATAACAACAACAACAATAACAACAACAATAACAATAACAACAACAACAACAACAACAAGCCATAACTACAGCTGCGACACTTTTGAAACTCGTTTGACAGCGATATTATGCGGAGATCGATTCGAGCCGAACCCAGAGCAAAAGCTGGGGGACCCAGTGCCAGAGCCAAGTGCTAGTTGCAGTCCCAGTGCGCCAGTGCCAAGTGCCAGCCGCGTTAGATTAATTTCCAAAGGCTGTCATTAAAATTCCAACGGGCTGCAATTTATACGCCACACACATGCCACAGCACAGTGCAGCCCCCATTCCGTCTTTTGCCTAGTGTGCAATTTTTAATAAAAACAGCTTTATATTTATGATATCAGAATATGGCAAGAGAAAAACTAAATACATCGACAAACGACGGCAACATCAACAGCAACGACTGCGACGACCACGCGCCGCTCGTTAGCCTGGTCGAGAGACCAAGACAACATCATCAGTGTGCAGTGTGCAGTGTGCAGTGTGCAACGTGCAACTTGCAACGAGCAGCAGCAAACGACGGCCTGTTGAAATTTGCATGACAAACTCAAACTCATCCATCAATCACAAAATGCAGTTGGAGTTGCTAACTCGTTAGGACCACTTGGCCAAATAATTTCACTTTTAATTACATATTTATTACTAGTCATATGCATACGTACGTATGTATGTGCGTATTTATTTGAATATATGTATATATATATATATATGTATGTCGCTTTGTATCGTGTGTATGACATGCAAATCGCTGATGTCGCCGCTTAACATACATTTTAACTTGTCTTTTGCATAATGCGTGACAAGCTACGACACGATACCAGGTGGATGAGTTTCAGCGAGATCTGAGATGCCTGCGGCTCTTAGCACGGGCGGCGCCACAAAATCAATTTGTTGCCACGCAGTGCGTTATCAGTGCGTGTGCGAGCGAGAGTTCAACGCATTGAGTTGCTTGGTTGTTGGTTGTTGGTTGTTGGATGTTGGATGTTGCTGACAGCGTCACCTGTCGTCGCTCGTTAGCGTCATCATAAATAATTTTAGCAGTTTTTCATTGCAAAATCTATGGAAATTTATGACAACTCACGTCGGGTGCTGGATCAGCACGGGCACATGGTAACCGATCGGCGCTTCCTTGTTTTTTTGTCGGCCATATGCATTGATAACGAAATGACCATAATGGCCATTATGGCTATGCATTTGTCTGTTGTTGCCTTTTGTTGCTGTTGCTGTTGCTGTTTCTGTTTTCTGCTGCATACGTTGCATGTTCATGTTATTGCAGTTGCCCGCTGTGCCACGAAATGCATTCAACTTTTGTTTCGCTCTCTCTCTCTCTCTCTGTGTATCTATCTCTCTAGCTATGGCCAAAAACACAACAACCAAAAGAAATAGAAAAAAAAGAAACCAAAATAATTGTAAATCGTTAGATTTATGACCAAAAACACAGCCACGAATTATGACGCCGATCACAGGTGGAAATCGCATGCTGATTTCTACTTGATTTGCTTGCCATATAATTGCAAATTGTATTTGTTTAAACACGTTCACATGTACCTGAGCAGATATATGTTTATATATATATATATATATATATACATATACATATATATATGTTTGTGCATTGGTCGCTTTGGGGTCCCAGCTTGGTATCCACGAAATTGGCATCAGGCCAGCGCACGTCGCATGTTGTTTATATGTTCACTATGTCGTTGTTGTGCTTGTTTTTATTATTGTTGTTGTAATCCATTTGCTGCACGCCCACGTAAGTACTCGACTATTGTATGGGCACAAAGAGAGGTACAGTGATTGCCCATTGGTACAGCTTTGAATGATGTGTCTTGACGTGTCTTTTTGGCATCCAACAGCTCATCCATTGCGCCCTCAAGTGTCTGCGTTCCGAGCTGCTCACAAATCATCATCATTATTATTGTTGTTGTTATTGTTATTATTATTTGTGAAGTGCGTGTTTTGTAATTAAATAATTAAATGGACAATCAGTCAGTTAAATTTGATAATTATTAGTCGACGCTTTTACGATCACGTATGTCACGAAAACTTAGTATAATATTTAATGGAAATAGACTAACTGACAAAAAATTGTATATATGTATATCTAGTCTACTTAATGGATCTGCAAAGTTTTCATAACTTGAGAGCCTTCAACAAATGATTGCTCAGTTATCGTCTAATGAGCTGCAGCTGCGATTCTTACAAGCAGTCGACGTCTTTTGCTATGATTTTAAAGTGGCATCCGATTTCAGTGGATGGTTCGCATCCACATGGAATTGGAGCGAGTGCCACGTGCGTGCTCCATTTCTACTGCCTGGCATAAAGGTGCCAATGTGGCAAATGTTGTGAGCTTAACATTTTTATGGTTAACATAAGTCGACTTAGAATGTGGTAAATGTGGCAGCCTCCAGCCGCTGTGCGTCTGCTACAGGCCAGTGTCCAGTGGCTGCACTAACAAAAAAATATGTATTAAAATTCGAGAAATTCAAAATGTTCTTAAAGACAATATTTATAATTTATACACTTGCCAATTTATATATTAAATTCCTTCTTAAAAGTATAATTTTCATTTATCTTAATTTTATTTGTTTTATGATTTTCTTAATTAAAAGATAATTTCTGGAAAATATGTTTATAAAACATCAAAAGGGAATTTCTGAAAATGGATGAGTTACTATTTCTCGTTTTTACCTTGGAGCTTCAACAATATATATATATATTTTTTTTGATTAAAAAAACTGTATTTAAAACGACGTAAATTGAATGGTATATTTTTTTTCAGAGTGTGCCGATCACGAGCCGGGATTGGAGCACAGTCCGGTCCAGGCTATGACACTTGAGGTATCGTTTTCATTAGCGAAATGTTTCCGTAAGAATGGCAAAAGGTCGCAATTGATGCCATTTACAAGGCGATTGCCATAAAGGTAACTACTTGCATGGGGAACCACAGTGGCACTGGCAATGGCATTATCCATTATAATTTGTATTGAATTTCGTTTGTGTTATCGCGAATGCTGGCATCGCAGGTGATTTGTTTTGGCTAAGAAAGTGTGGCCAGAAACTCAATAAATTTATCAAATTGAAAAATGTGCAATCGAAATCAAAGCAATGCGAGCTCAGCAAAAACAGCTACAAAATAAATAAATAAATAAATACATACATATATATGTACACACATACATACATACATACATATGTATGTATTGAGTGTTGATTTAACGTTGAATTGGGCAAACAATTCGCAAAGCGCTTTGCAATCAACGACTTGCCCCACCTAACCCTGTTGCGGTTAGGGTATACAAACGACTTGCGACAAAATGACGAAATTTATGGCTCATTTTTGTTTAGTTGCAAAGTGCAGCCGCCAATAGAGGCTGTGCACTAGGGCGTGGCACGTTCCAGTACGCTGCTACAGGGGGTCTTACTTCGCTGTCAGCAACAAATGCAAAGCGCCAAAAACTGCGACACTTTGTATAAATTGTGTCGAAAAACGGCAGCGGACATCGCGTCGCGTCCAAGTTGAACGCCAACGCTGGCAGGGACAGCTTTAGAGCCAACTGTCTGCCACGACAATTTGTTGTTTACCAGGCCAGTCTTACCTGGCTAGCTGGCTGGCCACACCCCCTCGGCCAAATGCAACAAATTATTGTCATCAATTTTTAGATGCAAAGCTCGAGGAGTGACATTTATTGAAGCGTGGCTCAACGTTGAAGCCGCCGGCTTCAGCAGCCAGTCCGCTCAGGATGCAGCCGGACGTGATTGCTCACATTGCTCCACATTGTAGGCGACTGGTTGGCTGGCTGGCAAACGTTGTTGTTGTTGTTGTTGTTATTGTTATTGTTGATTATAGAGTGGCACAGCCTGGCCAGACTGCCGAGACTAGGAATGACACGTTTTTCCGCTGATTGCTAGGAAACGATGGCAACAATGGCCACAGCGATCCGATGCCAACGAGCAACAAGTGGCCATCGGCCGGCCTTTTAAATTAGCACCGATTTGGCGTCTTTTGCCTTATTTTTTTTTCGATTTCAGTTTCATGGTTGGGAATGCTTCATTAGCGTCCAAGCAGCTGAATAGCCGAAAAGTAAAAGCCCAAAATTATGACCATATTTGTGGTAAATTATGATACCCTTTCATAAGGCAGCACTGGGGCAGCTGCAGTCCGCACAGCACCGACCTAGCAAAATGGGCTGCATCCATGGTCTTGACTTGGTTTAAGATGTGGCCAACCGAAGGAATACTTAAAGGCCAAACACTCCAAAATAGTCCACGGAAATTTACATTGTGCTGGACAATCGCCAGTGCTTGACTTGCCACAAGCCATGCCATTTATCATACACACTATAGCGAGACCGATATATACACATTTTGTCAGTCCCCATTTGGGCTTTAGCTATTTTCACCATTTCTTTCGCTTTTCAATATGCGGGCAACAACTGAAGCCCGACAACAATTCCATTGTTGTCAGGCACCCGTAAGTAAGACTACTCCAAAAAGGCTACCGTTTTGTGGGGCGC
Source organism: Drosophila mimica (assembly GCA_037043585.1). Lineage (NCBI taxonomy): Eukaryota > Metazoa > Arthropoda > Insecta > Diptera > Drosophilidae > Drosophila > Drosophila mimica. The sequence goes on from JBAMBE010001187.1 coordinate 2,137,336, forward strand.
GTTGTTTCTGCGCCACTTATCCGTTGAGCGAGCTGCGTGCCACATTCTGAGTGGTGCACCGTTTGGCCCGTGCATGTGTCGCTGCCTCTAACAATAACAGCGGCAATGACTGGACAACCAAAATACCAGATTAGAGCCACTAACAAACTGAAATATGTCACACAAAACATACTTTGCTGAACTACGAGAATGGTTTTCATTTTCAGGAGTGGCCATTAGTCAAACAGAGCACAGCACTCAGATCTGAGTTAACAAAAGTTATTGCCATATATATCCCTTACTAATCTATGTGAAATTCCAATTTGAATAAGTCATATATGATTTGATTTGGCATATTTCCCAAATCGATTTGTAGTTAATCTTTACTCTTAACAATTGCAGCCAATGTTGAGAACATTTTTAACTTGATGAGTTTCTGAGCTTATAATAACTGATGAAAACTGAAGTTAGTTTTGGAAGGAATAATCTTTTTATAATGGTCCGTTATTTTAAAATGTTGTTCCTACAAAATTTATTGTTGGAAATAATAAACAAACCGCTAGAGAACCAAATTACTTGCATTAAAAGTGGCAATAAATTTATGTGCAACAGTAACTGAAAAGAAAACATACTGAGAATGCACTTATGAACATTGTTGAGGAATTCAACAAATTGTCTTCGTAGATGCAACGATGCCAATTAAAGACTCCATATGACCCACAGCTCAAGTTGGACGGTCATGTGATGGTAGGCTTTCCATTCTGCCACTGTTTTTTGTGTGTTGTGCCTGGTTTTGTGATATGCGCAGCTAATTGACCGACAACAGCGGCCTCAAATGCTGCACTTCATCATCAAAAAAAGTGAGACCTACTCGAGTGGCACAGCATTACGTCAACGTCAACTTAATTTGGCGGTTAACAAGCATGGGACACAGTCGAAGATGGAGTCCGCGCTCGAGTCCGAGTCCGAGTTCGAGTTCGAGTCTCAGCTGGGGCTGGAGCCAGCGCGGGTCAAGTGCTGACGCATCTGCCAAATCGAGTGAAGTGCACCAAAACTTGTAGTAACCAAAATAAAAAATGCTTGAAAAATAATGAGAGTTGTTTCTGTGCTTGTTGTTGTTGTTGTTACTTTTGCTGTTGCTGGCTGGCTGGCAGCATCATTAAGAGTGATCATCTGTCAGGCAGCTTGAAACATGAAACATGAAACATGAACGAGATCTTTGCCTCATTTAAGTTTTTCTTTGTTTTTTGTACGTTGCGTGGCTTTGCGATAGCTCATTACGATTATATCCAGATTTCCATTTCAAAAAACTTATGAAATTTTCAATTAAATAAGTGCACTCTGGCTGTAAGCTCTAAATATTGGACAGCAAACTTTATTTATCTTTAGACGTGAAAAATATACTGAAATGGAAATTTTTTTTTTAAATATCTGCTTTTGCATTGAAGCTTATAAAATCAATCAATTAATTATTCAATGAAAAATAAAATAATGTAGTTTTGCTTGTCTACAATTTGTATCGTCTGTTTTTCAATAAAAATTATTTTTTCAAGTGTTTTTGTTTAAGCAATAGAGCTGACTCAACAAGAGAACAAAAATCTATAAAAAGGGGTAGTCTGGATGAGACTTTCAAGTATTACACGAGTAGAGCTTGAACTCAATGAATTAAGCATAATTAAAAACTTATTAATTTTTCAGCTACTTTTTTTGCTATTGCCTGGCGAGAGACACGGGAGAAGAAAGCATCAATTGCAAAACACCTCACTGCGGATTCAGCAACTTAGCAACTTGTGGGCAATTCTTATTTCGATTATTATCCTTAGCTCCCCATAAAACGCACATTTTGCACTTAGTTAACAAATTTAGGAATAAAGCTGCCACTGGCTACACGAGCACCTTGTTTCCTGCCGGACATATGGCACGGATGGTGTGGTCCGCAGAGCTGGAGAACTTTGCGCAAATGTATATGAGGAAATGTGCAAGGGATCTGAGACCCTGCATGGCCTCACCACAGTTTACGGTCATTGGTAGTATCTACGATGGGCTGAGCTTCACGGGAAAGGCGAACTTACACAAGATTACTGAAATCAGAGATGAGATGCTGCACGGTTGGTTTGAAGATGCGGTTTGTGACGAGACAATTGCTGCTACATTTGACGACCGATTTTCGTAGACCGTAAGTCCTGAATGTTGACTATATGATTAGTCTGATGAGATTTGCCAGTGGCTTTGTTAACAACTTTCACATGGTCTGCACCTTCGCCACCGACAATATGCGAAAGAAACCCATTTATAAGATTCATGCCGTGCCAGGTAAATTGTGTAAGAAACGCGATGATACTCATCGGAATCTGTGCGCAATCGGTGAAGAATATAATAATCGCCACAAGAATCAGGTTGGTGAGATACTCCCAATCTTATCTGGATCAGCTCTGTGAACAATAAAATTACAAAAAATATATATTTTCAAATATCTCCTAGTTCATTTTCTAAAGTGCAATATGCACTTTGTTTCTTTTGGGTATTCCAATTCCATAGCGTATAATTAGTTGAAAAACTAAATCAAAAGAAAAATATTGTGGTTCAGACGAATTTTTGTCATTATTTGAAAGCTTCTGCAATTCATATTAATTTTTAAAAGCATTTCATATTATGGTTATACGAATGGGGTGACTTTTGCCGATATTACACATCGCTGCTTATATAATTGATGCATATACCTAGTTTCCATGTAATCTCTTGGGTGTTGCTCTTTTTTGTTTGTACAATGCTTGGAAAGCGCTAATTTGATTTTCTTAATTGTCATCGCAGGGGATTCATTAGCAACCCTTTAAAAACGCAGTGGCAATAATCAGTGTCATTCAGTAATTCGTCAGTGTCCACCATGCATAGTTCTTGGTTTATATTGTCCTCTCTGCTGTTGACTATGAGGCCAACAGTTGAAGCAAATAGTTCGGCTGTGGTTCAACTCCTAAGCAGCATTAAGGAACAAGATAGTTTTAACTATGTGTTGTTAATGAAATATCACAATTACAATGATTCAGAAAAATTAATAGCCGACTTTGGGGATACCTGTTTCGTAAAAATCCTTATGGATAATCTGCAAACACCCGTAATGCAACTAGATGAGAGTGCTACTTATTTTTTGAATGACAAACACAGCAGTCAGGTGTTGTCTGTGGTTTATTTGGTCGGAACAGACCTGAGCGACAACGAAATTCTTTTAAAAGCACTCGTTGCCAATTTGCGACTTATGACAACATCACGAGTGGTATTCTTAGTGCAAATGCGTGAGCCCAATGTGTCCTTTCTATATAAGTTGTTCACATATTGCTGGAAAATGCAGATGCTGAATGTATTGGCGCTATTTGAGGACTACCAGGTAAGATAAGATCTGTGAGCAATAATATGGTTATCTATTTATTAAATGTATTCCCCATCCTAGACAACCAACACCTTTTATAGCTATCATCAATTTCCAACATTTCAATTGGAGCAACGCATCTACAATCCAAGTTTGCCAATCTATCCCGATCGACTGAATAATCTGTACGGATATCGTGTGCCTATAATGATTGGTGGCTCTAGCCCGCGCATCATAATCTACTACAATAAACTAGGTACTATCGTTTATAAGGGCACATTGGGACACTTCATTGATGCCTTTCAACAAAGATATAATTGTACTTTTACGCAGCCGAGAATAGCTAAGCCGAATGTGTTAGTTCCTTCTACGGACTTAATAGCAGCCGTGCTCAATGGCACCGTGGATATATCAATGGCCATTACGTTCCCGTATCTGTTGAACTTGCGAACTTTTACATATCCTTATGAGATAATGAATTGGTGCTTGATGCTGCCTGTCGAACCAGATATACCACCTGCAATGTATTATTTGAATGTTTTCCAGCTGGACTCATTTTTACTCACTCTCGCTGTTTTGGTGGTAATTTCCATAACTCTATCATTGCTTCTAAAGCACAACGGATATGATGTGCAACTATATGAGTTTTTGCTACACGACAATTGCCTGAGGGGAGCTCTGGGACAGTCCTTTAATGAGGTTCGTAGCGCATCGATCCACGTGCGATCGATTTATATACAGATATGCATATTGGGATTTCTTCTCACTGCGTGGTACAACTCGTACTTCTCTGCTTATGTGACCAGTACGCCAAAGGAGCTGCCCTATCAGAGCTACGATGATATATTGGCCTCCAATGTAAAAGTTGTCGCTTGGGAACCTGAGTATAATGAGCTTATCGGACGAGCGGCAGAATTCCAAAAATATGAACGGATGTTTCATATTGAACGCAGCTTTAATAATTTCATAAGTATGCGTGATTCCTTAAATACTACGTATGGCTACGTGATGACCTCCACAAAGTGGGGTGTGATAAACGAGCAACAGAATATTTTTAACAAGCCGCTGTTTCGGTTGCGTGACGATTTCTGTTTCTTTAAAAATATACCACTCGGATTTCCAGTGAGAGAAAATTCCGTATATAAGCAACCCCTACAACAACTCATTCTGGAACTGTCAGCAATGGGCTTATACTCCTATTGGACATTAAAAGGCTATTCGGAGCAGGTTGAAGCTGGTGAAATGCAGTTCCTGGATTTAAGTGCACGCAGAGAGTTTCGTGCGATGCAGTTGCAGGATCTGGAATACGTTTGGTATGGATACGCTTTCATGATGGTGTTTTCTTCATCGGTTTGGTTACTCGAATTGCTCACAAATTGGCTAAGTCGAATCCAGCGCAAGAATCGAACTCAAGACAAGCCTAACTAATAAAGATATTCGATGTGTTTTTTTTAAAGTAGATTTTCTATTTCAGATGTCATTCATCGATGCTCAGTGGTTATTTATTTTTTAGTATTTCCAATCAATATTTGGAAATACCTATTAAGTCTTAATGATTTAAAAATGCAGTCAACCTTTTATGAGTTGCTTAAGTGATCCACTAAATAACGAGGATCCGGCTTTGTAGGCTACTGCATCAATATTGCAATTATTTTAGCCGGAAGGTCATTGCAATGTTATGTAGCAATATCACTTAGATTATTAAGACTAATTATAAATGTAAAATAAAATGGTTTGTAATAGCTTTTACCATCTTCTTGTGAATCTCCTTATGATTCACTAGTATTTCTGACTTCATATATATCCCTATATCTCTTAGAATAGTGCGGACAACAGAAGCAGCTGCTGAATGTTCTTGTTTTTTATCAAAGCCTACAACATATATATTTTATCAAACTATCAAATTATACATATGCATAATACAAAGATTTATTGAAGAATTAAATTATATTCTAATCTCTCGTACTAGCTTTTATTTGCTGTCCGACTCGAAATACCTCATAGAAGGACCGTCTTCAGAGGTTGTGGGCCCTGATTTGATGTGTGACATCAACTGGAAAATATTTGGGTTCGGTTTTCTGCTCACAAAGTGGTATAACTCATTATTTTTCAAATGATATCTCTTTCGGCTTGTACTAGTGGACTTGAGTAATTATGGTTTTGACAGAAGTAATTTAGGCAGTTTTTTTTCTCTGATACCGAAGGTAAATTATGTAACAAGCCACTGGAGTACTACTCAGACTGTAAGTTAACATATGCAACTTAACATCTGTAGCTTTACATATACAACTTAACATATGTAACTTAACATCTACAACTTAACATCTGTAACTTAACATTTAATATCGATATCTATCGATATCATTTGTGTCACCACCAGCTTGCAGCAGAAGAGCTGATTTGTTGTTAATATAGTAAAGTAAGACGTGTTGTAGAAAGATATATAATTTTGTTATGACTGCTGCACAGAGTAAAATCTTGATTACTAAGTCCACTAGGAGGCTAGCAAACCTATAAGATCGACAATCCCAAATCGATTAAGCCATATTTCTCAAAAAAAGCTACAGTCATCAAATTTTGTTGGTAGGTTGTTGGCGATGTCTTTCAAAGATCGACACACGCCCCCAGTTTTGACTTAGAGCCGTCTAGCAGGTATATTACTAGTAGCCGCCTTTAAGAATCAATACAAATTGTTATGGCCACGCCCACACCTCCCATAATCGCCAAAGCCCATAAATTAATCCATCACGTAAAATACAATTATGCTATTATATACCATAACAAATATGAATTATTGATAAATCTATTTTTTATTAATTATTTTAGTACAGATGTATAATTATAATTGTAAATAATTATAAGTATAACAGTTGTTCTATTTTTTGAAAGCTTCTGTCATACATAATAATTAAATAAGTAATTAGCTAGCTAGCTACAGGGTAACGATTTAATCAAATGATTGGGGAATTTTAATACCGTTATTTCACATCCCTTCTACTAAGCCACTGTCGCAGGTCATTTCGTTTTAATTATCGTATAATCTCTTGGATGTTAATTTTATTAAACAACGCTTTTAAAGTAATTTAACTTTTTAATTTGACATCGCAAGGGATTCATTAGCAATCCCATAAAACGCAGAGACATTAATCAATGTCATTCAGTAATTCGTCAGTGTCCACCATGGATAGTTCTTGGCTTATATTGTCCTTTCTGCTGTTGACTATGAAGCCAACAGTTGAAGCAAATAGTTCGGCTGTGGTGCAACTCCTAAGCGGAATTAAGGAACAAGATAATTTTAACTATGTGTTGTTAATGAAATATCACAATTACAATGATTCAGAAAATTTAATAGCCGACTTTGGGGATACCTGTTTCGCCAAAATCCTTATGGATAATCTGCAAACACCCGTAATGCAACTGGATGAGAGTGCTACTTATTTCTTGAATGACAAACACAGCAGTCAAGTGTTGTCTTTGGTTTATTTAGTCGGAACAGACCTCAGCGACAACGAAATTCTATTTAAGGCACTCGTTGCCAATTTGCGACTTATGACAACATCACGAGTGGTATTCTTAGTGCAAATGAGTGAACCCAATGAGTCGTTTCTATATAAGTTGTTCACATATTGCTGGAAAATGCAGATGCTGAATGTGTTGGCGCTATTCGAGGACTACCAGGTAAGATAAGATCTGTGAGCAATAATATGGTTATCGATTTATTAAATGTATTCCCCATCCTAGACAACCAACACCTTTTATAGCTATCATCAATTTCCAACATTTCAATTGGAGCAACGAATTTATAATCCAAGTTTGCCAATCTATCCCGATCGGCTGAATAATCTGTACGGATATCGTGTGCCTATAATGATTGGAGGACCTAGTCCGCGCATCATAATCTACTACAATAAACTAGGTACTATCGTTTATAAGGGCACATTGGGTCACTTCATTGATGCCTTTCAACAAAGATATAATTGCACTTTTACGCAGCCGAGAGTAGCAAAGCCGAATGATTTAGTTCCTTCTGTGGATCTGGTGGCAGCCGTGCTCAATGGCACCGTGGACATATCAATGGCCATTACGTTCCCGTATCTGTTGAACATGCGAACCTTTACATATCCTTATGAGCAAGCGAATTGGTGCTTGGTGTTGCCTGTTGAACCAGGTATACCACCTGCAATGTATTATTTGAATGTTTTCCAGCTGGACTCATTTTTACTCACTCTCGCTGTTTTGGTGGTAATTTCCATAACTCTATCATTGCTTCTAAAACACAACGGATATGATGTGCAACTATATGAGTTTTTGCTGCACGACAATTGCCTGAGGGGTGCTCTGGGACAGTCCTTTAATGAAGTTCGTAGTGCATCGATCCACGTGCGATCGATTTATATACAGATATGCATATTGGGATTTCTTCTCACTGCGTGGTACAACTCGTACTTCTCTGCTTATGTGACCAGTATGCCGAAGGAGCTGCCGTTTCAAAGCTACGATGATATCTTGGCTTCCAATGTAAAAGTTGTCGTTTGGGAACCGGAGTATAAAGATCTCATTGAACGTGTGAAGGAAATTCGTAAATACGAAGGAATGTTTCGAATCGAGCGTAGCTATAATAAATCCATGAATATGCGCAATATCTTAAATACTAAATATGGCTACGCGATGACGGCCTCAAAGTGGGTTGTGATTAACGAGCAACAGAAAATCTTTAACAAGCCGCTATTTCGGATGCGCGATGATTTCTGTTTCTTTAAAAATGTACCACTTGGATTTCCAGTGCGAGAAAATTCCGTATATAAGCAGCCCATACAACAACTCATTTTGGAACTATCAGAAATGGGTTTATACTCTTTTTGGACGTCAAAAGGTTTTTTGGAGCTTGTTGACGCAGGTGAAATGCAGTTCCTGGATTTAAGTGCACGCAGAGAGTTTCGTGCGATGCAGTTGCAGGATCTGGAATACGTTTGGTATGGATTCGCTTTTATGATGGTGTTTTCTTCATCGGTTTGGTTACTCGAATTGTTGACAAATTGACTGAGGCGTCGAAATCAGCGCAATCAAAATCGAACTCAAGACAAGCTGAACTAATAAATATAATTGATTGTTTTTTTATATCCTTAACCCATTAAAAATGGGTAAAAAGGGTACAATGGTTTTGTGCAAATGTATGTAACAGGCAGAAGGAAGCATCTCCGACCCCATAAAGTATATATATTCTTGATCAGGATTAACAGCCGAGTCGATATAGCCCTGTCCGTCAGTCCGTCCGTCTGTCCGTCTGTATGAATACGCGGATCTCAGAGACTATAAGAGCTAGATACTTCAAATTTGTACCAGGCGCAGATCAAGTTTGCTTTATTTTATCGATAACTGCGGCAGTTTCTGAATTATCGATACATTTCGATTTCCGATAGCATAAATTCTACAATTTAAGAGGCAGAGGCTTCTAATTAATACATATAATTAATATATAATATGCATATACTTCTTATAGATCAATTGCCAAAATTTCATTAATATCGGACAAGAAACACCAAAGTTATAGTCGAAAATATATTATCATATTGATCTCATTTCTATCAGCAGCCGCAAGCATTTTCTGTATACATATAAATAGACGAGCGCATGTGTAAGAAATAGATGGCATGATAATCGACGCTAGCGTCAATGTATTTGTGTGTATTCTGCAAAGCCCCGATAACTACTCTTTCGTGTATGTTTGTATGTGGGTATTTATGTGTTTGTAGCCATTCAGTTCGGGCATTTGAGTGCAAATCATCTTAAAGGGAAATTTTCCAAGAAATTTTGAATATATTTAACAACTGGGTTAACTCGACTACAGCATCTTACTTGTTTCTTTAAGTATACTTCGATTTGCCATTCATCTATGCTTAGTTGTTTGTTTTAAATTTCTTAGCAATTGCTCTAAATATCTATTCAATCTAAATGAGTTCGTTAAGTGACCCACTAAACACTCTGTAGGCTACTGTATCATTTTATAATTATGTTAGTTGGATGGTGTTGTTTACAAGTTACGTTGATGGCTTAGTCTATTAATGCCAATAATAAATGTACAATAAAAATGTATAACTTTTCCTAATTTTGCGCTTCAAATATTTACAGTAATAAGCATTTAGATATTAATTTGTCAGAAAGTTGTTCAGGTTACACCCTCCGATCGGAGAATCGCTGTGTAAATGTTTAAATGGCAGGAGACTTTGGCTCAAAGTTCATCAAATGCAATTAAGATGCTTGTTCATTGGGGATACGGCGACTTGAATATTGTGAGCCACCTGCGCCAGTAACTGGCGCCTCTTGAAATTCCCTAATCGACATGTTTCGATCTCAAATGACTTGCCGCTCACTGCGCCACTTGTTGCAGCACCCGTTTGCTGTTGCCCGATGCCAGATCTGGCTAAGATGCTTTGAGTAAAATGTTTTCTCTAATCTCCACTGATGTTTGCGGGCTGTTGGCGCATGCGGCACGCATTTGACTCCCCTACCCCCCACCAAACCCGACTAACCCGACTAACCCATCCACAACTCGCTGATGATGCTGTTAATGCAGCAGTAGCTGCGCACTTTGATTTTGACTGACAAGTGCCGCCAGTGTAATGTTGCAGCCGTTGCAGTGGTTGCAGTGGTTGCAGTGCTTGCTGCCGCTGTTGTTGACATGCACAGCTGCGTGCGCTTTCATGCGCTTCCTTTATTGGAGAAAACATATTATGTGCCCCTGATGATCCTCGGCCGCCAGCCTGGGGTCTGTAATGGGCGGCCGCCGTTAAAACTAATTAGCACAAAGCCAATACTTGGGCACTGACAATGAGTGTAAGCCTTTGATGTCTTCGCTTTTGGGTTTGGCCATGAGTTAAATATTTCATTTAATTGTCAATAAAACTTGTAATTCTTTTTTATTTTGATGTTTAGTGCTTGCAATACTTAAATCTTTAATGTAAGACTTAATTGCTAATGGGTAGCTACATTTTTCTGTTTTTTTTTTCGTTTTTTGTTTCGCTTGCATAAATAATAACTAACAAACATTTAACTACAAATACAATTTCATTGGGCCTAAAACTATGCGTAATATATATAAATATATATATATATATATATATATATTTATACATATATATATATATACATATATCTATATTCAAGTGTGCGTGTGTATAAACAAGGGCTTAAGCAAATGCATTACAATAACTTTATTATGTACATAAACTAAATTCAATAAATTAAAAAATATTGCAAAGTTCACAGTAATTTTAATGTGTATAACAATAAATGTAACGTAACCCAAACACCAGAAAATAAACTTGTATTAAAACTATCACATAATAATTGGCAGTTTAATTAACATTAACATGAACTATCCGTAGTTATTAAATTTGTTTTACTTAGCTTAGACTTAATATACATTTATAGCTCTTTTATTTATAGTACAAACAATTTGCGATTCACACAGCGGCGAGTGTCGGAAGATGAGTACTATTCAAACATATATTCATTTTAAAGTACCTAAGTATTAACGATTTCGATATGAAATACAAAAATAATGGCAAGTGCAATCCGATCAAGCATTTTATGATCTGTAAATAGTGGCGCATTGGATTACTTGAACACTTCTCAGATTAACCAAAACGTGAGTATTATTTTAGTGATAAGAGATTGAGAACCCATTACTTGTGAATAAAAGAAATCCCTGTTTTTTTTTTGTATAAATTCGAATATGTAAAGTGAGGTTTCTCACTGAGTATTCAGCTCAAGGACTTTGTATTGTTTGCAAATGTATTTATTTTTTACAAATACTTTGAATTTTAATTTTAAGTGAAGTGTTCAACATCTTTCCGGTTACTGGCTGTTTCTTAAAATATTTCGTATTTACATTGACGAATTTTATGCTAATTTGGGCAAAGCAACTAAAATGAAATACTTTTAATTTACAGGAAACGCTTCTCAAAATCTATTTTAATTATTGTATATATATATATTGTATAATTTATTTATTTATGATAGTTAGACAAAAATGTGGGTGAGTTCATAGTTAGATTTTGTATTTGCAAGGAAGCGTTTGGCCTCATTTGATATCACCACTCGTAAATTTGCTTATTAGCTTCGTTTAAAATTGTATTCTATTTTTGTTCGCTTTTAAAATTAAGTAATAATATTTTAAATTGCATTTTACTTTAACTTGCTTTAAATTTGGCACATTTAAAATAAATTTTAGTGTGTGTTTTTAAGTTAAGTTAAGTGTTTTTAAGTGTAGAAAAAATTGAGTATTTTATTTGGAAGTGCATTTAGTGAGTTTGTGTTTAGTTATGTGGACTTGTCTTGATGTGTTTGTGATATAGGAATTGCACAGAAAGCTAAGATAGGAATTCATCAATGACGTTAATTCGATCAGGAAAGATCTCTTGCTAGGAAACACATTCCTAAGAGTATTAGAGAAGTAATCTCTTATTTCTTTTGTTTTGTTTTGTTTTTCTTTTTGTAAGTAAGGAACAAGAAATAGTTTGCGGTTTGTGTTATTTTTTTTTTTTTTTGTTTAACATAGCCTATTCATATGAAAGCCAAGGTTGCCCCACTACCGGTTCGCAAGCAGACCATTGGCCGGCGGTAATACTCCAGGCGGTGTATTTGGCCCACTCAGCACGACGCCAGCACTCATTAAACTGGGACTCGACACCACAGCAGTGGGCACCGCGCTGAGCAGACGCTGTTGTTGCCCCAGACTCGCACCGGAGTTGGCTGCATTTGAGATGCCGCGCTGATGCTTGGCGGAACCGCCTTTGATCAGGTTGCCATTGTTCTTCTGGGTCATGTGCGTCTGATAGTGCTTGGCCAGGTGTGCCTTCTGTCGGAAGCTCTTGCCGCACAGCGAGCATGCAAACGGTTTCTCGCCCGTGTGCGTGCGTATGTGAACATTCACTGAATACTTGTCCTTGAACCCCTTCGAGCAAATGGAGCAATAGTGCAGTGAACGCTCTTTCCGTTGTCCACCTCCACCTCCGCCGCTGCCACCTCCGCTTGCCGTGCTTCCGCTGGCATTGCAATTGGCGGGCGGACTATTGCTGCTGCTGCTGGCGCTGCCGCTCGAGGAGGAGCTGCCACCGTTGCCTATGACCACGCCTAGAACGCTGCCGCCGTTGTTGTTGCTGTTATTGTTGTTGTTGGCCACGTTAGGATTATTATTGTTGTTGTTGTTGCTGCTGTTGCTGTTGGCGCTGCTGTTGGCGCTGCTGGTGCTGCGCTTGTACTGCTTCTTGGGCTTGCTAACGCCACCAATGCGATTACCTGTGCCCACCGCGCTGGCTGCTGTCGATGTGGACACTTCGGCCTTGAGAGGTTGCGGTGGCGGTGGTTGTTGCTGCTGCTGCGCATTGGCCAAGGGCTGTAGCTGAGTGGCTGTCGTTGCTGTTGCTGTTGTCGTTGTGGCGCTGGGTGAGATTTGCATGAGCACATCGCTGCTGGTGTAGTCTCCGGGTGTGGGTGTACCAGTGCTGCCACTGCAGTACTGTTGCACCTCGTTGGCAATGCGCTTTATCTTTTCGAAGTCATCACTGAAGGCATTCTCCAGCGACAGGAACATATCATCCACAATAATGCCACCGGCATTGCCGCCGTGCTGGCCGTGATTCGATGAGGACATGTGTGTGCCTCCAGCCGCATGACTCATCGCTTGCGTATCCTCAAACATTTGCGCGGTATTCAACGTGGAGTCCGCAAAGCCCAGTGCATCCGCAGCATCGTCGGGAGTAAACAGTAGTCTCCTCATCTCATCGTCCTTGACCACGGGCAGAGTGATTCCGTTCTGCATGTGCAGCCCTTTGGCGTAGCCTTTGCCTTGAAGGGCACTGCGGAGCAAGGACTCCGCACTATTCTGCTCCGCTTCCGCATTGTGATCAGCCATGTGCCAGTCGTTGTTGTTGTTCTGGAACTGTGCCAGCTGTTGGCCTAGCTCATTGACACCACCGCCCGCTATGGAAATGGCGGTGACCAGCGAGGGTAGCGTCTGTCCATGCTGTTGAGATTGGGAAATACTGCTGAGGCCATTGGCATCCGCACCACTGACAATTACATCCTTGCCATCCGTACTGAAGCCGCTGTCATCATATGGATACTCCGATTTGATGTAGCCCGGAAAGCTGCCCAGCAAACTGTCCAAATCCAGTGCGCTGGGTAGTTGCTCAGTCTCGGCACGCTTGAGCCAAGGCTCGCCTCCATTTAATACTGTCAATGTGTAAATCTGGCCGTCAGTTGTGTCCAGGCTGCTGATGGTATCACTGCTGCTGCCCGCTGCACTCGATGAGCTGCTGGCATTGGGTTGCTGCTGTTGTTGTTGTTGTTGGTGTTGTTGTTGTTGTTGCTGATGTGGATGTGAATGCGACTGCGGTGATGTGGGACTGGGTTGGTTGCTACATCGAACATTGCCGGCATTGGCTGCTGTCGTGGCGCTGGCTGTGATCGGCTGCTGCTGCCAACAGTATCGATCGAGGTCCTCAAATATGGAGCTGGAGTCAAGACGGCTGCTGTCCTTGTCCTGGTGCCAAAACTGTGAACACACAAAATATAAAATTATCGCAGTTTAAATGATGCTTGTTGTTAAATAAGTTCAACACACATACTTTCGAACTTAAATTTAAGTTAAAAAATGTTGTATCAATTATGAATTACATTGTTACTTTTAAAAGAAATTTATTTAAATGTTTACAATTTTAAAATTTTAAAAGGATTCATTTTTAAAAATGTGTATTGATTTTTATTTGATATAAGAATAAAAATACAAAGAATCAGGAAATATGTAGGGATTTTGGAAGCTTACCTCGTAGCCCTGTAACGTGGGATCGCCACCATTGCTGGAGTTGCCATTACGATTGCAGACGGGGACAATAACTGCTCCCCCGCCTTCGACACCGTCGTGTGTCATGCTGCTGGTGGTTCTCGCACCACCGCCGCAAATCGCCTGCTGCGGCGTTTGTGACGTTGTTGGCGTGTGACCTTGGCTGTGGTTGTGATTGTGCTGTTGGGCATGCTGCTGATGGTGTTGTTGCTGCAGGCTGACGCCTACGCCCACATCCATACCGACACCGATGCCAATGCCCATGTCCGGCGCTGTAACAAAATCGAAGAAATCTGTCTTGGAGAGATCCTCGGCACGAAAGGATTCACTTATATCCATGCCAGTCGATGTGGACATATCCTCAGTACCTATCATTTGTTGGGCGTGTATTTCCAGTTCGCAAATATGTTTTTAGTGCTGGGCAATATTTGAAATTCTTGTTGATAAGCTGTAAAATAAATGGATGAAAAAGAAAATGTTTATGAAAATTTCAATTTTAACTATTATGTTAATAATTAAGTTTTCATTTGGAAAAAGATAGAAGATTAGATAAAGGAAAGATTTGTATATATTTTACAATTTGAAATTGATTCATTGCATTCACAATATTTATGAAATAAATGCAATACGTCTAAAAGTAGTGCAGGTATTACAAAAAAAAGCCGAAACTTGCTCTGAAAGCCGATTTTTTTATTTTTATCACCATCCACGCCTTTGATTAGTAAACAGTTTCCCTCGTGGTCTTTGGGGACAAGTACATTAATTTATTTAAGCCACTTGTCAGTTGGCTGCATAAGTCAATCAGTCATTCATTCGCCCATTCCTTGCACTCGGCACACCTCGCCTTGGGTCTCAGTTTGCTTGGACGTGCATTCCAGCAATACTTGCATTTTAATTTGGCCAGCTACTTTAGCCTTCTCAGTTTTTTGCTGGCTATCTGCAAACAAATAAATCAAACTGACAGAAGGGTGACAAAGTGTAAACACATTTGGCTCGCTCGGCTCGTAAATCTCTCGAAGCCGCACTCGGACTTTGGCTAAAACCAAACCTGACGCTTTTTTGTTTTATTTTGCATAGATTCTGCGAGCCGAATAACAAGCCGTCTGGCCATTTAGAACAGGCAACAACGATCTGCTGCTGCCAAAAAAAATATCGCCACGAGTCCGAAATTTTGACTACCCATGGAGATGGAGGGTGCTGCCAGAAGCCTATTTAATCAGATTTCGATTGAATCTAGTAATCGATGCAGCCAACAATCGAAATCACATTGACAGTTTGCTTGCAACGATTGCGATTGCGATTGCGATGTTGATCTGTGGTTCACGTGTCTCTTGTGCTCGGGCTGCCCCTTCAAAATCGTGCAACGAGTACTAAATGTCCAAATTGTCAATTGATTTGCTTTTAGGTGTATAGGTTTTTTATTCTGATTATTTTTTATATATTTGCTTTTTTGGGTTTGCATGTAGGCAAAATGTAAGCTATTTCGAGCTTTGGTGTGGCAGCGTGAGAACCACAAACAGAAATGACTTAACAAATTTGCATACGACACAGAGAGAGAGAGAGAGAGAGAGATAGAGAGACAGAGAGAAAAGAGCTTGGCGTATTCGTCTAGCGCATACTTTAGATAAGGGCAATGCGAAGAGAAAATGCCATCGTATAAATATTTCAGATGCTGTTGCTAGGAACATTTAAGTGCAACAATCTACGCAGAAATCAACTGCAATGTGGAGCCAGGTCTTTGAAATGCTTAGTTGAGACCGCAGCAGCAGCGGCAGCAGCAGCAGCAGGAGCAGCATCAACACCTGATCTCCAAAGACATTAAAGTGCGGCAGCGGCAGGCCAAGACACGACCCATTAGAGCCTGAATGAAAGCAACAACAATAACAACAACAGCAGGAAAAACAACTGAGACTACAACAAGTGCAGGCCATTGGCCAAGTCAGAGACCGAACGATTGGCCAGTCTGCATTTTAAGCACTTGAAGTGAGCTCGTTTTCAGTGTTTTCCACCGGCTTATCGCTCCTCCATCTGACCGGCCATAGAAGGCAAAAGGCTGCCTCTTAAATTTCACCAAAAAAAAAAAAAAAAAAAAAAAAAAAAACTTGCGGCTTTGGTCAAATGCGTAATCATTTGTAGTCATTTGCCTGCCTTCCTGGCTGCTGCTCGGTAGTTTGGTTAATCATGATGTTCAAATTCAAAAATTACTTTATACATATTTTATGGTTGAAAGAGAACGTGTGAGAGCGAGAGAGTGTAGAGGATAACAAGTAAAAATGGTTTTGGTAATAAAAAATATATAAAATTCATAAAAAATAGTAAATAAAATAATAAGATTTTGATTGAGCGTTTTGGGGCACAAATATTGACTAATTTTGCCACGATTATTGTTATTTGGCTGCGGACCAAACAAAAAGAAAGTTTATTGCCAGGCAGCCGCGCGTCTGGAACGTGCAAGTACATACAGACATACATATATATATATATATATATACATATAGCACATTCAGACACAACTCGCTGATCGGCTGCCTGGCGGCCAATAATGTACGTGCATGTGCCCAGCACATGCATCATGAGGCAAGATGAAGATGCATGTGGCCGCAACTCTAACTGAGACTGAGACTGCGACTGCGACTGAGATGGGGACTCAGACTAAGATTGCGACTAAGACTGCGACTGCGACTGCGATAGCAGTTTATTTCTTTATGATGCATAGCAATTGCAATAGTAATCGTAGAAATTGTTAGCGCATTTTGGCCAATGCAAACAGCCTGCAGCGGCTTCATTTAAAAAACATGATAGCATGATAGGATTCCTTAACTCTTTCAAGGGTACATTAACTTTATTGCTAATTAGGAAAACAGGTATTCGGCAAATAACATTTAACTGTCGATTGATTTATGTTGCGAGTAGCCGTTATTTAAATTTATTTATTTATTTGTAAGCTGATTAAATGAAATAAAAGATACAAGAAACTATTTAAATTAAATGTTTATTACAAACGCATTAATATGCTATAAAATAAGCAGCAGCAAAAGGTATCTCATGTTCGGTGTGTTGAAATTTTGATTTCATGCAACTTGTTTATGTTGCTTTGAGTTGCAGACATAGGGGTTTTCGATTATGGGCAATAAATAAAAATGCGCCAATAATTTTTTTTAATTAAACGAATTTTTGGCATATTTATTTACACATACAAGTCTGCATAGTGCACAGTTAACTCTTGGCTGGCAGGTCTTGGAAAAAATAATGTGCTGTGGTCTGGCTTTGTTTGGCATGCAAATTGCTGAGGAAAATTTCCAGGGAAATTTATTGAAGTAACAACAATAACAACAGCAAACAAAATTATGAAGATTTCGGCACAATTTCTTCGGTGGTCTGGCATGATTAGCATCCCGACATCTTGCGACCCATCATAGCGGGCGTCAAATACAAAGGAGAAAAAAAATAAAAACAAAAATAAAATGCGGTAGTCGAAAGCCACCGCCGTTGCCGAGATTAGTTTATGTGCAGGAATTTTTATATTGTGGTTACACAATTTTCCTCAACATTGTACGGCTCCTTACCCTTCTCGGCCATGGCTCAGAGTAGCTTGCCTTTATAATCACACGCATCAGGTCTTCTGCTGATTTTGCTTTGGTCTCAATTTCTTGCCATATGGATTTTTTTTGAGCTTTCGTTGGCCAAGTTGATTTTTTTACGATTTTCCACGCATTTTTAACCTAAATTCCGTGCTAAACGATTTTTTAATGTCTTCACTAACAAGTTTCAATTACCAATAGGCAATAGCCATGGCAAAATGCGTACAGATGCCGTTTACAGACAGGCTCCTTTGAAAACCAGTCCCCAGCCCCAGCCCCAGCTCATTCAATTAAAATAATTTAACAATTGTAGCGAAATTGCCAAAGAAAGAAAAGATAAAGAAGACAATGCGGCGAAAAACCTGTAGATCCAGACAAACTACGAGAATTCGTTGCAAGCAGCAAGTTGACTCACGTAGCGCAATCAAATTGCTCTTCGATTGGCTAAAATGGAGCCATCAGTGAAAATATCTTTGGATTTGTATGTTCACTTGTCGATAATAGAATATTTATTGATACACTCAATAGAGATAAATGTGCACAAGTTTCAGAAGTGGTTTCCTTATGTTAAATATTGGCCATATATGGTTGTTTCTTTCCAGATCATTAACCAGACAACTTGTCTTCCAAATAGGCTCTAAAGCCTTTCCCTGAGGAGAGCCGACAGATTGCCACGATTTATAAATGATATACATATACATATATATATATATTTATAATTTAGTTACGCGAAGTTATGTGAAGGAGATATACATATTATTTCATCAGCGGAACAGATTGTTTTTTTTTTTAAATACATACTTTGAAAAAAATTACAAACATTATTTGCACTTTATGAGGTAATCTGGACAACATTTCGGCTGGCACTTAAAAAAAGTTATTAATAATATTTATTACTTTAAAGTGCGAAAAAAGATATTATCTTCCACATCGTTATGAGCATGATAGTATTTATGTTTTTAAACTATATTTTGTTGTATGTATATGGAAAATATGAATAATGTAGCGATCCATAAATTGCATCGTAAAAAACGCAGCTGCAAATGTTCCCATTTTTATTGTTTTCTATTTTTTGTGGAATGCAAATGTCCATCGTTAGCGAAGTGAGACCGCTCTGCAACATGCTATAGGCCAGTCAATCATTTTTCATCAGATAATTATCGCCCACCAACCGACTGAAAGGCTACCAAATGCGCATAACGGCCATAAATGTAACCAGGTTGCTGTGGCTGCAGCTGTTGACCAATTGTCGGACAGGTTGATAAGCGGATGGGGCGGATGGGGCACAGCTGGCTGTTGGTTGCATCGGGCTTATGTTTCAATTGCATGCAAATGTATAATTGAAAGAAATGGTATTCCGGCTATACAAGCAACTTTCGAACTGAGGCCCGCCTAATGAAGTAATCAGCGGACAGCATCTCAAACTTTGGTTGGCATTGTCAATCAAAAGAAACGTTTTTATTGGCCTGCGTTACAAACCAAATAGCATCAAGATGTATTAATCATTTCGACCACTGTTCGCTTGTTGGCCAGCGTTGGCGGCGCCGGTGACGGTGACTGTGACTGCGACGGCAACGGCGACTGCGACTGCGACTATTACTGTGGCAGTAGCAAAGCCAGTGGCAGTGGTAACATAGACGATTGTAGACGCGTCGGCGACGGGTTATCAGAGCTCGCAGATCTTTGGCATAACCAAACGTAAAAAGCCAAATAACTTCAGGCGAGACAAGCATGATTAAAATGCGCAAAAATGGCAAACTCCAAATGGGCGCTGCATGTTGGAAGCGCCAAAAACAGGCAACAAGAGGAGCAACAACAACATCAACGCCGTGTGATGTACACGCGGCGCATTTCAATTCCATTTGATTAATGACAAAGCCTTAAAAGCAACTGCGACAGCAGCGACAAACGAAGATGTTGCTGATTGGCCCGTTGTCCACTGCTGTTGTCAACTGCCAATACAGTTGCTGTTGCTGTTGCTGTTGCTGTTGGTGCAGCAGGTAAGGCTGTGGTAGATGCAACATCTTAGTTATTTGCAGTTATTTTTGATGGCAAATAATTAAAAATAATTTGCGTCATTAAACCAAGAGACTGACATTAGGGCAATCAATTGCAGTCAATCATAAAACACTATCTAACATTTTCGTTTGAGTTGATTAAATGCAAATGTGCAATTTGTAAAGTAGAAAGTGTCGCTTTGGCCACCCACACAACTTGCCACAAAAATCTGCATAAAGACTGCCCGCCAAATAAGTCCAGACGAATGCTATGTTACCGGTACTGTTGTTGCCTCTCTTTGTGGGTGCTGCTGTGAGTGATGTTGATGTTGCTGTTGCTGTTGTTGTTGCTGGAGTGCCATGCACCGCTCCAACATGACAAGATAAATTTCGAATTTGCTATGAAACTTGTATCAGAACATGTTCATCTTGGTTACCCACACTCGCAGGAGAGTCCACATGCTGCTGGTGGCCGGGTGAAAACTAAGGCTGACTGCTTTCACAGCGGCCACAGCACAAATAGCAGCAGCAGCAGCAGCTTATTCCTTATTTTGCTTGCAGCATTGTGATTAATGTATTAATTAAAGCCAGTTAGGTTGAACTTTTCAAGACCCAGCCCCTGATTCGTGGCTTTAGAAATCGGCAGACATTAATCAAAATCAATAAAGCAGCTGTCTCAATGCCAACCGGCAGTAAGTCCGTAAGGCGGCCCAAAACCCCTCAAGTCAAAAATTTGCATTTTAACAAGTTAATTTTTGTTGTTGTTGGTGTCCTTCTTGTTGTCGTTGCTGTTGCCGTTGCTATTCTAAGGTATTGCAAAACGGTAGCTCACGAAGTTGCTGAGATTTGTTGCTGTTTTAGTTGTTATCGTTGTTGTTTTGACTGTTGTTGTTGTTGTTGTTGTTGCTGTTGCTGTTGCTGTTGCTGTTGCTGTTTTACTTTCAATTGCTTTTGACTGGCGACATAATAATGAGCAACGAAAAGTGCATTCATTGCCCAAACGTGACATGTTAATTGAGTTTTTTTTTTTTTGGGTGGGCGTCAACCCGCCAAGACACAGTTTTGACAGCTGCCTAGACAGTAAGTTAATTTGCTGCTTTCAAATGTCAGTAGAATGAGATACATACTTAGTTAAAGATAGATGGATAGATACGCAGACATATAAAATATAATAGGGTAAACGATTTAGTCGCGTCTGCCAGTAGAAAGAAGCATGATAACTTTATTGATTTTGGCAAACGAGCTGAAAGACATTGAAACCAAATCGTGAGTTTGGCCAACAATCAAAGCAAATAGTAACAATAAGCCAAGACTTTAAATTTGTTTCATTGTGTTGTGTGGTGTGTCTGTGACGTGATTGCTGCAGGCGCCACTTGGCAGCAAAACAAAAGAGCAGGTCAGAGCACAGCACGTCAGGAATTCTGGCTAATCAGCACAAACTCCAAATCCAACAACGACTCCAACTCCGACTCCGACTCAAACTCAAACTCAGACAAAAGGGTGGGCGCTCGACGACGACGATCCCATGTATTCTCTTTGAAGGCTGCCATTCATTAAAGCCATTTAACCGTTTCCATGTAGGTGTGTGAGGCTCTATCGTGGTGTGTGTGTGTGTGTGTCTGTGTGTATGTGTGGGTACTTTAGTGTTGTGTGTATGTGTCTAGCAATTTGTTTGCTGTCATGTCAAAGTGCAATGAAAATATTTTCACTTGCCCATCAAACGGCGCACACACAACACTTGACATGCGACTGCAACGTCAAACATTCCGCAATGCCACCCAAATGGCATCTTCATAAATTTGATGCTGTTGCCGTTGTACCCAACAGCAAAGAGACACGGTAACGAAAGTAACGGCAACAGCAGTACCAGCAACACTCCCACATACACAAAACCTCTATAACAATATCGTGTGCAGTCTGTGTGCTCCTTGAGGCTGCCTCGTCTTGTGGGTCGATCAAAATGTTTGTGGCGTCTTTTTCATCCTCATCATTAAATTCGTCAAGATGCAAATTTTTTCCTTTACATTATTTTTTTTTGTTTTTGCGTCAGACTGTTTGTTTTGTTGCAGTTGTTGTTTCTGTTGCTGCTAGTCGTGCGCATCTTCCAGGAAGGAGGGACAGATTGATTCCAGACAGCAGTCTGTTGGCGTATATATTAAACTGACTCTGACATAATTTTACCTGTGTGCCAAGAGAAATTTATTGGACTGGCCGGGCTTTTAGGTTTATATCATCAGTGGGCGTCGAATACCAAATACATTTAGCTGTTTGGCCATTTAGTTAAGCACATACCATACATATAAATAATGGTTAAGCAAAGTACATAAATTGCTCGTGACTGCAATTAGACAATTGTTGCTGTCGTCAAACTCAGCCATGGCTCAGAAGCTAATGAATTTTTATTTGTACTTGTGTATGTCTTACAAGACAACACCAGAGCAGCAGCAGCAGCAACAGCAGCAGCAGTAGCAACAAACTCTCATGATGTTGGTGTTGTTGTGGGCAATGGCTGCCTTAGCTGTTGCTTGTATAAATTACCATAATAACAAATTACGGATCATTAAGATTGTCAGCTACTTCATTTTAATTAATTAACCATTAATTACAAAGCCCCTGAATGGCAGAATGTGGCAACAGTGTCTGGTAACGACAAATGCTGTACATGAGCCTACAGTATAAGCCCAAAACCTAACTGCAGACACACCAATAACCAAAGAGACAGCAGCCAACGGCATCCGAGCAGCCATATAAGCCACGATGACGATGACAACGACGACAACGACGACGTCAAGAAGCCAAAATTAATGCAATAGAAGAAAACAACAACAGCTGAAAAAAAAAGCAAAAAACACCAACAACAATTGCAGCAGCAAGTGAAGAAAAGCACAAAAAAGCAGCTGTGCAAAAAAATGCAAATTTTACAGAGTAAAACAACAACAAAACCAGCGACAACTACAAATATGCTAAGAGACTTCACTTTCAATATACATATAGCAAAGGATGCTATTTGTTGTTGCTGTTTGTCGCGTTTGCAAGTTGCACAAATTGCATTTTGCCATATAAAACACAATTTCAGTGGAAGACAAAGGAAAAAAAAAAAAACGAAATAGCGAAAAAAGCTCAAGTAAAACCTACAGATGCATATGGGATAGAGTCAGACAAAGCATCGCCACTAAAAATGTGACAAAAGCCCAAAAACGCAAACTGAAAGTGAAACTCGAGAGAACCGAAATGGAAACTAGAAATTTGCATAGAAATGAATTTGCAAGAGCTGTTGCAACAAACTACTTATGAGCATTCGTACTAAATGCAACCACATAAATACTAGTGCGGCAAACAAATCTGGTTTCCCATTAATATGCAATAAGATTATCAGATATGCCATCTCAAACGGGAGGCATGGGAACTTTTCAAATGAAAAATGTTATAACAGTCGTATATAATCTGGAACCTAATTAAGATTAGCATATTTATTGTTTATAAACAAATATGCTAATCATAATCAATAATAAGTTTATTAACCCAAATATGTAAATATAAAACCGATGTAAGTTTCTAGTCACAAACAAATTGTGTGCATGAAGTTATCGGATTGTAATTAAATCGTCATTTAAATATATTTAAAATAATTTAAATAATTCCATCATATGATTTCAATTTTAATTACATGCTAATACTTTATAAAATATACTTTGCCACATAACTTTATGACAGGCCGATGACTTGTCGAGTCAAGTCAACAGAGCAAGTTCGCTGCCTAAGTCATTTATAAAGCGAGCACTTGGCATGCAAATATTTGCATATCTTTAGTACTCGTGTGCCTGGCTTACACACACCCACCGGCCTGAGTAGCCTTGGTAACAAAAGCAAAGCGGCAAATCGAGCCTCTTTTTGGTACAATACATCGAGCTGAGCCAAACTCTAAATATATTACACTCTAATGTCTTTTAAGCCGAAACTATAAATTTCTTATCGCACATCGAATATCAAGCTTGCCCCTACAAGTCAAAGCCGAATGTGGCCGACGGCAGTCTCGCAGTTGCAGTCCCAGTCCCAGTCCCAGTACCAGTCGCAATCTCGGATATAGACGCGGACACCGACACGGGCACACACCCTAGTTGGACATGCGGCGCACTCGTGCGTCATATTCAAATGTGGAGTTGATGTCGGGAGTCTGGCTAAGAGTCTGTAGATTGCGTTCGCAAGATAATCCAGCGCCACCGTTTCTTCGACAGTGGCTAAGCTAGTGACTGTGGCATTCTTTTAAAGGCCGTTTCTGCTGTATGGCTGTCCAGAGCCAACACTAGCGCTAACGGATTTTTACCAGGAACCCAGGTCCGAACAGTTGTGTATGTATGCCATAAATGGATGCATAGCATACGTAGCCTTAAAAAGTCAAATGTGTGGATAATAATTTTGATTTATTGCCAAAGCGACCCGACTACAAATACAAGCCCGATGCTTACCTACAATCTCAGCAAGATAACTCAATCCAGCCTTGTTGTTGTTGTTGGTGTTGTGGTTGTTGTCTGAAGCTCAGCTCTCTGTTGGCTATTATCATTTGAATTTAGCCAAAACCAAGCACAAGCCTATAGGGGCGTGTGCTGCAAAGGGGCGTATGCCAAACATGCTAATGAGCCAACATTCAGTGGACCAATGGCTGAGCAGCTTGACTAACATTTAAGCGAAAAAAAAACAAAACAACAACAATGCCTATGCTATCCGCAAAACAGAGTTTTTGGTTATTGTTTTTGTTTTGGCTTTGGCTTTAGGTTTTGCATCTTTAACTATTTTTCGCCTTGCATAATCTTTTGCGGTAGCTGAAACGGATCGCAACATTTCCCGCTCAGCGAGCACTTTAATTATGAAACTTTGAACTCGTGCCAAATGGAAATCGATATGTGAATTTGCATAAATTTTGTACAAATGTTAACAAAAAGAAAAGAGCTAATGTCTGAGTTTTTATATGTAAACATTTCTGTTTTAAAGACAATAAAAGAAACCTTTGTTGGCCATCAACAACCAAATGGGGAAAAACAAAAAGCAGAACGAAGCGAACTTGCTACACTTGATTGAATAATAAATTCTCAAATCTTTAGTTTACATAATACTGCATTTTAAATTCACATAAAATTTAATTTAGATAACAATAATTTTGCTTTTTATGATGACATGCCAAGGATGTTGACTTCTCGATATTGTTATCTTGCCCATTATCCCAAATATAGTATCCTAACCTTGCGAATAAAGATTATTGGATTGATTGAGGAACCTACTCTGGAATTCTCATCTCAGTGTTTTCTTTTAAGTTGCTGTTTTTGGTGAATTTTTTTATTTTATTTTTATTTTGTTTTTGGAACCTGTTGACATGTGGCAAAAAGAAAGTCACTCACAATACTTTCTACCTCGGCTTTTATCTTGGCTCACCTATCGCCACAGGCAACTGCAGCGTCATTCATCTTGCAGTCGTAGCTATAAAGCAGATTAAGCTGTAAATAAAGCTGCAACTCTGTCAATCTGTCAGCCAATGTCCTCGCCGTCGCTTGGCTGCTCTTTTAATTGCCCACACCTAATCGGAGCTGACATTTATGCGCGCGCTCCATTTCGTAAATTTGTTAGGCTGCCAATTGAATTGGCTGCCAGGCTAATTGCCTAGAAGGCTCTCTCTAACGGTGATCTGTGGTGCGGCACTCAACGGCCAACTTGTGCCATCTTCCCATCTTCCCATCTGCCCAGCTGCAATGCAAATTGAGCTGTTGTAGTTGCGCCAAGTTGTACGCACAATTAATGCTCGACAGCAGTTAGTTGGGAACAACACTCAATGGCAATTAGGGTCGTGTCGGTCGTTGGTCGTTGGTTGTTGGTTGTTGGTTGTTGGTCGTTGGTTCTTGCAAATCCATTGCGAAATGCTCAACACACGAGCTGAGTGCTAAATCCAAGTATATTTTTGTTTGACACTCAACGGCCAACAGCCATGCAAATTGTAATTTATGAGACAAATTGTTATGTACCACTCTCGAAAATTTATTGTACATTGGCAACGCACTAAGACGAACCCGATTGGGGTATGTGTTCAAAAATAGCAGGTGCTCTAAGCTTCTTGTTTTGTTTTTTTTTTATGGTATTTTAAATTAAATGAATTAGTTAAGCTCGTAGCTTACGAATCTTATTTAAAAACCACAAAGATTAGTTCATGTGTGGTATTCATTCATTGATTTTCTTCTTCTAAATGCTGCATGTTATTTGGTGCTTAACTCATTCATTGAGTATTCCATGACGGAAGAGACTCGTACACATTAAAGTGTTGACTCTTAGCAGATGTACGCATCCAAGCATAATCCAAGTAACATTCAAAAGTCATTTATCATGTCTGAGACTTAAGCCAAATGGCTTCAAAGGCCTTTGGCTCAACAATTTGTCAATGATGCATTTTAAGACTCGTAAACTTACTATATATATAATTTTCGATAACGCAGTGATCGGCGACTGAACTCATCCATTAATATAAGTCGAAATATTCGTTAGAGATGCGTATAGAAACTGGTTTTTGGTTCAGCGGTCAAAGCGTCATCAAATAGAAATCAATAAAAAATTAAAACAAAAACAAGCAGATCAAAAAGACAGCCATTCGCATTAGACTAATTAAAATATAGTAGATTGTGGCGCGGTTTAATTCGATTTGCATTTGAAATATATTCAACATTTTATATGCGTCTAACGGCCAAAACAAAAAGGAAGAGACACCCCCACGCGGGTCAACCTGTTTAAAGCCAGTCTCATCCATCAATTCGATAGCCGGAATTTGCTTCTGACACTTTAGTGGATCTGCCTTTAATTGATTTGAAATGAATTGGACTAAGCTTAAATTTAAATGAGTGCTCGGAGCAGAAAGGTGAACTTACAGTTTATTGCTAATCCAGCTTAATTTGCTGAATCTGACAGTTTACTTAGGAGTATAACTGTAAGAAAATATAGCAACCAAATTAACATATTACAGAAGCATAAATGCTTTGTGAAAAATAAATAATTAATTAAAAAGATTAAGAACAGCTAAGCAAAGGTTCGGAACAATGAAGAAAAGGTCAAATATTAAATAAAATAACCGGTTTCGCATTTTGCAAAACTCAAAATTAAATCGCTTTTGACGTCATTGACGTTGAATAAATATTTAAAGTAATAAAATTAAACTTACTTGACATCACTGGTTTTTTTTTTTACCAGTTTCAACTAAAATCCTACCCAGGTTTGACCTAATTTTTATTACAAATTGTTAAGAAAAATTGAAAAAATGGAACAAAAGAAATTTATTGCAGAATTGTTTTCGCCTTGCGCCAATGTAATTTATTGCATGTTTTGCTCATTAAATTGATTTTTCCTCTGATTTTGAGTGCGAGTGTCATTGGCTGCGACTGTAGAGTGGAGAAACTGGAAACAGGGAACCCAGAAGCACGAATGTCTCCCAATGTTGTTGTATTTGTATTCGGCACGCTCGGGTTTCATAAAAAATGCCAATTAAGCGTGAATATAAGTGCCAGATAATTTTTCAGACAGCAGCCAATGTAACCCAAATTGCCAAAATATAAAAAAAAGAGATCCCCAAAAAGACTTACAGCACTCAGTTCAGCTACAACTGCAATACGACGAGTGCTTGTAAATAAGTAAAAAACTAAAATCAAAATGTTTGTAATATATGCTCTTTACCACAAAGAAATTGTCACTTCTTGACATTGCATGTAACACGTACAACAATTAAACCCCTAAAATAACAATTAAACGGAATCTCTCCACTTACAAATATAAATATATTGTATGATATTCAATATGAAAAATATATAAACGACCTTTTGGGACCACCATCAAATTCGCTTGAACATCTTGTGATATCTTCAAAGCAGCCGTCATCTATTAATAAGCTTTGCTTATCATTCACCTGACTTAACGTATTATAAAGTTGGGTAAATCGCCACAGAGCATTTAATATTCGTTTCAACTTTAGCGCCTGACACAATAAGGCAGCTTTAAAAAATATTTACAACACTCAAGTACAGTTCAAGTGCTGGGCCAAGTCAGCGATATGCCCGCCAATGTCCAAGTCCAACTCCAACTCCATCTCGCAGGCCGTCAGCCAGGCAAAAACGAAGGCCCCCAAAAACACTATATATAAAGAAGAACGACACAAAGTGTTTCTTCTTTTTACTTGTATTTTATTTTGAGCATTTTTCATTTAAAAGCGACAGCCAAACTGATGTCGTTGTCCACTTCCATTGCCAGTGGAGTTGGAGTCTTTGTTGACCGAGATTTTTGGTATGTATGTGAATCGCCTTTGGTTCGGTTTTGGTTTTGTGGAGCTTTATGCGGGGTTCGTCTCAATTTCAATTTCAATTTCAGTTTCAGAGTGCACTGAACACTTTGACTAGCCAAGTTAATAAGGCAATAAGCCCAAAGACAATGACGCAAAATAAACTGCTGCGGCTACTGCAAAGAGCAACTCAAAACAATGACAATCGTAATATGGTTAATATTCGGAAATACTGAAGTGTCAACAGGTCTAAAGCATCTATGGTCTTAAAAGAAGCGCTGCTTGGTGCCTGGCGATACGGCTTTAATTTTGATAAATGTTTAATTAATTTTGTGCCTCAGTCAAGCATTAAACTTGGCCATTTTCTGACTTAATGAACAAAAATTAACAACACACTGAGAAACCAACGGCTTTGCCAACTACGCGGAAGATCTTCAAAGTAAGTTTTCGAATTTTTGGTTTCTTAGTTTCTCGTCGTTTACATTATGGTAGCTTGTGTGGTTTAATATTGTGAATGAATGTTTACATATGTGAAAAATTTTGTAATTAGTTTTTTCTTCTCTCCTCAGCTTGGTACTTTTGCTGCGGTGCCTTCTGAGTGATTTTCAACAACGGGGGCTTTGAAACAACTGCAAATTACAAGTTATTAATAATGTTAACAAGCGAAATCTACGTGTACTTATGTGAAAACTCATTTGGCAGGGGGTCTTTATGATTTATCTATCTATATATGTATGTACATATATATAAAGATAGATAGACATGTCTATATATGCACATTAATGTGTCTGTTCTTGATTTATGTGTGCACGGTTTTATTACATAAAGCGCACAGGCACAGTACTGGGCCAGCAAGTGGGTCACCTGTCCCCTGGGTCAGGTATTGATGAGCACTGGCAACTTAACGCGCACATAAAACAATCTTCAAGCTTTAGTAGCTGCCAGCATTACAAAGAATTCAAATCAAAACGTTCCACAGTAATTATGCAAAGATTTTCAAGAAACCCCCGCCACAAGCCACCAATCCACAAGCTCAGACACGGTTTAGGCTTCTACTTGTGTTCGCCAATGGCTATAGTTTAGGAACATCCAAATCCACAACCAACAACCACAAACCCCAAACCACAACGAGATCCACAACGACAACGACACGAACTCGTAAAATATGCAAAATGTGTGCCAGGCCATGCAGTGAGCAGTCCGCTAACGACTTGTGTCAATAAAAATCAAGCAAGGCACTGAAATGCAGTGCTTTCATGGATGCACTCGTAGGTTTGTGTGGAGCCACCACCGTTGCACTTGTTCTACTCATCGCGCTTGCTGCTGATCATATTCTTGTTGTTGCCTGTTGGCAGCTGGCAGTTGGCAGTTGCTGGTGTTGCATGTTGGATGTTGCTGCAGCTGGCAGGAAAAATCGAGGAATGTCTAGACAGCAGACAGCACTTCAGACTGCACATTGTTTCCTGACTGGCTGTAACGGACAAACGGTGACTGTGGATGTGGATGTGGAAGTTGCTGCTTTAAACCTTGGCGGATTTCAAATATCAGAAAAATCGTACAAAAAGTTTTGGCATTTTTTTTGTAATATCAAATTCGTGGCTGAGTAGTTTCCGATTTCGCTGACAAAATACGCACCGTGAGTTCTTCAATAAATTTCTTGGCCTAAACATTTCACCTCGCCTCATCAACAAAAACAAATGACTTAAGCAACGAACTTGCCAATCCTAGCATTAAGTGCTACTTAAGTAGATCATCAGTTGGGAAGCTAAACGAGAACTATTGTTTTATATTAATTATTATTAATATTGTATGCTTGATAATGTCAGTTAAATGCTTTGAGGCGACATTGCGTGAAATTTATTATACCGCAACAAACTGGCAACAACAGCGTTAGCTACCACATGCAACAGCGAGTATGTGACTTGAAGTATATAAATAAATAGGTAAAACGACGAAAATTAAACAGCCAAAGCAGCTGTAGCCAAAGTTCTCAGACTGACAAGAGCAAGAGCAACAAATAATTTATGAGACATGACGATGTTGTCTACAAGCAACAGCAACAAAAACATCAATAGCTACTCTAACAACAACAGCAGCAACAACAACAACAACAAGAAGTACAGCGACGCGTCGACGTCGACGTCGTCGACGACTGAAGTGTAACTTCCCACTGACCCAATTTACAAGCACTTAATGCCAAAAAGGAGAAGTTGTAGAAGAAGAAATAAACAAAGACGAAAGCCAAGCTGGTAATGCATATCAAATAAAATTGTAGCAACAACAACAGCAACAAGAGGAACACCAACAACAGCAATGGAGCAGCAACAATGCGTGCCAGCAAGACGACAAAAATTATGACCAAAATAGACAAATAAAAAAAAACACACACAAAAATTTAAATTAAAAGCCAAAAACTCCCACACATAAAAGTCGAGAAAGAAACTTGAAAAAGGTCTGTCAAAATTAAATCATTTCAGTGGCACACAACATTAACCGATGGTTAAAAGTTGATAATGATGATGCTTGGATAACGCTCGTTATTATTTTGCTTGCCGTTGTTGTTGTTGTTGTTGTTATTGTTGTCATGTTGTAGTTGTTGTTGTTGTTGTTGTCCAGTGCGTTGGTGGCTGGCACCGGCAGCGTAACAAATGCTGTTTTGACTAAGTGTTTGACATGAGGAGCGTGGAAAAAAGACAGCAAGCACACACAGGTCACAAACACATACACACACACACACACACACAAACACACACACACATACACACACACACATACGCACACATATGAGGAGATGCGAAAGTAAGAAAAGCTGAGTGCAAAATGTGATGCGTGCATTGTATACAAATGCTAAAATTTGGTTTGCTGGTGTTGCTGCTTCTGCACTGATAGATGAAACATTCAGTTGACTGTCGGGCAAACCGACGGAGCGACCTACCGACCAAGCGACCAAGCGACCCAGCAACAATTTAACTCCATTCCACTTGACGAGCGCGCTTCCGGTTTCATTTGAGTGAAATTTTGCGCCTGTGGCAAATTTATGTGAGAAAACAACAACTTACCAACACCAAACATCCACACTAAGAGCAGCTGCATTTTTCTTAGGAAATTATGAACGAAACCGAACCAACAAAGAAATTTGCATATGCCGCCTTTGGCGCTTTGGCACGTATTATTATTTTTTTTTTTTTTAATACACACGCACGAGACAGCCGTCAGTTATTAATTATTACTATTAAATATTACAAAAAAAAAAAAAAAAACTATAAGAGCCAAATTAATCAGTTTGATTTCATAAAACTAAATACATAGCAGCAAATTATCGGCATTTAATTCAAGCATCTAGTGTGATGACTATTTGATTTAATTTGAGACCACCGTTCCATTTACCTGCGAAATGTGCAGATTTTGTGCTAATCGTTATACGATTCTAATACATGAATACAACCAAAAATTAAAATCGACAAAGTAGTTTCAAAATCATCTTTGACAAGTTTGAATTGGAAAATAACCGGTTATTTAAAAATAAGTACGATTTTTTCAAGCGAAACGTCATTAACAGTTCTGCAACTAATCAACGCAATTTTAATATATAAACATAAAAATTTGCAATGTCAAAAATAGCGTTGTATATGTATCCATAATTAATGTTTTGTTGTTTTGAATTTGTTTAGTATTCATTGATTGATCATTTATTAAAACAATTTAAGGCAGATGCTGGCATTTATTTGCGTAACTGGTTGTCAGTTTTACTTGAGCCTAAAGTGATATAATTATTTTACAATATATCTTTTTTTCCAATTAAAATACAATATAACTATACATTTATCTTTGATGGGAAATAACCTTACTGAATACAATACTTTGTTATCTCTTTAATAATCGTACTCTAAATTTCGCCATTAATTCATTAATTCAATATCTTATAAGAATTTGTTCAGCTTTAAACAGACGTTTGTAAATAAATTTTGGAGATTATCAGCCAAATGAAATATATGTACATTAAATTTTAGTTTTCTAAAATCTTAAAAAAAAAAAAATTACTTTATTTCGGTATAAAAAAATCGAAAATACCCTTTCAAATTTGTTTGTTTTAATGACATACTTAAGGTTAACTTAAAGGCGGTATAGATTGAGAAGCATGTTCAAGTGAAATTTGCCTACTCAGATTTGAGATATATATATTTTTTTTTTAGCAATTTGCAATTTTTAATTATGAAGCCATTAATACTTATTTGCTGAGATCCAAACATAAGCGAGCAGATTTGATTAATTGCTTTTTCGGCTTGTCAAGGGCTTAGTCATGCTTGCCGTTTTCTATTTTCGCAAGCATTTTTGCACAAAAGGTGTAGCCGGAAGATACTAAAGCTTTGGATTTTCAGTTTTAGCTTGGCAGCTTTTGCTGCGCAGTTCTAATTAGCTAATTATACGCTAAATTAATGTATAATTATTGTGAGCCAGGCGCGTGATCTTGGCGAGTGAATACATTTTCCTATGAGCGCCTGCTGTAGCTAGTTTTGACAGAATTTCAAATTGATGTGGTTATTAACTTAAATTTGTACAATTTTTGTGCATTAGACACTTTTGTGATTCATTGATTATTGGCTATAGAGAAGTGCTATACGAACACTTTATACATTTATTAGAAAAAGCAAAATCGATTATTCTATGCAGAATATGAACTTTTGTTTTTTATATTATTTAAATAATTAATATTTAAATTTGCTGCCCTAAATTTGATTTTCTAGATTTGGCTGACAAAAGGAACAAAAGCTTTCAATGATAAATCCAATAACTAATCCAAAGAGAACAGCATTTTAAATCAATGAAAAAGATTTGCATCTTCGATTTGTATAATGAAACGCTGGTGGTATTTAAACATACAAAATGATCAAGATAAAATCTAATTGTATGCTCACTATTAGTTGACGGTTTGTGATGTTTATATCACTATTAAGGTTTTATATATATGAATAAAATATTTTTAATTATATTCTTACAATTTAGATCTATGGAAAATTTCAAGCAGGTTATTTATTTGCTGAAGAATATATTGACTTTGTTGTCGTTGCCAGCGTTAAACAAAAGACTTGAGCAACGAACTTGGAAACAAAACTTGCACTCACCAGCTTAAAGTTGTTCGGAATTATTTATCCAATTTGTATAGCTTAATAAATCCATATATAGAGGTGATAGCAGATTTTTCTTGTTTATATATAAATGTAGATGCAGAAATTGATAAGGAAGGCAATTCTGTTGTTTGTAACTTCTCACTTTGCATTAGTTTCTCACATGGCTTCAACTCAACCCATTATGGGCATTATTTACGACTTTCAATTGTTGGCCACACTCACACACATATCATCATACTTGTATTATCAACTTATCATACAATACAATACATAATTCTTGCAGCTATTCATAAATTTGCACTTTTCATTCCCATTCGGCGTGTCAGCTCATTAAAAATTCTGGAAAACTAATTTTGCTCGTCGAGCCTCGTTAATTAAAAATACTGCAATAATCGTCGGTCGTTATCGCTCGCCCGACTTCCGTTGGCGGTTTCGGTTTCCGTTGCGTTTACGTGTTGTGTGTTTGTGTTTTGTGTTTGTATTTGTGTGTTTGCGCCCTAACTCGGCGACAGGAATCGCGACGCCCACGAAAACGATCGTGATCGAAATTTTGGCACTGGTCGGCGGCCGACGGCAAATGAACTTTACGGAAGTCGATTCGACGATGCCGAAAACAACGACAACGAAACACTATAAAATCTCCGCTCTCCGCTTCGTGGCGCACGCAACGCACAAACACTTGAAACTGAACTAAATCTGGCCGGGCTCGGACCCGGGCCAGCAAGTCCAAGAAGTTGCTGGCCCGCAGCAGCGGTCGCTGCTGGCTTCGCTGTCTACAGTCTAAGTCGTTGCTGGTGCTGCTGTTGCTGCTGTTGCTGTTGCTGTTGCTGCTGCTGCTGCTGCTGAGAGCATGACGGCAATACTGGAAGAGCGAGACCTACTCGTAAAAGATTTTTTTTTTATTTTTATTTATTTTTTTTTTGGGGTTTTCGTTTTTGGTTTTTTGTACGGCGGACAAGCGGTAAATGATAATAAAAGCTGCCTAGGTTTTATTTCTGGTCGGCGCTGACGTCGACGACGCTAACAGCGAAAAATCAATGAAAACGTTTCGATCTTTATTGTTGATCTGGTTGTTGTTTGGGGGCTTTTGCGCCAAGAGTTGGCTGTGCGCTCTTCGCGCTCTATTAGCCATTCTGATTTATGCTCTTAATATATTTGTCAATTATTTTTATGTTTGTGCGATGCTTTGCGATGTCTTTTGTTTGAGCCAAATTCATTTTGGGTTGAAGCATTTTTCATTGTAAGCTTTTCTTTGATTTGCAAGAGTTATTGTATACTTTGTATAAAAAGTAAGGCTTATTTTTAAAGATGCTATTGTTACTATTTTTGTGCTGGATTTGCATAGATCGAGGCGCATACATGTGTCTGAACATGTGTACATTTATAAAACTGTCATCATTTTGTTGCGCTACGCCCCATAAATTAAACAATTTATGATAAGCTTTTTATGAATGAACCCATAAAGGGCTGTGCAAATTTTGAGTTGGCCAAAAATACCTTTTGACCCCTAGAATTTGGAAAGGCCTGAATAGCAGACACGCCCTGCTCTCCAACTTTCCAATATGGATGATATTTTCTCACACAATTATGCTGCCCCATTGATCGATTTTATACAATTTAGCGTCCATTGATGTTGTGGTAGTTGCCTCTTTTTCACTCCAACACTCGCTGTTCAACTGACTATCTCTTTCGAATAATTTATCAAAAGCTTTTAGTCAATGATTTCAAATTTACGTTTTTCATCTGACTCGTTCCGATGAGACGCTTGAATGGTCCATTGATCTGGAACTGGAACTGGCACCGGGGGTCTTTTAAAAGCCTTTGACTCTGGCTGCAGTAAACAGGCCGCGACGTCGCGACCCCCATAAGCGTTCACTAATTCATTTCACTTCCACTTATTAGCTACAACATCAACAGCAACAACAACAGCAACAGTAACAAAGGCAACAACAAAATCCACTTGCACCTGGCTCTCAAAGTTTGCTCCATTTAAAACATTTCAACGTCAATCAATAAGCATTTGAGCTCAATTTTCCGTTTCGATGTTCGGATTGAGCTGAGATTTCTTTCGTTTTGGCCATATCTGCTTTATGACTTAATGCCGTTTGTTGAGCTTTGAACACACTTAACGCTACATTTAAGGGGGATCATTGAGTTGCAGCTTGGCAATGCCATTACCTTGCTTATTAGTTGTCATATCTCTGGCTATCTGTGGTCATCTATGTCCACTCTCTAACCGCTCATTTGCATTTTACAGCGTTTTTAAATAGCCGTTGAGACGTGCTGCGTTTTTCTCACATTTCTCTGCGCTGCCTTTTTCAATTTTGAGCACTTTTTATGAATTCTTAATAATATCTCTTATGTTTGATTTGACACCTAGCGAATAGCGTTTCCAATATTAACGGTTTTTTAATTACCTATGCGCCCCATTGGTTCGGCTCCTCGACTTTGTTGACCAGGCCTTTTGTTTTGCGGCTAGCAACCATGACAAGCTGTCTTGTTCGTATGTAGAAAAGTGAAATTGAAAAAGCCCTAGTAATAATAACAAGAATAATAAAGGAGGCAGCTCATTAACTTGCCGCTTTCGTCAACTGTGCGACTGCCGAAATGCCAAATAGCGCCACGTCATGGTAACTGCCCTGCAACTTCACAAGCTGGCTGCCTGCCTGCTGGAAAACACTTGCCCCTTGCAAGTCCATCTGTGGCATGCAGCGCCCACTCAGCCACCGATCTCGAATAACTTTTATTTGGGCTGGTCTGCCGCCCCGCTTGACCCATTTTGTTTAGCTGCTTGGCTGGTTGGCTGGTTGGCTGCTCTGGTGCTTTCCTGCTCTCCAATCTTCTCTGTCTCATTGTTAAGTGTAACTATTAGTTCTGCCGCTCTTTGCTACGTTTCCAGGTCAACGGGGCAATCAATCATATTACAGTGTAAGAAATTTGTGTACCGCTGCCGCACGACGCACATAAAGTGCCGTACAAAAATGTATCAATAAAAAAAATTAGACGAAATTTTACTTCTATTTGCCGAAGTTTTCATGCCCTTAAAATATACCGTCATCGAATGAACCTTTTACGGAGAGAGTTGCAAATGATGGCGACAGAAGAAAAATCTAATATTTGAAGCAACAATAAAACATAAATCCAACAACAAGCTTTTGTAGAATAACCCCTATAAATGGAAATGTTTTCTTTTCCATCGAAGGAAATATAGAGGAATGAAATATGTATACCCAATATGCAGAGCAAATATTCATAGATACAGGGTATTCGATGCTTAAAATTGATCTTGATTTGTATCTACATGTTAATGTATGTAAGTATGTGCTTAACATATTTTTCTTGGAACATTAAATTATTATTTTCTAAGCACATTGGTATAAAAATTAGCGCAGGAAGCGCATACCACAAAAAGTTGCACATTCATTATTCACTGATCGGAGGTGGGTATGAAAATAAGTTTATTTTCGTTTTGTTTACTTTGGAAATGAACTTTTCCCCATGCTACGATTTTGCTCCCATTGGCGTTGTTTTTGTTGTTTTTGCCGCTGTTGTCGTTTGTTATTGTAGTAACTGTTGGCTGTTGCCTCTTTTTTGGCGGATGTCGAGTGTTTAGCGGAAAGTGAAAAGTACTGCTTAAAATGGCTTAGTTTGCAGGTTTCGCCTTGCGGAAGTGGCCGCTAACAACGCTAACAAGTTGTCTATCATAGAAAAGCAATTTCCATGCCAATGATTTATGAGCCGCTTAACGGGGCCATTACTATCTTATCTCCTGGCTATTATGTATAGCATTTGAGCTGACAAAATATATTGTGCTCGAATCTAAAGCTGGCGTTGCCACTGCCACGCTGACGCTGACATGTCGCGCTTATCGCCGCAAAATTATCAACAAACACATAAGAGACAAACAGACACAACAACAGCAACAGCAGCAAAACAAAGCCAAACTCAAAAATTGTTGGCTCAGACAAAGGCTTACACTGTTTCTCAATTGTTAGCCACCACGCACGCGCGCATTTACTTAAATATATCGGAGCTCGGGTTTCATTTGGAGCCATTCCGCTGAGTCCAAGTCTAAACATGTGCCCACATTGCAAGTGGAGTGGCTGGTCTCAGTCTGAGTCTCAGTCTCAGTCTCAGTCTGTGACTGGGTCTGCGATTGAGTGTGCGTGTGGGGGTCTATGCAAATGCAGCTAAACTCATTGAATGACCCTCGTTAGGCCTACTGCGTGAGTTCGCCCGTTTATCCGTTTATCTGCCTGCCCCACCGTGTGCTCGCTGCACGTCAGTCACGCTTTGTTTGGACTGTCAAGATGACAAGTGTTTGCTTTGGATGCAGGCTGCAGCTTTCAGCTTGCAGTTTGCAGCTTCCAGCTTGCCACATGCAGCTGGCGCCCGAGCAACAGTAAACTTGACATTTGATTGTATTTTAATTAAAAAGTGGTCGCACATTCAAATAAAAGCAGTGAAAATTTATTGCGGTCCGCAAAAATTGTCAGTGCGTGGTCCAATGCTAAAAAAATTGGACCGCTTTGACTTGGCTATAACTCAAAAATTATTTCACGCAGAGTTATTATACGTCAACAGGGGTCGAGGGGAGGAGGCGAGTGTCGGGGGCGTTGCTGGTGGCATACGAATGCCGTCCGTGACCGTGTGGCGGACCAACAATGACGACGACGCCTAGCGAAATGAGGTCGAAATTATTTGCAATTTATTGAAGGCAATCAAAATGCTTATAAAGCATAGTTTGCCTTTATTTCTGAGCCGTTGTGGTTGCTTTGATTGTGGCTTGGTTTCTAAGCTGTCCGTGGCGTCCAAGTTTATTGGTTCTTCAGCTGGTGTTGCCATTGAGCCATGAAATTCAGTTTTCTAAAAATAATTTGTATGGTTACTCTTGTACAAAGAACGTAAAGTAATCAACTTATTTCTATGTATATCCTAGAATTGCAGTTCTAAGAACTTATTAAAAGGCCAAATAAATGTGAAACTAATGTCTGCAAAGTATTTTGAATTTAACAAGTATTAAAGAGTATTACATTTTCGGCAATGCTCACATTTTTCATTTTGCAGACTCGCAGTCTTCTCATTGTTTGTTGTTTATTTCCATTTTGCCGCATTGTAGATTGAGTTATTTTTTTTTGGTAGCGGGTGGTTGATTAAAACGGAAATGTTGTGCTTTTAGCTTAATATGTTTTACGAGTTGCTTTTTTGGTAGTCCGTTTGCTTAGTTTCAAGTGGCAAAACTGTTTCAATGCATAAGCAAATAGTAGTCACATATTTTAAGGCCTCAAAAATGTCATTAGGCAATGGCATTAGGCAAACTGACAGGCACCTTCTTAACTCAAAGTCTTAACGTGAGCCTTTGCTCATTTATTACATCATATTTATTTTGGCAATGCTTTAAACTGTTTTATGTTGACTGCCACTCGGCTGCAAGTCGTAAATATCAATGCAACTGTTGTAATGTGCTGTATGCATCCAATAAGCCTTCAAGCCAGACTCCCAGCTGTAGCCCGAGACTCTGTCTATGGCCATCAGTCTAGAGCCTAGAGTCTTGAGTGTAGAGTTTCTCAGGCCCACAGCTGGCTGGCTGGCTGGCCTGGCCTGGCCTGGCGATGTCAATTCTGGC
Organism: Drosophila mimica; assembly: GCA_037043585.1. Classification (NCBI taxonomy): domain Eukaryota; kingdom Metazoa; phylum Arthropoda; class Insecta; order Diptera; family Drosophilidae; genus Drosophila; species Drosophila mimica. The sequence continues at coordinate 2,176,157 of JBAMBE010001187.1, forward strand.
AGGAAATTTGAATATAGTATGATGTCTAGAAGAGTTACAAATAAACGTCGTTGTCGACGGCTTTCATGCTTTTCATGTTCAGCGTGATCATTCAATGGCAACCTAGTCTCATCTTACCCAAACGCAGATCTGTGTTCAGTGTGCATCTCCATCTCCATCTCCATCTTCATTTTATGCGCAGGTGTTGGATAAATATCAAAATAGTGCAAAATCGTGCATACGAAATTTGTACGTGATGCCATGTTGTAGGTGTCGGTTTTGGGTCTTGGGTTTTAGGTTTCAAATTCGGCTTCAGCTTCAGCTTTAGCTTCGGCTTCGGCATTACAGAGTCCAATTTAAAAAACCTACCAAACCGACAAAAAAAAAGAACAGTCAAAACAATGGCAGAGGCTGGCATGGGGGCAAGTAACTGTGCCAAAGTTGGTCGTCATTGGGGGTACATGAAATGCGTGGCTTATTCAAATTGCTCAAGTTAAGCATTATCACACTCTTACACACACACACACGTATACAGACATAGTCATAAATATAAAACCGACGTCATTAAAAAACGTTTAAAATAAATTTTTGCGCTTTTATTAACTCTGACATTTGAACAAAGGCTTTTGTCAGCTTTGCTGCCTGTTGTCTATTATTATGATTAAAATATCTCCAAAAGAAGTTTATTTTTTTTCTTAACTCGATGCCGCTATATTTTTCATTATCCGAGCGCGTTGTTTGTTTAAGTAGCCAGTGCCAGCAGCCACATCAAGAAAAAAAAAAAAAATTTATTGTTGGTTTTTTGGGCCGCGCTTGTTATTTCATTGTTATTTTCTTTACTGGGCTTTTCAAATCAAACTGCTCCACATTCAATATTGAACGCATTCAATGCTACACATGCTTTTATTTATTATTATTATTTTGTATTTTTTTTGTTTTGTTTATTTTCATAATGTCTGGCCGAATCGGGCCTGGGACACACCTCAATAAGAGTAACACCACAACAACGGGTGCCACTGATAGCCACTGTAGAGCCACCAATTGACTGACTCTATATGATACCTGAGTCCACACACCGACGCGTCGGCTTCTTTTGGAGCCCGAAACTATTCGGCATTTAAACATTTACGATTTGTTTTAAGTAAAAGCAATCACACACCGCAAAAGTATTAACAGTATTGCAGCACATAATCACAAAGGCGCAGCAATGTCTGTCAATATAAATCGATACGAAACGATATTTCGATATTTCGAATATTGGCTTGACATTAAAATCTGTAAATAATTCGCGCCATTAAACGTGCGACGATCTGTTTGCAGTTAACTGTTGTGTGTGGCGGCTCCATTTGTCGCCTTATAAATTGCCCCAAAAGTGATATCGAGTTTTTTTTTTAATATTTATATAGAGTTGTTGATTGCGCTGTTGTTAATAATTTTAAATTTTTAGCTCGTTTATTTATGGCGCAATTCGTCCAATAATTTGCTGTTCAAAATGTGCACAGTGCTTTGAACACATAAATATAAATTTACCATAAATAAATGTCAATAAATAATATAACTAAAAATTCAATTTCCATATTTTTATTTCAGGTTTGGCGTGGCTCAACTATTTCTTTCTTTCGTGTTTTTCTTAGTTTATTAACATTTTTCTGTCTCTTAGATTGCTTATCTACGCTCGATTAGTCTCCTTGTCTCGATTATCTTATCATTGTGTTTCAATGTTCATCAAAGACCATATAAAAAGCACAGAAGGTTGCATATAAAAATGTATTTTCCGTGCTCATTGATAGTTACAACCAATTAGTCTTTATTCGGACTCTTGCTGAGTGCAAAACATTTGTCAAATTTAACATGATTGAGAATGAGGCAACAATCAAATGAACCAATTAACATAAATCCACATAAAAACAGTATATTTGGAAAATAAATTATATAAAATGCTCAGGGATCGTTAATTTAATTTACATTTACATTTTTAGCATGCATATTCATGCTCAATCAAAATGATGGAGACCCTAGCTTCAGTACAAGCTTATTTGGTATGCAGCTCCATTAAGCGAATATATAAAATATATATAGATGCTATACATACATATATAGTTTCATTATATGTGCTGTTGAATACGTCGGAAATTGGGCTGCAAACTATTAAAAATGTTCAAATTTAAAATCAATTAAGTCAAATTTATGCTGACAATAGACAAATTTAAGGCAACAAGGTGCGTAGGCGGTCATAAAACTAACGAATTCCAATGACGTGAAAATGAAACGAACTACAAGATGCGATTCAATACTGAATTGGTAGCCCATTTGGAAGATATAAACAAACAAATCATTAGTCGCATTTTTGGGCAGCGCGTTCTTGTTTTCGATATTTGATTATCATTTTCGGCCAATTGCTGATTTATGCGACGGGTGCACGCGATTAGAGCACGCCGCTTGTGTGGCAGGCAGAAGGATGCGGAGAAGGTGCAGGCGCGAGGCAAGATTGCGACGAGTGTGCGAGTGTTGGGGCCACCTACGACGTGATGAATAACAATTAGTGGCATAAATCAATGACAATCGGCAATCGACCATCGACGAGTGTCTCAAAAGGCAAACAATCGCATAAATAACTAACGCAGCCAATGGCTACATTGCCATGTTTATTTGGTTACAGCCACAGCTGAAGCGACAGCTTCAGTTTCAGGTTCAGCTCTGGGTCTGGGTCTGATCACTTGTCGTCTGCTTGGCTCGAATTGATACGCGTCAGTGTTTACCAAGCTGTGGGTGTTCCATACGCACTGTGTGCTTGTTGACCGCTATGGGAATATAATTTTGGGAATGTTTGCTTATTCTAATGAACTAATGAACAGAGGCAACATAGCGAAACACACTCTGTCTCTGTCTCTGTCTCTGTCTTTCTCTGCCCGCTCTCTCTTTCATTCTCTCTATTTGCATCTAGCCATCTCTTTCTCTAAGTTTCTAAGCAATGCGAAATATGAGCTCATGTAACTCAATTCACATGATTCATGCGCTTGCCAACGGTAGCTGTGAGAAAAATGATTGAATTAAAAGATACATTTGGGAGCCTTGGGCAAGAGAGTTGAGGTGGCAGCAAACTGAGTGCGCTGTGAGCCTGGCAAAATGTGTAACTGTGCAGGCGTTCGATTTTAATCACTTCATTTAAAATGCCGCTCGATACGCATCAGGTAGCCAGCAAACGCTGTCGGCAGCGCATTGCGTGCCACTTGCTGCTGCAATCTCGTTTTGACCGAAAAAAGCGCTGCTGGCCAAAAAACCAATTGGCTGCAGTTGCTCCAGCTGGCGCTGTAAATTGGCCAGACATTTTGATAACATTTTCCTTGTTAGTAGCGAAAATATTTAATTAAATAGTCAGCCTCATTCGCAACAAAGTGACTTGAATTGTAACTTATACATGGGCGCATGTCATCAATTTAACTTGAATTGCATTTGCATCGACTATCTTCTCAAATGTAAATAGTAAGTAGATGTAGTACTACTAGTACCAGATCCCATACTCTGTGGGATGTGTTGAGGAACACGTGTTCTTTGCTTTGGCTGTGGTTGTAAATCAAATTGCCTAATGATGCATTTAGCGGTTAAAATATGCCAATGCAGCCACGCCGGGTCACTAACTGCGGATAATTTACAGCACCGGTGCCGGGCAATGGCGAATGCCGGCAACAGATCCAGCTTCAGCTTCAGCTTCAGCTTCGGCTTTAGATTGCCGCGTGCATGTGGCGGCATTATGGCATTATGGCCTATCAAAGTCAAGGTGGATATTAAATGTTGGAAAATATGTGTGGCTCGCCTGCGAGTACTTACGAACATACATCCATAAATACATATGTACATACATATGTACATACATATGTGTGTACTAAGGTGAGCATTTGTAATTCTCACAGCCGGCTCACAGAAATCTACACCAATACAAGTGCACTTATCATACTAATGATGCAAAATAACTTTAACGGCGTTTTTTTTTTTTTGTTATTGTTATTGTTGCTGTTTTTGCTTTGGCAACTGCGACAACAACAAGGCCGACAATGACAGACCCGGCTGGGAGCTCAGACGTGGCCAACTGGTTCTTTGCTCTCTCCCGCAACTGCAGTTGGCAAAGTGCAGACATTGCTGATCTCTTCGATGAAATAAAGGTCGTATTTGCCCCGACAAAAAACGGAGAGAAATCAATTTCAGTAAAAACAGGTGTTTTTCTATATAGTCGGAGCGTCCATATTCGAATAGATCTCAATGCGATCTGCTCGCTGTGCTTTGGTCACAATTAAATGACATGGCCAAAAACGATTTATTGCCCAAGATTTCCAGCTCGACATTTGTGTAGCATATTTGGTCTTTCGTCTCTCGTGATGTACACATTTGCTCGACCAGCATTTGCTCCAGTTATTTAAATGCTGCTGCTTATCTATAAATAATATTCGAATCTACGTGCCTCAATTCGCAGAGATCTTTCCATTGTTATTATTGGGTATTTAAATGAATTAGTTATGCAGATTGAATGCCATCCAGCTTCTTATTTCCATAGATTGGCATATTTGTATTCCCCGATGCTTCTGCTGGCGCCGTGCAGGCAGCTGGTCTAAGCCAAAAGAAAGCTGATCCAAAGTGTTGCTTTATTTATTTCCGCCTTCTCAAGAAATGCCAACGGATTGGACAAAACAATGTTTTGGCTCCAATCTTTTTTGCCTGCGCTTCGCTAAGAAAGCGGTCTTAAATCAAAACGCTTAACAACGGAAGCTTTGAGTTACCACAATCATGAGCTAGCCAAAAATATTTGGCTGGCCCACAAAAAAATTAATCTGGCAATAAAGAAATTTTAAAGCAAATAAAAAGCTTGCCATGCCGCAAGACAGACAGCATGAAATTGGGTCTAGATGGCGCAGAATATGGCTTTTGCCCCAAGGCTAATTTGCGAATTCGAATGACCAAAGAGTGGAACAGACAGACACATACATATACATATACATATACATATATGAATAAAAATAATAGATACAAGTGTACTTATCTCTTTTCGCCCTTTGTGCGTCACGCAAGGGCGTCAACTGTTTTGCTGTGTAATCTTCGAGCAATTTTAGAGGCAGTCGCCGACACGCTCCAGAGGCGAATCAAGTCTGGAAAGTGGAACAATCCAGCGAGCCCCCACAGCAACAATTGGCCAAAAATAAACGAGACCAACAAATATTGAGCTATGAAAAGCCAATTATTATGAATAACTAGTTTTAATGGAATGTCGGGCCGTATTAAAGTGTTGCAGCCTCGTCGAAGCAAGACATTACTCATACGCACTGGTCGCTCTGTGGGGCAGGTTAAAGAATTAACGAGACTCTGTCATGTCCGACGATCCGACGCTGCTGCTGTCGACTATCGCTAATATTTATGTTGACTCTTGTGGCTTAGGGGCACTGAGTTAAGTTAACTGCGATGCCTCCGTTGCGACACGTTACGCATGCGCCGTGTTGGCCCGTTGAAATGCCCATACGAGTATCACGAGAATGGGAGTGAATATGTGAGTGAATATGTGAGTGAATATGAGTGGCCATAGTTTGTCCGGGCCGTGATTGATATACGATAGCTTAATATGATCGATCTCTTTTTCCATCATCAATTACACTTTGAATGGCTTATGGCCTGGACTCATTGTACAGGCTGCGATCTACAGCCGTTAGCTTTGATTGTTTTTCTTCTTTTTTCTTTTTTTTTTGTTGTTTCTCGAAAAATGTTAATAATAGCACACGTTGTTTTTGCACTGGCATTTGTGGGTTAACTGCATATTAGTTACTGTTTGCTTTGCGCGCTCGGGCCACACACGTCAGATAACGCCAAAGCCGAGGCTGTAATAAGTTTAAAACGCTGGACGTGTTATTAGCCTTAGACCCACGGAGCTCTTAGTAAGCTATTAACAGTTTCAGTTTTAGCATATGAAAAGCATTCACAGCTAGGTATATAGTAGCAACTGCCACCTGTACCGTTTAGCTCAGTTAACGCCTGCTTTTTAACCTACTTCAGTCTCATTTTGGCTGTGGCTGTGGCGTTGCTGCTTAATGGTGATCAATTCACCTGATTATGCAAATGGCATGCATAAGATATCTGATTTGTATATATACATATGTACATACATATATCACATGGAGTGGAAGTGCTTTAATCAAAAATTGACGACTTCAAAACATTGGCTGAGACAGAACAACGCTGCAGCTGGCGTTGAAGCACTGCCAGACAAGTTTTGAAAAACTGTCGAAAAACATTTGCATAAATGATTTCTTTATCGAAATAGCCCAATCGTCTAGAGTTGCGTATCAACTGGGGGCGTGGCGCGACTAGCGAACATGCGTTTATCGTATCGTATCGTATTTTCAGTTGTATGTTTTTACATGTTGTCTCACTTCTTACACGGGCTGTGGGCTGTGGGTTTTTAAAATAAACATGTCACTCAACTGGTGGAGACTTCGCTTCACGTTCATTTTTTTTTTTTTTTTTTTTTTTTGATGGGCGGGGCAACGATTATAAACTATAAACACAATGTAACTAATAGATTTTAATGCACCGATATTCGTCGGAAAAAATATTCCTGAAATCGCCATTTTATTTCGGTTCATTTATAAATAATTTGTTGATTATTATTTATTATACTGATTTAATTATAAATATGTAAAATATAATTTGTTTAATGCATCTGGACATCCAAAAAAAGATATATCTACATTTTAAAGATGTGGAAGGGGTTCATTTTATTGTTGTTCATAATCATGAAGTAGTCTTTGTAATCAAAGCTATATAAGAAATATGAATAAGGACAATCGCCTGATCCTAAATGCCAGCAACGATGGCAGAGCCAGTGCACCAACAACCAGAAGTGGGAAATGTTAGTATGTATAAAACCATTATACACGATGGTTGTTTCTTGCAATGGTGTACACCCTTGCACCCTCCCCCTGTCCACTGTGTGTTTCTTATCTGCTGACTGGCCACGCCATTTGCATGCGCTGCTGACAGCGCAACATTTTGTTGCCCAGCTACCAATTCCGCAGTTGGAGTCGTTGTTGTAGCTGTTGCTGTTGCTGTTGCGGTTGCCGCATGGGCTGGCAACAAGGTGCTGTGTGTGTTGCACTAAGTTAGACTGTAGTTGCAGCCAGGCATTAGTTGTAGCTCGTTTGGCTACAGGTTGTTCTTGTTGCAGTCGCTTGTTGGTTGTCATGTACGAAAATTGTAGCGCGCATTGCTGCAGGAAATAGTTCAAACATATCAATTTTATTTTTATTTATGCTAATAAACCGTTAGGCTGCCTGAGTGAATTATTGGCAACATACGTACACACACACATAGTATGTCTATACATATGAAGTCAGCGCCTGGGCACGACCCATTGGCACCGGCCGCTTTCGAAGGCAAGCTGAGCCAAGATACTGGAACTTAGGTGAAATCTGTGCAGCATTATGATTAATCAAATCAAATTACCGCCACATTCCCACACAAATCAATGCAATTTGCGGCGATGCCCGCGCCAGTCCATAACCCAATTGCCAATTGGTGGCGGTGTCTGTGGCGTTGGCGAAAGTGTTGAATCCAACTCCCACCCAAATGTAGCGACAAGCTAAAATGGCTGCCTATCCCTGCCGCTGCTGCCCCTCTTGCAACAACACAAGTTGGCCGGCTGGGCGCGGGCGTCAGGCAAATGCAAGGCAAGTGCAGCCCGAAAACAAAACAAACAAACAAACAAAATCAATCCAGCCCCACTGTCTAAGTTGTGGACTCAGATTCAAATTCAGATTCGGTTTCAGTCTGTTAAAGGCAACTGACAAACGACAAACGGCAAACGACATTCAGGCTAGTTGACTAGATGGCTGCCACAAATAGAAAACAAAAAAAAAAAGCAAAAAAGAAGGAAAAACTGGAATCGCTGGGGCTGCGCCATTTTTGGGCAACCCCTGACGTTGTCATTATTTTTGGACACATAATTAAAATTGACTATCGCATTGTCGCGCCCAGTTGGTCGTCTTGGGTTTGCCGCAGAGTGTTCTCGACTCCAACTCGACTCCAACTGCATAAATTTCAGGCAGCAATTGTCAGCTGCCGCTGCTACAGTTGTAACTGTTAGTGCAACAAATCACTGTCGCCCAGTAAAATAAATGTTTATTGTTTTGTAAGTGCCGTAGCCTTAGAAAAAAGCTTACATTAAATGTATTGGCAATTTACAGCAGCCATTTTGGGCCATTTGACTGAAAGGCCGCAATGGGCGTTTACTGATTGTCAAAGTAATATGTGTGTGCTTATGTGTGTGTGTGTGTGTGTGTGTATTGAAAACCTGCGAAAACTACTTATTTTCGCATATTAATTTACAACTTTCTTAAGCAATGACCATAAAAGCAACAGGACACACAATTTGAATTGGCCAAAAATGGCGGAGTAGCCAAATTTTTGCTTGTTGTTGCAATTTTGTACTTTCGTATTGTTTTATCTTTTTTTGTTTTTATATAAATTTTTGCATAATTTCCTTGTTGAAACGACGCACGCCAAAGCAAAAAAGTGAAAACTTCATGAGTGCTTGAGAATTTCAAGCAAAAAAAAAATACAAGAAATCATTTAAGACCCCAACTTACGTTGGCCACTTTGTGAAAAGCAGCTGACGTCCATTGTTTGCTTTCTTCGCAATTAGCAAAGCAATAGCCACGATTGTCTAACGGTGGTTAAATCTCCCACTTACAGTGTTTGTGTGTGGTCCCAACCGGTGGCTATATTTGCACTACGCACTAGACCGTTCGAGTCAATAAACGTGAAAGGGCGGCTCCTGGTCTTGTGAAGAGTATAGTGACTGCTCCATTCACTTTGTTGATCGGAGAAAAAAATTAATTTTATTTTATATTTATTTTCAATTCATTTTGAGAACAAAAATAATTAATTGTTTTAATAACATAAGTGTACATATAAAATCGCATTGCATTAAATTAATATTATTATAAACTCAACGTTAGCGTCAAATATTCGCCAGAGTGTATGTAAATGTCGACTTGCTCATGTATCTCGTATTACTATTTGTATTTGTTTTCAGCTTAAGTTATGGCCGGAGTTCAAAGTGTTTGCTCAATGCCAATGTGGCATTTAAAACTAATACGAGCGACAGCTGCCTTTACTTTTGCTGCTCGTTACAGCTAGTTGCCACCAATATAGTGTTTTAAACAGTCAACAGCAGTCACAGCCACAGCCTCTAGACTGCTTGGCGGCAGTCTCAGTTCAACTCGCAGTGGCAGTCAAAGTCGCCGTCTAGTCAGTTAGTTGTTTGAGCCGGGCAAACAATTGACTCGGAAGCCAATCCACGGCCCAAAGACAACCAAAATTCCTCCACGTGTCCGGCGCACAGCAGCCGTGTGTGTACTTGTGTGTATTTGTGTGTGTTTGCGTTAGTACATTGTAGAGGCGGGACAATGCCGTAGTCTTGCATGCTCAATTTTCTGCCCCTGCCCCACTGGGCAAATGATACGCCACCTCCTAACGGCCGACAGGCAATTGATATGAGGTTGCGGACGCAGTGAGTGCAGCAACTCGGTCATCTCGATCCACATGTGATCCACTTGCAAAGAAAATGCCTGCTGGTGCACTCCTATGGTTTTCCTAACTGTTTATCTGCATCAGCGCTTCGTTATTTGCCGTGAAGAGCTTCCCATTCTGCGGAGGCTGTGGCGCACCTGTTGCCACAGTCGGCTCAGTTGTTGTGTTGCAAATTAATTTTGCTTTCATTAGCTTTGCAGCATTTGCATATAAAGTGAAAATCTGTGATACTCTCAACCACACACACATAGCAATATTTCTGCAGCAGGGCGTTACTGGTAATATAACATTTTAATTTGTCAGTCTGCATCCGGATTTTGGGGCAGTTAAGAATTGTATGTCTAATGAAGCTGAAGTTGTCATGCACAACAGAGAGATTCAAACCGGTTCCCGAGCTAAGAATTTAAAATATGGCTGTCTTAATGCGTTAAGCTGCGATATGGATGTGGAAGATAACTGCCTGGATACACTGACAGCAGGCACAACACAGGTAGTTGGCTGCTTGTCAACAGAACGTTCAACATTCGAGGGGAGTTACAAATTGATAATTGGCAATCTTTTTTTGCTAACCAGTCTTTGGCTTTTGTTTCAAGGTATTAGTAATTAAAATAGTATTATAAGAGACGAAAGGGTTCTCTTTTCATTAAGTGTAATCTTTAATTCTGTATTTGTGGATGAAAGTTGGCATCTACAGACGCTAACAAGCAATTATATTCATTTAATAGTGGCATCCTAACGAATTCCTCTATTTAGTGAAAGCCTCGGACGCAGAGTGAAAAAAGGAAACACATTTAGCTAACTTGCTTTAATTTACAACATGCAAAATGCGGCCCAGGCGCAAAATGAAATAGAACCGCCTCATTGCCGCACTGCCACATCGAATGCACCACAACACCGCAGTCTTACACTGTACCACCACTAAGGACGCATGCTGTGCAGAGGCAATTTATTGTGTGTTTGTTTTAAGCGCACATATGAGCACATGTGCTCCTATGTATCTCCCAGATACAGCTCCAGCTATAACGATAGCAACGGTGCCTAACTGCAAATGTGAGAAAAACACAATTAGCTTTTGGCGGCGGTGCAACAGTGGACCACCTGCTGCTCGCTCGCCTAGCTACGAAATCAAAAAACTTTCAACATACGACGCGAAACCTACAAAATAACAAAAACGAAACAAAACCAAAAAAAAAAATCAAAACAAAAAAAATACCTAATAAAAATAAATACAAAAACAGATAGAGGAAAAAAAACTACGACTTATATAGTAAAAACTAATTGCACATAGATACTGACCGCTGCATAGTTTATTTGAATTTGTTACTTGCCATAACAAAGCCGCGTTGCAAGTTTAAGGTCACTTCGTCGTGTGATATGCGGCCGAGACTTACTTTAAAATTTCATTTCATGTAATTGCGGCAGTGACTGGGACTAAAACTGAGGCAACTAAAACTCAATAAAGCAGTATGGATACTTGTATTTGTATAAAATATAATCGTAAATGCAAAGCGAATACAATAAAACACAACAGCGATAAAAGACAATACTATTTGTAGCAATAACAATAGCAACAAATTGAAACTAGTCAAGTTTTGGCCAAAGGCAGCTATAAAACAAAAACATAAACAGAAACAGAAACAGAACAAACCAACGCGGCGAGAAGCGGTGCACAGTTTGCAATAAAAATCACTTTGAGTATCGCATAGGTGTGGTCCTAATTACCGATATTAAAGCGGATCTATTTCATCCGGCTGCTTGCCCGACTCAATTCGATTCGATTCGATTCGACTCGATTCGATTCGATGTGCCGCGCGTGCGCCCCAACATAAAACACATAAAAAACATGAAAATCAATATCAACTTCGGAGTCAGAGATGCTGTTTCGCTGGTGTTGCTAATGTTGGGCTTAGAGTCTGTGGCGGACCTACTGTAAGCGGCGGGCCACTGTTGCCACAACAATAAGCGACACCCAGCCGGCAGTGGCGGCATCAAAGCAACTTTGCATTGCAACTTGAGATTTGTGTTAATAGCATCAAATATCAGTAATTTCACTTGGCAATTCAATACAACAAATGCGCTCCACTTCAGATTGCCAACGGCCTTAAAAAGGAGCGACCTCCGCAACGGTCGGCAGTGGCGATGTCGCAGCTACACTGTTAGCTGATAGCTTTTTGGCCGTAAGTAACGATCGTTCTTATCAAGGCCAGTTGGAGAATACTTAAGCCAAGCCTTAGTTTTAATTAGATAGCGGCGCATAAAATACAATACACTTAAATACGCCACTTACTAACTAAGCCGGAAGTGGTCAGCCCCAAAGACTTCAGATTCGGATATGGGATAGGAATCGTATTCGTTGTCGATCTCGGTCTCGGTTTTGCCTACTTTCGTTGTATCAATTTCACTTGTTTAATGCTCTGGCATTGTCCATCAGAGTCAGTCTGTCAGTCAGTTAGTCAGTCAGTTCGTCAAACGATCGGTCAGTCAGTCCGTCAATCTGGGTCTCAGCTTTGGTCTGTCAAAATGCACGCCCATTCGATAAGTTTCGAGTTTTACATTTAACGCTCAATTATTGTACACTTAATGAACTCATCACATGACAGCACATCAAACAATAACTGCAAACTGTCAAAACATTTTTGGTCAGCTGTGAGCCGATTGAAACGCTTGCCACAGCGATCAACCTCAACAAATCAAATTGGAGCAGTCCCAAACCAGCTTGCGTGGGTGCGTGTCCATGTCAGACTCAAAGCCAGCAAAGACACCAGCTGCTGCCTCATCATACTCGTTCATAAAAGAAAGCAATTACCAATTACAATTACAACTTGATTGCAACCATTTGACTTTTGGGCGCGCCATTAGCTAAGACGACATTAATCCAGCAATTGAAATTGAATTCACTTGGCAAAAAGATAGTTTTTATGGCAAACTTTTCTCTCTCTATGATGCTTGAGATTAGAGAGTAAATTATTTGCTAATATTAATTTTACAGTAAATATTAATTGGATATCAATTTATTTGCTTTAAGGAAATCTTAATAATTTGAGTGTGTTTTTGCAACCTTTTCTCTCTTTACGATGCTTAAGATAAAATAAATTGAAGAGTAAATTATTTGTTAATATTAATTTTACAGTAAATATTAATTGGATATCAATTTATTTGCTTGAAGGAAATCTTAATAATTTGAGTGTGTTTTTTGCAAACTTTTCTCTCTCTACGATGCTTAAAATAAAATAAATTGAAGAGTAAATTATTTGCTAATATTAATTTTACAGTAAATTCCAATTAGATATAAATTTATTTACTTTAAGGAAATCTTAATAATTTGAGCGTGTTTTTTTCGAAACTTTTCTCTCTCTACGATGCTTAAAATAAAATGAATTGAAGAGTAAATTATTTGCTAATATTAATTTTACAGTAAATTTCAATTAGATATCAATTTATTTACTTTAAGGAAATATTAATAATTTGAGTGTGTTTTTTGCAAACTTTTCTCTCTATACGATGCTCAAAATAAAATAAATTGAAGAGTAAATTATTTGCTAATATTAATTTTACAGTAAATTTCAATTATATATCAATTTATTTGCTTTAAGGAAATCTTAATAATTTGAGCGAGTTTTTTAAGCAACTGCTCTAAATTGGAGAACTTTAGTATTAATTAAATTACAATATTGACTCTGGCATGCAGTGCAATTTTATGTAATCTTCGTTTACGTTATTTTTTCTTGTTAAACTTGATTTTAAACTGACACTTTTTTACCCTCCATCCCACAGCCACCAATTAAATATAAATGGTTTGTTATTAATTATTACTGCTAAGCATTAATGTATAAATTTAAAATTCAGAATTTTGCAGGCTGACAATTGTGTTTTCATAGTAAGGTAGTTGTTGCTGACCAAATTCAGACCGACCCGGTCTTATAAATATATAATCAGAAAAAACAATGTAGTTCGATGCAAACACGCCTTTCTCTTCGGTCCTGAGTCATGTGAAACCTCTAATAATAAGTTTTGTACATATTACACTTGGTTTTACCGTTTCAGGGGGTCTAATTGATTGTTGTAGTTGCCGACCGCCACCTACTGACCTTCACATTGAGCGACCGCAGCAGCAGCAGCAGCAGCAGCAGCCGCCGCAGCAGCAGCCGCAGCCACAGTTGGGGCAGTAGCTATGGACGGCAGTATCCGCAAACCGATCGATCCGGTAGACAAACGTCTCGGCGTCTGGCTTGGCTTGTGCAAAGACAGATAGCCCGAATGAGTACCGGACTGAGTTTGAAATTGCTACGGCGACGGCGACTGAGACGGCGGCGGCGACGGCGACGGCGACGGCGACAGTGACTGAGTTTAAGTCCGACCACACAATGGGCGCGTTAGATTGCTAATCGATTTGCTGCTCATTCGATTTGTATTATGTATTAAAATTGGAGCAATTACCACTTGAAACTTGTATGGCATAAAAGTGGGTGTGCCGCCTCAATAATAGCAACAGCAACAAGCAGCAGCAACAGCAACTGCACGTATTCGTAGCTACTACTAGCAACATTTTGCGAACAGTGTTGATAATTATAAATGTTGTTACAAGTGGACAAAACCACATTTAGTCTTTGTTGTGTGCACTGAAATTTCTCTAGCGCTTAAATTACCTGCCGGATTTTAAGCACAATACAATGGTAACTTGTACATCGAGCCGCCGAAGGTAACTCAAAACCTTCTTTCACAAGAGGAGCAAAGTAAGAAGAAATAAGAAAAATAGCAAAAAAAAAACAACAAAAAAAACATGTAAAAAATGATTTTCATTCAGTTATTGCCATGCCAGCGCTTGGTATGCAGATATTTGTAACCGCAGCAATAGCAACCACAGTGGGCAACACTTGCTGCCTGGTTGGCTACTATGTCTGGCTGGGTCTGGTGGGTTGTGGGGAGCGGAGAGTGCAGCTGTGTTGCTGTGTTGCTGTGGCTCTCTGACTTGTTGCCAATCACTCAATCAAAACGTCACTTGGCGTGGCAGTTTTGCGTGGCGTTTGTTGGAAAATTGAAATAGAAACGTCAGAATTTCTGCTCTAATTATAAGGCGGTATGTTTAACGTACTAGTAGCTGAGTTTCTTGACTTCTCTATCCGTTCGTCCGTTCGTCAGTCTGTCTGTCCGTCTGTCAGTCATAGAGCCTCTCTGTCTATCTCTGTGTTTTTCTTCAATGAAATGTTACAGTCTGCGCCAGAGCGCTGGTCCGCCGTCTCTGTTGCAAGAAAATTATGCTTTGATGCACTCACGTTAAGCTCACTTTACAGTTACAATTATTGTTTAATATCTTGACTCCACTCTTAACAAATACGATACCAAAAACAAAAACAAAACCAAAATCACGAAAACCAACCGCATTCGGCTTGCATTTGCAACACTTGGCGCATTTTGTGCTTGGCTTTTGCAATTCGAGTCGCTCAGGTTTTTGTTTCACTGGTTTTAATTTGCAATTATTATACATTAATACATTAATTGTGGGTGGAATGTCTCGGATGTCGCCCAGCTCTGCATCTGCATCTGCGTCTCCGTCTGCGTCTGCGTCTGGCGCTCTGACAGTCTGGCCAGTGCTACCAATTGCATCACTAAATATAACTGCTGCAGCCCAGCTTCAGGTACAGTATTTGGCCAATTTTTGTTGCCAAAAAACAAAACACAAATTGTTTTAGATTGCCCAAAGCGAGCAGCTAGCAATGGCAAATTACATGTAGTATGTTGCCACGTTTTGTGTCGCCGCTGATTATATAAATCGGTGCAGAAATTGTAAGCAATCGGCAACTACCACACGACCGGAGCACGAAAAACTGCACGTCGATAGCAGCCTCTGGTCAATTGTGGTGCGGATTTAGTGCCGTGTGCCTGGGCAGGGTGCAAATGCAACACGTGATTATTGCCAGGCGGAAGTCGAGCTCTAAATATGCAAATACACTTTACTTGTTGAAAGCTTGATAAGTAAAAAATCAAAATTCGAAAAATATAAATCAACAAGCTTTCCCAATTAAACATTAACTAATCTCATTCCTTTAAGTGACAGCAATTTCCATATTTAAGAATTTAAATATTTCATTTATTATCACATTCATTTTACAATCACAGAAACAATTTATGTTTAACCTGTTAATGACCGGTTTTAAAAACAATTCAGTTTAATAGAAATATAAGTGTTTTTATTGCTACAAATTTAAGTGATTTTTTTACCAAGCTCGTTAAATTTTTCAATCAACCGAAATAAACTACAAATTAAAAAAAGCGTATTTATTGTGTCGTAAGACTTAAAATTTCGCATGCAAAAATTTGCTGCTCGTTGAATTTAATTCAATGTTTGAATTTCAGATTAAACATGCATCAACTGGCAATGCACAAAACTACGTTTATACTTACCACTGCTGTTGCAGCTCCAGCAGCAGCAGCAGCAGCAGCAGCAGCAGCGGCGGCGGCGGCGGCGGCGGCGGCGGCGTCGAGGCAAGCAGAGTCGCTATTTGCCGCTGGTTAAAAAATTTTGCGCGATTTGCGAGCGTGTCAAAAAATTGGTCATTGTTCGTAATTATGAAAATTGCTTAATTGTTGCTTAACAGAAGTGGCAGCAGCAGCAGCAACAGTGGTAAAACATTTTTTTTCTGTTGCAGCTTTATTTTTGTAGTTGTAACTGTTGTTGTTGTTGCGGCGTCGCGACGCTAATGTGCCCAGAATTGCAAGCTTAGCTTTAGACCCAAAGAAAATGTGTTTTGGCATCTGCTTAAGTGCTGCTCCTAATTATTATTAATAATAAATGTTTTTGTTATAATTTTGTAGCGTAACATTTTTAGTTTTATTTTGCCAAATTATTAATCACAAAAATATTTTGTGCATTTTTGTGGCACCTAACAGCCGTGGGCTAAATAGCTGTGCCCATTCAGCGTACCGCTTATTGCCGCTTGACTAAGCAAATTTTAAAACTAACTATAAGTATTTATACACACACACACACACACTGACACACAACTGTGTGTAGTCATGTGTGATTATAGCCGAGTTTCTTGTTGTTGTGTTATGCAGCTACTTGGTTTAAAAATTGGTTTTTAATTATTATTATTGTAATTATTATGGTTAATTTTTTTGGTAGCTGGCTGTTACCGTTGTTATACTTCTGGCTAATGGCCGCCTAATAAGCAATTTCAGTTTAAATTCTTTCAAGTGTTGCCCCCTTTGTTGAGCTCTAACTGTAGCAATAAGCACGCAATTAAATGTTACTCATACGACCCTGTGGTCCCTGCATTAAGTCAAATTGTGGTGGTTTATTATAACAACAGCAACAAAAGGCAAAATAGTAGCAACAGCAACAATAACAATAACAGCTACAGTCATAGGATAAGCTCGATATGGTTCACTAAGGCGAACCAATAATTAAACGCCCCGCCAACAGTTTGTCATATGATTTTTTAATAAGTTTTGCATAGATTTATTTGCTATACAAGCAGGAAGAATGTGGACGCAGGAAATGCCGTCTAAACTGCAAAGCGTTTAAAGCGAAACATTAAAGCGTTATAATTAACACAAAGAGTACACTTAACATACATACATATGTATGTATATGTATATGTATATGTATCTATAAATATATATGCATATGTATAAATAGACACACGTAAAGTGGAGCTCAGTTTCTGGTATGGCCGGCATGCAGAGCGATTTTAATTAGACATAAATACGCACAACAACAGCGATGATGATGACGACGATCGGGGCTGAAAGTGTTTAGTTGCCAATTACATAAAATAAGGAGCAGCTAGCTGGCAACTGGCTGCCATGTAACGGCTGCTTGGCAGCTTTGTTGCTCGTTTTGCTTTTTATGCAACGCACCGCAGCAAATTAACATGTTCAACAGCAAAAAGTCAATGCGCACAAGTCCGCTGCCCAAGATGCTGTCATCATACTTAGCCACAAGACACTCACACACACACACACACACACGCACAGAAACACGCACACACGCACCAATGAGCCTTGCCTTGCTCTGATTTCAGCCAGCGACAACAGCAACAGTTGCAACAACAGCACCAACAGCAACAGCAACAACAACTGCATCCAGAGCAACAGGTGCCTAGCAACGCCCATTGCGTGCAACCAAAGGCGGTGGCTAGAAATTAAAAAAAACTTGACGGTAACTTGCAAGCTGAGAAGAAGGCTGCAGCGCAGTCTGGGGTTGGCCTGAAACTGGCAGTCCAGTGCGTGAGAAGTTAAAAGCAGCCGCAGAGGTGGCGCTTGTAGGGGCTCTAACAAAAGACCAAGATTACATTATATGGCTATATTATGTAAGCTGGAACTTAAGAGATGGAAACAAAGTACACATTTAATGTGTAACTTCACTTAAGAGTTGGGTGACCCCCCTTCGCACTAAGACTCTGCATTAGGCTATTGAAACTACTCCATAACTAGCTGTCCATGTCCATTTGTCTTTGGGCCCGTCCGCCCGTCTGCCAACTCCTGCTATAACTTGTCAGGCCGACGACGAAAAAGAAGCTTCGCTGGCGCTGGCGCTAAACGATTTTTGCCATATAAATGTCTTCATTGCGTATGAGTGATAATGCAGCCACCGGTCTCCATCTGTGTGTGTGTGTGTGTGTGTGTGTGTGTGCGTGTGTGTGTGTGCGTGTGTGCGTTTGAATGCAACTGGGCTGCTCTCAGGCCGAAGGAAGCCGGCTCTACGCACTTGGGTGTTAATTTATAATTTATGCGCTTTTAATGTGCGAGAAAACATGTATTTAAACAGAATTTATTATGAATAAAAATCGAATCTTAATTATGCGTGCCACATCGAGTTCCTCAGTTCTCAAAAGAGCCAATCAGCTGGGGTGGTAGGTGGGGCAATTGGATGGTGACAGTGTTGCTTAGTGTACAGTGGCTTCGGTTTGATACTTAGTTGGCGGCACTAGCAATGGACCAAAATTTGTCGCTGACTGAATTGCTCAACTCGCAGTCGCACTCACGCTGCCCACATCCTGCAACGGGGACTGGGCACGGCGCGCCGTTTGCAACACTTTGGCACGCATGTGCGGCATTTTAATGTTCAAAGTGCTGCAAAAAGAATAGCAACAACAACAACAACAACATTAAGAGCAGCACGCCCACTTTTTGCTAGTTTTTGGTACCAGCACACTCTTTAAGATTTATTATATTGTATAATAGGCCGAACGCTGTTTTATTTATTGCAACGCATGCCGAGCAGCAAAATCAATTGAAAAGCTATAAAAACACTCGTTTATTTATTTATTTTTTGTTTTATGTTTTTTTCTTATTTTTTATTGTTGCGTTTCTTTTCGCATTTTGCTAAGTATTTCAACATTTTTGTTACTTGCATTGCACCCAATTGCCAAAATGGCAAAATCGTTTTTGGTTTGCCAATGGGTTGGTCTCGGCCCCATAGCTCGCCAACATAGTTCAGTGCAATATTTAATTTGTATCATTCGGGGACGGGGGCTGGGGGTGGTCTGATCCGAAGTTAAGTGCTCAAAGAGGAGCGCACATGAATAGAATAGTTAATGATTTTGTGTATTGTATTGAAAAGTGAAAGATCATAAAATCGTGCAAAATCATATAATACTTATCGACTATTCACATATTAAAACTTGTAAGATAATATTTTAAATTGGAGCTCTTATTTGGATTTTGTGAACGTATTTTTTAGGTCATATTTATAGTTTATCTTTTCGATAGTGCTTATAGGGTAGCCAAACATCAATATTCAATGCTGCACATGTCTAATAAAAACAGAAAAAAAATAAAAAACTACTACATTAATTTTTATGCATGCAAATTAGTCAAGCAAAAGCTAAACGTATTTAAATTCCATTTATGGCTCCATAAAAATGGGGTGTTTTTCAAACATTTAATTATTATTAAATATTTAAAAATTTGCTTTTGATTGAATTTATTATGAACGATTTCACTTTGGCAATAGACGGCTTAATTTCATTGCGAATCATGGGACAATAAACGACTGGAAGCGAAATCACCTGCAACATTTAAGCCAGCAACAAACAGCTATTCAGGAGCTCCTTTGTGTGGGGCTTAATGGATTTAAAGTCTAACACATCATTTTAGTGCTCTTCACACGTTAACGTGTTAGTTCCTTTCAAGAGGAAATGCCACACCCTCAGCCAAGTTCTGTTGCTGGGCTATTATAGTTTAACGATCGTTTATTGATATGCTGCTTTTAGAAAAGCCAACATGTGTCAACACTTTTAAAAGCTAATGTGCCTTTTATAAGATACAAAATTTCATATGCGATTGTAAATGTGTGTATTTGTCATAAAAACGAGGCAAAGCCACTTTGCCAGCTGGACATGGCATTAAATGCGCATAAGATTTGAGAGAGGTGTAACCCATAAACCACCCAAAAACATTTGAGCCCGTTATTGCTTTGGCAGTGACTACACCTTAATAACATTGGATGACAAGCTTGTCAGTATATTGACGTATTAGGTAGATAAGTACAGCATAAAACCCATTCACTTTTGTTGTGATGATTTCATAAAACCAAACACTCAGCTGGCCATAAATACGCATGGATACAAGAAGCTGGCACTAACGCAAATGTGGCTAACGCATCTCCAAAAGCTGGCATTGTCCAGCGCATTTAGCGTAATTTTTGTTTATTGCTGTTGTTTTTTCTGGCTCATAATTATTGGCCGACTGTCAGTGACGAATAAATGAATGACGAAGAGCTGAAGCGATGCCTAAGCGCCTAGCGCCTGATTGGCTGAAACGATTCGGGCCGGGTCGGCAGCAACAAGTGGCTTAATTTATGCTAATGCCACTTGAAGAGATCGCCAGAGATCGCTCTGCACTTGAGTGGCTGCAGTTAAGTGTGCGCAAAGTGAGCCAAATGTTGAATTTGTGTGCACTCTGCATAACAATAAGCGCCCCAAAACAGTTTGCATTTCAATGCCCCACGGAATCTCACGGCCCGATACGGGCAATTAGACGTATGAATATGAACGCCCTCTGACTGACTGCCCGACTGACTCTGACTGACTCTGACTCTGACTCTTAGGCTGACTCTGGCTTTGACTGGTGTGTGCGACATGTTGGGCGTAGTTGGCTTTTGTGTTAAACGCTGCATTATTTGCATAAGCGATCCAAGCAGCGACACCTCTGAATGAGCTGCTGGGACCACGCATGAATGAAACCGTCAAAGAAATCAGAAAAATATAGCAACACTGGTTTCTCAGTGTGGGGCTCTCTGGGGCCTGAGTGTGGGGTCTCTGTGTGATTTATGCCTGGGAGCCTAATCTGGGTTTTGTTTGCATTTCGAATTTAATAAAGTGGGAAACACATTATGAATAGCCTAAAAAAAAAGTGAACGCATAATTTAATTAGAGCCAATCTCTAATAAAGTAATTTGAACAGCGATGGGAACTAAAACCGTAAAGATCTGAAAAAGTTGTGAATAAATATTGTAGGCCCGTTATCCATTAACCAAATCTTTATCTGCTCTAACAGTATCTAATCAAATGGTGAGTCAATCATAGCTGGCATATTCAACTGCTTGTTTGAGTCACTATATGACATTAAGGCACGGGCTAATTCCATTTGAAATCTTGTCCGGCTTCATGCGGAAGAAAATTTCTTGCATCATTGTTTGCCAACTCACCCAAGGACGCTGTTGAAATTAACGCTTAATAAAGCAATCAATGACTGGCCTGCAAATCAAATTGGTAGCATTGCCAGTAACAGCACCAAAATTAAAAAAAAATGCGCTAAATTAACTAAATTTTTAAGCAACGGCAACAGCAGCAACAGCAGCAGCCGCTGGTCGCTGCAGAAACAAAGCCAAGCCAAGAGTGGGAAAATAAATGTACTGCACTAACAATGGCACATAGAAACTACCGTGTTGGCATTAGTTGGGACTCGGACTGTGACTATGACTTTGACTCGTTCTCGGACCTGGGGACTGAGGCAGGGCCTGGCCTGGCCAGGTCTGAGCTGAGCTGCAGTGGCAATTTTGTGGGCGCAGCCGCTGTCCGTGTATGCCATAACTATTTATGAACAGTTAGTTAACTCAAATGCTAGGTGGCAATTAAATGGGCGTGGCTGCTTTGCCACACAGTCACAGATACAGAGCAACCAAGAAATAGAGAGAGATAGCGAGAGAGAGAGAGAGAGAAAGAGGGATACACACACACACACACAAGAACGCACACATTCATACAGAAGCTTAGCTTCAGCCAGCTCCAGATAGAGCTTCAGCTTTAGCTTCTTGTGTTGTCCAAATCATAACCCTGCCCTGGCCCCAGTAAACAGAGAGAATCAATGAGAGCTTCGGACGTACTCAGTAACTATATAATTAGCATTTGTTTTGCGAACTCACTGGCCGTCAGTCTGTACGGGACTCGCCCAGGTCCACACCCCGAAAACGGCTAGTCAATTTGTGGGTTCTTTTTGTTTCGGCGTCTCAATAATAATATGGCCACCTTAGTTTGCCACTAATTTGGCCAGCATTTAACCTGCGCCACATGCCTCAATTAAAAGGCAAACTCTCTAATTGATAAATGAAATAGAATATTCAATTAAATGCGATCATGCCTGTCCCCTGTGTGTTGTAGGTATGTGTGTATATATACATATATATGTATGTATGTATGTATGTATGTATGTAGGTGCAAAGTAGTTAACACAAACATTGAACTTCAATTCGGTTTGCAGTGTCTTGGATTGGTTTGGCTTTGCTATGGCTTGGCTTGGTTCGATGATTCCATTAATTTACGCCTGCGCCCCCAAACCGTAATAACATCAACTGCAACAACAACAACAACAGCAACAAAAACAACAACTGCAATTGAAGTGCAAAGTTGAACAACAATGCAGTCTGCATGGCTCTTGCTGGCAGTGGTTGTTGGTGGTGCTGGTGCTGGTGGTGCTGCTGGTGGTGGTGTACTTGAAGTTACAGCTGCCATGGCAGCGATTCCGCGTCGGAATAAGTCGCGAACCTCGCCTTGTCTGGTGTGCAGCAGTTTGTAGTCCTAGCCCAATCTTGATCGCATTTTTTACGGCACATAAATATATGCCAAAACACTACAATGAAAATATTGTGCTATACGAAAATGTGGCAACAACGGCAAGCGCTACAACTATGGCAAAAATATGAAAACGTTTTCAATGAAAATTAATGGGCAACGCCGAAAATTTCGGGGTGCTCGCTGCGCATGCGCAAAAATGTTAAAATCGTGACCACAGCCATAGCCAGAGCAGCCAGCAGAGCAAAAGTTTCGAGCTCCCAGCTACAGCAACAACAAGTACTGCAACAACAGCAACAACAACAACAACAATAACAACAATAACTTAGTTCGACGCTACGATACGTTATTGTCTTGTGTCTCTGTGCTGTGGCGAGTCTGTGGAGCGCGTGTGATTTAGCAAATATTTAGACCGTATATGGAGCACCCGCCGCTGTCCATTGGGCAATCAATGAAAGCAATTTCCTGCGTTGCGAAAAACGTTTCGCATTCTGTGACCGGGCGATGTCACTTGGGGCGGCTCCATATTGATAATTCATAACGCGACCATTTTTGGTGAGCGATTTGAAATTAACGCGCCAACGAGCGACAGCCGGTTGAAATGTCAACATCAATTTGCCGTTGCACGAGCACTTTGATAAAAAAGTAGTCGAAAATATTGCCAATCTTCGCTGCAACAAGCTGTGGCAATTAAAAATGCACATACGCCGCGTTGTCAGCCAAGTCAGGCATAGCTGGCGGCGGCATCGGCTTCGCCATCGCCGTCGGCGTCGGCGTCGGCGGCATAGTTAAAAGTGAACGCTTGGTTGGCAACACGGAAATCGAATACAGGCATCATCTGGCAATAACAACTCATTTCCATTTTGATTTTTGATTTTTGTTTTTGAAAACTGAGTGCGACGGCGGGGGAGGCATCTAAAATAAATACGAGTATTTTTAGCAAGAAGTCACTTTGCGACATAACAACAAAATACACTTCTTAAATTTAAACTGCCACAAAATACATTTAAAGTCAAAAGTACAATTAATTTCAAAAATTTAACTTGCTTAGATTATTCATATGGTTTATTAAGGCTACGCCCAATTCGCCAAACAAGTGCACTACAAAGTAAACGAGGTAGGTCCACATAAAAAGCCATATCAAGTCACGCAAGTGTTTTGGTGCATTCAATTGACTAGTAAATCGTATTCATATTCCTATTCGTATTTGTAATCTTATTCATAGAGCGCAATGTGTTTCATTATGCGAGTCACGCCCCGCAGGATCACAGCACGCACTTTATAAAGCCATTATATAAAAATATTTATTAGCAATGCTTTGCTTTTAATTAGCTTATGAGTTGGCGAATCAAATTGACAAAAAAAAAATCTTTATATATATATATATACATATATATATATATATAAATGCTTTGCCCCGCACGTCGTCGCGAATTTGAGCCGCTTTGCGTGCGAAATGTGAACACATAGTATATTTGGTTAATTAGAGTGCAGTTAATTTGAATGTTCATTAATGTGTTGTTGGCCAGGTGTGAACAGACACAAAGCGCTGGCCCGGACTCTGTTATGAGCATAATCAATCTGCGTCGTTTTGTAGTGCCAAAATATTGCAATCACAGCATTCCCACACACGCCCAAGCCAAAAACCCAAAATCCATAGTTAGTTAGATGTGGGGCGGCCTGGAAAGCGAAATATTGAATGGCCAGAGCCTATGGCGTTAATAATGCCAATTGCAAGTTTTATGTGCCACAACGATGCCAATAACAATAATAAACTGCATATTATTAAGCGCTTTAAAGTATTTGCAACGTGCGACGCTTGTTCATAACTCAAAGGCCTCCGATAGACACCGACGAACCGATCGACAAAACGACAGACGACAGAGCAAGCGACCAATCGTTCGACAGACAGCCAGAACGACCGCAAAGCCGGATCTGAGGCTGGACGACCTCTCGCGGGGGCACACACGCTGCCAGACCAGACAAGGCGACGTGGTCAGCCCCATGCCAATATTGTTGTAATCTCGAGCAAGTCGTCGTCGTCGTTGTAGTAGTTGTTTTCCACAGCTCGTTGCTCTCTTTTTGCATTGCATTTATGCTGCTGCTGCTGCTGCTGTTGCAGTTGCCGTTGGTGTTACTGTTTTGGTGTTGGCCATTGCAAAATCATTGCATTTATTTAAGGAGCTCAATTTGCGCTCTGTTTGGGGATTCATGCTAATTGATTGATGGAACTGTTGGCACCTTCATGCTTAGCTCTCTAATGCTAATAAATTCATAGATCTGTAAGAAACGGACGAGCGTCTGGAACAAATTAATTAGTCGCTTAATAGTGACACTAAGCCCAAGCAGCCAGGCCCAAAACGTACAAATTACCCAGGCATTAGCATAATAAAACGATGCAACCCAAACGACTCTCATAAATTATGCATAGTTTTTGGACAAAACGAAACCGTTGCGACCACTGCGACTCCGACTCCGAGTCCGACTCCGACTGCGGCAGCACTATCACAAAATTACAATAATAAAAGAACGCGAGACGATGAAACCGAAGCTGTTTTCTGATACCGGTCATCTCCTCTGGCTTTCGCATATATTTCATTAGTAGCGAATATGCTATTGGCGAAACTGCACGCTAGATGGCGCTGTCACTACTGCTGCTGCTGCTGCTGCTGCTGCTGCTGCTGACTGCAAGCTGGTTCACATTTAGCTTTTAATGCACAAGAGGCTAAGACGAGAAGAGCTGGCCAGCAACGAGGCCCCACAATCCAGGCTGGATGACGCTGATGATGGAAATCGTTATTGACAACGGAAGACGAGGGCTGGGACACCGATGGACTCGGCGCTTTTGCACGTCAGCTGAGCGATTTCCATGCAAATGACCATGAAATGGAATTTGCTCGTTTGCCTGGTTCGGGCGATGGCGACTTATCTGAGACAAACGTACTTGAACCAGAAAACGAACGACACTTTAATGAAAGCCGACATTGAAACGTTGCCGTTGTCGTTGTTTGTTGTTGTTTGTTGTTGCTTGTTGTCGTTTTTGTCGTTCCTGTTGCAGTTGCCGTTGCCGTTGCCGTTGACTGTCACGGCCAGAAAGTGGCACACAGGCGAACAATGCGTAAAGGAAAGAGAAAAGTGGCGACAGAGTAGTAAAATTAATTGAAATGTCCCGTGGAATGTGGCGCAGAAGAGCATTTTTCAATTTAGGTTTTTCATTTTTTGGGCAATGGCATTCGGCGTTTGCCCGCTTTTCAATTAAACTGCAACTAATTGCATTTGACAGCGGCAGCAGGCAATTTATATCAACACGCAAAAAAAAGACATAAAATTTGCCCCAAGTTTGTTGCCTAAGTCTTTTGTCAGCATGTGTTTCTGTGTGTGTGTGTGTGTGTGTGTGTGTGTGTGTGTGTGTGTATGCGTGTGTGAGTGTCAACTGTGTTGACTGTGACGGGGTGGCCGAGCAACAAGATGCTGGCAATTTTCAAAAAATATAATAATCATAAAATAAAAAGCTGGCAACAATCAAACGGCCCCAACAACAGCAACAACAACAGCAACAGCAACAACAAAAGCAACGGCAACTTGTGCGATAAAAAAAGAAATCTGTGTGATTTCGCAAGCTAAAAACGTTGGGAAAAAGCAACCACAGAAATCAAAGCAGCCAGCAGCAAAACCGACTGCTAACTCCCCAGAGATTTTTATGACATTTTCACAGGCAGGCAGGCAGTCAGTGCGAGGGCGAGGGAGAGGGGATGAGGCTGCCTTTGCCTGGCTACATGGCAGCCGTCTGACAGACGCGTCACTACGTGAGCGACGTGTTTAAAAGTTTAATGAGCCGCAAAATAATTGCAAATGCGGCGCATGTCGCCAAAACGTAGCACAGAGGCAGCCAGGAAAGCTGGCAGGTAGTTGCAGCACCCAAAGAAAGACCAAATAGCTGGCCAATCGAGCAGCCAGCTAAATAACACTGCGACCAACAGACGGCCAACACCCCCCAGCGCCCAGAAAGGAGGCTGCTGCTGCTGCTGCTGTTTCTGCCACCTGTCGAGGGCGGCCGCAGGCCACAATCGATGCGGTGGTTTGGTTCGGTGTTTGGCGTCGGTGTTGGGGGCACTTAATTGCCAAAAGCGTGACTTACATTTAAAAAATCATAAAAGCCACGAGACCTGCGCAAAGATAGCGCCCAGATAAGGATAGACGGATGCTAAGCGTTTGTCAGTTTCGCAAATTAACGAAAAATGCTTAGGACGAGCCGGGGGCCAATTAGGAGCACTTACCGCTGCCAGCTAACAGCTAACAGACAAACGGACAGAACGACAGAAAGACGGACAGACGGACAGACAGGGGCAGCCAAAGGCGTCGTTCTGTTGTCTGATGAGTCGCCAACTGGTTACTCTTTTTGTTGGTTTTTTATTGACTCTTAATTA
This sequence comes from Drosophila mimica, assembly GCA_037043585.1. Taxonomy (NCBI): domain Eukaryota; kingdom Metazoa; phylum Arthropoda; class Insecta; order Diptera; family Drosophilidae; genus Drosophila; species Drosophila mimica. Next base: position 2,203,149 of record JBAMBE010001187.1, read on the forward strand.
GCGTCGTATTAAAAGCTTTGACACATTTCTTTGAGTCAGCTAAAGTTGATGCCAAAATTATGGGAAATTCCGTTCGCCAAATGACAAATCCCCCCAAACTTGTGTATGTCTGTGTACATAGCCAGTATTAGCGTCAGCCAGTGGGCGTAATTGCCTCAACACATTGTTCCAAGGTGTACGACGAATAAGAGATACTACGCAGAGCACGTTAAATGCCTGCCAACAAAATTGAGTACGCATAAATCATGGCCCAAAGTGTCACTGGGCTGACAACGGAGACACAAAATCGGGTGCGAGATTCCGATTCCGATTCCCATTCCGATTCAGTTTCAGTTTCAGATCTGGAGCAGTAGATAAAATATGTTTGAGTATGACTCGTATTTAATAAACAATCAAGCTGAGAGTGGGAGATATATATACATATATATAAGTATGATGGGGAATGTGTTTCAAAATACAAAAAGGGGCAAGGGGATTGTTGTTGACCAATAACGGAGTTTCGTGGTTTTCATGTCTCTTTCATTTGCTGTGCGCCCGCACTTTAAACCGCTGGTTTTTTGTCATTGTCGATGTCTATATGTCACTGCTCCGCCTGCTCCGCCAGCTCCGTCCCTCCAGCGATTTATCAACGATTACAGTTTCTAAACGTTTTAGCGCGTGCCACATGCCGTCAGCTTAACGCACTCTCAGCGGCCAATCTGTATGGGTATCCCTTGCAAAGCGTTAATCCCTTGGCAAACGTTTTCATTTTGCATAGATATTCGAGTATCGGGTGGCAGCAGCTACAGATACAGATACAGATACAGATACATTTATTGCAGAGGGATTAACGCGCCATTGACATTTTTGTTGCTGAGATTTTTGGTTGTAGCCGACGCACAGCAGGTGAGTTGTGTTGCTGGTGTTGACTTAGCGGCTAACGAAGCTGGCGGATTTGTAAGCCGTATCTCTTATAATCAAGTGTAGCTAGCTGTTCGTGTGATCGCTAGTCGCGTTTGATTTATTTGCTGGCTATTTTAATGTCTGGACAACAGAGTGTTCGTTGTTTCATTAAACAATCATTGACTTCTAGTCAGACAAGCAGTCAGGCGGACAGTCAGTTTTTATGACCACCATATAAACATGCATAAAAATTCATCAGCAGTTGTGAGTTGATTTTAGTTATGTGCCCGTTTTCCGTTTTGCTTGATTTTAATAGTCTTACAATTCAGATGTTGCTCTTACTGTTGGTGTCGATGGTGGTGTCTCTGTCGGTGTCTGTGTCGGTGTCTGTATCTGTATCTGTGTCGGTGTCGATGTTGTTGTCGGCGTTGGTATCTGTGCAGCTATCGGTGTTGCTTACTGCTGGTCTCTTGGTGTTGTTTTTATTGGCCCAATTTGTAAATATAGCGCAAAAGTGTTAAGCATAACAATGAGCTGCCCAGGTGGGGCAGCAATTTCTGGATCATGCCATCAAGTTCGTTGCCTAAGTCATTTGATTCAATTCAATTGACTTCAACTCCACATTTTTCCGTTTCGTGCTGCATGATTTGTTGTTTATTTGTTGCTTCTAATCAAAGACAAATCAAACACGCACCTACAGTCAAAGTGTGTAGAAGTGCATATAAATTACAATGCTTACAGCGGCCTGCCAGCCACCAAGTCTTTGAAATCAACATTAATGCATCAATTGCTTTTTTTTCAAATTTTAATTTTCATAAACAAACAGCGCAAAATTTACGCATTATTTATGATTGCAAGGCATGTAATTCGTATGCTAATTGATAAGTATCTCAAAATTTATTAACCAGCTAGGCTGAAATGCAACAGCAACAGCAAACTCAAAAAACAACAACGTCAACAGCAACAACAAATGCGTGCGTGCCGTGCGGCGTCAATTTTCAAGTACACAAATGCAAAATTGAAATCTTGATATATATAAGGCAGCAGCAACAACAACAACACTATGAATGCTGTTGTTGTTATTGTTGTTGTTGTTGTTGTTAATGGCCAGCTGGTTCTCACGCACAGCAGTCGAGCACAGCTGCATTCGGACAGCGTCAGGTTTAGAGCTGACCCCGGTCCCCGACCCAAACCGCCCCCTTGGCGGAGCCCATGACTTTTGTGATACCGCCACCAAAATCAAGTTCAAATATAAAGTTGCTTTAGTTGCGACTTCATTTGCAAGGCAAATTTTATTTGTGCACAATTTTTAGCTGGCATCGAGTTGTTGCTGTTTTTGTCAATAGCGCAAATATTTGTGTAATATAAAACCGCCTGCAATAACAACAACAGCAACGTCCAGAAACAAGTGCAACAACCAACACAAAACAACTTGCATTCGGCAACTTTGTAACACGAAAAAGCAACTGCAACTGAAACTGAAGCAAAAAGCGAATTTTGTATCAACAACGTTAATTATAACAGCCATGCAAAATGACTAACACCACTAACAACCACACGAGCCAAATAAAGTAATGAGTTTTTTCAATTGTAAATATCAACTACACTGCAAGAAATATTAATAATCCGTTAGTACAACAGTCCGTTAGAATTACAAAATAATGTGGGAAATTATTATTATTATTTTTTGGTGTAATATTAATCATATATTTAAATTTATTTTTAAGGTATAAGCACAACTTTTCCCCTTTATAGAAGTACAATAAAAAGTTTAAGTTTTTGTTGATTTGGGTTGAAACTACTGAACTCAATGCGATGGCAAAACACAATTGATTTGATGATTTATTGCTCCCACCTGATTTGAGACAGCTGATGATTTCTACTCGTCTCATAATTTAAGTATTATACTGTCAAATCGTCAATTAAAAATAAAACCAAAATCGATGTAACGCAGTTAAAATAAATGGAAAATAATAAATAAATAAATTGTGCGAATGGTCAGACTATATGGAAACGAGTCACAAATGCAGTGTGTGGTTTACAAGGGGTCGTCGGGCACACACAGAGTGCTTGAAGTATGTTTGAGTAGAGGACAACAAAAAATAAAATATCTACTGCGTGTCGATCAATAACAACAACGCACGCTTGTCCCGTGTGTGCGACATTTTTGTACATTTTCGCCTTGATCTAGAATTTTTTCCTATTAATTGATCTCATAATGACAGACACTTCAAAAGCGACATCACGACGTTTATTAATTAATGCACGCAGCAAAACTAAACGCAACGAAACACGACCCGAACTCGAACTCAAAAACCACATTGATCGACTGGTGCGTATACGTAACATACGTTTTGCATGCGTTAATAACAACAACAACAACAACAACAACAGCAACAACAACAGCAGCAACAAGAACAGCACAACAAAAATGCCGGCAGCTTAATTAGCATTTTAGATTACTTCGGGGCAAGTGCGTAGCAAGAATTGAGCAAAGCGAAACTTTGTTTATAAAAATAAGTTTATGAGGTTACACCGAAGGTTGCAGCAAAGTGCATTTAAATAAATATAATAAGCGGCTAACTATGACTGAACTAAGTATGCTAATTAGTCACTGCTGTCAAAGTATTTCCCGTTTTTCAAGCACCCAGCAAAGACCACAACACATTCACAAATTATTTATCAACTAGCCAGTCTGGCTCTGGCCTCAGTTACACTAAGCCTGGTTGCACAGAAGTAATGGTCTACTAGGAGAAGATACGATGCTAAACATGTCTGCTATCTGCAAAATATTGCACAAATGCACTCAGCTCATGTTGAAACTAAACTGAAATTAAAAGTCAAGGAAAGCGAGTCAATTGGTATCCAATTTCAGTGATTTGTCTCGTTAGCAACGTAAAATGATTCAATAGAAATTGTCAGCAAGTCAAAAGACTCCGTCTGTTGCCAAAACAAACATTATAAATGCGAAAATTTATTCAATTTCAACAGTATTTTTATAATTGCATAAAATGAATTCATTTTAAAGCAAAGAAAGATATTAAAGATATTTTTAATTTATATATTTTTTTTTAGTATGATCCGAATAACTAAATTATAAATAATTGCTTTTTGTAGTTGCTGATTGGAATTACTTTTATTTTGTATTTCGAATTTATTTGCATAAAATTCGCTTGCAAATTTGTCAAATTACGCGTAGGCGACTCAAACCGAGAGCTGGAAGTGTTACTGTTGCCGTTTTGCGTCGCCGTCGCCTCATCATGTGACGCCCCCAACAGATCCAGACACGCTTCGCTGTAGCAGCAAGTTCATTGAACCACCTACGAGAAATATGCAAATCGAGCGTTGCAAAAAAAAAAAAAAAAATCAGTGAGCCAAACAAAAAGAAAACTAATTTTTGATTTGATTTTTATTGCCTTTGTCTATTGTAGCTGAAATTAGTATGTATGAATTTCGATAGCTACTCGCATTTTTCTTCTTGTTGTTATTTTCATTTTATTTTCTGTGCTGCAACGCCATCAAAACCACATTAATTAATGTTACCAAAAACAAGCTGCTGACAAGAAGATGAAGATTTATGTGCATTGCGCTTCACCCGAGAGTCAGTTGGCACTTGGAAATACGTGTTTAAAATTCCGATTGGCCAGCAACCAATTGGCGAAGATGCTTATTAAATTAATATACGTTTATGGTAAGTATTCGACGCAAATAAATTATAGCTGAATTTAAAAACGCTCTTCAAATTATGAATGCAAAATAATTTTGTCTTACCATAGAACAAAACAACAGCAAAAAAATGAAGCACGTTTAAGCCAAAAACTAAAAAAACCCATAAAGAAGCCGCCTTGCGACTATTTTCACAGCTGTGGCAACCACTGACGCAAGCAAATCTGTGAGCTTAGCAAACTATTATTGACATACTGAACAATTTTCGATTAATCTTTCACATCTTATCAGTGTTTTTATTGATAATTATGCAAGCCATAAACGAGACAATAAAGAGACTGATTTATTAATCTAGGTTATCTCTTACAAGCTATGCTTATTTCCCAGCTGCCAGCGACCACCTTTCAAATCTAATTTGGTGGCATCATTATGACGATTTGATTTTCATTATAGCCTATATAACCATTTTGATTTTGATTTAAATTTTAATAAAAAATTATCACGCCCATTTTCTGGTTACTAGCTAAAATGTCTGGCCCTAAATGACTAGAAAAATTCATTAGGCTGACTAAAAACGCACAAATTTCTCACTTGATTACAGACCAAGGCCCCGAAACTGTTGCCCTTTTCGATTGTGATTTCAAGGGTCGCCGATGCTGCCACATGCGGCGTAATTAAATTTTCTTTGTTGCTTGGGAATTCGCTACGATTTTAATTGTCGATTTGTGCTGAAGCAGCCTACGGCGCTGAAGTGGGCCTCTCATTTGAGGCAATCCCAGGCCTATGCCCATTGGGTTGGGCCCTTCCGCACGGCTAATGCTACAATTAGCAATTTCATGCGTCGTTTTTTGGTTGTTTGCGGCGTTTTTATTTTGTAATGTGTGAAATTGATTATAATTGGCAATTGGACTTATGAGCGGCAAGAGATTTCCCACTCAATTTATTCAGCTTAGTTTTTTCTTTTTTTTGAACTCAACTATGTGAAGAACACAAAAATTTGTAACTGTAATAAATGGGTAGTCGGCACATTAAATATATCTATAACCCGCAATTTGGCCAACTCACAATAAGTTTTAATAAATATCATGCGAGCAGTATTCCGCTGAAAACCTCTTCATGTATCATTACGTTTTGCAATTTGCAAATCTGCAAGGCGATCGCAACTTGCGTGGCAAGCTCTTTGAAGTGGTTTTTATCAAATGCTTCCACAATGTCGCCGACGCATGAGACCTGGACTCGGGGAGCTCTAGGCATTATAACACTCGTAATATAAGCAACAAGCACATTCAAATGACACTAACGGTTCTGTCTGTCTCGCTGTCTGTTTGGCTGTGTGAGCGCCAGTAATCATGTTTTAACGACACTCACTCACACACACACACACACACACACACACAAATAGACGAGCACACACAGCCATAAAAAACTCACGCTAGTACTTATATGCAGACATACAGGCGCGTCATCTGCGAGTTCATATAGAAATCTTGTAATCTGATAGGCATGACAAGAAATATTTTGCTTGTCATTAAATTTACTTTTATTTATGCAGCAGCGCTGATTGTTTGCTCTTTGTTGCTGTTGTTATTGTTGTCGTTAGAGTTTTTGTTGTTTAATTCGCGTGTTTTGTTTCGCAGCAACTCGAAATTAGTGAAAACTCTTCACATTTGTACCATGAAGTTGGCTTACGATCGAAGTAGCCAAAATGTATGCATATGTATGTATATTGTGTTGGCGCCTCCTAACGTCTGCCCAGCTCATCGATTTTTGCCGCTGTTGTTGTTTTTGTTGTCTTGTTGTTGTTGTTGTTGTTGGTTTCGTTTGCTTGCTGTGTTGCGCAATAGACGAAATATTTTCGCATGGCTCATTACAGTTGGTTTGGTTGCCGTAATCGACGCGGGCGCAGTGTAAGCGAAATATTCCGGGAATTCCGCCGTATGACGAAACAAAAGACTTAGGCAACAAACTGAGTAACGCTACAGCTCCTTAGAATAAGCAGTTATGACGTACCGCAAGCTGCATCGCATTTTATTATATATTTCTGTTTTTTTTTTTTGAAGTGCGTGACATTTAAAGTGCTGGCATTGCTTTGGCAGCTGATGACGGCGATGACATCAGTGGCAGCAGCAAATGTCAGTCAAGTGCGTCATTGATATTTTAAACAAAGGGCAAAAAGCGTTTAGCGGGAAATCAATGCATTTGTTGCTAAGCTACAGTAGCCAAATGGGCAGACAGCACGATTGACAGCCCCACTGACTAACAGATCGACTGACGGACGTGCAAGCGATCACCAGATGACTGGCGCACATCCGGACAGACGGACAGACAGTCTGTCTGCCGCCTAGACAACATGTGTAATGACGCGAACCCGTGCAAAAACCACAACAAAAAAACAAGCGGCATAATGAGCGCAATTACAGGTAAATCAAATCAAATGCAACTCGTTACTAGCCCAGGCACCGCTTGGAATCAGTCACAATAATTGCAGTGGCAAAAAAAAAGTTAATAAATCATGGCAGCAGAAAAAAGAATTAATTAAAAAAGCATATCGAGAAAAACTTGCCACGGTAACAATTTCAGCAGTTATAGTTGAAACAAAAAAATGCAGCCAACTGGCTATTAAGAGAACTTCTTGTTGACTCATCAGTCAGGCGGCGGCCCACAATTAACAGCCCAGACCGACGCTGTTACCCAGAAACTGTCTGTCAACATTTCTTGAACTCAATTTCTTTGTCAGCGCATGCAATTAAACAATTGCCGCCTTTTCTTGTTGTTATGGTTAATGTCGCTTTTGCAGTTGTCTTACTGTTGCTGTTGCATCTCTTAAAGTTGTTGTTGTTGTTGCTGCTGTTGCTGACAATAAATTAAATTTAATTCGCTTTATGTGCAACCTCTAGCACACGCCCAGTTGTACCTGAAATCTCGTGACTTGCGTTTCGCTATTGTGAGAATTAAATAGTTCTTTCCACATTTATTTGCAACTGCCTTTTGCCTTTTTATGTAATTTCCTTACTGTTGATTAAGTTTTTGTGTGATTTTGCTTTAATTATAGAATTTTAATTGTTTAGGTCGCGCATTAAAAGCAATCTAAGTAAAATGCAAAGTTAAGTTGATATACGGAATACCTTATGAATGCAACAGATCAGAATAAAATAATTGTCATAACAACTAATAATATTTATTCAACACAACATTTTTTTTTTGCATATCCTATTATTTTTTTATGCATGTAACGGTTGTATCATAAAAAATCATAAAAATGCTTTTCATTTATTTATTCATGCTGTGCGAGTAAATACTAAAATTTTCATTTCAATCAAACACGCCAATTAAAACGCTTTTCCAATAGATTGCATCACCAGACTTTAACTATCCCACTAACACAGACAATTAGACGGACGGAGTCAGACAATCAGCTGCTGCTGCTGCTGCTGGTGCTGCTGCTGGCGGCGCTGATTCGTCTATTGTTAAAGTGTTGAAGTGTTTTTATTTAAATTGCTCAACTGAACTTGTAATTATGGCGCACTCTTTTTGTTGTAGTTGTTTCTGTTTATATTGGTCGGACAGCGGCTGCTCTTTGCTTTTTACATAAAATAAGGAAATATATGGCAACGAAAGCATCAGTTGAAGTCTTAAAAGCCAAGTGGCCCGTTTGTGGCTGATGTTTTCTCTCAAATCACTGCAATTAATTGTTGTGGCAAACTTTTAACTAACGGTTTTATAGCCGAACGCACCACCATCAGCAGAGACAGCCACAACATCAACAACATCGGCACTATCAACAACAACAACAACAACAGCAACAACATCGAATGCGGCAGCTGTTTTGTCTGTTAATTGTAATTGAAATCATTCCATCAGTTAATTGATAAATCCATTGCTTATTTCAGCTCAGATTCGAGCAAGTAGTCAGCTTGGAGTCAACTTAATGAATGCTTCACATCTTGTTGGCTGATGCTGCTCATAAAGTGCAATTAAAGGCTCATAAAACCAAATTCGACAAAATAATAACTATAGACTATAGAGTAGAAAACATTTACACTTACCGCAGGCAAAGTCTCCTGCTCCATTCAAATTAACGGTATATATTAAATATTTTGGCTTTGTTTTATATTATTATTATTTGAAATATTTTTGGGATTTGTCTGGCACAGGCATTTAGCCGATTGAGATTCTCCGAGAAACAAACACGGCACAGACACAGAGAGAATGCACACAGTCAAAACACTTGCAAGTATCCAGTTCGGCAAATCTCAATCTTTAAAACGCGGATGTGACCGTCGTCTGTGCAACAGTTGCAAAAGGCAGCACGTGAAATATTTATGTAAATTTATTTGGCTTTTTTTCGCGGCAGTAAAATGCATTTGGAAACATTAAGAGGCACACTTTGCAATTGTCGTTGGGGCTGCGATTTGATTAAAGTTGAAGCCACCAGTCTGGCAGTCGACGAGCTGTCCGGCGTTTGTTTTTGTGTTGTTAGTTGTTTTGTTAGTGGTCGCCGCTGGTAGCCAGCTGTTTGTTTGTGGCAGGCAGGATTTGACTTGTCAATTAGTTTGTTGCTTGTTGCATTTTGTTGCTGTTGCTGTTGTTGTTCTTGTTGTTGTTTTTGTTTTTGTCGTTGTTATTGTTGTTTTTATTTTTGCTGCTATCACCCGAAACACCGTTATCTGGCGCAACTCTTACAGCTAACAGCATACGGCTCGTAGTAGCTCTCGACACTCAATACCAATCACATAATGCAAGCGAGCAATGAAATCGGCAGCAAGTTCGTTGCCTAAGTCTTTTGTTTAGCAGAGCGACAGTTGGGTTATAGCTTCTGTTGCTACGCCTATACTATATATGTATATAAATATATATGTGTGTGTATGTTTTTAATTTTATTTTTATTTTTAAATCGTAAACTTTTTATCGCTTCATGTTTTTGTATATACAATATAATTAATTTGCTGATATTTTTCTTTTAACTGCACGCTTTTTATGTGATCTTTTGGTGGCACTTAAAATTAATTTAATTTAATTTGTTTTATATTTGTTACTGCCCGTTGCCGTTGAAGGAAACAAGTTTGTGTTTTTTGATTATACTACTATGTAGTACATATGTATAAATTTTATGTGTGTATATACTAAATGTGGTAGCTTGACGAAGGGCATATCTATGCACATGTTTATTTACATACACAAATGTAACATATGGGCTTTGCTTGTATGTATGTATGTGTTGTATTAATTTGGTTTTATGGCAACACTGAATTGCTTTTTACTGTTGCTTGTTCGGCTGCTTTTATGAGTGATTTGGTTTAGAGCAGCCACAGATGGCTAAACATTAAAAATTGTAAGCTTTCGATGCAGCTGCAATCATTATTTGCTATGCGTTGTGAATGCAGTTCATTGGCCAAGTCTTGCATACGGCCGCAGTAAAACAGACGTACATAAATCGCATGCAAAACGCACGAAATCGCAAATAAAACGAGCGCACGCGACTGCGAAAACGCGTGAAAACTTCACAAAACTTTTTTGCAACGCGCGCAAACGCAAAAAGTTTAAACAGTCCCGCAAGAAAGTCGCACAGAAACTGCAAGAGGATGAAAATGGCAGGCAGCTCGAGCTCCCAGCTCATTGCCGAAGTCACCGCTTAGTGCAGCGCAGCAGCAGTCGCGGCAGCAATTGAGTGCAATTGCCGTTGCTGTTGCTGTTGCCGGTGCAGCAGCAGCAACAACAGCAGCAGCAGCAGCAACCATAACAATAACAATAACAACAAGTTGCAAAACACCAACGAAGCGCAGCGAGCAAAAATCGCCAAGCAAAAAAGTGGGAAAATAGCAACAACCTCTCAAAGACCGACTGACCGAGTAATACAGTCCAGCAACAGCTATAGCAACAGTAACAACAACAACAACAACAACAACAATAACAGCCAAACAGGCAACAGGCTGCCGCAGCGGCTCTGACAGCGGCTGCGGCTTACGATTGAGGAGCCGAGCTCACATACGAACCTGGGAGCAACGGCAAAAAAGCCGCTAAAACGCAAAAAACCTGTTGAGCTGGCTACGGCCGCCGCTTGGTCTCTCTGCCAGCGTCGTTCGTTGCTTCGTTTATCGCCGATCGGCGTCGCTCTCTCTAGCTTCAGCTCCAGGTTCAGCTGTAGCTCCGTGCTCAGTACTTGGCTCTGCTCTCTCAGTTGGCGTTGTTGAATATGTTGGTGATTTTCCAGTCAATCGCTCTGCTGCCTGCTGGCTGCTAGCTGACCTAGCGGTTATTTTCCAACACAGCTGTGCTATCAGTTGCCGATCAGCTTTTGACCAATAAAAAGAGGTTTCGGCGACGTCACTGGAAGGCGACGCTGCGACTGCGACGCGTGGAATGTGCGAGCAACTTAAACAGCAAATGAATTGAAGAGAATACGAAATACGCTTCATGGCGTTAAGAGAACTTAGGCTTAAGCGTGTTTTTGGCCCTGTGGCCATTTGGTTGATAAGAAATTGAATAAAATTATATGAATTTTATTAGCAACACACATTCATTTTCTTGTTTTATTTTTTCGCGAAATTTTACAAGTATACTTTAAAACGCCTCTCGACAAATTCGAGCTGAGTCGTATCAAGGCTCATTTATCAGTAAAGCAGCGAACACTAAAAAAAAATTGCCAGTTTTCTGGTAAGAAACTAAGTTGCCGACCAAAACAAAAAATTAAAAACAACAAAAAACGAACAAAAATAAAATAAAGCTGTTGCTGGTGCTCTGCCGCTGCTGCCACCACTTGACTTGTTGTGATTAAAATCATAATTGAAAGCGCCCCTTCCGCCAACGGGGCGATAGAAGTGCTGCCAAAACCCGCTTGCTGCTCACACTTTGCTGGCAGACATAGTAGCAACAGCAGTAACAACAACAATACCAACAACAACTTTGACACTTGCCACGCGTCAATGTCAAAGGCCTGCGCTTGACAATTTAATTGTCACACGCCCGCCGCTTTTGGTCAGCTGCGGCAACAGCAGCAACAGCAGCAGCAGCAGCAGCAGCACACGAACCTGCCGCCGGGGTCCGAGCTCGAACTCTATTAACGATGCCAATTGACGGACACTTGAATGCAGCACTGCTGTCAGTGTGGGGGGCGCAAGGAGAGCGTCTCGAACTTTGCATTAACATAAACATTGTTGGGCAGCAGAAGGAGCCTGCTCGGCAAGGGAGACAATAACAGCAACAGAAACATCTTGAACATTGTCATAAATAACGCGCCAATGACAACTTGTTTGGTCGCTGGCTGGGATTGGGATCGCTGCTCGAGTCGAGACTGAGACTGGGACTGTGGCTACGACTGGCACTGGGACTGAGACTGAGACTGCCGTCTAATGCAGAAATTGACGTGCGGCGTTTGCACCTACCACGTTTTTGATGCGTCCGCTGCAGCAGCTCCCCAGGCGGAGGCCACATAAAAGTGGCGCGGCAATTGCCAACTTTGGCCAATGTCGGCGACAAGTGTAAAACGACTGTCGATGCCGGCCGACTGCTGCTCCAGCATCGGCATCAGTATCACCTCCTGCACGCCAGCCTGGCCCGGCCTGGCCTGGCCTGGCCTGGCATGATCTGGTCTGCTCCTTTTAGCTATCGTCGACACGTTGACGGCGTGTTTGTGTGTTTATGGCAGCTGCCGTTTGATACTCATTCAAGTGCCGCCTAACATGATTTCGGTGTCATCTGCCTCTCAGCTTTAATATCGCCTGTTTAATGTGACATTTCGAAGCTGCATGTTGTTTGCTGTTGCATTATTTATGAGGAGAGGCAAACGTATCTGTTTCTGTATCTAACATTTCCCCATGCAGGAATCTTAAATGTTTAAATGTTTTTTAATTTAGTGATGATTGATGTCTTGTCCACGTTGCCTTGACAACGACACACGACTTGACGCAGTCTAAAAACTTTGACTGCGACGTCGACTGCAACTGCAACTGCAACTGGAACTGCGACTTCATCTGATTGCCATTTTGGATGTTTGTTAATGTGCCTGTGGGGATACGCAGCTAAAGAGTACGTCAGCACAAAAGTCAATTAAGCGGCGATTTAAATGCAGGCAGGGTCAATGCCAGGTTGCAGACTAGAAAGGAGTGCCTCAAATGGCAGCCAGATTTGGCCTAATGGTCTCTCGCTACGTGCTGCCCATTGTGCCCCATTTGACCTGATTTTATTTGCAGTATTTTACTTTTATTTCTCACTGTATACTGTATACTGTATACTGTGCTTTGCCGTGCTGTGCTGTGCTGTACTGAGCCTTGCACGCTGCCTGGCAATGATGCGGAACTGAATTCGAAATGAAATTGCAACCACAAATTGCAAGTCGGACCCATCGACAATTTCATTTTTCTCAATGCAGTCGAGTTCAAAAGGTTTACCAAATTATAAATTAAAAGTAAATCGAATCGAATGCGCACCCATTTGTCTCTGAACTTGAAAGTGCCTATCCCGCCTGGTAGCTTGTGAAAGTCAGGTTTGGGGTCAGGCTTATAGGCAGCAGCAGCAGCCACAGCAGCCACAGCAGCCGCAGCAGCAGCCACAGCAGCCGTTCAACAAACAGGTGCACGCCAAATCCGTTTGACAGTGCTGTCAGCTGTGTGTGTTTTTCCATCGTGTTCTAATTTGCATGCAAACGGAACTGAAGCCGGACCGACATCGATTCTTGAACTACGACTGTCTGTCTGTCATGATGAATTACTTGGCATGGGCACGTGAACGTACTAGATCACACACACACACACACGCACACACACAGACAAATGAGATCACATTTCTAGTGGCAAGCCGTGTGGGCGTCCTCAATAGTCTGTCGATGCGATGTCGCATGTGATTCCGATTCCGAATGCAATTCCAATTGCCACAATCTCAATTCATAATGATTATGCCGCTCATTAGCAGGCAAGCATCAAAAACACTAACAACAACAACAACTGAGAGAACAACAGCAGCAGGAGCTGGTTCATTGCTAATTACAATTGCCAGACAGAGAGCAAACTGGCAGCTTTAACGAGGACATTGGCAATGGCAATGGCCATGGTGATGGCAATGGCAATGGCAATGGCAATGGAAATTGCTATGGCCCGGCTAATTTATGCCCACGCATTGCCATTGCGGGGATTCCATTGGTCATCGCCATTGGCCATTTGGCTGTCAGCTTTTAGTGCGTACATCACTCATTGTTACAGTTAGAGAGTTGGCGGCTCTAATTTAATTTAAATGAAACTCACTGTAGTTAAAACACCCGCGCGATGTAGCCGCATGCTGCACATTTATCTGCCACAGGCAGCGACTCTAACTGCAAGTTGCACTGGGCAAGCGGATCTTGCTCCACATCCACTTGGCTGTCGACTGTCCAGTTGCTGCAACTTTTCAAATGTGTGTTGGGTTTACTAGGTGAAATTTTGAGCTGACGTGGGCGTTGCAATATTTTTGGTTTTATGGCCGTCGTTCACAATGCACCTCAATTGCTGTCTCCCGGCGGGTAAACATGGCAAAACTGGCACTGTCATTAACCCATTAAAATGTACCTGTAACTCGATATCAAGCTGAGCCTTCAATTTGGATCGCTGTCCAGATCTGGCTGTTGTTCCTAATTTCCTTAGCTATTCCCATTTCATTGATGGGTATTTTGACATTTTAATTATGATAGAGTAGAGTTAAATTAAATAATTCAAATATATATACTCAATTCAATAAGGGCAATTAATTTAGGTTTAACGGAATGAGCCTAATGCGTCCTGATTTACTACGTTTATAAATTATAAATGTCATTGATAATGATGATGTCTAAATGCGTGATTATTATTTAACAACCCTATTCTAAAATATTCTTAATTAGAAAATGAATGCGAATGGCTTAAACGACTGTCGACTAGTGCTTGCCAGTAGGTTAATCACCAGTGCCAAACCAGAATCAGCGATTGTCATCATCAGCGTCATCGTTGTCTCTGGCTTATTGCTGTTAATTCATTTTGCTCGCGCTTATCAACAGCGCCATCAGCGCAAAAGCGAACATTTGTTAAACACTAAATGCACTTATTTGTTTTGTGGCAGTGGCATCCGCATCCGCAGTTGCTGATGCTGCCGCAGTCGCAGTTGCAGTTGCAGTCGCAAAAATGCAATCAACATCGGCCACACAGCGGCAGCGCCGACGACTAACTGACTGACAGTAGTTAGGAGCTGCGACTTGCTCGCGCAGTGGGGAAGCTACTAAAATGAGCAGCAGTCTTAGTCTCAGTCTGAGTCAGAGTCAGAGGCAGAGTCGGAGTCAGAGTCTCAGTGTGAGTGAGCCCCATGGCGGCGCAAACTCTGACTCCGACAACACAGTTTTGACTCCCACGTTTGCGCAGGCGCATTGCACAAATTGCATTATTTGCACGCCGCGCAGTTGTCTGCCAGTTGGAGTTGGAGTTGATGTTCTTTCTGTTGCTGTTGCAGTTGTTTGTTGACTGTTGACTGTTGTTGTTACTATTATCATCAACATTGTTCTTGTTTGGGTTTTGGCAGTGTGGTGCGCAAAACTTCTACCGCTTTGCTGCTCGGTGCATGACGGCAGCGGCACTTGACGCCACGAGAACATAAAAATGCTTTTCAGCACTCGCACTCGCACTCGAAGCGATGACGATGCTGCCGCGTTGTTCAACTAAACTACTCCAGTCAAAATAGCATTTTAATAGACGCAGCATCCACAAAAACAGCAACTACCACTGCAAACATGAATAGCGAGTCGACACGACGACCTGGACCCAGGCTTTATGACGCTGCAACATGTGAAAATAGTTGAGCGAAAGAAATTACAAGCACACGCTTTTCTAATCTACGAACCTTTGCTGCTGCTGCATGTCCAAAAATTTGACAGTGGTTTGCGGGGGGCGGGCACAAATCTTTATTTTGTGTTTTATGTTTGCGTCCAGGAATTATATCCAGTTAGCTTCCTCTGCCCAAAGCAAATAACACTTGTAACGCCCTGCACGGAGTCTCTACCTTGGTAGTTGTTGTTGTTGCTAATGTTGCTGTTGTTGTTGTGGGTTTTGGTGTTGTTGATGCGATTCGTATTGGTGTTCATGATCATGTTGGTGTTCGTGTTTACTTTGCTGCTGAGGTGCTGAGCTGGTGCACATTTAGCCAAACGCTTGACTTACCCATACCACATTTTTGGGTGGGTGTCTGTGTAATGAGCAACTGTTTATTGCTGTCTAAAGTTGGCAAGTGAAGTGCTCATCATGACAGCTGTAAATTTGCCTAGGCAAAGATGATTTATAATTGTCATAGACTTCCTGGTTATGTTATTTACATAGCAAAGATAATGCTTGAAAGTACTTGTAATCGTAATCGTAATCGTAATCGTAATCGCACATGGCATATACATTTCAGCCGCTCGTCATCATGTTGACATTATGGGCTAAAACAAACATTGCGGTCATGAGGCATTAATCGTGTACTCACCGCAAGGAGCAGCAAGTCTTTGTTTAGTTTTTCTTAATTTCACAATTTAATTTCTCTGTATTAAATTTAATCTAAGCTAATTTTTTTATTGTTGTGGAGCAACAAATGTCGAATATCTCGTGGCATTGTTGTTTCAGCAATGATTAACAATAACGTTTTTAATTGATTGTTTATCCTGTAAGAGAGTTGACTAAAAATTAAACCGATTATTCGCTAGATTAATTTGATTTCTTTTCTTAGTTTCAGTTCCTGTTTGGTACGTGATCAAACAGAATACTCTATAAATCAAGTTAATTACATTGCCCGTAATAAAAACAGTAGCAAATCATCCAGTTGAGACTTTTTGGGCTGGACAGACACTGCCACTGCCACAGCTACTGTCAATTAATTTAATTGCAATTGCATGAAATCACACAACACTCAACATAATATTATAATTAGTTTTTAATGCGCTTCATTATAAAATACGCTACTGATGCCGAGTCGAATCAGTTGATGCATTGTGGGGAGTCGTCTGCAGCTCCTTTTTAAACAGAAACAGAAACAGAGACAGAAACAGAAACAGAAAATGTGAAAATAGTTCAATTTAACGAGGGCCATTTATAATTTTATTGACTACTAGTCGACGGTCCATTAATGGCGAGTTCTGGGCAACAGTTGTGAAATTTGGCGCAGCAGAAGCACCGCAGGCGCTGACATGTGCGATTGGGACTTGGATTTGGCTTTGGTTTTGGCTTTGGTTTCGCTTTTGTACAATCAAGTTAGAGCTGAATTTTCAACATTAGTTTGCGATTTGATGGCCCAAAGCTGTCACGTCGGAAAGCAGCCGAGGAAAAACAAAATGTAAAGCAGCAACACATTTGCAACATTTTGACTTCTCGTCAAAAAGTGGCGGGGAACAGCCAACAATGTTTGCTAAACAGGCACACGTCGAGCCACCGAACAGACTCGAGTTGAGGTCTCAGCCTCAGCCTCTGACATATTCCTTGTTGACGGCGCACGACTTGGCTAAGGACGGCGGCCGTCTTTGCCGCTGACTGGCACGGATTGAGGGCATCATTATGATGTGACTGCGACTGTGGCTGTGGCTGTGGCTGTTGCTGTGACTGCAGCAAAAATGGCCATGGTGACGACGACGACGACGACGACGGCGACGGTGACGGCAACCTTTCGGGAGGGGCTACATAAACATTTTCATTTTCGTTTGGCATAGAAACGTCACCGGTTGGCACATTTATCAAAAGTTGCCTTACTGACATTTGCAAGCCACTTGAAGTGGGTTAGCGGTGCAGTGGTTTTTTTTGCCCCTAATTTTCTTTTGCCTGTTCGCGTTCAGCTCTGATCTCATTAATTTTATTTGTTGCAAAAACAAAAAAATCGACTTTTTGAAACACATTGCCGCCCTGAGGCGTCACAATGTGGCGATTTCTCAATACGCAATTTTAATGTTATTTATTTAATTGAGAAATGACTCTGAAATTAACTAGCTCAAATGCCAATTATAGATCTGTTAATCAAAGGGCGGCCCTCTAATGATATCGGCCCCAATCGGAGCATTAATAATGTTTTTCTTTAACGATTTGTTTGCAACTAGCTGGCCACTAAATCAATTAACGCCTGCAGCCAATAAGCCGAGATAACAAGCCCAAGCCAAAAGCAAATTATTTTGACATTTGCAACCGCAATACGCCCGACCGACCGCCCGACCGACCGCCCGCCCGACCGCCCGACGTTGTCGTGGTTGTCGTTGAGTTTGCCGTTGACTCTGATGTAATCGCCGACTGGCATCGGGCTTGGCAACAAAACATTGGCGCTGGCCACAAATATGTTTTATCGCATTTATTATCAGTTGCACAAAATCGCCTATAATTGAAATACTGTTAACTAGATTAGCGGCCATTAAAGACGAACGCGTTTTAGCCTGCAACAGTCGGCAGTTAAACTAAACGGCGGGCGTTGCATTTGGCCACCAGTTTGTCAGTTTGCCCGTTTGCCAGTTTATTACCTGACCAGATACGTCATTCGCTCATTCTGGCTTTAAACTAAGCCAAAACTGAAAAGCACTCAGTCTCAGTTACTGAAATGGTGCGATTGGTAAACACCAGTCCAATAAATCAGCAGCAGCCCGAAGGGACATGCTCTCCATTTTCGATATTGTTTATTTAAGTGCATTCAAATAAGCCTTTTTACTTTTTCAAATATAATTAAGTTGTTTAAGTGGAATTTGCGACCATTAAATTATGCAAATGTTGCCGCACACTCGAAACTCAATCGCTTCATGCATTTTTACACCGGTAATTTGCACACCGTCGCCCTCGGGTGCCACTAGATAAATTGTAAATCACAAAACTGGGCAAGTTTGGATTTCTTTACCATTTCGCACCAGTGCAAAAAAATTATGTGAGGGTGCGTTTTATATATACGTTTTTTATAAGCTTTAGAGTAAAGAATATTTACATTACTTTAATAGTTGTATTCACTGATAAGAATTAAGTACAGTATCGATTACGTATTTTGATAGATATTTAGAGAGAATTAAATTATGTGCTTAAATCATTCACTAATGCTGTTCAATATTTTATTATAGATCTTTTTATTCTTTTATCTTTTTACATATCTATTAACCTTAATGGTTGTAATGGTAACCCTTGATTTTATTTATTATTGCTACCATATACTTTCGAATCATTTCGAGTCAGTGCATTACAGTTGAGGTGCTGCACACAAATTTTCATGAACGTTGCAAGGCGCATCATGCGTTTTTAATTGACACCAAAGCACTACTCGAGGAAGCTTAAAATGTTTTACGCATTTGTTTATTTGATTTTTATTTTTATGTTGACTCCTTTTTCGATTGTGGTCAGCTGTGCCAACTGGCATACAGTGATAATGATGATGATGATGGTGATGATGATGGTGATGATGACGCTGTGTTTGTGTGCCCACACACGCACATAAAGATGTCAACGCTTAACTTATCAAGCAAATGAAGCAAGCGGCAAGTAGACGACGCCAACGACGCTGACGTTCACACAATAAAAACTACGATAATTTCTTATTTGAGTTTTATTTGCGTGTCGTTGCTGGACACACAAAATACAAATACAAGTAGCGCCCACCGTTGGCCGTTTATCAAACAACAATAAACCGTAATTTATGAAAAATGCTTGTAAAATGACGATAAAACAAGTGCCAGGCAGACAACGGGACAGACGGACGCTGCGCCCGAAGAGACTACAACTACAACCACATCCACGACAACGACAACAACAACAACAACAACA
Source organism: Drosophila mimica (assembly GCA_037043585.1). NCBI lineage: Eukaryota > Metazoa > Arthropoda > Insecta > Diptera > Drosophilidae > Drosophila > Drosophila mimica. The sequence goes on from JBAMBE010001187.1 coordinate 2,222,435, forward strand.
GCGATGATGATGATGATGATGACATGGACATAGACATTGCTGCCTGTCTTGCACAGGGGCAAAGCTTAAGCCCGAGCCGTGGCAAGTGCACACAAGGCATGTGGGTGTCTCTTTATATGTGTCTGTGTTTGTATACCTCTGTGTGTGTGTGTGTGTGTGTGAGTGTGTCTATTGGACAGCACAAAGCGAAGACAAACAATTCATTGTATGCAAGTGTCTCGTGGTCGTGGCTTTTGGTCTACGATCCCAGCTGCATCTTCACTTTGGCCTGCACATTTCACCATTGTCGACACGCTTGTTTTGTACCAACCCAGCCGGCCAAGTGAGCAGCCAGCAACTGCGACGGTAACTGTTTTGGCCCAGTCCAGCGACAGGTCAGGTCCACAAAACATTTGTTCAAGTCACAACTTTTGCTTTCATACTCCGAAGCTAGCGAGTTGTTTATCTAATTGTTGTGGACAACGTTTTACAATTACATATTAATTGAGTCCATAGAGTTTTGCAAGTCAGCCCTTAAAACTGCTGACGCCACAATTTAGCCAGCCCCATTAAAAACCTCACTGGCGAGTTCTGCTAATTGAGGAGAATTTACTGGGGCAGTCTACCCCTGTGACCATTTAAATGTGTTTACTCTGACGGGCGATGTTTAGCGATAATATATCAGTATAATCCATAAATAGTGACAAGTTTGATGGAATTCAGTTTGTTCAGTTGCCTGTGTCCTCTCGGAGGTAGTCGCACATACGAGCAAACCGTTGACTGGTTGCGGCTTACGTAAGTGAATATTTTCTTGATGTTTTTTTGTAATTCTGGCAAATGAAAATATGCAAAAATATGCACCGCAAAGGCACGAAGAACGGCACACAGACTCATTTCAGCCTCAGAAATGTGGTACATCCAAGGAAACCACAAGAAAAAAATCAAATTATGTAAAAACTCTGGGAACAGGAACCCAAAATTATCAGCTAACCAATATTGACCTAGTACCCCTTGAAGAGTTTTGATGTTGTTAAGCTATGTGTCCTACCCTTTGGTAGTCTGTCTGTTTTGGCTCATTTCATTAGCATAAAACGAAGAAAGCCGGTAATAGAACTTGCCAACATATTTGCAAAGTATTGAGTATTTGTATGCATCGACTATTTGCTTGTATTTTCTAATTTATTTTCACAATAGCTGCTTAACCATGTAATATTATTTAATATATATCAAATATGCTCAATTAATTGAAGTTGTACTAAATATCATCGCAATAATATATATATATGAAGCCGTCTTTCTAATGTTTGACATTAAAATAGAGAGATTTCATTGTCTTTAAAATCAATTGAAGTAATAATCGATGACACGCTTGTGCTCACATCCTTAGAATATTGAGCGAACAAATACATTTCATAGGTTTGATCTGGCGTTAGACAATTGGCGTGCGAGTTTCATACAAAAGAAATTGGAAAAACAATTTATGGCGCCACGATTTGTTGACAAATTTCTCACAACACGATTCATAAATTATGTGACCGTGACCGTGGGTTGCCTGTGGCTATATACATATATATGTACATATGTATGTGAAGGAGCCGAACTCCCATCCGCACGACATGTGAGACAATTTGGAAACGTAATCGTGCAATAGGTGTCACTGAAGAGTGCTGACACTGTTTCGCTGGCCTGACGATCATAATTTGCAAGATATTATAGCTGCGTCGAAGGTCGTTAAAAAAAATACACGAATTAAGTTGAATGTTGTTCGCAGACTTTTAAATTATCTTCATCTTTTTCGACTAGGGGGTCACATAACTTTCTCTTTTCTTGCTTGACCCAAAGGCATGCGCATGTTGCAGCTGCCACGAAGGATCACTCGAGACGCTCATATAGTTTTATTACACTCATAAAGAACGCCGCATGAACTTTGGCTTGCGGCATTCAAGCCAAACATGTCTTAAAACCGAATCTTTGTCTAAAGTTTTACTTAAGGATTACATATATATATTTTAACTTAGTTAAAATTAACAAATATGAAAAATTAATAGATACATGTTTAATGACTTTGATTTATTTAATATCCAAGAATTAATTTTATGGTTCTATGCTAGGTTTAATCCCAATTAATTCAGTTCGATTATAAACTGAATATATATCCCTTGTTTCAGATTAAGTTCTTATAAAGACTTTATTCCAAGACAATTTTGAACTGAATATATTTATTCTCTCCTTTCAGATAAAGTTTATAAAGAATGTTCTTTGATATGTGGATTAATACTGATTTTAAGAATTTTGAATCCGGACTCTACCAACTGTACGCGCTGGTAATGCAGGTCATCAATGGAAGAAGCATCTTCTATTACAATCCAAGTGGGCTGGAATGCAACTGGCAGTGGTTCCAGCAGCACAATCTGTCCAACCAGCCACAGTGGGCTTGGTACAACCAAATACCATACTCCTCACTGAGAGAGCAACACAACAGTGAACTCTTCGTTATTGCCTGTCTGTCTGACAGCTTCAATATGAATGAACTGATGACATTAGCGACTATTCTAGATCATTTGAGGAGTGTACGTGTGCTCATTGAGCTGGGAAGCAGCAATGGAAGCAGTGGTATTCCACTCTCTGAAATGGATACTTTGGCCACTCAAATTTTTTTATTTTGCATGCAAAGCAGCATGCTCAATGTAGCTCTGTATTTTCAGCATTCGACTCATCCTTTAACTTTGTACAGTTTCAAGGCATTTCCACGCTTTAGATTGCTTAACAGGCTCTTTACCAGTTCGGGCTTAAGGCCAGATGACGAGCTTTATCCTAACCAGATAAAAAATGTCGAGGGCTACCCACTGCGCGTCATGCCAGATTTATATGAGCCAAATACGATCTTGTATCGCGATGCACAGGGAAATTCGCATATCACGGGATCCATGTGGCATTTTATTGAGTCCTTTGCCGAGACTCTTGGTGCGGGGCTAAGTGTTTCATATCCGACATGGAAAAGGGGAAATAAACGGACGGAGATACTGAATACACTGGAAATTACTAGAAACGGCAGCGTAGATATCAGCCTAAGAGCTGCGTATTTGATCGAACAGTTTTCGAATAGGTAGGTGGGTCCACTCAAATAAAGACATGCTCTACAATTTACAAAACTCACTTAAATTAAAATATAATATAAATATTTCCTAAATTGTACTGCATTGTTGTAGGATCCTCTATGTCAAATGATCCTAATATGATTTTTAATTAATGTAAGGGATAGATTGACTAATTGATTGATTTATTGTAGGTATTACCAATACGCATTTCCGATTTGGTCTTCAAATTGGTGCCTCATGATACCTCGGGAAAGTCCCATTGAGATACAAGCTTTATTTAAATACGTCCTGGATGTAAAAGCTCTGGCACTGTTGCTGGTTGTTTTTGGCAGCGTTGGGTTGTTGTGCTGGAAAGGAGTAAGGCATTTCCCGATCTGGATGCGATACTGTTGGGACCGTCTAAGCACATATCCCAAATTACTAGCCCTACTGATCTTATGCGCTTGCAAGGCGCAGCTACTCACATTACTGATATCGCGTCCTTTGTCAACGCCCATCAACAGCTTTGATGAATTGCTTGAGTCGGACTTACGCATCTTAACGCCGCGATTGGATTTCTATAACTTGGAAGACAGCTTTCGGGCGAGGTATGCGGACGCCTTTAGGCTGACAGACAACTTAACCGAGCTGTTCCACTTCCGGAACAGTCTTACCCCCAGTTGGGCCTACACGATTCCATTGACGAAATGGCTAGCTATTGATGCTCAGCAGCAATACTTAAAGAAGCCGCTTTTTCGCTATTCAGATCTGTGCCTATTCGGATACAGTCTCCAAAGTATTGTGGTATCCGAGGAATCCATCTATAGGGAAGCTCTAAATTTATTCATCATGAAGGCACGGCAGTCAGGATTAATTTTACGTTGGGTGAAGCGTGGCTACAATGACATGGTAACTGCAGGTCTTATGCACATCGAGGATTGCAGTCAAATCGACCAGTGGCGGAATCTACAACTACATGACTTACAGTTTGCCTGGTGTTTGTGTGGTGCTGGATTTGTTGTGGCGCTGATTGTGTTTGCAGTTGAGCTACTGAGATTCTACGTCAAAGTGTGGCTGGATAACTTGTAACTGTTATGTTCAATGTGGCATATAATATAAAAACAAATGCAAATTGACTGCTGTCTGAAAACCACCACAACATCACGATGAACTGCACGAAGAGTCATTTCAATCACAGAATTGAGACGCAACCACAAAAAAAGCACCGAATTATGCTAAATCCATGCAACAAGCACAAAAAACCAACTAATACCTGCCATATGGCAAATGATAATCCCTTGATGTTGGCAACATAAAAAAAAATATAGAAATAATATGTTGAATAGAAGTGGGCCATTATTGTGTGTAGGAGTTGTGCCAGTTTTTGAATGTACATATGTAAATAGCATACATTTTTTTAATGTTATTTTGCATACAAAATCATGCAGGTATTTATTGCAAAAGGTTTGCCTTTACCTTGCCACCAATCGTATGACTCACTGTCAGACGTTGACCGCCCTGGTCGGCATGGCCACCGCGTCATCGTCGTGGTCGTCCAGGTGTTCAATTAAATACCGACGTTGACCTTAATACTCGAGCTGTAAAAGCCTGCCAGAATTTTTGACAAATTGTCGTCGAATGTGCACAGAAATCAAGTTTATGGTCAATTTACTTGAACAACTTTTTAAAAATGCTCATTCACACTCGTATACGCATACACGCACACACACACACACACACATACACAAAACCACACACGCAGACACACGCGTGCAGATTAAACCATGGCAAATATTTTTTATTTCAAGTCTTGTAGAAAGTTTGGCTAAGCTAGCATTAAAATACCAAAAATAGCCATCGGCCGATGCAATTGCCAATTCCAAGGTGTTAAATACTAACGTATGCATTAAAATTGCTGATGAAGCGTCTTGTGGTCTGTCTGGATTGTAGGATTACCAAATATTTGCGACTGCTGCCAAAAGTCAAAAGAAATCAATCAAAATGCCACAATCAACAACAATGGCAACAACCGCGACCAGCAACAACAACAACAGCAACAACGGGCGCCAAAAGGCAACACAAGCAACAACAATAGCTGCAACTGCAGCAACACTCGCCACCGACAGAAGCGACAGTCTGACGTGTGCCTAAGACGCTTAGTGGCTGCCTGCCAGACGACGGCTGCTGGCATACCGACCGACCGACCGACAGACCGACCGACCGACCGACAGCCCCTCGTCTCTAAGTGGACAACAAAACGCCTCCAACACTTTTGGGCGCGAAAAATGTGTTGCCATTGCCGGCGATGATGCTTTTGTTGTTGTGGCAGCGGTTGCATTAAGTTTCCCGGACCAAGTGTTTGCCAAGTGCTCGGTCCGACTAGGTTTACATGCTGCAGTTGCAGTTGCAGGGGCGTAACGGCTTTTCTCGACTCAGACTCAAACTGCAACTCAGGCAGACTCATGTGATGCATATAAAATAAATAAGCCAACTTTGATCTTCATTTGTTGCTGTCAAGAAGCTGACATTACTCTGCCATTGCCTTCGGGCCTGACCCATATTTGCATAGTTTAGTCGAGAACAAAATGGCAGCGCCAAAATGTTGACAAGTGTCAGTCAGGCGAACGCTTCGTCGTGTGGTTTGGGATCCTCGCATTGTGCATAAATTTGCATGTGGTCGCATCTCACGCTTTGGCCACAGACTCGGCACACATTTGTTGCGGTTGCGGCAGTGAAATGTTGTTTTGTTGTTGTTGTTGTTGTTTTGTTGATATTTCGATTTTTCGAGCGCACCTTTATAGTCTATTATACTAACGGGAATGGCCCGAGAGCAAGCCGGGCCAGAGCCGATCGACGGCGACGTCGACGTCGGCGTCGGGTAATAATAAGTAAATTGATTGAAGTGTGCGATATCATGTTGGCCGCTATTGAACGGAAATGGCCCAATGGCTCCCCGCAACTCCGCAGCCGGAGTCCGCTAAATTTTTGTGGTAGCGGATTCAATGTCGATTTCGTTTTACACCAGAGGCGCAGATACGCAACCAAAGATAGACGAGTGGGGTTGGGTCAGTTGGCTGGGTCGCTGCCAATGCCACGCACGCGGGGTGCGGCTCAGTCCATGACGCCCACCCAGCTTGCCCAAAGGCGAATCAGTTAAGGTCGGGGACGGGCTGCCTCAATGCTAACTTTATGCTTTAAATAAATTATTAGCGTCTGCATCTTAAATGCTTTAATTGCACAATTCCACAGGGATTACTTCTCTAAAGCGAATCTTAATTGAATACTTAAGAATCCTTTCTAAATTTATGAACGATAATCAGTTAATTAGCATTTGATTTTAGAGTTTCCTTCTACTCGACTTGAGTACGTTCGTTGACAAAATCAACTCCATACATGAGCTACAACTGTGTGCAGCAACAACAACAACAAGTGCAACAGCAACTTGGCGACATGTTGCTGGGGTGTAATTAGCATGCTAACTGCCCGGCGATTGAGTTGACTTTTTGGTCAACTTACACCAAAGTGTGGCGCACCTGCACATGTAGCAGTTGCCGTTTCCGCCGCCGCCGCTGCCGCTGCACACATTCACCGCCATCTCAAATGATCTCATAAAATGCTACTTAACACGTCGTTGTTGTTGTTGTTGCTGTTGTTGGTCGGCACCTTAGCCTCATGTTAAACTGAGCCGTAACGATAACTCTTTGGCTCGTGTGTGCGACTGACTTGTCTTGTGAACGTCGGTCTGTCGATTTTTATTGACTTTTCATTGATTGCTGCCGAGCAGCACAAATTAAAAATTAACAAAAAATTCTTTCAACAACGCCGGCTTCTTGACACATGCATAATTAAAACACTTTAAAAACTCGCGAATTGCGTTAACCAGCTCAAGTTGTTTCTTACCGCTTTTTGTGATTTTTGTATTTCTTTTACGTTCGTTACATTTCAGTACTTTACTTGCATGCCCCACGCGAGGTGATGCAATGCATTTTGTTTTGTTTTTTTTTTTTTTTCTTTGGTTTTTGCTTACTTATTGATTTTTGAAGTTTGCTCAAACATTTAATGGACTCTTTCTGTGTATATGCAAATGTATGGTTTCCTGCCTGCCAGCAGCAAGCAACAGCAATAATATGAACGACAACAGATGGAACAGCAACAACCACACCACACTACAACGTAGCAACTGCAACAACTGCTTCAGCCCATAAATAGGCAATTTTCGGTTGGCCGCTTAACGCCAACACCAAAATTGGTTGGTCTGCAACGAGTCGAATCGATTATCGTACACTTAACACCAAGCACCTCTTTAACCTGTGCTCTGGCTCGATCCAAGTTGGAGCAGTGTTACCCTTTAAGGTTTTTGTGTAACAATTTTCAAAATATTTTCAATCAAAAACTAGGCGGTAACTTCAGCATGTTGCTTGCTGCTTGCTGCTTATACTGAGCGTTGATTGCTCGGCACTGCATCACACTGCATTCAAACATGATTGTAAAAATAAAAACAGCAACCTCGTCCAGAGCCGCAATCAAGGCCAGCACTGGCATCATTATCAGCTTCAGCTTCAGCTTCAACTTCAGCTGCAGCTTCGGTTTTTGGCATCGGCATTGGAATCGGGCGATCGGGATTGGCTTCGTGCTGATTATCAGCATGTGCACTGGCTGGCCGACAATGACGACGTCGCCGCATGTGCTTTTGCCCTCGATCCATAGATCAAGATCATAAATAGCAATAAGCCAAGCTAGACAATGTCTGCTAACTGTTTCAGGCAATCAATCAATCCATCTCGCCGATGCTGCGCCGGCTGCAGCTGCTCAGTTGACGCCGACAGCATTTCGCGAGCCTCGCGCAGCCGATTTGGAAAGTTCATTCAGTTGCGCTTCAGTTTTTCCTCTACTTTTATTTGATTTTTTTTCCTAACCAAAACCAAGTTTGCTGCGGCATTATAAAACGTGATCGATTGATTTGTGCGATCGCAGCGGGGACAGCGGCATCGGCGGTGACGGTGACTGCAACAGCTACAGCTACAGCTACGGCTACAGCTGAAGCTGAAGCGCCGGTTGCAAGTTCAACGAGCCGATTGACTGACTGACTGCTGACTAGATAATTGTAGCGTTCTGCCGTTGACGCTACTTTTTTTTTGCGTTAAACAGCTGGAGCAGCGAGAGCAGCCAGCCGAGGAGGCTGTTCTGCCGCATAGCTGAGGCATGCAGCGCATTCCACTTGGCCTGGCCAGCTTCAACTGCCCCAGCTCCTTCTCCGGTTTACTGCTCTCGCTGAAAGCGGGCAATCTGTCAGCCTGACAGTTGGCCCAGTCACAGAATTCTGCCAGCCGCTGTCGGCATTGCATTTGATGATTGATGATTGTTGAAACGCGAACAAAATTATGATTAAATAAGTAATTGTAGTTAAACAAAACGGCAATTGCGATGGCGATGACGACGACGACGATGACGACGACGACGACGACGGTGACGACGTCTTCGAAGACGACGGGCACGATTGAGCCAAAATAGCCAGTTAAAAATGCTAAGCAGTTGGCGATTGGGATGCGGATTAGCGGCAGCACCTATGATAGCTGAAAAGCAGTTCGATCAGTTGCAGCTTTTAGATGGAAATGGAGATGGAGATGGAGACAACGCTGACACTGTTGTGAATGATCTTGACTCCGGCAGCCACACAGGCCATCCATAGACCTCGTAGGCAATTTTTTTTTTTTTTTTTTTTTTTTGTTTATCCTGGCAGCGATTTAGTTGCTTAATCAAAATCTGCTTGGGTGGTTCCGTGCTCATCTTGGGGTCGAATTCAGAAAAAGAGACCACATATAAACACATAACGTCACAGATTTAGACCCATGCATACAGTTGTTGCACAGACTGAGGCACGATGTATGAAAATAATATAATAACTTAGCACTAATAATAAATTCAAACGCTCGGCAATTAAATCGTAAATTTTTACAACTACAAATTTACAGTTATTAAAAACATAATTTGTTGTTGCTGCCCGCTATTATTAATTACTACAACAGTTTGGTGTCACGCTTAAAAACAACGAGCTACGCCAGCGGCAGTGGTGGTGCTGATGGTGGCGGTGGTGGTGCTGGTGGTGGTGCTGGTGGTGGTGGCGGTGTGGGGTACGTGGCGTCGTTTGTTGCATTTGCTAAATAAGTAGTCGAACGAAAAGACTTGGGCTACGAACTTGAGTTCAATCAGCAATTTCAATTTTAAAAGCATTTGCAGTTGCCGTGCTCCGCAAGTCGTTGGTGCAGAGGCACGTTTTTGTTATGTATTCCTCGACACTTGCGAGGGCTGCTCGTAAACTAATGAATATGGTTATACTCACAATTAGATTTATTAAACGAGACAATTAGTTGGCATTGCACGATTATGGGCTGTTGTGTTTTCAGTTACTTATTGTTCGACTGAGCTTGTAGTCGATCAGTCATGTGGTGTTCTGTGGAGCACGTGTTAGCCCCGATAGACTTAACTGCTAATCGACCATTTTTCCCAATGTCGTTTGTTTACTCGCTTAGCTTGGCTCGAACGATGCTTATCGCCAAATGTGTTGAATGCTCGGCGAGTGCAAAGCCGTTTGCAGAAAAATTAATTAGAACAAAATACAAAACGCGAAAATATTTACAACAATGGGCGTGCCCGTTTGGAGCATTTTGTGTATTTGTTTTGGCAAACAATTGGCAACAATTTGTGGCAACAACTGCCAGTCAGAGTCAGAGTCAGAGCCGCAGTCAAAGTCGCAATGCGCAGACAGGCATGACGATGTGGCAGCCGTGGCAGCCGTGGCGCTATCGCGATTTATGTATCTATGAATTATTTGTTAAATTGGCTGCCCGCACATGCGCAACTATTGACGAAAGGTCTGCAGGCCAATCAAAAGGTAGACACGGGCCGGGAACTCCATTTCCATTCGTTGACGAACCAGTTTGCAGTAAAAATTTCCAACTAATTAGGCGTGGTGGCTTTTAATCAAAACGATTAAAATGCTTTCCGACAATATTTTTCCACGCCTAATCAAAGACTTAATGCCACTTTTTGAGTTGCGCTTGTGGCAGCTGCAATAACTGCCAGAGTCGAACCTGAAGCTAAACTCAAACTCAGCTGAATCTGAAACTGCAACTGCAACCGTCGCCGTGGGACGGGGGACGGGCGTGGCGTTGCCATATCAAATTGTGCTACAATTTATTAAAACCGAAATATGTGCGAGCCTGGCGACCGTCCACACGAACGATAACAAGTTGTCCAACCAGATGTCAAAGCGATTTGCAAATATTTGACAAGCGCAAAACACCGGCACCGAGATCCCAAGTGCGGCTGTTCAACAAGTTGGGACTATAAACGATCATTAATGGCGACTGGATCTGGCAGAAATATCGAGTAGCTGTGGCATACCTGCATACATAGATGATTCACATGTAGGATGATTCCTTACAAGCCAAGTAAGAACTATCTGGCCGAGAGAGCTCGAATAAAAGATACCCTGAACCCAAGACTTTTTCTATTACTTCCGAGAAATTCATGCAACAAAATAATAGATAGATATATTAATATATAGAAGTCATTTCGATTTTCATAGCTTTTAGAGTTATCAATGAAGTTAAATAAGCCAAATAGTCTCGGCTGTGGATGTTGATTTAGAATATAAATATCTAATGGTTTCTGCCTATTACACAAGTATACAACTCAATTAGTAACAATCAAAGGCTTAATTAAATTGTACACACAACATTATTTATTTTAGGCTTCAATAATATGTATGTTAACCGTTTGTATAGAGCCATTACATACTAACGGGCACATACAGTATATCGATCTATCAGACTCGATCTTTTATGGCATCGTCACAGCGGCGTCAACATAATAATAACATAAAAGTTTATTTTATTTTTATTTTCAATTTAATTTTATTGAAAATCATCAAAAATATCATGTTAAAAATCAAGCGCGTGGCGGGCGACGGACAAGAGTTGAGAAGAGAATCTTGTTTTTGCCAAGTTGCCAAGGGAAAACCAAATTTAATACAACACACGGCGTAGCCAGGGGGCGACGTTGCACGCATTAAAACCGCAGCAGAGCCGGCGCTGGACCCTGCCTTTCCCCTCTTCGGTAACCTTCGGGACCGTTGCCACAGGACTGGGCCGTCCACTTTTAGGCCATTGTAGCCTCGCAAAATCTGATAAGTCGCATTATAAGAACATAAAAACACCCAAACCAGAAGACGTAAACGAAACATATACGAGGGAGAGAAAATAATTTCAGACAAGCCCGTCCCCTACTCAGGCCCGGAATGACCCAGACCAAGGAGCAGTCCGATGAGCAGCAACAAGGCCGAAACCAAAATATGCAGCATGCATGTTGCTGTTGCTGATGTTGCGGTCGCCAAAAGTAATGCAAACCGAAGCGATGCGAAAATATTTGGGGCCATGCCACGAAATGAAGTTACAACAATGTACTGTACTTTACTTAAGGGCAAGTAGATGCACAACTGATACACGGACATGGGACTTGATTTCGCCTTTATGGGTATTTCTTCAGCTGCTCGCATCGTTCGAGTTTAATTTCTTGTGCAAACTTCGGACCACTTGATGGGGCGTGTTAAGCCTTACATTTTACGAATGGGCTGCGGCACCGGCAGCGGCAGTGGCAGCGGCAGCGGCAACGTTGCATGCATCAGCTGCCCTCATTAAGGTCGACAAGGATGCCACAAGGAATCGACACTGCCATTGTCTTTTTGCCTCATTGCCGCTGTAAATCTGAATTACGTGCGCATCATTTTGAGGTGTTCAATTAAGGTTCGATGCAACCTGGGCTTGGGCACACTTTGTACTCGTGTTGCTTTTAATTACACCCGTTAAAAAACAAAAAATCCAAGCTCATAAATACAAAGCAATCCAATTTGAAGAAACTGTTGTTATTGCTGAAGATGTGCCAGCCACAAAGCAGCATTCAATTAAAACTACTCTTTTTAACCACTGCTTGATGGAAGAAGGGGGTAATCAACTGTGTCTTTTTTTAGACAAAAAAAATATTGTTTTTAACGAATATCATTTTTTTGTTTTCGTTTTCTTTTTTTGGTATTATTAACTTAATTTTGGGATGCCAACTGTTTATGCGGCTTATTCACTTGACTGTTTGTTTATTTTTATCCATCTTCATGTGATTTGACCACACGGAGAAACTGTAAAATGCCTTTGGCCTCGCCGACTTGCTCCACCTCCACCACCAACTTCATCTCCTCTCCAACTCTGATTGATGCCGTCGACGACTGCAACAACAACAACAACCACAATAAAAACCCATTTGGCTTGATTTATTTATAGCTTATTTGTTTGTTATTTGCTTTGATGAAGCGGCCAATAGTCTCTACATACATATGGAGATGATGAGGCATGTTCAAGTGCATTTGAAAATCGTTTAAAATTTTTTAGCTGATACTCTAACATTTTGACTGTTAATCAATTAAGTCGATTTGTTTGGGCCATGCTAGGCATTTAGGCCTAATAAGCAGCTATGCGGAACTGCGAGCTTGCCCAAATTTTTTCGCTAGAATACTAATTACTTTGGCACTCAGTCACAACAGAGCACTTACTCAAAGCCACTCGGCATGCTTTCATCTCGCTGGCATCCAACGACAGCCAAATGCAGCTGGTTGGCAAACTTTTGTGGATGTGTATGTGGCACTGGCAGCGGCTTTGGGTCAGCAAAAAAAAAAAATAAATAAAAAAAAATAAAAAAAAAGCCACCCGGACGGTCAGCTGGCTGGTCAACCTACTTTGGCAGCACGCCACTGAGTCAGACGACTGCAGCCTCAAAAGGTGATGATGAGGTTGATTACTTGTACTTCCATTGGCGACTTTCCTTCTAATTCGAGCTGTACAAATAATCAAAATTTTTAGCGCGCGCCTTGTAACATTTAATTTGATTTTCAGCACGGTTTCTTTAATTGAAACCGATTTTCAGACTCCATTTGTGGCTGCTGCAAAGCTAGTGCAAATGCTGGGTGTCAAAAAAAAGCGCACGTTTTTGGACAAACTTTCACCCATTTCGTAGGCGTTGTTTAGGGTAAGCGTTTGGACTCTTTCGCTAAAATTAGGAGATGATAAGCCTTAAAGTCTTAAGGAAATGTACTTATAAATTTTAAATAAATAAATGAATTATTATTTCTAGTTGAACATTAAGAAAACAATGCCATCTGGAATAAGTAATAACCAGATATATCACAATTGCCAGCTTCACAATGTGAAGAGTCAGAACTATTTTGAAAAAATTATAACATTTTTGAGCTTGTAGACCAACCCGAAAAAACGGCGTTAAATCATCAAAATGTTGCACACGCGCCAACATCGACATCGACATCGACATCGACATCGACATCATCGCTGTCAGCACTTGACCCAATGGCCAAACAATGGCTTTAATTTTGGGCTGTCCATTTGTAGTTTCATTTGGATCTGCGTCGCGGGTGTGGCGCATCTTTTTCTCCTATTTCTTGTATTTATGATTATTGTTTTTTCTCTTTTGTTTTGATCTTTGCGCGACGGAAAACAATGAAACCCTATAAGCAAATTGTCTGTCAGCACCACCACGATCAAGCTTTTGAACCACGGTTGGGACCTCGAACGGTTGATGGCCTGGTCAAAATGCTTGATGCCCTTACAAATGGCGCTTTTTGATTTTGTTTTCGTTTTCGTTTACGTTTTCGGCGGCTTCGGCGGCGTCGGCAGGGGTCACCTTTCTGGGCGGCTTGACCTGGCTTAAATGAAAAACCATATTTCTCTGATGCTGGCCCCAGTTTTTGACGTGCGATCGATTGCGCCTGTCCGGGTGCTGCAGCAGCGCAAATTTGTTGCCGACTTGGGCGTCTCTGGTCTGGTCTGGCCTGGCTTGACCTGATTTCATTTTGAGGTTGGGCAGCATAAGTCATGCACTTGCCGAGTCCAAAACTAAAATCAAAACCAAAACGAAATCCGAATTCGAAACCGAACTCTAGTTTGCGTTCGAATCGGATGTTGGAGTCTATGGGAAGTCTATGGAGTCCATTGGAAATTGCCTTCTAATTAAGTGCATTTCGTTTAATTAATTTAAGCTAACTGTAAATTGGGCGCGGTGGCGTCGTCCGCAGACCAATAGCCATTCGCCAGGCCCAACAGCAGCGAACAAACCATCGAGAGGCGAAGCAACAAGCTCGTTAAGACGACCAAATCGAGGGCCAAAGACGACGACCAAGTTTATTAGTTCGTGCCTTCATTTCGTAATTACTTCAATTGATTTTGCGCTGCTGATGGCAGTGGCAGCGGCAGTGCCAAGGGAGAAGAAGCCAACGGGATCTAACAAACGAATTGAACGGAACTAAACCGAACCGAACCGAACCGAACTCAACTCAAGTCAACTGAAATTGCGACTCTTTGCGCGCTTCGTTGCCTTTGATTGTAAATCAGTTTACTTTGCCATTTAGAAGCATTTCTGCTTTTGTTGTTGTTGTTGTTGTTGCTGATGTTAATGGTGGTGGTGGTGGTGTTTATAGTGGTGGTGGTGTTGCTGTAGCCTGCCAGTTGGCAGTTGAAGTTTGCCTGCTTTACCTTGCCTTGCCTTACCTTGCCATGTTCAAAAGGTGAAATCACGATTTTCAAGTGCATCGCCATCGATATACAATGAGAACAAGCCAGGAACTGCCTCGCCGTTGCAAATTGTAACTCTAACTGTACAACAGGTTCAAAGTATCTCTTAACAGGTACGCCTGACAATGCTGCAGCCAGAAAAGGAGTTCAGAGTCTAAGACTGTTGTCTTTAATTATCGCCGAGCATTTCAACAATTTCCACCCAAACAACTAAGCAAATAAATTTCAAATACTTGTGGATTACACAAAAAAGTTAATTAGTTTTTTTTTGTCCATTCACACAGCATTCGGGAAATCACTCAATTAGATCGAACGGCGAAAGGCTTAAAAAACTGTGGCAATAACTCGCTGGCATAAGAGGCAGTATAAATTGCATGCCACCCTGACGTGCATATTAAAATTTAAAGACCAAAAACATGAAAAAAAATAAAAAAATAATAAACGAAACAATGGCCAGAAACTGGTCGTAAACTTGTGCAGCGTGTGAGGTCAACGGGGAATATGCGACTCACGTGATAATCATGTGAAAATACTTTGATTTAATAAAGTAGCCAACTTTGGCAGCCCTGGCAGCCAACTATAACAATAATTTTGCAGCCTTAATCGCATCTAAACGTTGGGGCTACGAGGCTAAAGCGCAGCTGCGAACCGATTGGCGAATGGGTCCCCTTCGGGTCACAAGGCAGCCGGCAAAGTTCGCCGGCATCAACACCTCGGCTCGTAGGAGTCGCAGCCTGGCTGGCAACGCTGCTGACCCATGGCTGGCTAATTGACAGTATCGTGACTAAAATCAATTTGTTGTGTGCGGCCAAAGCAACAAATTTCACGTTGTTGCTGTTGATGCTGCTGATGCGGCGCTGCTTCTGCTGCTGATGCGGCGCTGCTGCTGCTGCTGCTGCTGCCGCTGCTGCTGATGCTGCCTCTATGAATGATTTACGATGCGTCGTAGCTGCAATGACCCCAAAGTTCGACTTTGTTGAAACATCAAAAAACTAACATCATCGCGATCCTAGTCCCGGAACCAAGTACCCCTACCTGCAACATTCGCAGGCAGAGGCGCAGCCGCAGTTGCAGCCCCAGCGTAGATTATGTGTTTGGCAGTGACGCCTGCTCATAATCAGCAGCACATAAACAACATTGCTGACCACCGCATTGATCAGCCGCCGCTGATCTTCGAAGATGGTCGAAGATCACTAGCGATTTTCACCATGGCCTATACAGAGACGTTGCCCCAGACGAACATAATCAGCAGTGGGTGTCCAGCAGTAAATGGGCATGGCTGCTTGGCTTGGCTATTTTGTTGTAATAACCACAATTGCGACGGGCGGGCTGGCTAACAGAGAGGATGGATGGAGAGATGGAGAGATGGGAGGCGGGCTGGCACGATCATCAACACGATCATTACGTTTGTTTATTGGCGAAAATTCAAAAATTTATTGCTCATTTGTTATTATGACTTAAAAGTCAAAGCAGTTCTTACACTTTGGACTTTGACAGGTAAAAAGCCCTCCGATATATTGGCGTCTCCCCGCCCGTCTCTCCGCCTCCACAAATCGTGTGTTATATGTGCATTAAGCCCGACATTATCGGCAATCAACGGGTGGCTGTCTGCACAACATTACGCCAAATTAGTAAGCTCCACGTATTGGAGTGGAAAATTTGGATGCGTTGATTTGATGAATACTTAATTACATATTGTTTTTTTTTTTGTTTTTGTTTTTTTGTTTTTTTTTTTTGGTGCAACTGTTAAAGGTTGAATCTTAATTAGAATAACTGAAAGATAATGATTACAATCAAAACATCGAATTTGAGTATTGCTATTTATAAACTTCAGTATACCTACTCGACTGATTGATGGGCTTGGCCTTAATTTGCATTGAAACCCAGCTAATATTGATAATTAAACATCAAAAAATACTCATCCAATGTCTTCCGATATTATCTTTACATTTTTAACATCATACAATATGCGCACAGATAAGCTTAAGTTTTATTTTGATGTCAAACTTTATTTACAGTTTAATAAACTTTGTAAAAAACAAATTATTAGATTTATAAACAGAATTGCATTCAGTTATGTTTTCCTTTTTAGGCTCTAAGCACCAATTACAGCATTAAGCTTGTGGAAACTACCACAAAATTAATCGAATGTTTTCTATCAAGGTCTTGGAACTGTTTCATTGCCGTCCTGCTGTCATATCGTGCCACAACCACCGTGAACTGACGTGATAAAGTCGCGTAATTAAAATATGAACAGCGTTCATCTGTTGGCCTGGCATTTGTCTGTGGCCTGCATCGGTGGCCGCTGCTCCATTCCCTGTGGTAAAAAGCGGTGCTCTATTTTAAATAAATGTTTTGTGGCAAGCAAAAAGTTATTCGTATTAGCTCAAGGATAGAAACTGGCAGCGGCTGCAACACGATGTGCGACTCTCACGGATGTTGATACTGATGCTGCTGCTGCTCGCTGCTGCTGCCGACCATCAGTATTGGATCTGGCGTGGGGCCAACACATGGTTGTTGGTAGCAACGGAGCCCGCTCCTTGCGCGCGAGCTGCCAGCGAGAGCTGCGGGAGCTAATAAATTTTTCGTCGACTGTTGTCTGTTTGCCTGCCGCTATTGATCGTTAAGTAAATTGTCTGCAATTATGCCAAAAGGGAAAATAATAGAAATTATAACGAAAATGCTGTTGACTTTGTACGCCGAACAGAGTAAGATTGTGGGAAGGTACCGCCACAACCACCGCATCCTCCACTTCACCATATACCACACCTCACCACACTTCACTGCACATCAGTTCTGTTCAGTTCAGCTCGGTTCAGATCCCATTTGTGCATAAGTGACGTGACGCGTTTGGTTGTTGCCATTATTGCCGATCTCAGCCGATCGTCGGTAAGCAGCGAATGCAATTGCTACAAATGCTGGTGCCCAGAAAATAGCTGGCAGTTCCTGGCCTGCCATGTGGGTCAAAATGCACACGAATATCGCTACCCAGTTGGATCTTTATTTTGACAACTTGACATTCATATTTATAGCTCGAGCAAAATTCACTTAATTGTTTGCTGATAACTGAAACTTACAGCCACATTGGGGGTCCACAAAAGCACAAACTGCCAAAATTGCATAGGCCAAATGTCTTACCAAGAAACTGGACTGACTAACCAACTTACTAACTGACTGGCTGAACGACTGACTGAGTGCGTGACTGACAACTGACTGGACAACTAGTAACTGGTGCTGTGGGTTTGACTTGTTTGAGGCGACTATCGACATGTTACATCCGTGCGGATTCTCAACATTCAATTAACATGAAAAGCACAGAAATCAATTAAGAAATTGCCATGCGATGCTAATAATAACCCAGCCCCGCCCCAAAGTCAACCCGAGGCTGTCATTCAACATGAAATTTGAGTGGCTCCACGGTGACTGACCAACTGTCCACAAGCATTTGCATTCAAGCGAGGGTTGCTCAATCAACTGTTGCTGATGCAGCCGCTTTGCAGACTATCCCGGGAAAAGTCAATAGTTATGAAATTGAGCGCTGTTCTCATTTATTAATTATTTTGCGACAAGTCGTCGAGTCACCCTCCACACATGTCTCCAAGCCCATTTGACTGACTGACCAACTCACTGTGACAAAGTTATCCTGTGGACATTTGATTGATGCATGTTCTCCGCATGCAGACAAAATGCTTAATTGGCGCATATTCATGACAGGCCCCTGGCAAAGCAGCCCCGCTCCCCGCTGCGAAATGCTAAAGGAAAAACAAAAATGTAGATTACATAAACGCTGAAAACGTGGACAAATGTTTAGGCAGGACTTTGATCCTGTTTTCACACATTGTGCAACACGCCCAGTTGGACAAGCGGACAGAGGCAGCCCGTTACCTGTGTATGCGGCATGCGGTCCGTATGTGTGTCTGAATATGTTTGGCAGTATTTTTGCCCCGCCCCCGCATTGTCACTCTTTCAATTTCAATTGGAAATCGCAGTCGTCGTCAGCAACGTGTAAAAATATTTGTGTAACTGACTTCGATATTTGGATTTATTTCTATTTTTTTTTTTTTTTTTTTTAAGTTTGTTTCTGTTTCTGATTGCTGCAGTTGATGCATTTCAAATGAGTTGATTTATGGCAACATTTCGGCTGGTTTTTGAATGACTGACTGACTGACTGACTTCGCTAACTGGCTAACTGGCTGGCTGGCCGCCTGTCGCGGTGCATGAATGAAGGCTTGTTGATGTTGTGTGTTGTGTGTTGTGTGACAGCTCCAAAAACTGGCCAGCTCGGACCAACTTACAGCCAAAGACATGTTAAACTGCTTTAATTACTCAGTACTCCAACAACTGAACAACTGTGCATATGTACATATGTAATTATGTCCAAGTACATATATTTCGGATTGGTTTGCATTTTGAGGCCAAAGATTTATGAGAATTTCTGCCGCGCCCAGTTGCTGCTGGCAATTCAGCTTCAGAGCTGCCCTTAGCCAAAAGGAAAGTTGTTGGACATGCGACGACTTATCTTAACTGACCTGCAGATAGTTTTGTTTGTAAAAAAAATGGCTACATTTGACTCCCACGCGACGACAGAGCAACAGCTCAACAGCGACACGAATTGAAACCAAATGGCTCACATGCTGCCTCTCCCCCCCCTCTTTGTGGGTGCCCGGCCACGTCCCATCTCGTCTCGTCTCGTCTCGTCGCGCCGCGTCTCGTCTCACCTCGTGTTGTCTGCGCAAACGACTTTGATAAATTCCGCGCAAACACACGAGTATTTGAATAATGAAGCGGGGGCCTCGGCAACGGCATCCGATAGTGGGGCAGACTCGATGCCCATGCTGCTGTTGGGGGCATCAATCTGTCAACGCCGTCGCGTTTGTTGCATGCGCGTGCTCACAGTTTGAGTTCGATGGGTTTTGTGCCACTGGCGGCCTGGCCAAAGGCAAAGTTGGCAACAGCAACACCAACAACAACGACAACAACAACAATGCGAGCAATAAGCAAACAGTTAAATCGCGTGCCGCATGGCTGGCGCAGCTTTGTCGCCGGCGTGGGTCGTCTATCAATTAAACAAAGCGGCTGCTGCAATATCAAATGCAAGGCCGGCATGGCGGCCACCCAAAACGCTGCTCCAGTTGCCAGTTGCCTTTTGCGGCATCAGCAATAGCAACAGCCGCAACATCGGCATCGGGAACGGGAACGGGAACGGGAGGCATCGTTGTCGCTTCCGCTCTGAGCAACTAACCAGTTTAGTTGCTGGTTGCACACGTCGCCGTCTCCCTGTAGTACAACCGCTTTCGCCTCCATCCTCTTCTCGTGCAGGATTTGCCGACATGGCGCATTATTTAACGACACAATTCGTGCAACTCCCACGCATGCAAACTGAAAGCGAAAAATGCGCACAGCGCTCGCCAGTTGTTGCTGTTGCAGTTGCTTAACTGATGCCCCATCGACCGAAATTGGCACAAAAATGTCACCAACTTGCACCCCCTGGATATGCATCGATCATCGAAGCGAAATGTCAAATTGGCGGCGCGCTTATCGACCCACCAAAAAACCAGCTTTAATGTCAGTTTAGTAATTTGACAAATGACTTGCGATACCAAAAACAAGTATTCCACACAAAATGTTGACAGATGCGTTCAATGCAGCTAAACGATGGGAACTACACTCCGCTAAATGTATACACTATACACAGATATATATATTAATATATTTATGTGGCTATAGTTCAGTTATACCTGCAGCTCGCATATTGGCTACCTGTGTGCCAAACCGTCAATTGGGGTTATCGGGTGGGCCTAATCAGCGATAAAAATGTTTGCCGGCATGTAAAATCAGATGATGACGATGCTGCCACCGCAAATCGATGGCATCTGTAGACATTTACAAATGGGTGCCGAGCAGGAGCATTCCAACATAATATTCGAGAGTATCGCATTTCAGCGGCAGCAGCAGAAACTGCCACAAATTACACGCAGCTCGGCGACAACAGGCATTAATAATTAACAAACTAAATGCAATATCAAAGCACTGTGGCAAGCGTTATCAATAAAACTGTTCAACGGCCACGCCCTCGCACGCACTTTGTGTATGGTTGTGTGGTTGTGTGGTTGTGGCTTTGGGCGATTGCGGCTGCCTGCAGGATGGATGACAAATTGCGCAAATCCATGAGATAGTTTTGGTTGGCGGTGGGGCAGTCGCACGATTGCATTGCCAATTGCATAATATTCAGCTTAGATTTGTATCTTTTGCATGCGGCAACCAGCAACGAGCAACGAGCAACGAGCGCGCCATGTTGTTGACTCAAAACGCTGTCAAAATGGCATAGCAAAAATGATTCGTGGAGATAAAGACTGGGCGCGCAAAAAGCCACAAACAAATGAAAACTCAGCTGGCCCAGAGAGCTGGGCTAGGCCTGGCCCCTGCCTGCCTGGTCAGTCATGAACATTTAATAAACATTTTTGCACCATTTTTAAGGAAGGCTGACAACTGAAAATGTTGCTGCTGCTACTGCTGCTGCTGCTGCTGCTGCTGCTGCTGCTGCTGTTGCTGCTGCTGCTGCTGTTGTTAATTGCCATCATTAGCTGTTCATCTGCAGCCGGGGCTTATCAATTATCTGCACTAGTCTAGCCTAGTCAGATCGCTGGCAATTAGCCAGGCTAAGCGTCTAATTAAGTTGCCCCTCCAGTTAGCAGCTCGTGCACATACGAGTTCTGATCGATGGCGTGCAAGTGGCCAACAATTTGGTTACAGAGTTGCAGATGCTAACAGCAAGCGAATAGATACATTTGAATTTGCACATACAATAACTAGTATTGGCAGCTTCATGCATTGTTGTGTAAAATACTTCCCAGTTGATTTTTGATTTTACCTTACTGGATAAGACAATATCCTATATAGCCTGATACTCGTTTCAGATGAAGAGATATAACAGGAACTGGCTACTTAACAGAATATAAATGAGGATAGATGGTATTTTAAATTATTAGAGATAAATCATATAGATACAGACCAATAACGTTAATTTATTAATATGTCTCTAAAAAAATGTACAGCCTCGGAAATTAAGTTGTTTATATTTTTTGCAGTTTTTAAAATGGTAAATTAACTGGCAGTTTGCAATGAACTTTGAGTGGTATCAACTAACATAACACCCTTTCAGCGAAGGCAAATTGCCAGAAACAAAGCAAACATATTGTTGGTTGGCGTTGCTTAAGAACTGCTGTCTGGGAATATTAAATAAATTGGTTAAATCTTGGTCAAAGTTTATAGCAATTTTCAATCTGTTTTACCGACTTCGACGACGACGACGCTACTGCACCCGTTGCTGTTGCCATTGTTGATATTGGAGTCACTCGATTCATTCAAATTGCATTCAAATCAATTACATTCGAACTAAACATAATTCATGTGGTATGGGTTAATACAACAAATTACAACTGACATTTAAACAGAAACATGAAGCGGACAATTTAACATAAGCCACAGTCAAACTGAAAGCAACAACAACAACAACAACAACAACAGCAATCAAAATAATATAAAAGCGGCGCAAAGCCTGCCAACAGCCGCTGCCAGGCATCATATGAGCCAAATATATGGACAAAGGCAAAAGTCGAGAAAACCGAAAAGCCAAAAAGCCAAAAAGATACGAAAACAAAATTCAAAAATAAAAATAAGGCGCACATAAAATCGAAGCCACTCAGGCAAAACCAACAGTTTGTGATCAAGGCAAAGTGACCTTCAGTGGCCACAAAAAGTGCAGCCCCACCACACACAGCCAACGACGTCATGCCTAAGAAGAAGAAGAAGAAGAAAAAAAAACAACAATAAAATTCTTTTCTCACGATTGTTGACTTTAACACTTACAGCGTCGAAAAATTACGAGGCATATTCACTGTCATTGCCTGCAAAGCTGGGGCAGGAATTAAGCTTGACAGCGTGGAGGCATAAAATGCACTCGTATACAAAAGTTTTCGTTTACCAATAAAAATAATAACAATAATAATAATAACAGCAACGACAGCAACAACGACAACAACTGGAAATAAGCTACTGTGCTGGGGACAAATTTGCAGCTGACGAGTCGGAAAGCAGCAGGAAGACTCGTGGCTGCAACCTGTTAGCCAGTTTAAGTGGAATCGGGAGAGTAAAAGATAAATGTTCTTGGCCAGGTCTGGTCGGTGCCAGGCAATTGTATTTTTTTTTTTTTGCTTAATTTTATGTGCTTTGCATATTTTTCGGCTTGGATTGCATTAAAATTTTGTTTGCGTGTTGAACTCATTTATTTGTGCTGTTTTTATCGATTTAATGCATTTTTTAGTTGGCCTCTCTGCCAGGCTTTAAGTCTGGGTTGCCTGCCTTTGTTTTTGCAATTAAGTGAAATTTATATCATTGCAAGTTCGTCGCTTAAGTCTTTTGCTTGCGCGTCGCGCATCGTGGCACGTAAATTGCCAAAAAAGATATTTCCTACTCACTCAGCAGCAGCAGCAGCGACCGTGCTGCGTAGGCCGATACTAAGAGCTTTCCACTCCACTCCCCGCACTCCCCGCACTCCACTCACTCCACTGTTCCGCATGCGGCATGCTCACTGCCACACTTGCGCCAAGCTGGGCCGCGGTTGTCCTGGCAAGCGGCTTCCCTCACAGCAGTAGCTTATTTTAATCCGCCGCGTTGGTGGCGTGCATACATAATACATAATTACCGGTTTCACTTTTTGCCTGCCTGTGATTATCGTGGCATTTCTTGACGTTTTATTTTTGTTTATTTTTTTTTTATTTTTTTTTTTTTAATTTTGTTGTTGTTGTTTTTGTCTTCTTTCCAGCAATTGCGGTATTTTATTACCCTCCGCTTGTTGTTATTTTTTTTCTTTATCTTTTATTTATATATGTATTTTTTTAGTAGTGGTTGCCGCCGCATTGTATGGTTTCTTAATTTTTTAATTTTTATGATGTGTTAATGGATATTTTTGTGACATGACCTCCTGGCATGCCGTTGTTATGGCCGTAGCAAACCCGCCTACTTGATGAGTTCTGCAGCGCCTTGCTGCCTGTCTGATTTGCTAAAGCCGACGCGGTTGAATAGAGAGAAAACATCTCAGGTATTATGCAATGTTATGCATGTCCAGTTGAAGTGCGCTGTAATTAAAGTTATTTAAGGCTTGTTGAATATCAAGGACATCACAAATCCATGTAAAGCCGACCACAAGGCTGTACCCCTCTGGGTCCTGTTAATATTCGACTGCCAATCATATTGATGGGCAGCGATAATGAGAAAATCAGCAGCAACCTGCCTGCGGCAGGTGATAAACATCTTAATAGTGCTTGGCGGCGATAGATGGCGCCAGGAAGGAAAGCTACCCTAACATATTCGCCAGATCATCAGACTTAAGTGAATTTCATATCAAATTGTGACCCAGTTTCCTATCAAGCATCTGAAATTCTCCGAAGTGCATGTTGATATAGAGAACAAAACATGTGGAACGAAACCGAAATCAAGTTGATTTGAGTTTGAGTTGAAGCCGGGGCAAGTTGTCGCTCAAATTACACGCACTCTGCTCGGTTGAAAGCTGATTATAAGCCTCGGGGCATGCAATTTGCATCAATAAAACTCGAAGCCTGGCCCGACAATGTCTGCTGCTGTAGGTCAGTTTGTGATTCCTGTCCCTGACGCTGCCCTTAAATGCCATCATCTTCCTCGGCTGGTGTTGATTTGCTGACTGCTTCTGCATTTGACTCTGCCGTTCACTGGCTTCAATAATGTGACAATGGGCGCAAGCGAGACAAAGGCGCAACAGGATGGATTCCAGGCCCGACCTAACTCACGCCCCGTAGACTTTCATCTGAGGCCGATGCCGACCTGTTATCCACAGCGTCTCTCTTATCGGATAAGAGTTTCCCCGAGTGATGTCTGATGGTTTCTGGCCACTTGATCAGAAAATAATTACTTTCTCCATCTTGAGGGGGCAACGACTGTTATTGATTTCTGACTGCCAGCATCATTTTTGTATGCATCATTAAGTCGATAAAGTCTCAGCCCATTTACCACATAACAACGAACATTTGCAGCCATTTGCAAATTGCTTATGGCCTTTAAGAACTGCCACAAATTATCCCATGAAGTAAGAGATCATTTACATAGCCATAAAACTTTCCAAAACTTAAGTGTAAATGTGAAAGGTTCACGGCCTTTTGGAGCTTAAAGTGGGAATTCAATCGGATACACTTTTTGGGCGGGGGTCACTTGATTAGCATTTGAAAAGGCTGCTGGTTTTATTATTTTACATCGATTCATAAATCTTTGCTAATGATTTGCATCGAATACAAAGAAATATTGAGATGTAAAACTAAATGGAACAAATGGCAATAAATCAATAATCTATGTTAATATCAAGATCGGTTTTACATTACGGTTGAGTGGTTGTTTCATAAGACTCATAAAGTTATGTTCTCCAGTAGCTGGTCTACCAAAATTTTAGCAAATCTTGCTGCAGCCTTATTAATGTCAGCTGCTATTAATCTTACAAAGTGAAACACCGTATCAATCTTAAGCTCATCAGTGCTTATGGTTGCCCTCTCAGGCTAAGGGCCAATTTTTATAGTATATACATACATATATATATGTTATTGTGCAATTTCTTTTGTGGCAGTTGAAGTTTGCTAAATTAACTTCACTTCAGATCAAAAGCCGCCAAAAAAGCAGATCCACAATATCCAAAAATTATAAAGAAAAAAAAAAGAGGGAAAATGATAAAAGCTGCAGCTTCTCCACACTGCTCAAGTGTTATTCCTGACAGTTTGGACGTCCACTCCAATGTGAGATCTGTCATAAAAGCGACCTGTGCCGCTCTTGATTGTGATTTTGATTTTGGCGGGTTTTGGATGACGTGCTGTCTGACTGCCTGGCTGCCATTTCAAAACGCAACTGCCCAAAAATGTATGCAGATCTCAAATTAAAGCGCGTTATCAACAACGAAATGTACAAAACCGGTTGGCCAAAAGCAATTTGGTCGGGGTCTCGGACTGAGTTGATGGGGTTTCTTTAAATTTTTGACTTGTTTTGTTTTTAATATTATTATAATTTTTTTTTATTTTAATTTTGTTTTTTCTTAGTTGGAGTGGCACTTCCTTAATTGGAGCAGACATTGTAGCAAGTGCAGTGCTAATTTATTATATTATTTAATAAATTTAATTACTGAATACCAAGACAGCACAACGAAGCGAAACGAAGCGAAAAATATAATCGCTTAAACGCAACGAGAGCTGCTCGTTTGTTGGCAACAGAAAAATTACTTAATAATTTCCATCAAAACTAATTAACTTCAATATTATTCAGGCAAAGCGCCGCAAGGCATCCTCAACTGAACGCGTCAACAAAAAAAAAGAGAAAAATATCGTCAATGGCGATGACAACGTGAACAACAACTTCATGTTAAGCAGTATTGCACTTAACCCTTTTTACAAACTCTGCGCGATTGTGGATGCAACATAAAAAGCTTATTACCTCCAAAAGAACATGCAGCAAGCCCCGCAGCTTTTTACAATTATTATATACATCTTATACATAATTATACACGTGGCTGTGTCCTATGTCGTAAATATATAGTCATACTATATATCTCTTTCATTCTTTGTCGCTCTCTCTCTCTCTCTATCTCTTTTCCACTCGATCACTTAGTTGGTTTTTGGAAGTAAGTTAAATCAATTGCCGCATGTAGCGGCAAAAGCGTCAACGGTTGGAGCAGTAGCTGAAACTGCAACCTGGGACTGGAGTGTCTCTCGAAGTCTTTCAAGTTTGAGGCTCGTTCGCTACGCTTGAAAAATTTCATTTTTGGCGGCTTTGTCCTTAGTGGCAAATGACTTGAAGCTTGGATGTGGCTGCCTCGCCAGTTCTTATGGCACTTATGCTACTTATGCAGCGCTTGTGGCTGCTGCTGCTGCTGCTGATGCTGCTGCTGCTGCAGTGCGGCCAAAATGACCGTAATTAATCAATTTAAGCAAAGTGGCAGCAGCGGGACCGGGAGTAGGGCGTTCGGTCAACGGCGATGTCCGTGTAATAACAATGAAAACAGCGTGTGTTGCATGGGATACGGTACCACATAAGCATGTGCTCGTACTCGTATTGGTACTCATGTATATCTGCACACCATAAATTATGTTCGCACAGGGTTAAGCGCATTATTTAAGCATTCATCACGAGCTGCGGACCAGTCGCAGACACCGCCTCAGTCCGAGCTCGTCCGGGCTCGTCCGGGGGCCCTTGGCTGCTTCTGCCTGCTGCTTCTCTCATCTGTTGCCGTGTAATAATTTTTGAAATTTATGTAAACAGTGTTGATTATGGATGAGTTATGTAGCATGTTCTACCTTTTGTTGCTGTTGCCATTTTCGCGCTGCGAGTGCAGTTAATTTTAAGCTTGTTTTGCCGGAACTCGCCAACAGTTACCCGCAAGCCTGAACTTTATTCAGCCTGCGCTTGAGTCATCGGCCAATTGATGTCTTTATTAGGCTGCTCGCCATATGGCTGACTAAATATCAAGCCACTTTAATATTTTCGTCTGCAACAATAAAATGCCAGCTAGTGAACGACTCTGACTCTGACTGTGACTCTGAAACGGTGCTCCGACTCTGAATCTGTTGACAGCTTAAATTTAAGGCGTGTTTGGGGCACTTAGTCGAGGCATGAGAAGCGAAATGTCGCTCACGGTTTCTTCAGCTTCTAAGCTTCATAATATGCACAAATATTTCAAATTTCCGAAATTGTATGTGGCACATTAAGAATGACATGAACAATTATTTTTCAAGCTTAAACGATACATACAGAGACACACTTACACACACACACACACACACACACACACACACATGCACTTTGTTTTTGCCAAAATATGAATTGTAGCGGGCCACAGGTAGAGGCCAGACCATTTGGGTGGCGCTTTTGTCTTTGAAACGTGTCCGTGCTCGTGCCACATGCAGCGCGCGCTGCCTGCATCAAGTCAATCGCCTATAATATTTTAATTTTATTTTATTTTTGCATCAGTAAGTCAGGTACGTTGGGCCACGTAGCCAACCGGCAGAAACGGGCGAGTTTAGCGGGGACAATCACTCGATAGACTGCCACATGTCCCCAACCGCGGCGCATATCCCATGAGCCTTCGCCTTAGCTGCATCAGCTTCTGCCTCGCCTGCCACTAGCTGCCAATACAGTTGCAGCTTGAAGGTTGATCGCCAAATGGCCTGCGGCTGGCGCTTTTCAACATGAGCGCTGATAAGCACGACAAACATTTAACAAGTCGTCGAACATACTCTTAAAGCTCAGTCTCAGCCTCAGTCTCAGTCACAGCTCTCATTCAATGTTTCGGTCCGTTCCGTTGTAGTTTCAGCCTGGACTGGCACTGGCGTGTTCTGCTGCCAAATGTGGGTTAAGGACGCACAGCAATCAACGGTCGCCGCCTCTCGCCGCTGGCAGCCAATGTTCATTTTGTTTTGGTTTTCAATATTCCGTGTAATAGTTGTAATAGAGTTGCTGAAATTGGGCATAGTACAAGAATACGAATATATATATATAGATATATATTTGTGTGTGTGTGAGTGTGTGACAGCGGACACAGATGTCTGGTCCACACCCACATTTCATTAGCTCCATTCGCTGGGCGCTGTTACAAATGTGATAATAAATATTCGAGTTGTTTGTGAGTGTTATAATTTAGTGTTGATTAGTTTGCGCAAATAAGAGTTATTGATTCAATTTCAATTAAAAGGATACGAATGTTTTGCGTTAGCGCCATTCCCAGGCCACATCAATTCTGTCGCCTACATATGCAACACACTCAACAACAAACTCGTTACGGTTGCACACTTCTCCGGTGTTTTTTGTGGCACCTTTGCATTGATAAGGCCACATTCGGATTATTAATGATACGTAATGAGTGGGTTGGGCAATTGTAAATAACTGCAACTACATAATACAATTTCGGATTGCCGAATGTCAATTGCAACCGGGATATTTATACGTAATATTTATAAGCCACTGAACGTATAATTTGTGTAAACTAGAAGCATTTATTTGCTAATTTGCGTAAGAAGTAAGATAGGAAGTACTCTCCTCTCGTAAGTTTTATGTGTCGATTGAACAGCCTCTCCGCAAAGGTATCGACAGCTGCCAGCGTTGCCGACGCGACTGCGGCTGGGTGCCACACCAGGAATTGTAGTCGGAGCTGTTGGAGCGCGTGGATGACGTTGAGGGATCGGGCGAGCAGCACATCCCAGCGGCAGCCAGGGGAGCTAAAAGAAAAGTGAATTGTCGATTATAGCCAACGTGTTAAATAGCAACGGGGCTAACTTACTTGGAAGGGAACAAAGAGTAGGCTGGATAACAAACGGGGGCAACAACTATAACTACAACAAACTATATCTATATAGCAACAAATAGGAAGACAAAACATTGGACGACACAGATGCTTATGAAGCCTGATCGGAATGATTGGTGGACAGCTGACGCATGGTGAAGGTCGTCTCTGCAGTTGCAATGAACAAATGATTAGAAAATTCACAGATTGAGATTTGATTCTGTACCTGGTGTGCGGAAGCCTTCCTGGATCTTGTAGATTTCGTTCAGCTCGCGGGCACTGCAAAGGGGCGTGTCCACCTGTGTTGTCTCATTGAAGCGTCCATAGTCAATCTCATAAGCCTGCAGGTCCTTGTTGTATAGCACCACAGGATCGAAGCGATGGCCCCACAGTATCTCCGTGTTTATGTAACTCGATCTGGCCTGCGTGGACTGGCCAGTTGATTCAACAGTACCCTCCAGTATTACAACTATCTCGAACTTGTCCTGCAACATGTCTGTGGCATTCATATTGTAGAGCGGTGAGCTCTCGTCGATTCTGTGCTCAATCACCATGGGCCAGATGAAGAACAAATCAGAGCCCGACTCATCTGTGCCTATCTGCAGCTCCGTGAAGTGCTGCGTCATCACCTCGCCCTCCCTCGTACTGCGCGTCCTTATTAGCTGAGCCCGCACACCGGCTCCAATAATATGCGATTTCCGCATATCGCCAACGCGGAACATCAATGAGAGGCAGCCATCTCGTTGGCAGATCACCGCGTTCTTGGAGAAGAGCAGAGTCTGGGCACGCTGCTTGGCGCGTGTCATTTTGGCAAAAACAATGCCAGCCATAAACGCCGATGACATCACGCCATATATGGACTGGAAACACATCATGAATATTGCCTCGGGGCACTCGGTCGAGGTGGTGCGCACTCCGTAGCCGATTGTGTGCTGTGTCTCGATGGAGAACAGGAAACAGGAGGTGAAACCATCAATGGCGGAAACGCATGGAGCCCAGCCAGAATCCTCTACGTCATGAAAATCACATTGATAAGATTTGATATGCTATTATGATTCTTCTGTTCACATACCCTGATTGTCTGGCATATGCAACTCCTCCAGATCGCCATGGGTGTACATGATGAGCCACCAGATCAGTGCGAAGAACAGCCACGACAATATAAAGCTCAGTGCAAAGGCGAGCAGTGTCCAGCGCCATTGCCAGTCCACCATCGTTGTGTACATATCCTGCAGGAAGCGCACCCTCCTCCGCTGCAGATGTTTCTGCACCACGTTGCAATCACCATTTTTAAAGACCGCGCGGCGTCTCACTCGTCGCATGCTACCCGGCCGAAAGTTGCGAGATCTGCAAAAATTTTTCGAAATCTAGAATCCAACATGCAACGAATTAAATGAAACCGCCCAAAAGTATGTTTTACTATTTTCCACATTATTACAACTGGAATTTCTCAGTAGATGGTGTTTTTCAGTGATAAAAGTAAAAAGCGATTTCCTGGAGATTCATCAATATTTCTACCAGTATGAAAAAGAGACAGAAGACAGTGCTGAAGTTTGTTCGTATTTTAAATTTAATTTATAGAGAGAATATATTTTTAGAGGCCATCTGCACTTCAAAGTCATTCGGTCTGTCTACAATTGAATCGGCTGGCCAGACTTGCATCAGTTACCCACTATGCATTTGCTAATTGTCTAAATTAACATTGTCTAAATGAACACTTGAGCAACTTAGTATTCGCCAGCTTTTGGATATGGAAATTAAGTGCATCTAATTAACACCACACTGAATTTGTCAATGCCAACGGCGACCCACTGAACAGGTTCCATGATGCGGTACGTCTTCTATGTCAAACATAGAGTATTAATGACCATATGCAATCTAGATAAGTATACTCAATTAGTATCAATTTGCATTGAATAAATCGCAGTTATTAAATGCACCAAATTGTCACTACACGATTTAAGCCAAGATCCCACATGACCACATCCCACACTCAGCTTAGTGCAATTCTCAGTTACAATTAAGTTAACTATAACCCCGTTGGCACTCTGATCTTGGCCGATTAATTGACATTGTGCCGGTTTCATAAATAACTGCTCATCGACACATAGCACACAAGTTACTACAAGTATGTGCGGCATGTGCGACGAATAAGAGCGCTTGTGGCAGGGCAATAAAATGATTCATTCCGCTTTGTAGAAATGCCGCACTCACTCAACTCTTAATTACTTCCATTGCGTTGAAAACAATGTTTGCCAACGCCAACGCAACCGAAGATGGTCCAACCCCAGTCAGTGGAGCATCTTGCGTGAGGCTGCGGAAATGATTTCATAATGTCCCACGAGTGGGAAAGCTGTGGACACAATTGATTGATAAATCGTGAATACGATACGATAGTGCCGAGCTAATAGCTTAAATCAAATCGTTTAGCGACCGAGAAATATGTGAGAGAAGTGAAAATGAAAATCAATGTAATTTATGGGCCATTTTGCTTTGACAGCTGAATAATGCGCCAGTGCACAAGATTCGAATGGGCTGGCTAATGAGTCGGCGACGTCCGCATCCACTGAATGGGTAGGAACTCATTCGAGCCACTTCTCATTTAGATAATGCTCGTAACTCATGTAAAAATGCAGTAAGCCAGGCGGCTGCGTAGGCGGTTGTATAAATTACAACCACAACAAACAGCGCACGGAGCACTTAAAACCAAATAAAAGTCGCAGTGCTAATCAGCTAAATAAATTGTAATGTAAGACTTGTTTGCCATATACACACACACACACACACACACACACACACACACACACACACACACACGGTATTTGTCCGTGCTTTGATTGAGCAACTGCTGACTGGCAGCAAGTTCAAGTTGAATGCCAAAACAGTTGGACCTTTGTGCAATGCACATGATGCACAGAGATGTGTGTAGTTATGGAACTGATGGAATAGCGCACCCCCTGGCCAGCGAGTGGCTGGATCCTTTGAGCGCCTCGTAGTAGACGCCTGCCTGGGAGGGAGTGTGGGAGATGCCTCTCATGTAGTGCCGCTTCCACTCCTTCATCTGGGCAAACGTTTCGTCCTTGTCACCGGTAACAGTCTCCACATCAGCAGCATCCTGCAGCACCTGCACATCGGACAAAGGCACCTGCATTTTGAACACGTTCGTTCCAAACCCGTGCGCGCACAAAATTTGACTAAAGTTCGGATCGTCGCAACTGATCTCAAGCCAACATCAAGATCAGCAGAGCTGACAATGCTTACTTTGGAAATTAGAGGAGTACTAACCAATAATCTGCTATTGACATTGCCACTTAGATGCCTGCCAAAACGAGTGCAAACAGCACTTTAATGGCTTGCCACACACTTGCCCCACTCGCTCCCCTTACCCCACTTACCTGCAACTAGGCTGTCGCTGGAATGCTTTGCCATTCGTGGAGAGGCCATAGAAGTTTGCAGGACGATTTGGTACTATCGTTATGGGATACGACTGTGGATTGCTGATCACACTGTCCAGCGAATCGGGATCCTCTTCGATGGTGGCTGGTCTATTGACCGGCTTTACTAATTTTTCTTTAGTCACCGACGGAGTTGACGTTGTCGTCGCTGTGGAGTGGCTGGTAAAATTGAAACGCATCTGTGAATGGCAGATCAAAAGTCCGCTTAAAATAACATTGTAGCAAGGTACTCGTATATTAAACATTTGTTTGCATTAAAACGTTGCCAGGCAGTCACTTTTGTTGCCTTATGAACGCAAGCAGAACCTTCTGATGACAACAAGTTGAAGTGCCAGAAATTTATCGCATATAACAGATTTATTTTTGTAAATAAAAGATGAACTTGAGCAAAGCAACAAAGCTGTTATCAGTTGCAAAAGGGTCGCTAGCCCGAAGTTAATTGCATTGCCTGTCATCAACTTGATGTAGTATTTATATTTACACATAAATTAATTAATAAAGTGCAACACAAATAATCGTAAAATTTATGAAGTCGTCAAATTTAATTTGCACTATTGTTTAAAGTTGTTGATGATTAATTTGCCTTGTTACATAAAGTATTTTAAGCATTGTTAAATTTTGTATTATGAAAGGAATCCAAAAGAAAGTCCTTCAGGTAGATTTCTTATATTGTTTCATACGAAATCTTTTTGTTTTGCACGTTTAGTTTTACAGCTTTTACACAACTTTTCCAACCCCGTTAAAAAACAAAACAGACTTAAAACACACCTTTAAGCGATTATCTTCGTTCGGCTCTTTTGAGGGTAAATATTTTTAGCACCTTATTAAGCGCGCACAAGTTTCAATAAATTGACACCTTTAAGAAGAGCATTACGCCTTTTTTTGTTATGCTATAAAAATCTTTAGCACATCTTTAACAATTTTATCACTTTGTATTTAGTTTTATAACGTAAGACAAACGCACGCCGGTAAAATTTTGCTTCTTTTTGTGTGCTCGCTTCGAAACAGAAATGAGCAGAGAAATCTCGAGCCAAGTGTCCACTGCACACAGAGCAGAAACAAACAGTAGCCGAAGCCGAAGCTGGGCACGGAAATCCAAAGCGACACTGAGATGACAAAGCTAGAGAAGCCACTACGTAAGTCCGTCCAACGGATTAAATGACGGCCGACTGACAACGGCGGCGACGGCGACGGCGACTGCGACTGCGACGAAAGCGACAGCAGCAGCAAGAAAATATTAAACTAAACAAAAATTGTGAACAAAAGGCGACTGGCTGTAAATGAGCTCAGTTACGCACACATGCACAGTGTCAGTTCCCACTCAGACAGTGCTGCAGATTGATGCTCTCACAGATACAGCTACAGCTACAGATACAGATACGGATACGGACACAGATACATAAAGCGACTCAAACGCACACATGCAGATAAAATTGTCGTGTTGATACGAGAAAAGTTCAATTGAAACGATTTTTAAATTGGAAATGAGGCGGAAGATAAGCGCGATAAGTTTTGCTTATCTATATTTGATGTACCCATGGACAAAAGAAATTAAAAAAAATATTAGCTGACACGACCTTGCGTCTCAATGTTTTATTACAAGGGTGGCGTATATTTAATACTAATTATGCCCTGCACTTGCTTATGGATACTCATGTCCACAGCTAATCTGAAATAATAGTGACTCTAGATGCTTGATGTACCAGAGTAAACCAGAGATTTATCACTCTCTGAAATAATTGTGACTCTAGATGCTTCACGTACCAGAATAAACAAGAGATTTATCACTTTAACACTTTTCGCTACGTATACGTAATTTTTGACTATCTACGCGTCGTTGATTGCAAAAAACTCACGTGACTATTTGTTAAAAAAGAATTATTGGGGCAGCTTTTTGTTCCGTTGAGTTTTGTTCCGTTTGAGTATCATAAATCTCACGGTTGACGGAAGCCAGAGAATAGCGAACCAGTTAAATAAGTCAGTCACACGTCATAAATTTATTAAACACTTTCCCAATTAAATTGCGGCGTGTGGGTAATAATTTAATGACAGTAAACAAAGTATCTGACAACTAATCATACAATACTTATAATTAAAAGGACTTTGCTATACTTCTGTGTAAATTAATGTTGACACAATGTAAATTGTTAACATAATGTAAATTTATTGAGAATGCAGATCTATAATTTTATCGTTGTGCAGCAGTTGTCAACTTCTGTCCTCTTTTTAGTTATATAACGCTTACAATACACTAATGTAATGTTAATGTAAGGTTGCTGTTCGGGCTGAATAGCAATGAGACACATTTTATAGCTGATTTGTCAGCCATTTAAATGAGAGCGCCCAGTAGTCGCACCTTGGCCTTGCTTTTATTGCATTCCACGCAGCAGGAGACCGCAACATCGGTCCCATAATAAAGATAGTCATAGAATCGGTATTTAGTTTATTTATTAAACTCTAATCCTCAATATCGTTTTTATTTACTTATCTGCAGCTAAATTGCCACTGAACTGCAAGGGGCTGCTGTTCCTTGAGTTGTTTATGAGTTACGGATACGGAGCTTTCCATTATGTGGTAGTTTTATGCATTACACAATTTACAGAAAAAGTATTTTTTGTTATTTCACGATGTGTTAATGTATGTGTATTTCCACTGATCTTTTCACTGGATAAACCAAACTACGCGTGCTGCGTCTGGCACCAGCAGCTGTTTCTATGCGGCAGTGCGCTTTCCATATTCCGCCGCAATTCGAATGATAGATGCAGAGGTAAACGGTCTTCAAATTATATCAACAACTACATGAATTATGTCACGCTAAATTGTGAATGGCAGCAGCGGCTGACACTGATGAAGAGCACCCAAGTAGCTGTGAAAATTGAATAATCAGCTTAGTTACGCGGCTTGACAGTGAGCGACCCCAAGATATGAATCCCGCACCTCCCCCTCATCCTACCCCTTCAATGTACTGATGCTGATGCTGAGGCATGCATCGCATGCCTGAATTTATCACTTTGTGTGTTCCGTGTGTGTGAATCGCCAAGTGCATATTTGTTGACAGTCGTCGGCTATTTTATTAACCAGACACGATTAGCGAGGGTGCTAATTTGATTTTAATGCACTGAATGCTGTCCGTTTCCATCTATTTTTAACACTGTGATTATCTAACATTTTTGCATTACCCATTTAATTATAGTCCAAATGAGATTTTATTTATTTCATAAGAAACAATTATATTCATGTAAGAAGAATTTATAGATTTTTCATTGGATCGAGCACATATTTTTTTTTTAAAAACACATTTTACACCCCTAAATTAATCTGAAGGTATAAAAAATTGCTAACAAATCATTTTTCGATAATCATTTTTAGTTTTTCCATTTTAAAATTAATAATTAATCTAAGAAATATAGTAGTCTGCACGAAAATAGTCTTAGCCTATGTATGTGCTACTTAAAAATTTCCCATATTATAAATTCCAAAATACTCGGATAGATTTCAAATTAATATGAAACACATCTTGAGCAGCTGTTGCTATCCCAAGTTATATGGCCGTTTTTTGGAGCCATCTTTCGCTATTTGAAATAAGAAAATGGTGTGCCTAAAAGTATGCAACATTTTAATAAGACATATTTTTAATTGTTTATTAATCGTGTAGCATACTTTTCGACGCCCTAATAAAATAGCCCAAAATTCTGACTTTATAACACTTAAATTATTAACAAAATATTTCTCTCCAAATCTATAATAAATGAAGTCGAAATTGTTTAACAGATATTGTGATTTATTTTAAATACGATACAAAACGTGTTCAGGAATATTCCAGAATAACACAAAAACACATAAGTTGGCTGTGATACGCCCAGAATTAAAATTGATTTGGAATATTCTCGATTAAATTCTGACTATTTACACCTGATATTGCATATGAAGTAAGGAAAGGTTTGTTGGCTTTGGGTGTGCTAAAAGTACATTTCTTATACTAAGGATTTGTATTAATGGGATGTGGCTATATGTTTGAGTAAATATGTATAAATGCTGCAACACTTATGTACAAACTATACGCTAAGAAAAATATAGCTTATAACTATTACAAACTACGATAATATTAAAATGAAAATTGCATTAAATATTCTTTTCCGCTCACTCTTTCACAAAATGGCAAAATGTTTACAAAAGGTGTGAGTGTTAATGTGGGTGTGTATATATTTGTGTGTGTGTGAGTGGGTGTATTGAGGTGAGCAATGTGCTGGTGATGCCTATACATAAATATGTCGATCAAGGCCTGGAGCATTACATGGCAACACCATTGTAATGTTCATACATTTCATCCCAGAACCGCTGGCGTTCCGACTCAGGATTTGTTCTCATATTTAGTTCGTTTGAAATGTCCAAATAGTTGAGACTGCTCATAACATTCGCGGCATCGATTGGGGACCACTTGGTACTCAGTAAAGGGTCCTCCATGTCGGGGGTGGGCGATCTAAAACCAAAACACAATACAGTTTCTTTTAACGGATCTGGAGTCTAAGGCATTATTACCCGTATTTGGCAAAGTTTGTCCACATTCGCACCATGCGATTCTTGACTTGCACTTCCATGGACCTTGGGTCCAGGCTCAAATTGAAGAACCCAAATTTGAAGAGGTAGCCCATCTCGTCGCCATGGCAAACACCTGGCCGGGGAATGCCCAGCATGCGTTTATACAGACCTAAAGCTCCATCGAAGGAGAAGCGATACATGTAAATGGGAGCATTGCCAAACTTTGCATGATTCCGAGCTGTACGCCGGATGCCTTGCAGGAACATGAGATCAGTTAGCAGCTGGAGAATAATGGAGTTATTAATTCATTCATGGATACAACCGACTGCGTACACGAACCGCAATCATTTCATCCACAGACTCGAGCCCAACATGCTTGTTACCCAGGTAGAAGGAGCGTATCTTGCGCGTAACTCTGTCGTGGACTTGGGTCACGTTAAGATCTTGCGGAACCAAACGTCCAAAGTCGTTCTCAATGATACTCAATAGCTGTGGATTCTTGCGTAATCCTACAAAAATAATGTACACCTTGCAATATAATTTTCAATTAGTGATTGCGGCTACTCACTTCTTATAAAGAGCATGGCTTCGTGCGTGTTGTAACCCGTCATATAGGGTATCTGAGTGTTGAATTTGTGCTCCTTGTACATATCGCTTGGGTGTTGAGTGAGAAAGGGTTCTTCGAGATATTGCTCCTCTCGCGCATTCTGATTCCAATAGCCCTCCACCACAGGCACAAATGGCAGGCCAATGTTATTGCGCTGATCCTCCGCGGTTAGCGTGGTGGGTGCCGCCTCCACCAGCTTCATGGCTGGCACTCGACGCAAAAAGTCTAAGATTTCTTCAGTATCGTTAGCACCCACATAGCCAAGATTTGCCGCCAGCCGCGCTGCTCTATGCCCCGAACTGGCTGCCATGGACCATGGATTTAAGGCAGAGCCGCTCTGAGAGATGGCGCGATGGAACAGACCCTTGGCCAGTGGCGATAGCATCAACAGCTGCACCGAAGATGCCCCAGCGGACTCGCCAAAGATTGTCACCTGCTCTGGGTCACCGCCAAAGGCGGCTATATTGTCGCGCACCCATTGAAGGGCTAACACCTGATCCTTAAGTCCCTGATTACCTGGCGCATCGGGTCCGGCCGTGAGAAAGCCCAACGGACCAAGGCGATAGTTCATAGTAACCAGCACTATGTCCTCGGCAACCAAATAGTCAGGTCCGTAAAGAAATGAGTTACCAGAGCCAAAGGAAAATCCCCCTCCATGCAGCCACACCATCACAGGCAGCTTGGGTTGCGGGCTTAAAATACAACTGATTAACTATTTGATTATATAAATCATAAACACATTTGCTTACTCATCCTCCTTGGGCATGCGAGTGGTGAAAACATTTACATAAAGGCAATCCTCATCGCCCTTGAAGGTGTCCAGTATCATGTTCTTGTGCGGACAACTTTGACCCTCTCTCGAAGCATCTCTCACGCCAGACCACGGCTTCTCCGGTTCTGCTGCGCGGAATCTGCAGGCAAACAATTTGAAAATATCTTTCAATGTACCCACCTTGTTCAGGACTCACCTTCTGGCTCCAATTGGCGCTGCACCATATCGCATGCCCTTGAAACTGTAGTAGCCCCCTCTTTCACCGGATCGATACTTCTGAAAGCGGCCTCGCACTTTGCCCAACGAGGTGCTAGCCACAATTTCGCGATCCTTCTACAGAGGCAAAAGTGTAAGAAATAAATACATTTTGAGCAAGTCACCAATCCGAGCGTGCGAACTTCGTCTTCTTCTTCTTCTATGTGAAGTGTATACGAAAAAAATCAATTTGAAATTGCAACTCGAGTGATTTGGTTGGTTCGCACCTTGCCAAACTCGGCGGAGCGTGAAAATACCAAGTATCTGTGAGATACTTAGCGTGTGTGTTATTCTTGCACAAGTTCTGCATGAAGTTCGAACTAATCTTGAACAGCGCTGGCGTGTACAAGTGGGTCATGGTGCAATTCTTGCGCAATTGACCAATGGCCAAAAGCCAGTTCTTGCCTGAATAAGATAATTGCATTTGTGTGGCGCCGAATGCAGCATGCTGCATGCTGTTCTTTCTTTGTTCTTGATGCTAACTGGCCAACTCTGTTGCCAGAGACTTGACCTCATCCAAGCTGCAGCTGCAGCTTGCTCTGTCCAAACAAGTAAATCTCGCACTGGCTGCCACATGTTGACGTTCAAGTTGAGAATTGATTGACTCTACACGAGTGAGCATAAATCACACATGCATTTGGCGTTTGTGCGTCAAGGTCGTCCAGTTATCATCTGTGCGGATCATGTTTTGGCTTACCCGTAGAGATCGCACCACCTCCTGCACCACTCGCATTGCACGCGAGGGCAGCAATTGCACCAGCGAATTGGGATGCGAGGTCAGCGTTTTCCAGGCCATCGTCTCCTGCAACAACAAAGGTCGCTTGTACTTTAAATTGAATTAACAGCAATTTCAATTAACAGCAATTTGGAAGCAAGCCAGTGCGCCTTGTGCAAACGCTGCTCTCAAGTTCACTGTTAACTGGGCTGTTGCATTAATGTTGACAATTTTTCTCTGTGTTTTTGTTTTCAATTCGGGCTGCCCACTTTTAATGATGTTAACGGGCAACCTTGCGGCTAAGCAAATTTCGTTTAATTGAAATGCCATTTGCATAATATCAAAGAAAAAAACTACAAAAAACCAACAACTTTGCTAGAGGCGGCAACAGTCCAAAAACAGTTAAGTGCCAACAACAATGGCAAGAGTCACGTGCAGCCAACGCTTAATAGTTAGATAAAGGTATATACAATGTACATATATACATATATACATATGTTAGTCTTGATACAATTTGTGTGCTGTCTGTCAGCTGCCACATTAGCCGGCGTGTGTCCCCAGCTGAAATGTATCTGTATCTTGAAGTGAATCATGACACAGTTGGACCAAATACAAAAAGACATTCGCATAGTTTCAAGTTCACATTTTACGAGTAAACCATTTTATGCTAATTTCTTTTTTGTTGTCTGTGTGTGTGTGTGTGTGTGTGTGTGTAAATACTTGACCCGCTAGGTGCGTGGGTCTCTTTAAGCCATTGGCATGCATCAGTATCTGTGGTACAACATTATGCAAATGTGGGTGTAGCCGGTCGGTCATAGGACAGTTTTGGTTGAGCTTTATTTAAATTGATTTGGCTTGGCTTGGCTTGGCTTGGCTTTGGCTTAATTTGATTGTGTGGCCATAATACATAATGTTTATAATTGTTTTTCGTCTTGCCAACATTGTTGATATTGTGATTTGATGTGATTCAAATACGCACATTTGCCGCTAAGGTTCAAGCGCATCAGAAGTGGGTCAGCATTAAATCTTTAATGCATATTAAAAAGCTATTTATCGATTTTTGTGCATACACAAGAAAATTGAAAATGACCCAAGTGAATTATATTTGACAGCTCCGTTGTCAGATTGATTAAGATAAGCCAAGAAATAAATGTAGGTAAATAGCCAAGCCCTTACTGCATTTTAACGCTTTCAACACTTATTTCAGATACAACACATAATATAATCGATTAGCTCGTCGTAAAATGCACACAGGAACTCAGTCAAATGATGCCATTTAAAAAAAGTGAATATTATGTAATCGCGCAAAGACAACAACATTATCAACAGCAACAACAACAACAACAGCAACAACAACATTTTGGCGCTTTCACGATACGCTCGAAAAATGAAAATAAATACGAAAATAACTGCAGTCCGGCAGATCGGCCATTTCAGCTTGGCAAATTCGCTGCACCATGAGGCAGTGTAGAAAGTTGCTGTTACAATGGCAGCAACAACAATAGCAACAATACAGATTGCATAAATATTGTACGATTTGGCAAATTTACTGAAAACAGACCTCGGTTGTGGTCGTAGAATGCCCCATTTTCATTCTGTTAAGATCGAACGGCGACCCGGAAGAAGATTTTGGTGTGGTTTCTGCTGATGGCGACATTGTTGTTCTGGTCGTTGTTTTAGTGCCAATCAAAAATAATACTTTGGGGACCAAATCTTGCAAATCGCCAGCAGCCGAACCGGGCAGTTCCGAATCAATGGGCAACACAGCCTCTGCCTCATCGTTGAAGAAATTCTCTTCAGGGCTTGCAATTTTCTCGAATTTCATTTGATTGCTTGGCTCACGAGGCCGCTCCATGAAAATGGCGTAGAGAATCAGACCAGTTGCCAGCAGAAGAGCCACGGTGGCCAGCACATAGGGCAGATTGGGGCGACAGGCCATGGCGCACTGCTCCGTCCTTATGCAACAAAACAAGCCGTTGACAATTGCGCTGCTGAAATCTGTTGCAGTTGCAGCAGCGGCACGCGTCGCAATGCGAAACACTAAACTTTGATTTATTGAAACGAGCTGTCTTTGTGTTCAGTTGCGGTTATTATTGGCACACAGCACCGACTGGGGCTATACACTTTAGGACCGAGCTAGTTTTGCGGCATCTGCGTCCGTTATTGTTGCACTCGCGGCCACTGTCGACTGAGTTTTGAGTCGGCACCACAACTAACTGAATGAGAGCTGCGAGTCTTTGTTTTTCGGTACACCTGCTTTTATCGTTTCTAATATATATTTTTGATTTTGTGCAGTGCTCGTAATTTATATATATGTTTTCGCTTATTGCCACAGTTATGTGCAGCACGCAATGCTCGACTGCAGCCGCTAAAATTGCCTGTGACTCCGATGCACTTGTTAACTGTTTGCTGCTTTCGGCTGATAAGCGTTTATCTTTCAATGTTATCTGAGAGCGAGCGGAAATGTTGCACTTGTAATTAATGTATTAGTTTAATTAAATAATTACAATTGTTGTTATGCCATACTAATTGTTCATGGCTTCTTGTCGGTGTTAGCTTCTTTTTAATTGTTACACCAAGCAACATCAATTTATTTACATTCATATGTACAGACACCAACAGAGTTCAACTGCTGGCTGTAAATTAATTATAAATCTGCTGGTTAGACACACACATACATACGTATACAATGTAGTAGTAGTTACAAATTCTGCTCACCTGGCTCAAATCTTCAATTATCACATACAACATTTGACAGATGGTGGGCAGATTATATTGCCCCATACTAAATTGATATACCTACAACAGGCAGCGAAAATTGAATGAAATACATACATTGAAAAATTATAAGAATTGTATTACTGAAAATACAATTAATGAGTAGCAATTGAAAGTATGACAATTACTACTCTGCCAAAGTAAGCAGAGTTATTTATTAATATAAAATAATAGACATATTTGTGGATTTTATTGTAAGATGTGGGTATGGAAATCATGGCATTGGCAATGCAATGTGCATATACAATAGCATTGAAGACCACATTCCAGATGTGCACTCAGGTGCCAACGTGGTCAACGTGTGTAACCATAGATGCTTAAAAGCCATTGCCAAATTAAATTGAACGGCACCAAAAATATTTGTTTGTTGGCTGTTTATGCGCCTCATAAAGAACGGTACATAAAAAAATTACTGCGATGGCATATTAAGAATAGGTTTCAGCGAATCGTTGTTCGCTGCTGTGGCTGATAACTTGTACACATGTCCATAAAATCCATTAACAGCCACCTGTAAATGCAGTCTCCAGTGTTTTTAAGACAGACACAAAAGGCGATAATTCACAAATGCCGCATAAAACAATAGTTTGACGTTCATTAAGGCTACTTGTGACTCAAGAGGCAGCCGCGCCGGCGGCTGCTCAAGTGTTGAATTACTTTTGAAACGGCAACAAATTTCCGACACGATGTCAAAGTCACTTGCCGCAGACTAGACTCAGTGGCTTTGATTTAAAGCCAAAAAGCGCAGTGTAAGCAAATTTGGCTCTGGCACGCTTCGCGTTTGCTTCTTTATTTAAACACACACACACACACACACACACACATACACATACACATACACATACACATACTCTCACTTGGCATAGTAGTAGTAGTAGTGGCAGTAGCACAAGTATTTTGCATCACACTTACCTTTAGCGTATTGGAAATCTTTCCAGCTCGGGCTATCGCCGTGCCAAATGTTGAGGGCGCTATTGCAATGGAGGCTGACTCATTGCAGAGCAGCAGCAGAGCGGCAAGCAGCAGCGGCAGCAGCAGCAGAGGACACGCGTTTCTTGTGCGTATCATGATGAACTAGTCTTGGTCCCGGATAACGACTGAGCAAATGAAAACGAACAATGCATTAGTCGACTGTCCACAGCGATAATGTGTTTGCCAACGCGAAACGCATACAAAAGCCGAGACGAACGCTTCTCAGACTACTTCTTGGTCAGGGACAAGCTGCGAATGTCAACAGCTTACCAGCAGCAGCAGCAGAGGCAACACCAGCAGCAGCAGCAGCAGAGGCAACTCCAACAGCAGCTGTGCTGAGTTTAACTGAACTGAACTAAGCTGAGCTGCGCTGAGCTGAGCAACACCTAGTGATCAACTTGACTCTGTTTTGCAGCGACTAGCGAAGTGTTGTCTTACATTTAATTGGCTGATATTATTTTCGTATTTGTTTACTTTTGCCGGTTGCGGTAGGTCGATTTGGTTGTCGTTTTTGTCGTTGGCACTCGGTGCTGTTATTAAATTAATACAGACATTATTCAATTTTGCTTTGGTTGTGCGCTTTGTAAAGGTCACAGCGCGTATTTGGCAGCATCGATGAAGCACCTATGAAAAATATTTGCATGTTCACAGAGCGTATGACAAATTAGCTATGCGTAAGATGTAATATGCCGCGGATAGTTCAGTGACAGCAGAGGTTAATTACCAGACCAAGGAAAAGAGCATATGGCAATCCGGAAGCATTACAGAAGGCTATGCCTATGCGATAACACACAATGATATCTGGCTGTTCAAATTAATCAATGGCAGAGTGCTAATTTCTTATTAGCATTCAGCTAAAGGGCTTTTTCACTTCCTCAAACATACTACGTCATCTGTGAGCAAATCAAGAATAGCGTTGTCATTGTCTGTGTTGTCTAATGACAAAATTTGCAAACTAAAAGGTTGCTTTGGCAACAAACTTGTTTACGGTTATTGTTCAGGCCAAGACAGCGATGAGGTACCGTTGAACAGAAATCAATTCGATACAGCATCAAATATACTTGCATCTGCGGCAGTCACGCCCACTCTGACGACGACGACAACAGTGCCTCATCGCACAATGCATAACACATGAGCACTGAGCGGTTGTGGTAGGGGTAGAGGTAGGGGTAGAGGCAAGTAGACAACGCTTAAGCCACTAACCCACTTCCTACTTGCGTCAAGCGCCGAGCGCCGGCCTCAAGTGCGACGACATTGCCGTTATTGTTGTGGGCCCGCTCTTTGCCAGCTAACAATGCTAAGGAAACACTTGCACTTTCATGGAAAGTTGTTTGGCCAGCTGCACTCCAAAGACACAGAGAGTGATAGAGAGGGAGAGAGAGTCAAATATTAAGAGAGTGAACAAGTTGCAGCATAAACGATGGAGAGAGAGTTAGAGAGACTAGAGTCAGCTGTCAGCTGTGCCACATGTGCATGAATGTATTGGTTTATAACCTAATCATAAATACGTGCTTGCATCTGTAGAGATATTTATTGTCTTCATAATCGTATGGAAATTAGCTTCAAATAAAGCATTAAGCAATGTTGCATTTAAATTGGTAACACAGCAAAATTAACGAGCGAATGACCGATTGGACAAACAACAGAATGTGCCGATTTAGCAATTGGCATTTGTA
This sequence comes from Drosophila mimica, assembly GCA_037043585.1. Taxonomy (NCBI): domain Eukaryota; kingdom Metazoa; phylum Arthropoda; class Insecta; order Diptera; family Drosophilidae; genus Drosophila; species Drosophila mimica. Next base: position 2,267,231 of record JBAMBE010001187.1, read on the forward strand.
AAAGAGAGCAGCAGTTGTTGGGACAAACTCTGATTAGCAGCAATCAAACGAGAAATAAACTGCAGAAAGCAGATACCAAACTAAGCCAATCCAGCCACAAATACTCAAAGCTAAGAGAGGGCAGCGAATCGCAATGAGAAGAGCAGGCACCTGGATTGAGACGCACTGGGGACACTGGCTGGAGCTGATGCGAATGCGAGTGTCCGACGAGAGCTGGCTCTGAATACCGATATGGCTGTGCGTTCCATTACATAAGCGGCGATCAAAACAAACAAGGTAAATATTGAAGAAAAAATAAAAAATAAATAAGTCAAACATGTTGAAGAGTCGATGGCGTCTCACAACGAGTAAGCTGCGAAAAGCTGATGTACACTGAACTGAGTGAGAGTGAGTATTTTTTTGGGGGTATTGGCAAAGAGACTATCAAGGAGAGGAAAGAGAGACGGTGAAAGAGGGAGGGGGCGTGTGGAGGAGAAAGACGGAATTAAAGATGAGCCGATGCTCCGATTATAACGTGACTAAAATGAGTTAGGCAGTTAGCGAGGCATTTCACTTATGCACGCTTGCAAATTGAAACTTAACGCCAAATTTCATTTGACCCCTTACATAAGCCGGCAGACAGATAACGGAACTAATGCGAACACTTTACCAGCTGTGGAGATATTTATGCACGACAAAGACAAAGACACAGATTAAGCCCTAAGACGCAATTGGCGAACTGTTTGTATTGACGTACAGTGTTTCATTTGCACAAAGCTAACTAGCCGCGCTTCACAGTGGGCCAACGTGCCAGCTGACGGACAAACAAAATAAATTTGACATAGATACACAGTTGGTAAGTAAGTATCTGGGCGATATGAGTCAATGGGCCAGCAGCGAACAGCAATGCGCAACATTTTCCGTATTGTCAATGACAATTGTCAATTTCAGGGCAACGCGAATCCGACGATCGATGATCGATTACCGATTGCCGATTGCCTATCCGATTGATACATACATAAGGTAACTGTTAATAATTCACAAATAATGCACTGCACTCCAGACAAGTTCAAGTTTGTCGTCTAAGTCTTTCGATTTGATGGCAACAATTTGGTCTCGTCGCGTACCCAAAAATTGTTTCGTGCTTCTCGTTTGACTGTTGCCGTTGAACTGAGTCTGGGTCCGGCCAGCGGTGCGCTTAAGCGTCAAATTGCTCTTTTTCATACCCACATCGCAGCGCTTCGAGTCGCGCACATTTCCAGCTGACGCTGGAGTCGAGACGAAGACGAAGACGGAGGCGGATCAAAAGTTGAAGAGTCGAAGATGTGAGTGCTAGGCAGCACGGACAGACTCCTAGCAGGCAAACCGCTTGGTTTCGTTTCTTAATTTTTCTTGCTTCTGGAGACAATGCGAATAACTCGGCGACAACGAGTCACGAATAAATTATGCAAATTTTTTTATTTGTTTGAGATGTGTTTTTATTTTGTAATTTGTATTTATTATAGCAGGCATTAACAGCTAACGACTCCGAATTCTTGACCAAGACAGGCTTAGTCTCTGCTTCTCTGCCAAGTCGTTAATCTATGGACACGTGCAATTAGTTACTACCACTGGAAGAGTTGTTGACACTGAAAAGCGACAAGCGACTGAAAATTTTGACACTATTTGAGATCAAGGATAAAACATTAGCTAAGACTATCGTCTTCCAATAAAGGGCGGACCTTTGACATTGCAGATTGAGTCTTGCAACTAGTGATGCTGAAATAATAAATTACATTTCAATGTAATCATAAGAGTACTTTTTTTTTGTATTTGTGATAATTAATTGTATTAGTGGTAATTAAGGTAATTAAGCTTAAATTTTCACTAATCATCATTAGGTAATTAATTGAATTTACAGGCCAATTGACTTTACTAATCAATCAACAAACATTTTCAACTTTGGAAACGCATCAGTTTTCATATTCCACATCATGCCCCATGTGACCTTATTGCGTTTTATGTATCTACAGCATCTGCACTTGACTAAGTACACAGCTCGAACAACAAAAACCTTCGTAAGCCTCGAATACGAAAATATCGTATTTATGTATATTCGAGTCCAAATTGTGCATTCAGTGCGCAGCTGTCTAGTCTCTATATCTATTATATCGGAGTGGAAAGTGTGTCAACACATTGTTCTATACAAATATTTGCTCTGGCGTTAATTATGAAAAAATGAGCATAAAATATAATGTGCCGCTTCCCGAACAACGGCTCGGCATCGCTTGGGCAAACAAGAATTTTGAAAGTGACCCGGTAGTTAAATTGTACAATGTACTCCAATACTGGCCGCATAATCAACTGACGCATGCCTCGCATTTAGATTAATGAGCAAGATTTAGTTGCATGGTGACGAGTCAACTGAAAGGCGCAACCGTTTCTGCATCAGTTGTAGTCCCGTTGTAACCGCTTCTCAGGGTCAACTGCTATTCAATGTTCTTTGTTGATATCAACTCAATTCTTATCGCCATTTACAAGTTGTTGACTATACGAGATACGTTGAAAAAATGTTTATAAAACGTAAATACAAAAACGTTCGAGTATTTATAATATTGTCATAATTAATATCAACGCTAAATTTTCTTTTTAAAAATATTATTTGAATTTAGCGCCAGACTGCTGCCTGACAACAGTCAATTGCTACAATACGCAAAGGATACTCTTTTCATATCAGCCATATTCTGACAGTGACCACTTTAGTTAAGTGTGGAGCAGACTGCCAACTGCGGAGCCCGATAAACAAAAAATAGAGGGCGCCACCTTACTATTGTGAATGGTTTAGGTCACGGCTGAAATATTTACAACGACACATAGAGAGACCAAAATGTGTAGCGCAGCCAACTTCAAGTGCTGACAAATTGAAGTGAAGTTGGCGTCACAAGTTCAACTTGATGTTGGCGTTATAATTTGCCGCCAAATTTAAAATTCAAAATAATGTATATATACAAGGACCAATTCTGGAAATCCATTTCAGATGAAGCATTTTGATTTATTTGTAATACTAACAGATTTTCGATGGACATTGTGCGTTTGACGAGGTGCATACATGGGTCAAGGGTCAACTAAAAACCCAAATAATTGAACAAATGAAACTCGCAGAGCGACCGGATATGAATTTGTAGTATTATTTATGTAAATGGCCATGTTATTACTTTAATTCCATTCGTAAAAGTGTGCTAAGGAATATTACTTCAATGCCTGTCTGTTGAGAAATTCAAGCCTTAACGTTTTTATAATTCAAATTCAAACTACTTAATTTTTGCCGAAAAGATGCATATTTGGTCACTCTACGCAATGTCTTTGTAGGTTCCTGCATTGGCTAAACTGGCCTGTTAAAAAATGCAACATACTTTTAGGGTTACATCGGCGAGGATCACCTAAGAACCCGAACAAGAACCAAGAATCGGTGGCTTCAACTTTACTTAATTTAAGTTTATTCTTATCACTGATTATAATATAATAATGATTGTATTGCTAGTCAATTACAATTGATATATTAGAAGAAAACAAAAGCTAAAGCTATTACACTAGACAGACTTAAATTCGTCAATAACACGGGAATTTGGAAAATGTTGCACTTGGTAAAACAAGAAGAGACTATTGTTGCGATATGCCAGAGCTCTCTAAGGCACGGAATATTTTAAATATGGAGAATATATAGGCAGCAGTGCGCAGATCGTTGCACAGCTCGAACTTATTGGCTGTACTTTTGATTCCAATGCCAGATGACTCCATAACTGTTTGTAAAGCAGCATCCACGATGTCGGCCTCCCTGGTGCAGTCTCGAATTTGTTGAAGGTGCTCGTTCGGCATGATTTCGGGCTACGAATAAATTTGGTGAATAGTTAATATTATAGTATATACATATATAACTATATAGCTCAGAATCTGATCGAACGCTTCACAACTTACGTATTCACCCTCATCACACCGGTTAAGCGACTCATTTATGGAATTCATGACCCCATGGATGAGCTCTGACGTGATTTTCGAGTTCATTTTTCCGTAGGACACGTGGTTGATATTCTTTAAATATTCGAAATAGGACACGGTGACGCCGCCTGCATTGCAATAAATATCTGGAACCATCAGGACGCCCTTCTCTAGCAGCACTTTCTCAGCAGCTGGTGTCGTAGGCCCATTGGCTCCCTCCAGTATCAATTTAGCTTTGATATCTTTTGCATTGTCACTAGTAATCACCTTCTGTGTGGCACATGGCATCAATATATCACAATCGGCAGTGAGCAGACTTTCCTTGGACTCCTTGGCCTTTGAATACCCCTTGATGGTTTTCTTTTCCGCTTTGAACGCAATAACGTCCTGTGAAAAATGCGTTCCTTCAAGGTATATAAATTGATGTAGGAATGGGAAAAGACACAGAACAAAAGGGAACTCAAAGTGGTCACCGTTACTGAGAGACGGGACACTGAGAGAGAATAGAGAGAGAACAGAGTGAGTTTTGCGAGCATTCGGTGTCGAGATCTCGCTGGAAACGCACGCGCATAAATTAAGCAAACAATTCATCAAAATTGTTTAATCTCATAAGTTAAAGTGAATATGTACTATGTAGTAAAACCCAACAATAATAATAATAAACTATAATTATAATAATAAACGTGGAATATAGTAAACCAATTCCTACAAATGGGAGCTCAACCGGGATACTAAATTTCTACATTGATTAGCGATTACTACTTACGTTAATATCAATACCATCCTGGTTGCTCAGGGAAAAGTCAAACTCCTGGATGCCAATCACTTTAGCGCCTGCCTCGTGCACAAATTTAGCGGCAAACGAACCAACATTGCCAAATCCCTGGACAATGACCCTCTTATCTTTCCAACCAGTCTTATATCCGATTAGATTCATCCATTCCTTATCTTGCAAAAACATATCTCCAGTCTTCCACACACCACGGCCTGTGGCCTGGAATCTTCCATTAATGCCGCCGATGTGGACAGGCTTCCCTGTGACAATCGCCGCCGCATTGATGTCCTTGTAGCCATACGTCTTCGTATACTGATCTAATATCCAGCTCATCTCGCGGGGACTTGTGTTGACATCTGGAGCTGGTACATCGATACCAGGCCCAATCATATTGCGCTTCAGCAACTCCATGGTGTAGCGCCGTGTAATCGTTTGTAATTCCCTAACCGAGTATTTTTTGGGATCGATACGAACACCGCCTTTGGAGCCACCATAAGGGAGATTGACACAGGCGCACTTGAATGTCATAATAGCTGCTAATGCCTTCACCTCGGCCTCATCCACATCCATGGCGAAGCGAATTCCTGAGGGTGGAGAATTGATAAATCACTGATCTGTCTTAGGCATCTTTCAATTGGTACTTACCACCCTTTAGGGGCAAGCGATTTCGTACGTGATGTGCTCGGTAGCCAGTTATAATCTCATATGTTCCATTCTTTCGTGCAATAGGAAAGTTCACTTCCAGCGATGTATTCACGTTTCCTATTAAATTTAAAATTGCACTCACGCGAGCCTGCTTCTCTTCTGGCTTCAAGTGGGGATACTGGTCCATCTCTTTGACCAACTCTTTTTCCATGATCTGGGCGGCCTTATGATAGTAGTACATAACCATTGCCGAGAGCTCAGGGTCCTTATCAGTGGCGACCTTTTGCAGTTTCTCGGGAATCTTGTGCTCATTACGCGTTTGCGCTTGTGGCGACATTTGGAAACGTCCACCAAACAGAACATTTGTGACACCGCGAAGCATTTTTACTTAAATTGAAAAAAAAAAGATTAATTTTATGAAACAATTTTGTTGTTGATTCTGCTAATGCTAATGTTGTCTATAAATACGATTGTTTTGAACATTTCAAAGATAACTATGTTATTTGAATTTTGTCACGATACAAAACGTTAAATGTCAAATTTAATAACTCTACAAAGTTAGTTTACAAATGTTATACATAGATTAAGTGTAATTTTTTTCTTGATAAATACTCTCGATGCCAAATCTTAATTTTGTTTTAAGATGCAATTAAAAGATGCGCCTAGAAGCAGTTTTGCTCCTAAAACTTGTAATTATCAAGTCGATACAAATTAATGCCACAATAAGGAAGATTTGCAGAGGCGCACATGAATAAAATAATAACTGCTAATGCCTTCACCTCTGCCACATCCACGTCCATTGCGAATCGAGTGCCTAAATGTAGTCACTAGATTATTCATGTAGCTTAACAGTCTTCTGGACCTGCCACTTACCCTTCATAGGTTTCATCGTTTCTTACAATGGGGAGGAGCACACACTCCTTATCAAGTTTATAAATAGCACTGACACGCGCCTGCTTTTGTACGAGTTTGAAACTAGGTTCATACGGGTCCATCTCTGTGACCAACTCTTTTCTATGATCTGTGTGTCTGTATGATAATACCATACAACCATCGACGATAATTTGGGATCCTTATATCTGGGAAGTTTCTCATGCATTTTGAGCTCTCGCCGCTTTTGTTTTTGGTTCCTAAACGTAACCAAAAATATGATTGCTGCAAATTGGCAGGCTTAAATTATGTCAAAATTAATTCATGTTTGAATATATATTGTAAATATTAAGAAATGGAATTGAATGATATTGCCGATGTTTCATTGTTGATTTTATAGTATTTTTGGATTTTGTTTTTATTGTATAAATTGCTCTACATAATACGTGGCTACAGGCTACGATCTAGGCTTAAATATTTTATAGCTATACACAAATATAAACATATTTTGAATGGTAAATTCTTAACGCATGGAAAACTCTAAGCAGCCAGTAATTAAAAACATAACTAAGAGTATCCTATGTAGAGTTGCATTATACCTATATATATATAACACAACTGCATATGCATGTATATGTATTGTGTATATGTATGTATGTTTGTATGTATGTATGTATTAACTGTTGTGCCGTTTGACGTTTAAAGTTTTGGATCCGCACGGAAGCGCACAAAATGAATGTAGATTGGAGTAGGGATTATTTAGTTTCGTATGGATGTATATAACTTAGTTGTACCAGTAGCACAGGTTACACATAAATATGATAGACTTACTAATAAGCATTATTATAGTTATTAATAATATTGTTATATATGTTTTTATTATTATCTATGTACACGCACATACAACTTAGTATTTGTGAAATGGTTTAGAACTAGAAAAAAGCGACCCCGTTTGCAAAATGAAAAGTAAAGATTTAACAAAAATGTAGCTTTTAATATCACTTTGGGGACATGCACTCGATCTCTTATGGCCTCTTTTACGATGGATACAATTGGTAGCATACTTTAATTCGACAACAATCGCATTGCACATAAATTTTCAAAATTTAATTCGCTTCATTCAATCCGGATGATAGCTTCATTCAAATAATGCGTATTGAAACTGGTTTGCTTGATTCATTGAAATTCAATGCTAATCACTAATGGCTTAGTCAATATCATAGTGGGTACACTTATCTCTAGCATATTTTCAATTAATTTCAAATTAATTCAAAAGTCTAATTTTTACATAATAATTACAAAGTGATTACGTCGCCCAACAAACACATTAATCTCGTAGCAAGATCGCAGGTGGTGCTGCTGCTTAAAATTTAACATCACGCTTGGAAACAATAATTCTCAAAAGTATATTTTTCCCGTTGAGTACTATAATTTGTGGCCTTTCTCTTTCTCTTTCGAACTGTTCAGTTCAGTTCAGTTCCCATCAGCTGCAACACATCAAGCTGCCTCTATTCCGTGCAACTGCTAGTCGATGTCCTTCTTCTCGATCTTCAGATCGAACTTGGCAACCAGCTCCTCTGGCGTGTGTCTGCAATAAACGCACGAAACTTCAGTTAGTATCTTTGTATCTTTGACCAACGTTTGGCTGTTGATTACTTACCCCACCAGGTTTTGCAGATCGCAGACAAAGCGGTAAACATAGCGCTTGCCCGCCGTCTTATGTATGATGTTCTTGTCGTAGTAATAGCGCAGTCCGCGGCTCAGTTTCTCATAGTTCATCTTGGGCTTGTTCTTTCGTATGCCCCAGCGACGTGCCACCTATCGGACGGAAGATGCAAATGCACATGTTTAGTAAAGTTTTGAGTTAATACAAATTATAGAAATTACCTCATCGGGATCGGTTAGCTTAAACTCCCAACCATCGCCCGTCCATGAGATGAAACTCTGACAGGTCTTGTCCAGCAACAGCTCCAGCAGGAATTGCCACAACTGAATGGGACCAGAGCCCGTAAAGCAGGGCACGCCCCCCTGCGTTGTGTAGCCGCCCAGCAGCGTTTTATCCAGACCCAATGTGGTCATATATGCCGGATGCTGATGGGCATGCGCGTTCCACTGATCCATGTTCGGCTGGGCGCCCATCGTTGGGAACTGTGCGTCGTATGGCGTAAACTCGGGCGGAAAGGCCTCGTGGAAACGTGCCCGATTATACGAGCTGTAGAAATCCGGACTGCCATCCATATAGCCATTGGTGTTGGCGTTGCCGCTGCCATTGCCAGTGTTGGTGGCCTGGTTTTGATGCTCCTGCGCGGACAGTGTGCCGTGATAGTCGCTGTCATCAGCGCTGCCAGCAGCTACAGCACCAGAGCCCCCACTGGCCGTGTTGCCCCCTCCACCACCACTATAGTGTCCAGCGGCCGCTGATGCGGCCAAATGTGCGGGCAGATTATAGCTGCTGAGATCTGTTGGATCGTTTTGAGCATTCGATGCGTAGGCGGCGCTGCTGCCGTTTCCAGACTGTGTGCCCGGCTCCTCTTTCAGCTGATGATGTTGGTAGAGCGCCGCTGTCATGTAGTTCATATTATTGTTGCTGTTGTTGTTATTGTTGTTGTTGTTATTATTGTTATTATTGTTGTTGTTGTTGCTGCTGCCCGCATTGACATTGCTGTTGGCATTATTGTTGCTGGCGCTGCCGCTGCTGCTGCTGTTGTTGTTATCGGAAGCATTTTGCTGCTGCTGCACGCCAGGCGGCAGCATGTTGCTGTTGTTGTTGTTGCTGCCGGTGCTTGTGTTGTTCCTGTTGCCATTGACATGCTGTTGCTGCGATTGCTGCGGTGGCGGGCTGCTGTTGGTGCGATCATGTGCATTACTGTTATTGTTGTAGCCTGCAGAATAATAAACACACAAAATTGATTAGCTTTTGGCTTATAATTTGAATGTTAAAGAAGTGAATTGAATTGAATTATAAATATTGTTCATATGTTTGCAAATCATAATGTAACTACTCCTAAAGGTATTATAAACACCTCGATTTATTAGGCAGACAAACGAGATGAAAAAAATAATATAATATTATCAGGTTAACATTTTTGAGAAATGCATTATTATGTCTCAAATTTATCGGAATTACCAGAAAAATCGCATTTTACAAATTAATTCCTTATTTGCTCTTCAGGATCTAAGTTGCTAATAGAAAGTTAAGTAGTAAAAAAATATAGTTCTTGACAGTTGCAGCTTATTGCTAAAACTAACAGCTATTTAAATTTAAATTTAACTCTGTTTAAAAATACAATAAATCGTACTATAGTCAAGATATTTTCTATTCTGATTCTCAAACACAATTTCGAACTATTTATTGTTAAGGGTTTGGAAAGCACAAACTTATAATATCAGAAATATCTGCCAATCAAGATAATCTCATCAAATCCTTCGATTTGCTGCAAAGATATTTTTAGTATTTGTTGGGGGGCGTCTCCAACACGAACACAATTCGAGGGCAATCGCTTCGGAAGCCAATCAAAATTCGAAGCGCACACCAATACAAAAGCCCAGCGGAGCAATAGATACAAGACACAGATACACACGCATACATCAACAGCTATAGAGACACACACTCACACACACATACACACACACACACACACACATATATATATATGCGAGCGAGTTGAGCTACCCTCTCTCAATCTAATGTGGCTTGCGAGCGCACGCTACATTAATTGCAAGTACGTCGAAATTTAACACGTTTCATCACATGAGTGTGTGTTTGTGTGTGTGTATCTGTGGGATACGAAAACCTGTTGCACACGTACACATAGACACACATAAACGCACACATGCGCGCTGGCTCGCTCACTCGCTCCCTCTTGCAACATGAGCAACTAATGCAATCTCTCTCTCTCGCTCGCTCGCTCGCTCGCTGGCAGCGTGGCAAAAGCTTAGCGCGTTTTCCCATTCGCTCGCGCAGCGACGGTATTGCGCAGATACAAAGATACGAAACGCTGCCCGTTGGCTGAGCCACTACAATAAAGAGATGGGTGCCTCCCACGGTTATCCTCGTGCAGAGGCGCAGCATCTTAGTCCAAAAATGTATCTGCAAGTGGTGCAAGTAGTCCATCTATCTATTTGTCTGTCCATCTATTTATATACCTATCTGTCTATCTATCTATCTATCTGTCTATCTATATATCTCATAGCTAGTCAACTCAGGCGCAAACAATGCATACAACTGTGTTGAGGCATTTATCACCAGCTCAATCTCCTCCCCCTTCATTCAACTTGTTGCGTGTTTGTTGTTGCTGCTGCTGCCGCCGCTGCTGTGGTTGCTGCTGCTGCTGTGGTTGCTTGCGGGCGTCACACAAACAAACACTTGAAAACGAATTACAATTTAATTATGCGTTGAGGGCTGTGCGCACATCTTTGAGCTACTTTTTACACTCCAACACCTCACAATTGTAATTAAAATTGTGCGGCATTTGATGTCCGCAAATATTTGACAAGCGTTGTGCTATACCTGAGCTAAAGAAGTTCACATCCGAATCCGTGTAGTAGGCATTGCCAGTTGCATGATGCGACGGCGGTGAATAGTCAAAGGGCACCACATCATTAAAGTAGCCCAGACCAAATGAAGCCGCCGTGGAGCTGCTTAAGGCGCCCGCCAGGCTGCCAATGCCAATGCCGCTGCCAGTGCTCGCAAAGCTATGCGACGAGGCATTCGAGGATGCGCTTGAACTGGAGCCGGAGGATGAGGAGGCCGTATTGCTGCCAGTGCTGCCGCCGGACAGGCGATGTTGCTGCTGTTGCGTGGGTGAAACGTAATGTGAATGTTGCTGTGGTTGCTGTTGCTGCTGCTGCTGCTGTTGCTGGTGGGTCTGCTGCTGGTGTTGAGGATGTTGCTGCGAATGATGTTGCTGCTGCTGCTGCTGCGTTTGATGAAGATGTTGTTGCTGCTGTTCTGGCAAGATATGTTGCTGATGCTGCAAGTGCACCGTTTGCTGCGGCAAATGATAGTTCGAATAGTTGTCATAACTTTGTAGCACCATATTTTTCGTTGTTGCTGGCGTTGTATAGTTGTAGTTGGGCGCCGTCTGGCAATTATTGTTAATGCTGCTGTTGCTGCTCCTGTTCGTTATGTAATGTTGCAAGTTCCTGAACTGTTGCTGAAGTTCTGATGCTGTTGCTGCTGCTGGCGTTAATGCTGTTGTTGCTTTGTCGTTATCCGACGCGTTTGCTGCACTGATTATGGTGGCATTAACTAGGAAAGCAGAGGGCGGCATTTCTTCGCGTTTTCCAATTGATCAATTGTCAAAAACTGAATGTTAAAAATGCACGTCATTGACTTTTTGGATGGTCCACACACAAATGTTATTCGTATACTCTCCTACTATATGTATTTATATATACCCTATACAAAATCAAATCTGCGGGGTCCACTGTCAACTGTCAACTCAATTGACAATCCTCGGAACGCACATAAACCACAACGCTTATAAATTGTAAGTGGATTGCTGTGGTTCAACTGGCTTATGCTGGTGGTACTTGCAGTTGTATTAAAATTGATTTCACTTTTCGGTAATATACGAGAATTTTTAATTTTTGCACTGACCCTCCAGCTGGATGCGGGCTCTAATCAATTGGGCTGCTTCTAGAATTGGTTCTCATAAATACATGTATCATACACATGTATGTATGTGTTGATATGCATAGATTCTGTGGCATGTGGGCGATAGCACTTGAGGTTTGAGTTTTGCTTTTGGTATTCAGTTGTTATTTAAGTAGCGCCGTTCCGTTGATTGTGTTTCTGTGTAATTTTTTTTTTTTTTGAGATTGCGAATTTAGAAGAGTCTTTTCTTTTTGCTGATTATTTGTTGTACATAATTTTGGGCAATTGCTTAATTCTTTTTAATTGAATCGCATTTATCGCACTTCTTGGAATTCCTTTGAATGCAGATAGTTGTTGAAATTTTTGAAATATCTTTTACTAAAAATTCCGTCGCATTTTTAATTCAGATAAAAATATAAGACTTGCGGGCAATTCGCGTATTTTTTTTAATGGCATTTAATTGAAGGCAATTCGCATAAAAAAATCTCTCGGCGCAGCTCAGATGCTTTAAATTGCACACACACCAACACACACACTATCTCGAATAAATACATACATCAAAAGAAACTTGATAAATGAGTGCGCATATTTTTTATTTTAATATTGCATTTTACAAGATTTCTTGTTTTATATTTTTTGTAAATATTGTTGTTGTACAAAATGTTGCACCATTTGTTTTCTGTTTTATAATTCCTGGTATTCTTTAGTAGTCGCTTGTTGGTTGTTTTATTAACGTATACGCGATTTTTGTTGCTTGTATCCACTGATCACTGATCACTGATCAACTGCGTGCGATTCAGTTTGCGAGCGACGGCAGCTCTTCTACCTTCGACATCCGTTTAAGAACTGAAGTTGAGCTGAAGTTGTGCGTCGTGTTGTTGCCTGTGTGGCGAGACCATTGCGCTTGCGAGTGTGTGCGTCAGTGTCTCTGTGTGTATCTGTAGTGCTCACTCGCGTGTATCTGTGAGCGAGTGTGTCTGTGTGCGAGCGTATGCCTCTGTGTGGGAGCGCCTCGTGTGCTGGCTTCGTCGAAGTCGTCGTCGTCGTCGTCGTCGTCGTCGTCGTCGTCGTGCGCTCGGCTCGGCTAGAGCCACACGAGCCACATACACTCATACACTCATACACTCATACACACACCAACACACTCGCACTAATGTGCCATTGGCAATAATAATAATAATCAAGAGGAAGGCATACTTGCACAGCGCTCATTCACAGATACTCTCGGGCTCTGGCTCTAGGTTAAGTAAGAGTATGTAAAAGAAAAAATACACAAAAAAAAAAAACTCTAGATTTGCTTGTCTGTGACTAAGTGTATCGACATATTATTTAGATCAACTTCAATGTGCTATTGGGCACCACTTGTTGCTGCAATATGTCCGCTACATAGTATTGCAACATTTGTTAATTATATAGTTTTCAAATTAGCCCAAAAAGATCATTAATATAGCAACGCCAACACACATAAGAGCAACAAAATTAACAATTTTAGGCCATCAAAATGGCCATCAGCAACAACCCACAGTCCACCAGAGACTGGTCAGCAGCAATCGGATTGGAACTGTAAGTGTTGTGAGTGTATCTGTGTGCTGGTGTGTGTAAGTGTGTGTGGGCAGTAGCTCATCAGCGAACAAACGCCAACGATTTTTTGTTGATGGACCACATAAAAAGCATCTCATAGATACGCACATATACACACACACAAACACACACACACACACACACACACACACGTGTACATAATTAGACAAAGTTGGGATTGGCTACTGCGTCGACCGTATGAGATCATAACCAACGGGCCGGCCAACAACCCAGTGGCGTTGAAAAGCTGCTGTCGAGTCTTCAACAATACCAAATTAGTTGCCGTCTTTATGATTTTTTTGTTTGTTTATATATTAAAATTGAAGGCGTACGTGTTGCTTTTTTTGTTGCTGCCATAATTTGTTGGTGAAAAAAAAGATGAAAAAAACTACAAGGGAAAAAACAAATCTTAGAGATGTTTTTTGTGTTGTATAATTGCTGTAAAAATAAAAATGGTGGCATTTGGGACGTGTTATCGAGCCATTTGTGGCAACAGCCAATGACAAAATTAAGCTCAAGTTACGTGTAATACAAAATGACACGTTCAAATGCAACCAAATTAAAAAATACCTTATGATAAACAACATTTGGAGTACAAGAATTCAAATATTTGCAACTCGTTAGCCATCACAATGTTGCTGCTGAATACAGTAAATTCTTATCGCGGAAACGTTATCAGTTTTAGAGTTTATTGATTACTTGAGCTATAGATATGACACCAACTAAGAAACTGTAATGGCCCCAAGGGTATTATACAGCTCAAGTTTTACCAGGAAAGATATATTTCAGTGTTCACCTTGTGCGTTAAGCTACAGAAAGAAAAAAAATGCTGATAATGCAGTAAAGTTGCTTCTGAAACTTCTTCGACATGAACATAAGTATGTGGCATAAAATGCTGAGCATTGGAGAACGTTAACAGCTGTTGACCATTTGCGGTGGCTTTAATGAACCTAACCACAAAAGGACTGCTGCTAAATGGATTTATGTATACAACAAATCATATTCATTTTTGACCACTTACAAATTCTGGCAGCGCACGCGCCTCAACCTAACGCAACTGAGAAATAACAACAACAAAAACTAATAATGTAAAAAATATATATTTATATAAGATATTTTGATTTGCTGCGTAAAGTGGAAAGAACAATGGAAGCATCAGCGGAAATACACACAAAAAAAAAAACAAAAAAAAAGAAATGTAAAAAACACACAACAAAACTGAGCAAGGCAATGACAGCTGTGACTGTGGCCCTAGAGTGCAAGTGGGAAAAGGAGAGATGATGATGATGTTGATGCGCCTCGCTTACGACCGTTTCCGGTTGAAGCACGTGCGCACTAAAGAGGAGACACGGAGCCACGGAGCCATCGAACCACCGAAAAGCAACCACCGCAACATAACGCACCAATCACAATCGGAATCACTGGCGACACACACCACTCGGATCCTATCCTACTGACTACTTGCCCAAAACGCACACGTTCGAAAATTTGAATCGAAAATTTGACAAAACGAGCCGAACCGAGCCGAACATAATAATTATGTGTGTACCGAGTGTGTCGTCTTCGAGAGGCAGAATATCAAACTGAATACCAAGTGAATAGTGAATGTTGAATGTTGAATGAGTGGTGTGTGCCAAAAGGATTGAGGCGTTGCCCAGGAGCAGGCGGTGGCAAATCTTGTTGAATTTCAATTAAAAAACTTGTTCCTTCGCACAATGGCGTAAATACCCTGGTGCTAAAAGGGATTACAATTTAATGCAATAACGCGTTGTGAACAAAAAAAGATGAACAACTGGTATGGGTACTACTGGTACCCAGAGCAATGGGTTCAGGGGAGTTGCAGGAAGCGCCTACCGAATAGCCAAGCGTGTAGAACAAGGAATCGCATCAGCAGCTGCCGAGGGCGGAGAATGAGAGCTCAGATACCAAAAGGGAGCAGCAGTAGGATCTGGAGCTGGAGAAATATCACGAGCAGGAGCAGAAGCAGAGCACTCGCTGACACTTGAGCTGATCTAAAAAGGTCTGAACTGATATCAAATTAAAGCTAGATCTGTACCCTGGCACACGTGTGCAAAACTGCTGCAATTGCTGAGGAGTGCAATCAAGGTCTGGGCTTGCTTTTGTGTCTGAGTAAGCACTTCCGTTGCATGCCACACGTGTCTCCATCTCTCTCTCTCTGTCTCCCTCTCTCTTTCTCTATATATATATATTTCCCATTCTCGCTGTCGTGCTTATGCGGCTTGTGGCACTAATGTAAATCGGATGTCAATGCAGCGTGATGTGTATATAAATTATCAACAACCGCACAACAAAATAATACATATAGAATGTGTGAAAGAGAGAGCGAGCTCGAGTTTGGTGTGCGTGTGTGTGAGTGCGAGTGTGAGTGTGGAGAATCCACTTCAACACAGAACCTGTTAGAAGCAAAGCTAAATAAATAAATAAACTGTTAGTCTGCAAAACGGAAGGAAATCATAAACACAGCAGTAGTAGTTGTTAGTCTCGAGATGTTGTTTTTGTTGTTGATGTTTTGACACGCATACAATCATAATTACAGCTGCACTTGCAACCAACCCAACGCCCCACATACACTCACACACACACACACACACACACACACCTGTTGCTGCTTCCGTGCAGCGGTGGCAAAGAAAAATATCAATTTTCCACGTAAACTGACGCTGGCCAAGATGCGTCCGCAATTTAACTATATATAGAGCATCATCACATACGATACGATACGATACGTTGGAGTTGGAGTTGGACTTGGATTGTGTACCTGCATTTTGACAACAAAATAAACAGATGCAGCTCTAAAGATATGCTTTGATTGTTAGACTTGTAAACAACACATATACACAAAATACAAACAACAGCCCTGAATGGAGGAGCAACAGCAACAGCAACAGCAGCAGGAGCATGAGAATGTGGATGGGAATGGGAATGGGAATGAGAAGGCTGCGTCGCTGTGAGCTGTGATCTGTATTATCTTTGCAGCTCCTTGGCGCGCATGTAGAGCGGAAATGAAACCAGATACTTTGATTGAGAGCTCTGGCAAGGAGACGCTCTCCAGCAACTTCCAGCAGCAGCAGCAGCAGCATCGTTGATCTTCAGCTTCTGATGAGGCACTATGTAATGATCTGGCCATAAATGAGGCTTGGCTATAAATATTATTGATATTGGTATTTGCTGGTACTTGCGCTTGCTTGATTAAGAATGTTGCTGCCAACTGTTGATCTTGGCTCAAATGCTAGCCACTGAAGCAGACATTGATCTTGACCACAATGAAGACGTTGTGGGGCATTGCTTTTGACCTGCATTAAAATTAAAGCGACTGATCATAGAATACCATAGTTCTTCTCGCAGGATCGTAGACTTGGCTTTAACTGTGGTTAACAATCGTTACTTCAATTACATAACTTTGCCATTTTAAATATATAGACATAGCTCAACAAGCTAATTGTGGGTCTACTCTATGCTGGTCTTAATCGATTAGACATATGCATATACTATAATCTTCTTCAATTAATTTACTATAGTTATTTCACAGAACTGGTTATTTAATAACGTATGGAACTGCAGCAGGAAGTAACCTTCACTTGATCAATTGATCTTCAATCAGAGCTAGTTGGTTAGTTATGGATCTGCTTGGGTTTGTCTGCCGATGCCGATGCCGTTGCTCTCGGACCGTCAACTATGGACAGTTGGTAAGTTCTAAAATTTGAGTGACTCGCTAAATGGCTCATTTAATACCGTTTCCCACTGAGCACAGAAGGTGGCATGCGGTCAACAACAACAACAACAACAACAGCAGCAACAACAAAAAGCAACAACAAAAAGCAACAAGGCAAAGCATAAACGAATGAAGCTGAACCCTGCGACGAACGCAACTCCAACGGCTGGCTGAACGTCAAATTGTGCACCTGTCCGACTATCACCATGACTACGACAACAACAACAACAACAACTGCATCAGCAACAGCAACAACAACAACCAAATTCGGACAACATGTGTGCCCTGCGGAGTGTACGAGAGTGCGAGAAAGACACCGACCCCAGGCTGAGGCCCGGACAACTGTTGTGTGTGCCTGAGTTTGCGCTTTTTTTCCAACGTAATTCATGGCCAGATTGTGTGCCACACACACACACACACACACACATGCACACATACACACACGCACACACGCACACGCATGCAATCGCCCACACATTTCCGAGTTTTGGTTCCGAGTTGCGAACGCTGTGAGAACGGTTTGGTTGCCTGGACACAACGCTGATACACACACAGATACACACATACACACGCAAGATGCAGCCAGGCGATATGGGAATAGGATATTAGAATGTCAGGCGAAGGCTCGCATCGTTGCACGGTATCTGCTGGTATCTACCGCTGTTGCTGCTACCTGCCTGTGCCACTTTGGCGCTGAGTTCGGCTTGCCTAATTTACTTGCGCCGACGCATTGTCCTTCAATGCAGCCAGCCAAAAATCTTTCCCTTTCTATGTGGCAGCACTTGTGTGTGTGGCGTGTTCATTCATAAAACTGAAATCTCTACCACTTGCATGCTAACAAAAGGCACTGAACTGATCTCAACTGAACTGAGCTGAATGTTCTTTGCGGGGCCCTTTGGGCAACATTCAAGGCATCGATACGGAACTAAAGGAAGTAAATTACCGGATGTTGTATTCTCATTTGCTTGTTGTTCTTTGTGATTCACCGAGATATCCTGCGGCTTTTGTGCACTCCGACCCACAACAACCTTGCTCATTTGTCATGCTGCTCCTTGTTTTCTGCCTTGTTCTTGTTCTTCACGCTTTTCGCATGAAATGACCAATAATAAACCTTATTTTTCTTCGTTCCTTTTTTTTGGCAACTACATTTAAACACATTTATTTATGTATATATTCGGTTGTATGGCAATAATTGCATTTTGTCGCTCATTAATTGCATATATGCAATGGCTTTTTAATAGCCCACCTGAGATATGGTCTCGTACTCAGCGCAGAACTCGACGCAATGTTTCCCACGGCTGCTGGGGGTAGCACAACTTATAAACAACAATTTTATAATGGTCACAATTTTGATAAATTACACGACAAATGTGCTACACACAACGCGGGCGAGACTCACGTTCCACCTCATTGCGTGCTAATGTTTTGTTCTGCCAAAGGATAACATTGCAGCGTGGGAGACACAAGTGGACAAAGTGACTTCTTTGGGGTTGGAGTGCATGTACTGCCAAATATTTATTAAAATTCGAAGAAAAAAAATTATCTGCTTATTGGAAATGACTTAATTGAAGAATTCAATTTCCGTTTCATATTAAGCTGTTTTAAAAGGGCTTTCATATTTGGTCAGAAAAGTTAAAAATTGTCGAATTCATAATTCATGCAATTTTTTAATTTTTTTTGTTATACACTTAATAAAACAGTTTTACCAAAAATATTATCTATATAATTTAGAATCACATATTTAATGAATTGAATTTTAATTTTAATTCAAACTCAATAAGTGTAAACACTTAGGATACTTTAAATTATGCTGTTAAGTGATAGTTTCAGCAGGACCTTAGCAACATGAGTTTTTTTTTTAAGCCTAGCCTCAAGCAAACTGTTCATATTTAATGCCTTATCTATGCAAATGAGGTAAAGATAATATGTACGCGTACTAGAGTCTGGGCAAACAGGAGAAACATGACAAGTAAACAACAACAAGAGCTGCAAAATGAAACAATATGAAAACAACATCAACAACATCAACATTAACAGCAAAGGCAAAAACAAATCAGCTGCGCAAGCGCACATCAAAAGACAAAATGCCGACAGCACAACAAATCTGGGATGGGGCGGGACGGGATGGGTCCGAGGAGTTCGACTCGGAGTTGAAATTGCAAAAGGCCCAGATGAACGAACGAAAAAAAAAGAAAAAAAAATTAAAAGCTAAAACAAGCTGAAAATTCAAATTTATTTACACTGTGACGCATTTAAAACAAAGAGAGCGAGAAAAATAAAACCACCAAAAAAGAAAAAAAAAAACGAAAAAAAACACAAAATGTAGACAAATAAATGAGACGAAGGCAGGTCGACAACAACAACAACAATACGCATAACGATGTGAAAACTAAATGTAAAAGCCAGCGACAGCCAGAGAAAGAGAAAAAGTACAAAATAAAATAAAAATAAAAATAAAAATAGTTAACTAGCGGGGCGGCAAACTGATAAAATCAAGAGAACAACTTTTGCACTGAATTTACGAGCCCGCAGCCCAAATTGCATTAGTTCGAGGAATGAGAATATTCCCACGTTATCCAGAACAGAAAACTTCAACTCGAACTGGCAATTGAATCGCTCAGGTGCTGGTTTTGTTTCACCAGCCACTGGCTACAAATTATAACATATTTGAATGCCGACACAACAAATTGTGTGCAGGACATGCCGGCGCAGGACCTTCCAGTGGTTGTTTTCACTGATAGCCATCATCAAGTGCAACAGCAGCAGCAGCAAATAATGCTGCACTTGCCCACAAAACTGCAGGAATTTAGCTGGGGGCGCTCACCCTCAGCGGAGACTGTAGTCGGACAGCCCTCAGCTTCAGTCACCCTCACTGGAGTTGCATTTCCCTCCTAGTGTTTGTGTTGTAGCATTTTGATATAATTTTACTGTTTGTCTGTCAAGTGACAAGTGTTGTTGTTTTTGGTTTTGCTTTCTGTTCCCAAGGGTGTTGGGTCACAATTAGCTAGAGGGTAGTTTTCAGGTGCAAGGTCATGTATGATATATCTGATATATATGTGATGTGTGTAGACATTTAAAATTCATGATTATTCAATTATTTTGTATCGTGTACTTTTTAGCTGTAGTATGACGATAATAAGATACAATATCTTGAGGATACATCCAAAGTTATCCAAAGACGCCTTACAATCATGGCATTTTCCCCATTGAAGTAAATCGATGTGATGCACAAGGCGAAGAAAAATGGAAAATTCACACAATTCAATTACTTGGCGGCCACAGAATTGCGTTAATGAAAATTGCAAATGCCGCACGGGCAAATAAACAAAAATGCATTTCAAATGGAAACGCCAAAAAGCCTGATGAAAACTGTAACTGCGGAAATATGTAAGGAAATTGCAAAGATGCTGACGGAATGATGGGCGCGAGTTTTCAGGAGGCGGGTCACAATCTGGCGGATATTTGTGTAGACTGATTGTACATTTTGGCAGTTGCCCAGGAAATTGCGGCTTAAACTGTGAAGTTGGGAAAAAGCGATTTAAAAATTACCTTAAATTGTT
The DNA here is from genome assembly GCA_037043585.1 of Drosophila mimica. Lineage (NCBI taxonomy): Eukaryota > Metazoa > Arthropoda > Insecta > Diptera > Drosophilidae > Drosophila > Drosophila mimica. The sequence continues at coordinate 2,287,948 of JBAMBE010001187.1, forward strand.
CAATACTTTTATTTGCTTAGCGGTTTTTATTACAAGCAGAATAGAAATAAGTTTTCCTTAATACGTTCGTCATTCAGTTAACAAATGGAATCAAATTAGTAGCACTGAAAAAATCACCAAAATAGTTTCAAATTGTGGTTGCAAAAAAAAAAAACAAAAATAATAATAATAGTAAGAAAAAAATGTATGAATGTGTGTGCTTTAGACATGAAATTCGCATTAATAATATAATTATTAATACACACATAGTCACACACACACACACGCGCACACACACATACGCACATATACAGGAGCTATGGCTGAAAAAAAGCGCAGCCTCACATCCGGTCAACATTTTGTCGCCGTTGCCGTCTCTTTCTCATGTGAACTCTTTTGAAGCAACAGCAGAAGCAAAAATTAAAAAAAGAGGTAAACCAAATTACACGAAGCTCTTGCACAAAAAATAACCACACACACACACATATAAATATATATATATATATATATATATATATATACTTGTATATTTACAGACTGAAAAAGAGATATATGGAGACGGAGTTGGGAGTCGGAATCGGAGTCGGAGTCTAGGCAGATTGTCCGTTGTTTAGTTAGGCGCAAATCTAAAACAAGTTACAGTTCATTCATTTCCATTCATTCATTCAATCGAGCAACGAACCGGCTTTTGGTGCCCCATTCATTGACTCGGCCAGCGGATGTTGCCGTAGTTCTTTAGAGGGTCTCACTCTTAGCCCCAGCCTCTGTCGCAGCGGCAGCCCCAGTCCCAGTTTCAGTTCCAGCCTCAGCCTCAGCCTCAGATTCAGTCCCTCTCAATCTCAATCTCTGCCCCAAGACAATTTCCCTCACTAAACACACTCACGAACATAATTTGATTTTATTTATTTGTTCGTTTGCCAGAGTTAATAATTATAAATTGGCGTATGTTGGCCAACTCGGGCAACAACTGTATGTCCAACCAACTGGTCAACAAATAGATATAGACACATTTAGATATCTCAAGTTGTGTGCGTGTGTGTGTGTGTGTGTGTGTGAGTGTGTGTCTAAATATTTCTCCATTTTGTCGTTTGTTTTTTTGTTTGCCTAATTCTTAATGATGCATAAAGTGCTTTGCTTGTCGCTCTTTTGCTGTTGTTGTTGTTGTTATTATTGTCTTTTGTTGTTGTTGTTGTTGCTTAGCAAACAAAATTTTGAAAGTTGATTGCAAATTAATTGGTAACCTGCCCCTATCATGCATGATTTCGATATGGTTTTCAATTCGCTTTTTGCAATGCCAAATGTGGCTTGCATTAAAAAATAAATTAACTACGTGTGATCTATATAGGTTAATATAGGCATCATTCAGGTGTCAGCATAACAACAAAAAAACTTGATAATATCATGTTGCTAATTAATCATTGAATATTAAAACGAAAATGCAAAAAACATTTAATTTAAAAGACCCCAGTAATTTAATACCACTTACGCAATTAATTATTATTATAGCGATTAACAATTTCATTAAATTGTGAATGATCTTAATAACTTAAGCCAACTTTGCGAAAAATATTATGGACACGATTCAATGATTCGCATTGAGTTCGATATCGTGAAGTGCTCATAGTTTGGTTCAGTGCACTCAGAGACAAATATGCCCCACAAATCTACAAAACAAAATGTTGGCTTTTCGGAAATAATTTCTAAATAAACGTAATACATTTCTTATAGTGTATTAATTTTCTAAATAAACGTAATACATTTCTTATAGTGTATTTGCAACAGATTTGATCAGATTAATGTATTCAATTAGTATTAACTGTGCATTGGCATACTTTTTTACTATATTTTCCATTTCGAATACTTTGAATACACAGTTTCAGCAAATGAAATATTATCTGTATCTGAGAGTTCCAAAACTTTCGCCTTGCTTTCCAACACAGACCCTAATCAAAGTTCAGGGCAGTTCACATGAAATACGAACACTTTTAGTTGCTCATTCAGTTGTAGCTATGGTTACATACGAATCTAACTATGAGTGTATTCGTATTCACTATCCAATGCAATTCGTCTCTGCGTTTCGTTCATTGCATTGACTGACTCTGTTGTTGTTGTTGTTGTTGTTATTGTTGTTGTTGCTGCTGCTGTTGCTATTAGCGGCTTTCGCATTATACAATTTAATGTTTAATTTTTTTCCCCCGAGTTGAAAACAAAACAAAAACAATAACAACAACAACAACAACAACAAAAAGTCCAACTCACAGTTGCCGCTGATGTTGTTCTTTTGAATGTTCTTTGTTTTAAATTAACTCGACCGTAACGCTTTTCTATGGCGTAAATTTACATCTACGTACGTAACGAAATAAAACGAGCACAAAAACTGAAAAAAACTAAAAAAAAAATAACTGAAAAAAACTGAAAAAAAGGCAGTTCGAGTCCCAACATCGAGGAGACGCCGTCATCGTCGCTGGCGTCGACAGCAACAATGGGTATACAAAAATATATATCTAAATGTACATGTACATATAGAAATATATATAGTGAATAAACGGGTAGGCGACTACATATTGCCACCATACTCGCAACGAAAAGCCTTAAAACCCATTTGAATTCTCCTAACCCATTGGGGCAAGGGGTGCAGCAGCGGGCACTATTAGATCCAATGCCACTGCTGGTGTTGCCGTTGGCGCGCGTCAGATTCCGCTGAATATGGTAATAAATTAAACGAGATCTGTTGAGAACGCTACAACGTGGCAGTAGCTAACTAACTGGCAAATGTAGAGACCACAAAAATACAAAAACAAAAAACAAAAAAAGGGAAACCGCACGGCTGCAACTCCCCCAATAAGAGCAATGTAAAAATTCTAAGCTGTGCGTCTTTTGAACCATGCTAAAAACTGAAAATGCCATTAAACCGAACCGTTGACTTGACTTTTCACAGCTTGGCGCACCAGCAACACCACCACCACCACTACTGCCACCAGAACCACAAACACCACCAATAGTTGACCAACGAAGCGCGCAGGCGCGCAGTACAAGTCTTCAGCTTCAACTCTCCAACTCCATTTCGACTATGTTAATTAGCTACAATGTGATTTCTGGCTTGAAGGCCTCCAAGTTGGCTCTAACCATTGTTGCTCTGAGTATGATTAATATGCTATTCTAAGTGTAGCTTCTGCCACGGCTTCAAGTGGACGCATTAAAGTCCGCTAAATGCTTTAATAATATGCCTAGGCCAGTTACCAACTTCTAGATTCACTAGAAATTCATTCCATCTCTCTCTCTGCATCTCTCTTTCTTCTCTTTCTATTTTAAACAATGGCGTTAAAATTAAAAACGAAATTTAATTTTATGACCTTAACAAATTTGCAATCAACATAATTTTTAGTCGTAGATGTTATGACTTAAGGGTTTTATGTGCTGTTGCTGTTGCTGTTGGGGCATGGGGCATGGTGCGTGGTACGTATTTTAATATTAGTTGGCCGTCTTTAGCTACTCATTGTGATGAATGCGAATGGTGTCTGTTGACCGGGCCCAGTGTTCTGCTTCGTTGCCACATAATTTGTGGGAGGTGAAAATTGTCTTGCGTTAATGGCTGAATTTAGAGTAATTAAAATAGGCGGAAGGCTCTAAAAGTTATACACTTTATTTGCCTTACATTGTATGCAAATCAACCCGAATTCGATATCTGTTTCTCTCTTTATGAAAACATTTTCAAATTTGAGTATTTATTGTTTTTGAAAATATTTTCTACATAAGAAATGGAAACATCATTCTTTGATAGGTTTCACTCAGAATTGATCAGAATTTTCTAATTTCGAAATTCAAATTCACCAATTCACTTCTCAGATTTTAATTTTGATTATTTTATGTTGTTAGTCATCACCCTATCCTCCATATAAAAAGTATATATGTATGTATGCATGTGTGTGTTTAAATATATAAGTACTCGTGCCATGTGCCGTATGCTCAGAATTCCATTGTCGCTTTCAAAATCAACAAACTGTAACTAAACTTAAACACTTGGCACACACTTAAGAGTCCACAAATGTCACAAATACATTCATGAATCTTGTACTGATATTCGCGATAGCTGCAAGAGATGAGAATTTGAGTGTGTGAATGTGTTTGGTTGTGTTGTTGTTGTTGTTGTTGTTGTGAGTGTGTGACACGCAATATGGCGATCAGAGAGGCGTTAGTTCTGACTGTGACCCCGTGGCGTGGAGTTGGAGCAGGAAAGTGGAAGAGGGGCGTCTGAATGCGCACTCAAATGTATCTACAAGTCAAATATGCATTAAATGTGTCATTTTGTGAGGCAACAACCTACGCGCGGCACGAGCAAAGACGCAACTTGCATGGCGAACTGAAAAGCGAGTGGAGCACTCACCAGGCCAACTGACGGACGGGCAGACGGACGGACGGGCACACGGACGGACGGACAGACGGACAGACGGACGGAGTGACGGACTGTCTGTCAGGTCTGTCTGATCGGTTGGTTGGCTGGGCTGAGGTTATATGCCGACATCAGCATTATGTTGTTGCTGTGGCTGTGCCTGTTGCTGTTGCTGTTGTTGTTGCTGTTGTTGTTGCTGTTACTGGTGATGATGATGAACATGAATCAACAGCCATACAACGGCAACAATGGCAACTCTTCAAGCTTGGACAAACATTTCACGCATCAGGCATTTTATTGTGTAGAAATAAATATACAAAAAGAAAAATAAACTAAAAACTGAAAACAAAAATCAAAACGAAGAAAAAAGAAAAACACAGAACTGAAAATAGAACAAATTTTTTGCAAATTTACTTTCCACAATAATCCATGGCATCTATTGGCCTTTCTTTAAACTATCTACAACATTGGTGTTAAGGGGCTACCAATTAAACCCGAGAGCATATGGATTTGACCATATTTGAAGAAGACGCATCCCATCGCCTTGTAGACGAGAGAACAATGCAAAGCCAGCGATAATAAAAACAATTTTGCGTGCAAATATCTAAGATACACTAGCCTAGATGCGCTCTCAACCAAAACATTCAAAGACCCTGGCTGTCCACAAACACACACAGACACACACACACACACACACACACACACACACACGCGCAAAGACATAATCATATGTGAGCTATCTGTGAGTTATTGTATCTTGCCGTTTGTACAAATGATGAGTAAGCGTTAGCTGCAAAAAAAAAAAACACAAAAATTGATTCATGAAAATCGAAAAGAAATAGAAAAAAATCTTTACTTTATTGAAAGTGAAGAACTCAAGCAAATCGCCACATAACACCTAAATGTAATGCGTTCCAGAATGCAACACAGTTGTAAATCACTCTGCATACCCAAATGGAGGGTGGGGGAAGATCGGAAGAGTGGAAGAGGGTTAACTATGGATTAGATGTAGGCATGTGGCTCAGAAATCGCTGCCCGATGACGAAACTCAAAGCATTTTCAACTTTTTTGCGCTTCGTTGGCTTTGCTTGTTGTAGGTGTTGTATTTGGTGGATTTGGTGGATGGAGCTTCCAAGTTATAGGTGAGGGCAGAGACAGCTCAAATTAAAACAAACTTTACAAAAGAATACACACAGACACTCGCACACACACATACATACATACACCAAAGAAGAAACGACCATAAAAATAAATTCAAGTTAGTAGCTGAGTGTTCATGACACTGTTTCTTGGCTCTTCGACTGTTAAATTTGGAAAACCTTTGCAAGGCACAAACTCTATTTTAATGGCCACAATTAATCATAATTTGTTTTAGTTTTGATGGTTGGTTTGGTTATTAAGTCGCTCTTAATGCCGCATTGCAAACTAGTACAAATACAAATCCGCCAGACGAACACCTGGAAGATATAAATATCCAAAGTTCATTTGCATAACTACCATAGCACTTAAGGACACAGCCCTGAGAGCCAGCCAAAGTGTCAACGAGTCATGCACTCCACCAAAGATAGCCAGCAATTCCAACAATTTTCACACAATCTCAAAGCTCCACGGATACATGTACATAAATTCATGTATGCAAATGCGAGAGAGAGAGAGAGAGACAGAGAGGAGCAAAGGGGATTGCTGGAAGTTAGCTAAAACATCAATAATATGTAAATGCAGCAAATTAATGACTGACAAAAAGACAATCGAAACGAATTAAGCAAACAACCTACAAAACCAGCAGGAGGGTACCAGATCCAAACGCCGCACGATGACAAGTCGACTCACATAATTTGTATGCGGGCAACGGGCGATGGTCCGATCCAATCCGATCCGCAAGATGAGTTCACAGGGGCTCTGAGTTCATTTATAATATAGAAATTATTGAATCAAATTGAAGACGTCGAGCCGCACAAACTAAAAGAACCGAAGACTGACGACGATTTACGATTAAACATTTATGTAGATTTTAGTCTGGACCGACCACTCTTTGGTCTTGTGTCACTCACTAAAAATGGAAGCTGCACAGCTGCATGAGAAAGCTTGCCACAATGCAATCAAATTTATTAGAACTATTTCAAATCTTGTTGCTCACCAAATGAATTCTAACACATTGGTTAATTGACACTTGCCATGGCCTTAAGTCCTGTTAACGTTAAACTTTATCGATCTACGAAACTGTGTAAATAGACACAAAAAACTGCATTAAAATGTATAATTAATTTATAACATAATTTTCATTATTATTAAGCACATCCTAAGGTAGCGTCTGTCCAATTCGTTGTGCTCCTTTTAAAGATTAAAAAAATTTGTTTTTGTCTCAAATTTGTTGATTGTCTAATTAGCATCGCACACTTATGGCTTCGAATATGAAAATTTCCTTAACTTTTATGGTCATAATGTGTCAAAGACCATAAATATTATTAATTTATAGTAATGTCAACAGCAGCAGCAGCGACTGGGCCATAATATTGTGAGAGAGGAGAAGACATCTAACTGTGACTGCAGCTTTAGCATGTTGTGGGCAGAGGCAACGATTATTAATAAATTTGTGTGGCGCATGCTACATCATGTTAACACTGTGGCAGCAACGCAAAGAGTAGCTTACAAGATGCAGCCACACAGATACGGCTACGGCTACGGATACCGATACAGATGCAGATGCAGATGCAGATACAATGCAAAAGATATAATGCATTAATGATGCGTCGCTGTCGCTCCAATTTGTACGGCGTCGCATTAAATAAATGTATCTCAAGCTGTGCTGAGGGAGAATGCCATATATGTAAACAATTTAAATAGATATTTAGATATGCTGTCGTCGCGGTCTCCGGCAACCTACGCTGGCGCCATGCGCACCGCAGACACATTTAGCTATTTGTTTTAAAATTTAATTTCCGTTTCAATTTCAATTTCACATAAATAAATTAAAAGCCAATCCAAATGAACACAAATACAAATAAAACAACGTTCGCACTCCACGCACCCAATGGATTGCATTCCGCATTAGCGATTAATAAAGATCTGGATCTGGCCATTACTGGCAAGACAGATATCGCTGCCATACATAATCGTAATTGTTGATCGGGCCGTAATCGTAATCGTAGGTGCTTTGATTGCCTTTCAAGCAAATTATTGCCGAAACAACATTTCGCCGGATGCACAAAACATATGCCAATCCATGTACCTACCAGATACAAAGAAACTTGTATCGCCTAAAATTCGATGAGAGGATGTGCCATAAACAACTTTGATGGCTTAATGGGCCGATCTTCATGAGCAATGGCCAACATCGTTTGTCATTGATTCAACACTAATTACACTGACTAATCCGATGTGTATTTGTATTTGTATTTATGGATATGAACATTGGAGGTGGTGTATATGTATCTTATGGATAGTGTTTGCTTACCGCTGTGTGGCATGGCGGGTGTTGGATTGTGGTAGCTGTTGCTCTTATCACTGCTCGCTGTTGATGTCCCATATTCCATGGACAGGCGACTAGCAATGTTGTTGTTGCTATTGTTGTTGGACACGGGCGTCGTGGCTGGTGTTGCTGCTGGGTAATTGGCTACCTGATGGTCTGATCCACAGACCGAGGCGGTGGTGGTCGATTCATAGGAATTTCCATGCACAATATCCTCATTTGGCTTTTCACAATCTGCCATCGGAAATTCAATTAGTTAAACAATGTTTTCATTATATTAAATAGAATCGACCCAAACTAAAAGCATTCTTCTTTCATTTTTTTTTTTGCAGCGCTTTGTAAACTCAATAAATGGTTAAAAATTGTTACACTGGCACTGGTTGTGTGAGTTTAAGACCTCAGCTAAATCAAATTGCGACCGGTCCCAGACCGGAAAGGAAGCAACAAGCAACAGTTCATAGAACCCGTTCACTAGTAACTGTCCAACAAACACCCCACACTCCCCACCCACCCCTCAAACAACTTTAGTCCTTGATTTCGTTAGCGTTCATTCGGCTGGCCAGAAGACTTCCGCCAACTCAGTTGCCAATTTGCATTCTAGCTTATGTACAGGTAAATTTAGTTTGGTATTCTTTTGACAAGGGCTTCATTCAATTAAAGCATGCGCAAAAATTCGCAAAAATCGTGTTTTAAAAATTATTATTAACAAAACTACTATCATTTTATTCTGAATATTCTACAATCTTTAATGTTTCAGAATATTCAGCTTTACTTAATTAATCCCTTGAAACCCCTAAGAATTCAACCTACAAAAATTATAAAAAGAATCTTAAGTTATGTGGAACTATAGGGGAGTCATTTAGCTTTGTAGTTTATTGCCGACTGCCTTGACAGAGTGACAGACTGGACTGAGTTAATGTCCGAGTGGCGCCACTGTCTGCTGTTCTATGCCGGTCACGTGCTCACCTTTTTGTAGTATATCCAAATGCTCCCACAGAATATCGCCCGTGAATGGCGGCGTTATGGACAAGAATTTCTCTTTGCCCAGCTCGACCATGTCACAGCCGGTCATTTTGCAAAATGGCACCAGGTCCATGGAGAGCAGGGAGAACTCATTTTTGGCCCAGTTGAGCCAATAGATGACATGCGCCTCCGTCCATTCGCGGGGATCTACAAAGAAGTGTAGCAAGCAAATAAAATACATAATTAAATTAATTACTTTTTTCAAATGCCACGTTCATTGGTTGCCTAATTAATTGTTATTATTCGTATTCTTATTTGTGTTGTTATTGTTGTTGTTGTTTTTGTTTTTATTGTTGTTATTGTGCGTGGGAGCGCTGTAAACCAAATTTCATTTCTATTTACAGTCTATTGCTGTGGGAAACGATTAATATTCATTTATGATCACGTCTTTGTCTAGGACTGTGTGTAAATTATTATTTTATTGGCGTTGCCAATGCAACCAATTGAAATTTCGACAAGTGCATGAGAGTTGAATTGTGTTTACAATTTGGGAAAGTTTCTGTTTTTTCCCCTTACCTTTGGTTATATTACAATTCTGCACCTCCTTTTCCCAGGAGGCAAACGATTCTTTTAGTACGTCGTTCACCTTGCGATTCGTGCCAGGTGTGAGGGGAGGCAATGTTGTGGGTCCATCTGCAAATGAGTCGAAAGAAATGAAATCAAAAATTATTAGTTGTTGCACATAGAGTTACGTCATGCATAATAAAAGGGGTTTACTCTAATCCTATACATCTGTGTCTGAATAATTACCTCGCAACTTGACATTGCCAGTGTGCAACTGTTGCAACTTGTGCGCTTTCAAATGAAATTTACCCGTTAAGCATTGACAATTATTGCTAAGGAATGCTTGACTATTGGTGTTGCTGTAGTTGTTGCTGCTGCTGATGCTGTTGCTGTTGCTGTTGCTGTTGCTACTGTGATTGTTGCAGTTGTTGTTTGTATTGTAGTTCGCTGAGCGCAATGGCGGCAACATGCGACTATCATTCCAATCGATCCATTCATTTGTCATAATTTTGCGGCTTACAACGCGTATCGCAACTGGCCAATGATTATGTTGTGGTGGGTTAAATAATATTGTGCTCTTGGGTGTCAAAAGTCAAAGCAATTTAAGATGACTCCGATCATTCACGACGCACTCACTCAAGGGTGGCCAGCCAACAATCGTTGGATTCAATTGCTTTCAATTTATTGGCGTGAAAATCAAAGCATCCACAAACATTAACCCGAAATGTCAGTGAAAGTCGCGACCCTTTCTTTAACAAACACGCCGTTTGATCTCGCAGATACAAATATATCTAGTGGTTGGTTCGCTCAATTGATTGGTTTACTTGGGGCGCTGCCTCTTTGTCTTGTGTGTTTGTGATTTGCAGCGCACAATAATTTAAATTGATGGCAGAACACGCTAATTAGTAATAACTCATCACAGCACTATTATTAACTTATAAGTTGTCATTATTGCCTTGGCAGCGAGTGTTGCCTTTATCAGTTGCGTTCTTTAATTTTGCTAATGTTTTTTTTTAACAGACACACACACGCACATACACATATACACGCACCACTCCAGCGTATAGAAGCAAAGTGCGATAAGATTTATTTAAATTTATTTAAGTTAAATTTACGTTGCACAATGCACAACAAAAAAACAACACTGAAATACTTTTTGTAACTGGTCTGTGGTTCTCTGTGTATCTATTGGATTGCTGGATTTGTGAAGCCAAACTGAAACGAAACGATCGCCTCGTCCGTTGGGTATCCTAAACAACGAGAAGAAACGAGCCAGAGAGACACCAATACAAGCGCAGAGCGCGCCCAGAGAGCGAGAGAAATGAGTGCGCAACAAGTGGAATTGAAATGCTCGCCTCATAAATCTCAGAGCGAGCGAAACAAAATGGAATTCATTCACAAACGAAACGGTTTGAGCGTAATAAGTGGGAGAGTATATGTGTTTATGTATGCATGCGTGTATGTGTGTGTGGAACGGAAACGGCCATCACATCGTGCCGACAACAACAAAAGCAATAACAGCAGAGCAACAGCTACACCTAGTGAAACAACACAACAACAACAAGCTGTTTGTTTAGCACTGAGAAAAAAATGTGCACGAAACGAAAGCCAAAGCAAACAACAAATAAAAGCAGGCGGGCAAAGCGGCAAGGGCTGGCAACAACAGGTGATACTGCACACAGGGTGTAACAGGTGTACGAAGTTTAAAAACCTCTCCTTCTAACTCTCTCTCTCTCTCTGTCTCTCTCTCTGGTTCTCTAGCAGTGAAAAAATAAGAGCTTCCAACAAGTTGAATAATCAAGATCAAGTGACCAACGGCTATAAAATAGCAGCAACAATTTTTTTGTTTTTTTTTTACTAAAGAAAAAAGGTACGTATTAATGCCTGTGTAACTCACATATGGCAAATCTACTCAAGTTTCCTTCTTGTGTGCAGCAGGCAAACAACAACAAAAACAACAGCAGCGTATTTATGAATGAATTTCTTATGTTGCTTTCCACGCGCATTCTCTCTCGAAAACTCCAGCAGCAGACAATGAGACAGCAACAAGAAGTTGTAGAAGAAGGAGAAGGAGAAGACAAAGACGAAGACGAAGAATAAGAAGAAGCGACTCGTTGTCGGCTCGTTTTCTTTGCATCAAAACTATATATATAACAACAACATGAACAACAAACAACAATGATCGACGTCGGCGTCGCCACTTCCGCTGCTTCCGTTCGCTTTGCTTCGCATTCGTATCGCTATCGAACGAACACAACAAGTCCCGTGCTGTATGTGAATGTGATAAAGCAGGAGAGCCAAGAGCCAAGAGCCAACAGCCAAGACGAAGACCAAAACGCTGAGACTCGCGCACAAATTGTAAGTGCCATACACATGTGTGTATGTGTGTGTGTATCTGTGAGTGCGCGAGAATTTAGAAACGTCAGATAAAAACTGCAAAAGACCACCAGATAAAGCTATTATGACAACGCGACCAGGTAAATTTATGAATGAAACAAACGAACGATGAATGCGGCGTCGACTTGCTGCGACTCTATTAATGAATGGAAATTACGTGCGGCGACGACGCAAGCAGCGATGCGACGCCGCTGAGATCATTTGGTTATCGTTATCCCAAAATCGCACAGATTGGCGACAAACGGCAAAGCCGAAGTCGCAGTAACCCTGCCACATCAACAGCACATAATGCATTTATATGCATTTAAAAAGCTATATAAACATATATATGTATATATCCCTTCAAGGTGGGTGCATCTGCGTGTCAAACAAATTGCTATGTCGCTAATCGCAAGTGCCTGCAAATGTTTGACATTGCACATGTTTATGTTCATGTATGTATGTCTGATACCTCATGACCAGCAGTTGGTTGGTTGGCCAAAAGGGAAAAGCTCTTTAAAACACAAGTAGTTACAACATGAAATTACAAAACGTCTGTGCGTGTCTGAAATTCATTATGTGCCCCGACCAGCTTTGTCCGTACGAATCTTGATGGAGTTCCGTTGGTGGGCCACACACACCAAGACGACAAACAACTTGGGTGTTAATGACTAAGCTACATTCCTAGTCGATACTTCTTGGACCTTCGCTTGCATGCGATCTGATGCGGTTGGTGATCACTCGCTCACACACTCAAGCACACACACACACACACACAGCTTATGAGGTGTTCATTGTTTGCTCTTGATGCTGAACTGGGTCAATAAAGTCATTACATGCCGCACGATCAATGAAAATGTGAAGACTTAATCCGAATATGATTGAAATTTGCTGGCTAACGGAAAATAAAATCACAATTTGCAAATCTCTGTACACTCTTAACATGGCTAAAACTGGCTTTCAATTTCAATTTTCGAGTATACCAGTTTATAAAATAATCAAGAGGCACTTGAGTTTAAATCACTTTGTGAATTATTAATGCAAATTTACTTGTTTTTTTCAGCGAGGCTAAAGTCCGAGAATCGTTGCATCGTATGTAAGAAATAAATATAATAAATATTTGATTATTATATATGCAACAAATCACTTACTAAGTTAGGTCTACACTACAAATGTCACGTAGTCCATGTTTAGAAAATCTCGTTACAAAATTCTCCTTATGCAAAAGGCATCATGGTCTGCAACACTCCCGGTGATTCACAGCCAAGCATTCGACTTCTAATCTTTAGTTATTTAGTTATTATATATATATATATATATATATATGTATATGTAGAGTATATACATATATAAATGCGCAATTTACACTTAGGCCGCTTATCAAATTTCCAAGAAGACGCACAGCGGCAGCAATTTGTTTCAAAGTGGCCATAAAGAAAATGTTGCGAGCACTCGCAAAAAATTGTTCAGTAAGGTTCTTTTTTTGCGATAACTTATCAAGTTGATAAGTTGATATACTATTGAGGCCAGTTCCGAGCACATTTCCGAAACATAGTTATAATTAGGCCATGTATAGAACTCCACTATAATCTGAGATCCAGATGTAAGCAGAGCCTGTATGTACATATTTATTTACACGTACATACATACATACATATATGTATGTATGCCTGTCTTCGATTAATGTGAAATGTGAATATGCATAAACATATGTGGGAACATTTCAGTCGTTTGTATTTTGGCACGCGTGTGAACAAGTTAACTTCCGGTTTTATAACGCAAATGTGATTCTTATCGAACATAACGGCAGATTGGGAACTCATTTAACGTGATTGGCCTTTTTTCTAACCATTTGAACATTGCAATCAGCTGAATTTGAAGATGGAGAGAGCTCGATTAAAATTGTGGAGAACTAAATACATAAGTATACAAACAAAAAATCCCCCATAATAGGAAAAGATTAATTTCAAGATTTTATTAGAGCATGTGAAAGTTTAAGATCGTCATTTATAAAATTAATTTTGGTTATTGCCTGAGAATTATTGGAAATCAATGCATGTACTGAAAATACCCTATAAATACTGCAACCAGAGCATTTTTGTTCAGACAAAAGAAAGAATTTTTATATTCGATTATATAACTAAGACACAAATTCCTTGGTTCTCCCTACCTCGCAGACATTTTGGAACTCTCCGATATCCAACCAAGGCAACAAACTATGTTCATCCCAAAGAACTAATTTTATTAACGTATCAACTAATATTTATTAAATTTGCTGTCATATTATTTAATCTGTCATCTCAATTAAACCATTGTCTCGCACATCTTTAATGGGTGTCCACTCGACAGGTTGGAGGACGTGCAACTAACTACTCACAATTTGATTCCATCCAGAGAAAATTAGCAACGGCAAATGGCAGCCAAAGGCGAACAACCAAACAACAAAACAACCAACCACATCGCGACGCAACTCAGAGAAGGCAACATCATTATTAAGTATTTGCTATTGACTTCCGGTCGTTAGATATTTCATTACCAACTTCATGGGGTCGGAGATGAAGCTGAAGTTGGGGCTTCTGTTTGCACAGAAGACCAAAGTCAAAGAGCTCAATTCTATTAAATTGCAAATATAGTTTGGTCTGTTCCCAGGCTGGGTGCGAGTTCGATAGGAATCAAATTGGTTAAATATAGTTTGATTACAAACTGTATTCAGGTAATGTTATACATATATAATTGAAATGCTACTCTTAACTCAATTTCCCTTGACAGCCACTGGAACGTCTTCGTCTATTTTTTACACCCTGCCCACATTTAATAAATAATTTTACTTCTTTTTATCTTCAATGTCCTTTGCAATCCAGCTTCAGCTTGAAATGACTTTAGCCTCGGGCTAAACAAGGCAACTTTGTGGATTTTTCAACTAATTTGATTCAATTCCGATTGAAGTTGATTACAACAGCTTTTTAGCTTAATAAGTCGAACCAAGAATAGTCGCTGACAATCGAATGTTGTGTTTTTAGTGCTTAAATCGTAAATTATGTCAATAATGGGGCGACATAAAAAACTTTATGTAAATACGAAGCCAAACTGAGGCAAAATGTGACAAGTTCTTGGAAAAGTTGTGAACATTAAAAATAAACTTAAAATGTGTATGGACGACTATTTAAACGCTCTTACAAATACAAAAATAATTATTTAAGTACTAAAGTTATCTATTTTAACTAATCTTGTAACTGTTTTAAGACAGTAAAAAAGTTTAGAAAAATAATAAACAATTTAAGTTAAAGAGTATTTAAAATTCCAAATAACATAAATAAAAATATGTTTAGAATTTGTCGTTTTTTTTTGTTTGCGGTTTTCATTTCTACGAAAAGCCTTATGCAGTTTAATTTAATTAATGTTATACAAGAAATACAATAGCAACAAGCAGTCAACTTCAGTTCTGGATAAAACGAAGAGCTTGAAAAATTATATTGAAAGCGAATAAATCAAATAATGTGCATCCAAATTACGACAAAGCATATAGTGGCGTAAAAATAAATATGTATTCATGACAGGCTGTCTCGGTGTCTGTCTCTGGCTGGAGTCGATAGTGCCGGTGGTGGGGTGTTTCTTGCTTTATTTTTTATTTTTTATTTTTTTCGATATAAAAATAATTGCAGGAATTGTGTGAGACAACGCTGACGTCGTTTGCTTGACAAGCAGCGCCAAACCACCGGACAGATACTTGTAGTTGTTGCTGTTGGTGTTGTTGGCTGTGGGCTGTTGGCTGTTTGCTGTTGGCTGTTGGCTGCTCGCTGATGGCTCTTGCTGCTGCACTTTTGCAGCTGAAACAGCAAAAGCAGCGCGCAAGTGCAAAGAACAGTGCAGCAGCAGCAACAGCAGCAACAGCAGCAACAAGAGGAGCAGCAGCAAAAGACAGAGAAAACCAGTGAAAGATGTGGCCCTGGCAAAGAGCTGAGTTGTCGTATGAAACTTACTACACCGGAAATATAAAATTACACACTCAACACTTAAATTGTGTATGCCCGCCTCGGCGAACCTGTGTGTGAGTGTGCGTGTGTGTGTGTGTGATTGTGTGTTTGTTTCTCACATGTTGCATGCTGTAAGATTCAGAGAGGATCGCTCGGTGCGTGCCCCGCAAACAGGGTGCAAAACGATCGAGTCCAATACGAACGTTTCGAATATTTGGAGTAGAAGACAATCATTCAAAAAGGAAAAAAAAATGATATAATTAATTGCCATTTTGATGAGGGTAGCAGCCAACGAGAAAAGAAAAATTAAAAATGAAAAATGCTGCACCTGAGCCGTGTGATAATTGTCATTTTATATACACATTATCAAATTAATTATGCTCAAAGGATTTATTTTTATATTCAATACTCAATAAGAAAATGCAGCGAAGGTATCAAGAAATTTAAATTCAATTTAATATTGTACATTAATCGACATACAATTGACCATCTATCCCTATTATAATATTCTACAGACCATAAAAAATTCGCAGAACACAAAATTCCCACGCACTTGAACTTGAAATTCTTGTTGGAGAATATTTTTACATACGTCTGTGTTTTAATAAAAATGCTCATATTTGTTTTAGGCAAAGATGAAATAAAAACCCGAAAAAAGAATGGTTCGACTCGAATTACAAACAAACACACACTCGTCGTCTCTGCGGATCGGATCCTGTGAGCGGTACACAATGAGGCTGCCTTTCAGCTTTTACCTGCTAATCCCCCCAAAAAGAAAAGGGCTCTTTGAGAAACTGAGCGAATTGTCAATGAGGTGAATACCCTGCATGCCGGTTTACGGTATGCCCGACTTGCTGGCCACTGTGCGAATCATCAATGCGAATGCAGACAATTTAATCTGAGAGCAACTATCACTTACCGAGGTACTCGTACATTTCAATGCCTCGATCAAGGACTCGTCGCGTTGGCGTCTGGCTCCAAGAGTCGTGGGAATACGAATATTTCTTGGTTTCCTTTTTTGTTGTACCTTTTTTGGTATTTTTGGGCTAAATTCTCAAGCTGCTGCTGCTGCAGGGTCTCTTGTCTCCCCTCAATCTTTAAGCGCTGATTTTATTTCATTTCATTTTTTACTCAACTCCTTTTGCGCTACACCCACTAAGGCTGTGCGAAGCAATTTTGAGAACAGAAGAGTCGCCAGCCAACTGCTTAGTCGCCCGACCAGGTAGCCGCTCGAGCTGGCCAAGTAAATGGTCAGCAGACCCGACGAAAGCTGATAACAAAGCCGCTGAAGGTCTGCCCACTCCGCCAAATGGCAGCCGCATTGCATTTGCGAATAACACAAATATAATCCTAGGGTCGTAGCAACTACATGGGGAGATAACTCTACACTCGGAAAGAAATCATTGCCCTGAAGTGTAACCCACCAAAATAATACAGATGGTATATTTATAAAATGAAAGGATGTTCAATCTTCATAAGTTCATGGACATTTTTGTTTCGTATATTTTTAAAATTATTTCCAAACGCAAGAAAAATGTAATAGTTTTTGTGCGATTTTCTAAAATTTTCTTTTTCTGAGTGGAGCGACAGCAAGAAGCATTTCCCAGAATTACGTGTAAATCGGTGAGTAATACTTGTTATCGAAACAAGTCCGCCCTGCAATATCTGTCGACCCGTCGTGTGTAAACTAAACCACAATCACAATGGTCGGGCATTTAGCTCCAATTTTAAGGGGGAGAATCTTCAAGCGACATTCTTCTTGTCTGCCAGCTGCTGCTTTAATTGTTGTCTTTCAATTTTAATTTCATTCAATTAGCCTATGGAAATCTGACAAAAACCTACAGAATACGCTCTGCGCGTGCGCAGCTTTAATTGTGCGTTGTTAGTCAATTCACCAGTCACTCCGACAGTCAGTTCAGTTCGTCAGACCGTCATTCAGAGAGAATTAATTAAGGGTGGGCGGTACGAATAATATGTCTAATTGCATTTGCTCAGAGTCATAAAAGTTTGTGTTGCATGTCATATTTAGGGGGAGTTAAATAAACTCTAAAGTTAAAGTTCCCCAAGAATCTTTCGTATGCCGTAACATTGGCATTGAATAGAAGATGCTTTACCGGAAAAGCTATGCTTATGAAAATTAAGATAAGCCAAATATTACCTTAGACTGTACTGCATTGGATAACTACAGTCAGTCAGTAAACTAAGTAAAGTTAAATAATAAGTTTCCCAAAATAAAAATTTTAATTTACTTATTTTAAAAACAGAGTTCTGTTTATTAGAAGTATGTTACCATATATTAAAGATAAATGGCACAAATGTTAACGAACAAAATACTCACAGGAATAACAAATACAACAAAAGCAACAGCAAATGTTTATTTAGCAAACGATCAACACAAAATACAATTTATGTAGACAAGGCAAAGTCAATCGATAGATAGGCAGTGTGTGAACGTGTGTGTGTTTATAAAGACTGGAAATCCCCAACTACAACAATTGAGACTGGTTTGTTGGCGATGACATAACTTTGAGATACCCTTCAATTGCTAAGTGAATTTACAAAAATTTCCAAAGAGCGCTAAGCTAAAATGAAACTTAATAAAGATTGACTTCAATCTAAAGTGTCTCTGTTGTAAAATTGAGTTAGATTTCAAATTAAAATTGTATTGTGGTCAATCTGAATGCGTATATGCACTTTGGCAGCACCATTGCAGGGTATACAAGAGAAACAACACAGCCTCAAGCCGTTCATGTAATAAAATTGATGATCAAACGAAAACTCTCACATTTTGTGCCGTGAATGCATTGGCAATGAGCGAGAATCGGGGCAACGTGAACGGAACTGAGATCAATCGTCTAATTTTTGGTAGGATTTTGGTTCTCGCTAAAAGCGAATAAATTCATTTTTAATATGTATGTTCCAGTGGCAGAAGAAAACACAAGAATACAAAAATGCCACAGACAACACATTATGGTTTTTCATATTTGTACAGACCATCTTTATGGGTATATTGTTTCAGCAACAACAACAACAACAACAAACACAACAATAACAACAACATTAAAGAACACAAACAGACTGCGCGGCGTTTTTGTTTCAATGAATTTGCGTGCAGTCTTCGGCGGAACTTGTCATGTTTACAAACAATGCCCAACTACGGTACACATTATGCTAAAATTCGGGAAAAATGTACCAAAACATTTTATATATATTTAGTACAGTCGTATATATATAAGAACAATATGTGGCAATATATTTGACCAGTAAATTGGTGCACAATAAATTCACGCTAAGTCGCATCCGAAAAAGCGCATTGTTTATTTTCCAAACGATTTTCCTCCAACAGTTGTACAAACATCAAACGACAAAAAGAAAAACGGAAAGCTGCTAACAGCGCAAAAAATCGAAAGCTAACTAAAACGCATTTTTATGTTTCGGAAAACGATTTGCTATATTTTGTTCAGCTCCTTCCTGTGCCGCATATTAAAAGCCAAAATCATTATAACATACAATTATGAGTGGTAAAACGCACCCCAATTGGTAAGTTCTGAACTAGTTTCGGGGGTGGACAAGGGTGGGTAGTTGGAGGAGGTTGGGAGGTTGGGGCTCTCACAATGAGGTGTTAGTGCAGTCGATAGATCAAAGCATTTGCTTTCATGTTTGTTGCCATTGCACTTGTTGTGGCTGCAGTGCGTCTGGGCCGATAAACTGGGCGGGGGTGGGAGTTGAGGAGTACCGCACATACATAAGGTGTGAAGAAAGTGGCAAACTGAATGCAACCGAGTGTCTGATATCAAACAGACACTTTGGCAACTGTTTGAAGTGCAGTCATCGAGATTATGATTACATATACATAACACATAGGCGTTTATGGGCCTAAATAGATGTTCCAAAATGCAGCTATAAACTTTATGAAAGGAAGTGCGGATGGGTTTGGGAGTGAGTTGCTTATAGCATAACAAAGTTACATCCTTAATTCATTTTCGAATCTTCAAGATTGTAATTGTAAATATTTTTTTAATTTCAAGTGTCTGTAAAAAGTATTTCCAATGGATATTTGATAAAGGTATTGCCTAATATCCAAAATCTGACAAGGGAAATATTATTACACCAAATATTTCTAAACACATTATTCGATAATCAATCATTTATTTTTAATTTAAAGTATTCACTGGAATTTAGTTAGACTCAATCATAATGGATCGTAAATTTCAATGAATACATCAATCATACAAAATGTGCAGAAATCGAAAAGTGTAACGAAATTGATTGGGCTAATTGGGCTGATCTATCAGTTCGTTAATTTAATCAACATTTCAGTGTGTAACTAAAAAAATGTAATATAAACAAAAAGGCTGGCAACAAGCCGCTTCAATGATGGAGTAGGATATCCCATCACTCTATATATATATATATATATATATATATATATATATATATATATGTAAGTATACATGTTAATGTATAAGTATAGATGTCTATAAAAAATGGCATGAGCATAACAAAATTTTAAACAACACTCATTAACTCTACAAGATCGCCGGCAATATAATTAAGAGAAATTATGTTTCCACCGGCGCTACGTTGACGTTGACGACGCCGTCGAACGTTCGACCTGTTGGATCAATGGACCAGCAGCAGACGCAGCAGCCACCACAGCAGCAGCCACCGCAGCATCAACCGCAAGCAACCGAGGCAGCATCAACAACAATACAAGTTGTTTCGGCCTGTTGCCGAGATTTGTTGTTGTTTAACAATTTCGCAATTCAGCTGTCGATCATTTCATTCATAAAATGTGCATAGCACGGCATGAGGGAGCCCCGCTCCACACACTTACACACTCACACTCACAATCACACACAGAAAGACACATACACACCACTCAGTAGCAATTCATTCACACAGCTCGGGTGATCTGGAAACTCGCACACATCCGCACACGCTGGGTTAGTACCAACCACCCGCCTGCTCGATCGGTCCGCAACAAACGAAGTGATTAATTCATGTAGTGGTCTCTCTCGGCTCCGTCACCGGTATACACGGTATCCAGTGCCCAGTACCGGCCCCAACCAACAACCAACCACACGGGCCCCCAGCGATTTTCCGTTTTCTCAATGAAACTGGTTTCGTCAGTTCGATTGCTGCCGTTGCGGCTGCCGATGCTTGTTGCTAGAAGTTGTTGTTGTTGTTGGTGTTGCTGTTTTTGATATTGGGGTTTATGTTATTATATTCATCCTCACCTGATCCGCAGCAACAACAGCAGCAGCAGCAGCAACAACAGCAGCAGCAGCAGCAGCAGCTGCTCATCCGGTCAATGTGAGAAAAAATATACAACAGCACACACTGCAAAAATAGACAACGCCAAGTTGCACGAAAAAAACGCATGCAACTTTTTCTTTTCCGAGCTGCACTCCAAGCTGACGCTGATCATTTAGCCCGATATTGAGCCAAACCAATGCCGTGCCGTGCCATGCGATAAATGATGTGGGGTGCTGTTCATTCACTCACAGGCAACAGCTCGCAGCGCCAAATGAAATGCGAAAGCTGCTGCTCGGGATTGTATCTGGCATTCAAATCAGCTTTGGAAAACTGCAAACAAGTGACCAGCCCAAGTCAACCTATTTCAGCATCCGCAACCGTAAAGGAAGCAGCCATAAAAGCTAAGAGTAGCAAAAAAAAAAAAAAAAAAAAAAAAAATCTATATTTATATATATACCGCCAAGTAAACTGGAAAATCGTTGCTTTTCATTCAGCTGCCCCCTCTATCTGCGGAAGTTGCCGAAGCATGTGTAAAACAGTTAATGCACACAGGATATGTTTCCGTAGCAAACAAGTTTTTGGATTGGTTTAGTCTCTTTTTATGGGTTTCCTTTGCCTAGGCTTTCTACAAGCCATCAAAGTTATTAATTATCAATTTATTAGTTTCGACCGATAAACATCATTTGCATAGATCTGTAGGCGAAGGTGCTTGGAACATCAGCGAGTTCTTGGAACTTTAATTTGTGTTAATTGGATTTTAATTGATTCGGGAAGAGCGCTTCAATATTTTCACAAGTTCTTTCACAATCACAATTAATACAGTAATTTATGCAATGGGAAATGGCGATTTAAGCATTAGAAACACGTATTTGTTTTCACATGTGAAAATGGTATCAAGAAAGAAGTGGAAATTAATTCAAGAACTGCTAATGATCGAAATAAATTACAATCAACAATAAATTTCTGCTATGCAAATGTAAAGAGAATTAACAAACAAAAATGATGTTTGGAAAACATTTAAATATTGCTGTCCATTCTTATGAAAATATTTATATTAAAAGTAAAAAAAGCAATAAGAAAAACAAATAAAATAAAAATCACTTCAGTCAGTGAGCGACATATTTAAAATTTAAAGAGAGTTCAACAAACAATAAACCATAAAATTGTCGAGGTAAATCAATTATATAGCATCAAATAATCCAGAAAGAAACTTGAATTAAAGAAAATCTCAAGTCATAGACTAAGTTAAAACTTAATGAGGCAGCGAAAGGAAGCCGCTTTGCCAAATGAGAGAAGCGAGATCCGTGGAAAAGGAGGCATCATTTTAAAAGCGCAAGATAAACTCACTGGGATGCTGATCGCGTATCAGCTGCCGATGCTACTTCAAGTAGCGGCTACAACAAACAACGACAACAACTACAACAACAACAACAGTGGCAACGACAACAACAACAACAGCGACGGCGACGGTTCGATCGTGTGGAGATGCCTGGCCTGGCTGTCCAGAGGGCCGAGCATCTGAAATACAGTAGCTGCAGCAGTAGCCGGCAAACAAATTACACACAATTCCAACTCCAAACAGAAACTTAACAGCATCCACACCGAACATCAGCAGCAGCAGCACCAGCAGCTGTAACAGCAACACCAACAACAACAACTGCAACAACAACAGCTACAACATTATTATATCTGCTTTATGTTCAAGTTGCAAGCAGGCTATGCCTGGCGCTTCAGCTGTGGCACCCCACTCAGCGACCATCATCATTGACGACGACGATCATAATCATTACGGTGACGAAGGCGATGATGATGATGGGGATGACGAAGACGACGTCGCACACATAAGAACCAAAAACGAATCAACTCGAGTGTCGTCGTTGCTGCTACTGTTCAATGACTGTGGATGCTACGTTGTTCGCTGTTCGTTGTTCGTTCGTTAGTTGTTGGTCGTTCGGTTGGTTTTTCGGTTAGTAAACCGGATGTTCCTAATCATTGCTAGTTTGCCTCAAATTAAATATGCTTCATGTATGTATGTATGTATACAAGCTCGCATATAAGCAGTTACGTTGTATATCTTTTGTTTGTGAACTCAGCGTTGTACTTCATAGATACGTAGATAATAGCTTATATATATATATATATCTATAAAGCCACAGCGAAAATTATGAATGAATATTCAGATAAGGCCTTCTCTATCTCGAGTATCTTTTTTTAAGTCGCATATCGTGTGATTCTCTGCCGCATCTTCAAATCTAACTGTTTACTTAACAGATAG
Organism: Drosophila mimica; assembly: GCA_037043585.1. Lineage (NCBI taxonomy): Eukaryota > Metazoa > Arthropoda > Insecta > Diptera > Drosophilidae > Drosophila > Drosophila mimica. The sequence goes on from JBAMBE010001187.1 coordinate 2,311,197, forward strand.
ATAGATATATGGATAACTCTAATGCTACTTCCGCCTCTGTTCGCAGTCAAGTTTGCCAATCAAGTTACAAATCGACTTGTTTATTCATTCATGAGGCCAATTTAATTGGTAGTTCTATCAATTAGAGACCTCAACACACCACACAACACACATAACACATTCATAAATTCATTTTTATCAACATCAATTAGCAATAATTATTAATTAGTGCCCGCTCCGAGCTGGGCTGGAGTCAAACTAACAGTTGTGACAAAGGCTCTTTAGCAACAACTTGTTGCTCGATTGAAACTTGTCTTTTACAACAGTGATTAGCACAAAGTTCCATGATAAAATATAGATTTCTGTTCATTGTCCATGACTTCATCAGGGGGTTGGCAATAAATTATGTATCCTTTTTTTTCAGACTTGCTTCAATGCAACTTTTATTTAAATTTGATGTACAAGTTTGTCGAAAACTGTGTATTTTTCTAGTGCTGCTTTTTTTATGGTTTGCTGCTAGACAAGTTTTTTAGCATTTACATTTTCAATGTATTCCACTGAGTAATTCCCACTAATCCACTCATCGGCTAATAATAGCTTTCACACACTTAGCATAAAGCAATAATATAAGCGATTAGCCATTATAGTCGCAATGGCGGCATTTTACAACCATTTGGAAACGGCGTTGCATAAATTAAGGCACCCAAATTAAATGTATCTTTAAGAGTAAAGCATTTTGTTTGCTTTATGGCTACAACGATGTTTTCGAATCGGTGCCGTTTGCTTTATTTGACAAATCTATGGCCATTAGTTGATAACAATTAAGATGAAGACGTTGCCGTCTCCAATTCTGATGATCTTGCCTTAAAAAGTGTGACGGAAAACATTTTAAGAACCGCCAAGCGTTCGCGCAAAGATAACAAAAAAAAAAAAAAATACAAAACGAAAAAGAAAGACTAAAAAACAACAAAACAAACAAACAGACAGACAACAAACGCATTATTAATTGTTTTTAAATAAGATTTCAGTCGAGTGGCGCTTGGGGCAACACGTGGGCAGAACTAAGCACTAAGTTGCCCCAAACGAAATCAGTTTAATTTCCGTACAACAAATTGATAGTGGGCAGCTGTAATCGCTTATTTTGCAGTGCACACAACATAATTCCACATGAAGATGCAACGTGAGTTCCTTAATAAGCCCACGCCAGGCAAACAGAACGCAGCAAAAGCAACAGCAACAGCAGCAACAACAACAACAACAACAACAACACAACTGGACTATCAACTGGTGTCCAGTTGGATGGCGTGCTATGTGGAGCATCCACAGCATAACACCTGGCGTTTTGCCCTAGCCAGATATCAAACTGGAAGCTGCACTTGAATTGTGCGTCTTCGTTGCATTGCATTCAATTCCACAACTTAACGTTGATGCCTCTGCACCCTCTCTCTCTTGGCCCAGCATTTGCATATGGTGCAGGTGGGGAGGCGGAGAGGAGTGTTGCACATTGATCATTAGACTATTTTTAATAGAGAGACTGAGAGACCAGTTTGCCGCCAGTTAGCTGCCACAAAAGTGGTCTGTCCAGCTCAGAGCTGGACGCAAGTTTCACCTGCTCCTAGTTGAGATTTTGCAGCTTGCGTGCTGAAGTGTTTGTTGGCACAGCTCGACATGGCACTGAGATTCACAACTCGCATCAAGCAATGCATTTGTTGCACCACCACTTTTCCGGTGGCTAGCTACTCTCAGCCAGCAAACTGTTCGCTGCTACCTAAACAAGCCAACAACAGAATGAAAGTGGCAAAGAACACACAGACACAATTGCTTGGGCCCCAAAAAATGTGTTTTCAACAAGACGCCAATACGATCAATGACAAACTAATTTATGCGCCCAGGCAACAAATCTTTTGGCTCAAATAAACAAAACTAAATGATACAATAGAATACAGTGAGTACAGTACAGAATTATATACACGCCATGGATAGCATAAATTAACTTCCGATCTACTATGGAATGTATACAAATTTATGCCCAGAGTCACAACCGAGTAATACTCCCTTACGATTTGCCTCTATTTTCACCGCAATCGGAATCGGCTGGTGTTATGGTCAGCATCAGGCGGCAACAATTAAAAATGCAGGCGAGCAACAAAAACACTCAATAAAATGCGTTGATAAATTGCGCCAAGCATCAAAGAAGAACCAAAAGGCAACCCACTGCGTCGATGGCGCTTCGGTTGCCCCACGAGCAACAGCCAACAGCCAGCAACAACAACAACAGCAACAACAACAACAGCAACAACAACAACAGCAACAACAGCAACAATTAAGGCAGCCATCACCCGAACATGAAAATTTATCGATTGTTTTCGTTTACAGCATTTAACAGAAAATCAGTTTAACTTGGCATAGACACAAAAGCGCCAGCAAAGCCGACAATGAGCCAAATGCGTAGAGTGAATGTCAGCCAAATTGTTAAATTACATTTACATTAGCCAAATACTACGAGAGTGAATTATGAAAATTGCTCTTTAGGATTTATTAAAGTCTTGCAGTTGAAAAACTCAATATTGAGATATGCTTTACTAAATGAGCATTGGTAAAAATACGAGTTTTAAATAAGTTAGTTGTTGGCATTTTCATTGAATTGACTGATTGATTGACTGACTGATTGACAAAAACCGATGAGGTACCAGTGACGAATGTTATGAATATTCGATGACCATTTCCAATTTCGGTTAGAAATGCAGTAGTGTTGAGAGCTCTGATTTATTTAAGTCTTACATCTTAAAATCCCAATATTGAGATATATTTTAGTTTTATAAATTAGGTGACATTTGGTAAACACAAGTGTTTGAAATAAAAATGGAATATTTTACGGATTTCTTCGAACAACTGAACAATTTTTATAATTAATTTTTCGATGCTCACTAAATTAATTGAATTAATTGTTAAGAGATAAATTTGTCTTTATTGCAAGCTACTTAAGAAAATCAATGTGAAATGCTTCAAAGTTAACATTTCAAAAATGATTGACATTTATTTAAATATATAATCCTTCAGTGTTTTCAAATGTTGCGTAAAATAACAATAAATAATTGTTCCCACAAATGAGAATTGGTAAAAATAATGATATGAAATAGATACAACATTATTAGCAGTTTTATTTGAACGAAAGAACAAATTATTGATTGATTGGTTGATCGAACCCGATGAGTTATCATCACTGACGATTGTTATGAATATTCGATGATATATGAAAATTGCAACACGGCTACAGAAGGGGTTCAGATTTCTTGCAACATCTAAAAAACTTTGTTATTATCAACCCATTCACACTCCGTTGTAGATAATTAGATTAATATAGATTTGCAAAGGGATAAGCAATAAATATTTAGTAAATTAGCTAGCAACCTCAAAGATCTGTGCTTTGAAGATCTGTGAGCAGTCGCTTTCTTGGCTCATAATGAAAACTTACTTAAGTGCTGGAAGTGAACGGAAGCGTATCCGATTTTACAGTTGTAAAGGCCCTAATGGAATGTTGAGAAAGCATCCCTAAGAAAGTGCCACGACGAAATGGCTTTTAATTCCAATGACAATTAAAACTGACAAAACGCATTTGCCACGGCAGCTTTATGGCTCCTCACAATGTGCTACAAATTATGACAAGGCTGAAACAAATAAGAACAATAAAATAATGGAAAAGGCTAAAAAACACACGATGCGACGCCTGCGCACTGGGCCAAAGAATTAGGTACATACGTAAGTTAATTTCTTTTTTGGGCCAATTGAAGCGTTAAATTATCAATTGGGCTTAAAGCGAAATGAGCAAAAGGGTAGGGCCACGGCTGGTCAGCAGCGTTAAATTGGCCCAAAGGGCTCGCTAGCCAAACTCGTTGGGCCCAGGCGGACACGCTTCAATTGTCCATTAGCTCCTGGTAGGTAAACTATAAACTATAAGCTATAAACTGTGAAGTTCCCTTTCCAACTCTCCCCTTCCCACATCGACAAGTTCGCGCTCGACGTGCAGGCAACTGGAAAATTGTGCAGTCGATTCCCAATCATAATGCGAATGTGTTGCAGGTGTCTCATATTTCCTCATGACTGATATTTAGATACAGCGGCATCTACACAGCGTAGACACATGCTCCACATACGATTTCGAATCGATTTTCGTTTGTCAATTGACCGCTGGCCATTGCATTATCAATTGGCCATGCTGACGGCGCCCGACGACCGTCCGCCCGGCATATAATCACTTGGCCAATTGATGCTGCCCCAAAGAACGAGTTTCTATCTGCAATCTGTTGTTGCTGCTGCTTTTATGGCGATTGACGATTGCCGATTGGCACATCCATGTATCTGGATACATATTCGCTTGCCAATGTGGACATGTTTGCCTTTTGCTGCACAATCTAATTGATTCATATTTGTGACGAGATTTCACAGTTGTTTTAATAGCATTCCGGTTGCCTTATGGAATATGCTTTTAATAGGCCACCAAATTTGGTGCTATTGATTAATTGAATTTTGCTCAAGATGGGCATTAATTATTTTAATTATCAAAAGATAATACAAATGATCATCATAATGACATTTTGATTGGTATTTCCGCTTTAAACGAATGAAAATTAATAGTTTTGGATTTAAATGTATATCATACAACTAATACTGGTATTTATTTATAATATAATTTTTCTATCCAAAAATGTATATATTCGCCTAAATATTTGCAAAGACTAACTACACGTTCCATTTAAATTCAAGATTATTTTTAGATCACAGAATGATCTTAAAAACAATAATCATGAAATAATAAGAGTTTTAATTTATCTAAATTATTTTTAATAATTTTTAAGCTTGTATTCAATATACATATATTGTTCACATTTTAAAATCGTTCTCTTCTTGCTGGGACTGAATGGAATAAATGATTTGTATCGTACTGATAATTTATCAATTACAAATTTACCCATTTTCACAAAGCGCGAATTTCCCTTTGCATTTGTATTATATTTTCATACATTCTATAAAATATCAATACATATTAAACCTTGTTCCTCTGTCAAGTTATTTTGGAAATTTTTTTGGTTAGCCTCTGCAAAGTATGCAATACATTATAAGCATTCATTATCACTGGACGGCCCAAAAGTATGCCCTGTTTTTTATATGAGCGTCTAGCGAAGACACACACCAACTGACTTGAAATTTGGACAGCAGAATAATATAAAATGTACAATTTTGTATATGTATGGAATGTGCGAATATTTTTTAAATAAAATTTATCAAATTAAAAACACTGTGAACAGCAAAATACATAGCACTTTTCTTCTACAATTGATTTATAATAGTGGCGATAGGTGTTTGCAGGTACTTGTATTAAAATATTGAAGTACTGATAAGACGCTTATCAGAAATAACCGTAAATATTTGTACGCGTTTTCTTCTGTTTTGTACCATAAGTGAAAAGAATTACCAGTTCACCAACTTGAAGGTCGTTTCTTGTCAATGGTTTCGTGTGGAGTGGGCCGTGGGTTGGGGGAGGAAGTGCGCAACGTTTACGCGTGCGACGTTTACACAAGTTTCCCATTTTGCGAACTGCAATCTATATTGAGTCTATCTGTAACCACATTCTATACTTGATTTGGGGTTCTCAACTTTAAACCTATCTCTGTGCACCTTCAGCGCTCCGATGACATTCTGCCATTGTGCTGGGTCAGTTTAAAAGAAGCAACAACATCGCCCCCGATCAGCTGTCATCTCTCGGCCGCTTGGTGCGTGCTGATTAGCCATGCCCCGGGTTTTGCGGAGCTGCCGTAAAAGCTGCGCAAATTATGGGGATGCATCAATTTACTCATTTCCGTTTTCATGATTACAAATACGAAATGTGAAAGAAAGACAACATCAGCATAAATCCAAATAAACAAATTTATCTACGTTTATGGTTTTATTTTCATTTTTTGTGATTTTATGAATGAATTGAAAGTTGTCGCAGTCCAAGCGTGATTAGATAGCGACATTTTTAATAAAAATTTTATAATTTTAGATCGCGTACGTGCTTCAGCCTTTTGGAGTGTAGTTCTAAGAATAGATTTATTTATAAATTCAAGAGCAAGTCGGAATGAATATACAAATTTAGAATTAATTTTGCTACATTCACTGAATTAATTAGTAAGTGGAGAATTCAGCTTTTTTGCCAGACACAAATTAATGTGGAATGCTTAAAAACTAGACAATACAAAAATGCATAGCATTTATTTAAATTCCAAAACAATGCGAGATTTCATAAATTGTGAAAGATTATAGTGTAATCAATGTATTACTATGGGCAGTAAAAAACCAAAGAATTCAACAAGTAGAATTTATGAATGAATGAACGAACCGTAATAAAAAGCAAACATACTCAAATACAAGCACACACATACACATGAATATGTATGTGTAAGCCAACTACATCAACAACTCACGAAATTACACACATACATGCATTCACACATTCATGTGGCAACCGCAACAACAAACATTTATATGAATGAATGAAAAATTGTAAACGCAAAAAACCAAAAGTTGTTAACGCAGCAGTTCCACGAAGAAACAAAAAAACAAAAAAGACAACAACAGCAAGAAATCTGTGGACAAGAAGTTTGAAAGGTAAAAACTTAAATTAAAACAAAACTTAAATAAGAAACACGGAGCAAGTGCTGAGAGTGCCACAACCAAAGCAGCAGCAGCCCCAACCTGAGCCTCAATAAACCGAAGCAACTGGTTTGGTGTGGTTGAAAGCAGCCGCAGCAACAGCAGCTGTCCACAAATGTGCGTTAGGCAGCAGTTGGGGAGTCCAAATTATGAATAAATAAAGCCAGGCAGGGAGCCAAAAGGCAGCTAAAGTCAAAATAAATACAGCCAAAAGACACAAACACAAAACGCAGGCCAAGCTGAATTGGGAGACGCGCCCACGTCGACGAAAAAGTCAAAGCCAAAGCCGAAGACGAAGACGAAGCCGGTTTGCAGGAACATTGCTGGGGGGCATACGCAAAAAAGGAAGGAAACAGACATCAAGCATCATCGAGCCAAAGCAACAACTACACACACACACACACACAAACACACTATGAACCAAAACGAAGAACGGACAAAGAGAGAGAGAGAGAGAGAGAGAGAGCGAGCACAAGTAGAGAACTTCAACAAAGCAGCAAATCGAAAAAATAACAACAAAAAAACAACTAAAATTCCCCTCAATGGCCATTCAAAAAAAAAAAAGAAGAAAAAAAACACGCAGCCAGCTAGCCCCAAGTCAAAGCAAGCGAATATTGCTTCTGCTGTTGCTGTTGCTCTTCCTATTCCCCATTCATCAACTGCATTTCAACGCCGCGAGGCGATCAAGCAGCGGCAGCAGCAGCAGCGCCGCAGAACCAGAAACTTTTCTACTCGCAACGTAAGTATGAATGAAAACGAACGTGTTTTTTAAAAAATTTGTTTTTGTGGAGAGCGCCGCGAGAGTAACATGAATGAATGGAAACGAGCGTCACAGTGAGCGAGGCAGCGAGCGAGCGAGCGTCCGAAATGAATGAAAGTTGTGGCGCTCTCTTCTGCAGTCGCGGCCTCTGCTCGTCGTTCAGTTTGCCTCTCTTCGCACCAATACACGCGGAGCATGTAACAATTTCATACGAATCATAGCATATTAAAAAATTATATTTGTTTTACTTTTTTCGTGTCGCTCTTGCGGATTTTTTTTTTATCTGTCTGCTTTTCTTCAAAGTTTATGATTAATATGCGCTGATTAAAGGCGCGCAAATAAATACACATAATATAAGCACACACATATACATATACTTACATATGTACATATATAATTTTAATAAGGGCAGGCTGGATACATTTATATGCATGTATGTATGCATTTATATATACATTTATATATATATGTGACTGTGCGTATCTTTTATACCTATATACATAAATACATAAATATGTATGTATGTACATATTGTAAACTAAATTTACGTGCTCCGTTGCTTTTCCCCCCTATTTATTATTATTATTTGTTCCCTTTCATTTGGGTGCCCAGCATCTGCGCAGTTGTCGCCGTTTTGCATGTTTTTTGTTGCCGTTTTTATGGCCGATCTTCTAGCGGCAAAAGATAAGTTCATGCCCAGCTACGAACATGATTAGTAAGGAACAGGGAGCACGGAATGGGAATGGAACATGGGGCTGTTGCCCATACAAAAACAACAACAACAACAACAAAATGTGTATGGTATAGTTGGCCACTGACTTTTGTCGTACGTTTGCGTCGCGTTGACATTGAAATTGTTTTGGTTTTACTTGTTGATTTTTACGCAGCGATAAGGCACACAAATTTTTGTATATCTGCGAGTTGCACGTATGTGTTTCGTATGGTTTGTGTATATGTATTTGTGTGTGCGAAGACAAAAATATCTCAATATGTGATTTGTTTTGTATAAACAACATTAAATGCGAACTGCCAATGCATTGTTCAAATTTTACTTTGCAGGCCCACAAATTCATTAAGTATCTGTAAGATACAATGTATATTCTCATAAGAAGAAGGCTTAAAGTTGTTAACAAATACGATTGACAATAATACCCATTAAATGTGTTAATATTAAAGAATTCAGTCTTTGGAAACCGGTTCGAAGCGAACCATTCCTCTTTTTATCGATTCACAAAAATATATTGCTTGGGTGTCAACCGAAATTAGAACCTTAAGCAAAATAAAAAAATATAATAATTTAAAGAAACTACAAGTTTTGTTAGGAATTAATAAACTTTGAAAGATAAATTGAATTGGAAGATGATACAAAATTATGAAATTATCACAGCTGCTCACGGTCAGAAAAATAATACTCGACTGGCTTAAGTCAAGTTTATTTTAATACAGCCTCTCTTTATTATTATTAAGGGTGTTGTAAACGCTTTGTTCTTTCTACGAAATTCCCATCATTGTACCTCAAACTGAGAGATTTTCATCAGCATTCACACAGCAGAGATGCAACAAATTACCATAAAGCTGCCAGATTCATTAATACATAAAAAACACATAGTATTTAACTACATATGCATATGTGTGTGTGTGCAATAGAATCAGACATAAGTGGCAGCATGCAGGCAGCACAATGGTGGACAACAGTATAGAAGACACATACCAAATGAACGACGACGACTTTTTGTCACATAACGTATACGTAAGGTATGTTGAAAGAGTGAGTGACGGACGTATTGGCTGATTGACAGCAGCAACAGGCAGGAGACTGAGGCACTGAGGTACTGAGGCACTGAGGTAACCAGGAACGCAAGGGAGCACACAGTGAGTGCACATTTAAGATATTTATTTCATGTATTCAAAATGCAAATGTGTGTGTGTGTTTTGCTGTTCGAATTGAATGACTTGACTTGGGGGCGAATGAGTGAATGAAAGAATGAATGAATCTGTAAGTTCGCTTGGCACTTTGCCGGCGTTTTGGGGCGCGGTGACTGGTTGTACATGTGTGTGTGTGTGTTTGTGTGTGTGCGCGTGTGTGAGTGTTGCCTGTGCCACTGAATGGACACCGGAAATAAACGACGTGACTTTTAACAAATACCAACCAACTATGTATATGCATGCATCATATTATAAGTACATACATATACACTTATTAGATCTATACGATCTATGCAACAAATTGCCTGCACGAAATCTTTCGGTCGCATTGTTTTCAACAGCGAACAACAATCACCATTTTTATGTGGCAGTGCGTCTGCGGCTTATCTTATCGCAAATATTTTGTACTTGGTACTTTTTTATCGCTCCGTGCAAAAAGCAATGCGAATAATAAACTTGCAAAAACAAATCACACAGCCAAAGAGTCTGAACATGACTGATGATGGCACTAGTGTGTGCGTATGTGAGTGTGTATGTGTGTGTGTGTGTGTGGGTGTGTGTGTGTGTGTGTGGGTATGTGTGTGTGTGTGTGCGTGTGTGTGTGTGTGTGTGTGGGTGTGTGAGTGTTTGTATAATATTTTTAATATATGTGCATACAAAGCGTATCTGTGCAGCTCTCCCGATTTGAGTATAGATACATGCACATGAATACATATGAATACTCACACAGATACACACAAGTCCATTTGTGTGTGAGTGTGCTAAGATAGCGCACAAGTCTCTTATAAATTCGTTCAAAAAAAAAAAAACGAAGTATTCTCACAACATATTGCTATTTAATTATTTCCATTTCCAAGAAATGTGTTTGTTATCTACAAATGTCTTCGACATTAGCTTCCATATCAAAATATGGGTAGCTGCTATGAAATTGCTATTAGGTACATTGGAATTTGGAAAGTCGAAGCAGAAACTATGTTTTTTGTTGGGAATCCCATTGGAAATCCACCATTAAAAATCCCAAGTGTAATCTGATTTTAGCAAAAAAAAATTTAAGACCAATTCTTAAATTAACAAAAAAATTATTGTGTGCTTTACACTTACCCAGTGAGGCTTCATGATCTGAAATATCCGATAATCTGCACACAGGCAAGTCCTTGCGGTCACTAACTGGTTCCTCTTTAATATATTTTGTTGTGGACTGTAAAATAATAATAAAAAAATTTCATTTGTTGATATAATACAAAGTTGATATAATATTTTTTTCAGATATGGTGGGTTTTCTCCTTCTATCTTTTTATCTATAAGTTTGTGAAGTTGCCTTCTCTTTGATAGACAGATAACTGAGATTACTAATTGGTTGTTTCCAAACTTGAAGTATTAAGTTAAAAGCTAAATAATGATTAATATAAAAAAAAAAACCGGAAGACAAGAACATTAAAATAAGATATATTTTTTCTACATTTTAGAAAAATTCACACTGGAATTACTAAAGAAAAACTAAAATTTTTAGAAAGCCACAATCTTTCGCTTAAGAAATATAGTTTCTGACGGCAAGAGTTAGATCACTTTCTAGAATTGGGAGCGGTTCATTTTCCGAATGTATATAACAAGGAATTATTATTGGACCGATAATTCTAAAGGCTGCTAGATGGTATGGCGATATTATCCGTCCGGCTCCGATCTATGTACACATTAACTGACTGCAGTAAAGATGGATATACTTAAAGAATTGATTAAAATAGCTCTAAAACTACTGTTAGTTTGCTCAGGAAAACGGACTGACAGGGTTATATCCACTCATAAATACATAAATAATATATATACTTAATGGGGTTAACAATTTAAAACACAAACAAATAATTAAAATGAATCTCCCACTTTGTTAAAGCTACGACGCCATTGTTTTTAAACACTTTTGAGATTTCAAATCATAGTTTTCTTTTTGCAAAGTTGAGCTGGCAGCAGATAATTAATGTTGTCCTAGTTAATTCGACCCACATAATGAATGATGTCAAATGATCGCAGCATTGGGGTAGTTAGACTTAAATGTAGGATTTTGAGCTTAGCCACTTTTGGCCAGTTAGTGGATTTGAGTGAGGCCCCCTAAAAAATCGGGGGCACAATCAAAACAGTAGACACTGCGACGTGGAATAGATTGCCACCAATTGTCTGTCGAGGGGAGGAGGGAGGATGCTGTTGTCAAAATTGCTGAGTCGGTCCCATGGGCTTGATCATGGCAAACGCGTTCTAATAAATTAAATTGTACATTTGACATCCACACACACTCACACACACAGACACACAGACGATGATCAGTGGTGATGGGGGGAGGGTTTATTTGTGATTTGTGTCTGCGGCTGCTGTTTCTGTCGTTTATTGCCGTTTATGATAATGGAGGTCAAAATAGTCAAACGAAATGTTTTATAAATATCGTAATCAATTGACGCCAAACAGACAATTCAATTTGAATCACGAATTGGAATTTGATTCGACGCTCCAGAGTCTCAACATCTTCTCAAAAAAGTTTAGCTTCTGTTACGTTTTTGGTTAGCCCAAAAAAATAAAAGAAATACACGTAAAAAAAAATATATATACATATATATATACAAAGCCGAAACTTAAGACACGACTTTTGTCCAGACTATAGATTAAATTACTTGACTGCATTTTCCACACGAGTGCGCATGCGTCCAGGTTCAAAGCAGGTCCTTTGACTCTGGCAGGCTCGTCAGGCTGTTGACCGAGCAACCGGATGAAAGTGGTCAGTCCAACGGATATGTTTACCGCAAACTATGCCAACGACATACATATGCTTAAATACCTTCACATGCAAAGCTAAAAAAAAAAAAATATAACTAAGAATGCTCGACGTCGAGATATCCTGAACCCAGCTGTTAAAGATTGTATTTCAAGACTGGAAGATTCAGAACTTAAAATTGTGGCAGTTATTGCTATCGGGTATCGATATTTAATCGTTATTTGCGAAATTATCTATCAAACTTGACCTGCGCGGGAAATACATGAACTAATAGTTCTAGACTCTGATATACGGACAGAAACAGTAGTCGATGTATCGACTTAACTTCATTTCCGTTTAAGAAATTATGATCTTAGAAATGTGTGACAAACTTCATTTCAAAATTCATATACCCCTTGCAAGTGTATAAGGGCTATACGAAAAATCGTATTAGCATGAGCTGAGCATCTGATCGGGCTATTGTCTGTTATAATTAGGCGACAGGGAGAAGCCTTATAAATGCCACATATTGACTGTATTGTATCCTCGCCATTGTCTGCCATTTTCGGAAGAGTTGCGTATATTCTTGATTGTTCACATTTGTGGCAGGCCTCTTAAGTGGCACACCTATCACTTTCATAGCGAATAAACAAAAGATTTTGGGCAAACAGCTCTCAACGACAACAATTTACGCTACGTTTCGTTATTCTTGACTCTTCTTCATCAGTATAAAATATAAAGTGGACAACAAACATTTTTAAATCTTTCAATTTAGTGGCTGATCATATTTTTATTTATAGCTTTGAGTCTTTTCAATTGAGCTTGCCAGATTTTCTGATTGTAGGGTGTTAAGACACAAAAGCATAATATAAAATAATTGCGTTTTGTTTGGTCAGACAAATTTAGAATCAATCGACGTGCTACGCATATCAAAGTTGCCTCAAGATCGCGTCAACCTGTCATTGCCGGAGCTGATCAAATGTGAAGCCTGCCAAATTGGCATGGATTACGATGCATACATGATCGATCAGCCAACTGATCTACAGTCGAATCTAGCTATGATTGCTCTCCAGGATTACAAGTGCATATAATCTATTTATGAACAGTTTTTGCAGAATACGTCAGGGCAATCGACAACTGATCAAAAGTTGAACCTATGAGTGATGTAAACTTATTTATGCGGAAAATATTCCCAGAGAATACCGGCAATCGACTGCTGGCAGATTGTTTTAATCAATTATTTTGTTAATTAATTTACTAAAAAAAAAACAAGAATAAGAAGAATTGATTTTTATCTTGTTAAGAACGGGAGATTTTTAAGTTTAAGAAGCCGACAACTGATCGAAAGCCGAATAAAAGAGTGATGTTAATTTTATTTTATTAGGAGGAGAGATTCCAGACAATCGACAGCTAATAGATTTTCTTGATCTACACGATTAACTTACTAATATTTAACAAAACAAGATTTGATTTTTATCTTCTTAAAAACAAACACAACCTAAGATTTTGAAGTTTACAAAACACAAGACCTTTTCAGAATTTGTTGACAATTTTGGGATAGATCAATTTAGTAAGATGAATTTAATAGCTTACCTCAACCAGGCTGGATAGAAATGTGACTTTTCGATTTTTTTTAAGCCGCATGTTGCTGGTGTTGGTATTGTTGCCGCTGTTATTTAATATGGAGTTTGTGGAATTGTAGTTGGTCTTAAATAAATGTTGTCCAGCGTTGAAGCCAAAGAGATCGTTGATATTCACCGCCCTATCGAGGAAGGAGTGTGTTGCAGTCGCCGTTGCCGTTGTTGTTGCAATTGCCGCCGCGGTTGGCAGCGCGGGAGGCAGCATAAATTTGGTTGCAGACAGATCTGTCTTACAAATCGCCAGTTCCATATTGTGCACTCATCTAGAATGGTAAGAAAACAAACAAAATAATTGGATAAATAATCAATCGAATTTACGAATCGAATTGTTGGCCATGCTCCACATGAGGATTGCAACGGCGCTTCGAATGCCTCAATTGGCCACGTTATTACGAGTAGTATTGGGCCTATTAGTTAGCAGCGAGTCTGCCTCAGTGGGCTTTATGGACCTCATTCACACCTTCAACTAAGGCCGTTGTTAGCACCTTTCTGCTCAATTTGAGCCAGGGATGCGTTGTTGACTCTAAAAATTATGACACTCAAGTGCGACTCAACCTGCGTCTGGGCATACTATATACATTGGTAAGTAGGTACACAGTATGTACACAGTAAGAGCGATCGGTACGTTTTAAAATTGCTTGCGACACGAGGCACACCAACATCAAAGTGTTGCCCGCCCCATTTTGAGCAGCTCAACGGCGACAAGGCCACAACAAAAGGAGCCGCTTCGGTTTGCATATAAAAGATGGTTTTGTTTATACAGCATCCATCATATAGTTCTTCTTTTTATTTTGAGCTAAAGGGGTTTGATATTTGTACGATTTTCTAAATATATATTTCTAATGGATTTATATTTGTGGCTGGAGTTCTTCAATATTTGCCAAAGCCACAAGGAATGACGCTGATGTTAAAGTGTTGCCTTCACAGAATCGGCTTGTTGTTAAAGTTGCTTTGATGTTGCATATTCACCCACAAAAAAAGGAGACTCACTCTGAGAAATTGGGTTAGTTTCTTGAAATTGATTTTGATCACAGATTTTTAGGGAACGATAAATATTCTTGTACTCAGTTTAGAAAAAGCTTTATGCAGATCACTTTTTAAAATCATAAAATTTACAAAGATTTACCCAGGGTGTATCCCAAACATTTACAGAGACTTTGAGAATTTAATTAATATATGTAAATATATATATATTAAAATGATGTATCATAATAGCTTCCGGTTAACTTATTATCTTGCTGCCAAAGGCCGAATTCAGTGATAAGCTGACCGAGATCGCTAAGCATTCCGAAAAATTACAAAAGAAATAAAACAAAAACACCACAATTGCATTTTTTATCAAACGGATGTGAGGCTTACTACGTTACAAAAAAAGAATAAAATAGAAAAACACCAAAATCCAAGAGCAGAAAATATGACCAGACCCGCACTACTGCTATACTTTGATACTTATAATTATATATATATATATAAATGTATGTGGAATATAGTAACTGTTGTTTTGATGCAACTATAAATAATACAACTCCAAGATAAATTCAAGTAAGCAATTACGCATTTTTAATTATATTTACAAGTATTGCAGCTGTGATAAGCGACGAAAAGTCGTTGCTCAGTTCTCTGATCTATATACTTGTTATGCAAACGTAAATACACTTAAAAAAAAATCGACCCTTTAACAAAATCACACTAAAATTAACTATAATTTCTGAATATACGAAGAATAAAAAAATGGAAATTAAGATTTCCTCTTTTTTGTATTTAATTTATTTATTTCTTAATAATAGAATTTCCTAAAATTACAGATGCAAATCCTTATCTTGAAAATATTTACCGAAATTCCGAAAATAGTGAAATTAAGTTTAGTGGAAGGGATTTTAGAAAGACACAAACTTCCGTTACGTAAGTTATCCGCCAAAAAATGTGTTTTTTCTGAGTGTACGTATATATTGTAAATATGTATGCATGTATGGATAGCTTGATGCGTAGCAAAGTTATGCATTGAGCAACGGATTCTGAATCCGAATCTGAATCTGATTGTGGCAGTGTCTGCCTAATTAGATACGTTATGCAAATAAAGTTTGGGATTCATGACGATGACGTTGTCGCTTGGAAGTGTCGCCTGTATTGTATGGCAAACAGTTATCTCGCTCGTTATCTTCCATCTGCATATACATGTACATACATATCTATATATATCACTATATATAGACCTATTTACATACAAATATATAAATGTTAAGTGTTCAGATTCAGATTCGCATTGATCTAACTGCATAAATTGTTGTGAAATCAATTTTAATTTGATTTGCTGATTTAATGGCTGTTATTTGTACAGATCTGGCCAACTGGATAACCCCAATTACACCCACACGCACACACAGACACACACACACACAGAGACACAAACACACAGAGAGAGAAACTGTCACAGATCAAGTGTGATTGAGTGCAGTAAAAACGAATTTAAGTTAATCAACATTTAAATAGATAATAAAATCGCAGTGTGCAGTCAACAACGGCATTAAATTTTCAGTGCAATCAAAATCAATGCAGAAACAGCAAAAACTACTGCAGAAACAACAATATGACATACATATGTATTTATATTTGTATATATGTGTATACATATATACATATGGTATATGCATCTAATTGATTTGACAGCGCAGTAGTGCATTTAATGCAATTTTCAATATGCATACATTTTTAGCATATATACATACGTATATAAATATATATATATTCGATATAAGTTTATTCGGCATATGTATATATGTACTTAGTACACTTCACAACCGAAAATAATTTATTGACGCATTAAAATGGCAAAAATAATAAGCAAACGAATATTTCGATTGATTTTAGGTGTCCGCTGAACATTTCTACGATAAAATTCGATTTTCAAGTGAATTGTGGGATTTAATGGTGTAAAAATAAAATGTACAATTTTATTCAATGTGTTTGCTTTAAGAATCATCACTCTGTCAAGTTGGTCAAGTGGCAGTTAAAAATGATAACAATTATCAGCATGTAAGCCAAGTAGCAGACACTTAAATCTGTTAGCCAAAGAGCTTATTATCAGTCAATTAACCAGAATTGCAGACACTTGAGCATTTCGAATAAATTTTTTTTTTGCTTGGTATTTACAGTGGAGCTTATGATATGAAACACAATCTTCAATGATTGAAAACTGACTTAAACTTAATACATAGATTCTATTATCAATCTTATATAGCTTAAGTAAGTGTGTTTCTATACTAGAACTAGAATAGCCACAAGATCAAAATCTGTTGCTTTAATTCAACAATTAAATGTTGTTGACAAACTTCCATCTAGTGGTAATCTTCATAAGCACTTTATTAAGCCTATGCTTATCTATTGTCTACAAAATACTTACAAAGTACCTTTGATGTGGAAGTTGTTTGATTGCTGAGACTTCACATAACATATTGGAAACATGTGCATGACGTAAGGAGTAGAAAACCAAACAAACTACGTAATTGTTGTGCCCACAATCCACAATCCGGTATCTTAGCAAAATGAAATTATCTGACAGCTCAGATAAGAAGGAGAAGCCCAAAATGCAGCATGAAGCAGCCAGTAAGCGATTGCCACTTCCTACGAAGCCAGAATTCTAAATCGGAGCATATGTTTTCCCTGGAAAAGTGCGAGTAATATGCATGGACCATATTTCGTTTTGGTAGCCCTGCACAACCACACACAGATACAACACACACACACACACGCACACAGCGACAAAATAAAAAGAGAGCTGGTAAAAAAAAGAAGAAGAAGAAAAAATGATCAGGCCAACTGTGTGCGGGACAACGGGCAGCAGATGCTCAAGAAACATATTGTAAACGAATATGATATTTCGATATGGTGCACACTCCTTGCACAGACTCCGAATCAGAGCCAGACCCAAGCCGAGGGCCAGACGATGACGACGGCGACGGCGACGGCGACAGCGTGGCATGCAACAATAGGGGTGCAATTTTCAGTGTGCACGTAACGGTAGAATATATTTTAGTTGCTGTTACTGTGGCTGGGGCTGTTCTTTTTTTGGAAAAGGGATCTTCAGTGATCTTCTGCTCGTCTGCGACTGCGCACATGTGTTGACTGTCTGTCCCGGTGTCCACCCCTACTCCTACTCCCTATCTGAATCAGTGTGTGTGTGTTTCAGTGTGTGTGCGATTGTGGTATCGATCTTGAACTCGGTGTCTGCGGCAGGTTGAAAACCCGAAAAAGAAAGGACTTACGAACAACAAATTGAACGTAGCATGGGGCAACGAACCAGCTACAAAATGCAGTGAACTGTAAGTGAGGAACATGTATTTTTGAAATCGGTCAAATCCGTAGTAAGTGTGTGCGGAGTGAACAAAATTAACAATATTATCTGCATAAAAATCGCTATAAATTATTTAAAGGTATGTAGTCATAAATCACATTTTATCCAAGTCATCTTTAAATTTTTATTAAATTATTTATTATATTTGAAATAGTTGGTTTGCAGGGCAATAATTTATCTAAACTAGCAAAATTGTTATGATTAACTCTCTTTCTCTTTCTCGCTCTGTGAGAAAACATATATGAAGTAATTTCGTAAAAAATTTAAATTTTTTTAAGTATATCTCAAGTAATGTGATTTCCTAACTATCACATCTTATCCTTAACATGAATATATCCCTAATATTATTGTCAGTTTGCTTATTTTTGTTTTGTTTTTCCGCTTAATGACCATTAAGCCCCATCAAGACTCTCAGTATTTGTTTACTCCATTTTATCAATGATCGTAAATTTTCTTACGCGTTCATTGATCCACATTCTGAACGCATTTAGAAACCAACAAACCAACAGTAGCGCTTTAAAAAACGATTGCATGGCATCAAAAAGAAGAAGAAACAAAACTAAAAAACACAAAACCACAAGCATTAACACATTCCCATTAACGAAATGGGAATCGATGGCCATCAACTGAGAATAGGGAACCAAAAAAATAAAATAAATGCAATCAGAGGTAACACCGGAAACTGTAACAGTAGTAATTTCAATGATGTTCAAGGGTTGAGAGGCAGCAGCATAAAATGCCAAACCCCCCTCTGCACTACCCAGCAAACGCAACAATCCGAAAGATCGCCAACAATCCTGGCCACAAAGCTGAATTGCTGTGATAGTTAGCAACAGTTTTTACAAACCAGTTTTTCCTAGATTCATTCAAGAAAACAGGCAACACACACACATTCACACACGCACGCATAGATGTGGGCACATATCAAAAGGGTTTCTAGCTGGTAGCTAGAGTTGAATAAAAAAAAAAATACTTCAACTACTGTTTTCAACACTTCACTCACCGGTGGGGCAATAAAATGGAGGCGCGTGCAACGCCCCTCAAATGTAAGACGAGGTAGCCGTTTGTATATTTTGTTTTGTGTCTTTCCCTTTTGCGTTATGTCTTCGGCTCAAGAGTCTTTATTCTGGTTTTTATTAGGGTATCCAAATTAATTACAACTTCAAATTAGGCGCACAATCTTGATCGGGGAACATAGCCCAGAAAGCAGGAGCTGCCGACAGCTTTTTGATATTCCAGCTCTATCTCCTTCTCTCTCTGTCTTTCTCGCGTTCTTGGCACAGAGTATGGAACAGAGTTGTGTATGTATCTGTTTGTTGTTGTGGTATCTGTATAACCCTCTGTTTATATCGCTTGGATGGATCAGCAGGCAGGTTGATTATGGCCGGCAAACGAGAGAGATTACGTACGTGCCTGAAACAAAGCGCACGAAAGGAAACCGCTGAAAACTGGGATCGGGCAACGGATCGCGTCTTGGCTTTAGTTCGGCTTATAAGACGTAACGCTGACGCTGACGCTGACGGCGACGCGACAGAGATCGAACGACGACGGATCAGTGCGCGACCCACACAAACTCAAACACAGATGCGACTACACACACAGATACGCGCACGCACAGACGGTCTCTTAAGCGATTTTGTGGTTTTGTAGACAGATTTTTTGTTTTTTTTTTTTGTTGAATCGTTGGCTGCCCCGCTTTGGCTCTTAACACACACACAGACAGCAAAAAGGTTTAGCGTTTTAGCCTTTTTGAAGCAGCTCTATTGCTATTTTCGGCTCATTCAATATTTGCACCTCCACTTGAAGTTTGTTTAGACAGCAGCAATAATTTATTATCAATTTTTTTCTTTTTTTATTCAATTTTGTATTGCACTCATTTCGATGACACAACAAAAACAATAACAACAATTGAGAACACAAGATTTGCCTATCGATTTGCGTTTCTTTCTTTCTTTGGCAACAACCGACAGACGACAGGCAGACAGACGTCGACGCACTCGCGATCAGAGCGAAGCAGAGCAGCGAATACAATTCTTGCTAATTAATTTGCGTACGCTTGTGGGATTTTTTTCGATTGCATATAGAGTTAAACAGCATTTAAATATTCAAAGCAGATAACCGTTAGCCAATTCGAGAGAAAAGCAGCACTCACAACATATCGCGTCCAAACGCAAAGAGAGTCGACAACAAACTGAAGCAGGCAGCGCAGCAGCAGCAGCGGCGGCAGCAACAAACCGCCGACGCCGACGCGCTGCTCATGTGTGAGGGAATTGAGCGAGCGGAGCAAGTGCCTGCTGAATCAGAAGCACAAAAAGCAGAACGCAAGAAGAAGGAGCGCTAAAGCGAAGAACGGAGAGTGTTGAATGGAGAGAGGAGAGCGACGAACGTGGTGGAGCTCAAGAGTGCGGCAACTGATAACGCCAAAAAAGCGAGAGTATCTTTTTGCGCTACCCATGTGGGCAAGTCTGTATTTGGATGAGTGTGTTTGTGTGTGTGTGTGTGTGTGTGTATGGGTGTGTGTGCTAAATCGCATAAAAAGTCGCAATATAGAATAAATTAGTATACAAATATACCTATAATATTCACCACTTGTATTTGCATATGTACAAAAATAAGCGTCAAATGCACGCATTGAAGATCAACAAAGAGAACAAAAATTACAATTTTCCGCAAGCAAAAAGAAAAATAGCAAGAGCACACACACACATAAACATATACGATATGCAGTGTGAGCGAAAAGAAAATCAGAATAACCCAAACAACAAAAACAATGTGTTTTTACGATACGAACAACAACAACGATAAACTAAAAAGTCTGCGTGGTCAGAACGATACAAGTGTGTATGTGTGTGTATGTTAGGTAGCTGAGTTAGTGGCGTATTTGTGTGTGTGCAGCAATAATTTTTAGCAAGCCACGCACAGTGACACAAAGCCACAAATTAACTGTTCAATTGTGCCCACTGTTCATATGAAACGCTCCCATAAAGGCTGCAAACAGGTTTACAAACATACATAAACACACACACGCGCATACAGCCAGAGAGACACACACATGAATGCATGCACATACATATGCATGTATATTAATATTCTGGCAACGCTTTTCGCATAAGTTACACATATACTTATACAGCTTGTATGTGCGTGTACTTAAGTACATTTGTATTAGTGCATCATTGTGCATAAGGCGAATAAGATTTAACGGCTCCTGCTCCCTGTTGCATGTTGCATGTTCCAGTGGCAGCCTTGCATAACGAACACGTGTATCAAATATGGTTGACTGGAAGCGATTGTCAACTGTGCGCAGGGGCAGACATTTAATTGCTCTCCAGCGACAAGTGCACGGCGCAGCAGCAGGACGAACTCAACGAAAGAGAGTTGCCACATTCACTGAGAGAGAGCGCGAAAGAAAGAGAGAGAGAGAGAGAGAAAGACAGAGCGCTTGCGCGCAGCTCTCTTGGCGTATGTGTGTGTGCTGCGCATGCATATATAAAAATGTAAGTGTGCGTTGCTTGGCGACTGCATTTTTACTACGCGTGTAGGTTAGCCGGATTTTTATGAATGAATTTGGTTGTGTGCGTGTGTAATTTGATTTGAGGCTGAAAATATGCACGATGTAAGCAGACACATAATGGAAAATGAACGCTGAGTAAAACAGGCTGAAATACACACATGCATATGAATATGTGTATGTATGTATGCATGTAAGGTGTGTGTAGGTTTAGCAACAATTGGAAATTTGTTTTATTTGAGGGCACACTTTGTTTTATTTTTATTGTCGAGTCTTAACTAACAATACATCTCACACAGCTATTGTAAATAATTTATACAAAATTACTGCAAGTTTTAATGTATTAACTACGATAATTTATTAGAGCTTAATAAAATACAATTTATGATTGCTAAAGCATTTTTGTTTCACTGTTGTTATGCGTAAACTATTTTATAATATTTTTAACGTAATTGTAACGTTTCGAATTTTCAAACGCGAGTTTCGTTAAGTGAGCAGTCAGTTTCGTTCAATTTGAAATTGGGTGCAGCTAACTTCACGTTACGCGATTCTCTGATCTCGTGAAGTAGGCCGCGTGATGACGCAATGATGAGTCGATAGTTTTGGTAGTCGACACATCGCTAGCTGCAACAAATGGCGCCAAACGAAGTCCGCTGTTTTGTGTATGGTAAATAAAAAATAAGTGCAACGTAAATAAAACAAAACAATGGCTGACCTTGGCAAAGCAAAAACGCTGCAAAACACGGGTAAATTCGTGAGTGATACACGCGCCGAGGGGTAAGTACAGCTGAAGTGTAGCTGAAGTTGCAAATCGAAATCAGTTCTTTGTGATTTTTGATTCACCCAGCGACGATTTCTTCAATGAAGCCGGTTATCGCCAGTCCCGCGAAAATGATAAAATCGACTCGAAATATGGCTTTGATCGTGTCAAGGATAGCCAGGAGCGCACAGGCTACCTCATCAACATGCACACGGTGAGTTGTCACTTGGAGAAAAGCAATTATAAAATTGCTCCTGGCCCATTTGCAGAATGAGATTCTAGATGACGATCGTCGTTTGGTTGCTGCTCTGGATTTGTTCTTCATTCAGATGGATGGTTCGCGCTTCAAATGCACTGTGGCCTACAAGCCGTATTTCCTGATACGTCCCGAGGCGAACATGCAGCTGGAGGTGGCACGTTTCCTCGGCCGCAAGTATTCGGGGCAGTTGGCCAGCTTGGAGCACATCAGCAAGGAGGATCTCGATTTGGCAAATCATTTGGCTGGGCTGCAGCAGCACTACCTGAAGCTCTCGTTCCTCAATCAGACGGCCATGACCAAGGTGCGTCGCGAACTGATGGCTGCAGTGCGTCGTAACACGGAACGCGAGAAATCCAATACATACTACATGCAAATGTTGGCCAATTCTCTGGCCCAGTCCGCAGGCAGCGCCGAGGATGGCGGCGGCGGCGGCAAGCGACAACAGGATTATATGGATTGCATTATGGATATACGGGAGCACGATGTGCCGTATCATGTGCGTGTCTCCATCGATTTGCGCATCTTTTGTGGCCAGTGGTATAATATTAGGTGTCGCAGCGGCGACGAGTTGCCCCTCATCACTTGTCGGCCGGATATATTGGACAGACCGGAGCCGGTGGTGCTTGCCTTTGACATAGAAACAACGAAGCTGCCGCTAAAATTTCCCGATGCGCAAACGGATCAGATTATGATGATCTCGTATATGATCGATGGCCAGGGCTATTTGATAACGAATCGCGAGATTATCTCGTCCAATGTGGAAGACTTTGAGTACACGCCGAAGCCTGAGTTTGAGGGTCACTTCATCATCTTCAACGAGGAGAACGAGATGCAACTGCTGCAGAAATTTTTCGATCATATCATGGAGGTGCGTCCGCATATTGTGGTCACGTACAACGGTGACTTCTTCGACTGGCCGTTTGTTGAGACGCGCGCGGCTGTCTACGATCTGGATATGAAGCAAGAGATAGGCTTCTCCAAGATGCGCGACGGCGTCTACTTGAGTCGACCAGCGATTCATATGGACTGCCTCTGCTGGGTGAAGCGTGATTCCTATTTGCCCGTAGGCTCGCAAGGCCTGAAAGCGGTGGCCAAGGCAAAGTTGCGCTACGATCCCGTCGAACTCGATCCGGAGGATATGTGTCGCATGGCCGTGGAACAGCCACAGGTGCTGTCCAATTACTCCGTTTCCGATGCTGTTGCCACCTATTATCTTTATATGAAATATGTGCATCCTTTTATATTCGCTTTGAATACCATTATCCCCATGGAACCGGATGAGATATTGCGCAAGGGATCAGGCACACTGTGCGAAACGCTGCTCATGGTAGAGGCCTATCATGCGAACATTGTGTTCCCCAACAAGCACCAGAGCGAGCTGAACAAGCTCTCCAACGAGGGTCACGTCCTCGACACCGAAACCTATGTGGGCGGTCATGTCGAGGCCCTGGAGTCGGGTGTCTTTCGTGCGGACATCCCATGTCGCTTTCGCCTCGATCCGCATATGGTCAGCCAGCTGATGGAACAGGTGGATGCTGTGCTCAAGCATGCCATCGAGGTGGAGGAAGGTATACCCCTTGAGCTGGTTAGCAATTTGGCTGAGGTGAAGCAGGAGATTGTGCAGGCCCTGCAAGGACTCCACGACATACCCAATCGACTGGAGCAGCCGGTCATCTATCACCTGGATGTGGGTGCCATGTACCCTAACATTATTCTCACAAATCGTCTGCAACCGTCGGCAATGGTAAGTGACATTGATTGTGCCGCCTGCGATTTCAATAAGCCCGGCGTGCGTTGCAAGCGTTCCATGGATTGGTTGTGGCGTGGCGAGATGCTGCCCGCCTCGCGCAACGAATTCCAGCGCATACAGCAGCAGCTGGAAACGGAAAAGTTTCCATCGCTCTTCCCCGGCGGACCGACGCGTGCCTTCCACGAGCTCTCCAAGGAGGATCAGGCGGCGTACGAGAAGAAACGTCTCTCCGACTACTGCCGCAAGGCGTACAAGAAGACAAAGATCACCAAGCTGGAGACACGCAACTCGACCATCTGCCAAAAGGAGAACAGCTTCTATGTGGATACAGTGCGCGCCTTTCGCGATCGTCGCTACGAATACAAGGGTCTGACCAAGACGGCCAAAGCATCGGTTAATGGGGCCATCGCCTCGGGCGATGCTGCTGAGATAAAGGCGGCCAAGGGACGCGAAGTGCTCTACGATTCGCTGCAGTTGGCTCACAAGTGCATCCTCAACTCCTTCTACGGTTATGTGATGCGTCGCGGTGCCCGTTGGCATTCCATGCCCATGGCGGGCATTGTTTGCTTGACTGGGTCCAATATAATCACCAAGGCACGTGAGATTATCGAGCGTGTTGGTCGCCCTTTGGAGCTGGACACGGATGGTATCTGGTGCATCCTGCCCGGCTCATTTCCCCAGGAGTTCACGGTGCACACAACGCACACGAAGAAGCAGAAGATTAACATCTCGTATCCGAATGCGGTGCTCAACACAATGGTCAAGGATCATTTCACCAACGATCAGTATCATGAACTGCGCAAGCCGGAGACGGCCGGACAGCCGCCCAGTTACGATGTACGGGATGAGAATTCGATATTCTTCGAGGTAGACGGTCCGTACCTGGCCATGGTGCTGCCTGCCGCCAAGGAGGAGGGGAAGAAGCTCAAGAAACGCTATGCGGTCTTCAATTTCGATGGTTCCCTGGCCGAGCTGAAGGGTTTCGAGGTGAAGCGACGCGGCGAGCTACAACTCATCAAGAATTTTCAGAGCTCCGTTTTTGAGGCATTTCTGGCTGGGAGCACATTGGAGGAATGCTACGCTTCTGTGGCCAAAGTGGCCGATTATTGGCTGGATGTGCTTTATAGTCGCGGCTCCAATCTGCCCGACTCTGAGCTCTTCGAGCTGATTGCCGAGAACAAATCGATGTCGAAGAAGCTCGAGGAATATGGCGCCCAGAAGAGCACCTCCATATCGACGGCCAAGCGTTTGGCCGAGTTCTTGGGCGAGCAAATGGTCAAGGATGCGGGTCTCGCCTGTAAATATATCATATCAAAGAAACCGGAAGGTGCACCTGTGACGGAGCGTGCTGTGCCGCTGGCTATCTTCCAGTCTGAGCCGAGTGTGCGGCGGCATCATTTGCGACGCTGGCTCAAGGATAACACTATGGGCGATGCGGATATTCGAGATGTGCTCGACTGGAACTATTATATTGAACGCTTGGGCGGCACCATTCAGAAGATTATCACCATACCGGCTGCGTTGCAAGGCTTGGCTAATCCTGTGCCGCGGGTACGTCATCCGGATTGGCTGCACAAGAAGATGCTGGAGAAGAACGATGTGCTGAAGCAGCGACGCATCAACGAGATGTTCACCAGCAGGCCACGGCCCAAACCCGCACTTGGCACCGAGGATAAGCAATTGGAATTGGAATTGGGCGACATGGAGGATTTGGCGGGCAAGCAGGAATCTGAAGCCGGCAACTCCGGCAGACCAATGGTGACCAAGCGCAAACGTGTCCAACTCGATGACGATGATAATGAGGGCAATGCAGCAGAGTCATCACCACAGCCAAAGACCTGGCGCCAGGCGCTGGGTGCACCACCCGCCATAGGCGAAACCCGGAAGACGATTCTGGAATGGGTGCGTTTTCAGAAGCGCAAATGGGCCTGGCAACAGAAGCAGCGTCAACATTGCCGCCAACAAAGTAAACGTCAGCGTGCTGGCGATGACTCAGCAGCGGCTACCGCCTCGGCACAGGCAGCGACAAGGGCGACCACAGCCACGGCCACATTGGGTGGCTTCCTGCGGCGCGCCCAGCGTACGCTGCTGGATCAACCGTGGCAGATCCTTCAACTGGTGCCGGTCAACGATTTGGGCCAATTCACTGTGTGGGCACTCATCGGCGAGGAGTTGCATCGCATCCGGCTGACAGTGCCACGGATTTTCTATGTGAATCAACGCAGTGCGGCGCCACCCGAAGAGGGTCAGCTGTGGCGCAAGGTGAATCGGGTGTTGCCGCGCTCACGACCCGTTTTCAATCTCTATCGGTACAGTGTGCCCGAGCAGCTGTTCCGAGACAATTGCCTTGGCATGCTTGCGGATTTGGCCACCCCCGACATCGAGGGCATCTACGAGACACAAATGACTCTGGAGTTTCGTGCTTTGATGGACATGGGCTGTATTTGCGGAGTGCAGCGCGAGGAGGCGCGTCGTCTGGCCCTGTTGTCCACCCGTGAGCTGGAGAGCTTCAGCATTGAGCAGCTGGAGCAGCGACCACAGACACACATCCGATATCTGCAGCAGGGCGGCACAAAGCTGCGCAAGATCTATCTGTATCAGCACAATATACCCACGGCCAAGAAGGAGATGTGGGCACTGTTCCTGCTGCCTAGCAAGAAGGCATTGGTCTTTGCCTTGGACACGGTGCGTGCCAATCAAATGCCCAATATGAAGCAGCTCTATACGGCAGAACGGTTGGCCCTGATCAAGAGTCTGCAGCAACAGGCACAGGCGGACAAACTGCCTCCGGAGGATTTCAGCTTTGAGCTGCTCATCGAGGTGGATGTGAAGCAGATCTACAGACACATCCAACGTGCCCTGGCCGCCTACAAGCAGGAGCAGCCAGGGCCCACCATGCTCTGCCTGCAGACGGCAACTGAGGCGCGTAAGCTGAGCGCTGCGATGCCCGTGCTACTCGAGTTCCCGCAGGCGCAGATTCACATATCGGACGACGCCAGCCTGCTGTCTGGGCTCGATTGGCAACGTCAGGGTGCTCGGGCTGTGGTGCGTCATTTCCTTAATTTAAACAATGTGCTGGAATTGATGTTGGATCAGTGTCGTTATTTCCATGTGCCCATTGGCAACATGCCGCCGGACACGGTGCTCTTTGGTGCGGATCTCTTCTTTGCCCGTCTGCTGCAAAAGCACAACTTTGTGCTCTGGTGGTCGGCAAGCACACGGCCCGATTTGGGTGGACGCGAGGCAGACGACAGTCGTCTGCTGGCCGAGTTCGAGGAGAGCATTACGGTCGTTCAGAATCGTGCAGGTTTCTATCCGGATGTCTGCGTCGAACTGGCCCTGGACAGTCTGGCGGTGAGTGCACTGCTCCAATCGAATAAGATCCAGGAAATGGAGGGCGCCTCTTCGGCAATAACATTCGATGTGATGCCGCAGGCGTCGCTCGAGGAAATGATTGGTACGGTGCCGGCGGCGACATTGCCCAGCTATGATGAGACTGCTCTCTGCTCGGCAGCGTTTCGCGTGATGCGCTCCATGGTTAATGGCTGGTTGCGTGAGGTGTCCATCAATCAGAACATCTTCTCCGATTTCCAAATCGTGCACTTCTATCGCTGGGTCCGCTCCAGCAATGCCCTGCTCTACGATCCGGCGTTGCGCAGATCCCTCAACAATCTGATGCGCAAAATGTTTCTGCGCATCATTGCTGAATTCAAGCGCCTGGGCGCCACCATTGTCTATGCGGACTTCAACCGGATCATACTCAGCTCGGGCAAGAAGTCAGTTTCGGCTGCACTGGGCTATGTGGATTATATTGTGCAGAGTTTGCGCAACAAGGAAATGTTCCATTCCATACAGCTGAGCTTTGAGCAGTGCTGGAATTTTATGCTCTGGCTGGATCAGTCCAATTTCTCCGGCATACGAGGAAGATTGCCCAAGGGCATTGATGAGACAGTCACCTCAATTGTGGCGGGCAACACAACGTTGCGTCAAAGTCAGGCCAGAATTGAGCAGCTGGATGACAAAGACGATAATGATGATGATGATGATGATGACGATGTGCAAGCACTAGAAGCAGCCCTCGACGAACAGCAAGCGGAGGAGGAGGAGGAGCTTGCTTTAGAGCTAAACTGGACCATTGGTGAGCAGCTGCCGGATGAGAATGAGTGTCGCGAGAAATTCGAATCACTGCTGACGCTCTTCATGCAATCGCTGGCGGAACGCAAGAGCACCGAGCAGGCCATCAAGGATATATCACATTGCGCCTTCGACTTTGTGCTCAAGCTGCACAAGAACTATGGCAAGGGTAAGCCCAGTCCGGGTCTAGAGCTCATACGCACCATGGTCAAGGTGTTGAGCGTGGACAAGGGCTTGGCGGAGCAGATCAATGAGCTGCGTCGCAACATGTTGCGCCTGGTGGGAGTGGGTGAGTTCTCCGATCTGGCCGACTGGACAGATCCCTGTGATACGCACATCATCAACGAGGTCATCTGCAAGGCGTGCAATCATTGTCGCGACCTGGATCTGTGCAAGGACAAACAGCGCGCCCTGAAGGATGGCATGTGAGTGGTGCAGGCTTATCTCATACATAAATATCAATTTATAAATGCTATTTTATTTGCTTTTAGTCCTGTTTGGCTGTGCGCCCAGTGCTATGTGGCCTACGACAATGAGGAGATTGAGATGCGCATGATTGATGTGCTGCAGCGCAAAGTGATGTCCTATGTGCTCCAGGATCTGCGATGTGTGCGCTGCAACGAAATCAAGCGCGAAAACCTCGCCGAGTTCTGCACCTGTGCTGGCAATTTTGTGCCCCTAATCAGTGGCAAGGAGATTGAAACGCTCCTCAACACATTTAGTAACGTTGCCAGCTACCATAAGATGCAGTTGCTTCAACAGACGGTGCAGCAGGCGCTTAAAACTCCCCGTTAAACATGAGCCAGCCACATTGAACTACCTTCTAAATATCGATTGTAATTTGTGTTTTGAATAAACTCGTTTTATATTTGATTTATGCACTTTTCCTTTAGGAATATTCTGTAACTCGGTGCAAATTGATTAAACATAGTTGTGCTAACAGCACTCGACCTAAATTTGTTGACTTGAGTCAAGTTCATCAATCTTTATAAAATAACAACACTGATTTCTCTCTGTTTTGTAATATATTTTTGTTACGGTGAGAAAATTTGATGCAAGCTTTAAAGCGATAAAATTAACGAAAAAAAAGAAGTAGAATGTGGGAACATTAGGCCTGGCTTATTGGCGTATTATCTGGAATATACTCTTCAAAGTTCTTTTCATCCAAGAGTCCAGGATCAAAGTCGTTAATAATCTGAGGTAGCACTGGATTATCCAACATGGTTGTGTGATTGCCCTCGATGACCTTCAGTGTCACTTTACCAGAAGTTAGCTGGGAAACACAATAATCTTCTTCAATATCCTGCAGGGAGACCTCTGCGGGACGCACTAACATAATGGGGGACTTCAAGTCCCTTATGCTGTTCAGATCGAATTTCGCTACCATTTTTATCCTTTGGCACATGGCCTTGGTCATGACTTTGCAGTAGTCTTTACTGTACATATTCTGTTTGTCCACATACTCCATGAACAAATCCATTTTCTTCTTGATAGTGTCGAGCTTGTAAAACAAGGTAGATTCGCGCTCCTTAGTTTCTTCGGGGAATAATTGATTGACAACGCGCAATAAAACCAAGTCATACAGGGAGTTATCTGTGAAATTTTGTCCAAAATGTAAGTTCGTAAGTTTCGTTAGGAAATGCGGTGCACCATCTATTAAGAGGACATGTCCATGGTAACCCAATTTCTCCAGCAGTGCGGCCAGTTGAAGAGCCACATACGATCCATAAGAATATCCAATAAGGTAGAATGGATTTCTGAGCTCCAGCACCGGTTTTACATGCTACAACAAGAGAGTGATGATCATTTTTTAAAGATTTATTCATATATTTATTGGAAATCAGATTTCGATCTGTAATCTACTAACCTCCAATGTTTGTTGACCAATTTCACTGATAGTCTCCAGCTGTGCAAACTGATGGAGTTGTAATACATTCGCCCTGTTGTTCAATTTGGCACCAATATTATACCATGCCTGGCCAGCTGTTCCTTCTATACCAGGTATTATGATATGAGGTGGAAAGCTTTGCTTTGCAAGTGTGGCCTGTGTTTTGAGGGGACACATAATCTGATCGGATTGGGCTTCATCACCAAAGTTACGCAGCATAATTTCCATACCCATCAGCTTTCCTTCGGATGCAAAGACCATTTTCACCGCATCCGCATTATCTTTTTCCCTCGCCTCCATAAACTCTTGCAGCTTTTGGAAGGTGAGTGCTCGCAGATCCTGAGTAGTCAAGACGAGCTCAAAGTCACGTTCGAGCGTTTGCTGGATTTCAACGGCCATAAGGGAATCCATGCCCATTTCAGATAGTGTTGTGCCCAGCGAGACAGACTTCAAGTCGCGTATACCCAATATATGCATCACCGTATCGATAATATTTTCATTTCCTATACCTTCTAAACGCTTCTCGGCAACAACCATACTTGCCACAATGGCCGATTTTGCACTGAGCAATGCGTCCAGTTCCTGTAGGCACGATGAGATTCTTTGCTGTAGGCTTCCACCGATTTCCATGTCAATTTTATCTTCGGCCATGTCGGCGACTAATCCCACCTCGCCCACAGCACCCCACTGAATGGCCTTCGCTGGCAGACCATCACGGCTGCGACCCAAGACAATGCGCTCCATGACGGAATTGGCCATGCCATAATTGGTTTGTCCGGCATTCCCACGGCCACAAGATACACTTGAGAATACTACGAAATGTTCCAGCTTCGGGCACAAGCTGCGGGATAATGCATCCAAATGTTTGGTGGCAACCGCCTTTGGCAAGAAACTTTGCACAAACTGCTCCATATTTTGATTGGCAAAGATGCCGTCTCGTAGTGCAACTGCCAGATTGAAAATACCGCCAATTGGACCCAGTTTAGCAGCCTCCTCCAAGAGTTTGCGACATCCCTCAAATGTTGATATATCTGCTGTGTTGACTACAACTTCGCAACCGTAATTCTTCCAAAGTCTGCAATTTTGAGAGAAATAGTCAAATTATTAAGACGCTTAGAGTTATTTCAATTGTACTAAAAAATACATACGAAATTCGATAGGACTGATAGTCCTTGGTAATGCCTCGGCTGGAGCTGAGCACTAGCTTGCGGGCACCACGCAGGCACATCCAATCAGCCAATTCCAAGCCGAAACCACCCAAACCACCCGGAATGACATATGTCATATGGGGTTTAAAGTAGATTTGGCTTTGAACACGCACCGGCAG
This sequence comes from Drosophila mimica, assembly GCA_037043585.1. Taxonomy (NCBI): domain Eukaryota; kingdom Metazoa; phylum Arthropoda; class Insecta; order Diptera; family Drosophilidae; genus Drosophila; species Drosophila mimica. The sequence continues at coordinate 2,342,912 of JBAMBE010001187.1, forward strand.
AGTTTCGGCTGCTTCCGAGCTATCTCGCACTTTAATTATGACCTTGCCAATATGCTTGCCACCAATCAAATGCCTGAACGCCTGCTCAATCTCATAAGCCGGAAACACTGTAACTGGCAGTGGTTGTATTATGCCACTGGCAATATCCATATCAATCAGTTTCTTCAAGTGCTGCGAGCAAGAAGGAGATTTCATTAGATTGTCTATAGATGGAAGTAACAAAATTATTAAGAAAATAATTACCAAAATATCATTATCGGATGCCATCAACAGATTATCGGCCAGCACCGCATGGAAGGTGAGTTCTTTAAGGAAACAGTTCAAGCCAAGCTTGGTATCGTTTGCCATATCGAATTTTCCAATCTCGAGGAAGCGGCCCGACTGCCCAAGACAGCGCACCGACGCCAGTAGCTTGTCTTCCGAAAGTGAATTCAGCACAAAGTCAACACCTTTGCCATCGGTTTCACGCTTTATCATTAGCTCAAAGGACGTGTCTCGGGAATTTCCAATGTGCGATTCTAAAACGGGAAGTCTACTTTAATCTTGAACAGTAAGCCATCATATTATATTGCATACCTTTCAGCTGTGGGAATGTTTCCAAGAGGAACTGCCTCTTCAGTGGAGTACTGCATGTGGTATACACATCCAAATTGTAGGCCAATGCAACTCGAATTGCTGCCAGGCCAACTCCTCCTGTACCTGCATGTATAAGTATGCTCTTTCCTTTGCGAATGTCGGTTGTCATAAAGAATGCATAATACACGGTTATGTAAACCACTGGTACCGTAGCAGCCTCTTGCAGCGACCAGTGATCGGGAATATTCCAAATGAGATTCGATGGCTTCTCCACGTATGAAGCGACACCACCCTTAACCACCATGCTCATAATTCGTCGACCGGTTTTCATATTGACGCCGGAGTATTCAAAGCCAAGCACACAACTTTGATCAATTCGGTTAGAGGCAAATAATTCAGTTGACAGTCGACCAGTTGCCAGCATTATGTCTCTGAAGTTGAGCGATGAGTACGCGATCTTGATGATACAGTCCTTGGGATCAAGGGGTCCCTCAAACCAGCGTAATGAGGACAAGTCTCCGCGCTGCATCATATTTCCATAAATGTGATCTAGTCTGGGCTTGACTTCATCGTCAACGGCCAGATTCTGATGCCTGAGACTTCCCCAAGTTCCCTACACAAAATGAAATATTTTATATATTTATTCCCATACCTCGCTTAACAGCTAAGACTAGTTCCACGAAACTTGGTCGCAATGCGAAATGCCGTATAAGGAATCAATTATTTTAATACAAATTTATACAAATTGGCCACTTCCTCGAGATTCGAAAATTCGATATGGCTAACGATTCCAAATTTGTTTAATATGTAACATTGTTTATCATTTAAAATGCACTTATATTTTTATTTTATTTAAATCAAAAGTTCATACAAAACAAAACAACTTCATGTTACATAATATATGTGTATGTAAACATACGTCATTTTTTATAACCTTAACCCATTAAAAATCGGTACAAAAGGTATAATGGTTTTGTGCAAATCTATGTAATAAGCAGAAGGAAGCATCTCCGACCCCATAAAGTATTATATTCTTGATCAGGATCAACAGCGAGTCTATATAGCTGTCCGTCCGTCCGTCTGTCCGTCTGTATGAACACGCGAATCTCAGAGACTATAAGAGCTAGCGACTTCAAATTTGGAATATATGTTCTCGCAGATCGCAGGCGCAGATCAAGTTTTTTATTTTATCGATAACTGTCTCAGTTTTTCAATTATCGATACATTTAGATTTTCGATAACAATAAATTCCACAATTTAAGAGGCAGAGGCTTCTAATTGATACATAATATGCATATATATATTATTGATCATTTGCCAAAATTAATTCATTAAGATCGGATAAGGAACACCAAAGTTATAGTCGAAAATATATTTTCATATTGATCTTCTTGCTGTTAGCAGCCGCAAGCATTTTCTGTATACATGTAAATAGGCGTGCGCATAAGTGAAAAAGAGATGGCATGATAATCGACGCTAGCGTCAATATACTTGTGTGTATTTTGCAGAGCCCCAATAACTGTTTCGTGTACGTATGTATGTCTGTATATGTGGATGCATATGTGTTTGCGTGTTTGAATGCAGTCAGTTCGGGCTTGTGAGTAAAAATACTCTGTAAGAAATGCACTTGTAGAACCCAACATTTGAGTGGAAATTATCTTAAAGGGAAATTTGCCAATAAAACTAGAATATATTTAACAACTGGTTTAAGGGTATATCGTAGTCGATCTAACTCGACTACAGCATTCTTACTTGTTTTAAAATGGGTTTAATGTGAAGGAATGTTAACCTACAGATCACTGTTATTATAATTTTTCACCGGTAAGGATGGGCCTGGCTTAACAAAATTGTGCAACAATGTTTGTCTTGTCTTCTTGTCTATTCGTTATTCAGTGTATTATAATCATTATAATCATTTTCAAGGACGATGTTTATTCCTTTTTCAAAATAGGAAAAAAATTTCAAAAAATTTTTTTAAGTTATCTGTTTTCTCATCATGCCGGTTCTGCTTGCAACTGAATGAATTCCTCATATAAAAAGGGTTCCCTATCAGCTTTAAATTTTTGCCGTTTTAGCGAAATATTCTAATTCGTAAGTCTGCAACGTGCCTTAATTTAAGAGTGCGGTTATAGAGAAATTCCATATAAAGAGCGGAAATATAACGAGTACTTAAAGTGCTGTTGTGTGGAAACGCTGGTTAACAGATGGTTAACAGCAGCATAAAGTCGTAAGCAGATCGATAAGAAAAAGTGAAACTCGATAGTTGAAAGTGTATCGATGAATCGCACTGAATGAATGAATCGCGCGCAAATGTGAGAACTGCTGAAATCAAAACACTTGAAGAAGAAGTTGCAGCTGGCGGTGGTGCAGTGGATATAAAAAAGTTCAGGAAGAAGTTTCGAAAATGAACGAGCTGTTAGAAATTAACATTAAAAACATGCAACAAATAATTCAACTGTTGTCATTAAAAATATGTGCAGACCACAGAATCTGTGGTTAATTCATATGAACAGTTGAAAATATTTTTTTTCTGTGATTATAAGCGTACATCGAAAATGTATAAAGAAATAAAAAAGAAGAAAGACGAACATTCTCAATTTCCGTGCTGGGACAAATAGATACAGAATCGGTGATTGGCGATATAGATGGTGCAAGAAAAATATGTTTCTATTTTTTTAAAAATGAAAGCGTGGCACACATATCCAAAAATTATTAATAAGCAATGCAAAACGTGCAAGTGGAGAAAGACATTGTGAGACAGAGCAGCCAGCAGCAGAGCGAACAGTGGCCCACGTAGACTAGGCAGAGCAAGGCGCTTATAAAGCAGCTGTCGAAAAGAGCAGGGTTGAATCGGAACGCACTGAACGGGAGCAACAAGAACAAGAGGAGCAAGGGGTAAGTGGAGATGAGCAGAAGACGCCAACGCCAAAAGTAAACTTCGTGGTGGAGCGGCGCCACCAGATGGTTAATAGCAGATTAAGCAGAAGTCGGGGAACAACAGTCGAATGAGAAAGTCGATACAGTAGAGTCGAGTCTTAGGAGCGCAGCGTTAAAGTCGTCTGTAAGAAGTTGTCAAAGTCCCGACTGCCATACGTTGTAAAGTTGACGGTACGTCGTTAATTATAAAGTCGTACTTTGCTTTGTCAATCTAATACGCTTACTTCAATAAAATATACTTATAGCTGTTAAATTATTAGTAAACTGGACATAATCAGTCCTACATATTTATATACTTACTTGGCGATATATGTTGAAAGCCAGGCCCAGTGCTAATTGGCTGGAATAAAATGGATCTGCTAAGTTAAACTCGGGTGCCTTCGGATCATCGATATAGAAACAGGTGACTAAGTTGCCATCGGGTTCCTTTCGCAAGCAGTTCACTAATCCAATCAGTCCATTTAGCTCCTCATTGAAAGCGTAGACAACAACAGCACTCTTCATGCTAATGGCAGACTGAACCTGACTTATCCACTCAAACTTTGTGTCGTTATCAGAAACTTCGACGACAGTCGGCTGCAATTGCAATTTCTTGGAGATTTTCTGCAGTAGGATGAAGACTTCCTCATTGTTGTCTATTGGAATGACCGTGATCAAGCGGAATTGTTCGGGCAGTTTTAGATTGCTTATGTTTGTGGTGGGTCGTTCCCTGAGCAATAGGTAGCCGTTATCTACCACAACCTTTTCGGCATTCATAATCACGTCCTCGTTGAGGTCTCCGCAAATGCCACCGGCTATAATGAAATGGTAATTGGATAGATTTGCCACCTTTCCGTTTTCGATATGCACTTCAGGGATTTCATCAATCTTTCTGTCGGTCAAATACATATACTCGCCAGTAACAACCGGTAAGTCCTCAATAGCATCGATAAACTTGTTCAAAACGGTTTCTCTACCATCGGTGTCAACTTCCACGAGTTTTACCTTCAATATCGACATGTTTTCCAAAGCAAGTTGTACGCAAATTCGTGCAGCATTTGATAGAGTTACTTCTGGTGCTGGCAAATAGGGTATAAACTCGTACTGTTCCAATACTGGAATGCCGGGGGGTTTGCGCCTTTGAACAGAACTGGCATGAAGGCCAATCAGTTCAATGCCACCGGCTACAATGCTATCATTTTTGTGATCCACATAAACATCAATGACTCGATTCTCCGGATCCATTTTGTTTATCAAATTGATATGATGGCTTCCGTTTATACGCAGCTTACGAATTTTCGTTGGGAGCAAAAGGGAGCGCGAATCTGTGCCCAAGATGTGAATTTGTAGCATTGCATCCATAAATGTCACCCAGTTATAGTCCCATTCAACCTTTCCATATAAACCATCTGCGCGGGCGCTGCGAACGGCTTGGAATGTTCCATTGTAATGGTATCCACGCAGTCTTAGTTCCTTGTAGAAATCTTTTTTGGCAACCATCGGGAATTTTGATTCCTTCTCAAAATGATATCCTTCCGGTGCCAGTGGTTTCTCAATCTCTCTTATTTTGCCTGTAACTACTAAGCTACCCGCTTCAGTTATCTGAAATCAATATCAACTTAGATGCCTTAGAAGTTGCATATAAATAACACATTTAGCCTACCTCAAAGTGACCGGTGCCATAGTTAATCATAACATTTAGTTCAACTTCTCCATTAACTGACATATTTGTGGCTCTCAGGAATTGCACTTCCTCAAATTCGACTGGAATATCCATGTAACTCGGTCCATGATACATCAAAGAGAACGTCTCCCAGACGTATTCCAAATAGCATGTAGCGGGTAGGAGAATTTTACCGTCAATAATGTGGCCAGCCAAATAATCTTCATTTTCATTGGCCAAGTTAACAGTGTAAAGGCGCTCTCCGCTGGACTTAGTCTTCATATTCTCATACTTTGTCACAAACCAATCTTCACTGTGATCCCATCGGATGAGTGAACTAATGCACGGAGTTGATCGTGATACAGGGAATTCAACCTTGGGATATAAATTAGCCACCGGCACCATAACTCCATTTTCATATAACCTGCAATTAAAATTACAAATTAATACATTTATCTCTATATTCAATATATGAAAACATTACTTACTTGCCAAGTGCCGTCATTAAGAAGACCGCATTGTTTTTGTTTCCTCGATGGGTTAGTGGTATATAAACACCATTTGGCATAGATTGTTTTAGGACGGAACCCAATAAACCATGTGGCGCAATCTCAATAGCCAACGCATTTTTGGGTACATGTGCAAAAGTTTCCTCGAAGAGTACACTGTGCAGCAGGTTATTGGTATGATATTCAGCAGAGCACAATTTACTTTCAGCTTGTTCCCAATCACTCCTTGGCACACTAGTACTCAGCCACTTGGCTGTTCTTTTCTTTGGCTGTGGAAATATCTCCTTCAAGTTTTTCAACAATGAGGGTCCCATAGCTGCGATATATCTTGAATGATATGCAATATTTGAGCATGGCACTTCCTTGGCAAAGATCTCCTTCGATTTTAATTCGGCGACAAATCGACCAATTTCATCAATGGGTCCCGAGATCGTGCAGGAGTCAGCACTATTGTGGCATGCGACTTCAATGGATTCCGGCAGCATGTTCTTAATTGCCTTATAGCTAAGGCCCACAGCGGCCATAGCACCTTTGATTTTCTCAGTGTCCACACTGACTCGACCACGATAATAAGCTGCAAGTATCATTTGCTTAGCCGTTAGGCATCCATCTGCGTAGGCGCAACCCAATTCTCCAACGGAATGTCCAATAATCAAGTCGGGTTCCAAGTTTAGTGAACGGAGAACATCAGTCAGACCAATTTGTACAGCTGCTATGCCGACAAAAGAGTGTAAAATATTCTTGTAAATTGCAGGATCGTTCGATGTGAGGATATCAATGAGATCGAGACCCTTCGGTACTAGTATGCTGTGGCAGATTTCAATGGATTGCCGGAAGCGTGGAATTACCATCAATGATGCTCCCATTTCGTTCCACTGTGAACCCATTCCGCTGAATACCCAGACAATGGGTCGCTTAAGGCCAGTATAGTGCTGGACATCCCTAATCAAAGATTTTGTTGGCTCGTTACCGTTCTTGGCGAATATGCCATAACCTCGAAATACCATGCCAGTTATTTCTTGGTCTTGTATATTCTGCAACAGTCCAATAAACTCGGCATCCAACGGTTTCTTCTCAATCGCATTGAAAATCTCGTTGACAGCATCCTCCGTTCTGCCAGCCCATGCCACAATTCTGGGCAAATTATCCTCAGGTATCCCATAGTTTACCTTTGACTTCGGATTCGCTTTGAGAATGGCATGTGCATTGGCGCCACCAAACCCGAATGAATTAATTCCGATATATGGCTTTGGCAGAGGAGTGACATCCTTAACCACAACTAATCGTCCCTCCGTTAGTGCCGTAATTATTGGTCTTACCTCGGTAAAGTTAATATTGGGTGCTATTAGGCCAGTTTCGAAAGCAAAGCAAGCTTTCACCAGTGAACAGATACCAGAGGCAGGTTCCGCATGTCCAACATTTGATTTGACAGAGCCCACAAGAAGTGGCTCCTGGCGCTGGCTACACAGCACATTATCAACCGCCTTGCACTCCTCGGGATCACCCACAACGGTGCCAGTGCTATGAGCTTCCAGGAAGCCCAAGTCATTCGGCGTCAGATCAATTTCCTTGTAGAAATCTATAAGTAGTTTTTCTTGAACAGCTCCCGATGGATAGGTAATACCCTCCGGCTTGTATCCATCACAGTTGGTTTTCGAATAAACGACACTTGCGTAGACACGTTTGGCGTCTCTTTTCCTCTGAAGGAACAGGCAGTTAATTGCCTCAGAGCGTGAGTATCCGCATGCATCCTTGTCAAATGGGCGACAGTAACCGTCCTGCGCCAAAACACCAAGTCTGAATGATGAAATATGAATATAATAATAAAGCAATAGTGATAACAAGCGAAGAGTCGCTTACCGAGCAAATTGAAGTGTCACAAGGGGATGCAACAACAAGTTGGCTCCGCCAATAATTGCTGCTTCAATTTCACCATTTCGAAGTGCGCTAAATGCATTATCCAAGGCATACATTGAACTGGAGCATGCCGTGTCAATCAAAAAGGACGGGCCCTCTAAGCCCAGTGTGTACGAAATCCTATTGGCCTGCATTGCACGACTGCAACCGGTGATGCCAAAACCACCCAACGAAACCTTCTCGTAGAACCAAGTTTTCTCCGACTCAGATATACAAGATCCGATATAGACGCCAGTTTTCGTACCACGCAGATTTTTTGGATTGATACCCGCATCAATGACAGCCTCGTACGCCGTTTCTATTAAAATACGTGTTTGTGGATCCAAGGTATGCGCTTGCTTGAAGTGCACCCCAAAAAATGTTGCATCGAACTTTTCCAATTCGCTGATTTTACCAGAGCGCTTGGGTATCTCAGGATTAAAGTGACGCCAACGACGCTCATCGTCATCTACCATGTCAATCTGATGAAAGAATTTTAGCGTGAATCAGAATGGCCAATTATGTAATCGAAATTATTAATAACACTTCAGTTTTTGTAAAATATTTTAAATTGTAAAATATTTGAGTTGTTTAGGAAAAATAGAGACTCACAAAACCACTTTTTATTGAAATATAATATTTATTTTTTCACTTAAAAATTTTGTTATAAGGTTTTGGACGAAGTATATTAAAAATTTTTTAAAAAAATGTGTAACAACTTAAATCCCAATGCAGCGCATATTTTTATTCACAAGCCCGAACTGATCCTAACAGGCTGGCTAAAAATACGTGCATATACATACAGTGTCTCAAAGCACATTTCGAGCAGTGTCTAGCAAAAATTTTAATTGCCTGCCATAAACTAATTATTCATTATTTTTCAAAAAATTCAAAGACCGATGGCAAGTACATTTATTAACCACCAAAATGAATATATGACCGTAATAAACTCTGGTTTTCCCAGTTGCTAGGTCGAGCTATGTAAAAAGTACCTTTATTTATGGTCGAAGGTTATTTCGAACAGTTACATTATGGACACCTGGGTGCCATAAAATCCGGATTTTTTACGACAGGTTGAATATTTTCGGTTTTAATAGACCAATCCTCCGTAGTCAGTTCAGTTATATCTTGCATCTCGGGTGCTACCAGCCAACAAGGACAATGGGCAATCGGAAATAAATAGCTAAAATGGTCAATCTAAACACCTTAACTGTATTCTACATCATTTGGAGTTTCGGCGACGAAAATTGGATGGAAAGCGAGGGCAGAATGGCACCAAACAAGATTTTCACCGAGCAGGACGAGCCGAGGATCATCAAAAAAATAAGGAGAAACTTTAAGCTGTCGGCTCAAAAACTGACTCAATAGGTGCAGCATGAAATAAGGAAAAAGTTCAGTGTGGAAACTGTGTTCAGGTTTTGCGTAACTATGACTTGAAGGCCCGAGTACCACGGAAAAGGCAATTTATAAGCGCAAAAAATAGAGGGTCTAGGACGACGTTCGCCAAAAATCCACTTGGGCAACGATTTGGAGTTCTGGAACACAGTCTTATTTAAATATGAGTACGAATTCAAAATTTTTGGCTCGGACGGACAGAATTATGTGTGGCGACAGTCCAATACTGAACTGAATCCCAAAAACTTAAAGGCAACAGTCAAGCATGGCGGAGGAAGTGTCATGGTTTGGGCGTGTATCTCGGCAGCCGGTGTCGGAAATTTTGTGTTCATTGAAACAACAATGGACAAATAGATGTACCTCGACATATTAAAGGAAAATTTACTCCAAACGCCGAGAAACTAGGAATCCGACGTACTTTCCGGTTCTACCAGGACAGCGACCCCAAGCATAAGTCCGGAATAGTACAGTCCTGGCTTATTTGGAACTGCCCGCACATGATTCCACCGACCCATTCTTCAGATTTAAATGTTTTTGAATATTTGTGGCATTAACATCCTTATGTAAGCTTTTATACGCCAAATATGTAACTTTTTTAGGACTGGTCGAACTAATCTTCGATATGTATTTTGGATATGTTTTCAGTGTTTGACTAATTTTAATTAATTAATATTATAATAAAAACTAAAGTTCCTTTTTCAATGTGATATAACATTAAACAAATTGTCATTTAATCATTTTTGCTTTTTTCCTTGTTTAAACTTTATAGCAGTTTAAAATTGTTGCTGCACACTTGTCGAAATGAGCTTCGAGACACTGTATGTATTAAATTTTCACATCAATTTAAAATACACATTTCATTGTTTCCCAAAGATATTTTCGTATTAAAATATTATAAAAAGAAAATCGCGTAAGTTGTTGAATTAAGTTAGGTAAATTATAATAGTTCATTTATTAACTTTTGTAAATTTTCACAATCACTTAACAGTTAATTCCGTAACAAAATATTATTAAACGAATGTCGCGTTTATTGTTGAAATAAGTTTTCACTGTTGATTGTTGTAAGAAAATACATATAGTTTTCATTTCGAACTTGTGTTGTAATTTTGATTTGAAGTTATTTCACATAAGCATTATTATTTATATCGGATAACGCAAACCTTGTTATAAAGATTGTACTCGTATTCTAAGATATTTTTGGAATTGGGAAATTTCCCGGCCATTCCAGAAATAACAATATCATCGCCATCTGTGTCAGGACGCGATCTAGAGTATTTTTTATTCTTTTTCTCCAACATTTCAGGAGCCATATCTTTGAGTTTTAAGCACTTGATTGATAATAGGGATAATCTTAACGTCCTTCGGCAGGATTGATTTCACTTGCACACTAAGATATATATCACAATATGGTTAAAGCTTGCGTTTCTTTTCGAAATGTAATCAAGCGAGAGAAAGCGAACGAATTGCCAGACAAGCAGCAATTAAACCCAAACCCTATTCACAAGCTGCTTTTATACACTTATTACGAAGGGCACAAAGGCCAAAACGAAATAAAAGTAGTGAATAGTTTAAGAACAGTAATGTCAACGAATTCCATAATTAAACAATTGATTTCGACATGTTCTGTGCTGTCAAACGCTTTTACATTTCAATTGAAAAAGTGTGTGCATCGATATACATATTTATAGTACTTGCATTATTATTGTGCTTGCACAATTTAAATCGACGGAAATGTGCAACTGTGTGGCTAATGGAGAACGCTTTGCATAAGTCATACGTGTGCAAGGGCAGATTTCGCACAAGAAGGAAATGTTTCATTCCATACAGCTGAGGTTTGAGCAGTGTTGGGCAACGATTTTAATGATGATGATAACGTTATGTAAGCACTTGAAGGAGGACTGGACAGTCCTGTTTAGCTGTGCGCCCAGTGCTATGTGGCCTACGACAATGAGGAGATTGAGATGCGCCTGATTGATGTGCTGCAGGGCAAGGTTAAGTATTATGTGCTTATTGTGCCCCTAATCAGTAGCAAGGAGTTTGAAACGCTCCTCAATAGATTAAGTAACGTTGCCAGCTACCATAAGTTGCAGTTGCTTCAACTTAATGCTGGAGTATGTTTTGTTATTCGAATAAGAAGTATTAATTCCAATTGTGCTTACACCAAATAACCAAGTACCGTTTATATATAAACTCGAGCCAAATTTGTTTATTTGGCTGAAATGCAGCGGCTACAGCCTGCACCGAAAGGGAGTATAAAAGCCAGCTAATCCCAGCAACACGACTCTTTAAATATTTGACAAGAGCAAGTTGAAGAAAAAACAAGATAGAACGTTGCAGTCGGACGTAACCGACAGCGAAATACTATTATACCTTAATTTGTGTACAGAGACATTAGGGGCGGGAGTAGGCGTTGCCCAAAAAAAATGATAGAGAAGTTTCCTAATAATCTTCCTAACAAGTTTGGTAACTAACTAACTTGAATTGCGGTAGATATGGGCGTTTATCGGTTTTTGGGGGCGGGAGTGGACGTGGCCCAAAAAAATTTTGGAGTTCGATCTTAGTAATTTACCTTCTAAGTTTGGTAACTGTAGCTCTTAAATTGCGGCAGATACAGGCATTTATCGTTTTTTGTGGGCGGGAGTGGGCGTGGTCCAAAATTTTTTTTACACATTTATGAAGGGTGTTACTTGCAATTTACCTTTAAAATTTGGTGACTTAAGTTTTCAAATTGCGTGAGATATATGGGTTTATTGATTTACACCTACAGGTGTATCGGTTTAGGTAGGTGGATTGGGCGTGGCCATCCAATTTTTTTATCGATCTTTGGGGAAGTTACCAGTGACATACCTGCAAAATTTTGCGACTCTAGCTTGCAAATTACGGCAGATATGCGCATTTTAAATTTCAAGGGACGAAGTTCCTGGGGGCGGCTGATTTGGTCGTGGTCCAAAAATTGGTATGCCAATCTTTGGAGGAGGTTACCAGCAAATTACCTTCCAAGTTTGGTTACTCTATCTTTAAAATTTTCGGAGATATACGGAGTTATCGATTTACAATCGGAATTGCCGATTATAGGCGCAGGTGTGGGTGTGGCACCACAAATTTGTTATCGGTTCTTAAAGGCGACTACCAGTAATATACCTACCAAATTTGACGTTCCATACTCAAAAACTGCGGAAGATATAGCCATTTGAAAATTTTAGGGGCGGGGGTGATGGGGGCGTCGGAGGTGGGCGTGGCACATGGCAATCTTTCAAGGACCTCGCGAACAACCTACCAACCGAAATTGGTGACTGTATCCATTAAATTGTAAGAGATATGTGGACTTATCGATTTGCTAAAATCGATTTTCGCGATTTTCTAGCTCCCTAGTGGACGTAGGTCCAAACCCAAGACACTTTAACTTTTGAGGGTACTTTCCAGTATACGTTCCAAGTTTCAAGTCTCTATCTCAAAGGGTGTCGGAGGAACGCGCGTTCATACAGACGGACAGACGGACAGACAGCATGACGGACATTGAACAAAACCAATATACTATTATACCTTTTTGGTATAATAGTATAACAAAGAAGAAGAAAACACAGGCTGCCAGCATTTTTTTTATAGTTAAAACAATTTGGAAAGTGTACAGAAAATAAAAGGCAAAATCGAAAGCAATAACAAGTGCAATATTTTCTTATAGCAAGCACAGCCATTGAAGAGTGAAAGGAAATGAAATCAGCCCATATTTTTATTCACAAGGCCGAACTGACCCGAACTGATCCTAACTGGCTGGCTAAAAACCCGTGCATATAAATACATATGTACATGCATAAATACGTTTACGCAATCGTAGGTAGCGTGGTTCTGCACAATGCACACTAAAACATATTGACGCTCGCCCCGAATATGGTGTCATCGCTTTCTCACACATGCGCTGGCCTATTTATATGTACATATAAAAACAAGTAAGATGCTGTAGTCGAGTTGGCTCGACTACGATATACCCTTAACCCAGTTGTTAAATTTATTGTAGTTTTGTTGGAAAATTTTCCTTTAAGATGATTTGCACTCAAATGTTCAGTTCTGCAAGTGCATTTCTTACAGAGTATTTTTACTCATAAGCCCGAATTGACTGCAGCAAACACGTGCATATGCATCAACATATACAGACACACGTACACGAAACAGCAGTTATCGGGGCTCTGCAGAATACACACAAGTATATTGACGCTAGCTTCGATAATCATGCCATCTCTTTCTCACACATGCGCTCGCCTATTTTTATGTATACAGAAAATGCTTGCGACTGCTGACAGCAAGAAGATCGATATGAAAATATATTTCCGACTATAAGTTTGATGTTTCTTATCCGATCCTTATGAAATTATGGCAATTGATCAATAATATGTATATGCATATTTTATATAAATTAGAAGCCTCTGCCACTTAAATTGTGGAATTTACTGTTATCAAAAATCTAAATGTATCCATAATTGAGAAACTGAGACAGTTATCGATAAAATAAAGCAAACTTTATCTGCGCCTGGTACACGAGAACATATGTTCCAAATTTGAAGTCGCTAGCTCTTAATGAGATCCGCGTGTTCATACAGACGGACGGACGAACGGACGGACGGACGGACAGACAGACGGGCAGGGCTATATCAACTCGGCTGTTGATCCTGATCAAGAATATATATACTTTATGGGGTCGGAGATGCTTCCTTCTGCCTCTTACATACATTTGCTCGAAACCATTATACCCTTTTTACCTTTTTTTTAATGGGTTAGGGGTATAACAAGCAGTCAAGCTTAACCGGCTGCTTCGATACTGTAAGTAATACCAGAAAATAACAGGTAGCAAAGAACAGGGTGGGTGTAGACAAGAAATACCATTCAAGTTTGCCTTTCACACTGCGGTAGATATAGGCTTTTATAAATTTTGGCGGTGAGAGTGGGTGTGTGAATGGAAGAGTAATTTTCCTTCCAAGTTTAGTAACTGTAGCTCTTAAAATGCCGGAGATATAAAATATTAAAAGCTCTTAAGAAAATATAATATTAAAAGCTGAAAAAAATATATTAAAAGCGTTAAAACATAACATACATAAGGCCCTAAAGCACCCGTTATAAAAATCGTTAAAAAAATACGTACAACAGATATATATGTATATATTCATATATTTGTAAAAAATAAAACAAACCAAAAACATCTTTAACACCATCGCCGCAAAAAAACCATATTCCAGAAAAAGAAACAGATTTTTTTTTTGCAAAGTGAAATAATTAATTGATTTTCAGTGGAAAAAAACACAGTTCAATTAAAAAAACACAATTCAAAAAGCCGTTTCACTGCATCGTAATGTATGTTATTCAAAAAGTTATATTTTTGTATATTAATTAACTTATTAAATTACTTCCTTACATAGCTATATGTAAAAATGTAAATGGAAATGTTGCTTATTTATCTGCCAGCTCAAGAATTTTGTAAATTATTTTTTTTATTGTTCACCTATGCCACATATTACAAAATTATCCGTTAAACCCTTACGTAAAAATAAAATAAAAGAAAAGAAAACTGCACTAATTAATAACCTCTCTCTACATACATATATAACTTTAAGCTTTCAGTTTTATGTGGGCTAAGTTGGCACTTCTGTTCGACATAAGTTTGCAGCTTTGCTTACAGCTTTAGCCGAGCTTACGAAAGCAGCTTAATTCAAAGTAAAGCTTAAGCCCAATAGCGTATACGCAATAGATGGCGCCAACAGTAAGCTTTGGCTTGACTTGTATTTCAATTCAGATAGGTGGCTCCGAAAGTATATGCGCACATTTTAAATTAAACAAAAAATTGTCTTAATAAAAAATTAAAAATGGCAATACATATCTACAAATATAATAGAAATAAAATAACTGCTTAAGTTCAATATTAAGCATGGTACACCATAAAAAGTATAATAAACAATAAGAAATGGCAGAAAAAACATTAACTTTATTAAACAAGACAAACATGAAGGATCATTTATTTTAGACTTTAATGGTGGGTGAAGACAGCGAGGATCGATTACCAGCTCAGATCCCGCTAATTTTAGAAGACAGTCAAATATGTATAATCAATTCCCATTTATTTATAATAAATAATATATATCATAATTAAACATTATTTAATAAAGCCATAGAACACGACAACCCCCATTTTCCTAAAAGATCCAGAGTATCAAAGGGTCCCATCCTCCGCTGTGAGCTAGTGGCTTTCTTGTAGGTTGTACTTAAAGAAGGAATATTGTATTCTAGAACAGACAAAAGTCAGTTGGACGGTTACAACCTTGACAAGACAAAGTTAAACGATTTAGCGTCGAGTCTGAGTTATTTGCTACTCAGTTAAGAGTTTTCATAATTTTCAAATCATTCACCGGAATCGATGTTCAAGCAAATAGGTAAATTAACAAATGTCTCAGAAATAATATACAACGGTGCACTTTGTGAAAAATATGTATTTTTTGTATTGTAATTTTATTATAGTGAGAAAATTTGATGCAAGCTTTAACGTGATAAAGTGAAAAAAGTAAAAGTAGAAAGACTATTTAATGGGAACATTAGAGCACGGCTACTGGTTTGCCATCTCGAATATACTCTTCAAAGTTCTTGTCATCCAAGAGTCCAGGATCAAAATCGTTAATAATCTGAGGTAGCACTGGATTATCTAACATGGTTGTGTGATTGCCCTCGATGACCTTCAGTGTCACTTTACCAGAAGTTAGCTGGGAAACACAATAATCTTCTTCAATATCCTGCAGGGAGACCTCTGCGGGACGCACTAACATAATGGGGGACTTCAAGTCCTTTATGCTGTTCAGATCGAATTTCGCTGCCATTTTTACCCTTTGGAACAATGCCTTGATAATGACTTTGGAGTAATCCTTACTGTATAAATTCTGTTTGTCCACGTACTCCATGAACAAATCCATTTTCTCATTGAGAGTGTCGAGCTTGTGGAAAACGGCAGATATGCTCTCCTTAGTTTCCTCGGGGAATATTAGATTGACAGTGCTCAAGAAAATCAAGTCATACAGGGAGTTATCTGTGAAATTTTCTCCAAGATGTAAGTTTGTAAGTTTCGTTAGGAAATGCGGTGCACCATCTATCAAGAGGACATGTCCATGGTAACCCAATTGCTCCAGCAGTGCGGCCAGTTGAAGAGCCACATACGATCCGTAAGAATAGCCAATAATGTAGAATGGATTTGTGGGCTTCAGCAGCGCTTTTACATGCTACAACAAGAGAGTGATGATCTTTTTTTAAAGATTTATTCATATATTTATTGGAAATCAGATTTTGATCTGTAATCTACTAACCTCCAATGTTTGTTGACCAATTTCACTGATAGTCTCCAGCTGTGCAAACTGATGGAGTTGTAATACATTCGCCCTGTTGTTCAATTTGGCACCAATATTATACCATGCCTGGCCAGCTGTTCCTTCCATACCAGGTATTATGATATGAGGTGGAAAACTTTGCCTTGCCAGTGTCGCATGCGTTTTAAGGGGATACATTATCTGATCGGAATGGGCTTCATCACCCAAGTTACGCAACAAAAGCTCCATACCCATCAGCTTTCCTTCGGATGCAAATATCATTTTCACCGCATCCGTATTATCTTTTTCCCTCGCCTCCATAAACTCTTGCAGCTTTTGGAAGGTGAGTGATCGCAGATCCTGAGGAGTTAACACGAGCTCAAAGTCACGTTCCAGCGTTTGCTTGATTTCAACGGCCATAAGGGAGTCCATACCCATTTCAGATAGTGTTGTGCCCAGCGAGACAGACTTCAAGTCGCGTATACCCATTATATGCATCACCGTGTCGATAATATTTTCATTTCCAGTACGTCCTGAACGCTTCTCGGCAACAACCATACTTGCCACAATGGCCGATTTTGCACTGAGCAATGCGTCCAGTTCCTGTAGGCACGATGAGATTCTTTGCTGTAGGGTTCCACCGATTTCCATGTCAATTTTATCTTCGGCCATGTCGGCGACTAATCCCACCTCGCCCACAGCACCCCACTGAATGGCCTTCGCTGGCAGACCATCACGGCTGCGACCCAAGACAATGCGCTCCATGACGGAATTGGCCATGCCATAATTGGTTTGTCCGGCATTCCCACGGCCACAAGATACACTTGAGAATACTACGAAATGTTCCAGCTTCGGGCACAAGCTGCGGGATAATGCATCCAAATGTTTGGTGGCAACCGCCTTTGGCAAGAAACTTTGCACAAACTGCTCCATATTTTGATTGGCAAAGATGCCGTCTCGTAGTGCAACTGCCAGATTGAAAATACCGCCAATTGGACCCAGTTTAGCAGCCTCCTCCAAGAGTTTGCGACATCCCTCAAATGTTGATATATCTGCTGTGTTGACTACAACTTCGCAACCGTAATTCTTCCAAAGTCTGCAATTTTGAGAGAAATACTCGTAGTCAAATTGTTAAGATGCTTAGAGTTATTTCAATTGTACTAAAAAATACATACGCAATTCGATAGGACTGATAGTCCTTGGTAATGCCTCGGCTGGAGCTGAGCACTAGCTTGCGGGCACCACGCAGGCACATCCAATCAGCCAATTCCAAGCCGAAACCACCCAAACCACCCGGAATGACATATGTCATATGGGGTTTAAAGTAGATTTGGCTTTGAACACGCACCGGCAGAGTTTCGGCTGCTTCCGAGCTATCTCGCACTTTAATTATGACCTTGCCAATATGCTTGCCACCAATCAAATGCCTGAACGCCTGCTCAATCTCATAAGCCGGAAACACTGTAACTGGCAGTGGTTGTATTATGCCACTGGCAATATCCATATCAATCAGTTTCTTCAAGTGCTGCGAGCAAGAAGGAGATTTCATTAGATTGTCTATAGATGGAAGTAACAAAATTGTTAAGAAAATAATTACCCAAATATCATCATCGGATGCCACCAACAGACTATCGGCCAGGACCGCATGGAAGGTGAGTTGTTTAAGGAAACAGCTCAAGCCAAGCTTGGTATCGTTGGCCATATCGAATTTTCCAATCTCGAGGAAGTGGCCCGACTGCCCAAGACAGCGCACCGACGCCAGTAACTTGTCTTCCGAGAGTGAATTCAGCACAAAGTCAACACCTTTGCTATCGGTTTCACGTTGTATCATTAGCTCAAAGGACGTGTCTCGTGAATTGCCAATGTGCGATTCTAAAACGGGAAGTCTACTTTAATCTTGAACAGCAAACCATCATATTATATTGCATACCTTTCAGCTGTGGGAATGTTTCCAAGAGGAACTGCCTCTTCAGTGGAGTACTGCATGTGGTATACACATCCAAATTGTAGGCCAATGCAACTCGAATTGCTGCCAGGCCAATTCCGCCTGTACCAGCATGTATAAGTATGCTCTTTCCTTTGCGAATGTCGGTTGCCATAAAGAATGCATAATATACTGTTATATAAACCACTGGTACCGTAGCAGCGTCCTGCAGCGACCAGTGATCGGGAATGTTCCAAATGAGCTTCGACGGCTTCTCCACGTATGAGGCGACACCACCCTTAATCACCATGCTCATAATTCGTCGACCGGTTTGCATATTGATGCCGGAGTATTCAAAGCCAAGCACACAACTTTGATCAATTCGGTTAGAGCCATATAATTCAGTTGCCAGTCGACCTGTTGCCAGCATAACGTCTCTGAAGTTGAGCGATGAGTATGCGACTTTGATGATACAGTCCTCGGGATCAAGGGGTCCCTCAAACCAGCGCAATGAGGACAAATCTCCGCGCTGCATCACATTTCCATAAATGTGATCTAGTCTGGGCATGACCTCATCGTTAACGGGCAGATTCAGATGCCTGAGACTTCCCCAAGTTCCCTACACAAGTTGTCAGGTTAGTAATAAATATTTATTTACATATGTATATATATATTTATACTTACATGGCGATATATGTTGAAAGCCAGGCCCAGTGCAAATTGGGTGGAATAAAATGGATCTGCTAAGTTAAACTCGGGTGCCTTCGGATCATCGATATAGAAACAGGTGACTAAGTTGCCATCGGGTTCCTTTCGCAAGCAGTTCACTAATCCAATCAGTCCATTTAGCTCCTCATTGAAAGCGTAGACAACAACAGCACTCTTCATGCTAATGGCAGACTGAACCTGACTTATCCACTCAAACTTTGTGTCGTTATCAGAAACTTCGACGACAGTCGGCTGCAATTGCAATTTCTTGGAGATTTTCTGCAGTAGGATGAAGACTTCCTCATTGTTGTCTATTGGAATGACCGTGATCAAGCGGAATTGTTCGGGCAGTTTTAGATTGCTTATGTTTGTGGTGGGTCGTTCCCTGAGCAATAGGTAGCCGTTATCTACCACAACCTTTTCGGCATTCATAATCACGTCCTCGTTGAGGTCTCCGCAAATGCCACCGGCTATAATGAAATGGTAATTGGATAGATTTGCCACCTTTCCATTTTCGATATGCACTCCAGGGATTTCATCAATCTTTCTGTCGGTCAAATACATATACTCGCCAGTAACAACCGGTAAGTCCTCAATAGCATCGATAAACTTGTTCAAAACGGTTTCTCTACCATCGGTGTCAACTTCCACGAGTTTTACCTTCAATATCGACATGTTTTCCAAAGCAAGTTGTACGCAAATTCGTGCAGCATTTGATAGAGTTACTTCTGGTGCTGGCAAATAGGGTATAAACTCGTACTGTTCCAATACTGGAATGCCGGGGGGTTTGCGTCTTTGAACAGGACTGGCCTGAAGGCCAATCAGTTCAATGCCACCGGCTACAATGCGATTATTTTTATGATCCACATAAACATCAATGACTCGATTCTCCGGATCCATTTTGTTTATCAAATTGATATGATGGCTTCCGTTTATACGCAGCTTACGAATTTTCGTTGGGAGCAAAAGGGAGCGCGAATCTGTGCCCAAGATGTGAATTTGTAGCATTGCATCCATAAATGTCACCCAGTTATAGTCCCATTCAACCTTTCCATATAAACCATCTGCGCGGGCGCTGCGAACGGCTCGGAATGTTCCATTGTAATGGTATCCACGCAGTCTTAGTTCCTTGTAGAAATCTTTTTTGGCAACCATCGGGAATTTCGATTCCTTCTCAAAATGATATACTTCCGGTGCCAGTGGTTTCTCAATCTCTCTTATTTTGCCTGTAACTACTAAGCTACCCGCTTCAGTTATCTGAAATCAATATCAACTTAGATGCCTTAGAAGTTGCATATAAATAACACATTTAGCCTACCTCAAAGTGACCGGTGCCATAGTTAATCATAACATTTAGTTCAACTTCTCCATTAACTGACATATTTGTGGCTCTCAGGAATTGCACTTCCTCAAATTCGACTGGAATATCCATGTAACTCGGTCCATGATACATCAAAGAGAACGTCTCCCAGACGTATTGCAAATAGCATGTAGCGGGTATGAGAATTTTACCATCAATAATGTGGCCAACCATATAATCTTCATTATCACTGGCCAAGTTAACAGGGAAAATGCGCTCTCCACTGGACTTAGTCTTCATATTCTCATACTTTGTCACAAACCAATCTTCACTGTGATCCCATCGGATGAGTGAACTAATGCAGGGAGTTGATCGTGATACAGGGAATTCAACCTTGGGATATAAATTAGCCACCGGCACCATAACACCATTTTCATATAATCTGCAATTAAAATTACAAATTAATACATTTATCTCTACATTCAATATATGAAAACGTTACTTACTTGCCAAGTGCTGTCATAAAGAAGACCGCATTGTTTTTGTTTCCTCGATGGGTTAATGGTATATAAACACCATTTGGCATAGATCGCTTTAGGATGGCACCCAATAAACCATGTGGCGCAATCTCAATAGTCAACGCATTTTTGGGTACATAGGCAAAAGTTTCCTCGAAGAGTACACTGTGCAGCAGGTTATTGGTATGATATTCAGCAGAGCACAATTTACTTTCAGCTTGTTCCCAATCACTCTTTAGCACACTAGTACTCAGCCACTTGGCTGTCCTATCCTTTGGCTGTGGAAGTATCTCCTTCATATATTTCAACAATGGGGGTCCCATAGCTGCAATATATCTTGAATGATATGCAATATTGGAGCATGGCACTTCCTTGGCAAAGATCTCCTTCGATTTTAATTCTGTGACAAATCGACCAACTTCATCAATGGGTCCCGAGATGGTGCAGGAGTCAGCACTATTGTGGCATGCGACTTCAATGGATTCCGGCAGCATGCTCTTAATTGCCTTATAGCTAAGGCCCACAGCGGCCATAGCACCTCTGATTTTCTCAGTGTCCACACTGACTCGACCACGATAATAAGCTGCAAGTATCATTTGTTCAGCCGTTAGGCCTCCATCTGCGTAGGCGCAACCCAATTCTCCAACGGAATGTCCAATAATCAAATCGGGTTCCAAGTTTAGTGAACGGAGAACATCAGTCAGACCAATTTGTACAGCTGCTATGCCGACAAAAGAGTGTAAAATATTCTTGTAAATTGCAGGATCGTTCGATGTGAGGATATCAATGAGATCGAGACCCTTCGGTACTAGTATGCTGTGGCAGATTTCAATGGATTGCCGGAAGCGTGGAATTACCATCAATGATGCTCCCATTTCGTTCCACTGTGAACCCATTCCGCTGAATACCCAGACAATGGGTCGCTTAAGGCCAGTATAGTGCTGGACATCCCTAATCAAAGATTTTGTTGGCTCGTTACCGTTCTTGGCGAATATGCCATAACCTCGAAATACCAAGCCGGATACTTCTTCCTCTTGTATATTCTGCAACAGTCCAATAAACTCGGCATCCAACGGTTTCTTCTCAATCGCATTAAAAATCTCGTTGACAGCATCTTCCGTTCTGCCAGCCCATGTCACAATTCTGGGCAGATTATCCTCAGGTATCCCATAGTTTACTTTTGACTTGGGATGTGCTTTAAGAATGGCATGCGCATTGGCGCCACCAAACCCGAATGAATTAATTCCGATATATGGTTTTGGTAGAGGAGTGACATCCTTAACCACAACTAAACGTCCCTCCGCCAGTGCCGTAATTGTTGGTTTTACCTCGGTAAAGTTAATATTGGGTGCTATTAGGCCAGTTTCGAAAGCAAAGCAAGCTTTCACCAGTGAACAGATACCAGAGGCAGGTTCCGAATGTCCAACATTTGATTTGACAGAGCCCACAAGAAGTGGCTCCTGGCGCTGGCTACACAGCACATTATCAACCGCCTTGCACTCCTCGGGATCACCCACAACGGTGCCAGTGCTATGAGCTTCCAGGTAGCCCAAGTCATTCGGTGTCAGATCAATTTCCTTGTAGAATTCTATAAGTAGTTTTTCTTGAACATCTCCCGATGGATAGGTAATACCCTCCGGCTTGTATCCATCACAATTGGTTTTCGAATAAACGACACTTGCGTAGACACGTTTGGCGTCTCTTTTCCTCTGAAGGAACAGGCAGTTAATTGTCTCAGAGCGTGTGTATCCGCTTGCATCTTTGTCAAATGGGCGACAGTAACCGTCCTGCGCTAAAACACCGAGTCTGAATAATGGAATATGAATATAATAATCAAGCAATAGTGATAACAAGCGAAGAGTCGCTTACCGAGCAAATTGAAGTGTCACAAAGGGATGCAACAACAAGTTGGATCCGCCAATAATTGCTGCGTCAATTTCACCATTTCGAAGTGCGCTAAATGCATTATCCAAGGCATACATTGAACTGGAGCATGCCGTGTCAAGCAAAAAGGACGGGCCCTCTAAGCCCAGTGTGTACGAAATCCTATTGGCCAGCATTGCACGACTGCAGCCGGTAATGCCAAAACCACCCGACGAAACCTTCTCGTAGAACCAGGTTTTCTCCGACTCAGATATACAAGATCCGACATAGACGCCAGTTTTCGTACCACGCAGACTTTTTGGATTGATACCCGCATCAATGACAGCCTCGTACGCCGTTTCTATTAAAATACGTGTTTGCGGATCCAAGGTATGCGCTTGCTTGAAGTGCACTCCAAAAAATGTTGCATCGAACTTTTCCAAATCGCTGATTTTACCAGAGCGCTTGGGTATCTCAGGATTAAAGTGACGCCAACGACGCTCATCGTCATCTACCATGTCAATCTGATGAAAGAATTTTAGCGGGAATCAGAATGGAAAATTATGTAATCGAAATTATCAATAACTCTTCAGTTTTTAAAATTATAGAATATTCAAGTTATTATAGGAAAAATTGAGTCTTAAATAACATTTTATTGAGTTATAATATTCAATTTTTTAACACTTAAACATTTTTTTTATATGGTTTTGGACGAATTAAATGAAAATTATCAATAAAATTTTGTAACAACTAAAATCCGAAATCAAGAAATATATATATATATATATATATATATATAAATATATTATAATTTCAGATAAATATGAAATATACAAATTGTAAAAATGCCCGTTTTATATCGTTATAAAACGAAAGTCACTCAGATTATTGAATTAGGTTTAAACTTTGGATCGTTTTAATAGAAATATATATTATATTTTCACATCAATTTGAAATACATATTTTATTGTATCCCTCAACGAAAGTTGATTGTTGAATTAAGTGTAGTAAATTATAAAATTTCATTTATGAATTTTGTATATTATCTGAAAATTTTAATAATATTTGTAAGTTTGCAAAATCACTTGAATTGTTAAAAAATTTGACATTTTTTTCCAGATAAAAATTAAATACACAAATCACTGTCTTTAACAGTTAATTTCTTAACAAAATATTATTAAACGAATGTCGCGTTTATTGTTGAATTAAGTTTTCACTGTTGATTATTGTAATACATATATATAGTTTTTATTTCGAAATTGTGTTGTAATTGTTTGATTTGAAGTTATTTCACATAAGCATTATTATTTATATCGGATAACGCAAACCTTGTTATAAAGATTGTACTCGTATTCTGAGATATTTTTGGAATTGGGAAATTTCCCGGCCATTCCAGAAATAACAATATCATCGCCATCTGTATCAGGACGGGATCTAGAGTATTTTTTATTCTTTTTCTCCAACATGTCAGAAGCCATATCTTTGAGTTTTAAGCACTTGATTGATAATAGGGATAATTTTATAATTGATTAAACGTCCTTCGGCAGGTTTGATTTCACTTGCACACTAAGATATATATCACAATATGGTTAAAGCTTGCGTTTCGTTCCGAAATGTAATCCAGCGAGAGAAAGCGAACGAATTGCCAGACAAGCAGCAATTAAACCCAAACCCTATTCACAAGCTGCTTTTATACACTTATTACGAAGGGCATATCACAAAGTCCAAAAAGGAATAAAAGTGGTGAATACTTTGACCACATACGCTTCCCAGCAAGTCAACGAATTCCATAATTAAACAATTGATTTCGGCATGCACTGTGATGTCAAATGCTTTTACATTTTAAGTACAAAAGTGTGGGCATCGATATACATTTGTATGGTAGTTGCAGTTGACATAATGTATTTATATAGGTTTCGGTATACAAATTATAAATATTTAAATTCAACATTTCTATTTAAAATGCCTAACAATTAATTCGACAAAAATTATCAATTATTTGGTTAAGAGAGTGCTATGTTCCTAAATCACATGTGTTCAAGGGATCGTCTTTTATCTATTCTCTTTTTTCACATACAGAAATCTTGTGAGCTCTATCAATTCTAATTCTATATTTGTTGGAGTTCCTTAAGTTAATTTTGTACACAATTATAATAATCCCAAAATTCCATTTTTTATTGAATTAAATACTATATCATTTACTCAAAGCATTTCCCACAAATTAAAAGATTCGTTTTGGTAATATAAATAAATGATGGCACAGTTAAACAATCCCAACAATACGTAATTTAATTTACTTTATTTAGGATTTCCAACAATTGTAGTGTATTATTGAAAACAATTCTCAAAGGTACAAGCTAATTTTTTTCCAATCAAATACATAGTAGGTTGATAGGCTTACATTATTGTAATGCTTTCAATAAGTTAATGAACTTGAATAAGCCGCGGCCACCGGCAAAATGCAAATTAATACGTCGATCGTTGAACTTACCTAATAGAATGTATACATGCATATGTGATTGCCTCTTGTATCTATATATATACCATCACATGTTGCATTTACCGACTGAAATAAAGAAATTCGTCATAATCACAAAAGAGATACATTTACAAACATGAAACAGTTGCAATAAATTTTATTATGTCAGACTTGCTATTGTCAGTATGATAAGGTTATTGTGCTTATTAAGTCAACAATGTCTACCGTATATTACACGTGTATTCTCTGGTAGAAACATTTTTCAGCTCAACCGAATAGGTAAATTTTCCAATTTCCAACCATTCGTCAGCAAATATAGAAAAAAGAAAAATCACAAAGTATACTTACATTTGTTTGCCATGTAAATAAAATCTGAGTTTTATATTCCACTTTTGCCGTTTTTAATGTAATTTGCATACACAAACTTCAAACACTTTTTTTTATCTCAAAATATGCTTAAAGTTGTTTGTTTATTATTTATAAATGTGTGTGTAGTGTATGCAAGAGGGCATAACAATTTGGTTTTACGCTTGATGCATGTCTTAAAAAAAATAAACTGAAAAATGTTAACTTTGTATCACACCATGGAGCAGGCGACTGGCAATGATTGTTGCTAATAATTTGCAAAAGTGGCTTGATTGCGGCCAGGAAATGCCCCAAGGGTTTTCCACAATCAATGGCAATCAATCGTTTTAGATTTTTCATACCTTTTCATGCATATGCAAGTGTGTGATTCGTGTGCGCATATTTCATCATTTGGCCAGAGGGTGCACATTCTGGCCGACAGTGTTAAATCAAATATTTTTTTTATGAGCTCGTTGTTAGGAATGCAAATACGCAAACTAAAATTGGAGCCCTCCAGCTTTAGTAGTGGATCCTAGTCCCAACTAAATACATTAGCCCAAATATATGTATTTGTTGTCTTATCCAAAGATAAGTGTAATAATCAATTCAAGTGTTACCAATTTAATAGTTCTACTCTCAAAGAAGTAGTCAAATATTAAAAGTCAACAATTTCAATTTGTTGCGTAGTTTCCTGTATCAAAACATTTACTTAATAATTACAACCAATTATTGACATCCATACTTAAAACTTTTAACAGCGGCATACGTCATTTATTTATTTTAAACGATTTATTTATTTTACTAAACATATGCATGTATATATATTATTATTTGTATATTTATTAAGTGAGCAAATTGCACGTAACGCATTGATAGAATTGGGAAACTTATAATAATAAACTTGTGTCTGCAATGCAAATCCCATAAACAGGTTTTTTTTAATGATCAGAAGCCGGACTGTGTTAGTGACGTATAAGTATTGTGAAACTCATTTCAGTCGATCTCTACTCGCGATCAGTGTAAGTTCAAGATTATCTCCCTGTCTTATCACATCGAGACACAAATTTACGCAGAGAAATAGAGAGAGAGAGAGAGAGAGAGAGAGAGAGAGAGAGGCAGAGAGAGAAAGCTTCCAGTTCCCACTGAAGCTTTTAATCTAAAGCTCAATCATGGGCATTTCTACGAGTTCGTCCAGTGTATCTTATTAGTTCCAAGCCTCCCAGCGGTAGTCTCAAATTAAGTTCGGTTTCGTTCACAGCACTTGAATTGCTGGTCGGAGCAGCTAGCAAAACTGGCTTACAAGTTTGTCTGGCTTAAGTAGGAAAGATTAAAAAAGCGCTAATCAACCGTGGTGCGGCTTTTTGACCGAAAGTCAAGGTTATCACAACTTCAGAAGCCGAGGTTAGTTCATATTTCTAGATTTCGGCAAATTGCTGTGTTATTTAGGAAAAGCCCAATGAACGCGTATTCATATTTAATTTGACGTCATTGTTCCCTTGGAATTTTTTATAGTAGGTCAGTCATATTTATTGTTGTTATATTCAAGAGTGCTTGTGAAAACTAGATTTAACAACACATTTACTGGGATTTTTTTTTTTGTTTAATTTCTGGTGAGAGCTAAAACGAGTGAAAAATGATTCAAGTGTTTTCTTTGGAAAACACCAATATACAATTTTAAGTGCATACTTAAATCGTGGTTTTTAAATTGTTTATATCACATAAACAGAATCGTTACAAAATTGCAAAACTGGTATGAAAGTATTCCCAAGTATTGCACATTAATTAGCGAGGTCAGCCATATTTGTTTTTGGCGTTGTTTTAAATTGTTTGTGATCATTAATTTGAATAATTTAAATTTATTTTATTATTTATTTTATTTTGTTTCCTGTTAAAAAAACATTATAAGCAAACTAATGTATTTCATTAATTTGCAGATCAATATGGATAAACACCTCGAATTGGCTGCTTTAGGCCTGGTTTTACTCTCATGTGTATATGCCCTTCCCCAGGGAGATTCAAATGTGGATAAAAACATTTTGGCTATCTTTAATACAAGTCCAAGCATACCAACTCAGCCGCAACGCAATAACGGGTTCGAACAGGTGGTTACACCCGTGCCAATAGATCCCTCGAGTCCGGTGATTGACTTCGCATCAGTCAGTGGCAAGACGAAATCTTGCAATTGTGTGCCCTACTATATGTGCGATCCCTCGACGAATAGCATTACTGAAGACGAGTCGTTTGATGGTTTTGGGATGATTGATATTCGCTTCGGCGACGACGACCCCATTTGTCCCTCATCTATTGACGTTTGCTGTGCAGGCAATCGCACACGCGATGTGGTCTTGAATCCTAAGCCCCTGGTGAAGAGACCGAACCAGCCGCGAGGCTGTGGAATACGAAATGTTGGTGGACTGGACTTCGAGCTGACTGGCGCCACACAGAATGAAGCCGGTTTTGGCGAGTTCCCCTGGACTGTAGCCTTATTGCACGCCGGCAATTTCAGCTACTTCTGCACCGGCTCACTCATACATCCCCAAGTAGTGCTCACTGCTGTGCACTGTTTAACAACTCATGCACCGGGTAGTTTCTTGGTGCGAGCTGGTGAGTGGGATACACAAACGACCAGGGAGCGTCTACCTTACCAAGAGCAAACGGCTCAGCGAATCATAACACATCCTAGATTCAATAGCAGGAACGTAGCCAATGACTTTGCACTCGTTATACTCTCTCAGGGGTTCACATTGGCCGATCATATCAGTGTGGTTTGCCTGCCCGACCAGGGAATCACTCCTGAGGAGCAGACCACCTGCTTCTCCACCGGCTGGGGCAAGGATGTCTTTGGCGTCGCTGGCAAATTCAGTGTTATTATGAAACGAAAGCCGTTGCCAGTGGTCGAATTCCAAAGATGCCAGACACAGCTGCGTGGTACGCGACTTGGACCTAAATTTGTTTTGGATCCGTCTTTCATGTGCGCTGGCGGACAGGTAGATGTGGATACCTGTCAAGGCGATGGCGGCGCACCGCTTGCGTGCCCAATTGGATTACCATCTGAGAATCGATACCAGCAGAATGGCATTGTGGCCTGGGGTATTGGATGCAATCAAGCAGTGCCAGCTGCCTACGCTAATGTTGGCGTAGCTCGTGATTGGATCGACCAGCAAATGCTGGCCAATGGCTTCGACACGTCTACATATTCAGCCTAAATTGTATTGCATTTGGGTTGTGCTAAGCTATGGAATCAAATGATAATTAATAATAAATACCGACAATACATACAGCTCACAAGCTCAGCGAGTATATGTTAGCTAGTTTTAGCATTTAGGAATGAGTGGTTTCCTTCTTGTGATTACGTTGAGAAAGTTTAAGACGCAGTAACTCGGTTATGGAAAACTCAGAGTGGGCTCTGAAATTACAGCACTTGCAGTAACCATTGTTATTTCAAAACTTGAATGCAACCATAAAATACAAATAGTAAAGAATGTGACTTTAATTAAGAATTCCGACGGCGGCAAATTAAGTTAAAGAAGCAAAGAGACGCGTCCTAAGCCTGAAATGGTGTCAAAAATTCTTCTCACTTGAAAACCGCCCACAAAGTGTTGCAATTATATTTGTCGTGCATGCGCTGCATGTGCGGGTAGCCAGCAGAGCAAAGCACACATACATGCACACGAACACACACACACAAGCGCATACATAGAGATACTCACACATAAGCAAAACGCCGGAGATGGTTGAAATGGTGACGCTGGCACCGCCCGCACCTGCATTTGAATTGCAGCATCTGGATGCAGCTGGTGCCACCAAGCCGAGTCTCATTTCAGTCCGTTGTGTGCGTCCGTCTCCCCTGACTGCTGGCTGCTCGTTAACCGTGCAGTGTGCGAAGTATAAGGTGACTGCTTCACTGTATAACTGTAACATAACATGTGCTTAACCCAAAAGCAGACGCACCCTATCACCAAACGCCACATGCCACACACCATGCCCGGCATGCCACACGCCAACATGCCACCCAGTCACATTGCCACCAGACACCCCCCTCCAACGACATGTTACAGCCTAATTGCAGTTTTTCAAATGTTGCAGTTGCTTCCGAAAAAATTAGGGTCATGGAATTTTAAAGGCGCCTTTACTATTGGAGTAGCTGGGGCTTAAAGGGCACAGGCGCGCATTGGTCGTCATCGTCGTCGTCGTCGTTGGTAGCGGATGTAAAACGAGTTTGGCTTGGCCTCGCTTGGCTTGGGAATGCTCTTTTTATGCCATTGGAATGTCAGCTTCTGCTTCGGGGAAGCACTTAAATAAAATTCCCATTATCACTCTTAGCTCAGAGACGCCAAATGCAGAGCCGAATGTGTGGTTCAGTTTTCGATTTAATTTTAACGTTTATTACTATTCACCATCTTAAGAATATTTAACTCGCTGCAAGCTTAATAGCTTCCCACCATTGACAAATGTCGTTAGCGATTGCAAATCGCAAATTTTACTGAAGTGTTGTCATGTGGTTATTAGCAAAAACTTAAATGAGCATTCAGGTTGAGGCTTAAGGGTTGGTAGCATAAACCACTTAATCTTTGGCGGCTGAGAACGCAGTCCGGAATCCGGAATTGAAATGATTGGCATAACGACGTCAGCCAGCTGCGGCTATAATAACTTAAAGAGCATTTACCAACAGACACGGCAGGCAATTCCCACTCTTCACTCCAACCACTTACCCATTACGACGTTACCCGATCTCTGGTGAGGTGGTGGCATGACTAACGCAATGGAGAAAGTTTCAGCATAAGGCCATCACGGCCTGCATAAATTCCATAAGGACACCGTCAACATCCACAGCCACCCGCTCCCCCGACTCCAACACTGCCTATGCGTCGATAGCGGTGCCGGTGCCGGTGCCGTTGCTTGCGCCGGTGCTTAGGCGCCGTAAAATAGTTGAAATATTTGAAGAACTTTTACTGACTTAATGAGGGCTTAAATGGCTTGCATATGTATATGCAATTGTTCGAAAATGATTTCATTTCAGTTTTCGAGAAGCACACATTATTTTCAATAAATTTCTCAAAACTAATGTTGATGTCAAAAATCTTTAATTTCTAATATGGTCTATTTTGTTTTCAAGAAGTAGACGAAAACAGAAAACACTCATGTTTATTAAAAAAAACCAGGAGTATTTTGTTATCAACAATCGATTCTGAAATCAGGACGATCTGTCGACATTCTATGCTAAAAAAATAGTAAGTGTTTTTAATCTTGAGATTAATTCAATCTAAAATCATATTCTCTACAAAATCTTTATTTTACAGCAAAAATAACACGGTTTACGGAGAAAGTTATGGATAACCAATACATTTCCATACTTTTTTGGGTTGATTTTACTGTTTTTGTGAAAACTTCGACTTGCAAATGAAATAAATGAAAATTTCCAAGCGAACTAACACAAATTGGAAGTAAAAACTGATGGCAGCCCGGACTGATTGGCGAACAGGAGCTGAACAGAAAGACGGACAAGCTGCCGTGTACAAATACGTGAAAGAAAAGATGAATTTCTGGTTGCAGGAAAATGTTCCATTAATTTTTACATACAATGACCTGAATCAGCGTTTTTGGTGTTTCGCCTCCATTCTGGGGCTACGTCGCGACGTGGGCGTGAACAGGGACAATGACTTCACCAATTACTCGGGCAGGAGGATGCAGACGTGAGTGTGGCTGAAGCTTGCTTCCCAATGAATTCGGGCTCAGGTGGGGAGTTTGCGCATTTGCCATTGCAGCACAGCATGCAACGTGGTAGTGCTGAAGCTGAAAAGCGTCGCTGGGAACGTGCAGAGAATCTAAAAACAATTTGTAAAAAGGCTGTGGATATCTAAGGGAACGTGCAGGATGCTTGAAATTAAATAAATTATA
This sequence comes from Drosophila mimica, assembly GCA_037043585.1. Lineage (NCBI taxonomy): Eukaryota > Metazoa > Arthropoda > Insecta > Diptera > Drosophilidae > Drosophila > Drosophila mimica. Next base: position 2,374,236 of record JBAMBE010001187.1, read on the forward strand.
GCACACCGATGATGATATACCCTTAGCAGGATGATTAAATAAAACTATCGGAACGGAAAGCAAATTTAAAGTTTGCAAATTGTTTCTTCCTTTCCTTAAATTATGATGAAGTTACTTCGATCGTTTCTTCTGGCCTCTTATTTATCAATCAATACTTTTGCTCAATTTTATATTCATCATGTTACAAACAAAGTGGCATAGTTTTCATACATATTGCTGGTCTGTAAATAAATTAACTGGCCAGCCAGCCACTCACAATTTTGCTGGCCTTTCATTTGTAGCTTCAGACTAAAAATAAGGCAGTGCCAACTAAAATTACTTACTGTATATAAGAGTGAGGTTAAATGTGTTTCCCTAGCGGTAGAGGTCAAGAGTCGGGCAACCTAATATTGGCTTAAATTCTACACATTACATTATCTATTCTGGTATGATTATAGAGTTCTTTGTGGACAAGTTGAAAATTGTGAGTCCCTAGTCTATGTTGCATAAATGTTTAATGCATAACTGAAAATGCTCGTTGACATGTACTGGAGATAATTCAAGACATCAGCATTAAAAATAATGTGAGTGCATTTCTGATGTGATATTTTCGGTCACATTGTGCATGATTTAGCAACTAATTATGTTTCTATATTATGTGATTGTTACGAACAATAAACTCTGGATTCACATTCATGTGCATGTCAAGTAAGTAGCCGTATAAACGTTCTAAACGTTGTAGTACTTAGCCAAATGCATATAGATTTGAGTATCTGTGGATGTGTATTGAATGGCAAAACCAACTTAAAACCAAAGTGCTTTAACGTTTTTATTTGGTGTTTCGCTTACTGATTTTATGAAACGGACGAAAAACATTTCGCCAAATCATGGTAAATGGCCAATGGGGTAAGAAGACCACACACAGTGTGCTGTGTTGAACTGGAATGCTACGTAAATACATTTTTGGGAACGCATGTGGATATACATATTTGCAGGAGCGTAGCCTTTATTTTCGTTGTCTGTTTTACTTTTGGCTAAATTCAGTTGATCACATACAATATTTATGGGTTAAGCTGCCGCTGCTAACAAATAAATAGCTAAGAGAAAAATCACGCAATGGAACTCGGTAAAAACTTTAAAATATAATAATAAAAACAATTATTAGGCACATATATTCAACATTGAATAGTTGCGGAACAAAGTTACATCCGTATGCAATCAATGCACTCTCGATATAATATTAAATATTTTGTTTTTTTTTTTATTTTAAGCCCTTTCTACGCCACTGAATGTATTTTCGACCAGATAGACTATAACTGTAAATGTTTGTTGTATGTATATGTTATTGTTGCTGATGCTGCTGTTGCTGGCCATTTTAACATTGTTTTATGGTTTTGGCAGCATTTAAACAGCGAATTCATTAAATTCCTGCACAAAAACTGGAGTACGCCCTCCTGTCAGTGAAACAAACACAAATCAATGTACATATATTTTGTAACTGCATATAATACATATGTAAACTTTGAGAACCAAAAAAAAAAAAACAAAAAAAAAATATATAAAAAAATAGGAAACGCCAATTCTCGCGTTTAAACAATGATAGCAAGTAATTTAAAAGACTTGTGTGTTTAAATGCTTTTAGAATTTTCAATTTTGCTTTATTATCTTATTGTTTGGTGCTTTGGTTGTGGCATTTCATTAGGTGTAATATTGTGCCCGACTCATTTGCAGTAGAAATTTATTGCAAAGTGCTTGTGGCTATTTAACGTTTTTAATTGAAAAAGTTTTGTTTTTGTTGTCGAACCCGGAGCCAGACTCCTTAGGTCTTCCGCCTAGCTTCTGCTCCTGATTTGTGGAACTGAGTAGATACGTCGGCTGGTCACTGCTGGTAACCGTTGTCTAAGTTGCTCTGGCTGTCAGCGACAACTACTTGCAGGCACTTATCATAATTAGCCCTGTGCTAGTGCTGCAAATGAAGAAGTTTTGCCTCAGCCATCTAACGAGAGGTGCCCACTTGCTACACAGGCCCATTAACAACTTATTGCCAATGGATGACTGGGTGGTTGCGCGATTGGGTGGCTTTGTGGCTATTACGCTTAACTCTGGTCATGCCGATGCCAACAAAGGAAACTCTGGTGAATAAATTTTCATAACGAGAGACAGTCAGTCACTCACTCTACTTATTGTTTGTAGTAAGAGCTGCTTCATCATTATTGACAGACGTAATCAATTGCAGTCCATTAGACTTTGCAGTTGGCTGCAGACAACAACCATAATGAAACAAGGCAACTCTTGAATATTACTCTGCAGTTTGGGCACAGAGCATATCCACAGAGAATATCCATGCTGTACAGTAATTGTCTTTTCTGTTCTGTTCTTTATTATTAAAATTCGATTGTAAATTAGTAAGTAAGCAACCATTCTTTAAAAAAAGCCAATTTATGAATATATATAAGATTTTACGATAGAGGAAATGTAAGAATAAAAAAAACAATTTGTCAACTTAATTCTAGCAATATTTTAATTTAGTCATGAGTTTTGTAGCGCATTAAAGGAGACGTCTCCGATCCAACAAGGGCATGTTTCTTTAGCGTTTCTTTGTAGACCTTAGTTTCTTATTTGACTTGACTCTTTATTGCTATTCACAAACAGGTTGTTAGCATCAGTTGTTCTTTCATCAGCTCTGTAATTGGAAACTTCCATAATTTGATTTGGAGTTTTACTTTCAATGATAATATTTGTGATTTATTTATGTATACTCACCAAATCGATAACACAATAAATTAGTTCAATTATAATAATACGTATATTCGTTTATTACCCTGTTTCATGATTAAACCCCAAAAATTATAAATAATGAATAACAAAATGTTTACATATGGTTTTGATTTGGTTTCAGTTGGAACTGAATAATCGCATTCAATTTGTCCTGGTCTCCCGTTGAGTTTATTACCGAAAATGTTTGCACTGGCAACTTATGTTTCTTTCGGAAATAAACAATTACTGAAATGTATTTGAATTGAAAAAAAAAACACTTTAATCGCTAATGCAGACAAACGCATCTATTTGCGATTATTTGGCTGGCTCTCTGTTTGCGTTTAACAATCTCTAACGTTTTTTTTTAACTATTCTTGTAGTATGTATGATTCATTTTCTTTCACTATGAACGAGTATATAGTTAGCACATTTAATATGTGAATGGTATTTAATAATTGATGTATTTATTGCGTACTTAATGTATTCAAGCAAGTACATATCTAGAAAAACAGCACTGGGTCTTTGAAACCTGCCGTCAAATATGAAATATCGTACTTGTCTCTTTTAGGCTATCTTACAGATTTTGTCTTAGCCATTTTAACCTGTAAATGTAGTGAACCAAATTAAAACAGTTTCTGCTTGGGTATTCAGAAGTACAATATGCACATATGTAAAAACAAACATGTTTATAAAGTATTTTGCTCTTGTACTGAATGTAGTTCCACTAATATGAGTAACTAATTCTCATTTGTGGCACTTAACTTAACTATTTAAGACTGCATTGTTGACCTTACAGATTTCGTATCTATCCTTATGTTTTCCTAATATGTAAGTAACTTTGAATATTTTAGATATACAAACTTTCAATAATTTTAATATGTTATCATTGTTGGTTTTTAAGGCAAATAAAACTCTCAAGTTATGCTCCCAATGGGTACGACTAACCGCGATATACATACATATTTTAAATATATTTTCTAAACTCCATGCTCTTACTTACATCTAGAAATTCATGAAATATGAGTTCTATATATAAACTGTATATTATATTTAGAGAATATACCAATTTAGTTGAGGACCTTCATCATACAATTTGTTGTTGGCATTAAAATTTATACTAAGTACGTTGATTTTGCTAGATGCATTAAAACAATTTTAAATTCTCGACTTGAGACCCTTTGCTTACCCTAAAAAGGTAATTTGATTTGGGTTTGGTTACAGGATAGCCTCTAAATTGCCCTTTTACGATTAACCGTAAAAATATGCGTAAATTTCAATTGCAAATTTTACTAACTTGTTTTGATAAAGGATTTTGTGTGTTTGAGTGTTGCAATATTTACAAGTAGAATAACTCTTCATCCATTGCCTCGTGGCGATTGGTAGTTTCGGAAAGGAAATGGTAAACATTCGCTGGGCTATGAAACTGATCCTAGAAGCACTGGCTGCGCCCAGACGTAGACATTGGCAAGCCGCTGCCAGAGGTGGGCGTGGTCATTGTCTGACGAGTGTCACTGGCTGAGTTTGGCGGCTTCATTGACAGTAGAATGGATGCTGGTCCTGGCGAGGCAGTCACTGTGATCGCTGGAATATCCGACTTGTTACCATTGGTGGGTGTACCCGCACGACTACCATTCGCTTCGGTAACTGTTGGCGATCCCAAACCCATGGTAGCCGACATCGGGAGCATGTTGAAGTTCAAGTGCGGCTGCGGTCGAACCGCAATTGCGATTGGCATTGATGGTTTGCGGTTAAGTGAGTGTCATCCATAGTAATACTGCCCGCTGCTCTCCGTCGACAATCCACGTGCCAGACTACGCGGCACCGTGCTGTCATAGTAGACCCCACTGCCGCCGGTCGAGGCCATTGAGTGGGGTGGCATAGGCATGCCGGTTCCCGGTCCCAATATCGCCGGCGGTGGTGATGGTGAGCTCATCAGTCCCATGCTTGTTGGGATTAGAGTACGTCGTAAGGTGCCAGCATGCGTATGCTGATGTCCAGGCACCATTATTGTGCCACTTAAATAAGTGGGTGGAATGCCACTTAAGCCCGACGGGCCCAGCATGTGTGGACCTGTGGTGCGACAAGAGGGTAGGGTATAGTAATATATATATAACCGGTGGCTATCGCTTTCGTGTTCTTGTTTTCTTTTACATATGCTACGAATGTGTAACATAAAAAAGCAGAGCCAGTTGCTTCCCGAGACAATGTTTTAATACCTTTAGTGGGGCTATTAATAAGCGAAATAGCTCTTAAATTTAATTTACGTGAGTCACAACAATGTTCTCCATGTGCACTTTACATATATGTTTGAACAGTAGTGCGTTACTTACCTATAGTCATAGCCCCACTGACGACTGGATGGCCCATGCTTGTGTATATGGTGGGCTGTGAATGTGGTGCCATCATCACACTGGCTCCTGTGGACGAGGGGTGGTGGGGCTGGGCACCCGATAAGCCAGCGTAGTTACAGTTGGGCGTCGGTGCGTATGTCATGTAGGTCTTTTGTTTGTTTGGAAATAGCCCCAACAGTTGGCAATGCCATTTTACGGAGCATGCAGATGAAGCCGAGTTGTTGACGTTCAGGATGACGGTGACGACAAAGGGTATGAAATGGCAGAGCAAAGTAAAGCAGAGTTAAGCTGATGCTCATTTATTCTTACAATTCGAAATGACAACAGCCTCGTCAAGAGAGATCTGGTTTACTCATATCTGTCATAAGGACACGTTAACTCCTTTGCTGCGTTTTAATTATACTATTGATCCATTCAATTATAATAAGTAACCAGTTTGTAATTTGCAAAGATATATACACACCATAAATGTAATACTTTTAAATCAGTTGGGTAACTGCATTTATAATTTTTCCTTTTCCTATCAAATATGAATTGCTAGTCTCCCAATCAAACTGTAAGCTACTCAAACTAATCTGCAGGGGCTTAAGAGTTTCAGCAGCCCCAATTTGCTGTAAACATCTTTTTATTTATTTTTTTTCATCTTTCATGCGTCAAATACCTGAGGCGCTTGTCTGTGCGGTACAGGTGCAGTAATTTTCATTTCAACCTTTCAACAATGCCCAACAAACCATCTTTTACATTCATACACACATACAAAAATATAAATATACATATATATATATATATATATGCATATATATTAGTAGTAGTTATACTTGTATAAGGCTGCTGGGGTTTTTGATGCCGCTCGTTTCCTCATGCTCATACCCCTTGAAATAAACAACGAGAAATACAAAAATTGTTGCAACGAGCATTTGGAGCAAGGCTAGTAGCATTTTCCCAATGGTGGTGGAGAAGCCGAGGATGGCAACGGGCCGATTTAAGGATTCCTTGCTTTTGTTTGTCCAAAATGGGTTAAATGGCAAGGGAGCTTCCCTGGCGCCCAGTTTCCTCTCATTTCCTTTCAACAGAACCACAACCAGTCCGTTGCTTTTGATGCGCCCTCGTTGTCTATTGTCGGCTTAGGCAAGAACAATGAAATTTCCATATTTAGAAATGTTTATTTACCTAAGGTAATGACTACAGGTAATGGCCGAACCACTTGCTTGGCACATAATCACTGAGGCACAAGGGACCAGTAGTCATTACAGCTATTGGAAGGTGATTTTGTTAAATACAGCATGCTGCCATTTCATCATAATTGTTCTGATAATCGCATAACTAGTCGACAGAACTGAGCTCTAACATACTAAACTAACCATCAATAGAACAGCATATCCAAACTGCATACTCACACAAAACAGATTCGATAAGTAATTTTAATTGGAACTCACCTCATTCCTTGATGATAGGCTGGACAATGGCATGGGGGTGGTTAAGTCCACGTCAACATCAATGTCGGATATGTCGTCGCCAAATGTGTCTGCCAGATGGGTTTCACCTGTTGCCAGCTGTTGGAAATTGCTAGCAGCACCTGCACCGACACCTGAACCTCCAGTGCCAGCTGCTCCATCCATTGGTGTGTCTGCAAAGTTCTTGGCAACGCCGCTGACACTGGAGCTCCTTTTCAAACGTCCGCCACGTCGCTGAAGGGTGAGACGGCCGATGACAAGCGTCAGACAGAGTAGAACGCCGGCTGCCACCGATATGATTAGATAAAGGTAAAACTGTTCCTGGTGCTCTGCATGCGAAAGTAAGTCAAAGTACAAGAAATAATGCATATAAGTCACGGTCTTTGCGAATATATTCCTTATTTTCCTAATGGCAACAACAAGTAACAAGTAGTTAGTTTAAGCCTGGCGGAGCAGCATGATGAGTTTTACAGTTGGTTGATCTTCACTGACAGTGTGCTCGTCAACGGGTTGTCTGCATTTGTGTGGCAGGAGCGTTGTGAGTTAAAGTTTTAATCGGGCGACTTTGTTTATGACTAAAACGAAATCAAAAAGTTTACCATGTGGTGAGCAACGAGCAGGATGCAACGTGCAGCACATGCAACTTTGTGTGGGTGGCCGCATTGTCAACATTTTCCGCCCCCAACTCCCCCACCCACCATCGAGTTCTGTTGATGACATTCGCTGAGGCTGACAGCCGAGAGTTACTTTTGAGGCATGGAAATGTGGGAACGGGAAGATGGTTTTTTTTTCTTTTAACATCGTCTGCAGTGTTTCGAAACGTGACATGGCTGATGGTATTAGTTCATGTTGTTCTTGGCTTTCTCGTCTTCACCCAAGTTGTGTGTTGCATGGATAGTGTGTGTTTGTATAACTCTGTCTGTGTGTGTGAACAAAAACTTCGATTAGTTACACATGAAAGCCTTAACTGTACGAACGACATGCCAAAGGGAAACACATCGCGGGGATCTCTCAACTCACTTCGGATGTGCAGATAGGTGTTCAGCCAATTTGCCAAGAAACCAACCACTTCGACACGTTCAGTGACGATGTCCTCCTCGGTGCAGTTCAGACCAATTGGCCCCCAATCATCAACCATCTGGCACTTGCGGCGATAGAAGAAATTTCCCTTCACTAAATCAGTTCCTGTACTGACCTCATCATCAGCATTAGCAACCATATCAGAGCCTTCTGTCTCCAGCTCAATGCCATTTTCCACATTCACTTCATTTGGAGCAGCATCGGTCGTTGTGATAATTTGTTCATTGACCAATGTAGTTGCTGCTACCGATTGATGGTTGAATGACTCCTTTATGCGGTTTAAGAGCCGCATAGATGACTGTAATCGTTCTGCGAAAAATGGCAATGTTCGAGCATTTTTTGTGTTAGGACCCAAATATTCTGAGACGACCTAACATCCATCAAAGGCAAACGCAAATATCTCCGGCAGACGCTACGACGACGGCATACATTATCTGACGCAAGTTAACGTTATTCGCAAACGCAGAGCTTGGTTGAATGCGCAGCGAATATGGCTCAAACGCAAGCCACACAGATGGCTAATGAAGACGGATGGCGTGCTCTTAATATATTTATATACAATAAGCACTTGAAGCACTTTGTAGCAAGCCATAGACACCGATGCCGCCACGGCATACTCTTTTAAAAACTCGCACGAACAGGCAACCTCAAATTATAAATCTATTGTTGTGTACCAGCATCAATCTGTGCAGTCTTCGCTAGTTTCGAAGCACGTGACTAATGACTCCACTATGAATCTCAAGAGTACAATAAACTTACCAAGCTTACACGAATTGAACATAAAGATATGCAAGAGTAGAGCTCACCTTCCAGGGTGCCATCGTTGCGTGACAGCAAAGGGGGCAGGAGTGTGCTCGTTGCTTCTTCTCCGGCAGCATTGGAATCAAAGTCAAAGGATCGACCCACATTGGCACCTTGTAGCTTTGGGGCAGGCGGTATGGCTTCAGACTCTTTGTAGAACTGATCCTCGTCGTATAGCTCATCTTGGTCCAAGTCTAGATCGGTTTGTTGCGGTTCATCCGACTCGGCAGCTGTCTCATATCGATCTTTGAGCACCTTGCGGGGTACTGAAATTGATTTCAATTGATTACTGCGGAAATCAATTTGAAAGCAAGTGAATGTAGTACTTACTGCATGTATATACGACCTTCAGATACATTCGCACATCAGTCTTGCAGGGCCGACCGAAGGTGCCAGCATCCGCTGTTACCGAGCAGCGTCGTCTTCCATGACAGATTTGCATCACAGTCTCTGTGGCGTAGGAGACAAGGCAGGCTAAAAAAAAAAACAAGTATACTTTGAGATAGGAAAGCACTTAATTATGCAAGTAAAAACGATTGCTTACTGGGTTGACCAGTGTCCTCTCGGTTGATCTGGACACTACCTGATGGACCGCCCTGGCCACCGCACTGGACACTCTCCCGCTCCGTGTGACCAAAGGAAGCACTGTAAATGGCAATGCGAGAGTACGGATTGCACATCAACGGCATATTGTCGTTCTCGCAGGCCAACTTGCTACGGAATTCGTCTGCGTCCGATGACAGGAATGCACAAAATGATTGAAAACATGTAATAAAAGTACGTTTAATAAAATACAAAATATGCTTTAATTGCGCTGATTGGAATCTGCAGAATACAACCAGAGAATAAATAAATAAGGGCATACGTGCATGCAACAGTGGTCAGATTTTATTCTTTGTAATCTTTTTGCTGAGATACTTGACAGTGAAGTCGATTTGAATGATTTATTATATTATATATCATATATATATATATATATATATATATATATATTCATACGCTATGTTTCCCACATTGATTTAACAACAATTTGCACAATTAAAAGCACAAGAGTTTTAAAATCGAATTAATTACTCATACGCCTCGATGCCTTTAACTTTTGAGTTGTCATTTCATATTAAAATCAATTAAAAAAGTTAAATAAGGCGACTGCATACTGCAATTAGCCAACAATAACATTGGGTTGCAAATGTCATACACGTTTCAGTTCGTATAATTTATGAAAATGTTTGCTTTTCTACAAACTTTATCAGCGAGGCATACTCTTTTAATTAAAATCAATAATTACTATGCGAAAAAAAGGCATTTGAATAAATGATGCACCTATCCATTCAAACGTCAAAATAAATTTAAATAAGCACTCTAATGCATATTAATGTGGCTACCTATCTTACACCCTACATTGTATATACTTTTGTATCAGTGTTGCATTAATTAATCATACGCCATGTTGCATTTAACTTAATTTGATAAACGAGTCCTACGACACTGCGCTAAAAGAAATCAAAGTAAAATATATCATCCAATTACTCTGTTTAGCTATGTATCACAGATGTCTAAGGGCATTTCTGAGCTCTGTTGCACAGACTATGTGTGCTTGTGCATTTGATATGATATACGTCTTACAAAGCAATCTGTTGGACGCCAGCCAAGTTGAGATTTGCAATTGTCAAAGTACAGTCAAGAATGATTTTCAGCATTTTCGAGTTATTTTGCTTCCTTTGCTCAAAGTGGCCCGGAAAGGGTCGAAGCTTAAGCAATTATGAAGTGTGCTGCTGGCGCTCTTTTTCTTCCTTTGCACTTTTACAGGCACCTTTAAGTGCTATGTACGATATGTATGTAGACATATATATGTACATACAATTTATATACATCTCTTCTTATATACATAATTTGATGAATACTAAAAGGAATTTCTGTAGCCAGAGCAAGGTCCGAGATGAACTTTAATAAATTTGGTAAATATTTGCATAGCATGTTTACAGCCTGGGCCTTTGGCATTGACTGCATAGCCCCGACCCTTGGATGCGACTCCCACATGGTACGTGCACGGTCGTCCTATTGGGTGCTGTGATTCCCAGCTCCGTTTGTGAGTGCGAGTGCACGTTTTATTATTGAGAGACGTGAGAAAAGTTGAAAATTGCCATATTTTTATGACCACAATGTGCCGTCTGGCACGGTGTAAGCTCCTCCACCACTCAGTCTTTCACTCCTCGCCAGCGGTGGCAATGACTGTGCCTCTGGCTCCGGCTGTGACTGCTATGCAATGTTCGTCTCGAGCCCCGGAGTTGGGCTTGGTGTTGCTTGCGCTTCCACGCACATAACCAGGCCGTCATTTTTCAACGTTTTCCACTCGTACTTTGCAGTTTTATTACTTGTCGCTGGTGTCCATAATGAGCAAAAGATAACAGACAATTTAGAAAAAAAAACAGCTCTCCTTAATTATATTACCTCAGCGAGGCCCCTGCAGTGCCCCTTGGTTGCCACGACAGACGTGCTAGCCAAGTACTGAGCTATGCGGACCAAGTATAACCAAACTGCCCTTTTTCAACCCGCTGTGCATTTCCCTTTTCTAATTTGAATGGTGCGCTGCTCTTGTGTCTCTCTCCTGTTTGTTTCACTGCTTCGGTTTGTTTGTGTGCTTTTTAACAAGATAACATCTGCGTCACTTGTCACAAAAAAATAAAAAAAAATTCTGTAAAAAAAAAGGGAATAATATTTCCGGCAAAGTTGCCAAGTGCTGGGAATGGCTGGGAATGGCTGAGAATGGCTAACGGGCTGACGCAAATTACCAAAGAATTACATAGAACGAAGAGATCTTTTCGGCTGTGCCAATTCGAATCTGAATACAGTTCAATTGAACTGTCTGCTGAGAGCATTAAGAACTCGTTTAACGATTGTCATCCAATGCAGCTGAATGGCAAAAATGACAACGGCTCAAAAGCAAAGTGTCGCAAATGGGATGAGGCTCCTCTTAGGTGGGTTCATCTGTTCGCTTATCGGCTTTAGTTTGCCGAGTGATTACGATTAAACATGAATTGCTTAGCGGATCGTAAATAATCGAGTACCATTAGCCCAAACACTATTGGCATAGTCCAAGTGGACTGCGAACGAGGAGGAGTGCTGCGAAAAAAAATGCACAGAGAAAAACTATGCAAATAACTCAGCAAAAAGTTTATTCAACTATTTTAATGCTGCAAAAAGCAAAAGCAAAAGCGCAGCTGCATTTTTCATTATGCTCCTAGCTGAATTTGCAGCACCAGCAAAGCTTTGTCCAGCACCAGTCATTCTTATCGCCTTAAAGTTCTATTTAATTGAAGTTCTCATTAATTTTATTTTTGCTCATTTTGATAATTATTTATTACTACTTATTGCGGACGCCATTTAAGTGTATTAGTTTCATGAGTGACTCTATTGATATTATTATACAACATCTCTTCAGAGTATCTGGATTTTACAAGTTGTATTTAGTTAAGAGATAATAAACAAAAAAAATGTCTTTGGATGAGATTTCAGTTGTGGTATTAAAACAGAAGCTACTCTATTGATTGTTACTGTTCATTTCAAACGGTCACTGATTTTTTACTATATATCTAAGTAAGATGCGTATTGCAAAATATACTTTAGCACAAAGCTGGAGCATTTGTACTTTATTGGCATTAAAATCATCTGCACGTTGCTTCAATAAATGATTTCGTGTTTCTTAGTGAAAATAAATTTGCTTGTTTGCCACAGAACTTAAATTGATGTTTGGCACTTTAGCATCTGGCAAATATTCATTTTGCCACTGAGCAAATAAAATATATATCACGGTACACGCGGCAAGGACAAAAACGAGAGGCGGATAACCTGGAAAGCTGTGCAACTCTCGACTGGGCGCAATCCGCATCGATTATATTTTTTAAAGTGCATGCAAGTGTTTGTGTATGGACCAAAGTACCGGTTGGCTGACCTCGTAAAGGAGTGGCATACTTACATGGACGGCATTTGTAGGCAATCTCGACGAATTTTCGAATGCCCGAGCAAGGATCCCCAGTGGTGTGCGTTTTGGAATTCGCAGCGAACTTGCAGTGCCTCTTCTTTTGGCAGGCGTCCACCACAGTCTGCAGCAGGGCATACTATAAGAAAATACAGATACAAGCGGCAAGATATGGTGGCTATAAGTAAATAGGTCTGTGCATGTATATAGCATATTGGTAGAGCAAGTGAGCGGGTTCGATGAGGGTGCTATTGATAGATTGTTCGGCGCAGATGGCAACTGTAGCCGCATCCTTGAATTCGGTGGCGGCAATGGAACAACAACGAACAGCTGCCAACAATGGATGCTGGTTGGCGCTGGCGTGGCGCCACCTCAGCTGCAGAGTCGTAAATCTCTGTCTGCCTACGAGATTAAGCTATGAATGCATTTCATATGCCTTAACAATTCCACAGGCGCAAAAAGCGGCAAACAGCGCTCAGATGTTGCATATGCATATGTAATGTTGCACATCCTAGTGCCACAAACATATATATTCTGTCTGTGTACGGACAGAAGCTGTAGTCAGTGCTTAAAATTCCGCAAAACAGTAGTTATCCAGACAGTTATACGGGCATGTATGAATAGGTGAATAATTATAATTTTGTTCAAATTTGTGAATTGCCTCGGGGCGAAATAAGCGTCCAACTACTTAGTGGATGACAGATTCAACTTTAATCGGATTATCCACCGCACGGCATTTAAAAGGATGCTTTCGATTTCTTTTATTTCAATCTTAGGTTAATTAAATTTATTTATTTCGTTGACAATGTATTTGTATTGCCACTCTTTGACAGAATAAGTCATAAATAATATCATATATAATCATAATTCTAACTTGTTTTGTGCAATTTGTTTAAATTAAATTAATATGTTAAGCCGGGTGTTATCACGATCACAACTCAGTTCAGTTGAAGCCAAATAATTTGATTCGTCATTAAATAGTCAGATTTTTGAACCGCACTTTGCGCCTCACATACAAAAGGCAACCAACCGTAATTGCATTTTGAGGTTACTACGAACCTAAGATGAAATTCCTCTGCATGCGTGTGGCACGCACGACTGCTGCTTGTGAGCTCGTCTCGTCTAGTCTCGTCATAATTTGTTTACCCTCATTTTGGGTGTCGTTCGAGCATGCAGTTGCCTCTCTCACACTGGTTTACGGGTCACTCGGAACTCTCAACTGGCATTGGGAATGTGCAGTATGAGGGAGTAGTTGTGGCGTTGCTGCAATGTGCCCAGCCCCATAAGTCAAGAGTCAAACTTGTGGTCGGGCGCAATTCAGTTCCGCTTTAAGGAGCCACCGGAAATGAAGCGTGAGTATCCTGTCCCTGGCCGTGTACCCGTTTGCGGTTATTCTCAACCGCATGTCACATACCGCACATGAAGTCATCGTCTTACTTTAAATTGATGTGCTCAATCAAACGAAATGGGGAAAGCTTCGTCACAAACCGTTTTTGAAGGATATGGTTCAATGAAAAATTAACTACCACACTGGTTCCTCCACACTCAGCTACACAATATTGCCGATTGCGAATACCAAACGACCTCATAAATGTGACAAATTGCGGCATATACATACATATACAAAAACACTCACATGCGAGGGCAAACCACTTTCACAGCACTAAATTATTTGCGAAGTGAAGTTCAATTTGATTTGAAATTTTTAATAGTATATGTGTTGTATTTGCCCTTAATCACTACAACGATATTAATGACAGTCGCAGTCGAAAAACCTTGAGTTTTTGATTGCATTTGCCTATATTTGTCCCCCTAACATTCGCCACTGCCACTAAATATTAAAGCACATGTAAAAAAAATTATATATTTCGGGCTATTGATGTCAGAGCGTTGATGGCAACGATTACATCGGCTTGACTATTGTATATATGTATACATAAACCATATATGTATATAAATAAGTACACTTGTGAATATATATATATATATGTGTTTGTTTACAAATGCCGTATTTGGGCGGTTTAAGCTTTGACTGGGTAAGTAACTAAAAATTTTATATGATTTATGCCTTTTGCTTGGCCAAAGTGAATCGAATCGATTTTCATTATGAATTATTGCTGTTTTTATGGCATCGTTCTGCTTCACTGATTTATTTGAACTGCCTGCTTTTCTATATAGTGTTATGTGTGAGGGAGTGTGTATTTGACCAAAAGGCAGCTATTTTATCGCGTTCGCATGTATGGCCTCATCTTTGAATGCAGACTGTGGAATCGTGCGGAAAATGGAAAAAATACATTTAGTCGAAAAAGGTAAGCCAAAGTACTGCCTGAGTTGCTCGAGTAGGCTGATGTCGTTGCAGTATGTAGAAGGACACACTGTATTAGTCGAAAGGAAGGCTCAGACATACTATACATATACATATATAAAATATACTGTGTGTGAGGCTAAGTAGATGAGTGAGCGGGTGTTCAGCAGTGCTCTCAATATGGCTGAGCCTTCTTTTCGATGATGAGTGCGACGATGATGGAATTGCAATTATACTGATTCAGCTTACCTGTAATCCGCTTACGGTACACGTTTCCGGCGGTTTGACTTCAATTTCAGTGCCGCTGTGGATGACAGCATCGCCAGCACTTCCGGTCGTGGTAAAGTCCTCTTGCGAGACTGGCGGACACAAGCTGTGGTCGGATAAATCTGTTCAAGTATACGAGAGGGCAATTTTTTTGTGAACGTGTCGTTGTCGGTGTCGTCGTCGATTTTCGAAGTACGCTGAAGTGGTGCGAAGTGAGGTGGACTGAAGTGGACTAGAGTGTGGAGTGGAGCGGCCTGGCATGGAGTGGTTATCGGGGTCGAGTGCCAAGTAGAAACAGCATTCAATGCAAACGCTTCCACAGCCATTTCGATCTGTGAGCATCTACGAAACCTCCAAATTCGCCACCGACCATGTAGGGTCGGGCACACACACAGTATACTTGATATGGGCGTATGCGGAGCACGGTTCGCTCCTCATTTGCTTTCATTGTGCTTGTCTGTCTGTCTGTCAGACTGCTTGTTTGACTGCGCACCACTACTAACACTACTACTCGTGTGGGCGTTGGTAAGTACACTGAGGGGCACAACATACCCACGTGCACACACAAATAAGTAAAATACAATGCGTACAATCGACGCGTGTAACGGACAAACTTTAGGCAACAATCAATCAATTGCGATATTGGCATTCGTTTCAGTCCAAGAGCCCGACCATTCGCTGTTCAGTCCACTTGACGCCCTTGGCCCTCATGCTCTTTTCATTCCACATCCATATCCGCATCCACCTACAATTCCAATTCGAATTCCACATCGACTTCGCTCTTCTTCGAACGTGACAATGGAACATACCACCCGCTCGTCCGTACTGGGCCAGTTCTATGGAAATGCTAGTGCCACGTGGACAGCTGAGTGACAGCTGTTCTGAATCGCATCCGGCACGCTGGTACGTCCGCAAGGTGGCGGCGAGCAGAGCTGAAAGCAAACAACGCCAAAACCGGGATGCATTAATATATGTATAGATATAAAGAACAAAGCGAAAAGAAAAACACATACATTTATTATATATAAACATATATAAATATATAACGCATAGCAAATGCACAGAGACAACAAACTACACTATAAAGACTAGCAACAGTGGTTGAGCTCCAGAATTCTACTTAAGGGAATCCAAATAAATCAATATTATTAAGTCTAACTCATAAAATAAGATAATAGGCATCAAAGGTAACTAACTAGGCGTCCGAGCTAATCTGACAGCTCTTTGCTAAAATTAACTTTTGTGAAATCAAACATTTGGTAAAATTCCTCTTCAACAAGCTTTATCAGGGTCTGAAGGGAAAGTAAGGTCCGACATGACTAAAATAGAATTCCATTTTAATTTTCTATGTAGAGTATATAAATTGGAATTTTTGTAATCAATTGAAATGTCATGTCGCAAATTCGTATCAATTCTTAATTTTATCTGTGGCTAAATAACAGTAGAATACAAAATTAATTGTATTTATAATAAACTTTAAGGGGAATTGAATTGATGTGTACTGAACTGTGGCAGGTATTCACACAATGTGGAACGGAAAAATAGTCTTGAGGTACACGAAAGTAAATTGAATTTCCATTATGCAATCGTTCAGTCTTCAACTTAACTGACACTTGACACCTAAGCAAACTCAGACATTCAATTTCATGTGAAATTATTCCCAAACATTTTTACTCGTAGCTTTTTGGCAGCGGAAAAAATGGTGTGCCATTTGTTTCTGTTTATTGTACATTTCTCTTATCCACTTTAGAGGCGACAACGGTGATGGGGCATCCTCAGAGCCACTGACTTCATTACCCAAATTGTTTACGTGTGTTCGCTTGTGTGTGTGAAAATGTGTGTATGCATGAGTAAGTGTTTACACTACAAAACAAATGCCTTACAATAGCTGTCAAAGGGGGATGTGAGGTGGGGGATGTGTATTGCGAACATAAACTGATGGGAACTAGAGCAATACGTGTGTGTTACACATGTATACACATGTACAGACAAACATATTCGTGTATTATTTTGTATTATTGAAAGCCACTTTTTGCCGTGAATTCCACCATGATAGATTGTTTGAATTTTGTGCAAAAGTCAGTTGCACACATGAAAAGCTACAAAAGCAATTAGCAATTAAATCATAGCTAGTTGGAACTATATATAAAGCAATTCATTCTATAACATGGAAGGATATCCGTTGGTAGTAATCAAGTAATAATTTGAGTAAATTTTATTCTGTTCTTGTCATGTGGCGGGTATAGAAAATTATCTCAATTATAACTAATGTTTACCGATACCTTTGCCTGGCTAACTGTGAATATTTCATTTTCAGAAGTAGTAAATAGCTAACATTTTCAGGAGCAAAAACCGTTTCGAGCATCTTAATAATTGTAATTACAAAGAGGTAGGCTATTAGAGAAATGGCTGGTTACGACAATGGAAACATCTCCCAGGTAGTAGTACCAGCCAGGCCCAAAGTAACTGTAACACGTGTGCACATTTATTTCCCCCTAAATCACAAAACCCGACGGCGTCTTCCCGACAGTTTACGACCGCGATGCGTCCTTAGGCCGGGTCTCCGGCTTCAGATACAGCAAGCACTCCAGGTGGACGTTTCACGCAAATTTATGCTACATAAAATGATAATAACTCTTTCACTTTTCATAATTTTGGTAAGCATTTACCCTGCTGTTTAGTTAAGCAAATGCAGACCGCCCCGCCGACCACACACGGTTTATAAAGTAAGCAAACAATAATGGTATACCCTGTAATCGGAATAGACTCTCTGATTTTTACAAATATGTATGAGTATGAGTGAGTATATATGTATGTAGGTCCTATCTCAATTCGGCATTACGTTGAAAAATTTCTATGTATACAAATTTGGAATACCAAAACATTCTGCATCATTTCTTTTAAAAGTTATTTAATTTGACATTGCTCGTGTTCAGAGCAGGGAAAATAGAAAAACAAGAATATTAACGACCCTGCGGCATGTATTGTAAGTATGTGGCCGTAGAGTTGTTGAGGCATCTACTCAGAGGTGTGGGCGACGAGGTGTGGAAACCTACTGAGGCACTCGTGTGCGAGTGCTCAGGATCCTGTCGCCTCCAGTTAAATTTTACAGCTCAAGCAAGACACTAAAAGGCATCGCATATGACAAAGGCACAAGGACGACATTCCTCATCCGTCCCCCAAGGTTGTCCTTCACCAGGCAAGCAAAGATGGGAGATTAAAGCACATCTTAATGTGAACCGACTCGGGGAAATGTGAAACAAGCGCACAGGCCGTGAAAGTTGCCGTTATCAACGCGACCCAAGGCGCCAGTAGCAGGAACAGTCCGCGGTCCAAGTACAAGCACAATGTCAGGACAGTGCCAGGACAGATGTCTCCTTGATTAGGGGGGTCGGAGTAGACCATATGTATCAGACCGTTTTTTTTTTGTGCGGTATCTATTCTACCAATTTAAAAAATACAAAACTAATAAGAATGCTCTATGTGAGAAAGCTCGACTAAGAGATACCCTGAAGTCTGGCTGTAAATAAATATAAATATTCGTTTTATAAAATTAAAAAAATGGTTACTTTATTTATATCGTTATTCGTTAACTTTAAGATATTGTAGAAATAATTATATTTAAAATTTAAAGTCTATTCCTCTCATAGCCTCTGAGATCCTCTTTTATACTGACCAATATATAAGGCTTATGGGAAATTGGAAATATGTATCGTTTTTTGGCCTTATTACTATATGTAAGCGATACTTATCAATATTAGAAAAATTGTTATAGTTCTAAAATATTATAGTGTCTACCTCGTAGCCCCTGAGATTCACTCCAATACTGATAATTAATATTTAAACCTAATGGGGTCGGGTGATTTCTTTAACCTCACCGCAATTTCATTATACCATTTTTAGGGTATACGAAATTGTCAAGCCACACAGCACCAACGATTGAATATTTACAGCTAGCATGAGACCCACAAGTGACGACCAGTTTAATAGAAGTTGCCCGAGTTGTTGGTGCCTCTGCGACAACATATAAATTGAAAGTATAGACGAAGTTGGCAAAGCAATGTCCTTGAAATTAATGACCCAGACCGTTAAGCACTCGAAAAGAAAGTTTGAAAAAATATTTAATTGCACTTAAAACCCTGTTAATAGATTTGTGCAGATGAGCGTAAAATATGTTGATACTTTTTAAGGGGCACTTGCAAGTGGTGCTCATTCTCTTATACAAACTTCGATAATTGTATAAGAGAACATTGACCTACACTTGTGAGACATGAAATTTAGCACTCATCGAATTTAATCATTTAATTGCCAGATTGAAAATGTGGAAAATTAAAAAATTTATTTGTTTTTCAAATTGGTTATCTTTTTACACATCATTTAAACAGAATCATCTATTTTTGTACTGCGGCAAATATGGCAATTAATTTTTACAAGCATATCAAAGCTGACGATTGATTCAATCGATAAGTCCATCGAATATTTAGAGCTGATGACAGAATATTCGAATATATATGGGAAATTTTCTTTGGAAAGAGTCATTCGCAAATATTTCATAGTACATGCATATGTACATATTTATATTATGTATATCCAACTATAAATAGAAATGAAACCATACCAAAATCCGTCGTGGATTTTATTTGGTTTACATAAGATGTATACATGTATGTGTGTGTGTAGTATGTAACGAGTACAATTTTGCGTGTTTCGATTTGTTGTGGTAGTGGTACTGGTAGAACTATCCTCAAAGTGGTCCATGGTCATGATTCAACATTTATGACAATGAAGCGTGGATTGGCAGCATCTCTTTTCGAGTATCTACTGTGACGGGCAGTTAATTAATGTGGTTTAATTTATGAATGTTTGTTTTGGCTACCCTATTAATCATTAATGACGAACATAAATATTTGGTCGCTCTCGCTTTTCAGATCATTTGTGAAACTTTGTCCGTAGAAAACATTTTCGTTGCCTTGAACTGAAACTGGACAACGGAAAATACACAAAAGCCATAAACAGCCACTTTGATTATGTATTTGTGCTTAATTATGATTTATACATAAGTACATAAAATTTTTTGTATATATACATAAATACAAATACACAAATAAGTATTTTACAGAGGGCAACGAGGCGGATAAAAACGCCAATTCGGTTCTTGGGCCTGGCATAAAAATGTGAAGTGGGAGTTGGCGCCTGCATTCGGCATCAGGCATTAGCTAAAAAGCGTCACAGGACCCCAGTCGTGGGACGGTGGCAACAACAGGGGACGATTATTGCTGCAGATATAAAGGAAACCGACGCGAATTTATATATGTAGATGTGGCTATACAAGTATCTGAAATGCGAAATGTGAAAAAAGTAAAACAAAACATTTACCCAAAGGATCAACTCGATAAATAACTTCCGGCATGACGGGCCGCGTCAGCAGGCACACAACAGTCAGCAACCAGGCGATTCTGCTCCAGCTACGGCCCCAAGAGCTCTGGTAGTGCACGTGCCGACATTTGCTTGGTTGGGGCTGCGATAGGCAAGTGGCATGGCATTGCCAGCGCTGCCGTTGCAGATGCCGTGCGGGATTAGGCTCCTGTTCGGCCATTGCCAACGCCCGGAATTGGTGTGGATGTTGTTGTTGATGTTGTTGTTGTTGTTGCCGTTCCTGCTGTCGCCGACTCAGTCTCTGTGTTGGCCACTGTTATCGTTGTTTAGCGGCTGTTGTTGATTTGATGTTCTTTATGGTCGATTTTATTGCGTGCCCTCAGATTTGGCGATTTGCATTTTTTGAATTTTCATATTTATTGTTATCATCAGCGGCGTCGATTGTGATGCCTCATATGACTGGTCAATATACTCGCATTCGTGTTCATGTTTATATTTATATTCATATTGGTATACATTTTCGTATTCATGGCATTGGCATCGTCGCATCGATCCTATCATCTGCTTTAATTGGAAGTATGAATCAATATAAAATTTTGTTTATACAATTTTTATTTGCGCTTCATCACACTAAATGTTGCACTTGCTTTATAGCTGCAATTATTATGGAAAATATTTTGATTTCTTTATGTCACTTTTTTTTATGATTTGTTTTGTGTCTGGTTTGTTAGTTTTTGTTCTGTACAAGAAATTCAATTAATATAATTTCACACGCTGTTAGCGTTTGCTATTTTTTTTTTTTTGTGATTTTATTTTTTTTTTATATATATTTATTTTATCAATTTATAGCTGCACGATGTAGATTCTGGATTTAAAACACAATTTTATTACTTGGTACTTAAACCTTGATTGTTTAATGTAAAAAAAAGACAAACAACATTCGCTTTGAAAATGTTGTATTTGCTTAATACAAATTATTAAATTATGTGCTTTTTCATTTTCGCGCCGTTGTTTATCGAACTCCACGTTAATTTTAAATTAAAATTCACCACTTAAATTACAATTAATTAGTTTGGTTAACAATTTGTAAACTTTTTGTTTTGACATACCCAAAAGCGACTCTAAACAAATTCAACTTTCTGTAGCAATTGTGAATAGAGCAGTATTAGCGGTAAAATATCCTTTGTTTTCGGCACATTGTTTTCATTACTCTGGGGGTTTTACACTCATTAATTTGCAAACTGCACATTAAATTTTTAAGCCTGTATTACTAATTGTGTTATTTAAAATCAATTGCACGATTTAAAACAGGAATTCAATATTATATTTATGCTAATTAGCATAACTAATTTTACTGTTTTTAGTCTAAATTTATCTTTTGTCAAAATTAACAAAGTAGAGCTGAAAATTTGAACTATAAGATACGGTAGCTTGCTCCTCGAAATTTCTGATGAACTGATCAAATTTTTGGATTATAATAACATTTATATAAGTTCTTGCAAAAATATATAGTATCAACTGGCGCAGAAAATATATTTGCTTCCATAAGGCTACATGAGTTCCTGTTTTTGTGAAAAGTAATGAATATTTTTACTGGGAGTTTTGAAAATTTAATATTTTTATGTTTGAAGAAAAATACACAAAATAATATGTGTGTAAAATGGGTTTTTCCATTTTGTCAGTTGCCAATGTTAGATAGAAAGGACCATATGAAACTCTGACTATCTCTTTTTCTCTGATTTCCCATCAAGGGTAGTTTTCTATAGTTATCGGCTTCCATAGGTTGGCACAACAAGTGAGTTGAGCGCATTCCGGCTAGATTAAAAGTACACAAAAGGTATCAATTGTGTTCATTTATCCATGAAATTCTAACATTGATGTGCGGCAAGCCAGCAAAAGCAACCCGTACGAGATGAGTAATGGGCAACTTACATACGCACACTTACATACACACACACACACACACACAGCCAGACACAAAAACAAGCATACATGCAAACACCAGGACACCCAAAATTTACAAAAAAAAGAACACACACGCACCAACAAAATACATGAATGGCGTATTTGCCGTGTGGTATGTTTTAGGATGCTGCGAGCTGAGGTTTTTGTAAAGTCGGTGAAAGATGCGAGTTGTAGTATGACAAAACATTCATTAACTGACACTTTCGGACGGCTGGTCTAACAAGGCCGAACCCGAATGTTGCTTCTGTTTTGCACGCTGGAGTGACGGATGAACACAAACTGATGAAAGCCAAACCCCAGCGATAGGAGAAGCAACTTTCGGATCGGGTTGAGTATTAAGCGTGTAGGGACCAAACAAATCCCTTGTTATCCTGAGAGCTATGAGTAAGTACGTCAGTTTCAAGCACACAAAACACAAGCACACAAAACACAAGCACACAAACACACACTCACAAACATGCAAACACACACTCACACTCACACACGCACACATCCAAACAAACACATGCACATACAGAAACACTCGAGAAGCACACACACAAACCTGCATATGTTTAGCTGCTTTGCTTGGCTAAAAAAATGCTTCTTTATGTTGGCTTAATGTATTTCTCGGCGTTTTCTTCGTTATTGTTCGCCTGCGAGAAACCCAAAAACCGCAAACTTTCAAAAGCAAACTTCATATTTTGCAAGCTGAGCGGAAAGTGCTTGTCCTGCCCAACCCTTGCCAGCACCCTCACCCACCAACACCACACAACCGACACCATGAACCCCCTACTGCCTATGGTCCTACTAGTGACACCATTCCATATGCTTCTAGGGGATGCAGCTGCAAAGGCAGCAGTAGCAGCAACAGCAGTAACAGCAGCAGCAGCAGCAACAGCAGCAGCGGCAGCAGCAACAGCAGCAGCGGCAGCAGCAACAGCAGCAGCAACAGCAGCAGTGGCCAGCGTTGACGGCATCGTCAACGTCAACGTCGACATCGACGTTTGTGCTTGTCTTGAGTTGCCTTTGTATCTGTATCTGAATCTGTTGGATATCTGACGTGCCGTCGAAGGCGTTTTAGTTGTTTTGCCTCGGCTTTGACTGCTTGTTGAAGGTTTTGTAAAGGTTGTTGCAGCCACCACTCATCATGATGAACTTTCTGCCGAACTTTGGTTTATGGCTTTTCGGTGTTTTTCTTTTTCAGACAAAAACTAATATATATATATATATACATATATATATATACATTTCATATTTATATATAAATATTTGAACTTTCATCTTGGCCAGCATCCGCTGCCGCAAGCAAAATTCTTACTAAGGGTTGGACGTCTGGCTTAGACGGGGTTTTTGGGTGGCTAAACATAACTACATACATAGTGGTTAGATGTTAGTTGCTTGGCACTAACAAGTTCAGTTGCGTACAGTTATTTATTTGAATTTATTTAAGCGGAAAGTTGCGCTCGTAATTTTCTCATCTTTTGTGCTCAGTTCAATTTAGCGGAAAATTGAATTCATATTGAAATTGGTCGGTCAGCGAACTTATCCGCGTCCACCACCCAAATTCCATGCAAATATCAAACAGACAGTTTTTGTGACTCGCTCAAATAGCCAAATAAAATCAATGGCGTTTTCAGCACATCGTGTCCACCGCAAAACAGGAAAATAGAGCGGCAGTCACCCGCTTCCAAATTCATCAGTGGCTTTGGCCGCAAACCAATGAAAATACGCTTTATGTCTGTCAACTGAATAATTTGCCAAATTGTTTGATTCGTTCGATAAACTAGTAAGTTTTAATTTAGAGTCGGTAAATTTAACAACGAATTTTTCGCACACCCATAAACCGTACGCTCGATAACAATTTGATAATCAAATTTGAACTACACATTATATCCATCTTCGGGTAAATTGTGTCAGAGTCAGCCCAAGGGAGCAAACGAACGGAATTGGATTAAAACAGATTCACCTAACAGATACAGTCTAGTTTTTGTTGGGGATTGTCAGGCATTCTAAATTGAATACATAGATTGTGTACAAAGCGCCCATAAATCTTCAACTGGCCCAATTGCCTCAAAATACAGAACTCATATTCACATGCAGTGATTGATAGCCACGGCAAAGAGGAACTTGAATATGGTAATTTTCGTAGAACCCTTGCCTTGTCGGCTGTCGACACCAATGTTCGAAAAAGATAAATGCATGCTTAAGGAATCCCAAGCAGCTTTCAGAGGTCTAAATCAAAATTATGGCTTAGCGTCAGAACTCTGCCAACAGGGATTGAAAAGTTTTGCTACTGTGTAGAGTGAGCGAATTGCAAGGGGCTTTTGGGCAGTGAGCAGTGAGCAAGGTAAATATTTATTGGCTCAATAATTTGGCAACATTTTGCAGGATTAATGTGCAAATTCCAGAGCTATAAATTATTTCCAGCCGTATTCCTAAATTATATAAAATAAATACAGAATAAAAAAGTCCGACGCAATCAGAAAAACGAAAGTATGGGTGTGTTTGTGTGTGTGTGTGTGTGTGTACAATATATGCGAGTGCCTGTGCGTATGTGTGTGTTTCAGTTGGGGGAGCCTGGGGTTTTTTTGTGCAAGGACACGCAACCATAATAAAAACTTGTTGAAAAATTTACGAGCACAGCAGCATCAAAGGACAAATCGGACAAAACAGGCCCAGGCAATTGGCCACGTGAGCAACCGCTGGTCGGCTGTTGGTCACGTTCTGGTCTCTCTACAGATCCCAATCCCGCCGTCCAGTGGAACAACAAGGGCGTGTTTATTTATGTCGTGGCTACCGCTGAAAAGTTTAGTCGTTGTACGTGTCAAAAACTTTTGACATTGCAATAGCTTCTCGGCTCCTCAAGAAGTCAGCAGCTGCATTTAGGGGACCCCAGCTGTTGGCCTATTAAATCGCACCGAACCCAGAATGAATCCGGCAAACATCGCTGTGCCCCAAAACAATTCGAATGGCAAAGTTAAGACACTGACTAATTTGGTTAGCGGGTCGCGTACAACTTTCATTGGTAACTAGAATATGTTATTAAATAATGTCTGGTACATGAGCTACCTAACCAAAAATCACAAAACAGCCACGTGACACAGCCACGACACAGCAGCAACCTAGGCAGTGATAAAGGCGAAGACTTCCGAGCAGAGACAGAGTCAGAGGCACAGACAGTGGCACGGGCTGTGGCTTAGGCTGTGGCAGTTGCAGAGAATGGTGTCTTTATTCAGTAAATAATTGATCAGGGTTCGTGCAAATCTCGGAGCATCTGTGCTGTGTTAAATATGCCGCATATTAAATTTGGTTTAGCAGCCCTGGCTCATGCTTGATGAGGGCATAGTCAGGCCAGTCAAGTCATGGAGTCATAGTGACCACAATTGCCCTTGTCCTTTATTACTTGCCCAGCATTATTTTTAATCATAGGCTCAGCTTTAATACATAGTCCAACGAAATGAACACGGATCACACGGCCTTCAAATGTAATTTCTATAAAGCTGGCAAATAACAAAACCAACAAAAATTCTAAACATGTGTTATTTTCATTTGATTAAACTACTTTCAGATATGTAATTGAACTTAGCTATTGAATATTGTTCTTTAATCTGATAACTCAACAATTCACGAGCAGCAAATGCTTTTCATGCCCAACAAGGGACGAACACCTGTTCTGGGAATTTTCCAAAAGGTAATGCTTCTGGAGCACTTATATGAAAATATACGCGAACATATAATAAAGTGCGTGTGCCGCAAAATAAAAATAAATAAAAATGAAAAAGAAAAAGAAAAGAAACAAAAAAACCACGAGTAAAACCAAACAAAAAATGGTTCGTGGTATCAAGGGCAAAAACATACATTTTCCGCTTTACGATGGCATTTGGCGAAAGTAAAATGAAAGGGGCTCTGAATGGCCAAAGAATGGCGTGAGACGATGGTCATGGAGATGCTGCGCAGCTGCGTCAAATGACGAAAGAACAAAGAAAGGCCAGTGGAGTCGAAAGTTGGAGGAGCCGAACTACATATTCGCATAAGAACCGTGGCCGAGTAAGCGATGTTGGATGCGGGCCGGGATATGAAGATGTTGGGATTGCGGGGTGCGGCAACTGGCAAGTGGCAAGTGGCAAGCGGTGGCAAGTGTACGCGGACGGTGAAATGTTGGCTCTGTTGAAGGCAATAAAATGAAATTACAACTTAATTGTCATAAATAATTCAAGAGATTCCTTGCCAGCAGAGAACGCCAAAGTCAAAAACTCTGCGTTGCTAGCGAAATCAGAGCGACCCGCAAATAACTCGGCTGCGCCACTCTTTCCCCTTCGTCTTAGCTTATAGCTTCAACTACAACACCCCCGCCACCAATAAGTGTTTCCCTGTCCACCTTCTTCTGCATCGCTTAACAAACATTTTAAAGCCAGCTGCTACTTTAAGTAAGGATTTCGTGCACGGCAGCTGTAGGAGCAATATTATGTGTTTTATTATTAACAAAGTTAATCCCCTGACCTAGTTAAGTTCGCACATACCCACAAACACACACACACACACACACACACACACACACACACATACACACACACACACGCAAACACACGCTGAATTTACACGAATAAACTGATACGAAGCCGCTGAGATGCCGATACGGATGCCCACAGACCGGCCGCATGAGGCGTTAATAAAATATTAGGAGTGCTCCAAAAATAAATAGCTGATTACTGCAACCAATCCGCAGTCGTGGACAAAAGTCAAGTGGAATTGATTTAATTTAATTGCAGCTTAAATCGGTCCAGCAAGAAACTGCGGTCAACTAATCTAATTGTGGCGTTTCCGAAACTGATTTGCAAACCAATCACATTATTTTCCATATTCCTCATCTAATATGATATTCGAATATTCGTATGTTATGTGATGTTGCATATTTGTTTATGGCATATTCTTCAATTATGCAGAGAATATTCTTGAGGCTCTTTCCAAACAAACAACAAGTAAATAATGGCAAATTAGCAAAATGACAAAAGTTCTACAACAATCATACACACACAAGCTCACACAAGCTCACACACACATACACACACACATGCACATACACTCAACCGCCCACATGCTCGTAGGCTCACAATTTGTGGGGCATGGCTGGCCCTGATTGCCAGTTAAGAATGTGCAAACAAACAAACAATCCGTCGCGACGGCAGGGTCTGATTGTGATTGTTAAGAGACGGGACATGGTCGGGGACGTTAAAGGGGACAGCGACAGCGACAGGGAGAGGGAGAGGGCCACGACTGGAGCCATACAAATGGTAAAGGACAAGAAAATGCTTACGAAAACAAAAAGAAAGTATAACATGTGTTCGATGTCGCTTCGAACCACTCCGGGTGCGAGTCTGCTAACGGGAACATCATATTTCTATGCCCTTTTTGCCAATAAACTGTTTTGCGAGAGACGAAAGACGAACATCGAATACTGAAGGCCTTTAAAAAAGTAACACTCTGTTGAGCAAACAATCGAACAATTTATTTTGGCTTAATAATAATAAAGGAGGCAAAATGAGAAACAACAAGCGAGCAACACACAAAAGTGCACAGCAAGTGAAAACCGGATAAATTAAATGCCCGCCAGATATCGAAGTTGACTTTTTTACCCTTAACGTGAAATGAAAAAAAAAAAATGAAAATAATGTAAATATACTCATTCAGAGATGTACAATGAAAGAAAAATAATAAAGAATGAAAAAACATTATAATAATACAACTGCGAATGTGTTAAAAGTTTTAAAAGTTCAGATAACCTGTGGCCAAGTAATAATTACTTTAAAATGAAAGACTGAAAAACACATTTGTAGCCAAATTACCAGGCTTGTTCTGTGTACAGTTGAGAGAGACGAAGAACGAGATTGGAAGTACTGACATTATTTAATTTTTAATGGTAATTTTTTTTACTCTAATTAGAAATCTCGAAAGAATTAAATATATTATATTAATTCATTTTCATTGTTAGCATTCCTGAGAGATAAATAAATCTGGATGGATCAACTCGACTTTAAGTTCCATGTATATTTCTTTATATATTTAGTACGCCATATTCCTCTACTTTTTCGTTTATGATTGCAGGGTATAAAAATACTTGTACAAAAAAGACACATATATATACATAAACATTGTGCTGAGGATGAATAATATGTCGAAAAAAAAGACACAAACAAAACATAAATTTGTATCAGTTTTTAATTTTAAAATAGCTTCGTGTTATAATAAATTATGCTGACATAAAAAAGGAAGTGAACGTAACCCAATAAACGCAGAATCAGTGACAGAATTGTCAATCAAATCACTCGAGTGTGCTCTAGAATTTTCTACCACATATCGTTTAGAGTGCAGACAGGTTTTTGACATGTAGAAAAAATAATCTGGCTTTTTTTTTAAACACGCAAGTATGCCCAACTAGGAGATACTTTTTATAAACAAATTTAAATCATTGTAACTCACTAGATCGCTTAATCTTTGATGCGGCCCCTAAATAAATTATAATATCGATTCTATTGTCTACGCCCAGTTATAAAATATGACCAACTTTAGTATTACATTTTCAGAATGTTAAATGTGTAAAGAGTAGAACAAATAAAATTAAGATTAAAATAAAATGTATGAACTATACTGGTGAGTATTCATAATCTATGTATTTTTCTAAAATAGTTAATTAGTTGAATAAAAAATAATTTCAATTTCCCATTTTAAGTAAATCAAGCTACATTTTTATTCGGGGAAATGATTCGTCAAATTCGTCATGATGATGTGAATGCTGTTTAATTATTCCTTTTGAGTACTCATTTCAACTGTTTACATAATCACTCAAAGGTATCCAAGGATTTGCATTAAAGCTCCAATGCTCTCAGAGATATTGGCTGCCGGATGCAGCTTTTTAATCGCTTTGCTTCTCTTGAATCGGATCAGAAGCGTACCCGAGCTCGTTAATCCAGTTGAGCGATTATTAACTGTATTCCGTGATATATGCTATGTAAAAAGAACTCATCAAATTTTAAATTCCAGCTGCGTTTTTAAGTTGAAAGTTGCAATTTAGCTGCAGATTGCTTTGGTAAAATATTTGAGAGGAAGAATTTTATAATTAAGTTGGAGTTGCTGAAAATCTAAGCACGTAATTAACTAGAGATGAGATTTCACTGATGACCAGATATTTTTGGTTTAGCAGCTATCCGCAAATTTTCTGCCGGATAGTCTCTCCTCTTCTGCGATAAACTTGCGATAATTTAATTACACGCGCAACTCGAAACTGATGCTGGCTGCGATAAAATACGGCAACTGGATGACTGGATAAGCGGAGGGGGGAAGTATTGTATCGGGGATTGGATACTGTGACAGTGACAGTGACAGAGACATGACTGAGAGTGCCTCGAGTGGCAGTGCCAGAGCGACTGGACTTTGGTAAGTGGCGGCAATGTAAATTACGCGTATTAATATCAATTTATAATCCCAATCCAAAAACCGAACCGAAAAAAGAAAATAAAAATTGCACAGTCAGTGTGCCGACGATGATGCTGCAAATCCGTGATAAATCCTTAAAAATTACTTTTAATTTCGCAACCAAGAATGCAAAGCCTCGAATTGATGCCACAGCCAGGAGACAGGAGTCCTCGTCCTGCTGCACTGTGCACAACTGAGATTGAGAGAGCCAGAGAGCCATAGAGCCAGAGGAGCCATCCAGCTAACCATTTACCCAATTGACTTAGCCTGCTATCTGGTATCAGCAATCTGCTACAGTATAGAGGGCCGCATCTAGATTAAAATAAGTCGAGCGATGAAAATAGATTACGCGCGTATTTTGCGAATGATGCGGCCGGGCAGGGTAACGCTGAAGAAGAAGCAGAAGCAGAAGCAGAAGCAGAAGCAGAAGCAAAATTCGACGTAGACGCCTGCGGCGTTGTCGTCGTCGTCGTCGTTGTCGTCGCCAGCGACGTCAGCGGAGGCGTGAAGAATTCCCCCCAATTTAATTTGAGTTTTCCGCCGTTGCCGTCCCTTTGTTTGATTAGTCGATTTTGTGGACTTTGGCGCTAATTGTGCACATCGCAATCGCACACACACACACACATACTTTTACACCTAAAATGTGTGTGTGTGTGTGTGTGTAGGGAATTGCATATATGTAACAAATTTGTTAAAGTGCGTGGGCAAAGGAGGCAAAATACGCAGGACCAATGCCGCATCCGCTTATGCTAATCAATTCGAGCTGGCTAACACACATTCAAACACACACACACACACACACTAACTCTCGTGCGCGTTAACAGTGAACCATTCTGTTGCCGTTATTTTTGCAATATTTGCATAATTGCTTTTGTTGCTTTTGTTGGTTTTGTTGCTTTCGTTTGGTCGGCTTTGGCATGATGATGTTCAATGCTGGGTGGCAGCATCAGTGCCTCGATGCCTCGATGCTCGGCGTGTGCCAAATATTTACACATCGTTCCCCAACGTGGCAGCCACTAGGGCTGCCATCAGCCAGCAATCCTCAGCCAACAATAAAAACTGTGTTGCCGCCTCAGTCAGTCAGAGTGGACGCCTCCGTGCTGCGGTCGCGCAGTTTTTGGCCAATTTCACAAGTTGCACTCGTATTGCCGTTGTTGGTACACACATTAACATATTATAATTAGCACGTTTCCACTGGGCCGAGTAGCATATATTTTATACGCATTGCACAAATAACACGGCAAAGGAGGCGTACTCGGTTTCAGTGGCAGTGGCAGTTGCCGCAATGCGATTATTGGCAGCATTTTGAGTCGACTGTGGCACGGGGTATATGCGGCGCAGCGATGGGCACGGATACGGATACGGAGACAGAGACAGAGACGGGCTCTTACGGCACTTTGGCGCTCCACTTTTCGAAATCGCGACCGCAACGCGTTGCTCTGCCAAATACGCCGAACATTCACGAGTTTTGGCATCCCCGGCGCGACGGCAGCCATTGGCGATGGCCTTCGAACGTGTCAACAGCATCTGTGACTATGCTGATGCTGATGCTGATGCTGATGTCACGCCAACAGCGAACATCAGCAGCAGCAGCAGAAGTATAAGAAGAGGCTGAAGCAGAAGCAGCACCAGAAGACACTCGACACTTACTGAGCGGACAAATTGCGGTGGGGGTGGTGTTGGGCACCCATTACGAGCACATTAACAGATAAGTTCAGCAGGCGCGTGTGTCGATGTTTACGTATCCACTGGTCCCGTTAGACTGGCGCGCTCGACGGCCGAACAGGCGCCATGAAGCGCACGAGAATAGCAGCAAACATACCAGCTGAGCGCTCTCTCTCACATTCTGCCCGTCTCTCTCTCTCTATCCCTCTCTCTTTGCATCGAGAGGAAAGTGCTTTCAACCCTCAACGACAGCAACAATAACAACAGCAAAAGCAGCGGCAACATGTTGAAAGAGTTTCGTGTGATCCAGGAGTGAAAATAACAGATCAAATAACTGATAAGCATTAAGCAACATAAGACGAGACGTTTTGTAACTGAATACCAAAATTCATCGACTGACAGTTTTATTTTTATCGTAAAAGGTTGCTGGCCATCTGAAACCTAGAAAATCACAATGAGTCTGATTTTCATATGGTTGAGATTTTATACAATATAATATACGAATTCAATTACGCATATATTTATATAAACAGCACAATAAGTTTTAGATATAATACACACAGAATATATGTACACAGCTAACGTTGCATTAGTTACATTAAAAAAAGTCGAGCTTATATATCTAACTAATATAATATAAAATATTTTACTAGTTCCACATGTTTATATTTGGTTGTTAAATGTCAGTGCCCTCACCAGCAATAAATGTTGCTAGCAACATGTTGTTAGAAACTAGCGCAGAGAAATATGAAAGAGCGAACGGCACAGGCGAGCGTAAGAGAACTCTTATACAAAAATGCGCAACACATGCGTTAACGGTCACTCTTGCAAGCCACACACATTTTGTTGCTTTGTGGACCTAATTTGATTCTAATTTATGTAACTATGTATTGTCAACAATAGAGGGCCTACTCAAAGTCCTTATGACTGCTTTGTTCTTGCGCCAATTGTTTTCCTTTCAGTTTCTTCATATGCATAAATAGTCAATTTCAGAGCTTAAGTTGGCTTTGCAGAAGTTACTTTCAACTCAACCTGGCAATTAAAATGCAGCAAACAAAAGGTGTTTGTCGTTTTCTATTGCATATATATGCATATTTACTCCAATTTATTGTAGTTATACAAGCACTGTTGAAGATAAATGTTGCTTGAGGGCGAAGAGAGAACCATTAAATTTAATGTCTTCTAAATACTTAATAAAAAAATAAAAAAGGTGATAGCAAAACCCAGTACTTATAAGTATTATAGCAAAACTCACGCTCATAAGTATCATAGGTTTAAAGGCAGAAAATATAGAAAGTGTATTTAGTTTCAGCTTAAAGGCATACCAAATAAGTAGTTACATATTGCATGAGATAAGATTGGGCATAATTTCTTATGATTCAAATGTATATATGAGATGATTAAATATCAAACATGTCCTAAGGCTCGGAAGCTCGGACTACTCAATATAAATGTTATTAGTCTTTGTTTAAAATATGATTGCTTACTAGAGAGGACTACTTACGCACACTCATATATGTGAGAGTGTGTGTGTGTGTGTGTGTATAATATAAGTGAATATGTTAAGTGCGGACGAGACGAGTCGAGGCGAGTAGACTTGAGAAAATGAAATGAAAGCATGTCTAAGCAGCAGATTCTCATGACAATCAGACGCTCCCGGGCATTTGCATAAAACCAAGATAAATAAATTCTATATGCAGACGGACAGTGTCAGACGCAGATCGACCGGTTAAAGGTTAACATTCTCGTCCGGCGTACAGCGTACGGTGTACGGTGTTCGACGTACGTCCACACTTTATATATATCTATATATATATGTATATACGTTGAACCTGAGGGCAGAGTCCGTGCTCTGTTTGTTTGTGTCGTTGGCTCGATGAGCATCAGTAAATCGATGCGTGGCTATCTCTGATTGAAATTTCACTCTTCGGAATATGCGAATGGACAACGATACTGATTCCGTAAAGTCTGGATGTCGGATTTTAATTGCGATTGACCATTCATTCGACCATATGTTTGCTCAGATTGAGTGCATTTTTAATGAAATGTATTTGTTAGCTACCCAAAAGTACTTCGGTATTTATGTATGCATGCAATTGAAGGTCAAAAGGCACACCGTGACCCAGTTAAGCAGATATGTGCCTCTATAATCGAAAGCAACTGTGGGATAAGTGAATCGAAATTTAACACTTTGAGTACTCAATCGTACTCAATTGCATCGAATGATTTCAAATGTTTAAATGCAAATGAATATTCCACACCAGGCACCTATTTAAATTCCCATTTTGAATAAATTATGTTTGGTAAACAATTGTACGTGGGCCGTACACGTTCAATTCGGCACATTCCAGCCAGCCGCACTTGGCTACCTGTGACCCCACCATTGCCACTGACGAAGCGACGCTTATCTTGGTGATGCGGAAATTGCGGTTGAGTTCACGCTTAAAACTTTGTTGCCAACTGATTATCGCTGACAAGCCGTGAGCTCGTGCTCTTGCTACAATAAGTTGCAAGCACAGCTTGAATGCGTGATGTTCTGATGGCGTTATGTTGTCGGTGTGAGATTGAGTGAGTGTGAGTGTCGGCATTGGCATGGATAACCCGAATTGGGCACAACATTTGCTGTCTACTGTCAGAGGACGACAAAATCAGGCAGTCAACTCTTTGCTCAGAGTCAGCTCGACAGTTTGGCGATAATTAATCAAGACCATCTGCATTCAGAGGGCGTAAAAATGAAATGTCACAATAAAACCATTTGCGAGTCCTTTTGGCATGGACATGGGCACATGGACACATGCACACACAGACCCAACACTAGCGACAATTAGCTTTTGTCAGAGGCCATGACAAACGGATTATATAAACGCCTCAATCATTCTGGCACAGCAGACCCGCGACAAGAAGTCATGGCAACACCTCCCTTGCCAACTGACAAACGGCTAAATAAACGATTTACACAGTGAGAAAGATGTGTGGAAGATCGTCTAGTCTAGTATAGTAAGACTAATTTATTTTCCTATATCTACACATATCTATGAAACAGAACTATTTGAATAACAAAGATTTATGATGTACTTGCATAAATCATTATATGTTTGTAGCTCTCTAATATGTCATCCTTTTAAATTAACTTTCAACTTAAATTGAGCGTAAGCCAAAAGTTTATTTTCAAACTACAATTTCATAAATCCAAGTGCTTTTAGTGTACTCAGTGTCTCGACATACATATGTATGAATATGTATATGTATATGTTTATATGTATATGTGTATATGTGTGTTACACAACATTCAGACAACTGTTGTTCTGTTGGTCGTTGCGTAAATGATGAATCCCCACACGAACTTTGGCCTCGCAGACTGCTCGGGGCGCGACACTTGTAAAGCTGTCACAACATTAATCAAATCGAAAGTGCAAAACAAATGCAAGCCATAAATTTACAGTTCAGTCGCCAGGCGGCAATTTTGTGGTCCTTGCGGCTGCCCAGTGAAAGTGGCGGCAAAAGTGTGGCTCTATATATGCCAACCAGAAGTTCCACATCTGAACTTATTGCCAGAGCTTGTGATAAATATATTCGAGTGCATATCGAATCGTTTATCCAGCTGACATCGCAGGTAGTACTCATTTGCCTGTTTTAGTGGCAGCAGCAAAACGTTGCATGTTTAATATATGTACGTACGTGGGTACGTACATATTGGACGTGTGATTGTGTGAATGTGCCTACAGCAAATTGAGAAAAGCAATTGCGATCGGGCCATTGAGTCGCAAGGACATTTGACTTTCCGGTTGTTGAGCAACTCGCTTAATGACGCAATGTCGTTGGCAATGATAATGATACCCGCCGTCGGCATCCGAGTTGACAGTGGCACAGCCACATCTACATTTGCACCTATTTGTGTGCAATACGATACAGTGTAGCGGCAATCATGGCATGAAATTGAGCTAGTCTCAGACCTGAGTATGACTATGACCGACACCGGCACGCAACTCGCACCAACTGGCAAAAAAAAAGCCAGAAAAAATGCCAAGTTAGAGTCAGCTCGACTACGAGATACCCTGAACCCAACTGTTATATATACTCTAGTTTTATTACCAAAATTTCCATTTGAAATTTATGTTCACATTTCTTATGGCCGGTACAGATACTGAAGAATAAAAAAAAAATTAACCCTGCTCATAGGATGATTCACAAGCTCGAACTGAAATCTCCGACTTTTTTGTGTTACGAAAACAGGGAAAAAATACATATCTCAGCTAGCTTTTTTCGATCTGAATAAAAATTTGTCCAGTTGATCAATAATATGCATCTGACTTTATTGTTATCGGAAGTTGATATGCATCGATATTCGCGAAACAACGGCAGCTACCGATACAATTAAATATACTTGACAGATTTATAATAAACACACATATACATATACATATACATACATATACACAATATGAGGTTGCTTCTTTTTGCGCTTGCAAAAAATCATTATACCCCCTAGTAGGAATTTTAAATGGGTTCAGTGTATAAAAAGATTCTTCTGAAAAGAACGCCCATTGGTCTAAAAAATAAAAAAAAATGTATTCAGCCATTGTACATAAAGTCCGAAAACAACAATTCCGAACGTGCGAAAAGAGAAGGAGGCTGCTCTGGCTGTACCTGCTGCACCGTGACATATTTATACAAATAAATTATGTTTACTTAACGTTGTAACAATTTGCACCAATAAAATAAACAAAATGAACATTGTTCTTGTTCGTGTACGAGCCATATGAATTGTTAAAAATAAGTCCCAACACATATAAATCGACATGGCTAACAGTGTGGGTAAATGTTTTACAATTTACATGCGTTGACTCGCTAACGCATATGGCTAATAACATATTCCATACATACTACACATTGGTAAGCACTCGATAAATTGGAAACGCTTATGGATAAGCGCTTGCTGAGCTGTCTATGCACAGTTTTTGGCTCGGTCTTAATATATGCATATATTTTGAAGAGCTTCTTTGTTCTTGGTTTATTCTTGGCATATTGACAAAAGAAACGACGTGGGTGCAATCTTATCTGATTATTCGCTGCTTATCATAATATTATTACCATGGAACTGAAACTGATTTAATTTGATCAATTTTAATATTCTATTATTTTATTTAAGGGGGTCTTTGATAAAGCAAATGCAGATGCTCTTGCAGACAGGTTTATTCCACTACCCCTACAAATAAATCTCTTATTATCTATTTTATGTACACCTGAAGCACTTTTCTGGCAAATTTAGCTTCCCATTAAATTGAATTATATTGAAAACAGTGTTTATTGCATTAAATACATACAGGCAATTAATCAAGGGACATGCTACGATCTTAGCTGACGGCAACATTAATGTGTCGCTACTGACGTTGCGAGTCGATTTAGTTGGTTGCTGTTGGATGCTGGCGAATTGAAAAAAAAAAAAATGCCACAAGCGATTTCTCTTTGATCCACGTTAAACACCTAACACGCTGTGAATCGCGAATCTCGGCAAATCCACTCATGTGGAATACACTTAATGCCCTCACATACTGCCACAGAGAGTGCGAGGACCATGAGCGTCGCTGCAGCCAATGTCCTGATGGGTTTAACACGAGAGCGGCGTGGCTGACACAGCCTTCTCTTCCGCAATTGCGCCAAAAATAAATTACATTGTGCAGGGCGACACCAGCACCGTCAGCCGGCTCACAAAGAAACAAACGAGCATATTTTTATATATGCAATATATAAATATATATATAAATATATATATATATATAACCTGGGGCGACATGCCCCGAATCCTGGCGATCGACGTGAAGGGTAATACCACACGACAGGGACGCTGGAAGAAAGAGCCTGTACAGAGTGTTGTGTCGCCAGAGACACGCCGCAAACATCGCCTGCCGCCTAATTCAGATTTCTGTGCCTGTCTGCGCTCCAGCTTTGGTTCGGTTCGTTTTTATCTACCCTGCCGCCTGTTGATAAGGCCAAGGAAGACTGAGGAAGTCCCCTCAGCGAACGCTTGACGTTGAAACATGTCATGTAGTTTTTCTTTCGAAACAACCGACACCCACAAAAACATTTATATGCGTTAGTGAGTGTGTGTTTGTGTGTGTATGTGTGTGTATGTGTGTTTATGGGCGGGTGTGGCAGTGGTTGTACTTGCATGTGTGTGTGTGTGAGTGTGCGCGCGCGGGACACTTTCACTACAATGGGACACCACACATATTCAGTGAATACTGTGGGCTTGTCTGCTGACTTTTTCCACGCGTTTCCCTTGCTTCGCTGGAGTTGTTGCGATGAACGGCACGCAGTGAGGAGCGTCTTGTTGGCGTGCTTCCCTTCCGTTTTCCGCTCGAACCACGTGCGGCAAACTTTCCGCCTCTATCGTCTCGGCTGCCTCACACGTGCAGCTGCGGTTAGTTTTCTGTTGCTTCGCCATGGCGCAAACATGCCACTCCGCCCGTCTCTCTCAGCACACTTTTCTACTCTGGTTTGCTAGGTCTTCTGTTTGCGTGCATGTGTATATGTGTGTGTGTGTGTGTGCTCGTGTGTGTGTATGCGTTCCTGTGGTACGCGTTTGAGGCAACGGTGATGTTAGCGCGGTTCCTTTGTCGCACCAACAAATGCGGCGGCGCTCATTGGGTGGAACAGATTGGTTGAGAATTGATTTGATGGGACATACTATACACCACCCCCAAGCTGGGCAAACCATGAGACTAAGTGTATACAAAGATTGCATATATGTTTGACTTCGAAATGTCTATATGTTTCCATAAAGATTTTAAAGTGTTTTGATTAAGTTGATTAAAAATTAATAAAAAGCACTGACCTGCAGCTAACGGGAAAAGAAATACAAAGCATACAAACATAATAATTATTTTTCAATTGTAATTGCTTGACATGATTTATGTGTTTTTATATCAAATTGTATTTAAAAATGTTATTAATATTTTGTATAAAACAAAACAAACAAATTCAATTGATTTTGTGGAAATTGTAAAGGTTAATTGTTAATGTCGAAAACTGTAATTACCATAATAGAGTACTGCACATATCAAGATCACATAATCATTTCGATTTGGCAGCCATTGTTGGCCATGTCCAATTGTCAACTAGCCAGAAACTGTTGTTGCATGTTGCATATTCACACATGCACCGATGGCATGCACATGCACAGATATTGGGTTACCTGCAGACCTCTGCTCTGCTTGCCTGTTTGCAATAATGATGGCCATGGGCTTGGCATGCTCCAACTCTGGGCATCGACATACACACACTAACGCACACCCCGAAACATCCACACACACTAACACACGCCTTTGTTTACGCCGACATCGCTGTCATCGCTCTTTGTTTGCCCATGGAAAGCAAGGCGAGCTCTTCGCTCATGGTGCGAATTCGATGACTGCGACTGCGACTGCGGTTTGTCGTAGGTCTATCTACACACCTCGCAGTTGTTGCTGTTGCTGCTGTTACTGCTGTAACTAATAGTCGTTGAATTTGGTTGCGTTGTGTTTCACAGCTGGGCTCGGTTGGCTCTGCCCCAATAACATACTCACTACACTTTGAGGCACTGTCGCCAGGCGCCCATCTTCTGCTCTTCATTTGACTTGTTGTCTGCCACCACACAAACAGAGTCACAGCTAAACCTGCCATGCATAGCACTTGGCGAAGTTGTGTACAAGGCAGCCTTAATGGCTCATAAGAACATGGGCACATATGTACAGTGTACACCCACATACGTGTATACACGAGTACTGTATTAGCTCTAGGTACGCGTCATTAGTGCCACAGGATGGAATAATTTTCGCATAAAAACAAGCAGCTGCAGCTGATAATAATCAGCAGTGCCTGATTATGAGTTTATGGTACTTTCAAGTTTTTGAAAATAATGGAAATACTTTTGAAATTGTTTACGTATTGATCAAGTTCAGTTTAATGTGTGGCATCCTTTGTACCTGAATCAATGTTCGAGCAAACGAATTGCAATGTGAAATGAATTCGAATTCCGATTTATAATTTGGTTTGAGAGAGATTCCTTTTCGATAATAACTGAATGTCTCATAATGTGAAAGTGGCTTTAAATTGATTTTTCTTAATGGTTTTAATTTCGACTTCATCTGATATAGGCCATAAAAAATGACACAAAATTGTCCTAATGTAAATGTTTGCAACCCCTGCGGCTGGTCTGGTAATACACACGTGAAAGTGCCACTGATGGGTTCAATATTCTGTGGCTGGGATGGGAAAGTGATGTGTGGAAAGGGGAAGGAGGAGGACGAGGGTATTATGGTGTGTATTCCGCTGCCTGCCTGAGGGTGCGAGTTGATTGCGAGCTATTTTTGTTTTTAACACAATGGGTGTTAAATTGAATTTATCGCTTGACCAAAATGATTTTCCGGCTTTTACCAGGCGTAGGGCACCTTAATTAAATTTCACAGTTTTAGTTTATTTTTAAACGAAGTTGACAACGAAAACAGGTCATTAGGAGCATTATCGCATCATAATTCTGTCAGTGCGATAACAAAGCTTTCAATTCAATTTAACTGCCACACATGTACCCATCGCCCCTTATCCCACCACCAGCCCCATAAGCCGCCTATAAATGTTGCTTGTGTGGATTTTGAGGCCGGTAATACTCGATGCGAGTGCCGAACATGGGACACGTTGGGCCTGGGGAATGTCATTGAGAATGGGAAATGCATGCATGTACAACTCTACATGTGTTTGTAGCCAGTGGGTGTGCCAGATTCGTTGTATTCATATGTAGTTGGCCAACAGAGACAGTTTCGAGATTGTCATCCCTTAGAGACTGTATCTGTATAACTGAAAGTGAGGGGACGGGGGTAAGGGGAAATGGGGCACAATTGATGCAGGACCTAAATGATACTGTATGATGTTAAGTAAGTTGTTGTTGTTGCTACTGTTATTGCTGTTGTTACTGTTGCTGCTGTTGCTACTGTTGCTGCTGCTGTTGCTGCTGCTGCTGCTGCTGCTGGTGTAATATATAATTTGAGTAGCAACACAATCAAAATTCTGTCAAGTGCTACACAAAATTGGGTCCTTGTTTACTTTTTATCAATGTACCCATAAATGAACTTACCCAAATGGCAAATGCTCCTGTTCATGTGCATGTGAATATGTTTGCATGCATAAATGCCAACTTTTGAATATATTAGTTGGATCGTTTAGAGCAATCAGTGTGTGGCTGCCAGTCAAAAGTGTCTGCCTGTCACTGCCCAGTCCATCCGAGTATCGTCCTTGGATGCCTGTCTGTCTGTCTGTCTGTTTGTCTGCTTGTTGCCCAAAAGTCCGTGTCCGATTCCTAGTTCGTTTCGTTCTACTCAGCGCTTGGCGGCATTTCAAATGTAAACTGCCAAGTAGGCATTTCAAGCATAAGAATTTGCATAATTTACTTAGTTGAATATCCGACAACCCGCAAAGGGACAATCACCGGGCAGCAATACGACCAACCAACGAACCAGACTCCACACTAGTCGTCCTACATCAATGGAGATGTATTTGTCCTCTCTGTTTCTATGGCAGCAGTCTGCCAACAACAGCAGCGACACAACAATAACAACAACAACAAAAACAGCAACAGCAACTTTTCAGGCAAGTATGTCTGCAGGGGCAAAAAGGGAAAGTCTGGATAAAGTTGTCCAACTTAAAGTGCCGCTCTTCGAACTGCGAAAAGTGATTCCCATTAAGTGTGTCAATGCTTTGCCACTTCAACCATATCCATGGATTGCTATAATAATCCATTTGCATGTCTACCTTTGAATTGGGGGGTGAGCGTGTGTTTATCTGTTTGATAAGCTTAACACAATTTGCATATTGCTTGAAGATTGTTCTCTGTACTAAAAGATTATATTTGCTGAAACAACAAATAAGAATTATTTATATTATTCTTTATTGTTAATATGATTTTAAAGAGGTGTTAAATGGCTTTCGAATATATTAGAATTTAAGTTTAACCCAATTAAATATTTAGTTGGCAAATCAATATGATAATTTGTTTGCACAACTAAAATCTAAGATGTGGAAGCAAAATATGATAAATTTTTAGACCTTTTAATACTGGCAAAGAACATGGAAAATCGACGTGAATTGAATTTTGTTTTTCTTTCTCTGAATTATTTAATTTGTTATATGCTCTAAGTGTCTGCGCAATAAATGTATCTGTATTGATATTTATATATATATATATATATATATATATATATATATATGTATTATGGTGCTGATTTACGCCAAACTATGAAATTAACATCTGTTTACTTTACTCGTGCGTCACAAATTGCTGCAAGCATTCCTTCTGAGTGGCACCCCGAATTATACACACATGCACACGTGCACACATTTATATATATATGCGTATGCAACTGCTGCGCCTCGCCCCTGCAACTGTGATTGATTTTATGTGACTTGTAAGTAGATTGTCATTGACGATCGCTTAACTTGGCTTCCCCCGGCATTGTCTGGAGCTTCCTGGAATATTTGTTTTTATGACACTTAGGCGCCCTCTTCTTGTTTGCCTGCTTATTTTGAATAATTTGAAAATGAAGCGCGCACAGAATATGAAGCGAACTATCTCAAATCTAGGGGAATAGCACGATGTTTCGGAACACATACATATTTGTGTATTTGTTTGTGCTACCATGCATAGTTGTGTATGTTAGAAAGATATATATGTACATGTTAAGCTATCTAAATACTTGCGGCTTTGACAATGGCGGCGGTTGTGGTAGTTGTTTGATGTAGCTGCAACAGAGGATGTGACGAATTTGTCGTGCCGAATATTTCGTCATTGTTTTAATGCGCTCCGCAGAGTGTAGGGCGCCTGAATATATAATGTATAATTCAGTACGAAGTTCACATCAGAATGCAGTACAGTAATTAGGGTTTGTTGTCTTTAACATATTTGTTTGCTTATTTTGTCAACCGAAATATTATTAAACCAATAATTATATAGAATCATATTTTACTCCGTATGTTGAAAATCTGCTGCATTATTAAACTGCAATATTGCTTCAAAGTTTCTTTACTATTATTTAATGAATCTATTTATGTATTTAAGCGTCTCATGATTTACATATTCAATCAATTTCGTATTTTCAATACTTTTCACAGAATGTTTTCTCAATAGTGCAATATAAATAAGTTGGCAATAGTCGTTAAAATAAGATTAAACTGATTTTCTGTGGCAGTTGAGTGTCTATTTTAAAAGCCCGTTTTTCTTGGACGACATCCCAAAGTCTTCTGAATCTGCAAAAGCTTTTTAAAGCTTTTGCAAACATTTTAACTTCCAGAACTTGCACAGGGTGATCCCGGTTGCGTTGCGTTGACAACGAAAGCGAAGTTCGCCACCAAATCACATTTAAATAGACTGAACTTTTATTGCATATTAAGCTATATTAAATTAAAATTTGTGAAAGACATTAAAATTGCATTTATACCTTCCCCATCACCACTTGTGATGATTTTGCAGTAGCAGTTGAGAATGAATTTTTTACCGAATGAAAAACAAACCATTCAGCAGTTGTCCGCCCATTTATACTATGAAATAAATCAGAAAATCAAATTGAATCCAGTTTTTATGGGTAAATTAATAAAATCTTTGTTTTTTCAATTTATCTTCAAAATAAATGCCGGTAATGACTACCGGTAATGAATTGTTTTTAAATCTATATTGCACATAAATCATTTTTTCTCGTTTGACAATCAAATCAACTGTGTTAAAACAATTTAACATACACATATAGTAAATTAACATAACAATCTCTTGATTAAACTAGTAAAGTTTGCTGTTGATTTTATTTGTTTTTATTTAATTTTTATTCGAATAAAATATGGAAATCTAACCTTCATTGTGAGGGTTTATTTGAATTTTGAAAGTGTGAACTGTTATAGCTCCAGCAACAATCCACAGTGTGTTAAAATACATTACTGAAATCACTGTATTGCACATTAAGAACCACTTAAAGCAAAACACTGGCTGAGAAGAGCAGCTGCGAAACAAGGACTGCTCCGGGTGACGTTTATTAAAGAAATGAGCAACTGCATCGCGCAGAAACTGCAACTGTGTGCTCAAAGGATAACCAGCATTCTCTTTGTTTGCGTGCCAGCACAGGCATCGATGTCCGTTGTCGGATGTCCGATGTCTGGTGTCCGCATATACATATGTGAAAGGACACTTGCCCCCATGATTCGCCTGTCTAGACAATTCCAAAAGAAACAACAACTAAAGGCCCACAAAACTATGGTAATGTGTGCACACATGAGCTCTTCTATATGCTTCATGGGCTTGGCTTGGCTTGGCTTGGCTTGGCTTGGCCTGCACACAGCTCCATATATATCAAAGGCTACGGGGTCTTTGCTTCAAAGGGTGGGTCCAGCCCAACGTTGACTGGCGACCAAGCTACCGCACTATTGGACAGGAAAAGGTGCAGCAATGTGGTTGTTTTTTAAGCACAGCGACTAACAAGCAAATCTCTTTTAACCGTTTAGCAATATTATTAAAGCTTATCGCTGGGAGTTCCCACAGGATGTTTATTTTGGCTTCCATGCCGTAAAACTAAAAAGAGATAGCACGTGTGTTTTACACAGTGATTTCATAGCGAAGAGCACGTTTTCATAACAACATCCTTAATATATTGCAAGGCGTATACAAAGATATTGAAGGCAAATAAGTTTTATTTATGGACGAGTAATCTAACGTAGAGACATTAAAATTAAATTAATAAAAAAAGGAAAATTTAAAAACAAATTCATAAATATGCGTTAAAATACATATTTATATTTATAATATATATCATCTAAATATATTTTAACTGCTTACCAATATTATTAAAGCTTATCTCTGGGAAGTCCCAAATGCCAAAACTTTGCATTCCATATCTTAAAACTTACAAGAGAGAACGTTGCATTCGGCGAAATCCTACGATTTCCTATGATTTCAAAGGCCAAAGTTGGCATATCGGCATAGGTTGAACCTTCAAAATGCCATAACTTCGTCAAAACTCAACGCATTTTCAAAAGCAAGGGTGTTTTAATCAAAGCTTTGCCTCTAGATCAATCGTACATTTAAAGTTAAAAACGTGATTTTGGATCGGAACATAAGTCAAAATTATAGTCCGAAAATCGAAAATCGGCATATGGGCATAGGTCGAACCTTCAAAATCCCATAACTTCGTCAAAACTCAACGCATTTTCAAAAGCTAGAGCGTTTTAGTCATAGTTTGGCCTCTAGATCAATCGTACATTCAAAGTTGAAAACGTGATTTTGGGTCGGAACATAA
This sequence comes from Drosophila mimica, assembly GCA_037043585.1. NCBI lineage: Eukaryota > Metazoa > Arthropoda > Insecta > Diptera > Drosophilidae > Drosophila > Drosophila mimica. The sequence goes on from JBAMBE010001187.1 coordinate 2,418,974, forward strand.
GTCAAAATTATAGTCCGAAAATCGAAAATCGGCATATGGGCATAGGTCGAACCTTCAAAATGCCATAACTTCGTCAAAACTCAACGCATTTTCAAAAGCAAGGGCGTTTTAATCATTGCTTTGCCTCTAGATCAATCGTACATTTAAAGTTAAAAACGTGATTTTGGATCGGAACATAAGGCAAAATTATAGTCCGAAAATCGAAAATCGGCATATGGGCATAGGTCGAACCTTCAAAATCCCATAACTTCGTCAAAACTCAACGCATTTTCAAAAGCAAGAGCGTTTTAGTCATAGTTTGGCCTCTAGATCAATCGTACATTCAAAGTTGAAAACGTGATTTTGGGTCGGAACATAAGTCAAAATTATAGTCCGAAAATCGAAAATCGGCATATGGGCATAGGTCGAACCTTCAAAATCCCATAACTTCGTCAAAACTCAACGCATTTTCAAAAGCAAGGGCGTTTTAATCATAGCTTTGCCTCTAGATCAATCGTACATTTAAAGTTAAAAACGTGATTTTGGATCGGAACATAAGTCAAAATTAGAGTCCGAAAATCGAAAATCGGCATATGGGCATAGGTCGAACCTTCAAAATGCCATAACTTCGTCAAAACTCAACGCATTTTCAAAAGCAAGGGCGTTTAAATCATAGCTTTGCCTCTAGATCAATCGTACATTTAAAGTTGAAATCGTGATTTCGGGTCGGAGCATAAGTCAAAATTATAGTTCGAAAATCGAAAATCGGCATATGGCCATAGGTCGAACCTTCAAAATCCCATAACTTCGTCAAAACTCAACGCATTTTCAAAAGCAAGGGCGTTTTAATCATAGCTTTGCCTCTAGATCAATCGTACATTTAAAGTTGAAATCGTGATTTCGGGTCGGAACATAAGTCAAAATTATAGTCCGAAAATCGAAAATCGGCATATGGGCATAGGTCGAACCTTCAAAATCCCATAACTTCGTCAAAACTCAACGCATTTTAAAAAGCAAGGGCGTTTTAATCATAGCTTTGCCTCTAGATCAATCGTACATTTAAAGTTGAAATCGTGATTTCGGGTCGGAACATAAGTCAAAATTATAGTCCGAAAATCGAAAATCGGCATATGGGCATAGGTCGAACCTTCAAAATCCCATAACTTCGTCAAAACTCAACGCATTTTCAAAAGCAAGGGCGTTTTATTCATAGCTTTGCCTCTAGATCAATCGTACATTTCAAGTTGAAATCGTGATTTCGGGTCGGAACATAAGTCAAAATTATAGTCCGAAAATCGAAAATCGGCATATGGGCATAGGTCGAACCTTCAAAATCCCATAACTTCGTCAAAACTCAACGCATTTTCAAAAGCAAGGGCGTTTTAATCATAGCTTTGCCTTTAGATCAATCGTACATTTAAAGTTGAAATCGTGATTTCGGGTCGGAACATAAGTCAAAATTATATTCCGAAAATCGGCAACCTATGCCCAAGGTTGAACTTTCAAAATGCCATAACTCGATTTTATCGATTTTCTCGGTCCCTAGTAGACGTAGGTTTCCAACCTTTACACTTTATCTTTTCAGGCGTTTTTCACGTATATATTCCAAGTTTCAAGTCTCTATTTCTAAGGGTGTCGAAGAAACTTGCGTTCATACAGACGGATAGACGGACAGATGGACGGACATTGCACAAATCCAATATACTATTATACCTTCGGTTTCATAGTATAAAAATATATCAAAATATAGAGTTTTTATACTGGAGAGCACTTCTAGATAGTATCATTTAACAAACTTTTTATGTTATTGTAAAGTCTACACAATGATATTGATGCCAAAGTTTTTAAATTTAAAGATCCTGTATTTTTCCCAGTATTTCTTAAGAAGATACTTAAATAACATATTTGTGGATTTGCGTGAAAATGTCTCTTCTATTAAAAAGTATTTAAAGAGCACTGCTTATATAATAAATTTTATGCATGTGTGCTTAGCCGCAATTTGTTTTATTAATTTCCCTTAATTTAAGTACACAAAGGAAAATTACGGTACACAACATCGGTTTTCCGCTCGTTTGGCTCCTAAAGATGCTGGAACTTCGTTAAAATGACAAAGCAAAATAAAACTGACAATTACTCGATGGCAGCGGTAGTTATCGCCTCGGCCCCGGCCCTGTTCTGGCCCCCCTTGTTGATGATTGCCAGAGACAATTCAACACTCATTTACATTTACAAAATGAATGTGAATGCGAATGCGAATGCGAATACGAATGCGTAGGTATGTCGTTGTCAATGGCTGGCATTCGGGAGCACCATCAGTCTATACATATGGAGGCATTGTTTGGCCAAATGCCTATAAGCCGTGCAAATTGAATTACCAAGGCTGCCGATCCTTTGACATGATGACTCCTTCAATGAGCAAGCGAAAACTTGACAAGTTAACGACCACCGGCTGTGCTGCTCAACAGCTGTTTCAATTGTATTATTACAAATGCCCCCAAATCCCCCTAATGCAAACACAAACAAATTAACACACAATTATTTGCAATCAATACCATTTGAGTGCGCATTTCAAATAACAAACGTCAATTGTAGTAAAAATCTATCAACTTATATAATTTTCAGCTCGATTACATTTGATTTGCTTACTGATGCAATTTTGTTAAATTGACTTTGATTTCAATTATCTGGCAAAGCAAATTGACTTTTACCTGAAAACGTAATTTGAAAATGTTTTGACACATTACGGTAATTAAAATTATGTTACGGCTTTAAGCTCTAAAGTAAATTTAGCTCGTTCAAGTGACTTTAAAATGTTCTACACCATTAAGGTACCATATTTGTTCTATTTTGCAGAATGGCTTTAGCTTTAGCTTTTGTTTTGACTTTACATTAAGTTCCTTAGAAAATTAGTTGTTTGGACATACATTGACTTCAAGGGCCTTCCATATATAGCCCTCCCGCTGTTAAGAAAATTCAATTTTCTAAATGGCGCGCATCACACTAAATGCAAACAAGCGAAAGTACACAAAAAAATAAATAAAAATAAATAAGCGAACATTTGGTTAAATGCCAACTGGGGATTAATAGAGTAAACCAGAAGCGAAACGGCCACAAAATATCGTCGACGGTATTTTTATTTAACGGGAAACAATCACAAAATATCGCAAAGTTTCCTTCGCCCCTTATTAGGTGACAACACACGCAGACCCAACGCCTCCGAAGGACTGAAACTTTTCGGGGATTGGGTTGTCCGTATTTTGTTTAGAAACTATTTAATAGGTTTTCTTCAGCTTTCATCTATGGTGAACCTCCACAATTTAAAGTTTAATACTAATCCCAGGAGTGTACCATGAATTTCATTACGCCTCTCGGTAAGCAACCAGCAGCTGAGAGGCCCGTCAGTGTTTTTGTTGATTTTAGGAATTTGAGAGTTAGTTTTGGTCACAATACGTGGGTAACTGAATATGGCGAAATACGTGAACATTTGTTAAAATTCCTGTCTTGTCAAATTTAGATTTTCGTTTGTTAATCATATGCAAAATTTGAATCAATACAAAATATTTAATATTTAATATTTTGCAACCACAATCTAAATTTGCTTTCATGTTGCTTAATCAATTGATGTTTGCTTTCGTGTATTGAACATAATTTTCAAAATTAATAGCCACATAAACACCTGTTTTACTGTGGTCTCTCCCTCTCTCTCTCTCTCTCTCTCTCTCTCTCTTTGTCTCTGCCTACCGAAAGCCACAATAATGAGAAATATTTTGGGCATTGCTGCTTGCAAACGTTGCGTACTCCCAAGAAATATTCATGAAATACGATATTCTCTCATAAAGACATTACCGTTGTGGCTTCAATACACATCCAGGAGCAGCATAGGGACGCAGTTGTGTGCTCCAGTAAGCTTCTGGGCAGTTAAACTTATTAGAGATTTACCCACACCGAGCTCGAGCAACGCATCGGCAAAGACATTTATGCTGTTAAACGGGCATTAAGCAAATAGATACGTTTAGATAAACAAGATTCAGGGAAACGTAAAACCCAAAGTTGTCCCGCAAAAGTTACACTGGCTGCACGCTCGTGACCAATAAAACTTTAGACGCCTAATGACTTAAATCACTTTAAGACTCAATCAGCATCTCGTCTCAGAATTATAATGATATCGTTGCCTAGCTTTAGACATTGTACTCCCCCCATAAGGACTAGGTGTGTGATGAGTTGTGGACGCTTTAGCATTTAAAACTTTTCCCACATATATTCTCTGCCTAATCACATAGTTAAGGCAGCTAATAGGATTATTGTGACCTGCATTTTTAATTATAATTGTCTATCAAATCTGAGGCATACGTATTCAGTATTTGCAAACTGAAGTTCTGAATATATTGACAATGGAATTGCCAGAATTTAATATATATTTAAGTATATTGCGAATTGTGCTATTTATATGACAGTCATATCATTCAGAAGAAATATCATTTAATAAAAATATACCATATGTTAAATATGGTAAGTTTTTCCTGCGCAAAGGTAACAGTGGGCATTCCCTCATTGTTTATTCCAGACTGCGTGACAATACTTATGCGTAAGTCAAACTATGCCACAAGCTGGAGCACAGAAAGCTTTTGCAGCCTGATGTGCTCTCACAGGGCGAAGCTATTTCAACCACTCGCACCCATAATAAACCATACGAATGCTGTGCGAGCAGTACGACTATAGTCCATGGTCTGCAAATTTCAAAGCTCTCGTGGATGGTTTGCAGTTCTCTTAAAATTGGGAGCTGCAGCATCTCGCATCTCTGCTGGAGCAGTCGGAAAGCATCCTTATCTTTGCTCGTGTTCCGCTCAAGTACTTGGCCCGTTTCTATGCCAAGAGCTGCTAGTCAGTTCTGCCTCGTTTCGCACCAAAGTCAGAGCAAATCTCAGTGTATCGGACGCAAGCCATCAAAGTCCCCGCCGAGTCTGGCGATTCCTTACATTTGCCGCGAACTTTACGCAGCGTTCGAAGACGCCGACCTTAACTTGATTCTAGTTAGCCGATTCCGTGTCCGATAAGTTCCATTGAATTAGCTCACGGATTTACTTTAAAAATTCTTTTAATATTTAAATCAAACACTAAAAGTTGTAAAAAAAAAGTGGGAAATAAAGTCAAAAACTATCAGCGTTCGAAAAAACTAATGTACAAATATAAAAGTGAATGTGCGTATAAAATCTCAAAACTTAAATTTTCAAAATATGTTAAGTTGAGAATATGTGGAACAGTTTTCTGGAAAGTTAAAGTTTTGTTATTGTGACTCAACTTATGTTGTTTGTCTTTAATGAAGCTTGTGCACGAAATGGTCTTGTTTGTCTCCCGTTGTGAAAATAGCACAAATACATGTGGATAAAATTGTGAAAATCGTTTTGCCATAATTTTGTCAGAAATTGCGATTGAAGGGGGTCAACGACAAATCAGCCTCGAACCAAATTTGAATTGCTACAAATTCCCGACTCAGCAAATTAACATCCTCCCAAGAGTGAAATATGTTGTTAACGGAACTAACATAATAAAGGCCTGTCGATATTATTACAATTCGAACAGAAGCAAAATCAATGTTACTGACAAATAAGCATAATTCTGTATAAATGTGTATCTATAAATATTTGATTGGTAGTATCTGTGCATATTGAGAGGCAAGATTTTAAATATTTCTGACAAGGCCAAGTTGCCTGCCTAACAAAGTTGTATAAGAAGTGTTTTGTGTTGTTTTGAAATCATCCTTTCAAAGGCGACATTGTGACAGTGATATGAAGGCATGAAAGCGACAAAATAATAAGCCAAATTGCCATCATATAAGCGCAACTAACATGAGCTTAGTTTGACTTTGATTGAATGACGGATTGCATTTATAGACAACACAATCTGGATTCCAATTGGATTACCAAATAAACATAAGAATGGTGAGTAATTTTTTGTAACATAAATTTTAATTAATCTAAGGACTTTGTTGACTTTTAAACTGAACTTGAAGAAACAGAAAACTTTATGGAAACGTAAGTTGACTTCTAAGCATGTAGCTTACATAATTGTAAACACAAAAAAATAGTTATTTCGTTGACTGGAGTTAATCTGCTAACATCTAAATTAAATTCTGGAATTTGAAAAAATTAGTATACAAAATGAGGGCCGATACATTGACAGACAGACTAGTTATGCTCATAAAAAATATATATTACTTATGGGGTCGTGGATGCCTCCTCAATAGTTTACGACTTTCATAAAAAAAATTGTAATATTCTCTACAAGGGTATAAATATATTTATTGATTGTTATGCTTATGAAGTTCGACAAAAGAATATTAAAAAAAATGCACTTTCATCAAATATTTTAGGAACCCGTTAATTTGCATAAACAAAGGTTAATTTTTAACTTTGATTACGGCGAATTATTTGTACCATTTAGTTTTCGATAAATTTATTGAGTTGAGCTTTGGAAGCGAATTACTTTAAATTGTGACACAATTGGTTAAATAAAAGTATTAAATAATGAAGCAAAATAATATTATCGACTGTCAGTTAGTCTTAATAAGCAGAATTTTGATTTTCTTTTTATTCTCCTTTCTTTGCAGATATAATTCAGCTGCATTGATAAAAATGACACACAAACCACATATAAAGGATAAAAGTTCACTATTTTCGGAATCGGGCCAGTTACAAATTTTTCCTCCGATTTTGATATGCTGCTAAATTGTGTTGAAGAACACAGCACATAAACTAGGGCCAGATAAGAAATCAACATACGAATTAACTTTCACATGTCAATGCGATATTTCCACAACAATTTGTAGTCAAACATTCAAAAGGAGGAGGCGGCGAACCATAGTGACTATTACCATATGCTTGATGCAGTTTCTGGCTGAGATTGTCAATCGAAGCGGAAGGAATTCCATTTAAAGTGCGGGCAGTGTGTAAAAGCCGAAAGCGCAGAACGACGCGAATCAACTCTAATTGCAGATGAAGGTTGCTGCTGCGAAAACCAAACACGAATTGTGCGTAGGACTGTCAAAGAACATCTAACTTAATAGAGAAATACTTTGTCTTCGTTTCCTAACTGGCCGTAGCCCCGCCCATCGGCGAAGGTTTCGAGATGGAGCCACGTCCCAGTAAGAGGCGGAACAGAACCCGAAACCGAACCCGGACTCAGGCCCAGACCCAGACCCAGACCAGATGCCAGAGTCTAGGACTCGCACTACTGGTCTTGATATTGACGCAGTCCTTTGACTGTGTTCTGTGCGGCGAGAAATTGGGTAAGTGGCTTTATCGTTTTTCTTATTTACAGCTCGGCTCACATCACTGCCTTCCTGAATCGTGGATGGCAAAATAAAATCAGCAACAACAACAACAACAGAAACAGAAACAGAAACGGCAGTTGGCAACAATGCAGCCTCCCACAATTTTCTTTGTTTCTCAGTGCCGCTCATGTCTCTTATCTGTTATTTATTTGAGTTGTTATTTGACATTTTTCTGTGCCGTTGATTCGCTTAGAGTTGCCACGCAAGTTCATTAAGGCACTGACTTTCTATTCTTATTTACATTCGCTCGCTTAAGTCGATGAAAAATGCGAAAACTTTACACTCAAAAATACCCATCAGCATTTATTTCTAAGCCCCGCTGGGACTTTGTTATTTTCTTACCACAAAGATATTTCGCCCATCTGAACAATCTGCCAGTATCAGGATTTTATTTTTTAATTGTCTTCCAAGTGAATGATTTTAAGCGGGTTGCGCTTTGCCTTATTCATCTTTTCGTTTATTCCAAAGTCAAGTTTCTGACGAATCCGATTGCGTCATTCTGATTACTCTTAGCATTGTTCTGAAAATAAGTACACAGAATACGCAGAATATATAAGGGGATATATGAGATAGTAGAAGCTAAAATGTTTGTAATTGTAATTTTAGTCCCTCTGATTATATGTACAGTAACTAGTGTCGCTAAGTGTAGTATATACATATATCTTAGATATGTGTGCAATATTTCAGTTTTATTACCAAATTACAGCTACAAATTAAATGCTTCTGTTGTCTTTCGACATATACAAATATTTTATGGAATTGTCGAGCGTTATTGGAGATTTCCCCGACTAGTACCTCTGACTAAGGCAATGTTACTGTTTTTATGCTCCATCTGTTTTTAGTATAACAGACCAGTTTTATGAGAAACACATTAAATGTGGTCCTCGGGGAATTACGCTGCTCAAACTTTGGACTTGCCATGTGTGTGTCTAGCGTCACTTGTCATCGAGGGGAAACTTTGGTGCTTCCTCGCTAACATGCCAACAATTTGATGCGATAATCAATTGGGGATGTTGTCTCGATACACATGTGTGTGTGTGTGTGTGTGTAAAAGATGTGTGTTTTTTTTTTACCTCGCTACACGTTGATTGTCATCTGTCGTTGTTCGTTCTTGAGATTGATGGCTTCCAAAACGGTTTTTGACACGAGCTACGTGCTGCTGGTTCCTTTGTTTCTGGTATTGCCATGAAAGCAAGTAAAATAAATAAAATGTCTGTTTGGCTTCTTCAAACATGAAAAAAAGAACAAGCTGAGCAACAGGCGCCGCTTCCTCTCACATAATCGCAATATGCAAATGCCAGAAATTATTTGTGGTTAGTGACGCCGTGGCATCTGCTCATAATTCCGTGAATTTCTTTTGCGGAATTTGATTTCTTACTCCATTCAGCAAACAAAACTCTCTGTACAGAGGCAGACTAATGCTAGAATGGATCGGAAAACCAGAAACCCTTACAATCCAATATGTATGTAAAGCGTATGCTGTGCATATTAAAGCATGAGAGTCTTTGTAACCAAAAACATCTGATAAGAAAATTCAATTTAAAAAGCTCTGCATCTTAAAATTTGGAAAAAAAAAATTGCAGACTATAATATCCGATAAATTCATTCAAAAATATAAATACATTGAATTTAATATTATAATATAATATATGAATACAGTCCGGAACTAAGCTGTTAAAGTGTTTTATAAACGTACCTCTTTAAAAATAGACGGTTGAAAAGTGCATAAAATAAATATATTTTCAAATGAATGGTTTTTATATGCGAATATAATTGCTGCTGACGAACTGGGTTCACAACAAAAAGTACCATACTCAGAAAATTTAGGCCCAAAAGGTAAATGAAATTAATATTCAGGAAGTATGTTTTTGAATCGGAAGTGGTTGTGTCTTTCTAGGGGGTTTCCTTTTCATAGCTCCCGGAAACAATGTATATACAATTTAGATTGTTTCCAAAAATAAAGGATTTAAATTCACCTTTTTAAATTGAAAAATATATTTCTGAAAAATTAAAAAAAAAAGAACTTTAAATTTATAAAGTTCTTTATGTGTTTTATGTATTTTATCCAAAATTTAGATAACTTGTTCAGTGTTAAGGCCGAATTTCATTTTATTATATAAATATATTTATATATATATATATATCTTGCTTCCTGTTCTCAGCTACACACTTTTTAATTACTTTATATTACTCCCCTTCAAATTTATTATGTGTTCAAGGTCATAATAAATATTTACAGAAAAACGAAATTTTAAATTGTTTGGTGTTTTGTTTTTTTAATTTAAACTTCTGTTGATGTTCTGTTATGCAAATGTGCTTAAAATAATAAAAATAATTGGTGCTGCGCAGGGCATTAATGGGTTTTAAATTAGAGATGTGTCTGTTTGACACGCACACATACCAATGTATTGTATATACTTATAAGAATGTATATATACATACATACGGAATATAAGTATTTGTACTTAAGTAAACGTTGTGATTTAATATAAAATAATGAACGTGACACTCGCAATTTGCGGAGCCAAAATGCGTTTTTGATTGCTGCTTGTGGAGGCGCTTACGAAAGATAAGCCCAGCAGTATCGACTCGGCAGCAGTTGCAGACAGACACACACACACACACTTACGCCACACGCACACACAGGTACACATAAAATAACACTTCACACACACACACGCACACACACATGCAAGCTAAGAAGTGTGTATATTACAATGAGCCAAAAGCGAGGCGAAGTGAATACTTAACATGAATCCAGTGAATAAATACGCTTTCGCATGCTACTTGTGTGTGGTGTGTTGTTTGTGTGTGTGTGTACACATACATACACTCACATGTGTATGTGCGTATTTATATGTGAGTGGGGATCTTTTTTGGCAATAAGAGAAAAAGTTTATTTTTTCACTTGTTTGTAAAGGGCAAACGTCCGCGTTAAAAAGTTATGAGCGACAATATTCGCGGCAATAAAAACTGACGACGGAGTCGACGGCGTCGCCTCAAATTATTTGGGAAATGGATGTTGTTGATGTCAAGCTGAAGCGAAACGACTCAGAAGAGCGGCTCCAAATGTTTGCATGGGGAGATTCCTAATACTTGGGCTCGGGCACATATCAAAATTCCCATGGATCACACGTCAGTCGGAAAATATTCAAGTTTGCTCTGGCTCCTGCATATACGTACATTCAGAGTTACATATTTACACACAAATACACATGTATATGTTTGACAGAGGAAAATTTTCAACCAATAATTATTTTGGCTTCTGGATGGGCGCAATTTGTTTGTCAGCTTAAAAATAATGAGGGATTTAACATGACGGTATTTAATGAGGCCTGGAGGTAATCTAAGCATTCAAGAGCCTATCAGAAAGTGGTAAGTTAAAGCCAAATTCAGATTTTTTGCGAGCCCTCGGTAATAATATAAAAAATGTCTATTAAAAGCACACCATAAACTGAATACAACAACTTTGTGCAATCATTTTGTTGAGCGTGCTTCTAATTTAATATTGTGGATGACTTAATAAATATTATAAATATTTATAAGTACATTCCAGTTATTTTCAGACGACTTAGGACTTCTCAGAGGGTAGTTTTTAAATCATGTACACTAGGAAAAATCGTATTGAAGTATAGAAAATTGCTCTACACTTAAAATCTGAAAACTATAAACTTATTTTTAGAAATAGAATCAATATATAAGAATAAATTTTGAACGTTAGAAAGGGAAATGTTTGCATGTGTGAAATAATAAAATTATAATGTTTCTTAATAAATATAAATGATCAAATCCGAATGTTAAAGTACAATTTAAACAATATTGGACGTTAGATGTTTCTCTTAAGAAAGAGAGAACGTTCCGTAATAGAATTATATTTTCTGAAAAATAATGTGAGCTATTATTAAAATCAAAACTATGTAAATTTTTTAAAAATTCAGTGTGATATTTTCCTGAGTGTAATAATTTGAGTTTAATTTTCGACTTTCGCATTAAGGGCTCAAGTGACATAATAATAGTAGTATTCCAACCAACAAGGCCCTACCCCAATCTCATACAGTTTCCCGCCTTGTGTGCCGTCAAGTTTCAACAATATGTTTGTATACAATTTTTTATTTTTATAAACTTCGTGTTAATTACCCAACTTCAAAAGCAGACGCGAACTTAAGTCGATTTAATTGGTGTTGTTGTTGTTGGCTTGATGAAACATTTCAAATTTATTTGGCGCACCCAAACGTGCGCGGAATTTCAAGTATTGTGTTCCAGCCCCATCTGTTGTCAGTGGGGCATAGACCGGTATCATGCCACCTGACTGGGTGGCAAACTCATTATGTACTGCGGTTCTTAATTATCCATCTAAGTGTCAAATAACTTGAGCATAATATGCATGTGACTGCAATGGCAACTAATGAACAAAGACTTACAGCTTACAAATGTAAAAAACTGCACTAAAAAAAAAAAAAAAAATTGTCTCTTATTACATTTATGAAATGTATATCTGAGAAAATTAAAAACAAAACCTTGCAATTTTTTTTTGCGGAAATTCCTGTTTTTTTTTTATTTAAAAGTCATACAAAATACAAGTAAAACTTTCTAGTCTTAAGTTCGAAGCTCTAAAATGAATAGGATTTATTTCTGAGTATCCCACTATTTGGATTTTTGGTGCTTGTGCGACTAAAAATCATGCAGCTGCAATGTGCGTAAAAGTGAATAGACCTAATTGCATTTGCTGGCCAAAGTTGTGGGCTTGTTTGTGGTCACTGGTTGTACCAATTGTCGGTTGTATACCCAGCCGATTAACTAAGATAATCCAGTCAGTACCGAGCTGGATATGTAGTGGCATCCCACTCTGATTTATGTGTTTGTTGCCCGCGCTATTTGGAGACAATACAGCTATGCCCCTTGATGTTGAGCCTAAGCCGCGCACCTGTTGCACTTAACACAGCGATTTAAACCGAAGTGCCGCGTTTTCATTTCCCTAATTCTATTTATAAACGAAATTGTTTTTTGCCCTCTAGTGTCAATGGCTCTTAGCGACCTTAAGATATTTTTGAAAGTGACTTGTGATGTTCTTTTGCTACAGGCCGCAACATGCCTAGCATTTTTATTGTCATTTCCATGCAACATTAAAATATTAGTTTCAAATGGAAAACGACCCAAAGTAAAAATAAACAAATGTTTCTCTGCCGCAATTACAGAAAATTTTGACAGGCCCCTTGCAATGAATCAACTCAGAACAACACATTTGATCCCGAGAACTGCCTTAGAATGCTCCAATATAACTTTACATATTGGGGTCGAATGCTCAAATGATCCATGTTTGAGTGTCTCCAAATGACTGATAAATATTTGAAAATCGATCGCAGCTAGATGCATACAAATAGTTTTTTGTTCTGTACATTTATTTACACTATTATTTATTTATGGAATGGCCGTTGATCGTTATGAATGGCCGTTATGAGATAGCTTACCACGATTGCACGCTCAAAGGTTTCTTGAAATAGAACATTTAAATTATAGGGAAAGGAGAGGGGACAGTGAATTGGATACCTGTACTGTACTTTACTACAGTAAAATGGACACTGATTGCATGCAACCAGATTGTCCTTCCCAAGCACTTCCCCTGTCATTGTCCGGCCCTAAACAGGAGACGACTACAATTTTTGTAGTCTGCCTTCCTGGCAAACAAATCGGACTTCATTGACATCTCAACAAGGCAACTGGCTGGAACTTGCCACAAGCATACTGTTGTAGTATTATGGGAATAAAAGCAGGTTGTGTTGCTGTATTCGCATCTTCGCAATCAACCAAAAATCGGCTTGCCTATGTTAGTATATAGATATTATTCAAAGTTTCGATTAAGATAAATGAACTAAATTCAATAGCTACGCTAATGTTCCAGGCAAGCCATTCCCTATCAAAACTGATATAATAATAATTTGTGGTGACTTGCAACAGCTCCAGCGTCACTAGTTGAACAAACAAATTTCGTAAAAGTTTCCGGATCCCTGTGGGACTCTGATGGTCTCAGCAGCTGCTGACACAGAGTGAGTCCTGTTTGACACATCCTGTCGGCATTATTGACGACACAAAAAACACTTGAACGCATCTAAAAAGAAAACAATGCCGCTCCCTCTCCCCAAACCGTCATCACCATCGCTGCTATCCCGGCCAATGGAGCAGCAGCAGAAGTCTCTGTTTTTTCTTACATAAAACACTGCATAGCAAAACTTTATCAATGTATCAAAATATTGTGAGTGTTTATAGTTTGAACCCATTAACAATGGCTAAGAATAGTGGTATAATTGTTTTGTGCACTTATATGTAACAGGCAGAAGCAGGTATCTCTGCCCCCAATATATATATATATAATGGTCAGGATCAAAAGCCGATATTTGTTCTTGTATTCCACGCGCAGATCAAGTTTGAAAACCAATTCTTATATTTATCTCATTGCGGATCAGAGCGGGCTGCCTTCTTTTCTTTTCATTCTTCAGTGCCAGGCTTACATTTGGGTTAAAAAAATGGGCCAATAGAATATATTTTAAAGCTGGGTTAAGGGTATCTCGTAGTCGAGCTCACTCGACTACAGACAGTATTCTTACTTGTTTTAGTTTCACCGTCTGTTGTCTCGCATTTTGACCAACTAGCGAGTGTGGGTGTGTGTGTGTGTGTGTGTGTGTGTGTGTGTGTGGTTTATGGTGTTTCCGGTGTGCAGGAGCAGCTCTCTGCAAACTGCTGTCTTGCATTTTAATGGACACGGCACGAGTCGCAGCATTTGAAATAGGGGATGGGGAAAAGGGATTGGGGGATCCTTAAGGCGCTTTCGCGGCAGCACAAAATGAGTTGCATGCAGAATTTTAAGTAGTCAACTGGATTATGATGGCCCAACGCCAAATTTTATATACTAGGCGACAATGAAGCACACATTCAACAGCGAACAGCTGTGTGTGTGTGTGCATTGGTGTGAAATCGATGATACCTCTTGGCAGGTAGTCGTTGGTAGGTTTTATATTTGTGGCAGAAGTGGAGAGGAACCGCGCCCAAGGCAGGAATTTCAATTTGACGCTCATTAGCGGCAATCAGGCACCAAAATTCGCGCACAATGCGGGCTCCGACTTTGCTCTGCGTCAGGTGAATCCAACTGATGCATGTGGCACGCTGTGTGTGTGTATGTGCCACAAAGCGCTCTTTGTTTGTGGCATTGGGTAAACAATTCGCACGCAAAGAAAGAACCAATTTTCCGCCTGGCTGCAGTAATAACTTCTCCACCACCGATGCGAAGGGATTGACGCCACTGGATGGCTGATAATGCCACACTTTAATTTATATGAATTATAAAACAAATCACTGCCAAAAACTGCGAAAGACAACAAGTTGGGAAGATAATTTGAGTGAGTGGCTGTCGCACACCACACAAATAATGCATACGTCGGCATATGCGAATAAGCTTAATCCGAATCGAGGCTAAGCACACTTTATTAAAGGCCCAATTTGAATAGGCTTCCATTGTTCTTGCAGCAAACTAAATTTAAATTGCTGCCTAGCATTGTTACTGTTACAATTATGTTAAGCTCGTTACAGAACTGCTTAGTTTATATTTGGGACATTTGGGTCAACTGCTTTAAACTTATATGAAGTTAACAATTTAACATATAACATAAATCGTGCCTGTATGTCTCTTTTCATGGTAGTATTTTCTCTGAATTTCGGTATAATTTTGGCATATTTTATAGCATTGTCACATTAACAAGTTGTATACCAAATATATTGCTTTTAGTACATTTGTCTAAAGCATTGTTTTCTAGGTAGCACAATAAGGCAGCTATCTATCCATATAAAACACACTTTAGCAATCTGTTATAACATTATAATGCAAATGTCTGAATAACAGTTAGCTAAGTAGCAAAGTAAAAAGCTAGGCACCTGTATAAATCAACTGTATACCAAATATTACAGGTTGGTTACATATAACATTCAAGCCCGAAATATTGTCTGCAAAAATTTGCTGTATACAAATTGTGCTATGTATAACAAATTGTAGTGCCTGCTATACATATACAATACATATTAGTTGTGTCACCAACATATTAATTGGGTCACTCACCTAGTGTACATATTGCTGTACAATACTACAAGACCTGTATAAAACATATGTATACCAAATATTACAGGTTGGTTATTCATAACATTCAAGCCCAAAATATTGCCTGCAAAAATATGCAGTATACAAATTGTGCTATGTATAACAAATTTTAGTGCCTGTTATACATATACAATACATATTAGTTGTGTCACCAACACATTAGTTGGGTCACTAACCAAGTGTACATAGTGCTGTAAAATGCTACAAGGCAATGTATAACTTTCGGTATAACACAGAAGCTGTATACTATTCCCACTATTGTATATCAGTTTGTATAACTTAATGTATTCCAAGTCAACAACCATATCTTTATAGTTGCTCCACACTTAAATGAAAGTGCTCCACTCTAAAAGTATGTTGCTAAGTTTGGGACAAGCAGTTAGCTGTTATTGTTGCACTGTTAGCAATTAAGCTGTGCTTGTGGATTCTATGAAAAGAATTCATATACATTAATTTTTACTGACATGAAAGGTTTAAGCAAGCAGTGCAACTGCCCCTTATTTGTGTT
Source organism: Drosophila mimica (assembly GCA_037043585.1). Classification (NCBI taxonomy): domain Eukaryota; kingdom Metazoa; phylum Arthropoda; class Insecta; order Diptera; family Drosophilidae; genus Drosophila; species Drosophila mimica. The sequence continues at coordinate 2,434,934 of JBAMBE010001187.1, forward strand.
TGGGTGAAGAAAATAATAATATAAATAATTATTATGAACAAAGCGAGAAAGGGGTAAGTATTCTTTTGTAATTTTTTAAAAAGTAATCTCAATTTAATCTAAATCAGGATTTATACATTGTCATAAAATACTCGAAAAGTTTTGTAAGGCTTCTTAAACTCTTCACCGAAGTTAAGCCAAATTTTTTCCTATTTTATTTCGGGGAAAAAAATATATTTTAGATGCAAGGAAGGGATTGATGGGAAGTCGGTGAAGGAGAGGGGGGGTCAGCTGCCCCACAACACTCACTGGAAATATATTTGCGCAAATAAACAGTCGCTTGTACTTCTACCGTTTTTAGAATTTCAACACATTTCGCCGCATTTCACACGGCATCGAAAATTGCAAGAGGAGCGCTAATTAAAATCATGGAACTGACGTCTCGATAATTGAATCCGCATTTGGTAACAGTAGCCACAGGTTCCCCTGCCAATCAGATGAAAGTCAACGCCAGAGTTTAGAGTGGGGTGATCAGAGGGCCGAGACCTGTCGCAATGCATCATTCACACACACAAAAAACCACACACACACAAATACACATATCTTGACGGAAAGTGTTGGCTGGACTGGCTCCAACTGGTCTGCTGCTGTCCTCGGCTTGTGAGCTCACCAGTGATCTCTCCCCTTGGGGGTGGTACAGGTGAACTCGACAGATGGCGGCTTAAATATGCGTGACAACAGCAGAAGTGTCCTCGTTTGCAAACCGCGGCCAACCGCTGCGTATTCCTAAGCGATTTCCGCCATGGTTAGCATCATGACCAACAGCCAACAGTCCGTTTGCCAACTTGCAGCCGCACCGATGCCTTTCCCTATGTTTCTCCCTTTGTCACTCCGCCGTCGCAATGCTGCTGCACTCATCTGAACAACTTGAATTTTAATCCATGAAGTGGCCATCAAACTCGTCCAGCTGCCAACTTTGATAAAGTATGCAGGCTTGTTCTGAAAATAACAATATTTTAGCCTACAAATTGGCTGGAAAAAATCGCTGCTAGTTGCATTTAAAAGTGAGTGGGTCAACAGTCAACACCCCTCCAAGGTTAAAACAAAATGGCCCAACACATAGGCAGACACACTACTTCTCCTACTCGCTAAATGTGCAAACTATTAACAATAAAATATGTGTTCAAAACCTATTCAAAAATAGAAATGATCAGAAAAGCACTACTTCTACACTTACCCCCTTATCCTATCAATCATCTAACATCGACAGAATATCTGACTTTTTATAAAACAAAAATCACAACTTTTTTATTGCAATTTACGTGTATCTTATTATTTCAACAAACTTTGGTCTACTAGCCTCAAATGAACTCTATATCTTACTTTGATTGTTTTTTTTATTTATTATGATACTTTTCCGATATTTTGAAATCCATACACTTTTAAGCGAGCAGAGCTTATTTTAATCGCTGCTGTTTCTATTTATAATACAAATTGTACTCAAATTTATTAATGCTAGTATAAAAATAAGTAATAAGTAATAAAAATAATGTAAGCCAACAAGCTTCAATAATATTTCTATGATTTGAGTAGCATAATTACCAGTCTCTCAGATCAGAGCTGATATAGGGAAACTCACCAAGTCATGTTTCATCTCATATTTAAAAAAAATACAATAAAGTGTGAATAAGCGTAATTATTTCCAGCCAAGATTGGCTTTGTTCTTTACTTTAATTTAGCTCTGATTCTCTTAATTTATGGACAGCTTTTTCGTATAATTTTTCCGGCTAAAGTCACCAAAATCATTGTTTTGCTTCGTTTTTATTTGGGTCAGAGGACAAATAATAGCTGTCAAAAAAGCAGCTGCAAAAAAGATATACATATTTCACTCGCTCCTACGTTGTGGAGTAAGTGATCCATCAAATCTGAATATAATAAAGTTAGGTTTTTTCCATGCAACTTCTGCATTCAGCTTCCTATTTTCTCGTTATTTTCAGCAATAAAGTGAATGAAAAACCCATAAACCAAAAACATTTCAAGTGTACTTTAAAAAATTTAAAATCCTCGTTGATTTAATTATATATTTAAACGGTTCAGCATAAAAAATACTGTACAAAACTAAAAAGTTTATTTTGCAGCACAATTACACAATTTTCTGAATTTTCAAACATAGCCCAAATTTTCTCCACACATTTACAATTATTTTCATCACAATGGGTAACTAAATAAATTTTTTTTTGTTTGTATTTTTACCCTTTATTAACTTTTATTTTAGTAATTTGTAACAATTGCTTAAAACTTTTAATTCCACTTAGTTAAAATGAGCATTAGTGTTGAAATTTATGCGAATGCAATCAAACTAATTATTTCGAATGCCTAAAATGCATAGATAACAAATATCAGATGTAGAATATTTTAACTATGCACAATAAATCAGATATTTTCAGCCGCAGGTCGACACAAATGTGCGTTTATTGATAATGCGACATCAACTGTTATTGGCCCAATAAATTAGTTAGGTGTTTATTTGGCTATTGACACTCAATTAAATAACGTATTTAATAACACAATCAACTTATTTGCCAGTTTTTTGTTTGATTTGCTAAGCTCATATTTACACATTTGAAGTGCCTGAAACATGAAATAAATCGTCAGTTACGAACACGTCCACAGGTAAATAAATGGCAAAGATGGCATCGACTCAGTGAAAGATACTTTCTGCGTAAATAAATGAAAATATAAGTATTGCAAAGCAATTCAAATATAAATTGATGAACTTAATTGTTCTCTCGAGGCAATTTAAGCACTTGTAGTTTATTAGTTGAAGATTTAAGATTAATCTATAAAGATATGTATTTCTGTTTTTATATAACAACTCAATTTATATAGATATGTATTTGTGTTTTAACTATTGTTTGAGATATTTTCCTCAAAGCGTTTACCGTTTCGTGCAAATTAAATAGAAACTGCAATGCAATAAATATTTTAAATTAATGCTTAATTGGTTTTTGTGTAATTGCATGAAATTTATTTAAGGTTGACTTAACTAGTCTTGTGGCTTGTGGCTTTGCTCTAGCCTCAAATAAAGATATGTCGATATTGAGACATTGACACATTGCAGCTGCCTCAATCAACGCGTAACATATTATTTTCATATTTGATTGAAATGTAATATTCACTTGGCACACGCCAAGTCGAGTGTGTGCTTGTGTGTGTGTGTGTGTGTGTGTGTTTAGCCATTGGCAACGGCACATTGAGCCTTACAGAAAAGTGCGAGCAACAAGTCGTGTTGCGTCTTGCGTCGCGCCTTCACGTGTCCTTGTCTTTGTCCTTGTACTTGTCCAATCGAAGGTATACCTATAGTCTACTTACCGACAAGCACGCACACAAACATACATTTGTATGTGTATATGTATGCGTATATGTATGTGTGGTGGTGATATAAGCGATACGCTGGCGAATTATGAAGTCAATCTAATCATCCAGGCGCACGCACACATCGCAGGCGTCGCTTGCTGCAATTCACGCACACACACACATGCACACATGCACACACGCACACACACAGATAGACTGCGGCAGTTGGCCACTAAATTATCTACGATAGGCTAAATCAATGTGTTAAGTTGACTGTAAACGGTACATTCGATTAAATGCGGCTTCCAGACCAAAAACTCTTGGCGGCGGCGTCACTTGACTCTGGCACACGGCTCTCTTAAGAGGGGATGGGGTGGGGGGTCGAGCACAGTGACCCAGTTCCATAGTTCGACAGCCTCACACGGAGCATGCCTATCGTCATCGTCATCGCCATCGCCATCGCCATCGCCATCGCCATCGTCAATATCATCGTCTCTCATCGTCTAGCTGTCTCTGCTGGTCCACTCGTTATCCCGACCAAACTCGAAGAGAGTATTTCCCCTCGGCTCGTGACAGCCGCAAACGAAGCTCGGATTCACTCGGCTGAACGATGGATGAATGAAGCCCAGTTAGTTCTTCGCCGACACTCAAACGCATCGGACGTGTCACTCGCATGCCGCCTGACTGCAAAACAGTGACTCGACCACAGCTGCCACGTTCCGTAGATTTTGGCCAACTTCGTTTTCGGTTACGTAGCGCGCTCGCAACAGCGGCAATCGTGGTAGGTGGGGCAGTGGGGCATGTAAAGCCAAAAAAAAAATAAAAATTGCACGTGCTTTTAGCGTGGTGTGATTCAAATGTGAGAAGCTATTCCTTTGAGTGCGCGTGTGTTTCGAATTTTTGCGGCCAACGGCAAAAATTTAAATGAGCATTAAAAAAAAAAATAAAATAAAATAAATAGCTGCAACAGCCAAAAGGAATGCTTAAAACTCAACGAAGTGAAGCACTCAAAATGCACACAAGCAGCCAAGAGCCAGGAGCACCAGCAGCCAGCCAACAACCCAACGGGCAACATAAAGCTAGAAAAATGCTCCGCAAATATGCGAAATTAACAAGAAACTGTCAGGTGCTGAGATTAGCCAGGCAAACGTAAAGCCGGCCTTTTGGACGGCATCCGCTCGACTTCCACTCGTGGTTCCCATGCAATTCCCTGTGTGTGTGTGTGTGTGTGGTTGTGTGTGTGTGTGGGTGTGGGTGTGTGTGGTTGTGTGTGTGTGGGTGTGTGCTTAGCGGTTTGACGCTTCGCTGATTTTTTGCGTCGTTTGCGTCGTTTGCGTTGTTTGCGTCGCTTCATTTCGGTTTTGTCGCCAACCTTAGCTGAAATAAAGCCATTCCTCTGACCTCGCAGAGCGTGGACAAAAGGGGCCACTTTCTGCTCATTTGCCATTGTGCTAAATGAAATATGAACAATTTGAGCATACATATGCAGATAAACACAGATGTATATGCGAGTGTGCCGTTTATCTCAGCAACCACCCCAACACACACACACACACATATGCACACACACATCTGCACACACACATCTGCACACACACATCTGCACACACATTTCGAAACACGCACAGAAACTTTGAAGTGGAGCAGAAAAACTTTGTTTGGCAAGGCTCGCATCATTAATCAAATGTCGAGTGCGCTGGCAGTGCTCAAGTTTTTCTAGTTGCCATCGCCTGCCCTTCTCGCTCTGTGCTCCCCTCCTGTCAGAGCGCTGTCCAAATATAATAATTGAATAAGAGAATATAACAAATGCCCAAAAAGAGAATCACACACACACACACACACACACACACAGACAGTGTCACATTCCCGGATTTCTTGCGAGTTGTGCGCATGCTAATCCAATAAACCTGCCATCAACTTTGTCAGTTGGCCAAAGTGAAGACGCAGCCGAGGCGAAGGCTGACACACTGATTGCAGATGAGTCCTTGGGCACCATGTCATTCCGTCAACTAAATGTCACTCACTAATGAGCATGAATGTCATACACACAAACACCAACACACACACACATGCAGAAATGCAAAGTACGCACATGTTTGTTGTTGTTTGCAACACTTCAGAATTGATTAAGTTTACCGTTTCTACCCCGTAGATAGATTTGCGAGTCCTTCAATATACCCACGAGCAACAGACTTGATTAACGAATCGCTTGCGATATTTCAATTTGTTTGCAAATCAATTAACTGAATTGCTCTGTGGCCACAGTGGATGGAGGGGAGGGAATGGATCAGGCTTTGACACAAATGAGACTTTTATTAAACATTTCATTGGCAACTAGACGCAACTAAAATCAACTGAGATACTTGCAGATCTCGAGTGTCAGCAAGCATGATGTATGCACACAAGAGTCAAAATTACATATGTGCTTGCTTGCAACATTGATTCTCATCTAACTCGGTGCGGCGGCAACTTCACTTCGCCAGTCAAATAGCATTTTAATTAAAAGTTCAGCTCAGCTCGTTTTTGCTGCCAAATGGAATTGCAATTAATTTCTGGTGGGGGTGTGCAGATGTGCCGCCGATGATGGATGTTCGTTCCACACTCCCCCCACTCTGCCACCCGTCAGGGCACATGTTTGTGCAAATAATGTGTTAGTTGGACATCTGTCCACCAATCGGATTGTTATTTGGCGTGTTACCAAATATTCCTTTGCATTTTTGATGTCATCAGGCAACGACAATGTACTGATATGCAAAATAAAAAAACAACAGCGATGAATTGGGGCCAATCAATGTTGCTTTTGTGCATTCTGAATTCCAAAAAGAAATCACATGAAATATAAATGCCAAAAAAAAGACACTGTTTTCGCGCTAGGCAACTATGAATTCCGTTTGCCTCCTGCTGTTCCACTGAACTGCAAGTGCATATGTGTGTGTATGTGTGTGTGTGTGTGTGTGTGTGTGTGTGCACTTATACTTATACAGGCGCAGTGATTATTTGTCAGTAAAGGCGAATTTTAATGGGAATTATTGGGCGTGGTCAAACTGATAAACTGACAGACTTGGTAGAACGGTGGGGAGCGTGTCCTGTTATTATCAATTAAAATGCCAACTGCCCCCGTTTAATGCGTTTACAGGATCGCTTGGCATGGTGCTGATTGCGAATGCCAGTGGCAAATTTGCGTGGAGTGGGGGATGGAGGGGTGGGTGGGGTGGGGTGGTTCACTTCCCACGAGGATGCCAATACAATTTGATTACCTGCAGTGAAATTGGCGTCGCTGAATTGGTTGCTTGTGTTTTCTGCGACTGTGTGCATTATTTAACGACATTTTGGGCGGACTCGCATTCCAATCGAGATTGATAATAAATGCGGAATCGTATTGTGTGTGTGTTTTTTTTTTCCTGCGCCGTAACAGAAAATTGTGAAATTCGCGCACTTCCTGCGACGCAAGCAACAAATGTGACAATCGACTGCTAACAAACCAGACAAAAAAAAAAATAATAAATAATAAAAAAAAAGAAAAAAGAAAGCAGCGTAGTCGATTGCGAAGGACAACAGCAACCAGGACAACGCTCGCGGCAAGTCAAATTGAAACAAACTGACAACCGGTCGGAAAAACACGAAAACGAAAACAAAAATACGAAAATCAATATTTTAAAATTTATGCAACCGTCGATCGAATTGGCATATATAAAACCCCAAAAAGAAAACTCCATGCGAAACTGCAACTGTTCAATTTTCCGTCAGTGGTGCTGGTGGTGCACTTGTGGTTGCTGCTTGGCCGAGCCGGCACAGTGCCAAAAGTGCCTGTAATGCCGCAAGCCGATGCTGGTTAAAGTACGTCGCACAGTAACCAAAGCGAAACCAGCCAGCGGCATCATTTGGAGCACTTGCTCAACTCACACAATAATGGATAATACGAGGGCAAAGTGTTTAATGTTGTCCTTTCTGTGCGCACTGAGTGCGGCCAGCGCCGAGGGCGAAATAATATTTCGCATTGATCCTTTGGGTAAGCAAATAACTTGTTAATGGCAACGCACATCTAATGCAATCATATGTTAATTATGCATCCCTATTGTGGCTGTGTTATAGCCCCATTACTTATGCATACAGACGAGCAAATTGGATGAGCATAACGTGAGCGAAATGGTTAACTAGAGCGGCATAAAAATCCATTTAGTACGCTAATAAAATTTCACAAAATGGCAAACAACCCGGGGATGTGGATGACATGTCGCAATTTCCTGTCCTATTTACTGCTCTCCCGCTGTCTTAGTATTTGGCTCATGGCACAAATATAACTGTCATCTCCACGTGGTCCTTAAATCTATTCATTTGCATATGGCATAAGTACATGACAACTAAATGTAAATTCTCGAGATATCTTTATACGAGGTTATCAGCATATCCACAAGATTTCATCTGTCTTACATATTTAAGGATAGAGATTTAAGAATTCTGTAGGTAATCCTGTCCGGGCGCCCGGCCTTATCTAATGTGCATACATTTGCCTCGTATGAGTAAATATTTCATAGCCCATCAGTTAAAGCAAACTCTCTGTGCGAGCTCATAAATTTAATACTCTCAATTACGCAAAGTAATGTCTGTCTCGAGATTTTTTTCGGAACGACTTCGGCATTTCATCACTTGTCGCTAAAGTGATGAGGAAAAAAATAACTTTTTTACAAGAAGACGCAGTGCGTCCAAACGTTGCGCTTGTGCCACACACACACACACACACAAACACACACACACACACTCCACAAATCCCCTGTTCCCTTATGTCATAAGTGGAATCTGTTGTATTCCGGTAAATTTTGGGTTGGCGGATGTGACAGAAAAGCTAAAAGTATAAATGTATGCAGGTATACAGATGTACAGATATACAGTATACAAATATGCATATGTAACTAACTCTTCCTCTCCCGATTTTGTGTTCATGGACCGCAGCCAAATGCCCGGCGAGCCTGTCAGTCGCCCAGCCATCCATATATGACAAACATGTTCATAAAGTTTGTTTTTGTTTCCGCCGTGCTGCTGCTGTGCTTAAAGACGGATAAACTGTGGACGGATGGAAATGCGGAAAGTTTTCACAAAGTATTAAAAAAGCTCGTAAAATGTCATAAACTTTTGTTTCCTCTGGATTAGACTGGAGTCCACTACAAAACCCGAGCTGGAAACAAAGCAACTGTCAGCAAGAACTGAAAATATTATGACTACAATTTATAATTCACTTTCTTTTTTTTTTTATTTATTTTTATGTTTTTCACTGCAATTTGAGAATGACTCATTTCCACGGACAACCAAATTTACAAGCACTCCTTTGACCGGATCAGCCCAATTATATAGAGAGAAAGAACGAAAGATAAAAGTCGTGGAAAATTAAAAAAAAAATAAATAAAGCTGATGCCGGTAAATTGTGGTTTTCATTTCATTTTCTTACGATGACTTCGTCTTTTACTTAAATTGTTCTCATTATTTTATGGCCCGAAACTATTCCATAATCGATACTATTTGGCTCGGCCACACAAAGATGCCAAATATTAAATTTCATTTAATTATATTTATTTGAACAGTATAGAGAATTGAGTGGGTGCTGGTCACAACAGATACATATCATGTTTTATTAGTTTGGGACCGCAGGGCAAGAATGCCGGAACGCCAATTTGGACCCGAGTTTCGTTCAACAACAGTATCAACAGTGGCAAATTCCCATTTATTAAGCAAGTCAAATGGGACAATAAAATATGGAATCTGACAGTGGAATGGGCAGCACAAAATCCAGACCAACAAAAAGAAACCAACACAATTTTGCATGAGCATCAGAAAGCGGCAAACAGCACAGTGGCAACATCAAAGCGGCAAGTGCGAAACCCGGACGGACAATGGTAATATCGAGGCGACTCTTAGCTCGGCGAGTCGGAGCTATACAGGGCGACACTACCACCGCCCCGCCGCGTACCATCCCCGGGCAAATACATGAGAATAAATCAAAACAAATCAATTTCTTCTGCGCCATTGACTCGGCAAACTCCCGATGACAGTTGCTTTCCTTTTTGCTGCTGAATCCTGTTGGCAGAGCTGGGCATTCAGTCGAGAATTGGCTGTCCCAAAGCTTCGTCTTGACTGTTGACAGCGTATATCCAGGGAACGGGTGGCAAATCTCTTGGTGCGGATGCGGGCGGACAGCACAGCCAGCGAATAGTAGTAACAACTAAATCGGGGCTAAGAGAGCGCAGTTGCTGTCAGGGCCTGAGGAGCTCCACTGAGATTCGGTGAGCCGAAAAACTAAAACAAATTGTCGATATACAAACACAGAGAAATATTGCGCATTACGCAATATATGAAAGCGAATAAATTCATATCTGAATGCATCCGTATATCAAAACTCTGACAATTTTCTTGAAACAGAAGCGAACTCCTATCCTGGTTGGTATATCATAAATTGTGCTCTTCACATTGCGGGCAATCGCATCTGTTTCCCAAGCTCCGACGATGATTAATAACTGAAATATTTTCCACTCAACTAGTTTGACTTTGCGATTATTGAAAGAATCACTTTAATCGCTTGAATTTGAGATTATCAGTTGTTCAGCGACACAAGAGGGTTCATCAATACTTATTTACTGTAGTCAAAATACTTCAAGAAAATAAGAGGAAGTGGAGTGGAGAAATACCTTTTTCATTCTACTTTTTTATGTCTATGCTTAGGTTTAACGGACCAATGTCAACAATATGCAGAGGGAAAAAAATAAAAACAATATTAAAAAAATGTGTGTGCTTACTAAAAAAAACAAATCGATTTTGTTTTTGTGATTTTCTCCTACACTGTCGCTAATCCCGTAATATAAAATATTTGACAACTGTCAGCTTAGTTTGCTATTTCAATAATCGGTTAGAGGGGATGAGGGAGAGAATGTGGAAAGGTGACCTAGATAATTGAAAGACCCTTAAAGCTAAGATTTCCAGCAAATACAAACCACACAGGTTTTCAATTTTATTGCCCACAAAAATACATTTCGCAAGAGGTACCTGCATTTGCTATGAAAAGCATTATATAATAGATTTTGTTCAATGCGCTGACATAATCCCACACACACACACACACACACACACATGTGTTGTAAATATACATATAAATATTCAATCGTTATCTGCTTTGAAGCAAGCGCTCAGTTGCAAGGACTGTATCATTACGTTGTGCAGTGGGAAGGCAGCCCATATCTTTAAATTATTCATAAGTATGTAAAACGATGCGGTGCACATGTGGTAGACGCATACCCATACCCACACGCACATACAAACACACCCACACGCACACACACACACACCCACACGCACACACAGTTGGACTTTGCAAGTTGAGAAAGTAACGTTTGCTGCTCAAAACAAATTTCATGCCCGGCAGTTTTCTGTCGTGACACCCTTCCCGATAGCTCCTGTCACCCGGCAGGCTCGTAAACGGGCGGCCTTTAAGAGAGAGCCTGCCACCGGCATCTGTCTGGACCGCTTTCAATTCCAAATCAAATGAAAAGTTTCATGCAAGCGCCTCAAAAGTGCGCCATCATCCAACTAGTGGCCAGCCAGTGGAGGCACGAGTATATATAAGTATACTACATAAGTATACCAGATATATACATACATATACTACTATATACATACATACATTGTCTGTTTGGGGGCAAACCGCAAGGTCAAAGGAACTTTTGTTATTTTTTGTTGTATTGTGTTTTCAATTTAAGCAACCCGCTGAAAAAACACTTTCACTTTAAAAGGTAAACTTTCTCGGCTCTGCTGTACACGGATTGGGGGCTTGGAGCTTGGAGCAGCCAGTCGATTCCGAATTTTATAGCCGGGCGCAAAGCGAATTTTTATTAGGATTCACTCCATGGCAAAGTGATTCGATTGCCAAAGTCAAATGGCACCAATAAAAACTTCAGAGACTTTCGCTTCCGACCGGCAACGGTTAGCACATTCAGTCAAGGACCAACGGAACCATTTGAAACTTTCCCCTAGGCCAGCAGCCCGGCTGTAAAGTCATAACAATTAATTTCATGTACCGCCAGCTGTCGCAAGTGTACAATAACAAAGATATGAACATTGGGGGGAGTGATTCAAGTACGCAGCCAAATAAAGAACCCATATGCGAATAACATAGAAATTTATAAATTTAATAAGCTTTGTGGAAGTGCAGATTTAGATTTAATACGGCAAAAATGGAGAATACGTTCTTGAATCAAGGTTCCATTGCATTTATAATAATAATTAAAACAATTATAATAATAATATAGATATTTGTAAATTGAATATTAAACGAATCTGCGCATATTAATAATATGTCAGGGCTGAGAACAAATGAATTGTTTTACTCTATTAATCTACTCGGACACTAGATTCAAGCACTAATTTGGCCTGTCCATGTGGTCCACTTGCATCCGAGCGATGGGCAGGACTGATATACGCGACTTGAAATTTATTGTCAGTGGGCGTCGCCCTACCATTTGGCCGTTTAACTGTTTGGCCATGGCCCAGGCAACGGTTTCTCTCATGATTACAGTATTTACATATATATATATACATATATATATAGTATATGGAATATGTATTTGTGGAAATAATTACGGCCAGTGCTGTGTGCTCGTGTTGCTAGTAGCGAAATCGCACCATTTAAATATAATTTATGGCCTGCAATATAAATCAGTCGCCCGTCGCCAGTCAGCCAGCACTGGGCTGCAATATCCTCAATCTCAGTGTCTTTTTCATCCACTCAACCTCACACCCACACCCACATCCTCATCCACATCCACATCCTCAACGCTGGCTGGAACGCCCCTGCCATGGGCAGTCATCAAAAACAAAACCAATTCGCACGCGCAGCTCCCCAAACTCATTAGAGATAAAATGCCGACCGAGAAATAAGCGGTAACGGCTAAATTATATTCCATGCCCCAATTTCAGCCATATACTATTTAGTATATATATATAAACACCATTATATATATATATATATATGTATATACATGAACCATTTACCGCAGTCGCTGATAGATGGGTTTTTTTTATGTTTTGTTTTTTTAGTTTTGGATAGTTTATGCGATATTGCTGGAAATGAATTTATTCCAGCATCTAATTAATCATAGCCATCAATGAAAATCGTATATATACATATATATATATATATATATATATATATATGTATTTATTCTGCAAATTTTTTACCGTCTGCATACTTTATTTTTACATAGAGTACTTTGGAGCCGCATACCTTCGAGCAGGATCTGTGGTCTAAAGTACTAAAGTACACAAGAGGAAAACCAAAATATTCTCCAAGAATTTCGAATAATTTTACTCGGAGCACCCAAGGGTAGCTGGAACACTGGCGCGCTAAAAATGTGCACTTCGCGCCTTGTTCGATGTGCGGAAGCGCATCTCCACCGCTCCCCTCCGACACTCCCACCTTAACTTGTACCTAACTGAGACTGTGCTACTTGACGGCTTTCTGCGGAGTGCCTTTGCCACAACTTCATTGAGTGAGCTGCTTTATTTTGTAACAGCGCAGAGCCTTCAATGTTTCACCAACGTTGCCTCTTGATTGCTCAGGTGGATGGTTTGGTGTTTGCCACACGGTCTACACTTTAAGCGCCCCATGCAGCCGCAGAGTGGAGATTTTTTTAAAGGGGATGGGAAATAGTGAAAGACTTCATTCTGTCGATTTCAATTAATTTCTTAATTAGTTTGCGCAAAAGTCTGACCATTATTAATATATCGGCGTTATATATATTATATTATATTTATAATGATTATAAAAGAAATAATTAGATTAATTATGAATTTCAATTTCTTCTCCTCTTGTTTGTTTTTTACATGTGTCTTGCTGAATGCCAATGGACATTGCGATGGGTAAATAAATGGAACATCACTGTGCATCCATGCCACGTGCCATGAACAGCTCTTTTATCGGCCACACTGCGCACATATCAGAAAGCGGCCTGCGATTCGGATCAGGTGGTAATTGCATGCCCGCGCGGCACAAGCATTTCAATTGAATTTGCCCAGTACAATAAGTTCGTGGCGAAAGGTAAGTGCTCCATTCCCCCCTCTATATCTATCTCTCTCTCTCTCTCTCACTGTTTCTGCATCGCGAGCGCTCTTTCTCTATCTATCTCCCGAGAGAGCCATTCTCGGGCTATTTATTCGCAACACGTCTGCCATTTTGTGCTTTATGTTCATCTCACTTATTCAGATGGCTACAGCATTGAGGAGTTATGCCCCATCACCGGCACCGTTAGACCTGAGGTGCGAGGCAAGGCAAAACATTTGCTGCGTGGTTCAATCTTTGGCTCCACTTCGCAAAAAGTGCCCGCCAACCGCTATGTGAACGGTGGCTACGGATTGGGGGTAATGGCCATGGAAGTTCCCACCAGTACCAGTAATCCAAGTGCAACCAACACCGAATCTTCAGCAGACGATGCTCAGAAGGGCGAAAACTCTTCCGAAAGTTGCATGTGGCCCAACGCTCTTCAGGTAAGTCAGCATCGTTTATAGTGAGTTTTATAAAAAGCTGAACGATGGCCTTAAAAATGACAACAAAAATAAAAATCGATATAAAAAATGCTTAAGGACACTAAAAAATCAAACGAACTGAGAGTTAATCCAATTTTGAGTGGCCGTCTCAAAGAATATTGAGAGATGGTAAAGAATGCTGAAGCAACCGAGACCTAAAATAATAGAATAAGACATATATTGAAGAATGTGTAGATTTTGGTGCTTTTACTGTAAGCGAAAAATATTATCGTAGCACTACTGGAATGATGATGGTATTACTGCAAATTTATTCGAATTATGCCACTTTGCAGAAACTGAGCAATTGCAACACGTCAGAATTCCTTTGAGTGTGCAAAAGCTTACATTTTGCAGTTGCCTAAATATCGTTTAAAATTCCATTTGCCTTCAAAAGGATAAGGGAAATGCGTTCAGTAGAAATTCCAGAGTAACGCTTCCAATTCATTTAACATTTCAGTTGCCTTTTCCGACATTTGAACGCATCCTTTGAACCCAAAGTCGTTGACAGCAAATGAAATGAATTTAAACTTGCAGCAAATTCAACAATGTAGAAAACAATACCGGACAGCTGAATTCGTTTCGGTCTCTTAATGTTCGTTAAAATTGACAGTAGGATAGGACAGTACATACATACAGACAAACATACAGACATAGATACAGACATACATACACACATACATAAGTAGGTACCAAATGAACAGCATGCGTAGCGCAAAAAACATTGACGAAGGCCAAATGTTGCCTTTTTGTCAAAGTCAATGCGTTGTCTGGGATGTCGGCCTACCCGCTGTGTTGGCCAAGATGCCTTCACGTCCCATGGGGTATCATTAGGCCAGGCAGCGATCCCAAAAGTTTCAGTTGAACAGCGCCAACATGGCGCTTAAAATGGCTACCGCAGCATATAATTTCCCGCATAGTTTTTTTTCTTCTCTTTCATTTCCACCATTGTTCAACGAGCTGTTTTCGTTGTTCATCACTCGATTTTTTCTTTCTTTTCTTTTTTGTTGTTGTCCGCTGTTCGTTGGGAAAGCTTCTTCTTCCCCCTCTCTATTGCTGTGCCCTGCAGGGTGTTGCTGTTGTCACTGTCGCTGTCGTTGTTATTAAATTTTGTGACGACTCGTCCAACGGCTGACAGTGCCAAGCAAATCTAAACCTGCTTTCAGTAAGCCTGTGCTCCGTCCCTCTGTCCCTCCGTCCGTCTGTCTGTCTATTCGTGTGGCTGTCCCCACCGACCAGTGCTGTCAACGCAAGATGGTGAAAAATAACTTGAATATAAACAGTTCACACTCGCGCTGCAAATTACGAGACAACAACAGTCATGTGATATCCGCTCTCTTTTTGTGTTGGCCAGGAACTGGACGGGTCTGTCTGCTGACTGCCGCACTAAATAGGACGGTAAACAAAGCAGAAATCCTAATGTAATTCTCTGCAAAATGCGGATCGTTAGCAACAATGTAGCTCTTGATTGAATAGATGCCAACCATTTGATGGACTACATGTTGTATAACAAATAAATGACAACTGTATGTTTTTTTTCAATTAAGAATGAAGATTGGCAAAAGCTTTCAAAGCCTGGGACTAGGTATTTAAAAACTAGTTTAATAGCAATATGTAAAACACAACATTTTACGAGAAACCGCAGTGAATATCTGCGAGTGAATTGTAACCTGAAGCTGGCTAAGTGAATACCTAACAGTGTGTATCGAAATGGATACTTTTCAAACTTTTAAACCAATGGCCAGATGTCAATGTTCATTGGACTGTTGAATATCGCGCAAGCAACAAAAGTTTAAAATATGTTATTCTGTGCATTGTCACGAATTCTCAGAAAAAAGAAATAAAAAAAAACGTTGGCATTGTGAAATTTTTTGATATCTTTCTAGTGGGTACCCAGCTGGTTAGTTGTAGTGCAGAAACCTTATTGACCTTATGTGACATATTTTATGTAACCAAGTTTGATCAAATCATCAACTAAAATACAAAGAAATATTGAAAAGAAGCTCAAACACAACTCGGAACACTTCAATTACATTTTTAATGCAAATATTTTACTTCAATTTGAAAAGTTTACAATTTCCGCTCAGTTCCTGAACTCGTTCACTTTTCAGCTTCTTCTGTTTACACACTAATACGACAGAGTACCAAATAAAAGAAGAAAGAAATTGGAAAACTAAACTGCAACTGATTTTTCCTTCTTTTCTCGTACATTTGCTCTCCTCTCTCCGCTTACAGTACTCCCTGCTGCAGACTGTTGTTGAGGCCTGTCAGAAGAAGAAGCACTGCAAGTTTCACGGCTCCCCGCAGTTTTACGGATTGGGTGCCAGCGGTGTGGGCGATGCATCCGGCACCAGTAGCTATCACAGCAGCACAGCCAGTTCCAATGCAATCAGCAACGACCCATGCCCCAAGCGCAGAAAAATAGTGGAGGTCGCCTACAAATGTCGTCCATGTAAGTAGCACAGTTGCAGCGCAAATTTTGTTTAATTTGGTTGAATTTATTGGGCGTGCAAAAGGACACGTAAACTGGCTAACAAATTTTGTATACAACAAGCACAACGGTTGCGCAAACTGAGCTGAACAATCACAACAGCCGAAATCGACACATAAACGTCCAGCCGAATGAGTTGAACGAGAGTTGGCCTTATCCGGACTTTTAGGTTTTGCGACAGGGTGGTGTTGGCTCGAGGGTGGGTGTAGGGTGGTTGGCGACTTGTTGGGGTGTACCGAAAAGTTTGCGTCCAGTGGCACGTACTGCAGCATACAACGACAATATTTTGCGAAACAAGTACTGTTGGCACAGACGCTCGCAGGCACAGCCGCTGTAACTGGTCCAGACATCCAGCCAAAAACCCACTCAGCCACGCAGGTATCCAGTCAACAAGTTTAGCGGTGCTGTTGTGTGTTCCAAAAATGCACTCAGGTGGAATGAAAGCAACGGCTCTCGGGCGAGTATCGACTAGTCCGTTAGCACTAAACAGCAGTTGAGGGCCGGGTATATCCCAGCTGCCAGGAGGCAGGCAAGCGTATCGAATACGAACTGGCGCAGCAAGGCCAACGGCAACTGTGCCCTCCAGCCCATTACCAGTCCAATAGCATTTTGCACGTGCTTTGTATAACTTGGAAAAAAAAGAACATCGACGATGGAAAATTAAGTTTCCGCGCAGCGTTCGCCACATAGCCCCAAACAGTCATCGGGGCCATCAGGTTTCACAACTGCACTGCATGTGCTGCGTCATTTCCCATGGAATATTTAGAATATTTGTTTTTGAAGCTCAAGTAAGCCTAATGAAGCGGACATGATGAAGTAACGAACAACTCGAGCCTTTCAATTATATAGCTTTCAATCGTTGAGTATCTTAATTATTTGTGGTGAACAGAAATGTAGCAAGATTTGCGTGCTTCTACTGTGAGATGAGGATTATCAAAGCATAAACGAAGCTTTTGCGTTTCGGTTGTTGCAGATGAGTTCCGGAGCAAGGTTGCCTGTCATAACGATGTCGCACAACTGGAATGCAATCCGTATTCGCGGATAGCCCTTTACAGTGCCAGCTTTGGACGCACCGAGTATGAGAGCATTCAGTGTCCGCAGCCGCAGGGTGTCCGCGAGGAGAGTAAGTTCTTTGTTGTGTTTTTTTATTAATCATCAATTAAGTCGATGATATACCTCTGTTCTATAACTGTCCCCTAATAGCATGTCTTGCCTCGTTTGCAACGGAGACTGTGATGCAAATTTGCCATGGACGAAGGCGGTGCAACTTGGCTGCCGATGCGAATACCTTTGGTACGCCGTGCCAGCCAAACTCGCGAATGTATTTGAAGGTTGTTTACACATGCGGTAAGTAGGACGTGGCAAAAAATCAAGGGACGTTTGGTCCTGCCACTCAGAATGATTTAGGGCTCGCCTTTGTTGGCGCTTTGCATCCCATCGCATCGCATCGTATCGCGCGTCAGAGCGCAAGATTGATGTCTGGTGCTTGGCGTCCGACCCTCTGTTACCGGTGACTTGGCCACATGATTTATGTTGCTCGTTTGGGTGCTCTATGTCTTTGTTCCATAGTGCCGAAGCAAGTGCTAAAAGAGAGCAACGAGTCAGATGTTGAGGCTGACGAGACGGAGGACTTTGAGGGCGACGTCAACGACCTGTACGACGATGATCTCATCTACAAGGAGTCAGAGGCCATACCCAAATTGTACAGTAATACAACTAAAACAGCGCAAGGAAATGGAACCAGCGGCACCGGACTCGCAGCCAACGCCAATCCAGATGGCATTCGCCCCACGACAAACAACTCATTGGACACAGATGCGGATGGTAGCGGCGTCAATCCGGTGATGACACACAGCGCCGACTTAAGTCTAGAGGGTAAGCCCAATTTGACATGACCTAAACTTTAGGTTACATTTACAGTAATAGAAACAAGACAGGCTGGCTTTCATAGGCACGCAGAATTATATACCCTTGCTGACCCATTGCACCAATGGGAGCTATACGAAATAGTGGTCTGATTTTGATGATTTTTTCTCAAAATGTGGAAAGCAAAATGAAACTATTGAGTTGGACATTAGTAGCTCGGTAAACAAAAAAGTTTGTTGGTACAAAAACTCAGCTTTCGCCCAATTGTTTAGCTTACACAGTTAGCAGTAAAATTCCTTTGCCTCTGCCAGGGTATACAAAACAAGTCAACACCAGTCCGAAGGCAGTGCCACGTTTGCCGGGATTGTGGCAACCGGGGGCCTTATGTGAAACAGTCTCGAAACGTTGGCTTAATCCCAAAAGGACTCATTGTCGCAGACTTTTTACGAATGTCAAATCTTCTTTGCAAAACAGCTTTAAATTCGAATTAAATTCAATTCGAAATAAGACAGGACCGGGCTTATGGTGCCCTTCTTAGGCAAATCCTAGGCTCAAATGACTTTTTTTTATTATGAAAACACATTTCCCTATTGTGCTCCACAGACGACCAGCAGCGCCTCTATTTGTATTTGTTAATTGTTGGATCGGTTGGGGTGCTGTTCTCCATTGTTATTGTGGCCGCGCGACTTGTGCTTCAGAAGCGCCGGATGGCCAGTGATACGCATTCCAACTCTTCGACCAAGGGCGGCGGGAACGGTGTATTGGCTGACGAGACAACCATTCCAAGCGGCTTCAACGACACCATTTCGGAAATAGACGCTGACATAGATCTTACCACTTCCATACCATTGCCGAGTGTATCCAAGAACGAGGTGGGTAGCCCTGTTCATCTCTATTCATCAGTCAATCCCATCTATCATCTGCCACTGCAGAACTACATTACCTACGCGCCAGCCAGCAGCTTATATGCTGGTCTGGCACCCAGTCAATTGGCTACAGTTGGCGGATCATGCACGACGCCTGGCCTAATCACAAATCCCCTGCTGATGGGTGCACGTCAGTCTCCGGATCTAATTGGCATCACCCCGAGCACTTATGTAGCGACGAGCAGTGCAGGCAATGCAGCTTCTGGCCAGGCCCCCATGACGAGTATTCTGGCACCAGCGATTGTTATTGGTGCAAACGGTCCTGGTGGATCTTTGCCCGGCAGCAGTGGCATAAGTAAGTATCTCTTTTAACCTCAATCCCATGCAGGTCTATTTGAATTGTGATGCATGTCTCGTCAACTGTTTCGTTTGCGTTGCTTTGCTTTGCAGACACCATGGTTCCACTTACGTCCCTCACCCAATACACAACGGCACCCACCATTCGCGGTGGCTACATTATAAACGCCGATGGCATGGGTGTACTGCAGCGACCTAGCAACTCGCCGACGCCGCCTTCCTCTTTAGCCAGCGGATCTCCGGCACATCCGCCGATCCAACAGACGCCGACCACATCACCGCTGGCCATGACTACGCTAAGTCATGTTCCAGCCCCGGGCACATCAACGCTGCGCCGCACAAAGCCGACGACGGCAATGCTTCATACACAGCTCTCGTATGATGGCACGGCTCCGCGCACTCTTTCAACTGGTTTACCCGTGAGCTCACAGTTTTATTACGGATGACCAAGCATGGGGGACTGTGAGCCGCACGTTTACACCACAGCCATCAGCGTGACCACCCCGAACGTCCATAGTTATGCTAGGCAGAATGTGACAGGTTCCCTGGCTGAGCCTCCGACTGTCTCCGGTCCAGATGCCGCTCATGTGTTGGCGCCAACGAGGCCCTAGCCACATGCCGGCAATGGTGCAGTGATGCCATTGAGTACTCCTAGCATAAAAGACAATACAAAACCAGAGGGCGATAAACTAACCGCAGAGCTCGCTAGTCATAACCGGAAACAGCCCTAATAACAAGAACAACAACAACAACAGGTGTGTAAAGGGTGAATGGCTTAAACAGCCAGTCTGGTCAACATTAGCTGGTGTCCCTTTTTAGAAAAGTGAAAAAAAAATATATATGTATGCATAACTATACTTAAATGGACGAGCTTCCTTTAACTGTAAATTACTAGTGAATGGAACATACGCATACCAATTAAGTAAATAGTTGGTCGCACAGCAAAGTTAGGCTAGAAAAATCCATAGATTAAGCTTTGAAATGTTGTTTGTGTGTGCAGAATTCTCCAACTGAATGAATGATGAATCCGATATCATTAAATTTATGTTTCATGCAATCCTTGGCTCCCAATTGTTCTCATAGTAACGTGAAATCATTAAAAATGTATTTAATATGCTTCGATGATGCTCCAATTAAGCAGACAAAAAGCAGAAGCGCCAAGCAGCTTCCTATAGCACAAAAATTATACGGTTGAAAGTTACAAATAAAAACAAATTGCGTGGAGCTCATTTTATGTTATTAATAATGTAAACGCACTCATAAATATGAACACAGATCCTATGAATAAGCGGCAACAACCTCTAAGAAGAACAACAAGCACCACACATACATCATCAGGGAAACAAACCAGAAACAATGTTGGTTGGCAGGGGGGGGGGGGGGGGTAAACTAATGGCTTGTCAGTGCCGAGAAAAGCGTTGCTCTTCTGCTATACGAATCCCAAAAATGTACACACTCACATATATTTCTGTGTACATTCATACCCCCATAAATTTAACGATACTCCCTCTTTCTTATTAAAGCGAATCTTCATAATTGTCGGCACCTATGTGAATGCGAGTGGGTGAGTTGCGCACATGATAAGGAAAGCCCAAGTTCAGAGTGTGTGTGTGTGTGGGACTGTGTGTGAATGTGTGTGCATGTGTGTGCATGTGTGTGCGTGTGTGTGTTTTGTATAGGTTGCTGAATTTCGTGAACGCTAACCTCACCAAAACAAACAAAGGCCATATGTATAACGAAGCAAAATCATAACTCAGGCGCTGCGTACAACTTGTCGTATGAGTGATTTCGCGTGTGTGCATAGTTCATTGGTGGGTATTTGGAAATAATGCGCTACAAATGGATGATCGTAATTAATATCCGGACCCGAATGCCTTTGGCTGGGGTATGAAAAACGGTTGGCCAGCGAGTTAATGGATTGCTCCTGCGTGCCAAGGTGAGTAGGTTGATGATACCTGTGCCTGAATATCTACATACATCATGTATACATATGTACATATGTATGTAAGTATTTAAGCCTATGAGAGTGTGTGTGTGTGTGTGTGTGTGTGTGTGTGTGTGTGTGAGAGAGCGTGGGAATGCTGCTGCAGACAACATCCTAGGACATAGTCATAGTCTGGTGTCTTTTTAGTCGTCTTTCATCTCTTTGTTAAAGTTGACGTTATAGTTTCAAATGTCAAGTGCCTTCCTAATTAGAATTTAAGTGTATACTTTCAAAAGGTTGGGCTGAATCCAATTAGTATGTATATATAATAGCATATATAACCCAAATTCATACAACAGTAAATCGATTAACCTTTCAAAATAGCCACCAGCGCCCCACTACCCAATTAGCCAAAGTGTAAATACAATGTTTAGGAAAAACAATACGGAATATAGAGCAAAACTAGGCAAACCAAAAAAAGAAAAGATAGCTGATAGCAATTATAGTGCAGTTGCATCAAAAACGGACCTAAACCTAAACAAAAACTCAATTTACTAACTAGCAAATTGGTTTATGTGTTTTTATTGTTGTTTCGCTTCCTTGTGGTCAGCTATATTTTGCGGTCTTCCGGTTCGTGAATAGCATATAATGGGATTGGAGCGACTCAATTAATAAATAACTACAAATGCATGCTCACAATAGAGAGGTTATTCATTAAATGTACATAAAATATTCGTGTTACGCTAAATTTTAGACAATGACCTCCTCTAAATGCATTGTGAATTAGATGTAATCGCAACTATTCGTAAAATAAAATCACTACAAAAACATACAGGCAAATTAATTAAAATCTCAACAGCATTCTGTAATTAAAATTGTGCACTAGGTACTGGAAAATGTTGATAAAAACCAAAGCATAGTACTAAGTTTGAACTTAAGCTAAACTGTGAATATAATTTTGTTATAGTTAATTTTCACTTATATATTGTATCTTTTGTATGTTTCATTTTAAAAAATTTATAGTTAATAAATAAAATACTTAATAAAAAAAAAAACGCAATAACAATTTTATTCCGAACAAATATTTTGGGTAGGTAAGAAAGAAAATTAATATAATTATCTCTCTCAATTTTAGCTGAGCTTATGGAAATTGCAATGTCTAATTTAGTTCCTTAAGCAAAATTAATCCCCTAAAATATTTGGTTTCGTTTAATGCTTTCTTGTAGATAATCATACTAAGTACTTAAATGAATCTATGTTAAGAAGGCAAACTAAGTACACTAGAGAAATCTTGTACGATTAGTCGATTTTGGAACGAATTCGAATTAACGAAGCGTGAATGAAATCAACTTGGAACTAAGTACACGCCCCCCAGGGGCAAAGACAACACAGCTCGACCAAACGTGTCTGGAACTATTGCGAAATCCGTTCGAGCTGCGGGAAGAGTAAGGAACTGAAAGAAACGAGTGAACGGCTTGATTAAATTTGTTGGCAGCGAAAATTTATGGAAGCGCCATGAGCTTTGGCTGCTAATTGGTTTATAAATTAGAATTTCAACGGAACATTAAGCCAGCCATCTCAACCAAATAAACCCACAACAATTTCAAACACCATCGTAATCAATATTTATTGCGAGCCAACAACAAAGTGGAAAACACTGACTATCCGTATTGGGTGGTAATAAGCTGACAAGGTGGTTGTGCGGATATCTGAAGTATGCAAATATATATACATATATATATATTTATGAGTGTGCGCTCAATTGAGATGGCTTAGCTTACCACTTAGCTACTGGTGTATTTTATCATTTTAATGAGCGTTAAAACTTACGCAAAGCTGAAACCTTCGAATTTCACAATTTACATAGAAATTTGGGTTGAGTTTCTATAAATAATCAAATTAATAGTTCTTATTGAGGTTGAACAGTTTTTTTAAATAGCACTAACAATTTGCAGACTGTAAAGTTTAAGTTTACAATGATATCTTACATAAAACATTTCTATACATTATTTGCAAAAAATACGATTATTAAGGCCAAATACGGAACGAGGAAAAGAGATGTAAAAAATAGTGATTTGGAATTTATGCATAAAATATAATGTTTAAATATAAACTGACTCATAATGTGTTCAATGTAATTAAATAGATATTTAACTATATCGGTAAGAAATTATTTGAACTGATATTGTGCGTTGGTCATTGTTAACGTCCACAACATGCATTCTTAATATCCTTGATTAGATTTTATCTTTGTCTTAAGCACGACTAGTAACTTCAATTTAAGTTCATCTGAGAAACTCATAAATGAAATAAAAGGCAAGCTGGTGTGACTTATTTTAATACATTTTTAATGTTGACTTAGCTTTAATAGATTGGATTCCTCCGTGAGAATTTCACCTCCTACATGTGTTTGTGTGTGCTTACAAGAGACGCAACACGCTAGCCCTCTGCTAATATATAAGTACTTGCAGCAATCTAATTAAAGATAATGTTACAAGCATTATTAATTAATTTGTGGCAATCAAGAAACATGTCCGACTACACTCTGCTCTCCGCACTCCATTAGCCAAGTTCGCAACTGCTTGGCTTTGTTTTTCCATTTTGGCAAAGTTTGGGAGCCACCTGCGTGCCACATGGGTCTGTAATTACTTTACGTTGCATGTGCTCTGATTGTACTCCCTGATGGCGACCGCCATTGCGTGATGTCATCCCTAGTGTTTTTGCTACAATCTTGTTGGAGGAGATGGTCGAAATTCGCGAAAATGTGAAACTGTTGCATGTCAGTGTCAGGAGACATTAGCTTCTGACTCGTTGACCAACGTCATCGGCTACTTAGCCGAAAATGACATAAAGTTTCTGCAATGTGGAGAGCTCATCATGACAAGTGTTCCCGCCCCACGTAATTGTCGTTATAGTCTCATCGCAAATATGTCTGCCACACACTGCGGTAATTACATTAATTCCATGCTGACCTTTAACTTTTGTCTCTTTGTGCCCAGTAATATCAACAGGGCCACAGGCACCTTCCGAATTTGGCACTGATGTGGTTGACTGACAAGCATTGGGGAAAAATGCCCAAGCAAAATTAAAGTCAGAGTAAAAAAAACATAGCAGGAATTTCATGTCATGTCAACAGCCAACATAGCTTTGTAGTTGTTGTAGCCATTGTCTCCCGATTTCTCAGTGTGTACTTAAATTTGTTCTTAAATGAAAATCGATAATTCATAAAACACTTTCTGACTCATATGCACTTCGTGTGTGTGTGTGTGTGTTTGTGGTTGTGTGTGTGCTTGCGGTTGTGTGTGCTCGCATAAGTACTTTTAAAGCGACTGTCCCACCCTAAAGCCTATCGGACTTTCTGATAATTTCCTTTCCTTTGTCAAATTTGTGAATAATACAAAAAAAAGAAAGAAAAGTCGAGTGGGTTTTGTATTACCGGAAGCACACTTTCCATTTTTTGCATGACCTCACCATTAAACCTAATATTTTTTGGTGTGACCTTCTTAAGGCGATTAAGCTTGCACATCTTCAGCAAAATACAAGTACGTGTTTTTGGCCATTGATAAGCTAAATAGTAAAATATGATTATAGTGCAGAGCCGGATTATATAAAAAAGTGAACAAAATGCTTTCAAATATGCTTTGAATTCATCTCGCAAACAAAAGCTTAAAGCCAACAAAAAAGTTTAGTACTTTAAAATAAGTTGAAGTTCTCCTTTATTTTTTGTTTTCCATATTAGGTTTATATTGTATAATGTATTATTCAACAGCATGTGATTGTTCCAGTCTAGTGAAAATGGCTTGTTAATACGACATTAAATCTTGCAATTAAAGCAGATATTAAAAGCTTTTACATTAATTAAGAACCCAAGTTACCCTGATAAGCTGGTTGCTGAGTTAGTGTGCCCACTCTGAAGGATATGCAAATTAAGAAGAAAAATGATGAAAAACTGAGACTAACACAGCCGGCTGTCTGTAAACTTACACTTAATTCTCATCATTTTTTCACATTCACAAGTATAGTGGAAAATTCTAAGCGAAAAAAACGCAAGAATAATGGGAAAAGCTCATCTGCAGAAGTTCTTCAGCTGAAGACTTTCGTGTATATATGTATGTATATCCAAAGACGAGCCGAAGTAGTAACTTGTGTTGTCCTTCGGCACAGCTGAATAAAAGATGAGTTTAAGGCAAAGTTCTGCATGTTCTTTTCCTGCCAACCAGCTCGAAATTTCGTGTCTTTTACATTCCCTTTACATTTGATGTGCACCGCACTTTGCCACAAATTGAATGCCGCTCAAATAATTTATCTAATTTTTTTAGTACACTCTGACCAACATTCCTCATATAGAGTCCCCCTGGAACTTCGTAACGAATCAGCAGTTATCATCACTTTGATGTGCTCTTTTCTTATTTTTTGGTTATTATTTTGAGTCATTTGTAACCTGTACCGATTTGACAGACAAAGTCACATGCTGTGTATACATAATTTGAACATAAGGTTGACTACAGACCTATTAACCACTGTAAGAGTACAGCTTTATGTCCTATATAGATAATCAAATATTTACATAACATTATTTGCTAGACACCAATAACATATTCCTAGTCATAAATATGCCATATGGCGTACAAGCCAAAAGTCATAAGCGTGGTGAAGAAAGTTTTTATAATGATACCATGAAACCAAAGTCAAGTTGTTCCGCAAGGACACACAACAAAACAAATAAACACTTTGTACATTAATAGCACTTTTTATCTTTGGTCATTTTCATTTTTTTCAGGGTAGTAGCTGGGGGAAGAAAATGGTCGCAAGCTAAAAATTTGAGGCGTACTTTTAGGGGCAAACTGGGAAGAGAATATATACTCAAACCCGTCCATATCTCGCAGATTTTGTAGAGGCATGTAGCTAGTCTGGGGTTCTACATTCAAGATATATGACGTAATCTCAGAACACGTAGACTTATGAAATTCCACATATAAATGTTTGACACACGAATCGGCAAGTTCTGCAAAGTTTTTGTTAATCTGACTTAAAATGAAAAATGGCAAACTTTATTTCTAATTTGTTTAGAAATTCAAAAGATAAAAATATTATTTTTGCCTTTCAATGTCATGGAAATTCGCGCGTGTCGAAGCATTAACTTTACGATGCTAATAATGCTTGACTTTTCAATATGTATCTAACGGTTTTTATCTATACTGCCAAGGTCGTGATCAAATTGCTAGTGCCTTTTGACAAGGGTCAAAGCTCTTATAGATTTTGCTGGCAAATATTCACATTCAGTATTCATTAAAAATTAAAATGCATTGGCATATTAAAATTTTTTTTTTATGGGAACAAATCAATAGTTTTTTGCATTATTTGTTTGGTATTTTAATTAAATACATTTCATTCAGTGCGTAACTTCTGTTTTAGAATAATCTTTGTGAGAAGAAAAATTGTACATAGAATTTGTTTGTTATTTTGTTACAGTTAAAAATGCTTTAATTACATGGTACATAGCCACTTCTAACGATTGTTTCGCAGCCAGCCGTTTCCTCAGAGACATCTGACTATTTTTGTCTTTCATGTAGTGAACTTTCTTTTGGAGTGGCCCGTCTCAAAGAAACTTCATCCTATATGGTTTACATTTTCGAACCCATTAACTAAGCACTTGGCCTTTACTGACTGCCCGTCCTTCCTAGTTTGGACGAGTTCAGTTTTTGAGCTCTTTGTCGTCGGGCACTCGATTTTAGCTTCCAAAGGCAATTAGGAAAGTTTTGTGATGCCGAGTGCTTGGTCGTTATCGCTTAAGATTGAGTTTCAGGCTGACAGACTCTTGGCCTGCAGAAAATGCGCTGAGTAGAGCGTAATTTAGCCTATTGTGAGTTGTCAAAGGCTAGCTGAGCATTGTTCTGTTACCAAGAACAACTGAGAACTCTCCAGTTAAGAGAGCTCGACTAAAAGATGCCCTAGAAGAAACCCGTGTACTAGTGCCAAAATTTCGCCTTAAAAGGAACTTGTCTAAAATTGCAGCAGAGCTTGTTTTCATTTGCAAGCCCGAACTGAAATCACCAATAAAGCTATGATCGATATAATAAAATATAGTTGTTCTGTGAGTGGTATATGGGAAGTATTTAGCTCTTATAGTCTCAAAAATCCTTCGATTGACAAATGCGGAAATGGCTAGATCGATTCGGCTGGCTTAAGGGAGCAAAGTTACTTTTCCACAATTTCATCCC
Source organism: Drosophila mimica (assembly GCA_037043585.1). Classification (NCBI taxonomy): domain Eukaryota; kingdom Metazoa; phylum Arthropoda; class Insecta; order Diptera; family Drosophilidae; genus Drosophila; species Drosophila mimica. The sequence goes on from JBAMBE010001187.1 coordinate 2,462,555, forward strand.
TCCCTCTTTAAACATTTTTAATGAGTTCAGAGTTTGAAACCGCGAATGAAATGGTTAACACAAGGATTGCCAATCAACACAAACTTTTGTGGCACTGGGTGCACACATGGCAGTGAAAGTTATATGGATGCAATGCAATTTGCTACTTTAATATAATTATAAAGTGGAGCATTTTCCGGGGTGCATTGGCACAAGGTCGCATCGTTTGGGTGCTGCATGTGCTTCCAGACTGTTTGTCACAATAACTGCGCAAACTTCGCTAGATTAACACATTAATTGCACGTGCTCCCTGCAAATGTCTGGAGCGTCTTATAGCTGCAAGCTGCTAAAGTATCTATTTGTTGTAACACGTTTTCGCTTCCGATTGTCATGACAACGCACAGAACACGTCCAGACAGTGGTTACAGCTTAACCTCAGATAATTACTTCAAATAACACAATAAGTTCCTTGCTTGGCCGCCGTCTGTCTTTAGCATAATTAATAACATAGTCGTGACCTGGTATCCGAAATTTCGCTTGGGGCACACTTGTAAGACATGTGGGTGTGGGTGTGGGTGCATTATTCATGAACTAACAACTGGATAGCAACGCCGATGATTATGTGTCGTTGCCATTGCCATGACAGGGACGTCGCAAAGGACTCACATTCAGCAATTCACTTGAAATTAGCTCCGAGCAAGAGCAGATTGAGTTAATCATCGGTTGACCACAGAGCAGACAAGAGCTAAGTACGGAGTAGAGACTCTGTCATGATGGCAGCCAGTCAAAGTCATCAATCAAATTTGCGATGTTGTTGGCTAAATGAAACTGGATTGAGACCCGCCACTCGTGGCCGTCGTGTCCATTGATTTCGTATAGCGCATGTTTCGCGTCGCTCGCCGCACGTCGCCAGAAGCAACAAATGCTGGGCGAGTTATGACTAACGACTGAGACCAGGCAGAGTGTAATGTGGCAAGTACACACATAAGCACAAGCACATACACATATACACACACATACACACATGCACGCATAAAAGTGCTACATGGCAATAAACACAAAATTGCGTATACGACATGTTGCAGCAGCATCAAGGCCAGAACTTTGGTGTGCTGAGACGCTACAAGCGGCCCCAACTGTAAAAATCTCTTTTGAAATTCTACAATAAAAAATGTTCATTTCATACTCTCCACGGTTGCCAAATGTGTGCCTCTGACCCAGGAAAGAGGTCATATCATTTTGCTTTTATTAGTGTTTTTGTTTACATTTTATTGGATTTTCTTCATTTTTTTTTGCTCACATTTATGTCTGCAATGCAGAGTACGCACATTAACCAAGGCGCCCAGTAGGCTGACTTGAAGGTCAAAGCGGTCAAAATTATGCTTAAGCACCTTATGGCGACGCATTTGTAGCCAGCACTTCTCGAGAAAATCGAGTAATACGACTCCAGAGGGAGTTACGCCGTGCATCGCAAACCAATCGGGGAACATTGCGGAAGCCAACGAATTTAATTATTACATGAGTTTGTATACGATGAAGAATACAAGCGACTCATTTGTAGTACGTGCAGTGCTGAAGTGCAGTAAAAGATGCATATAAGGATCCTTAGGGAGGGACTTGTTGTGTCAGCCCAAAACCGGGAATTCATTTTCATTGTCGTCTTTTCGGAGAATCAAAGCAATTAAGATTTTGCTGCAGATGATGCTGCATGCCGCAGCCGTGTGAGTGTGTTGTGTCGTTTTGCCAACATGCTAGAATGCCACATGTAATTTGCATCCCGAAATTTTCACTAAAACTTGCTGATGCAGCAAATGAAAGTTTGATTTGTAGCTTAGCTGTCCTGTTATACAACTATGCACATTGAGGTTGTGTTGTGTCGACTGTGAGACGAGATGGGAGTGTGTTTGGGATGTGTGTTTGGGGTGCTTGTGTGTGTGTGTGTGGGTGTGGGTGTGGGTGTGGGTGTGGGTGTGGGTGTGGGTGTGGATGGGTGTGCATGTAGTTTACTCACGTAGCTGTTGTCTGGAGGTTGATTACGCTCTAACAAAGGGGTATTTTTGTCAGGTTGCGGCTCATGTCAGAGAATACATTTTCTGTCTGCATCCAGCAAAATAATTCATCTCATTTTACTTATTATGAGACAAAGCCCATCACATTTTCGGTATGTCTAAAAACATGTTAGTCTACTTGATATTTAAGATGGATTCACTTTAAGGGAGGCCATTTAATTAAAAGCACGAGACAGACAATGAATGAGATTAAATTTATAAGCTTTAAGTAATACTTGTAATGTCTCACAATTTTGTAATTTACAGCCTTAAAATGTATGTATATATGCTGAAATAGTACATACATTTGTAAATAATATATAATCAACAAACAGATGAATTTAATCGTATTACATTAACTTGCTTGCTCTGAAGCATGCCTCAGACACAACATTAATGTGAGCACTTGAGTCAATGTCTTTAATAAGGAATTTATTTTATTTCTGCTTCAGGCAAGCGGACCGTTCCTATGTAATTCTAAATGTTACCAAGACAACTAAATTGAAGTAATTTCGAGACGTAATTAAATTGACATGTTGGGACCTCTTGACTATCTTGTAGTATTCGCAAGCCACTCACAAGCCACTCATATGCCTCTTATTAAATCGTTGCATGGGCGAATAAATGCTCCGATAATGTGTGACCGCACAAACTTTTGCTGTGGGCCAAGTTTTCAAACGAGTTTGCTGGACATCGAAAGCCCAATAAAGTGACAAATTTGTGGTAAATCTACAAGAATATGAAATTAAATTAACATGGAACTGGAACTGTTGCCAAACTTTATCAAAAAACCCCCTTGAACTGCCAACGCTGCCAAGTTGATGGACGGGCCAAAACCCGGCTGATTAGAACCCATCTATCGCCTAGGGACAAGCTGCTTACCGCGTTGCGCAGAACTTTTCAAAGATTTTTGGGCAAGGGCCAATTTGATGGATGGTTTGTGGCGATGATAGGCGTGGTGTGTATAGTATATGTATATACATATATATATATATATTAATATGTATATATAAATTTAATGATTTAAGGAATTCGAATATTATTTTTATGGCAGTTGAACAGTTTTCGTAAATTGTTTAATAGCACCATCAAGCAGTAATATTACCCTTTGTTTGAGGAAGTTATAAGTTATAAGAATTATTAAACGGTTCTCGCTGGACATTCTCGACTATAAGTTAATTGCTTAATATATCTTTAGTATTCATGCCCCACATAAAACTAAATCTCGGCAACGCATACGACAAAGCTACTTTCATATGCATATATAAATGCCTTAAGCCATACGAATATATTTTAGACTATGTAGTAGCTTTAAGTGTTCCAAATCTCACTTTCAGCTAGATTTACTAGTAGTATTGCAACCCTGTCAAATACAAGGGCGAACTGGACCGTGGTTAGTCCGAGTTTGGTGCTTCGAGTGCATTAAGGCCACTCGATTCTAATAAAGCCTGGAAGATATGCAACATTCGTTTAGCATAACAAAAGCGGGACGCAGGCACTGTGAATAAATTCATATGTTCACTGGCATTCATATTAATATATATATACAAATATATATGAATGTATATGTATACAGTAAAACCTGTATAAATCGACTGCTTTACAGATGCTAGATATTTAATACGATTAGCGTATAAATATTTAGTTTGGTCGTAAAAATATAATGTATATTTATATAAAGCCAATGTTTATACGAAATATGCGGGGTTTAAATACGGTTTAAAAATACTTTTGCCAGGCGTGAGAATGTTCCTGTAGTTGAAAATTTTTTTACTTACATATTTTATGCTTCGCATTTTCATTCATTGCCCGGGAATCCTGCAACTTTCATTTAACACATGTCTCTGAGGCAGGCAGCGGCAGCTCTTCACGAATAAATTAAATTGGGAATGCAACTCGTGCGTTAAACCCTCCAATGCGTGTCTACTTTGTTCCGTTATTTTAATGAAATCGATGTTTTCCATAAAAAATTTTTTTTTTTACTAGACTCAAAGCACAATGTGTGACTTTTGATATACAAAAAATTATTTTTTTTTCCATTAAATTACAAAAAAAAAAAATCCATGCAAATGCAAATGACAGTCGTATAGAACAAGTTTCAGTCTGGTAAATACCAGATTTCTGACCACACCAGAAATCGGGAAACCTTTCTGGCCACCGTCGTAGCAAATTTCGCCGAAATATAAACATTTTTTGCGACGGAAATCATTTTTGGTTTTATTTGCTTTGCGATAAAGAATATGTCAATGCCAATAAAGGCGAATATAAAATTGTCATAAAAAGTATGCCGAGATGTTTCATCAAGGTGCGTGCCTCTCTTGGCGACAGCACCAAATTAAATCAATAACCATGCCTCCGATTCCGCGACGCCGTGGTCACGGCGATTTTTTATGGGGCGCGTGGTACGACATTAAAAGCAACATGCCGTATACGCAATAATTCAATTAGAGTTTGGGCATAATTAATTTTTAAACCTGGTCATGCCTCGAGCTGTATCCAGTCATAAAGCTTCTGAATATAATTTAAGTGTTGCTGTAAAATGCACTTGAAATCGATGTTGATTAACCTTATGCGTATCCATGAAAATGTATCCGGTATGTTACACAAAAATTCAGTTTCAAGGGAATTCCAATAAGCTTTCACGCTATATTGGAGCCTCTTCGATGACTACGTGCTTTCAGTTGCGTTGGATACACTGTATCAAGTACCGGGCTGATTTCTTTGAACCTACACGTCACAGAGTCAAAAACTCGAAATGAATCTTGATTGCGCACAAGCTGAAGCAAATGCGTATCTATTGTTCTGAATTGTTTGACCCGTTTATCGTTTACCGTTTACCGTCGGTGTATTCTGTAGCAGACACATGTTGCACATTGTTTGCAAAAAAGAAATGATTTGTTCGCTTTTCACTTGAATAGGTAAAGAAACACTTTTTTATGAAGTGGCCGTTTGAGCTTCATGAGGTTTACATATGTACCTCACCTGCTCCGTTGGGCGTCCTTTTCTCGTCTGCCGGGCTGTAACTGACTACCCAATACTTCTCCACACTTAAGTATGTATGGCTGCAGCGACACTTCGGTGTCTCATAGTAGGAAGGCAACCAAAATTTAAATAAATTAAAAATTGTATGTGCATTCCAGAGCGTTGAGGAATGTGTATAATTTTCCCTTTTGGGCATTCTGCTCCCCATTCACCTGAGCCAAAAAATAGTAATTTACATGCTGAAGTTTTCACACCGATGAGTACAAAACACAAACAAGGAAAGAGACGAAGTGAAGACCCAAGTTTGCACCGTTGCAATGTATGAAAGCTGCTAAAAAAAACAGATTTTCGCTTGCATATGCAGAAAACATTTCCGAAGGAACTGCTCCGACCCTGAAACCATTTTTTTTTATTTTTTTTCCCCCGCGTTAGCATCCAAAGGTTAGGGGTTGTGCTCACATCGCTGAGTTTCGCTGAAGCTCACGGTTGCCACAAGGTGCGTATCTCAGACGCGGAAATTAGCAGCGTGCGCACTGAAAGGAACTAACTGACAGTGTCGCAGAAAAGTTATCACTCGGCGTTGGCACTTAAATCCCTAAAGCCGCCATTTCATGCATTAAAAACATCTTTATCTCAGGTAGGTAGAATTTAATCAAATGTTTGAACACAAATTTGATTCCTATTGAATGCTGTTGTTGCATCGACAGTGGCAACTGCAGCTGGTTCATCAGCGAAACAGCAGCAGCATGCAGCATGCTGCAAACGATGATGCCTGATGACATCTTGCCAAGTGACTGGCTGTCAGTGGCCTGGCAGCTCCATAGCCCATTTGTTGCAGGTGCAGGCAACGCGTGGCAGAGCTGCAACTTAATAATGGCACATCCCTATGATATCGTGAGGTTGTAAATAATGTTTTTGAAATGCAGTGGGTTGAATTTGACGTTGCTCCTGTCAATCAAGCAAAATGTCGAGATGTTGTTCGCTGCAGCCATATTTAATTTGATCCTTAAGGTTATGCACCAAGAATATTAAAGCTTAAATTTCTTCAATGCAGTCTTGACTAAATACACATTTATCTATTTCGAATATTGAAGCACAAATAAAAACTATAGCGAATGCAAATAATAAATTTGATCAAAGTACTTTTGAGCACCTAAATGTAATAATAAACCAACATTTTGCAGAAATTATTAACTATCGCTTTTTACATAGTAAAAATAATAATTATTTCAACATTCTTTAGCAACCTGAAATAAATTGCTGGCGTCTCGACTATAAGACCAGACATTTCCAGACAGCAACCACCCCAAGTCCCGGACTGTACACGATAAAATTAAAAATCGGTGGGTTGGGCGGAGGGAGTTACAAGCTTGAAGTTCTTGACGTGATGTCAAGCGTTGGTAAGTACGGCACAAAGATCCCGGGAAGTGTGAGGTGCATGCAGTATTCAACGGCGCCATACAATGGGGCTAAGGAGACGCATTCAGAATGCGGGCTCTCATAATTCTTGAAGGCGTTCATGGCACAAAATGTGCATTCAGCGCGGCCTGTCAGTCCGTATGTCTTCTTGGGTGGTTGTGCAAGGAGGTGTCGGAGTATCTGCGAACAGAACAGACGGTCGCAGTTATAGCCACACTTGGCCAAGTTCGCTAGTCCTCTGATTACCGCAACTCTGAAGGTTTGGGCTGTGTTCTTGTCGTTGTCGTTGCCGTTGTCGTTGTTGTTGTTGTTGTTGTTGTTGTTGTAGTTGTCCTTGTCGCTTAGTTGTCATCACCAACCATGTGGCGCTGCATTTCCTTAAACATATAATACTCTTTTAGCGCTTCCTTTTCAGTCGTATTTGCGAGGCGTTAATGGGCATAAAAACCCTACACAGATATACGATAGGCTCAGCGTGAGAAATGCAGCAGTCACGAACCGTGAATGCAGACCGCCAACAAAATCCAGAGCCTCCTCCCATCCTAGCTGAGCACAAAGAGGATGTGCTTATCTAACTCGAGCCCTCCAAATCCTTGTGGCAACTGTTACGCAACTACAGAGTATTATAGCGCCACCTAACTTTGCATTTGCAGTCGTTCGTAGTCCTCACCGCCAGACTGGGTGGCATTACCACAGCACCAAGAAGTGGCAATTCCCTTCAACTCAGTGGTGGTCGCGTTTTTTGTGTAGTCTTCTTAACTGATTCGCTACTGTGCGACATGCTGCAGTGACTTTGCATCCCTTTGATCCCTTTGTTCCGTCACAATAATGGAATGGCGAAAAGAGCATCTACAGCATACCTTAAATTGTGTCGCTCTTGATGTCACGCTCACAAAACAAAGGCACCAAACTTACAAGAGCATTTAATTTAATAATTTATGGATAATGCTGATGGAGACAAACGATGAAACACAGAAAAAAATGGCGAATTCTTTCATTCAAAAGTTCATGGTTTCCAACAGAATCGAATCGAACAAATGGAATTTCATTTTGCAATTGCCTTCATAAATTATTAAGCCTTCAGTTCATTATTTCTGCAGCAATAAACTTCACTCTTGGACCACTCGCACCACATCTCCCCGCCATCGGTCCACAACTCACGCTCACACCACACCACACCACACCACATCAGAGCAGAGCAGAGCAGAGAGCAGAGCACAATACAGTACAGTTCAGCAGTGGCGGAGACAAATTACTGGTAACAATTTTGCACAGCCAGCTGTTTGGCATTTTGCGCCGCCGAGTGTTTCCATACTGCTGAAGCCGATGTGCTGCTGTGCTCCGGCGGCTCCTCCAGTTCTTTGTGATTTCTGTTCGCTGTGTCGAACAATTGTTGGAAATTAATTTCACATTTGACTCCTGATGCCTCCTGCTTCTGCTCCTGCTGCTGCTCCGAATGCCGCTGCAATGCTCCGAGCTGCAACGGACTGCACTTATGTACAAAAGGCACTTATCGTGAGTGGGACTCGTATCCGTTTCCGCACTCTTTCTCCTAATGCACACCAATCTGCAGCGGGGCCGGGCTGGTTGGAAATGTGCTGCTACCACCACGATGCTGCGTGGAACGAGGACAGAAGTTGAACAGATGGTACAATATTTGCACAGCATGTGCGCTCGGGAAATGAGCTGCATGCAGTTCCGATGATAGCGACAGTGCTTTTGCTGGTGCTTCTGTTGATGCTGGTGCTGTTGCTGGTGCTGGTTCTGGTGAGTTGCCTGCAGTTCCGCCCATCGCTAAATGCATTAAAATGTGCGCATTAAAATGTGAAAATTTGATCAAGCTGTTGTAGTTGTGCTTTGATTAAACAAACTTCCGGCTGCCGTCTGCCGTCTGTCGTCTGCCTCTGCGCGATTCATCTGTCCCGAGGCGAACTGAGCAGCCGCAATCATTTTGGCTGTTGTAAGGCGCCAGTGCTGCGAATATGGTCGATTATTTGGGACAGGACAAGAAGGGAGAAGGACAACAACAACAACAACAGCAACGGCAACGTGCTGGAACCCACATTAATTCTTTGAGTTTGCTTTTGGCATTTATTTTCGCACGAGTACCGAAGGCGCTCCAGAAAAACAAACAAGTAAACTAAATTGGGGGTGTCTGGTGTCCTGCGGCCGAGAATAAGATGAAGTGGAAGGGGCAGGCAGCTGGTGCGATAAAGTGCTGTGCCAGACATTTTTAGCGCCATGTCGGCCGCCATTACAAAGTCGATCTAATTATACACTAGCCCCTGTTATTGTTCCAACGCCTACCAGGGCCCAAAGACAGCGAAAGCAAAATGTGCCAAGCAAGTCTATTTATATGCGAATCTTTGCGGTTTGTTTTTGTTTTTTTTTGTTTGTTTACATAGAAAACGAAGAGGAGCCAGGACGGAGCTTACACCAATCGCTTCACTGCCTTGCTTGGCAATTGGGATTTGCATTTGGAGTTGATGGCACTAGTGACACATCACCATCCCAAAAGCACTCGTGTCACCCCGCCAAGCTGCAAAGATATGGTAACGAAGAAGAAACCGAGTGCGCATATCAACTGGGTGAATAGCCGTGGAATATTTAATCCAACTTTAATCTTCGTTCATATGCAGCAGATTTGCGCAAGTCATACATTTAAATTGGCTTTACTTTGGATGTGATGTAGTAGCTTAAATTGTTCCACCTTTTTAACGAGCATCCTTATAATGCGTCCTGCCAGTGTTGAAAACGTACGTTTATATTTGCTTGAATTGCTCCGACCCGGTTGACAATTAGAAGTCATTTTGGCTCTGCCTTATTAATGCCGTTCATTCATCACTTGGATGGACGGCCCGTGAGATACGAGTTGAGCAACTGAAATGCAGTTGACTGCTGCACTTTACTGCTATCCTCGCCCATTCATTTTAAGCATCAACGAGTCCTGAGCGTGAATTCAATTAAATAATATTACACGCCCATAGAGGAGTTTCGAAACTATCTGCCAAAGTCAGCTAAGCCCGCTTGAAAAACCTCTTGAGTTTCAAATGCAACTTGCTGGGCCAGGCTTATAACATTGTGGCTTATTGGATTACCACATTCAGAGCTCCTTAATGTATATAGTAGATGAATGCACTAACAGTAAAAGTAGTTGCAGTGTGTGTGCGTAGTGTGCGTGTGTAATACCATAATTAAAATGAAAACGAGTACTTTTCACTATTTGCTCAAATAACCAGGAGATATGCATGCAGGCACGGAGTTGCCACCCGTTCTCTATCTTTCTCTCTCTCTCTCACAATCTCTCGCTCTATCTCTCTCTCTCTCAACATCCGAGACAATTGTATTCACAGTTTAAGAGAGCTTTTGCATTGAAACAGCCGTAAATATTTGCAAACCATTTAATGCTTCTTTAACGATGCCAATAACTGCGACTCAGTCCATAAGATGCCAACAGACACACACATATTGACACGAACTGCTTCTATTCCCATATAGTAGTGCACTCGGGCACGCCTTGGTATTTGTGTGTGTGTGTGTGTGTGTGTGGTATTGTTGCCTCTATGTGCCTACATATTTAAGTGTTGCTGTGGGTGCGTCTGAGTATGCAGCATTGATGTTCAATGTTCAACAAACGCATTTCTCGGAAAATTTTCCAAAACAAGCTTCCTACAATAATCCAGTATTGTTGTCTTGAATTGTATTGTCTGCTTAAGTAAGTTATTTAATATGAATACAATTCTCAAATAACAAACGAATTATATATTTTTTCTCATTCTCTGTTGTTGCAACATTGATTATTTCTCATGGGCTTGGTTACCGTAGTACTTGCATAAAATTGTATATTTCACGAGTTTTCAACTTTGTCTTGTGTTGCCGGTAAAGTTTCCAAATTTATTAGAACAATGCCTTGCTAAGCGGTGACTTAATGAGTTTTCCAAAATTGGTGTGCAGAAAAGTTCCCATCGAAGCATTAGCACATCGCTGCCAACTATCAACTATCAGAAATGTTAGCGGATTAGTTTCTCCACGGCGAAACTTTTATCCAACTTGAATGAGACAGCGCGGCTGAAAATTATTTATGCTTTCCCACAAGGCATTTCCCTGCTAAATTGTATAATATAGTTCGTGGTTTTCCATACTGGCTCACGATGCATAAAACCTGTTGATTTTTTGTTTGTATACCTCTTATACACAAAATATAGTTTAATAAGGTTGTACGAATGCATTACGAGTATATAATATATTTTAATAATAATAATAATATATTTTAATATATTATTTACAAATTCTTCGCAAAAACGATTCTATTTATTTTAAGCTAAGTGGATTCATAACGCAGAAAATGATGAGCAAGTTCCAGGTGTTTTGAAAATGTTTAGCACATACCTTTTGCGACCTTTAATTAATTTTTGGCCTTTGTCCAGATTAAATATTTCTTCATGCTTTGCGATATTGCAAATTCCTCCAACAACGTGGACAGCGTAAATAATTTTATTAAAAATGTTGCTGAGCAACGTAAAATTACCTTATACAAGCAGAGCTTAGTCCAATGTTTCCTTTGATTATCTCCAGTGCCATCCTTTAACCATTAAGTCTGATGGCGTTGACAGTAAAATGGACCCGCCTCCTAAACAAGCAAGTGCCGAGCGTTTTTCTTGTCCTCGGTATGATCAAAAGGCACGAACATAAACTCTTGTCTAGATTACAGGGTTGACGGAGGAACGCATCCGCGAAAAAGAGTCGTTTGCTTGCAGATTATCACTTCATCGAAACTGATGTTACTTCGCTACATTATTTAGTTTTGTTGACAGCTTTTAAATTGACAGTGGCTCAGCATACGTAGAAACCCTTGCCTTGATTCATTTGCATTTACAAATGCAGTTTGCGAATGAATTTTGCAGAATGCGCTGCAGGTAAATTCATCAACAACAAAGCATCGAATAATTTGGGAAAATTATTTAGCTTAAAGCTGTTTATTTAGTTTTCACAAATAGAAAACCAATTAGTCTATCCCAATTTTGGAATTTCGTTATAACAACGAAATTAACAAAGAGCTTTGTTCGACATTTTTATTAAATTAAATAAGTGTATTTCCATATCGAAGTTTTCAAACTTGAATTTTGGCCCAATATTCAATTACTGTATGAAGACTATAAAGACAAAGACTATAGAGATATGTATATATAGTTTTGCTATATTCTTTGATTATACGTATACATATATTTTACTTACTCTGTGTTTTAATCTAGAAATGCTTTACTGTACTTAGTTGCATGCATGTAGTATGTTTACTCTTGTGGAAGCTGCCGCTATGAAAGCTACATCGGAAATATACTCGATTTTTCCGCTCAAAATCTTTTGAACATGTGCGCAGTGCACAGAAATTTATACATACATAAATATTATTGTGAAACATACTTGTACTCATACCCAGAAAAACCCACACATAAATGCGAGTATACAGCATGATAAGAAAGTTCATGGCTTATGCCGGCTGTGGCAAATGTTGACATGTTGGCCCAGGGACCCACCCAAAGCAGGCAGCAGGAATATTAATGGCAGCCGCTGTTGCTCTTCCTTTTAACTACGAGTCTGGTTAGCCATGGAGCGAAAATAAAAATGCAGAAAGTGAACAATAACAAGAAACAGAACGGAGGGTAGGGAACGGGAGAATTCCGGCAACCACTTAACCAAATAAATCACAAGTAAATACCATCTATTGTTTCTAGTAAAAACTCATGAAAATTTATTATACTCCCACCGTTACATAAGGAGGCTTCTTTCAGTCATTTCCCGTATCCCTTTCAAGTTCTGATTCAGGCACTCCACCACATTGAAATTCCTTTATGGGATGTTCGGCAAAGTAAAGCGCTTTTAAATACTAATTAAATTAATTATGTTTAGTAAATCTGCAATGACTGCAGCGTTTTACAACATACCCACACCAATTACTTAAAGTTCACCATTAATAGACAGAATTATTCGTCAAAGTTCAGCTGTTAGTTCTGCCTTTAGTTCGCAAAATCGAGAAAGGAAATTCAAATAAATGCTCTTATTGCAATATCACTTTATTTATATATAGCACTTTGTTAGTATACATATATGTAGGAATGGGAAAAAACACGGAACGTCAAGAACAAAAGGGAACTCGAAGTGGTCACCGTTATTGAGAAACGGGACACTTAGAGAGAACAGAGAGAGAACAGAGCGTGTTTGCGATCATTCGGTGTCGAGATCTCGCTGGAAACGCACGCATAAATTGAGCAAGCAATTCATCAAAATTGCGTAATCGTATAAGTTTAAGTGAATATGTACTATTTAGTAAGACCCGATAATAATAATAAACTAATATTATAATAAACCATTTCTACAAATGGGGGCTCGTCCGGGAGTGCTAAATAGAAACAATACATAATTTGTTTAAACATTGTGCGATTTAAAAATTGCGTAATTTGTGCTGTGCGGTAGTCCACTAAGACTTGAAGGCGAGTGAAAGAGACGGCTGTATGCAGTGAAACGGAATTTCAAAAAGTTGTGAAATTCGTTTTTGCATTACGGGCGTCGAGACATCGAATCAAGGAAGCGGCGAAACGGCGAAGGAAGGCGACGGTGAAGAGTGCAGAAGCAAAGGCGTGCGTGTACAGACGAGTAAAGGCAAGCAGCTGAGGCTTGTAGTAAAGTCTGGTACAGCGACGACAAAGGCTGTCTGTATCAGAGTCGACGAGAGATGCCGTTAGAAGGAAGGCGACGCTGAAGAGTGCAGAAGCAAAGGCGTGCGTGTACAGACGAGTAAAGGCAAGCAGCTGAGGCTTGTAGTAAAGTCTGGTACAGCGACGACAAAGGCTGTCTGTATCAGAGTCGACGAGAGAAGCCGTTAGACGAGAGGCGTGTGGAAAGAAGAAGGCGCAGACGACAAGAGAGCAGCGGCAGGGGACGTGCGTGTACAGATGAGTAAAGGCAAGCAGCTGAGGCTTGTAGTAAAGTCTGGTACAGCGGCGACAAATGCAGTGTTGAAGTCGTGGTGTGAGTTGCCGAAAATTCTTCGACGCCAGGGGCGAGACGAACGCTACGAGGGAAGCAGAGGCGCCAGCAGCGAGATGATCAGAGGACAAGACAACATAAGCAGTGGCGAGAGTGTTGTTGCTGTGTGAGCGGATCGAGACGAAAGGCTGTCTGTATCAGAGTCGACGAGAGAAGCCGTTAGAAGGAAGGCGACGCTGAAGAGTGCAGAAGCAAAGGCGTGCGTGTACAGATGAGTAAAGGCAAGCAGCTGAGGCTTGTAGTAAAGTCTGGTACAGCGACGACAAAGGCTGTCTGTATCAGAGTCGACGAGAGAAGCCGTTAGAAGGAAGGCGACGCTGAAGAGTGCAGAAGCAAAGGCGTGCGTGTACAGACGAGTAAAGGCAAGCAGCTGAGGCTTGTAGTAAAGTCTGGTACAGCGACGACAAAGGCTGTCTGTATCAGAGTCGACGAGAGAAGCCGTTAGAAGGAAGGCGACGCTGAAGAGTGCAGAAGCAAAGGCGTGCGTGTACAGACGAGTAAAGGCAAGCAGCTGAGGCTTGTAGTAAAGTCTGGTACAGCGACGACAAAGGCTGTCTGCATTAGAGTCGACGAGAGAAGCCGTTAGAGCAGAGGCGTGTGGAAAGAAGAAGGCGCAGACGACAAGAGAGCAGCGGCAGGGGACGTGCGTGTACAGATGAGTAAAGGCAAGCAGCTGAGGCTTGTAGCAAAGTCTGGTACAGCGGCGACAAATGCAGTGTTGAAGTCGTGGTGTGAGTTGCCGAAAATTCTTCGACGCCAGGGGCGAGACGAACGCTACGAGGGAAGCAGAGGCGCCAGCAGCGAGATGATCAGAGGACAAGACAACATAAGCAGTGGCGAGAGTGTTGTTGCTGTGTGAGCGGATCGAGACGAGAGGCGTGTGGAAAGAAGAAGGCGCAGACGACAAGAGAGCAGCGGCAGGGGACGTGCGTGTACAGATGAGTAAAGGCAAGCAGCTGAGGCTTGTAGTAAAGTCTGGTACAGCGGCGACAAATGCAGTGTTGAAGTCGTGGTGTGAGTTGCCGGAAATTCTTCGACGCCAAGGGCAAGTGACAGAAGAGATAGAAAATATGGTAGAGAATAAAGGAAATGGGGGCTTTGCGAATCAGTTCTTAATTAAAGTTGCGAAAAGAGCCTCCGACCGAATATCAACTGTGGCGGAGTATTTAAAGGAGTTCGGGGCGAATCCTAGGTCAGGAGGGCCGAATGTAGGAATGGGAAAAAACACGGAACGTCAAGAACAAAAGGGAACTCGAAGTGGTCACCGTTATTGAGAAACGGGACACTTAGAGAGAACAGAGAGAGAACAGAGCGTGTTTGCGATCATTCGGTGTCGAGATCTCGCTGGAAACGCACGCATAAATTGAGCAAGCAATTCATCAAAATTGCGTAATCGTATAAGTTTAAGTGAATATGTACTATTTAGTAAGACCCGATTATAATAATAAACTAATATTATAATACACAATTCCTACATATATACAAAGCCAACAACGATAACTTAATTAATCCGCCAGGCCGATGAAAGAGCTAAGAAATTTTGTTTATGAAGCATCCCATAAGTAAGAGTATATTTGCCGATTGTGTTTGTCTTTTTGCATTGTTGAATTCAAATTTAAATTTGTATTACAAATTTATTTGGAATCGCGAATTAGAAAACAAATAATAACATTATAAAAGCATTAACAAAGCTGTGTAGCTACATATCGCAGCATAACCTTAAATGAGTGCTATGTGTTTTAACCAAAGAATGGATAACTCGGAAACAATCCAAGGCAGCAGTAGATATATATATTTATATATTTATATATATAATAGTTCCCTGCATTAGCAAACAATCGAGGCAGCTTAATGGAACAACCGCCGTTGTGGTAATCTGTATATAATCTTCAGTGGGTCGCAAGTAAATTTCTGGTTTACTCCTTCGGCATGTGGTGGCTGCAGGCCGGGCTCTGTTATTCATTCATCATTGTTGAGTCTTATTGTGAATAATAAATATTGTTTTATCCCGGCCGACATTTTAATTTGTTGATGCTGGTTTACGGTTCGGTGGTTTGTTGATTTTGTAATTTGTCAATAATTACAAATGGTTTGGTTATGTGGTCTGTTTGTTTTAAATTGTAATTCAAATGTGTAGACCAATCTGCCTTTATTTATTTACTATTTACTACTTAAAGCATTTTCTCTAATGAGTGTTTACTCTTTAAAATTATTCAGATTTATTATTTGACCAAGGTAATGTGGTAGATATTATTTTTTCAAATTTCATTATAAATATACACATTTTTGCCTTAGGAAAGTCGTTGACTATACTCAATACTCAAAGCAGAAACCGAGAAAATCATCTTATTCCGCATGGAAATAAATTAAGTTTTCTCAGAATAAATGGACCGGGAAGTAAATGAACAAATAGGTATGCAAAACATATAATTTTGGCATTTTGTAACCACTGCAAGAAATGGCCAAGCCGCAAGTTAAGGGTCCTCTTAGTGGTGTACTTGTCATAATTTAGTTTAAATAATGTAGACAGGATGTGCATGTGCCTGCCTGAAATTAGGAATTTAATTAAAATCTCCAATATTAAAATGGAATTAAAGCGCCAGCCGTTGATGAAGAACGTTGACTCCGTATGTCAAATTATTTCCGAGATTTAATTACTCCACACAAACGCACGCATAGACGGTGCTCGGCATGGTGAATGCAGCTTGACTAGGCGGATGCGAGGTTTGCTGTCTGGGAAACTGCCGCACCTAAGCCACTGGATATTAATAAACGCAAAGTGTTCACAATCTGGTGTAAATATTTAATTTATAATTTACGAGAGATTTTACAGGCGAGCAAGGGCCGAAGCAGTCGGTGGGTGGGTTGTTGGTTGGCTTTTGGGTCCTGTGGCAGTTGTCGATTGTGGGCACGTGCTTAAATGTCATTGCGGATGTTGACGATTACATTTAAATTATTTACGAGCTTCGCTCCCCCCATCCAAAATGACGCGTTGGGGCAGCCATCGTCGTCACATTTGTTATTCGCTTAACTTTTATGACGATGGCGCGCGACACGGATTTTGCTTAACCCCCTCCAATGGGGAGCACGACCCCTACTGCCGGAGGTGGCCAACTACAACAATGAGGCGTCATATGCTCCGCTTTGACGACGCCGATTTACGAGTTTCATTTAAAATTCACATTAACTTTTATTAAAGCAACCAAATGAATGCGACGTTATTGTTGCCATCACCGTCTTCGCAATTGTCTTACGAGAACTGCTCATTCCAAGTGACTGTGTTATCGCTTCAGATCTTATCACCTCGCTGCCATTCATAGCCTTTTAATGCTAAATTAGCTGCGAATAGTGTCTTTGTTCTGTGCCGCATTTCACACATTTCATAGCCTTTAGCTGGATGTGATGGCAGTCGTTATGGGCATTAAAACCGTAGCCAAGGTGTGCACAGTGTAAGCGTTTTCTAAGGACATTCTTCGAATAATTAATCATTTAAGAAGTCACTTTAACCAATGGCATACTCTATTAAAAATAAATCGTATATAAAAATACTCTATTCCGGTTATATTGTATTGTTTTCTTGTTTTACTTAACTTTTTTTTTGAGAATTTCATAATCCGGTTAATAACGCCCTAACATACTCTGCTAGGCCTAAAAGTATGCTTACATTTATTGGGCTAAACACAAATGGGAAAACGGGCTTAGTAAGTTAATGCAAAAGTATGCAATAGGCAAACGGAAGCGCTTCGAATCCCGTTAAGTATATATGTATTCTTGACCAACAGCAAAAGCTGAGTCGATTTAGCCAAGTCTAAATGCGCGTATTTAGTAAGAAGCCAATCTCAAAGATACTAAGCTTAAAAATTTAAATCTCTCACCCTTTTTTAATACCTCCCCCGAAAGTCGATTGGGATTAACACGATCAATAAGTATTTGAATATTGAACAAAATACTATCGACTAACGCAGCAGAACCCGTTAGTTGCAGGCAGCTGATTTTAGTTTCGTATTTGCCACCCCTCAGTAACTGCACAAGAAAAAGAAAATGCAAGGAATCTTGATAACTGCCTGATTACAAAGGAGTGCGCAAAGTAACTTGGCTACAAACTGTGCTTAAAATAATTGATAAATTTAGGAGATCAAAAGTTGCTGGAATTTAAGTTTCTATATAGTGTACATGATATCGATCTGGTTTTTGTGCCATTACTCTGAAGTAAAGATTTTAATTAAATTATTCCGATTATTTGGAAGTGTAATTTTAGTTTTTACTTTTTAATTTGAAGTAATGTGTTCATTCCGATCAATAATAGCATTTGGCATTTCCAATTTGGTGTGGAGCACAAAATTTGTTTTGTTTTAATACATTTTTCAATAGGTTCATTTGCATTCGATTGTCGATAGTTGGTCAAACAAATCAGCAATAAATCAAAAGTTGTAAAGTTGTACAGTTGAGGCAGTTAAAACAAGAAATTCCTGCAAAGCACATATTTATACATATACTCGTATATATATTTATATATATATTTCAGGTGGACTGCCATCAGCATCAGCTGTGCTGTCTTTACCATTAGCCAAAACTAAAATAAATTTTTCCTCACTTAACTGGCTTCGTTTTTATAGTTTGTACTTTTTAATTTGTGTGTCGATGTAAGTGGGTTTGTGTGTGTGTGTGTGTGTGTATTTATCGTTCAGCGATTTTATTTTATTCGTACCCACACACATGGTCCATTCACAACAACAAAAGCGCAAATGCCTAAATAAGAATTTACTGCAGTGGAAGGCATAAATAGTTTATAAACTAAGTGACACCGAAAACAACTGACCCAAGCACTAAAAACACTACAAATAAAGCAGAAACCCGACGACAGCAACAGCAACAGCAACAGCATCGCATTGTGCACATTGGCTGCATAGTCATGGGAAAATATGAACAACCACACACAAATAAACACACATATACCACACATACACACATACACACACATACATACACACAAGCACACGATAACTACAAACACTCGATTTACTTTACAGCAACAATAAAAAATAATAAATTTTACTTCCATAATTGGTGCCGCCACAAGCAGCCTGGCTGCGTCTTGCACGCAGCAGCACCACCCAAGCCACACCACCCACATTAACCCACCCAGAAGCAGGCAAGCGAATTATTTGAAATATTTTCCCTTTATATACGAATATTTTGGTTGCCGTTCGTGTTTTGCAGACTTTTTTAGGGTTTACTCTTATTGTGGTTGAGCAGAACATAGCTTCTTGCAACAGCCACCGACCGGCATCGACGGCACCACCATTGTCACAATCGCCAGAGCCATTGCTTTTACCGCAATCGCCAACTGCCGTGTTGTTGGATCTTCCGCCTGATGTTTCTCTCGACTCGGTCCCAGTTCTTGCTTGACGGCAATTGTTGTGAATAAATTTAATTAATGGTCGCTGTGAATTTGCCGTTTGTTCAGTTGTTTTATATTATTGTAAAATTTTTATTCAAACAACAAAGTGCCGGCTGGCATTAGACCTCGCACCCCATAACATAAATATCCTGGAGTGAAAAAGAGAAATCCAATTTGAGACAATAAACAAGCAGGCTTACACCATGCCAACATCCTTTTGAATGTAACAAATGGAAAAATTTGCTTCTCAGTAAAAAGTGTTTTTTACAGCTGAAGCGTTTTCACTTCAAAGAGCTTAGCTCGTTGAAGTTGTTCAAGAATTATAAGTAAATATCTAGTTGACAAATTATTAAATAAATATTTATAAAATATCATTTTAAGCATGAAATTGTAATTGTTTTGAATAATATTGCCTTTGGTCACTGAATTTGACTTGGACCAATTAAACAGTTTTGTACACCTGCAGCTAAACTTTGAACTTCTGATTTTTTGAACGAAACTCAAAGCCAATCTAAGCACACCGTCGCGACGATAAAATACATTTAAGCTCTCACAGCTGGATAAGGATTTGAATTTAGGCTTTTTATGGCTCCCAAAGAGTATGTCTAGACTCGAGGCAAGCGATATCGCAGTGGCTCCCGAGGGGGCAACAAACATTAAAGCCCCAGCTTCCAAGTTGAAAATAGTTGTTCTTGCTGGAGAGCTTGGTGGATGAGTTTCCGAATCTATTTGTCAGACAAATGCGAGAAGTCATTTTTTTCGGCAAATCCTTTTCCACCAGGAGAGCTGTTGATATACCTCCTTGTATCTACAACATTTCCCGTGACATTCGTCAAAAAGTTGGAATTATTTTCTTAAGGCGTGTATAGTTTGCGAATATATCACATTTTGTTTCTAAAAAATCAAATAATAATTAAAACTTATTTCGTTGAACATGACTACAAATGATATTTAAAAATTCGTAGCTATTCTATAAAAATTTAAATTAATTTTTTAATTTCACAATCTTAAATACAATTTGTTTCATCAGCTAAATGTCAGTACGGTGAAAGTGTGAAGCACCTTTCCATTATATTATTAGAAAAGTATATATATATATCTTGTGTTTCTACTTATCAACGTATTGATAAGCACATAACATTCTTGTTTTGATGAGAAATTGCCCCACCTTGCTATATGTCGTGTAGTTGTAAGACTTGTTTGGCAAGTTAGCGGTGTGTGTGTTTTCCGCATGGTTCTACAATCGACAGACGTGGCCCAGTCTACTCAATTTTGCACAAATTCGAAGGTATATTAACTATTGCCTTATGAAGTTAACAAATACCCGCATTAATTGTAGCTGATAGTTGCAACAGCCACAAGCACCCGCCTGTACTCGTATGCTATGATTAATATCATGGAAGTAAGAGGTCTGCCGGTAGAGCAAGACTTTTAGATGCAAGGTCAGCTGGGCTGTCTTGACTGCCACTGTGATTTGGTATCGACACTTCTGGTAGCCATATGAGCCAGACTGCAATAACAAATCCACTCAAAACTCGTTTTTAACATATACCTCTTAACATTTACAATTTAAAGGCATGGAATACAATTGAGAGAGATGGCAGAGAATGTGGAAATTAAATAAATTTCGCACACTTTATTTAAAAACTCCGACATGAACTCTGTAAAATTTAACAAAATGTAAGAGTGAGTGAGTTTTTCTAATCCCATCTACATATTTAGTCGTAGTTAAAGATATAGCCATAGGTATTTTCTGCTTCGTTGTAAGTCTGTGACGATCGGCAAACAGGTTTTCAATTTAAGTCGAAGCATCACTTTTCCTTTTAAATAGAAGTCAAGGTCGTATTTATACAAAAACAATATAAATGCGATAACAGAGACCGAAACAAAAACAGAAACTCAGTTAGGACAGCAGTTAACTGATGATGGTGGAGTTAGAAAAAAAGAAATCATAAATATTTATATTATAAGGTTTAGCTAGTTGATGTATAAAAAAAAAACCGGTAGGGCTGGCGTCAAAGCACAATAGAAAAGAAACAATAATGAATTAGCGCATAATTTTCATATTAAACCGGTTCGGGGATTTGGCAACAGTCTGCTTATAATTATTTAGCATTTAGTATTTTCTACATATGTCTATCAACTCTTAACGGACCATTGTACTAAATATCATACATTTTTGTAAAGCTGCAGTTGGCACTTTATGATTTAATGCATATTGAATGTTGCATGGCGGTTAAAAAAATATGCAGCATCCGTGGGGCTTGGTTTATTTTTAAATGTGAAATATTGACATATCAATTGATGCAGGTTTCCCACCACAAGAATGCGCAACAAAGGAATGGATGTCCGTTAAAAAAAATAAAATTGTTTTTAAAAATATATTAATTTGAAGCTTTTATCGAACGTTACCTAAATGCATTACAAATTTTGCTTTTATGTTGACTTCTTTTGTTAATTTACAAATTAAATAATTGAATTTTAATGTGAAAAGCCCCTGCATAATGTGCACAATCCATATTAAATAAATGCGCTCCATTTGATGCGACAACCAACGCGCAAATTTCATAAATTATGCTAATTAATCGGTCCCAGAATGCCCAAGGTAAGTGCACCGATTTGCGCATGAATATATATGCTTAACTTTCGAAATCCCAGAGTTCAACTAAACGAAATAAAATAAAATATGTTAAGAAATGAAAGAACCGATTATACTGTGATTATATTGCATTACTTTAATTTGATATAGGAAATCAATCAAACTTCCCAACTCACTGGAAGAATGCTGTGAATCTCTCCCTAAAGACGAATTCCGACGGGATTCAAAATAAATTGAAATAAAAAAAAAACACTTGAAGCTTGGAGCCTGCGAAAAACTTATTTAAAATGTATATAGTTCGATATACTAATTGTTCAGCTAATTCCATTATTATGTACTGTTAATAGTGTTTATTACGTGCTATTTGCAGTACTTATGAGAGTCGTTGACCAACACGAAGAGCTGCTTTCGGGATCGTGCTCTTTAATGCTCGCGATAAGCATAACTGTCTTTTGGCTTGACGCTGGCATTTCGAGCACGACATTTATTCGGCTCTCACAACTGTGACTGTTGTCGGTATAAATGTGAGTGAGCATGAGTACAAGTGTGTGTGTGTGTGCGTGTGTGTGTGCGTGTGTGTTGGGTGCTCCGGCTATGCCTCTGGCTCTGACGCTGTGGCTCTGACTGTGACTCTTTGGCATTAACGATCGCAGAGCTTCTGCGGATCGGGTCGTCGACGCTGGCGTCGGTACCGTCGCTCGCCTATAAAAGCAGCGCATTTAGTTGGCATTGCTTTTCGAAGTGAGCTCAGTGTTAATTTCACAGCGGCGTTGGCCAGTAGCGAGTTCGTTTCCAGGCCCAGACCAACCAGTTACCACGTCAAAGTCAAAGACTCTACCACACAAGCAATTTAATAAACCAATCCCAGCTGCGAATACCGTGTGAGTGTAGAATCAAGTGTTTTAATGTGAATTTAGTTGATCGATTTGTTTTGTTTGCATTGTTATCTGTTGCAATCAACCCTCAATCTCTTTCAACCCCTGTCCAAACGGTTTGAAGGTTCGATTCGCGCATTTTGTTTTCGACATCAAAAGAGTCATCATATTTTCTGATAGTTGAGTGTGAGATGCGGAGTGTGCGCTGCGGTGTTGTGGTGTTGCCTGCACAAAAAACTTTAATTGAATTATTTAATAACGGCAAAACAACACGAAAATGTTATGGGGCAACAAAACTCGCTTTATACCCAAAATTGCGGTCAAAATTCGTTGTCTCGTCTTATATAAAATACCTGTTCGCTGTTTGCAGCGCTGCTGATTGCCGTTTCTGACCACAAACACATACACACGCACACACACCCGCATACATACTACACACTCACAAGCGTACACACGTACGTAGTCCACGGCTGCTCCATGCAGCAGAAAAAATAAGAAAAAAAAAATAAACAAAAACAAAAACAAAACCGATAAAAAGTTGCAAGTGCCACGAGTAAACGACGGCGTTCGCGAAAACAAAAATACCCTACTATTTATATATAGAGTAAATAAACAAACTAGCAATGTGTGTATCTAGAGTTTACTCAGCTGGTTGAAAAGTCAATTTTAGGTCCACAACTAATATTCTATTTTAGGTGTCGATATAGAACATTGTAATCTGGCTTATCAGTTTTATTGTCGGGTTGCGCTGCAACTAATGAGCTGATAACTGCCGGAAAGTTTTCCGTTTTTCGATACTGTTATTCCGGGAAACTGGCTCGTGTTATGAACGGAACTCAATAGTGTAATTTATATAGATTACAAAAATTATTAACTTTAATTTACGATTAAGCATTTCAGCAATTGCACTCAAGAAGTTTGGCCACTATATTAACGATTAGCTTGTCGCATAAGCTCCAATATGCTTTCAGAATATAGCTGCCCATCTGGGATTTATTCAATTTAAGTGTACTATAACTTTTATTAGTTTTACTTTATCAACGTTCTTCCACTTTTTACGATTCCCCCCATTGATTAAACGTGCAGCAATTTACAATCCATGTTCTTAGACTTGGAGGGAGTGCTACAAAAGACGCTACCACCGAGTGTGGCAACTGTAATATTCTGCCAGTCTTTTGAGTCTTTGTAAGTTGCAAGTGTTTCATTAGTGGAAAGCTTCCTCAGACTCTGTTTACAATAGTTAACCATGCACAAAGCAGAATTGTGGCTACCGACAAGATCCAGAAAAACATTCACAGAGATGAGTTCTGTAAAAATGAATCGTTTTAATTACAATAGTGGAGTAAGCTTCATTTGCAGCTCTGAGTTCGGGCAGCCGGCAGGCACTGGTGGCAAATTAAAAATGCCAATCACAGCCACGAGGCGTGACTGAAGAGTATTTTTGTTTTGTTTTGTGTATGCTTGTGTGTGTGTGTGTGTGTGTGTGTGTGTGTGTGTGTATGTGTGTGTGTGTGCACTAACTATTGATGATGGCCACTGAAAGATATGGCAAGGGTGAATTTGAAAGCTTTCCAGAATTCTGTCACACTCACAAACATCTGAACGAGAATGGTGGTTACGGCGGCGAAGACGACCGAATTAGAGTCGAGTACGTGTTGCACCTGAAATGGCCCCTACTTTCTGTTCCACTGACTGCAAGGCTCTAGAACGAGGTATACACTTACATACACACATAGACCAAAGAGTAGTAAACACGTTTTGTGCTAAATGATAAAAATTCCAATTTGCTACGACCATTCAGAAGAAATTATGCTCCAACATGTGTGTTTAGTGGTGATTCCAACTCAAATCTACATACGTAAATTGTATACACTTATATTGAATCACACATACATACATATGTTAATGTGTGTAGCAGTCTCACTTAAAATAGAGACCCGGACCTGGAGTCGCTTCCAGTTGTACGCATGTGGCAACATATATATATATATATATATGTCTGTATGTTTATAGACTTCATACATACATATATCTTTTTACGACGCATATAACTAGATAAAAACAACAACAAAGTAGAAGCTGTAAGGCAATTCTACTCAGAATAATTTAGTTAAGACTGACCAACTAGGCGATACCTTGTACACAAGTCTGAGTCCGCTCAGCAAAGATATGGAGGAGCAAATAAATATATAGAAAATACTTCATTCAAAACAACAACAAAATACACCTTAAAATTGTTCGTGTCCAAAGATAGGATACAAATTTTTTAGAAAACAAAGTGATCCACTTAGCTTTAAATGTTGATTAAGAATTTAACTACTTTAATTGAATTATAGCATCCGGATGCTTTAGTTTTCATAAAAAAACAGGGTATACAACACGCAAACCCAAAACAAGAATGCTGAATACAAGAAATTGCCATTTGATTTAGAACTGAGTCATGTTTACCGAGCAGAAGCGGGAACGAGAACGGGACCTCGAACCAGAACTACATATAACTAAGTGAACCGGTAGCCGCAGCGGAAAGAAAGATTCAGAAGAGTTGACAACTTGATAAGAACACCCATGCGCCTTTTCTTATATACAATCTCTTGGGCGCACACACTCGTCCACACTCGCAAAGTTCTTATTGGGAGAGCGGTTCTACAAATACCCGTCATCTAAAATTCAAACTGGGTGCTTGCTTTTTCCGTGAAACTAGATTCAATATTGACACAGTTTGACTAAAATGATCAAAAGAGTAAATACGTTGAACAAATTAAATTCATCTATTAATAATTAAGTTTACCAAATGCTTGAATTTTTCTTATCAAAAAACTAACTCTAATTTATTATTGCTTTTTCATTTATTTTTCCAGGTATAAAAAAAACGTAAAATCTTCAGCAAAATCGTTAAATTGATCAAACAATAAAATGTGTGGTAAGTAATTACAAAGATTACAAAATTCACATACATAACTAAGAATCATGTATAAAGGAATTTAATTTACTGTGTAGATTAATTTCTTATTTGTGCTTACATAATGTTAATTGAATGTATATTTAAAATTAAGGGAAACCAATTGATAATTCAATAATCTGTTATTTTTCTTTGAGTATTATTAAATTTTTATCTCAGGCCTAAAAACTTTGTGTGCTAAGCATAATTTATATCTTGTACTTGATGTCACTTTTATTCTGTATTCAAAATGTTTACCATTGTAAGAGGGTGTTCAGGGCGTTGTAAGGAAATATGTAACTAAAAATTTATGAATTCCAATTACACAATTCACTTGGTATTTATATATTCGATTTAATTCGACGGCGCCGTTGGCCTTTCACCGCATTCGACTTTAAAAATAACTTCTACTGTACGCCCACAACCTCGCTGAGCCACTTATCCAAGTGCTGCACTTAGTTGTGAGGCCCAAACCCAAACTGGTTTTTGCCTCAAATGCAGATTTCCTCATAACTGGTCGGGTTTGGGCTGGGCTTAGCTCTTGCAAAATATGTTTGTTGCTTTTTCATTATCTGTTTCTTTTATATGCGTGTGTATGTACATATATTAATAAACTATCTGGGATTGAAACCTGAATTGCCCAATATTGTAGCCAAGCTGTACTGAGGGTATTAAGTAATGCGAATTATTTATGAAGCCGACACTTAATGATATAAAATGCTTGTTTTTTGCCTCCAGGAATATTCGCTTATTTGAATTACCTAACACCAAAGTCGCGACAGGAGGTGTTGGATCTGCTGGTGACAGGATTGAAGCGACTGGAATATCGTGGCTATGACTCCACTGGCGTAGCCATAGACTCACTAGACCACAAGGATATTATAATGGTTAAGCGCACCGGCAAGGTCAAAGTGCTTGAGGATGCCATTCAAGAGCGTAAGATGCAGTTGAGTGTGAAGTACACCACAATATGTTGCTAAGCGTTTTTTTTTTTACATTGTTACAGACTTTACCGGGGATGATTATAGTGAACCGGTGCTCACCCACGTGGGCATTGCACACACCCGCTGGGCCACCCACGGAGTGCCCTGCGAACGGAACTCTCATCCACAACGCTCGGACGATGGCAACAGTTTTGTTGTGGTTCACAATGGCATCATTACCAACTACAACGACGTGAAGACCTTCCTGTCGAAGAAGGGCTATGAGTTCGAGTCCGACACGGACACGGAAGTGTTTGCCAAGCTGGTGCATCACCTCTGGAAAAAGCATCCCAACTACTCGTTCCGCGAACTGGTCGAGCAGGCCATACAACAAGTGGTAAGTCAATTCAAAGCCTAACATTATTATGGAAAAACTCATATTAATGGGTTGAGTTTATTGCTATTTTATAGGAGGGCGCATTTGCAATTGCCGTCAAGTCGAAGCATTTCCCCGGCGAGTGTGTTGCCTCGAGACGCAGCTCCCCTCTGCTGGTCGCAATCAAGACAAAGACCCGTCTCGCTGGTGATCACATTCCCATCCTATACGGCAAAGGTAAGTGACGCAAGGAAGACATTCTTAAAGGGAGACATCTACTAGTAGGCTCTTACTCTCTTTCATTCTATCCATATAACAATATCTCTTGTTTCTTATCTCAATATATGTACATTCTCGTATCTGTCTGTGTCATACTACGTTTTCGTTTCTTCCAAATAACCAATTGTCGCTCCCTGCCGTCTCTCTGAAACTCTTCAACACTATTGCCCCACTGCATTCTTTGGCGCCCCTTCCTCCTCGTTTCACTGCTGCCCCACTGTGTTACTTGCAACGTGTAGATGACAAGAAGCAGAGCTCCGATCAAGGTAGTCATATAGTCTACGCCAAATCCTATTAAACTCTGCTTTTCGACGGTGTCTGGGTATCGGTATGTCGCACTGTACCAAACTAATGACTTTTTGCTTCACTCCCAAATCGACTAACTCTTCTAATCCTGTGCTAATCCTCTATCTTAAGCATATCTAAGTTCAAACTGTTTCTAAGCATTTACTTAGCAATTGATATTTTTCTCTTTCCCGTGTATAGATGCCGACTCTGGTAAGGCCGTAGGTAATTAAAAGTTGCAATATTTTTTATTATAATTATGCCTATCTGCATACATTTGGTCAACTGTATAGATACCATTTCAAATTTTTTTTACAAACTCCGTTATCGTATCTTTATCGCTCCTCTTCCGCTTCCTTCCTCGCTCTTTCTTTCATTAAAAAAGGCATAAAATTTAATAATGGATTTTACGTACAATTTTTGAGCTTGTGAACATGAGCTTTATGGAAAGCCAACGCAAAATTAATTGCACTCACTTATAAATTTATAGCATGCAATTTAAATCAATATAAAATCTATAATTCTAACCAAATTCACAACAGTTTACACTCTAATCGCATAATCAAAAACAGCAATTTTCGACACATCGATTACTAGATACCATTTTAGACTGATTTGGATAATAAAGAATGACCTAATTAATTTTGAGTGTCATCTGCAAGGTTTTGTTTACGAAACTCTAACCTTTGTAAATATTATTTAATTTTAAGCAAATACTGGACTGGACACATTAATGGGCGTAACTAAGTTGCCTAAATTATCGTTTATTTTAAATGTCATTTATTTAACTAGTAATTGAGTCTCACATATATTTTTAAAATCATTTTCTAAAATTCTCATTTCTGGTGGTGGTTGTTATTTTGTGGCGGTACTGCAAAATATTTGGCAATAAGCTTTGTTATTGTTGTTGTTGCCACAGTGTTGATGTTGACTATTCTATTTATTTTCGTTTCTGACTTGCATTACCCCTTCCACTGGGTAAATACAAACGCACACACACATGCACACACGCACACACAAAAACAACAACAACACTCGCATAATGAAATATATATAAAATTGCTAACCCTTGCATCACCGTCAAATGCGTCTCGCCTGCCTCGGTTCTGTCCTGACCACATTGCGCTTGTCAATTGGGTCAAAATTCAACGCTATCGACATCGTAATCGCAACTGCAATCGCCATTGCAACACCTTTTCTTGCGCCTGCAAATGCAAATTCAAATACAAATACAATGGTTGATGCCATTAAACGTGCAACGCCATTAAATCGCCAACAACGTCAACACTATCAAAATGTTAAACTAACCGAACAGAGTTGCGCCCGCATGGACAAACTCGTGAATTGCCAGTGTTGCCACGTTCGGATAGCACCGCGGAGTTCATGCCGCTCGAGGAGAAGGAGGTGGAATACTTCTTTGCATCGGATGCCTCTGCTGTCATTGAGCACACGAACCGTGTCATCTACTTGGAGGTGAGTGTCGAAGATTTTAAAATATTAAATTGAAAAATACTGAAAGCTTTAATATTCCTTGAAGGACGATGATGTGGCTGCTGTGAGGGATGGCACACTGAGCATCCATCGTCTGAAGAAGAGCCTGGATGATCCGCATGCCCGTGAGATTACCACACTGAAAATGGAGATACAGCAGATCATGAAGGGCAACTACGACTACTTCATGCAGAAGGAGATCTTTGAGCAGCCCGAGTCGGTGGTGAACACAATGCGCGGTCGCGTCCTTTTCGATGGCACCACCATCGTGCTGGGCGGCATTAAGGACTACATTCCGGAAATTAAACGTTGTCGCCGCCTGATGCTGATCGGATGCGGAACATCCTATCACAGTGCCGTGGCTACACGCCAGTTGCTGGAGGAGCTGACCGAGCTGCCTGTTATGGTCGAACTGGCCTCCGACTTCCTTGACCGCAACACGCCCATTTTCCGTGACGACGTCTGCTTCTTTATTTCACAATCGGGCGAAACCGCCGACACTCTGATGGCATTGCGGTACTGCAAGCAGCGTGGAGCTCTGATCGTTGGCATCACCAACACTGTGGGCAGCAGCATATGTCGCGAGTCGCACTGCGGAGTGCACATCAATGCCGGTCCAGAGATTGGTGTCGCCTCCACCAAGGCTTATACATCGCAGTTCATATCGTTGGTCATGTTTGCGCTGGTCATGTCGGAGGATCGTCTGTCGCTGCAGCAGCGCCGACTGGAGATTCTGCAGGCACTGTCCAAGCTTGCTGATCAGATTCGCGAGGTGCTCAAGCTCGACTCCAAGGTGCAGGAGTTGGCCAAGGATCTCTACCAGCACAAATCGCTGCTGATCATGGGTCGCGGCTACAATTTCGCCACCTGTCTAGAGGGTGCTCTGGTATGACGAAGCCTTTTACTTTCACACAACTAGACTGAAACTATAATCAAATTTGTATGTTACTCCTACAGAAAGTGAAGGAACTGACTTACATGCACAGCGAGGGCATTATGGCTGGTGAACTGAAACACGGTCCGTTGGCTCTCGTGGACGATTCGATGCCTGTGCTGATGATTGTCCTGCGTGATCCAGTTTATGTCAAGTGCATGAATGCACTGCAACAGGTCACCTCGCGCAAGGGTTGCCCAGTGATCATCTGCGAGGAAGGTGACGAGGAGACAAAGGCCTTCTCTTCGCGCCATCTTGAGATTCCCCGCACTGTCGACTGCCTGCAGGGCATCCTTACCGTTATACCCATGCAGCTGCTCTCCTACCACATTGCCGTACTGCGCGGCTGCGACGTCGACTGTCCGCGTAACTTGGCCAAGTCTGTCACAGTGGAGTAAGCAGTTTTTTACCGGGGCGGGAACTCTCTAAGCACTTACCTATGGCGCATCGTAGCGCATTCCTTCCATGATAATCTCTATATACAACCATACACTCACACAAATGTGAGTAATACAACCGATTCGCACACATACATATGTGTACATATACATACACGATTTGATTTAAATCACCACTATGCAATCTACTTACTAAAATAAAATTGAAATTGTTTTGTTAAATGCATTTTGAACTCTAATTTGTCTGGCAGCGTATTTCATGATTATTTGCAAGGAAACTTTTGGCTCGGTTGTCCAAAAGAACTCTTCTTTTATCTAATTAAAGGCAACAGTGAAAATCAGTTTTGGAGCCAGTACATTTGTATTTATTGTACATAATTTGGATCCTTAGAGCCCTGTCAAGTGTGCAATTCAAGCTTTAATTAAATTCAACTTTAAATTGGATGACATAAAAATGTAATGCCCAAAATGTTTGCCACAAGAAAATACAGGACAAAAAAGAAAAAATGCTCGCAGGGTCTTTGCAGGACGAAAACGTAAAGTTCATTTTTATTGAAGGCTGCGGTGTTGCTGGTATCAGCAGTAAACGGTTATGTCTTCAAGCAAAACCCAAAAGCGAACTACCAAATCCAAACAAAACATCAACGAATAAATGGAAAATATCAAAATGGCCACAGCTAAGCCAAATCTGCGGCCCAGCCGCCAAAACCCCTCTCGCGGACGACAGGCAATCGCCAGGTTTACGAAAATACACACACACATACACAGCACACACACACACACACACACACACACACACACACACTCAAAACATTCAGAGAATTGAACATGCCCAGCTATGTTCCTATTATTTTCAATTCGCATTGAATTTTCGAAGGGCACATAATCTAGATTAAGGGATGCAGAATGTAGCCACAGACACACTTGGACTCCAGCCAGGCATTGCTCGGAGCCAAAAGACGTTAGACATATTTGGGTTGATGTTTTCATTGGCAAGAATAGCTAAGGGACGATTCCGTTAGCTAAGTGTATTGTTTTTCAAGATTTAGCAACAACGTATTAAGACCACAAAACCAACCAGCTCAACAATGGGCTAAAAGTCTAAATTTCAAATAAGAGTTTATCTATGAATACTAAGTTACTACTTTAGAGCGTCTTGAAGAATAAGTCTACAGCAAGTAACGCCCTTTTATATATGTTCTATACCTAAAAATCTACATCTTGTTATTTTTTGCCCATTGTTGTTATATGTTCGATGGTTAATTAACTCATGGACTGTCAATGAGAATGGGCGACTGCCTAAAGAAGAGTTAAGCTCTCTGAGGCTTATCTGATAAACTCTGTGTGGGTAAAATTGAAACGCTTAATGCTCGACTGCAAATTTATTGCAACGCCGGTCTTTCAATGGGATGCTGAATGACCAGACCACCCGCAATTGGTTTTCGAGTGCATTAGGTTAGTCAATTTTATAAAGTGTCGGCGCAGTCAAAGTTGCAAAGCCGCAAGCTCTAACCGAATGAAGTATTTTGCGGATGATGTTCAACATGCTCAAATCCTGGTTTTTGGTAACGTTTAACAATCTTCTTTAATGCGATGTTCACTGCGAAAATGATATGTAATGAAAGCATGTTTATGCATTTTTCAACTTGCAAAAAACTTGTGAAACTGTTATACAAACACGTTCAGGTAATAACATAAAAAACTTTTATCTCGACACAGTCGTAAGCAGTTACCTCTCTACTCTACATTTACCCTACTTTACCTTTACGTATACTTTGTGCTTCGGCTTTGGCATTAGCTTCAGCTTAAGCTTAACCAGTGTCGTTGTTGTTGTTGCCTCGACCCTTACGTAGAACGAGCAGAGTACTTGACTCGACATCGATGGGGGCACGTTCAGCTTATTTCTAAAATTGCCTCATTAGAAACCGTAATGCATATCCGGTTTATCGCCAATTGCCACATAGCCGCACATATTTAACTGTGTCGCCATCCCTTTGGCCACAACATTTCCCCAATTCAATTGTGGAAACTTTGAGTTTTCTCTCCAAAGTTAAATCCGTTGCGAGTGGGGACTTGAAGCAATTAATGTTAAGCGTGGCATTAGGATTCAATATATTATATCTATATTGTCAAACTGACAACACAGTGCACCAAACTACTACTTGAGAGGATTGTGGAAATTCGCAAGTGTTTTCTTTATGTCTTGTTGTCGTTGCCGTTGCCGTATTGTCATTAGCTAGATAACGGTTTGGATTCCAGTTATTACTCAGATCTCATCGGACTATGTAAGCCACAAGTCAACGGGCGCTTGTTGACTTTCTGCTTCAGCACTCAATTGATTGGGGCAATTGGTTTGTTATTCTGCGTAGTAAGTGGGGAATTGTGTGGACTGATGCCATTGATTGATATCAAATAGAGCAGACCCTTGGTCTCTTGGGGATTTGCGGTAGTGCGTTTTGCGGCGCGTTAACACCAGACGCAGTGGTGCCAATTTATTTTTCAAAGTCAGACGTCGTCCTAAGCTTTCATTTAGGCAATAAAGACGACAGCCGAGATTCCATTTGTGCAAATTGTAATTGTCAGGCACATGACAGCTAGCCAACAAAACCCAACATCTGCCAAGGGAACGCGGTTTGATTTTAGGTCACATTAGAAATGTATGACTTTGGATGGGTTTTTAGCATTTACGTTTACCAGGTGAATTTATTCTCGGGATAATGACAAATGCTTTTAGGTTTTTGAAACTTCGTTGTGTCTCTGGGGGAAGAGAGGATAATTGAATATACATATTTGCAA
Organism: Drosophila mimica; assembly: GCA_037043585.1. Lineage (NCBI taxonomy): Eukaryota > Metazoa > Arthropoda > Insecta > Diptera > Drosophilidae > Drosophila > Drosophila mimica. The sequence goes on from JBAMBE010001187.1 coordinate 2,495,322, forward strand.
AGTTATCTCATTTCATTCGCCTGCGCGTAACCCGTTTTAAATATACAACAAAAAGTTGCCAAAGTTAGTTCAGAAAATAACTTTAACAATGCTGAGTGCGAACTTTCCAGATAGCTGTTAAGGGAGTGGTACTGTCCAAGTCCAAGGGGATTTACGGGACTTCGTTGTTATTGTTGAACCGAATATAGTGTTGGCCTGGGAGTTTGCAGGACTGGGTATCTATTGAAAAGTTTTAAAACAAACGCAATCAAATACAATTGCAATGATAATTGTTATGTCTCTTGTACCCGAAACAAAAATTTTTAAACCAACCGATACAAATCTACCAGCCAGCAAGAACAATGAGTTGTAGACACGTGCAAATATATCAGGTGACCAGGTAGAGAGAGAGAGTTCCCAACAATCTAATTTACAAACTTAATATTCTACTGTCGTCTGTCGATGAAGAACTCCTCGGCTTGCTACATCCCCATTCCCGCAAATGCTTTTCAGATCTCTACATTTTGCTGAATATGAGCCCAAGTGCATGTTGTGCAACATAAGTATATATATATATATTGTAATTTAATATCTAACTCATGGCAAAGGAGGCGTAGAGTGGTAGCTTGGGTCTCCATCTTTCCAATAAGAGCACCCACACACAATGGGTTTATTTGCAATTCCAACGCAAATTTCCAAGCCACAGCGTGCTCTGGGCGGATACGCGTGCCAAATAAACAACGGCGCCGAAAACAACATTTCTACCGAAATGCCAAACCATAATATTAAAGTAAAATTTAAATATTTAATTTTTGATACCCTATGCCATCAGAACATTTAGTAATTGAGATTTTTCAATTTAAATTATGTATAAATATTGCCGATTCTTAGTGTTCATATTTTAAGGAATAAATAATTTATTTCAAAAATACTATTATTATTTTCATTAGAGGGATGACGATCATTTTTTTCAATTACATATAATATAATATATAATAAAAAATAAAGATTCAAGAAAGAACTTTTTGAAAATAATTATAATTTTACTAAGAATCATATTCAACAAAAATAGCATATCCCATAGTCGAGCACAATCCGGAAGCAATTTATGCCAGCTTTATGACAAAGGAACAATACAACGCCAATCCGGCAATTCCATGTCCCGGTGAAATGTTTTTTTTGTCCCACACGACAGCTGTGACCGCTTCCGATGTCTTTGTGTCTTCTTCCCGAAGTGTGTTACGATTTCCAATAGGCAACATCGGTGCAACGAGAGCGACAAAGACGCCGGAGCGGGAAGATGACGACAACATTTCCGACGCCGATGCCATTTTGCATACCAGAAACAACGTCGCTCATACGCCACGTTGGCTATAATATTTCATGAAACTAATGAACCACGCAGTGTTATGTGCGTTACCATTCCGTATGGTGTACGTGCGTGTGCGTCTGCGTATGTGTATGTGTATGTGTATATGTGTGTCAGTGTTCGTGTGCGTGTCGTGAGTGGTAAACTTGCGCCTTGGTGTCTCAACTCTTGTTGCTCTCTTGTGGCTGCTTTTGTTTACGTTTACATTTGTCTTTGCTTTCCCACACACAATCTTACTATTGAATGCACGTGTGAGTGTGTGTGTGTGTGTGTGTGCGTGTGTTTGTATGGGTAAGTGCACAGGCACAATATTCCCCCCCAAAAAAGCTTCTTATGCAAACATATTTATGTGGATACGTGCTGTTGCATATCTTTTCAAAATTTTACATTTCACCAGTCCGACAGGGAACCAGTAAAAATATTTCCCCTTCTTTATTTGCAAGCACTTCAGCTCCCCTGGCATTTCCAGCACAGGTTTCAGGCTCATCTGCATACATACAGCACACAATATACGGGAGTGGCCGGGACCGGCATTGTATATTACAAATAAATTTTGACACCTGATGCCACCTGGCCCACCAATGAAATCATTGCAAAACAAGCTCAAATGCAATCATTTAATAATTCTAGAAAAGAATAGAAAGCGATCCTACAATTGAATTATAAATATTTAGTATTTTTGTATACTATTTTGTCAAAGTGAGGAAGATAGAGTGAGTACTGCTAAAGAAGTCGACGGGAGAATAAGGTCCCAAGCTGCATGTTTTCAGCAAGGCCAAAACAAAATCTGTTAAGCAACAAATAGAATAAAACATGTATGTTAAGTAAGTGTAGAGCATAAGCCCCAGTACTGGGAATCTTAGGAGCTGTACAACATTAAAGAGATTTATTAGCGTAAAGTGGATTTTAGCATAAATCAGATAGCTCTTAAGGAACGGGAAAAGCGCGTACCTTTCTGAAAGTAAAATATATGATCTCAACACTCCTCGAGAAGAGAACACTCCTCAACTGCTTTTGTAATAGAATACATTTAGCTTTAAGAGAGAGAATTACTCTCAATAGTAAGCTCTCATCCGGCCAGGTGGCAAGGTGGCCCCATTTTAAATCATAAAATATTTATGCTTCCCTCCGGGCGCGTCTGCAATTTTACTTAGTTTACGGTCCTCATAAATTGAGTGGGCATAAAATACTTACACCGAAACACATTTAATCGAAATCTGAAGAGCAGCCTTAATGGACTAGACAGCGAAGTCAAGCTCTGCGTGCGGTTGTTGAATCCAACTCATTCAGTAAGGACTGACAGTTAATGCTGCTCAAGGACATGCCACTTTCAAGGACGTTTTTCCCCCTGAGCCGTTGAACTTAAAAAAAAAAAATATTTTCAATTACCCAGCACGTGCCATGTCAGACAAACAACCTTAGTCAACATTGTGTCTAATCTTCTAATGTTTTAATGGCTGCAATGTTTTTATGAAGTTGTATCATCATAAAAACATATGGGTACACTAACCTTAGGTCGGCCAAACCAAATACTTAATTGGTAGCTGTGATAACACATTAATTTGTATGTGCACAGAATACAGTAGCAATAAACGATTGAAAACGATTTTCGAAATCTGTCTATGCGGATAGATAAGTCGACTTGATTGTCTAAACCAACCATAAAATGTAATTAAGAACCCTTCACATACGCACCCGGAAAATGTTAATATTTCAGTGAATTGCATAGTTACATTTTAAATATTAAGTCGAAGCTAACAACCGGTTGCTACCCAAGCTTGTAGACAAAACTGGAGAAACTTTTAAGCAACTTGAGATTTAAATATGTTCTTATATAAGACAAAACATTTCCATGATCGGCATTAAATTAACACAAAGTCTGCTTAGAATCAACGGAAATATATGTGTTTGATGATTGTAGATTTGGCTCAGAGTGGTTCAGCCGGTTTGTTGCCTTGAATTATATAATTAAAATTTATTTATGGAATACAGAAACGCTTGGATGCTCTAAACGATATTCACGAATATAAGTCACCCATTTACTGACTTTTAGGATGTTCCATGCAGACGTACAGTGAAATATTAAGATTCGAATCAACTCTTAAGTTTTTTGTTAATTTAACAAGTGGATTTGATCTAAGCGTTTCAACATCGTAACTTCGACAAAAGAATCAATCAACAAGTCAAAGTAAGTTTTCAAAGCGAAGATTGTTTGTGATTTCTGTTTGAGTCTCTCGTCTGCCACTAAAAACTGGTTTTTATGCTAATTGATCGCACAGAACAACCCATTGTCAATAGGAGATCTATGCGGACTAGTATCGAATCACTTCCGCACAAAGTAAAATGTGGTCTATTCACGAAGATTTGAAATGTATTCTAATTATCAACAGTAAAATGATATAACAAGAGTATCAATTAAACATTTGATAAACATTCGATAAGTGTGCTTAATTTATGTACCTACACAAGTGCGAGTCTGTATAACTCGAGTATATACTGACATATTTATGATTGATAAGCTGGCAAGTAAGAGGTTGCGGGTGTAGGAGTCCGATACGTGTATCCTTGGGTGGTGGGTGTCGCTGTGGGTAGGGGTGGCTGATAGGTGTACCCCTCAGTGGTGGTCTTTGGAGGCTGATACGTATATCCACTGGTGGTGCCTGTCGTTGTTGAGTCCACTGTGCTTTCGGTGGTACTCTGCGTGGGAATCACTGGCGTCGACGTTGTAATTGGCCGGAGGGGATGTACTGTAGGCTTCGGCGTCGCAATGTTGTCTGTTGTTGTTGTGTACACAGATTGAGTGCTGGAGCTAACTTCCGGTATAAAATCTGTGTTTACCTCTGTGGTTTGCTGCGTCACTGGGGAATGGGTTGTCGTCGCCGTCGTCGTCGGCCCAAAAAATGAGATATCTTTCCGGATGCCAAAGGAAGATTTGACCTGCAGCAACGTATTCAGTAATTGAAACTTCTGTGAAATCAGATTGGAGATTAACTGAGTGTTAACCGGTGACGACGTTACTGGGGATCGAGCTGATACACTGGAAGTAACTATATAAAAATAAAAGAACATGTTTTAAGCTATGCGTTACTCTCTTTACTCTCACTATTTGCTATTCTCGTTAATTTACCACCAATCGGTGAAAAAACCTTAATGAATATCGGCTTGGCATCCGAAACGATGACCACACTGCAAATGAGCAGCGCCCAAATCGGAATTGTTCTCAGCATTATGTTGATGACAGCGTCCACTTTATAACTAACCGACCACCGCAAATCGCCGCTCACTTTTATACTGAGGGGCAGCCGAAGTCTGCTTTTTTGTTGGTTTTTTGTGTTTGGTTAGTTTATGATCAATGTGTGATTTGCTTTAGACACTTTATGTCTGGCGCTCAAGTGGCTGACAAATATAATGCGAATTCTAATGTCCCTGAGTGAAGCCTCGATTTAGTGGGTATATAGTGAGTGGGAAGTCACTATGTGAAATGATTTCGATTTTATAATTTAATAACGATAACTTAGAGCATGCAAATGTCGCTTAATCGTATCTTGGCGCATTTTATTTGAAGCATTTTGATTCTTATTTGGCCTTCCTCTTTGCATCGTCAGAAGCGGCACGCATTCTTCTAATTGGATTTGTTGTGCTGACTCAGCAGAATTCGCAGAGTATATTTTGCATAGCAAGTATATTTTTTTATCTAAATTGCCCTCCTTATTCAAATATCCCATCATTTGTCTATTGTGTGGATAATCTTTAAGGGAATTTACAAAATCAATGGTTAAAGAAGCACTTCAACTGCCAAACAATATATTTTCTATTTATAGCATTAAAATATACATATTCTTAAAATGTTTTATGTTCCATAAAACTGGTATAGAAGTACTTAAAAGAATGGCGAAATGTAATATACATAAGCTGACAATAAGTGCAAAAATAGTGTTGTTAAATCATGTAAGACAAATAATTATTAGCTCGGCTTTTCGACAAGACCAATGATAGCCACATTGGTCTCATAGAGAAAAGCCACACCCCTTGCAATTCAGTGGACTCATAATACATACATATAAAGTGTACTTTCAACTTTATGACAGTCGATTGTTTGCATTTGTGCTCATCCCGTTGAGCTGCCCATAAATCGTTACATCATAATCTCGGTCTCTCCCTCTCAATCTCTCACATTCTCACACACTCCCTTTGTCATCGAGTTTCAATCTCTCTGCGAATGCTCCCGCTTCCTCTATTTGGCTATCCGACAGTGGTAGTACTCATAAAATATTTAAAGTATTGCCAAACAGTTTTGCCAACTACAGCCATTTGAGAACGTGAAGAGGTCTGCTTGAAATATGTACTTATATAATATGCATGTGTATGTGTGCGTGTTTGTGTGTGTGTGTGTGAGTGTGTGTGTGTGTAAGCATTTATTTATTGGTTGACTCTTGCTGAAATACGCAGGAATTATATGTTTGCATTCATTTATGCAAACAAACATGGACACGCACTCTGTGTAACAGTAAATTTTTATAGGCAACACTTTGGATCGTAAAGAAAAACGATGGCCAAAGCTTTTGCCGCTGAGGCAGCGAGATGGGGCATTTAATAATTTAACCACGACTATTTAGTTTCCATTTCCGCCAAATGCTTTCGTGTTAACGCCTCCGCATGCAATAAATAAGCCGGTGTGGCCAGAAGTTAACCGAAACTCTCCCACAACAAGTCAAAGTGTTACGTGCTGCATGTTATATTCCTGTAATGTTCAGATATATGTATGTATATATGTATGTATATGCATGTAGTAATATATAGTGTGCATAAGCATAGGCATTTGTGCCGAGGCAAAAACCAAATCCCTTAATGTTAACCCATAAATATTTCATTTTATTACTCAACCTCAAACAAGGGTTACACTCGGTTGAGCGACGGAGCATCAAAAAAATGTTTGGCATAAATTATCGGACTTTCATGGTAGGAACGAACTGCACCACTTTTGGCATTGGGCTTGGTTTATGGGAAAGCGAGGATTCGTTCGTTACAATCTTTGCAAAATATGTGTATGCAAAGATTTTTTTCACTCACATCATTTGAAGTAGCTTCACACTGATTTCATTAATTTAAAAACAAATCTCGGTAAAATGCGGAAATACACAAAAGTGGGAACTCCGGCCAATACTAATGATTCATTTGCGGTAGTCCGAATACTGGTTTGTTCAAAGTTTTCAAATTAGTTTGCTTAGTAAATAGCCGCTTACAAAGATTCGGATGAGATTTCAACAGGCTAAAAACCTGTTGTAACCAGAAGTAAAAGAAATAAAAGAAAATCAATTCAAAAAATCTTTCAGCTAATGATGATCCGTATATGTTACTTAAACAGTGAGTGCTCACCTCAGATAAACTCAAATAGAAACAACTTCAAATCACATCTGAACTAATTGACGAGAATAAACGAGATTGAGCAGTAAACAAAGATTATCACATTTTTGGAGGCGGAGGCTCGTTCACAGTCTGCAGATCGAAAATTAAACTATGCTATAATTCAGCAAAAGCCGTAAAAGTGGACCAGCTTTCACTGCAATTTTACGTATTCCTTTTCGGAGTCGTCAGTGGATGCGTACTTATTGAAAGTGCTTTTCAATTGCCTTGTTAGGATTCTAGTCCATGCCAAGCCAGCCTGAGCAGGCCAGGACAACACAGCGCCATGGCCAGTTGCCAGTATAGTTATCAGGACTGCGACTGGCAGTGACACAAGTGCTCCAGGCACTAACTACCCCCTTTTGGTTCAATGGAAGCGCTTCAAGTATTCTTTTATATATTTTTTTCAACTTAATATCTAATGCTATTTTTTGCTAACCCGGCTGCTGCGAAAAGGAAAGTGCTAAATTGGCACACTTCGCGACAGACCTAGAAACGGTATTCAGTCTGGGACTGGGACTGGAACTGAGGCTGGGACTGGGATTGGGTTATTGTTTCTCTTGATAGCGGGCAGCCTCTGTTGCGCTATTGTCGTTGTGAATGTCGATTTAGTGGAAAATGCCATAATGCCCCAACTACAAGCAAGAAAAAAAAAACAAGAGTGCGTAAAAGTTTTAAGTGCTTTCGAACATTTTGACAAGTTGACTTTTTGTTGCCTTGAATAGGGCCAATAATGTTCCAACGTAAACTTATTCGCCTGACATAATCAATGAAAATAACTGGAATGGCCATCAGTGCAAGCGACGGCCTCAGGGTGCACATTGTCGAGAGATCGGGATTAGGTTCGATTCGATTGTTTTTGCCCTCTGAACTTTTTCGTTCACTGACAAAAGTGACGTACACTTTTTTGTACCAAATACAAAATAAATGATGTGACCACAGTTTATATTTGTGACTATATTTCAAGTATCTTATTGTTCGACTACTGATAGATATATTTTTTACAGTACGCTATTCCTTACCCAAAGGCTGTGCGAATCCTTAGATAGCAATCAAAATCCGATAAAAATATAAAATAATTTTTTCAGCTTTTGAAAAGGTATACATTTCTCGGTGCTTTGAGCTACGGCGACCAAAAGTGATTTTACATATTTGGTCGCTTGAGCGAGAAAGTCAAAAGTTGGGCTGCTCCTGCAGCCTGCTCCGGCGGTGCTATTGACGGCTGTAGAAGGGCAACCAATGCACGCGAGCACAAAGCTCCTCATCTCCCTCGCCCTTACGTTCCTAAGGTAGGGCACACAAACACCTTCCTCTATACACACACACTCACACACATGCACACCTCTATGTGTGGACGTCAGTACCAGTTGCTGCAATTTTGAGCAAACAGACATGAAACTTGTGTGAAATGGCTTCCTATGGGAATGTTTACATCTGGAATGAATTTGCAAAACTTTGACAGTTGTTTGCGTTTTCTGTCAGTCAACAAGTCAGCGTCAGCGTCAGTGTCAGTGTCAGTGGGACAGACACATAAATAGACGGACAGACAGACAGACAGACAGACAGGCAGGTATTTATTTGCTGGTGCTTCCGACATCTCGTTTCGTTTATTTAATCGGGAGCCATTCGACAAGTTGAAGGGTTCGATTAATTTAAAACCTGCCAATTTTTCGCATTTCCCATATTCTGAAATAAAAATGGCCGCAGTGCACACGGTGTCAGTATTCCATCTCATGTCACATGCACCAAAAAAAGGGCTGCCGGTCCAATGTCAAGAGCTGTCGTCTCAAATCGAATCCATGGCAGCCCACGAATATATCCCACTGGAAATGTGTGAAAGATTTTATCACGTATAAAACCCATTAGATGGCCGTGTGACCAGCTCAAAATCCATGAGACGCATTTACATCTTATGCATATACTTTTGAGGTTAAGGACTACGAATAGTTGGCATGACCTCGAGCCGTTTGAATTTCCATTACGGCGAATGGGCATAATATGGCAACTCATCTTGACGGTAATCGAGTGCCTCATAACCGTTACCATCAACATAATGATTGACATAACCATAACCCAAACCAAAAACGCGATGGGCTTCGCCTCAACGAATAACCGTCAACCAATTTCAGTTGGCATTTACCCTGTTAACCGGCCACAGAATGCGATGACTTCAGTTTAGGCATCCACGAGCAGTTGTAACAGTTTGTGGCAACAAGCTTTATCTGCCCCAATTGCCACAGTCTGTGGCGTTACCCACCTGCTCCATTGGTTAGCCCAATATACAGAATAGTAGTTCCTTTTATATTTTTTGATATTTATTTATTTGCTAAAATATGTATTCCGAATTCATAGTTTTATTTATTATTAAACAAAATTGCTTACAAAGCAGTTGCCTACATTTGGGTAGCCAAGTTTGCTTAATTCTTCGACATCATGCAAAGCCTGTGTATTTTACATTAAAAATGAATAAAAGGAACAAAATCGTAGTTAGGACTAGACACAAAGTAGACAGCACAATAAATTGTATTGTATTTTATTTTATTCTCTTCTTTTTTTACTACTTTGATTTAGTTTTTTATGTCATGATTCATGAATCAATTAAATAAACCAATTAGCTATTGACAGCTTTATTAATATGTATTGACCATAATTTGATCTGACATTTCTGGCCATTTGGCTTACGCACATGTTGCTGCCCCCCACTCACATAGTTGCTTCTGCGTATGTCTGAAAGTAAATAAGTAAATACATTTATTAGCATGAATAAGCGCATATTTGTGTACAAGTTGCACATATGGTGCTGCTCATACCAACAAATCCTTATAGTCATGGCCCAGTGAGCGGCTTGAGAGTGTTCAGGTGTAACAGCTACAAGGACGTTGACTAAGCAGTTGAGTGCCGTCAGTAACAAACATAATAAACTAATTAGGTTGCTCCAATAATAGCACAATCGGCAGAAGGTCCAACTCAGCTGGATATTCAATGCAGGGCGAATAGGTGAAAGTGTGAGCAAGAGCAAAAGAGAGAGAGAGAGAGAGAGAGAGAAAGAGAGAATGAGAGAGTGAGCGAGACAGATAATCTTGCTGGTACTAAACGAGCACGTGTTTGCTCCTGCATAATAATCAGATGAAGAACTAAGCGATTTGCTAGCTGCTATTCTGGCTGCCGCGCGAACTGGCGTCCGTCCAGGAGCACGTATTAAATCCAATGAGGTCGCATTCATTGGCTAAATTGATTCAATTCCTGAAGCTCGGTGCAGATGCAGCAGCGCAACCAAGTAAATTTAATAGCTGACGGCATTTTGTGTTCGACTTTCGTTGGTTTTATTAAGCAGACCCGTATGCCGCTGGGGATAATCCAGAGTTCCTCAGTCCCAGTTTGGCATTACTGCGATACTGTTTAGACGTCTATAATGAAGCGCAAGCGGGTCAGCACTTCAGATCCGACCGTGAGCCACTTTAATTGCAATACTGCGCTTCAACTCTTAAATGCCAATTAGCTGTAATTAGCCCTAATTACGTTTTGATGTGTGATTTCATCCAGCAGCAAAATGTCAGTTGTAGTTGTTAAACAATGCAGATTTACACAAAATAATCTTAAATCTGTTTGTGAATTAAACATAATTATTGCAATATTTTAGGGTACATTTGTTAGTCAACAAATTCATCTGTCGAATTAATTATTATTATTAGCGGATTAACTTGTGCTTAACTCATTGTACACAATGCAAAGTTTACGAAAAGGATTAGCAATTTTATAAAATTTCATGTCTACATATTGTTTAAGTGCCATTTAAAAGCTACCCCTAAGAGGTAGTGAAGAATATTGATTTAAAACTTGCAAGCAGCATTGTTCTTCAATTAAAATACGTACTCAGTAGAAATAAGAAAAGCTGCTGGAAACCAATTATGTCAACCACTTTAGCTTCCGCATCGAAGTAAATTAATTCAACCACGTAGCTCTCGAATGATTTGCTTCAAATAAAACAAAAATTTATAACAAGCCACATTTCATTTCGAACATTTTAATCGAAATGCAATCTAGGACTCAATTAATTTCATGCAAATCCTATTTAAGTTATATATAGGCATTGTAAAGTTGTTTTGGTAATTCCAATGATTTTCAGATATAAGCATACTAGAGTACATATAGAATACAGATGTGAATATGTGTGATATATATATATGCACGTGCTAACGAAAAACTAGAAGACTTGTCTTTGGCAATTTCACACGTCGACAAAAATTGAAATTAATTTATACTCTCTGCCAAAACACATTTCTGGCACACATGCACAGCACAGCATAGCAGGGGCTTGGCGAGGATTCTTCTCGGCATTTTGATACCGTGTCAGAGCCAAGAATGCCGAAAACAATTCGAGGAGTACTCTTTGTTTTAGCATCAGAGCAAAAAAAAAGAACACAGGCAAAAAGTACAGAGCCAGACAAAAGCAAATCGGAAATGAAATTTCGTCCCATGGATTTGGGCGCACATCGATAAAGATTTATGTATTTGCCTGGTGGTAAGCCTTTGCATTGGGGCATGCCTTAAAAATAGACATGTTCCGCGTCCACATGTGTGTGTGCGTGTGTGTGTGTGTGTGTGCGTGTGTGTGTAGGCGGCCTATGCATGGCAAAAAGGCGTGGCAGCAACTGGCAGACGAGCAAATGGATTGGCAATGAGATGCAAGAAATTACATACATATTTTCATCTACAAATGATTCTTTTTTTAGTTTATTGACTTAATCTGTTGGCGTATTAAGCAAATTATATCGATACGAGCTAAACAGCATTTACATAATATGTAAACCCCCTGCATTTATCATTGGCTTATGTGTGTGACCAAAATAATTTTATCTCGGGAAGCATCGACTCACTCTACAAAAGAAGAAGAAGAAAAAAAGCATCGAGTCACTTGCCTCTAATAACTTCAAAGACTTGACGAGCTTTGGTTCATTGCTTGGTGCCTCATTTGAATTTCATTTTGGCCGCACCTGCTTGGAGGCTCAGATGCCAGGACCATATGCAAAGCTCACCCAACTCGGCAGCCCGTTTTTGCTGATTAGCAAGCGATGATTATTAAAAAATGCCTTCAAATATGAAATTAATTATATTGTACTATGCTGGCCGCTCCCTTTCAAATTTTTGCACCCAACCAGACGCGTTTTGAATTTTGATCTATTGGAATTCCTTCATAATTAGAAGCCAGTCAAATGCCGTGATTTGCAAATTGCAAACTAATTAAAATTCCTGGGCTGACAACGTCGAAAGACTTTACTTTGGTTGTTATATGTATGCTTATGCCAAGTTCTTCAATTTTGTTTTTTGGTTGTGTTTTTTTTTTCAAACAGTTTTATGCGTTTCTTAGTACTGTTGCGGGCCAACATGATTCCATTGGAACATTACTGTCAGCTCAAGAGCTCTCATGGGTAATTTCACTCTGTGTGCGCGATGGGCGAAAAATTAAGCGAAAGGAAACTGCAGCAGAACGCACAGGGCACAGCAAGGCCAGGATCTCGGAGCAGGACGCTCGTAAAGAAATGATTTCGAAAAACAATATCCGCTCGCTTATTCTTTAGTTCAGCCTGCTGCTGTTGTTAGCGAAGGAGCTGGAGCTGGAGCTGGAGATGGGCAGTGAATTGGCGCATTGCATATTTCTTCAATTTATTTGCACTTGAATGAAATCCCCATGGTGCTCGCCCATAGCCATGAAGATACAATATTAAAAGGCTTTTAATAAAAATCAATTTATGGCCCATAATCGAAGGACACTCAAGTACTGCTCAAGTGCTGCCCTGCCCAGTCCAGCCCAAAATTGACCAACCCAGCAGAGATTCGAAGGAAATTGTGCGTTCATTAATTGAAATGCCACATCCACCTGGCTCTCGAATACCGATGAGGTGCGTTCTAATTAATACTTAGATTACATTCATTGAGTGCTTGCACACAGTTGCAACATTGATAATATTAATTGGCGATTATATTCTCCGAGTAGTTATTCATGGTAGATGTTCATGCCTGACTTACTTATTTCAATAAGTTTGCAATCGACTTAATTTATGCGAATTATTCATGCATATCATTATATATTAAATCTAAGCAATTGGATTTATTGTGTATGAAGGAGCATCTATTGGATTTTTGAGTGCCTATTCCCAGAAACTTTCAATAAAACTCAAAAGATTCCGTTTTATATTCAAATTTGAAGTATAACTACGAAAGTAATCTTTAGAAATGTGATGAAATTTAACAGTGTGCAAAACGTATAAATAAATTAAATTGACTTGTTTACATATTTACAAAAAAAATCAAAAAAGTATATATGTATGTATATTGGGGCAGTCATCTAACTCAATCCATTTGCGAATGGCAGGATGTCTGTTAGGCATCCATTTTATCTAATCTCAGATGTTAAATAAAATGTTTTGAACCAAATGCTAATTTTATGGATATTGTTCATAGGTTTTCATGTGAAACAAAAACGGACAAGCACAACTTTCTATAGACTTTTATTGAATTTTGGTGTATCTCCCTTGGAGCAGCTCCGCTGCCACCAACTCGAACCATTGAGGCAGCCACCACACGAAAGCAAAGGAAAAACAAAACTGACACACAAAAAGTTTAAAGGGATCCTCCCTCCAGCGATAAGAATATGTATGTTTTTTTTCTTCATCTTACTTTCGGGTTTCTTGCTTTTATTTTTAAATTAAAACTCTAAAAGCGAACTCAAAGTATAAAATATACTCAAGCAAACAAAATGAAAAGAAAAAAAAAAGAAAAATGAAAATGAAAAGTAAAATGAGAAAGGCAACCACTGAGGACGACGTGTAAACGATGCGAAAACATAAACATAATGAAAAATATAAACTTAAGCCAACATAAACACAGAATATGTCGATAACGTTGGAACGAACATTGAGCAGGACGCGCTGGACATGATGCGGCAAGGATGGGAGTTGCGCCAATCAATAGTACATAGTACAACTTGACTTCAAAACTGACAGCACCAAAACACGTTCATTTGATGCGGGGAGCTACGTGAGCCGTGTAGTTGAGAATGGACCAGTCGCTGGTCAGACGCATCAATTCACATCTACTTAACACGACGCGTCGGCTCATTGGATAAGTTAAGTTCATCTGCTGCACGTGATGCAAAGTCAATAGCTAGAGGTTGAGGGTTGAGCTTGCGGCACACAGCTGGACCGAGCTGAACTGACGAGTGTGCCTCAGTTTGTTGCTGCTAAGTTTCCGTAAAGCTAAAAGAAACTAGCATTATAAAAAAAAAGAAAAGAAAAAACTCATTCATGTATTCAAACAGCTGCTGGGATAGCTCAGCGGAGCGCAGCAAGAACTAAGTTATGCATCATAGTTGCGCCACAGCTTTCAGATATCAGTCAAATTGAATTTTCATAAATCAAGAAGTTTGAAATAAATTGCAAATAGGAAAAATGCAATTTACGTGCCCACATTTATTAATGGCCCCAAGTCCATCAACTTATTCGCATTAGCACTCAACCTTATTTTTTGTAACTATATATTTATATAACAATTTGATGATTTTGTTGGAGACATGTGGTCCTTTAAGGTTTTATCTAAAATCTATTGTGTCGCCTTGGTAACGAAATCCAACGATATATCTACCCATAAATATTTCAAAAACAAAGCCACATTGATTTATAACAATGGCCGTGTCTCAACATCATTTCTGGCCCGAAAACAATTCTGAGTTCAGCATAATGGAACTTTAAGAGCATAAGATAAGCAATTTTCCCTTGAGCTAAAAACTCTTTTTTGGTGCCCAGAATTGGGTCAGATCACGTGTCTGTCTGTCTGTCTGTATGTGTCTGTCCGTTCAGGCATTACACACATACATATGTATGTGCAAATATAACTCAAATTCTGCTTGTTGGCAATATGTTCGCGCGTATTAACAGACACGAGCGCAATAAATTTTCCAAACACTCTAAACAAGATTTGCTAATATTTTGTTTCGATGCCGACCATATCGAGTACCCAGTTGGACTATTTATGCCCAACTCGCCGAGCAGAACGTTCAGTCGACGGGCCACTCGAGCGTGTCCCGAAAATGCCTTACGTATTCCGTGCACGGCTGTATCTTCAAGTATGCGTGCCTATAACAGACGCACCAACACCAACACCAACACAACCACAACAACAATAACAAACAAGAAGAAGCACAAGAACTATATATATAGGAGTAGGTGCAGAAGTTTGCTTGTTCGGCAGTATGCGCCTACCGTACCCTACCCTACCAAAGTTGAGGACTTCTGCTTGCTTTGGAGGATAGCTTGAAGGCTCACCTCATCCTTGCCACTCTTGTCAGGCTATGTGTGTGTTGTTTTTGGTTGAATGTATTGGTGCTCTTCTCTGGGTTGACCGCTCATTTATCACAGCAAAGTCAACCAGAGTTTGACCTTCATCAATTTTATTCGTGCATGAATTGCTTCCCTGTCTATGCGCATCTTTTTCGAAATGAGCTTGAGTTGTTTTCGAACTGTATAATTTTGGCTTGCACTGCTCAAAGCAGCACATAGCTGAATAAATATGTGCATACTATATATAATGAAATATGATTATGTACCATATGGGTTATGTTATTCTGATTTATTTTTTGCTGCTGTCGTGTTTATTTTTAGCTTCCGTTTCTATCCAGTTCTGATTTTATTACGGCTGGCAATCAACTTTACGCACTCTTACTCAGATACTACGTAGACTTGTAGAATTTACGTTTTTTTTTAATTTTTGCTAAGTTTAGTCTTGAGCTTTAATTTTTTTTTTGATAGCACTTAGTTGAGCCAGCTAAGTAGTGGGCAGTTCTACCGTGTTATTACGCACTTTGGCAGCAAGTAAAAATTTTACGATTTGGTTAGCGATAACAAAAGCACTGCGAAAATTACCTCGATGCAAACATGTAGTTCGCATTAAATACTATACTTTAGGCTCAAATATTTGACTATGCCTAAGCAGAGTGCTCAACGTACTTAAGTCTTCAGAAACAAGCCCAAACCACAAATAAAACTTGGCCGTTTGGGCAAATGGGAGTCGAAAACTGCGGCGAACATTTATTTTAAGTTAACGATTGCATTAAACGGCTATCGCAAGTGTCGAATGAGGGAAGTCGGAATGAATTGTACAAATTTAATATCACAATACACCTACTCAAAAGATTATGAGCTTGCTGCAAATTATGAATCGTAAAAACAACACATTTTGACTATGTCAAGAAGAAGAAATGTTATTCCACAAGGTATCAAGTACAAAGGTACATAATAAACAACTGCCAACTTTTGCTGACTTTCAGTTTTCTCGAAACCTGGACACGACGCACATATATAATGTTCTGCAAATGGTCGTAATTTAATTTTCCATCTTATAAAATATAAACAGTGGACCGACAACTCTCTCATAACAACATCTAATATTTAGATGCTGCCAAGTAAAATGTAAACAATTGTTCAAAAGTAAATTTTATTCGTTGCGGCTGCACAAGAAGAACGGCATTTTCCATAAGCAAACAACTCAACTGAAACAACAAAATCATTATTACAATCAACAGCGGCAACAACACATTTAATTTTCCAGTCAGTCCCCTACCATCAACTTCCCACTCCCACTCCCAGCCACATCCATTGTCCTCGCAACCGGCTCGTTGGGAAGTCACATTGACCGTCAAATTGTAATCAGATGATAAATGTTTTAGCAAAAACGCGACCAGTATCGTTTCGGTGCGAACTCTGTTAGTTTGACGGTAGAGTTGTTGGGAAAAAATGACAAGAGAAAAGCCCCAAGAAAATAGAGGATGTAGCGCAACAGCCCACAAGACGATTATCACAGGTTGCTGTGGGCATGGACATGAAAATGGACTTGGACAAGGACACGGACCCGGACAGGGACACAGACAGGAGCTGGCAAACAGACAGGGACAGGCACAGGGACAGGGACAGCGCTAAAACCGCAGAGCAATTGTTCTTAAGGAGAGTAGCAGTCAAGACAGCGCAGGAACTACTCCGTCTTGCGGCTTTGGCGCTTTTTGCGAGCACTCTCGCACTGGGATTGGACAGCCGGCCATGGGAAACAAGTCGCAGAACAATGATTTGCATTTTCTGCTATTTCGGTTTCTGTCTCTGTTTATTCGTTTTTATGGCACTAAAATCACAGCAAAGGGAAAAGAAGCGATTCGCTTGCCACACTCAAATGAGTGGAGTTGCAGAAAAGCAGCACAACAGCTAAGCAAAGTTGCCGCCTGCCGTTATAGAAAAAAATTTCAAATATTTCAAGAGATTCCATCTGGAGGCAAAGGAACAGGCAAAACTTTTGGCCGGATACAGTGACTAAATAAAATATGAACTAAGACCAAAGCCAAAGTTTGCCAGCGCTGCCTTTTATTGCCCCGCTCGGAGATTAGAGTTCGGCAATGCCATGGACCGCTTGGCCTGGCCCCTGCTGCGTGGTCGCTTCATATTGCTCCGAATGTTGTTTGTTCGGAATTGCTCTTAAGTTCTTGGGTTTGCTCTCTCCTTTGCTCCGCTGCTCTTCCTGATGCTGACGCGAATATTGCGAGCGCTTTGTTTGTCGCTGCTGCTGTCAACGCTTAATGTGAAGCAACAGGAACTGTTAAAGCCGTGGGCGGATTTGTTTTTTTAACACTCTGTTCTTCAAAGGGGTAGGCATTTCAGTTTGCTCAGAGAGGGTTGATGTACAATGAGTTGCAAACTATTTGTATTATATGTATATCCGTTAAAAAATAAGTAAAAAACATATTCCAATTTAATGAAAATAATGCAATTGAAATACCAATTCCAACAAATACTTTACGAAACTGTTAAGTTTGCAAAAGTAAGGAGTTACTGGATTAACTTAAATGAAATATAGTTAAATTATGATGAATGGATTTTAGTTTAAGGCTGTTTTTTAATGTGCTTGTTAATATACAATTGCCATTCATAGTCACCTGCGCAAATTAGCGCCAATAAATCTCCGCAATTTATTTCACCTTTATCGCAGACATTAAGATAAATTTGATTAAAAAGAATACCATAAATCCCAATATAGCGGAGGCCGAGGACGACGTCGACGTCCGCGGTCTTGTCGCATGCCTAATTGCGTTTAGCGCTCAGCCTTTGGCACTGCTATCCTCGATAGGGGGCATGAGGCATGAGAGATGAGGCGGGAGCAGGTGCAGGGGCAGACTAATCCGTTGGCATACCAAAAAGGGTTGGGCTGGGTATTGTGGCCCGTATCCCAATCCGAACGCGAACCCGAGCGTGAAAGGGAATCTGAACCCGTGGGCGGCCAACAGCCAAAATACAAACGCTGCGACTCATCCACTGCTCATCTGTGTGCGTAGCGATGCTGCAATCTCAACGTGATAAATTATGGCTATTTGAATTCCTTTCACTGGCGTCGCCTTCTGTATATTTCTGTTGTTGTTATTGTTGTTGTTGTTGCAGTTGTTACTGCTGTTATTGTTGCTGGCATTTGCGTTGGTAATAGTAAGACCTGGCGTGCCAGCCTGGAAATGAAGCGCATGAGTTATGAACCGAGAGCCACGTCGCGTTGCGTTGCGTATTCGCCGCGTTCGCCAAACACATAATTGCCGCTAAGATTTACGTTAGCCCTTTAAATTTATGTTACAAATTGCGCAAACTTTATGTTTATTACGTGCAGAATAATAGGCTTTTGTTGGTGCTGCCAACTAACTACAGCCAACAGGCAGCGTTACGCCTCAATGCCAGCTCCTTTACCTGTGCATCTATTCATGCCCCGCAACCGGCACCACTCCGACCCCAGCCGCCCATGCTCGAAGTGAGGCTCGTGCTCCACTTGGCGTCATAAAAGAGGTATTATCTTCACACATAATTGTATAAATAATGCACTTTTTACCGTTGACTTCATTCAGCTCAATTTATATATGATTTTTTTTTATATTTTTTATGAATGCACGACGACGTTGAAGCAGCCATATTGTGTTTATTGTTAATGGCGCTGATAACACAAAAACGTACTTAGCCCAGACAATTCGAGGCAATTAAAGGGTCATAAGCACGACGAGGCCGTTATCCAGTTAATGGGCTAATTTATGTATGGATTCAGGCGACTTTATATATCGGTGCATATATATAAGTATGTATGTGATTATCGCTCACTATCTCCGCTTTTTTTATTGAAAATAAGGCTTATATCAAATTTATTCAGACTATGAAAATGGGACAGAGAGAGATAGAGAAAGTGAAGGAGAGAGAGCGGATTGAGTTAATAACAAGTAATTATCAATCAATTATTGAGCATTTGTAATTATTTTTTGTTAGCTTGCCGCATTTTAATGATATGCAAAACGAGCTCTGAGTTCTTCTGTTATTTCCCATATACCCGTCTCTTTACTTAGTTACAAAAGAAAAACATAAATAACTCCATTTTTACAACTAGTTTTTGTGAAACTCCATTGAATTCTGAAACTGCACAAATATATAATTGATTCAACTAGCTGCACGACACTTTTGTTGTGATGAATGTTTAATGAACATTAAATACGTGGAAAACAATTGCAGCCATAAAAAAAAAACAATAAAGTTCTGCTATTTAAGGCAAGCCGAAGACAAAATACTCTTCTAGTTAAGTTAAATATAACTGTAATTTTAAGTCAGTTTGAAATGTTATCATAATTTTTAACTTTTCAAACCAATTTTATTTAGTTTTGTGACAAGGTTACACATATTAAACAAAATTAAATATCATCCACAAGGGTATAAAACATTAGTGCTCTTGTCGAGAGTAATCGATTTTACAAAAACCCTGAATTGAAGTACTGTGTAAAATATTATTTTCCTTTAATAAATGTGCACAGAAATCAATATGCATATACAAATATACAAACACCGACAACAATATATAGTTGTATATTTTTGTAAATATTTTCCTAAAATATCTTTAAATTTCACTTTTAAATTAAAGCTGCATATTTAGAACTGCAGTTTGAAATATAAAAATTTTATTTTAGCTTTTAAGATATTAGGACAGTTTGCAATAAATAAATATTTCTGAATTTTTTAACGTTCACAAAATATTATTAAATTATAGTTGAAGCACGCATCAAGTCGCTATTTGAAAACCACATTTTATTTTCAATTTTGAAGGCGAAATTATAGTATGATACCGAAGGCATAATAGTATATTGGGTTTTTACAATGTCCGTCATGCTGTCTGTCCGTCCGTCCGTCTGTATAAACGCAAGTTTATTCGACACCTCAGAGATATAGGCTTGAAAGTACACTCAAAAGTTAAAGTGTCAAACTTGGAGTTCTACGTCCACTAGGAAGCTAGAAAATCGATTTTAACTTATGTTCCGACCCAAAATCACGTTTTCAACTTTAAATATACTATTGATCTAGAGGCCAAACAGTGATTAAAACGCCCTTGCTTTTGAAAATCCGTTGAGTTTTGACGAAGTTATGGCATTTTGAAGGTTCGACCTATGCCCATATGCTGATATGCCGATTTTCGGACTATAATTTTGACTTATTTTCAGACCCAAAATCACGTTTTCAACTTTAAATGTACGATTGATCTAGAGGCTAAACTATGATCAAAACGCCCTTGCTTTTGAAAATGCGTTGAGTTTTGACGAAATTATGGCATTTTGAAGATTCGACCTATGCCCATATGCTGATATACCGATTTTCGGACTATAATTTTGACTTATGTTCAGACCCAAAATCACGTTTTCAACTTTAAATGTACGATTGATCTAGAGGCCAAACAATGATTAAAACGCCCTTGCTTTTGAAAATCCGTTGAGTTTTGACGAAGTTATGGCATTTTGAAGGTTCGACCTATGCCCATATGCTGATATGCCGATTTTCGGACTATAATTTTGACTTATTTTCAGACCCAAAATCACGTTTTCAACTTTAAATGTACGATTGATCTAGAGGCTAAACTATGATCAAAACGCCCTTGCTTTTGAAAATGCGTTGAGTTTTGACGAAATTATGGCATTTTGAAGATTCGACCTATGCCCATATGCTGATATACCGATTTTCGGACTATAATTTTGACTTATGTTCAGACCCAAAATCACGTTTTCAACTTTAAATGTACGATTGATATAGAGGCCAAACAATGATTAAAACGCCCTTGCTTTTGAAAATCCGTTGAGTTTTGACGAAATTATGGCGTTTTGAAGATTCGACATATGCCCATATGCTTATATACCGATTTTCGGACTATAATTTTGACTTATATTCAGACCCAAAATCACGTTTTCAACTTTAAATGTACGATTGATCTAGAGGCCAAACAATGATTAAAACGCCCTTGCTTTTGAAAATCCGTTGAGTTTTGACGAAGTTATGGCATTTTGAAGGTTCGACCTATGCCCATATGCTGATATACCGATTTTCGGACTATAATTTTGACTTATGTTCAGACCCAAAATCACGTTTTCAACTTTAAATGTACGATTGATCTAGAGGCCAAACAATGATTAAAACGCCCTTGCTTTTGAAAATCCGTTGAGTTTTGACGAAATTATGGCGTTTTGAAGATTCGACATATGCCCATATGCTTATATACCGATTTTCGGACTATAATTTTGACTTATATTCAGACCCAAAATCACGTTTTCAACTTTAAATGTACGATTGATCTAGAGGCCAAACAATGATTAAAACGCCCTTGCTTTTGAAAATCCGTTAAGTTTTGACGAAGTTATGGCATTTTGAAGGTTCGACCTATGCCCATATGCTGATATGCCGATTTTCGGACTATAATTTTGACTTATTTTCAGACCCAAAATCACGTTTTCAACTTTAAATGTACGATTGATCTAGAGGCCAAACTATGATCAAAACGCCCTTGCTTTTGAAAATGCGTTGAGTTTTGACGAAATTATGGCATTTTGAAGATTCGACCTATGCCCATATGCTGATATACCGATTTTCGGACTATAATTTTGACTTATGTTCAGACCCAAAATCACGTTTTCAACTTTAAATGTACGATTGATCTAGAGGCCAAACAATGATTAAAACGCCCTTGCTTTTGAAAATCCGTTAAGTTTTGACGAAGTTATGGCATTTTGAAGGTTCGACCTATGCCCATATGCTGATATGCCGATTTTCGGACTATAATTTTGACTTATTTTCAGACCCAAAATCACGTTTTCAACTTTAAATGTACGATTGATCTAGAGGCCAAACTATGGTCAAAACGCCCTTGCTTTTGAAAATGCGTTGAGTTTTGACGAAGTTATGGCATTTTGAAGATTCGACCTATGCCTATATGCAGACTTCGGCCTTAGCAAACTTAAGTGCGCATATATTCCATAATTTGTGAGCTAGAGTCACCAAATTTTGAAAGTATATTACTGGTAACTGCCCTAAGAGATCGATAAGAAATTGGATGGTAACACCCTTCAAAAATCTGTAAAAAAAAAAAATTTTGGACCAAGCCCACTCCCTCCCCCAAAATCTCGAAATGCTCATATCTTCCGTAATTTCAGAGCTACAGTTGCAAAACTTCGAGAAAGGGTTACTATCTTATATCCACCTCAATCTAATAGGAAAACTTGGACAGTATTTCTTGTCTGCACACAAATTATGGTATCATAATATTTCGCTGTCGGTTACGTCCGACTGCCACGTTCTCTCTTGTTTTAATTGAATATGTGAATATGCAGAAGTGTGTGTGCGAGTATTCGGAGGGAACCTGAAAAGTATTGTTCATACATAAAATGATTCATAGATACACGCCGGTATATATATAACAAACCTTGTGTGCACATTTATTTAATGGATGAGAATTTTTCCACTCCTGGCACATGGCACATAATGGGGCCAACCAAACATTAGGCGAAGTAAAAAATGTTGGACTAGGATTTTGTTTACTAAGACTTTTCTAGGCTCTGCTGGTTGTCACGTACTTGGCTCGAGCCAAAAATAAAAATAAAATAACAAACAACACCGACCACA
This sequence comes from Drosophila mimica, assembly GCA_037043585.1. Lineage (NCBI taxonomy): Eukaryota > Metazoa > Arthropoda > Insecta > Diptera > Drosophilidae > Drosophila > Drosophila mimica. The sequence continues at coordinate 2,518,062 of JBAMBE010001187.1, forward strand.
ATGACAACAAAAAATGTAAACAAAAACGAGCATGAGGGATCACGAAAAGCGCTTTGAGCCAAAAGCCAAAGCCAAAGCCAAAAGCACGAAGGAAAAGTGTGCAGCGAAGCTTTGTTGATTACATTTCGTAATTAAGGAGATTTTAATATGCCACAAAATGACATAAAACTAATGCATAATTTTACAACACATCTGAGTAGGCACGCACTCACTCATCAGGGTCTAAAACTGAGCGTATGTTGTGTTGGTGTGTGTGTGTGTGTGGGTGCAACATGTGTGTTGTCAGCCATTTCAGTGCCGGAAACAATTCTGGGGAGTATGTGAATTTGCCATGATTAGCTGGTGAAAACCTATGTAAACAGAACTCAGAAATCCGCTGACTGTTTTGACTTTGGCTTCCGGCCCCGTATCTTGTCTTGCCTCCTGGATTGCCTTTTTATGGCATATTGTAAAGTATCTTGTTAACATATTCGAGGCATTAACTGAGAAAACTACACAACCCACACACACACACACACACACACACACACACACACACACACACACACACACACACACAAACCGAGCACACGTGCACACGCGCTGGGGTCGTAGCCTTGCCAGTGCCAGTTCCGGTGCTCGTGTCTGTGCCACGGACACAGTCGGGGTAAGAAGTCAAAGTACAAATTAATTAGTTGGCAAAGATTCTCAGAGCAACAGCGAAACATCAGATGCGACGGATGCTATAACAAATTCCTTATCCCGCACTCCGCGTGCACTTTGCGCACTCGGCCAATTTCAAATTGCTCAAATGGTGTAACAAAAGCGCCCAGTACCATGATGTGAAGTTAAACCAACAAGCGAACTTCCTTCTAACTAATTAGCCGACAAGGCACAACAAGGCATGGCAAGGGATGTGCCTGCTTTGGGCCAGGATGTCAACATCAGGTTGGCAACATCTGCATTTCCGAGGCGGAGTCGCAGCATATTACAAATCATTTAATTTGCATGAATTTAACATTAACATTCCACTCGGCAAAGGGATCCCTTTAATTGGCATAACGTGCTGGCAGTTTGTTTATTTACTCCTAGCAAGCGTCACTCGTATCCGCCTCCAGGCAATGGCCATTGTATACTACACATATTTGTGAGATACATATGCATCTGTGGCCAGCACTTAATGCACTTCTGTTTTATTTGTACGACACATGTCGGCACTAGCACTGGCATCTGCACATATGTATGTTGGCCAATACATTGTCATTACTGTGTCTCAGGTCCATTGGGTCTATAATATTTGTGAAATATGGAAACATTATTATTGAGTATGGCCTTCTCATAATTCACAATTTATCCACTTACAATTAACACAAGTTAATTTTATTAATTCTGAGAATATTACATTTAGTACTTTTTATCATCTTGAGTGTTTTTTTTTTGTTTGGCATCGTGCGGTGGTGCAACTTATAAAACTCATCAGTCAAGTGCTCTTGGAGTTTTCCGCAAAACGTTCCCAACACTTCTAAATTATGAGCATACACTAAAACGTCGCTCGAGAGGCCTGAAGAGGCCACGTGGCACAAAGTAACCCAAATAGGCGCTTGGCTGTTAAATTATTCCAAGCGCTGCACTCAAAAGTTAAGAGCCCAGGGCCGTGTAGACTAAACTTTTCGGCAAACTTGCAACGGCCACACCCAAGTGAAGTCTCGTCGCGAGTATTGATGTGGTGGGGATTGGGATGGGGGTGGGGTAGGGGGTGAGTGTGAAAGAACTATACAACTCGAGTTATCAAGTAAAAATACGTAAATTCAACTAGGCAAAGCAATTACAATTTTCATTAACAACAACAGTCAGCACTACAGCAAATTATACTGTTTACATACAAAATTAAATTACGAGAAAGGAGTGCGTGTCTTCTGTTTGTATTTCATTCCAGTCTCAGGAACAATGCTTGGTCCATTAAGGACAGTGAACAATGGATGCAAATAGAATGGAATAGAGTGACAACAATGAAAGTCCTATCAGAAATTTCGATGAAAGGAGACAAGATATGAGTAGTGCCTTAAATCTCACAGGTGACAAAATGAAATTTGGTAATGAAAAAGCTTTGGGCAATTTTTAATCTTACTTTGTACTGGAAGTAATTGTATTGGGTATGTATGTATTACAGAATAGGAATATAAATATATATGTTTGATTTCGTATAACAGATAGACAAACAAGGAGCAGTCAAAGCAATCTGGCATCCTTGTTGTAATCAAGTAATCGAGTCAAAAGCGATATCAGTAAAGAATTGATATCTGATACAATCTGTTGCAGCAATACAACAATACATTGCATGCTTTGTGGTTGCAGCTAGCGGTAAAAGCAGGACGCATGAAGCTCAGTTAAAACTAAATAAAAGTTGGCCAAGTTTAACATTTTTATTATTTTATTTTAATTGTTAGCGGTGTAGTTAAAGGATCCATGGCAGAAAATCAATTTAGCAGCGGAGAAGCGTTGTTGATGTTTTGCTGTTGCAACACGCCGAAGTCAAAGCATATTGCCATAAAACATGTTGCTGCTGCTAATTGTGAATTGTTTCCCTCTGAGCAGCGTTGTCGGACTTTATAATGGATTGACCAGGAGGAAGTTCCAATGTTTACAACGTAACAAAAGGGAAACACCAAGGGGAAATAAATAATTTAAACCCATTATGCGTATGTTTTATTACAAGTAATAGTTAAGTTATTTATTAACAATATTAAATATCTTTTACTTTCTTAAAATTTAGAACAAAATTGCTTGTTGTTTATTTCAAGCCATTCTTATCTTCACTACAATAGAATTCACATAGAAATAATTACGTTAAATTATGTGAGAATTGAAAAATGGCTTTAAAAGGTGTTGGTCAGAAAACATTATTTTGTTTGATTATAAATGATAGTAAAATCAACCTTCTTTGTTGTTTATCTGAAACAATTAATTGTTGTTCCCTCGTTTACAGTGAGTTGCTTTTTATGCGCATGGCAGACATTTTGGAAACTGAGGGATATGCAGCGGTTGGTTATGAATATTTAAAAATCGATGATTGTTGGATGGAAAAACAACGCGACGAAAACACAGCAGAGCTAATTGCCGATCGAAAACGCTTTCCCCGCGGTATGAAAATTCTTTCAGATTACGTAAGTCCCATTTCGATATTGTACAAATAATGAATATACCATTTACCTACATACATTCAAAATGTCTTGAGTTTGGCATTTATCATGATATCGGTGCGAAAACATGCACGCATGGAGGACCCGGTACGAAGGGATTTTATGCGATCGATGCTGATACCTTTGCCAGTTGGCAGGTAGATTATGTGAAATTCGATGGATGTTATATAGGAGGCATTGATCTGAACATCGCAGATAGATCAGCGTATATGCACATCCTTTATTCACTTAATATACTCATACACAACTGATTATCTAGGTCTGGCTGCGCCCCGTTTTGCCACACAACAATTTGGGGTCATTCTCCTTTGCTGTAGCTTTTGTCTTCCTTGGTGGCTACGAACCATGTCCACTGTGCCCTCAAGCACATGTCATTGACTTGGAAGACTTGGGGCTTAACAATAACATGGGCTATGCGGTCTATGTAAGCTTGACATGCGTTTATATGTAAATAATTTAAATATTTTTCTTGAGAAAATATTGCAGGATTTGTTTGATAGCAATCAGCAAATGGGATTGTTTAAGCCAAAGGATAAATTTACAATCCTTTGGAGGAGTCTCATTTTACAAATTTATTGCGGAAGGTTTTCTCTAACTAGTTAAGAATACGACAATAAATATTGAAAAAAATTCATTTGAGGTTTTTTGTTTTATGAGTCATAAAATAAAAAAATATAAAAAAAAACATATATAAATTATTTATTTATTTTTAATAGAAATTCACACACTCTTTGTGAGTGCTGACCTGATTGTGGTTAGCCTTAAGTGTGGGTGTTGTTGCTTGGACCACACAATAGCCGGATGAAGTGAGCAATTTACCGAAAAGGATATTTTCTCTTTTGGGAAATTTGTGCTCTTATCTGAGAACCTTTTCAAAATCTGTGAATGTCACTTGTACAAAGGGAAATTTAGAGCGAATCATTTGCATTTTATAAGCTTCATGGGTGGCTTTTATTGCCAGAACTTGTAAACATGACATTTCCATATTTATTTCCATGAGGCAACGTTGCTCGGCTTCCCACCGACCCAGCACATCTGTACAAAATACACGCCAGCTTCAGTTCTGCAGCCGGCTTTTGCGTAACGTGGCACGTTTAGAAAAATTACAGACAACCGAAGGGGAACAACAGCAAAAAGGTGAACTTCACGTTGAAATGAGAAAAAATTTGCATAATTCCCGCTTGGTACTTATATTTAATTTTGAATAATCTCAAGCTTTGTTGCAAATAATTTGCATCGATTTATTTCGTAAATCGGGTATATATTTTGTTTGGGAGCAATTGGTTAATCTAGTATATTTATTGTGAATGTTCGCACCCCAAAATCAGGTCCACAACGCTTGCTGTGACCGATGAGCGACATGACCGTTAATGCCATCGAGGATGCTGTTAGCTTCTGTCATGTTCTTTTATTACCCCAAAATCAATATTTATTAGAGGATAATGGTGCAGCGTATACCACATAGACCCAAGCATGGAGCAGGTGGGCAACCAAAGGAACCAACACAGCCACCTCTCCCCACAGCATACAAATGCTGTTCGATAGCTAAATTCAATATCCCCACTTTAACTGTAAGGCTCATCCCTTGATCAAATTTGGTCAATACATTTTCAGAAATGTTCAGCATCAAGCCCATACACACACTAGCACACATATGAGAGTACATACACAATATTTGTTTATAATATTATCTTGATGGCTTTTTGCTGAGAGGAAAGAAAGCCAAGATGTTTGTTGCCACAGGACACTGAATTAAATTTATAGTCAAATCAGTTTTATTGATTTTGGAATTAAAATCATTCTTAAATGGAAACGTTTATGTACATTTATAATCTGCTATTGTTCTTTAATTTAGTTAAAAGGAAAGTGTACTAGTTTAAAGTTTGAGATATTTAAGAGGCTCGACTCAATTTCACGTTGCCGAACGCTATCCAATTAGCTAATAAAAATTAGTTTTTCCTCATTGCGAACTGGAGAATCGTTGCATGCATTTTGAAATAGTAATTAACTTTAAACAAGCGTGGCCAAGCTAAACATAATTAATTCATAGCGAAGGCAGCTAGAAGTGGAGCCCTGTTCGTGGCCAGCTTGTAGCCAAGTACACCTACTTTGGAGCACACAACCACTGACTGCTTTTGCTGAGCTGCTGACATGACAATATAAATAGCTAGTATCCCGTGTAGCCGTCTGTCGGTTGCCGGATGCGAATTGCGGTGCTTTCATCACCTTGGTTAATTTGTATGAGAAGAGTTTTCTTTAATAGTGCACTTTGCCTTGTGAGAAAGTGAGTGAAAATGGCACGACGCTGTTTCAATTAAAGGACCGCCGTAGCGCATGGCTCACTATACGGAGGAAAGCTGTCAGACAACGTTCAGATATTTACGCGTGTTCTCCATTAAAGCAACATTCATTTACCTTAAGCACAGTTGCCAAGCGGGCTAGCAAACAATGAGAATTTTTAATGAATTTTGGAATGCCTACGACTCGAGACGCAATTAAGGAGCCAGACTTTCTCTGCATTAAAGTTTGCTTAATTATTTAGCCAAAGAATTATTAAAGTCTCTCCGTGAATTTGCCTATTTGCTTATTATTATTTCTCTGTCATGCATATTTCTCAGTAATCCCTCTCAGAAGTGCTGTAAACACCATTTACTCATAAAATCGATATGTAGTAGAGAGATGGGAAGTGGACTTATTAGCTTAAAGAGCATTCCAGACTTTGAGTTGAACGTCTTCATTGGATGTGGTATTAAAACTCAGTCAGCAACTAGGAAACAGACAATTATAGCACTGATAGGAATATGACGATATCTATGTCGGCATTGACGATGATTTGCTGCCACAGCAATTTATCAATCATGTAATTCTGACAATGAACCGAAGCCATGTGGATGCCAGTAAGGAAACATTCGTAATTAAAGCAAACAACGTGGAGGTATAAAGAAACCCTCGAACGCACAGTCTGAACAGTTGCTGCCAGCAACATGACGAGAGGAGAGTTCCCTTTGTATCGTCCGACTCTCGTGTTCGGGTGCTAGACTTAACAGCGATGGTAGCCGAAGCGTACAAAGCTCCATTGTCAGCATTTTTGGACAGAGACAGTGAGTGAGAGACAGAGAGAGGGAGAGAGAGGGTGACAACGGGGAGGGGGGTTATCGAAACAAAGGCAAGGCGAAAGCAAAGCGAGGAGCTGTGCGTATGAGCAATTAAATATAATAAAGCGACGCAGATGACATATACAAAAAACAGATGTAGTCCATCCAGCATTGAAAACTGTGTCGGAAATTTGCTCGAATGCCTTTGTTAAGCCACGACATCAACAAGGACCCATCCTTATTTTCCCTATTTAATACATACATACTATATATAAATGTACACATGTGTCTATTTGTCATTGTTAGTGCTGGAAAAGTTGAAAGTATTTATTATCCGCTTTATACTGACAACCGTTGTCAATATTGTTGTACATTAATATTAAACGCTTTTACTCACTTTAAGTTCAACAAATAAAAACAAGTAAAAATGCTCCAGCCAAGTGACATCGACTAATAAATACCCTAAGCCCAGCTGTTAATATTATATTTATTAAAAACAATTTATAGTTTTCTTGCCTAATTTATTTTATGGAGAATTTGCGCACTCAAATGGACTCGGCTGTTGATCCTGATGAAAAATGAATATACTCATCCCTATATCACTTCCTTCTGCCTGTTAGACACTTCTGCTTATTTCGGTATACCCTTTTTATAAATTTTCCATAGTTTTGAGAGTTTAATTATGTTCGACAATTGTGTTGTCCACACAATTTCTATAAACACTCATCAGTAAGTCTGACTACAGCCACATAAATAAAAACAAATAAAAAGCTGTTTTTTAAATATTACATATCAATTAGTGGCATTAAAAATTAATAGTCATTATCACCTCCAAATATTGGTTAACTGTTAAAAATGGTGGATTAACTGCTTAAATTGCGGTTTTTATTTTTATGCACTGAAAGTATCCAAAAATTGATGAAATACTAATATGAATTTAGTATATTTCTATGCACTATTCAAAAATGAACTTATGTTCACTATAAGCTGTCATTTGTTGATGTATCTATTAGGTAGTTAGTACGTGTATTATGCTTTCACTGCAGTGTTTATTTTGTCATTGTCTTTGTCGACAATTGAAAAATAGGCTTCTGCTCAAAATACCGAGTACAAATGGACCTCACACCCGAAATAAGTCCAATGGATATCGTCCTTAGAAAGTCCTTAAGTCAACTTTGCAAAAGTCAATCGAGCAGAAGTTAAGTTTTCGGCTTTATGGCAATTCCTGTGCTACGGCAAGATGCGGAGGTGCACATGCAAAAATTGTTTTCAACATGGACAGAAGCCCCCCTCCCCGCCACCCTGCCCCACACCGAAATGCTCTTTGCGCGTGCGAAAAGTTTGATAATAGAAAATGTCAGACTATTGTTCAAGATTTTGTGAAGAAGAAGTCAATCAAGAGAAGTCAATTCAGTGTAATTAAATGCTCGTTGTGTGTTGCAATCGGCTAATGTGCTTTAAGGAATTAAAAAAAGGACACGTGCAACTTTTACAGAGTTGTTATTTCATGGAACTGCTCTTGTGTATAATACGTTCTAAATGAATATGGCTATAAAGCTATTATTTGCTGCCATGCATAAATAATTTATAAAGCTCCTATAATCAAAGCCAAGTGGCAAAGTGCAATAGCCTCGAAGTAATACGTCGATACTTTAAAAAACTATATAAAAACTATATTATATGTGCTATAAATGCTTACAACTTTGCGGTCTGCAGAATGCAACGCTTTAAGCAAAAAATTAAAAATACATAATCACAGCACGGACGATGCCTGAAATAAGCAGAATAACAAAAGTTTACGTGTATTTTCTGATTACAGCAAACATTTTTGTACCGTGTACTGTCAAAATACCTGTTCAACACTTTGTGGACTGTTGTGGATTTGATACTGTAGAAAAGCGCATTCCAAGCGCCAGCCTAGACAAGGGACGTGGAATCATTTATTTCGCATAAGTGTTTAAAGTTCAAAGCCTACAACATTTGGAACGTGCCTCATGGGATATACAAGGTCAGCAGGGTCGGCGGAGTCGATGGGTTGACAAGGTGGTAGCTCCCAGAATGCTGCGGCTCATCAGGCAGCCATTGCGTCGTCTCTGGAATTTTTCAACCGTTTTGCAAGCAGACATCTGCTTTTAGATCAAAGGGTCAACTTGTGGGTGATTTATTTATGCCTAGCGCTGTATTTTAACAGCCAAATTAGGTTTAAGGCTCTGACAGCTGTTAACGCTTCGGTTCGCTTTGCCTGCCCAAAAAGGTTTTCGCTCTGTTCTACAAGTACAGATAGCGTCCATTTAAAAGCTAATTTAGTCAGGCCATATGGGGGAAAACGGTGCCTGGAAGCGCGAAACGGAATAATAAATGAGTTTATTGATTTATTGAAGGGTTAATTAGAAGGGTCCAGACCAAAAGATACATGTCCAGTCTACATAGAGATTGATACGATAAGACATTGGAGAGAAAACTTTTCATATGAATTTTATTAAAATATATTTTAATAGACCTTAAAATTTCCAATTGCGACAACTTGTTCAAACTTATTCTGAGATACTGTTAAGTAGATTCGAAAGTGTCGATAACATCTTTAACATTTTAGCAAATACCTAAGCTGATTAATCTGATTTGTGATTACAAAAATAAAAAATAAAGACAAAACGTACAAGGATTTCGAGTAGGGGTCAAGAAAAGTTCACAGATTAGTAAGTTGGCCAATTGGTAACTCGACTTAAGCTTTATTTGCCCAACCACCATGTCCATTAGTAAACATCGCTGTAAGGAACCGTTTCGCCACGTATATTTTAATGACGACCTGGGCCAAAGGAATCTGCCGACCACAGGATACTCCATTGATGTCAATGCACTTCCAGTGCCCTCGGACAATACAAAAATAAACTAATTTTTGCGTCAAAGGAAGGAAGCATAAGCTGAGCTATATTTGCATAACTGAACTTTTAAACTTTTAACTTTTTATATTCGCTTCAGCGTGCTGTATCCAATTAGCAGCAACTGACGCGTCACGTGTTGGCTAAGAAAGATATTGGCTTGCAGAAATTCACTAAGGAGAACAGACAAAAAACAAATACAGATGAGCAGCTGGCACTGAACTATGTCAGAGAAAGGCGGGCTTAAAAGGAGTTAAGAGTGCTGGCCCAGAAATCACAAAAGACT